>CM042037.1:10467500-15267500 GCA_023525975.1 Smallanthus sonchifolius
AAAGATTTTGCAACCAATATGTGGAGGAAATATATGTGTAGAGATATTTCCAGTGGTTATTACAAATTTTTCTCCAAAAAGATTTATAATTCCTTATGTTTTTGTGTTTAATTCTATGTAATCAATCATACTATTATGGTAGAATTGTAGAATTAGATCATGTGGCATGTCAGTCTCTTTAAGGTTTATCTGAAGAAGGAGTATGCAAGTTCCCTCTCCATCGTCATCTGTTCTTTCAACAACTGTAACTCCTTTATACTTCTCTTCATTCAGGGCAATCGTCATAAGTCTAAGCTGTAACTCATACAATACTAGTGGGAATTCTATATTAATCTTTTGTGATATTATCTGTTCAAATTCTGGAAATTGATCAAACACAGTTTGAAGACAAGATTTCCATGGAGTGTCTAGCATTCTGGCTCTAAAGGCGTCGTAGCTTCTGTAACTGTTTTCTTTTTTTCTCAAGCCTTTGTAGCAACTGTATATTTTTTGCTTCGAGAATGCCAACTTTTTATTTTAGAATACTATTTTCTATATGGCTTTGTATAGACTGTGTATTTTTTTCTTGCTGTATAAGCTGGTTTTGCAAACTTGCAATAGTTTCTTCCTGAGTCTTTATAATTTGTTCATGACTCGTTTTTGTAATCTATGAAAAAGTTTGAACCTCTTCGGGTTCAATAAAAAAGTTGTCTATACCAAAGTGATCTTTGGCTGTTTTCAGAGCTTCAGAAAAGCTTTGATAACCTTTGTAAATTGGTCGGGACACTGTATAAACTTTGCAACTACCTCTCATTTGTTAAAAATACCAATTTTGGTGCCTCTAAAAATTATGTAATGTGTAAACTTTGGAAGCTGTTTTTCAGGGCATTTAACTCCTTGTTCACTAAAGTAAATACTTAGCGCATTTAAAATTTGAATTTTGAAGGAGGATGCATGAGGCATGGTCTGAATATACCATAAGTTATCTAGTAAACATTGTTGTTTATCTGTTAGTTTCATTCCATTAATGGGACGAAACTTTGTGTGTGAGTCATTACAGACTTGTAGGGTATAAGAGCCAAAAGAAATAGTGGGATTGTAGGAGGAAATGGGTTTTTGAATTGGTTTTTTATAGTTTGTATTTTTGGAATAGGTTTCTGGGTTTTGTGAAGGTTGTATAAAGTTGAGGAAATAGGGAGGTAGCTGTCTAAAACTTTGTGGAACTTGAGTGTTTTGTAATAAAGCTGCTTGTTTAGAACTGTGTATTTTTTCAGCTTTGAGAGCTTGGTTCATTAGCTTCTCGAGCTTGGCTCATTAGCTTCTCTGTTTCTTCATCGTCATTAGATGAAATACTCATAAGTGAATGATTCTTTTTAAACTGTAAGGGTCTGATGACCATCTTCTCTTTTCCCTTCTGTTTTTTATCCATCTGAACAAAGCAATTTGTTAATGTTTCGAGATAACAAATCAGCTATCCCATTATCTTTTCCTTTAATGTGTTCAAACTGTATAGTATATCCGCTAACTTGTATAATGATTTGCAAATTTACCCATCTTATTCTGTTTATCTTTTTGCTTTGGTTATTTTTAATGAATTTAACTATAGCTTCACAGTCTGTTCTAACTGTAAAATCTTTGTGTAAAAATAATTTAAATTTTTCTAAAGCGTTGATTAACGCTTGTATTTCAAAATCTAAACTGGTCCAAGTGGTTCCAGTTTTGAAGCTTCCAATGTAATAAGAACATATTTTTTCTTCTTTTTTATAGCTGTGAACATTTGGTTTGCAAAGGATAACTGCTCCATATCCTTCTTTGCATCCATCAACTTTTATAATTATGTAATATTTTACAAGTGGTAATTCTAAGGGTTTGATTTCTTTAACCCTTTCCTTTATCTTTTTAATCAAGATAATGTCTTCTTGATTAAAATGTCTCTGTCCATTTTTAGTGGTTTTGTTGTATAACGGACCTACTAATTTTGACAGGTTTGGAATAAACTTTCTAGCATAATTTACCAAGCCTAAAAAAGCTTGAATCTGTTTTAAATTAGTAAGTTTTTTTGAAAAATTGAGGATTTTTGTAGAAATATGTGGTTGTAACTTAATTTTTCCGTTACCAATTTCTAGTCCTAAGAAAGAAATTTTTCTTTTAAATAATTCCATCTTTTTCTTAGATACTACTATCCCATTCTTTTTTATTTCTTTAAATACCTGTTGTAGATGTGTCTCATGTTCTTGGACCGTTTCACTTGCTACTAGTATGTCATCAATATATACTAGGCAAAATTTGTATTTAAGAAATATACTGTCCATAAATATTTGGAATATTGAAGGAGCATTCTTTAGTCCGAAGCTAAGGACGTTCCATTCATATAATCCTTCAGAACATGTAAAAATTGTCCATTTTTTAAAATCTACTTCTAGATATAGTTGATTAAAACCTGATTTTAGGTCAAATTTGGAAAATATTTTGTTATTTTGTATTAGCTGAATTAAGCTATCTTTATTGGGAATGTTGTAACCATCATCTTCTGTGTTATCATTTAATCTTTTATAATTGTAGACGATTCTTGCTTTTCTTTTTTTTATTTCGCTATGGTTTTTTACTATAAAGGCTGTTGATCTGTGGAGACTTTCAGATTTTCTGATCAATCCTTGTTTAGTCATTTCAAGTATTTGTGTTTTGAATTCCTCTTTGTATAGAGGGCTATATTCTATAGTTATATTTCTTATGATGATATGCGGATTTTTTAGTTTGAATTTACAGACATATTTAACTTTTGAATTTGTAATATCTTCTCCTATAAGTCCTATTCGTTTTAGGTGTAAAAGTGTAGGATGATTAATACTTGTTGTAATATCTTGTCCTTTTTCTAGTTCATTGTTTACAAAATTTATGAGGAGTTACCAAGCTTCATTTTCAATAAGGTTTTGTCTTTTATTTTTATTTAAGAATTCTAAATTTCCTTTTTCTCCCTTTTGTGAGCAATTTCATTTGTGCTTTTATATTTTAAAGTGGGGAAACTGTAGATCTGTTTACTAATGGTTATAAAGTTTTTTGTTATAGTAATAACACCATTTAATCCTAGTATGAAATTTAATCCTAGGACAAAGTCTCTGGATTTAATATATTGAGGATTTATATTTATTTGTGGAATATCATATTTTGTACTATAATTTCCTGCAAAATATAGAAATTGTATTCCTACTGATTCTAGGTAATGTGTTATGTTGATTAATATGTCCTATACAGTTCTAGGTAATATCGTCATAAATTAATGACAAGAACTGTAGCTCAACATCGTCTAACCTCTGCTCATTCACTTCCAGCCTCCACTTTAGCTTCTAGTTCTCGAGCTCCAAAGCATCTCGATCATTTTGTTCTAACGGTTCGAATGGAATAGTTATTCATCATCACTGTCGTTGTTACCACTCTGCACCTGATCACCCAATGACGGTGCACTAACCACACGAACATTTTCGGATGACTCCTCCTATGGATCCTCCCGACTCAAACACACATTAAAAATTGAAACAATTAATTAATATATAAATACACACATTACTTTATATTTTTGACACACACACATTTAGATGTTTAATTAAATTTTTTAACACCCTCTTAAACATGTGTTACATCAATGAAACTCCCTTTTTTTAATTGAAAGAGTGTAAATCAATGGAACGGACAAAAATAAATGTTTTTAAAATTTAATTGGACTATTTAAATATTCTTTTATTTCAAAGTACCATTTGAAATTAAAGGTTACCTAAACGTAGTCCCTTTCTCTAAATTTTCATCGTACCCCTTGAAAACATTAAATCAAGAGGTTTTTTTTTTGTCTTTTAGTATGAAAATAGTTGAATTAATATTATTGAAGTAACAAGTTGAAAAACAAGTGCAACAAATAAGAAAAAAAAAGATGAGGCATATATATAGCAGAACCAATATTTTCTAAAAGTATTGTTATTGACATTTTACTTTTATGTAAAACAAGTTAAATTGTTGTATATATAATATAAAATAAAAACTAATTATCAAGTTTTTCCATAGGGAAGATCACCTCCAATTACTAAACTTCTATACTATTTTAATGAAAAATTTTCTTTTAAAATATATTTATATTAAGAAAACTACCCTCCAACATCGTAACTAAATTCTGACATTAATTTACATACATAATAAAGTAATATATTTCAATCATTTTAATTTAATCTACCTATTTTATTTAATTCAATAAATTAAACTAACTTATTTTATAAAACTTTATTATTTAAATACTATTACATATTATTATAACAACATTAGAATTTAACAAACTCAATTGATAAAAGTAACAATTTGCAAAGACGGTGACACTCACAGAAACAACTACTTATCGAGTCACATCACTATATTTTTAATATTACTCTTAACTTTAATTCAAATTACACTTTAACCTATAAAAGTTATAGTTTTACACCCTCAAAATTAGCAATATTTATCATTTATATCTTATACTTATCAATTTGTTTTCTTTGCCCATTATTTGACGTTTTATAAATTTTCAAATATACCGTTGCGACATGTTTATTTTTATCTACATTTTGACGTGAATTTTTTTACGGTTTCGTTTTTCTTCATTGTGATTTACTTATTTTTATCGACGTTTCGATATGAATTTTTTTAACGGTTTCGTTTTTTATATAAAGTTCCAAATATTTTCAACGTCGCCGCGGCAACACGTGAGTTTGCCACTGTTTCGTTTTTTCATATAACGTTTCGGATGTTGTTAACGTCCCTGCCGTTGAGTCGTGCCTATCATTACCAACGTTTAGACGTTAACTTCTTTAATGGTTTCGTTTTTTTATATAAGGTTTTGAATATTATCAACGATTTCGCTAAGTTTCGAAGATGTTATTGTTTTTTTACAGTTTATCGCGGCGCAGCGCGAGGATTTAATACCTAGTTACTAACAAAAGGCATAATAAAAAGAGCTTATGCACATGGTACAACAATACAAAGCTCCAAGCATTTTGTCTTATTCTGAATATTTACCATATGCCCCCTGAACTTTAGTCAGCTTCTTTTTTTTTCTACCAATTTTAATTATTACCCTTAAACTTTAAAAAAAGTTACCATACAACACTTGAACATTAAAAAAGTTAAATTTTTAGATTTTTTTTAATTTTCTTTTTTTACTTTGCTTTTTATCTTTTTTTATCGACCTTTCCACAGTTTTGACGTGCATTTTTTCACGGGGTTAGTACTAATATGCCGTTGTGTATTTTGCTTATCTTTATCTACGTTTTGAACCCGCTGCAGAGTATGTAACGTAGTTGCGTGTGATAGTTACAAGTTATATAAGCACTTGCGTACAACGTCGGTATGAACTTTTTAACTCATTATTTTTAAGGTTTTGTTTTCATTTCCTATAATTTTACCAGTTAACTTTTTTTATAGACTTTGTTAGGGCAAGAGGTATACCTTGTTATCACCTTGCCATCACTATGCCCATCATTTTGTCAACTAGGCGCCACGTTAGCGGTCAGAAAAGTGATGGGCAAGTGATGGTACAAGGGAAATACTTCTCTCCATCACCTTGTCATCACTTTGTCACATCATAAACACATTTTTTTTCAAATAATAATATTAAAGTTATAAAAATAAATATAACATACAATAAAAATTAAAAACATACAATTTAAAAATTAAAAACATACAATAAAATTACTGAAACAATCGTTCGTAAACATGCTCAATCAAATACGCCGTCAGTTGATTATGAATTGTTCGATCCCGTATCTCTAATAGGTTAGCGGTTTTTGCGTCGATATCAAGTTCTACAATAGGCAGCACTTCTTCGTCGGGATTGTATTGACAAATTGCAACACCGTCATCCCTTAGAATCATGTTGTGCATGATAACGCACTCGTACATGACGTGTCTCATTCGCTTTTGAGACCAAATACGCGAGGGTCGAAAAATGATATACCACTTGTTCTTCAAAAGAGCAAACACACGTTCGACGTCTTTTCTCGCCGACTCATAAGCCGCTTTGTAGGTTTGACGTCTTATGTATTTGGGATAAGTAAGAGACTTGACAATCGTGGCGTAGTCGGGATAAATTCCATCTGCAAGATAATAACCAAGTTTATATATAATGTCTCTCAACTCAAAATATAAGTCAGGTGCGTTTCCAGAAATCATATCATCAAAAACCGATGATTGATCAAGAACGTTGATATCATTGTTGGAGCCACTAACACCAAAGAACGCATGCCAAAACCATAGGTTATTAGAAGCGACCGAATCTAGTATTATAGTCGGCCGTGGATGATCACCCCGCATAAATTGACCTCGCCACGCATTTGGACAAAGCTGCGACTCCCAATGCATGCAATCTATACTACCTAGCATCCCGAGAAGTTGTTGAATGTCGCTGGCAGTCGGTTTACGCAAATATTGTCTGTGATACAAATTAATTATAGACTTTGAAAATTTGTATGCACATTCCCGTATTGTTCGTTCGGACATGTGTAGATACTTGTCAAACGAATCGCATGACGAACCGTAACCCATATGACGCACTGCGGCGGTACACTTTTGCAAGGCAGTAAAACCAACCCGACCTCGCGCGTCCGCCCGTTGCCTAAACCAAGGAACCTCCCTCTCGAAATCGCATATGATACGTAAAAATAATTCCCGGCTCATTCGGAAACGTCTTCTAAAATCATTGGGACCGTACGTTGGGAGATTGTTTTTCCGGATCGTCTCTGAAATAGTCGTTCACTAAACGAGTGTGACCACCCACACGATCACGGTTTATACGAGCGTTTCGGGATGTACGACGTAGATGTCGTACATTTTGCCACCACGTAACCGCCGCGGTTGTCATGGTCCGGAACATCAAAGCCCGTCGCCTATCGTCTTCAAAAGATGAAATTGACATGTTGGTATTGATTGGGTGGTGAGTTTAAAAAAAGATGGAGTTTTTATAAAATTTGAGAGAGAATGAGATGAATGTGATAGTGAAAATGATGAAAATTGGATGAGTTTTATAAAGTGTGTGATGGTTTAAAAAAAATTAATTTTTTTTTTGAACCCCCAACGGTCATATTGACCAGTCAACACGCCTCTCTCTCTTTGGTTTACCCCGTCACTTTTCCGATGCGCATAACCCACGCCTCGGTCACGCCGACCAAGGGGGCGGTATGCCCCTGGTCACGGCGTGACTTTCACCCTCCACGTCACCCACGACGTGAATTATGTTATGCATACCGGACGCCCTTATGGTTTCGTTTTTTTATAAAGTTTTTTGGAATATTACTAGCTAATTCGTTTTAATGCGTGGGTTTGTGTAAAAGTTTTGCTTTTTTTATATAAAGTTTCATGTACGTTTATTTATTTCGTAAACGATAATTCTTCTTAAAGGTTTTTTTCTATGGCTTTATTTTATAAGATTTCGAGGACGTTAATTTCTTTCACAATTAAATGCGTCGCAACGCGCGTGGATAGCTAACACTTGTAGTATTATAAATACAAACTGTTAACATACAACAAACATTATATAATATTATTAAAATAATGTAAAGTTTTAACGTCAACATTGAAGATGAATTTATACACTTTTATATATACTATTAGGTACGGTGTCAACACCCGACATCCTTTATTTGATCCATGCATGGTCTTCTATGACAAGCTCCGTCCGTGAAAAACATTAATAAATAGAATTCCTTATCCATTATACATAATTATCATTGCACCTTATCTCTAAGATAAGAAGTCAATATATTTCTAACAACTCACATGCCTCTAATTACTCTACACTAATCTCTTACACAAAACTTGAATCATTGAACACTTGGAAGAGATACCTAAGATACATACATGTTGTTGTGGATCCAACAAGTTTTTTCATGGGGTTGGATATTTTCGGGATTGTCGGTTGTCAATTGCTAAATATTAATTTTTTTCGGTCTGGTTCAGGTCGTATCGGGTCGGGTCACATAATAAAAAAGATAAAACCAAATTAAATTTCAAAGACATAATAAAAGTACGCCAATTGCTATTAGAAATGCATAATAAAATACAATATACATACGGTTGCTCTCTACGAGTTTTCATTTTTTGAAACCTAGCTATAATTACATTATCTAGAAAAACATTTCTAAGCAATTAATTCTTTTCCAATAAATAAATATAAAATATTCAACCAACAAAGTAGCAAATAATAACATAAAAAAATTAAGCAAACAATCAAATAATAAAGTAAAATTTAGAGAGAAAGTTTAAAAAGAAACACTTAAATTGAGGATTTGGGGTTGTTTAGACTTGATGTAACGAACCAAAACCAAAATATAATGTTATTTTCCTAAAATAATATTATAGGGGTGAAGGATGATTAAAACAAAGTGAAAGGTTGTTTTAAATGAAGCATTGATCTAGTTTTGAAAGAAGGGTCTCAAATATGGAAGTCCAGGGGGTTTTTGTAACAAAACCAATTCTTGTTTTAGTCTTATAGCAAAAAAACACAGGAACACACATTAAGTGTGTGTTCCTTGCGAAAATCCAAGAGAAGGAAGAAAGGGGAAGAACGCAATCTCGAAATTGATACTTGCATGCTCGGTTTTGAAGGTTTTAGCTAACTCATCTCCTTCCTAACACCAAGTAAGCTTCTTCTCCTTCATTTAGTCACCAAAGTTTTATAGACCACAAATTCTGCAAATTAATAAATAGGCCCTTAGCTAAGCTAGACAAATCATACCAAGTCGAAACCGCGAACGGAGATCTAATTCAAGCCTCCGAGACCCTGAATGACTGTTCAATCACACCATCGGGACATGTCATACCCCTACAACTTTTGCCGATGGAGTTGGCAGGCTTTGATGTAATCCTTGGAATGGATTGGTTAGCGTTTAACGAAGCCCATATCCTCTGCGACACGAAGGCCATTCAATTACGTGCGCCTTCAGGGGAAATTGTGATGATAAAAGGAGATGAGTCAACCAACCCTGTTGGTTTGATCTCCATGTTGAAGGCAACAAAATATCTCCGAAAGGGATGTCTTGCGTACTTGATATCGGTAACAAATAGCAACATTGTGCGAGAACTTAAGGATGTACCAATCGTCTCTGATTATTCTAACGTATTCCCTGAGGAACTACCAGGAATACCGCCTGATCAGGAAGTGGAGTTCCAAATCAATCTAGTACCGGGTACGGCTCCGATAGCCCGAGCTCCGTATAGATTAGCTCCAACCGAGATGGCCGAATTAAAGAAACAACTTGACGAATTACTTGAGAAAGGATTTATAAGGCCGAGTTCTTCGCCTTGGGAAGCTCCGATGCTTTTCGTCAAGAAGAAGGACGGTTCAATGCGGATGTGTATAGACTACTGGGAATTTAACAAAGTTACAATCAACAACCGGTATCCACTCCCAAGAATTGACGACTTATTTGATCAGCTCCAAGGAGCTAGATGCTTCTCAAAAATAGACATGCGATCAGGTTATCATCAGTTGAAAGTCCACGAAGATGACATATCAAAGACCACGTTAAGAACTAGATATGATCACTTCGAGTTCACGGTTATGCCGTTTGGACTAACGAATGGTACTGCAACATTCATGGACATGATAATTTGCAAACCTTACTTGGATAAATTTGTAATCGTGTTCATAGACGATATACTTATTTACTCCAAGAGTAAGGAGGAACATATACTGACAATCTGAGGACGCTACTTGAACTATTGAGAAACGAGAAACTCTACGCTAAATTCTCGAAATGCGAATTTTGGTTTTCAGAAGTACAATTTCTCGGTCATGTTATTAATGCTAAAGGCATTCAAGTCGACCGAGCCAAGATTGAGGCTATTTCCAAGTGGGAAATTCCAAAGACGAAACCAAAGTGCGAAGTTTTCTCGGTCTGACGGGATATTACCGAAGGTTTATCCAAGATTTTTCGAGGATTGTTGTTCCTTTGACTTCGTTGACCCGTAAATCAACTAAGTATGAATGGGTTCTGAAGCAGGATGAAACATTTGAGACGCTAAAACAGAAACTAACGAAATCACCTATACTTACATTGCCAAAAGGCAATGAAGGATTTGTAGTGTTCTGTGATGCATCACATACTGGATTAGGGTGTGTATGAATACGAGTCTGTCAAAGCGGTTTTATGTCGTGAGTGTGCTACAAACACTCTCACGCAACGATCAACTATTTACGTTTACGAAAATGGCAAAAAACAAAAATTAAATACTTATGCATACCATCCCGTGGGGGGGGGGGTTGGCTACGGATATAACTCCGGGGATGTTTGTTACTGTTACCCGAATAAAAGTATACGTAAACTTTGATCAAATGTTTATACTCTGCTCCGAATCAATACGTCCGGGCGGGGTTGGCACATAGGGTCGAGTGAATGTGTAAAACGGGGGAGCGTGTGACTCCACGTGTCCGCTCAAGTATTTGACCAATGTATACGCACATAAAAATGGACGGAGTGATGTGTTCACTGTCTCCCATTGAGTTATGTTTAATTATTTAATTCAACTGTTTTGCCACTTGATAAAGGATTTGATGTCATAATGTATTCAGCAGCACATAGCTGACGTTCATTTTTAAATGTTTTCAGGAAAGGGATTAAATAATCCTTAAACAGTTGGGACTGGCCACAGATTTAGTCCCGGGGATAGTTTTGTTGTTTATCCGGGTCGGGCTACACACCCAGACCCAGTGCAACAAAAAATATATTATACAGGTTCGTGTTATGCACGTGAAAGACCTGGAGAGAAAGATGCAATGTTAGGTGCCAAAAGGATTATGACTCCCTAGGCGGATACCTTCCTTGTAGGATTTACTGACTTTGGTCAGGGATTTGATTTCGGTTTCAATGTATCAAAACAAATGGGTTGTTACACCCAAGTGAATGAATAAAGATCTTTTGTCTACATGACGAGATTCTTATATTTACAAAACCAACCCTTGAGGTTGAGAATGATTTATGAAACGATCCTTTGAAAAACGTTATTCCGCTGCACAAATACAAACTCTGAAATCAAAGTAGGTACCGATGGTGCCAACTGTTGTCGCATCCCGGTAACGTCTCGGGGGTTCCCGGGGTGGGGTGTGACAATTATACTCAAGTTAAAGATAAAAATGCTTGATTTTATGGTATAATCTAAAAAAAAATATTGTATAAAAAAGTTATTTGAGTTTAAAAAAGATTATGAAACTAATATTTAATGCAAAATGAAAGTAAACACAAGGGAAAAATTTATATTTTACCCTCCGGCCATCAATTAACTTCTAGGGGTGTAAATGAGCCGAGATTTCGCGAGCTACTCGGGATCGGATCTATGAAAAGCTCTACACGTGCCTAGCGTTATCGTACTCGAGTTCGGATCTATAAAAAGCTCGAAACGAGCCGAGGCTTACCATACTCGAGATTGGATCGATAAGGCTCGACTCATTTCAAGCTTTTTATCGATCCGATCTGAAGTAGCTCACGAGCGGCTCGGCTCGTTTACACCCCTATCCCAATCTTAAACCCTAAAACCCTGAAAGACGAAGAAAAAGAAGATCAAAATTGAACTGCGACCTCCATCTGTTCCACAGCAAATCTGCATCGAGGTTCAAGAAGCTAAGAAATTTCTTATATCTTATATAGTTATATTCATAATCTGATTCTTTTCATAGTAATTGCAAAGATTAGTTTCTTGATTTTTAGTTAGCCGATATGAAGTTTCAACTTTCTTTATCATTTGCAATTGTTAAGTTTAAATCAAAGAAGAATAGAATAATAATTGAAAATCTCTGCATTGTTTATTTTCTAGGATTTGATTGCCTCAAGTGCAAATTGAGAATTGAATATCCTCACTGACCTTCAATTTTGACTATTTAATAACCTTGGATGTGGCAATAACTTTTTCTAATTGTACCTACCAATTTTTGATTTGAAAGCCACATAATTAGGCCACATATTGTTCAGGAAAGTTTCAGGTAATATGTCTTAATTTGTGTGGTGGAAGTGGTACCCTCCAACCCAAAGCACTCTCCCAAACTAGACCAATTAGAAGATGTCATCTCACTTAGTCAAACTACCCTCATAAAGTACCCTCTATGGTGGGAGTGGTACCCTCAAACTACCCACTTTAACGGTCATTCCTAAGCTTTCACTCCACTACCCGCACAACTTAAATAGCGGGTATATACCCGCTAAACCTTTACTCCACTACCCTCCAAGTGCTACCCGTTTTAGTGGGAGTGGTACCCGCCTCCCACTCCCAGTAGCCTAACTAAACTTATTTTGTACTATTTATTGTTGATCATTGATAAATATTATTGACTCCATATATAATGGGATTCAAGCTTAACGGCAAACGCTTTGTTTTATTTCGTTGGTATAAATGAGCATAAATGTTTACTTTTAGCATTTAAGTTTTAACTCTTTTGTGTTTGTTTTTTTTTTTTAAATCAAGAGCCAAGATGGATAAAAGTTGGATGCCTTTATCAAGAGTGACTATATAAAGGTTTGGAAGAATTTCTTTATCTATATGCTTTCTAACGAGATTGATTGGAAGAAAACTGAGATGTGTATTAACATTTGTTAGGATTCTTGTAACAGTGCTAGGAGAAATTAGAGCTGAGGTGTTGGGCTTTAACCTTAATGGGCCAATCTCAACCTGGGCTTACTAATATTAGGCCAACTCGGGTTGGGCCTGAATTTTTGAGTTGGGTCCAAATTCCAATATTATAACCTCACAAACAACAACCCATATTCAATTTTATTATTTGTAAGGTTAAAATGAGATTCATGCGCAAATCCTTTTAAATTCAAAGAAATTTAAAATATGGGATTTTTAAATATGTTTATAAAAGTTGATAAAAAGTTGTCTTTATCCCAAATTGGGGAAAGATTTCCAAAATATAGATGTTCCTAACAGTTTTCTGGAATTTTGGATTGACTATTTGGATCAAACATTATATATACTATATAATATAACAACGATGAGGAATAGTGGCTTTTTTTAATTTTTATTTCACCTCTTATATTAAATATAATATACGCTTTTAACCCTTTTAATTTTCTACTAATTTCGTTATCCTGTAATAACTTTCGTGCGTTAACTTATTTAAAAAATAGAATACGCAGTTTTCTTTAGTTTTTTATGGTTGACATTCCGGTATAATTTTTTTAAAAACGGAGTTGTATTATAAATCGAGTATTTTCTTTTATCGTAGGTTATAGCGAGTACCGTTACCGTTTCAGTACCGTGATGAACCGAACCGATAATGAGCGAACAACATCGTTGCCGGTATTGGTATTATCTGAACCGGTATCGGTGTTCGTTTTTATGGTTTTCGGCTGATGTAAAGCAAGCCTTTATTTTCTGGGTTACATTGTGCAACTTTTGTTTGACAAAACCATCGCAAATAAACTTCTTTTTTCTATCGCAAACTATATCGAGTATTTGTGCTTTCACGAACTGAACCGATAACAAAAAGACAACATCGGTTCCGTTACCCACGTTACTATTTGTTTTTATTGTTTTCGGTCGATGTAAAACACATGTACCTTTTTAACTTTAGTTTTTTTATTTGGTTTTTAATTTTATGGTTTTTTGTTCTCGATGATTTCACACGGTTTTATCTTTTCGTTAAACGAGTTTGTTTTTCGCTTTTCGTTTTTTTTTCATTTATACAACGTGACTTCTTCATGATTTTCCAATATATCTAGCTTCAATCAGACTTAGCGCGTGTCCTACCGTAACGTGAGGGTTAACGCCCACTAGTTAGGATGAAGTCAATAAAAAACAAAATGATTTCAAGTAAAGTATGCGAAAATTGATGTTCACTGATATTTACTAATATTTTTGTAACTTGAGTACCCAAAGGAGTTAGATGAGGCCAATATTATGTTCAAATAGACATTCCATTATATACCAACAAATGTTTGCAGATGATGTCAATAACAATCCATTACCAACTTATTTAAGGCACATGGGGGTGAGCAGTAAAACAGGGATTTACACCTTTCAAAGCATGGTGTACTGCTGTTTGATGCGCGTCCTTTTACCTGCTATCTCACCCCTTTTATCCTCTTGCCTGCTATCTTAGTCAAACGAAGCAAATCTGATCTGTTCTCTCTCTTTCTATCTCGCCCGCTTTCTATCCGGAATTCCCATCAGTCTCCGCTCACCGTCAACGACCATCGCCACTACGTCGATTTATTTTCTTCTTTGCGGACCCTAGGTGGCAGTGGCTTGGTGGTCGAAGCGATGTGGTTGTGGTGGTTTTTAGGTGGCCGGTGGTGGTTGTGCCTTTGTTTGCCCTGATGATTCTCGGTTCAGAAGATGGGTAGTCTCCTTCAATCACTGCCTCTCCGTCAAAGACTATCGCGGCCAGCTCGATTTTTTTCCCTTTATGAAACCCTAGGTGGCGGTGGTGGGTGCGCTGTGTTTGTGACGGCTTTTAGGTGGTGTGGTGGTCGGTGTGGTTGTTATTGTGGTTTTGGTGGAACATTAGGTGGCGGTGGTGTGGTGTCGGCAACTCTGTGGTTGTGGTTTGGTTTGCCCTAATACGAACTGTGATCAAACCAAAATATCATTTGGAATTACTCATAATAGCTATGTGTCCAACATGTTAGTTTGAGAAGTATAAATCCCGTCATCAATCATGTGGTCTGATGTTCGTGGCCATTTCAAATTTTTATCATTTTGTTCTCAATTTTGTATTGTTATAATATATTATATATTTGATCTATCTGATCCATACCTCTCATTTGCTTCAGCATTAAATGGTTTTGCTAATCAGGTTTGGTTTGTCATTTTTTTTTCTCTGCAGTTGTGTTCTGTGGAACTACGTGTTGTAATTTGGTGCTTCTTATCATGACATTAGAGATTGGTAAGTGAGATAATGCTGTTTGTTGTCTTCTTCGATTTCTGTTTGCATTCCCAATCTTGATTTTGAACTGCAGATTAACATTTGGGTGAAAGACGTCCTTTTACAATAGTCGTGATTTGTTTATTTTGAAATTTAAAGTTGGTGATTGGAGAAAGAAACCTGCATTTTGTTTATACACATTTTACAGTAAATGTTTTAAACGTATTCAGCTATGTATGCATACACAAACTAATTTTTTTTTGCTGGATCTTTGAGAACTGGTATGTAATTGAAATTGGTATAAGTATAATGATGTGTGGTGTTATGCATGCTTTTAAATCACAGGCTGACTGAAGTTGTATTCGTTCTGTAGGTAGCATAAAAGATGGCAGAATCAGACGACATTCAACCACTTGTGTGTGATAATGGAACTGGTATATTTGAGATTTATTAAGTTTTTCTGCAAACACTAAATAATTTTATGATGATTTTAGGATTTAAGCAGATATATCATGGACTATGGTTATTACTTATTAGTATTAACAATTTCTTTTTATTTCTTAAATAAAGTTTATGTTATTGGCCTCGCTGCTAGATGAAAGAGGAATCGCTGTCGTTGGAAAGTCTAACCGGAATGAGATCAAGGTCATATGAAAGCGCAAAAGGGTACATTGATGAGATGATTCGTGTGTGTCCGTATAGGGGCTGAAGGAGAATGGGCCTGGATCTTATCAGTAGGAATTTTGTGTATATTTTTAAAGCGCATTTGTAATCACTTCCATATGTATGATCCTAAACTTTATTATTTGCCTACCATGCATCAGGCAGCCAACTCATCGTGGAACAGATAACATGATTGCTGAAGTTAAAATATAGCCGCACATTAACAGGTATTTTTATATAAACAAAAGTAAAATCTATGATTATGTTGTTGGTTTAGAGTGATATATTAGTATATTGCGTTATATCAGATAAGTATTATATCAAATAAAAAAGTTTATATTTACATAAATGGTAAATTCTGTAAAAAGACTGAATTTGCTATTCAGTTTATCACCATTAAGATTGCATGTGTTGTCAATTTGTGTTAATATTATTGTTTTTAACCTCAGGATTTACTATGCTTTACATATTGAGATTGCAAATAATCTTTTCCATTTGTTAATGCCTCATTCAATTTCACAAATTCCGGAATTCATGAAATGTTTTCCTTCAATAGGTTATATTGAGTATAACAAGCTTAACTGTGATTTCTCTAATAGTCTATGACCAATAGATGTTTAAATAGTTAAAAGTGTTCATCAACTAAATTTGATTGGTATTGCTTGCTCTATACCATTCATAGCCAAGAGTTTTTATATCACTTGGTTTAGTTTTTTACCTTTAAATTGAAATAGCTTGGTTAAAACTTTAAGATTTGGCAACTCGGATGAGTTTCAGTTACACTTTAATTTTCATATTATTTGGAATCGTCTCTTTGGAACAGGGTCTCTTATCTTTTATGGTTTAGTTATCAAGACCTCAAAATAATCTAATTATACTGCAGAATACTAAAAAGCTTTTGTATTTATTATTTACTTTCCTAGGGGCAGTTTCTCTTGGGAGCTGTGTGCATATTGGAACAAGCAGGTGATTTAATAAGCAAGAGGCACGTGTTTAATTAAAGAAGCAAGCACATAGGTAAATCTATGGATATGGAGCAGGTTCAATGAAACGAAATGTGATCAGAACGAATGAAAGCAAGTTAGTAAGGGTTCAAGCAAGCAAGTGCAAGAAGGTAAGCAAGGTGACCAAGAAGATTTGAAGCAAGCAAGAGCGTTTCGAATCAAGCAAGCAAGAAACAAATTTAGCAAGAAATCCGATTCCGGTATTAGCAAGAAAAAGCAGGAACAGCAGGATAGCCGCAACATTAGGCAAGAACTGAGCAAGAATGTCAGCCAGGTCAGGTGATAGGTCAAGTATCAGTTGGTTCGTAGTTTATTTATCAAGAACATGTGGAGAACATTGTCCATGGTGGGTGCTTTTACCTTTTGCAAGTGTCTTCATATATATATATATGTATGTTGCAAAAGAGCAAACTAAAGCAGTAAACAAAAGCTTACGTGTTTGTTGTTGTGTGAAACCTGAGCCTGATCCAAGAATTTTAACACGGGCTGACATGCAAAATTGCAAGCTGTGTTCGACACTGTTTGAAACTGATTCCAAATCAAATGCTTAGATGGAAAAAAACTTTATACCAGTTGGCTTATGCAGTGATTTTTCTCGGTATCCTAGCAGAATCCCCTGGCTTCGGATCGTGGTGGAATTCTAGCCGCAACGCGCGGTGGGAAAACCACTAGTTGATAATATAAACATACTAACTTCATTTCTATCATTTCCAAGAAATTAAATGACAAGTTAAACAGTAATATAGACCCTGAGTTGGACTCAATTATAATCCACTGATCTACAAACAGGATCATACCAACTCCATCTTCATCTCCATCTCCATCTCCATCTCCATCTCCATCTCCATTGCCCTTGCCGCCCACGCCTTGACTACCGTTGGCGTTGCCGCCTCCGACCACCGCCACCGTTGGCGTGTTCCCAAACCCCCACCAATGCCAGAACCCCCACCCCTATCACCACCCCCACCGTCAAGGGTGGATTAATATATTTTGGGGCTTAAAGCGAACTTTGAAATTGAGGTATTTTTGTGAAAGTTTTCTAAATACATGAAAGTTTTTAAAATGTAATTTTATAGAGCGGCAAAACGTATAATATTAATGTTTAGACCGAATGTTATTATAGTATCCCCAGAAATAAACCTTCATAAATAAACATTCATTCATTTTGTTATCTCTTTTCATTTCTCTTTAAAAACACAAAATTGGTGGATTATCACAAATATTTTCAGTTTAGAATATAGATTAAAGTAGGTTTTTCAACTTTTTTGGGGCTGTTAAAATTTGGAGGTCCAAAGCGGTTGCTTTAATTGCGTGTACTATACACCGTCGTCGTCGTCGCCGCCACCACCACCACCACCACCAGTGCCACTCCCCAACCGCCACCAATGCCAAACCCCCACCCCCACGCTGCCATTGCCGCCCCGACACCCCCGCCGCCGTTGCTCTCATCCTTGGCAACGACGGTAGGCGGTGACTTCTATAATAGATTTTAATTATTTTATGATTGTTTTATTACTTAAATGAATTACAATTTTAAATGTGTTTGATAGATTTAAGTTTTTTTTAATTCCAAATCCTTTTGATAAATTCCAATTCCAAATTCGGTTTCTTCAAATCCTAATTCTTTTAAAAAAGTTCAACCAAACACACCCTAATTTATTTCTTTGTCACACGAACTCCCCCACAAAAAGTTTTTAGTTTGAATCTTAGATTTTATTAATAACCATAAGCCACCGGTATCCAAAATGATATACCAAGAAAAAAAGAACAAAAACATTTTTGTTTTATGAGTTGGAGGAAGAACAGTAAAGCATAAATGCGACTTTGCATAAAAATCCAATATTGCAACCAAACATTTGGTCCAAAATCAACAACTAATAAAAGGCAAAATGACCTCTTTTAGTCACATTCATTATATTCCACGAAAAACATTTAATGTATACACAACTTATTAACATCTCGTTTTAAATGAGTAACGTATGGAATGGGGGAATAGTCGGTGCGATTTAGAAATTTAGTATTAATAAAACTATAAAGTAAGCGGCAACAAAAACTTCATATAATTTGTTGTGATAATTAATACAAAGATATCCTTCACCATATATATCCATCGTCTATCGGTACCGTTGACATATTAGACAATAAAAGTCAAAATAAACATGTTAATTTGGTCAAACTTAGAATAATAAGTTCAAAATTGATAAGTATAAAGAAGCCGGGTAGGAATTTAATCTAATTAGGTTTAAATGGACAAGTAACAAATTCAAATAGTTATTGTAAATAGCTAGACTTTAGCAATTCCTAACAAGGGTCTGCTAACCAAATGTTACCTAAAAGTATACATTACATGTGTTATCAAAACTAGATGTTTTGTACCCGAAAACCAAACAAAAGCCGTTCGAAAAACAATTGAAAACAAAGCTAGAATATGTTTTGAATGGTCATTATATTTTCGTAAAACTAAGGCTAACACAAAAATACATTAGGATTAGAAAAACACATCTTGGCACCAGAAGAATACGGTGAACCACCGTAATCTTATGATGCTTATGTTGTAGCCGTACGCAACATATGCACTTTATGAAAACCAAAATTTATTTCCTCTATGTTTCATCAAGAAATATTAATACGAGTTTATATGATGTATCATGTATAAAAAAATCAAACTCACTTGCTCCACTCATGATTAAGGAGCCAAAATTGTGCATAGCTATATACATTGTAATTCTACCAAATTACTTGCATAAAACCACCCATTTCATACAATTATATTCTGAACTAATCATAAATGTGAGAATGAAGTTCTCACTAGCAATTCAGTGAGAATCAGAGTTCTCAATGCCATATTCTACCATAATAGAGACACATAAAACTTTGCTACATATCCAATTATCAAACTTGTCACTTTTACATAAATTTGATGAAATAGGCAAGCATTTTACATACGTGTGTGTGCAGGGCCATCTTTGAAGGCGTGCAGGGTGCACGATCGTACAGGGCCCATGTTCCAAAGGTAGCATAATTTTTTTTCCTTTTTTAGATATCATAGGTTGATTAACATATATAAAAAAAAATATAAACTTATTAGTAATTACATGTTCTAGAATGAGCCTAATAAGTCAAAAAATAATTTTGGGAGGCTTCCCACTCGATCTCTTAGAAATTACATGTTCTAGAGATGAGCTTATTTTCTTATACTCAGGACACCAGAAATCTCGAAGAAGGCCTGTGCGTGTATATATATATATATATCCTTAAAACGAATATTATTGATGTATACCCCATTTAGAAAAGTTCTACGTACTCATGTTAGCCAAAATAGTTCCAAGTCAATTATTTTTGTCTAGCTTGAACACCTATGTTCATTCAAAACTGCCATAATATGTGAAAACTACATAAAACCAATAACATAATTTATAAATTATTTGATCTCTATCCTATACACACACATATAATGGTATGGATCAAATAAAAACCGTAACATAGTCTTACATATACGTAACAAATATTGTTACGCGTACGTAAAAACTTCTCATTCGACATAATGTTACGTATATGTAACTCATTGTGTAACGTATACGGAAGACTCAACAATCTTGTATTTATGTTCAAACATATATGTAATAGACAATTAAATACCTTTTTCACAACTAATAATAAAAATAATTTATAAATTATGTTATTGGTTTTTTATCTAGTTTTTATATAACTAAGTGGTTTTGTACGTATCTCTCCTCTCTCCCTCTTTCTATATATATATATACAGGGAAGAGTTCAAATACTAACCAACTTTTTATGTGATAATCGTGCTAACCACTATAAAACAATCACATAATTTATAAATTATTTTTTCTTTTAAATGTTAAAATAGTATTTAAGTATCTTGAATAAATATTTTGAACGTAAATACGGAAATGATGAGTCTTACGTATACGTACCAAATAATGTTACATATACGTGACACATAGTGTTTACATATATGTAACATTAACATAATGATAATTGTTATATATACGTAACACTATGTTTGAGAGTGGGTATCATGGTTATCACATAAATATTGGTTAGTATTTGAACCTCACCATATATATATATATATATATATATATATATATAATAAATAGTTTATTTATTTATAAATATATGCTTTTTTACACTAGAGTCAAAATGTCTCATAATAAGAAGGATGATTACAATAAAGTGGCTAGTAAACGGGCAAAAAGCTGAGCTGTAACCCCCCTTTTCAAAACCGATCGTACAAAAAATAAAGCTTTGGTTCTTAGGGGCCAAAAAATTACTATGCATGACCCGCTGAACCCTATTCGAAAATTCCACAACATCCAGGGTTAGGAAACCAAATGTATCAAAAGGAAAAAGGGACAAACACTTCATAATAAATAAATACTATAACTAAATATTTATTTATAGTTAGTTTCTTAATTTCGTTTTAAAAATAAACAATTACATATAATATATTTAAGATATTAAATCTAATATTTATCAATGAAATATTTAAATAGTTTTAAATGTCTTTGAAGTAAAGAAAAGAGAGAAAAATATATTTTATTTAAATTATTTAATTAGCGGCTTTATAAAATTAGGATTATAATTTAATTCTCATTGTAAAATAAGAGAGGGGATAAGAGGGACCACCTAATCTATACTAATAAATAAAGGTTTAAGATGGACACTTGTCACTTTTTCGTGCCTCGTAATATTGGTTTTCCCGTCTTTCTCTCCTAATAAATACGTTTGTATCTTATTAAATAATAATAATATTATAAATCTATTATTAAAGAAAAATACTAATTATATTAAATAAGAATATATAATAGGAAATCAAAATATAACTAATTAAAGAAAAATATTAATTTGTTATATACACACATTTCCACTTGATATATCTCGAGACGATCATAATAGTTTGACAAGTTAGGATGTATTTACAAATTTATAAGTTATATCGTTTTCAATATACAACTCGTGTAATACACGGGATTTTAACCTAGTTTGCAATAAAAAAAGACTAAATTACAAATTTTATCCTTTATGTTTACCTAAATTATGGATTGCGTCCTTTAAATTTTTTACTTTGACTTAATGTCCTTTATTTCATAAAGTTCTTACGAATTTCTTCATTTCCATTAACAGATGTTAAAATTTACTGTTAAGTCAACTCATATACACCGCACATGAGGGCATTTTAGTTATTTTAACCGTAAAGGATATTTCTTGTAGTTTAATAATTTTTTATTTATTAAAATAAATAATAATAATATATAAACATAAAAGAGGGCATTTTAATCTATCTCTGCATCTCAATCTCTCTCTCTTACCGATTTCTTCTCTGCCACCCACCATCACCACGCAACACCACCAGCACAGCCGCCTCGCCCCACCACCACTACCGCCCCACCACTACCGACCCACCTACAATCACAGTCGGTAACACCACCACTACCGCCCCACCATCTCCTCCCCCTTTATCACGTCTCCCTCTCCTCTCCGCCACCAACCACCACCACAGCCTCTACAACTACCACCAAATTTGCCGGAAAACAAGGAAAGAGCCAGTTGCCAAGATCTTATGAACTCTAAAATCACCCCCATCGACTCCCACCCTCTACCCCTTAAACGCCAGTGAGCGGTAAAATCACCGCCTGCGAGGAGATGAAGGCTGGTTCAAATCCCACCCTCTACCCATGGAATTAGATCGGTCATAGCACCAAGATCCATTCTCTCAATCGTTCCCTTTGCATTGTGATGAAGGTTGATTCAATCGTGAAAGCCAAGGAGTTGGGGGTGGATTAGAGGTGGGATTCGATCGATTGGAGTTCCGGTGGAGTAGCGGTGGTGCTGGTAAGGTGATGTCGTTCCGGTGGTGCTGGTGCAACTATGAAGAGGAGGATGACGGGTGGGGGCTTCATGCCTTCTTGTTTAGGATTTAGGTCTAACCAGAGAAAGGCAAATAGGTTTATATATATTAAAAGTTTAAATTTGATAAATAAAACAATTTATTAAAATTATTAAACTTAATTAAATTATAAAAGTTGTCTTTTATGGGTAAAAAGACTAAAATGTTCTCATGTGCAGTGTACATGAGGTGAATTAACTGAAAAGCTTAACGTCCGTTAGTGAAAAGGACAAGAAACAAGAGAACTTTTCAAATAAAGAACAATAATTGAAAGTCAAAACTTTTAAGGATTCAATCCATAATTTGTGTAAACATAAAGGACAAAAATTGTAATTTAGTAAAAAAAAAAGAACCCCTTGCATATAAAAAAAATAGAACTCAAGGGGTAAGATTTTAGCAACCCCTAAACTCATCTATATTACAAAAACATCATGTATGACACAAATGTTATTAGATGACAACAAATAAATGAAAAACAAGAAAAAACATTTTAGCAGTTCACTTATCTTAATCTTATGCTTTTAGTCAATCAATGTATTAAAATTAACATGTGAAACTGCCCAAATTTGTTTATGTTTTTCTAAATTTACCAGCGCCAAAGACACTTTCTTTACCCGTTTTCCAACGCCAACTACCAAGTGAATACCGGCGGGGTACACCCACACAACATCACCGCCGAAACTCACTTCACAAAGATAACGTTCACGCCGTCATGATGGTGCCTTGAGCAACAACACTGCATTGCCCTCACGTTCTAAGGATAAATCATTTACAACAAACTCATATGTTGCAACCACCACCGACGAACCTCTAGTTAATAATTTGACTAATCGAGATTATTTTAATCTTTTAATTTTATTTAAATTATCACAGACATCTTTGACGAGCGAAGAATGCCAACTTATGACGTATATTCAAATCTAGTCAACATTTGGGCCTAGGCCCGGATGAGGTCCAACCCACATCCTCTCCTATATAAAGAGTCCCCTTCCTCCCTTCCGAAGGGACTGAGGTCTCTCTCACTGTTCACTTGTTGATGCTCGTAACTCTTTGACCTCTATCTAATAAACTATCTCCCATTACTATACCCATATACTTGTATAGTTGTATATACTACACTAGTGTTAGAACCCGTGTATTACACGGGATTATCAATAAAATAAATTTAAAAGAAAATACAATTTGAGACTAAAAAAATGATGAATAGAATTCATAAATCAGTAAATATTTCTTTGTATACAACGTTGGATGTTTTGTTTGAAATTTGTCCATCCTTGTCTAAAGCTAAAATTTTTAACCCGTCTCTTCTTTTAACTCTTGAAAATGCAACATATAATTGACCATGGGTGAAAACCGGTTGCCTCAAGAACAATTCAACCCTTGATAGTGACTGACACTGGCTCTTATTTATTGCGATGGCAAAACAAACCGAAAATGAAAACTGTATTCTTTGTAGCTCGAAAAGGATTCTTTTGCCTGAAGGCGTCAAATTTTATTCTTGGAATAAATGTTCAAGTCCCAATATTGCTTAATTAAAGCAATGCTATATATACTTAATAATAAATATTTACATATTACATAGTTTTTTAATATAAAATTTTGAAACGTCATATAGTTACTTTTTAAAAATATTTTATAAAAAGACTGAAATAAATGTTTTATGAACAAACCTATATTTTTTTAAATAAAAAACGTTTATAAAAACAATTATAAAAATCATTATTATTTAATAGGAGAGAGGCGGAAAACAAAAAATCATTAAAAAACAATTAAAGAAAACTTGTGCAATTAATAGGGGAGAGAGGCGGGAAAACTTGTTTCACCAAAACCTTTATTTATTAGAGTATAGATTTTTTTTTTTTTTTCAATAATAATTCATACCAAGAGTTTGATAACGAGATGACCGTCACAATTACAAACTAATGACAGGTAGACGGGCAACAAGCTGCGCCGCTACCCCCTTCTGAATAGCAAATCCTACTCTACTAAACACAAAGTTCCCCCCGTAAATATATGCGGTGTTACTGCTGACCACCCGCTGAACCCGCTTAAGGAACCGCACCGCATCAGGGGCGAGAGCGCCAAAGGTGTCAAAGGCAAACGGTACGAACACGTGCTGATTCACGAGGCAAGCTTTTTCGTGCTTAGCTACTTTACCCGCCTCTGCCTTGTTTATCGCCTGACCCACCTTAAACCCATGGTCCCTTATCCCAACTAGGGGGGACACACCTGTCAAATCCACACATGCGTGTTTCCCTCCTTCCCATCCAAAAACAAGAATGTCAGCGGGCCGAAGGGTTGATCTCCCATCTAATGGGTCGGTCAAGAAGTTCATCGGGGCTTCCTTTTTAGCCGAGATCCCTGCCCGCTTAAGGACATCAAAAAGCACATCTCGAACTAGGTCATGTTGGTATTTGAAGCCCGGTAATTCTCTGCAATGGACAGCATGCTCCCCAAAAGAATCCAAGCAAGCCTTCCGACAAACGGGATATAAATTGGGTTTTTGGTATAGGATTGCTTGTAAACCAAAATTCGAAGTAAGAAATCACAAAGTCAGAATCTAGGTTTAGGGCACAAAACAGATTGCGCATTTGGAGGTAAAATTAAATTGGAAATTCTACAAAACTAAATTGGAATCGAAGACATGAAAACACAAAAATATCAAAAGAATGTAAACATGAAACAACTCTGACCTGATGGACCTTCAAACATGCACTCAACAATCATGTTTTTGGGCTAATTTTATTTTGAGATAGAACTATGAATAGGAACACTGATACCCACATTCTTTATTTCCTTAAGAAACTCTAAATTCAATAATTACCACACATACCGATTAACAAATGAAACAAGAAGCACTAAAACCCAATTGATGAAGCCGGAACACCTGCACAAAACAAATTATATGTTAACACTCTATCAACTTTACTCATTGTGACAAATGATGGTTTATAAGTCGGCATAAACCTTTGGGGATATCCCTGAAAGTGATTTTTTTAGAAAAAACTATTTCTTTTTCTGTAAGATTTCCATCTCCTTATAACTCTTATCTAGTAAGGTTTTGCATTATCATTTTTTTATTATCATTAGATATGCTCTTGAATGGCATTCTGAATTTCCGGTGACAAAATGCAATTAAAAGCTCATATAGAAATATACACCTAATCCAAATTTAATATATTACTTAGTGTTGCGGCTGTAAAAAGAGCATTTAGCAATTAGCACATGATTTTATCATATAGTTGATGCAAAACTAAAAACTTTAACACGTAATTCTTATTGGATGGAGGAGACATAATATATGGGTCAAGTGAGTTGGGTAACATGTCAAAATAGGTAATTTATTTGAACGGGTCATCTCATATAAACCCGAAACACTTCTCCCAAACTTTTAGATTTTGTTTTACTTATTAAGTTGTCAAATAGGATTACAAAATTTTATTATTTAATGATAATAATCTGATTTTGAAAAACAATGATTTAAGAGATTTTATGATTAAAAAAACACTTTGGGCGACTTTTTACCCGTTTCATATTTTATTAATAAAAATTGAGGACTCGAGTCACCACCTAGCGTTACAGCTAGCTACCATGGGTTCTAAAGGTTAATTTGTAACACGTGTTTGAATAATTTTTGCTCTATATTGGCCATTAAAAATCAAAATTGCCAACCAAAGTGGAAACATACTAAATCTGTTTGAAGACATCTTCTTGTACAGAAGCAAGTCTGACTATGTTCCTAATCTCTTTTCCAAATACATATATTCATATCCTTAAAGATCCATCTAAATAAACCCCCTTTAAATGTTCATACATATTTCTGCATGAACAGGGAGAGGTAAAAAGTGCTCGACTAATAGGTCAAGCAATTGCCAACAATCAGGTATTTATTTAAAAATAAAATTTCAAACGAATATAATGATTAAGATTAAACTACACTTAACAGATAAATTTAGAACTTACCTGTTTGATGTACAAACAATTGTTTAAGTTAGCTGGATTCCACCTACAGTTTTCAATCTTCAATCAATAACTCCAGTCCCAAATAAATGAAATATGATCCTAATATTCACATTTATTTTCTACATATAAAGCAAGTTACTGATAATCAACATGTAAGATAGACAAAGTTTTAAATTATAGGCATTAATAATACATATAATCAACAATTAAATCTGTAAAACGTGTTTTATTTACTGTTGCTTCATATATTTTTTGTGTAATACTCAATCTAATTAATTAAATGACTCTTGTAATATTACCTTAGAGAGCTTCTTGTCCCTATCATAGTCAAGACCGGGACGTGCATTTTGTAAAGTCATCAGCAAAACCTGTCATTGAAAGTAACTTAAGTTGCGTTAACTTAATTTTAGATATAACGCTAATCCATTATATCACTTTAAAGTAAACAAATAAGTCATGCAACTGCAAGATGGATGCACCCTCATTGGGGAATATTTTGAAAAGGAGCATGTCCATGACATGAGCAAGCTCCAGGGCTGTTATTCCAAACGACCAGATATCAGCCCTGCATAAATTATCAGGTAATATTCATTGTATTTTCATTATTTTGGTCTTGTTGACACAAGGGTGAATTGATGAAATAATAGATGGCTAGTCCAACTAACTATTGCTGAAATTTGAATTTAATTTCTTGGTTCATCAATAAGACAGTTCTAAACTAAGCAATCTTAGCCACATAAGAAAACGAAATTAGGTAAAATAAAAAACTCTCAAGACACATACATATTTCGCAATCAAGACAATGAGAAAGCTCTAACAATAGAATTGAAGATCAATCCTCCTAAGTTCAATATATATACTAAGGTTAAAAGGAGAAGATTAAGAGTATACCTTAAAGGAAACAATCGACCGATATCCGTGCCGGTGAACAGGTTGAGTTCGTAAAGAAATTGAATACCCCGAGGTCTTTCCATCAGTCCATTTCACTTGGTTTGCAGAAATCTAGAACTTTTAAAGCCGAACAACACTTTCTGTTATCATGCTCATATGAACACCCATCCAAACATCATTTGATCAATTAATAACGCAATCAATATGACATACAGAACAATGAAAACCCTAATAAATCATCAGCAATTAAGATTAACTAATGCACCACGCGACGGTGAATACTATTCAATTCCAATCATTAATCGCAAATACAAAGCTTGTAATCGACGGGGACTTGGAAGACGAACGACGGTTGAAGAGGAAGAACGAAAAAGCCCATCCACTTCACCGAAACCCAGATATGTGTTGGGGTGCCGCTAAACGCCATCCCTTCTCTTATGTGTGATTTCTTACCCACCGTCGATGCCGACAAGCATTCCTCCACCGTCGTACAGGATGATGGTCGAAGCAAAGAAACAGAGGCGATGAATAGGCTTGACAGCTACAGGTTCGGCCAGGAAGAATTTTAGGGTTTTGTTTTGAAAGGAATGATGCGATTAAGGTCCAGCCGGGTTATAAAGGTATTTATAGTGTTTTAATCGGGTTGGTTTTTACCCGATTTTTTATCCGCGTGAAGACCCGTTTTCTATCGATATGGGTTTTGATGGATCTATAATGTGTGAAGAAACGTGGTGGTGACAAGTGACACATTTTTTACTTGTTTATTATATAGGATAGATGCGCATATACCTATTATACATGCATATATACTTGTTATACACTCATATATACCGAATACTGACTTGATCATTGAACGGTGGTCCTCGAGATTACGGCATGGGGGACCCCTTTTAATGGGTTTCTCCACGTTGCAGCTCCAACTCAGGCTTGGAAAAGGCCAGATCCGGTCCTCACACAAAGCCTGATTCAACAATCTTGCTTCAACATCGATAAATGATTCGTCATTCTCCTAAAGAAGTAATTTTCTTTCCTAGCATCAAATTTGTTATTATAAAACAAGAAAGAAATAACTCAATTCGGTTTGATTCTATCCTTTTTAAATTGTCTATGATCATGTTTGGACGTTAGGGCTTTCAATTTTAAATAATTCTTTTATATCAAAAGTGTAAATTCATAATATCAATTCACATGTAAATCAAAATTAATTTACCCGTGAAATGGTTCACAAGTTAATTTACATCGAGTTTCAATCATATTTGAATATAATAATCCAACTGAATTTACATTATAAATTCACGTGTGAATTTATTTACACATGAGAAAAAAATCAACTAAAATATATCAAGTGGGTGTCTACTTGAAAAGAAGAAACTATAATGGTGTAATTTGTATATTTAAAGTCTATAAGATTTAGAGGCTTTTGTACGTTATGTGGGCACGTAAGAGAAAAGGAAAAATAACAAATAACAAATGTAACTTTACTAAATTGCCATTTGAATGTTAAAAACTATTTAATTAAGCAAAAACAAGTAATGGTTTAAGATGTTATGCAAATGATATTATATTATTTCTTTATAGTTTTAATGAATTAAATTGATCTTTTTGATGTTGATGATGTGGTGAGAGTTTATAGATGGTTTTATGGAGCCCTTGTGTTGGGTACGTGAAGGCAAAGCTAACACCCTTGTGTTTGACTTCATTTCATTTGCCCCAACATGTTTCAATCTTGTCTCTACATATTGCTTCCTATTCACATACAAATATAATATATATATATATATATATATATATATATATATATATATATATATATATATAGGGGAGGGTTCCAGAGAAAACCACAAGTTATGCGAAAACAGAGAAAACCACTAAAAAAACCAATTTTACCCAATCATATAATAATTTTTATTTTTTGTTTTGTTTTATTTTTATTTATTTATAAGAGTATCAATGTAATATTAAACATTTTTGCCAAAAAACATTTTTACACATAGTGTTACGTATACGTAAACATAAAACAAAAAAATTACGGTTACGTATACGTAAATCAAAAAAATTGATTTTGGATACGTATACGTAAGTAAAAAAATTGCCTAAATTGATGTGGTTTTCTTGGTTTTTGCCTAACTTTGTGGTTTTCTCTTGATCCCTTCCCTATATATATATATATATATAATATGACTTATCTCCATCTCTTGTTGTTTTATTTTAGAAAACAATATAAACCAAAAATCTATCATTTCCTACATAATGATGCGATCCTTTCCCATATAATTATGTCTTATTAATAATTAATTGTTATAAGTTATATAATATGTAGATGGATGAAACAAATGTGACTTAGTTTGTTTCAAGAAAAGTATTTTGTGTGGTTGGCTAGAGATATAAAGAATTTGAAATTACTATATTAGTAGCATAAAAAGAAACCAAAAACATGATCAGAAAGTAATAGCATAGTCTCTAATTAGTATTATAATAAGAAAATTCATATACATTTGTGAGCCCGTGGTTACCAAAACGAAGGCCTTGCGGTAGACGGCATCTGTAGACGATCAGGGCCGGTCCTCAGAATATAAGTGCCTCGGCCGAGCCGAAAAAAAGGGCCCCTACAAACAAAATATATAAACTAATTTTTTTAACGACGATTAACGTTATAGCAATAAACATAGAAAAAGTATAGTATGTTATATTACATACCGTAATAGCTAACCGATGATTTGTGAAACTCTCCTAGCAGCAATTCGTCCTTTTTTTAAAAAAAGGCTATGGTTTGATATAGAGGTGAACAAAAAAACCGGAACCGCCTAAGGAACCTGAACCGGTTCTTCCTGAAAACCGGTTCTTCCGGAACCGACCTTACCCATAGGGTCTGGATAGGTTCCAATATATCTAGTTAAAACCGGTTCTAAAAATACTTACCCAGAACCGATGCTTGTAGTATCATTTTGTAAGCTAACTATTTTATCTCCATATCCACTAACCTAAGAGACAAAAAAGCAAGACCATGAGCAATTTTACAAAAAAAAAACAGACATGTAATTAGTATTTCCTAATCAGAAGAATGCTAATCATCTTGTGAATCATATTACTGTCTTTAATATATTGCGACAACTTCACTAAGTTAGTTTAAAGAAACTAATATAAAGTAAAAGCTACTCATAAAGTAGCAAGACCATGAGCAATTTTGCAAAAAAAAATAGACATGTAATTAGTGTTTCCTAATCAGAAGAATGCTAATCATCTTGTGAATCATATTACTGTCTTTAATATATTGCGGCAACTTCACTAAGTTAGTTTAAAGAAACTAATATAAAGTAGTTACTGAAGATAACATGTATGGTCAAAAGCTACCCACACTTCAGTGCCACAACAACCTTATTTGCGGTGCATCGGGTCAAATTGCTTAACTTAAAATTTTTTAAACACGAAAAGAAAAGGCAAAGTTGGTTACCAGAATTAGGTTCTTGAAATACCCACCTTGAATTACCGGAACCGGAACTGGTAAGAACCAAAATCGGTAAGAATCGAAACCGGTTCTTGAATACCCGGAACTGGTACGTAGGTTCCGGTTTTTCAACCAAAAACCGGACCTGGAATCGGAACCGGAACCGTTAAGAACCAGAACCGATAAGAACCAGAACCAGTTCTGAAACCTTCGGAAACGGTTCTTGAGAATACCCGATTTGTGCACTTCTAGTTTGATATTGGGTTTTAAGTTTAAAGAGGCCCAACCATTATAAAGATTAAAAGGGCCAAACCATTATAAAAAGGGCCCAACCATTATAAAAATGGTCCAATATATTTTTAAGTTTTATAAAAAAAACCCAATATATAAAACCGGTATTTAAAATTTTATAAAAAACATATATATACAGCCCCGTAAAAATTTTAGGCCCCCGAAAAAATGGGCCCTGGCCGGCGGCCCGGCTTGGCCAACCCCAGGGCCGGCCCTGTAGACGATATACAACGATTGTGTTTCTTTTTAGGGCATGATATATAAATGACTAGGAACGGATGCAACTTATTGGTGCCATGTGACACAAATACATTTATTTGATGTGTGATATTTTTATACGACATGCGAGCGACGTCGTATCTTTTGGGTGATAACACACTAACTCAAAGAAAAGAGTAGGAAGATTTTAAAATTGTTTTAGCATGAATTAAATCGGGACAATGTTTAAGTGATCACCACTTTGTACATTTTTTTTATCGTAAAATAATTAGAATTTTGGTCAGTTTCAGTGACCGACATAATAAAAAAAGTTGTTCTCAAATTGATAGATATACAAATACTTAAACATGGTGATACAAGAAAATAAATTGGATTCAGTCATGTTAAATCGAAACAAAAATGAATTTAAATGCTTAGATCGATCATTGAGAAATTGGGTTAACGCGCTTTAGAACTTATTCTTATTTAACTTTACAGTTGATGATTATATAAAATCTTTTTGAGTATAATATGAATTAAATAAAAAAAGACGTGGTGGTTGAAGCATATGTCAAGTTTCACTTTACGTTACAAAAATCAGTCGACAAATAAATGAAGCCAAAATAAAAAAAATTGGAGAAAAAGTCTCACAAAAACGCGTACCTTTTCATCTAGTTTGAATTTCAACGATTTAATACTTTGCAAATGAAAGATAAGATGTCGGTGTCTAACCCATAACTTAGTGGTCTAATGGTATAGTATTTGACCCTTACAAAAGTAGTGTGGTTTCAAATATTTGCAAGTATAAGGTTAAGTGGAATTTATGTGTAAAAATTTGTTGTTCAAAAAAAAGAAAAAAAAAGATGTCGATGTCTGAGTTAATTCCCTAAACTTAAATTGTACGGTGTCAAAGTAGAAAAGAAAGATTTTTTACATCCGTTTTAACTATTGTATTTGTGATAATTTGAACGGTCAAACTATAAGGAAACGATAAAGTTGAATACGTACACATATTAATAGAAAGTTTATGTACCCAACAACAAGTGTTTATGTATTCGACTCTCTTTTTAAATTATAAAATTAAACATGAATTTAAATGTAGTTTATAAAGAAATTGGACGGGTTCGACTAGCCTCTTTTACACCGTTGTTTGCCACTAGCTTAGCCTAGTGACAAAGGTGTATATACTCAATACTTCACTAAAATGAGAAGGTCTTGGGTTCACGTTCCACTTGTGACAAAAAAAGGGTCCAGGTTGGGCCAGAAGGTTTTCTCACCAATGATGGGTTTTCTCCCGAGAGAGGTAGAGATGATTGGGTGGGTCAGTGACCCGTCAGTGATCCAAATTACCGTTAAAAAAAGATGTGCAAACGTATCTTTTTTATAAAATAAATAAAGCATAACATATGAGAAAACGAACCGAGTGTCCTAACATTTTACGATTAAAATGAATTACATATTGAAAATATGTTATACCTCATTTAAGTATGTTAGGTAGTGTTTCTTTTCCATCTTTATATATGATTTTCTATCCTAACATTCTCATTAAAACCTTTGATTTGTTATAAAAGGCATACATATTTCAGATTTTTTTTATTTGAAGGAGTTATGAAAATTTTACTTTTTGGTGGCTTAGAAGATACACAAATAAATGGATTAATAAAAAGAATTAAGTGTGTTCGAAAATTTTATGTATTAATTTCTAAAATTTTATGTATTAATATTTTGTATATGCGACATTAGGGTTGGTGGCCCATTGGTAGAGGCAAAGCCTCTAAGAACACCTAAGGGGTTTGGAGGTCACGGGTTCAAGTCTCAATAGTGATAAGATTAAAAGAAATTCGCTTTTCTAAAAAAAAATATTTTGTATACGCATAATAAATAGTGTTAAAAGAATGTAATTTTAAATTCATTATAACTGTTAGATTTTTATAATAACTAAAATAATAAATTTTAGTATTTTATATATGTATAATAAAGTTCTTATTGGAAACCCTTCTTCGTATGTATGTAAATTCTTCACTAAAACGAATATAAAAATTAATACTTTTAAACAACAGTATGACAAATATGATTTTTTTATGTGAATTCTTTATTAAAATTCATAACTAATTTTTTGTTGCCAATCTTTTCTAATTACACTATAAAACAAACGAGTATAACCGACGGCAATCTGTCGGTAAAGGTGGTTACCAACTAATCATTTGTCGGGATATTCCGTCATAATTTGGCTTTGCTGACAAACACCTGGAAAGCCTAAGCATAAATCTATTTCGAAATCTTATCCTTAGATTTTACCGAGAAATTGTCATTCCATCGGTGATCTTTCGGTAAATACCGACGGACAACCGACGCGTAATATGATTATTTTGTAAAAATTGGTAATCAAAGAATTCTCTATATTGATTGAATCGGTAGATCAAACGCATTGGTACAATATATAAGAAAACACTAACTTGCTAAACAAGAAAAAGGTTATAAATATAGAAAAGATAATCAAAATATTCTATAAATAAAATGATATTCTATACTCCCCGCAAGTTAGAGCGTGTAGATTTCGATCACCCAACTTGACAAGCAGATTGTGCAGCTGCTGACCACCCAAAGCTTTTGTAAACAAATCAGCAATTTGAGATTTTGTGTCAATGTTTCGCGGTTGAATTTCTCTTGATTCTACTTGTTCACGAACGAAATAACAATCCATTTCAACGTGTTTTGTGCGTTCGTGAAAAACGGGGTTATGGCAATGTGTCGAGCGGCTTGTTTGTCACAAAAAGAGGCGTTGGTCCCTCTTGACCAACATCGATCTCACTTAACAACCACCTCATCCACAATACCTCACTTACCGTGGATGCCATCGAACGATATTCTACCTCGACAGAAGAACGAGATACCACAGACTGTTTCTTCGACTTCCATGAGACTGGTGCCTCTCCAAAGAGCAATAAATAACTCGTGCGAGACCTCCTTGTCAAAGGGCATCCTAACCAATCTGAATCACAGTAAGTAACAAGGTTCGTTCTTCCCTCTTTCAGAAGTAAAATCCCTTGACCTGGTGCATCTTTGAGATAACGAAGAACCCGGTTTGCGGCTTCCAAATGAGCTTGTCTGGGATCAGCCACAAATTGACTAAGGACGTTATCAGAGTAGACAATATCCGGTCGTGTTACTTGAAGATACAGTATCCGACCAACAAGTGTTCGATATTGGCCAGCATCAACACGAGGTCCTCCATCATCCTTATCAAGTTTCACATTTTGCTCCATAGGAAAATGACTAGGTCGACAACCTTGCATTCCACAATCCTCAAGGATGTCTAATGTGTACTTTCTTTGACTTAAAACCAGACCCTCTTTCGTCCGAGCAACCTCGATTCCCAAGAAATACTTCAACACACCAAGGTCCTTAATTCTAAACTTTTCATTAAGATAATTCTTGGTGATTGTGGAATGCAAGGTTGTCGACCTAGTCATTTTCCTATGGAGCAAAATGTGAAACTTGATAAGGATGATGGAGGACCTCGTGTTGATGCTGGCCAATATCGAAGACTTGTTGGTCGGCTACTGTATCTTCACCTGCTGCCGTCGGCCTCTGCCAAACCATGGCCGACGAAAAGGCTGACCCAAAATACATCGGGAGAATTCCCGATCACAACTACGCTTCCGACAATATCCACATCTCCGACAGAACTATACCAGGACTAACTAGTGAGCAATATCAACAGTTCTTAAACATGTTTGGTAGCGGATCAAAAATTGATGTTGCACCAATCGCTAATATGGCACATGCCTACTCAACAGCCAACACCACAGGTAACTTCACCTTGAAGGATAGTTGGGTAGTCGACTTCGGTGCCACGGAACACATAACCCATAAAGCTTCTATCCTTGAAGACAAAATAAGAACTACTCACGAGTTCCCCGTCACAATACCAAACGGGGAAAGAATAGCGGTTGAAGGGAGAGGAGACCACACACTTCCAAATGGAACGAGGATCAAGAGCGTTCTTCACGTTCCAGAATTTAACTGCAATCTATTGTCCGTCAGTAAGTTATCCAAAGATCTCCAAGCAGTGATGTTTTTTCCCGATTTATTTGTTATGCAAGATTTACGTTCGAGGGCTTTGGTTGGATCTGGTAAATGCAAGGATGATCTTTACCGTATGGGGATGGTAAAGGAGAAAAGACAAGTTATGATGACAACCATGGATACTTGGCATAAACGTCTAGGTATGCGGCGGACCCACAAATTTTGTTATGAGGTCGAAAACTTTTAGGGTCAATTGAAAAGCGATATATAACACGTATATAACACTAAAACGTTTTCATAAGGGCGATCGGGGGGCTATTGCAAAATTTTATAGGGGACGGTCGTGATTTTAACGCATATATAACACTAATTTTTTTATGGAGGGCGGCTGCACCCCATTCTGGCTTAGTAGGTCCGCCACCGGGTATAGGTTTGGTATGTATAGTACTTCTTTTTACATTTATAAAAGAAAATCAGGGCTGGGGGTGTCCAATTTGAATGTGTATAACATATATTTACAAGAATGATAGTTTCAACAACTCTAACATCTGAGAACATGGTCTCCCACGTCATTTTTATATTAGTCGATACCCATCATCACCATTAAAGTTTGTGGGTTTTGGTGGCGAGACACATATGTATGTATATTTTTGGCACACTTATCTAGACCGACATTGTTGAAAGTCAGGGCCAGAATCAAGAACACGTTTATCGATCAAAACCTCCGATCAACTCTTTTCTTATTAAAATTCTCGACACAAATAAAACTAACACATTATCCCTATTTATAACTACCCTTGATAAACAATCAACTTAATTTCCATCACACTGTGTTCACCAAGACGTGCTCGACAAACTACCATGTGTATTTCCTATCTTGAGCACCGAGAGACCTACACATCATTACCATGTGTATTTCCCAACTCGGTTCCACTCAAAGAATTAGAGCTAGAAAGAAACTCGTGCAAACTATGTGGACATCTTCTCAACTAATCGGTAATATGGACAAACACACACAAAGATTTCAAGACCATCTTTAGTCGATTTTAATTCTTTAAACATTTTAGTTATCATCAAATAAAATAAGAGAGTATAACACATGTGAAAATATTAAAGTTTGGGGAGACAAATGAACAAAATGTAGTTATAGGTATCGTACGGAAGAGAATATCCCATTTTTTTTGTTTTGATTGGTTGATGATCGGTTACCAAAAATATTGGTAAGATCTTGAAATAGGTTACCATTTATGGTAAGCTTTCGGTTAATATATATATATATATTTTGAACGGCGACTTTCATTCGTTGAGTGACAGTCGCATCTCCGACAAGTCGGAGACCCATCACCCTTCAATACCTGACCACTACATTGTCTGAACCGGGCCCGCGGGTTCATAGCGAGGGGTTAGGCGTTCCCCGGGAAACCATGGAGACTGCTGCCACTTGACAACAGTTGCGCCGCTACACGGGCCAAGACCCGCTAGCGTAACGCACTCCGGACTAAAACCCGGTTTGGCTTGGGTTTGAACTTGCGTGGCTTTGTTCAACCTTCATTGCCTTTACCATTAGACCAAAGCTCAGTGGTTATATATATGATTTCCGACAAGGCTTTCCATCAATCGCTAGTGTGGCAGGTTTGCAACGAAACTTCCAAGGTACTTGTTTCTATATATGTATATATATATATATAGAAACAAGTACCACGGAAGTTTCGTTGCAAACCTACCACACTAGCGATTGACGGAAAAGCCTTGTCGGAAATCATATATGAAATCTTATCATTAACAATACAGGCATATTTCCGACGGCCTATCCGTCGAAAATTAATTCCCACAAACAGTGACTAAATGCTAAAAAGTGTCAATGGCCGTCAGTAATCATCAAAGCTCACGGGTTATGGCATCCGCCCGTGAAAAAAATAAAATTAAAAACCAATTGAAAGTATTTTTAATGGCAAAATATTATTGAAGGATTAACAGGAAAAAATGGTCGGTTGCCTAATAATTGTTAAGTTATATATTTTTATTTTTGTTAAAAAATGACAGTTTATTATCAATTATAGATTCAACCATCACACTAGCCTGTCCTATGTTGGTATGAGGGTGTTGGGGGCACCTTCGGGTTCATCGGGTATTGCGGGTACACCGCCGCTAACAACGCGGGTACCCCTTGCGGGTATTGTTTTCGGGTATATGTACCTGTGTTCTAGGGTAGAAGAGCAAACAGGGATCTTGATGGAGCTAGTTACACGGCTACCACCTTCACCACCAAGGATCTCAAAACCCCTTCTTCCGATCATCAATTTCATGCCCCTGAACTCATACTTTTAATTTGGGTTCTATTTCTTTTTTTATTTTGTAAATCTTGTTTTTTTTAATCAAATCAAAAGTATTTGGGTTAATTTTTGTCCCCTCAAGGTTGATTTCTTTTAATATTTTCAAAGAGAAAAACAGAGTTTTATTATTTAAAAAAAACCCGTTTCCCCCTAATTTTCCTGGTTTTTTTCTTGAGAAAATCTTGAATTTTCTTTATTTACCTTATTTTTAATTAATGAAGTTTTTTTTGAACAGTAAATTTCTTTACTTAATGAGACTTGAACACATGACTTTGAGGGTTTTAAGTGTTTAAGAGGCTTTGTCTATACCATTGGACCACCACATCAATGGCATGAAGATTTTTTATTAATTTTATTTGTTTTAGTTTTAATAAATAATTGATTTTAAAAAAAAATCTTTAGGGTATTCGGATTGTACCCCTAACACTTTAAGGTATTAGAGTTGTATTTGGTTAAAAATGAGATGACACACCATAATTGGTTATTTTTGTTAGCGTAGTTTTTGGTTGAAGGTTGTGTCCCCATCACCCTAGTAATTTAAACCAGAAATGTTAGATACACATCCTATTTTCTCAATTAAATAATTAACTTATAAATACTTAAGTAACTACTCATTAAAAGGTGGTTAAATCTACGGTCATAGGTATAATCATGTCGCGTGAAGCATTACCTATAGCTAGTGGTCTTAGTGGAGTTATATTCAGTTGGAAAAAAGATTGATAATTAGTTAACTAATTATTATTAATAATTATTAATTCTATATGTAAACCTTTTCCTACATGGCTAGCTAAATTAATTATCTAGAATTAATATAACAATATATTAGAAAAAAAAAATTAAACAAAATTAAAATATAATAACATGAGATAAGCTTTGATTCCGTATATCATCTAATTAATTACAAGAATGTATCAATAAATAGATAATTCAAACATGATTTCCAAGGTATAATATATATATATATACCTAAGTTCTCTCTATATCTATATACAATTATAAATTCTAATTTCTAATAACCGATAACAAAAACTAAAGAATTAAATAACTTCGAGCCCACAAAATTGAATAATAAAAAAATGAAAAAAGAAATTTAAAAGTATTTAATGCCCAACGCCGGGGCTGGGGACGGACCGGAGGATCCGATCGATGGCGATGAGGTGGCGGTTGATGAGTTTCTCGTCGGTGATTGAAGAATGACCCTTTTTGCTCGGAGTAGAAGCCGGCACGGTGCCTTTTGGAAGAACACTTAGGTATAAACTCATTGTGGCCGGAGAAGCCTGCTCTTTGGTGCCAGAATCCGGCGTGTTTAAGAGTTTCCGGCCGTTTGTTGAAGACGTAAATATAATGAGTAGCATGAAAAGAGCAAGCCATGTACGAGCCATTGTATAGATATGGAGAGAGAAAGGAAGTTGTAAGAGGGGGAGATTATGGAGGCTTTGAAGATGAAGAGAGATCGAAAACTTATACTGAAATATGGACTCTCTTTGTGTCTCTTAAATTTTTATTTATATACAAATAGTCAAATACATGGAGAGGGAGAGAGAGAGAGAGAGGGAGAGAGAGAGAGGTGTCCACGAAGTTTGCGGCAACTCAAATGTTGACTTTGTCTCTCCAGTTGATGTTACACGCTTACACGTGCCTAGATTTAGAGAGATTTGTTTTAGTTTTTAATTTGAGTTTTCTTAAATATATATTTTTATTATTGAAAATATAAAAGATTAACATTGTTTGAGTAGTATTTTTTTAGAGTAGCTCGCTCTACTTTTAAATCTACGTATTTGGTTATTATGGGATTTGAATTTATAATTATTTGAGTAATGTTTGATATGCATGAATGCAGGGGCGGATCTACATGGAGCCCAGGGGTACCTTCAGGTACCCCTCAACTTTCGACGCGTAGTGAGAATTTTCGACGCGCAGCGGAATTTTTTTTTTTTTTTTACCGTTTTATGTATCCAGATACCCCTGAACGAAATTTTAGATACCCCTGGATTTTTTTCCTAGATCCGCCACTGCATGAATGAATGGTGGAATGAAATGAGTCATTACGTTGGAATGAAACAAAACATGTTTGGTAATCATATAGAAATGGAATGGACCTCTACGTAAGAAATGCGATTTCTTCGCTTCTAATGATTTTCATTTATTGGGGCAGGGGTGTTTTTTTTTTCATTCCTTCAAGGAATGGAATGATTTTGTTTAATTAATTACCCGAATCATGACTCAAACCAAGGCCCGACCCATGCCTCGACCCATGACCCGAATCATGCCCAGACCCATGCCCCGACCCATGACCCCAACAATCACCTGAACCATGACCCACCCATGCCCCGAACCGTGACCAGTCGCTTGAGGCCCTCCTCACCCATGACCCGAACCATGGCCCGACCCATGACCCAAACCATGACCTTTCCCATGCCCCGTCTCATGCCCAACCCATGATCCGAACCATTGCCCGACCCATGCCCCGACCCATAACCCGAACAATGACACGTCTAATGACCCGTCCTGATGACCTGAACCATGGCCCGAACCGTGGCCCGACCCATGGACCGCCCCATGACATGACCCATAAGATAAATTTATTAGTTAAAAATATTTTATTTTTTATAAAATATTTTCCTGTCTACCAAACAACACGAAGTAATGATTCATTTCATTCCCATAGGGTAACCAAACAGGACAATGGAATGGTAATGATCTATTTCTTTACTTTGTCCATTCTATTCACTCGTCTATTTTATTTCCTCATTTATTCTATTACCTCATACCAAAGAGACCTTTGAAGATGAGCATATTTCCTACCCAACTAATACGGCAACACAACATATGCCGTTATGTTTAGTAGTATATAAATTTATTTCTTTATTTGACTGAGCATTTGTCATGGAGGGTGCACGTTGACCACATCGGTTAATTACCTTCAAAGACGTCTTTCTCTTCACACAAACGTCTCCTCTCCACCCTTCTCTCTCTCTCTTAAATCCCTTCACATTTTCCATCCGTGGGCGTTTGTTTCAATTGACAAATCCTCTTCTCTCTCTTTGCCGTTCATAGACCGAACCGTGACCTAAGGTTTCGATGACCATGACATCCTACGGACATTCTTTAGAGATGTCCAGAGTTAATATTATTATTTTGGTAATAAATATAAGGTTTTTTTTTCTTAGTTTTGACAGCTAGTTAAATTTGTGACAATGTCAAATATTTTGATAGTACCCTCGAAATCTCAATCGTATAATTCATAAATAAACAAGAACGAGAATTTATGTTTCGGTTTTGAAACTTGTACCAAAATAGACCAACGACTGTCGTTTTTTATAGTTGGGGAACCATCACATCGTTTAGTTGAATCAACACAATACTTCATGAAAGTACGTCAGTTGGTGGTTAAAATAATTGACAGTTAATTCAGGCAGGAACTCTACTGTGGATGATTAGCTTCTATTAGCTCAACAACTTAGTTAGTACCGATCGACTAGTTGATGTCGATTGCACAATTGCTGCTGATCACACAATTGTTAATGATTAATCAGTTTATGTGAATAACTTAGTATCTACCGATGAACCAACTAGACTAGAAGCAATTTTCAGAGGCTTTCAAGTATGAAATGAATTTTTCGCTCTCTATGGGCGCCACCCGCTAACCAAGAGCGAGACCATGGCGAGAGGCCCGACACCTTAGACCTCGCCCGGGGCGCTGCCCTCGGACCCCGTCAAGGACACTGCCTCCTTGAAACCCTCGCTAAGAGAAGGCTTCTTCCAGAGACCCTTGGGGTTCCTAGGTGTAGTAAATCAAATTATCCACAAAGAGCATGCACTCCACACCTTCTAACTCTTAAGGATATTTAAATTGGTTTTCCCATGGTCTTAAGTAAATCCCAATGAACTAAAATAATATGGTGACACAAAATCACCTACATTCACGTGTTACCCTCTTCGTCAATCACACTACTTAGAGTATCCGGTATACCCTCACGGGTGGGAACCGTGAGGGTCTTCACGGCGTGAGGGAGGTCACGAACACCGCCCCCTATGGCGTGAGGGGGCGTGAGAGGGTTGGCGTGAGGGATTTCACGGAAGAAGGGGGGATGTGAGGGGGTTGGTGTGAGATGGCATCAAGTGATTGGATGAGATCTCAAGTGAGAGGGCTCACTTGAGGGGAACACCGCCCTCCTCTCAAGTGAGGGGGCTCACTTGGGGTTGGTGTGAGGGTATACCCCTTGCCCTTAGAGTGCAACATGTTTTGTGTTCTATTTGTTGACCGAAGAACAAATGATGTGTTTGTTAGGTTGCAATAACTAGGGTTTGGGGTCTATATATACAATCCTCCACAATGGAGAAGTGTGTGTGTGAGTGAAACCTTAAAAGACGTCATGTGAGCAACCACTTCCCTCGGACAGAGTTCAGGGGTTGATGAGTTAGGTCTAGGAATATTCATTATAAATTAGTGATAATATATGCATGAATAAAAAGTGATTACAATTACATTCTTTTGTGATTTTCTGTTCTTACTTGTTTATATTATACTCACAAAACACCATCTCTACAAGTTCAAGAACGAGTTCATGGTTCAAACCCACGATTCGAATCACATCGGTTTTATAATGATGGTTGTTATGGTTTTGTTAAAGTTACACCATTTCCATAATAGTTGGCGAAAAATTAATCTTAGCTTTAGCTTTTCAAAGACACCCCCCGGCGAGTTGCATCATTGTAAGCACAAACATCCTGTTGATTGAAGGTACCAAGCAAAACCTTAGCCCTTTTCAATTAATCTCATTATCTAGAGTCAATGAGTCACTGTCGTAGGCCACCACGGTCAATGACTGACAGTACAGATCAACTTCTAACACGATGTTGGGATTAATTTGGGAAGAATGCAAAACATAGCGAGGAACTGAATTTGACTTGAAAGTAGTTAGAATCACGTTTGTTAATTAATATACTAGGTCAAATGGTCAATAAGATCATAACTTGGGTTACTCATGATGGAGGGTATGATGCCCCCAAGCTGACCTACAACATAATCATCTATTTTATTCATCGTGTCAATCCACTTAGAAAACCAAATGGAATTTTATCAATTCCCACGTATTGTAGGGTGTACTACCATTTGTAAGATAAATTATAATATAATGTCAAAGAAAATGGTAACAAAAAGCAAACTAAAAGTAGTAGTAGCATGATTGGAATAGATAACAATCATAAGCACCAATAACAAGATCGGAATAGAAGTAGAAGAACAAGAAACATATATGGCTGAGGCCTCGTGGTTGATACGATTCTTTTAGAATAATTTTACATCTAACCGTGTATGTCTATAAGGATACAACCACCAAATCATGAATAGTACTGCCTGAATAATTTTACATCTATCCGTGGTTGATACGATTCTTTCATGAAACTTTACAAGAAAGTGGTAGGTTTTTTTCGGCTATGGAACAGAACAAGGGTACTCCTTTCTTTCATCTTTATGCAATGGAATCGTAACTAGATATTTCTCTCTTTATTTCGCCGTTTAGTTCATCCCAAGAGATTTGTCTTCTCTTTTTTGTGTGAAAAGAAATGAACCTCATGGAGGTTTATATACTCCAAAAGGAAAGGCTGAGTCATTAATACACATTAAACAACTTTTATAAATAATTGATTAATAATATACAATAACTTTCAGAATTTTCATCATTCTATAGTAGTGACATATAAACCTACAAACTTACACATTTTTTTCTCTATTAGTTTTATCATATGTCATAATGAATCTTGTTGATAGGTTGATTTTTTTTAATCTTTTTAAGTGTATAAATCATTTTTCCAAATTATATGACAATTTTTTGAACAAATTTATGATATCATTCTAAAGAATTTTGTTTGAAGAATTATCCTCCAATTGGATCATGAGTGACGTTTGGCCGGTTTATTTGTTTCATCTTTCTTGGCAACTTCTTAATCTTATGGATGAAAAGTCATAGGTGTGAACTTTGACCTACCAAACCGGACCCGTGTCTTGTGACCTAAGGCGGCTTGACCATGTTCACGATTTTGCTATACACCGTTTACTCCCTCACATGATGGTCATGTGACAAGATCTCAAACGGCTTTTCTGTACCTAATTAATAGCAAAATATTTTTGAAACATTTTAATTTGTATAATACAACTACTTTTATTTAACGTAAGCGGCAAGGAATCGGTTGAAAATGTCACAACAGAAATTTATTTTACGTTCCCAAATATAAGTACAGATGTAGACGTAAAATAAAAGACATTTTAAAAAGTTTGATTTAGTTTCCAAGATGAAAATAACATAATTGATAATCCGAAATAACATGGTTAAATTTGGGACATCCCTTAATAGAAAGAAGAGGACTTTCTAACGGTGTTTTGAAACCCGGACCGGGAACCGGAGGCTTGGCCGATCCGGTTAGGTGTGTTGAAACGGTCATGCAGCGACCCGGTGGTCGGACCAGTTGGCTATTTTTTATTTTTTAAATTATGGGAAAAAACTATATTTGATAGGGTTGATCAAATTTTGAAAATTTAAAATTAGTAGTATGTAATTGAAATTAGGAGTGTAAATAAACGTGGGAATTAATAAATTTAAAGATTCACAAGCTCTATAATAATAAAAACGAAATAAAATAAATTTGCTTGAGGAAAAAAAACCATTAACGTCAAAACAAGGTTTTGGATGATGGAAATGGGGTTCGACAATTGGGGCAAACTGTGTATGACATTTGTCCTAACGCCCAACTCTTTAATATCTTTCTGCCTATTACTTCGCACCCGTAACTCCAAACAGAGCAAAAAGTATGTTTGCTTTAAGTTAGTTTAGTTTCTAGCCCATTTGTTATGCTAGGTTACTCCCAAGTATGAATTTAACATCTAATATTGATTCGTTTTAAAACCCTTAAATCACTTGGAATAGACCCATTGGGCTGGCCTAGAAGCCTTAAAAATCTGTAGAAATTTTTTCGTGGCCGAACACTTGAGCCTGGATTTTGGACAACTATTCATTACGATATTTTAGGAGGAAAATTAAAAAAAAAGTGACAAGATAGAAGTACAACCCCTAATACTTTAATAATTAAATGTTTTTATTAAAGTTAATCATTCAAATAAATCGGTTTGGTGCATGATGGTGAACACAGACAAAGATCTTGAAAAGGATATTATTGGACATGGGACATGCAGGAATATGATAATGTCGAAGGAAAAGGCTGAAGTCTTGAAGACAGACGCATATGGGGTTGAAGATGCTACATCTCTCTCTCCCCCGTATTGTTTTTTTTATAAGTTGTTAATACATTTAATTCGGCTGGTATTATTATAGTTGGTTAGATACATGTCAAAACCATCACTCAAACAAATAATGATTAGAATAATAGAGGGGCATTCATTCTTTTAAAAACCATTATTATGGTGAGAACCATAATGTACGGTATTGCATATCAGTTTTAATACCCGAGAAAATGCATAAGTGCATACATGCAATACTAATTTGTATTTGGATTACACATACACATGAGCATTATTGCATTTGCAAATCATTGTATATAAGGATTGTAAAATATGCGTTAGAATTTAGACATAGGCAGAGCCAGTCCCGAGTATTCGAATGCCCTACACGAGCCCAAAAAAAGGCCCATAACGAAATATATAATTTTATAAAAGGCCTAATAATTTTTTTTAAAGCCTCGAAAATTTTATATATATATATAAATTTTTAAATTTTTTTTTTGGGCCTCTTGAAATGTTAGGCCCACTACGATTGTGTTGCCCTGCACATAGGTATTATTAATGCATATGCATTTGAGAATTTAATTAAGTCAATCCGAAAGGTTTTAATTGATTGAGACAACAATGCAAAAGAATAAAATAGAAAAAAAAAACAAAATAAAAGAAAGCAGTTAGTGATGATCCAGAAATTAACCCAGTAACAAAAATCTAATTTGTAAAAGTACCATAATGCTCCTATGATTTTTCAGAAAAATAAAAAAAATAGAAAAATATAATTGGTGGGTGATGGTTTTCTTAGTTCTCAACATTTATTTGATTCTTAATTGAATGGCTCCTAGAATGATAAAATGTTTTCTTGATGTTTAATTAACAACAAATAATGATAAAATTACATGAAAAGGTTTAATATAATTTAAAAACACACATTCTTAAATATAAATTAAACAAATTACATCTTATAATTCTCCTCTACATGTTATCATCTTTTAAAAACACTCAATTACATAACTCAATTGTTACTGTTACAACGATGAAACTAGTGCTAAACAAATAAGTCATTTTAGTAATAACCTCGTATTTAGTTAATCAATTAAGTAAATAAAATTAAATACATGTGAACAATTAAATAATAAAATTAAACTAAATCAATTGTAAGAAACATGAGTTTTCATATAAATAGTAAAACAGAAAAAAAAAAAAGGAAAAAAACTTCAATTAGTCAAAAGCATGTGATTATGCATTGTAGTCTATAATTAGTATGTGTCTTTTTATTAAAGACACTTTGATTGGATAGGGTTTTAAAATTGTTTATCACTTTGTTATAAAAGTTACACTTTTTTTCTTTCCTGAATTCCTAGCATTTCTAGGCCCCAAGTGTACATAAGTGTGTCCCACTGTCTAAACTTAGGCAAAAATATATAGTCCCCCTTTTTTACATACTTTAGATGGGAACAGGTGGCCTTCCACCCTCGATACATGCTGAATTCACCCCTGCTTATCAAGTTGGAGCATAGATGTTTATCTTGTCAACTTGTTACATAGCATAGATGTTTATCTTGTCAACTTGTTACATATAAAGTCTATCTGTGTCTTTCGGAGTGACTTGGTGAAGATACCTGTAAGATGGAATTATGTCTTGAAGGTATATGTAATCCTACATCAAGAATATTCATTACTGTTAGTTGATGACGAGCCATGAAATCATAAAGAAGCAATCGAAAATAAGAACTGGGAAAGTGCCATGCAAAGTGAAATTGCCTCAATTGAGCACAAGACTCACATAACTTCCCAAAGGACACAAATCAATTGGATTGAAGTGGGTTTTTAAAGTCAAATGCGATAAAGACGGGAATATTATAAAGCACAAGGAAAGACTGGTCACAAAGGGCTACGCACAACTACCGGGCACAGACTTTGATGAAGTATTTGCCCCAGTAGCCCGGCTCGAAACCATCCGATTACTAATAGCTCTAGCAACCCAAGAATGATGGAGCATACATCACATGGATGTGAAAACGACCTTCCTACACGACGAGTTAAAGGAAGAAGTCTAAGTACAACATCCCGATGGATTTTTCATACAAAGTAAAGAGAATAAGGTGTACCGTTTGTACGAGGCCTTATATGGTTTACGCCAAGACGGCTTAATGCAACTTTGAAGCGCCTAATTTTCATAAGATGTTCAAGAGAACAAACTATCTACAAAAGAACGGATCAAAATTCGTTGACTATTGTCGGGGTGTATGTTGATGAGTACTTAATAGTCACCGGAACAAGCGTGGATGAGGTCAGAAAATTTAAAGCCAGGATGAAGCGAGATTTCGAGATGAGTGATCTAGGACCTTTATCGTGCTACATTGGAATCGAAGTAGCACAACATAAGAATGCGATTTCAATTAAACAGAGTGGGTATGCTTGAAAAGTATTAGAGAGTGCATGTATGAAAGAATGTAACCCCACACGATATCCTATGAAACCAAGACTTCAACTTACTAAAGATGAAAATGGGATGTCGGATAATGCAACAGAATACCGACGGCTCATCCGGAGCTTAAGGTACTTGGTCTACACAAGACCAGACCTAAACTTTGATTTGGTCATCATGTTCTTATCTTTGTGTTATACCGATTATAAATTGCATGCTAAATGAAAATATCAAAATCAATAAAACAAAAATTTAATACTAAATAAAGTTGTGAGAACTTAGAAATGAGAATAGTAAATAACTATTACGCGGCGTGGTAGTAAAACAAAACGTTAAAACGAATAAAAAAAGGAAAAAAAAACTGAGGAAAAAGTTAAAAAAAAAAAATCAGTACCCCAAGAGTAGAACCCGGGTTCACGGCTCCATTGGGAGTATATGCATGCACACTTAACCATCACAACCAAGAATGGATTTGTGTTAATTTTCAAAAAGTATATAATAAAGTAAAGTTATTTTTTTTAAATAAAAAAAGCCACGAATGGAAAAGTTCCTCAAAATCCAATAGGAAACTTGTACTGCGCATGTCAATCTCTTTTGGTAAAGAGTAATAGTTTATAAGTAAATGAAACTTTTATAGTTAATTATTAATAAAAATAAATTAACTAAGTTCGATTCAATAAACCATCATTAATTGTTCATAACTTAAATAATAAATTTAAATAATACAGACTTACGGATTGAACAAATTCAACAAAAATATTATTGTGGTCCTATTTTGTCATTTAATCAAGAGGCAAAATATCTATTCATGATCATGATCACGATCACCTCTTCCTTTTTCGTATTCTTCCATTTTCCCTTAACTTAATCTTGAATTAAACATTGAATTGACAAAATGATGTAAAGTGGTCCAAACACTCCAACGTCGCACCCAATCAAATGCTTTTTTTTTTCTTTTAATATAATAAATAGCATTATTTAGGCCACAAATTATGCTTGTCATTAGTCAAGTTTGAGTTCAATGAAAATTCAGGTTTGAAAATAAACTTGTTTTAAACCAATACTGTATCCAACGTTGAACCAATACTATAAGTTTTTAGTTCTTACGCCAAGTGTAATGGACGTGAAAGGGCCAACGTCCTAGGCCAACGTCCTAGGCCAACGTGGCAACAATTTTGGGGGCGTGAACACCGCGGCAGATGGGGCATTTTGAGGTGTGAAGGGCAAGGGCGTAGTTCATACCATGGGGGTTGGGACAAATGTGGGGAGATGACAGGGACGTGAGAGGCTTGCCTATGTGGAGGGTGGACCACGCCCTGGGCGTGAGTCCATTACACTCGGCCTTATATTAATAAAACTTTGGTTTGAAACAATATCGTTTTGATAAAGTTTGGTCTGGTTTTGTATCATGACATAACTCTCTAACATAATGATAGAGCCGAGAGTGGAAATCTACTAAATGATTATCATTTCCATTTCCATGTTGGCGGAATAAAAAATTATTGATTTATCGTCTTATCAGTGGCGAAACTTAAACAATTAAATTGGGGGGCCAAAAATATTACACATAAAAAACCAATTTTTTTACCAAATAAAGACCATAAATTAAAAAAAAACAGTTCTTACACATAAACGAGCTTTAATATAAAATAAACTTAGTGGGCCAAAAATCAATACTTATGAGCAAAAAAATGGGCCAAAATCAATACTTATGAGCAAAAATTTGGACTTTTGGTCTGGATTAGGAAGGGTCCAAACACTATAAATACAAATACTATAAATAATATGAAATAAATCTATCGGACCAAAATCAATACTTATGAGTAAAAAAATATGAGGAGGGGGGGCTGGCCCCCTCTAGCCACTTATATGTTCCGCCCTTGCGTCTTATACTAAGAAATAAGAACTATAAACACCTAAGTCAAATGCATAATCAATGAGGATGGCCACACAACTCCACCACCGCAACCTTAACTTTGAGTTAAGTTCTCTTTTCGTCCTTATGATTTGATTAAAACTGTCACTTTAGTCTAACAAGTTTTTTTTTTCCTGTACGACATTGTGGTTTCAATTTTTTGCAATTTCAGTCTAGATGATTAATACCGTTAGGAAAGTTTTGTTAATTTATTTTGAATTGACCAAAATACCCTTGAAATTAAGAAACTATTTTTTTTAAAATTATAATCACACCTACTCTCTAATGTCTCTCATCTTCCCCACTCTCTCATCATCCGGTCTCTACTGTCTGTCATCTTCACCATCTGGAATAAGCATCAATCAAGCCTCCTTTCATAATAATTTTTATATCACAACCATATCTGACAAAAAATCCATGAATATTTTTACTTGTATCAAGATTGTGCTTATTTGGTGGGCATTTTCAAGACCATTACAACAAATAATTTAGGTTTTGGGTTGGCCCTTTCATTCCGTTTTAAAAAACGAGTCGAGTTCGGGTTGACCCGTTTGATAAACGGGTCGGGTTGACCCGTTTAGGTGACAATATATTTTTTTTTCACGTTATAGAAACGACTTTTCATTTACTTTTTTATTTATTGTTACCATAAAGGAACTGAATTATAACAAAACTTTTCTTTTTTTTTTTTTTCTTTCTAGAGATAATTAATCAATTAATTTTTGGTTTACCTTAAATGAATTAGATTTTGGATTTAGTACTTTATGATTTTGATTTAGATAAATGGGTTAAACGGGCCAGGTTCGGGTTGACCCGAATTTAAGTGTATCCAGGTTAGTGTTGAAATTTTTGACACAAATAAAAATATGGGTCGGGTTCGGGTTGTATAATTCAACCTGTTAACCTGCCAACAACCCAACACAATATGACCCAAATCACTAAAGGTTGGCAAAACATGACCGTAACCATTAATCGACATTGCGCTGCAAAATAGGCAATTACCACACCGTGTTAACTGCAATCAGATACCAACCAAATTGTCTAAAGTAATGGCTTAACCATGTATATATATGTGTGTCGTAGTCTACTTATTGCTTCAAGTTGAGTACACTCGGATTCTAACATGATTGTTTAGTAATATGGTATATACGAAAAACAAGAGTTTTAAACTATTGAGTTTTTCGTGATGTTCCAATAATCAAACAATAACTAGCGACCACTTGAAACAATCTGTGGCTATTTTGATATGTCGCCCACTGTCAAAGCGAGTGCGTGTGAAGGGGGGTTTTGCACCTTTTAGAATCGCACACATCTTCCATTGATTGTTTACAAGGAAGGTTGTCACTTATCAATACAATCCATTTTTATCTTGCTCATGGACCAAACTAGGATACAGATCTACAATTAGAAAGATGACAGTGATAATGGATTTTGGTTAATGTTGAAGGAGGACCAGAAAGTGTTGGTGACTAATTGACAATAGTTGGAACAAGAAAGTTCAAAATTTTATATTACAAAAAATGTCCCCATTTAATTGATGATCAAATAATCAAAAGGTTTTGAAACAATAATACAAAGTACTTGAAAAACTAAAGTCAACATTGTAATCACTATATATGGTGTAAGACTACTAATGGTTAATTAAATAAATTTCAAAGTGAAATCTTATTAAATCAAACGTTGTGCCTTCGAATACACACAAAAGAATGCATTACTGATCTCTCCCTAACTCTCCATAAAACCTTTTCTTAGATTATTTAATAAAAATTTTTGATTATTAAATAAAAATCTAAAACACTATATATATATATATATAGGGGGTTCAAATAAAAAGTACAATTTGGCTAAAAAGCCTAATAAGCAATCTCATACATTCAATTGAATGATCAATGGTAGAGATTTAAGTGTAGGAAAAATAAGAGGTGAAAGGGTATTTAAGTAATAGCCACTTTTTTCAACTTCCCCCACTTTTTTTAAACGTTAATAACTTTTTCATAGGACATTATTTTTTTTTAAATTACATCATAAAATCGAGCGTTTTTTTATCTTTAATTTGAGTATAGTATTACTATATTTTTTTTGTAAAAACAAAATCGACACTTAATGAAATTGTGCTACTTTACGTAAATGTGCTGGTTTCTGGTAAAACAACACAATTTAGCACATTGAAAATTTGCTGGTTTCTAGTAAAACAACACAATTTACGTAAATGTGCTGGTTTCTTTAATTTGTGCTACTTTTAGTCAATTATTATGTGTCTAATTTGGTAGCATTCTTTAAAAATAAAAATTTAAAGCATCCATACACCAACAAAACGGTTCAGTGGTAGGCAACAAAAAGCTTATGCATCAAAATGTTGTTTTGTTCTGGTTTGATATACTAGTTTTCCAAGAATGTCCCTCCATCATTTATTTTTCCTACATTTAAATCTTTATCCTTGATAATCCAATTGAATGGATGAGATTACTTCTTAGCCAAATTGCACTTTTTAGGGGAACCATCCCCTTTATATATATATATATATATAGGGGCATGTTCTTTTGAGAACCAACAATATGTTGAGAACCGTGAGAACCACACAAAACGTGTACATATCGCTTTAGTGAAAAAGGTAAATTTCAAGAATAATGTTTTATTTATCTCTTCCCACTCTTAGTTTGAGTTTATCTCCTCTCTCCTGAATTTTTTTTAAGAAAAGTATAAAAATATGCATATATGCATTCATTTGTGCATATAGTGTGATTGCATATATGCATTTAAAAAAACGATTATAAATTCGAGGTCTTTTAAAACCAAACCTTAAACATATTGAAATGTACATGAATTCTAGTCAATTTATATTATAAATAGAGCAAGAGTTAATGCGGTTCTCACAGTTCTTAACATATTGTTGGTTCTTAAAAGAACATACCCCTATATATATATATATATATATATATATATATATATATATATATATATAGGGGATGGATCAAGAGAAAACCACAAAGTTAGGCGAAAACCAAGAAAACCACATCATTTTAGGCAATTTTTTTATTTACGTATACGTATCCAAAAACAATTTTTTTGATTTACGTATATGTAACCGCAATTTTTTTGTTTTATATTTACGTATACGTAACACTATGTGTAAAAATGTTTTTTGGTAAAAATGTTTAATATTACATTGATACTCTTATATACAAATAAAAATAAAATGAAACAAAAAATAAAAATTATTATATGATTGGGTAAAATTGGTTTTTTAGTGGTTTTCTCGGTTTTCGCATAACTTGTCATTTTATTTTTATTTGTATATAAGAGTATCAATGTAATATTAAACATTTTTACCAAAAAACATTTTTACACATAGTGTTACGTATACGTAAACATAAAACAAAAAAATTGCGGTTACGTATACGTAAATCAAAAAAATTATTTTTGGATACGTATACGTAAATAAAAAAATTGCCTAAAATGATGTGGTTTTCTTGGTTTTCGCCTAACTTTGTGGTTTTCTCTTGATCCCTCCCCTATATATATATATATATATATATATAGGGGTGAGTTCGATAGAAAACTCATTTTTTTTTGGAAAGAGGACGACGTGGGGAACAAGGTCTCCGAAGCGGTTTTTAGTTTTTGATTTATATTTTGAGTTATTATTTTTTTTACCTTTAATAAATAGTTTTTTGGTTTTCTCATGAACAATTAGTTTTTTTTATGATCCTTCCCTTATATATATATATATATATATATATATATAGGGTTAGGTTCAAATGAGAACTCATAAATACTTGAGAACTCGCGAGAACTCGTCAAAAAATCAATTAAAACCATTTTTTTTTGTTTTCACTATCTTTATTATTAAAATATAACATAAAAAATTATTTATCTCTTCAATTAATTCATCCCTTCTCTCTAAATTATCCTTAAAAAAATTTATATACATGTGTAAATGGTAATACGTACACATGTGTAAGTGGTAAACTTACACAAGTGTATATTTTTTTTAATATATGAAGACATATAAATTTACATATATAAATTCATTTTTTATGTTATATTCTAACAATAAAAATAGTAAAAACAACAAAAATGGTTTTGATTGGTTTTTTGACGAGTTATCGTGAGTTCTCAAAATATTTATGTGTTCTCAAATGATTCATTACCTCTCTCTCTCTCTATATATATATATATATATATATATCAACAAAAAGATGACCTCTATCCAAAAAATAAATGACAAGTTTAAAACATTAATTAACAAGGGATGAACAAAAAGATAAACAGAAACTAAAGCTACCCAAGAAAAATATTTAAATAATTGAAAATGAAAAAAGTTGATTTTTTTGAAGAAAAATACCATAATCTTATGTTTTTTTTACATATAACTATTTTTAAAAATACGATTTTTATGAAGAAAAATACCATAAGCTTATGTTTTAAAAAAAAGATTATTTGATTTTAATAATCTCACATTTTACCAATTGACCAATAATAATCCCAACTAAGAATATTATTATCATCGGTCCCTACTTTCAAACTATTTTCTTACATTGGACCCCATTAAAAAAATTTAACGTCGTTAGATTTTATATGACAAGGACATCTGCAAACTGCCGGAAAGTCGAGCCAAGCTAGTAGTGGTCTCGCGGTGGGTTTTGAAATTGGCTCTGGTGGTGTTTAACTGGTCTCGTTAAACACCACTGTTGTCTCAGTTTGGACTTGCCGGAAAAATGAGACCAGTTAAACACCACCAGAGCAATTTCAAAACTTACCACGAGACCACTGCTAGCTTGGCTCGAATTTTCAACGGTTTGTAAATGTCCACGTCATATAAAATCTAACGGCGTTAAGTTTTTTTAACTAGGGGTCCAATGTAAGAAAATAGTTTGAAAGTAGTGACTGGTGGTAAGAATATTCTCAGTTGAGATTATTATTGACCAATTGGTAAAATGTGAAATTATTAAAATCCAATAATCCTAAAAAAAATAATTGAAAAACAAAAAGACGAGATGAAGAAAGAAGAAACGAAATAACTATATTAAGTAAAAAAAATAGAAAGAATATTTACTCTTTTATGAAACGGATTGGAATTTTTTTTTTCACATGGGCTGAATTAAAACAATCACATGTGAACATGTGAAATAAAATGAAAAACTACATAATAAAATATATAAATTATTTAATTAATGCAACATTCACAACGTTATCATACAACCAAATCTACTTTCCCTTAACAAAAATATAGAACATTTAATAATAATCCACAAATTAACACCTAATTAATTATAATGAAGGAGAATAATGCAAGTCCAACCAGATTTCAACGTTTTGGTGAGCACAAAAATGCCTGCAAAATACAAATAAATTGATATATATCAAGTATATCAATATTTTCACTTTCCCATCAATTAAACAGCATTCCAATGCTACAAGTTAATGAATCTCTGCAACCTTTAAATTACGAGTTTAAATCATTAAAAGAACATGAATGAATCAGAAAACCTGCACATAAATATCATACGTTGAGACAGTATGTGTATCTTCTTCTTTGTCGATCCACAGATTCTAACTTGTGCAGCATATCATCTGGCGTCAATATCTTCCCCGGAGAGCTCAGAAAAACGGTCCGGGGAACGGGTGGGGACCAGAGGCCGCTTTGGGAGTAATCAAATCCGAATTCGGACATGTCAGCGAATTTTAGGAGAAGCCTTTCGGATATAGATCTTGATACCAGTTGAACTTTGGAAGAAGATGGTGGCTCCGAAAGTGGTGAAGATGGGGTATCAGACATGTTGATGATGGAGAATGAAGGAGACATAATGTGTAAGTAATAGATGGGTGGGTGGGTGTGGGGGGGGGGGGGTGGCTAGGAGTGAGGATAAAAAAGTTTATGGTTGTATGTAATTATAGGATATAAGACGTGGGTAGCATAATTAGAAGCTTTACATAGGTCCTTTGGGTGCGTGTGTTTTTGTGTGTGACATGTCGTTTTTTTTACTCAATAATAGAAACGAGATAACGTGTCTACTATTTTGTTATTTAATGAGTAGGACGTTAAAAGAAAAAAAAAACTATTTTTACGTATTAAGAAAAAATAACGTGCTATAATTAACGGTAAGCTATAAGATCCAAGAGTATAATAAGTATTAAGTAAGATAAATTATATATATTATATAATATAATCATATAAATGGGTGGTTTAACTAAGATGTAAATAAATATCAAATCTATATAATATTAAATTACATATAGAGAAAACTATTTTAAAATTATAAAAGTATCATCTTTAATCTAGTTTTTTTATTACTATCTAAATTAACTTTTGAAATTTTAAAATAGATCATGTTTCATATTAAATTAAAACTATTTCATAAAAAGTTGATTTTATTATTTATAAATATAAAATATTTTTTATTAATATACAATTTTAATTAGTTATTGAAAAATATGTAAACAACATTATTTCAGCCATGATTTTGTTTTTGAAATACATTAGTAGTTTATGCATCGATACTTAAAATTGTTCATATTAATTACACAATTTAAAAGAAAACATAAATTAAAGTTTTGATATATTTAAATACACAACAGACAATTAACAATCGTTATCATTGTTAATAGGAAACAAAGTTATTCCTATTAAAAAGTTACCAATCCTTATGAGCACATTTTGATGATAAATGATATATTCTCCTTATAAACTGATTATGGCTCGAATCCCGCAGTTTGTAGCTTTGGTGGTGTTAACTACTAGAAGTAGATTAAGTAAAAACAAAAAAGTTACAAAATCATTTATTTAAAATTAATAATGCCGCAAAAGAGAATAAACATGTCTAATTTTTAAATTCTCTTTAGTGTCGAATTTATGTAGACGACCCTGTACATAATACACGTGTGATAAAGATGTGACATACAAAATGAAACAATAGACGTCAAACTTTTGAATTGTTATTTCTTTTAGACTAAAGAGTTTGTGACAAATCTATATTATATAATAAATAAAGGTTTTTTCATGTCATGTGTCGTCTCCATGTTAAATACACATTTATCTTTTAATAATAATATATTTTTAAAGGAAAATACTAATTATACTAATAAAACACATTTATTTTAAATTATCTCTTATTATAAGAAAACTTGAAATCTAATTATATAACTTTTATTTTCAATCAAATAGTAAATGAAAATCAAATTATATTAAATAATAACTAACGTATTTTTGAAACCCAATTATATATTAATTTTTACATGTTTTAAATTTTTTTCTATCCTTAGTATATGTAATAAATTTTTATACCTGTAAAATATATACATAAAGATTTAAAAATTTTATGTATTAATATTTTTTACCCCTTATATATTAGACAGGTTCTAAACTAGTATATAAAATATACAAAAAGTGGATCTTTGAGATTCATTTGGTGTACCAACTTGTTTTATAAAAACAATCTCCCTATACAAATAATATGCCTGGTCAACTTGAGACAACGGCACTCATGTAGGAAAAAAATAATTCAAAAATGAAATGTTAATAATATTAAACGTTATCAATGATTTATGTAGAAAATGATTTAAAATCGAACAAAATCATTTCCATTGACATGTCTAAATTTTACTTCATCCCGAGTTCCCTAACTATGTATGTAAGTTGAACAAAGCTTTATACGGACTCAAACAAGCGCCTCGTGCATGGTTTCATCGATTGAGTACGTTTTTACTTGCTAATGGCTTTACAAGCGGTCGTGTTGACACATCCCTCTTTGTATACAAAAGAGATTCATGCGTCATGTACCTATTGGTTTATGTAGATGATTTGATTCTAATCGGGAACCATGAGCATGTCCTAACAGCTTTTATTGCTTGCTTACACAAGAAATTTGCTTTTAAAGATTTGGGGGAGCTCAACTACTTTCTTGGGCTTGAGGTCACTTACACTGATAATAGGCTTTTTCTCAATTAGTCTAAATATGCTGGGGAAATTCTTGAACGAGCTAAAATGTTGGATGCTAAACCAAGCCACACTCCGCTGTCCACAAACATTTCCTTTACTATTGATGGTGAACCATATTCGGATCCTACACGTTACCGATCGGTTGTTGGTGCACTCCAATACTTGACTATCACTCGCCCCGACATCTCTTACGCCGTGAATCAAGTAAGTCAATTTCTTCATGCCCCAACAAATGTTCACTATCAAGAAGTCAAGCGCATTCTTCATTATATCAAAGGTACATTAGCTTTTGGTCTCTCATTTAGCAAACGGTCCAAATCCTCCCTACTTGGCTATTCTGATGCCGACTGGGCTCGCTGCCTTGAAACCCGACGCTCCACGTATGGGAGGTAACTTAGTCTCCTGGAGTGCTAAGAAACAGCCTACGATTTTTCGCTCCCGCTTTGAATCTGAATATCGGGTTTTGACGAACACGGCTGCTGAAATCATTTGGCTAACGCATCTTCTTCAAGAACTTCATGCTTTACCACTCGATCGCCCAACTATACTATGTGACAATCGTTGTGCTATCTTTCTCACTTAGAATCCCATCTCACACAAGCGTGTTAAATACATTGAATTGGATTATCACTTCATTCGTGAACTTGTTTCCTCTGGCAAGTTGCACACTCGCTTTATACCGACCAAGCTTCAGGTGGCGGACATCTTCACCAAAAGTCTCCCTCTACCTCAATTTGAGTTCTTTAGACAAATGCTTTGTCTCGGACTGCCACCGTCTCGCTTGCGAGGGGGATATTAACCTACCAACTAAGTAGTTTGTCCTACATTTGTAATTTTACATTCTTTATGTACCTCTTTGTTTTTTTTTGAACGGCAACACCTAGATATTCTAGGATAATTAGGTTTCCTGGGGTAACACCTACAACATCTAGGGTAGCCCACCCGAGGAGGAACCCCCAAATTGGGTAAACCAACTGACCTGGCACAGACCCCTTTTTTGATGTGGCTCAGATTCGAACCGGCGACCTTCCATTTGGAAGTTACCGGGGTACTGCCATGACAAAGCCCCTTTGGTATGTACCTCTTTGTATTTCTCCATTTCTTGTATCCTTGTATTGTAACATTTATTTCTATATATTCAATTCATCCCTCCACTCTTTGGTTGAGCATTGAGTGTTACCTTTATAAGAGTCCTATATGAACTACCATCATGTTCGATCAAGAATTATCCTCATATATAATGATTCTACCTGCGCTTGACAAAGTACAAACATAGAGTTTGTTTAAAATACGCCTGTGTGTTTTTTTCTTTATTCAAGTAAAAAGTTTAACGCGACTAATAATCATTTTGATCTCGGTGGTTATATATGCACATTTGAGGTGGTACTTGCCTTGTAAACCATTCAAATGGCTGATTGCAACTCTCAGATTTCGGGCATTCCTTTAAAAACAGCTGGTTATACTTATTCCTTAGTTTTGAAAATTATAAATTCCATTTAGGAAACGAGGAAGAAGGATCTGCAATGTCAGTCTGATCCTATGCTTGTTTAATATTGTTGATTGAGTGTTAACAAAGTAGTAGATTTTGGTGTTTGATCGCTGAGAAAATATGCAAGCATGGATGTCTAGTGGATCATTGGGTACCCCGATGTTAGAAGTATGGTTTTTTTTAACAGCAATTTTTGGATCTACAATACCCAAGTTCGAATCTTGTGACGGGATTTCAACCGTCCCAATTTTTTGACGCTCTAGGGTATCGAACTCAGGAGCACCCCTAACCCACAACTGGAAAAACCCACTGGCTCAATCCGGAACAAATTACAGCAGGCGAGATTCGAACCCACGACCTCCCACAAAGGAAGCCATGGGGCTACCGCTAGACCAATTGGCCATTTGGTTTGAGATATGTTGATTAGCGCATTTTAAATACACATTATTAAACATAAATTATGTTATAAATGCATTGAAATTGTTATAAACTATATTAATTTAAAATGTTTTTATATTTGATAGGTCACGGAGAAAATGAGTTTAAAACCATGTATTTTTAATAATAAAAAAAGGAGAAGCCTACAATTTGGAAAATAACAAGATTATAATTGTTAATTGTAATTAATGATTGAATAGTTTTGGGCCTTTGGGGAGCTACGAGGAAACTAATAAAAATAATATCCATGAAATAACTAATTGAATTACAGATTGCAATTGGATGTTAATTCTTTTTTTTTGGAAAAGTAAATTTCATTCACAGAGCAATCCATCAAACAGCGCCAACCAAACACAAAAACAGAAAAATTACTTCAAAATAAACTTACACCAATTGGTCCAGCAAATAGACTTCAATTTGGATCTATTTACAATCCATAAAAAACCTAAAGCCTTGATATTTTGAATGATGTCTTCAATCTTAGCTGCTTTCTTGAAAAATCTTTTCTCGTTCTTAGCTTTCCAAAGACACCAACAAGTCACCATTATTATACCATGAAACACCTCTTTACTAACCTCTTTCAATCGCATAAAAGAATGAAGATCCAATAAATCTCTAACCGAAAAAGAGAAAATCAGGGGAAAGTGGCACCACACCCCGATATGCTGCCACACTGTCGATGCAACTCTACACGAAATCAAAAGATGGTCGATGGATTCCTCCTCAGCCTCACATAGAGCACACATTCGGCTATCGGTATGGATATTTCTTTTAGCCAACGCTAAAAGGGTAGGAATACGATCGAATTCCGCCCTCCAAGCAAAAACATTACATTTAAGAGGAACCCATTTGCACCATTTCATAATATAACCTTGGTTGTAATCTCTACTTCTAGAAATGAAATCCTTAACCGAGCCAACCGAGAACGTACGTGAGCTATCACCCAACCACACCCAATTATCCTTTTTGCGATCAAGGCGGACCGGAACCAACATGTTCCGAATAGCAATCCATTTGGTGTCATCCACACCAATTTGGGGGGCCCTTTTTCAATTCCATTTGCCTTCAAAATTCTAATCCCTTGTGTTGAATCTATTACCAACTTTACATTTTTTCTTTGCCTCTAATTTGAAGAGGTTAGGAAACACCTCTTTTAAAGGGTCATTAAAAAGCCAAGGGTCCAACCAAAATCTAATACTATTTCCATTACTGACCACACCCTTGAAAAATTGTTGAAGATGAAGCCTCGAAATCACAATCTTAGCACCCAACTTGATTATGTTATTCCACACCCCGGCACCGATTTTGAACCCGGAATAAAGGACCAACTCATGTTATTGTAATGAAAGGCATCCACCACTTACTTCCATAAATAATTATCTTCATTTTTATACCTCCACATCCATTTAGCTAACATAGAGTAATTAATATCCTTGAGTTTACTTAGGCCTAGCCCGCCCGACATTTTAGTGGTAGTGACCCGATCCCAAGCCACCCAATAAACTTTCCTCTCATTATTAGAAGCACCCCATAAAAAAAATTTAAAAATCACTTCCAAACTATCAAACTGGAGCCTTATACAAAGAAAAATAATAGTTTGGAAGACTTTCAAGAACCGATTTTATAATGGTAACCCGCCCCCCAATAGAAAGGATAGAAGCTTTCCAAAGAGACAATCTAGATTCCACAATATCAAACACCGGTTTCCAATTAGACACCTTGTTCATATTTGCCCCCACAGATAAACCAAGGTATATAGAAGGAATCGCCCCAACTTTGCAATTTAGAACCTTAGCCATGATGTCAATCTCAGCCGTAACAACCCCAATCCCGTAGAAATGAGATTTCCCCTAATTGATTTTCATCCCGGAACATAGGAAAAAGCATCTCAAAATTTTGGCCACATTTTTAACGTTTGATATAGACCACTCACCAAGAATAACAGCGTCATCCGCGTAGAGCAAATGAGAAAGAATAGGACCTTTATTAGGCGTAGTAATACATTTGAAAGCACCCACCTCACACGCCTTCTTGATCATACCTGAAAAAGCCTCCATAACAATTATGATAAGGGGCCCCCTGCATCATACCTTTCGATCATTGGAATTCAAAAGTCGGAGCGCCATATACCAAAACCGAGGACCTAGACGAGGAAATAATACTTTGGATCCAAGAGCACCACCGAGAAGGAAATCCCATTTGGGACATAATAGAGATAAAAAACTTCTAATTAACGTTATCGTAAGCCTTTTCAAAATCAATCTTAAAAAGAAAGTCTTTTTTATCCTTCTTATTCATCCAAGATATCACCTCGTTCACAATAAGCGGCCCATCCAAAATAAACCTGCCTTTGAGAAAAGCCGATTGATTATCCGAGATCACCGAGCCTAGCACCCTTTTTAGACGATTAGCAAGAACCTTTGAGACCACTTTGTTAATAATCCCAATTAGAGTGATAGGATGTTAATTCCTAAATAGGTTAATCAAAATGCTTGGGCTAAAGGAAATTAAATGGGCTTGGGTCATCGTTGAAAGCACAAAAATGAGTTGGAATTAGGAGGACCTGGCAGCAGCTTTTTGAAGGGGGATACGTACGGCTCGCAGAGGGCGTTTGTGGCTGAAGCCAAAGACTTGTGGTCGGCTGCTGTCAGTGAGTATTCAAGCAACAATTGTTATTTCTCTTGGCACGTGGATCTAGGACAACAATTTCTAAAGGCAACCGGCTGTGGAGAAAACAAAATCAGGGAGGAATTAAATTGTTCATGTTCTAATATTTAGATTCTAGCAATTGACAGAAGATTGTTTCTTCTGTTATTAGAGAGGTCCGCGTGGCATTGGCTCGTATCACAGGTATGATTTCACATGCATCAAGAACAAGGAGTGAATATATCACATATGGAACTGTAATCTTGATTAAGGATTATTGTCTTTTTGTTTGATACATTTTATACTAAACATCGCAACCCTAACCTAATCGACACACCCGTTGATAGACCGGATTATACAACATTTACATAATAAACCTAATTTTTCTAATTAATATTTACAGCTATAACCAAACTTCAATGCACCTTTGAACTCGGGTCAATAATTAAAGCTAACAATCACCCTCTAATTTTGACCTGACTTTTGAATCTTCCTTTTGCTCTCTTGTTTCATGCTCATTGCTCCACGGGTTCTTTTCTTCTTTAGTTCTGTCTTGTTCCTTCATTCCCTTGTTTTGATCATATCACATGATCATTTTTTTGTTTCTCTTGATTAATCAAATCTATCACTGATTTAATTATCCATGTCTTTCTTTGATCTATCACAGCTCGTCTTTACTTGTTCGTATCACACGATTGAGTCTTCTACTTTGCGGTTGCCTCACACAACATGTTCTTCAATTTTTGATCACTTCACACAACTTGGTTTCTTATTTGATCCACTCATTGTTTGATAATATTTCACCCTTCACAGGTTGTTGACTTGTTTCCGTATCTCATGGTATTCTTTGTTTTAATCGTATCACACGATCACTTCTTCTTCACCTTCATTGTTGTTGATTTCCTTTCTTTTTCTTAATAACCTTCTTGTCCAAATCTTTATTCTGGAAATGTGATCTGTATGTTTCCTTTTCACCATTTTCTTCTTGAGACTCATCATATGGATGTTTCTAAATTTTTTTATCACATATTTTATTCCCTGCCTTTGTTTTTTTTCTCACACAACAATCACTACTAGAAAACTGGATAACTGCGACGGCACATGCCGGTCGCAAAATTAGCGACCGATTTCACAACCATGTACAGTCGCAAAATTAGCGACCAAACAAGATCCCGTCGCAGATTTTGCAACCGCTTATTTTCAGTTGCAAATTTTGCGACAACTTATTTTCGATCGCAAATCGGTTACAAATTTTGCAACCTTTTTTCGGTCGCAAGTTTTGCAACCGTTTAGTTTCGGTCGCAAATTTTGTGACCGTTTTGTTTAGGTTACAATTTAATCGTCTACGTAGCTCAAATCTGGTCAATCATAATTACTCGTGTTTAACATAATTGTGACCGCTTATGGTTATACTAAAAGGAATAAAAACTTTACCTTGTTAATTGGAGTTTATGTAACAGGAACTCCAAGGAAGGTGGTTGATCGTTTAAAATCTCAAATGGAGGAGAATTTGAAATGAGCAATTTAGGACTATTGGCCTACTAGCTGGGAATATAGATTAAGCAAACTGGTTATGTCAACAAAATAATCAAGGAGGTCAGTATGCTAGATAGTAATGAAACCAAAATACCAATGGTCCCGGTAACAAAGTTGATAAAGACTGAAGGAGGAGATTCAGTTGATGCTATTGAATATAGAAGTTTGATAGGATATTTGAGGTATTTACTATATACATGACTGGATCTATGCTACTCGGTTGGATTACTCAGTAGATTTATGCAAAAACCAAAGGAACACCATATGAAGGTTATCAAACAGGTGATATGTTATATCAAAGGAACAAAAGAGTTTGGTATAACTTATAGGAAACATAAAGGCTGCAAAATTACTAGGATACAGTGATGGTAGTTATTTGGTAAATATAGAAGAAGGGAAACACACAATTGGATTAATCTTTTACTTAAGAATTCACCTATAACTTGGTGTACTCAGAAGCAACAAACTGTGGCATTATCATCATCTGAATCTGAGTTCATGGCAGCAACGTCAGCAGCAAGTCAAGCATTATTTCTAAAAGGGTTGCTTAGTGAAATAACAGGATGGAAGGAAGAAAAGATAACCTTATTGGTTGATAACATCTCAACTATCGCTTTGATGAAGAATCTCATATTTAATGAAACGAGCAAACACATAGACACGTACTATCATTTCATAAGTGAGTGTGTGGAAAACGATCAAATCAATGTTGAACACATCAGTGGAGAACTACAAAGCGCAGATATTCTAACAAAAGCATTAACAAGGGTCAAGTTCATCACTCTGAGGGAGCTACTTGGCGTTCAAGATCTGCATCAAATTGATCGTGATTAAGCGGTGAATGTGAGGGTTAATCTCGTTCATTTAAAACCTTAGGGGTTGTTGTGTAATTAGTCATAAATATACTTTGGGTTAGTTATTTTTTGTGTATAAGTGTAGGAGTCCATGTGTCCAGAATGTAACTTGGAAGCTGCTTCTAAGCAGTTGCGTCGTTTGGTGGATTAGGGTTATAAAACCCACGCCACTTTCATTTGTCTGTAATCGCAAATACGCGTACATTCACTACAAGGAGACGGAGCAATAGGGGCGATAATTATTGCCCCTAAAGCCCTCCAAAATCGCCCCTATTGCTACGTCGCTAATGCTTATTTATCGCCCCTAAAGCTCTCCAAAATCGCTCCTATTGCTAATAGAGGCTATATTTTCACCCCTAAAAGCCTAAAAATCGCCCCTAAAACTCTTTGCCGCCTTTTTCCTTTGACTTTTAGCAGCAATAATATCGCCCCTAAAAGCCTAAAAATCGCCCCTAATGGTCTTTCCCAGCTTTTTATAGTTTTTTTGTTATTTTTAATATACCCAGTTTTTTTCATAAAACGGTAAATTTAAACAAACAAATAGATCAATTTGCAGATTTAGGACCATTGATATAAACATAAAAAACTACATAATATTCCCAAATGTCGTAAACACATAAAAATATTTAATACATAAAACTAGCTACTCCGTATCGTCATTCCCATCTCCCTCGTCCATGTGCCTCCTCCAGCTGCAACAACAAATCTTGTAATTAGTTGTATAAAAGCCTCCTTGCTATTTCCGAGCCCTGTAGTGACCAATCTTCTGCTTGTTCCGATTTGTGATAATTTTCGGGCTTCTCATGTTGTATAAGTTTTACCATCATTCCTTATCAAAATAAACATATAATTTATAAATACGGGTATAAAAACATTAAATGAAGGATGTAAAAAACATTGAATACAATGGATGTGTTCTATAGAACAGATCGAAACCAGTAAAATAAAATAAAATAACATAAAAGAACTTCGAAAATAGTTCAAAGTTTGTGTGTTAGTCCATTATGGATATGATGTATGATCTTAAAACTCAATAAAATAAAATAATATAAAAGAACTTTGATACATAAAACATACCTCATGGTCTGATTTTCGAGTAATCCCAAAGGATAGATGTGGCCAACTTATTTCATAAGGAAATTTTGTCACCAGAATGATTGCCAAAGATGAAGTATGATAAACGGTGAATGACCGGCGTGAATGCAACTGATTTTCTAGTTAGTGATGTGTCGAGAGAACTAGAAACCCATGATTTTGCATATGCTTCCAGAACTATTTCATCATCATATGGAAATCAACTGTAACAAAAATTATATAGTATACTTCAGAACTTTGATTTAGTGGCATCAAAATAATTGAAATTTAGATCAAGAATCAGTTTAAAAATATGAAGGCAAATCAGTTAAATTCCAAACTTCAATTTCCGAGTTCCTAAATTAGAGGTAGCAAATTTGGTTCCATTTACTTGTAAATGGGTTATTCGAGTTATACTTATCTTTACCAAGTCAAATGGGTAGATTTTTTTTTAATTGAAAATTTTGGTTCCTTTTTTTTTACTTTCGAGATCAAGAGTCTGTTTTTCACCGCTATGAATTGGTGAATAAAACAATAAGATATAAATGCAGGACTTAAAATAGGTGACAAAAGTTACTTTTGAATCTAACTACAGTGCAATGCCACAACCTGCAAAATTCTGATTTAGAATAAAAAGAGAGAAACAAAGATGGAAGCCAGATCACATGTCACTTGTAGAATTAAGGTGGGTTACCATTGTCTGTAACTTTAATGTAGTTTATGCCAACACCTACAGCCACGATCACCAGAGAGTACCAATATTAACTTCAAAAGTTTGCGATTGTAGAACATGAAAGTATGAAATTTGATTTAGCAAAAATACACATGGCACACCAGTCCAATTATGTGATCCTAAACAAAAAAAATGTGAAATAAAATCTCACTTATACACAGTAAGCATGAAGGAAATCATAATAACTCTCACCAGAAAAGCATTTTTCATATGTTAGCTATAAACAAATTCTTAATTCTTTTTCCTTCTGTTTGGATAGAATTAACCAACTGAATCAAAACCTAAATGCATAAATGCCAAAATTGAAGAAAAAATCAACCCTACCTTAACATCTGGAACGAGCTGCAAGATGCTATTATTTGCACGCACCCCAGATAAACTCTTCCAGCTTGTTTCATCAATCCCGTTTAAGAACAACGGGTTGAGTATGTCAACATTCTGCAAATCAAATTCATTTAAACGTGTGTATTCCAACCATTTCAAGTAAACTAATTAGAAGAAGAAAAAGAAAACTCAAAGTTACCTCAGGAACAGTTGTTACTTGAAGTTGAGCATAAGGCAAGTCGACAGAAATTCCTTCAAATTTAAACCTCATTAAAGGAACCTTTGCATCCTTAACACAATTGATATCCGACACTTCTACCCTTTTTGCAAAAAATTCATGTAGAACTATGAAAAAGTCCTGCACAACATTTAAATAACACAAGTTTGATTAAATATTGTGCTCACAAATTAAATGAAGAAACTTCAAGATGACTCACTGTCAAAGAGGCAAACCAAGGGCCGACACACAGAGCATCAATATCAGATTCTGCATTATGCACCTAAACAACATTTTAAAACAAATTAGAGTCCAACATATCTTGCTACAAAGAGAAATCAAACAACCAATCAATAAATAAATAAATAAAACAGAAACTCACACCAAGACCATATGATCCATATGTTAATATAGTCGTGGAGGCAACTCTAATATGACTTTGTGGCAGCCTGTGTAGGTAAGCAACTCTCTTAATCCACTTAAACGAAGCCATTATGAACTTATTCTTAATTTCACCTTCCCAACAACCAATTGTAGAATGATTCTAGCTTTTTCCTCTTGTGATCCACACACTAACTCAGAGGAAATGCCTAACTCAGTTTATTTAACAGTCTACCCTTCGAGCTAGAAGGACATGTTCAAATTGACATCAATTAAAACCCTAAAACCTGATTCAAGGCCAGCAAAATTGACATTGATTTAAACCATAATACCTTCAAACGATTCAAAACACATACCAGTTTCGTTCAATCATTAATCTACTCAAAACCCACATTACATATCAAATGCATAAATACAATAGGGCTAAATCCTTCTCACACTAAGCTCATATCATTAAATCTAAGCAATGTGAATTAAAGACTCAAATTGATAATAACAGTGGTAATGTGTGAGATGAAGAAGAAGAAATTGACCTAAATATTTGTTATAGAGAAGCAGCAACAGATTTTGAAGCAAGGAATAGTTCCTCGAAGTGGTGGTGGTGGTTGCAAGTGGTGGTCCGGCGAGGGGTTGCAGGCGGTGGTCCGGCGAGGGGTTGCAGGCGGTGGTGCGACGTAGTGATGGTGGTTGCAGATGGTAACGCGACGTGGTGGTGGTGGTGGTGGTTGCAGGTGATGCGGGCGGTAAAAGATGGAGAGCAAGATGGAGAGCAATAGAGCAGATGGGGAGAGCAATGGAGCAGATCTGACTTCTTGGAGGGAAATACCCCGCCACAAGTCCTTAGGGTATCGCCCTAATGTCTCGCCCCTAAAGCTCTTTCTTCCCTGATCATTAGATTAATTCCAGATCAACGGATAGTTTAACTAGTGGATTTTTTCACGCGGATTAAAGTAGGTATCGCCCTAAAGCTTAAAATCGCTCCTAAAACCCTCGCCCCTAATGCTTACATTTCTTGTAGTGATTGATATATTCGATTCAAGTTCCAAGTTAATCAATTGTTGGATTATAAATCGTCTGATCATATCTTGGCAACACAACAAGGATACGACCCTATACACACGAAATAATGTCGACCTATCCTGACAAGTCATGGGTATAGTGTCATTTGACCTATCCCGACGATTTATCGTGGGTATAGGCTTCGTGTTAGGTTAAAAGTGTCCTCAGTATAATGATGATGTCAAATCTATTTATTTTTATTTTCATCTAAAGTATAAGTTGAAATTAGACTTGATTACTAGTGTTGCAAGGCTTATCCCAACAATATGTAATCTGTTTTATTTTCTTCTTTTGCTAGCATGCTAATGAAAATGCACTATTCAAAAAAGTATTAACAAAAAGTCTTTTAAGTGACAAATTTTAATATGGTAATGAGGGTATATTAAATTGTTTATGTCATATATATATATGGCATCCTTAAGATATAATATTTTAAACTAATTATTCCCAGGTCCGACTATTAAATGGGTATAATGACCTGATATTATTACTGAAAACAATTTTCTTTTTGTTATATTTTTTTTCAGCAAAAAAAAAGCCATAATTTTATTGACATTTCAACACAAGTTGTAGAGAGAACTTAGAGTGTGGAAGATCATAAACCTATAGAAGTATAGATTAATTTTCCATGACCATCATGGACTGTGTCAAAGCTTGGAGTCATTTTATCTAAAATAAGTAGTTTTAACTATTAAGTGGCTATTAGCTTTAGGTATAAGATACCCAAATAATATATATTTTACAACAATATAAATTAGTAAAAGTTTTTTGAATGATGAGAATACTATAATTAATTAAAGACTAATAATGTAGCATCAATATCACGTGGTAATAAAATAATACAAATAAATAAATTGTGATGGCTAATCTATCTTCAACTATAATTAAAGTGAAAAAAAAATTATTTAAAGTGCCGTGCCCAAAGAATGCTTAATTGCACGCACTTCAAGACATATTTCTCTCCAATAAAAGTTTTTGCCCGTTTTTTTATTTGTGACACTTGAATCTTAGAATATCTATAAAATAAAAAGAAAAGAAATTCAAATTTGGAGAGAATTTTTAAATTCTTTTTTCGGTATCTTTATCCGCACTACATGCAAATCTTGGAGTTTTACAAATACTTGCCCCACAGTAAAAGACAAATTGGTTAGGTGACATTTTTCTCTTTAACTAATTACATTTTTAATTGTTGCATTATCATCACCCGGTGGTACCACACCATGGAGCCAAGTTCCGGTTGATCTCTTCCACCCTTTCTATCTCTCTCCGCCTGAACACCGTGGTGCATTCGGGTAGCTCGCCTAGATCGGCAAAAAAAGACTCGTCGTCTTCCCTAATAGAAAAGAATGTTGTCATATCGCTATCGTCGACCATGTCCCTAGCCATCAAGGGACTTTCTAGCATGGTTGATGATGTGGAGTCCAAATCATAGAACCACCCGTATTGGTCATTAGTTGTTGCAAATGTCTCACATGATCCCACCTCGGGACTTGTGTACTTTTGGTCGCGTTCAAGCTCAAGCTCAAGCTCAAGCTCAGTCTCAGTCTCAGATTGCCTAGTTTGAATTGATGGTTCTTCCTCCAATTGGTCATTGGTATTGGTGTCGGCCGTTTCCGTGGTGGTAGTGGAGGTGGTTGGAGGTGATGGTGGTGCGTTGAGCCGGTGATGATTATTGTTTCTAGAAGCCGGCCAAGGGTGATTATGCTCACAAGAATACGTCACCATCACCATAGTTGGGTCCGTCCTGCTTCTTTCTACTTGTTTTCTTGCCGGACATCCTTTGGAACTACTACATCTATAATAGCCTCTGCCAAAACAAATAATTGAGGTTTGTTAATATTTTAATTTAATTGATCTTCAAGATAATTAACCACTTTGCACAATAAATATCATACATATAAAAAGATAACAAAAGCTATGGATTTCAAGAAAAGTAGCAATCCGAACTATAAAAAGAAAGGAAATAAATTATCTGCTTCAATCTAAAATAATAAAAATTAAAGTTATGACGGAGGTAATTTTAATTTAATTGAAAAAATTTCACATAGTGAATATTAGTGATAATGTGAATATATAATTAAATTTTCAATGTAATATTACTGCATAAAAAAGAAAATCATGTTTTGACAAGAATTAATTTGGTTGAAAAATCTTACACATTATTATTTAATTTTGTATTTGTTTGACAGATGCATTTATAGAGGAAATTAAACTAACAACAAAAAAGTGAAGAAAGAAATTTCAAGTTGGATGATATATTCAAGTTTATGGTGCAAAGTTTGACCATTTCAATAGCAGGATTATATCATAAAAATTACAGTATTTCTGAATAATTATCAATATAAAAATCATGTTTTGACAAATAATAAGAATTTATCATTGAATAAATGCACCAACAATTAGAGGAGGAAAAAAGCCACTTCAAGTTTCAGATAAAAATATTAAAATTATAAGCATGGTACACATTATAAGCAATATGACATAATTACAAATTTTCTTCAACAATTTCAACATGAAAATCATGCATAAACAAAAAAAAAACACTTCTTGTCGTCGAGAAAATACAACAAGACTAGAAGAAGAAAAATAATAAGTTAATTTGTACAGAAAATACAAACTTAGTTTAAGATGATAAAACCTAGAATTATCACATTTAACAGAAATATATTATAGTTGACATTGTACTGCAATGTTTTTTAACAATCTTCAATATAACTTTCATATTTTATTTATTTAATATATAGGTTTTCACCCTAGATTAACACATATTTAGATGACCTTACTCCATCTTTAACAGAAAAAAAAATATATAACTTGACTGATTATATAGATATATATATAGATAATGAATTTATGATTTCGATCCATAGAAACTGAGACCATAAATACCTAGGATAAGGAGATCCCTTGATCGGTTTCTGGCCGTACTTTCTCCAAGCCCATGAATCAGACGGCGGAGCATTTGTCTCGCCCTTAAGCCGAGATCCTTCAACTTCTTTAATCGGTACGTGCACAACTCTTTTCTGCGTCCCTCGTTTACTGTGAAATTCCCACGATTAACATCCGTCTTTCAAGTATTCTAAGGGATGTTTAAGATTATTTATTGAAACCACTTTATATGCTTTGATAAAGTAGAAAAGCTGTTTTTAGGCCTTGCAAATTGTTGGGTTTCATGTGTGTATATGTTTTGTGCTAGAATTTAACTCACCTTCTTTTAGGAGATGTTGCCTTGGAGTCGTAGAAAAGAGGTGATGGCGGTGATTCATCGCTGTTTTCCGATGAGTTTTGGTTGTCTTCTTGGTTGATGGTGAACCGATGACATCCGACTTCCATGATCTAATAACTGCAAGTGTTCCTTTACAGACTTGTGTGGAGAACTTGTTTTGGTGTTTGTGTGTTAGAGAGGGGGGGGGGGGGGGTGTTGAGGAAGGTGGTGAAAGAATAAGGATGATCCAAATGAAATATATGGGGTCCGATGGAAATGTTGACAGATGGGCAATTGAATAGTCTATAAGTGACGTGCAGGCATGAAAGAAAAGCCAAATCTGAAAAAGAGGCCTGCATCATTATTAGTTTATTCCAATAATACATACTTGAACATCACCTAAAAATGCAATTTAAATAAAGTAAAGTGAACTATTCAAGAGTTAATATAAAAAGCATGGATGATTATGAAGTGATACGTCACTTCTTTTTTTTTTAATAATTATCTTAACTGAAATAGATTAAATACAAAATAAAACAACCCATCTTTCCATTCACGCATGCTCGATCTAGTTCCCTGTGTTCTCACAATATAAAGCCTCGAACCCGTGAGATCTCATGCGTTAGATTTACTCATTCACAACTTAGTTTAATAGCTGAATAACATAAATCCTTGGTAGCGAAAACATCATTCATTACATATAAGTCTTGGAGAATTAAAACATCATAAACATTGTATTTAAATTTAACATAGAAACGGAATGTCAGTCTTAGATCAGGTAGCCTTCATAGTCCTGGTCCAGTAAGTCCCAAAGGCATTCCAATACGATCTACTCTTAACATGAAGTACATACTAAAAAGTCAGCCAACGCTGGTGAGTTCTAGTTTAAACAATCAGGCATATTCATCATTCATATAACACGTCATCATATAGAGTCATAGCTCATAGCATACATCGTATAATTTAAATTACATAAGTAAATGTAATTCGTACCGTCTACATAAGTAGCCGTAATTCGTACCGTCTGTAAGAACAACCGGTTCGCATCCGTCTACGTAAGTAGCCGTCTAGTCGTCCGTTTGCCACAAAGGCAACGTTTAAGATTCGCCATATTAGCACAATAGAGCGTCTAGTCATTTCATACAAATCATCACATAAAGGCACATTCGTAAAACATTACATCATAAATCATTCATTAACATACAAGTATTCATTCAGCCTAAAACGTTATAAAACTTCATATAAGGGGGGCATTTAGAACTCACCTGGTTTACGGTTATTGTTCTAACTTATAAAACTACAGGCTAGGCGGAGTGTTACACGATCTGTATAAACCAGCACGTGAAATCTATCAAGTTTGGCCAATGTCGCCTATAGTGTTGTAACATCCCGAATAAATAGAAAACAAATAAAAGAAAAACAAGGTGAGCTTGCCCAAGGTTCGGCCCATGGGCCTGAAATATGAAGGGAAACCCTTCTAATCAGCAGCCACCAACCCTTCCCCCTCATTTCCACCACATTCGCAAGTTTCTAGAGTAAGAGAGAGAGACTGGCTCTAGAGAGAGAGAAAGCGGGGAAAGAAGCTCAAAGGCTCGAGAATCGTTTGCCTACATCACAACAACACATAGCAACGGAAACTGGACTCCAAGAGGTAAGCATCACCTCTAAATCTGAGTTTTTACACATTTTGGGGTTTGGGTTTAAGTCGCATAAAGACATGGTTTTTATGTATAAAACTTGAAACAAATCACATATTTGTGCTCATGAATGAAAAAGGAACGTTTTGAACGGAAAAAGTTCAAGGCTTGATCAACTAGAAATAATTGGCCAGATCTAGGGTTTCTAGTCGGGGAAGAAGACTGATGCATCGAAACTACTAGTTTCGATATAGGCGAATCCATCGAAACTACCTAGTTTCGATATATGCATACCTTAACCCGAAACTACTAAGATTTTACATAAGTTACTTACCGAAACTACCATAGTTTCGATATAGACCATAACCCGAAACTACTAAGATTTTACATAAGTTACTTACCGAAACTACCATAGTTTCGATATAAACCCATGACCCGAAACTACCATAGTTTCGATGTGATTCATCCATCGAAACTACTAGGTTCAAGCATAGTAATGTCTAGTATTATCTAGGAACACTACCTTATGTGTATGACTTCATTATACAGATTGTGAGTGACATTAGTGGCGCTCAGTAACCCGCTAAGTGTATTTTAGAAACCACTCATCAGGTGAGTTCTATGTACCCCCTATGTGTTACGTGTAAATCATTTTAAATGTTTTTGGGGATGAAGTGTATACATGATATGAATTAATGTTATGGTATGTGTTATATGACAATACATGCGGAATATAAGTATAACTAGTATGTTTATAAATAAAGAAATGAAAGCATGACATAACGTATAGGAAAGAAATCTTGCTTTATATCCATGTATATATTTCTTGCTAAGTATGAATGAACGTTATGGACGGAAACGATGATAACGGCTACTTCGGTAGACGGACGACCATTCGACTATTATGCAGCCAGAAATGAAAGTCTAGAAAGGTAGACTAAACTAAGGCCACTACGGTGGAGTAAGTCGCTCAATCGATGCACGGTTGCATATATAGTTCAAGTGGGAAACAGATGCCTTAGGGTAGATGGGCGAATATGACGGACTACGACGGTAGGACGGTAAAGACGGACGGCCAAAGGTTTGCCGGACGGTTAAAGTGTAAGGCCCCAAACCCGGGAGGCCTCACTTGTTGAATTTACTCACTCACAAACAGTTCTTAAACTTGATTATTAAATAACGCAGCGGAAAATACTTCAATAAAACATAACCATTACATTGTTTATCAACGGAAGCGTAACATAGTCTATTACATAAACATATCATAATATATCATAACGGGATGCCAGTCTTCATGATCAACTGGGTAACTCTTCTCGCTTGCCAAGCATCACCGTCCATCATCCATACCTGCCTTAACCTGAATGTGCATACTAAAAAGTCAGCTACGCTGGTGAGTTCTAGTTTTCATTCGATTTAAGAAATGGTTCATCATTCAAAACATTCATTAGGGTTTAACATCACGTATAAGAAAACAGGGCCTTTCATTCATCATTGAAAACCTTCAAACATTTTTTCCTCATCATAAACGCATTGAACGGATCATTTGTTTAAAACATTTAACATTCATTTAAGTCATACATTACTATCTACAATCTGTATCTTTCTTTAAGCATCTCTGTGTCCCCGAAGGAACCTTGCATGTCGTGGGCAACCGTTACGTATCACCGTCATTGCCACATTCCGTCAATTCCCTTTTTGTATTGCCCCCAAGGCTAACTGCACGAGGACCGACAATACCCATTCAGTTGCCCCTATGGCTCCCATGTCCATAGACCGACAACCTCCATCGACGGCTATGGCTCACGGCCATAACACCGTCGGATCATAATTTAACCTTACATAGGGTCACGTTAACCCCTGAGTAACCGTCGTTACTCCCTACCAGTTGTACAACATCAAACCATTGGCAGGCCACCAAGATACTGCCCCTGTTGCTCTTATGGCAACTATGGCTCGCTGTCTATAATCTACCATAAGGCTGGGAATTACATTCCCAGACTTCATTCGTCAATTCCATTCATTAAACATATTAGATTTGTAATGACTTCTTTAAAACCTTTGCCCTTTTTCTTTTCTTTTCATAAAACCTTTCATTCATTTTCGAAACCCTTTACCTTTAGTTTAAACCATTTCTTTATAAATATTTCATTCGTAAACATCCCATTCATAAACTTTCTTTCCATAAACCGTTCATTCCAAATCATTTCATTTTGTAAACATAGTTTCATAAGCATCATTTTATAAACATAGTTTCATAAACATCGTTTCATAAAAACATCATTTCATATGTATGCACACCAGCCCGAAAACATTATATAAAACATTTAAAAATGGGGCTTCTAGAACTCACCTGATAAGCTAATCCGGGTTGCCCTAAACAAAGGTCCCACTACGTTACTTCCGATCTGAATTGATTAGTTAAATACACATCAGACTAAATCCCGACTCTAACGGCTTAACCTTCTAAACATACCGACTTTACTTAATCAGCCTGATGCCTGCGCACTTAGCAAGTGCGCAGACCCTGCTTCTTGCGTACTTGATAAGTATGCAGGATCCTCTTCCTACGTACTTGATAAGTATGCAGGATCCTCTTCCTGCGTACTTGATAAGTACGCAGTACTTGATAAGTATGCAGTACTTGATAAGTACGCAGGACATGCTCCGTGCGTACTTGATAAGTACGCACGATCTGTTTCTTTGCAAAAACCCTAATTTTCGCATTCAGGTCTGATCACGTCAAGATCCTTAACCTGTTTACATTCAAAACGTTCGTTTTCCATTAAGGAACTCAAATCTATGTTTATCTTTCAGTTTTATCCGTGAAAACGTTACTTTTTCACCCAAAACCAGAAAAACCCAAAAACGAACAAAAACTCAGATTTAGGCCCGATCGTTACCTGAATCTAGTTTCTGATCCAGAGGTTCTTCTCACGAGCTATGGAGCAACACTTTGCTGAAATCTCGGGTCGATCCGCCAACTTTCTCTCTCTACGGTTTCTCTCTCTAGAACTTGCAAATGAGAGAAATGATGGAGGTCTAAGCTATTTGTAGGGGAGGCTCCCCTTCTAGCCCGCCGGCCCATCCGGCCCGACCCGACATGCCTCGTTCGTTTATTTCGTCATTTTAACTGTCGTTTTATTTTTGGGATGTTACATAAAGATATAACGAACGTTTTCTAGTGTCGGACGGTTAAGTAAATGGCTACGACGGTAGTTCGAGAACGTCTGTCTTTGTGACTTACGTAAGCAAAGTAACGGGTTGATCACCCATATGTGTATGACCAACGATTGTGCACTAATGTCACACCCCAACCGACTGCGGAATATGTCGAGGCGGGACATGTAAACTGTTCATAGATCATGATCAAACTAACGTTTCATATTTAAAATTAACTCCAATTCCATACATTGTTCAAGAAAACACAACTAACATTCAAACAAAACACATTCACATGGTTCAATGTTTAATTAACTAGGTCTCCATTCCTAAGTGTATCATCTTGAATAAGCACTTAAGCAATTGCACCTGAAACATGATGAAAAACAAGGTCAACTCAAAATAGTTGGTGAGTATACATAGGTTTTGACACCACAAATAGTTTCAAGTGTTTATACAATTCATATGACACATGGTAAATAAGGCCTTTGTGGAGAATCTATAGTCAAACTGGGTGTACAATCAAACCTTATGACCGGAGGGCATAACCCGCAGGTTATCCTAAAGTAGGGCATAACACCTAGTGTTATCCTGGCGTGTTGTCGGTAACAATCACCTTACATGTGTGGGTTTGTCAGACACAATAGATCTATTAATGTTACCGTTGGCTTGCACAGAGTTAATGATTGCACGTGTATGTCATGTATATGTAGTTTCAACTCATAGCATTCAAGCACTAAGCACAAATCACACATATGGTCATAAATGTAAAATTGTATGTTGTAATTGCAAATTGTTTTCAATGTATCATGAATCACCTCAAAAGTATGTAAAAGGGTAAAAAGAGGGGCTATGTAACTCACATGTAATAAGTAGTTTAGAGCTCACACGTACAAGATGTTTCACAAGAGAGTAGCTTAAGCACAAGGTTAACCTATGATCGAATTGTATAAATGTATCAATGTATCAATAACGTGTACCAAATGGCTAAGAGGATTTCTAGTGTATAAGTGAATTAGATGAGGGTTTATTGAGTGAATGTGTACTTGTTTGGGTTTCAAATGATAATTGTGTACTCTCATGTAAAACTGTGTGTGTAAATGTATATGGATTTATTTGTTTTTGAACAATTGAGTATGAGTAAAATCATTAATCAATTCATGTACCTTTGTTTATGGAAAATGATAATAAATGAATAAGATTTTATAGAACTAATTAGTTTAAATAAAGATGTAACTAGATAAATAAAATCATTTCATTTCTTTAATCATTATTATGAAATGTGTTTCGAAAAGGAAGTACAAGGATCTAAGTATTTAGTAATAATAATCATAGTCTAAAATAAAAAAATTTTACGTTGTAAATATTTAATATTTTTAAACCCTAATTAGTTATTAATTTGGGGTAATATAATTTTGTAATTTATAAAAACGAAATTTTACAAAATAAAGGCTTATAAAATAATCATTTTATAGTTTATAGGCCGAGTGGGTAATTTAGATGTTTTGTTTAAAACAACCATTTTATTTAAATTAGGTTTTAAATAATTTTTTTGTGTTTTATTAGAGGTTATAAAACGATTAATAACCTAATAATTGTTTTTCCTTAAAACATGTCAAATATAATATTCAACCAATCTCGAGTGTTGTAGGTTTTATAAAATTTATCCTTGTAACACAAATTTAAGTGATAAAAGGCCTTTAAAAAAATCTGTGAACCACCCGGCTCGAACCCGGGTGGGTTCTGTAAGAGTTACGCATGAAAGCCACTAGACCAGTGCTCATCTGTTGTTACATGACTAGTGTCAAAATTTGTTAAACACAAGGTGAGAAGGAACCGGGTTACAAGTAGAATCCCACACAAAAAGGTGCGGGGCTAGACTCGAACCCGCGACCTTTCTGTTGTAAGACAAGTGTGTTACCGGTGGACCAAGGCTAATGCCTTGGTTAAGAACCGGATGCTAAATGTTAAAACCAAGAATCATAGATTCCCTTCGTCCCTAAATGCGTGAACCGAACCTTAACCACCCATTTTGCCTGATTAAGACTTCGATTGAGCATGGAATCATAGGGCTTTTAAACTATGAATCAAGACGAGACTAATGGTATACAGATTACCTGAATCGGTTGAGGGATGATCGAGTATGACCGGATGAACAGGTCCGGTGTTCTTCGGATTCGACTGAGTCCAAGAGGTGGTAAGCAGAACGATTGAGAGTGTAGAGAGTTTGTAAAAGGTGTCGCGATCGCGAGTGAGTGGTTTTTATAGTTCCAGTCCATCCAAAACGCTCGAATTGATTTGATCTGGTTAAGGGACGGTTACAGGAACTTGGTTTTAATTCAAATCATTGAAGGAGTGTTTATTTGATCGTTAATCCTTTTTAAAACCGCTCGTTTAACGTTTATGCACGATTTACAGCCATTAACTGCAATCAATACCACGAATTGAAACTGTATTCAAATCAGTTTGACTCTAGAAAGTCAAATTGGGCAGATTTGGGTTTGAATTTGATTCCAAGTCTGTTTCTAGCCATACTAATTTGTCAGGAGCATTTGTTTGTGGTTGTGATATGTTGTTACAGGATCGAATAGCCTTATCATCAAAGATTTGAGGGTTAAAAATCGGTTTTAGGGAGAGTTTTCCCTTGTTGACTTTCCCTAGGTCAAACATGGCAAAATTTCGTTCTTGTTCACTTCAAGGAGGTTCAAGTACGGGGTAGAGTCCGTATCGGATTGAAATGGCTCAAATATAATGGTCCAAACACGTATGTGTGTTGGGGGGGGGTGTTCAAGTGACTTTAATTATTTTAATTCTTTTGAAATTGTATATAACTTAAATTTTCTTTTATAAACTTTATAAAAACTAATTATAATATAAATTTAAAATGATTTATTTAAAATTTCAAATATATATATATATATATTTGTTAAACAAATATTCTTGTGTGATAAAATCAAATATAAATATATATATATATACATACACAAACATGTGTTATAGAATTTAATATGTAAACACAAGGTTTAAATTTTGAATGGAAATATTAATTAAAATAGTAGTTATTGTGACATAATGTGTTGGGCAAGCACGGGATTTAAACGTTGTGTTATTATAAATAAATAAATAAGAAAAAATATGACCGGAAAATCATGGATGTTACAACTAAGAACTAAGCATGTATGTATTTATATACGTACTCATTACGAATGTTATAAGAAATAAGTAAAGTAAAGAAAAAGAATATGTATATAATATATATATATATATAGATTATATGATAAGTTTATATATGATTGCTTTAAACTAGAACTCACCAGCGTTAGCTGACTTTTAGTATACATTTCAGGTAATAGAAAGAAGGGTCGTGCGAAGGCGTGAGGATTACCCGGCATAAGAATGACATCCCACTTTGATTTATGTTAAGAAAATGTTATCTTATGTTTAAATATTAAGACTTTCATTGTTTATGTACTCGAATGATGAATACTTCCGCTGTGTTTGAATGCTTATAATTAATAGTTCAGTATTGATGACATAGTGTTTATGAGTAAATCTAACAAGTGAGGTCATCCGGTAAAAGGGGCCTTACAAGTGTTGCCAAGCATTAGTGTCACCCACTGTGTCGTCCGGCACTAGTGTCGTTAGACGCTTAGTATCGTCGGAGAGTGTCACCAAGGCTAGTGTCGTCATAACTTGCGTTATAGGCTTTTAGTGTCGTCTATATTAGTGTCGCCACTCATTAGTGTCGCCACCATGAGTATCGCCATCTTTCTTAAAGGATTCCCGACTAGTGTCGCCTAATGACCACTTAGTTTCACCAATTAGTGTTGCCAGATGAACATCTTAATAATCAGCCTCTGTTTTGATAAAAAATCATAACTTTTTTACGTCCAATTCGTTTGTTTAGCTTCCATGAAGCTAAATCTAAGCCTTTTATACCATTTCATACGTAAAAAAAACCCGAACTTTATGGATTAAAACCTTATTTTTCCATGAAACCCATTTTAAACCCAAAACAAAGGATTTAAGGCTTGATTCGTACCTCAAACGATGCAGTTCTTCATGTATATCCTTTCTCCAATGGGGGTGGCAGCTAGGTTAAGGACCTTCCCCCTCTTTCATTTTTCGTGTGTTGCTTCGTTTAAGCCTCGTTTTATGCTTATTCCTTTCCGAACCATAACAAAGTGTTGGTTTTTGTGATGTTACAAGTCACCCTCCTTACAAAAGTTTTCGTCCTCGAAACCTGTTACAAGTTAAATAATTGATGGTACGACTCATTCATCTCCTCTTCAGTTTCCGATGTCTCCATTGTACTTTAACCGGTCGGATCGCTTTATTTGTATTCGTTTCTTTTTTCTTTCCAGGATGGCCATGGGTTCTTCAATGTAGTTCAGGCTATTGTCTACCTCGATGTCAGTAAGTGGCACGTGCGTCGATTCATCGGCTAAACACCTTCGCAAGTACGACACGTAAAAGGTAGGATGGATCCCACTTAATTCATCAGGTAATTCAATTGATAAGCAACTTCCCCAACTCGTGCCAAAATCTTGAAGGGTCTGACAAATCTTGTACTTAACTTTCCCCTCTTTCTGAATCGTATAATCCCTTTCCATGGAGATACCTTCAACATTAACTTATCCTCAACATCGAATTCAATGGGTCAACTCTTTTATCCGCGTAGGATTTCTATCAGTCCTTCGCGGCCTTCATACGGGCTTTGATTTGTTTAAACTTTTCTGAGGTATTTTTAACAACCTCAAGGATTCTAAGTTATTTTTGGCCGATCTCCCCCCCCCCCCTTCCCAAAAAACCGGGGTTCGGAATCTTCTACCATACAACATCTTATAAGGCGGCATGCCTATAGTCGCGTGGTAACTGTTGTTGTAGGAGAATTCTGTCAGTGGTAAGTGACTGTCCCAACTTCCATCGAAATCGATGATACAAGCACGGTGCATGTCCTCCAAGGTTTAGATGGTCCTTTCAAACTGACCATCCGTTTGCGGGTGATATGTTGTGCTGATATTCATCCTTGTGCCCACTTCTTCTTAGAATCTTTTCTAGAACCTGGAAGTAAATCGTGTATCCCGGTCAGATACAATCGACAATGGCACTCCGTGCCGTGCTAGTGTCTCTTTGATGAACACTTAAACTAACTTCTCGGACGAAAACATTTCACGAATAGGTAAGAAGTGTGCACTCTTCGTTAAGCGGTCCACGATTACCCAAATGGTATCATGACCTTTAGCTGTGCGGGGTAGCTTGGTTATGATGCCTATGGTAATGCGTTCCCACTTCCATTCCGTTATATCCAAAAGTTGGACTTTGCCATATGGTTTCTAGTGTCCAGCCTTTACTTGTAAGCAAGTCAGACACTTGCCCACGTACTGAGTCACATCATTCTTCATACACAGCCACCAATATTATTTCTTTAGGTCTTGATACATCTTTGTGGCCCTTGGGTGGATAGAGTAGCGGGACTTGTGAGCCTTGTCAAGGATTTTGGCTCTAAGCTCCCCACTCTTAGGTACCCATATTCGTCCAAATCATGTCCCCCCACCAAATGTGTTACTTTCTAACTTTTCTTGTTGACATGCCATTCTTTCCCTTTTAACTTTTTTTATTTGAGTGCTTCTGTTTGGTTTTTCTCTAGTTTTGTTATAAAATCTGGTGTTACTATCAGTTGGTATGCCTTCACTTTAATAGGATTTGATCCCTCTTTTCTATCCAGGGCGTCAGCCACCACGTTTGCCTTTCCCGGGTGGTATAGTATTTCACAATCACAATCATAATCCTTCAAATGTTCTAACCAGCCTCTTTGTCTCATGTTCAATTTTTTATGTTCGAAAAAGTATTTCAAACTCTGGTGATCGGAGTAAATAGTGCACTTAACTCCAGAGATAATGGCTCCAGATCTTGAATGCGAACACAACGGCAGCAAGTTCTAGATAATGGGTCGGGTAATTGATTTCACGTGTCTTTAGTTGTCATGATGCTTATGCGATCACCCTTCCTTGCATAAGGACACTTCCCAACCCTTGTCCCGAAGCATCGGAATAAACCACCAAGTCATTGTTGCCCTCTAGTAAGTCCAAGACTGGAGCTTGGGTTAACCTTTTTAAAAAACAATAATTTCGAGTGTTTGGGAGGGAATCATATTTAACACACAAATGGTGAACGGTTTAACAATCGGGTCCTAAAAGTGATAGAGCTTTGGTTGTTTGGATCCGCGGTATTAAAGTAATCTTTTTTAATTGAACAAATAGATTTTGGTTCTTTATTAAGCAAACATGTATTGCATTTTTTTTTAAATCAATAGAATTAAAAGAAAATAACCTCAAATCAACGTTATACCAAAATAAATCACATGATACTGAAGTGTATAAAAATCCAAATTACATGCAAAAGTAAGAATCTGAATTAAAAGGTTAAGGTTGAAAATAAAAAAAAAAATCTTAAACCACAATTAGGCAAGTATTATTTTCGTCTCATGTTAATTTACCCAAAAAATAACTTTCTTGACATACATCTCTAAGGTCATGTATTCAGAAAGATTAATATCTTAGAGCAGCAAACATCAAGGATGCAACAATCTCTCTGTTGGACATGGCCTGGATATATAAATCAAAGTAATAAACGTTAATTAATATATTAAGTAATTAATTAGTTTGTAGGAAAAGTGTGTAGTGATTATAGATTCATTCTTTCTTCACACCCCTATTTTATTCAATAAGAGTGTAACAAATAAGAGATTCAACCCAACAATAAATTTTCCAGTGTCTAGCACCACTTTGCATGAAATAGATATTAGTAAGTTAGAACTTATTGTACAAGAATGAACTCAAGAACAAAAGTATGCAAATACGAACTTCTAAATCTATCGTGGACATCAGAGTGTAACGACGTACTATTGCTTTTCCATTCTGATAAAGAGCTAGACGGGCTTATTGTTTGTTCTTAAACATGCAAGGGGTGACATTAGAACATTTACAGAACTTCAAAGGTATATAATTGTAATACAACTCTCCATGTGAAAGTTTATAACAACTGCCAAAACAAAAATAAAGAATTTACTCTTCATGCATATACAATAGTTAGAGACTTAACAATGTTGTCGAAAACAAAGCTCTATAGAGAATAACGTACACAACCTTAGATGCGCTATATGAACGTGCAATCAGTTCACATTAACCGTTGTCATAAAAGCTAAAAGTCTTTATGACACTTTACAGTTTTGCACTTTTTTCATTTAATAGCACTACAAAAAATTGAGGCTATGGTGACGACAGAAGTCATCGCTATAGACCCCAAATTTCGTTGTCACATGGCACAGGGTGCCCCGACGACATGTAGTCGCTATATAGGTTATCACCATTGGTGGAAAAAGTCATCGACATAGCTCGCCGTATAGCGACGACATGTCATCACAATATAGTCGTCGTCAAACAACAATCTCTAGTATCTCAATGTATCATCTCGAAGTTATACTCTTTAATTTCAATTTTCTTTCCATAAAACCAAAAAAAAAACACTAACACACAAACTAAGATGAAAAGCCAAAAAGTTTTCAAACCATCTAGGTGTAGTTGATAAAATAAATCAAAAGTCAAACACCAACATCGTTATAAATCAACTAATATCTGCTGGCCCAATTTTTTGAACGGCAACAAATTCTATAAGCCCGGGCATCCGGATAAACCCGTTGGAGAAAGACCACTCACGCCCGCGAAAGCAGACAGCGCTGGTGACCCAGCCCGTCCACCATTCCAGGGGAAACCCACCACCCGAAGGCCTATTGTGAAAAAAACCCTGACCTAGCTGAACATATTGTATCAAGTGAGACTCGAACCCATGACCTCCACATTGGAAGGCAATGGGGGTGCCTACTCCCAAACCAGTTGATCTAGGACTAATTGGATGTTGGCTCAATTGGATCAAGAAAATTCAAAGACAGTAAAACTTAGCAAACATGGGAATTTGATATCAACTAAATCGGCTCTTTTTAATTTTTATTAAACTCTCAACACACAAAAAAAAATAATACGTATTATCCCTATTTACACTAGAAAAACCCAACTAACCCTAATCTGATACGTACTAGAACAACCAAGCGATAATCATAAACCTAACCTATGTGACTCAAATACTAATCTTTAAAAACTAGGAATAAACGATGACTTGATAAATAAACTAAACCAAAATTTATCTATTTTGATTAATCAAGATTAACGTCTTCATTCTTCCCCTTAATCTTGATTTGGATCTGCTTCCCCATCAAAGCAATGTCGGCTCATGCTCTTGAGCCAAGTTAACCTCTTCCTCTTTTGGTTGTCGGCTCATGCATTTATATGTAGACCAAAAACTTCATATCGATAATAATGAATCCCTGACTTGTCTCGTCCTTCATTGTTTGAACTCCCAAGACCTCTTCCTGTTCCACAACCTCGGCCCCCTACCACGGCCTCTACCATCTCGGTGAACCCATCCACGTCCTTCATGGCCTTGTTAATGATAATCATTATTATTTCTTGATTTAACTCTTTCATTGTCACGAGTGAACAACAACTTACTTTGTGTATCCTCAGTTGTATCTCGGGGTTTTACCCGCTCCTTATAAGACTTCAACTGGACAACAACCTCGTAAAAATGCATGGTTTCAATCTTTGAAACTTTTCGATTGAAGCCATGATAAGTAAGTATTTCCATGACTTGGAGTTCAATAGCTTACTAACACCTCTTCCTCGACTGTTGACCCAAGTCTCGTGCTCCTTGATTGTAACCCACTTAACTTATCGACAAAATCATCAACGATTTTGAGTCTTTCATCTTTAACAACTCCAACTCCGTTTTAAGTGTTTGAAAATGAGCCTTTTTAACCCGCTCGGCTCCCGGATATCGAACTCTTAGATCCTCCCACCCATCCTTCGGGTCTATGTATTTTGCGACCTAAAGGAGAACATCTTCGGTATTGATTAGGCTAAGTTTGGTTTTTCTTGTATAAATAGGGATAATACGTATTATTTTGGTGTATACTGTGGTTTAATAAAATAGATATTCACAACGGTGTATTTGAAGAAAAAAATTTGTTCAAATTAGTGAAACTTAAATAAAATAGTTGGTTCCCACAGGCTTCGGGGCGGGATGTATCTACGTTGAACAAAAAAAATGTTGAATAAGCTTGTATAAACGAATACCCGATGTTCGTCGCGGGAGGTTGGTCGTTTTTCGCCAACGCCAAGTGGCAAGAGTTTGGTCGTTATCAGTTCAGGCAGTCGAAAACCATAAAAGCGAATACCGACACCGGTTAATACTAATACCGGCAATGATGTTCGCTCATAATAGATTCGGGTCATCATGGTACAATAACGGTAACGACACTCGTTATAAGCTACGATACCAAAAAAATACTCTATTTTTAATAAAACTTAGTTTTAAAAAAAATTATATCAGAAGGTTGACAAATAAAAACATCGGCACATCATTTTTTTAAGTTAATGAATGAAAGTTATAATAGAAAAACGAAATTAATACGTAATTAAACGTGATAAAACTGTAAATTATATCTATTATAAGGGGTGCAGGGGTGAAAAAATTTATATTTAACATGTTGTTTGCTAGGTTAAATGGTCTAGCACGTTGATTGACTATTTATATACTTGTTAGTGACAGGTTCTATATATATAGTTGATATATATGTGCATACACACGTGTGCCGCGCCAGTGATTGAGGAATCTTAGAAAAATAAAAATAAGGTTAGTCCATTTGAATTAATAATCATTTTATTCAATTCACATGGCTTCTCGCGGAAATGAAGGGGAAACATACACTTTTCAAGTTGTTTTATTTGATCGTTGAATGTTTCTCCCGTTAGATGTTATTAATTTCTTGTACCATCTTTGTCTTACTTTATTTTATCTCGTCACTTTGTTTTATTCAAACAGTTTTATCTGTTTATAAGTCAGAAGTTGATTTAATATTGTTGAACCCATCTTGTGAAACAAACTTGAAGCAAACATACCTACTACGAATTTTTGAATATTCAGGCAATTTAATTACTAACTTTTAAACAAGAGAGTTCAATTTATCTTGGTGTACGTAGTCTAAAAACCCTCTGTTGATCTTGTAATCCTTTTCTTTTCTGGCTAGTTTCTCTAGTCGGCTTTCGTATATATATTTATTCTCTGCTGTTCAAAATAAAATTTTATCCTCATTATCGTGTACGTATGTTCCGGTACTTGGTCATCATCTTGTGATTTAGTTAAGAAAAACTGAAGCTAAGACTATAGATTGTGCAGAATACGTGGTTCAATTAATCATACTGTAATCATGTTTGATTATTCATGGTGATATTGATAGAAAGCTTGTTATACTTTATTTTAAAGAACTTGACTCAAGGGTTATATTGTTGTACATAAGTGATTTTTCTTCATAGATCTTATATCGAGCAACGTCCAATTTAACAAATTGACAGTATTGCAAAAAGCGAATTTATTTCTTGAAATGCAAAATAGAAAAAGAGAGATTTCCAGTATATGCTCAACATAAAATAGAAATCTAACCCTAAAATGAAATAGGCCTTTCCACACTGATTTCAATTATTTCATATATGGTCTCGCAAATCATGTTGAAAAAATAGTGAATCTCTCAAATTTTTGGGTTTTCACTAACTTTTCACACAAAAAAACTTTATGTAACTATTATTAATATAATTATTATTTACGGGGTTTGCTTACTGTGTAAGAGCTTTGCAATCAATCCATGTACAAAAAGTTAAGTTAAATGAGATATCGATTAGAAGACGTAGAAACATGCACTGGTATATAAACGGGAGCCTTGGATATTGTTTTCTTAGCCATAAAGAACAATGCACTCGACATGCCCGAGTGGCATGGTGTCGGCGATAGGCACAATGTGGTGCTTTGATGGCGTACTTTGCACCTCACACATTTGAATCACCGCGAGCCACCTTTATACTTTTGAATATGTTGAAGGTTCGGTCCAGAGACTTTGTTCATAAGCCATTGGTTGAGTTCGGAAATCAGTGATGCTGATGTTTGTTAGAAGCTTGGTCTAGAGGTCGGATTAGAAGCACTTGTTGGTCTCTGAAAGCATACTTTGAAGAACTTGCATATATTTGAAAAGAGGTTCAGAAGCACTGGCACGTATGTCTATGAAGACATACTGAGAACACTCACAGGTCTCTAAAATGTGTAACAGAAAGTCATTGAAACACCCGTTTAAACCAGTTGAAACTCATCATTAAACCAACTAAATTGTTAATAATGACGTTTAATACAATTTAGTTTTTTAGTTTAACGATGTTAAATGATTTGACAATTTTGTATATAAAGTAACTATAAAACTGAGATGCTACCTTAGTTGGAGACACACTTCGAAAAACTCCAAATTCATAGCAAAACACACAGAAAACTTTAGGTATAATTTTGGGTGCTCGAGTCTCCCGGGACTACATAATACTTCAGCTATTATATCCTAGGAAACAGACGAGCTCTCTTAAAAGACTCGCAATCTCTTTTAAGAAACCTATGTTAAACACGAATCTTCAGTTATCACCGTGTTCGTTTTTGTTCTTGTTATTTTATTTATTTCAGTTCTAATAGCATTGTAATCTGTTTCCTATATTGTAATTTTATTTAAAGTATTTTTATATTATTTTATGAACGGGTAAGGGTTTCTTACCAATTATATTTTGTGTATATATATGAGAGAGAGACAGAAAGAGTTTGAGATAGTATTTTTTAATGGATTGTACCCAACCGTAAAACGTCATGACTAATTAGCTTGTTAGATTCTACACGCCTTATCCTAACATTATTTATTTGTTTCCGCAAAGTCAAAGGTGGTAGATAGGAAATTTGAAATATTATCCGTGATTTCGTTTTATAGGAAGTATAATTATATAACTTTAGTCAAAGTTACAACATAACAATTTTAATATATTGAGATCTGAAGTCTGAAGGGATTCGGGTTTAATCCCTGCCAGGGATCCGGGTTTAATCCCTGTCAGGGATCCGGGTTTAATCCCTGTCACAATCATTAATTTCTACGGCATCGCAAATGAAGCCTTTTAGGCTGATGCACCAGGGTTTTACCCACGCCGATCCAGGGTTGGAGCCTCGGCTCTCCCTCAAGCCCGAAAGAGGCCGTATTGGGTAGGGTTTTCCTTGAAAGCTCTCCAATTCTGACGCCAAGTGGGTCCAGTTAAGACAACATATTGGCCGGAGTTGGACGAGGCTCTCCCATGTGACGGGGGGTGCGACATCACACATTCAATGTTCGCGTTTAAAAAAAAAACAATTTTAATATATACAAAGAAACTATAAAGGTGAGTATCACGATGGAGGGTGTATATATTGATATAAAAATCAACGAATATTGGAAACTTAATTAATTTATATCAATCTTGATAAACTTTATCATCTTAGTGAGGTAATATGAGTTGGTTTGATCAATTAATATATGAAATAAACGGTACAAAGGCGCGGACAATACTTAATGTTCACAACTCTTAACGTCTTTTCATCCTTTATTTAAGAGTTAATTACACGGATGGTACCTGTGATTTTGTCAAATTACAAGTATGGTCCCTAAGTTTAAAAAAATACACCGATGGTTCACAAGTTTGTCAAAATGTTAAACTGCTGGTACCTAACTTGGATGACCGTTAACTTTTTATGTTAAATAGATGTGAAATTACCAAAATACCCTTAGTATAAAAAATTAAAAAACTAAAAATAATGTATTAAACTAGTGGTGAAACGCCCCGAACCGGGTACATCTCATAGTTGGCACAAAACGTAACAAACATAGTTTTTAAACTAAAAATCAGAGTCTATTACAGTAGAAGTCTTAACTCAAACATTCATAATCTAATAACAATAAACATTGTTTAAAACATAAACTATCAGGAATGGGAAATGTCAGTCTTCCGTAATGCAGACCGTCAGTCCATGCTATCCGGCTCTCGCGGCTCCTTTACTCATTCTTTCCTTTTACCTTTACTGTCTGTCATGCATACTAAAAGTCAGCTAACGCTGGTGAGTTTTATCTTTACTTTAAACTGTAAACTTTCTTTAAGTAGCTAGTTTTATAAAAAAAATAAGCTTTCTTTCTTTACTTTAAAACAACTTTGTCTTTGCCTTTACTTTAAAACTTTACAACGTTACAATTTATAAAAAAAAATCGTTCCGTTTCTATCTTTCATTAAAACTTTACTTTTGAGAAAACCGGTTAAGGTGTCCTCCTTTACTTTTTCAAACTTTGCTTTTCACTCGTACATTACAAGTGACAACATACTTTAACTATCACATATGGATTAATGTCCGAGGACAAGGTCCATTTTCTCGCTTACACCTCAGGGTAAGATTTTTACTTTGATGTGCCCCCACCTCATGGTGGGACTTTCTCGCTTACACCTTACGGGTAAGACTCATTTGTTTGCTCACATATCAGAGTGAGACTTTCTACTTTGCTTGCTCACACATCGGGGTGAGACTTCTACTTTGCTTGCATAAAAGACTTTCTACTGTACAACTACTATGCAATTATACTACATCATATAATATAACGCCATTGAAACACATAACTCATAATACATATTAACACATAAGCATATAAAAGTGTTTGTATAAGATACGTTAATAATAATATTAATAATGATTATAATAATATTTTTAAATGATAATAATATTAATACAAATTATAATAATAATAACGAGTATTATACCTAGCGTATAAATATTAACGCCATTGAAACACATAACACATAATACATATTAACACATAAGCATATAAAAGTGTTTGTATAAGATACGTTAATAATAATAATAATTATTATAATAATATTATTAAATGATAATAATATTAATACAAATTATAATAATAATAACGAGTATTATACCTAGCGTGTTGCGACAAAAACACGACTCGGTTTTGAATAGAATTCATGTCGTGTCAACATTTGTCAAATTCATTAAAAATCTTAAATCAAAGTAAACATATACCTATTAGCTTTTACATACATATCATATGGACCATGGAAAGTGTCTTAAGAATTTGAATTTGAGTTAACTCCTTGTAAACTCTAACTTGACTCATTAAATTAATTTGTTTTCAAACACAATTCATATTGTAACACAAATGACCTTATAAAAGTCCAACTTATTTGAGTTTCTATTTGTTGGTGATTTTTTATGTCATCAAGATCATTTTAATATAATTGAATTTACTTAAGAATAAGGAGAAATAAGAATAAACATTGATACGAGTTAGGAATTGTGGGGTGCATACTCGTTCATTATTATTCTTATTTCATGCACCAACGAACCCAGGGGTTCAAGGGACAAGCTTGTCTTCTAATATCATAATATGTAATCACATACTAAACGTTTATTAACAGCTTCTCAATCCCGTATTACTTGAACTCGTCTTGTTACCCGTTTTGAACTCTCGACTTCTTCGGCTAGTTTGTACGTGTAACGAATCGCTTCAGTTATCACCTCATCTTCTTTCGATGAACCTAACGATGAAGATAACCAATCCATTTTTAATTGGTTAATAGAGGATAAAAATTTATTGGTTGAGAATAGAAAGTTTTTTATATAGAGAGTAGTGACCAACCTCACTCCCCCTTTGCCCGTGAAAGCCCTAACGCTCCCCCCCCCCCCTCCCACGCCCACTTTCGTACCTCAGGGGGTGGTGTTCCACGGCTATAAAAGGGCCAGGTGGCTCACGCCCCCGGTTCACACCTCCCTTGCACTTGGCCTTAGTGGATGGTGGAAACCGGTGGTCATAGTGATATCCGGTCCGCATTACGGAAATTCAAAGCCTACACTAATAGCTAAGTGAAAAGTAATTATTATTTGTTTTAAACCTAAAATATCTGAGTTGAGTCCTTATTTCTTTAATCTCATCAGTCATCACTTAACCTCCTTAATTGACTCTTTGATGATTATTAGTTAAGATAACTACATGCCTAAATGTCTCTCTTTCTTATGAGTTGTTAGAGATCAATTTCAAATGGTATCAACATTAATAAATGATTCTTTGACAACTTCTCCCGGCTGGAAATTAGTAAGAAACCATTTTCTATTCCTAGAAACGTATTCAAATTCATAAAACGTATTTATGAGAGTAATGACAATATTTTCTCTTCTTTTGTATTCATAAATCATGACTAATTTAATTGGCGAAGTGAGGGTGTAATGGTGATAGGGAAGCAGTGGCCGTGATTGTGGTGGCTGTGGACGCATGCGGTATGGATGTGATCACCTGTGGCGACATGTTTTCTTTTGAAACTTTGGAAAATATAGTTCACCACAAAACTACTGTGTGGATATTTTTTAAATAGCAGTTACGAACTAGAAAATGCAGGGTTTTTTTTATCTTTTCATGTTTTTTTTAATAGCAAAGGGTATACCCAAGTGATTAGAGCGTCAAGTGATGTAAAAGTGCACGTCACGTGGCGCCACGTAACTGCCTTCAATTATCACACCATCCATCACTTGGCAAAGGAAATACGCAAGTGATTGAGGTGGTATTATCATTAAATGTTTTTTTTAATATGCATTTAAATAATAAAACATAATAAAATTAAACCTAACTAATATTTCATTAATAAAAATAAAAATACATTAATCAAATTACTAAAAAAAATTACATTACTAAAAAAAATAAAAACCACTGATATAAAATAAAAAAATAGATAACCTATTGATTTGAACGCCATTTGCCAGGCTTCGTCGCTTGAAGGAGACATTTTAAAATGGAGGAAGTATTTGAGTTGTATAAAGATTTGTGAGATTCAAATGTATGTTTATTGTGTTTATATAGAGGAGACGAGATAATATATAAAAAAACTTATTTTTTAAATATTTGAAAAATAACCGTTGAACGGCTAGAATTCTTGTGCCTCTCGCCGTGATAAAAATCACGCCATCCGATCACGCGGCAAGGAGACGGTGTACCCTAGAAAATCACGCCATGATTTTCAAGCCACATAGGATCACGCCGTGATCCTAGCACGTATACCGGATGCTCTAAGAAGACACTATTTAACCGGTGTGTGGAAGTTACTGGCGACAACCGTTCTCTCCAAAACCATTGCGTCGTTTCATTATTCAAGTTATAATACGATGTCTGGGTCAAAAGTTTACTTGTCGATTTGTAAATTCTTGTTTGAATGCAAATCAGGCTTGGATTCCATATTTAAAGTTCATATCTTTGCAATCTATTTATACAATGAGTTCTTACAATTCATCGAAGACCCACAAGGGATCACGTCTAGGCAAAAGTGGTATCAGAGCCACGAATTAAAAGAATCAAGAGTTTGTCCAAGGAATTTCTAGGGCAGAAACGGGGGAGTGCTCAGATCACCGTAGAGGCGGAAGGACAGGATTCATACGGGATCGTTCAGGCCAAAGAAAAGGGGATATGGATTCAGAAGGGATCTTGGAACTGTTACCCAAGATACGGTAGGAATTGGACTCTCCAATCTGCGTTTGGATTCCGGCAACAAAAGGCCTGGACGGCCACGTCTGATGCAGAATTGGAAGAAGAGGACTGAAAATAACGTAATCAAAAGGGCGAGAACTTTCAATCTATAATCCAAAATTACTCTTCCGGAGAGACTTGGAAGATTTAAAAGGGCATGTATAACCAAGGCACGGAACGACGTGTGTGATTTAAAGAGTGGCAAGGAACGAACACGGCGTTTCAAATGCAAACAAATTGGTCATTACGTGGTAAATTGCCTTCGTACGTTCTTTCATGTTGAATTCCCAAATTTCTCAGATAATATTGAATACACAGTTTAGGGAACAGATTCGGGAGATTGGGATAATATATGGGTTGTGAGCAATGTTTTTAAACAACATATGACTAGTAATAAAGTTTTGGATGGCACAAATGATTTTTCTTTTATCCATGGTATTGGTGAAACCAATCTTTTCATCAAGGGGAAATTTAGGACCATACCATATAAGTTATGTGCCAAAGTCAAAACCCTAATCATTCCCTCTCCCTCCTACTTGCACCGCCACCACCCTAGCCGGAATCTGCCGCCGCTCGCCGACCAGCATTACCTTTCCGCCATCTCCGGTCGTCGTATTATTGGGCTGGTAAACTCTAAGCAGGAAGCTTAGTTTGTAAAGTCCAGTCCAGTTTGTTTGAGTCTTAAGTCTGAATCATTGGACTGTTGACGCCGGTGGAGGTTGAAACGGTGTGTGGAAGTTACTGACGACAAATGTTCTCTCCAAAACCGTTGCATTACTTGTCGATTTGTAAATTCTTGTTTGAATGCAAATCAAGCTTTGATTCCATATTTACAGTTCATATCTTTGCAATATGTTTATACAATGAGTTCTTACAATTCATCGAAGGGATCACGTCTGGGCAAAATAACAATGTTCAGCTTCTGAAGATAAAAAGAAACTGAAATCGATTATATTCGGAACTGTGATCAACTTAATTAACCTCTCGTGATCGACAAACCTTTGGGATAAGGTGCATTAAGGATTTTCACTTTCCAACAATTATCACATGACCTTGGTTAGATTTTTTATTGAATCCTTTTATGTTGTTAAAAAGTTAATTAAAAATTTTGGATGGCAAAAGTTATCATTCAAGAAACAACCAAAATATTTATAAACATTTCATGACCGTTCTGTCCCTGTCAAACTTATTCTGTTATTCGAAAAACTTGGAATAAGACTAAATGAGTGTGCATATTTTGGAAAGTATAATCTTTCAAGAAAAGCATACAAGTGTGGGTTCCGGTTACATATGCCATCACAATGAAGTTGAGAAGAAAGAAAATCAAAATAATAAATAAGTTACTTTAATTTAGAGAGCAAAGAATCATATAGAATGGATATTCTACTTATATGTAGAGGCATATCCAATGTCGTTGACCTCTAGCAACTTTACATGATATTATAGCATCTCATTGGCATTAACATTTTTTTCTTCGAAAAAGGCACGACTATGAATAATAGTAATGGATGGAAAAGATGGTTCCATTAACATCTGTTAAAGTAATTCGAATTGGTTAGCCATTATGAGGATGAGCAGCAAATAAGGAGGAAGACAAGACCAGCTTTTTTTTAATAATTGCTATTAGTATTGTTTATTCACTTATGTGTTGTATTTCCTATTTAAATGGCTTGAAGCCTCTCATTAATATCATCTCATTCTCTCAAGGAACTCTTGTGTCCCAAATGAAAGAACAATTAACGCTTCACATGAAAGATATCATCTTAATTTTATTTTACACATTAAAAACAGAAGAAATCGTGTCCTAAATGAAGTCGTGTCCTAAAGATATCCCCGTGTGGCGCCCTGGGTTGCCCCAGGGCCAGCCAATCCGTCCCGCTTATGATAGGGTCTACTGGTTTCGTCCTGCCTAGGACTCATCAGGCGAGCGGCAACAGCTCGCGACCAGTGATGCGTTCGGTTTACCAGCACACCTAGGCATGTTCACGTCATCTATCCTAGTGAGGCTATCCCCGATGAAGTCCGGACTAGCCAACAAACCCAAGCGTTCAAGTACAAACATAGCAAAACGATCTTCAAATATTTGGTCTGTGACACTCTCCCACCACCATTTCATGCGCGTCCTCGTGCATGCCCGCAATCCCATACTTGCTTGCAGCCGAAAGACAATGCATCACCCCTTATGATTGAGCATGATTTACTTTGGTAAGAAGGACACCCGTTAGTTCAGCAACAGAGATCTTCGTCTGGATCGTTCAGGTAAGTGCATCGGATTAATTTGAGTGGCGCTGATGTTCGCCTAGTTTCTAGTATGGGGACCTGGAGGTTGTAGCAGACTTCATCTTTCATTTTACGGCTCTGCTAGACCGTAGTTGCTGAACTTGATCATGACAGGCTTCAATGTTAAATGGACTAGAGTGGCGCTCACGATCCCATACTCGCGGTGTACAAAGATCATCGTCGAAGCGCTCCCCATCTGGTCCTCTCCCACCACCATTGCATAATCATACTCGTCCGGTAAACGCACATTTGGGATAAGTCACGTTCCAAAGTATCTGAGGGTCGACCTGCTCTGATACCACTTTGTCATGGGGTCATCTCTCGAGACCCCGTGTGGCGCCCTGGGTTGCCCCAGGGCCAGCCAATCCGTCCCGCTTATGATAGGGTCTACTGGTTTCATCATGCTTTGGACTCATCAGGCGAGCGGTAACAGATCGCGACCAGTGATGCGTTCGGTGTACCAGCACACCTAGGCATGTTCACGTCGTCTATCCCACTGAGGCCGTCCCCGATGAAGTTCGGACTAGCCAGCAAACCCAAGCATTCAAGTACAAACATAGCAAAACGATTTTCAAATATTTGGTCCGTGACAATATGCTAGCCTGTGTATGGAAACATTTAAAAAGAAGATTCATAGAACTAAGCAATTAGAAAAACCATGTATCTCATCTCTACAAAACTCAATGTACACATGTATCACATTAAGTTGTAGCATACCAGGTAGAATGGACGAGATTCGCCGTTCTATAATAAGCACTTTGGTGTGCTTTGGTTTCTGGCATTATTGTCCACATTCTTGTACACCCCAATCTTCAAGAACTACAATCCTTGGTCAGGCATCTCCTTGCTGGGAGAAATTGTGCTCACATTTTTAGCTCAGCTTCTGATGTCAGATTTATCAAGCAGTAAATTCATGGAACTTTACTTGACATATATCCATGTCAGATTAATTGTGTTAATCACAAATCAAAAGGAAGATATACATATTGTTATCAATTACTCAATAAGCATATACCATATTGTAATTAAATAATCAACAGATAAGACATTTGCTAAGTATATGACTGCAAGAATCATACAAAATGAAAAACTTGACTAGAACATTGAGATCAATGATTTTAGTATGATAGTAACTTGGAGGTTGCAGCAGATATTCAGATGCCAGATTAATTGTTAAAATCGGCTAATGCGTGCAATGACTGATCTTAGAGTCGACTTGATACACTAATCATATAATTTAGTAGATACCATAGGCTATGCTACTAGCCAGTAGAAAGTAAAACAAACACCATGTAGATAAATGCACTAAAGTTGGATTTGAGAAATTTATTTACATGTGCGTTCAGATTCCACTATAAAAATCTCTTGTGGACGTTACAGATTGCACAGAAAATCGGAGAGTTGCAGAATTGCAGGGCAATTCTCCTTTGGCAGAATGTGCTCTAATTAAAGTCACTTGAGTGCGCTGGTATTCTGCCGAAGGAGAACTGCACTGTTATTCTTCTCTGCCGTAAGCTTGCTGTTTACTTTACTCTATTTTTCCTTGCATGTATTGTGGTGGTGTCGCCGGTGTGCTTTTTATCATGTTCATAATAGTATATCTCAAGAACATTCCATGGAAAAAAATTGGTTTATTCTAGGCATGATGCCTTTGAGATTTTGTTCCACGTCTAATATATAGTTGTGACCAGATGCTCCCATTATATAGATTCTCTCTTGATTTAATGAAGTATGATTCGAATTTTATGCAAACTTCTGATATTTGTAAATTTCCAACTAACATTTATTTACTCACTGGTCAATTTTAAATGTATTAGATCATTAAAAGATATTAGCGGTTTACTTTTGCCAGCGCGGGATGATCATGTTAAGTTTGGAGTTCTAAAATTAATCATTTAGTAGAAGTTAGGTAGCAGCAAGCGGACCTATGAATTTAGAAGGTTTTGTTGAAAAATTAGATCTTCTTTTCTTATGAGTACTCATGATTTTCCAAGCTGAATGAGCTACTTGTCTTTAGATCTGGGCATGAATAGTATGATCATTTTAAATTGACAATTTTCAAATTCAGTTTCCATATATTTCCTTAAATAATCAATCATTATCAAAATAGCATTATACAACCTTGATTAAATGTACATGATCAAAATAGTATCCAACGGCCTAGATTAGCATCTTAGTTTAAAGAGGTGTTTAACTGATCGAAGACCTAATTGCTTTATAATATATTGTACATTTTATATGCTATACTTGATGAGCGAACGGACATTCAATCTAGAGGTGGTCCTTCAGGATATATTGTAAAATTCCTGGATTATCTTTCTAAATCGTGTAATCATGTACTTCCAAATTGAAGTATTTTGATGGGTCATGCTTAAAATCTCAATCAAATCATTCAAAAAATAAATCAAGAACTAGTATGTTCTATTTGTAACATGTATCCGAAATATACCAAAGATTGCGTTTTATAGGTACCGAACCAACATAGATTTTGTTGAAACGACATAATGCTTCATAAACAGTGTGCCAATTTGGTAGTTAAAACACTTTGTGGTTTAGTCCGGAAATTGGTTACCTATAGTTCCTAGTGTTGCCTCCTATCGTAGAGTTACGTGGTTACAAATGATCGTTGCTCTGTTACTACTGCTTACTACTAGTTACTATTTGGCTGCAGTTTATATCGAACAAAAGTAAAGGTTGCGAGGCCCTCGCCAACAGCGCTTGTAACATTCTAAAATTTCATAGTGAAATATCCTTGTTTCACATGTGAAACGAATGATTCATCTATTTGCAAACTGAAAGAATATGTAGAGATTTAAATCTGTATGTTAAACACCCAATGTTTTATACTAGAAATGAAGGATATGGATAATAATGAGTGCATGCGAAAGTGGATTGGATTTACGAATCAACATTGGATGCGAACAAGTGAATTAACGTTTTGGGGCTGTGCATGGGAGGTGCACACCCGTGCCGAATAGTTTTGGTTAAGCCACATTGCCGAGAACCCTGTTGCGTGCACGATATCGTTGCCAAGGAGTTGATATCAGTAAGGTCGTGCCTAAGGACGCACGGTCGGGTATCAAAACAGTAGGCAGATTCAATGGTTTTCTAAAACCACTTGTATTAGTCGGACGATTGATACTAGGTATACTCGGTAACACGATATTACCATGATAAATACTCTCGTGATACCAGGATTTTTGGAGGGAGAGTGAGTGAGGTGTTGTGAAAGTTCTCGTAGGAACTTCCTAGCATAAGACAAGTGATTGGGAAGTTATAATCCATTTTAGTTATGTTATGTTTATTTCTGCATTAGTAAGACCATGTTAGGGTTGCATGTGGGAAGGATTACTGACAGCGTTCGGGTTAGATACCTGAAGGGTACTGGTTGGATACTCGGGGAAGATGGGAATCAAGGTTGTGGTGAACGTGATCACGTAATCAAGTGCCCGATCATGTTAGGTAGCCTAGTGATCAGCACGGGCAGGTAAGAAATGCCCAATCATGCCGAAATAGCTAGGTTATGCGCTAATGTGCAGATAGTAGGTTATGCACTGATGTGTAGAGCAGTTAGCCACACACTAAGATGCAGGGCTATTGGATTGTGTACAAGTGTGTATAGTAGATAGGCTATGCACATATGTGCATAGCTCATGGATTATGCTTAGACGCACAGTGTAGAATTAGAAGAATGTAATTACTAGCTAAACCCTAGATCATATCAGCATGATACCTAAGGTAGACGCACTATAGAAATACTATTATGTACATATGTATGACCCCATTAGGATGTCTTGATTATAGGATATCTGAGTAACGTGGGTGCGAAGACGGGTTAGTGCAGTGCTTAACAGAAGCTAAAGTAAGTTCTACGAAGCCATGTTTAAATTTATGTTTTAGGCTGGTATACATGCTTATTATAATGTTTATGTTTAAATTTCTTATGTTTAAATAAATGCTTTGTTTGTATAACTGTTTATTGCGAACACTAAATTGTATTCAAAGAGATTTTGTAAGGGTAAAGGTTTAAATGATTTTAAACAAATGATGGGTTTTAGGTAAAGAAATGATCGGGCACGTTGCATAGTTTCAAAAAGAGTTTTGGCATAGTTTTGAAAATCCACATGATGTCTTGCAATTGACCTATGATTAACAAAGCAAATATTGCTACATCCTGGTTTGGGATGAACGCATAGGTGGCATTGTAATTGTACAGCATTGGTATAGTTAAGTGGTGATGATCACTTAAAGGTTAGCTTGACCTCTACATAGTTTGCATAGTGCAGTGCTATGATAGGAATTGTAGTGACCACTTGAGTGTGGTGCATAGAAATGTATGTTTGCATAGTATGGTTGTTCATGAAAATCATGTCACAAATCATTTTACCTACATAGTGGTATTTGAGATGGTTGTGAAAACTTAGATCTCACCGGCTAAAGCTCATACACTTTAGCATGCATATCAGGAAAACATAGCTTCTTGTAGCAAGAGCAAGGAGAAGGCATAGAAGGGCAACATGGTGGGCTATATGTTGCTGTGAAGACTGGCATAGTTAGATTTTTTGAAGTCTTGTGATAGTCTAACTCAGCTTGTACAAAACTTGGCTTTGTTTAATATAAAGTTTTAGTTTCGAGTGTTTTATTTCCGTGTTATACTAGGTTCATGAGTAAATCCAATACATGGCACCTCTCTGGGCCACGTCCGGGAACAAGGCGCCACATTGTTGCCCCTCAGACCCCACAAGGGGGTGCTAACCCCTTGACCCCCATTGTTGAGAAATCAAATTAGTCTCAGACGAGTGTCCACTCCACACTTCATAACTTGTATCGAAGCTTATTCAGATTTCACGTTGGTCTTAGGTAAATCTCAATTCCCTAAATGAATTAATGATAGTAAAATCACCAACAATTCATGGACTCTAGATACTTCTAGATAGGTAGCATGGTTTGGAGAACGAGGAACCTTGACTTTTGGTGTTTAAAGTAACCATTTAGTCATTAAAAATTCTCTAACTCGACATTGGGAGTTAGGGGAACAAAGCTTGTTTCTAGTTTGTGTTATATGAGCATATCGATTGATTTGTTAGTGCTACGGTATAGAACCCTATACTATAACCCTTCTAGGCTTTTGAATTACTTCGATCATTAGGTTTCATTTTATGTTATATGAGCATACAAATCACTCTGCAACAGATATAAAACTCATATGGTCTCTCTCATTTGAGAATGTCCATTGCATGTCGGCTAATTTAATAATATTAGGTTTTTTATACCCATTTATATTCCTTTTAGCTTTCTTCACTAGTTCCATTCTGTGTTAGACATCCTTCGATATTCCCGATGGAATAACATGCAAATTAATAACAGGGAAAATCACTAAAATGAATATTGTTGACCAACTATTGATATAAAACGAACATTGATTTTTCAACTATCACAAAATGAACCTGACTTTTTTGCTGAAACATTCTGATCCCAAATGAATTCGCCGGCCACATGGGTAACTCCGTGATGCGACACGTGGACTGTAAAGGCGAAAACCCACGTGGGTAACTCAAAAATCCGTAGTCCACGGACCGGATCTCAGAGTTACCCACGTAGCCGACGTATTCGTTCGGGGATCAGAATGTCTCAGTGAAAAAGTCAGGTTCATTTTGTAATAGTTGAAAAGTAAATGTTCATTTTGTATAAAGGGTGATGAACAATGTTTATTTTGATGATTTTACAATATGTCCATAGGGTTTCACAGCTAAGTCTCTATTTCTAAAGTTCTAGGAACCTCCCACCCCAACCCACCCAAAAAAGGAAGAAAACCATAAAATTTGTAAATCCCAGTTCTCCTAGTAAGTTTTCAATCTCTGCGGATGCTTGGAACAAGCTTAGTTAGTATGCCAAGTTGCCAACTGATCATCTTTCGGTTTCAGAGTATAACGAAAGCTCCTCCATGAAATGCTACAATATATATGTTTTGTCAATTCATGTTGAACACAAGTATATATATGAGCAATTTGTATATATAGCCGACTTATTGTCTCAGGACATGATAGTTGATTAGCAATTTGTATAGCTGACTAATCTCTCAAACGATCTCGATCTTTGTCTTTCGCAAATCCCTTGACCATACTTCTAAATTATTTCTCTGCAGTGAATAAAGTTGCCACATTGTTGTTCTTGCTTCCCCCAATAAGTGTTTTTAAAGGAAGATGAGTCAAAATTTATTGGAAGAGCGCTTAAAACAAGAAGGAAATCAAGAGAAAAGAAACTAAAAAGAGGACGTACATGAGCCATAACCTTAAAAAGACCACACTATAGAATTGGGAATTTAAAGCAAAAGTAGGATATACAAAATATTTCAAAGTTTCATAAAACTGTAATGTACTTCTATCTTTTTCCTCGTTATATATAGCACTTTAATAAATTTACTCACTATAGCAACGGGTGATATATGAATATGATATTACTTTAATAAATTTACTTGCAACGTGCGGTTACCCTTTGTTTTTGCATTTCATTTTTCTAGCAACGTGCTTTAATTAATTTACTCACAATAGCTAGTTCCTCCTACACATGTAAAATAATCAAATGTTCATTTTATCGATATGGTTTTTATCAGCTGCAAAAGTTAGTCTCATTAACACACAGAAAAGTGTCATATTATCCAAGTTTTGACACCTATAAAAATAAAGTGAAAACACTCTTATTTTTTACCCACACTTTTTTAAAAATTTCTGTAAAAGATGTTAAGTTTTTTGGTTTATTGATACTCTTTTAAAAAATGAGTCAAAAAGGTAGAAGTTAGTTTTAATCTTCTAGTGTAATTAGTAGGATTGCGCATCAACTCACTAAGAAGACACACTATACATGTGGATGTTGTCTACTTTGGATGCTCTGTTAGTCCAGATTATGAACAATGGTAGTATCAACATGCCGGCTTGCAATCAAGCATTCATGTGACAATATATATTTAAGGTAATATGCTCTCTACAATTTGTTACGGACTGAAACTATTGCAAGATATGGGGCTTGTCCCACGTCGATTGTATAGGCAACAAGTATGGAGTTTATAGATCAAATGGGCTCCCTCACCGACCAGACTAATCTTTTAGGATGAGTTCTCCTGTTTGGGCTGTAATAGTGGTATCAAAGTCAAACTCGGAGTGGTGGCCTGGAGAGAACCAGCCGTGACCAACATGGTTGTGACCAATGAGGACGTTGGCCCTTAAGAATGGTCAAATGTCATCGACTAAAATCATTGCAAGGTCTGGGACTTGTCTCACATCGGTTGTATAGGCAACAAATGTGAAGTTTATATATCAAATGGCTCCCTCACCCACCAGACTAGTATTTTGGGATGCGTTCTCCTATTTGGGATGTAACACATATCCTATCAAGAAAAGCAATATATAGTCACATGCTAACTACAAAATCCCACCATGTAGTTATCAATTAGAGATGATATATTATTAATAATAGCAGAATACACAGAATGTCTTTCATGAACTTACATGATGCATTCGGATTTGTCTCACACATCATCTCATCTTGGCAAGATTTCATATAAAAGAAACATGTACCTAGTTTCTTATGATGGTATGTGATCGAAAAATGAATATTTCTGTCGTAAATGGGAGAGATTTAGAATGGCAGGGCAATTCTCCTTTGGCAGAATTAACATGCTCCAAAATCTTGGAAATAGATTTTCTGCCCAAGGAGAATTGCGCTGTGATTCTCCTCTCCATATTCTTTCCCTTGCCAGTGTCCTGGTGGTTTCTAGCTCCAATTATGGGCCTTTTATAAAGCGCATACTAGTTTATTTTGCAAATATTCTTTTGAATAAGTTGGTTTATTCTAGGTATAATGCCTTTGATCTTTTGGTTCACATCTGCAAGTTTTTGATGAGATGGTCCCCAATACCATATTTGTTCTCTTGATTTTTAAGGAGTTTCATTAATGTCCATAATTGAGAACCAAATTTAAATGTACTTTGAATTTGTAAGCCTGTTGATATTATATCAAAATTCCAACCAACCTTTATATACTTGTTGGTTGACATAAATGTTTATTTTCTCATCCCATCATATTCACAAGATTTTCTTTTTCAAAGAAGTCACGATAATCTTTGTTTTTCATAGTCCTTTGTACAGAAGTTACAAAATTCTAAGCCTGTTCTTATTAAACAAAATAAAATACTTAATTCTGGATTGGGAGTTTAAGTCGTGGTTTCTCATTTCTTCTCCACAATGCACTGATCTACAAATACGAGTAGGTCACTTAGGTTATCGATTCTCATTACTTTTTATGCGATTAATGCATGTCATTAAGATCTTATAGAATTGTCTAAACAATCTTGTATTAAAAAGAATTAGAATATTTTCATATGTATTAGTTGTATATTTTATACTAGGTTAAAACTCATGTATTACATGGGTTAAATAAAGACAGCTTGTTATAAATCAGTAGTTTCTATAAAAATTTGTATGTTGGATGTTATTAGTGAAATAAGAAATAATGAATATTTAAAAATTATAAATAACAAATAATGAAGATTTAAGAAAATTATATTTTAAGATAAAGTGTAATTAAAATTTTCTTATGATATAGTAATTTTAATAAAATATTAGAACAAATTTTATATATTTAATTTTTTAACATCATTATTATTTAATATGAGAGAGAGGTGGGAAACAAAAATCTAGACTTTACCAGAAGTCAACACGTAGCAAGTTATTTATTTTTTATAATATAGGTTAGAAACCCGATGTATTACACGAATTGAATAAATGCAATATTATATAATTAGCAATAAAGATTTACATGTCACATATTTATAATATATTACGTAGTTTTTTTTAATACAAATTCTAGAAATGTTATATAGTTATTTTTTAAAAATGTTTTATAAAAAGAATGAAAAAGTGTTCAATTTACAAAAATATTTTATGAACAAACCTATTTTTTTAAAATAAAAAACGTTTTATAAAAATAATTATATAAAGCATTATTATTTAATAGGAGAGAGAGGAGAAAAAAAAATTATAATGTCCTCAGACTTCAACTTCAACTTCAACTTCAACGACGTGTGTTGTATACTCACACTTCAACGTGGAAACAATATCATCCTTCACAATGTAAAAATTCAAGTGATCCGTTCTAACAATTATTCACCTTGTCATGAAATGTGATGGCAGAAGCCCAAAAACCACAACCACAAACTCAGGATTTGATCAAAAACTTTTCATCTGCTCTTTCTAAATAAGCAATAATGCAGGATCATTACAATACCCTCAGACTCCTATTTATAATTAACTCAAAACTTAATCACAAAGATACCTTATCATATCTTTGGAAACTAAATCAACTCTTACCAAATACTAAAAACAATATCAAATAAAACATATACCATAAACTAAACAAATAAACCAACCAAAACCGACTCCATTTTTACCGACTCATTTGACCCGTCAACAAACCCAATTAATTCCAACAATCACCCTCTAATCATTGTTTGTTCACACCGATCCTCACAACAATTTTGAATCACCACCTTCCTACGTCTGCCCGAACCTCTTGACCTTTCCTGGACACCTGACAGTCTTCTCGGTTTGAGCTCCCATTTTTTTCAAAGCCCACTCGACCCTTTTGACCTGATCTTCGCTACTTCGGTACACCAGTTCCTTCCTAGATTGTAAGCCACCTGCTATCAACCACCAACCAAAGAAAAAAACAAAGCTTGTTACTTCTATTGTTATTCCATCAACCGCTAAACGTGACCAGATTCAAAGCCTCCTGGTTGACGAATCCTTCATGTCCATTTTTACTACACTTCTGGTTGGAATACTTCAACCAAAAGAACTAAACCACATGATGTTCTTGTCCTAGGCAAGGAAGAAAACTAGTCAAAGATACCTCATTTGTTGTCGGTTTGATCAAACTCGTTGTTCCTGGGAAACCCGTTGTTAATCGACTCTTAAATCCTTTTTTTTTCTTGATACTCGCAGGTGATAATCACCCACCAGGCCTGCTAAGCTGCTGCAACAATCTTTCTGATCGCTTACAAAAAAAAACTTACCAACTCTACAATCAGAAAAATCGACCAGAAAAAATCTCATCGCCTCCTGATTTTATTGTGATCACAGCCCTTTGTTGCCAAAAACAATTACCCTCACCCAGCGCAGTCAATCACCGCCACAAAAAAATTGCCAACACTTTTTTTTGTCGTGTGCGATGCTGCTGAGATCACCACCACAAGGCCTGTCACAACAACCAAAGGTTGCTGCCTTCTCGACTCTAAATTAGCGACTCTCAAAACCGAACTAATGCCAATTGATGGAAAGGTTCGAAAACCACAACCACAAAACTCGGGATTTGATAAAAAAAATTGATTGTCTTTTTTTAAACAATCAATAATGCACAATCATTACAATACCCTAAGACTCCAATTTTGTAATACCCCGAAAATAAGACGGTTGAATAAACGAGCCTTCGGAGGAAATAAAAGAAAAGATAAAGGAGGTTATGGCATGGGCTCGTGGGCCGCTAGTTAGGTCGCAAGCTTGGGCCGGGAAGAAGGGGAGGATCCACACATATTCAGCCCCATTTCTCACACAAAGCTCCATACCAAATTCTAGAGAGAGAAAGTCTCGATTTTGGCTAAGATCAATCATCTACCATTCTCCATTACTCTGGAGATTGCTGGAGAACGAGATCGTTTTGAGGTAAGAAACGCTTACTTTTCTGAGTTTTTAGCTTTGGCGGGTTTTATGGGTTTTTCGAATGAAAGGTCGGGTTTTTACGGGTCAAATGGAAAAAAAGATTACAATTTTCGAATCACGAGAGGAAAATACACGTCTTGAACATAAAAAGTTTCAAACTTGACAATTTACTCAAACCAGATCTAGATCCATGCAAACCTAGGGTTTTTAGAATAAACGGGAGGTTCTCGGCTAAGTTCTCGTGCTAATTCTCGGGATAGTTCTCGTTCCTAGTTCTCGGGGAAACGTATGTCGAGTAGTTTTAAGTTCCCGGGTAAAGATACGAGTATTTCAGGTTCTCGGCTAAGTTCCCGGGCTAGTTCTCGGGTATGAGACTGAGCCGATAACTTCCTTTCTTCTCGGGTAAATCTAGGTTCTCGGTATTAAAGATAAAATGTATTTAGTTGTATGTAAAGCTAAGGTTATGATGTGTACGTACAGGTTAGAAGATCTTTTAGAAACCTTTGACTGTGTTTATCTTAGGTGAGTTCTAGAGCCCCCTCTTTGAATGTTTTAAATGGTGTTTGGGATGATATGCATACATACGAAACTATGTTATTATGAATGAATGTTTATGAAATATATTTTGAAAGTGAAGTTTTGAAAAAGGGTTTATGAAACGTTTTGCCAAAAAAGTTTACGAAATGTTTACGAATAAAATGTTATCTAATAAAACGTACAAATGATTTAACTGATGTTTTGAGGTAAAGGAAGAAAATGTTTTACGAAAGTCACAAAATATATGAATCTTGTAACACCCCAACCCGATCTAGGGCTGACGTGTCACTTATAAAGTACACAGAATTCAATACACCAATCCATTAATGAAAACTTGTTACATTTAATGAAATAACATACAAAACATAACAATTTGTTTAAAAATTTTCTTGATCTTTATTGGACGAGCACTCTTGCCAAGTCTTCCCTATAAGCCCTGCAACCTAACGCACATAAACAGGAAAAATATACGCCTGAGTAAACTTGGCTTTACTCGGTGGGACAAAAACTATACAATATGCAATTACTTAAGAATATCTATCAAACAATATATACATACACATTCATTTAACACATTCAATGAATCACATAACGATAGTTCACATTCGATAGATCACATTCGATAAGTCACATAACACATTCAATAGTTCAATGCGCATAAAGCGGCATTTCAATAGTTCAATGCGCACGAAGCGACATTTCAATAGTTCGATGCTTTCGATGGGCCATATTCGGCAATTCAGTGCTTTCGAGGGACCGTATTCAGTAATTCAATACTTTTGAGACACCATATTCAGTAATCAATGCACACGAAGCGTCATCTTCAATAATTCAATGCTTATAAACAATATATCTATAAATATACATATAATACACATAAGCACGTAACATCGAATTTAGAACCCAACAACGTAGTATTGGAAACCAAATCCGTACACATAAGTTGTTCGAAAAGTCCGTACCTTAATGACGATAAATGTTAACCGGAATAAAACCTTTGCGCGTGAAAATAAACGATACGAAAACCTACAATTATTATAATAACTTAGATTTTAAAATCCCTTTTTATGATCAGTTCAAAAATAATTATAACCCTCTCATTGAGAGACGACTTTTTAATGATATTTATAACTTTTAAAACTATATATGTATCATAATGTGTGTAGAAGGGGGTTAAAATAAAACAGAAAAAGAAAGCCATGGAAAAGGATCGAACACGTGATTTCCTTATTGTTTGCCCAAGAGTTCTAACCACTAGAACAAATTGCTCATTTTGATTTATTAATCAAGAAAAACCATTTTAAATAGGAGGCTGCACTTCATCTTCTTCCCTAACATATACTCAGATGGTAACCCTAGCCCATCCAAACAAATTCGATTACAGAGAATAGATGATGAGCGATGAATAGCTGGAGGTATTACCTGGATTCGACCTCGAGTGATATCCAAAACGTTGCCGAGTTCTTGAGACGATTGTAAACCGCGGGGGGAAGGAAACGACTTTGCGCCAATGGAGTTTTTTTTTTTTTTTTTTTTTTTTTGTGTGCGTTGAGCCTATTAACTGCAATTGGTATTTATAGGGTTTGACCTTATCAAGAACGCGTTTAAAGCTTCAAATTAAACGAGATTTGCGGGATTTGAAACTTGAAATCAGAGGTTTAGGAATTGATTTCGGAGTCACGGTTCTTGTTTCCATCTCGGTTACGATTGGGTCGATTTAGGTAGTAATCTATCAATCAACAACGAATTTCTTATACGGGGATGATTTGATTTGTGAATTTTGCGGGATTTGAAAAAGGATTGACACGGGTTTGACTTTGGGATATCAAAATTGGTTTCTTGAAGCTGTTTATGAAGAAGAAGGTTCAAAAGGTTAAAGGGTCTCTTGTGGGTTCAAGTGTAATGATGAAGGGTTCAAACCCTTTTATTTTTCAAATAAAAAGAATCCTTATTAAAAAATTTATCATTTAATTTCTTTTATAACTAATTGAATTAAAACTTCTAAATTTTATAAATATAAAAATCAAGTTAATAAATCGTTAATAAATATATTTAAATTCTTATAAATATAAAAATAATAATTTCAAATAGTTTGCTTATTAAATTAAATAACTCGAAAATCCGGGTTATTACAATATATTCCCCTTAAAAATAATTTTGTTCTCGAAATTGCATTATAAAACATTTCTCAAAAATTCGGGGTGTTACAAATTTGCCATGGTTCCTTCCGGAATCGAAGTTATGTATGTTATGTATAGGCAATTTCTTTATAGGGACCTTTGTGGTTGGCCAACTGTTGTACAACTGGTTCTTCGTGACATAGAATGACGACGGGCATTCATAGGGTTAATTAACGTGACCATCGGTATGTTTAGTCTTCTGAGAGGTAACGAGCCTTAGGAAACCTACGTGTTGAATGGCCTAGAGGTAACGAGCCTTAGGTTTTTCCGCCAGTATGTAATGTATGGAATTAACGGTTACGAGAAGGCATAGATTCGTTGTATATTTGTTAACTTATGTTTTCCCAATATGTTATTGCATGTTTACGTGCGCTTTTATTAATGAAGTTGAATGTTATGTTTTGATAAATATTTGAAGTTAAATGTTTAGGTAAAGCTAGAACAGCGTAGCTGACTTTTAGTATCCACATTTAGGTTAAGTACAGGTATGGATGTTTGACGTGGATGCTTGGCAAACGAGAAGAGTTACCCGACTGATCAAGAAGACTGGCATCCCGTTATGTTTATGTTATGACTATTATGAGACAATGTTTATGTTTTAAAGTTATGGATATGTTTATGTTACGTCTGAACGAAGTTTTCCGCTGCGTTATCTGATATTCAAGTTTAATAACACTTTTTTTATTAATAAATCCAACACGTGAGGCCTCCCGAGTTTGGCGTCTTACAAATTTGTATTAAACAAGAAACTTAATCACCAAGATACTTATCCTATCTTTGGAAACTAAATCAACCCTTACCAAATACTAAAAAAACAATACCAAATAAAGAACATACCATAAACTAAACAAATAAACCAATCAAAACCGACTCCAGATTTTCACCAGCCCATTTGATCCATGAACAAACCCGATTAATTCCCAACAAAATGTACAATCCTATGGTGCCATCATTCTTTTGAGTATCCGTAACCATCCCTTCTCAAGCATTATAGGTTATCTCGTGTGAATATTTACCAAATTTAAGCGATGTTTGAATTTGGCCATTAGTAATGCTTGTGTTAAATTTTAGGTTGTGCTAAGTGTCATCTTTTGTTAAATAATTAACCTATACCTTTGATACGTGCAAAACCACCTATCCTAGAATTTTTTTTATAAATGGGCCCAAAGTTTGTAAGTACTTCACGTGGAGGAAGATCTCCAAACCCTTTTCACATGGGGTCGATCGCCACTGGGAATGGCGATGATGTCCCAAATATAGCATTGTCAGATACTTCTCAGCTATCATATCTGAGGTCATGTACTTTTGTTTGACCTCGCCATTGGCAATAGGGAGGTTGGTTAAACATCGCCAATGCTACAGTCGGTTAAAGGGTGATCCACGCGCTCAAACCACCTCCAAGAACCTCGTCATTGGCAATGGCGAGGTGTCATAGGCTTGTCTTGTCACCTGATAAAGCAATTGCAAGTTTTAATTTTTCATGTCTTTTTCCTCTATGAAGTTCGCCATTTGCAATTGCATTGGCAATGTGTCTGGTCTCCTACTCATTGTTACCAACTTTGTCATTTACTTTTCATTTTTGATGATTGCTACTACTATTTTTTTATGATTGTTACTTCAAAAACTAGTGATAAAGAATAGTAGAATAAACATAAACGTAAAAAAACAAAAAAACGCAAAAAAATTTTGTAAAAAAACACAAAAAAGATTTTTTAAAAAATAGGAAATTCAAAAACTAATTAGCGAAACTTAATAAAAAACCAAAAGGACAAAAAAAACTATTTAAATTTAAAATTGGGAATATACAAAAATTTTGAAAAATTTTAAAGATTTAGTAAAAATAATAGTAATTTTATAATTCATTTTTAATAAAGTAAATTAAAATTGAAAATTTAAATTTTTTTCTCGTTACACAGGAGATATATGCAATTTTGTTTTTGAATGAGGAGATATATGTAATTTTAGTTTTAAGTTGGATAAATATGCTATTAAACGCAATTATTTTTTTAAAACTGGCATGTTAATTTTGCTTATAGAAAACTTGTACGTTAAACAACAAAACTTGTACATTTATCAGATAATATGTCATACATTCCGGCGGGATGGACACGTCCATCTGCAACTCTAACCGCAATGCTTCAAATTCCCGCAAAATTTCAAATCTTCACACCATGAAAATCATCTTTCCTTTTCTTCCAAACCTCAATTCAAGAACGACACCAACATCCCAACCTCCACACCAGCAATCCTTCCCTTTCACTATTGCTTTCATGCTGTACCAACCACACCACCACACCCTATCTAGTGTTTCTGAATTCCATATAAACAATACGAACAACAACAAGAGGAACCAGTTCGATCAAATCTCGCAGTGTTTGCGAGAGAATCCCCAACCTAATTGGAATTATTGGTGATCAAAATGATGCAGCCGGAGACACCAATTTGCAACACGTGTGGCGAACAATTAGGGTTCAATTCTGATGGAACCGGAGTGTTTGTGGCTTGTCATGAGTGTAATTTCCCCATTTGCAAGGCATGTTTGGAGTATGAGATCAATGAGGGCCACACTGGTTGCATACAATGTGGTACACCTTATGATGGTATTACATACTGAATCCCCTTTTTAGAAATTAGTTTTAAACGGTGTTTTCAGAACCTGACCTGTCAAACAGGAACCGGTCATAGAACCAATCCGAATCATTATGCCTATTTGAACCGGCCAATTGCCAACTAGACCGGTTGGTCAGACCGGATTTCCAATTTATCTTATTTTTTAAAAATAAATTTGTTTCAAAATCTCATTTTTTTTATTTAATTTAGTATTGTCAGTTACATATTTTATTTATTTAAGTCTTTATATGTAATTAAAATTACAAATTGACATCAAAACACAAAATATTTTTATATTTTGCATCTATATACATAGTTTTAATATTTATATTATTATGACTCATCCGGTTCGACCAGCGGACTTGTTGGGCGGCCGGTTCGTTGTCTAGTCCGGTTTTGAAAAAATTGGTTTTAAAGAATCATTGACTGATATTGTCTTATTACATAGGGAGCTTGACAAAGGTTGGTGTGACTGAAAAGGAGTCTGTAGCCCTCAATACTATGGCTGATCACCTTAGTAATAATCAGGTAGAATTCATAAACATAAAATTAAAATATTTATGGATACAATTTATGTGTAGAAGAATGTTTTAAGTAAGTTAAAGTTGCATGTTCTTTGTTGAAGGATGCTGGACTCCATGCAAGAAATATGAGTACCGTATCGACAGTGGATAGTGGTGAGTGCGTTGAATTTTGAGTCGTGTGGAAGGTTTGGTACTTTGATTTGTAATTGGATATATCGCGGTTGCTAATTAGTTTATGTATTATCTTTATCGAATTATGAAGAGATGATCGATGAAGGTGGGAACCCGATCTGGAAGAACAGGGTTGAAAGTTGGAAAGATAAGAAGAACAAGAAGAAAAAGGGGGGCGGTAAGGTTGCTAAAGAAGTTCAAGTTCCTATAGATCAACAAATTGAAGAAAGACAGCAGTAAGTATATGACATTTTAGTTCTTTATTCTTTTATACAATTGAAATAGTTAGTAATGAAGAAAAAATAAGCGGGAAAAAGAATCTTGGGCTCACAGAATTGTGACACGTGGCGCAACCAGTTACTTATATATTAGCTATAGATACAGTTGAAAAATAATTAAAAGATGCAACAAATAGTTAATGAGAAATGATGATCTTTTTGCAGGTCAGGAGAGCCAAATGCAATGCAACCACTTTCACAAATAATTCCAATTCCAAAGAGCCAAATCACACCTTATAGGATTGTGATTATTATTCGGTTAATCATTTTGGGACTTTTCTTCCATTACAGAATCACAAATCCAGTTGAAAGTTCTTATGGTTTATGGCTAACTTCTGTTATTTGTGAGATCTGGTTTGCTATTTCTTGGGTATTGGATCAGTTCCCTAAATGGTATCCAATTAATAGAATTACGTTTACCGACGAGTTATCTGCTAGGTAATATATTAATAACATTAGATTTAAATAATATCCGGTTAATTTTAGATTATTTACTTTTTTTCTTTTGTACCTTAGGTATGAAAGAGAGGGTGAGCCTTCAGAACTTGCAGCTGTTGATTTCTTTGTGAGTACAGTTGATCCATTGAAAGAACCTCCTCTAATTACCGCCAATACTGTACTTTCAATCCTGGCTGTTGATTACCCCGTTGATAAAGTCTCCTGTTATGTCTCTGATGATGGTGCTGCAATGCTTACATTTGAATCCTTAGTTGAAACAGCAGAGTTTGCAAGAAAGTGGGTCCCTTTCTGTAAAACATTTTCAATAGAACCACGCGCACCTGAATTTTACTTCTCTCAGAAGATTGACTACTTGAAAGATAAAGTGCAACCTTCGTTTGTCAAAGAACGAAGAGCAATGAAAGTAAGTTTCAGAAGAAGTAAGAAAACACCAAGATTTAATATTGTGTGGCGTAAAATAATATAATTTTATAATTGCAGAGAGATTATGAGGAGTATAAAGTGCGGGTAAATGCCTTAGTAGCAAAAGCACAGAAAACTCCTGAAGAAGGATGGACTATGCAAGATGGAACACCTTGGCCGGGAAATAATCCACGTGACCACCCGGGCATGATTCAGGTTAATTACCGATTTACCCTTCCAATACTATCACTTCTCGTATTTATTTATTTTCTTTCTCTTTTTGTTTTAAAATAACCCAAATTCATACATTTTCAGGTTTTCCTAGGACACAGTGGGGCCCATGACATTGAAGGAAACGAGCTTCCTCGACTAGTTTATGTCTCTAGAGAAAAGAGGCTGGGATATCAACACCATAAAAAAGCCGGTGCTGAAAATGCTTTGGTAAATTATTAAAAAAAAAAAAAAAAACCACTAACGCCCCTCACTATTAGAAGAAAATGGGCTTACTAAATTTTTATTTTTACTTCTTTTTGTAGGTGAGGGTGTCTGCAGTTCTGACAAATGCACCATATATTCTTAATCTGGATTGTGATCACTATGTGAACAATAGTAAGGCGGTTAGAGAGGCAATGTGTTTCATGATGGACCCACAAGTTGGTCGTGATGTGTGCTATATTCAATTTCCTCAAAGGTTTGATGGCATTGACCATAGTGACAGATATGCTAACCGCAATACAGTTTTCTTTGATGTAAGCCTCATATTTCACTACAGATCAGATTGCTTGCATAATTGCTAAATAGAATTTAAAATCATGAAAAATAGAGGCGTGAAAATGGGCATTCAAGGTTTTTGTTAATTTCAGGTTAACATGAAAGGATTAGATGGCATTCAAGGACCAGTTTATGTAGGAACAGGTTGTGTTTTCTACAGGCAAGCTCTATACGGTTATGGGCCTCAGTCTTTACCAACACTACCAAATCCTTCTTCATCTTCTTGTTGTTGCTGTGGGCCCAAGAAGCCCAAAAAAGATATAGAAGAGTTTAAACGCGATTCCAGAAGGGATGATCTAAATGCTGCCATTTTTAACCTTAAGGAGATAGAAAGTAAGTTTTGCTTTGTTATTACAAGTTACAACACTCTGTTGTAGTTAACCATTTAAAACCAAATTTACAATTTTTGAATATTTTCAGGTTATGATGATTATGAACGCTCACTACTCATATCTCAAATGAGCTTTGAGAAAACTTTTGGAATGTCGTCTGTGTTTATCGAGTCTACTTTAATGGAAAATGGAGGATTAGCCGAGTCTGCAAACCCTGCAACTATGATCAATGAAGCAATTCATGTCATTAGTTGTGGGTATGAAGAGAAAACCGCATGGGGTAAAGAGGTAAATTATTCATCATTTTAATATATTCATCTATCATCTAATCAACATATTATTTTATTAATCATTTCTTGATCAAAATTGTTTGCAATATTCAACAGATTGGCTGGATTTATGGGTCAGTTACAGAGGATATCTTAACAGGATTCAAGATGCATTGTAGGGGATGGAGATCAATATACTGCATGCCAGTAAGACCTGCATTTAAAGGTTCGGCTCCTATCAACTTATCAGATCGGTTGCACCAGGTTTTGAGGTGGGCCCTTGGATCGGTTGAGATCTTTTTGAGTAGGCATTGCCCGTTGTGGTATGGTTGGGGCGGGGGGCGCCTTAAGTTGCTTCAAAGACTTGCATATATAAACACTATTGTTTATCCGTTCACATCTCTCCCTCTCGTTGCTTACTGCACGCTGCCTGCTATCTGTCTTCTAACCGGAAAGTTCATCATCCCGACGGTAATTATTATTATTATTGCAACTAAAAACCGCAATAATTATTATCATCATTCTAAAAGGTTCTGATATGTTTTTGCTTTGATCCAGCTTTCCAACCTAGCAGCAGTTTGGTTTCTGGGCCTCTTTTTGTCAATTATTACAACCAGTGTCCTTGAAATCCGATGGAGCGGAGTCAGCATCGAAGAGCTGTGGAGAAACGAGCAATTTTGGGTCATCGGTGGTGTCTCTGCCCATCTCTTCGCCGTTTTCCAAGGATTCCTAAAAATGCTGGCGGGTGTCGATACCAATTTCACAGTCACCGCGAAAGCAGCTGATGACTTGGAGTTCGGTGAGCTGTATATGATCAAATGGACGACGGTTTTGATCCCTCCGACCACCCTTCTCGTACTCAACTTAGTAGGCGTTGTAGCAGGGTTTTCGGATGCACTAAACAAAGGGTACGAGGCTTGGGGCCCGCTTTTCGGGAAAGTGTTCTTTGCATTTTGGGTGATTCTTCATTTGTACCCGTTTCTTAAAGGTCTCATGGGTCGCCAGAACAGGACTCCCACCATTGTTATATTGTGGTCAGTGCTGTTGGCGTCTGTTTTCTCACTTGTGTGGGTGAAGATTGATCCGTTTGTTAGCAAAGGTGATTCCAGTCTCACACAAGGATGCATTGCAATAGATTGTTGAGTGCAAACTATAATTTTTGAAATGTTTGTTTTTATAATTGTACTTTTTGAATTTTTGAATCTTGATTATATAAATGGATGAATCTTTATTGAATTTGTAGAGATTATGTATCATATAATTAAGTTCTAATATTGATTATAATATTTTGTTATGGTTAATGGAGTCATTCTGGGTTGGTACATTTGGATCTTGGTTCGAATCTATTCATTGGATATATCCCCGAGCTCATTAAGAGATTGGATGTGTTCAAGATAGATGAAATTGATGATATGTGTTATAATCATTTAGTTATTTCAATTGGAGTTTAGTTTGGGATTGCTCCTAATGTTGGATGATTTTAGTATAAACTTTCTTATTACAATTAGAATTTATAATGAGACCAGAAGGACTTTCGTTAAGTTATGGGTTAGGAGGTATGGAATACATACTCGTATAAACTTTTTGAAACTTAGATCCATGAAACGGAAGGAGTTAAAGGATAAAGATTTAATTTTGATTTGTAATTGGGTACATTTCAGCGTTTGTGAAAATTGGCCTCATGTTTTCGGTTTAGTTTTCTCTTACACGACCTCGGACTTTAGTCAAGTTATGAACGGGTTAGAATGTGTGAAATGCATGCTAACTCTTCATTTTGACTTCTGTTAGAAGTCAAAGGCTGAAAGTCAAAATTAAAGTTCTTTTAAAGTACAAGGTCTATTCAGAGTAATTGGCAAACTGCAGGGGCTACTTCTGTAACTTGTAGAAGTTAGTTTGTTAATGTCGTTGCTAATTAGAATTAGGTTATATTGATTTTGGGATTTTAGTTCAGATCATTCTTTGATCTTCCATTCAATTTGTATTCTTCCACTTTCATCATTTTCTTTTGTAATCTCCTGATAAACATTTGATAATAAATCGGTGAAGCATTAAGCGTTTGAGATTGCTTCTTGTTTGTGATTCTCTGGCGTGTTTTATCACAAGTGGTATCAGAGCTTAGTGGAGCTCGATTCAAAGAAGGTATCGATTAGGGTTTGCGTAATCGAAGAACAAGAATGGTGTCCACCAAATTTGAGTTGGAGAAATTTGATGGAAGAAATGATTTCGGATTGTGAAAATTAAAGATGCGAGCATTACTGGTTCATCAGGGGGTGATTGATGCCCTCGCCGGAGAAGCAAATTTACCGGCGACTCTCACTGATAAAGAAAAGAAGGATGTTCTTGAAAAGGCACACAATGCAATTATTCTGAGCCTGGGTGATAGTGTATTAGTGTTAAGGGAGGTATCTAAAGAGACATATGTAGCAGGGATTTGGTCAAAGATGAAAAGCTTGTATATGACCAAATCATTGGCCAACCGTCTCTACCTCAAGAAGAGATTATACACATTTCACATGAATTCAGGTAAGTCATTTGACGATCACACAGATGAATTCAATAAACTAACTTTGGATCTAGAAAATATTGAAATTACTCTTGAAGATGAAGATCGGTTTTTCTTGACATCTATCCCTCAAACATTTGAGCACTTTGTTGATACTCTAATGTATGGGAGAGATACATTGTCTATGGAGGAAGTACTAGCCGCTTTGAACTCCAAAGAACTCAAGAAAAGATCTGATGTCAAGGATGAGACTGGGGATGGGCTATTTGTTAGAGGAAGGTCTAAACAAAGAAACCCAAAGTCATGGGGGGTTTCAAGATCTAAGTCAAAGTTTAAGAGGAATGTTACATATGCAATTCTGAAAAACATTTGAAAAGAGATTGCCAATAGAGGAAAAAAAAGAAATATGAACCTAGTTCTTCAAAAAGTGAAGGTAATTTTTCTCCTGAAACATCTATGGATGGTTATGAGAGTTTAGAAGTGTTAGTGGTATCAAAAGGCACAAACAGTGAAGATCGGATCTATACTCAGGCTGTTCATACCACATGAGCCCACACAAAGAATATTTCGAAGAAATAAAGTTTGAAAATTAAGATGTTGTTCAATTAGGAGATGACAAACCATGCAGAATTAGAAGGCGAGGTACAGTTGTTCTAAAATTGAATAATGGTTCATAAACGAGTCTTGTTAATTTAAGGTTTATTCCTGAGTTGGCAAGAAACCTTATCTCACTTGGTACCTTTGAAAAAGTTGGTTCTAGTGTGAGTTTAAGAAATGGGAAGGCTAAAGTGGTGAATGGGTCTATGGTGATAATGTCAGGAACAAGAAGTCAGTTTGACTCGATAGCTGTGGAAAGAATTCAAAACTACGCGTTCGTTAACATTGTCCGACTATTGGCACTTGAATGCTTTCAAGTTTCAACTAGATAACATTACACTTCCGGTCTCTCTTTAGTTCCAAGTCTCTGAAACATCTCACTTTGGGAGCATCTATTTTGATGCGATTCAACACACATGAATCAACATTGGAACACTTAAAAGAGAGAAGGGTAGCCATACACCAAGAACAGATTTCAGTTTCAATCCTGATCACCAGCAACGATTGGGGAGCACCGATATTTGTGTTTCTAATAGAGATTATCGAGAAGTGAAATGTGTATAAAATCATGAACAAAAGCAATGATGCATTTTTAGTGACATGAATACAATGATCTAGTGATTGTGCACCACTCACCCATATAATCAAGAATGCCTACTATGTATCAATTACTTATAAACAAACAAAAGGTTGAAAAACAAAGTGACCCATTTCAACCCACCAATTTTACCCATTATCCAACCAGCACCATCAATCCACCAACAAAATTATTTGGTACACCATCAAATATGTTATGACTTGCAAGTTGTGCAGTGCACATTACCTTATGTCCCAAAATGCATCGAATCAAAATGCACAATATGACATCAACAACATCAAAACAGCATGTCTCAAGGATGATAATAATAAAAAACATCTGAGTAAAACAAAGTTGAATAAATTCCATCCTTAGAAACGCCTACTAGAACAAGTAAATAACAACAAAACTAGTTGAAATGCAAGAAACTTAAAGACAAAAATGGATTGTAATAAAAACTCTGGTAAGCCACGCCATTCGTTAACCGCTAATAGATAACTTACTGTGCGTCTTCTATGCCCCGATCTGTTGGGATTTGTTGAGGATAACTCCTTCATACTTCACCTGGAACCACTTCATTGCATCCTCCTTTGTAACTCTGTGCTGGATACCAACACGGGCCTTGCACCTACGTCTGCGGCCCACACGGTAGCCCGGGCGTTCTAGAACCACAAAGAAGTCCATACCATAGATACCAGTAGAAGGATCATACCTGGCATATGATAACACGAAAAACATCATAAAAATAAGATAACACAAAGATCAAACCAGCCAAGAGAAATTCTAACTTACTTGATACCAAGATCAATGTGCTCCTGAATACCAAAACCAAAGCAGCCCGTGTCACTGAAGTTGCGTCTCAAAAGCTCGTATTCCTTAACCTTCAACCCACTTTCCAAGAGCTGCATTGCCTTGTCGCCCCTAACAGTGACATAGCATGCAATCTTTTCGTTACGCCTAATGCCAAATGATCTCACCGTGTACCTTGCTGTACCAATCAAAAACAAGATAATATACATATCACTCAAGACATTTTGAGAGCTTATGACAACAAACCAATAGAAAGTCAGTCAGAGAACCTTATGAACTCTTCTATTAAGTTGAAAAATATAATGATACAAGCACAAGATTAAACAACAGGAACTATAAAAATGTCCATGTAATCATATTTACACATTAAACCACAGCAGCTAAAGAGAATACAAGAACATTTTTCAAGCAAAAATCTATAAATTTCAATTCAATTTGAAAGCTGGAGCCTTGGTTTTTAAAAATAGCGGCTCATGAGCGCCTGAAGCGTGAGGCACTCAAGGCAATCAGAAAAATGCCTCAGGGCCTTGAAACGGCACCTTAAGACATCTGGAGCAGAATTGGTCAACATTGGTCAAGATTAGGGTTCTTAGGAGGGTGATGCGTAGAAACAACCAAAGGGATGAAGAGATTATGAATGTTTCACATGATAAAAAAGGCCGCAGTGTTAAAAAACGTAAAAAAATGAGACAGATTGATTGTACACAAGGCTTATTTGGTTATACATGGAGCAACGCCTCATGTGCACCTAATGACTAGCGCCTTAGCTTTTGAGGCCTAAACCCCTGGGAGCGCCTCACGATTTTTAAAACCAAGGCTGAAGCACCTCACAATGCAGATTAGAGTGGACTACAGCTAAACTAATGTGTTTATGTGATAGCTGTACTACTATTGCCGGTAAAAACAACAAGAAACTTCAAATAATCATGCAAACTTTATCAAGCAAATAAAAAATTAAAAACAGATCAGGAAAATTAGTTAAAAAAACGCAACAAACGAGAGATATGAGCTGTTGATATATAGCTTACCCTTGGAAAACACAGGAGATTGCCCACTAAGTTGTTCCAAAACCTAATTTCAAAACAATAAGATCTAAATCAACAAAAGCTTAAATCGGATGTAATATGAACAGATTAAACAGAGATATAGAGAAAGAGGATGGACCTTGGCAGCGCGAGTGAGACGATCGCCACTTTCACCAACGGAGATATTCAGAACCAGTTTCTGAACCTTAATCTCCCTCATTGGATTCGCTTGCTTCCTTTCTGATGCCTACACCAGATTAAAAGCAATTCAATCATCAGATGAAATATAACAAGTTAACAACAAATCACCGAACGACGGCGATTGAGATAGGGTTTACCATTGGCGTTGCGGAGGAGTACGGCGGCGCAGGGTTGTGAAGGCAGGAGCAAAAGTGAGAGAATGGGGATGAAAAGGTCTTTATTGGAAATGCAAGGCCTATTAGGGTTTCACTCAAGTACTGAAATGGAAGTGAAATGACAGTTTTGCCCCTGTGTTTAGAATAAATTTCGAAAAAAACGTTCCGTTGCCGCGACTTGAACCCAGGTCCCTCAGGTGAGAGCCAAGTATCCTAACCAACTAGACTACAACGGATATGTGTTCATTGCTCGATACATTCATTTTATATACATTATACATCAACCTAATCTAAACTTTATAAAATGAATTTGTTCATCGGAAAAGAATGTTTGATACAAGTTATCATGCAAGAGTTACAAGTTCTTATTACTTTTTTGTTTCTTTCCATGCACACGCACAACGTTTTGTATTTAAATGCTAATAAAATTAATGCTACAAGTTTTTTGCTGTGTTTTTTTTCTCCACTCACAATATTAAATATTAAATGGTGATTACTGGTGCAATTAATCTTAAAAATACTTTTATTATATTAGGTTAATCTTGAAAATAATGTTTTAGTTACTTAATAATCTAGCCGTTAATGGAAGTAAGTTACTTTTAACATTATTTTGTTTACTTTTTAAACATTATTTTATTTACTTTTTTAAATTAACCAAACCAATACCGACCGAACAACATCGGCATCGGTGTCATTGTTATCGGAACCGGTACCGGATTTTCGATCAACGGAAAACACGTGTCGACGTCCTTTTGGCCATATCACGACTTTATTTTTTTGTTTTCCTCTTTCAGTTGCTATAACGAGTATGGGTACCGTAATGAACCGAACCGATACCGACCGAATTCTCACCACGTAGCGCGGAGAATCCCACTAGTTAACTATTAACCATTGATGGTATATATTCACCGTACAAATCTATTTAATCATAGATGATAATGTTACTTGTGTTCTTTTCAATGTTTAGATAGGTCTAACAAGCCTAAACCGTGATACCAAACCGGAACTAAATCGTTAGTAACAGTTCAGTTTAGATTGTTTTTAATTTTCAATGGTTAGGTTTTGGTTTTTGATAATCAAAAACGTTACTAACGGTTTGGCTCACGATTTGATCTAAAACTCGTCGAAATCGGACCATGAACTCGTACCTTCTCTGTGCCCTAGAGGTAGAGGTGTACAAACCGGGTTTTTTTGGCCAAACCGCACCGGGTTGTAACCCGAGTCGGTTTGGTCAAACTTGGTCAAAACCGGGTTGAAACCCAAACCGGTCCAGGTCGGGGTCGGTTTGAGGGTAAGGTGAAGCCGACCCTATCCGATGCGGAGTGGTTCGGGCTTGGACTGACTCGGGTCGGGTTGAAACCGGTTTGAAGTCTATTTTTTTTAATAAAATACAAATTTAACAAAATAAACTTTAAGTTTTTATTAAATATTTTAAAATTACATAAACATAAATTGTAATACGATATAATAAAAAAAATACATAGTCGTCGATACTCGTAATAAAAAACTAATAAACTTTGATACGGTCAAAATACGACCAATACCTATTTATACCAAACTTAGGGAGGCAAAATGGTTAAAAATTTTAGATAAAATGGTCAAAATGTGGCTATTTTAATGATTTTTTATTTATAAACGTGTTATAAACCAGTTTCATGGCCAAACCGCACCAGGTCGGGTTCTAAACCGGTTTCACCTTCCAAACCGCACCGGGTTGGGTTTGAAGTTGGTGGTTTAAAAAAAAATAAGAAACCTATTCTAAACCTACGGGTTGGGTCGGGTTTCAAACCGGTTTGCCTCAAGTCAGTTTGGACACCAGGTTGGGTCGGGTTTGAACCCGGTTCACCGGGCCCAAACCGGTTTTTTTTTACCCCTCTACCTAGGGGCTAGGATGAACGTCTTAGTTTGGGCTCTTAGATCTAGCTTTAATGGGCTTAGGATATCTAGAGGACTAGAATACCATCGCTTTGCAAAATGGTTGGAATTTTTTTATCCAGTTTGTATTTATGATTTTGATGAAAAAAAATAGTATAACTATTATTATATTATATAATACTAGTTTATGGTCCTTATAGTATCGATATCCAAGTAAATTTGAATTAGTATATTAAAATTTTAAAAATTTATATCTTAAATAAAAGTTCTAGGGTAAATGAATCATATTCGGATAACATAAAGGGTGTAAAAGAAAATAAAAAGAAGCTAAATTTTTTTTAAGAAATTCTAACAGGTGCCAACTGTATTATTTGAACAAATATGATCGGAAATTACATGAACTTAATCAAATATAAACTTTTTTTTTTAACGGCGATGGCAATTCGGGCTCAGTGGCATGCCTCTTCATAGCCCAGGTATGTCCATACCTCAGACGGGATTTCAACCCTCCCATCATTAGTTTGGCGCTCGAGGATAGCGTCAACCCGTTCCAGGAGGAAACCGACTAGCTCGTAAAACCCTCTGACTTCCTATGCCTGGAGAGCTCATTGGCAACCCCTGTTAATGACAGCAAGATTTTTGTGATGAAGTGGGATTTGAACTTATGACCTTAGGATCACAGAGCTTTTATCCACACCAGCTAGTGCGTGGACCATAAGACCACCAGCATCAAATATTAACTATAGGAAGAATTTCAAATTACTATAAAAAGAATAATTATTTCATTTGTGTTAAGTATTTAAAATTACTAATTCACAGTATTAAATAGTAATAGTAATAGTAATAATAATAATAATAATAATAATAAATAAATAATAGTGTAATATCAAATCAGTACGGGATGACCCACTAATTGAGAAAATCCTCTATAAACACCAAGTTTTAAGAAAATCATGCATTTAAATTTCAATCTCACACGAATAAAGAAATTTGCCTTGAAAAAAAGAGCATGGGGCAAAAAGTAAAGTAAGGATATATATATATATATATATATATATATATATATATATATAGTTGGCCGAGAAGTTCTAGATATTAATTTCAAATAATACAGAGGGTGATGGTGGATATTCTTATAATCATCCTTCGGTGGACATATGAATCAATAAATGATGTATATGAATTTATTATATATATATATATATATATATCGGACGGTTCCACTAAAAAGTGGTTTTTCGCTAAAAAATCCTAAGAAGTGGGTCAAACGAACTCCGATTAGCTCATTCCAGCGGCGTTGAAACCGTCTCATCGAACCCTAACCCGGACCCAAAAACCTAAACCCCCCTCCACCTGCTCCCCCAAAAACCTAAACTACCCCCCCCCCCTCCTTCAACCCTACCCCGGAAAGCCTAAAACCCCCACCCCCCCCCCCCCCAAAAAAACAAACCTAAACCCCCCCTCCCCCCACCCAAAACCTAACCCCCCCCCCCCCCCAAAAAAAAAAAAACCTAAACCCCCCACCCCAAAAAAAAACCTAAACCATAAAAGTTAAACCTTAAGGCTAAACCATAAGGCTAAAACCCTAAAATTCAAACGTAAAATTTAAACCTTAAAAGCTAAACCCTAAAAGCTAAGATGGTAGAGTTCGACGAGACAGTTCCAACGCCGCTGAAATTAGCTCAATCGGAGTTCGTTTGATATCGTTTCTTAAGGTTTTTGTCATTTCTTAGATTTATTAGCGAAAAACTATTTATTATTTGATACTCTCCCTATATATATATATATATATATATATAGTTAGTATTTAGTAATATTTTATAAATAATTTATTCATTGAAACATGATATTGTACTTAATGAAGTAGAAAGAGTAAATCACTCGTCCTACTATTTTCCTTCATCTACTCAATTTATGTATATAAACTAGAAATTTTACCCCGCGTTTCACGGCGGGAAGCGGACTTTAAACGGTTAAGCCGGATGACATTAACGTGGCTAAGTACAAAAAAACCACCCGTACTTGAATACATAAAAGAAACGTATGATGGGTGCTGTGGGAGAAGGAAACGTGGTTGTAGCATAAGCAGATGGGTGCTGTGGGAGAAGGAAACGTGGCTAGTATTGATTCCACCGTCTCCATCTGCTATCTTCTTTAAGAAAGCATACTCATCCTCTCAAACCCTAACATTAACTAAAAGGTTGAAAGAAGAGAAGAAATTAGAAAGGGATACAATAAACCAATTTTCGATCCACTTCTAAAACCCTAAATGTGCATCTGACAGACGTTGGTTGAGAAGAAGCTTGAAAGTAATAGAGACGCTTTTAGGTTTATCAAAGATGATGATCTCAGAGGTGAAGACGCGAGACGAAGATATGCCGCAGAGAAATACGTGGGAACAGAACGTGACGTTCAAGGCTTAGCCAGCCGCCCATCTCGACCACTCGTCAAAATATGGCTAAAAAATGTATTTTGACTTGACAATTATAAATTATGTTAAGTTATATTAATTTTTTATGCAGTTGATAAATGTTAATTAATATTTAATTTTTTTGGTCAATAATATAATAATTATTCATAATTAGATATTGGTTTTTATTTGTAAAAATTTGTCAATGAACTTTTATGAGAAAAAAATAAAAAGTATATTGGTTTTATGTGCAAAAATTTGTTCAGAGACTTTTGCACGAAAAAAAGATAGTATGTTAGTTTTTTATGTGTAAAATTTTGTTAAAAGACTTTTATAAAAAAAATAAAAAGTTTTATAGTTTTTTTATGGTATTTGCCCTATTATTTATTATTTATATTTTTAATGTTTTGAGAAGAAATTGAAGTTGACGAGGAAAATTACGAATTAGCCATCGGAGTTTGTCTTCACTCGTCATATCATATTATTCACCCGCGCTTCGCGGCGGTAGTCTAGTCGTTATTGGTTGGGCTCGTTTGCGTGGATAAAATTTACATTGAAACGCAGACTCGCTATAACATACGATACCGAAAAAAACACTCGAATTTCAATACAACTCCGTTTTCAATAAAATTTTGACTTAAACGTAGACAAAAAAAACTACAGAAAACCGCGTTTTCCGTTTTAAAAAAAAACTTAACGAACGAAAGTTATCACAGAAAAACGAATTAATAGAAAACTAAATGTGTTAAAAGCGTATATTATATATAGTATGATGGGTTAAAAAAATAAATAAAAAAACAAATTACAATAAAACTCATGACGAGCTTTAAAAACAACCAAAAGGGAAGGTTGGGAATCGAACCCATATCACACTCAAACCAACTCCACTAAACATTTTTGTTCATTCCATTGAAAGAGACTATATATAAATACAAGTTTAACTGAATAAAAAATATATAATAAAGCAGCGTCAAAGCAGCTTGTACGGGTTGCTTCAATGTTACTATAGCCACCAACCAACGTCTTTAAAAGCTAGGTAATTTGTGTCTATTTCTTGCAATTTATGCTTATTGTATTAAAATTAAAAAATAGCCAAAAATAAAATGAAACGAAAAAAATCGTTTAACGAAAATATAAACCGTGTGAAAATTTTATTTAGATATTATAAACAATTTTAAATAAAAATAGTTAAATTTGTTAATGTAGCTAAATATTTAACAGATTAAATGATAAGTTGTTAAGATTAGTTTAAGTAAAAAAATAATAAGTTAAATTAAAAAGTAAAATATCATCAAAAATTTAAATAAGTAAAAAAGAATGTAGGAAAGAAATTGTATGAGATATTAATGGGCGAAAGTGACAAAAGCCACTTATTCTATCCAGCCCAATAACTCCATGTCATGTGACAAAAGCCACCAATTAAGAATTAGAACTGACGAAAACAAGTTCTTTACTTTAATATTAATCCATCAACAAATATCCGAAATCCGAAAGAAAACCAATTAACAATGCATAATCATCAAAATCTAGGTAGTTATGAAAGTCTAGCCAATCATCATGTTCAGTAACATCAAAACAGAAGAATCAAACACATAAATCATGGTCTCAAATCTGGAAAAATAGAACAAAGAAAGAAAACAAGAACCGAATGATGAAATCGACCCGCTCTATGATCTCCAACTTCAATCCAAGTCTCCGATTGATCCTAGAAGCCTTCTCCCACTTAGAATCACCAAAAAGCTTCAAACTTTGCGTCTGGAATCGAATACGGAACCCTAGGATCGACCCTTATCTTTTATACCTTGAAAGTAGCTAAAAATACTCGTATCTGGGTTCTCTCGTGTACCGCAAGGCCCAGGGTAGCCACCTCTCGCGTACCACCAGAGACGAGCCCACGCAAAATTTTCCTGGAATCACACCCTTCGCGTACCGCGAGGGGGAGGGCTCACCTAGCTCGCGTAGCGCGAGACCCAGCCTTGACAGAAAGTTTTCGTCGTTTGGTCGGTTTTCCTCGTTTGCTCATGCCTTCACCTATTTTGCTCGTTTTAGCTCCAAAGCATACCGATTACCTACAAACAAAGACATAACTCAGTACTAAACATAAACGACTCAATACAACTCCAAAACTACATAAAAACGACATGAACACGACGGAAATGGATGTGCGCTTTGCAACACATCAAAGATCCCCACACTTAACCCTTTTTCGTTCTCGAAAAAGATCTCATCTAAACACACACAAAAAATTCGTCGGGTGTCACATCTAAACACACAAAAAAAAACAATTAAGCACCCCGGTCAACAGTAAATTTCGTCAAGCGAAGAGTCAAAGGATCCTTCGAACCCCCCTAAATCTGTCGATGTAAGAATGTTTGTACTTACTGAAATTTAAGGACCCATCGTGCAAATCTATACTATATAATAAATAAAGGTTTTGATAGGACACTTGTCACTCTCTCATGCATTCTTAACATTTTTTCTCCGCCTATCTCCTATTAATTATACAAATATATTTAATTATTTTTATAATTTTTTGTTTCCCGGCTCTCTCTCCTTTTAATAATAATAATTTCTATACCTCTTTTTATAAAACGTTTTTCATAAACATGTAATATGTAAATTTTTATTACTAAGTATATATATAACATTGCATTTATTCAACTCGTGTAATATATCGGGTTTCTAAAGTTTAATATAATTAACGTTTATATAAAAAAAATTAATACTCAACTAAAAAGTAATGTTAATAAAAAATAAACCTAAAACTAAATAATAAAAAAGGGAAAAAGGTCGGGTCGTCGAAAACCATAAAAGCGAAGGTCGATACCGGTTTCACTAATACCAGTACCAGCAATTATGTTGTTCGCTCATAACAGTTTCGTTCCGGCCCGGAACCACAACGGTAACGACCCGCGCTATAGGCCACGATAGCAAAAAAAACTCAAATTTGAATACAACTACGTTTTCAAAAAAAATTCGAAACGTTGGCAAAAAAACTAAAAATAGCGTGCCCTCGCATTTTGGAAAAAAAACGTTAACGAACGAAAGTTAGTAAATAAAAAAGAAACTATTAGATAATTAAACGAGTTGAAAACGTAATTCACACGTATCACACCAAATTTTAACGAAAGCGTCGGCGCAACGTCAAAAATAAATGTTAATAAAAAGGAAACCTAAAAGTAAATAATAACAAAGGGGAAAAAGTCGTGATCGTCGAAAAGCATAAAAGCAAAGACTAAGACCGGTTCCGATAATACCAATACCGACAATTATGTTGTTCGCTTATAACAGGCTCATTTCGGCACGGTGTCACAACGGTAACGGCACACGCTATAGGCCACGGTAGTAAAAACTCACTTTTGAATACAACTATGTTTAAAAAAAATATATCGGATCCCCCAGCTTCCGGTTTCTTGGGCTTTTTACAATCCCGACTTACGTGTCCCTGCTCCCCACAGTTGTGGCATCTAGGCTTATCCGGACAGTCGCGTGTGTGACAATCCGACTTTTCGTGTTAACTCCACTAGAATCCCCGTTAAATGTTCTGTTAAATACTAACCCAGTTAACCTAGTCTTAAACCCTTGGGACCAATTCTGCCAATACCAAATCCTAAACTACAGGGACTAAACTTGTAATTATCAAATTCATGATTTGTGTTTGACTTTAGAAAGTCAAACTTGCGACTTTATATCGAATTCAAGTCATGCGATCGTTTTCTTGTCGAATTTGTAACTGAAATTGCTCGATTAAGGCCTTTAATGACCATAATAATCAAATAAAACACCATCATTGCCGAATTAATCCGATTAATGACTAATTATGTCGAAACCGTCGACCCTCCCGTCGATCTCTATCAAAACATCACAATTCGGTTACCATTCTCATGATTACGCATACTCTCACCTCAAGCAAATTGATGTCAAGCTTTTACGAGTATCAATTCGATCGGAAAAGCAGTTAGAGTCGCCGGAATTGAAGCTAGTCACAGTCGGCTGCCATTTTGATCAAGCATCTTCAATTTAAACTCGTTTCTGGTAACTAAACCCTCCTCTAGCTTCGTTTTTATTCCTGGAACAGAAGCCCTATGATAATTTGGGCTTATAGTATCGATTCGATCGAAATCTAGAATCTAGGGTTCATATGTTCACGTTTTGATCGAACTCTACCCTAGACTCAATCTAAATTCAATTAAACTTCAGGGATAGACTCGCCATCGTCCGTCCTTTGAAAGCCCTATGCTAATTCGAATGTATAACATCGAATCAGTGATGAACCGATTCTAGGGTTAATCACACTTTGGGTTTAATCGAATGTTAACCTGATCACAACCTCAATACAATTAAATTATATGAGTGATTTCGCAATTTCCTAATCTGTAATAGCCCTATGGACTCAACCTAGTTCATTATCAAATTTGATTAATTCGATTTGGTGTTCATAAAAACTAGGGTTCGGCTTTGAAACTGAAATTTAAACAACCTAGACTCAATCATTTTGCAATTAAACTTACTCTCAGATTCGTATACCATCGATTAGCAAAACCCCCAAATTTCCTCGTTCGATCAATACCCAATTCGAGGGTTTGGAACAGGGTTCGGTCGTGAATGGTTATGAGAGAGGGATTCTCTGGAACTTTTGATTAAAACCATTCGGGTCCTAAGCTTGTCGCAATTGCCCTAGCGGGTGGCCTGGTTAAATCGTTTGACTGTTGGGGAGGAGACCCGGGTTCGAACCCTCCTCCCCTGTTTTCTTTTTAAACATGCATTTTAATGGGATTTTATTTATAAAATCAATTTCTATATTATTATATTAATATATTATGTTTTATGAACCCGAAAACAACCCCTAGGCTCGAGTTTGGTTTTATAACTTATAATTAATAATATTTTCACTTTTAAAATAATATAGTTATATTATTTTCAAACCCCGACTTCGTATAAAATAATATATATTTTTATATTATTTTCGCCTCGTTTATTTACCTCGTGCAACGTTTCAAACTAATTAATAATATAATTGTTTATATTATTTACTCACGTTTATTATCTCTAATAAAAAAAATATATTTATTATTTTATCACGTAAATGATTATCGTATAATTCCTACGAGTTCAAAAATAATATATATGTTATATTATTTTCTTAAATTATTATTAAATGATACAAACGTACGAATTTAATTATTTACTTAATATTATTCGTTATTAACGTTCGACACGTAACACTCTTCCCTTAATGATTATATTAAGAAATTTATAAAATTTTGTAGACACGTTCGTCTACTCTTAAATCCTTAGAAAGCGTTAAGATGTTCTAACTTCCGTGTCGTCGTCACAAATCCCAACTTGTCCCTAATTTATGTGTTTATAATTTTAGGGCATACGTAAGTCGTCTGAGACTTACACTTGTGGTTTCAACTCATCTCTTGTGTGATCCAAACCACTACTCAATCCAGGTGAGTTTTCACAACCCCTTTTTACTGTTTTATCTTGGGGGAGAAAACATGTCGCAAACTATTTTTGGAATATTGTATTCATATGTTATCAATGTTAAAGCTAAGCGTAACACGCTATCACTGAAAGTCCTCAACACATATCGAACTGTTAATATGGATCTTAGCGAGGTAATGTTTAGTAGTACTACTGGGTTTGACAAATCCCACCTGCGTTAGTCACGCTAACTCGATTGGAGATCAAACGGGTGAAATGTTAGCCTACTCACATCGCCGAGGTTGATAGACCTGGCAAGAGGCAAATAAACAAATAGTCAGCTTCGGTTGCGAGTGCTTAAGTTAAACATGAACATAGGTTAGCTACCTATAGATACATATTGAATGATCAATAATCTAGTAAACGTTTATTTATATACTGAAACCTGTGAACTCACTAACCTCGTGTTGACATCATTTCTTGCATGTTTTCTCAGGTCGCTAAAATAAGGCACAGGTGCACACATAGGACATGCATGGGATTCTCCTTTTGATTTATGTTTTATTAAATTGTTTGGACTCTCTTGAATTATGTTTGGACTTTTGGACTTTTTGGGCGCGTGTGTTTTGCGCATTTACTTTCTTTACGCTTCCGCATTAAAACTCTGATTAATATGATATTTTCATTTAAGTCCCATGTAGAGTCGTTCAATGTAACTAATGACTGAGATACTGGTTTGTCAATTCCCAAACGGTAAAACTCCGTTAGTGGAATTTAGGGGTGTGACAGCGTGACTGGTGTCCGAACTTGCCACACCTAAAGCATCCTACCTGACCAGCTCTACATTCACCTCCGTGCCTCTTCCCACACTTGCCACATAGGCCCTCAGCTTCTACCCTTGCTTTCCTCTCACCAGGACCTTGGAGGTCCTCACCAGTTCGCTTAACTGCTTGTTTCTTGGGCACCTCACAGATGACTTCAGTAGAGGCGATGTCATCATACACAACGCCGCTCAAAACAACCACTGACTCAAAGGTACTCGGTGTGTTGGTTTTGACAAAGGTACGGACCTTCGGAGGCAACCCCTGAACATAATAATGAATTCTTCTCTCTTCAGTTGTCACAAGATGGGGCACTAGACGTGCCAATTCATTGTACTTGGATATGTATTGCCGGTGAGTCATGAGTTCGGCTTGCAGAGTCAAGAATTCCATTTCCAACTTGTGGACCTCATTCTTAGGACAAAACTTTTCAATTACCAATGCTTTCAGGTCAATCCACCCCATCAATCCGACCGCTTGGTCACCCTTAGCCTGTTTCACAGTTTCCCACCAGTGTGCTGCTTCTCCCTTTAATGACTTCGCAGCGAACACGACCGCTTGATCTGGCCGGCATTCGCTAAGACGAATGGTCGACTGCATGTCGTTAATACAGTCTAAAGTATATGCTGCTTCTTTCTCCCCAGTAAGCACAGGTGGATCATAACCTCGAAACGCTTTGTAGTCACAGCCGCGAGCAGGCGGTGCAACATTTCCCACTGGATTCGGTCCTCCCAGAGCTGGAAGCACCACAGGCCCTTCAGTGGCTCAGATTGTGTTAGGGTTCTCATTGGTTTTCCTCAAGGCTTCGACCAGTATGACCGGTAAGGTCTCCTTCAGCATCTGAGTGAATTCACAGCCGAGATCTGCCTGTACGGCCGACTCGAACTCGAATGTCTGATCATCTTCAGCTGTATGCTCAACATTGTGATGACTGACTGCCGTATCGGTATGGGTAGTATGAACACTCCCCTCAATCTCCTGGTTCGCATGTGGCCCACCGCGACGACCAATTCGTCCACCTCGCATTCCTCCTCCACCTCTTCTAACTCCTCCACGTCTAGCCATTCTCACTGAAAGATAAGGAACAAAGGAATTTAACTTCATCATGCCAGGGAATAGGTAGAACACAATAAGTAAGGTAAGATGTTAATATACACTGGCCATCTGCAATTAACCATTACATCACTTCTCATTTTATAATTATTCACTTTCATGATTCCACTAAAGCCTCTATTCTTATCTTGACAATCTAAAAGGAAAACTTTACTTACAATACGCTTCTGATGCTTTGGCTCGAGTTACCCGTTACTGGCATCCGCTACTTGGTCCCATTCTCAGTTTAAGTCTGGACATAGTGGATGTCAAAATCTCTCAAACTATGGCTCTGATACCAACTTGTAAGGCCCCAAACCCGAGAGGCCTCACGTATTGGACTTACTCATCAACACATAGCAGTTTAAACATAAAACATTCATTACTAGCAGTGGAAATGATTTAAACTTTCAACATAGCAGCGAAAGCATAACATGTCTAACACAACCTAGTCAAATGCAAACTGAAACATGTATTAAACAACAAAACATAAACGGGATGTCAGACGCTAATCTTCGGGTAACTCGCCAAGCCAAGCAACCTCTTCCATCTACAGCTACCTACACTTAACTGATGTGCATACTAAAAATCAGCAACGCTGAGTGAGTTCTAACGTTTACATTAAATCAATTATACAAAAGATTTACTATTACATATATATTGCCACTAAGGCAATACTTTACATACTTTACTTTTCAAAAAAGTTGTGACAACTGCGGTTTTTCAGGTCCTTACCGTTTCCCGACTTTTATACGTTAGATTTATTTTAAATTATAATTTTATATATTTTTAGTGTTTCTAAGAATTCTAGGAATACTACCTTAGACAAACACTAAGGTCCGAACTAGAAAACCCGGTTAAGTACATACACTGCGTATACTGCGAACGCGTTAAATAATCGGTAAAAAATAAATTCTCGAAAATAATTTTTATATTTATATTTTAGTTAAGAATGATATTTTATAATATTATATGTGCTAACTTTTGTGATTCTTGATTAAACTAACGATCACAGGTGGTTCTTCCGTTAAAAACCCGGTGTTCACCCGGTATAACTTTTTAAATTTTTTTTGAGTTTTTATGTTTTAAAAATTTTCAAAATTCATCATTTTAGATACTTAATTTTTATATTTGATAATAATGCTTATTTTTAGTGTTTAGGGGTGTAATTTTTATATAAATTGGGTATTTTTTTTTATAAAAATGGTCTTTTTAACCAAGAATTCAACCTCCTCTATAAATACCCAACACCCCACCCCATTTTCTCTCTTCCTCCTCTCTTCTTCCAGCCGTAACACCCCTCTTGCAACCAAACACCCCAAATCTTCTTCCAAGCTCATAAACAATCAATTCCAAGCTTTGATTCTTGGTTCCAATGGATTGATGAGCTTTGTTTTAGTGTTTTAAAGGTATTTTAACATGATTTCATCTTTAAAATTTCTGTTTTGATTCTTGCATGTGTTCTCAAGAACACCAAGAACACACACACTCACTTTGATTTTCAAGTTTTGTTGTTTTTAAGAGTTTTTAGCTTGATCTTGTGATTTTAACAAGGATTTGTGGATAAAAACTAGTTGTAATCATCCACAATGAGTTATCTAGTGAAAAACTTGCAAGATTTGATGATCAAAGTGTATGAACACTTGGGTGTTCATACTTGCATTTTCTTGAATAAAAAGAGCATTTTGTTGATTTTTGAGTTTTTGATCTTGGAATTGAACCACATTGTTATTGTAGGTTATAAATCAAGGAAAACTCAGTAGCTTAGCATCAAATATCATCTTCATTTGTTGATTTTGGAAGGTATAATCCTTGATTAAACTTGTTAATTGTTGAATGTTCAAGAACAAGCATGTTCTTGATGAATTTTTAAAAATTATTGATGTAGCACCCAAAAGTGGTTTTAATCGGTAGTATATATTTTAAAATAAATATCTGGAAAATTTGGTTATCTAATTCTTTATAGATTATTTATTAAAATTCACACAAGTTTAATACATGGAAATTTGGGAAAAATACTTCTGAATATTGAAAAATTCTGGAAATTGGACAGTGATTATTATATGATTAACTAAGACTCATTTCCAAATTTTATAAAAATTGGAGTTGTTTAAGTATACGTTTAGTATTTATAAAGTTTAAACGGACGATTTAGGGTTTATATACTTCTGGATAAAATCAGGACTTGAAACTTGATATGGGATCTTATATTAACTTAAAACTAATATGGTAAAAATTTGGTAGAGATTGGATGTGTTTAACTATTTTTCCCGAATTTGCAAAGAATATTAGGAACTATGTGTGCATTGCATATCATTTCGCAATTCTTATTCTTACCAGCTTTACGTTCTCAGTCACAGCATGTCTACGTCTTCAGCATCTTCATTTCAGCAGTACTTCTCAGACGATGAAGCTGATAGCTTCAATAGTTTCCCTCTTGTACCTGTCCCTACAGCATCAAGTGATTGGAGTGCGCCCGAGCCAAGTCATACGTCAGAGGAGGATCCGTCAGAGCACTATGTGCCCGGTGAGTCTAGCTACGTGACCAAATCAGAGGATTTAGGGAGCCGTCTACCCTCACCTACTTCGGTCCTACCTCCTTCCAGGGTAGCACCAGTGACTGTTGTTCTACACCCTGCTACTCCCGCTGTTGGACGGTCACTGTTTCCTGGATCGACCTTCGAAGTCGGAGGATCATCTTCTAGGACTGCACCTATTATTATAGAGTTATCATCAGATGAAGAGGAGGAGCCAGAGGACACCAGGACTAATAGGGAGGTACAGATGGATGAGTTAGTGGAGGATTATGCTGGACACGAGACGAGACTGAATCATCATCATACTATGTTGGAGGATGTTCTAGAGAGGATACCGGAGCTATATCAGTATGTTACTACTCTTCAGGCGTCAGATCTGAACAGGAACCAGCGCATGGATCGATTTGAGAAAAGGATCTACTTCAAAATGGCTATTTTTGTGGCTTTCCTTGTTTTTACTGGTTGCTGTTGTGTTAGGTTTCTATTTCAGACACTGAGCGACATGTGCTCAGGTCCTTTTGATGGGTTACAAAAACTTAATTTTTGTGGTATTGGCTTAGTTCTAACTAATGCCTAATTTTGTAAAATTATTACTAGCTCTTGTAAACCCTAGCTACTATATATGCTTTATGAAGCATTTTTATAAATCTTTTTATGATGGAATGAAACAATAACTTGGATGATTATTTGTATGTTATAACCTTCATTTGGTTATTGTTTGTGTATTGTTACCATCCTTATTTGTTACCTTGTGTACATGATTCGGTTAAAAAATTTTATTGTCATTCTCAAAAACATATCTTTTATATATGGTTTGTTTACTATGTTTTGAGTAATTTTTAATCAAGTATTCTCATTTACTCAAACTCTCATCAAATTCCTGTCCGTTTTCGTTTTTAGAAAATGCCACCGAGGAGGGATCCTCAGCATAATGAGACAGAATACTCAGCCAGATTTGGAACAGCTGGTAAATCAAGGGATAGATGCAGCTATACCAAGAATAGTGGCACAGATCACCGCAGGGTTAATCAGGAGTGCTGGCGGCACTAGTGGTAGTGCTTCTGGCAGTGGTGGAGCCGGTGGTGGTGCTGGTGGTGGCACAAATACTGGTAATACCAACCGTGGATGCATTTTTAAAGACTTCTCTGCAGGAAAACCTTTCGATTTTTATGGTAGTGAGGGAGCAGTTGGGATTGTTCGTTGGATAGAAAAGATGGAGTCTGTCATAAAAATCAGCAACTGCTTGGATAATCAAAAGGTTAAGTATGCTGCTTGCTCTCTACAGGGCGAAGCCCTAACATAGTGGAATTCTCAAGTTGATGCGTTAGGAGAACAGGTTACTGATAACCTGACTTGGGACGAATTTAAGAAAATGTTGATTGAGGAATACTGTCCTCGAAATGAAATAAAGAAGATTGAAGTTGAGTTTTGGAACCTAGAAATGGAAGGAGCTGAAATCTTGGTTTACACAACTCGATTCCAAGAGTTGTCCCGTTTGGTGCCACATCTGGTGACACCCGAATCTAAAAGGATTGAAAGGTATATATGGGGATTGGTGCCCCAGATTCGGGGAATGGTTACTTCAGCCAAACCATCTACTATGCAAAGTGCGATCCAATTGGCAAGTGAATTAACTGATGAGATGGTGAGAAATAGAATTTTGGTTAAGAAAGGAACAATTGGAAAGAAACCAGAAGAGAAGGCTATGAAGAAATCTACTGGTGGTCCAAGTAAGAAGCGTAAGTTTGTAAAGAATTATGTGGCGGTGACACCACAGAAAAGGGCAAACACTGGAAATCCACCTCTTTGCGCCAAGTGCAATTCTCAACACTTTGGGGCTTGTGAGCAGTTCGTGTGTGCAATATATAAACGAGTGGGGCATACAGCGAACTACTGCAGATTCGACCCTAATGCACCAAGGGGTTGTTTTGAATGTGGGGCAACTGATCACTTCAGGAACAAATGTCCCAAATTGGGCAGAATTGGTGGAAATGCAGCAAATCAAGCTAAAGGTAGAGCTTTTGTGATTGGGGCTGCAGATGCACGTCAGGACCCGAATGTGACGACGGGTACGTTTCTTGTCAACGATCTTTATGCATCTATACTTTTTGATACAGGGGCTGATAGAAGCTTTATATCTTCTGAATTTAGAACATTGATTAAGTTAAAATCACAAAAATTGAAAGAGACCTATACTATAGAACTAGCTAATGGTAAATTGATTAAAGCTAGTGACATTATCCGAGGTTGCTCTATGAACCTAAATAATCACCAATTTAATGTAGACCTTATCCCAATCGAGCTCGGTAGTTTTGATGTTGTTATTGGCATGGATTGGTTATCCGAAAACCGAGCCGAAATTGTTTGCTCAGAAAAGATAGTTCGAATTCCGCTTTCAAACGGTGAAGTCCTGAATGTCCAAGGCGATAAGCCCGGGAGGAGTTTGAACATTGTGTCTTGCATGAAGGCATGGAAATACCTTAAAAAGGGAAGCTACGCGTTTCTTGCTAATGTCATTGAGAAGAAATCAAAGGAGGTTAAGATTCAGGATATTCCAGTTGTACGCGAGTACCCAGAAGTTTTTCCCGAGGATTTGCCTGGATTGCCCCCTCCACGACAAGTTGAGTTCCGGATTGACTTGATACCCGGTGCTGCACCTATTGCTAGATCCCCATACCTTCTGGCACCGTCTGAATTACAAGAATTGTCAAATCAGTTACAAGAACTTTTAGAGAAGGGATTTATCAGATCGAGTTTCTCACCTTGGGGAGCTCCGGTCTTGTTCGTGAAAAAGAAGGATGGATCATTTTGAATGTGTATTGACTACCGGGAGTTGAATAAATTGACGATTAAGAACCGATATCCACTCCCGAGGATCGATGATTTGTTTGACCAGTTACAAGGATCGACTCATTTTTCTAAGATCGACCTCAGATCTGGTTATCATCAATTAAGGTTCCAGGAGGATGACATACCAAAGACATCGTTCAGAACTCGGTACGGTCATTATGAGTTTTTGGTTATGCCCTTCAGGCTAACTAATGCCTCGGCAGTATTTATGGATCTGATGAATAGGGTGTGTAAACCTTATTTAGACAAATTCGTGATAGTCTTTATCGACGATATTCTGATATATTCTCGAAGTAAGGAAGAGCACGGACATCACTTGAGATTGATTTTGGAATTGCTTCGAAACGAGAAACTATTCGCCAAGTTTTCTAAGTGTGAGTTTTGGCTTAAAGAAGTTCACTTTTTAGGTCATGTGATTAATGAGAAAGGCATTCATGTGGATCCAGCCAAAATTGAGGCGATAAAGAAGTGGGAAACGCCTAAGATCCCAACTGAGATTCGTCAATTTCTTGGTTTGGCGGGTTACTATAGGCGATTTATAGAAAATTTCTCGAAGATAGCTCAGTCTTTAACCCTCTTGACTCAGAAAGATAGAAAGTTTGAATGGGGTGACAAGCAGGAAGAGTCATTTCAGTTATTGAAGCAGAAATTATGTGACGCTCCGATTCTCACTCTTCCTAAAGGTACGGATGGCTTTGTTGTATATTGTGATGCATCTCACCAGGGTCTTGGTTGTGTGTTGATGCAAAAGGATAAGGTTATTGCTTACGGATCCCGACAATTGAAAGTGCACGAAAAGAATTACACAACTCATGACCTGGAGTTGGGTGTTATTGTCTTTGCACTCAAAATTTGGAGGCACTATCTTTATGGCACCAAATGCACTATTTTTACCGACCACAAAAGCCTTCAGCATATATTCGATCAAAAGATGTTAAATATGAGACAAAGGCGATGGGTTGAGCTTCTGAATGACTATGGCTGTGAGATCCGTTATCACCCTGGGAAAGCAAATGTGGTGGCAGATGCTTTGAGTAGAAAGGAAAGAATAAAACCTATTCGAGTTCGTGCTTTGGGGATGACAATCCAAACGAGCTTGATAGCTCAAATTCTCGAGGCACAAAAGGAAACTCTACAGAGAAATAACTTGAAAGATGAACTTTTATGTGGTGCTGAGAGAAAATTCGAATAGAAAACTGATGAGTTGATTTATTATTTGGATCGAATGTGGATTCCGGATTCCCATAACTTGAGGGAACTGATTTTAAATAAAGCTAACAAGTCGAGGTATTCTGTACATCCTGGAGCCGACAAGATGTACAAAGACTTGAAAGAATTTTATTGGTGGCCTAGAATGAAGAAAGATATTGCAAGTTATGTTGGGAGATGCTTGACATGTTCTAAGATCAAGGCGGAATACCAGAAACCGTCGGGACTTTTGCAGCAACCCGACATCTCACAGTGGAAATGAGAGCAGATTGCTATGGATTTCGTCACCAAATTACCCCGAACTTCCAGTGGTTATGATTCAATTTGGGTCATTGTTGACCGGTTGACAAAATCTGCTCACTTTATTCCCATCCGAGAGGATTATAAGATGGAAAAGTTAGCCCATTTGTATATTGGTGAGATTGTTTCTAGGCATGGAGTGCCCGTTTCCATCATTTCGGATAGGGATAGTCGTTTTACTTCCCGATTTTGGCAGACATTACAACGAACTTTGGGAACGCGCTCGGATATGAGCACGGCTTATCATCCTCAAACTGACGGTCAAAGTGAACGGACAATTCAGACCATGGAGGATATGTTAAGGGCATGTGTAATAGATTTTGGTGGTAATTGGGATACACATCTACCGTTAATTGAATTTTCTTATAATAATAGTTATCACACTAGCCTCAAATGTGCACCATTTGAAGCTTTGTATGGACGTAAGTGTCGATCACCACTTTGTTGGGCTGAAGTTGGTGACAATCGTTTAACTGGCCCTGAAATAATTTAGGAAACTACGGACAAGATTGTTAAGATTCGTGATAGACTAAGAGCCACGCGGGACAGACAGAAAAGCTATGCCGATAATCGAATAAAGCCCTTGGAATTTCAAATTGGTGACAAAGTACTTTTAAAAGTTTCACCTTGGAAGGGCGTTATTCGGTTCGGAAAGAGGAGTAAACTCAATCCGAGGTATATTGGGCCATATGAAATTATTGATAGAATTGGTCCCGTGGCGTACAAATTGAAATTGCCTTAGGTACTCAGTGGTATACACGATACTTTTCATGTATCAAATCTCAAAAAGTGTTTAGCTGACGCGTCCTTAGTGATACCACCCGAGGAAGTCCGTATTGACAAGAAGCTTCATTTTATCGAGGAACCGGTCGAGATTTTGGATCGCGAGATCAAGACGCTTAAACGTAGCCGTATCCCAATCGTGAAGGTCCGATGGAACTCGAAGCGTGGACCCGAATTCACATGGGAACGCGAGGACCAAATGAAGCAAAAATATCCTCATCTCTTTGAGAAGGAAGCGGTTACTAATGTCACCAGTTGAATTTCGGGACGAAATTCCTTTCAACTGGGGGATAATGTGACAACTGCGGTTTTTCAGGTCCTTACCGTTTCCCGACTTTTATACGTTAGATTTTTTTTATATTATAATTTTATATATTTTTAGTGTTTCTAAGAATTCTAGGAATACTACCTTAGACAAACACTAAGGTCCAAACTAGAAAACCCGGTTAAGTACATACACTGCGTATACTGCGAACGCGTTAAATAATCGGTAAAAATTAAATTCTCGAAAATAATTTTTATATTTATATTTTAGTTAAGAATGATATTTTATAATATTATATGTGCTAACTTTTGTGATTCTTGATTAAACTAACGATCACAGGTGGTTCTTACGTTAAAAACCCGGTGTTCACCCGGTATAACTTTTTAATTTTTTTTTGAGTTTTTATGTTTTAAAATTTTTCAAAATTCATTATTTTAGATACTTAATTTTTATATTTGATAATAATGCTTATTTTTAGTGTTTAGGGGTGTAATTTTTTTAAAAAGTGGGTATTTTTTTTATAAAAATGGTCTTTTTAACCAAGAATTCAACCTCCTCTATAAATACCCAACCCCACCCCATTTTCTCTCTTCCTCCTCTCTTCTTCCAGCCGTAACACACCCCCCCCCCCTATTGCAACCAAACACCCCAAATCTTCTTCCAAGCTCATAAACAATTAATTCCAAGCTTTGATTCTTGGTTCCAATGGATTGATGAGCTTTGTTTTATTGTTTTAAAGGTATTTTAACATGATTTCATCTTTAAAATTTCTGTTTTGATTCTTGCATGTGTTCTCAAGAACACCAAGAACACACACACTACACACACTCACTTTGATTTTCAAGTTTTGTTGTTTTTAAGAGTTTTTAGCTTGAATCTTGTGATTTTAACAAGGATTTGTGGATAAAAACTAGTTGTAATCATCCACAATGAGTTATCTAGTGAAAAACTTGCAAGATTTGATGATCAAAGTGTATGAACACTTGGGTGTTCATACTTGCATTTTCTTGAATAAAAAGAGCATTTTGTTGATTTTTGAGTTTTTGATCTTGGAATTGAACCACATTGTTATTGTAGGTTATAAATCAAGGAAAACTCAGTAGCTTAGCATCAAATATCATCTTCATTTGTTGATTTTGGAAGGTATAATCCTTGATTAAACTTGTTAATTGTTGAATGTTCAAGAACAAGCATGTTTTTGATGAATTTTTAAAAATTATTGATGTAGCACCCAAAAGTGGTTTTAATCAGTAGTATATATTTTAAAATAAATATCTGGAAAATTTGGTTATCTGATTCTTTATAGATTATTTATTAAAATTCACACAAGTTTAATACATGGAAATTTGGGAAAAATAATTCTGAATATTGAAAAATTCTGGAAATTGGACAGTGATTATTATATGATTAACTAAGACTCATTTCCAAATTTTATAAAAATTGGAGTTGTTTAAGTATACGTTTAGTATTTATAAAGTTTAAACGGACGATTTAGGGTTTATATACTTCTGGATAAAATCAGGACTTGAAACTTGATATGGGATCTTATATTAACTTAAAACTAATATGGTAAAAATTTGGTAAATATTAGATGTGTTTAACTATTTTTCCCGAATTTGTAAAATTTTAATAATATTAAATTCATATTAAATAATCTGAATATTAGAAAAATATGAAAATCGGTCAGAAATTTTTATTTATATATATTATAAATTTGTATAAATTTGAAGTAGTAAATTTATGTCTAAGTATATTTTTGGAATTATGGTCCATTTAAATTTTATAAAAGTTAATAATTTTGGAAGATTTTTATATAAAATTGATTTTATAAAAATTCTAAGGGATTTTGGACAGAAGTATAAACCCATTTAAAACATAAAATTTGACTTTTAAATTGGGTGCTAATATCACATTAAAACCCTAATTTTGAACGAATCGTATTTAAACCGTAGACCGGACTTTAGGCGCGTAAACGCGTTTTTGATCATACGAAACCGTGACATGAGATTTTATCAAATGTGACATTTTTAACTACTGATGTTATTATTAAAAATCTAAAACTTAAAGTTTTAAGATTATTAATTCATATAAAAGCCGGTTTTACAATTATTAACGGTTCGTACGCACGTGCACGGGTTTTGACTATGCAGTTGACTGCATAGCCACTTTTGAATTTTGTTGACTTAGTCACACATATTAGGTTTCCTAAATACATTTTGTGTCTACTTATTAGTAGGACTCAGTTAGGAATACCATCGTTGGCTGTTTCACTGTTTTACCGCACTTTTTTGCGTTTCACTCTCAGGTGAGTTTTCGCGGCCCCTTTTTACTTACTGTTTTACCATTTTTGGGGGAAAGCTGTTTCGTTTTTATTTATTTAGTCACATGTTACATGATACAAGGATTACATGAGTTATTTTTATATTTACGCATTAAAGTCCCTAATTTTTTTTATTGTAATCAATTAGCTGAGCGTAGCCGTTGGGAATTTTGAGTAGTACTACTTGGGTTGACACCCCCGCTCATGGTTTGGTCGCGCCAACCAGACTTGTAGGGTCACGTGGGCGCAAAGTTAGCCAATTATTTTTTTAGACGGTTGTTGGCATAAGACTTCCGTATGGGGTACTTTATTTTTATTTTGTCTAGGCTTTGATTACGGCTCATGGTAATATGTTATCTAATACATGTGTACTGACTTTGGATTTTTATAAACTTTTATAGAGTCGTAAAACCTGCGATTCTCACCAACTATTTATATAGTTGACCCGTTTTTGAAACATGTTTTCAGGTAAACAGAAATGAAGATAAAGTTCATGGGGGCACGCTTTTGTTTAAATTTTGTGGTTTCACTTTGGAACAAACTTAGTACCTATGACTTTGGTTGTTTATAAGACGTTCCTTTTATTGTTTGAATTCCGGATATTGTATGACTTCTTTTAATTTTGGGTTTAGTAATGGTTCTTTTGTAAATTGCGATGTACCCATTAGCATTCTCTTGCGCCTAAGTGTTCGATGCACCGTTCTCGTCTCACCTCCGTGTTTCCGCCTTCGGCGGGGTGTGACGGACTTGGTATCAGAGCACTGGTTATAGAGAATTTGGTTTACCCCAGACTCGAACCTAGACTATGAACTTAAGAAACATTGCAAAGAACATTAGGAACTATGTGTGCATTGCATATCATTTCGCAATTCTTATTCTTACCAGCTTTACGTTCTCAGTCATAGCATGTCTACGTCTTCAGTATCTTCATTTCAGCAGCACTTCTCAGACGATGAGGCTGATAGCTTCAATAGTTTCCCTCTTGTACCTGTCCCTACAGCATCAGGTGATTGGAGTGCGCCCGAGCCAAGTCATACGTCAGAGGAGGATCCGTCGGAGCACTATGTGCCTGGTGAGTCTAGCTACGCGACCAGCTCAGAGGATTTAGGGAGCCGTCTACCCTCACCTACTTCGGTCCTACCTCCTTCCAGGGTAGCACCAGTGACTATTGTTCTACACCCTGCTACTCCCGCTGTTGGACGGTCACTGTTTCCTGGATAGACCTTCGAAGTCGGAGGATCATCTTCTAGGACTGCACCTATTATTATAGAGTTATCATCAGATGAAGAGGAGGAGCCAGAGGACACCAGGACTAATAGGGAGGTACAGATGGATGAGTTAGTGGAGGATTATGCTGGACACGAGACGAGACTGAATCATCATCATACTATGTTGGAGGATGTTCTAAAGAGGATACCGGAGCTATATCAGTATGTTACTACTCTTCAGGCGTCAGAGCTGAACAGGAACCAGCGCATGGATCGATTTGAACTAAGTATGCACTAAGTATGCACATCACCCCTAAAGCAGGCAAAAAGGGGATTAGAACTCACCTGGTTTACGATCTACTTCGGAAACTAAAAAGCTTTGGGCTGTACGAGTGCTACGTGATCTGTACGAATACAATACATGACATTAGTTAAACTTTGCTAGTGTTGGCAGACAGTGTCGGCTGACACTCTCTAGTGTCACCCGATAATGTCGACCAGACAAACAGAGTGTCACCCGATAGTGTCGACCAGGCAAACAGAGTGTCGCCCGACATTGTCGATCATGCACTATGAGTGTCACCTGAACTTGCGTTTAGGATTTAGGAGGCTGACTCTCTGACAGTTGACTCTCTGACAGCCGACTTTTCTAACAGCCGGCTTTCTGACAGTCGGCTCTTCTGACAGCCGACTCTTCTGACAGCCAACTTTCTGACAGCCTACTCTTCTGACAGCCGAATCTCTGACAGTCGACTCTCTGACAGCCGACTCTTCTGACAGTCGACTCTCTTCTTCTTCTTCTTCCTCGTCGATAGTCGGCTCAAGAACCCTAATTTTCAAACAGAGTCGTTTTCGATCCAAAACCATAACTTTTTACGTCCAAATCATTTCTCCAACTTCCATGAAGCTAGATCTATACTTTTTAGGTGTTTTTATACGTAAAAATCCGACCTTTAAGTTAAAAACTCCATGAAACCCTAAAACCCCATTTTTAACAAAAACTCAGATCTGAGCTAGTTTTTACCTTGAATCAGCTCGTTTCTTCAGCAAAGCTTCGTGTAATCACTGGAGAAGAAGAATGGTTTGATCTTGGAGCAAAACTGACATTTTCTCTCTCTAACTTCTCTCTCTCTAGAACTTGAAAAATGGTGGAAATGAGCTAATGAGGGTGGAGATAATGAAGTTGGGGTTTTATGGAGCCCAACTCCCTCTCCTTCGGCCCATATGTTTCGGCACAAGGCCCACCTCCCTTTTCTAGTTTGGTCTAATTATCGTGGACTATATCGTGTTCTAAAAAAACTCGGGATGTTACACGAACCGGTATTGTACCGATAAATTCGGTACCGGTATTTTCGGTATCGGTACGGTACCGATCTCATCCCTACTCTTAAGTGTGTGTAATAAAGATGTAAATGTGACTGTATATTGATAATTGTAATTAGGTTTTACAAGATAGATGGGGTTATATACATAACCCTATATTTACACAAACTACCTCTATGTGTTACTCGGCAATTTCAGGTTAATATCAATACCCGACTATTACTTGATTTCATATGATTACACGTGCATCATACTTAATTGTAGAGTAATTAAGTACATATTTCATATAGCGAGTCCATTCAACTCATGCATCGATAATCTGGAGGATTACCGAATCGTCCTCTCACACGAACGTCGGTGAATTAGAGATATAATATTTAGACATATATTTGGTGTGTATAAATCACATGTAATACAGTGATTTAATATTTCGTGCTTAGACTAATTTTTTGGGAATTTTTAGAACAACTTTTATTTTAACGCTTTCTAAGCGGATACGCGATATGTGCCAACAATTCTAAATGAGTTTTATAAAAATAACTTGTATTATAATATGGCCTTATTAATTCAGTACTTTTAATTACTAATCCACATTAGAAGCCCATTTCTTAGTAAAAATCCCTTAAAAACTCAAAAAAGTCCAAACCCACTTTGATTAAAACTCCCTTAAACACTTCCACCCTCATTTTACCCTAAACCTAAGTTGCAAACCCTTCCCCCCTCTCTCTAACTTTCGGCCGCCACCACCACCTCCTAGCCCTCTCAAACTTTGTTCATCCATTTCAAGCTTCCTAAGGCCATTCCAAGGTGTTCCAAGGTGATTCAAGCTAATTTCACATCCATTTCATCATCATACTTGAATTTTGTAAGTGTTCATCCACCCACTTTGTCATTTTCGGACATGGTATGGTATCACACTCATCCAGATGAGTTTTCATGTTTCAAGTGTTCTAATCCATCTTTTTATCAAAAAGTTTTCATAATAGAGAGTTGTTGACACATATTGGTGCATATGGTTGGTAGAAATGATTTGTTTATAGGTTATATGCTCGTTTCTATTTAAGGAAACTTTGTTGGTTATGATTTTGCAAATATATGCTTATGATATGTTTGATGGATTTAATGGTTCATGTATTGGTAGAATGAGTAGGAAACATGACTTTTGTGGTTGAAATGTTGGATTTGCATCATTATAGGTCATTTCTATAAATAGAAACTTTATTGTTTCACATTTTGAGTTATTGAGCTATGATGGATAATAACATGCTACAATACTTTTATAACATCTATTGAAATGATATTTAAGGTTATTTGAAGTTACATATGTGTAGCATGTCGTTTGACAACTTTCTTAAAAAGGAAACTTTATTGAAACATATTTTGTGTTTACATGCTATAAATGTCCAAAATAGGTTAAATGGTATTGTTAAACATGATTTATGAAAGAAGTTATGATTTAGAGTTTTATTATGACCCGTTTTGGAAGACCTTACTAATAAAGGAAACTTTATTGGTTTGGAAACTTCACTTTTGCTTTAAATGGAATGTGTATGAATTAAACCATGTTAGTGGCATTGTACTAGGATAATTTCATGTATAATTTGTTATTTGAACTATGATACATAAAGGGTATTAAAACCCTAGTCTTTGCAAAAATGGAAACTTTTTTGTTGTAGGAACTAGTATACAAGATATCATATTATGTTACTTGTTCAAATGTATTAAAATGATGTTATTAGGTGACTAGTACAATAGCATGAGTTATGTGGATTGTTTTGTTAACATGTTATAGAATATGTTATAAGGATGTACAAATGTTATGTGTACTTACTGGACTTTGTGACTTAGACATGTGTAGTTGTATGTCATGGACTTATGCAATTATTTGAGAATATGTGTTACTACTTATGACATGAACATATGTAAGCCATGCTACTTATTATATGACATTTAATTATGCAATTACTTGAGCATGTGTGTTATGTCATAAGGTGCAACTTATGTGTTACTTATACATGTTTTCATCATATGTCACCAACGGGTCGTCGTGTCACACTTGGTCAAGGTTGGTCAACATTGATCAAACTTAGTCAAACTTGGTCAAACCTTGGTCAACTTTGGTTAAACCTTTTCAAAACATCAATGTAACCTTTCAACATTGAGTCGTTTGGATGAATGTGGTTACATAAACCACATTTACCTTTCATAGACCTTATAGCCTTAATATTTCTAAGGCTCGGATAGGTCGGTCATTCGGACTTTGCTAGGATTCTCGTATTGCTTTTCATATCACTTCACCTCATTCCCAGGTGAGTTTTCACGGCCCCGTTTTACTTACTTTTCCATTTGGGGGAGATACATGCTAAACCATTTTCTTAGTCGTATGACGTTACTTTGATTTCGCTTTAATATATATAAGTGGGTGCATTTCCCGCACGTAAAGTCCTCTCATAATCGAACTGTTAATTATTTTCCAAGCGAGGTAATCATGAATAGTACTATTGGGTTTAACAACCCTCACCCGGGTTAGTCGCGCTAACTCTGACTGGGAGTCAAACGGGTGCATCATTGACCTAATCCATTGCGTGCTGGACATGTAAGAGGCAAAATGCTAGTTTCTGCTTTCCTTCGTTGAGCTTCGGTTTCGGTGATTGCTTATATAATTAATGTTTATTGTCTGATCAACAATCGAATCACTAGTATACATGCGTACTGTTACACTGTTTTCATTTCTTTACTGTTACTTAAACCTGTGAACTCACCAACCATGTGTTGACACTTTTAAGCATGTTTATCTCAGGTCGCTAAGCACTCACACAAGGACTAGGATTGCATGTCTGAAGTCTCATTTCATGTTTTCTTTAGAAGCTTAGGTTTATGGGAACCTAAATGTTTATGTTTCTGTATTTTGATACATTTACTGTTGCTTCCGCACTTTACATTCCGTATTTTCACAAACTCTACATTACTTATTATTTTTGTATGATGTTCAAACGGAATGTCTTTTCGAAAACCATTTAGAGGTCGTTCGAAATTACCAGGACCGATGATCCTTGACAGTCACGACCCGCGGGTAACCCGCTGTGGAATTTCAGGGTGTGACACTCTAACATTACATAATTACATTTGCGTCTAATACTAGTAGAGAAAAGACCGCCTACTTTACTCTTATACTTACCTAGCAACCATCACTTTTCAAGAGTAAAATTTATAAGTTTTTTAAAATAGGATTATTGGATTTTAATAATCCCACCTTTTACCAATTGACTAATAATAATCCCAACTGAGAATATTTTTACCACCAGTCCCTACTTTCAAACTATTTTCTTACATTGGACCTCCAGTTAAAAAAAACTTAACGCCGTTAGATTTTATATGACGTGGACATCTACAAACCGTCGGAAAGTCGAGCCAAGCTGGCATTGGTCTCGTGGTGGGTTTTGAAATTGGCTCTGGTGGTGTTTAACTGGTCTCGTTTTTCCGACAAGTCCAAACAGAGACAACAGTGGTGTTTAACGGGACAAGTTAAACACCACCAGAGCCAATTTCAAAACCCACCACGAGACCACTGCTAGCTTACTCGACTTTTCGGCGGTTTGCAGATGTCCTTGTCATATAAAATCTAACGGCGTTGAGTTTTTTTAACGGGGTCCAATGTAAGAAAATAGTTTGAAAGTAGGGACTGGTGGTAAGAATATTCTCAGTTGGGATTATTATTGGCCAATCGGTAAAAGTTGGGATTATTAAAATCCAATAATCCTTTAAAATAAGAATAAAATCCATGAACATCTCATATATAATTTTGTTACTTCATTGTTTGTCTACAAACCATACTACTAATAACAAAATTAGTGATGACTACGAGTAACAGTGATGAATGAGAAATTCAGAATAACTCCAAGGACTAAATATGTACCGAGTCTAATTTATAAATTGCTCCAACTGTTCATTCTCATGTGCAATGCACGTGCATCATAGCTATTGAAATGTCTAAGCCATGCCATTGCTTTCTACACAACAGGTTTGGCATCATAACACAACTCATGGCTTCATCTCTAAACATATCCAAGATTTAAAAAAAAAACTTCCCAAAATGGAAACCCAAAACTTTAAATATTCACAATTACACCACAAATCCACAATAAATTCATAAATACACCATAAAGAACTGTTACCGAGGTCCCGAAAGCTCCATTGCTTCGATTATAAACGAAGACCCTTCTCGAGCATCATTGTGATTCCTCGAGAAACTAAACGTTCTCCCATCACATTGTTGGGCGGGACCCGTTTGTGTCTCGTCCAAATTGCAGGGTTGACCCGTAATACCTTCTAACACCTTCATAACTTCTGACATCTTTGGTCTAGAAGTCGGGTGAGCTCGAGTGCAAAGTAGTGCAAGCTCCACAGCCTTATCTAGCTGCTCTTCATCATAACAACCTTTTAGATCCCTATCTATCAATACTTGCAACCGTTTTTCTTCATATAAAGTTCTAACCTGTATATTTAAAGTCAACCAAGTCAAACATAGACCTTGACCAATAAGTCAACAACAAAGTTAACTTTGACTTTGACTTTTAAGTCAACATGTATGCTTACCAAATCAAGGATCATTCCCTTTTGAACTTGACCATTGCCAGCATCTAATGCTTTTTGTCCTGTTATGACTTCCAAAAGAAGTATGCCAAAACCAAAAACATCAGTTTTTTCAGAAGATTGACCGGTGGAGAGATATTCTGGTGCGATGTGGCCCACAGTACCACGAACCGCGGTTGTGACATGTGAATCCCGGGGGTCTAATAACTTAGCAAGACCAAAATCACCAACAACTGCTTCAAAATTCTCATCTAGTAAAATATTTGCAGCTTTTACGTCTCTATGGATTATTTTAGGGTTGCATTGTTCATGTAAATATAGAAGTCCTCGTGCGGCACCAAGGGCAATATGCATTCTTCTACTCCAATCCAAAATAGGCGTTTCCCGCCCACCGTCTGTTTATAAAAATTAAAGTGAAAGTATAAAAAGATTAGAATAACTATGTGTCTGTGTTGATACTCTTTTCTCTAACAGTTGACCTTTGAAAGTCAAAAAGTTAGATATTTACCTTGATTTTCATCTAAAAGCTATGAACTTTTTACACAAAGATGCAACTATCACCTTTCATAAAATTCAAGTTCAAGTAAAAAAACTATAAAGACTAGAATAACTAATGCAGGAGCATCCAACTCAGTTGAACCCGAACCCGCACCGAACTCACGCCTATGAAAAGACCCGTTGGAGTTGTTGGAAGATGACAATTTATTTGGAAGAGATGAAGCATTATCTTTTGTTATTTATTTGATATTTTAATTTCCTATTTTATCTTTATTTGGTTTCCTATTAGAATTCTCTTTCTTAGTTATAAATTAGGATCTAGGGTTATTGTTTTGGAATTAGTTTTGAGTTTTTGATTATTGATTCTTGTAAAGAAGACCTTTGAGGTTTCTTGAAGCTTTTGTTTAATATTTGAGTTTCTAGCCATTTGATTGCTTCCGTAACTGCATCAATAACTTTGTGTTTATACTCTTTTCTCTAACGGTTGACTTTCAAGAGTCAAAAAGTGAATTTTTACTTCACTTATATAAAAAAGCTATCACCTTTTTACACAAAGATGCAACTACACTAAACTATGTAAGAACCAGTGTAATTTAGCTTAAATTTAAAAAATGTAAGGTTTGACATTCATAAATAGAAGTCAAGAAAAAGCATTGGAAGAAAGTCAACACTTATATACAAACAAAAGGATTAGCTTTATTTACTTACCTCTCAAGCGATCCGCGACACTGCCATTTGGCATATAAGGGTAAACAAGTAATCTCTCATCAGAAGTCAAACAAAACCCGTAAAGGCGTAAAAGATTCCGGTGCAATGCCAGACTTATCATCTCAAGTTCAGTCTGAAACTGTACTTCCCCTGATAAATTAGGATCTTTTAGTCTTTTTACCGCCACCAAACTCCTATTTGGAAGACACCCTTTATAAACAACCCCAAAACCGCCTTGACCTAAAATATTCTTGGAACTAAAGTTCCCGGTTGCAACTTGTAGTTCACGAAATGAAAATCTCTTTAAATGACCGACATTAAACTCATAATCTTGCTGCACTGCAAATGTTTAAAACATTTAACTTTTATAACAAAGAATGCACCATGGGATGTACAAATGTTTGATTATAAGAAGTTGATTATATCATAGAAAACATACCATAGGATGTATATATAAGGCGAGATCGGTACCAGTGGACCCCACAAACAAGAACCATCATAGAAGCCACGAACGTGAAAATAACTCCAAGTGTAACGGAAACAATCCAATGGGGCTGATTGTCATCTTGCTTTCTTGAGTTGCTTTCTATGCAAGTTAAACAAGAAATTATGTATTTACATATTAGACATAGATACTTAAAGTAAAAAAAAACATATCAGCAGTCATAAAGCAAATTCTTTTCATATGGTAGGTTGCATCATGCAGAATTTGGATACGGGTTGAATAGGGAAGTTTTTGGTGTGGGACAAACAGGTCAGCTTGAGCTGACCCGCAAACACTTTCTGTCCATTATCTTCTGTAATTAATTAATGTGTTAAATATTATTACAATAATAATATAAAATTTGGAAGCTAGTAGGAGACAGTATGCAGTAAAAATAAACTTTTAGCAACTTGGGACCCGTATGACCTTTCAACCCGTTTGACCCGTTTCTCTTTTAGCTAAATTATGTCATTTTACCCATTAGAGATAAAACACAACCCAAATAGGAATGTTATTAGTTTAACGGGTCGAGATTGCACATCTCTTGAAAAGGTTTAGAACCAACAAGGCAACAACTGATAAGAAAGATTACCATCTGCCACTTTGGGGACGTTGACACAACTTAATGAGGATGATGAGGTGCAAAGATAATTATTCCCAGTGATCCTGCAATACCAGTTATTCATATAACATTTTGTGTCAGCAATGTTACGCATGAAAAATCTTAAAAACAACATAAATCTTAAACCATTTGATAGCTGTTAATGAATTTGACAAAGTGTGTACTTTCTATATATAATAACACGAACGGTTTGCTAGAAGGAAAAACGTTACCTGTAGTCTTTAGCTCTTATTTTTGGAGAGGCCCCACTGAGATTATTGAACGACACATCCCTGCAACATCCACAATATATTCATAAACGAAATGTCACATTGCAAGTATTTTTCAACTTTATTGGAACAAACATATTGGTAATTGCAAAAAGAAACAACATACAAGAATGAAAGACCTGTGAGGTTTGCCACAGGTCCAGGAATATCCCCTGACAACTTGTTTTTGTTTAGTCTCCTGAAAAATGTGTCGAAAAAGATATTAGATATGCAATGTGAATAAAGTAATAAAATAATGAACGGGAACTTGCATAAGAACTTACAGATAACTTAGACGAGTTAAAGAACCCAAAGAGCCTGGGATTTCACCAACAAACTGATTACTTGATAAATCAAGAGTTTCTAGTCCTGTAAGTTTTCCAATTTCAGCTGGGATTGGACCTGATAATGCGTTGTTCTGTAGTAACCTATAAGAATTGCATTTTAAATATAAAATATGTTCATCATTTGGATAAATCTTAGTCTATAAATATGATCAAACATAGAAAACATAATAATGAAGAAATCCTGATATAAATGTAATGAATGCATTCAATGAACTTACAATGTGCGAAGGCGTCCTAAGTTCCCAATACTTGGGGATAATGTGCCTGCTAATCCGGTACTAGCCATTTCACTAAGAAGCATTTGCCATAATATTAAAACAAAAGTTGGATGCACAATATATAAATATGCTACAAATGGAAAGTTTTTGTATTATCAATGTAATGGAAGTCAAAATCTTGAATTTGAAAATGGGCAACCGAATCTTTGAACGATCATATTGAACTCTTTGTTAAAAACTAACCGTCAGTCTTGTCAAAATGCCAATAAAACACTGTAATTTACAAGAAAAAGCGATTTCACACACAAAAGTGGAAACGAAACTACTGAAAAAAGAATTTTTTGAACATGACATTTCAGGGGTGTTTGGATATGCTTTAGAAGTGATTATATCAAAATATCAAGCCACAATAATCAATTTTGAGTTGGGAAAAAAGTGATTATGATTATAGTTTTTTATATAATCACATTTGAAAAAACATAGCAGTAAGAAAGCTAATCATTGAGAAAATTGCAGATTACCAAACTATCCCTGACTTTAAACAACTGATTATCTGATTTTGATTCTTTAAGCCACAATAATCATTTCAAAACACAAATCCAAACATCCTCTACATGTTTTAAACAAAGATTTAAATGTCAAAAAGATGGATAAATATGAATACTAACAGAGAAATTACAAAACCCTCAGAAGAACAAGCAACCATGTTCCAAGTACAAGGATCAACAGAATTAATATCCCATCCATCCAGCACATGGTACTCATCAATCATTTTACCCTTCATAGACATCAATGCAGCCACTGTCCAAAAAAAAAAATCAACCTTTTCAATTATTATAAGTAAACAACCCTCAAAACAAATTCTTAACTAAACAAAAATCAAATCCAAAAATGTGTTTTTTATAAAAATGTAATCTTTTTTTGTTTTGTACTTTGCAATGCACCCAAAAGGCTTACCTTCATAATTGACCCCTTTTGGAGAAAGAAGATTATCAGAAGCACCCACCATTGAAACCAAAACCCTAAATAAAATCACCCACAAAATTACAAACTTCATATCTTTATCATTGGTTGATTTCTGGCAATACCCAGAAATATTCTGGCAAAAAGATCTAAAAAGATGGAAACTTGAGTCAAAATCTGGTTGGTTTCTATAATTGTAAAAACAAAATGTTGTGTTTTTTGTTTAATCTTCTTGGAATCAAGTTCCTCGAGTAACTAAAATGATAAAATTTAGCTTGTTGCTGGTGGTTTTTAATGTAGGGAAATGAGTAAATAAATGAGGTTATGAACATTGGGAGTGATGTGGGGAAATTGGGGAAATAAATTTTCAAAGTGAATTGAAAATTTGTGAAGAAAGAGATTGTTGAGATTTGAAAAATGACAAGATGGTTCCCTTGTCATGGGTCAACTGACAAATTAACTATTAGTTTGATTATCAGAACTGTAGTCTTATTTTTTGCTGACACTGATTTCTGTTTTCATATGAAAAGATATTAACTTTTTAATAATGTATGCATAAAATAAATAGAATCTAAAGATCTAGACAGGTAAATGCTTCTAATATATAATGATTAATTTCATATTTATCAATTGAACCTTCTCTGATTATTAAATACAAAAACTTTACAAGATTATAAGTTTATAACCGAGTTTTTAATAGTTTACACTAGTTCTTTATAAGTATACTTTGTAAGTAATAAGTTTAATTATTTTTTAAAAACATATCATTTGATGAAACAGATCAAGATCCATTATTAGTTGGGTCACATTTCTAATCCGGTATCTAGAGGTAGCATTTTCAACCTAGTTACTTATAAGTCGATTCAGGTTATGATTTATCTTCTACCGGTAAAACCAGATGATAAAAATATAGGTTGAACACACAAAAAGTAGCCCAAATTATTTACATAACAAGGTAAACATAGCATCTACCGAAAATACAAAGCATAGCTGTATTGTATAACTAGGGTCGAAAAGCAGCAGTGCGCAAGAAACCACCAAAACTCCAAACCTCTCGGTTCTACCATCTCTTGTATTTAATTCTAGCCAATGCATAAACTTAGATCTTGGAGAAACAAAAAACATATACAGAACCAACTTCTCGGACAAACACGACACATACAACAGACCGCCTTAATATCTATGACCCCACCACAGGCTGCACAAACTGTAGATTCATTTGCTTCTTCACATGATCCGGGATTAACCTGTTTATGAGCTCCACAGATGCCTCCAATAACTGAATAACCACAAAAATAAAATAAAAATTAATTATAATAATAAACCACCCAAAAAATATGAATTAACTAACATGCACAATACCTCTTGTTTGAAGTCAAAGAGAGGAGGTAGCGGTCGGCCATTTGGTAAGTGAACATTAGGTTGTCGTAGCTCATCAAAGAACGGATGTGCTATTGCTTCAAGCTAAAAACAGTTATAGAATTAAGATTTAAGAGTAAATTTATTAATGTAATATACAACGAGAGAGAGCATACGAAAAACCTTATTTATAATAAACTTACAGCATTGCAGCGAAGACTTGGAGAGTACTGTAGGAGGCGAGAAGCAAGATCAATTGCTTCAGGAGGCATCCGCTTATGAAAAACCTTAAACAAACAAACAGCAAGAAAATTAAAGTTTACATCATTTAACATAGATTAGCAGCTAGTAAATCATACCTTATGCCAAGGGTGAGCCTTAATTTGAGGGAATCTGAAATCGTTGTAGTTTGGATTCATGCAACGAATTTCTTCTCGAGTTGGTGTGCCCAAAACCTGATATAAACCAACCATAAGAAACTATAAAATTATAAAATCAAGTTTTATATATTACTGATTACTGCACCTTGATGATCTCCACAAGCTGGTCAACTGCATTTTCTCCAGGAAATAATGGCTGTAAGAAATTTAAAACTAGTAAACGATTATTGCAATGTTATGAAAACAGACGATTAAGTTGCAAACCTGTCCAAGAAGAAGTTCAGCCAGAATGCAACCAGCAGACCAAATATCAATGGAAGTAGTGTATTCAGTAGCACCAAAAATGAGTTCTGGTGCGCGATAGAAACGTGAACATATGTATGATATGTTTGCTTCTCCCCTCACCTAACCATAGTCAAATATGGCATGAAAATCCCAAGAAAAATACTTTTTACAACTTTCTTATTGTAAATTGTAATATTTGGAAATGGTATAAAAAAATTAGTATATACGGACGACTGTCGTTATGATTCGAAACTAAATAATGGGATAACGTCTACAGAGGCCACCAAACAATGCAATAGCGTTCATTTACCTACCAAATCTGCCTAAAATGACAAAAATACCCCTGATTCATATTTGTTTAGTATTCTAAACTTCAAAATGTGAAATTTAGACAATTTTAGGTGATGGGGGTGGGGCAACGGGGTGGTTGGTGTGCTTTACTGTACAATAAATGAATGCACCAACTCAAAATTCGATTTTAATAAGTTTGAACTTTAGGGCGGTTTTCTAGATTTTAAAAAACTGAAGTCAAGGGCATAAAGGCCATTTAATCATTTCTGGGTGTGACTGAAACCGATTGCAAATTGAGGTAACCTTTTTGGTGTTTTTATAGTTCATTGACCCAACCGAACCTTTTGTAATAGTGTGGTGGCCTTGTATGCATTGTCTTATTAAAAACATGTAAATTTTGCGACAAATAGAACCAATGAAAATATATGGAATGTGAACAAGTAACGTACTAGCATTTTCGCACTTCCAAAGTCGCAAATCTTGACTTGGTGAGTCATAGGGTCCACCTGTGGGAAAAGTAAAAAAAAAAGATAAATAAATAAGCTTTAAGAGATTCATAAAAATAACAATAAGGAAAAGAAAAAAAAACTCACCAAAACATTCTGAGGTTTCAAATCCCTGTGGCATACTCCGGTAACCATATGCATGTATGCCAGCCCCCTAAAGATCTGAAACTTTTACTAGTTAGTCCCCGTTAAAAAAAAAGAAACAAAACTAGCCCTTGTGATGAAGGAAAAGACTCACTTGATATGTGTAAAGTTTCACATAAATAAGGGGCATACTTTGGTGTAGGTTATCATAATGTTTTAAAACTCGATAAATTGTCTCTGGGACATATTCCATGACTAGGTTTAGAAAAACCTCATCTCTGCTTGTAGTAGAAAAGAAACAATGTTTTAAGGAAACAACATTTGGATGGTCCATCGCGCGCATTAATTGCAACTCGCGGTTCTTGTATCTTTTGTCTTGCAAAACCTTTTTTATAGCAACGGTTTCTCCGGTTTCTAAGCATTTTGCCTGAAATAATAAAAGATTAGAAGAAATAGTAAAACACAAATACGTAACGTTTAAAGGAGAGATAAACTTCGTGTACCTGGAAAACGGTTCCAAAAGATCCAGTCCCTACAACGCGCTCTGCCATGTAACTAAGGGTCTGCACGAAGTTGAAATAATCAGTTTAGAGATTTAGCAAATCTGATTCATTGATTATGATTATGATTTAACCAAAATATATTTATTAGCAAGTGTTGGATCGATACGCAATAAATACAACTCCATGTGAATAACGCCAATAAAATAAAGAAATCTTGGATAAATTTCATAGAATCATGATTGACTGAGATCAAACATGATCCCAGTTGACCAAAAGGACTCACCTTTATGAACCGAATCAGTTGTAAGATTCAGATCGGTGATGTAATTTTAACACAAAACTTTTACAAGAAATGAATCATACCTGTTTTGGTTCTCCATTCTTGCCTCCAATTGTAGTTGATATGATGTGGCCAGCTTCTGCTTCATTCCCATCAACAACAGGAGCCGACATTTCCTGCCCCAATTATCAAGTAATTTAGTCAAACAACTTGTTGATAAATGATACCATTTATGAGAACAAATGCCCAAAAAACCCTTTTTTGTTGATAATTTAATCAAGAACTGTTATTCACTTCACCCACATATAGTTCATATCATACGCGTCTTTTCGACTTTTCTTTTCCCTACTTTACCATCTTAGTCCTAATCTCACCGAAAACGATATTGAACAACATTTATTAAAAAAAAACTAAAATGTATCTATTATTTAAAATGTTTGTCAAGCAAAAAATGTCTCGAACAGCCGTCATTCACATCGCATCCCACTATGAAGAGAATTTGATACAAACTACCAAAACAAAATATAAAAAATAACAAATAGTAAGACATTCAAATTTCAAGCAACTATTAGATGCATAATAGTTATGGCCTATGGGTTTAACTGATTCTTGAAACCTTACAGATTCTAAGACAGTGATTTTGATTTTGATTGGGTAAAAGATTGCTTCAGGAAAACTGATTAACAAGAACAATAACAGAAAAATCGTTTCAAATCACACAACTTTAGAAACTAATTTGATTTCATGAGAATTAGAAGCAAGTTTTAGCAACAGAAAATCTTTACAGAAAAACACACACACAGCATGGTACCAGATCAAGAACTCATGAACACAATCCAAAACAACATAAAGTTCAAAAATAAATCAAAATCCTACAACACAACACTGATCTAGCAAGAATCAACTAACACCACCAAAAATCCAACATAAATTGCTACAATCTAAACCTTTGAAACCCTAATTGCAACCCTAGCACACTGCAAATCAGCTTCATCAAAACACCACATTTATCACAAAAAAAAGTACCGGTACTCTAAATATAGCCCTCACTCAATAAAATCAACTCGAAGATTTCAGAATCAGAAACCCTAACCTCAATTCTTTATGCTCCAACAAAATACAGTTTTCTTGTAAAACCCCCAAATTTATAGAAATCAAGAAAGTAGATTTACAAAAGAATTCCTTGTGGAGGAAGATGCACAAACCTTGCCACCGGGCATTCCGGGCTCCGGCGAGGTGAGCGTGACGGCAAAAAGGAGAAAATTTTGTTTTCTTCTTTTGGTGGGTTAAAGAAAGCAAAAAGCAATCCTTTTTTATTAAATTTTCCGGTCATAAAGAGACCCCATGACACAAACAATTACATGTGAATACAGCTCCCCTCTCTTTTGGTATGTTCTGAGGTCATGAGAGAGAATGTGAGCAACTCTATTTCTGTTGCTTTACCCTACAAAAGGGTCTTTTTATATTTTTCTTGATCATGCTTTCGACCCTTTAAGACTCTACTTTGCAAAATTCATGAGTTATGGAATGAGTGTTTTGCAAGAAGTGAAGTTGATGATTTTTGCTTCTAATTTCCATGGTTTCAATGTTTATGGTAACCGTGATTTATGGTATCTTTTGACCGTTAGTGAGAAAATCGTGAAATCAGTCATTTATTCGGATTCCGTGTAGTAATCTGAGTGTTTAGTTATGCCTATAGTTAGGTGTTACACGACACTTAGGTTGTGTGTCGACTTCGGCTCGCGTAGTCCACTTATGCCAAGTTAGAATTACATTGGGAGAACTTATATGTGAAACCACATTCGTGTATGATCGATCGCCTATGACTCGATGAGTATAAAGTTTTGATAACAATAAATATTTAAGTCGGTTGTATTTTTATTCAATAAAGTTGTTAAATAATTGAAGTTAAATGAAGAGAAAATAATGTTCAATGCATGAAAAGCATGTATGTTTTTGTTGATACTATATAATACATTTTTTAGAGTATGAGAACTATACTACATAATTGTGGTACAATATTGAGGGATATGCGAACTATGAAACGTTACATGACATATTATTTCCATTATAAGATAAGTTTATTGTAATTTCACCTCTAGCTTTAACAACATTTTACGTCGATGTGTTTTTGAAGGCCGACATCCTTGACTTATGTTAGGTTAATAGCGTCTAGAAGTTGTTCTAATTTTTTCAATTTAGTGACCGATTTTAACAAATAATGCAGTTTTGGTATTAGAAACGGGGCTTGTATGTATTGCAATTTTTGGCGAAAGAAAGAGATGATAGAGAGAAGATAAAAAATAAGCATTTTCACAAAGTGTTTTAACAGCATGTTTGACAAGATACAAACCTTTATTAAAGTAACTACTTAAATTTTCCTCTCTCAATGCTCCGTTGGAAAAACATGCATTACAAACAAGTACAGTAAGCTACCAATGTTGCATTATATTTTTTATATTAACCACTAAATTAACAATATGAAAACAATATATAGACATTGTTAACCTAGCAAAAGGCAAGAAGTTATGGACACCAATGATGACATAAAAAGTTGAAAATATACAAACCATATTGAATGTTGATTTGAATGAGTTGTTAGTCAATTTAAGACAACATTTGGCCATCCCCACATCATGTGAGCTTCTCTACTATATTCGTACAATGCAACGGTAAAGACATTAAGATGCTTGTAGACCTCGGAGATGTAGCTTTAAGTTCATTAAAAAATTATAAGAAGACTCGGCCCTTTGTAGAAAAAACAACAAACTGGAAGTATGCCCCAACGTTTTCCACCAAGTGTCATGAAAACCTACGCCTATGAAATGGAATTAATCATGCTTTGACCTTTTGATAAGTTGATATAGTTTCACAACACCACATGCATGATTGATCTCACGAACCAACTGAAAGCAACGATTGATGTTGTGATTTAAAAAAGCTCTAATTGCTTAGATCACTATCATCCATAAAATACCAACAATCCATGTTGATCTCTTAGTCTAATGGGGGAATCATTTAATCAGCCTGCTTTATAACAACGTTTGTGCAAATAACAATAATAATGTAAAACGGGGAAATCACGAGAATCCCATTAACCAAACTTCTTTACTAAGATATTCGTTGACTTTTTTTAAAATGATCATTTTGACTGTTACATACTTTCTAATAGCATGGAAACCAACAACAAACGAATACGCGGACCACATTTATTTTATTGATTTGCGCCAATTGACGCAAAACTTAGAGAGATCTACGTTTATTGACACAAAAGTACATAACCTTAAATACCTTAATTTAAACCTAATTTAAACAAAAAGTTCAAATCAATTTGAAAGATTAATTAAAAGAATGGTTTGATAAAAAACGAAGACTAAAAGAATCTTTTATATAACTAGATTCCCTACAGTGTACCTTAGTCAACATCACACTACCAACGAACCTTCATCGTCTTATTAATATGGTTTGATCAAACAAAACGACGTCATCTTGTTTGAACTGTGGTTTGATCAAGCAAACATCATCTTCTTCGTACTACGTTTGAATGACAAATATTTACATTTGAGCAAATAGGGAAAACAAGTGCATTTGCCCCAATATCACATGAACAGCTTACTTTCACCTCTTCATATGAAATGAGTGGTTTGTGTGGCCCATATGTGTGTATTAAAATAGAAATTTAACTATTTATTTGAGTAGGTAACTTATTTTGATGATATAACTATATAATGTTAAACATACATGATAACCTATTTTATATCTATTTACATTATTAGATTAAAACATACATGATGCATATTATGTCTACACAATGTGTGGTAATGACCTTGGACAATTTTGGGGTTTTGGAATTATTTTTCGGTTGTAAGATCGAATTTTCTCGGACTTTTCCTGATTTTTTTGTGTAATATACTTTGGTTATTATATGTAATAATATAATATTAAATTCTCGTGGGTGCCGTGTTGACAATTGTCCATTTTAAATTTGGTGTAAATTGGAGTAAAATGTCGAAGAATGTCAAATTTGGGTAAAAAGTGTAAATGTAAACTTTTGTGACCAAAACTTAATAAAGGAGACTTGATGGACTAATAAACAAACAAACGAAAGTTTTGAGTCGGTTCTTATGTTTTGGTCACAAAAGTTTTGAGTCAGATAAAGGCCAAAGTTTTGAGTCAGTTCTTATGTTTGACAATAAACAAAGAAACAAACTAATTAACCTAGTAAAATCTCACCCATATAAAGGTGAGGTACCCAAGACTTCATTAAAATGGAGAGATCTTGGATTCAAGTCCCACTTGTGATAAAAAAGGGTTTCAGGTTAGGCCAGGAGGTTTTCTCACATGCATATAGTGGATTTCCTCCTGAGGGTGTGGAGATGATCGGGTGCGCCAGTGATCCGTCAGTGATCCAAATTACCGTTAAAAAAAAGCAAACTATTGGCGATGTATAAGGAGTATCATAGGATAATAGAGAGGCGGCTCATAGTGGGACCCCTAACCCAAAAACTATTTGTTAAGATAACAAGTATAAAATTCAGATAGCATATAGATAACATCTAGTGTAGCTAAACAAAACAAAACAAGGAGTACTAAATAGTAATAATAGGCTACATGAGCACTTACCGCATATAAAGTAACTAAATACAAATGTGTAGGAAGAATCTAAGGCACTAAAAACAAAAGGCTAGGTCAAACCAGAGTTATGTAGCACATTGTGTTCAGGCAGGTTGGCGTAAGTGAAGAACATACACATGAGTTTTATGTTTTACGATACCAAAGCAAAGTTCAAGTGCGTGTTCCTTGTTTGGCTGATACAAAGGTGAAGAAGGAAGAAGAGGTACCTACCCCAAATCAAGCTTCTAATCTACTTTGAATTGCATCTCTAGCCTTTCTAAGTGGTTGGGATAACTTGGAATCAAATTGGTAAGCCTTCCTCCATTTACTTTATTCATATGTAGGGATTTTGATGGGTTTAACTCAACTCAAAATTCTTGAATTTTATGGTTTCTATAGTGTTTAATAGCTTATAAATTAGAATCTATCACCTAAGATGATTGAAAGTTGTTAAAAACCATTAAATCCAATTATGTTGCAAAATCAAGAAGTTAGGACAATAAGTTCTTGGTGGGTTTGTTGCTCAAAACCTAACTTATGGAAATAGATTATATTTATGGTATCTAAATGTGTGGAAACATCACAAATAATGTTTAGGAAGTGTTGGAATTCATCAATCATGAATACATAGCCTAAATCAAGAATTTGTTATGTGTTCTTGATTAATTTTGACCTAATTTGACTCAACATAGTATTTTGAGAAAAAAAAGTGTGTTTTAATAACTAATATCACTATTTGAATGTGTTGAGATCAAAAAATTTAGTTAAAGTATGAAAATTATGATTTTTGGTAAAAATGACGTTTTTTTTAAATAAAAAATTTAAGCTTTAAATGTCAAAATGATGAATTGACAAGTCTAATTGACTAAAAATGGTTTTAACAGATTACTTGCACCTATTTAAATGTGTTTGAGATGTTAAAAGTGTAAATGGAAGTAATCAAAAGATATTATGCAAGTTTTAGGTTGAACGGTGTGTCAAGAGGCTTAAAATTCATATTTAAGTGTCCAAATATGGTCAAACAATCTCAATAGCTTGGCGAGAGTATCGATTTCACTTCATCATGTCGGTGACTTCTTAGTCTGTAAGTTTCTCTAATTTTAAGTATGTAGTTTGTCATTCTCTCTTTTCTTTCAAATTGAACGGAGATAAAAACTAGAGTAAGTTACGCCATTGATCTTTGTGGTAAGGTCAAATTTCATTTCTTTTGATAATTTACGCATATGATTTCAACTGTTTACTCGACCATAACGCATTTGTGAAGGTCCATGGGTCTACTTTAAACCGAAACTAATAGATATCAAATCCCATAAATTCCAGCCTAGCAATTTGGAAAGTCAAACATAGAAGAGCCGTATGGACAGGTCAAACACGGGTTGCAATAACAGTAAGAAGAGAGTTAATGAAGGTTGTGTTAGGCGTAAACATACGGGTCAAATGCAGGTTGCAAGAACTGTAAGAAGAGTTGATGGAGATTGTGTTAGGTGTAAACGTACGTGGTAGCTCTTCAAACTCCTTTCCTCCGTTTGTGGGTTACTTGAATTAGCATTTCTAAAAAACAAGCGCTTGTCTATTTTAAGACCAAACATGTTACAGTTGAGTGAACAATTGAGACCATATGCGTAAGGAAAAAAAAACCAAACGTGTTACAGTTGAGTAAACAACTAAGACCATATGTGTAGGAAAAAAAGGCGAAAAGTTAAATTTGACATTGCCATAAGAACCATCCATGTAACTTACTCTAAATATAATGATAATCTACTTAAAATAGTCAGTGGCATTTTTGGAGTTATCTTAATAATTTTAATCATATATATATATATTATACTTAAAAATTACTTGATTATCTAACCTATATAACATAAAACTACACAAATAAACCCATTCCAGGGAAGAACATAACTTACCACCCCTGCTTACATTTTGTTCTTTCCATTGTCATTCCAACTGATATCTAATTCAGAAGTTGGTATCTCCCAGCATCAAGTAGGGCTGTCCAAAATGTTCGACGCTCGAAACTCGCTCGAACTCGTTCGAAAAATGCTCGGAAATATGCTCATTCGATTTCGGCTCCGTTTGAAAACGAGCCGATCGGCTCGGTTCGGTTTGTAAACGAACCGAGCACGAGCAAAGGTACGCTCGCTCGTTGCTCGTTCGGTTTGGCTCGAATTAATTTTTAATTTATATATATATATATATATATATATATATATATATATATATAAAATGAAGGAATTCATATTTTATACATTTATAAATAACTCTTTTGGTCCAATCCATAATGGAACTTTTTATAGCCAGTCAAGAGTAGCCCAACTTAAAACTTAAAAAGAAAAAAAAAACTCTTTAGTAATTACGTTACTTCACTAGTTCACCCTCAGAGCCCTCTCCTCAATTCAAGTCTCAAATCGTCTCTGCCTAAAATCCCTAACCCTAATCGGACACCGCCCTCACGAGCAGCCTTTGTAGCTCTGCAATTCAAGTCTCAAATTGTCTCTCCCTCTTGGTCAGTCGATCAGCCTTTGCGGCTCACGATCAGCGACGCCGAGCGATGAGCATCTTTTGCGGCTCTCCAATTCGAAGGGCATACTAGACAGTAGGGTTGTCCAAATCGCTCGCCGCTCGCTCGACACTCACTCAGAAAATTAATGCTCAGATAATGCTCGTTCGATTTTCCGCTCGGTTGTAAACGAGCCGATCGGCTCGGTTCGGTTTGTAAACGAACCAAGCATGAGCAAAGGTCCGCTCGGTTCGGTTCGTGAACAGCCTTAGTATCAAGTAGGTCCAGTTTTCTTGCAAGTTTAGTATTTGTAGGACAAATAAACTTCAAGTGGCTTCAATCTTAGATTTTCATATCCAAGAGCAAGCAACATTGATTGTTCAAACAGCCTCGTGTTAAGAGCAAGCAACATCAAAGGATTCAAGTTCAAGTCATATTTTTTTGTCGAGAACAAGCAACATCGAAGAGTTCAAGTCTTAATGTTTCATGTTCAAATCTTAAATGTTATCGGATTACACGTGTAGCTTTACACTTTCTTATCAATCATGTCAAGACTTCTTGTTCACTCGAGTGTAACTTCAATTTGACTCTCATTCAGTATAACCTAAATCGGTAAAGTGGTAAATTATCACCTCTAATGTTCTGTAATTTGTTCTTTGCATACCAAAATGTGTCTTTATCTAACAAGAGTCAAACTTTGGTCATCCTAGAGAAATTTCATGTGTAGTCGAGTCGATATATTTCTAGACAGATGATTGGAAAACCTAAACTTCTATAGCTTTTCTAACCATTTAATGATTTAGTTCCATTTTTAACAATAATCTAGAGGCAATTATGAGATGAATCTATGGTTAAGAATTAAGAACTGAAAAACAGGTCTATTATGGAAGTTGAATTTGATAACCAAAAGTTATAAACAAAATGAATAAGAGAACAAAAAAAAGGTCAAAGATCATACAACTTTATCATTGAATATGAGAACCATAGGCTAGAAGTCTTGGCACCAATACTTAAACTTATGAGCCAAGAATATTTTTTACAATCTGTCAACAATAAGCCTTTTTTTGTGTGGTTAAAACGAGCATTATTCAGAATCTGCTAAATCAAAATCACTTTGGATAACAAATTTATATGTATTTGGAACACACCAACAAAGTGTAATTACTAATTAAACATGAATTCAAAGTGCCATAATCAACTAACCTCATCACCTGTGTGACCATCATCAAGCAATAGCACCTCCCAATCTCTGCTTTCAGCTGAATCACTATTGGACCAATCACTAAGCTCCAGTGAATCATTATCAGAGTATAAAGGTGAAGAAATAACATCAAGAACCTTCAAGTTGGGTGGAAAAATGAAACCTTTGGCTTCCAAACGAGACAGAACCTGCCAACAAAAATAGAAAAAAAATGAGAAAAGATTATAAGTTTATAACATCATATTCGTCATCATCCAACCTATTTTTGCCAAATTTGGTATAAACGAAACTAGATTCATACTAGAGTGACCTATAAAGTAGTTCATCCCAATTATAATCAATATTTTCCACAATGTAGTCAAAGGCGCAAAAGACGCTCGCCTAGGTGCTCAGGCAAGGCGAGGAATAGCCATACCACCTTGCGTCCATCAAAGCACTCAGGCGAGGATTGCGGTCAAATTCCAGCCAAAACTAGTCTGAAACATCTAAAAATGACCTGGAACATGTCTAAACTAGCCTAAAATAAGTATAAGACCCCTAAAAATGGCATGTTTATACTGTGCGCCTTGCTAGAAAGCCCTTGCTATTTAAGTGCCTTGCGCCTAGGTAAGAGGCTCACCCTTTGGCCTTTGCGGCTTGCCCCTTGAGCCTTTGCCGACACAAACAGCAAAAAGAAAAGTAATTTTACCTTAAAACAGAAAATCCCAATTTTGAGCTCCTGGACATGGCGTAAATTAAGTATAAACCCTTTAAGCATCTCTTCTTCGGCTTCTTTAGGAGTCGTCTCATAATGCCCACACTTCGTATAATCTAAATCAGCTTCAACTAACGAAGACACATTCACCAACAAAACCTTCCACAACAACAAATCATCTTGTATCGTTAGTGACAAAATATTCGGAGCATTAATTTCAACAACATCCGCAAGATCATCAGACACGTCATCAGGAACCATGTATCCCGAAAACACCAAGTTCTTAACACTCTTTGATGTAATATTAAGCCGCCTGTAACCATAACAATTACCCAACACCAAAGTCTCCAACACAGGACTCCCTGATAATATATTTTCAATCAAATCTTCATCTAAATTGCCATGAGATATGCATAAACTCCTAAGTTTTTTCCAACTAACCGCACCGGTAGGATTAAACACACATCCTGACAATGTCAGATCAGTAAAACATGAACTGATGAAAAAAAATTGATCTAACAGAAACTCAGCTTCACATTCTATATTCCATAACGTCAAATTAAGCTCTTCAACGTTACAATTAATAGCGTAATGAATCCAATTGTTGACCTGAGATTCAAACCGGTAATCATAGCTGCTATACACTCTGAATTTGTTGAGTTTCAATTGGCGGCATTGAGCTAGGGTTTTGTCGACAAACGAATAGAAATCGGAACGCGGTTGATTTTCGCCGTGATGGAAGAAGATGAGGTTAGGAACCGAAGTCCAAAGATGTTTCCATCGTTTGGATAGTGCGCCGGTTCGAATGGCGTATTTTGTGGCGGGTAAACGAGAAAGGATTTCAATAAGTAAGCAATCTGGTAACGTACCGATTCGATCTTCGTCTTCTTCCTCCTCCTCGATGATTTCTTCAATTCTTATCCGTTTCAGGGAGATTTCAGGTTGATTTTGCTCTTCTTCCACCGTTTCTGGTGCGGCAACGGAGCTCTCGTTGGTTTCCTCCATGAAAACTTGAACCGAATTCACATCAGGCTTAAAGTCAAGATACGGAAAAGGTGAAATAAAGTTTTATACCTGGTCCCTAGACTTTGTAGAATTGCATTTTCAGACCCTAAAAGAAAACGATACAACCAATACCATCTCTATGTTTAAAAAAGATACGGAAAAGTCTATAACGCAAGGGGAGATACTCATCCGGATCCAACTTGGCAAAAGCAAACGAACAAGAGAGCGTTGGAGGGAGGGTGTTTGCTTGTGTGCGTTTGGATTTTCGAACGCCTGCAAACGCGTTTGGTGGGTCAGTCTCTCTCACACACCTATATTTAATATTGTTTTATATAAAAGAAATGAGTGTTTGAAAGAGAATGTAGTGTTGGAGTAAAAATGAGTGATTTTAAATGATGAGTGAAAATCTGATGTGGCCCGTTTGGTTGTGTTTTTCTCATCCACCATTGTAGATGCTCTCATGATCGTGTGTGGAACTTTTTACCTAAAACACGTTAAACAACGCATCACACATGTTTAACAAAGTTAATTGTATACACACCGATAAAAAAATATAAACTCAATGATATACGAGACTCATACAAAAGTGTTGAAAAGTGTTTATGATAGTCGGTAAGGGTGCTAAACGGATATCGTAGGTTGGCGGGTCCAACCCAACATGAACCTTAAATTTGACATAGACACGGACACATGAACTCGAAAACGACCACTTAACTTGATTTTTTTTTGCATTTTAATAATTTAAATTTATAAATTTACAACCAAAATGCAAATGCGTATAACATACTTATGTTTAATTATAAAACCTTATGTCAATTTTTTAGCAGCATTTAAATTTTAGCATAAAATATCCAACGAGATTAATTTATGGCATAAAACATATTTTTTTCCCTAAAGGTTAAAAAATAAATGGGTCAAGGCTCTTTACCACGTGGTTGTGGGTTCGAGTCCCACAGATGGCGCCAACAAAGAAGTAAAGGCCGGAGCCCATCTTATAGGAGGAAATGGAATCACCACATGAGAGGATATGAACTGCGATGGTTGATCCATGTTGTTCTGAACTGCAAAACAAACAACACCAGATAGCTTCGTTACAAAGAGGAGGGACTTTCGATGACTCGACTCCGGCGTGAGAATAAGTATATGATAGAATAACATGTATGATGATGTAAGCGGTGAAAAGTGTGAGAATTAGGTCATACCTTTTGATTATCATCTCTATGGCTTTCATATGCTCTTTCCGAGGTGAATGCACGACGTGTTTAGTGATCCCTCACTGTTTGTTATAGTTTGTTATATACGTTGTGAGGTTGACCCCTAATGTGGTATTAATAGGAACCAGATGTCCAGATCGATGCTTTATAGGACTAAGAAAGTAGCATAATGATATTCAGACAATACTACTTGTAGGGCTGAAAACAATTGTATCAGGTTCGTAATATCCAGACGTTCCATAGATTCAGTTCATCCGTTCCTAGGGTGTAACCCCTTCATGTCAGGTTGACTCGAACACGACCCATTTTAACTGGATATGTTTGCGGATTCGACACAAACCCTTTTTATACTAAACTTAAACCCATAAATTTCATATTAAATTCGCATACGTTTTTTTTTTCGTATAAGAAATTATCACCCATATAGTAAGTCTATTGAAAATGAATTCACAGAAGGATGTGTTTTACGAAATGAAGAATAGGATGCCATACCTAAGGGGAAGAGTGTCATCCCTAACATCTTTGACACTCAATCTTCTCCACATCAATGCTACATCATTTTTCTCATTAAATTCCTAAATCATCTTTAAAAGCGAGGTGTGTCATCTTTCACATCCCTAAACATTAATTTTAAAAAAAAATAAATAATAAATGTAAAGTAATTAATAATATTTAAAAATTAAATTTTATTAATAAAAAATACAAACTAAAAAAAATTACATTTCAATTAAAAATAAAAAAATAGCTATCAAGGTTGGGTATGCAAACTCTTGAAATGTGCTTGACAAGAATGGTAATCTTACCCCAACCAAATGTTGTATGTTATGCATTCTATCCTAGATAATTTAGATATTGCTATTAAAAAAATGTTATTTATCAAATCAATTATAATTTTTTAGAAAACAACCTATAATAAGTAATAACATACCAACATATTCTAAACCTAACAATAGTGAATTTTTTGCTAAAATGGACTATGGGGTATTGGGTAATTATCACATTTAGGGCTTCTTTCCCTAGTATTACACATTTGGGGTTGTCGCCCTTCCAAAGGGCGACGGGTTTGAAAGATCTCACTCCAATCATTTGAAATGTACTGTTTTTGTCAGTGTACCAGAACCTGTCGCCATTCCAAAGGGTGACAGCTTCCAGTCAGTCGTCCATCTCAGCTTGGTATCCTTGTCATTATCCTAGTCACAGAATCTTCAAACCCGTCGCCCTTCCCATTGGCGATAGCTTTTACTTTTTATGACTTGTCCCATCAACCTGTGAAAGCTCTCCCATCCAAGCAAACCCGTCGCCCTTCCCGTTGGCGAGAGCTTTTAAGATGTACCAGTCCACATTCAATTCGAACCGAGATGTCAAATCACCCATTACAAATTTCAAACCCGTCGCCCCTACAATAGGCGAGAGCTTTTAAGATGTACAAGTCCATTTTAGCAAAAAAATCCAACAATAGCATATTCTACAACGGACTACGTAGTTTTATCAAATCGTTCGTTAACTTTTTTTAAAAACGGAATGTGCGGTTTTCTTTATTTTTATCAACATTAAGGTATAACTTTTATTAAAAATTGAGTTATATTTAAATTTGAGTTTTTTTTGCTATCGTGCGCTATAGCGAGTCTGCGTTTCGACATAAGTTTTCTCCACCCAAACGAGCTAACCCCGATAACGAATAGAATCCCGCAGCGAAGCGCGGCGAAAAAAGAAAACTAGTTTGATTTAGGAAAAAAAACTAATGGGAGTACTGCCACTTATCCAACCAATACCACTTATCCAACCAATAACTAGTTTCATTTTCCAATTTTGTTTTTCTTCCTCCTTTTACTTTCTTTACTATTAGATTATCTGTAATAGGGTGTCAAAGGTAATGACGTGGTCCAACATTGCAGTCATTTTTGGGACGTTTTTGGGCAAACACCTCGCCATAGGGGCGTTTTTGGGCGTGAGGCAAACCACGGAGAGGGGCAAAACAAGAAAAAAGAGGGGCGTGAAGATTTTTACCGACGTGGAGGGTGGACCACGTCCTCGGCGTAAGTCTACTACGGAGAGTCTTATTTTCTTTTATAATTAAACATTATAGCTTTATTATAATCTAGTAACAACTTTTTTACACACATATACAATTATTTAATTATTACATGTATTTTTTTTTATAAATAGAATAAATCTCCTATCAACTTTTTTTTAATATTGCTATTGCATATTTATACATACACAAATGACAAAACAACTCAACATCTCAAATAATTGGACGTAGATAGTCAATTACACCATTGATAAACTCTTACTTTATTCCACTATAAATTAAAATGAAAAAAGAAAATACAAAATGGTTGAAAAATACACCTTTTTTATAAAGAGAATTTTAAAAAAGATAACACGTGTTAGATCTTTAAGTGGTAGGAGGCATCTGACGCATTAGTACACATGTCAACACCACATGATGAATGGGTGAAACATGTTTTAATTTTCATTGGTTGAAAGTATTTGGAAAAAAAGTTTTCAATGACTATTTTCATAACTTTGTGTTAAACAGGGCTATTTACATAACTACATGATTTAATTTTTTTTTTCATATGTGACAATTTTAAATAGAAAATAATTTATGACGACCTTTAAAGTATATAAAAAAAGATTAATAATTCATAATATTGCGGGAGTTGTGTCATCACCAAATTCCATATTCCAGAACGGTTAGGTGTAATCCATAGCAACTTCAACAGCAACCTCGCTACCACCTCTGATGGCGATTTCTAGGGTTTCAGTTTCACTATTCACAATTTAAAAATTCTCCTTACAAAAAAGCTTCAACATGTAACATTCACTTTTCAACGTTCAATCTGCTGTTCGGTGAGAAGTAGATGTTTAATTTGTAATCAATCTCCATGAACAGGTCAGTTTACGCAACCTTCAATTTCCTTCACTTTAAATACCTTATTCATTACTTCATCACTGTTTCCTGTTCCTTATCTTATCTGTTGTTTGCCTTTCATTTTCGCCCAATTTAGCTTCACTTCCAATTCAGAATTTGATGCCCTATTTTACCTGTTTATTTGCTTTTTCCACAACAACTTCTGACATTCTCAATTTTAGCAATTTAAAATATATTGTAATGGTAGTTTGAATAACTGTATATTAAACATTCACTAGAAGTGAGGTTTTTGATACATAATGGGGAAGCAAGAGTCCAAACAAGGGGATGTATTTGGTTATCAGTTTAGGTATCAAAAAATGGTGCAAGGAAGTGATCCTGCAAAAGTGAGGAGGATGTCAGGGGATAAGCTTGAGTTGTTTCATGGGTTAAGGAGTGACTCTATGAAATTGGGTTCTTTTAAGGGTGGTTATGTGGGTAAAAGGCATACTTGGATCAGTAAACATTTTTCGTCGATTGTTTTCACAGCTGCGTTGATGGCTTTTCTTTTTCTTTTGGATTCTCTTATGGGTTCCATATTTGAATCCTCGGTTGTTCAAAGTAATTCCACGTTGAATATTGTTTCTAGTGACAAGGTATGTGTTCTTTATGTTCTCATTTGTTACGGTTCTCCCAATAATCAGCTAAGATCAAATATAGCATTACCATAAGTCTTACGTTACTTGTGTGTGTGATTACTAGTCTCAACACGTCCATGTGTTCTTGCCCCAAGACTTAGGTCTATGGACTTTCTACTTAGAAACCAATTTCCAGTCATTTGAATAATCCAAGATCATATATACAAATGTAATTGTCATAAGTTGTGTTTTCAAGATGTCGGATGATAGTTCTCATAAACTAATGCTTTATCAACTGACTGTGTTCCCTTGAAGTTCGGAGATAATGGTGGCAAAAATTTGGTGCAAATGTATGATCGCCTTACAAACATGGCTTCTAGTGCTCTTGTAGAGGTTGGATTTCTTGTTTCAACCTTGCGTGTTGTTTCCTACGGGGTTTTTGGTTTGTTGTATAGTTTTATAAAGCAACTTGTGATTCATCTCATCTAATGTACATCATATTACAGATGGCAAGATGAGCAGATTTGGTAATTGGTTGTAACGTGTCAATTATAAGTACAGGTTGAAATGTGGCTGGTCAGTCTGGGTTGACCAGAAAACATATTTATTCATCTTTCAAAACTTTTAATAAATAATTAATGCATCGAGTATTATTACAATATTAATCTAAATTTTGGAATAATACGATTTAGGAAGTTGTATGTATTAAAAGTACACTTCCAGTGAATATCTACCCATTTGACCCATTCTCTTTTTAGCTAAAAATTATTTAATTGACCTGTTTGAGATAAAAAAATATCCAAATCGACCCATTCATAAGTGAATGGATCGAAATTGCCATCTCTGGTTAATCTAGATCGGTTTTGTTATGTTTTCTATTCTCATGGATGATTCCTAATGTAGAGAGAGCTTAAACAAGACGAATCAAAATTTTGGAAGGAATCTTATCGTCAAGCATCTGTATGGAGTCATTGTGCAGATAGAAAGGAATCAATAGGGGCCGGTAAAATTTGATTTTACTATATTTTGGTAATTTGTAGACTCCATTACTCCATTTGTTTGGGGTATAAGAAGAAACTTACTTTCATGATACATTCGATTTGGAGATAGAGCTTTCGCAAGAACTATTCACAGTTTTGGATTTAATTAGTGTGATTTTCCCATATATAATATTTGAAAAGTGGTCCCTTTGACCTTGAAAGTCAACTTGACCTCTTTCTTTCAGATGGTGCCTAAATGAAAATTCATTTTGTTAAGATAGGTTGTGTTTTGCCTGATCTGTTTCATTACTCGTCAATGTTGTTAGGACAGGAAAACTACAAAGCAACACTGGTTATATATTGGTTAGCGCAAATGGAGGCCTAAATCAACAACGGGTTGCTGTAAGTAAAAGTTTTTTTGTTACTGAATTTTCTTAGCAACCATTTGATCTTAAACCTAAATAGGACCATGTGCAAGAATTAAATTGTATAAAAATCAATATTTTTTCTTCAAACTCATTCCTGCAACAAACACATATGAGCAGACATCGAGAATTATGATCTTTTATTTTTACGGCTTCATTTAAACAGTTTTATTTCACCTCATAGCCTTTATTATGCATCTATATACAAGAAAATTTGCATCTTTGCATGTAGGTATGTAATGCTGTCGCTGTAGCATCATTATTAAATGCAACATTAGTCATTCCAAGGTTTCTTTTCAGCAATGTATGGAAGGACCCCAGGTCTGTGAATCTGATTATCTGTGTGATTTTACATTTTATCGCTTCTATCCCCTATCTTTTGCAAAATAAGAAAATAACAAAAGTTTTAAATTTGATGCCTATGCGTGTGTGATTCAGCCAGTTTGGTGATATTTATCAAGAAGAATATTTCATGAAAACATTGAAGGATGAAGTTAATATTGTGAAGGATCTCCCACCTCATTTGAAATCACTAGATTTCAAAGAAATCGGTAGCCTGGTATCTCGTTTTTTCCAACTTTTTTTTTGTTTATCAGTTACCCCTTCCATCCCATGAAAATTGCTTGTTTGCCTGGACACAATTTTATGTTTTGAGTATCAATCATTTGCCTCATATCCTATTCAATAATATCAAAATAAGAAAATTTTGTAGGCCAACAGTAATAGCATGATAATGTGCAAAAAGGCAATTCCTGCATTGAAATCGAACCAAAAAGGGAAAGATTTCAGTTTTCAAAAGACACACCATAATGAATTTATTGTTGCAAAATTTCAGGGTTATTCATACAATAAAATGTGGCATGTTGCATATAATGTTTTACTGTTGATTTTTCAGATAACTGATGCAGACATCAGCAAGGAAGCAACGCCAGTTGAATATATAGAGAATATACTTCCTCTGTTATTAAAAAATGGAGTTGTTCATTTCCTTGGATATGGAAACCGGCTTGGATTTGACCCGTTACCTTCTGAACTTCAAGTTAGAACTACCACTTATTTTTATTTATTTATTTTTAATAAAGTTTACTTCAAACACCTTAGCCTTAACATTACCTTTTGTGCATAATGAAATCTTATGATTTTGTTGCAGAGGTTAAGATGCAAATGCAACTATCATGCTTTAAAGTTTGTGCCCAAAATTCAAGAAATTGGTTCATTATTGTTAAGAAGGATAAGAAAATATGATGACCCAAGGAACACATTAGATAAACAACTACTAGGAAACTTCATCACAGATCGGTTAAATGGCCCCAATACGGATAGAGAGCCACTCAAGTATATCGCTTTGCACTTGAGATTTGAAATCGACATGGTTGCCTACTCTCTATGTGAATTTGGTGGTGGACAAGATGAGAAAACGGAACTCCAAGCTTACCGTGAAATCCACTTCCCATTGCTCATGCAACGATTGAAAAAGTCAAAGTGAGTAACAAATTGGGCAGCGGGCTGGGTAATGGGTCAAAGAAATAATTTTTGGGCAGACCATGGGGGTATTTTTGTAATTTTTTCTATGCATTATGTGGTTGTAGGCCTGTTTCTGCAGAAGAGCTAAGGAGGTCAGGAAGATGTCCATTAACACCAGAAGAAGCTGCACTGGTTCTAGCTGCTCTTGGTTTCACAAGTGAAACATATATATATCTTGCTGGATCCCAAATATATGGAGGAAAGTCAAGGATGCAACCATTGACTAATTTATATCCTCGTGTTATCACAAAAGAGGATCTCCTCTCCCCTAGCGAACTCGCACCATTCAAAAACTTTTCTTCTCAGGTAAACAATCAGTTTTTATCATCTCTAAATCAAATTAAATTACTAATAATTGGTTATTTGTAACGGTGCATGCGCTTATAAGAGAAAATTTGACTTTGTTTTATAGCTAGCAGCACTGGACTTCATTGCATGTGCCACTGCAGATGTATTTGCTATAACAGACTCAGGCAGTCAGTTATCTTCATTGGTGTCGGGTTTCAGAACATACTATGGTGGGGGCCACGCCCCGACATTAAGACCTAGCAAGAAGAGACTTGCAGAAATCTTGTCAAAGAATCAGACCATAAATTGGAAGGATTTTAAAGGGAGAGTGACAAAGATGATAACCGGAGGACAGAGCGTACGATTGAGGGGTTGGGGCCGAAGCATTTACAGACAACCAAGATGCCCTGAGTGCATGTGCAGGTTCCAGTAATCTTTATTCAAATCAAATAATTTTTTATTTTTTACTTTTTTGAGATGATCATTTCTTCATTGAATTGCATATAGAAGCACATAAGAACATTCATTTACACGAAATTAATGAAATTTTAGAACACGAAAAAAGATTGTGATCAGCACAATCTCGATCTTGCAAAAGGACAAAACTACCCTTAATCGTTAAACTCATGATGGTGGAAAGAACCTGTCAAGATTGAAAGGGAGGGTGTAAAACTCCTCATTACGACTATCGCCTTTGAACGCTCTAAACCTGGCCCACCATGGCATCCCCCTATCTTTAGCACTGTCTTTCAACTCCAGTGTGTTGTCTAGAAACACCACCACCATCAACGCCACCGTCGGGGAGGAGAAGAAGATGGTGTTGAGGAAATCATTGAACTGCATGAAAAAACATGTGAAAAGACCAAGTTACCCTTCCGGCCTTCATATGTGAAAACTGAAAACGCCATGAAATTAGACCAACTTACCCATTCGGCTTTTGTATGTGAAGGACCATGAAGGGCAGCAGCTGTGTACTCCCTAAAGTACTCGGGAATAGACAAACCAAGAAACAAAGATACACCCACAATGAACAAGTTTCTCATTGAGTTCATATTTGTGAACTGCAAGAATGATAACCCGACAGAAGCTGCAAAACAAAACAGAAAAAACAGGATATTATCTTACATTTCTGTTGAATTTTGAACTGTTTTTTTATTAACTAAAAGGGGTTGAGATGCTCACCAACGAAACCGAATAGCACGCAATATACCGCAGCAAAGATCGGGAAAGGTATCGATGCAAATAAAGCTCCGAATTTCCCTACGGGTTATAAAAACAAGATAATCAAGGAACATGACTCAGGTAAACCGCAACTTTTGTTGTAGAACATGTTTACTTTACCTAACATTGAGAAGAAGATCATGAAACCAGCTGAGATTTGAATGACTCTTCGGCTACCTACACGCGTGCTTCCCATAAGGCCAACGTTTTCTCTGTTTGGTGGAGACTTATGTTTTAGCTCATGTCTTTTGTTTTTGTTTCAAACAAAGTTAACAGCCGTATCATAAACATCAAACACTTACACAGAAACTGTTGATCCTGTTGCTGTTCCGAAGAGACCACTCAAGAGAATGCCGATTCCCTGCCACCCAACGCCCCGACTGAGAACATGAGCAGGAGGTGGTGTAGCACTTGCTAGGCGGGCTGCGGCCTTGTATGCACCTGTTGACTACATTAACAAACATAAATCTTTACGTCACTTTCGTTTAATCTAACGTCATGTAAATGGGACCCACACAGTGATTCTACCCTAAATATTGGGAATAGTTAAAAGAAACACCACTGACATGCTATCTCCACACCACTGACGTGTCTTAGGCGAAAAACGTCATACGGGCCGTATGATGTGCTATATTGACACAAAAGTGACTGATGTGATGGCAAACACCTCTGACAAAAGTCATATGATTCGTATAACATCATACTGCCCGTATGATGTGACAAGGGTGCTGGTGTGCACATGTGGGGGTGGTGGACTTATAGTACAACCCTAAATATTTCTTCTTACAAAACAAATCACAAGATTTTCACCTCAACAAGGGAGACTAGAACAGCAGCCATCATTCCAAAAGCATGCCCTGCTTCAAAAGTTGGTGCACCCCATTGAAGCGGGTACGGGATCTTTATCCTGCATCATTAAAACAAACTTAATTACAATTTGTTTCATCAGAAGAACGGTTATGATTCATGACTCAAATAACTAACCATGGTGCAGCATATATGAGGTCAGCTTTATCAGTTCTACAGTGCAATTGGGTCTGTTCTGGATGATGTTTATATGCACCGCTAGCGGTTAACAAGTGTGCATATGCCCAGATCACTGCTATGGTCAAAAGAAGTGCAAACCGCTCCAGTATTGGCAGTTGTTTCGCCTGAAACTGTTTCAGGTACTGTTTCCCACAGGAAAATCAAGAACATGAAGATTATTACAATTCTAACTCATATAAATTAAATGTGATGTAATCAAATTAATGAACACTGGTAAGTACCTGAGAGAATGTGATGAAAAGAATTAGCATTGGTATGCCAAATTCCACACACCTTCCAACCTATGAACAATTTGAGCTTTGTGTCAAAAAAACAATACAGTGTTGACTTTTGTAGTCAAATGTTTTTCTTTGCCACTTCAAAGTTGATGAGATGGTATTGGTTATTTAAGTTACATACAGATATCAAAATTATCTGAAATATGAAAACATAACCATTTAATCAAATTTAACCCGCCATTTAATCAAATACATGACACCCGCCGTCCCCTTGTCTGATAACACGTGGTAGCGCATATGGAGATGCATGGAAATTGCGACGCCACACACTTCAGCCAATCAAGAGATGACATATGTGGCTGCCCAATTGGAGATTTTCCAAGGTTTTTAAGCCTAAAATGGAAACGGCGGTACCATACACTTTAGGGGTCAAATGTTTTCTTTGCAAAGGTGTTTTGTACAAAATTGAGCTAAGTTTGTTATACATGTTATTACCACTTTCATAGGTTTGTATTATTACCAAAGTTGAAAACGAGAATCGGTTTGACCTCAAAAGTCAAACTAAGCAAAGGGAAGTATCCATTCATACCACAGGGAATCCTCTGTCAAAGAGACCAAAACCAACCAATGCAATCACAGGAACCATACCAACAGGACTAAAGAATCTGAAATAATAAAAAAAAATCAATAAGAATTTGATTACAGAAACATAACCATAACCGAAATATTATTGCTTTATGAAATCAAACTATTCACCTTGAACATATAGCCCACAACTGACTATACCCCAAGATAATCTGCACACTTGATGCCACAATTAGCGCGCCTTGTATCGCTTGCATTGTAGCAAGAAATCTCTACAGGTGCAAAGAAATTCATCATCAAAGATTGTGTTTTCTCCTTCTAATGATAAAAAGATCATCTTTTTCACTTTTATTAATACAAAAAGATAGTGTTTTCAACTTCAATTGATAAGTAATAATATTTCAAGATTATCAAAACCTGTCTTAAAATAAAGCATCATAGACTACAGGTTTAGGTTACCATGTGATCGTCTCCAATGGCGGCGAGTGAAGGGTCTTGGATGATTGAGATTATAGGAACCATGAAAGCCCATGATCCCCCAATTACAGCTGGTAATCGGGTTCCGAAAAGTGTTTGCAAAAATGTATTAATCCCTTGAACAAAAAGCAATGTTTGCACCACCCTCACCTTATCACCCTGCAAATTTTGATTTATATGTTCTAAAGCACAGTCATAGATATCGTACAACTATTTGATGCATGATTTGGAGGAAAAAAGACTCACAGATGTACCACCCATCAAAGGAACAAGAAAAGAGGGGATCATGACAGCAGTCCCTAAAGACAAGATGTAATGTTGAAACCCTAAAGCTATGGCTTCCCCTGTTTTCCAAAAACACAACACCCATCATCAATTTAAGTTGGGCTGTTAAAAAAGCTCGCTACTCGTTCGAGAAAAGCTAGCTCGAAATTTGCTCGTTTGTAGGCCCGAGCCAAGGTAAGCTCGGCTCGTTTAAATTAAAGCCTGAATTTTAATATATATACATTTTAACCCAAAAGTCCAAAGCTTGATATTTCATTATCATTCCGGTATTCAAATAGATCATATACGGCCATTTTGGCATTTTCTAATGAAAAGAAAAACAAGTACAAAAACAGAGAAAAATTCAAGAATTAATAGGAGAATTCAATACATTCTGTAATTAAAGCCTGAATTTTAATATATATACATTTTAACCCAAAAGTCCAAAGCTTGATATTTCATTATCATTCCGGTATTCAAATAGATCATATACGGCCATTTTGGCATTTTCTAATGAAAAGAAAAACAAGTACAAAAACAGAGAAAAATTCAAGAATTAATAGGAGAATTCAATACATTCTGTAATTTATAAATTCTATTACGTGTAATTTTTATATATATCAATATTTGTAAAAATTATCAAATTTAAAAATAAAATAAACGAGCTGGGCTAGACGAGCCATAAGCTGGCTTTAGGCTTACATTTCAGCTAGTTAAGATAAAAAAGCTGAGCCGCGGCTTGGTTTGTAAACAAACGAGCCCAAGCACAACCTAGCTCGACTCTGCTCACTTGCAGCCCTAATTTAACTTGAGATTAATATGCTGAAGTGTTAAAGGTTGATAGATTTGAAGATAAAAGTTAAGAAATTTACACACCCCATGAGGGATTGGAGTCAATACAGTACTCTAATCCCTGAAGTTGGTCTGTTGGAAGATGAGTGATTTCCTCTGCTTTTAGTGCTTCTGCCATAGCTTTCAAATAGTTTTGACTGAATCCGTGCAGACAGATTCAAGAATCTTTCTTGTTTGGAATATGATTTATGAAAATGAGAAGATCAAAACCCAAATGGGTTAAGATTCTTGGATTCTTTCTTGTTCCAAATGTGCTGAATCAATGACTGAACCAGCACAAATGGGTCAAGATTCTTGGATTCTTTCTTGTTCCAAACAGGGGTTTTCTGATGGTGAAAATGACACAGAAATGGAAGATTGGGGGATGACCAATGAGATAGAAAGAAAAAGGGTGAAGAATGGTGAAATTGAAAGCCCTAAAAAGCAAAAGTTGATTGGGGAGTTGCAGGGAGGATGTTCAATCTCTTTGCTTTTTAGTAGTGATCCGTTAAAAACTTTAAACTTGACAGTGTGTTGACAGAAATGCCCCTCGAAAATACTTCCAAAGTATGTGACCGTTGGTCCCTTCGGTATGCATTTAATATTTTAATTTGTTTCCTTTTTGTTTATTACTTTTTCATTCTAAAAAAGTTAATTTATTTAAGGGTTAATGATAACCGGTGCTTGTGCTTCCACGTTCAAACTTTTGTTTTTAACATTAATCTCAACTTTGTTTATATGGTATGTCATGGAATGGATTAAATGATAATCAGTTTTTATGTGATAACCAGTTAACCACTTTCAAACAATCACATAATTTATAAAAATTTTTTTAATTGTTAAATACTCTTTAAATATATATCTTAAACATAAATACGGAAATGATAACTCTTACATATATGTACCACATAATGTTACATATACGTGGCACATAGTGTTACGTATATGTAACACTAACATAATGATAATTGTTACATATACGTAATACTATATTTGAGAGTGATTATCACGATTATCACATAAATATTTGTTATCATTTGAACCGTACCCTGATATTTTAACCCTAAATAGTTTTTTTTAAATATATAGTTTGTGACATGTAACTTGGTGAGCTCTGATTTTTACTTAGTTGATAGTTTATTTATTCTTTTTAATATTTTTTGTTTCTTATTATTAAAATTTTCTTTGGATGGAAAAGAAATTACAAAAGTAAATCGAACCTGAAAAAAATAAATTCAAAATGAACATATAAAAATATATATTTTTATAATCCATTTTTATAACCTTTTCTAGTTAAGATTTTATAAAATCTAGTGACATGTCATTCTCGTCCTAGCCTCAATACTTTTTACACCGTTCAAATGTTCCCTCTCAATACTTTTTATGTTGGAAAACTACAATACTTGGTGGGAAATTTTCATTTTTATGTCTCTTAACGTCCCCTTCATAAAAAATGACCCCACTTACAAAATACTCCTCATTTTTTAAGTGTGTTTACTATTTATCAAAAATAGCTTTTGACCGTTTTATGTTGTCTCTATACATCACATTACTAATGTGTTTTAGTCTAAAATATTTTCAAAATAATACAATTACAAAACTTATTAATAATGGTGGGTGATGAATAGTACCACCACCTGGGTAGACGATGGTTTTACACGGTGTTATTTTTAACTACCAAATTTTTTAAAATTCTCTTTCGTATTTTTGAATGTATGTTTTTACAACAACACAACTTTTTCGTGCTTTCCAAATATATCGAAGTGACGTGCATTTTTTTATCTACGTTTTGAATTTTAAGAACAACCCGCCGTAGTTCAACGATATTTCTTAATAATTTCATCATATCTGATTACATATATAACAAAATACCAATTATGGATAAAAAAAGAAATTTTTTCCATGTGTTGCTTAATAAGAAAAGGCGTCAGCAGGTTATCTCGGGTGTTAAGGTGGAGGGTGAATGGGTGGTGGATCCGGTTAGGGTTAAAAATACTTTCTTTGATTATTATTCTTTTAAATTCGAGAAAATTAGTGTGATTCCGTGGGTTACGGATAGTTCGTCTTTTTCGAGTATCTCTTTAGACCAGTTCGCTTGTTTGGAGGCCACATTTATTTTGGAGGAGGTTAGGGAGGCGGTGTGGTCGTGTGGTAATGATAAATCTCCAGGTCCAGATGGTTTTTCGTTTGGTTTTGTTAAACATTTCTGGAATGTTATTAAGGGTGATCTTATGGAGGCGGTGCGTGATTTCTTTCTCATTTCAGAATTCCCAAAAGGATGTAACTCCTCTTTTGTCACTTTGATTCTTTAAGTCCATAGTTCCGTCTTATTGAAAGATTATCACCCGACCAGTCTTATTAGAATGTTATATAAAATTATTGCGAAGATAATAGCTACTAGACTAAGTAAAGCAAATGCTTATGTAATCAGTGGTGTGCAATCTGCGTTTATCAAAGGGAGGCAAATCTTAGATGGTCCTTTAATCATGAATGAAGTGGTGCGCAAAAAGCGTCATAAAGTTTTTTAACTTTCAAGGTTGATTTTGAGAAAGCTTATGACTCGCACATTGTTCCGATTGTTATACTCTGGGGACATATGCGTTCGTCTAAGAGAAGGCGCAAAATTTGTTTTAAGGGGAGTGTATTGAATACGTGCCTCAACCAAAACTGGCAACGATTAGTTTGCTCGTTGTTGTAGTCAAGGACAATATTGAAGACTTAACGTGTTGAAGACTCGAGTCAAGAATACTTCAATAAGTTTTTTCGAAGTACTCGCTAAAGACACCGGTTCGAACTAAGTTATTTTTATAGTTTATATTTTATATTTATTTTTCATTCGGTTTGTAAAACGGTAATGTGCTACTGTATTTCCCACGAATAACGAGGGTATCGTTATTATTATTTTATATTTATTTTTAATATAAAAAGTGACCCACTTTACTAAAAATTGTTTAGCAAAGTCGCAAAAGGTAGATTAAAACAACAAGTCGTTCGAAAGTATTTCATCTGGTTTTAGCCTCAAAGGACTGTTTGAAGATGGAAGTGAATAATCAAGACACCACCTATATATAGTGTAATCGGACTTCCGAAGTCCTACATTATAGGTCTTGAAAATTGTAAATGGTATAAGTTCTATGAGGTGGGCCCAGAAAAACCGAAGTCGGAGTTGCCATGTCAGACTTTCCGACTTCATCAATTTTTTTTTGAAAGGCAAAGCTAATCGATCGACACCTGAAGAACAGAGTGGCCCCACCTTACCAGGAGGAACCCGTCGTCTCAAATTAAAGACACCATCTTTAACCTAAAGTCGGGGTTGGTCCTGATTTTACTTTTTATGCGCCATCTTAACATAATAAATCTAATATATAAGACATCATATGTATACAAAACCCTAATCGATCTACTTATATAGTTTTCAAGAATTATAATTCCTTTTAATGAAATGATGAACCATCCTTCATCTTTTCACATCTAAACCGTATCTTTAAAGAAAACTTCATATTTGATCACAAAACTTATGATATTCTACAGTGTCCCCAGACAACATCTTCACCTCCACCATGTGCAACGATGGTGCAAACTCAAATATCTCTGCATCTATGGCTAACTTCCCATTTCTCCCTTCTTTATTCCCTTGAATCAACAATGTCCCATCTAACTTCTTATAAACTCTAAAATCTTCAGTCACTGCTACTTCTTCCAACTTTGACATGATTGTGGCCACTGGATTTTTCATCACGAAACGCGATTCCAGTTTCTCAGTTGAAACATCATCCTCAAACAAACCCGAAAGATTTAATCCATCAGACATTGATATGATATCAAATGCGTTCATTGTTGTCGTCTTCAATGTTTTGGGAGGCTTTGAAGTTTCCACCTTTTCAAGGTTTTCAAGATCAGTACTACTTCCACTTGGAGTTTCAGTTTCTTGGATGGTGTTCTTGACATCAAGATCAAGATCAACATTTGGGATTTTAATCTTTTTGAAACCCTTTTGGAACCAAGAATTTTGCATGATTTCAGCTGCTGTCATCCTTGTGTTTGGATTTGTATCAAGAATCTTTGAAAGCAAGTGTTTGACCTCTGGAGAGAACCATTGTGGACACTTGAAGTCACCTTTGCTAATCTTTTTGTACATATTCATTAAGTTTGCATCATAAAATGGAAGATAAGCTGCAAGCAAAACAAACAAGATCACCCCACAAGACCAAATGTCCGCCTTTTCGCCATCATACCCTTTCGTGTTGATCACCTCGGGTGCCACATAAGCCGGTGTTCCACACATGGTGTGTAGCAGACCGTCTTGCCACCTAGACTCGGACACCGCGCTCAAACCAAAATCTGAGACTTTAAGGTTTCCTGGTTCATCGATGAGGAGGTTCTCAGGCTTGAGGTCGCGGTGGCAGACGCCGCGACTATGACAAAAGTCAACAGCTGATATCAGCTGTTGAAAATATTTTCTCACGGCGTCCTCTTTTAGCCTCCCTTTCGCAACCTTATCGAAAAGTTCGCCCCCTTTAACGTATTCCATCGCGAAGTATATGTTAGTCTTGTTTGCCATGACCTCATAGAGTCGGACCACATTCGGGTGTTTTACAAGCCTCATTACCGAAATCTCACGTTTGATTTGATTCATCAAACCCGCTTCCATGATCTTTGCTTTGTCAATCACCTTCACCGCGACACTTTGGTTCGTTTCGAGGTTTCGTCCATGATAGACCTTTGCGAACGTGCCATGGCCAAGCAGTTTCCCGATCTCGTATCGTTGCATCAAAATGTTTCCTTTTTTGTTTTCCATCTTTCTTTTTTGTTCTTTTAGATTTGTTCAAAGCATAAAAGAACATAAAACATGACAGAAAACCTAAAGGAATTCATGGGCATTCAACCAATTGGGGATCAAAAGTTAGAAATCATGGATCATATCAAACAAAAGAATTCTACGGCTCAAATTCATGAGTGTGTAATCGAATTGAATTACTAATTATAGAACAAAAGGAATTCTATGGCTCATATAATTCTATGATGATTTGTAGAAAATGAAAATAGAATTTATGAATTTTGGTATTGTATTTTCTTAAATGTAAAAATGAATTACAAAATTTTGTATATGGGCCGCAAACTAACCAAATTAGTTAGTTTAACTATCTGTATTTAACTTTGACTAACCAACTTAACTAATTGATTTACATTCTAACAGTAACTCATTTGTTATGTTACATCAACTATTAAATTAAACATAAATTGTTTTCATTTCCCTTTTTAATATAATTTTTTTCTAACTTATAACTAATTTCACCCACCATAAAAAAGATAGTTTACACATAAAAAAATGTTTCAATAAGGCTATGTGCAGTGGTTTTACTAAAAGGTAAAAAACCCTCCGTCGCGTCAACATGAGTGAAACCACTAAACAGAATCACTAAGGCGTGTAATGGTTCATTATCCACCATTAATTTAAAAAATATTTATTCTTTTATTTTTAACCACTAATCAATAACTTTATTGGTTGAAACCCAACCCAACGCCCCACGCTCCATGATTTGCCTCACCATGGAGGCCCTTCACGCCCCAGGGGAGTTGGCGGTAGGCATGAGCCGGCTTTACATAGCCTAAGAGTAAAAGAAAGACAGGTCAAAATAAAAAAAAAAAGTCACTAAACGTAAATAGCTAGTCACCGAATTATTTATTTGTTTCACCTACATACAAAAAAAATACAAGTAAAGAAGTCGGAGTGGAAATAACTTTTAATTTGTGATATAATCCTTATTATAATAAATAAATAACTTTATCATGTTTACCCTCTTAATTTTGTATTCTTTATTTTTATTTATAAATAAAAATAAATAAACTTAGGCCAATGACAAAATATCACTACATTGTCAAAAAATACATAGGCATAAGCCCTAAACCGACGACCCCTATACAGTCCGTACCTATGTTTTTTAGAGTGAAAATCATCATCAATTGTGATGACCATCTTCAAACTAAAAACAATAGTAATAATAGCACCCAACCCCAACTTTAGCATATATTAAACTCTAGAAGCCGAGATAACACACGGACAACAACTAGTTTTATACCCGTTTCGGTACGAGTTTTTCAACATAATAAAAGTAATACTTAACCAAAATGTTTACCATAAAAAATTTAGTAAATGACTGAAAATTAACAAACGTAAAAGAAGAACTTAATTCAAATTAATAAATTTAACCATGATCTACTCCTTAAATAGCTTGGACCTTTGCATAACGTAACGGTTTTAAAAAATAGACGCACATACCTCATGTTATTTTCATTACTCTTTCATGTGGCTATTTTGACTCATTTACTTTTCAGAGAATTAATTTGCATTATGTTTTTATCTCTAACGTGCCGAATGAGTTGATCGGGTCAAAAGTCGTCCAAAGTGTATCTATAATGCATAGAACCTTTTGTCATTTAATTCAAAGTTAATGTTATTATTAACATAATATAATCTGTAACCATGTTTAACAGTTAACACACTAAAAGTTTAAAAAATATAAAATTGTGAATAAAATGTTGACCAAAGCCAACCAAAAAATGACCCATTTTGACCCAAACATGCTATGACCCGTCACTAAACCCATTTTGACCCATATTTTCCTGTCTTCTACCGAATAATGAATTATACATGAATAATGAATTATACATATTGAGGATGCATACAATAAAGAAGCATTGCGATTTTTCTTTGAGCTGAATCATTTTGTTTAGCCAACCAATTAGTATAGCAGAACTCAGCAGCCACGTTAACTCTACATGAGCACGAACATAAGATTGCACACAAATACAGAGGCCTAAGAAATTGGCATTCATTTCACACACACACACACACACACACACACACACACACATATATATATATATATATATATATATATATATATATATATATATATATATATATAGGCATGTTCTTTTGAGAACCAACCATATGTTGAGAACCGAAAGAACCGCACAAAACGTGTACATATCGCTTTAGTGAAAAAAGTAAAATTCAACAACAATGTTTTATTTATCTCTTCCCACTCTTAGTTTGAGTTTATCTCCTCTCTCCTGAATTTTTTTAAGAAAAGTATAAAAATATGCATATATGCATTCATTTGTGCATATAGTGTGAGTGCATATATGCATTTAAAAAAACGACTATAAATTCGAGGTCTTTTAAAACCAAACCTTAAACATATTGAAATGTACATGAATTCTAGTCAATTTATATTATAAATAAAGGAAGAGTTAATGCGGTTCTTACGGTTCTTAACATATTGTTGGTTCTCAAAAGAACATACCCCTATATATATATATATATATATATATATCAACAAAAAAAATATAGTAAAACAGTATCCAACATTAAAAATATGACAATCAAGCCCAAGCCCATTGTAGATTTCAGCATTTCTTTTAGTCAACATGTTAAGAGTCAACTTTGACTTCTTCTTTCAGTTTACTGTTTGATTTCGACTTCCAAGGTGCTGACTTTGATTTGGAACTAAAGGAGGCTGGCCCGTTTCTTACTGGTTGTGATATATCAGAGTGGGGAATAGAGTTCTGATTACCACACTGCATAGTCATACATTGATACATTTATGCTTACCCATAAGAAATCAAATCTTGTAGGAAATATGAATTTCATACACTTCACACCAATCAAGTCATACATGTAGTTGATTGCAGATCCAATATTTTATACCAGTGAAGTGGCTAATGGGCGGGTTGGGTGACGGGTCATACAGGTTGGGTTGGGTTGGGTTGGTTTGGGTTGGTTTGACCCACAAACACTTTTTGTCCAAACTATTTTTTAGTTCGTCATATAGATAATTCACGTGCCTGATACAATTACAAATATTATTTTAAAAAATAATCGTGTTTTCAATAAAATGTTTCAGAGATTATGTACATTAGAAATATAATTTGGGTTAAACCCATTCGACCAAGTTTCCTTTCTGACACATTTCTATTATACTCATTTAACCCGTTAAAGATAAAAATAAAACATAACTTGAATTGACCAATTCATATGTAAATGGGTGTCATCACCTAATATACCAAGATAGGCTTTATAACTACCAAAAATATTAGGGGATGGACTACAATAACAATTTTTCATCAATTTACACACAAAAAATACTACCAAAAAGATATTTATAGTTCAAGTCTTCAAGAACTATGATGTTAAACCATAAAAAGAAAACATAATCAGCAACTATAGTACTAATAGAATATAAATATGATGTTGCAACCCCCAGAAATAAACACCTCTATAGGTGCTATTTGGAGACATGGGTGCACTGTAATTAAGATCTTATGGATGAAGCCAAACAGGAAAAGTCTATAGGTGTATTTTATTACAGTTGATTATTTGATTGCATAACCAAACACCCCCTAATATAAGCTTATTACTTATTTGAGTCCACGGGCTTCCCTTATTTTGTGGAGAACAAACAATATCTCCAGTCAAACCTTTTGGTTTTCATACGAGGGCATACCAAACAATCAAAAACCCATTTTTTGTGGTTCAAATTAACATAGGATGAATTATGAGAAATACCTAGGTTTGACAAAGCATATGAACATTCCCTATCACGAGCAACTGCTAAGTTGAGGTATATGTTTTAAAGTCTTGAGTACAAAGACTATGAAGTCCCAAGTTGAAGCCAATGTACCGGATCATCTCGGTCCTCTGATATGGCATGAAACTCAAGAAGGCCCACAAAATCTAAATGCTTCCTTTTTAAATCAAGCAACTGTCATTGTAAACCAAAGATAGAAAGAATAGTTCTTGACTCCAAAACTTCATTAAATAATCCAAAACTTTGTTCATCAAACTTTTGCATGCCTAAACTGAACAAAGAATGCCCGTTGTACACAAATAACAAAATGCTAAATGAAAACACAAATGAATAGAATACCGATTACCTAAATTTTAGAAATTTACTCACCCTAACTTCAACGCCATTTGAGAAGCATCATTTGTTTGAGTGCCCAACGATTATTCTTCATTATCCTAACCAAAAAAAGTAATTACAATTAGTGCATTGAACAATAAAATAACACAAAAAGACTATTATGTCAAACTAATTATAATAGGTGATTTTATCTGAATCCTTGATTCAAACTATTCTGTGCATTCAGAAGGAATCTTTAAAAAAGTCAAATGGAGCACATACATCATGTTAAGAACACAAAGGATTTGGTCAAATTGATTAATATATGTTTATGAAGATAAGTGTGTGTTCTTAACCTGATCGTCACATCCATCCATTTCTTCAACTCTTCATCTACAAAACCTATCTTCCCACATCAACTCTTCCTCTACAAAACCTAATTTCCCACATCAATTAAATGACTTGTTTCCTAACAAAATTCATATGATGTTTACTTCAATGTTCTACAAAACAATGATTATATGAAGCTTAATTGTAACTAAGTGCAATTGAACTTAATCTCCTTTGGTTTACAGAAAAAGACAAATGATTTTACATACCTATGATGAAAGGCATAGCTTTCACACCCCTGTGACTGATTTGGGGCTTATTGTCCTCCGATACTCTTTACTCTTCAATATCGAGTTCAACCCTAATTTCTGTAGCTCCAAATGAAAAGAGACCCTTTAGGAAGATTCAGGGGTATTATAGGACGTATTTTGGGTGGTTAAGGAACATGGGCAGAGATTAATAAATGCAGCTTCCACTCTTTCCATGAGTTTAACAACCTGAAAGAACCTGAAAAATTAGGACTTTTTGGAAGCATAACTATTTCTGATTTTTACCTCATTGGATTGGCACAAGTAAGAACTCTTAACCATCTCTAGATAAGCTTTTGATGCGTTTCTTGATGTGACCTAAACGAATAAAAATGTCAAACTTGACCCACCACATTAACACAACTAATGATCATAATCAAGAATTAAAGACCTTATCATACTTCTTCATGATCTTGGAGAAAGCCAGTTGATTCAAGAAACTGTCAAGAAAAAAAACATAAATTAATCAATCATTAATCTCATATTCCCTATTTCTCAATCTGTATATGTAACCTCCTACAAACATCTCCGTCACTGCAATCTATGCCTTAGACTCATCATTCAGCATCTTCCAAATTTATTCCCTAATTCACTTCTTCAACAAAAAACCCATGTAAAATCTTCTAAATTCAGTACACAATAAAAGTCAATGGAGGTAATATAAGAAAAAACATCTAATTCGTTAAGCAAGGTAAGTACCTTGAATATTGATGAAAACATTTAAGAATAAAGTATCATATTAGGACTAAAAATCAGTGACCTGTCAAGCCGGTGGTCAAGGAAGTGAAGCGGATCCTTCAAGAACAGTCATGTCCAGTCCCGAATGTAGGCTCGTCTTCTCAAACTCATGGTTATTCTGTTCAGTTGCGTGATGGGAGATAAAGAATTGAGATTTCGACTCCAGGGGGTTCAAACCATGCTCGAATGGCTAATTTGAGTGAGATTACGTCTGATGATCCTTTGAGTAGTCTTCTACCGAGCAAGAATCCGACAAATAGCGTAATGGGTAGTTCGATTTTGGTGGATCCTTCTCCAATTGGGGCTGAATATCAGTCGCTAGGAACAACTTTGTGCTAACAATATCGCTGGCTCTAATCCAAACAGCAACATCACACCCTTGCACAAACATCTCATACTTTAACCAACCGAGTAACCATTCCATGGCGGGTCATTCCAGTGGGATCCCAGCAGAAGTAAGTCTCCCGATAAACGCATAAGTGAGCAACAACAGAGGCCACGTCTATGTATCGGTCAGCACATTTTGAACAAGCTCTAATACACTTCTCTATGGCACCACTCAGATAAGAACACCCCATATTTGCCAAGTGCTTGTAGTGTCCACCACCATCACCTTGATCCCATTTGAAATATCCACACCAACAATGCATCATCCCTGTCGGATTGAGCTTGATCCAACAGGTACACACACCACCGCACAATAATAGCCTGCAACAACGAACGAACAAAGAGCCCAACCCAAAACCTATTAAAAGTATAAACTAAATATTAAGTATAGGGGTCAAGTTTGTAAATATTAGAAAGTCATATTTAGAGTCAATTGTGTATTTGTAAAGAGTCTAGGGGTTGGTATGTAATTATGTCAAAATCAAACGGTTATGTCGTATCCTAGATGACGCGTTGGTCTGTATTAGGGTTATAAGAACCCTTCAACGCGCATGCATGTGTCTGTATTGAACAAAATTCACAAAATCAAGCAAGTGTATCAAATCTTTTATGTGGTGTTCTTTCAATTTTGTGTCTCATTTACCAACATTTGGCATCAGAGCACCACATGTTAATCGATCCAAGAGGGAGATTGAAGAAAATCGTAGTGGAAGATATCGAAGCAAGAAACGATTTTCTGCGATTGTCATTTGAAGGCAAGGAGCGAAGGGGCAAGAAATCAAAGCACGCTAATCGACCATAAACAATCGTCTGTAATCAACACACTTACCCATACCCCTCCCCAAATGGAAGTTGTGACTGAAATCTGGAAACCAAGATAAAATAGTTTCATATTTTATTTAAAATTAGTTATATATATATATATATAGGGGACGGTTTCACTAATAAATAGTTTTTCGCTAAGAAGTGGGTCAAACGAACTCCGATTGAGCTCATTCCAGCAGCGTTGGAACCGTCTCATCAAACCCTAACCCGAACCCAAAAACCTAAACCCCCTCCACCCGCACCCCCAAAAACCTAAACCCCCTCCAACCCTACCCCGAAAAGCCTAAAACCACCACCCCCAAAAACCTAAACCCCCCCACCCTCCCAAAAACCTAAACCCACCCCCACCCACCCCCAAAAACCTAAACCCCCCACCCCACCCCTAAAAAAAGCCTAAACCATAAAATCTAAACCCTAAAAGCTAAACCATAAGGCTAAAACCCTAAAATTCAAACGTAAAATCTAAACCTTAAAAGCTAAACCCTAAAAGCTAAAATGGTAGAGTTCGACGAGACGGTTCCAATGCCGCTGAAATTAGCTCAATCGGAGTTTGTTTGTATCGTTTCTTAAGGTTTTTGTCATTTCTTTGATTTTTTAGCGAAAAACTACTTCTTATTTGATCCTCCCCTATATATCTATACTACTTAATAAGCAAGTAAAATTATGAGACACGTGTCACATTCTGGTACATTCTTAGAATAATTTTTCCGCCTTTCTCTTCTATTAAATACTATATTAAAAGAATATATTTTTAAATATTTAATATCAATCTAATTATAGATACTTTTTATTTAATTATGTATTGTTATTATATCATTAAACAAATAAATTTAATATGGATTACCATTTATCAATTACATAAAAAAAATACCAAGTTAAAAAAATATTTTAAAAATTAACTTAATATAATTTATAGCTGTTACGTTAAAGTACACATATTTTGACGAGTGTATGTATTAAAAGATTACATTATATTTTATTCAACCTGTGTAAAACATGGGTTTTTAAAAACGTAGTTTTTTATTTACTAATTATATAACATTATATTTATTTAACCCGTGTAATACACGGGATTCTAACATAGAATATATATATATATATATATATATATATATATATATATATATGTCTCCAAAGAAACATCCTGGTGGTTAAGTGGTCTACCCTACAATCAAAAGATTTGAGATTCAAATCTTATAGGGTACATATTGTTGTGTATTTTTCTATCTTTTAACTTATTTATGATGTCATTCAGTTTTTAAAATAGGTTCCACCACTACACTCATAAGATGTTAGTTTCAATAATCACTATGGTTATAAAAACATTATTCCTAACCAATCTTCTTTTGAAGCTTCTTTACTTTCAAACCTAAACCCCCTCCACCTGCACCCCCAAAAACCTAAACCCCCCTCCAACCCTACCCCGAAAAGCCTAAAACCACCACTCTACCCCCAAAATCCTAAACCCCCCACCCACCCTCCCAACCAAAAACCTAAACCCACCCCCACCCACCCCCAAAAACCTAAACCCCCCACCCCACCCCTAAAAAAAGATAAACCATAAAATCTAAACCATAAGGCTAAAACCCTAAAATTTAAACGTAAAATCTAAACCCTAAAAGCTAAGATGGTAGAGTTCGACGAGACGGTTCCAACGCCGCTAAAATTAGCTCAATCGGAGTTCGTTTGTATCGTTTCTTAAAGTTTTTGTCATTTTTTAGATTTCTTAGCGAAAAACTACTTTTTATTTGATCCTCCCCTATATATCTATATCTATATCTATATCTATATCTATATCTATACTACTTAATAAACAAGTAAAATTATAGGACACGTGTCACCTTCTGGTGCATTCTTAGAATAATTTTCCCGCATTTCTCTTCTATTAAATACTGTATTAAAAGAATATATTTTTAAATATTTAATATCAATCTAATTATGGATACTTTTTATTTAATTATGTATTGTTATTATATCATTAAACAAATAAATTTAATATGGATTACCATTTATCAATTACATAAAAAAAATATACCAAGTTAAAAAAATGTTTTAAAAATTAACTTAATATAACTTATAACTGTTACGTTAAAGTAGACATATTTTGACGAGTGTATGTGTTAAAAGATTACATTATATTTTATTCAACCCGTGTAAAACACAGGTTTTTAAAAACGTAATTTTTTATTTATTAGTTATATAACATTATATTTATTTAACCCGTGTAATACACGGGATTCTAACCTAGTATATATATATATATATATATATATATATATATATATGTCTCCAAAGAGACATCCTGGTGGTTAAGTGGTGTACCCTATAATCAAAAAGTTTGAGGTTCAAATCTTGCAGGGTACAGATTGTTGTGTATTTTTCTATCTTTTAACTTATTTATGATGTCATTCAGTTTTTAAAATTGGTTCCATCACTACACTCATAAGATGTCCTTTTCAATAATCACTACGGTTATAAAAACATTATTCCTAACCAATCTTCTTTTGAAGCTTCTTTACTTTCATTTCTATCTCCATCTTCATTCGCACTCAATCAAGCCGATCTCATACACTTTCAATCAAGATTCTTCATTTCCAAATTCTAATAAACCCAACAATATTATTAGAACCCATATTTAAAGACTTTTAGTATCATCCCAACTTTTATGCATACAGATATAGGTGTGAGGTTTTACAAAACTACAAATATTACGAGAACTAATTAAAGCCATTCATTTATTATTAAAAATTAAATTAGAAAGATATATGTGGGACGGATTGAAGAAGACGATGGTGCCATAGAGGTTTACATATGTGGTTCACATATATAAAACTACGACTTTGTCTCCTTAATTGACTTCTTTCAATTTGTATTTAATTACCTATATGACATTTATTATATCAACTATTAATCTAATAGATTAATTATTCAGATTAGTTTTTCTTATAAATCAAGGTTTTCTTATTATCATCACCCTATATTTTATATATATATATAGGAAGGTTCCACTACAAAAAACATAGGAAGCAAGGAGAGTACGCCACGTGTACGATACTGATTTCATGGTCAAGGGGTATTTGCGTCATTTTTGCGCGCAGAAAACAACACAGTTATATGACCATACGTTGTGCTGGTTTAACATTTACAATTGTGTTGTTATATTATATAACTGTACTGGTTAACAACCAACACAGTTTTCATGGAATGTTTTACATCTTTTTTAAAAAAATATGCCATTTAAAAAAAGATATAACAATATATACTCAAATTAAAGATAAAAAAATGTTTGATTGCAATGACCCAAACTGGATACCTCTCATAGTTGGCAACATTGCATAATCATAGCTTTTAAACTTTGAATTAAACATTAAGCTTTAACAGCAGAAGTATTTTTACAAAATTCTGAAATAATTAAAACTTTAATTGTCTTAAACATAAACTTTGATAAAGGGGATGTCAGTCTTGCCAGCAGCAGCCATCCAGCCCTTCTCTTCCTAAGCCCCTGCGACTTCATATCTTTTTCTTTCCTTTACTACATGATGTGCATACTAAATAGTTAGCTAACACTGGTGAGTTCAAGTGTTTTCTTTTCTTTAACTTTATATCAAATGCTTTCTTTAAAACGTTCTTTAAACATACATATCATATCATATACATAATACAATAAAATCTTTCTTTCTTCTTTTATATACATACGTATTTACTTTGTGCTATTTTCTTTAAATCATACATTAATGTCGATAATCTGATTTTCTTTGATAAAAGCTGATAAGCTATACATGATTTTCTTCGAAATCAAAATTTCAATTCGTCTTCCAAAATTAACATAACTCATGAATTGGCCCACAAATATGAATGAACTTTATAAAGTTCTCCATCTATCATATATAGCATTAAAATATTCTGAAACAGGATGCTGAGCTGCTACAAACTTGCCCCTTTAGATGGTTTTTCTTGATTTGCACAATATTAAAATCCCCTTTCCAAAACTTTTTTCCTTCTAATTTTTTTATAAGCTGAAGTATTTTTTTTATAAGCTGAGGTATCTGTTAAAGCCAGCAAGTCTAGATGTATAACCGGTTCATCCAGAAACAAATTCTTTCCCATCTTGATATCAAGTACTGTGAATTAGGTCAAAGGGATGAGAATTTAAATATTAATACTTACCTAAAATAAAGGAGTGTAATCTTACTAAAATACCCTTTTAATAATAAAAATAAAAAAATAGTTAGAAAAGTTTTGATTGGTTGAGAAGTGGTTATCATGGTTTTCACCTAAAAAGTCAGTTATCATGGTTTTCACCTAAAAAGTCGGTTATCATTTGAACCCTTCTATATATATATAGGAAAAAGGATTAAATGTGAACCAACTTTAAATGTGTAAACAAAAAAACAAAATCATTTCCACATATTTATTATATTTAATAGAATGTTTGACTTTGTGGAATGAATTAAAATAAGATGAAAATAAATGTATGGTCAGAATTTGGTTTTTTGGTTTACGAGTTCACAAAAGATTCTTACCATATATATATATATATATATATATATATATATATATATATATATATATATATATATATATATATATATATATATATATATATATATATATATATATATATATATACTAGCTTAGAACCCATGTAATACACATGGGGTGAAAAATATCAATACATAAAATTTTAAAATCTTTTGATATATATATATATATATATATATATATATAGGGTTAGGTTATAGTAAAAAGGTTTTAAAAATAAGAAGGGTAAGAAGGATTCTAAGCTTGACATGTGTCATTTTATTGTTTTTAAAGGGAGGACATAATGGTCAATGTGTAATATACCAGGTCAATGTGTAATACACCAGGTCAATGTGTAATACACCAAGTCAATGTGTAATACAAGGTCTGATATTACACAATGATCGGACCTGATATTACATAATGAAGTGATATTACACAATTAGCATATTACACAATAACCTGACATATTTGAGTGAATTACACAATAATGAGCGAATTACACAATGAGCTGGAAAACGTAAAACACAATGATGAAAAATATTTGACACAATGAACTTGTATTACACAATGAACTTGTATTACACAATGACCTGACTAATTACACAATGACCAGACGTGGTATTACACAATGAACTTGTATTACACAATGAACTTGTATTACACGATGAACTTGTAATACACAATGACATGACTAACTACACAATGAGATGAAAAACGTAAAACACAATGATAAATACATATAACACAATGAACTTGTATTACGCAACGGACTTGTATTACACAGTGACCTGACTAATTACACAATGACTTGACTAATTACACAATGAACTTGTATTACACAATGACCAGACGTGGTATTACACAATGAACTTGTATTATACGATAAACTTGTATTACACAATGACCTGACTAACTACACAATGAGCTGGAAAACATAAAACACAATGATAAATACATATAACACAATGAACTTGTATTACACAATGACCAGACGTGGTATTACACAATGAACTTGTATTACACATTGAATTTGTATTACACAATGAATTTGTATTACACATTGACCTGACTAATTAAACAATGATCTGAAAAACGTAAAAAAAAATTTGCTTTTGTTTATAACGACACTATACTCATTTTAAAGATAAAAAAACGCTCGTTTTTACAGTGTAATTTTTTTGAAAAAATAATGTCGTATGTAAAAGTTATGAACGTTTTAAAATGAGGGGGAACTTGATAAAAAGTCAACAAAAGTGGGCAAGACTAAAATACCCTTACAACAACTTTTTCTCCTACAATTTAATCTCAACCATTTAATCTTTTCTACAATTTAATCTAATGGCCCCAAATACTTCTCACCCTTCTTACAATTAAAATCCTTTTTACTTGAACCTAATCCTATATATATATATATATATAGGGTTAAGTTATAGTAAAAAGGGTTTTAAAAATAAGAAGGGTAAGAAGGATTCTAAGCTTGACATGTGTCATTTTATTGTTTTTAAAGGGAGGGCATAATGGTCAATATGTAATATACCAGGTCAATGTGTAATACATCAGGTCAATGTGTAATACACCTGGTCAATGTGTAATACAAGGTCTGATATTACACAATGATCAGACCTGATATTACACAATGAACTGATATTACACAATTAGCATATTACACAATAACCTGACATATTTGAGTGAATTACACAATGAGCTGAAAAACATAAAACACAATGATGAAAACATATAACACAATGATGAAAAATATTTGACACAATGAATTTGTATTACACAATGACCTGACTAATTACACAATGAACTTGTATTACACAATGACTTGACTAATTACACAATGAACTTGTATTACACAATAAACTTGTATTACACAATGACCAGACATGGTATTACACAATGAACTTGTATTACACAATGAGCTTGTATTACATGATGAACTTGTATTACACATTGAACTTGTATTACACAATGAACTTGTATTACAAAATTAACTTGTATTACACAATGACCTGACTAATTACACAATGACCAAAAGTGGTATTACACAATGAACTTGTATTACACGATGAACTTCTTTTACACAATGAGCCGAAAAACGTAAAACACAATGATAAATACATATAACACAATGAACTTGTATTACACATTAAACTTGTATTACACAATGAACTTGTATTACACAATGACCTGACTAATTACACAATGACCAGACGTGGTATTATACAATAAACTTGTATTACACAATGAACTTGTATTACACAATGAACTTGTATTACACGATGACCTGACTAATTACACAATGAGCTGAAAAACGTAAAACACAATGATAAATACATATAACACAATGAACTTGTATTACACATTGAACTTGTATTACACATTGAACTTGTATTACACAGTGAACTTGTATTACACAATGACCTGACTAATTACACAATGACCAGACGTGGTATTACACAATGAACTTGTATTACACAATGAACTTGTATTACACGATGAACTTGTATTACACAATGACCTGACTAATTACACAATGAGCTGAAAAACGTAAAACACAATGATAAATACATATAACACAATGAACTTGTATTACACATTGAACTTTTATTACACAATGAACTTGTATTACACAATGAACTTGTATTACACGATGAACTTGTATCACACAATGACCTGACTAATTACACAATGAGCTGAAAAACGTAAAACACAACGATAAATACATATAACACAATGAACTTGTATTACACAATGAACTTGTATTACACGATGAACTTGTATTACACAATGACCTGACTAATTAAACAATGAGCTGAAAAACGTAAAACACAATGATAAATACATTTAACACAATGAACTTGTATTACACATTAAACTTGTATTACACAATGAACTTGTATTACTCATTAAACTTGTATTACACAATGAACTTGTATTACACAATGAGCTGGAAAACGTAATTTTTTTTCTTTTTTGTTTATAACGACACTATACTCGTTTTAAAGATAAAAAACGCTCGTTTTTATGGTGTAATTTTTTTGAAAAAATAATATCGTATGTAAAAGTTATGAACGTTTAAAAATGAGGGGGGAACTTGATAAAAAGTCAACAAAAGTGGCCAAGACTAAAATACCCTTCCAACAACTTTTTCTCCTACAATTTAATCTCAAACATTAAATCTTTTCTACAATTTGATCTAATAGCTCTAAATCCTTCTCACCCTTCTTAGAATTAGAATCATTTTTACCTGAACCTAATCCTATATATATATATATATATATATATATATATATATATATATATATTACAGGTGTAAAAATGTATTACATATACTAATGATAGAAAACAAAATTCAAAATATGTAAAAATTAATATATAATTAGGTTTCAAAAATACGTTAATTACTATTTAATGTAATTTGACTTTCATTTACTACTTAATTGAAAATAAAAGTTATATAATTAGATTTCAAAGTTTTTTATAATAAAGGATAATTTAACATAAATATGTTTTATTAGTATAATTAATATTTTTTCTTTAAAAATATATTATTATTAAAATCCCAGACTAATCTGAGAGTCTTAGTTTAAGTCTACACTATTTCTGTAGTATCTAAATCCTTTAAACTGAGGCTCTGATACCAACTTATCACGCCCGTAACACAGGACAATTATCTAACTAGAGATGTTCCTAGGAAAGAACGACGGGTCTAGAAGAGATTTATACACCGTCATTTCCTAGACAGAACATTCCGTTTGTTAGATAGCTACATGCCGGCCAGAAGGTCGCGTTTTAGTTACTGTGACGTTGATATCAAAACACACATCAGAAGACTAAATCATAACTTCTATTAACATCAAAACTTTGTTTACATCAAGTTTAATAAAAGTTACATCATTCGTTCCTAACACGGAACATATCATTCGGCACTTATAGTTCCTGGCATGCCCATCATCTGGATCATTCATCATTTCGTTCTAGTCCTGGAAATGCCTTGTCTAATGATTACATGTGATGCGTTCAAAAACATTTGATAAAACATGGGTCAGCATAAAGCTGGTGAATTCATAAACTAAAATAGTTTATTAAAATGACCCGCCAAAGTATCTTGAACACATTCATGGGCTTCAACACCCAAATTCATAGATAACTATGAACAATCATTCAGTATATATATATATATATATATATATATATATATATATATATATATATATATATATATATATAACCAAAGACCGCTCCACGGGTCCTGTCCAACATGCCGTTCCACGGGCAAGTGAAATACAATAAGCGCTTAGAATACGTTATATATAAACAATCGGAACAATCGATACAATCGTTTTAAGATACTCAAAATGTTTCATAAATCAATCATCCCAGACAAGGTCATGACTGGGTTAATGTATCACAGTTTAGGAACTCACCTGGACAGTATCTTGGCTTATCCAATTAGTAATATGGCAAACACCTTGGGCAGAGTTCCTAGATATGTAAGTACATTACTTAATCATACAAACCTAACTTAATGGTGTATAATCAAAGCTTAATGGGAAGTCGGAACCTTACCTTGGCACTATTTACAGTAATTTGGAGTCAAATTGCTAAAAACCGGACTCTCGCACGCGAACCAGGGCTTGGGATCGGAATACCAGAGAAGAGTGTGTTTGTGTGTGAAAAAGTGCTGGGATCGATCAAGTATTTATAGGGAAAAAGTGAGACCCGCCGCGGACCGCTACGCTAGGTGGTGGCGATCCGCCACCCATTGAGGCGGCTAAATTCGCTTGGTAGCTACGTAGCGGACCGTTAAGGCTCCAGCTAGCGGTCCGCCACCCTTACACGTGTCAGATTTCTTTTGGTGAGTCATAGGACACGTGTTAGCTCCTAATTGTTTCCTTACTCAACACATAGCGGACCGCTAAGGTCCTGGGTAGCGGTCCGCCACCTCGTTGATTTTCAGAATTTTCGGCTTAAGTCCTTGAAATTTATTTATTTACATATCCACCCCTCAACTATGAAGATTGGAAAGTTGAGTCCTTCTATTTTCTAGGAAATTTTTGAGGTGTTACACATCTCCTTCGTTTTAGCGACCAAGAGCACAACCTTACAAACCCTAGATCTGGGTTATGTTAGTGGTGGACACAACCTTTCAAACCCCAGATCTAGGTTCTATTAGGTGAACAAGAACAAAAATCGCAGATCCAATAACGGGTGGGTTACACATGTGGAGCTTCTTACAGAACCTCAAAGTTGTATGAAGGATGAATATGATGTGGAAACGATTCTGGTGGAGTTTAACCGGAGCGGGTCCGCGACAATTCGAAGGCTTCTCCAGTCAACGATGAAGCCATGACCACCGATTTGCTCGCTACTTTATCTTGGTTCCTGACCGATGGAGGCGGGCGACTTATTTACCGATGGAGGAGGGACGACATGTTAGTAAATTTTGTTTAATTTTGTAAGTATATTGAATTTGAACATAAGATTAAGTCGATCTGGTTGTTTCAACCTCAAATCTGAGATAATGTAACAAACCAAATCTAGGTTTGAAGGTTTGGATCTGAAAAAAAAAGGCACGTCATTCCATTTTGATTTTGAGGTTTTTTTTCTAGATTCTTTTTTGAATTGTTTTTTTCTAGATTCAAATTTTGATGGCTTTTACGATGTTTTGATTGAAGGTCAAGATAGCCGAATTGTTATTACCATTAGTGCCACTGTTTAAATTCAATAATTTGGTATTTTTGATGCATAAGAAACCATTAGCTTACATCCCAATTTTGATGACTGCTTCAAAATATGTATCTCATATTGTTAGTTTTTAGCCTTTTTTACTAAGTTTTATAAATTATAAAGTCTAAACTATATTAATGGCATATATTTGTGAAAGGACTCAAACCGGGTACATGTCATAGTTGGAAAACATAGCTTAAACATAGTTCTTAAACTTTGAATTAAACATTAAATATCAACAGCGGAAGTCTTATATAAAATTCAGACTTAACAAAAACTTTTAAAACATAACATTGTTCACATTCATAATCTAATAATGGAGATGTCAGTCTTCTTGCCAGCAGCAGAGCCATCCTCTTCTAAACCCTTACGACATCATGTCTTTTTATTTCCTTTACTATCCGATGTGCATACTAAAATAGTCAGCTAAAGCTGGTGAGTTCAAGTGTTTCTTTTTCTTTAACTTTATATCAAATGTTTTCTTTAAAAACGTTCTTTAAGCATACATATTATATTATATTATATACATAATACAATAAAATATTTTTTTCTTCTTTTACATACATACGTATTTATTTTGTGTTCTTTTCTTTAAGTCATACATTAATGTCTACAATATGTTCTGTGCCCCTAAGCGGGCTTCTTCATTCTTATTTCCTGAAGGAACTTTCTTTTACAGGTATTGTTCCCTAAGGATCAACATCCAAAGGCCGATACCCACTTTATGTGCCCCCAAGCGGGCTTCTTCATTCTTACTTAGCGACCATTGTCGCTAGAGTAACCGTCGTTACTCATCTTAACCGGTTGTACAACATCCTCGTTACAGTGCCCTGCCAAGCACTGTCCCGATTTTTCTCATGGTACGTCATGGACTCGTCCATGACGCAACATCGACTTCGAGTAGCACTAGTCTCAAGGACTATACTACTACCTCAAGACTTGCTACTATGCTTAGGGTACCACTAGTCTCGAGGATTATGCCACTACCCCAAGTCTTTCATCGTATAAGCATACTCTTACAGATTAGACAATGTATTTGACTTATATTCTTCTCTTTGTTTATAAAACATATAGTTAAATAAACCATTCTTTCTTCTCTTTCTGTTTATAAAACATATAGTTAAATAAACCATTATCTTCTTCTTATCTTCTGTTTATAAAACATATAGTTGAATAAACCATTCTTTCTTACAAAACGTTTAATTAATAAACCGTTATCTTGCTTATCTTTCTTTCTTACAAAACGTTTAATTAATAAACCGTAATCTTTCTTATCTTTCTTTCTTACAAAATGTTTAGTTAATAAACCGTTATCTTTCTTAAAAAACGTTTAATTAATAAACCGTTATCTTTCTTATCTTTCTTTCTTACAAAACGTTTAAGTAATAAAATACATTTATTATAAACGTCTAATTCTTGAGTATGCACACCACCCTAAAACAGTAAAAATGGGGATTCTTGAACTCACCTGATTTCTTAAAGAGTAACTCACTCAGCAAGAACTTCGAGCTAGGTAGAAGCTAAAAGATTATTTAAAAGTCACGAACTAGACAAATTAACACCAAGTCATTATGTCCGAAAACTCTATGTTCGAAATCTTTGATCGAAATCTACTTCGATCGAAATCTTCTTCGACCGAAAACTAGTAATTCAAAAAGTCTTACTTCCCTTAATATTTTCGTTTCAAAAACATTCTTGTCCGAAAACTATTTCGGTCGAATTCTTTTTCGACTGAAATCTTTTTCCTTGGAAAACATTTACTTCTGCAACTATTTCGGAACCATATCGATCTGACATATGCTGTCCGAAAACTACTATGTTCGAAAATACTTTTCGGACGGCGAGAGTTTTAAGACCATTCAACGAGATTTCAGACGTTTCTTATGTTCTTGGCCAAAATCGTCGTTTATGATTCAAGTTTGAATCTTTTTACGTCCAAAACACTTGTTTAGCTTCCATGAAGCTAGATCTATGTTTTTTAAGCCGTTTTACACGTAAAAATCTCGACTTTTGATTAAAACCCACATAAAACCCTAAACCCCATTTTCAATCTAAAAACTCAGATCGGGAAACGTTTCGTTACCTGATTTTCGCTTGTTTCTCCTTCTCCAATCGACACCAATCTACAGCAACGATCTCGGGCCAAAGTGACGGACTTCAGGTGCGGGTTTGAAACTTTCTCTCTCTAGAACTTGTTGATGGAGATGGAAATGGTGGATTTGTGTAGGTGAGATGGGTTTTACCCCCATCCTTGCGCCCCATTTACCCGGCCCAACTCAAGCCCACGAGCTCGTGATCCATTTTCTTTTATTGTTTTTCTCTTTATTATTTTTGGGATGTTATAATTTCTAACAGTATGGGCTAATCATGGAGATGATATAAGCATCCAGTATTCTGGGCCTCTACTATAAAAGGAGATTTTGTCAGGTACATCAACATGAATTTTCCCTTTGATTTTGATATGAACAAAATAATATTTATTTGAAAATAATTAAAGTACAAAAGAAGCTTGTTGTATATTCAAATGGTGAAGAACGGGCTTGTAGATCTAAGTTTTTTTACACATATTTTGAAAAAAAACCTAGATTTGAGTTTACACATGTGTAAAATTACTTTACACATGTGTAAACTAAATTTACACATGTGTAAATAGTTGTTATTTATGTGTTTTTATGTTGATTCAGATATGGTCATGAGTTATATTAAGGATGACTACTATACTTAAAAAAAATATTTGTTCCTTTTAGTGGTTGTGGTTGTTGTTCGTTCTTATGGAACCTAAAAACTTGCTTTACATTATTTACTAGAGCAAACCGCACCAAACGGATATGTAAATAGAAGATGAACTTGATTGAGTTATTGTTGTATGTGAAATTTTAATTATGTTAAATTCGCAGATCTCATGTTCTTCGTTTATATTTATTTATTATTGAAGGTGAAGGTTTTTCTTAAAGGTGATGTTCTTCCATTTACATTTGGGTAAATGGAAAGGAATGGATGCATCTATGAACATGAATCTTAAGATAACAAAGAAGATATTTAGTAGCTATTTATGGATAGAAAAGAACATGAATGTAAAGTCGGTTTGAAGGTTCACAAGTAAAGGTTTGATATTAGGTGTTTTTAGTTTGATTTTACACATAGGTTTTGATTTTTACATATGTGTATTTTGATTTTAGGATTTACAACCGATACGTCCCGTATATATATATATATATATATATATATATATATATATATATATATATATATATATATATATATATATATATATATAGGGTAAGGATTAAATGTGAACTCGTAAACCAAAAAACAAAATTCTAACCACACATTTATTTTCATCTTATTTTATTTCATTCCATAAAAGTCAAACATCCAATTAATTATAATAAATATGTGACCAGAAATGATATTGTATTTGGGAACCGAAAGGCGTCTACTAAATGCCTACTCGAAGACCTCAAGAGTACTAGTTTTCTTTGGGTGAGAACTCGTACAAATATCGGATCCCTTGATTGGCAACAATGGTGTAGTTTCCAAATTTAGTTTCTTGAGAACTGTCTGTATTATGCTTTCTGTTCCCCACTTTAACCTCTTTAAGGGGTTGTAATCTTTTTTATTTGTAAATAAATTCCTTCTGCCTTCCAAAAAAAAATAAAAAAATATGTGGCCAGAATTTGATTTTTTGATTTACACATTTAAAGTTGGTTCACATTTGATCATTTTCATATATATATATATATATATATATATATATATATATATATATATATATATATATACTATCTTAGACCCCGTGTAATACACACGGGTGAAAAATATAAATACATAAATTTTTTAAATTTTATTTATGTAGTTTAAAAGTGTAAAAATGTATTACTATACATATACTAAGGATATAAAACAAAATTCAAAATATGTAAAAAATAATATATAATTGGGTTTCGGAAATACGTCAGTTACTATTTAATGTAATTTGACTTTCATTTACTATTTGGTTGAAAATAAAAACTACATAATTAGATTTAAAAGTTTTTTTATAATAAATGATAATTTAAAATAAATCTGTTTTATTAGTATAATTAGTTATTTATTAAAAGATATGGTGCATTTAATAAGAGAGAGAGGCGGGAAAAAATGATGAGATTGAATATGGTGACGACACGTGGCATACAAAAACCTTTATTTATTATATAGTATAGACTTAGTATTTTCTTTATACATATATTATTATTAAAAAATGAAAGTGCATTAAATAAGAGAGAGAAGCGGGAAAAAAATTGTAAGAATGAATATGGAGACGACACGTGACAGAATAAACCTTTATTTATTATATAGTATAGATATAAAGGGGAAGGTTCTTTGGGGAACCGGAAAAAAGAGGAACCGGGAAACACCCCACAAAAAACCTAAACACTCCTCCAACCCCTTAAAAACCTAACTCCCCCCCACTCCCTAAAAACCTAAACCTTCCCCATCCCCCAACCCCAAAAACCTAAACCCTCCCCTCCCCTCCCCGGGTGGTCTGGTGCCCGAGCCGATTGGTCAGACGACAACTACTTCATTTATTAGATTAGTATTAGCCGCCTGTCCCGGAATGGAATGACTACTTCATTGATTAGATTAGTATTAGCCGCCTGTCCCGGAATGGAATGAAATGGAATAGAAAAAAGGGGAATCGCTCTCAGGTCTCCCACCAAAAACCTAAACCCTAAAGCTAAAAAAATGGGGAACCGGCTCAAACGAACTCCGATTGAACTCATTCTATAAGCATTGGAACCGGCTCGTCGTACCCTAAACCAGAAACCCTTAATCCTAAAGCTAAACCCTGAACCCTAAAGCTAAAGCCTAAAGCTAAAGTCTAAAATCTAAACTATAAACCCTAAAAGCTAAAAACTAGACCCTCTTCCCACCCCTAAAAACCTAACCCCTCCCCCCACCCCACCCCCACCCCACCCCACCCCACCCCACCCCAAAATTAAAAAAAACCCTATCCCTCCCCCACCCCCACCCCCTAAAAAACCTAAACCCTCCCCCACTCCCAACCCCCAAAAACTAAACCCCCCAAAAATCTAAACCCTAAAGTTAAAAAACGGGGAACAGAGAGGAACTAGCTCAAACGAATTTTGATTGAACTCATTCTAGCGGCATCAGAACCGGCTCGTTGAAACGGTTCCAATGCCGCTGGAATGAGTTCAATCGGAGTTCGTTTGAGTCAGTTCCCCTCTGTTCCCTTTTTTGTTGTTCCCTTTATAACCATCCTCTAAAAAAGGGGAATCACGGAAACTAACTCCAAATGAACTCATTTCAGCGGCGTTGGAACCGGCTCATAACAGAGAGAAACCAGCTCAAACGAATTTTGATTGAACTCATTCTAGCGGCATCAGAACCGGCTCGTTGAAACGGTTCCAATGCCGCTGGAATGAGTTCAATCGGAGTTCGTTTGAGTCAGTTCCCCTCTGTTCCCTTTTTTGTTGTTCCCTTTAGAACCATCCTCTAAAAAAGGGGAATCACGGAGAACCGACTCAAACTAACTCCAAATGAACTCATTTCAGCGGCGTTGGAACCGGCTCATCAAACCGGTTCCAACGCCGTTGAAATGAGTTCAATCGGAGATCGTTTGAGCCGGTTCCCCTCTGTTCCCTTTTGAACCATCCTCTAAAAAATGGGGAATCACGGGGAACCGACTCAAACTAACTCCAAATGAACTTGAGTTCAATCGGAATTCGTTTGAGCCGGTTCCCCTCTGTTTCTCCCTTGTTCCCCTTTTTTTGATGTTCCATTTTGAACCACCCTCTCTCTATATATATATGTGTGTATATATATATATTCTACACAAACTGCTGTTTGTTGTACCTGCATAGGAGGAAGAGTCGGAAGTACTTTTGATATGGAGCAACAGAGAGAGAGAAAGATGCGTCCAAACAGCCAACATATAAACATGATGCAAGAGAGAGACCAAATACAAAGTAAATTTAACGTGCTAAAAGTAGGAAGTGATATTAGTCATTGATCAAGGCTAATAAATGGTTGAGATTTGAAGGGGTGCCAACTGTCATGTAAACAAATGAAACAAATGAATTTGCTGGCATGGTAATATAGGAAGAACTACCATTGTTAATTTTTATCTAGTTCTATCATTATTTTTAAACTCAAATAACTTTTATATACTTCATTGAGGAGCTGCGAAGATTGGTGGTGGTAACCGAGTGACGTTATTATTATTATGCTGAGTGTGATGGATGAGTCAAATAGAGGGATCGAACTTTTATATATTACTAGGTTAGAACCTCATGTATTACAAGGGTTGAATAAATGGAATGTTATATATACTCAGTAATAAAAATTTACATATTACATATTTATGACATATTACATAGTTTTTTAATATAAATTTTAGAAACGTTATATAGTTATTTTTTTAAAATGTTTTATAAAAAGAATGAAAGAAATGTTTAATTTATAAAAATGTTTTATTAACAAACCTACTTTTTTTTAAATAAAAAACATTTTATTAAAAAATGGATTATTGGATTTTAATAATCCCACCTTTTACCAATTGGCCGATAATAATCCCAACTGAGAATATTCTTACCACTGGTCCCTACTTTCAAACTATTTTTTTACATTGGACCCCCCGTTAAAAAAACTTAACGCCGTTAGAGTTTATATGACGTGGACATCTGCAAACCGCCGGAAAGTCGAGCCAAGCTAGCAGTGGTCTCGTGGTGGCTTTTGAAATTGGCTCTGGTGGTGTTTAACTGGTCTCGTGGGTCCGGAAAGTCCAAACAGAGAAAACGGTGGTGTTTAACGAGACTAGTTAAACACCACCAAAGTCAATTTCAAAAGCCAACACGAGACCATTGCTAGCTTGGCTCGACTTTCCGGCGGTTTGCAGATGTCCATGTCATATAAACTCTAACGGCGTTAAGTTTTTTTAACGAGGAGTCCAATGTAAAAAAATAGTTTGAAAGTAGGGACCGGTGGTAAGAATATTCTCAGTTGGGATTATTATCGGCCAATTGGTAAAAGGTGGGATTATTAAAATACAATAATCCTTAAAAAATTATAGAAATCATGCTTATTTAACAGGAGAGAGAGGCGAAAAATAAAAAATATAAAACCAATTAAAGATATTTAATTGTATAATTAATAGAAGAGAGAGACGGGAAAAAAAACTTAAGAATGCATAAGAGAGTAACATGTGTCCCACCAAAACCTTTATTTATTATAGAGTATAGATATATATTATTGATAGTGGATGTCCGGTGTGATGGATGAGTCCAAATCAATAGAGGTGTGGTGACGGTCATATATGGAATCATATGCTGAGTGTGCAGGTGGTGTTGGCTCTCACCTTCTTCAAAGGTTATCGAAGAGAAGTGAAAGACATAATGTTACTTTTTTCCCCTAGATATTTCCTCCATTTCTACGGGTACATCTTGAAGATTTACGGTTTGAAGATTTTCTTTTCCATCATCTGAAACAAAATTATTCTGAATTTAATTAAAGATAATATACAAAATCATGTAAAGTGCAATAAAAAACAAGGATAGAAAATATTAGTTTTCATAAATATTTAAATAAAAACAAATCGAAAAAATTGGGCAGTCTACAGTTGGTTGGCCGATGGTTTGGTTTTTAGAACCGGTTGTCTAACCTTTATTTTCTTAGAATATCCTGTTATGCTCAAATTGAAAAAAATAACCCGGTTTGAAATTTATATTGTTTTGTCCAAGGGTTACACCTTGTTTACGGTTTGGATCTTGAAACCGGTTGTTTAACCTTTATTTTCTTAGAATGTCATGTTATGCTCAAATCGAAACAAATAAGCCGATGCAACCGGTTTGAGATTTATACTGCTATGCCAAGGTTTATAGTTTGTTGATGGTTTGAATCTTGAAACCGGCTGTTTAACCTTTAGCTTCTTAGAATATCCTGTCATGCTCAAATCGAAGCAAATAAATTATTCAGTCCATGATTTACTCTTTTTGATGACCCGGTCTTTTAACATTATATTTTCTCAGATTCTATATAATCTTTATGAACCATTTTTATCACTTTAAATTTTTCTATAAAGTAACGATTTTAATAAAACAAAAAAAAAATATTTTACAAACTGTTAAACCGAACTGATTATCAGTAAGCCAACTCAACCAACCAAACCATCTAATTTGATATGATGTTTTCTGAAACCGAAGTTAATAGTTTAACTAATAATCCTTATAAAAATGATCGAAACGAACCGTAAACTTACTTTTAGAAATCATGCAGGTTGGCCGCCTTTGAATATAAAATACTTTCCTCTTAAAATATAAGTTGGCCACCTATGAATCCAAGAGGCAAGGGGTACAGAAAACATGAACATAAATTAAAAAAACAGAATGCATGTCAAAACTTCTCACCTTTTCGATCTATATTTAATTCTTTATTTCTAATTTGGATCAACTATAGATTCTTGTATGGTACTATAGTTGTCTTACCTTCCGTTCTATCAGTAGTTTTCTTTAATACTTTTGGTTTTTTACTCACGTTTTATTTCTCTGTGTCACACTTTCTGTTATCTGGTTGCTACCTTTTATTTATCTTTAAAAGGTTTTTAAAGTTGGAGGTCTAAACATGAGTAACCTCTTTGTCTCTCAAGATAGAGGAAAGGCTTGCCCCCCATCCTACCCTCCCCAGAACATACAAGTAGCTTTTACGATACGTGAGATTTTTACTGAGTACGCTTGTTTGTTTGTTATATTTGATTATAACTTAAGAATTTTAACATATGTTTGTTAAGTTTTACTTGTTACTTGTGAGACACATATTGTAACATCCGGCCTCTAATACCACCAATATTGTCTGTTTTGCCAACTAGGAGCTCACAGATTTGTTTTTGGTTGCCCGGGTGGAGACTTCTCAGGAGGTCACCCATCCTAGTATTACTTTCACTTGAGCATGTTTAACTATGTAGTTCTTCTCTCTTTCACAGCCAATGCGCCCCAAAATGAGTTGTTGGTATTTGAGACTGATCATTCCTTATGAACCTAACATCTCTTTTGTCTAGGGTGTTACAAACACCCCCTTTTTGGGCTCATCGTCCTCGATGAGGTTTGCCCCCACCATCCCAATCAGAGATGTGGGATTTGCCTAAGATGTCCTCTTAAACACCCCCGATGACTCACCATCCTCGGTGAGGTTTGCTCCATCATCCTGAACGACACAAGAGTAGCTCTAATACCATTTGTAACATCCGATCCCTCGTACCAATAATATTGTCCGCTTTGCCGCAAAGAGCTTACATATTTGTTTTTTTTTGCTCAGGTGAAAACTATCCAGGGGGTCACCCATCCTTGGATTACTTCAACCCAAACACGATTAACTGTGGAGTTCTCCTCTCATCCACTGCCATTAAGCCCTAAGACGCGTTGTTGGTATTTGAGGCGGGGCATTCTTTATGAACCTAGCATCTCTTCTATTTACGGCCGATGCTAAATAAATGTAACTAGTGGGTTACCACCCGCGCTCCGTGGCGGGTTCGAAATGTAGATAAAAATAAACAAATCGCGACGGTACATTTAATGTGAAGTTAAAAAAAACACGTTGCAGCGGTATATTCGATAGTAACGAAAAATTTACCTCGCTGTATACGAAAGTGAAGTTATTCGAAAAAAATTACACCGAAATGTAGATAAAAATAAGCACGCCGGCGCGGCATTACAGCGGGTCGGTTATAGAAAAAAGTCACAACGGTGTATTTTGAGATGGGCGCCACTCAGTTTAAAAAACGTTTAAAACAATCGGTTGGTTTAAAAATAATGTTATATTCACGTCGAAACGTAAATAAAAATATGTACGTCGCAATTTCGAAATTTTATAAAACATCATAGTTTAAAAGTTGTAAGAGTAAATCATTTTCTTTTTTTTAATTAAAATGGCGCATTTCGTGGCGGGTTCGAAATGTAGATACGGATGGGGTTGTAGTACGTGTATGTACGTGAATCATTGGGCTAGGGACGCTATTTTTTTCTTTTTATGAAAGAAATTGTATTTAACTAAAAATAAAAAGTAGATTAAAAAAAATCAAGTCACTGCTCATACGGACTGCATTGCGGTGGGTAACGTAGATAAAAAAAAAGAGGAACCCCACAACGGTATATTTGGAGATGAGCATTGAATGGTTTAAAAAACCAAACGGTTTAAAAAACGTTTAAAATAACCGATCAGTTTAAAAATGACGTTACGAAAATTCACGTCGAAACGTAGATAAAAGTAAACACGTCGCAAAATCAAATTCAAAATTTTATAAAACATTATATTTTAAAAGTTGTAATTGGAAAAAAAAATAACTATGAAAAAATTGAAACCTTGAAGCAGCTTTGATTACTCGTACGTTTAACGTTTGTGATATGATGACTTGTATAATATTAAGCCCAGCTCCGTTTTGAATGAAATTTACACCGAAACGTAGATAAATAAAAATAAACACGTCGCAACGATATGTTCGAAATTTTATAAAATATCATATTTTAAAAGTTATAAGAAAAAAAAAATAACTTTAAAATTAATTATAATAATAAAATTATAATAAAAGTTAAACATATGACGACGGCGCAAGCATGCATAAATGATTTGTAAAGTGTGCATATGGACTTGTCGATTTAGGTTTTGTAAATAATCTAATGAGAAAGAAAAAAATTGGACTCTATCATAGTCAAAATAGCAGGTAGGAATTTTTACACAATTTTTATATTTCTATCAGAATCAGGGGTGTTTGATAGTATTTTAGTAATTCTATTAAAAGACTACCTCTGAATCAGTCAGAGGTAGAGGATGTTTGTTTTAGATTTTGTCAGCCTCTTAATAGTTTATCCAGCCTTTTAATGGTTCAGTACAGAAACCATGCTGAACCATTCAGAGCTCTTAATGGTTCAACTATTAATGAACCAAACAGCCCCTTAGTTATGTACTAAATAATATTTGATTAGATTGATTGAATGTTAAATGTAAAATTACTATTTGTTTCATGCAATTTCTAAAGTATCACTCTTGTTTCAAAATAAATGTCTACAACAGAAAAATACATATAAGATAAAATATAGCTAGCATATTACAACAGCTAAATGCAATTTTATCGTTAGAAAATCTGAAAATGTATAAAGTTTACAAAAAAATATAAAACTAATGTGGTTTTAATATCATAAAACTAAATAAATAATTTTAAAAATATAAGAGTTATATAGGAAGTGTATGTGTTTAATAGGGTGAAAACAAAACATTGATTTCTATTTTTATGACTGAAAACAGGGGCGGATCTATGAGGAGCCCAGGGGTACCGTCAGGTACCCCTCAACTTTCGACGCGTAGTAGGAATTTTCGACGCGCAGCGGGAATTTTTTTTTTTTTTTTACCGTTTTATGTATCCAGATACCCCTGAACGAAATTTTAGATACCCCTGGATTTTTTTCCTAGATCCGCCACTGACTGAAAACCCCATTTTGCGTATTGTGGAAGCGTGAAGAGAGCTCCACATGGTCCTTTGTCATGACACGTCAACTCCAACGTGGCACTTTGGATGACATCAATACTCTTGGAAAACACCTTTGCTTTTTTTCAAAAACAAAAGTTCCCGATTTCTAAGAGCATTCACATCAGTTTCTGTATATGTTTGTGAGTGGATTCTGCATATTTTATGAAGTGGTTTAAAGTGGTTGTGAGTGGGGAGAGAGAAAATGTATAAATTTTTTGTATATTTAGGTAAAACACTGTTCACATCTATTAATTTTTTAATATTTTTTGAAGTGGTTGTGAGTGGAAGAGAGAGAAAAGGTAATGATAAAAGTATAAAAAAATATTATTTAATTGAAAATGAGAGAGAAAATATAATGATTTTTAGGTTAATTATAGAGATAGTGATGAAGAATCTGATGGGAATGCTCTAAGTATTTTAAATCCATTAAATTAAATATGTGACCAAAAAGCTAAATGTAAACAAAAAGAGAATGAGACTCTGTACTGGGTTAGCTCCCAAACCAACATCAGATTAGTGGGGCGTTAAACACCATTACGGTGTTAGCGTTAGGTGGTGTTATGGGCGGAGGCGTCGTGAGTTTAACAGGCGTGAAGCGCTTAAGGTCTGGGGCCAACTCACAATCAACCAATCAAACCATTTAGTCACATTTTTATATATAAAAAAAATTAAAAATAACTGTGTTTTTAGTTAAACCATTACACACTTTTTAGAGTTTAATTAGTGAGAGCCCACTACCTACGTGGCAGTGACGTGACAGTCACTTTTTCAATCTTAGGCAGTAAGCCAGTGACATGACAATAACTTTTTCTAAATTTTAGTTAAACCAGTACACTTGATCTGATATAAGCAATATTGCTTTTATGAAACTTATTCCCTTCAAATAGAGACGATGATATATTAAAAAGAGAGTGAAGGATATATGTCATAGTTTTTAGAGCATATCTAATAACACGTTTTCTATATCACTAAAACGTCATGTAATATTATCATCTCTTTTAAAATGTAACTTGTTAGGAATAGTGGCACGTAGCTGCCACTCAATCAATGGGCCACGTGGCTATAACGCGCCATTACACGTTTTCTTTTAAATAGCTATCTTATATGTTATCTATACATTACTTAACTGGTTTATTTTTTATATTGACATTTTATAAAATTTTTAGTTTAAAGACAATCTCTTCTCCATCTTTAATCGTCCCTCACAATGAGTTAGGTGTTTGTGAGTGATGCCACGTTCATAGATGAATTGGCTTCCTTCATGAATCAACTTATATAAGAACATATGTAAATAGTCATTTGTTTCTAGCTTAAACATCAATATCACATCTAGATAACAGGAATGTTAGAACAAAGAATCAATGTTACTTAATCAGATTAGTTATACTCGGCTAGCTGGTTTCTTAACTAGGTATTTAATCTTCTCCTTAGACCACCCGTAATGTGTTCCTTCGCTTCTACGGACAACAATGTGGCACAAGAAGGAAGAGGACCCCAAGGACGACCCATTGCGTGGCTTCGTCCATGGGTGGCTTTTAGCAATCCCTCCGTGGCAGCAGACATCCACGGATAAGGTATAGGGGTGTGTTGGGTTTAATTTATCTTTTTTCCTTTTTATTTTATTTAAATTTCAATTTAATTTATTTTCTAAGTTAAAATGAATATATAAAAAATATTATAAATAAAAATACATATTTATATATTTATAAAAAAATATGTTTTATATATGTAAATAGGGGATGGTTCCCCTAAGAAGTATTATTTGGTTAAGAAGCCAAAGAAGCAATCTCATCCATTCAAATAGATGATCAAGTGTAGAGATTTAATTATAGTAAAAACAAGGGGTGGAGGGGTATTATTGGAAAACCCACAATTGTTAACATTTTCAAATTCCCCCACTTTCTTTAAGCGTACATAACTTTTTCATACGACCTTATTTTTTTGAAAAAAATACATCATAAAATCGAGCGTTTTTTAACCTTTAATTTGAGTATAGTATTGCTGTATTTTTTTTTTTTTGTAAAAACAAGATCGATACTTAATGAAATTATGCTACTTTACGTAAATGTGCTGGTTTCTAATAAAACAGCACAATTAACTGTGTTGCATTAAAACAATACCAAATATAACAATTAAGTGTGCTGTTTTACTACAAAACAGCACCAAAACAACACGATTATTTGTGTGACTTGCTCTTCTTAGCTAACTCGGCACAAACAAAACCAGCACAACAAAACTAAGTTTTTAAGATTGTATATAAAACCAGCACAAAACAAAGAACACAATTGGGAGTGACATGTTATAATCCTGAAACCAGCACAAACATAACCCAGCACAAGCAAAACCAGCACAGGTAGGTCATCACAAAAATGAACAAAACCCAACACAACAAAACTAAGTTTTTAAGATTGCATTATATGCAAAAACATTTGCAAATTAGATTTTGGGTTCTAGCCCAAGTTTCATAGTATTCACATGAAGTTTTTTTAGTTCACTTTCTTGTATTTTATGGTACATTCTTTTTCCTACAATAGTTACCGAAAAACGCAAAGATAAGGTACATTCTTCTTTTTATGTTGCTGAATGTCAAACCTTAATTACTTACATTCTTCTTTTAAGATGATGACTTTTATTTCAGATTTATGATTTTGAAAAATTATCTATGTTGTTTTTTTGTTATTGTGTTGTTTTTTATGTTGTACTGATGTGTTGTTGTGCTGATTTTGTTGTTATGCTATTTTCCTATGCTGGTTTGCTGTTGTTTACTAGAAAACAACACATATTCTATTATCAGTGCTGTTTTATCGAAAATCAACAAAGATTTTGATATTTCTTTTAAATCATCGTTTTTTATATATCAACATTATACTCAAATTAAAGAGAAAAAAAATCCTCGATTTTATGGTGTAATTTTTTTCAAAAAGTAATGTCATATAAAAAAGTTATGGAAGTTTAAAAAATGAGGGGGAACTTGAAAAAAGTCAACAAAAATGGCTATTCCAAAGATACCCCTCCAACCTTATTTTTTTCCCCACTTAAATCTCATCTCTTATTAACAAATGGATGGTTAAGATTGCTTCTTAGCCAAATTACACTTCTTATTTGAACCTCCTCCTATGTAAATAATTATATATCTTTTGAACTTTAATAAATATTTTATATATGTAAATAATTATATATCTTTTGAACTCATATAAAAATAACGAGTTTGGTTCTAGCTTTGAAAAGTAACGGGTGAGGTATTTCTCGTTTCCATCTTGTAACATTTTCGGTATCTAACCTTAATTCTCACTGGAAAATTTGGTATGCTTGTGCAAAATAACTTTTATACTATTTTACAAACCACAAATAATGTTTGTGTAATTTACACAAACAAATAATAATAATACAAAAGTCTCCAATTAAAATTCACGATTCTAGTCTCCATTTTTAATTTGCACGAACATCCCCAATTTGACATAATCCATTTTCGCAAATCTTGATTCAATTCTCCAATCAAAATTTTTTTTGAACGGCTAATAACTAAACCTGTGGAGGGTACTGGCAAAATTCCCCTCATCAGTACCCCTTGTTAGGATTTGAACACATGACCTCCACATAAGGAAACCCTTTACAGAGAAAACTCCCTGACTACCAGACCAGAAGCCTGATGGCTCTCCAATCAAAACTAAGTATGTGTTTGGTTCACAAAATTCAATGAAATTCAAAGGAATTAGAATCTAATTACAATTGTCAATGTGTCACGTAATTTGTTGGAATTGACTCTGAATTTCATTCTTAACATGTTTGGTTGATAAAGGAATGAGAATTATAAATAATTCCCTCAAATTCCTTTATTTAAAGGAATTCAAAATCCTTCCAAAATATGAAGGAATTCAACCAATGTAAATGGTATCTCCAACGACTCACCCTTGTGGCATCCGACAACCTCGTGTCACCTCCTTGACTCCACCTATAACGAACTAACTTTCAGGTTTTATAATTCTAATATGTTATTCATATTATAAGGGGTGTAAATAAATAAAATGAAAGTTGGAGGTTTGTTGCAAAAGTAGAGTTTTAACTAGTTTAGGTGAAAGGAGCCAAAATTGAAAGTCCAAGGGACTGTTTTGTAAATTTTGGAAATCTGATTGTAACGGGGTGCTGCATAAACACACGGGTGTGTGTATGTGTGTGTGTGTTTGTGTTGTCTCTAACAAAGAAGAAGAGAGAAAGATTAGGAGTTGAGATCAAATGTTGGTGATTTTGCATGCGAAATTATAAGGTTTTGGTATACACATCATCTTCTAAGCATCAAGTAAGCTCCCCTTTAATCACTTGATTCCCCGTTGATTTTTGTTCTTAGGGTAAATTCAGGCTAGAGATGAATTGGTTGAGTTAAGTGGGTAATAAGTTGTTTAAAGTAATAACCTAGCTTAATTAAAGGTATTGGGTGGTAAATAACATCATCTAAACATCTAATTTGGTGATTCACGAGTTAGGGTTCTTGAGAGTGAATTGGGGGTTTTCATCCTAATGATGTTTAAATGTTAAATTGACATTGGATAAGTGTCTAGGGTGTTAACAGACACATAATTAACCATAAAGCCCCAATTAATTTAGTGTTTCGTAAAATAGGAGTCTTGGTGGAACTTGGGTGATTCCTTAAAGGGTCATTTGGGTTAAGGGAGTATTGGATGGGTGTTGAGGGTTTGATTATGTTAATTGAACATAGACAAATGATAATGTTGGTCATTTGGTAATAGAAGTGTGTTAGAATCTTAATTGGTGTAAAATTGGGATATCTAGACTAATGTTGAGGTGAATTGTTTAGGTGATCACGTGGCTAAGATTGAAGCTCAACCGGAATCATCTCTAGCAAAAGGTAAGTGCTTTGCACTTACTTAGTAATGATAGGAGTAGGTCATGCATTGTTGATTGCTATTTGTTATGTAGTAGTGTTTGTATGACCATGTTGTCTGCAAGGGATGGAAAGGGTGAATTGGTTGTTTGAAGTCTTTGAACTTCACAAATGAAAAGGGGTGGATTTGGGATCTTTGAAGTCCACATGTTGGTAAATACATGCGGATTTAAATGTTGTATGGTATCGTGTGTGTACACTTGTTTGTATGTCAAAGAGTCGGTGTTTGAAGTCTAAGACCTCACACGATAGTAATTGAGGTTATGAACTTCACTTATATCGTTGTCGCTTGAAGTCTTTGAACTTCACTATTGTCGTTGTTGTTTGAAGTATTTGAACTTCACATTGGAGTAAATATGGTCATATAAAGGAGCTTGAAGTCTAAGAACCTCACACGAAAGTTATTTGAGGTCATGAACTTTACAAAGTCGTTTTGCGGTGTTTGAGATCTTTAGAACCTTACAAAGGAGTATGGCCGGGTTAATGGGTGGATAACCATCTAATGTATACATACATAGGTGTATGTAATAAGGTGTAATTGAGAAGTAAAACGAGTCAGGGTCACAAGCTTATGGAATTGCTAGGCCAAAAGACTAATTTATGTGTGCTAGTGTAGGGGGCGTACCATACGCCCACCTCCGGCGTTCCATACGCCCACCAGCGTATGGTACGCCCAAAAATCACTGTCAATGCCCGTCATACGCCCAATTTTACTGAATTTGCCGTTTTAGGTTGTTTGTTCCTTTAAGGCCTTGTGGGATTGTTAGGGAGTTATATATCATTACTAATGGTTTTATTTGTGGTATTTTCTTGTAGGCAAAGCACCGATTTGATGTCTCGGGTCACGCTTTGTGTCGAATTGGATTCTCGGTTGTTTTGGTGGTTGTTAATGATTGGAATTGGAACTCCTTGTTAGGGTTTATTAGACTTGTTTTAAATTATCTTTTGGAGGTTAAAACTTGTTGTCATTTTTAAAGAGTCGGTTGTTGTTTTTAAAACAAAACTATGTCGTTGGTCATGTTGTTGATATTATCGTGTGTTGATTAATCAAGAGTGTTTTATGGGACTTATATTCCGCGTGCGTTAGAAGATTAAAACTTGGTTGAAATTTTTTGCTGTTACACCTTGCAGGACTAGGGTATCACTGATATGAAGATTGTAGATGGATGGCCATATCAAGCAAACTATGAATTTGTTGGCAGAAGTTTGGATTTCCGAGTCGAAGCCTGTTTTTCTTATTTTTTGTTTTTTTATGTTGTTTGTTTTTCGGTCTGAGCTTCTGATTTCCTACCACTCCGACTACGGACTATCTCTGTATATTGTAACCTAACTATTTAATAATATTAATTCTATATTTTTACCATTTAACATTACAGATATAGCTCTCACAGTTCTCTTAACATATTCTTGATTCTAAAATTAAGGGCTGTGCTGGGGACACCGCTGGGTTTTTTTTTCACACTTGACCTACCCGTCACGTATAGGTCTATACGTCAAGGTTGTTACCCAAACCGTCACGTATCAGCCTAAACGTGATGGTATGTCTCTCGTGAGTCCGAGAATAAAAAGGACACTGATGATACGAGGTTGATACGAGGTTTTGCAGTCAGCAAAGGGAACCTAATGGTCACGTATAGGCCAATACGTGATGGCTTATCGACCACACGGTCGTGGAGTATCGGGCCGCCGGTAGGCCGTTGTAGAGACCACCACTCCGGCGGTTGGGCCACGACGGTGCTAGCACGTCCGGTGCAGGTGGGTCCGACGCGGAGGGTGATGACGAGATGGAGGGGTAGATATATTGTTTAGATACAGTTGTACTTTTGTTTTATATGTACAAACTTATTGAATTTATCTATGAAGTTTTATTTGGTTGTGTTTGTTTGGTTGTTTGTAATGGATGTATATGGTTTTGTTGTGTTTGTTTGGTTGTGTTTGTTTGGTTGTTTGTTTGTAATGGTTGTATATGATGTTTATATATGTGATTTTATTTACGAGTAGTTTAACACGCGAAAAAAACTTCTAGTTTTACATCTAAAACCGAAAATTAAAACTAGTTTTATAATAAAAAAGACGTGACCGGATTTTAAAAACTATAACTACCGATTGTTACTAACTCTTAACGTGATAAAAACTAAAAAACCAAAAGATAAGTCATTATTCACTTTTTATATCTTAAACCGATAATCGAGGTGACCAGATTTTAAAAACTATAACTACAGATTTTTACAAAATCTTAACGTGATAAAAACAAAAAACTAAATTAAAAAAAATAAGTCGTTATTCACTTTTACATCTCAAAACGATAATCGAGATGACCGGATTTTAAAAACTATAACTACCGCTTTTTACAAACTCTTAAGGTGATAAAAACAAAAAACTAAATTAAAAAAAAATAAGTAAGGAGTGACGGATTGCCCTATATGTGACATATATACCACCACAAACTTAAAACTCAACTCAACCCTAAAAAAAACCCACCAACATATCCCGACATTCTTTGGCGTGCTGATTCCAAAGTCTGGTGGATAAGGGTGACGGAGTGCCCTAAACGTGATATTTGGTTCCATAAACGTCACATTTAGCCCTATACGTGACGGTTATGACAGATGTACTTAAAAATGTAGACGGTGTCTCTAAAATTTCCCAAAATTAATAAATGAAGTCGCACGAACGCAATGAGGCAGGCCTTCTTTGGGTAGCAGATATAGGTAAACCATGCAGCATGCATCATCAGCCACGCATTTCCCCTAACTCGAAGCGTGTCACTCATCCACCTCTTCTCTCTCTCTCTCTTCTATATACACAAAATATATATGTATATATATATAACCTCAAAAGCATCGACCACGACTTGTTTGGTTTAATAATAGGAAACAATGAAAAAGACACCAACCGAAGAAAAATTCTCAGATTTTTACGAGAAGTGGGTTTGTCAGCTCGAAGAATATCTCAGCTTTCTTGTCCAAGATAACTCCGATTACCAAAATCTAATCGCAAAAATAACAACCCACCACAAGAATTACTACAGAGTCAAATGGGCCGCCGCCCACGAAGACGTTTGTGCGTTTTACAACCCGGTCTGGCTAACCCCGTTAGAAAACGCTTATCTTTGGGTCACCGGTTGGAAGCCGTCGGCGGTCTTCCGGTTCGTGGACACGTTGCGGCGGACGGGGACGGGGCTGGCGGACTTGACGGACGAGCAGGTGAAGAGGATTGAGGGTTTGCGGGTGAAGATTAAGATGGAGGAAGAGAAGGTTGAGAGGGAGATGGAGAGGCAGCAGGTGGGGATGGCGGATAGGCGAATGGTGGAGTTGGTGAGGGTGGCGAGGGGTGGAGGTGGTGGTGATGCGGTGGCGGTGGTGGCGTTGTTGAGTGGGTTGGAGAGGATGATGAAAATGGGGGATTGTGTGAGGTTGAAGACGTTGAAAGGGTTGTTGGATATGATGAATCCGAAGCAGTGTGTGGAGTTGTTGGCAGCACAGTCTATGTTTCATGTTAAGTTAAGGAAGTTGGACTTAAAATTGTGAATTTTGATGATTTTAAGATTTGTAAGTTTTTTGGTTTAGATATAACAAATTAATGTTGGTTGTGGTAGTTAACATCTTTCTCTTCTTGCTTCCTACTTTTGTTTGTTCTTCCAATTTGATGTTGAGATCTACATGCTAGTTGCGTTTTATCTGATTCTATTAGTTAACATGATACTGATACGGATGTTATTAGCATTGATATGACTCTGATACGGATGTTATTAGCATTGATATGACTCTGATACGTCTTATTAACATTGATATGACTCGTGTTGTGTTTTATCTATAAGTTAATAGGGTGCTGATACGTATTTTATCTGATCCTATTAGTTAGCATAATATTTAAATGATTAGTGTTGTGTTTTATCTATGAGTTAATAGGTACTGATGCTTCTATAAGAAAGAAAATCCTTAAAATATCCTTATTACTAATCATGTCTCCCAATCTGTCCCTTTAACCGATTTTTTTAAAAAATATCCTCTCAAATACCATCAGGTCTGACGGTACAACCCTGTCAGACGACGGTGTTTAGAACCCCTTACAACCAGCCACGTGTCTCAAAAAGGCGGAATGGCCGGGTTTTTTTTTTTTTACAAAGATGTTAAGGTAAAATCTCATTGTATTTATATAAAATCATTAATTTTTTTCAAACCAGATTTTATTTATTTTATCTTTTTATAAAATTGTTGAGGTAATTTTTTTTTCAAACACCGGTGGACCCGCCGGTGTTTATAAACACACCGGCGATTCCGACCTTTTTTGGGACACGTTGCGGGCTGTTGATGGTTCTAAACACGGTCGTCTGACTGGAACCATTCTCGAAAAAATTTGGTCAAGGTACGTGACAGATTGGAACAATGATTGATAATAAGGTAATTTTGAAGGGTTTTTCCTTTTTGATAACGTGTTCTATGATTAAGAAAAGTTTGAATGAACTATTTTTTTTCTAAATTAATTGTATTAAGATTGGAAATCTTATAAGATCATAAAATTAAATATGTGTTGAAATATGTTAGCATATAGTTAGATTATAATACAAGCGATAATGAATCTGGAAAGTAGGAAATTTATATACCTGGGCAGCTGACATGTGTCCAGTTTGATGGGCCTAGATTATATACCCATATATTTTTAGCCCATCATATTTCATATGCTACCCAAACTCTAAAACTCTCGCTCCAAATGATAATTTCTTATATGCATTTCGGCTTAGAATGGTGGAGGAGAGGTGCTCATTTCGGGTTTTGGTCCGGAACCGGTTTTTTTTTACCGGGTTGAAAACGGATAGGTTCCTAGGAGTAATTGGAACCGGTGCGAAACTGGGGTTCTAGGTTGAAGAACCTTTGAACCGGGTCCCATTTTTTTTTAATAATTATTGTAACATTAAACAAAATAAAATACATTAAACAAAAGAAATACACATTTCTTAATAATAACACAATTTTAAACACTATTCTTTTATTTTTATTTTATCCGTCGTCATGATCATCTTAGTCGTACCCGTCGTATTCGTCGGCCCGGAAATATTGCGAAGAACCGTTGCATCGTAGGCGAGTTCTTCGTCAGATATGCCGGAAGATAGTATATCATCCACCTCTTCGTCGTGTACTTTTGTTTCAAGTACTATTTCTTCTTCGAGGTTTGGTTTGGTCTTGTATACAATCGACTGCATCCAAGTGATCTTTTAAGCAAATGTACATCTCTACCGACTTCGGAGTGAGTCTTGTTTTTCGTAAAGATAAAACCCTGTCACTTAATGCAGATTTCGAAGCTACCGTATAAGTTTGGACCAAATCCCAATTGCACCATTTATTCAAAAAAGTGCCACAAAACGTGCAACGAGCCTTTTGAGACCCGTCACTCATCTCAACCAAATCACAAATGCACCAAATTTCTTGGTTTCTATTATGTGGAAGCACCCGAACAACGGTTGGCGGTTGAACAACGAATAATTGTGATTGTTAGTGAGTCATAATGAGAGTAGAAAGTGGGTAATTAGAGTAAAATGAGTGTTATGCGAGTATTTTTTTTTTCGATTTTGCGTTTTCAAGTTGGGTATTCAACCAATTCATTCAACATTTATTTATACTAAGTTAGGTGGGCTAAAAGCAAAAAAAAAGTTCAAAAAACCGGTCCCAACTGCTATATAGGTGTTTAAAAATGGCTATTCCCCCCCAAAAAAAAACGGTAAGAACCGGGTAGGAACCGGTTCCGGGTAGTAAGCGGGTAGGAACTGGTCTAGCGAAATTTCCTCCAAACCGGGTAGGAACCACCCGGTTTTTTCGAGTCCACACCGGGTCCACCTTGAGCCTCGGGTAGGTGGTTCCGGTTCTGAAACCGTTTTTTTTTTGTGCATCTCTAGGTGGAACCCCTAGAACTCAAAAGTACCATAGAGATTATCCAATCAAAACATGTTATTTCACTTCAAAACATGTCATATCATTTCTACCCTAAATACAAGAGATGGAATCTTAAACTATCGTAGCTTATTTTTTAAATAAAATTTAAAATACAATTTCATTAACGAAAAAGTAAAGTATTTTAAAGTTAAAATTAAAATTAACTAAAAAAAATAAAACATAAATTTAATTTTAACTTTTATAAAAATTACATATAAGTTGTTTGTTGATAATTTGATATCAATATGATATTCTTTTCATTTCTCTCTATTAAATAATTAGGTTAAAATCACGTGTATTATACGAGTTGATAAAATGTAATATTATATACTTAATAATAAAAAATTTGCATTTTAAAAAACCCGTATTGATAAAATGTAATGTTATATACTTAGTAATAAAAAATTTATATCTTTAAAAACTTGTATATTACACAGTTTGAATATATTAATTTATATTTAATATAATTTAACTTAGATCACTATTTAGTTAAAAATAAAAGTTACATAATTAAATTTTAAAGTTTCTTAAAATAAGAGATAATTTAAAATAAATGTGTTTTATTAGTATAATTAATATTTTTTTAAATATAAATCATTATTAAAAAAAGATATGTGTATTTAATAAGAGAAAGAGAGGCAGGAAAAATTGGTGAGAAAAGATGTGGACGCGACACGTGAAATAAAGGATTTTTATTTATTATATAGTATAGATATTTCTCTTTATTGTCTTATACATATTACACTAGGTTAAAATCCCGTATATTATATGGGTTGAATAAATGTAATATTATATATTGAGTAATAAAAAATTTATTTTTTAAAAACTCATGTTTTACACGGGTTAACCCGTGGAATACAATATAATCTGTTAACACATACACTCGTCAAAATATGCATGAGATTTATTAATATAAAAATTAGTATTTTTTTAAAGATATATTATTATTAAAAGATATACGTGTATTTAATAAGAGAAAAAGACGGAAAAAATGATAAAAATAAATATGAAGGCAACACGTGTCTTTAAAAAACTTTTATTTATTATATACTATAGATATAGATGTTGCTATTATAACATTGTTATATAACACTTTTTAATATTTTTTTTGTTTTTCAAAATTATTTACTTATTATCGGACTTTAAGACCGGATCGATTGGTAAATTAGTAGAACGGTCGGGCCGGGTACAATTTTTAAAACCTTTAAATCCAACTTCAGTAAATGCTAAATTTACTACAATAAGTTGTAAGCTTATCTCCCAATATTCTCTCATATTTTCATATTATTTTTTCTATAAAATAATGTAATAGAGAAAAAAAAATCATTGCTTTTCAAGATGAAAAAAAAAATATGTTCATAATATTTTGTCAAATCACCAATTGAATTTTAAAAGGCTTTCTTGAAAATTCAATTAAAAAAAGGTCTTTGCGTTTCATATTTTCATATTTTTTTTCTATAAAATAATGTAATAGAGAAAATAACATATTTATATTCACAAAAAAAATATATTTATTATCATATTACTCAAACTTAACAATCAAGAAAATGTAAGATAACGTGTTTTCCTATTCTACCTCCTAAAATACGTGAAATAGGAATTTAAGTAAAAAAAAATGACAAATACTTGTCGATTTCAATTAAGAAATTTAAAACCCAATATAAATACTCAACGTGCTATGTGGTCCTATGATTGAAACACTTTATGTATAAGATTTTTAGAATTAATTACACCGATGGCAACTGTGGTTTGGTCAAATTATGGTTTTGGCATCTAGGATTGAAAAACTATAAGTTTGGCCCAATAGTTTGCACGATTGTAACACCCATGGTCCCTGGGTTGGATGTCAGTTAAGTTTTCTGTTAAAATTTTAAAAAATGACCAAAATACCCCTTAAATAAAAAATAAATAAATAAATTAGATCCCCATTTTTCTTCCCTGAATCCCCCACCCCCATGGCCAGATAATCAAACTTTTTGTGAAAAGTAACCACCACAAACTTTCCACCACCATACTCTACCACCGCCGGCCACCAACTTCTCTAACCCACTTGAACCCACCACCGTCCTCCTTAACCCACCTGAACCCACCCACCACCGCTAGCCACCACCCCCACAACCGTCCTCCTCTAAACACCCCCCCCCCACATCTCTCACACAGTTCATCACCACCAAACTAAAATGGAATATTTTTCGTTTTTCCGACAACCATCAACCTCTAAGAACTCCAATCGACCTCTATTCCGGCACTACTCATCAGCCCCTAAGAACTCCAATCGTTGCATAGAGATGATATTTGGAGGTACACTTGCAAATCGACGAAGAGAAGCTGTAAATCGAAACCCCCAGTTGAAGAATGGGTCGATCGGAGGTGCAGAGAGACGACATTTGCAGCGGCGGTGGCTTGCCGGAAAACCATCTGCGATGGTGGTTTCAGGTTGTTGGTGGCGGCGACGGTGGTTTCAGGTTGTTGGTGGCGGCAACGGTGGTTTCAGGCTGTGGTGGTTTCGTCGGAACCCTCTTGGCGATTGGTGGTTTCAGGTTGATGGTGGCGGCGGCGGTGGTTTCAGATTGATGGTGGTGGCGGCGGTGGTTTCAGGCTGTTGTGGTTTCACCGGAACCCTCTTGGCGATGGTGGTTTCATGTTGATGGTGTGGTGGCAGTGGTTGGGTAGAGATGGAGATAGCGGTGGTGGCCTGTAATGGTGGTGGCCGGTGGTGGTGGCGGCGGTGGCGGTTAATTACAGAGATGAAGTGGTTGAGTGTTTTATTCTATTTTGATTTTCAGTTGGGATAAAAGGAATCAATTGATATGTGTAATTTTTCTTGTGGCGGCAGCCGGAGGCGGTGGTGGTTGTCGCCGAAAATGGGAAGAGGAAGCTAGGGTTTGGTGGGAGAGGTAGTTTTGATTTGAAGAATATGAAGTGGGTGGTTTTAGTGAAAAATAAGGTTCACAAAAGATGATAAAATCTTCTATGTATGGTTCTTGTTACCTTCCAAAAAGGTTGAAATAAAAATAAAACAAAATACATAATTCTTTGCTTTCATTTTCTTTAGACTTCGTGCCGTACCTTTTCTCTTTATTTACTTTTTTCTTTTTTTAATTTTCATTCATTGAAAAGCCTCCTTAGTCCTTACAGAAGGGTGAGCATAAACGGGTTTAGAATCGAATACTCGTAATAGAAGTTGTATCCGATCCATGATTACCTGATTAAGTTATAAAGGGTAGGGTTATGGGTATCATATTAATCAACAAACGGTTACGGATACGGGTACTAGTATTGACCCGACAACAACCATAAGAACCGTCTACTGTGAGATCAAAACAAAAAAAGTCATTTTAATTTGAGCCATAGGAACAACCATTGATGTTCCATAAACATTCTTATTTATATTTGGATCATTTTGCACACTAAAAAGCTTTTAGCAGGCTAGCACTTAATCGCATGGGCAGATTTATTGATTTGTTTTCTTATTGAACATATTAGTCAATACAAAATCGCTTAAAGTTTATATTCGTTTAGAGTAAACACGAATTATTTTACAACAATTAGAAGATAACTAACACAGACACTAGTAAAGCACTTGAACAATTAGTTGGTGAAGTATATATAGATTTAAAGGTTTAATAAAAGTTTATAAAATAAAATAAATATGAAATCAAATAAAATAAAAACAATTTTAAGAATTTAGTTAAACATGAAATTAATTGTTTACATAATTAGATTTCTAAAGGAATTTCGTTATTAATTGTAATAACTACAAAAAAGTTATAGTCCAACTAATTTATGGTATTTATAATCAATATTATTTAGTTATTTTTTTGTATTCAATCATATAACTAACATGTGTATAAAAGATAATTAATGTAGTCAAATTAATAAAAGACAATTTTGCCCACTTAAATTCTTAAAAACTAATATAAAAAGACAATTTCGTACTACTCAAATATATTATAATATAGTGTAGATAAAGAACAAAGATTATAATTTACTCAAATATAAGAGACGTGGTTGCTTGTGACGGTTAAATGTTTTTTTAACGGCCAACGAATACTATAAGACCGGTCACCACCCACGCCCGCCAACGCAGACAGCACTGGTGACCCAACCCGCCAACCATTCCTGAGGAAACCCACAACCCTTGGAAAACCTCTGGCCCATTTGAGCATATTGTACCAAATGAGTCTTGAACCCATAACCTCCACATTAGAAGGTCATGTAGGTGCCTCCTCCCAGACCAGTTGATCTGGGGCTAATTGACGACGGTTAAATGTTTTAATTTGTAAATATAATGGGTCGTCGCCTTACAATTTTATGAATGCTAAATTATTTTCCATTGTAATAACTTTATTGTTAGGTAAATCCTATGCTACATTAAACATAGAACATGCATTAACATATGACATATAAATGCATATATAATACGATGTATATATTGGCTAGTGACAGTCAAGTGCGAAGTTCAACGATCGTCGCTAAACATCCCAATTGCAACGTAGCATCAAGAAATACATTTATGCAACATGATTTAAAGTTCTAAATCCATAATAAATACACAATCCCTAAGATAAGGGATCTGATAAAATCATCCCTTCAATTCTCAATCATCACTTCTTAAACCGCAGCAGCGAACTGGTTCCTCTTCCACACCAGAGGCTGGTACTCCTCCACCAGGGTTTCTTCAATCTTTTCCCATGGCATCTTGCGTTTAGCCAACTGTCGCTTCTTTGCAGCCACTCCAAAAGTATGTCCAGATTTCTAAAATACAAAGAAGATTAGATGAAGTTTGCACACAGCACAAAAACAAAATTTTAAAACTGTTCTAAAGTCCGTCGCTAATATGCCCGTCACAATTTCGTCGGAAATTGACGGCGGTGTGTCCGAAGGAGTATCACTGACGGATTCTCGTTGGTTTTGTCCATCGATGATGCTCGAATTTTTTCTGGGTATAGGTAGTTTACAAAATTAACATTGTTTATAGGTGATTTTTAAACCATTTTTGTTTCCACTAGTTAAAGCAGCATATGTATCAAAAATCATATCCGCTAGTCCAACTAGCGTATCACCTAGAAACAAAAATGGTTTAAAAATCACGTGTAAACCATATTAATTTTTGTTTATAGGTGATTTTTAAACCATTTTGTTTCTAGGTGGTCCGCTAACTAGCGGATCACCTAAAAACAAAAATAGTTTAAAAATCACTTGTAAACCACATTAATTTTTGTAAGAAAAAACTTGGTGATGCTTCGTAGTTTAGTAGTGGTTCATACCTTATAGCAATATCCAGCTTGAACATCGCAGACGGGGTAATCGCTAGGGCAACAATAGGAGGAACCCTCGCAGCAGACGGCATTGGTGTAACCGCAGCAACCGTGGATCAAACAGTAGTTATAGAACTCTAAGAGGCAACAACATGTCTGGTCTGCCGCACAATATGTGAACTCACCGCACTTGCTAGGTGTGGGTGAGGGAGGAGGCGGCGGTGGGGGTGGTGGGGACGGTGGTGATGGTGGAGGAGGTGGTGTAGGTGGTGAAGGGGCGGATGCTACAGGGTAGATTGGTTCAAGGTACATCCCACAAACACCGTTTTTGACATTGGAGTTTCGTTTCATTAGAATGTAGCCTTCGAGTCCCCAATAGGTGCCCCACTCGTTCTTGACGATCCAGTAGTCCTCACCATCTTCTGAACCATAACCAACAATTAGCACTGCATGGTCTAAGCTGTATAGACTGCTTGAGCATTGTCCGTCATATATGCCCTGATGCACATGCAAACAAATATTAAAGAAAAAACAAATCTTCAATAATCATCAATTTTTTTTTTTGAAAAGGGCAGTGCACTGGTAAACTTTATTCAATTCAGTGTTTTCAGAATAAGATCGGACTGATCGGTCATAGAACCGGTCCGATTATGTCTATTTGAACCGGCTGATTACCGATCGGACCGGATTTCCAATTTTTTTAATTCTTTTTTTTTTCAAAAACTCATTTTTTTAATTTAATTAGTATTTCGAGCTACATATTTTATTTATTTAAGTTTCATATCTCATTAAAATTACAAACTGACATTAATTAAAACACAAAATATTTTTATATTTTTGTATCTATATACATAGTTTTAATTTTAATATTTATATTATTCTGTATCTAAAATTTAGAGTAAAACTAAGTTTCTTTGGTCAATCACACTTTTTTTAATAACAAAATCACTTGTGTTTTAATATTATTCCAGTTTGTGAAATATTTTTATAAATACAAAAAAAAAAAAGTTAAGTGACCTAATTGAAGATATTTATGATAATTGGTTACTATTTAGTGATTTTTTTTTTCAAGTTTAACTTAAAATATAAGGTAACAGTGAAGAAAAAAAGTTTACTAAATAATAAAGTTTCGTAATTGTTCCATCTAAGTCAATTTAAAAAAAATCACTAAATAGTAAGCATGTTTATATATCTTTCATTTAGATTACTTAATTTTGAAATATCTTAACATTTATAAAAAAAATCATAAAATTTGGAACAATATTGAAATTTAAGTAGTTTTTGTTGTTATAAAAAGCGGTGAGTGTCCGACTTTATTTAAACAATAATAAAACTTATTTATTATTTCATAATTTTACCCCTGATAAATCTAGTCTATCCAGGTCACATTATATTGACAACGGTAAAATGGGAAAGAAGGTAACGATCAATGAAACAGGTCGAACAGGTCTTACCCCAGTGTAGAGTTGAAAGTCATAAGCTGAACCACAAATACCAATAGTAATAGGTTGCTTTGTCACAGCACAAAGGACTGAATCTTCGTTTGTATCTACTTCCACATAGCTATCAATCGATACAACTGACGTTGCTGACTGATATATTAAAAAATTGTTAATTTGCTTATAAATAAATAAATTCAAGTTGAAATGATAATATTCATATATATTGTGTATACCTTTGTTTTGTCACATTTACCGGTGCGACCATTAGTGCTAGTATAAGGATAATTATCTTCAGAATTGAGCCCACCGTTCTTAATGATCCACTTGAAAGCACTGTCCATGTTTCCACCATCGCACCCATAATCATTTGAGTCACAATCAACGAGCTCTTGCTCTGAGAGGCTAATGAGCTCGCCTGTGGCTAGTGCGTGGGCACCTTCGATGGCTCCGGTCACAGAGAAGGCCCAACAACTTCCTATATAAGCAAATGTTTAATTAGTATTAGTGTTACGAATTGCATGCAAATATATACTTTATCACAACTGAGGAGCACATGACTACATGTTTTCTTGTTATATATATCACCAAAATAAACATGTTAGACGCACTAACATTGACTTTTGTTCACACTAGGCTAACCCGGCAAGCTTCCAGCCGGCTGCGCAATCATTGGAAAGTGACATAGGCCTACATATATAACCATTAAGAGGACAACACGTGTTCATCCCGGCTACAACACAGCCGCCAGCTTGTCAACTAGGTGGGTGTCGGCTAGGTGGATACATAAAAGTTAGATTTTCCGGCTAGGTGGGTGTCGACTAGGTTGGTGCCGGCTAGTCAGATTAGCGGCTAGGTGGGTATCGGCTTTAAGCTTGTCGGGTTGGGTATCGTGGCTTCTTTGGATTGTTCCATTTGGGTATGATTATTTTGGTGTGGATAAAAAGTCAATGTTTATTTTGTAAAAATCTTGAGTCAACATGTTTATTTTGGCGATTTTCCCTTTCTTGTTAGTAACTTTTATCAGCCACAAAAATAATACATCAACTATCCAGGCTTATGAGTTACTTGACATCGGTTCGCTAAAACTCGTAACGAGTCGAGCTTAAATGAGCTCGAACTCGAGTTTATGTTAGGCCTCATTAAATAAACGAGCTCGAGCCAAGCTTCACACATCGAGCTTGACCATGCTTGCGAGCCTAAACGAGTATGTTATTTAATTATATAACTAATTTTAATATATTAATTATATATTTACATAATAATTATTATATATAGAGCGAATTACAAATTACGTCCTTTAAGTATTACCCAAATTTCAGAATACGTCATTTAACTAAGGAAATTACAGAAAACGTCATTTATGTTTAAAAAACCTTGCACGTTACGTCCTTTAGACTAACGAGCGTTAAATTTCACCGTTAAATCCAGTCATGGTGAGGGTATTTTCGTCCATTTACCATTTTAATTAGTGTGAATTACAAGTTACGTCCTTTAAGTATTACCCAAATTTCATAATACGTCCTTTAACTAAGGAAATTACAGAAAACATCCTTTATGTTTAAAAAACCTTGCACGTTACGTCCTTTAGGCTAACGGGCGTTAAATTTCACCGTTAAATCAGTCATGGTGAGGGTATTTTCATCCATTTACCATTTTAATTAAAAAAAATTAAAATAGCCCCCTCTCTATCTCTAGATTAAATCCCATTGTTGAATGCTAAAATGCAGTGATACCACCCTACCACTACCTGAAACCCGCCGGCCACCACCACCTCCGGCCACCCACCACCACCTTAAGAGCAAATTCAAATTCAACAAATTCAAATTCTACCTCTTCTAATTTCAAATTCTGCCATAACTTATGCCATAACTTACTCGTATATGCTTCCCATAAATCAACCACGTCAGAAAACTCACGGCCCCCGTTTTCATAGCGGGAAAACTCACAACCTCCGTCTTCCATTGAAACTAGCTTAGATCTGTTAGTGATTTTTCAGATCTGAAATTCGAATAGGGGGTGGAGACGAGAACTTGCACGACCTGTAATTCCGATGAAGGCGACTAAACCAACCTGCACGACCTGCAATTCCGATGAAGGGGACCAAACCTACACGACCTGCAATTCCGAATTGGGGTTCGGCAACCATTGTGTTAGGGCGGAAGATGAAGACAACGGGTTTGGTTGGATGGAGACAGTGGTGTTGGAGGCATCAGGTAAGGCGGCGGTGGATGGTGATGATGATGGTGGATCGGCGGAAGCCGGAGGGTGTTGAAGATGGCGGAAGCCGAACGTTGTTGAAGATGGCGGAAGCCGAAAGTTCTTATGGTGGGGGTATTAGCCAAATTTCACATTTAGCCCTTTAAGGATCACATTTTACATTTAAGGGTTTAAGTTAATTACACATTTAGTCCCCGTATAGGTGAAATGACACATTTGCCCTCATGTGCCTTGCACATGACTGGATTTAACGGTAAAATTTAACGTCCGTTAGTCTAAAGGACGTAACATGCAATGTTTTTTAAGCACAAATGACGTTTTCTGTAATTTCCTTAGTTAAAGAACGTATTCTGAAATTTGGGTAATACTTAAAGAACGTAATTTGTAATTCGCTCTAATTAAAATGGTAAATGAACGAAAATACCCTCACCATGATTGGATTTAACGGTGAAATTTAACGCACGTTAGTCTAAAGGACGTAACGTGCAAGGTTTTTTAAACATAAATGATGTTTTCTGTAATTTCCTTAGTTAAAGGACGTATTCTGAATTTTGGGTAATACTTAAAGGGCATAATTTGTAGTTCGCTCTAATAATATCTAAATCATATATATTATGTTATATATAAAAATTATAATTATAAATATATATAAAAAATTATTAATACATATATATATATATAATATTTAAATTATCAACAAATAATAAATGAGCCAGCCCCGAGCCAAGCTTGAGCTTGTAAAACTACTTATGAGCCGACCTCGAGCTCACTTAAGTTAAATGAGCTGAGCTTGAGCTTATGTGAGCTAGAACTCTACTCTTTTCGTTTACACCCCTACTTTACATGTATCAAACTTAAACCGATTTCTATTTTATGTAATAGTAGTGGTGTGAATGAGCCAAGTTGTAAGTGTGTTATTCGACTCTTTATAAGTTCAGATAGAGCATAACTTAAGTAAGTTCGAGTTTAATTGGAGCTCATTTAATAAATGGAGTAAAGCTTAAGATTTTTTTACATAGCTTATTATTTATAAAGTATAATAATTTTTTTTAATAATATATAATTACATAAAAATATTACTATATGTACTTATAATAGAAATAAATAAATAATTTTTATTATGTAATGTTATAAAAAATTATAATTAGAAAAAAAAATAAAATATATATATATATATATATATATATATATATATATATATTCGAGCTTAGACAAGATTTTATCTCCTTATTTCGTTTACACCCCTATGTAACATAAACTTCAAAACAGGCGTATGTGTCATGTGTATGAATAATTAAATAATGAAAAACAAAATTAGCATCAATGTTTTCACAACCGGATCGGGCTGGTTGGACCGTAAACCGGGCGCCTAACCGACCGTTAGCCTATTTAAACCGTTTTTCAGTCGAACCAGCGAACCTGTCGGTTGAACCGGATTTTAGTTAAAAAAAATTCCTTTATAATCTATACTAAAATATAAGATATTTTCATATTTTATTTTAAATTAAGTACATATATAATATTTAAGATGTCATTTGGTTATTAAATATGGTTCGACCGGTCCGTTCATTAGACAGGTAAAAACGACCGGTTCGATTTTCGATAAGATTCTGAGAACAATGGCTAGCATAGTTCGATTAGCTAACAAACTAGTCAAATTCAATATATTTTAACCCTTTAATAGTTAAAAAAATTGTCACAAAAGTAAAACTAGTGAAAATGAAATTAGTTATGATATAATAAAATTACATAACATACAATTTAGGAAGGTTGTGTTTGATTGGGTCATGTGTCAGTACTGTGAGGATAGGTCAACATTTTACTTTGGTGGACTGGTTACTACATTATGCCATTTTTTCAATTTGTGCAAGTTCGAAACTCTCCACCCCATCCCACACAGGTACACACTAATTGATTTCGGTAGTTACACTAGGATATGCCACGTGGAATTTTTAATTTTTATTTTCACCCTCTTACTATATATATATATATATATACACTTTTAACACGTTTACTTTTCTACTAATTTCGTTTTTCTGTCAAAACTTTTATTCGTTAACTTTTTTTTAAAAACGGCATGCGCGGTTGTTTTTAGTTTTCTTTTGTTAACGTTCCGATATAAAAAAAATCTATACATACTAATAAATAAAGGTTTTTTAGTGCCTCGTGTTATCTCCACATTCAATCTCATCATTTTTTTCCCGCCTCTCTCTTATTTAATGCACTTCTATATTTAAATAATAATATATATTTAAAGAAAGTATTAATTGGACTAATACAACACATTTATATTAAATTATCCCTTATTATAAGAAAACTTTAAAATTTAATTATGTAACTTTTATTTCAATCAAATAGTAACTGAAAGTGAAATTAAATTAAATAGTAATTAACGTATTTTCGAAACCTAATTATATATTAATATTTTTCATATTTTAAGTTTGTTTATATCCGTAGTATATGTAATATATTTTTACACATGTGAAATATATATACATAAAAATTTAAATATTAATATTTTTCACCCCGTGTGTAGACACGGGACCTAAACTAGTTAAAAATAAAAAAAGGAATTAAATACGTACCACACTGGCCTTGGTCTTTGATTGGCGTAACTACCCCCTTGTCCCTCCAATCCAAAGACGCCGGCGCATCACAAGACCCTGAACTTAAAGTCGTGTTACTTTTTTCACCACTTACTTTCAACTTTTTACTTATAGACCCCTTATTTTTCGAAAAGTACAGTTCTTTAAACTCCTCATTGCTCAAATCAGCAAACTTGTTCAATCCCACCGTATGATCCAACTCCGACTTCCTCTTTGAGTTTTTCTCCAATATAAACTTCAAACTGTTCCGGAAGTTTCCGAGCCTCCGCTCCTCCTCCTCTTCATGTGCGTATACTTTTCCATGTAAGTCTTTCCATTTAACGAACAATTCAGAGACTTTTTTAGTCGATAAAACATCGGTTTCTTGACCATCAGGTACCGAGAACTCGGCCGGGAGACTAGACGATAAAGAAACCGATGATGATAAAGATAAGGATGAAACATAGATGAACAAAAGAAGAAGAGTGAGGATAGGATTTAAGGTATCCATTTTTGTGAGCAAATGAATCTAGAAATTGGTTTTTGTTATATAGAGGTTTGAACCTTTTAGTTGTCCCACCTAACCTCGTGGACCAAACATATATTGAATAGTGAAAGTACGAAATTGCCATTGGATTGTGTTATTGAAGTGAGTTTTGATATGGGTATTTCTATAATTTGGCAATGAGTGAAAAATATCTACATTGTTGTCTACAATTTGACCACATAATCTTTTATCTTCATACATTTAAATTTGAAATTCTGCTTCTAAATTAGATAAATATCTTTATAATATGAACTAGTTTAATTCCCGCGCTTTGCGGCGGTGTCAGGTCGCCTAATTTGTTCATAATAGATTCGGTTCGTCACAATAATACAACGGTTAAGGCAATCGATATAGGCTGCGGTACGAAAAAAACTTCATTTTGAATACAACTCCGTTTTAAAATAAATTTATATCGGAACTTTAACAAAAAAGAAATAAAAACAGTCGCGCAATCCGTTATTTGAAAAAAAGTTAACGAACGAAAGTTAATAAAAAATGAAATTAATAGAAAATTAAACGGGTTATACCCGCGCTAGGCGGCGGGTGTCGGGCCGATCGTTAATAAAATTTAAGCGAAAACGTATGTGCAACGGTAAAAATAATGGTAATAAAAAAGAAACCTAAAGGTAAATAATAAAAAAATATATATAAAATCCGGGTAGTCGAAAACCATAAAAGCGATGACCGAGACCGGTTCCGATAATACCGACACCAGCAATTATGTTATCCGCTCATAATAGGTCCGGTTCGTCATGGGACCACAACGGTAACGACACTCGCTAAAGGCTAAAGGTCGCAATACAAAAAGAACATTCAATTTTTATTATAACTTCGTTTTCAAAACAATTTAGATCGTAACATTGGAAAAAAAACTAAAAACAGTCGCGCACTTCGTTTTTTTTTTTAAAATTAACGAACAAAAGTTATTAAAGGAAAACGAAATTACTAGAATATTGAACGGGTAAAAAGCGTATTTTATATAAAGTACGAGGGGTGAAAATGAAGGGAAAAAAAAAAGTAAAGCATGAGGTGTCAAATTCTAAATGGGATAGTCACTATTCCTTGGCGTTTGTTTTTAATCTATTAGGTAATTTGACCGTTTTTTTGGTTTTAATGCTATTTTTTTGGCCGTTTTTTTGGTTTTAATGCTATTTTTTTCTTTCGTTTTAATTTATAACTATAAATCTTATACGCTTTTCTCGCGCATGGTGAGTTTATCTAAAGATTTTGGCTTTATTTTATAAGCTTTCGAGGACGTTAATTTCTTCTACGGTTTAAAACGGCACAACGTGTGTGTGTAAAAGCTATCATTCTCGCCAGGAGGACGCCGCAACGCGTGGGGCCTCCTTCTAGTTTATGTTATAAATCAAGATATGTTTATTATAAATAGAAAAATATATATCTTTAGAAATAATTGCACGAGTAGTCTATGTTATATACTTGTTTTATGGATTTGGTACTTAGGTATAAGATATTACTGATCATCATTGTTCTATCAAACGTAACACTTTTGGTGTGTTTCGTGGTCGACGGAATATGACAAGAAAATGTGATTATTAGCCTCTATGATTTCAGCTTCACGTGCATCATGTCTTGAGTAGATTGAGTTTTCTAGTATGGTTGTTGAAAATATTATCAGTTCTTGTGTGAACAACACCATAGTGATTCCCCAACCTCTACCATTTTAAATTAAATCTCTGACAATTTTTGGCTAAAGGACAATATTTGAAAAAGGATAATATATATTATTAATAACCCATATTTATATATATAGAGAGATAGAGAGATTTAGTTTTTTTTTTAACATCAGTCTCACACATCCACTAATCTAGTGTTAAATTACACCACTTTACCCACAATGAGATTTATATAAAAGTAATATATTTAAACCCTCACCGCTTGGGAGAGAATTCCACCAAAATCTTAATAACATTGGATTACAAGCCTTTTTGGTATAGAAATTTAGTTAAGATGTAAAAACATTATATTTATATCATATTCTTTTATTTTAAAATTTTATATGACTAAAAAATAAATATTTATTTTATTGTGCATGCTCTAGTAATTTTTAATATTCTACATAAATTTCTCTCACCTGTATAAAAGTTGGAAAAACTTTTTTTTTAATATAAAAGTAATGTATGTTAAAGTTAAAAAAAAACTCTAGTGTTTGCTTCTAGCGGGGTCAAATATGTAATTTCTGTAACTTGAGGTTAAATCCATAAACGACTTGGTGTAATTCTTTCAATTCTTTATGTGGTTGATAGTCACGTGAAAAAGGAGGTTTTAAAGGAGGGGATGGGTCTTCAGTCAAGGTAGTTGAAACCTATGCACGTGACAAGCATACTTTATGGGAAAATTACTAAACTAGCCATTTGATTAATTCAAAAAGCCAAAATAGCCGTTGACTATTTTTTTTTACCAAAATAGCCAAATTGGCGAAAATTTGCCATAAAATTTCGCCACAAATTTTTTTTTTTTCAAATTTTATGGGACCGAATGGCGATTGGGTGTGGCGAAAATTTTGAAACTGACGAAATTTTTGAAAATGTCGAAATTTTTGAAAAGTGGCGATATTTTTGAAAAATGGCGAATTTTTGAAAAAAGTGGCGAAAATTTGAAAAAAGTGACGAAAATTCAGAGAATCTTGAAAAAAGTGGCGAAAATTCAGAGAATCTTGAAAAAGTGGCGAAAATTTCAAAAAAGTGGCGAAAATTTCAGAAAAATGGCGAAAATTCAGAGAATCTTTGAAAACTGGCCAAAATTTCAACTCTGACCGGATTTGACCAAAAGTGGCGAAAATTTGACCAAAAGTGGCGAAAAATCAAAGAATATGGCGAAAATTTAAAGCGAAAATTCAGGGAATCTAGCGTTAGGATTTGACATATTTTCGCCATTTATAGTATAAATTCGCCATTCACGCCATTCACTTCAAATTTTCGCCATTCACTCCAAATTTTCGCCACTTTCATTTTCGCCAGTCTTCTCTCCTCGTAGCTTCATTAAAAATGAATGTTAATGTAAGTTCCCTTTTATTATTAACAATTATTTTTCTTTATATTTAATATTTGATAAAATCTCATTTAAGTAATTGTATATATATTTGTTTATTTATATAGGAACATTATTATGCCGTCCAGGTGGCTATTAGATGTAATATGAAAATTGTTAAAGAAATTCGTGAAAAGTTAAAAAAATATCCAACTACACTCATTATTTTTAGTAACACATGTTTTAGATATTGGTTAAAATGTGAATCTCTTAACAGTAAAGCATCATTAATTCATTTAATATTTCAAACTCAAATATTAACTGTCAAATATTAAATGATAATCCAGAAGATGGCATAAACTTTTCAATCGGTGGCCGCACTTTAACTTTTGGTCCTAGAGAATTTTGTTTGATTACTGGTTTTAAATTTGGTGAATTTAAACCTCAAATAAATTACCAAAGTCCTCCTTTTTTTAAAGAAAGGTTATTTGGTAGTCACAAAGTTAAGTCAGAAGATTTGTTATATATTTTTAAAAATGATTTGCTAACTTTAGAAGAGATGGATGTTGTTCGGGTTTGTTTGTTATTATTGGTTGAGGTCGGATTCAAGGGGTTAGAACCTAAAAATTTGTTGGATCCGTTTCTTTTAAAATTGGTTAATAATCTAGGTGCATGGAACGATTATCCATGGGGTTCTTATATTTGGAAATACACGTACCCACATATTCATAATGCCCTTTTTAAAAATAATAGAGACGATCGAAAACTAAAGCTAACATATAGCATCAAGGGATTTGTATGGGCATTTAAGGTTAGTATTTGTTTATTTTTATATAATGCATTATTTACTTTCATTTTATATTATATTAAGTTAATTAGTTTTATTTTTCTAGATGTGGATATTTGAGATATTTCCGGAGATTGGGATGTTAATTGATAAGGACGGTTTTTTACCCCGTTGTCTTGGATGGAAAAAATCTAGCAGACTCACATGGGAACAAGCAATTGCAATATTAGAGCGTTCTCATTTTGTTAGTTATCATTTACTTTAAATTATATTTTATGTAATGTTATATTCTTAACATTTATATTTTTGTTGTTAAATTTATCAGACTGGCTACGAGCCCATAGTAATTTCTCCTACACAATTAGAAGAACAACAACAATACTGGAAAGAGAGTTTTATCATTTTGGGTGATGGTGTAGATGATGATACATCAAAATATTTTAAAGAAAATCAATCGTCATCGAATGACGTTATCAGGAACATTTTGGACCGTTTACAGGTATATTCTTTTCCATCTAATCTCATTTAATTTTTTCCTTATATAAACTGTTTTTAATTAAATATTATTTTGTCTTATAGAAGGTAGAGACGCTGGTAGGTAAAAATTATAGTAAAAATGATCATGCTGAATCAACGTCAAATAGAAATGATGACGTCTACACAACACCACCTTATGTAAGCGTATTTTCTTTATTTTAAATATTTATATCTTTGCTAACTTTGCTGTATTTTTTTTTTATTTAATGCTGACCATATAAATATTCATGAAGAAAAGGTAAGATATTTATGATTTTAATAATTCCAGCTTTTTTGTATTTTTACATATTGTTATAATTAATTATTTTTACAACCTGTTGGTCTAAACCGGGAAAAAAGGATATGCAAGCCATCTGTTGTTTTGCTTTCACCTTTCGGGATCATTGAATCGACTCCTAATTTAAAGAAAGGAAAAAGCGCAATTATTAAAAATATTAAGAGTTTTTATAAAACTGGAAAGTGTTGTGAAACTTCTCTTACTATGCCATCCATTATTGAGCCGTGCTTTTGGAAGAGTTTGTTGGTTTTAGATGAGTCTGATGGCTGGCTAGAGTCGAACGTAAGCAATTTCTTAAAGTAAAAAATAATTTTAGCTTTATTAATTTATTAATTTATTTAAAATTCATTTACTAACAACATCTTCTGACTTGGGAGACTTACTTGTACAATTGTAGACCGGTAGATTCACGTTGGTCAATTTTATCTACTGAATTTCATTATCATTTATTAAGAGGCGAGAAGTGTTTCTCATTAGGGGATGTCCTACCAGTTGGACTGTTGATGATGTAATGCATTTTATTTAATAATAATATTATTATTAACAAATTGTTAAATATATTTTTCTCTATGTTTGTAGTTTTACATTCCAGTGAATGTAGAAAAATCACATTGGTTCCTAACACATATGAACATATTAACATGGACTCTAACAGTATATAACAGGTTATAATCTTAAATATTTTTAATTAAGTTTTATTACTTAATAATAAAAAATTGACATTATTTTTTCTACAGTTTGCAAAACATTTATGTTGAAGAGACCGATACATTGTTGGAGCGTTTGCAGTTTCTTATTCCTAGTTGGTTATGGTACACCCAATTTTCCCATAATCGCAATATGATTGAACGACTGATGCCATTGAAGAGGGTAATACCACCTAACGTGCCTCAACAAAGCCCCGGGTCCGGAGATTGTGGTGTTTGGGTGTGTATTTTTATGGAACGGTTAATCAATGGACGCGTCTTAAATCCACAGGAGGACACTCAAGAAACTGCAGCAGAATTTCGCAAACAATTAGCAATATTATGTTATAATATAACCAAACAAGTATAAGGCCATGGGTAGTATGATGGTTCATAGTATAGAATATAATGGTTTGGAAATGATGGTTTGGAATATGATTCAGCCTTCTTCATATAGGCATGTTTTTTTTTTTAATTTTGTTTTTTTAATAAATTAAAAATAAAATCTACTGTTGTGTACATGGGTAAACATTAAGACAATAATTTCATTAAAACAAAATATTTTTAACATAACTTGTCAACATCACAAGAAATAAACATAATATTAAAACATAAGTTGACAACATCACAAGAAATAACACTAACATGGCAAACAACGTCAGAAATAAAACTGATCTGCCATAAACCGTCGGTAAGACTTACATTTCTGTTTAAATTCGCCATTTATATTCAACGGTTTACCGGTTACTAGATGTTCCATTAGCATACAAACAAACACCCCTTCATTACCAACCAAGTCTTCATGTGACTGAACAAATTCTTCATTAACTTCGTACGACATAACCATTTCAGAGTATCCAGTCTTTTTCCAATAACCAATGTTAACCAATAAAGCTGTGAAATATACTGAGATTTTCATTAGTTTCGGGTGAATTAACCGTAAATATGTATCACCAGAGACGTTTTCACTCCAATACGATACCATATTTAATGTCCTCATATCAACTCGGACAAATAACCATTCTTGATTTTGGATTGGTATAGGAAAATAGACATAGTCTACCTCCTAAAATGGGGTAAAACAGTTTAATTTTCCATTAGCATAAGAAATTACGTTTTTGTTAAGTGAGTCTAGCAGAAAATTATAAAACTACGGTGGTAATATTGTCCACCGCATTTCGGAGGATACCTCACTGGCGAGTTCCCTATTTCTCCATTTCATCAATCTTTCAACCCAGCCTTCTAAGTGCTGTAAAAAATAATCATATTAGAAAAATAATATTTTTCAAAAAAAATAAGTTATAATAAAATTTAAATTTTTTTTAACTTCTGGTAAGAGATAACCGTTGTTACGAAACCCTAAAAGACTACCCCAAAAACTTTTGTCAAGCTTTGCCTCTCTAAAGAAAACAGCGGAATAACAAAACGGTTTGTCCCCGTGATTGTAGAAATCAAGAATAGTTTCTGACCAATTATGAGACTCATCGTCTAGAATTGCCCATATATTTCGTGGACGCTGAAAGTTATCTGGTCGAGCAACAACTGGGTTCTGTTGCTCGGATGATGAAGATCCCTCGGTGTTCTTTGGACGCCTCCATTTATCAAGTATCCAGCTTGACGGTTTACGAATTGGTTGAGAATTATATTGATCATCACCCATTATGTGTTGAATGATACTTAGATGTTGAATGAGAGTTATTGGTGAATGATAGTTGGTATTTATAGATGATATTTGAAATTATTTTTTCTTACTACAAGGAATAATAATATAATAACATAAATAGAAATATTTATTTCTAACTGCAATATTCGCATAGCATATAATTCATCAGCCATATATCGTCTATATCTCATACAAGCATCTTGTATATTCATTTCTTGCCACGACAATGACCTATTTATTACCAATCTACGCAATAACATACAAATTACCACCCCAGAATCTGGACCAATATGACCACCATTAGGAGGCCATACACTTTGACCTGACATTGGTAATTCAAGGGGTTCGTTTTCAAGAAATATTTGTTGCCCCGATTGTTCAAAATATGATATACGTTGTAGAAACCATATAAAGCTATCCACAAATTGCACATAAATTTGGTGGACATGACGATGAATGCACCATGAATCACTGCAGGTGTTTGGACGACATTCATATGGAAAAAATACATGAATCTCTAGTCTCTCCATATTAATCTGAAAAAGATACCAATTTATGTCGTCATCTGTTATCGGTAAGTATACCTGTAAATAATAAAAACAATTAACTTATTGTTGTTGAATAGTGTCAATTAAATAAATATTAATTTACCGTATCAACCTCCCATAATGGGGGATATAATCTGTTTGTCCCATTTCCATATTGGAGGGCATCAACCGACCCTTCATAAACTAGGTGATAAAATTCCGACGGTAAGATAGTCCAACGATCGGTTGATGGGGGTAAGGCATCTGTCCTTTGTATTTCATCTAACCTCCAAAACATAAGTCTGTTTGTCCAAGCACGAACATGCTGTAATTTAAAATTTTCCATTAATTAATTTACAAAAAACGTATATACGACAAATATATGTTTTAAAAACTTACAATTGACTCTATATAACCGTTTCCATAATACCCTAAGAGGGTACCCCAAAAATCTCTGTTAAGTACAGTAACGCCCATACAACGAACCCTGCACCATTCTGAATCTCCGTTGTAGAAGAATTGGAAAACATTTTGTGAGCAGTTCAAACCTGTCTGGAAATAATGGTTCTCAACCGGTGACGGAATGTTGTCGGCTATGATCGGATCATTTGAAAATGACTCATTCAAACGTCTTGTGTTTCTTCTACTTCTACTGTTGGTGATGTCTCTTACGTTAGAAGACATGTTATATTCTCAATAGTGTTGTGAAAGAAATAGTCATTTGTGTTGTTGTATTTATAGGGATGCATGCCAAATAATTTACGGGGACAAGAAAACAAAAAATGTCAAACAACCAAATTTAAGCGCTGATAACTCCCCTATATAAACTCTGTTTGGAACACGGGTAGGTTCGTTGAGTAGACCTCACGTGATATTACAGGTACAAGAAAAAAAAAGTATTATTTTAACTTGTAAAATATAATTTGATAGAGAAAATGTATTTTGAAAAGTAGAATTATCTTGAGTTTTAATGTCAAACCACCAACTTTAAGCGCTGATAACTCCCCTGTATAAACTCCGTTTGGAACACGGGTAGGTTCGTTGAGTAGACCTCACGTGATATTACGGGGACAAGAAAACAAAAAGTATTAATTTTACTTGTAAAATATAAATTTATGACTCCTAAGATAGAGAAAATGTGTTTTGAAAAGTAGAATTATCTTGAGTTTTAATGTCAAACAACCAACTTTAAGCGCTGATAACTCCCCTGTATAAACTCCGTTTGGAACACGGATAGATTCGTTGAGTAGACCTCACGTGATATTACGGGGACAAGAAAACAAAAAGTATTATTTTAACTTGTAAAATATAATTTTATGACTCCAAAGATAGAGAAAATGTGTTTAGTAACATAACATAACACAATATTAATAATAAAATTTAACAACATTTTCAATAATAATAATACAACATAACATACTTTTTGTCACTAAGGATCATTTAGATCAAAGTCAATTTTTTGTGATCCCTGGCCTGTTGTATCGACGATATAATCATGAAAATTTTCACGATCGACATAAACATTTGGTTGGGTTTGAGGGTTGTGTCCTTCAGCTCTCCCTCTAGATAATAGTTGTGATGGATTGGGCTGATTACAACTGACACGAGTATGCCCTTCATTACGACATCGGGTGCAAAACGACGGTGTTACAACCTCTCCAACCGATGGTATACGTCTATTTTCACGTGGTCGACCGACCTGTCTTTTATTCAAGAGTGGTGGTTGAATTGGAAAATAGTCTTGTGGAATCTCCCATTCTGTTTGATCAGGAAGATGATTTACTATCTCTTGATACGTCCCACGATAAAACTTTGTTGAAAACCAATTCAAAGCCCAATGACTACAATCTGTTTGATTTAGATATCTCGAAACACAAATTACGTGACCACAAGGTAAACCAGAGAGTTGCCACTGATTACATGTACAAGTTCTATTACCCAAATCGACTACACTTTTTTTTCCCTCCGTCATCAACCTCAAACTTGTTTTGATCAATACCACTAACTCTCCATAACCCACTTTTTAAAATTCTTTTACTAATTTTACCCTGATCGTACTGGGTAAGTGGGTGTTGATTGTTAGCTATTAAAAAAAAACATAAATTAGTAACTAACAAATATGTTAAAAAAATAAAATAAAAATAAATTAGTAACTAACAAATGATTTAAATAAATTATTACCTCTAACATGTCGACGATTATAGTACCATTTCTGTAAGCTTTCGCGAAAAAATTCAATAAGTTTAATTATTGGTAGTTTTCGGGCATTAACCGACAAGACGTTAATTGACTCTGCACTGTTAGATGTCATAACATTATAGCGTTGTCCAGAGCTGTGTGCTCTAGCCCATTTTTCAAAACCAATATTAACAAGAGTATTGTAAATATTTGGACCTGCAGCACATATTAGCCGCATACCCTCATTAAACTCGGAAACTCTGTAAGCTTTACAAGTTTTCCACCATAAACATTCAAATGTTTTTTTGGACCTTGCCTTTGTGTTTAAGTTCATCATAAGATGCCGACAGCAGAGACCATGATAAGCATGGGGAAAAACGTCCCTAATTGCCTGAGCAATTGATGCAGCCCTATCTGATATGATCGCCAAATTTGGATTTTGGCCAATACAATCCTTAAGTCTTGTCAAAAACCACGACCATGATTCACCACTTTCAGTTTTACCAACACCGTATGCGATCGGCAGGATTTGATTGTTTCCATCCATGCCGACCGCTAGAAACATAGTGCCCAAAAACTTTCCTTTTAAATGTGCTCCATCAATAATTACCAACGGTCGTAAATAACCGACGAAACTTCGAATCTGTATATAAAAATATTTTTATTAGAACTTTTAAAACAATGAAAAATATTTTTAAAAAATATAATAATTTAAAAAATTCACTTACCGCCACACCAAGGGCAATAAAAAACATTTCAAATCTTCCGGCTGCGTCCGTTAATGTGTGGGTAACTGTACCCGGGTTCGTCTTTTTCAAATTATGATAGTAAACTGGGAGCCTAGCAAACGAATCCTCAGGGGAACCGGTCAATAGTTCAAGCGCAAAAGATTTTGCTCTCCAACCTTGAGAGTAAGATATATCAATTTTGTATTTCTCTTTAATATCTGTAACGATATCATTCGGCCGGTATATCCTCCCGCTATCTTTGAATTGATCTTTTATCAAGTTACCCAAGACCTTTTTATTGGCTTGACGTATATGAGGATACGTCTGAGTCCTTGAACATGTGTGTTGATCTTTAAAGTATCTCACTTGGAAAACGTCGGTGTTTTCAATCATATACGCCCTTATACGCCACTCACAACCATCATTTAAACATGAAGCCTCAAATCGGGTTTTCGAAGATCTCTCAACTTTATATTCAAAACATTCAGTAATGCAAATTTTACCCAGTTCGAGTTTTAATTCTTCTTTATTTTTAAAAATATGACCCTCAGAAATATGTGAAGAGTGTGAGTTAAGAACTTTTACTTTGTTTGTTGTACGATCAAACAATGACTCGGGCATAGACCAAAAATCGTTAGGTACAACATTAGACTCCGAAGAAGACACTGGAACTTTAAAATCAACAGGAGTTTCATTAGACGGAACAGCTGAACTACTACCCACACCAGATTCTTCAGTAACGTACAAAGACAACAATTCATTTGGTTGATTTAAAACATTTAAAAAAAATAAAACATCATGATCATCCAATAGATCAATTGGATGTGTGTAAGTAGACATTTTATAAGAAAAACGAATTTCATTGCTAAAATCACATTTTTCACAAATAAGATTTTTCAAACCCACGTAACTAATATTACTAGGAACACAAAAAACACGTCGCAAACATTTTTTTTAAAGGAACATACTCCTCAACACCGTTAACAAAATCTCATTTTCCACCGGTACATAAAATAATATTACAAGACATTACTTAAAAATAAGTTGTAAGTTGATGGATAAAAGGATGAATTTTATAAAGTGGATAAGTGAAGAAAATGTTTAAGTAGATGGAATGTGAAAGAAATGAATGGTAGGGAGGTATATAAATATTTGATGAAGTTTGTTAGATAAGTGGAGAAAAAATCAATGGTAGGGAGGGGTATAAATATTTGATGAAGTTTGTTAGATAAGTGGTGAAAAAATGAATGGTAGGGAGAGGTATAAATATTTTTTAAAAAATAATATTTTATTAAAATTCATTTTTTAAATAAAAATTATATTTTATTATTTTACAAAAATTGAAAAAAATAATAATTGAAAAATAATTGAAAAAAATTTAAATATTAAAAAAGGCGAAAATTTAAAAATTTAAAAAAATAATAATATTTTAATATTAAAAATTAAATTATAATTTAATAATAAATGGCGAAAATTCTATATATTCTGATTTTTTTTTGGCGATAAATCAGATGTTTTTTAGCGAAAAATCAAATTTTTAGCGAAAATTTGGCTTAAATTCTATATAATTTAATAATTTGGTTCATGGGGAGGGTCATGGGTTAGGGCATAGGTCGGGTCATGGGTCGGTTCATGTGTCGGGTCATAGGTCATGTCATTGGTCGGTTCATGGATCGGGTCATGGGACGGTTCATGTGTCAGGTTATGGGTTAGGGCATAGGTCGGGTCATGGGTCGGTTCATGTGTCGGGTCATGGGTCGGTTCATGTGTCGAGTCATGGGTCGATGCATGGGTCGGTTCATGGTTCGTGTTACGGGTCAGGTCATGGGTCGAGTCATGTGTCGGGTCATGGTTCGGATCATTAATTAAACAAAACATTTTATTCCTTGAAGTAATGAAAAAAAACACCTATACCCCAAAGAATGAAAATTATTAAAAGTGAAGGAATCACATTACTTATGTAATGATTCATTCCATTCCTATGTGGCTACCAAACATGTTTTTTTTCATTCCATTGTAATGACCCATTCCATTCCACCGTCTATTCTTGCATACCAAACACAACGTAAGTGTCACTAGGCCATCGAGTTATCTTTTAATTAATAATCAGTATTACAATTAAATTTGTAATTTTGTTTGAAAATGACTAACTTTTATAGAATAATGTTGACTTTCAAATTTTTTTTTAACTTTTATAATAATGAAATTGCAATTTAAGAAGTGACTACTCTATGGCTAGAAATTCATACGCAATTTAGTCCCACTCCTTGTGAACTCTTAGATTTACAAGATTCGTGTGAACTTAGTTTTGCAACAAATCTCACAACACATGTTCCGATAACCTAAATATGACCCTAGACATTACTACTAGTTGTGAAACCATCAAGTTAAACAAAATTACATATTAAGTAAATTTGTATTTGTTTTTACATATTGTTATAATTTTGTTTGTGTTTACACACTTTTATACATGTTTTATGCTATTTAACAAGTTTATAAAATACGAAAAATTGTATATTCGGGGTCATAATGAATGTCATGGAAATACGAATAAAATAACATATCGTAAAAAAAACAAAAAACAATAAATTTCATGCCCATACTCCATAGGTCTAGTGACATGAAAAGGACTTGAATAAGTAATTGACAATAGTAATTATAAGAGGTGTAAAGTGTAAATACATTTGTATTTAAGAATTAGTGTAGGGAATTTAAATGAAAATTTATGCAACCATAATTGAGTTTTAAAAACGTTAGGTTGTTGTTGGTCAATAGAGGCGGATTAGTAGTAATTTACTTTTTTTTTTGAAAAGTTAGTAGTAATTTACTAATTTAGAAAAAAGTGTTAAGGTGGGTGCTATTAGTCAATAGAGGTGTATTAGTAGTAATTTACTAATTTAGAGGATAATTAACTCATATGAATATTTTTAAAGTTAAATACGATTTTAGTTCCTGGGGTTTGACCAAAATAACAATTTTAGTCAAAAAGTTTAAATTTAACTTTTTTAATCCAATAGTTTTATTTTTATAACAGTTAAGGCCATGATACTAACACTATTAAAATTTTTCTATTAAATAGAAGAACATTTTAGTGTTTTACACTGAAAGGACTAATTATGTAACTTACTAAATAATATCACAGCTGAGGGACTAGTTATTTACTTACTAAATAATATATTCTTTTTTTAAATTGTATATATAAATATATATTCTTTTTTAGTACAACCCTAGTTCCCTGCCCCCTTCATCAACCTCCCCCCCCCCCCATCCCTTCGTAAACCGCCACCATCGCTGGAAAATGTGCCACACCAGCTTCAACATCGTCGATCATCACCAACATAACCGGTGGTCGCCTCCTAACCTTCGGGTATGATGTGTGTGTAGGGAGATGCGCTCATGGGGGCTAAATCGAACAAGAAACCAATGATTTCATATGAATAAATCGATTTTAGTCTCTCTAATCATACACAATACAGATCATATTACAGATCATAAAACCACATTTTCTCCAATGATCCGCCTAAATCAAACCATTAAAGCCTGTCTCCATTGATCCGCCTAAACCCCCCACATTTTCTCCAAAATTTAAGAAGAAAAACTTCAATTATTTCACCGAGGCATCAAACCAAACACCTGGTGATCAAACCCAAATCAAAACCCGCCCAAACGAGGGAGGGAAACAACCATCAACACCACAAGAACTAGAGATAAAGTATCGCGATCCTCGTCTCCGTTCAGAATCTCCGATTTTGAAAAAGGGCTAAATCAAAAGCTGTGATTTTGAAATCGTCACTGTTGTGAGTATTGATGTTGAAATCGCCGCTCAAATTACAGATCATAAAACCCACAGAATAGTCCTAACACGAGGAACAATATTGATGTTGCGTTTGCTGCTTGTTTTCAAAATCAAAAGCTGTGATTTTGAAATCCATGGAGACTGGTACTCTGATTTAGGTGGAGACACTTCCATGTGTTCTTTTTAAAAAGATTTGAAGGATAGGAAGAAACAGGGTGGAGGAGATGATGAATCCAGCGACGAATCCGGCGAGGAACCCGGCATAGAGGGGTGGTGGCTCCCGGCGGGGAAGAAAGGGTGGGAGGCTGCGAGGGAGAGGGTATAAGCTATAGGGACCGTTGGCCATTTCTGTAACAATACTTCTTATAGGGGAGGTCTTGGTTCGAAAAACCCAATTAACCTTAAATATCTTGGTGTTGTCGTTAAAAAAAAACTATAGGGTTTTTTTATCTTTATTATTTATGAGTAAGTTATAGAAATAGCCCCTATAGTTTGTATTTATTTATATTATGAGTAAAATACACAATTAGTTCTTTATGGGTAAAAAGACTAAAATACCCTTTCATTTAACAGAAAAAAATTAACAGTGTTAGTGTCGTTGCCTTAATTGTTACAAAAATGAAACTATGAACTAAAAATGTCAAATTTAAACTTTTGTACTAAAATGGTTATTTTGGTCAAACCACAGGGACTAATACCGTATTTAACTCATATCTTTATTATAATAAATGAATTACTTTATTTGTCGCGTGTCAATTTTTAGTAAAGTCTACATTTTTGTTTCTCGTCTCTCTCCCCTATTAAATAATATCTATCTCCTATGAAATAATAATAATTTTAAATAATTAAATATCTAAAATATATTATAATATTTTATTAAAACATACTAAATAATAAGAAAATTTTAATTATATCTTATATTAAAATATAATTTTATAATTCTTAAATTTTTATTATTTATTATTTATAATTATTAAATTTATCATTATTTCTTATTTCACCAATGACTAATAACATCTAACATTCAATTTTTCATATAAACTGCTGGTTTATAACAAGTTGGATTTATTTTACCCTTGTATAATACATAGATTTCTAACATATTAATATAATATAGGAAAAATTCATAATTCATAATTTTTCTACTAAAATCATTGAAAGTTTTTTTTCTCTGAATAGTCACTCCAACTTTCATTTTACTATTCCAATTTTACGTAATTTAAGGCTTTTACTATGTTTCAGATGACTTTTTCTTTTTAGTTTCTTAATTAATGCTGATGTAGAATATATAAATACTAATGTAACTTTTTTAATTAAAAAAAGTAAAAAAACACTACTATACATGACCGAGAGGCGATCCACCCATATGATTGAAGTACCTCTTTTGATTTCACCGGGCGATTGAAGAACCTCTTGATTTTCATTCTTTTTTTTTAACGGCAACACCTAGATATTCTAGGATAATTAGGTTTTTCTGGGGCAACACCTAGAACATCCAGGGCAGCCCATCACAGAAGGAACCCCCCAACTGGGTAAACCCACTGACCTGGCCACATACCACTTTTTTTGCTGTTGCAAGGATTCGAACCCATGACCTCCACTATGTGAAGTCTTAGGGCTACCATTGCACCAAATGGCCAACGGTTCTTGATTTCCATTTAATTCACAATGCTTCAATAAGCGTCGATTAACCAGACTTCGGATTTCATGTTTTCCATTCGGTTATTCGTTTCCATTTGATTTTTGTATCAGTCCCAATTGCGTTTTGATTTTTTTTTGAACGGCGACACCTAGATATTCTAGGATAATTGGGTTTTCCTCGGGACAACACCTAGAACATCCAGGGCAGCCCACCACAGGAGGAACCCCCAACTGGGTAAACCCCCTGACCTGACCATAGACCCTTTTTTTGTTGTGGCAAGGATTCGAACCCAAGACCTCTACTATAGAAAGTCTTGAGACTACCATTGCACCAAATGACCAACGGTAATTGCGTTTTGATTGTTGTTGATTTTTGTCCTTTACAAGATTTTTTTAGATCTATTTTAAATTATTTCTTTCACTTGCTTGTTTTTGGTATCAAGATGATGAATTCTTGACCATATTTAAATGTGACGCACCAAAGACCTGTAATCTAATGGCATAAATGTATGGAGTAAAAATGTTCCTGTTCAAGTGGTTAAGTGTTCTTGTCTCTGAGTGAACAATGGTGTAAATTTGTAAGTAAGTTTAGAGTGTGTGTGAGTTATCCATTCTAATAAATAAATGTGACGCCTTGATCTATTCTTACAAGAATCAAATCTCAAAAAACATGAACCATTAGAGGAAAGATCTGTAAGAAAATTTCAATTTAATCATATATTTTTACTTAAAGTATGGAAAAATATTTGGAAATTCTTGATGGGGTTTCTAAACTGATTTGTTTTTTTTTAATATATTTCATGAATTAGATTAGTCAAGATAGTAATATTTGCAAAACATTTTTATTTTCAACTGTTTTTTTTTATATTAATACTTGGGTGTTCTACCGTTCTTCACTCGAATTTCAATATTGATTGATATAATGATCATCTTCCTTGTTTGACTAATTACACAAGTTTAAATAGCAAATCTTCGCAGAATATTATGTTGTTTGTAGCATGTTATTTGGTTTCATTAGAATCAATTTGACCCATAACCCAATTTCATTAGTTTGTTAGTTCGATTTCAAGCAATTTCATCGAAGATTTTCATGTGGTTCACAGAGGATTCAAGAAGTTTGTTCGATAATTACGGAATCATTCATTTATTTTGTTAATGATGATATCTATTGGTGACTTGTAAAGAATTGCCTAAATCTCAAACATGGTTCTTTGACTTAATCAAGATTTATTTCCAAGTTATTTATGATATCAAACTTGAGCTTGTGAAACATATGGTGTTGGGTACCCAAGGGACCATGGATCCCGATTATTTGTGAAGATTTCAAGCGGTTCACAGCCGATTCAAGAAGTTTGTTTGATAATTACGGAATCATTCATTTATTTGTTAACGATAATATCTATTGGTGACTTGTAAAGAATTATCTAAATCTCAAACATGGTTCTTTGACTTAATCAAGATTTATTCCCGGTTATTTATGATGTCACGTTGGGTACCCAAGAGACCATGGATCCCGGTTATTTGTGAAGATTTCAAGCGGTTCACAACCGATTCAAGAAGTTCGTTTGATAATTACGGAATCATTCATTTATTTGTTAACGATAATATCTATTGGTGACTTGTAAATAATTACCTAAATCTCAAACATGGTTCTTTGACTTAATCAAGATTTATTCTCGGTTATTTATGATGTCAAACTTGAGCTTGTAAAACATATGGCGTTGGGTACCCAAGAGACCATGGATCCCGGTTATTTCTGAAGATTTCAAGCGGTTCACAGCCGATTCAAGCAGTTCATTTGATAAATTACGGAATCTTTCACTTATTTGTTAACGATAATATCTATTGGTGACTTGTAGAGAATTGCCTAAATCTCAAACATGGTTCTTTGACTTAATCAAGATTTTTCCCCAGTTATTTATGATATCAAACTTGAGCTTGTGAAACATATGGCGTTGGGTACCCAAGAGACCATGGATCCCGGTTATTTGTGAAGATTTCAAGCGGTTCACAGCCGATTCAAGCAGTTCATATGATAATTACGGAATCATTCATTTATTTGTTAACGATAATAACTATTGGTGACTTGTAAAGAATTACCTAAATCTCAAACATGGTTCTTTGACTTAATTAAGATTTATTCCCGATTATTTATGAATCAAACTTGAGCTTGTAAAACATATGGCGTTGGTACCCAATAGACCATGGATCCCGGTTATTTCTGAAGATTTCAAGCAGTTCACAACCGATTCAAGCAGTTCATTTGATAATTACGGAATCATTCATTTTGTTTTGTTAACGATAAGATCTATTGGTGACTTGTAAAAATTACCTAAATCTCAAACATGGTTCTTTGACTTAATCAAGATTTATTCCCGGTTATTTATAATATCAAACTTGAGCTTGTAAAACATATGGCGTTGGGTACCCAAGAGACCATCAATCCCGGTTATTTCTGAAGAGTTCAAGCGGTTCACAGTCGATTCAAGCAGTTCATTTGATAGTTACGGAATCATTCATTTATTTGTTAACGATAATATCTATTGGCGACTTGTAAAGAATTGCCTAAATCTCAAACATGGTTCTTTGACTTAATCAAGATTTATTTCCCGATTATTTATGATAAAACTTGAGCTTGTGAAACATATTGAATTGGGTACCCAAGAGTAGAGGTGCACAAAAGCCGGTTTTTGAACCGAACCGGTTTCGAACCGGCCCGAACCGGTTTGGTCAACACGAACAGTAAACTGGTTTTGACCAAAACCGGTTCGGGTTAAACCGGTTTAGTAAGTATAAAACATCGAACCTGTTGTGTAACCTTTCTGATTTTCATGTTTTCCTATTTAATCTATGCCGTGCAATAAAAGACGATTCCGATTCCAATTTTTACGATCATTGTTTCATGTTCAATAACAAGCATACACGCGTTTATTATATTACAATATTAACTAAAACCATCTTACAAACCTCGGGGACCAAACTTGACCAAAACTCAAAACATCATCAAGACTACAAAACTACATGGACCATTCTTGTAAATATCAAAAAGTGCACAAGCACGGTCGTGCTTAGTCCAAAGCACGGTCGCGCTTGTTATACAGTTTGACTCCGTGAAAGTCAAACCGACTCAATCTTGTCCAAAAATAGATCGTAAACACGTTTGGAAGTTCGCGAAACTTGCAGAAGAAGATATTCGACGAATTGAGACTAAAACACGACCAAATACACATCCAATCGATCGATTCTCGCGAACTTTTACCAAACTGTCCTTTTTAAAAATCGAATCACGTAATTATGACCAAATCAAACGAATCAAACCACATTAATAATTTTATACGACTCCTATAAACTTCCCTCAACCTTAACATCATCAGAATAACATCTCTATCTCTCTGTCGACCTTCTAAAAGCCGCGATATCCCTCCCGTAGCCGACAACACTTGTTGCCCATTCAAAACAGGTTAGTAATAGTCCATTCGTTTCGTTTCTTCGTTCTAAACAAAAGCCCTAACCTAATTCGGATTCATAATACACGATTTTACCGAATTAAAATCTAAGTTTTGTTTTAACAAAGTTTTAATCGAACTACACCATAAACGCGATATAAGTCCAATCAAACTATGTGGTTAGATTCGTAATCAACCACTTAGTAAAAGCCCCATGAATCCAACAGCTTTTAATATAAGAACAATCGAAATTGCTTCTGGAATTGACCAGACACGGTCGCGCTAACCTATGAGCGCGGTCGTGCCTGACCAAGCACAATCGTGTCCCGAGAATGGCCCGGTCGTGCCTGTCGACCAAACAAGGTCCTGACCTAAACAAACCCAAGACGCGGTCGTGTCGGATACGAGCACGGTCGTGCTCTATGTTACAGACCCTTTTGAAGCCTTCTGACCAACCACGGGCGCGCTACCGACCAAGCGCGGTCGCGTGCGAGCCGAGCGCGGTCGTGCCCAACACGAGCACGGTCGTGTCCCCCTTAGCAGAATCTTTATTTTAACCAATTTAATATATTATATTCTAATGTTATAAAGAGTATTATTTTATAAAATATTCAGAACCGAGTTTCGTTAACAAATCATTCGAATCAATTATTTGCTCTTTCTTTAAATTAAAATCAATAAAATACTACATAATTATTTTTATAAACAACAATACGTTTTGTCTTTAACAAGTATTACTTATTTAAACTTACAATTAAATAAATATAGATATCATTACTATCTAATAAACATTCTAAATAAAACGGTGTATTTTATAACAAACCCTAAAACAAATCCACTTCCAACACCGAATAACGCAAATCAATAACACATGATCATATACCTTGTTCATTAGGTTGAACCTAGCAATCCACAACACACCGCTGTTTTCCATTTGCTTGTGCAATCTACACTCTGCATAACACGTGAGTTTACATAACCCCCTTTTCAAACTATTTACAACTTTTGGGGTGGAACATGCGTTCTATTTACATGTTTTCAATTATACACATATACAGTTCCATCCTATGCATGTATACAAATTTTGCGCTTTATGCTTGAGTACTAGACGTGTAGACCAACTATTATGCTCTTCATGTACAATCATTAACTAACAGCCGACAGTAAACAGTGGTAGATCTATTGAGTCTGACAAACCCACCCAGGTAGGGTGACTGTTACTGACAACACAAATTTTGAGTGCAAGTTACAAAGGTTTGATTGTATAGGTCACATGATAGTTTTCTCTCCATAATTGCCTTAATTGTCATGTTGTATTGAACTGTATGCACACAACACGTATTTTGCTATCTCACAATAAAAACTATGTATTCTCACCAACTTTTTAGTTGACCCTGTTTTAACCATGTTTCAGGTACCAATGTTTGAAGTGATCAGGATATGCTACACATAGGATTTTTGGACCTAGAATTCAATTAAACCAGTTTATTCTATGTAATTTACATTTTTGTTTTGTGGATTGTTTGTGTTTTGATTGAATTTATTGATTGCAATGAAAACAATTATTAAATATTCAAACTTTAGCAAACCATGAGCAATGAACAGTCTGCACGCTTCACGCCCCGACGTTTCCGTCGTCGGTTGGGGTGTGACAGATTGGTATCAGAGCCTTGGTTATAGGGAATTAGGTTATTAGACACCTTTGACCTAGACTATAACTTTAGGATACCCACTTATGCCATGCTTCATGATTTACATGCTATGTGCTACATGCTATGTGATATATGCTAAATGTTTTACATGTATATATAAATAATAAATTAAATAAACAATATCCCTACCCATATCCTAAACCCCATATCCTTCTTGCCTGCTGCCATGTCATCATCAACATAGCTTGGTCTATAAAATTTTCTTTTACACCCGTTAAGGTTTTTAGACTTTGTTTAATTGTTAAAGGACACGTGCAATCTGGAAGAGTGACACCTGTATTCTGGGTTTTCTGTCTAGGAAAGTATTTCATATAAATCCCAATCAACCGAGGGATCCGTATACTTTCCTGGGAATTCCTGGGATGAGTGTTTACTTATAGGCTAAAGCACGTCTCCTTGATAATTATATAAGTCTAAATTAACCTTAATATGTCATAGTACTCGAGTGATTATGTCACTATTTGAGTACAATCCGAACTATGAATTACTTATATCTATTTATCCTATTTGATTCAAGAAATTCTCACAACTCTTATTGTGTCTAAATCTGTAGAATGCCTCCCCGTCGTGACAACAGCAACAACAGCAATAACACTGACCTGGCTGCTCTACTCACACAGCTGGTAAATCAAATTACCCAAGCCAACAACAACACTAATGGCCATGCTAGTGGGAGTGCTAATACTGGAGGTGGTGGTGGTGCCAACCCGCCACAATGCACCTTCAAACACTTCAACTCCTGCAATCCCCTCAAATTCTATGGTAACGAAGGAGCCACGGGACTCCTTCAATGGTTTGAAAGCATTGAGAGCACCTTTCTCAATAGCGACTGTCCCGACAACCTCCGTGTTCGTCATGCTACTAGTGTCTTTCAAAAAAGGGCGCTTACTTGGTGGAATGGTGAGAAAAGGACTATGGGAATGGATGTAGCAATGGCACTGTCGTGGGATGAGTTGAAGAGGATCATGACTGAGGAATTCTGTCCTCGAAATGAGATGAAGAAGCTGGAAGCGGAATTTTGGGATCTTGCTCAAGATAGTGGTGAAAGCTTAGCATACACCACCCGTTTCCACGAGCTGAGTCTACTTGTGCCACACATGGTTACACCTCTGTCTAGGTGTATTGAAAAGTACATCGGTGGTCTACCTAGACAAATTCAAGATACTGTGGTAGAAGGAAATCCTGCTACTCTAGAGGATGTTATCCGCTTGTCAGCCACACTTACTGACAACCATGTTAAAGCGGGTACACTTACAAGAAAGGGTGCCAAGAAACTTTCTGACACAACAACACCTCCCGCTCATGTCAAAGAAGTCCAAACTGAACCATACCGCAACACTAGGAAGAGAAAGGTCAAAAACTGTGCTGTAATCACTCCGGCTGCTCCAGTGAATCAAGTTGCACCCATGGCTCAAAACCCAGCAAAGAAACCCTATGGGGGCAGCCACCCACTTTGCAACACCTGCAACTATCATCACCCTCCAAGCATACCTTGTCGCCTTTGCAACCACTGCGGGAAACATGGCCACACAGCCAATATTTGTCGAGCCAAGGCACTTGCCAACCAAACCAACCCAGCAAATCAAGCCAATCCACAAGCAACTAACCAAGTCATCCCAGCCATTGCAAATGGACGTGCTTGCTTTGAATGTGGCGACCCGAACCACTTCCGTAACCAGTGCCCAAGACTGGTCAATGTTAACCAAGGCGGAGCTCGTGGGCGTGCTTTCAACATCAACGCCAATGAGGCTCAGGCCAACACTGATGTGGTTAACGGTACGTTCCTTATGAATAATCGTTATGCTTCTATACTATTTGATACCGGAGCCGATAAGAGTTTTGTGTCACTAGACTTCGAACCTTTACTTGCAAAAACCCGGTCTACACTAGAGAAAACCTTTACCGTTGAGGTAGCCGATGGTAACACCGTTACTATTGACACCATCATCCATGATTGTTCCCTAGAGTTAAATAATCACACATTTCCAATCAACCTCATACCAATGCCATTAGGGAGTTTTGACGTCATCATAGGTATGGATTGGCTTTCAAAGCACCACGCCGAAGTCATGTGCTTTGAAAAATGCATCCGTATACCACTCCCATCCGGTGAAACGTTGAAGGTCTTTGGCGAGAAACCTTGCAAAGGACTCAAACTAATGTCATGCATTACCGTCCAAAAGTGTATACGAAAGAAGTGCATGGTTTTCCTAGCCCATGTTATCCAAAAAGAAGACAAGAAGAGGAGTGTACAAGACATCCCCATCGTTCGGGATTTTCCTGAAGTTTTTCCTAATGACTTACCCGGTCTTCCACCTGTTCGACAAGTGGAATTTCGCATCGATCTTGTACCTGGAGCAAACCCGGTGGCTAAAGCTCCATACCGGCTTGCACCTTCCGAGATGCAAGAACTTGCAAGCCAACTTCAAGAACTCGCCGACAAAGGTTTCATACGGTCGAGTCATTCACCGTGGGGTGCACCAGTCTTGTTTGTTAAAAAGAAGGATGGTTCATTCCGCATGTGTATTGACTATCGAGAACTCAACAAACTCACAATCAAAAACCGCTACCCTTTACCTAGGATTGACGACCTCTTCGATCAACTCCAAGGTTCTACCTACTTCTCGAAGATTGATCTTCGATCCGGTTATCATCAACTCCGTGTGCAAGAGGAGGACATTCCAAAGACCGCCTTCCGAACAAGAAATGGTCACTACGAGTTCATGGTTATGCCTTTTGGGCTAACCAATGCACCTGCTGTGTTCATGGACCTCATGAATCGCATGTGCAAACCATACCTTGATAAATTTGTTATCGTGTTCATTGATGACATCTTGATCTATTCAAAGACTAAGGAAGATCATGAACAACACCTTAGGTTGATTTTGGATCTCTTGAAAACCGAACAGCTATACGCCAAGTTCTCCAAGTGTGATTTTTGGCTAAAGGAAGTGCAATTTTTGGGTCACGTCGTCAATGAAAAAGGAATTCATGTTGACCCCGCCAAAATTGAAGTTGTTAAGAATTGGAAAGCTCCTAAAAACCCTACCGAAGTTCGTTCATTTCTTGGTTTAGCGGGTTATTACCGAAGGTTCATTTCTAACTTCTCCAAGATCGCTGTTCCCCTCACTGCCTTAACCCAAAAAAGGTAAACCTTATGAGTGGGGACCGAAACAAGAAGAAGCCTTTCAAATTCTCAAGCAAAAGTTGTGCAATGCTCCTATCCTCACCCTTCCTGAAGGTGAAGATGATCTAGTTGTTTACTGTGATGCTTCAAACCAAGGTCTTGGTTGCGTTCTCATGCAACGAGGCAAGGTGATCGCTTATGCATCAAGACAACTCAAAATCCATGAGAAGAATTATACGACGCACGATCTTGAGTTGGGTGCTGTCGTATTTGCATTGAAGATTTGGAGACATTATCTCTATGGCACGAAATGTGTGGTGTTCACCGACCACAAAAGCCTCCAACATATCTTCAACCAAAAAGAACTCAACATGAGGCAGCGACGTTGGGTTGAACTCCTCAACGATTACGATTGCGAGATTCGTTATCACCCCGGCAAGGCTAATGTTGTAGCCGATGCGCTAAGCCGCAAGGAACATGTCTTGCTTCAAAGTGTCAAGATCCATTCCGATATTCAAGTTCGTATTCTAGCCGCTCAACATGTCTCGGTTACCGAGGGCAATATGTATGAGGAAATGTCTTGTGGTGCTGAATTCCAATTGGAGACAAAAACCAATGGCTTGCTTTATTTTCTAGATCGTATTTGGGTTCCCGATCGTGACGATCTCTGAGCTTTCATCATGACCGAGGCACACAAGTCTCGGTATTCCATTCATCCCGGTGCGGATAAAATGTACCAAAATCTTCGTTCCCAATATTGGTGGCCTGGTATGAAGAAAGACATTGCTTTGTTCGTAGCAAAATGTCTCACATGTTCTAAAGTCAAGGTTGAGCATCAACGTCCTTCCGGTTTGCTTGAACAACCGGAAATCCCCGTGTGGAAATGGGAGAATCTAGCTATGGATTTCATTACTAAACTCCCTCGCACTTCGAGCGGTTATGACAGCATTTGGGTGATCATTGACCGTCTCACTAAGTCCGCACACTTCTTGCCTATCCGTGAAGACTATAAGGTCGAGAAGTTGGCCCGTGTTTACATTGACGAGATTGTGAGTCGTCACGGTGTTCCTTTGAACATAATCTCTGATAGAGATGCACGTTTCACTTCTCGGTTTTGGCAATCTCTTCAAAAAGCACTTGGTACACGACTGGATCTGAGCACGGCCTACCATCCCCAAACTGATGGTCAGACCGAGCGAACAATCCAAACTCTTGAAGACATGCTGAGAGCCTGTGTCATCGACTTTGGTGGCAATTGGGATTCGCATTTGACCCTTATCGAATTCTCCTACAACAATAGTTACCACACCAGCATCAACATGGCTCCATTTGAAGCTCTCTACGGTCGTAAGTGTCGTTCTCCCATCTGTTGGAACGAGATTGGTGAAGCACAAATCACCAGTCCCGAGTTAATTCAAGAAACATCCGACAAGATTATTCAAATCCGTGACAACATTCGAGTTGCGAGGAGTCGGCAAAAGAGCTATGCCGACAAACGACGCAAACCCTTGGAATTCCAAGTCGGTGACCTTGTACTTCTAAAGGTGTCTCCTTGGAAGGGGGTGATCCGTTTTGGGAAGAAAGGCAAGCTAGCACCTCGCTATGTGGGACCATTCAAGATCCTTGAAAGGATTGGGAAAGTGGCTTACAAGCTCGAGTTACCTCCATCACTTGGCAACGTACATCCTACATTTCATGTATCCAACCTCAAGAAGTGTCTTGCTGATGAGAACCTCCATATACCTCTTGATGATGTGCGCATTGATGAGACGATGCACTTCGTTGAGAAACCAGTCGACATTATGGATCGTGAGATAAAACAACTCAAGCGCAGCCGTATTCCTATTGTCAAAGTTCGTTGGGAATCTAAGCGAGGACCCGAGTTTACTTGGGAACGAGAAGACCAAATGAAGCTCAAGTACCCACATCTTTTTGCTGAAGCAGTAGCCTCAACCAGTTGAATTTCGGGACGAAATTCCCTCAACATGGGGATACTGTAACCTTTCTGATTTTCATGTTTTCCTATTTAATCTATGCCGTGCAATAAAAGACGATTCCGATTCCAATTTTTACGATCATTGTTTCATGTTCAATAACAAGCATACACGCGTTTATTATATTACAATATTAACTAAAACCATCTTACAAACCTCGGGGACCAAACTTGACCAAAACTCAAAACATCATCAAGACTACAAAACTACAGGGACCATTCTTGTAAATATCAAAAAGTGCACAAGCACGGTCGTGCTTAGTCCAAAGCATGGTCGCGCTTAAGCCTCGAACACGGTCGTGCTTAACTTTAAGCACGGTCGCGCTTGTTATACAGTTTGACTCCGTGAAAGTCAAACCGACTCAATCTTGTCCAAAAATAGATCGTAAACACGTTTGGAAGTTCGCGAAACTTGCAGAAGAAGATATTCGACGAATTGAGACTAAAACACGACCAAATACACATCCAATCGATCGATTCTCGCGAACTTTTACCAAACTGTCCTTTTTAAAAATCGAATCACGTAATTATGACCAAATCAAACGAATCAAACCACATTAATAATTTTATACGACTCCTATAAACTTCCCTCAACCTTAACATCATCAGAATAACATCTCTATCTCTCTGTCGACCTTCTAAAAGCCGCGATATCCCTCCCGTAGCCGACAACACTTGTTGCCCATTCAAAACAGGTTAGTAATAGTCCATTCGTTTCGTTTCTTCGTTCTAAACAAAAGCCCTAACCTAATTCGGATTCATAATACACGATTTTACCGAATTAAAATCTAAGTTTTGTTTTAACAAAGTTTTAATCGAACTACACCATAAACGCGATATAAGTCCAATCAAACTATGTGGTTAGATTCGTAATCAACCACTTAGTAAAAGCCCCATGAATCCAACAGCTTTTAATATAAGAACAATCGAAATTGCTTCTGGAATTGACCAGACACGGTCGCGCTAACCTATGAGCGCGGTCGTGCCTGACCAAGCACAATCGTGTCCCGAGAATGGCCCGGTCGTGCCTGTCGACCAAACAAGGTCCTGACCTAAACAAACCCAAGACGCGGTCGTGCCGGATACGAGCACGGTCGTGCTCTATGTTATAGACCCTTTTGAAGCCTTCTGACCAACCACGGGCGCGCTACCGACCAAGCGCGGTCGCGTGCGAGCCGAGCGCGGTCGTGCCCAACACGAGCACGGTCGTGTCCCCCTTAGCAGAATCTTTATTTTAACCAATTTAATATATTATATTCTAATGTTATAAAGAGTATTATTTTATAAAATATTCAGAACCGAGTTTCGTTAACAAATCATTCGAATCAATTATTTGCTCTTTCTTTAAATTAAAATCAATAAAATACTACATAATTATTTTTATAAACAACAATACGTTTTGTCTTTAACAAGTATTACTTATTTAAACTTACAATTAAATAAATATAGATATCATTACTATCTAATAAACATTCTAAATAAAACGGTGTATTTTATAACAAACCCTAAAACAAATCCACTTCCAACACCGAATAACGCAAATCAATAACACATGATCATATACCTTGTTCATTAGGTTGAACCTAGCAATCCACAACACACCGCTGTTTTCCATTTGCTTGTGCAATCTACACTCTGCATAACACGTGAGTTTACATAACCCCCTTTTCAAACTATTTACAACTTTTGGGGTGAAACATGCGTTCTATTTACATGTTTTCAATTATACACATATACAGTTCCATCCTATGCATGTATACAAATTTTGCGCTTTATGCTTGAGTACTAGTCGTGTAGACCAACTATTATGCTCTTCATGTACAATCATTAACTAACAGCCGACAGTAAACAGTGGTAGATCTATTGAGTCTGACAAACCCACCCAGGTAGGGTGACTGTTACTGACAACACAAATTTTGAGTGCAAGTTACAAAGGTTTGATTGTATAGGTCACATGATAGTTTTCTCTCCATAATTGCCTTAATTGTCATGTTTTATTGAACTGTATGCACACAACACGTATTTTGCTATCTCACAATAAAAACTATGTATTCTCACCAACTTTTTAGTTGACCATGTTTTAACCATGTTTCAGGTACCAATGTTTGAAGTGATCAGGATATGCTACACATAGGATTTTTGGACCTAGAATTCAATTAAACCAGTTTATTCTATGTAATTTACATTTTTGTTTTGTGGATTGTTTGTGTTTTGATTGAATTTATTGATTGCAATGAAAACAATTATTAAATATTCAAACTTTAGCAAACCATGAGCAATGAACAGTCTGCACGCTTCACGCCCCGACGTTTCCGCCGTCGGTTGGGGTGTGACATGTTGAACCGGTTCAGTTCGGTTCTGGACCGGTTCGGGTTGGTAAACCGGTTTAAACCGGTTTTTTTTTTAAATTATAAAATAAAATAAAAAATATTACAAAATTACAAAACATTACAATACGAGAAAAAGAAAAACATAAAGTTCAACGTTTATTCATATTGTAGGGGTTCGGAAATCACAAAACATTACAAAATTAAACATTACAATACGAGAAAAAAATATATATTTTTATTTTTTGGGGTTTTTTTGTTTAATATTAGCCGTCATTCTCGGAGTTACTAGTGGATCCTCGTAGTCTATCATCTTCGGCGAGTTCTTCATTTGTAAGTGGGCTCGCCAATCCTTGGTTAACCTCAGATTCGTGTATGAGTTCTTCAACTTCAATTTCGTCTTCAAGCGAAGCCCTATCTTGTCTCCTATCTACCGCATCCAAATGGTCTTTCAAACAAATGCACATTTCCATTGCCGCAGGAGTGAGTCTAGTTCTTCGAATAAATAAAACCCTGCCACTAAGAGAAAAAAACGGATTCCGAAGCTACCGTGGAAGCTTGGACGGTTAGTAAATCACGGGCCATGGCGGAAAGGACCGGAAAAGTAGATTCGTTTCCTTTCCACCAAGCCAAAATATCAAAGTCCTCAAAAACATCCGGACTCATAAATGATAAAAAGTTTGTTCCCGTATACCTTCCGAGTTCGCTACTCGGGGTGGACCCTCTAGCCCGTTTAGTAAATTCATTTCTCATTTCGTTATACAAATTTAAGTTCACATTCCTCGAGCTGCTACTTGATGCGCCCGCGCCTATCGTATCATGTGGGGTTTGTGTTGTACCATATTTATGTAAATAAATATCAAACAAATCTTGCAAACATTTGTTAAAATAAGTTTTTGTTACGGTTGAAAAATGAATATCTTCGGCATTCAAATCCAAATCGTAAGTTATTTTATCAATCAAGGTTTCAACATCGTAAACATTAATTGTAGGGTTTAATGCGGCGGCACAAGTTATAACCGGAGGCATTTCTTTAAAATATTTAACAAATTTTTCTTTCATCGGTTTTATCATTCTCGTAAAAAAAGTATTTTTATTTTCAAGTTCGGCTAATTTGTTACACATTAGAAATATTTGTTTAAGAGCCAAGGGACTTGTGGGGTAATAAACCCCGGATAAAAAAGTAGTGGCGGTTTTGAAAACTTCGAGCAATTCGGTTATATTTTCAAGAATGTCCCAACTCGTAGACGGAAAACTTTGAATTTTACGACGCGGTTTTGAGGAAAGCATATCATGAAAAATTGATAAAGTATCTTTTTGTCGTATAGCACTATGAAACATTTTATAAGTTGAATTCCATCTTGTTGGGAGGTCCCAATTGGGACCTAAGCAAATCAAACCCGTATCGTTACATAATCTAATATATTCATGGTATCTTTTTTTACTACTACTAAAAACGTCTTTAAGCATGACTCGAAATGCATTACTTAATTCAATAACGGGTTCAACCGCAAGCCCGTCTTGCACGGCTAAGTTGATGATGTGTGCAATACATCGACTATGGAAAAAAGCGCCGTTGCAAATCGGATTATATTTTAATATTAATTTTTGAACCGCATTTGTATTATTTGAGGCATTATCAAAAGATATTGAAAATAATTTATTTTGTAATTTAAAATCGGTTATCACATCATCTACAATGTGAAATAAATTTTGACCCGTGTGAGGATATTCAAACATATCAAACGCGATTGTACGTTTCATCATTTGCCACGTATTGGGATCAACCCAATGAGCGGTAACGCAAATATATGAGTCGGGAATACCATGTGGAGCCGACCAAACGTCGGTGGTTAAGTTCACACCGGTTTCCAATTTTTCAAAACCTAAAATTAATTCTTTTTTTGCTTTTTTCCACATTTTTAGACAATCACGTCTAAGAGTATTACGACTTACTTGATGATAACGTGGTTGAAGGGCTTCTTGAATCATCCTCGTCGTGAGCGGGTTGTCGAAGTGGTTGAACGGCAAACCTCTTTGAATAACTAATTTCGTCATTCTATCTCGAACAATATTTGGATCGAAGTTCCAAATTCCACCCTCGCTTGTCATAGATGCTTGACCCTCATCCGGAATTTTCTTCAAACTCGGGCAAGATTTTTCCATATGAGTTTTTAAAGTAGAGTTTGAATCCTTTTTAAAAAACCCACCACATTTTTTGCAACGAGCACGTTCCAATCCGTTAGACATCTCACATAGATCGTAGTTTGACCAAATTGCAGGGTTCCTCGTTGTTGGTATGATTCTCACAACGCTAACTTCGGAAGAGGAAACACCAAAACTTGAAGAAGTTGCCATAGCGTTTTTTGAGCGTTTTTGAGCGTTTTTTGAGCGTTTGAGAAGTGTGATTTAACCAAAACACCCACTACCTATTTATAATGTGTTTGGGGGTTAAAATGGGTGAAAAAAAGGTCAAAAATAGGGTTTAACGGTCAAAAACGGCTATATAGCCGTTACCCAACGGTCATTTTTCGGATATTACCGTTAAACCGGTTTAAACCGGTTTGGAAAACCGGTTCGGCAAACCGGTTAAAAAAAACCCGGTTCTAAACCGGTGTCTCGTACATAACATTAAACCGGTTCAAAACGGCCGGTTCAAACCAGTTTGAAACCGGTTTCGACTAAACCGGTTTGCATCCGGGTCGGGTTTCGGTTCGAAACCGGTTTGGATTTCCAAACCGGTTTTTTTTGTTCACCTCTACCCAAGAGACCATGGATCCATAACAAGGGTGGGTGGGTGGGTGAGCGGTGAGCCTGTGGGTATCTATCTTTCCCCCATCTATTTTCTCATGATCTGTCTCTCTCTCTTCCACATTAGTATTATGTTAGATTTTTTCATATATATTCTCTTCCAAAACCCTTGGTGTCCATCTTTTCTCATCCCTAAACAATTTTTTAATTAATATAAAGAAAACTAACTAAAAAATAATATTAAATAAAAATAAATAAAAACTTTTAATATTAATTTAAGAAACACCATTTAATTAATATAAAATAAAAATTACAAGATGAAATTAAATACATAAAAAAATAATTAATCGTCAAGGAAGGGTATGTAGGTGTTTGCAATATGTTCCGTGAGATCCGATCAAAGGCTATCACGGGTTTCTTGGCAACACAATTCCAAACGAATGTCATCGTCTACTTCTTCATTGGTTGGAGGATCTTTAACGTGACCAGGACTTATTGTAGGGCGTTCGTCTTTTAAAATCATATTATGTAATATAATACAAGCGTATATTATATTTATAATTTTGGAAGGTTGCCCTGCCCATGCACATAGTTGTCCTTTAATCCACTTATATTAAACAAAAGCTCGTTACACGTCATTTCTTGTTGCTTTGATATTTTTTATCACAAATGTTTGGGTTAAGTTTGTAAATTTTAAAATTTTGGGACCAAATATGTACTCCGATGAAACCACAGGGGCATTTGTACATCAACTCTAATTTATATTATACAAAGTTTAATATTCGATGATCTGATGATTTGATATTTTTTATTTCATGGGTTTCGCTAATTTGTTTTTAATTAGACTATTCCGTTTTTCATTGAATAATATTATGATTTGTAGACCCGGTCGTTAACAAATGTCTACAAGATTAACAGAAAACTTAACACTTCTCTCTCTAATCGAGTTACAATTAAGCAGATTTGAAGATATATTGTTGGACGATTTAATGCCTGCAGATTTACTGGTACATTCGATCTTTTATTATGTTCGTATTGATTTTCTTTCTATATATAATAATAATAACAATCTTGAGGGCATTTTTGCATCGCCATTGATGGATTTATCAGATTGATATCTAATGATTTTGGTTATGTTTGTTAATTGATGTTAATTTATGGTTTTTAATTTTGGGGGAATGTAGAGGTGCATCATGCACACCAGGTGTTTGTTAAAATGCCATACCAATAAGGGAATTGATAGAACTGAGAAGTTATGTGTTTTGTTTACATGTTTTATTGGATCACTGAATTCTAAATATTTTACAGGTGATATGATCTTGCCATCAAATCAACTCTAAATTTAGTATACCTTGAAGAATTTTTTATGGGCTAATAATTGGGGCAAAATGATCTTATGTTTTGAATCACCAAGGAGATGGAGGAATCACAAACAGATGGGGCTTGTAGATTTAGAAAGTTGCATAGTGATAATCAATTGGGGGATTCAGGAGCACAGAGAGTGGCACAAATCCTATGGTCAACTGGGAATCTTGATGAGCCGATTCCTAGCGGATTCTATTCTATTTTACCGGTAAATCATGCAAGCCATCATAAAAATATGGTGTATTGTAAACCCATTAACATTTGTTTTTGTTTTATAGGAAAGAAGACTTAAAGAGAAATTTGACATGATTCCTTCGCTTGAAGAGCTCCATGCCTTGGAATCCGAAGGGTTTAAGCTCAATGTAATCGTTGTTGACATGCAGAAAGATAAGAAAGTGTCGATGTTACAGCAGCTGGCTTTGACTTTGTCTAAAGGGTTGACTTCTAACCCAGCTGCAGTGATTAAGAAGATTGGTGGGTTGGTGTGTTATGCTACCTTAGCTCTATGATCCCCTTTTTTTTTTAATGATTTTGGTAGTTAGTTGATCTGTAGCTACTATATAATTGTTTGCTATATTTCGAGTATAGTGCACTCATCAGTGTGTTAGCGGTAGTTTACAACTTTCATTATTAGTACTCTTGTATGGTTGTTTGCTCTGAATCTCTTAGCTATATTTTATGCTATCTGGATTACTATACCATACTATAATATATATACTATACTATACCGTAAAAAAAGAGGTTTTTGGAGCCGGGGGTCTTAGCAGGAGCAACCTCTCTATCCCCTGTGATAGAGGTGAGGTTTGCCCCCATCACACCCTCCCTAGACCCTACCAATAGTTCTGCTATGAGTAGGATTATATTGGGTATGTTTGTTTGTTTATTTTGTTTGCTAGTTAATTGATCTATTATGATAAGATGTCACATTTTGTAGGTTTGCGATTTTTATAAACTCCCAAACGTGGAATTAAGTTATGCCAAAGGGGCATGGGAGGAAGTCTACAATGTATATAATCAAGGTATTCAGATGTTGGGACAAATAAAGCACGGTTTCTGTCATCCCCGGGCTATTCTTTTCAAAGTTCTTGCTGATACGGTTGGTCTTGACTGCAGGCTTATGGTGGTAAGTTTAACTGTTTAAGTCTCCATTTTTCATTGTTTAATTTGTTTTTAGATTTTATTTTTTGTTTTTATTTCGGTCATTAGGGTTTACCCAAGGAGGGAGAACTGGAGAGAGCAGATTCACACAGACATGTGTCTGTTATAGTGGAATTGAATTCTAATGAATTATTGGTCGATATAGTGAGGTATCCAGGACATTTGGTGCCTTTTTCAACAAAGGCAGTATACATTTCACATGTTTATGTCATTGGTCAAGGTGACTCTGGAGAAAATGATTCGTGCGATTCACCAACTGAACCAAACAGCCCTGTTCATGGTGCTGCTGAAAATTCAGACGAATGGTAACGAAATAAGCTTTGCAGATTTGTATTGTTTTTCAAATAAAATTATATAAAAAAAGAAATATGCAATAGTTTCTTGAATCTGTAACATTAGTTTACTTTACAGCTTATTGCCCGGTGAACCTAATGTAGCAAATGCAGCATGGGGACGCAACAAGAATGCACATACAGAACAAAGCACTCCCAGTTCAAGGTTATATCTCTGTCCCTCATTGTTGTGTAAAGTTAAAAACATTAAATCAAAAAGTTATATTTATATCATGTTATTCTTTTTAGAATTTGTTTTTTTTACGATTTTATTTTCAGTCCAGAGCACTATTTATTTCGAGGGCCTGGAAGATCTATTCTTGGTGGTCAAAGAGATTCTGCCAGAGAGCCTGGAAGTGAAATGACAGTATCAAGGTTCTAATATTTATTTCTTTTTGTAAAAAAAAAACCATATTTAAGATTTTTATAATATTTTAATGAATAACTCCAGGTCTGCTGGAGCATCACCTGTAGGAAGTCGAAGAAGACGAAGGCGGAGCAGTGCTACTGTGATTCCAGAAATTGGTGATGATATTGTAAGGTTGATACTTCAGTATCCTGACTAAAAATATAATATTTAGCAATGGATAGAAAATGCAATTTGGAAAAATGTTTAAAACTGTACTTAATTGTAGGGTTGTGAGAGCAATGAATGACACTTTGAAGAGAAGTCATCCTCCAAGGGAACTGGTTGATGAACATGGCATTAGTCCAGATCATCAGGAAAACGTATGTGGATCTTTAAAAGTTGCATAACTGTTGAAACATATACACGCGTTAATTTATTTGATTGAATTATTAATCACAGGCATCTGGTTCACATAATCATAGGAGGCAAACCAGTTGTCCAAAGGCCATTTCTTTACCTTCATCTCCTCAGAAATATAGGACTCATGCCGATGGCTCTGAGAGTAATGGAACAGAAAAATTAGAAGGGAATTTTGATATGATTACAACATGGAATAAATTGCTTGAATCAACCTCCATTGGGAATGAACCATGGTTCCCTTACCATGAATGGAATATTCATTATTCTGAATTAATGGTTGGATCACGCGTTGGCATCGGTATTTATTACTTTTTCTTATTATAATCATCATCATTATTTACCTTTTAGTTTGGCTTATATTCTTTTTGTCTTGTTTTACCTTCTAAATTGGTGAATATTATCTTTTAGGATTCTTCGGGGAAGTTTTCCGAGGCACTTGGAATGGAATAGAGGTTGCCATCAAAGTCTTGCTTGAACAGGAAGTAACCGCTGAGAATATTGAAGATTTTTGCAATGAGATATCCATCCTAAGGTACCATTCTACTATGTATTGAGGGTTAATCACATAAATAAGTAACCAACTTTTATCCAATCTCTATTTCAAGTAACCATTTTTTTTGTACACGGAAGACCCCTAAACTTCCAAAAATTTCAATAAAAACCCTCAAAATCTTAAATTCTAAGTTAATCCATGCTGGTTAAAACGATGACATGGCAGATGACATGTCAGAATCTTTGACCATGTTGATTTTCTTGACGTGGCATTGAGAAATTGGTTACATGTTGTCAAGGTTGAAGATTACCTATAATCGAATTATTTACCCTTTTATGCAATTAACCCATGTATTAAGTACCTTCACCTTTAAGTCTAACTGATTATTCTTCTTTCTTCTGCAGTCGACTTCGCCACCCAAATGGTATTACATTTTAACTTCAGATAAGATCTGGTTTTAGCATATTATATTTATTTGGATAGTCAAATTAATCTCAAATTCTTCAAAACTTTGAGTTTGCCTTCTCATGCAGTTATATTGTTCATCGGTGCTTGCACAACTCCCCCTCACTTTTCATTAATTACTGAATATATGGACATGGGGTCACTATATTACCTAGTTCATGTGAGTGGACTCAAAAAGAGAATTAGCTGGCGAAGGAGACTAAAAATGCTCTGTGATATATGCAGGTATTAATCAAAAACCTACATTCCTTTTTACATGCGGTCACTGTATTAATGTATTTAGTAGGTAGCAATTTCAACCAGTTTACTTATCAACGGGTCAAAAGTTGCCCAAATTGGGACAAAAAGTTATAAGGGCCCACCCATTTGGCCACCTCTGGTGTATTACCTAAAAATGATTTTTTTTTCATATAGGGGTCTAATGTGTATGCATAGAATGAAAATAGTGCACCGCGATCTGAAAAGCGCGAATTGTTTAGTGAATAAGCATTGGATAGTGAAGATTTGTGATTTCGGGTTGTCACGGGTGCTAACCACTGAGCACATGAGAGATTGCTCTTCTGCTGGGACGCCGGAGTGGATGGCACCTGAACTCATTCGGAACGAGCCATTTACAGAAAAATGTGATATTTTTAGTCTAGGTGTCATCATTTGGGAATTATGTACTCTTCACAGGCCATGGGAAGGCATCCCATCAGCTCAAGTAAGTCTGTTTAATGGGTGTTTGGATATGGTTTTGGAACTGATTATTGTGACTTCAACAAGGCACACCCAAACATCCCTTAATTGGCTCATGTTGTGTTTTTGTTACAGGTTGTTCGTGCAGTTGGTCATGATGGCACGCGACTTGAAATTCCAGAAGGTCCCTTGGGAAATCTAATAGCAGGTATGCAGTTCATATTAAGAATCAAATTATTTGGATCTAACATTAGTTTATTTGGATCTAACATTAGTTTACTATAATTTTTTAGGTTTTTGTTTTTTGTTCCTTGAACTTGTTTAGCATAGTGATTGGTGTTTTGTCTCTACATATTTATTTCAGACTGTTGGGCAGAACCAGACCAACGACCAAACTGCGAAGAAATCCTCTCACGCTTGATGAGCTGCGAGATGCTGATATAATTTTTCTGATTGCAGGTAAATTCCTGATAAAATTTTGAAAATAATTAATATTTTTCCTTACTCTTAAAAATCAAGCTTGGTGATATATTCGTTTGTGGGCGATTCTGTTTCGTGTTCTACTTGCAGTTGTGGGATTAACATCTGACTTTGGTTTCTGAGACTCTGAAGAACACCCTATTGGCAGCAATTAGGTGCTCATATCTTTAAACTTTTGCCATTTCTGAATCTTTTTGTCATATTCTTGCATTCTGGCTTCAAAACTTGAAGAAATAATAAAATTTTAGGTGTAAACACTTGTAATATACTTTTTGTCATGTTATTTTTTTACAGGTTTTCCGGACATGAACAAAATGACTGGGGATAGATCTGCAAGTAAAATACAACAAATTTGATCAGTCAACTGTTAAGTATTTTTGCATCAAATTATCTAAATCAGATAGAAAGTTTATGTAAGTATTAAAATTAGAGCTTAAACAGCGACTTATATATCCTTTTTTTTTTAAATAAACTTATGGAGCCGGGGGTCTAAACGGGAGAAGCCTCTCTATCCCTTGGGATAGGGGTAAGGTTTGCCCTCATCACACCCTCCCCAGACCCTACTAATAGCGTTAGCTATGTGTGGGATTATACTGGGTACGTTTGGTTTGGTTTGGTTTGGTTTTTTTTAAATAAACTCTTAATATTATTTATGCTGAATTTGAGGATTTTCATGATTTTTTTGGTATTTTATATTACCTTTTTAAAATAAAAAAATTAATGATTTTCTTTATAGTTTGTGTAATTGTGTCAACTAGAGGTAAAGTAAAATCATTCTTTTAATTATAAAACTATGAAATTTGTTATTTTTTTTTTCTTTCTTCTTATATCTTCTCTTGATTTTTTTTTCACTTGTCTTGATCTTGTTGGTAAGATATAGATACGGATATATGTTTTTTTTAAACTTTATCTTGATGCATTCTTAACTATCTCAACCATAACTTATTATGGTCCTCTAATAAAACACATATAGATTAAGCTTAAAGGTGTTTTGATGGGGATCTAAAATGATTAATTATAGTAGTAATATAGTATGATGATTGCATATAAACAAAATAGTTAGATTTGAAAAATCAAGTCAGAATTAGATATACAAAATTGATTAGTGATGGTAAATGTAAAATAATTTATCATTAAAACTTTAATAGTAGAGTATTCATCTGGTTATATAAAGTTACATATTTAGTGTAAGTTTGAAAACTAAACAGACAGTTCATATTTGTAAAACCTGTTACATAAATAGTTTATAGATTGAATTTACGCATTAAAAAATCGTTAAAACTTGTCATGTGTGATACACATAATGGTATACTTGTTAGTCATTATTTTTTTTTATTGATCAACGTATTTTATTCTTAAAAAGTGTAAGGAATACGATGAGTAAATCTAACATCACAATGTAATAACTTTTAGAAATAAGAATTAATTGTGTGATTTTAAATTTTAGAAGATTAAACGTAAGTCATAATTTAATTTTGAATCTTGAATTTATACTAATCACTTTAAAGACTTGCACAATGTAACTTAACTAACCTATTAATCACTACCGGGTGTCAATGGTCAATCAAGATAGCAGACTGCTGAACCTAGTTAACATAATAAACCAGGAAAGGTACTGAATCTTATATAAACATAAGTATAAGGGCTAAATATGCAAATAAACAAGTAATCAAATATTCCTAGTGTTGATCCTATACCAGATAATAAAACACATATCCCAAGGAAACCACTCGCGGGTCACCGGAACCCCAACTCAACCATGCCGGCATTCAAAACCCCCTTCAACGGCTACGCCGTCAAATTCAGCCCTTTCTACGAGCAACGTCTCGCCGTCGCCACCGCCCAAAACTTCGGCATCCTTGGAAACGGCCGCCTCCACGTCATCGACCTCTCCCCCGCCGGCCCCATCGCCGAAATCGCCGCTTTTGACACCGCCGACGGCGTCTATGACGTTTCATGGTCCGAATCTCACGACTCCCTCTTAATCGCCGCCATCGCCGACGGCTCCGTCAAACTTTACGACCTCTCCCTCCCACCCACCTCCAATCCCGTCCGATCCCTCTCCGAACACACCCGCGAAACCCACTCCGTCGACTACAACGCCGTCCGGCGAGACTCCTTCATCTCATCCTCGTGGGACGACACCATCAAGCTCTGGACCATCGACCGACCCACCTCCGTCCGTACGTTTAAAGAACACGCGTATTGCGTGTACTCCGCCGCGTGGAATCCCCGCCATGCCGATGTGTTTGCATCGGCGTCCGGGGATTGCACCGCGCGGATATGGGATGTTCGTGAGCCGGGGTCCACTATGATCCTCCCGGCTCACGAGTTCGAAATATTATCATGTGATTGGAACAAATACGATGATGCAATCATCGCCACGTCATCGGTTGATAAATCGATTAAGGTTTGGGATGTACGGAATTACAGGGTTCCTGTGGCCGTGTTGAACGGGCATTCGTATGCGGTGAGGAAAGTGAAGTTTTCGCCGCATAGGGCGAGTGTGATGGTGTCGTGTTCGTATGATATGAGTGTGTGTATGTGGGATTATATGGTGGAGGATTCGTTGATCGGGCGGTATGATCATCATACTGAGTTTGCGGTTGGGGTTGATATGAGTGTGCTTGTTGAAGGGTTGTTGGCGAGTACCGGATGGGATGAGCTTGTTTATGTCTGGCAGCATGGGACTGATCCGAAAGCGCCTTGATTGGAATGGTGATTTTGGTCTTTGATCTTGAATCTCTTTACTCGTTTTCGGTTCTGTTAGTGTGATTTATGTTGGAGTTCAAGAGTTTCTTGATAATTAGGATGATATATAGCTGTTGTTTATTGTTGAATGATCAATGATACGCATAAGGTGTTCAAAAGGTTTGATCTTGTTCAGGAATATTAGATGCCATTTAACATACATTCATATTAATATTGTTACTTCCACTCTTTATGTTATTTTACTTGGAACATTTTGGGGGTGTTTGGATGTGTGTTTTCAGGGTTATCTGTTTCAACTTGAAGAATCAGAGTCTTGATTATTAGATGATAAGCATAGTTCTCGAAGGCGCACTCAAGGCGCAAAGGGTGAACCTTGGGTTGGTGCATAGAATAAAAATACCATTTTTAGGGGTTATAGATATGTTTTAGGCCTGTTTAGGGCTAGTCCAAGCTTGTTTTAGGTATATTACAGCCTAGGTTAGGACTGTTCGAACCACTTCAGACGACTTTTGGCTTGAAAATGCACCTGAGTGCCTATTCAGGCGAGGCGCCCCCCCTTGTGCGCTTTTGACAACAGACGATAAGTTGCTAAAATCCCTGGATAACAGGTAATTTTATGTTAATTTCAGTAATTAGTTTTCTTGTGGTTAATCCTTACCTTTTATCAAAATTTTGACGAAAAATCAGAATCATAATCAGTTTACTCAAACACTCAAAACCGATTTTTGCATCTTTAAAGTTTCTACATATTTGTCCCATATTATCTTTATCTGGATCACAAACACATTGATTTATCGAAGCAAATCGGCCAGTTTGAAATTTATACTGTTATGTTCACAGTTTACGGTTTGAAAAACTAGTCGGCCTATAGATTTAGAAGTATTAGTGGGTGTGTGAGTTTTCCGTTAAAAAAAATGTATGCTAGTATGTATGATATTAATGAACCATTGTTATCATTTCAAAAATAAGTTAATTGAACGAACAGTTTTGGGAAGATAAAAAGGCTCAAACCGTCTAAACTGAACTGTTTTGGCCGGTTGACCCAACCAACTTAGCTAGTTTGTTTTGTCGCTTTTGAAATTGTAGTTAGTGGTTCGGCTCGAAATTTTTGTCAAAACCAGCTGAACAGGATGGTGGATACTTCTAATTGGTTTTTAATAATCAATCTATCTATGAAAGGCTTTGCTTCTTGTTCATTAACTGGGTAGCTGTGTTCAGGCATTCACTTTCATCATTAACCAATGTGAGATTAAATCTACATCCAACACTTCAACAAGTGATGTTTTGGTGGTGTTGATGTTCTTTGGAGAAGGAATTTTTAAACTAGAGTCGTTGAATACAAAACCGGTGTTAACTAGAGTACCGCGTAAACAATTGTATTCATTGCTTTAACTGTATATTACATTCTCTCTCCCATTACGTCTGGTTAGCGCTACGTATTATAGATGCTTATAAAGTCTTCATGATTTTCTATTTAAAAGTGGACATGTATTCAACACTCTGTATAAACTATAACGTGTGGTTGACATAGAGGTGCACAAAAGAACCGGAACCGATCCGATGGATTATTCGAAACCGGATCCGGCGAGAACCGGTTTTTTAGAACCGGTCCGGATATTATTAGAACCGCCGGTTCCGGGACCGGTTCTGGGTTTTTTGACGGACCGGTTAAAAATCGGATAAAAATCGGATTTTTTGGAACCGGTTTTTTTCGGACATTTTGGAACCGGTTCGGAACCGGTTCTAGCCGTTGGGGTTAAAAAAAAAACGGCTATATAGCCGTTTTATGGCCGTTTTTTTGTTTTTTTTTTGTTTTTAAGGATTGAAATTTAGTATAAATAGGTATTGGGTGTATGTGTTAGTTCACCACAACATTCTAGCTCTCAAAACTCAAAAACGCTCTCAAAACGCAAAAAAACGCTCACTTTAAGCAAAAAAAAAAACGCTCTCATGGCTTCCGTTTCCGCAAGCACTCAAAATTCGGTTGGTGGTTCTACTACCGATGTTATTGTTGTGTCAATACTTCCTTGCTCCCGAAACCAAGAAATATGGGCTTATTTCGATTTATGCGAAATGTCGAACGGCTCGCAAAAGGCTCGTTGCAAACGTTGTGGTAAACTTTTGGCTGCGGCGGGAAATAGTAGTTTGAGGAAACATATTGCTAGTCACGCAAGACACACTCAAGAAGGTGAAAATCAAACTCAAATTGGTAGGGATGGAGGAGTTTGGCAATACAATGTCGAAAGTGTTCGTGAGAGAATGGCACATTTCGTCATTCAAGAAGGCTTGCCTTTTGATCATTTTGATAATCCGCGCTTGACGAGGATGATACAAGAGACGCTTTAACCGAATTACACAAATGTAAGTCGTTCTACTTTGAGAAGAGATTGTTTAAAAATGTGGAAAAGAGCCAAAAAAGAATTAATTTTAGGTTTTGAAAAATTAAATACCGGCATTAACTTAACAACGGACGTTTGGTCCGCTCCACATGGTTTACCCGAATCGTACCTTTGCGTTACCGCACATTGGGTTCAACCGGAGTCGTGGCAAATGATGAAGCGTACGATTGCGTTTGATTATTTTGGATATCCACATACCGGTGAAAACTTATTTTATATTTTAGACTCGGTAATTCAAACTTATAAAATTCAACCGAAAATATTATCAATATCTTTTGATAACGCTTCAAATAACACAAACGCGGTCGAAAAATTAAAAATAAAATATGAACCGCCTTGTAACGGTGTTTTTTTTCATAGTCGATGTGTTGCACACATCATTAATTTGGTTGTGCAAGACGGTCTAAACGTCCAAGAAATAAGAGACGTAAAAGAAAATTTTAAAGTGATGTTACGTGAAGTTTTTAGCACAAGCAAAAAAAGACATATAAACTATAGAAACTTGTGCCAACAAACGGATTCCATCTTTTTAGGTCCGAATTGGGACGTACCTACTAGATGGAACTCGACTTGGAAAATGTTTGAATCGGCCTTAAGGCAAAGAATTACTTTAAAACATTTCCATGATGAACTTGTACAAAAGAAACGTTGTTTACAAAAATTTGATAATATAAGTTGGGATATGATCGAGAAACTAACTAATTTGCTTGAGGTTTTTAAAAATGCAACTACATGTTTATCGGGAGTTTATTATCCCACGTCTTCGCTAATACTTCAACAATTATACTTAATATGTAATAAATTAAAAGAGTTTGAATATCACGGCACTATTTTTGAAAAAATGGTAAAACCTATGAAAGCTAAATTTAAAAAATATTTTTCTGAAATGCCGGCCGTTGTTACATGTTCGGCCGCCTTAAACCCAACGATTAATGTAACCGGTGTTGAAACATTAATTGGATCAATATCGGATGATTTAAATATGTTCGAGGAAGACCCAAATTTTGAATCAAATGCAATAAGGGATTTCAATTCGGATTTTAATAATATGTTTGATTATTATTTACGCAAATATGGTGGAAGTGGTGATCCATCAAACATACGTGAATCAATGGGTTCGGGTTCAACTTCTAGTAGTTCAAGGAACCCGATGCTAAATTTATTTAACACTTTAAGAAACGAAAATACTAAACGAGCTCGTGGAACCACACCAAGTAGCGAGCTTGGGAGATATCAAGCAACCGACTTTATTTCTACTCTAAGATCCGAAGAGTTTGAAAACTTTGATATCTTGAGTTGGTGGCAAGGAAGGGAATCCCAATATCCCGTTCTAGCCGCAATGGCCCGTGACCTACTAACCGTCCAAGCTTCCACGGTAGCTTCGGAATCCGCTTTTTCTCTTAGTGGCAGGGTTTTATCTATTCGAAGAACGAGGCTTACACCGGAATCTATGGAGATGTGTATTTGCTTGAAGGACCATTTGGATGCCGCCGAACGTGTACAACATGTTGCAAAACTAGAAGGCGAGCTTGACGTTGAACAAGAAATACATGAATTCGAAGTAGAACATGGGGCGGCGACTCCACTTTCGGACGAAGAACAAGCTTACGATGAAGCCCAACGTATCTCAAGCGAAGAAGAATGAAAACCGATGTTACAAAGACTACGACGAAGAATATTGAAAACATAATAAATAATTAATGCTTTGTGATTCAATTATGTTTTTTGTATTTTTTTTGTACGAACTATTGTTAAATAACTTAAAAAAATCTACAAAATAAATAAAACATGTATTTTATAGTGTATCTTTGTTAATTTTTAAATTTTTTTTTTCCGGAACCGGTGGAACCGGTTTTTTTATCCGGTCCGGTTCTAAATATCCGAACCGGTCCCAATAAGTTCCAAGTCTCCACACCCGGAACCGGATCCGAACCGGAACCGGTTCTAATGGATCCGGTTATTGACCAACGTTGACGGATCCGGTTCCAAAAAAAAACCGATTTGTGCACCTCTAGGTTGACATAATACTATAATGTGTGATTGATGAATTATATGAACTCGATTCCACATTGTGACTTGTTAATAAACTATAAATATTGTAATTAATGAACAATTTTCACCTTAATTTATTAAAAGGATTTGATAAACATGTAAGGTTCATCAAAAGATTATAAAAAGAAAGATTTATTTTTTAAAAGTTTCTATTTTCATTTTACTAAAGTATCATAGATGGTTACAAATAAAATAAGGATGGTGTAACATTGTTTTTCAAATAGTAATTAAAAAAAATAAATTATAACTTGCATAAATTCTTTCAAATTATATCAGCCAGAAGTTTGGAATACATGCTAATGGACCGATTTAACATGACTTAAAATTGAATGACATCATAATTAATTCTTAAAAATATTTAAATATTAGGTAAAACTAAATACTTACTATGTTGGTTATATTTAAAATAATAATAAATAAACTCTTTTAGGAGAGTATTTATTTTATTACTCAGAAATACAACATCAATCTTTAACCGTAAAATAGATAGTGTAGTAATCTTGTCATGCTTGTTAACCGTGCCTGTGTCAATTCCAACTCCAAATAACTTACTCTTACGAAAATTAATCTTGAGTCCTCAGACTAAGTAAAAACATCTTAAGACTCTAGCAAGATCTCCCCGAAGTTAGAATATAGCCACTCGCCCATAAATATCACGTCGTTGGCGTAAAATAAATGGGACAACACCAGTTCACTATTTGACATTTTAAGCCTTGAAGAACACCCATGCTACATGCTTGTTGAATGACTACATGAAGAGCTTCTATACTGATAATAAACAAAAAAGGTGATAACGGGTCACCTTGTCTAATTTCACGTTTTTTTAAATAAAAAAAAATGATAACCAACGTTCTTGCGGATGAGATGCAACTTCTTATCCATGCAGTGGCGGACCCAGGAATTTTTTTCATGGGTGTCGGAAATTTTTGATGTTTGGATATATATTAAAATAGATTTTTTGTCGGGTCACTGAAATTTTTTTGCCTGATTGAGTCGGGTCGTCAAACTTCTTTTATCGGATTTAGTTAGGTCAGCAAAATATTTTTAGTGTAGATCTAAGTTTTTCATTCGATTCATAAATTCATATAATTCAAAATTTTCACCATATTCTTAAAATTGAAAATTTAAATCAACAAATTCAAGGACTAAACATGAAACATTCAATTATCAAATGACTAACAAGTCTCACATGTGGCAATGACAGGTGATTGTCGATTGGGCAGCGTGTGGACGACACTTCTTAATCGGTTGTCGTCATTTTCGTTTCACTGAATCGCGTTCAATGGAGAGGGGAGATGGTTTGACAAGGCCGATGAATTGTTTAGAAGGAATTGACTTAGAGTAAAAGATTATTTGGTTAAATAGTTAGTGGCCTAGTGAACTTAATTATTTATAAGGATTGACGGGTAGTTCCAATTACCTAGTTAAATTATAACAGGTTTATATTTCTTAATTAGTTTATAATAAATAATAAGTTTATATTTATAAAATTTAAAGTTTTAAATTAATTTTTTGGGTGTCGTTTTGATCAAAAAGAAATTAATGGGGGTCGGTATTAAAATTTCATGGGTGTCGTTTGGGATTAGATCGTATATATAACAAATAAACAAAAAATTTCATGGGGTTGGCCGACCCCCATCTACCCTATATAGGTCCGCCATTGTATCCATGTCCACCATAATAATGGGAACCACGCCTGTTCCACTATTGAAAACAGAAGTCTCAACTTAATGTGTCAAACGTCTCTTTCGAAATCCACTTTAAAAACTTTGCTTTTTTCTTTGAATGTTTGAGCCAAGAAATGTCTCATTGATGATAAGTGGCCTATCGAGAATGTACCTCCTTACTATAAAAGTTGAATGTACGCCATTTACTATCAATCCTGTAATATCCCGAGTTTTAGAACACGGAATACTTAGTAAAAATTTAAAACTTAGGAAGGATGTGAGGTGCGGGATTGGGCTTGGGTGTATGGGCCAAAAAGGGCAAGGGTTGGGCCCCTTATAAGCCTCAAGACCAGCCCCAAACCTCCATTTCATCACCATTTTCGTTTCTAGAGAGAGAGTGAGTCGGTTTTGCCACAAGATCGATCCAACCTTCTTCTCCAGCGTTGACACGAAGATTAGCTGAAGAAACGAGTTGATTAGAGGTACGAATCATGTCCAGAATTTGAGTTTTTATGTAAAGTGGGTTTTTAGGGTTTCAACAAGTTTTCTTCAAAAAGATTAGATTTTTACGTGTGTTTTTGAATAAAAACTATAAATTTAGCTTCATGGTTAAGATTAGAACAGTTTGGACGTAAAAAGTTTGAATTTTAGATCAAAAACGAAGAATCTAGCCAAGAACAGATGAGTCGTCCGAAAAGTCGTTGAATGGTCTGAAAACTTCGAAGCATCCGAAAAGTATTTTGGACGAAGAGAGATTTCGGACGAAATCGTTTTCGGACGGAATTGTTTTCGGACGAATAAGTCTTCGGATGAAAGACATTTCGGGCGAATTAGTTTTCGTGAGAAATGATTTTCAGACAAGACATTTCGACCGAAATTGATTTCGATCGAAAGGAGATTTCGGACCGTAGAGTTTTTGATCTAGTAGATTTCGGAAGAATAGTTTTGTCATGACTCGGAGCTAACACGTTTCGTTTATGACCACTCGAACAGATCGTTCAGCCTTAAAGAAAAGTTAACTAAGAAAGTTAGGTGAGTTCTAATCCCCTTTTTACCTGCTTTAGGGGTGGTGTGCATACTTAGTGTAAAGTGTTTATTACATATTTTGTATTAATAAGCAAAGTGAAAAGCTATGTTCTAGTGTAAAGTTTAAAAGAGGCAAATGTACGTTTTGAACAAAGTATACCTGGATTATTGGCAAGCGTTTACTATATTTTCATATACATAAACAAAGGCATAATATACTTGTTAGAATTTTCAAGTAAAGCAAGATATATCTTTATGACAAGCGTTTACTATATTTCTATATACATAAACAAAGGTATGATATATGTGTTAAGCTATATTTCAGTAAAAGTAAATGTATTTATGGCAAATGTTTACTATATTTTTCATATACATAAACAAAGGCATAATACATGTTAAGTTATGATCAAGTTAAAGAAAGTCTATGAACAGAAAGTGAATAGATTTCCTACGAAAATGTGTACCAGCTAAAAAGGTACTTGGGACAGATGTTACTTGTACAAAATGTCAGATATGGGTTCCACCCATTAGTAAGAACTTTTGGGTTCGTTAACGGTTGTATAACTGGGATGAGTGACGGTGGTTGCTCGGGAGGTCCACGCAACCTCCCCTTAGCATTAAGCGGTATTGTCGGTTCATGGACCTTCAGTTTGTATTTGACAAGTTGTATTAGACATGTTATGTTTACGTTGCGTATGATAAAGTTTAAATCGTTTCCGCTGCTTAGTGATGAATGTCTTATGTTTATGAGATATGTGTTGATGAGTAAATCTAATACGTAAGGCCTCCCGGGTTTGGGGTCTTACAGATCCTATAATCTTTTTGATGCGATTTGCTAAACCTTAGCAATAACCTTAAAGATAACGGATCTTTTATTTGGGGACAAGTGTTATAAATGTTTTAATAGTTTTGTTCTTTTCTTTTAAAAAATAGCCGGTGCTTGAAAGAAAGGCGTGATACTGTCGGTGTTCCCCTTTTTAAAAAAAAAAAAAAAAAACTAAGAGCATGTAGTATACCTAAGTGATGGGGGTGTCAAGTGATAATAAAGTGCACGCCATATGACGCCACGTCACATCTTGGCAAGGGAAATACCCAAGTGATTGAGGTGATGTGATAATTAAATGTTTTTTTAATATTCATTTAAATAATATTGAATTAATAAAAATATAAATACATTATTCTATATTAAAATTAAAAAAGTTAAACAAAAACTTTATATTAAAATTATTAGATCAAAGCAGATTTAAAAAAACCCAGCTCATTGTCTTCTTCAACCTTTCCATCCCTTATCTATCTTCTAAACCTATCTCATAATAAACCCAGCTCATAAAAAAAGTTAAACATGGTTTCCTCAGCTATCTTCTCCCCAAGCCCTTAATCTTCATTGTCAACGGTCACAAAAAGAGCCTCAACGGCTACTTCCAAATCAAAGAGCCGTGAAAAAAATCACGCTCCATGAAAAAAAAATTGAGGGGGCGGTGTTCGCATGACCATCACGCCGTGAAGCCTCTTCCACATCGGATCACGTCGTCGTATTGCATCCCATACTGGAAGCTCTAAGATCATCCGGTATACCACAAGGAAACACAGCGTGGTCCTAGGTGGCACACCAAATCACGGCATGATCAAAAGTGAACACCGCCCCTTCGATTTTTTTTCACGACGTGACCAAACGACGTGATTTTTTTCATGGGAGAATGGTTTGTTTGTGCACCTCTACCGTTGAACGGTACATTTTTTGACCGTTTGAAAGTAATAAATTTCAAATAAATAATAATAAATAATATTTAAACTCATTATAAATATCCATTTTTACTCCATAATCTAAACACTCATTTCTACTCTTTTCAACTCATTTCTAATATTTTACTCAACTTAATTCTTTATATTTTACCAACCCACAACAAAAAATGAGTAACGATCTGAACTCAAACTTTTGGGCTTAATACGCGGCTCGTGATAACGCGTTCATGGCCAACCAAATGAACCAAAACTTTTCACCCAACCCAAACTTTCAAATGTACAACTACCAATCACCCATGTTCCAACTGAGTACACTACTAGATTTTGTACCGGAAACTCAAGAAATGCCATAAGAAGTCGTTGGCTATAATCAAATCGTCGCCCGAAAAAAAGGAAAAAAAGTGTCACAAGAGACATCAAGCAAACCGAATACCAAAAAGAAGTAAAGACAAACCACTAGAGTGGTTAAGGTGTATATAGACGTCTCAGAGGATCCAATAATCGGTAATATAATTATTTTTTTGTATTTGTGTCTATTAATTTTAATTAAATTTATTTATTATTTGTGTTTAATAATTCTAATTATATTTACTTTAATTTTTGTAGGCAAAAACAAAAGGGCGTTATGGGTTCGTGTAAGCGAAAAATTTGAAGATTTCATTGGCGTACCGCCTGGTCACCGAAGTTTGGACCAGTTGAGTTCAAAATGGACTCATATTAAGGGGAATGTCGTAAAGTTAAACGGGATCTACCAAGAGTGTTTGCGGAACCGAAGAAGCGGTGAGACCGAAACCGATGTTTTGGTTAGAGCAACCGGCCGATTTCAAGATGACGTTGGAGGCGACGCACCAATAATGTTTTGGGAACTTTTGAGGAAATCGCCAAAGTGGCAATCACTTTACGTTGCCCCCCCCCGATCCGGCTCGTCAAAAAAGCTTACATCAACCGACATCGACGCTAGTCCGGGCGCGTCCGATGGTAGATCTTTCTACAATCTGAACGTAGATGCACCGGAAGACGTGGAAGAAATACCTCGCCTGATAGGGAAGAAAAAAGCAAAAGCCCAAGCAACGGGCTCGAGATTGGGTTCGGTTCCAAGTCACATTGAAATCGGCGAGAGAATGGTCGAACAAATGACACTATTTAACAAGGCCCAACAAGAGATGATGGATTGGAAACGAACAAAAGAGGAGATCGAAATTTTTGGCATCGATCTTGATTTACTCACCGCCGTGCAACGATTTTTGATCGAAAAAAACAAAAGGAGATCAAAAAACGTCATGGTATACCGTAGTTTTTTAGTAATGTGTTTTTTTTAGTAATTTGATTAATGTATTTTTATTTTAGTAATTTGATTAATGTATTTTTTTTATTAATGAAATATAATGTTTTATTTTATTTAAATAAAAATTAAAAAAAACATTTAATTATCACGCCATCTCAATCACTTGGGTGTTTCCCTTATCAAGTGATGGATAATATGATAATGAAGAGTGTGACGTGCACTTTATTATCACATGACACCTCATCACTTAGGTATAGCACATGCTCTAAGATATCTACACTAGGATGCGTCTCTTTGAGGATAACCGGCGTAGTTCCTGGTAGCGGATTAATGAATCTGATTGACACAAAGATTAAGGTACGGGAATGCGGTGAGATTCCGAACGGCTCAATCAAGTCAATCCCATCGGAAGGGGGCGTGTGGTGAATATTTTTGGTCAAAAGTCAACTGCTCTCCCTCACTACCAAATAAATATCAACCTATTTTTTTATTATCGAGAATGGATCTATAATCTATTATTAGTAACCCTGTATGCAACTTCCAATTTCATGTAGCGATAGAAAGACTGGTTTCTTTAAAAAATACTCAGGCTCTATCCCTATAGTTATCATTTTGGGAGGGGCATGGTGACTCAATGAAGGAAGACCGGATTCTTTGTGATCTCCGGTTTGATCCAGAGGGCATCCGGGTTTTACCACCAGTGGACTTTCGGGCGGTGGTGGGTTTTCCCCGGAACTGGAGATAATTTGGGGCGCCTAAGGGCTCCGTACGGCTGGGTTGAGCCAGCTGGCGGTGGCCTTTTGCCAATGGGTCACCTCGTGGAGTACCTAGACAATTATTTTTTTGTTGGCTGTTAAAAAAAAGGAATTAGTAACCCTGTTTAAAAACCAACCCCAGTGAACAGTACCTTTCCAATGCGTGTGTGCCACGTGTCTTTGTATTTTTTTTCGTTTTCGCTCCTCTTACTTTATATAATTTACACTTTTAACTAATTTAATTTTCTAATAATTTTGTTTTTCTGTAATAACATTCGTTCGTTAACTTTTTTTAAAACGGATCGCTCGCCTTTGTTTATTTTTTTCAACATTCCGGTATTTTTTTTAAACGGAGTTGTATCTAAATTCGAGTATCTTTTTTTGCTATCGTATGCTATAGCGAGCATACGTCAGTTTTAGCCCTGCAAACAAGCCGGACCGATTACGACCGTGCCCCCGCCGCATAGCGAGGGTCGTTTTTGCCACTTCTGTTATAACTTTCATTCGTTAAGTTTTTTTACAAATAGAATGCGCGTTTTCTATAGTTTTTTTGTCAACGATCATGTATATTTTTTTTATTAAAAAGGAGTTGTATTCAAATTCAAGCTTTTTTTGGTATCGTACGCTATAGCGAGTATGCAATTCGACGTATCGCACCGAGCACGTTCATACTCCCGCTCCATCGCACGGTCGAAAAAAGCATCTATTACATATTTATAAGTAATTAGGGGAATAGTTGTTTTGTAAGATTGACCAACTGGTGCTGAATACACCAATCTTGTTGTGCCATATAACACAACACTAATTAATTTTTTTTGCAGAACTTTTCTTTACATATATGAAAATTGAAACTGAAATAAAATAAAATAAAAATGGTGGGTTGAGGTGGCTAAGCGTGCACAGTTCTAAACTGAGGAACCCGTTTTATTCTCGAGAGAGCCTTTTCTGTCCTTTTTTTTTCAAACCAACATTTTCTTTTGCTTTTTTTCTATTGTTTTTTTATTATTTACCTAATAACATATTTAACTTAAAAAATAATAATGCTTTTTTACTCTCGGTTTTTTTTAATGTTTAAACGTTAATTTTTTCGTTGAGTCACTAACATTGCATGAGTCGTAAAAACGGAGCATTACAAATTTAACCCTCCCGAGGCAACGCGCGGGTTTAAAAACTAGTTATTATTATTATAAAACTCAAAAAAACTTACAAAAATCGGGTTTTCAGTGATTTTCATCTGTAACTCTATATTTATTTAATAGAAATATGTTTGACAATACTGACAACATTTTTATTTCTAAAGAAAATTAATTTTAACTGCAATACACTTTTTTAATTTAATTTAATTTAATTATATTATTGCCAATGATCCCCTAGCCTAGTGGTCAGGGGTGAGGCAAGGGGGTTTTCCTTCAAGGTTTCCTCCTGCGAGGAGCAGGTTCAAGTCTGACCGGGGATGAAATTTGTCAGTAGCCTCTTAAAAGATCAAGGAGTTTGCCTTTCAAAGAAAAAAATTTTTTAATTATATTATTTTGTGTTGGCGCACTTATCATAAGTTTGCCAGTCTTGTTAGGGGCGAATTTCTTAAGTTCGCTCTGTTAGTTTTATTAGTTTATTTGATTATAGAGTAAATTTTCTTTTGCGTCCCTGTGGTTTGACCAAATAATCGATTTGAATCCAAAGGTTTCAATTGAACTTTTTGCATCCTTGTGGTTTCATTTTTGTTTCAATTAAACCCATGTCACTAACACTGTTAGTTTTTTCTGTTAAATTAAGGGGTATTTTAGTCTTTTTACTGATACGGACTAATATTATAATTTTGAACTTGAAGGGACTATTTCTATAATTACAAAATAATTAAAATCCAACCCCACCCCTTCATCATCCTCATCAGAACCCACACCATCTGCCCTTCACCACCGCCTCCTCCCTTCACCACCAGTGTCACGATGAAAAGGCACCCACCACCACCATTAATCAGCCCCTTTGTCAGAAATCAAATTAATTTCTTTAAATTAACCTAGGAGGCTTCATTTATGATGAGATTCAAGATCCGACAAACAAGAATACGGGGAAAAGCTCAGCTGGTGGATGATTTAGGCCTGGCGTATGTGGAAAATGGAGTTGCGCTAGCAGGTCCCTCACGTACAACTCCACAAACGGCCTCGTCCGTCGATCCATTACCAGCGCCCTGTCCGATCTCAAAACCCCCACCTCCCCTATGTTTTTGCTCCGTGATTAGCCAAAGATGGGGAATGATTGATCTGTTAGTGAAATAGTTTTAGCCGGAGATGGCGGCCAGGAGGAGGGTGGTGGTGGTTGGTTCGATTTTGCGGTACCCAATTCGTATGATGCAGAGGAAGATGACTGGGTTTAGGGGTTTTTGAATCTAGGGTTTGCGTGTTTTGAGGGGAAAGGAATGACGACTGGGTTTTGTGATGCAACAATTCTATCACTGTACCGGTGGATCGATCTCAGGTAAATGGAGGGTTCTAATGAGGATGATGAAGGGTGGGGGGTTCTGATGAGGATGATGAAGGGGTGGGGTGGGGTTGATTTTAATTATTTTGTAATTACAGAAATAGTCCATTCAAGTTCAAAATTATAATATTAGTCTTTATCAGTAAAAAAACTAAAATACCCCTTAATTTAACAGAAAAAACTAACGGTGTTAGTGTCATGGGTTTAATTGAAACAAAAATGAAACCACAAGGACGCAAAAAGTCCAATTGAAACCTTTGGATTCAAAGCGATTATTTGACCAAACCACAGGGACGCAAAACGAAATTTACTCTTGATTATATATAAATAGTTGCTTTCACTCTTGTTATCATAACATTTTGTTTATTAAATTAACAAAAAAAATAAAAAAATTATTTATAACTAAATACTAATATGCTTATTCGGTCTAACTAACTATTGAAATCTAAATCTACCAGTTTGAAATATCAACTTCAGATGTTGATGTTTCGTTCCTTCTTTAATAACTGCTTTGGTATTGTTTTATGTATTATATGAATTATGAAATATCAACTTTTAATGTTGATTAATTTTTTATATAAAATATGCAACAAACTTTTAATTAATTATTTGGACATAGTTTGACTATTAGTCACTCACAAATTATCACGGGGACCACATCTATCCACCCTGGCAAAGACAATAACAATTAATACAAACGCCAAAGGGTATTTTCGTCCACTTTTACAACCTACCCCCTTATCCATAAAAAGAAAAAAAAAATTAAATACTTTTTTTTCTGCAAATTTACTTTACCCCTCCCTAGAGCTATAAACGAGCCGAGCCGTCAGGCTTGGCTCGAGCTCGAGCTTGAAATTAAACGAGCTGGCTCGGCTTGATTTTTTTTCGAGCTGAAAAGTTGAGCTCGAGCTCGGCTCGTAAAAAGCTCAAGCCAACTCGTTTTTTTTAAATTTTTTTACATAATAATAATATATATAAACAACAAAAAAAATATTTTATTCTCGGTTTGAAGTTGATTGTCTTTAAAAAACTAAATACATGGAAGGGACAATATATAAAATACAAAAAAAACATAGATAACCCAAAACTTACAAAGTAGAGAGTAAATACAATTGTAGATAAAGTAAAATTTTAATCCAAAACTTAGAGTTCTTGAAAACAAATTAACTTAAAAAATTAAAACATCATATTTCAAATATAACACATATATAACATATATATATATATATATATATTAGTTATTTAGACGAGCCGAGCCAACGAGCCGAGCCGAGCCAACCCTAGCTCGAGCTCGGCTCGATTACAATTCGAGCCAGCTCGGCTCGGCTCGTTTACAACCGAGCTTTTTTCGAGCCGAGCTTTTTCCGAGCGAGCTTCGAACGTGCCACGAGCCGCGAGCTTTTTGAACAGCCCTGCCCCTGTTTCTAAATTACACCACGTACATATTATCATGATAACACACCCTAGATGTAGTCTCTAACGTTTAACTCAATATCCGATTCCTCCTGAATAAGTCAATAAACAACACCCAAACATCATATCAACTTCTAGCCCATATCCCTATGACTGGGTTTGAACCTAAGACCTCAATCTGAGCCTCTATCAAGTAGGCCTATAAAGTAGGCTAATCCTACATTGGCTGGCATTAAATATTTGTAAGAAATGTATTTATCTATTAAAATTAATTCTAATTATCAAAACTAAATTATATATTTAAAGTTATAAAATATTTGAAATCTCTATGATTATTAGGTTTAATTTTAAAAGTCGCAAGAATGGGCATAAAATGTTTTAAAGTAATAAGTTTTTTTATAATTTTGGGAATGATTTTGTTTCATCTATTTCTTCTTATTAAAACATTGTAATAATGCGGTTAAAAAAAACAATGTAGTAAAAGTTTTTTTTTTCTAAATATTTATTTTGATATATTACATATTCGATTCACTTATTTCTGGTCCATGCAACACGCTAGCTTCACTTGTGTATGAAATGTAAGACTCACTTTTATTCTGTGGTCTTTATTATCATTTATTAATTAATAGATCTTTGACTTATTTATCCCTATAATTTAAATGGTAATTATTCGATAAACTTAATTACCCTTACTATCCTAAATAGGGTTTCCCTTTGGGTGTATGAATAGAGATCATTAGGTAGAGATTAAAGGTTGTTGAACACACCACTAACTCACGATTTCTCTCAATAAATCGTAAACCTCTATGCCTCTCTAAATCGTGAGACTCCTCTCACCTAAACCATCATTACGGTACATCTTAAATGGGAACCCGATCATCATCAAGATCATGACGTCTTCCCTCTCCAACCTTATTGGATTACCAGGTACACGTTTATGTTTAGTATCGATTTTCCATTATCATATTAAAGAACTGATCAACATGTGGTATTAGAGCATATGTTGATAAATCAATTCTTTTTCGTTCCCTAAAATCTGGAATGAATCGAAAAATCGTTTTTTTATAAATGTTTTCGGCTCTGGACTTAAGTTTTCCAGATCTGATCTATTTAACAGTTTCTAAATGTTGTTTTGATCCCTTATTTGGATCAAATAAACTGTTTTTATGATATATATTAAAGTTCTCGGGTCTAAAACCTAAACTTTTCGGTTTTGATTTTTAATTTTCTAATCCGATTAAACTGTTTTGATCCATAAAACTTTGATAATTTTCGAAATCCTTAATATAATGCTCTATGATTTCGATTCAAGGCCAAAACCATGATATTAATCAAGAACATTTCTAATGTTCATAATGACTGTTCTTGAGTATTCATCCTTATTTTAGTGAAAATCATTTAACTTTGGTAGGATATTTTGGATTAATCTTATTTTCGAAAATTGTTTAACTTTATCTCCAATTTTTCGTATAAAGTATTTAAATTTTAAAATTTTTGAACTAATAAATCTTGGATATAATTAAACACTTAAATTTCGAAATAAGAGATATCCCTAAAATATATCCATTATTTTCGGATTCCATGAAGCATTCGGAATTCCTTTAAGTTCACGGTTTTAACAAGTTCCCGGATTTCCTAAGTTCACGGTTATATAAGTTTTCGGCTTATTTTTTCCGAAAACCTTACTTTTCCCGTGAACATCATATTTTCCTATGAACTCATTTTTACCGTGAACATAATTTTTACCGTGAACATCATTTTACCGTGAACATCATTCTACTGTGAACCTCAGTTTCCGTGAACTCCTTATTTCCCGTGAGCTTAACCTAAAACCCGAGAACCTATTTTTTTCGCGTGAACATCAAATTGTTCACGGCTCAACCAGGTTTTCGGCTAATTACAAAGTTCACGGTTACTCGAAAGGTTCTCGGCTAATTACCAGGTTCTCAGCTATTCAAAGGTTCATGGTTACTCACCGGTTCACGGCTACTCTAAAGTTCTTGGCTCCTTAGTTTTTCGGGCCCTTAAAAGCTACTCGGGTCCACAAAATTTTTCGGGCTAACAGGGGGTTTGCTATTAACTAATGCTTTAATAATTTTTTGTGAAACCTTAAAATTTAAATGTTTTACAAACTTTAATTTACTTGAATAACACCTAACCATTTCACTTCTGCCCAAAGGTAATGTGATACATGTGTGCAATTTTTCAAGTATAATGAAGCATTGTCACTTAGTGTATATCATTAAATTATTAGATATTCACATGTTCCGCCTTAAATACATAAATGTTTCACTTCTGTCTAAAGATGATGTGTTACATTTGTGTCCTGCAAACTTATTATGTGCAAATTAAACGTCTCACTTCTGCCCAAAGGTGATGTGTTACATTTAACTTGCATACCTTATTTCTTTCTAATGCTTAAATAATTGGTCATAGCCAAAGCGAAAGCAAATTGTTTAAGTAGAACCTTAATTAGTTTTTTATTTTGGTGTTATAATAAACTTTATCACAGCTTCCTTAGTATAATGGTCCTTACTTTCCGCCTGCCTTAGTTTAGTACCCCATAAGTTCACTCTAAGTTCTTCTATTTAGTTATGTATCTTATTATTCTCATCTTAATTCACTGCAGCTCCCAATATGGGAATTGAAACTCTTACCGGTTCTAACTTTCATTTTTGGAAAGATTCTCTAATGCTGAATCTTGCTATGCTGGATTTTGATTATGCACTGAGAAAGGCTGCACCCCCTACTCTCACTGATAAGAGTACCGCTGACGACAATATACTCTATGAGAAGTGGAATAGGTGCAACCGAATGTCTCTTATGCTCATAAAGCAATCCATTAACATCGCCATCAGGGGAGCAATTCCAGATTCGACTGGTGCTAAGACTTGTCTGGCTTCTGTGGAGGAACAATTCAAAGGAACTTCTAAGGCGCATGCCAACACTCTTATTCTGAAGATGATGACTACTAAGTATGACGGGATCAACGGTATTCGTGAGCACATCCTGATGATGCACAACATGGCCCATAAGCTTAAGGGACTTGAAATGGAGATCAGTGATGGTTTCCTGGTGCACTTTATTATGACTTCTCTACCTGCGTCTTCGAAGCATTTAAGATTAACTACAACAATCAGAAAGAGAAATGGAAGATGAGTGAGTTGATTGCTATGTGTGTGCAAGAGGAAGAACGCCTAAAGCTGGAGAAACCCGATGTTGCTTACCTCATGACTGGTGATTCTAAGAAGAGGAAGGGAAATTTCCATAAAAATGAATCTTCAAAGGTTTAAAAGAAATATTCAAGTGCTGCTTCCAGCTCTAAGAACTCCAAAGGGAAGTTTCACTGTAGGTTCTGCCGCAAGGCCGGACATAAGCAGAAAGAATGCCCAGACTTCAAGGAGTGACTGACCAAGAGAGGTAATCATCGTAATATGATAATTGAGTCCTTTAACTTAAATGTTCCAACTAACACATGGTGGTTTGACTCTGGTTCTATGGTTCATGTAACCAATTCTACTCAGGGATTTCGTACAATCCAGAAGCTGGAAAGAAACCAAAGAACACTTAAATTGGGAATGGAAAGGAGCTAGTTGTCGCAGCCGTGAGAACCTTAGAATTAATAATGAAAACTGGTTTATGTATTAAACTTTATGATACCTTATATATTCCTGAGATTACACGAAATCTTGTATTAGGACCAAAGTTAGACGTAGACGGTTTTGATGTTTCTCATGGTCATGACAAACTTACTATTAGCTTTAATTCTCAAGTGTTTAGTCGTGGTTTTCTGGATGGTGGTCTCTATAAGTTAGAACTAGATGATGAATTTTCCAAGTCTTTGTTATCATATAATAACAATGAGAACTTAACAAAGACTAAATGAAAACGAGACTTAGAAACTTCATCCATGTTGTGGCAATAACGTTTAGGCCACATTTCAAAAGATCGTTTATCGAGACTCGTGAAGGATGAAGTCTTACCCTCTCTTGTTTTTAATGATTTTGGAACATGTGTCAAATGCCTTAAAGGTAAAATGACAGCAGCGAATAAGAAAGGTGTCACTAGGAGCTCTAATTTATTAGAACTCATTCACACTGACATCAGTGGCCCTTACCCCATCGCTGGAATAACTGGACATACTTAATTTATCACTTTTATTGATGATTATTCTCATTATATGTACTTGTATCTTATCAAAGAAAAATCTAAATCACTTGCAACTTTTAAAGATTATAAAACTGAAGTTGAAAAACAACTTGATCTTCAAATAAAAGTTATGAGATCAGATAGAGGAGGTAGACATACTGATGTGGGTCAAGCTCCTGGTCCATTTTATGAGTTTTGTAAAGGCCAGGGGATCGTGAACCAGTATACTATGCCCGGTACTCCTCAGCAGAACGGTGTTGCTGAGAAAAGAAACAGGACCCTAATGGACATGGTACGCAGTATGTTAGCCAACTCAGGCTTACCCTCATTCCTTTGGACCGAGGCCTTAAAAGCAGCCGTTCATATACACAATAGAGTTCCTTCAAAATCTGTACCTAAAATTTCTTATGAACTTTGGACAGGAAGGTAACCGATTCTAATATATATGAAAGTATGGGGCTGTCTTGCCGAAGCTAAACTCTATAATAATTTCTTAAAGTAACTTGACATGAAAACGGTCACGTGTTACTTCATCGGATATCCTGATCACTCAAAGGGTTATAGATTCTACTGTCCTCACGTCACTCGTATTGTAGAAACCAAGCGTGCTGAGTTTCTTGAGGATTTTAAGGTCAGTGGGAGTAGTGAAAATCTTTATCACGATTTGCAAGAAGTACAAGAAGCAGGGGGGGAGATTCGTCGCTTATTTTACCTCCGATTACTCCTCTTGTACACGACGTTGCACCGCACGTAACTGCACCACTTCCTATACACACAGAACTTAATTCTACTCCGTTTATCCCTGAGAATGAAGGAACATCAAACGACCGACATGAAGACAATGCCGAACCCGATAATCTACTCAGTAGATCGTCTAGGTCCAAAAGACCTACTAACTTTGATGATTATGTTACCTGCCTGACTGAAGCTGAAATGTATGCAGGAAAGTTTACAGATCCTACTTCTTATCATGAAGCCATTAGCAGTGATCAGTCTTATGAATGGAATAAAGCTATTATTGACGAACTTGACTCCATGAAGAAAAATGATGTTTGGGATTTAGTTGAATTACCCAACGGAGTTAAACCCGTAGGATGTAAATGGGTCTTCAAAACTAAATTGGATCCGAATGGAAACATTGAACACTTTAAAGTGAGATTGGTTGCAAAGGGTTTCACTCAGAAAGAAGGAATCGACTATCAAGAGACCTTTCTCATGTTTCTCGAAAGGATTCTTTAAGGATCATGATGGCCCTAGTAGCTCACTTTAATCTTGAACTACATCAGATGGACGTCAAAACCGCTTTCCTCAACGGAGACTTGAATGAAGATGTGTTCATGAGACAAACTGAAGGCTTTAAACATGAAGGTCAAGAACATTTAGTCTGTAAGTTGAAGAAATCCATATACGGGTTGAAGCAGACATCACGTCAATGGTACCTAAAGTTTGATGAGACCATGAAGAAACAAGATTTCATTAAGAACCAAGTGGATCAATGCACCTACCTCAAGATGAGTGGGAGCAACTTTACTATACTTGTCCTTTACGTAGATGACATTCTATTGGCAAGTAATAGTTTAGACATGTTGCATGAGTCGAAGCGTTTACTCTCGCGTAATTTATACATGAAGGATCTCGGAGAGGCTTCTTATGTTATTGGCATCGAAATACACCGAGATAGAGTCAATGGGATCTTAGTCTTATCTCAAAAGGATTACATTGAGAGTGTCCTCACACGTTATAACATGCAGCACTGCTCTCCTTCTGTAGCTCCAATAGTTAAAGGAGATGTTTTCGGTTCATTCCAATGTCCCAAAACAGAGGTTAAAAAGGAGCAAATGAGAATGATACCTTATGCCTCAGTGGTTGGAAGACTTATGTATGCTCAAGTCTGTACTCGTCCAGATATCGCTTATATTGCTGGAATGCTAGGCCGTTATCAAACTAATCCTGGTCTTGATCATTGGAAAACAGCTAAGAAAGTGCTTCGATATCTGAAAGGGACGAAAGACTATAAACTGACCTATAGAAGAAGTGATAGTTTAGAACTGGTTGGTTATTCTGATTCTGACTTTTCAAAATGCATGGATGACAAGAAATCCACTTCGGGTTATATCTTTATGTTAGCCGGCGGACGTATCTCATGGAAGAGTCATAAGCAACAGTTGACTACAACATCCACTATGGTGGCAGAATACATCACTGTTTATAATGCGACCTACCATGGCATGTTGCTAAAGAATCTTATCACTGGACTCAAAGTAGTTAATTCCATCTCTAGACCATTGAAGCTTTACTCTTATAACTCAGCTGCCGTTAGTTTCTCGAACAGTAACAGTTCGACTGGAGCTGGATTATATCTTGATACAAAGTACTTGTTCGTTCGTTAGCGAGTTGAGAAAAATAATCTTTGTATTGAGTATATAAGTACTGATGTGCTCTAAATTATACATATATTTCACATCATTTGCATCCCATTTATTGTCAATTTCTCTATACCTTGATTGAATTTGCCGCTTATTTAGCTTCTATTTGAATTCTAGGGAACTCCTGGCTTAAAAGGAACAAACAAGCAAATAAGTGGTGAAAAATGAAGAAATTAGACAACCCAGAAGACCAAGCACGGGCTGTGCTGTAATCCCTAGGAAATTCCGGCCTATATTTTTACTTTTCCGGCACTTGTAACTTCATTTTGGTTTGTATCAATCCATCTAAATAGATTCTAATATTTATCTATTACATTTCATGAGTATACACACATACGCATATTCAAAAATAATATGAAATTTGTATGCTAAGTTATATTCTAAAACCATATATATATATATATATATATATATATATATATATATATATGTATACAAACCTATAAAAATCTAAATTATAAATTCTATAAATATAGAGTTTATAAAAGTACATTATTTTAAAGTAAATGATCTTAATGGAACTAAAACTATTGTAAGTTATAAAAAGTTATATAGTATAAGTGTAACATTTAATAATAACTAAACAAATGATATTTAAATTTTTTTATAAAATCAATTGTTTTATAAGTAATTAAAATGAGTTTGTTTTTGTTTTGAAACAATTGATTTGAACCATTGAACTCCTTGATCACATTTGACCCCTCAATTTTAACCCTTTTTCATTTTTTTTACAAAATCACGCAGGTTTGACTTTTGAAAGTCAAACCGAACCAACCCTTTCAAATTCATGCAAGATTAATCAAAATCGTGAATTTTAACTTCGAATCAACTTGTATAATCAATCATGCGGCTGTTCTAACTGTTCTTAATGAGCTAATTACAACAAAAATTAAACGAATGCAAGCTTAATCGTCTCATAACCGTCCTAATCAAAGTGGGTAATCAATTCGTGCATTTAACGTGAAATTGGCCTATAAAAAATGAACCCACACCTTCACTACAGACACTACAAACTTCCTGCACGCTCGATAGCATCGCATTTCCTCTCCATAACTCCGGCGAGCTCGAAGATCGCCGACTTCGGCCTCGTGGTCGTTCTCCCTCAATCCTCAACCAATTCAGGTATTCTTGATACTCATACTTTCGTTTTGATGTAAGGATTAAAAGCCCCATGAATCCAAGAACGATCGGGTACTCAATCGATGGAATTGGGTGGCTAGGGTTTGGGTTACGATTTGGGGAAGAAGATGCTATTCGGGGTGCTTGTTAAACCCATTTCGCGTCTGAATCGGACCAAGGTACAAGCCTAGGTTCATGTGGTTAAACCCCTCGCCTCGCACGAACAAGGTCGCGGGTTCGATCCTTGCTCTGCACATCATTTTTGCGCGTGCAATGGCCTGAAGTCTGGTTCTTGCGATCACTGATTAAAACCTAACCAGGCTGACCTGTTAGCACTGAGACCAGCTTGGTCTAATGGTTTGTGCGACTGGTTAACTCTCAGCAGACCCGGGTTCGAGTCCTGTGGTCTGCAATGTTTTTTTTAGTGATTTTAAACCGAATTTCAACTTCATTTTTCTTACAAAAATTGTTTTATAAAACTCCCGAGACTCGGAATATTTTTATGAACCAAATTATTAATCCTAAATAATTATTTAATAGTTGTAGAGAATTAAAAACTAATTAAGAAACTATATAATCGTGTTAATTAAAAACATTTATTAACTACTTTTAATACACAATTATTAGTATAATCTATGTTCTTTTATTGTCCATTTAACTAATTAATTAATTTAAAACGTATAAACTATTAATCTAAATACATATATATATTCAAGTAAACATTATTTAAATACTTATTCATTATTTTGTAAACAAAATAATTATTCATATATATATATATATATATATAAACTCGTATTCAACCCTTTATTAACGATCATATTATTTTCGTTATTAAACAAACATATTAGTTTCTTATTAAACAAATACATTATTCACAACAAATAGATACGTTCAACCTAGCTCAACCCTTACTACTTAAATATTTTGAGCATATCATTGATACATATATAATTGCAAATATAGGTTAATCTTGTGGTTAGCTAAAACAACTTGTGCAACTACCCGTACTTGTGATTTCAAGCTACCAATCCCATGTGAGTTTACATAGCCCCTTTTTACTGTTTTTGCTTTTGGGGTGAAACATGTTATCAACTTTATCTATTTAAACAATTCAATATATCTTGTGCTTGATCTTTATGCTTTATATTTGAACTACTTGGTGACCATTGCATGTGTTTCATGTCAGTACATTCATTAACTTGCAGCCCAAGCCTAAGGTAGTACCTAACATGATCATTTATATGGGAAACTGAACCTATAACTTACCATAAGACCTTGGCGGGTTTTGTTGGGTATCAACTATAACTTGGAGTATCTGCTTGCTCCCTTTTTTAAAAATGGCAATCAGTGGGATTGCGTATCTAGTTTTCTATTATCAGGCTTGAATTGTACGCTTGGAACCTTGTGTGTTTTCACATATATGCTTTAGACATGCTTTGAACATATTGAATTGTAATCTATACTAACTCTTCTGGTGTCAAAACCTATGTATCTCACCAATTACTTGTAGTTGACAGTTACTTACATGTTTCAGGTGCACCTGTTTGAGGACTACTTGCTCACCTAGGATTTGGACCTAGTTTAATTTAAATTATGTTTTGAACGTTTCATTTTCCTATGTAACGGATGCTTTTAATTTGAATAATAAATATTATCATATTTAATAGATGATCATGTGCTTATGAACAACCGTGTCAGCCCCGGCGTATAATCCGCCGCCGGCCGGGGTGTGACACGTGCCCCATAAAGCACGCCCCCGTGCCCCATCTTGCAGAATAAGACAGAAGTCTCCCAGACAAGCACGGGCCGTGCCCCATCAAGCACGCCCCCGTGGTCAACCTGGAATTGTACCAGTGTACCTTTGTCCCCCGACCAGGTGTAACACGGGGCCGTGCCCCACCAAGCACGCCCCCGTGCCCAGTACATGTTTAGTACGTTCGCGATAGAAAACAAAACGGTTACACTGTGGTCCCAGCATGGGGCCGTGCCTCACCAGGCATGGGCCATGCCTCATTGCTCAGACACTATAAATAGAGCCTCTTGGGCTCATTTGAGGAGAGCTTGGGCGGAGAGAAAAATTTCACCCACTTAAACACTCGGGAACCAGACTTGGGAGACCATTTGGAGGCTAAGGAAGATCCATTTCATCATCAAAATACACCTAGAAGATCACTACACCACTCCACTTGGAAACTTTGGTTATATCTTTGATCTCATTATGAATTGCATGTATTCCATTTATGTTGTTGTTTGTAAGCTCACTATGAGCTAAACCTCTTTTCCATCATCTTAGTTTGATGAAGCTTAATTAATTATGTTGAACTTATAACTATGGCTAAAATATTATGTTAATGTAATGATAATCTTGTGTTAATTTCTTGATAGAGTTGCATGTCTAAATGTTTATGAATCAATTAAAGGTTTATAAATGGGAAATTATATTGTGTTGGAAAACCTATAAGACTACCATTTGTTTATAATTTTATTATCTTTTGGTATGATGTTACAGCTAAGAATTAGGAATGAATCTTTAAAACCTTTATTGTGAAATAAATATTGAGACATGCAAACCCATTAATTGTGTTTGGAAAAACTAAAAGAAATGTTATTATTCTTCTTTGAACAATAGTTGTGTTAATTAAAGTTTTGATGACTCAACCTTAAAATTTATGACTTTGGCCTAGAATTTCATAAGTTAAGAAACTACACATTTTTATCTAATTAAACTAATCTTAAGTAGGCAACATTTAATTTACTCATAGATGTCTTTCTTAATGATTATGGGATTAAAAACCTTGGCAGGATTCTAATTTAATTGCTTCAAAGAACATTAACATAATTGCAAGTTTTAGCCATATAATTCGTTTCGACATAATTAAATGAGTGGATTCTGAACTAAGATGGTTGTCTCACTAAAATATTTGTCACTTTTAATCAATCAAGTCTTTGCAATTTTTTCAAAAATTAATTATTGTCATTTTAGAAAAGAGTTTGCAAAAAGAAATCGGAACATCAAAATATTTTCTCTACTTAATCAGACAATTGAAGATCTGGATTGAACGTTAAACTTTGTCTATGGATTGACATCCGGTTCTTATCAATTCTATATATTACACCCGACATATGCACTTGCCTTCGTGTGTGTGGTTTAGTTGAGGTGAAAACCAATTTTAAAACCGACATTTGTGTGAAAAATCTTTATTAAAAATATATATACTTCACCCACATCAAGTACTAAAGTTATTCTTGCGGATCCAATGACTAAAAGTCTCACTCCTAAAGTATTCGAAGAACATGTTTCGAAGATGAGCTTTTCTAAAGACCTTATTTAGTAGCATAATGTACTTACTTACGTTTTATGAATTTTTCTCATTTATTTGAATTTGTTTGTCTCTTAATATGTCCATGCATGCCTAAAGACATATAGACAGTAATTATACAAATCAACGTTAAAAGCTTAATTGTCAATTTGATCATAAGTTCACTTAAGTTTTAAATTTGGGATTGTAGTATGATTAATGGGGGTCTTGAGTTTAATATTAATTCAATGACTGTATTTCTCTGCTATAGTTTCGGTTTAGAACCAAAATGAGTATTAACATCTGGCCAGACTTACTAATGCTCATCATAGATGATCACTCGGCCAAGGGGAGAATGTAAGACTCACTATTATTGTGTGGCCTTTATTATCATTTATTAATTAATAGATCTTTGACTTATTTACCCCTATGACTTAAATGGTAATTATTCGATGGATGTAATTACCTTTACTATCCTAAACAGGGTTTCCCCTTGTGTATAAATAGAGATCATTAGGTAAAGATTAAAAGTTGTTGAACACCACCACTAACTCACGATTTCTCTCAAGAAATCGTAAACCTCTCTACCTCTCAAAACCGTGAGACTCCTCTCACCTAAACCATCATTACAGTACATTCTAAACGGGAACCCGATCATCATCAAGATCATGACGTCTTCCCTCTCTAACCTTACTGGATTACCAGGTACATGTTTATGATTATTATTGATTTTCCCTTATCATGTTAAAGAACTGATCAACATGAAATAAAACAATCTTCAAGTCTTTCAACCAGTTGAAACTGCTAGTACGATTGTTATTACATAACAGAGAGAAAATGAAATATATAGACTTTTCACGGGTTAAATACGAATATAAAATGATAATGATATTAGTATATCACTCATGACAATGATGATTAAGTATTAACAACTAGTCTTTTTTAACTACCCTTAAACTGTTGATGAGGTAGTTGAAAAATAGCTAATAATTAAATTTTTTTTGAACGGTAATTTGGTTCACTAATGGGCCACTGACCCACCCGAATACCCGATAGTTGAAAGGCAATTTTTTTAAACTGTTGATGAATGGTAGTTGAAAAATAGCTAATAATTAATTGATATATTTCATAATATTCCAAAGCAACTATAATGATTTTGTCCGGATGAAATGACATAAAAAATTTTGGTCATAAACCGAAGATTAAAATGTGATGATTTTATTTTGTATAAATAAAATACATTAAAACACCAAAAGGCTTGAAGTTGCGTTATTATTTTATGTAGTTTAGGTGTTTCTTCAGAGTGGTTGAAAGTTGTAGTTTCACAGTGCACATCGATATAGATTTAGGAGTATATTTAGAAAGTGTAAAAGTCATAACCGTGTTAACGACGTGAGTTATAATTTTGCTCACCAAATGAAGAACAACTAAAAAACATTATGAACTGTAAGAGTATACCCATAGATGGACAAAATCTTAAATACGTAAGGCCCAGTACAAGTGGATTCATTGTTAAACAGTTTATAGGCCCAAGTAATGGGACAACCCATTAGGGTTAACCTATAGCCTCCCTATAAATAGTAAGTTCCCCCACAATGGTATAGATCCTTCTCCTCCCTCTCTTTTCCTTACACACTCTGATACATCACACACATATTACTGGGATGTTATCATAGCAATCCAACTGACTTGAGCGTCGGAGTGCCTCAGAGTTACGGCTCACGGCCCTCTAACGAGTGTTTCCGGTGGTTGTAGGTTACAAACGGATTTGATGAAGAGAAGTCAAGAATGATGAACACAACCATGGATATGAGATGTGGTTGTTATTGCCTTGTTCTTGGAGCATCTGTCCCTAAATCCAGATCGATAGGAATTTGCCTCAACATGAACAAAATCCACGAGGCATTTTTAACAAATAAGCTAGTTGAAATTGTATTATAACTCTATTGAAGCTATGAATTATAAACTTGATCTTGAAATAAACGAAAACTAAAATATGTCGTTAACTCGTTATTTAATATGAATAAATTCGTAGTTTAAATTGATCTATAATTATATTAAAGTGAGTTACGGTTGTATAAAGTTGTTACTTATAGCTAAAAGTTATAAAATGATATAAAAGGAAACGCATCTATGATATGATTATCTAACATTTTTATCTGAAATCAAGTATTTTAATTAATTATTTAAAAAAATAATAAACAATTATGAAATACGTGTTTAACAATCGCTTAGTTTGTTTGATAACTAATCCAAATAATTTATTTTGTAAAACTAAAGTTAAAAGTGTATATTTAAATAAAACTTTTGATACTAATAATAAATTTAAAAGAAAACTAAAAGTAATAGAAGTTGAATGATAGTTTACCCCGTTTACAAACATAATCGTCCTTGTTAACTAAAATTTAAAGAAAAGTGATTAGGTTAAACACCAAACATATCATATTTTGGTAAAAGCATCTTGAATCCACTGAAGAGTAAAGAATCTCAGATCCAACGTACAATCCTTTGTGAATCAGAGAGAGAAAGACGAGAAAAATCAAAGAAATCAAGTTTCAAGGCAGGCCCGGCCCAAAGGGAGGGGCAGGGTGGGCCACGGCTCCAGGCCCGGTCTTTCAAGAGACCCGAACTTTTAAAAAAATTTGTATATGTTTTAAATAGTATATTTAGTTTATACATCTATTTTGTGTACATCAAAGTTTTCTTAGTGCAATTGAAAATATCACTGCAAGAAATGTAAATGTCACATGTTCAAGTATTGGCAACATCACTATTTATTTTTCATATGTCCTATTTCTTTTTTTCTCATCTCTTTTTTTTTTCTCTCTTTAAAAGGTTGTCCCCTAAAAACCTATAATTATTTAAACTATTAAACCAAAACAAAAAAAAGACACAAAAATGTATATATTTAAACCCATTACATATAAAAAAAATGATTGAGGCCCACTTTTTTATTACTTGTCCCGGGCCCAAAACGTTTCAAGGGTTCTCGAGACCGGCCCTTTTTTAAGGTTGTATTTAATGGTAAAGTTTTATTACCATTAACCTCTATAATAGTTTACGAGTTTTTTTGATTTGGTTCACATAAAAATTATTGCTAATAGCCCAAAGCAAGAATTCTCTTTAAAGGGATTACTGAGTTTTTCAGTTTGGTCCATCTCCTATTCAGACAATCACTTACTGAGTTATATTAAGGTTGACTCAAATTTTCCATTTCGTGAAAACCCTTTTCGCTCCGCTTGACCTTATACTTCTCTTCTCTAGTGGTATTTTACTGATAGATTCTATAGAAACGAGACGATCTATTTGGTCAAATATCTAGCCAAAAACTCCTATCTTGCTTTCATTATACTACTAGGTTAGAAACCCGATGTATTACACCGGTCAAATAAATGCAATATTATATATTTAGTGATAAAGATTTACACATTACATATTTATGACGTATTACATAGTTTTTTTAATACAAATTTTAGAAACGTTATATAGTTATTTTTTAGAAACGTTTTATAAAAAGAATGAGAAAAATGTTTTATGAACAAACATATATATATATATATATATATTTTAAATAAAAACGTTTTATAAAAACAATTATAAAAATCATTATTATTTAATAGGAGAGAGAGACGGGAAACAAAAAATTATAAAAACATTTAAATCAAATTGAATAATTAATAGCAGAGAGAGGCGGGAAAAAAAACTGAGAATGCACATGAGAGTAACAAGTGTCAAATCAAAACCTTTATTTACTAAAGAGTATCGATTTTTGAACAAGTTCCTAGATCCAAACTTCTTTGTTCTTTCTAAGTATCTATCTTGAATAGAAGAACACAAATGTTACAAAAACGGGTGGGGCAGGGTTGAGGTGGCAGTGAAGTACCGAAGGAAACACCGCCCCATGATCTTCGGTACCACAAGATCTAAGCTAAAGCGGGAGGAACTACACCCCAATTAAAGAAAGTTTTGTAAAAAGCTTGAGATCTCGGGAGAGGGATCGGAGATGGGAGACTATGGGAGAGCAGGAGCTCCACCCCGCTGTTTCGGACCGAAAAGCAGGAGATGAGTCAGCGGGACGGGGCTGGATGAGATGAATGGATACCGTCCACCCATAGTGAAAAATGGCAAGGGCAAAAGAGTAATTTAGCATGACCAATCAACGACAATGATACCCACCTTGGAACCAAAATTTGGCTTGTAGAGTTGGCAACGTCGTCGTCTTCATTTGGTATTATTTTCACTCTCTACAACACTGAGCTTTCACTCCAATAGCAGTTAAGTTGCTCCAGCCCCCACTCACATTCTCTCTCTCTCTCCCTACAAAATCCTCCATTCAATCCTCTCTCTCTCACTCACTTTCACACTCAAACACGCACCCCCACACTCTCTCTCATCGCATTTATGGTTGCAGCAGTTACCGGAATTTTTACTGGTTAAACAGAGTCTCCAGAGTTCAATTTTGGAGAGAGAAGATGCCGTTGGTGAGGGTGGAGGTGAGAAATGCGTACGGCTTGGGCATGCCGGAGTTGTACACGGAAACTGACACAGAAGATCCGAAGGCGGTGCTTGACGGCGTCGCGGTTGCTGGTCTCGTCGGACTTTTGCGTCAATTAGGCGATCTGGCTGAGTAATTATCTCATCTTCTCTCTCTAAATGTTGTTGAATAACTTGAATTTCTGATTCTTCTAGTGTTTAGGTTAACCTGAGTTTGAAATTGAAGGAGCGGAAGTACATAATTTAATTTACTGTTTATACGGCATCTCATTATAATGATTATTTCATGTGGAATTTGTCAATTTCTTCTTTGTCAAATTGTTAAAGCCTGCAATTATTTTGTCCATAGGTGTAGACAATTTATGGAATTAGGTTTTATTTCATGGTTTTTAAGCTTTGATTATGCAAAGGTGTTTGAGGTTTAGGGTTTAGGGTTTTGTTAATGGACTATAGTTCACATCTAATCTAGCTTTTAGGAACTGAGATACAACTTTTGCATGTATAGATTTGCTTCGGAAATTTTTCATGGATTACAAGAACAAGTGCTGATTACATCTTCTAGAAGCCATAAGTTGGTAGAAAGAGTACATCACATTGAATCTGCACTCCCTCCACTAGAGAAGGCTATTCTGGGACAAAGAAGTCACTTGCATTTCGCCTACACGGCTGGTAACGCTTGCAATACTTGTTTTACTAAAAAAAACAATTTATAGGTGAAATTTCCATTTATACCCCTTGCAGGTTCTAAATGGCATACTCGACTCGGAACTGAACAAAATCATTTCATATATAGTGACTTGCCATGTTGTATTATGGACTCATATGAAAACTGCCATGATCCTCCACGTCTGCACAATCTTGACAAGTATGAATATCCTGTTTGATATTTTGCTATAATTTATAAGATTGGTAGGTTTTGTTGACCTTCATGGTTGACTTTCAGATATGACATGGGGGGCCCAGGATCTTGCTTTAGAAGATATTCTGATCCGACTTATTTCAAAAGATCTTCGGCTGGACTTTATGAAGCACATCTACAAAGTATCCATAGAGAAAAGAAGGCTAGTAGAAATAAGATGTGTTTCATATACCACTTATGCATCTGTATTTACAAGTTTAATTAATCTCATATCAAATTATCAATTAAGTATTTGATATCCTCCAAACTATGTTTACTTTATGCAGAAAAAGAGATCTTCATTGAGGTATAGAGACGTGGCACATGGCGCTCCAGTAATTATGCATGGTGAAAGGTATGATGCTCTTAAACTTATGTCTTATTGTTAATGCAGTAAAGCCTTGATGAATATATATTACAATTCTTCTTCTGCAGAACGAATTTTGGCTCTTCGAATTTCAAAGAGAAAGCTTCCCCGTGTCAAGATTTCTCCCCAATTCACGAGCCACAAAAAATTGAAATTGTACCTGAAGTTGACCATTTGACTTCTTCTGATTCAAGAAACGGGTCAACTTACATAGAGTGTATCTTTCGTCCAAGTCACTCCACACAATCTGAAAACAACAATGTTAAGGAACTATCTTCTGTTTCAAATGTGAACCAAGATTCTTATCTTGATTCGGCTACACTTGATGAAAATTTTGACAATAGTTATTTAGCAGAGGATAGTAGGTCAAAGTCAGCTTACATTACCTGGGATGAAAAGTTAGAAATCATATATTCTACAGGCCGACCGAATGATCCAACAGAGATACTTTGTACAACTGAGAAGATGGATACTGAAGTGATGGAAGATCTGAACTCCGGAGTTGTTGACCATATTGACTTTGACTTTCATGATGATCAACCTCGTCCAACACCAGTCATTATCGGGGGCCATCATGATGAGATTGAAAGTGAAACGGATTATTACTTGGATGCACTTAACACTGTTGAATCAGAATGTGAAGATGATTTGGACTGCCACACAAAGAGAGAACTGAAGCAAAACTCAAATGTGAACAACAAAGATGTGGATGAGATGAATAAAGAAAGTCATCTAGATGATAGTTCAATGAATTTTGAGTTTCATGTTCCAAAACCTACTTCCTTAAGCCCCAAATTAGCACCCCATGAATCACTAATGGAAGCTAATGGTTCCTCTAACATTGAGAATCATGAGGATGTTATGAAGTCAGATCTAATAGGAAGTACTCAGGTGGCTGGCATATCTTCAATTTCCTTAACTACACCTGAAAAATTAGAATCTGAAGCGGAAAGAAATGCTACAAATACAGAGACTGTTGCCAGCTTTATAGAACCAAACTCACAGCCTCTTTTGAGAGAACCAATAAGCACTTATGAGTCTCCTTCTGGTGCTCAAACTACAGTCAGTAATCTAGTTATGTTCTGGACAAATGGTGGCTTGTTGGGATTAGAGCCTTCCAAACCTCCAGATTTTGGTTTGCCAGCTGTCGAAGAAGCTAAAACCAATGAGATACAACATCCAGGTCAGCAGAACACTATCAATGATGTCAAATCTGAAGCATCTGGTACAAATCCTAGTATCAATGGTTTTAGTGTTGCTCAAGACCATGATGGTAACGCTTCCAGTAAAATGACACCTGGAACTGATTTGGCTGTTCCTAAAGATGATTATGTTAATTCATCTAGGATGTTTGAATTTAGCAATAGACTATTAGTGAATGGTTTTAGGAAACAAATATCACTTGTTGGGAATGAAAGGCTTGCCAGCTCAGTGAAAAGTGATGTACCTGGGAATACAAGCATCCAAAAAGGGTATCAAACTGTTACCGGGATACCTTTTAGACAACAATTTGGGAATGGAACTCCATTCATTTCACCTTCTTCTCCACCTCTTGAACATATGAGGATATCATTCCAGCCTATTGGTGGATTCAAGACTTCTAAACTGAAATTGGCATTCCCTGATGGAAATAATAATAGTAATAATAATGAAACTAATGGACTCATGTTTCCTTCATTTCAGTTGGTGCCTGAGGCTGCAATTTTATTGCATGAGTTTGCTTCAGACTCTGATGATGATGACGACACGTTTTGTAGATCATCTCCATATGCATCAGATGACTGTCATAGCAATTGTTCTGAATCAAATTCTGAGCAGTGGGATTCCAGTGATTCCCCCAGAATCAACAATCATGAGTTAGACGATGCTTTTGGCAGGATCTCATCTGCTGAGTCTGTTTCAAACTCTCTTGTGAATGGAATCAGATTCCAACAAGGATTCCCGGACCATAAAAACTATGGACATGAAAGTTCATTTACCGAGGATGGCATGTGCTCTTCTCAGCATGGTCTTTTATTTAACATTCCAAACTTTGATTCAATGAAAGGTTCACAAAACCACGCAACTAATGACCTCAAGGGGCCCACAGAACCTCCACCGCCGCTGCCGCCAATGGAATGGCGGGGTATGAAGCCAAATCCTTGTGTGACAATGGAGAAAGAAGATGATCTCTCAGAAGCCTTGACTTATAAATTGAATCTGACACCTCCAGAGCCTAAACCCCCTCAACCATTTAATTCAGCTCCAGCAAAACAGGATAATGTTGTTGAAACTGACAGCCTTATACTTGAGCACAAGGTAAGCTTTGCTATTTTCTATGTTTTCATCGAATATGTTGCATAAAAGGCCATCAGGCATGCTTCCACATTCCACACCCTTCCACACTGCCACATCGGTTTCCACTAATTTTCCACACATCTCCACATTTAGGGGGCATGGTTTCACATCTTTATATTTATTGAATAAAAAACTAAAAAAAAAACCTTCATATTCTACCTTCCACACCCGTGGAGTGTTCCACATTTCCACATTCGTGGGCCACGACATAGGGGCGTCGTGTTCCACATTTCCATATTCGTGGGCATGGGCGAAGCTTAGTGAGAGCCTGCCCCCCCCCCTCCCCCGATTTTTTGCTCAGTAGTGTTAGTTTATACGTATTCGGCCGATTTTTCGCTCAGTAGTGTTAATTTATATGTATTCGGCCGAAAATTTTATAGTTCCGGTCCCCCTGATAGGAAAAAAAAATCCCGGCCCCCCTGCGTTTTTCTTCAAGTTTCGCCACTGTTCGTGGGCGGGCCACCTCCACGGTCACTTTCCACGGGGTATACCCCATGGTCTAAATAAAACAAATGGGTGAGAAAATATTGTATTTTGTTTGCAGCAGCCAGACTGGCAAAATCTACATGTTCAGAATGGATCTAATCGCACCCTCGATGAGAAAGTTGGAGAAGAAAAGGATGATTTTCTACAGCAGATTAGAACAAAAGTGAGTAGCTCCTTATCATATGATCCTTTTGGATTTTCAGTTTTGTACCAAACTGGATCAGCCTTTGGTTTTTTTTTTCTTTCCAATTTTGTTTAAAAAGATAATGGTTTTTTTAATGTTCTAAAAAGAAACCAGATAATCTTCTTCTGAATGTGAGTTTTTTTTTTCTTTTTCCTTTCAGTTTGTTTTATTTGAATTGACTAATCACTAATGTATGGAATTCTAGCAGAAATTGTGAATCAGCAGTAGAATTACACTTTTTGAGATAATCTTCTTGTCACAAGCATCAAGTTTGCTAATCAGATGAGTGTGAAAAGATATTTTTCACTAATTTCACACATAATCAACTCAATATTTCCTGTAGAACCTACACAACCCTCATCCTTTATTATTATAAGTGGTCAACTTGAGTCAATTGTCATTTTGATCTCTCTTTGGAGATTTACTTCCATTTGCACATACTGTATCTAATTCCAACTTGTGTTTAGCGTGTTAATTAACACGTTTAATGGCATGCAGTCACGCAATCTAAGACGTATTTCAACAGCTCAGCCAACTACACCAGCTGGCCCTACCAGCATGAAAGTCACTGCAATTCTTGAGAAGGCAAGCGCAATCCGCCAGGTTTCCCTCTCTCCTCCTTTGGGTTGGGTTTAAATGGGTCACCTTTTTAGCATGGGTCGAAAAGGACTGGGTAGGTTTGGGTTGACCCACAAACTTTCTTGACCAATTTTTTTTTTGTTTTTTTTTTGTTTTGAAAATAAAGAACTAATGCGTAGACCGTAGATTATGATTACAAATACAATATTGTGATGATTACAATCTAGATCTTTAGATAAAACAATTTAGGAACTTGCAACCTGTTTGACCCATCTCTATCCATATGAAGAAAACCATATGGAAAACAGATGAAGACGATAAAACTGTTATCCTGTCAAACTGTAGTAAATGTTTTATTTCCATTTTGTTTATCTGGTTGAACCAAGTGAATCCTTATGTTTATCAAAATTGTTAGGCTGTAGGAAGTGATGATGGAGACGATAACCGGAGTGACACTTGACATGAATACATATAAGCCAACTTCAGGTGACCTTGCAGTCCTATAGTTATTTATATGTTAATTCTTCCATTTCTTTCCTTCTTGTAGTTAGTTTATATATTTTTAATCTTGAATTATTACATTGGTTCATATTAAAATTAACCAACTTAGGGGGTGTTTGGGATTACTTTTCAAACTACTTATTAACTTATTACCTTTTTTAAAAAGGTAATAAGTTAAAAGTTTGTTTGGATAAATGGGGAAAAAGTCAATTTTATAAAGGATGAAAAGTTGTTTTTCAAAAGTTATAAATTCTTACTTTTCCAAGAAGTCATAAGTAGAAGTTAATAAGTAATCCCAAACACCCCCATTAGATATGTTTTCCCTTTTCAGAAAACTGTACTCTTGTTGCTCGAGGTGGCAAGACAGGCCACGGGCGGTTTGGGCGGGTTGGACATGTAACTATTTTGGGCGGGTTGGACCGATACACCAACAAGGCTAAACATGTTTGCCATTTATCGAGTTTGTTGATATCTAATGTAATAAATATGATTACACTATGTTACTAAAATAATAATATTTTTAAATTTTTTTTTTTTGTAAATGAAACAATTTAGAATGTCTTAACCTTTGAATACACAATGACTTGTCATGAGAAATGTACCCATAGTCGTGTATTAGTACGTATGTCCGTCAATACTGACTTAAGCATGATGTTATGTGATACTATGCCGCATATGGACTATTCTAGTATTCTCACTTAACATCATCAAGCGTCTCTTCGTTGTTAGTTAACTAACAAATTCAATAAATTAGAGTAAATTACGTGTGATGCATTTTAAAACAATTTGGCTATTAAACCTAGTAAATTGTATAGTTGGTGTTTTTCCAAGATTTTCCTATGTAGTATAGGAGGAAGATGCTATTAAACCTAGTAAATTTGGCTATTCAAGTTTTGTTGTACCGGCAAAGACACCGGTGTGTTAACATTCTTAACTTAAACCATAGGAGGAAGATGTTTAATCATCTTAGAAGAATTAAAATTGTTCAATCAAAGGGTGTAACAGATATACTGGCTTTTGATGTGAAGATAATTATGATATTTAAGACGGTTATATCATATTTCACAACAATGAATATACAGTCAAATGACTCCAAATAATTGTTGTGATATAGTATCTTGTGGAATAAGACTTGATTCTGCAAGCGGTTCAATACTGTGACATTTCAAAGATTTTCGTTGCGAAATTTATCGTGTAAATATTAACATTTTATTTCAAAACATATACACGTATATTTAATCAAATTTATACAAATCGGTGTATTGGCAAATTTCAAGTTAGATATTTTTAATTTAAAAAAAATATATATATATATATTTGAAGGTTATAAACTATATAAATCATGTTATCAAATTAGATAATTTATATAAATAAATCAATGGTTTTCAATTTTATTAACCATTTAAAATGATTGATTTTAAATAAAAACATAAGTTTTATAAAATTTTATATGCTTAAGTTTTATTTGGTTTTATACAAATAGGTATCTTATTTTATGGATTTAAACTAATTAGAAATTTATAAATTTTAAAACTAATATAAAATTTTATATAAAAATCTAAGTAAAAAAAAAAAAAAAAAAAAGAAGTTACATATTTAATAAAATAACCCATTTGAATAAGATGAATAACCTTATAAAAATTATTTATAATAATAATAATAAGTAAGTTTATAAAAACATTTAAAATATAATGTTAAAGTAAATTGATTTAAAAGAAATTAAATTAATTTATTTAATAAAAAGTTTAGGGTTCGTTTTGTAATTAACTAAACTAGAAGGTTTTAAAACTAAAATCGTTTGAGGGACTATTTCTGGACAAATGAAACCACAAGGATCCATCCGTAATTATTTTAAGGGTTGTTTCGAATTAAACCAAACTCCAGGGACCAAAACTGTCAATCCCCAAATCGCATTTCCGGTCACCCCTTTCCTTTGTCCGGCGGTCCAAGTTAATTTCCGGCGACCCGCTCGACAAGCCTGTCCCCTGCACCTCAACGCCCGACAAAAGCATCCCCGACTTCGTCTCCCCCACGCGAACTAGACCCCTCGACCAATTGGTCTCCCCAACACACGGATCGTCTGATCCTGTTGGTGGCCGAGAACCCACGCCCGAATTCAGGCCCGACAGGCCACCCCCACGCCTGTCGAATGTCGGGTTAGCTTCGCCTCGTCCAGACTTATGTCGGAATGTGTTCAATTGCACGTTCGAGCATAAGAATCAGGCCCGACCATAAATAGCCATTACCGGCCCTGTTCGAACTCGTTACCCTCCGTCCACACATTCTCACTCCAAATTGAGGATACCATCACTTTCTTCGTTACTAAGTGAAGCTACAACCTAAATTTCGAAGTCAAATTTCATCCAGAGGATCGATTTCCACCTTGGACATTTTCGGTTCAAAAGTCTCTGCCGACCAAGCCCTTCGCGACTAGGTTCGAGCCTCGGTTCGATTCCTGTACCTTCTGTTATCTTCAGGTAATCTATTCCAGTCGAAAACTCGACCATCGCACGAGAACTACCGGGCAAACCCAGTGTCCTCGGACACGGTTTGCCGGTCACCGAGAACCAGCGACCAGTTGTTCCTTTGTGTATTTAAATTAACGGATACACACATAACCAGCGATGGGCAGTAGCCCGGCTGGTTATGCGTGTTTGTGTCTGAAGCGAAAGTCGCGGGTTCGAACCTTCTGGCCTTCGGCCCATTTTTTTTTTACTTCTGTTTACATTTTAATTATTTTATTAATTTAACCTAACTTATTTTAATAACATTTTTATACAATAAAGACTAAAACGAGTCGGTTTACTCGTTCGTTTATTTAAAATCAATTAAACTATATTTTTATAAACCATCCCATTTTTTTATATAAACTTATTTAATTACATTTTTAGAGATAAAATGTCCTATATTTTTTTTTATAAATCTTGTAATACCTTTATAAACTTATTATATTTTTAAATATAAAGTGTTCTATATTTTTATAAACCTTGTAACATTTCATAAACTTAATAAAATACACTTAATATATAAAATGTCTCATTATTTTTATATGAACCTAGCAATATTGTTAATAAACTTGTTAAAATAAATTTTAATATATAAAATATCAACATAATTAATCAAATAAAGATTTATCTTTTTATTTATTATTATTGTTTAAATACATTAAACATAATGATTAATTATTTAAAAATGTAATATTTTATAAGTCAAAGTTTTACAAAATCATATTCATTTCCTACCACATTTTATATTAAGGATATTATTATAAAACCTATACTCATTTAAATACAAATACGCACATACATATAAACATACAATAATACCCATTTATCTACATAGGGTTTCATTGTGCTTAGACTTCAACATACTTATCACCTACACGCGTGGACAAATACCCGCTTGCAAGGTGAGTTACATAGCCCCTATTTTACATTTTTATACGTTTTGGGGTGAAACATTACACATGCTACTCACATTGTTTATACGTGTTATACATGAGACTATATGCTTATTCTTTGGATGTACATACATTTAAACACAAGACAACCAACTGTAATATTGATAGATCTATTGTGCCTGACCAGCCCACCCGGTTAGGGTGTTTATTACTGCATACTCGGATATAACCGCGTGTTATATTCAATCATACCGGATATAGTGGGTAACTATATTCAAGCATACCGGACTTAGCTGTTGTGCTCTGTTCAAGCGCGTCAAACTCGGTTTGAATTGTGATTAAATAAATGTTACATCATATACTATGTTTAACAATATAAACAATGAGTTGCAAAACGATTTACAACCACTATTTACAGGAAATACTAAACCTATGTACTCACCAACTTTTTAGTTGACACTTGATTTAAATAATGTTTCAGGTTTGGATATGTGACTGCTTGCCGAAGATCTCTCCATTTAGGAACTATGGACCTAGTTAAATAAATTAATGTTTTGAACTAGACTAGGTTATTTGAAATGTATTGTATTTGGAACTTGTTGTCTTTAAATTAAAGTAATGAATTATGCAACCTTTAGTATCATGTGCTTTTGAACAATCATCACATTGTCCGCCTCGATGATTCCGCCATCGGTCGGGGTGTGACAAATACGAACGAAGAATCAATGTAATCTTCATTTAATCGTAGGTTATAGAGGGACCGACATTCTACACCCGATATTACCTTTATGCAATTTTGTCTGTTATCACTCTGTTGACTAAAGATATGTTAAATTTATTTGATTTTAACTTTATTTATTAAATATTGCAATTCAATCAAACTATTTTATAAGTAATAACTTTAGAGAAACTATGTATGAGGTTATCGGTTCGAATGCATTACACCAACTATAGAAATATTACCGTTGACATAAATCCCGATCTAGTAGATGATTAGGGTTGATACGTCGCAGACTCTCTCCCAGCTGGTTCACAGCAAAGCAATCCCTAAACTTATCCTAGAGCTTAATCGACCGATCTCACTCCTGCACATGTAACAAACGCGTTAAGGTGTCACAAGGGGAGAAGGGCCCCTGTAACCATCCTCAGGCGTGAAAATAAATAAGTAGTGATTCGAGGAAGATGATGTAGTTTTTAGGTAGTTAACCATGACGAGGGAGAAAATCACACCCGCCTCCTTTTTCTATCATATTTATACTTTTCAATTAGGGTTTCTTTTCTCTCTCTTTTCCGTTATTCTGGTGGAACCTATTCTAGGGAGGATGAACGTCATGCTTTTGTCATTTACCTTCTTTTAATTGGTGTTGGTAAAACGTCACATGTGGATTGGCGACAAATGTCCCGGTATGAAGGGAGATTACTCATCAATTACATTATTGAGTCGATCAGGACTATTACTCATCGGTTACATTATTCTTGAACAACAAAGTATTAAAATTTTGAATACGGGAAATAAAAAAAATTCCTATCAACAAATAAACAAAAAAAACATCAAATAATACGAAACAAATACGTGAAATAATAAATATTACACGACTCGTAATCACGTATTACATTGTTTCATAATAATAAGTTACAATGGTACACAAATCTAAAGGTTATACCCTATATACACTACAAGGAAATGACCATGTGCCGACGTCGGCATAGGGCATGTCGTCGCTATAGGTGAAAACCAAAATTTTGAATGGGCACCCTATACCGACGATATGTCGTCGCTATAGGGTTGAGGCAGATTGGAGGGAAAGTTGGTGCCCAATGAATTTTTTCCTCAACCCTATAGCGACGACATGTCGTCGGTATAGGGTAATTTTGATTTTCTTTTTGTATTTTTAATATAATAATTTTTCATTCGGTCAAAAAAAAAATTTTTAGATTAAAAAAAATCTGGGATACCCTATACCGACGACATGTCGTTGGTATAGAGTTTTTTACTTTATTGACTGGTCAAAACCCTACGAAGCCTATTCCGATGACATGTCGTCGGTACAGGAGCCTATTGCGCCGACTTTTGAGCCTATACCGACGACATGTCGTCGCTACAAGGTTGAGCAGATTAGAGGGAAAGCTGGAGCCCATTGAATTTTTACCTCAACCCTATCCCGACATGTCGTCGGTATAGGGTAATTTTGATTTTCTTTTTGTTTTTTTTAATATAATAAATTTTATTCGGTCAAAAATTTTTTTTAAATTAAAAAAATTCTTGAATGCCCTATACCGACGATATGTCGTCGGCATAGGGTTTTTTACTTTATTGACTGGTCAAAACCCTACCGACGACATGTCGTCGGTACAGGGGACCTATTGCGCCGACTTTCGAGCCTATACCGACGACATGTCGTCGCTATAGGTCTCAGCGCGAATTAAACCAGGAAACAGCTTCTGCTTATCATTTCCAACAAAAAAAATCCCAAATCACTCCATCTCTCTTTCCGGCGATTTCACCATTTTTGAGTATTTTGTGGAGCAATCTTCATCAATCTCTTCGGTTTTGAGGTGAGTTAACATCTATTGTTCAACCTTAACAAGAAAATCAACATTTTGGTGTTTTTTTGCTTATTTTCTTTAATTTTTGTTAGGTGTTTGAAGCTTTAACCATTTTTTAAGGATTTCAAGCTGAGAGGAAGCTAATTTGCAAACTTGGTTAGTAATTTTTCTAAAAATTATGTTTAGATATATGTTTGTGTTTATTTGTATGTATGTATATATATGGTTTAGATGTATGATTTTATAAATATTTTTTAAAATTTTATGATGAAATTAGGTTTAGATGAAACTTGGGAATTTGGGCATTTATATATGTATGTTTGTATATAATATGTATGTATATATGTGTATGTATTTTTATGTATGTAATTGTGTTTGTGTATGTAATTTTAGAATTTGGGCATTGTTGTGTTTATTTGTATGTATGTATATATGGTTTAGATGTATGATTTTATAAATATTTTTAAAATTTTATGATGAAATTAGGTTTAGATGATATTTTGGAATTTGGGCATTTATATATGTATGTTTGTATATAATATGTATGTATATATGTGTATGTGTGTATGTATGTATTTGTATTATGTTTATGTATGGAAGTGTGTTTATGTATGTAATTTGGGAATTTGGGTATTTGTTTATGTATGTTTGTAAATGCTATGTATGTATATACATGTATGTGTGTTTGTATGTATTTGTATTATGTTTATGTTTATGTATGGAATTGTGTTTATGTATGTAATTTAAGAATTTGGGTATTTGTTTATGTATGTTTGTAAAGGCTATGTATGTATATACATGTATGTATGTATTTTTATTTATGTAAAGTCTATCCATGCTTGCATTAATGATTGTGTACTGTTTTGGAAGGAGAATGAATCAATGCAAAACTGTCCGGTTTGTAATGAGAGTAGATGGGTTGATAAAAACATAAAGGGGAAGAAAGTACCACATAAAGTGTTGCGCTACTTTCCTTTAACCTCACGGCTTCGACGAATGTATAGTTCAAGATTAACGGCAAAAGAAATGATCTGGCATAATACTGGACGCTCAACGGATGGTATGATGCGACATCCGGTTGATGGGAAGGCATGGCAAGAATTTGATGAGAGATATCCGGATTTTGCTAAAGAACCAAGGAATGTCCGCTTAGGTTTGGCTGCCAATGGTTTTAATCCGTTCGGTAACATGAGTCAGACTTACAGTATGTGGCCGGTAGTGTTAACAACATATAATACACCACCGTGGTTATGTATGAAAGAGTCTTCTTTCATGTTAACCTTGCTAATTCCCGGGCCTAAATCACCTAGTAAGGACATTGATGTATTCTTAAGGCCTTTGGTTGATGAGTTGAAAATGTTGTGGGCTGAAGGAGTCCATGTGAGAGATGCATCAACCAAAACTGTATTTAGGATGCATGCTGCACTGTTATGGACTATCAACGATTATCCTGCTCGTAGTAGATTGTCTGGATGGAGTGGTCAAGGTTATAAAGCATGCCCTACGTGTAACGTTGACACACCTTCGTGCACTATAACGAATAAGATAGCTTTTGTTAGACACAGAAGATTCTTGCCTAGAAAGCATAAATGGAGGAACGATCTATCGTTTGATGACAAGAAAGAGACAAAACATCATCCCCGACGATTGACTAATGCTCAAATATTAGAACAACTAAAAAATCTCCCAGATCGTGTTCCGGGGAAACATCCAATGTATGGAGGGGTAAAAAGAAAGTGCCTAACATCAGAGTTGAATTGGACTAAACGAAGTATCTTCTTTGAGTTGTATTATTGGTCTTCTCTGCTTTTAAAACATAATCTTGATGTTATGCACGTGGAGAAAAATGTGTGTGAGAGTTTATTGGGTACTTTGTTGATGAACGATAAATCAAAAGACACACACAAAGCCCGCAAAGACTTGGAAAATATGGGTATTCGACATAACCTATGGCTAACACAAAAAGACAGTTTCAAGTGTTTTCTTCACAATGTTGACCAATATCGAAAAAGAAAATCAAGGCGCTCTCAGAACATGTCAACAAATCATTACAATGGTTTGTATTGAACAACTGCGATGAAATCAAAGCCTACAAATCGTAAGTTTTTTTGTCCATCTACCCATGGTAAACTATTATTATATTTTCATTTAATTCTACTAATTTAAGTTTTGTTTTGTCCATCTACCAGTGAATTTGAATCTAATTTTCCTGAACGCAATATGCAAACCGATTTTTCTTCATGGTTAAAATATGAAGCAAATATATAGTCAATGGTGTTAGATTTGTGGTACAAAATCGAGATTCCCGACGCACTACTCAGAACAGTGGTGTGGTTACAATAGGAGAAGACGATACTCCATTTTATGGTCAACTAGAAGAGATCATAGAGTTGAACTACATAGATGGTTACTCGGTTGTACTATTCCGTTGTAAATGGTTTGACACGAGAGGTAAAAGATTAATCAAGCAAAACAATACTACTATAATTGACATTGGCCGTGATTGGTATGTTGGCAAAGAATGGTATGATGATGTCCAATATATATTAGCCACACAGGCTAAACAAGTGTTCTATCTTCGAGATCCTTCTCGAACCACTGGCCAATGGAGGGTTGTTGAGGACGTTCACCATAGGAAGCTTTGGGATCATCCTAGTGTTGTTAATGAGATAGATATATTGCACGACACTCAATCAAATGATTATACTTTGGTTGTCGACACCGGATGCGAAGGTGGTGAATCAAGTCACATAGGTGGTGACCAAACTCTAATTCCCCATGTTGATAGTCAATCTATTACACGGGAAACTCAATCATTGTTTGGTAACTTGGTTGTGGACTTAGGCTACTTGCCTATGCGTACAACTTTAAATGAGGGTGGTGACCCAAGTCATGTTGCCTCAATTGATCTCAATGAAAGTTTTATTAATGATGATGAAGAAGATGAAGAAGATGCATACAATTCAGATGATGAAGACGAAATAAATGACGACGATGAAGAAGATGATGATGTTGTTGACACACGTTATTTTAGTGATGATTCTGTTTGAATGTATGTTAAAAACGTACTATTTGTCTTTGTTAATTAATAATTATTTGTGCTTACTTATAAATTTTGTTGTAGGAAAAATGGAAACAATGGCGCAATCAGACGGTGGAGATGGTGGAGACGGGGGTCCGTATCACTTCGACTCGGGTTGTGCGACTGGATCTGGTGGTAAGTTACTTGTTATTGTTTAATAGATATCTTTATAATTGCCTAACTTTTGAATGTCATGTGTTAATGTAGGTAGTTCCTCCTAAAAAAGACGATCTAAAGGCAAAAACCTAAAATTGTATAAGAAATTTGAGCAAAATGGGAGGAAGCCTCTTCCCATTGATGTAGAACTTCATGGCGGGGGGTACAAGTTTGTGGGTCCCAACGCTTCGGATTTTATCCGTGCTATCTCGTTGGAGGTTGAAAAGGTTGTTCCACCATATTATCCAAATTGGGCTAAGGTTCCAAACGAGAAGAAACGGGCCGTATATCACACTCTTATAGTAAGTATAGATGTTTTATAATTACTTACAATTTCATAACTATTACATTTATAATTTCTTTCCATTTATAAGATTATTTTGATCTATAATTACTTACAATTTCATAACTATTACATTTATAATTACTTTCCATTTGTAAGATTATTTTGATCTGGACTCCTAGAGAAACACTGATAAGTGGCGAGGCGTTGAACTCGGAATCACCGCCGAGTGTCAGAGGGCGTATAAAGATCACAAGAGAGTGTTGAAAGTTCACTTCTAGGAGAATGGGGGATACGATGATGTGGAGAAGGTGATGAATAATCCACCAGAAGATCTTGATCAAGAAACTTGGGAGACTTTGATTAATGAGTTGTTTTTAGATGCGAGCTATAAAAACCGCTCGGAGAAGAACAAACAAAACCGATCACAACAACGTTACCCAAGTTACTATGGCAGCAAATCATACGCCCAGCGACGACACATGGAGGTATGAAAATACAATTGTTAGTATTATATAAACATGCTTATTAATTCTTAGTGATATTATTTTTGTTTTTCACAGGGTACCGGCCCGATTGATGTGTTCAAATCGACCCATTATAAAGAAGGGACCAGTTGGGCCAACATGAATGCATCATCAGATTATGTAAGTCAAATGATTTTGTTGTTAGACTTACTAGACTTAGAACATCCAACTGTAACTTTAAACGGGTCAAAAATGACCCAAACACACTTTGATAAACTTAGAACATCCAACTCGAGCCCAATTGTTGAATATTTTTGCTAGTATTATTAGTATTTGTTATTATTAGCGTTGGTTGATTGGAATTTGTGAATTTGGGTCGTTTATAACTTATAGTTTAACAGGTTGGCTATCCATTTTACAGCAGTTATGCTGTCGAATTTTAGTAAAATAGTCAAATGATTATTTATTACATTGTTTAATGTAGGACCGAATCCAAGAGGAGTATGCAAGATCCTCTGCTGAGTCTGGTGGTGACTCGTCTGTTGTCGATGAGTTTGCATGCATGGAGCATGCATTGGGTCATCGGCGTGGCCATATCAAGGGTCACTACTAGAAAAAATCGCGTTTCCGAGGCAATTTTTTGTCGCAAATGCGTCAGAAACACCTATTTCCGACAAAATTGCGACAAAATCCTTCGGTCAGAAAAACCTTCGTCGGAAATAATTTGCGACAAAATTGCGACAAAAATTCTGACACAATTGCGACAAAAATCTTGTGTCAGAATTTCCGACGAATTTCCGACACAATTTCTAATTATAATTATTAGAATACTTATTATGCTTAGAATTATTAACATAATTATCTAATGTTTTTATTTTTTAATAATAAGATTTAAATGAAATATTTGTCACAAATGTGTCGGAAATTTCCGACACATTTCCGACGGAATGTATTTTTTAATTTTAATTTTTAATTATTATTTATTTTTTCATACACATATACAAAAACTTAAATAATTCCTTTTGTCGCAAAAGTGTCGGAAATGTCCGACACATTTCCGACGGATTTTATTTTTTAATTTTGATTATTATTTTTTTTATATAATTATATAAAAATTAAATAATTCGTTTTGTCGCAAATGTGTCGGAAGTTTCCGACACTTTACCGACGGAATTGTTTTTACTAAATCTATTTATTTATTTATTTGTGTAATGTAGAAGAAAATTAAATAAACTGCTTGTCGCAATTATGTCGGAACTTCCGACACATTTCCGACGGTTTTTTTAATAAAATTAAATAATTTAATATATATTTAATAACTTTTTCGTCGCAAATGTGTCGAAAATTCCGACACTTTTCCGACAGAATTTTTTTCTGAAATAAAAACTTTTTCGAAAAACAAATAAAATCCAGATTTTTTCAGCTACAAAAATGCTGAAAAAAATCAAAATCAAAAACCTGTTTTACAAAACAAATACAAATACAATAGCCGTTTTAAACGTATACATTACAATAACCACAATTTAGTTACTACTAATGTAATACATTACAACTAACATATATGTCCAATATACATTACAATACATTACAACTAACATATATGTCTAATATAATATCTCAAAAGCTACTACTAACTACAAGGGAGGACGAAAGTTTTTCATAAACTCTTCCATTTCTTTTTTAAAACCTTCCTGCATTTGTCGTTGTGACTTCTCCCTTTCTTCTCTTTCACTTGCAACTAAATCCACCATTGTTTGTTTTTCAGCTTCAAATCGAGACTCCATTGTTTGTTTTTCAGATTCAAACCGAGACTCCATTGTTTGTTTTTCAGATTCAAACCGAGTCTCCAAATGTTGAATCTAAAAGTTTGTTAAAACATATATAATAACTAGTAAACAAACAACACATAATTAATCAATGGGTTAACTTGAGTCACCTTAAATTAGTCAACGGGTCAATCTGGGTCACCTCAAAATTTCAATGGATTAATTTGGGTGACCTTAAATAAGTCAAACGGGTCAAAATGATCAAATATTATAAAATTTAGTTAACTTAAAATTAGTACAATTTGATTTAAGTTTGAGTATAAAGCTGCACATTTTGGTACCATATTTCTAAGTGGAGACAAAAGAAGCATGCTACTATGTATTTGTATAAACTGACCTTTTCCAGTGCTCCAATATCATTAAATGTTACTCCAATGTCACTAGGAGGTATAACATCAGCCAGAAGTCTTTTCTCAAATTCATTTTCTGTCACAATATCCTATAAATTTACATATCATATCAGCAAAAGTTGATATGATTCTATGATAACATTTTGGTATGCAACGGTTTCAACAATCAACAAACATAAATCACTAAAATCACCTTGAGAGACTTCTTCAAGCTCTTGGATTCATTTTGAATTGCCTGGAGAATTTCAACACCGTACTGAATACTGCCAGGTGGCAACGTTAACAAGTTTGTAGTTACATACTTGATGATATCCCCCAACAAAAAATAAAAATGGAAACCACAAAGAACTAAGACAGCTGAGTTTTGGATTTCAAATACCTCTCATTTGAAAGAACAAGTCTTGCATCTGGATCAGCTTTAGCATGTTGCATTAGATGATGACTTAAAGCCCATCCGACGATTTTCTCAGCGACTGTGAATAATAATATTTTTATGACAATCCATTTGAAAGATTCAGGAAAATATCTTATACGTAACATATGTTATGTGATAGAAGAAAAGAGACAAACATGCCTTCGTTTGTTAGCAACTGGTCCTTGATGCACAATGTTTCCAGCCCATCACATTCTAATCCAGTCCTGTTAAGGACCTGCAATAGTAATTTTCATATCATTTTGCATCAAATTTCAAATATGATTATACTTTCATAGCTTTTCTGTGATATCCAAAAAAATTGTATCAATTTCCTTTTGGTAGGTCCCACAAAGTTGGAACATTTCCTTGTGTTAAACCTAATTGGCCGTAGATATCAATATGAAAATAATCGACCATAGGTATCAATATAAAAATAATCGAATTTTTGTTAGAAAATGGAGTTAGCATGAATGATTTGGTTTGAGTGATTTTTGAAACTATTTGGTGTATGGGGAGTCCGCTCCTCCCACAAGCGGACTATGAGGAAATGGCTTGTGTGGCAATCGGAGATTGGAGAAATGGTGGAGCTCTCCTCAAGTCCAATTGTGGGAGGAGCGGACTCAAACTTGAAAAGTTAACGTCCGCTTGTGGGAGGAGCGGACTCCCCATAAACCAAAATAGTTTCAAAAATCACGCACAAACCCAATCATTCATGTGAACTCCACCGTTTCTCTAAAAAAATTGAAAATAATCAGTTCGTTTTAGTTGAATGTCTCTGCTATAATTTCTCACAACAGAAAAACTGTATATTAAACAAATACACAAATTAAATAGTTATTGAAGAGAAACCTATTAAGTTCCTAAACTTGCTACAGATATAAAAACCATTAGAATTCAGATATGACATAACCATGTGACTTGATTTTGAGGGGTATTATTACCTTCTCTTTGCGACTGTCAGTGTGAGTTTGTGAGCCTATTACAACAACATTGTCTGGGAGCTTTTCGAGCCAGTCTTTAAATGTAGAATATGACTCTGAGCTCCCAACAATGGATTTCTCTGCATCTTTCAAGAACAAAATGAAAGGAATATTCCTACTCTCACTGGATACAACCTGCCAGACAGAAAAAATTACTTTGGAAGCTAAAGAATAAACTTACGCTGAAAAGCAAAAATTATGCTGAAAGGCAAAAGCCTACCTCGAACAACGTGCTAATGAGTAATTTATCAAGATCTTGTGCACCCGTTGAATCCAAGCGAATTTCATTAGCTGGTAGAGATAACGTGCATAACAAAAAACCACATCAGATGGACTAAGAAATGTCAACGAAAACAAGCCACTTCAAGTTTCTTACTTTCTGTGCATGTGGAAATTATAAAATTACCAAAGCAGAAGTATCCATAACCACCGTCACAGAGTCCACCTAAGTCAACCCCATCAGAAATGACCGATTGTCAAAAACATCTGCCTAAGGGAATTATTTTTGTTTGTTAAAGGAACAACATAAGAGTAAAACATCCTTTCATAAGTTTATAACATAACAAAGTGCTGATTAAATATAAAACCTTAAATAATAGGGGAATTCGCCAAAAGAAACATCAACTTCGCGCCCATCAATAATCCCAGCAAGAATCTCTTCCTTCAACATTACAGATTTTGCAGGCATTCCAGGTGCTGATGCAGGCTGTGAATCCCTGTTTCGTTCCCTTGTTTCCAATGTCTGTTCAAATATATATGTGCTCAAAGTCCCAATCATAACTGTTGAAAAGCCTTAAATAATTAGTTGAAAAATAGACATACATTTCCTGTTTCGTTAATACTAGGCTCCAGGCTGCTTCCAAGCATAGTTGTCAATAGCGCTTGTAGCGCGCGCTATAGCGCGCTACATAGCGAATCGATAAGGTGTCGCTATTTCCATTTCTCGACCACATAGGGACCAGATAGCGAATATTCCCTTTTTTTAATGTTTTTAAACAGTTTTTTACTTGATTAATATAAATAGGGTTGCTAATAACCCTAATATATGAAGATTTAGATGATTATTGATTATAATTGCTACATATCCTACAATAGTTGAATATAAAATATTTTTAAAACTTTCTACTAGTGTATCGCTAAACGTTAAATAGCGCCCGCTATTTACCGCTATTCGATACGTAGCGTATAGGTGGCTTGTCGCTATTTACCGCTATTCGCTATTGACAACTATGCTTCCAAGAGGGTTGATTTTGCTCGTAGCTCCAATTTCAGCTGCACTGTCTTTACCTGTATTTGTAGCTGAATTTACTTCTAGGCCATCAATCTCATCATTATCATGATTAGGATGAGGGTTGATTTTAATCCCTTAACTAATTCAAATTACTAGTGTCTGATACTCATAACAAACATTTCAACAGTGCCTCAAATTCCCATTTTTTTTTATTCTTTAAGCATTTTAGCAATTTATTGAACCTTTGTAAGTAAAGGAAGCATATATAATTTCATGTAGTCAATCATACATTTATGTTGACTTTTTCACTCCTCAAAATGCATGCTATCCAGACCTAATTTCATCCTAAACCCTGACTAATTCAGTACCTACACTCATGTACAATTAATCTTTTCCATCTTACATCCTAACCAGCCACAAACACAATAAACTAAACTCAACAATTCAGAACGAGATTAAGTAACAAACATGCAACAGATTAACAACACATCAACTAAACAACTCACCTTGAGCGATTGGAGTGACGACAGAAGCCGCCGGAGCGGCCTCCACCTTCCCCGCACTAACAACCTCGTCTTCACCGTTCGGAAGACAACTCGCGGCAGCATTTTCCAGTGGATCCGCCGCCGCCGACGAACTCAATTATTTCGAATTCTCCACAACCGGTGGCTGCGACGGCTCCGGCGGCATCGATTTCTCCGATGCACCTCCATTATCAACCTAAAAATCGAAATCAAATCCGAAAACGAATCAATCGAGATGAAATTGGTCCAATTGGATAAACTACGTCGAAGTAAAGGGGGGGGGGGGGGGGGGGGGAAATAGCATTTCAGACCTTTTGACGCTTCGGAGACGGTGGTTGGTTGTAGGTGGGAGCGGCGGATTGATATGCAGTTCAAGTGCTCGTGGGAGCGGCTGAAAGAAAGCTAGGGTTATATGTATTCAATCAAAGCCAAAAGCGATGTTGATAATTAAAATAAAAATAAAAAATACTTTTGTCGGAATTGTGTCGGAAACTTCCGACGCTTTTCCGACCCAAATTTTTTTATAATAATAATTATTATATTATGTTGTTTATAATAACAAAATACTAATAATAATAGTATAACTATTATTATGTTTATATATTTAAAGTTAAAAAGAACTATTATTAATAACAGTATTATGTTTATAGTAATAAAACTAATAATAATAATAACAATAATATTAATCATTATTCTTTAATAACACCTGTACATACAAATAGACATGCACACGTATACATATATACATACACACACATAGAAACACATACATACGTATTTACATACACAAAGACACACATACACATATACATACAAATACACACGTATACATAGACATACACATAAATATACATACACATGCACTAACATTGACAAACACATATACATACAAATACACACGCACACGTATACATACTCACACATATACATACTTACATACACATGCATATGCATACATAAAGACACATACACATATACATACAAATGCATACAGATGCATACACATAAAGATACATACATATACACATATACAAACTCCTTAAAATAGGTATTTTGTCATAAATACATAGAAAGTTGTTAACCGTTTGTTACAAAAAGTCTTAAGAATATATATTTTTATCAATAATGATAATACATATATAGATACACAAACTCCTTAAAAAAAATATTTTGTCACAAATGTGTAGCAAAGTTGCTACCCATTTGCCACACAATCTCTTAAATATAGATATTTTGTCACAAATGCGTAGCAAATTGTTACACGTTTGCTACACAACCTCCACAAAATAGATATTTTGTCACAAATGCGTAGCAACTTGCTACACAATTGCTACACATTTCCAACAATCTAATTTTGTTTTTCGTTTTTCGTTTTTCGAGTGTTAAACGTTATTTTTTTTCATTCCATCTTTTGTGCAACTTCATTATATGTTAAATACTCTTATTTCACAAACTTATACATATTCTAGACATACGTACGTACGTGTACACCATCGAAACCCGTTATAAAAATCACACTTTCATAATTTTGTAAGCATATATGTATGTGTTTGTGTATACACCGAAAATCATACATACATATACACCTAAGTATACAAATACACACATACAAATACATATATACACATACATATGCACAAACATGCATATACACATATACATACAAATACACATGCATACATACACACACATTGACCGCCATTGACTATTATTGGCCCTAGTTGATAAACAACGACCACAATTGACCATCAACGAAGCATAATGACCATCGTTGACTCTAATTGACTCTAACCGACCATCATTGACTCTATTTTACCTTTTAGTGGCCCTCACTGATAATCGACGTTTCCAACTGACCATACACACATACACAAACATATATATACATACACTATACATACACATATAAATACACACACATAGATACATACAAATACAAATGGATACATACACAAATTAATACATACTTATACATATGCATACACATACATGCACATACATACATATGTGTAGCAAATTGCGACGCATTTGCGACAAAAAACAATATCAATTATTTTTAAATATATTAAAAGGGTATTTTATTTTAATTTTTAAGATTATTAATGGTTTTGTCGGAAATGTGTAGCAAATTGCGACGCATTTGCGACAAAAAACAAGATCAATTATTTTTAAATATATTAAAAGGGTATTTTATTTTAACTTTTAAGATTATTAATGGTTTTGTCGGAAATGTGTAGCAAATTGTGACAAAAACAATATCAATTATTTATAAATATATTAAAAAGGTATACTATTTTAATTTTTAAGATTATTAATGGTTTTGTCGGAAATGTGTAGCAAATTGCGACGCATTTGCGACAAAAAACAATATCAATTATTTTTAAATATATTAAAAGGGTATTTTATTTTAACTTTTAAGATTATTAATAGTTTTGTCGGAAATGTGTAGCAAATTGCGACGCCTTTACGACAAAAACAATATCAATTATTTTTAAATATATTAAAAGGATATTTTATTTTAATTTTTAAGATTATTAATGGTTTTGTCGGAAATGTGTAGCAAATTGCGACGCATTTGCGACAAAAAACAAGATCAATTATTTTTAAATATATTAAAAGGGTATTTTATTTTAACTTTTAAGATTATTAATGGTTTTGTCGGAAATGCGTAGCAAATTGCGACGCATTTGCGACAAAAACAATATCAATTATTTATAAATATATTAAAAAGGTATACTATTTTAATTTTTAAGATTATTAATGGTTTTGTCGGAAATGTGTAGCAAATTGCGACACATTTGCGACAAAAAACAATATCAATTATTTTTAAATATATTAAAAGGGTATTTTATTTTAACTTTTAAGATTATTAATAGTTTTGTCGGAAATGTGTAGCAAATTGCGACGCCTTTGCGACAAAAACAATATCAATTATTTATAAATATATTAAAAAGGTATACTATTTTAATTTTTAAGATTATTAATGGTTTTGTCGGAAATGTGTAGCAAATTGCGACGCATTTGCGACAAAAACAATATCAATTATTTATAAATATATTAAAAAGGTATACTATTTTAATTTTTAAGATTATTAATGGTTTTGTCGGAAATGTGTAGCAAATTGCGACGCATTTGCGACAAAAAACAATATCAATTATTTTTAAATATATTAAAAGGGTATTTTATTTTAACTTTTAAGATTATTAATAGTTTTGTCGGAAATGTGTAGCAAATTGCGACGCCTTTGCGACAAAAACAATATCAATTATTTATAAATATATTAAAAAGGTATTTTTATCTTAATTATTCAGATTATTACTGGTTTTGTCAGAAATGTGTCGCAAATTGCAACACATTTGCGACAAAATCAATATTAATTATTATAATTTAGTTAATAAGGTATTTTAATTATAATTACTAAGATCGTTTTTTATTTTGTCGGAAATGTGTCGCAAATTGCTACGCATTTGCGACAAAGGCTAGGGTTTTCATTTTCGTCACTATTTTGTCGCAAATGTGTAGCTATTTGCGACGGAAAATTTGCGTCGAAAATATTTCGTAGCAAACTCACTTTTTTCTAGTAGTGGGTGTCGGTCGTGTGGTGAGTAATCCCACACCCGATTTGTTCAGTACCCCCCTCCACGACCACATTGGCAAGAAGTGGATGAGCGTGTAACTCAACTTCAACAACAAGTATAAGATCAACAACGCGAAGCCCAACAAGATGAAGAACGTCGTGTGCATAATCAACAAATGCTTGAAATGCAACGACAAATGGATGAAATGCGTCGAATGTGGGAACGCCGAACTAGCAGCGACGATAATTAGCTTGAAGTTGCTGCGCCTTTGCCTTTGTTGTCGGTGTTATTGTTGAATGTTTGAACAATTTTTATGTATGTGTGTCGGACAACTTTATGCTTGAATATTTGGTTTGTGTGTCGAACATGTTTTTGTATCGAACAATATGTTTCGGATTTTAATTTTTGAATGGTTTGAATTATCTGATTTGCAGGTTTTGGTAATTAGAAATTAAATATTTCTGGAAAATATTAAAAATTAAAAAAAATAAAAAATACAGAAAAACCTATACCGATGACATGTCGTCGGCATAGGTTTTTTTCAAATTTAATTAAAAAAATTGGAAATAGCCTATACCGACGACATGTCGTCGGCATAGGTTTTTTTCAAATTTAATTAAAAAAATTGGAAATAGCCTATACCGACGACATGTCGTCGGTATAGGTCTTTTTCAAATTTAATTAAAAAAATTGGAAATAGCCTATACCGACGACATGTCGTCGGTATAGGTTGGGTCTTTCCCGACGACTTGTCGTCCGGATAAGTCCAGAACCTATACCGACGACATGTCGTCGGCATAGGTCGACCTATGCCGACGACACCTATACCGACGACATCTTTGACGACGACATCTATACCGACGACATGTCGTCGGTATAGGCTATACCGACGACAAGTCGTCGCTATAGGGTCAAAAAAAATCGTCAGGATATGATGATACTGTTGTAGTGGTAAGGGTTAATGTCAATTTTATTGAAAATACAAAAACTATTTTGATTTTCGTAAATAAATTATGTAGCAAATAATCGAGTCTCGCTTGTTTGATAACGCCTGCCGGCAATCCACCCGTGGACGTTTCAAAGTTATGATCACCTCGATATATCCACCAACATTGTCTCATCCTCATAATCTTCCTTATAAAACAAACCAAATAATCACAACCCACCAATACTTAACCAAAAAGCCTTCAATCAACCATCAATGGCGGACCCAAAAGAAGGAGGAATTGTGAAGAAAGGCCATCAAGAAGGTCTAAAATTTGCAGTCTCCATTCTTGAAGAACATGGTCTTCCACTAGGTCTCCTCCCTCTTGCTGACGTCATCGAAGTAGGGTTTGTCAAAACCACCGGTTACATGTGGATTCTGCAGGCTAAAAAAGTGGAACATAATTTCAAGCTGATTAAAAAGCAGGTTAGTTATGATGCTGAAATCACTGGCTATGTGGAGAAGAAGAGGATCAAGAAATTGAAAGGAGTGAAAGCTAAAGAGTTGATGTTGTGGCCGCCGGTAAATGACATCAGCGTCGAGGATCCGCCCACTGGAAAGATTCAGTTCAAGAGTCTTGCTGGGATCACCAAGATTTTCCCGGAGGAAGCGTTTGCCGCCGGCCAGTAGGTTCAGGAACTCCGGCAGCTGAAGGAGTTTTTGGGGTTTTCTTTTTAATGCAAATTTTGTTTGCATGCATGCATGTTCCAAAGTGGTGTTGGAAGTTGACAAATAAAGACTTTTTCTTTCTTATAGAAACACCTTTTTTTTAACGACGATTTGGATCACTGACGGGCCACTGACCCACCCGATCATCTCCACCTCCCTCAGGAGGAAACCCACCATATGTGAGAAAACTCGGCCTGGTCCAACCTGGATCTTTTTTTTTGTCACAAGTGAGACTTGAAACCAAGACCTCCCCATTTTAGTAAAGTATTTAGTATACATCTTTGCCAGTAGACTAAGTTAGTGGTTGTCCATTTTTTTTTAAGTGGCCCTCTTTTAACACTAATGAGCTTCAAGTCAGGGATGCCTTTCCCTCCGCTCAACATTAAGTAAATCCGGCCCTGCATTGTGCATCACACGTGACACTCCTAGATAATGATCTCACTCACGAGTCACGAGCTTGACTGGTAGATTTGGGCCTCCTTGTGAGACCAAAACTCCCACAATCATCACACAACCACCATTGTAAAATTGGGAGAACAACATGAACACATGTATTACGTAGTTCCAAAGGGTCGAACTCGCTCTAATACCACTTGTCACAGACCCGCCTTCCATGCTACGTATGATTGAGGTTCACCGGTTTCGTCATGCCTTATATCACCAGGGGCATGACTAGGGCGTCTATACAGTACAAGCAACTAAAACAACCGCTTCAGACCCCTAAATTTTAAGGGCTCCAAAAATTTGAAAAAACTAATTTAAACTATATTCTAAACTAAAAATATATGTGATAATCCACAAATTTTTGTGTTTTTAAAGAGACATGAGAAGAGATAATAAAATGATTAAAGATTTGTTTATGTGGTTACTATAATAACATTCAGCCTAAATATTAATATTATACTTTTTGACGCTGTATAAAATTACATTTTAAAAATTTTCATTGAAAGACCTTAATTTTAAAGCTCGCTTTAAGCCTTAAAATATGTTGAGCCGCCCCATCATGACCAAAACTCCCGACAAGTGGGGTGTCATGAAGTGTAACCATTTCTGGTGCACACCTTTGACACTCCCAAAATATTAACAAGAGTAACGAGCAACCTACGTCTTTAAGCACATTTCAAGTGAACATAAACCTTAACAATTTCAACAAGTGGGGGTCCCTACGTATATAAAAACATTTTAAGTGAACCTGAAACCGGACATTTTGGTTGTGATAGCATGTAGGGGTGTTTAAAAACCGTTGAAACCGACCGAATCACCCAAACCAAGTCAAAATCAACTCAGTTTGGCTGAGTTTAGAGTAACACGGTTCGGCCCAGAATTCCCTTCAAAACCGTAAAAAATGCCGTGTTGTAAGTGAACCTGAAACCTGACTCAGAAATTCCGTGTAAAACCGAAAAAATCGTAGGTTTGTTGGCCTGCGCCAAATAATGTTGTAAGTAACCGCTTACTCGGGACATTTGTGTCATTTAACAGATTCTCAGCTAATTTTTGACCGGAAAAACCAAATTGGTTCTTCCGTAAACGGGAGGTGAACGGAGTCCATCCAATCCCGATTGAAATTGAAGCAATCGGAGTAGAAGGTGTGATAATGGTGGAGAATTTGTTAAAATTCGGCACCCATACGCCACTTGTTATTCAATTTTCTCCATCTTCAAGACCCCTCTTCATGTCCTCCCTCAATTCCATTAACATTCACCATTCCCCCCCTGCTACCTCCCTCCACCCTTCCCTTCTTCTTTTCTCAGGTACAAATCTATCCTCCCTTCTATTTCACTTATTCTTTACCAATTATTTCGGAATGTACCTTGCGATTTCTTTTTATTCATGGTGTATCAGGGTTTCCAGAAAAACCTAGTTTGTAGATTAATTTGATCACATCATAATTCCCCTTGATTATACACACATTGCTGTTGATTAGACTAATCATCATAAATTTACACTTGTTTTCGCTCAAAATGATGATTTTTAACGAAATGGAGAAACGTACAAGCGAAATTGAGTGGGAATCGAGTGTAAATCTATGATAATTATGCTACTGGTACTGCCCTCGACAACAACAAAAAGTGTTAGTTAGGAGTGTTACCGGTCAAATTACAAGTATGGATTATTATCGGCCTGGGTTATAGTTTGGATTATTAATATCCAATTTGCCAGAAAATTATTATAAAATCACGCGGTTCTGATTTGTAAAGTTTGCAGGGGGGACTGCTTTTAATGGTGTTGTTGAAGAGCTAAAGAAGTTGACTACTTCTGTTGCTCATGTTCTTCCTGTTTCTGATGATGGTGGAAGTACAGCTGAAATTGTTCGTGTTCTAGGTAAATTTAACAAGTGTCATTTTCTTTAGATATTTTTCGTTTTTAGTTTGATTTCTTGGGATTTAGCTGCAAATTCTTGGTGTTCATGTGTCAGGTGGACCAGCAGTTGGAGACATACGGTCAAGATGCTTAAGATTGTCTGATCAAAGTACGTCTGAGGCTCTTGCAGTGCGAACCTTACTTGGTTATCGTTGCCTCTTGATGCACAAGAAGCCAAATTAGAATGGTATTTTCTTTTAAATTTAACAAAAATATGATCAAAGTATTATAAATAGCTTATTATCAAAGTATATTTGTTGCTAGGCTGCTAGCATGCTAAGCTGATAATTGAATAGGTACAGTATCGTGGAAGGGGAACATCCTTTATGGAAAGATGTTTCAAAACCCTACAGAGAAACCATTCGTGCTTTTCTCTCCTATTTTCAGAACGAGGTTTCTTGCTATTACTATGCACTTATTTTTTAAATTTTGTTTGAAATTCACTTATTTGCGTGACATTAGGTTGTTGAAGTAAAGTTTACTATGTCATCAACTGTGATTATTGTCTAATTAAATAAACAATATACCTGTAGTGGATGAAAGATGAAACTTTTATTGCATAGTATACAATCCTCTAGTATAATTTGCAGCTGTTTATTCACACTTTTTTGTATATTCTTGAAATGGGTTATAGTAGTATATTTTTTTCTTGCAGATCCTCCGAAGAACAAACGAGTCATTTTGTTTTAGCAATGGCAGGTATGTGCAACAGTTTTTATTTGGTGAAATCCTTTTATTAACTAACTAAGCCTTCTTTAATTATGTGACAACATTGATACCAATACTATACATATGGAGCCAGTTAGATAATATTAGCATGTTGTGAAAGAAATTGTGCTAAATCATCTAACTTGAACCGCTTTTTCCAGCATTGGTAACTTTTTCTTTGCAGGTGCGCGGATATTCTTTCAGTCTTTGGATGCTGCAATATTTTTATTTTCACGTGTTTCTCAGATTCCGACAGAAAGTCTAGTTCTTCCAGTAATATCCACCAATGATCGACTTACTTTGGGATGTGAATTATGGGTAAGGTGAAATATTATCTTGTAGTTCAGTTGTGTATTGGTGATTTTAAAAGCAATACAAAATTAACATGATAGGATCATTAAATTATGTTCTGGCCTGCTGTTTTCTTCGAAATTTTAGGATGGAACGATAATACGTGGTCAGAATGAAATATCTCATCCGACTAGTGGATCATTGCAACTTGTAGATAAGGTGAACCTGCATTTTATGATTATTCTATCTTACAATTAAATGCTTAAAATAAATATAATACCTCTTTCTTGTATACATAGGTAAATTCTTCTTCTTTACCTTCAAGAATAAAGCGGGTTTTCTACATGTCCAGTGAAGGAAGCAATTTATTGCATGAGGTGATCATCTTGTTTAATTTGAATACCTGAAGTTTCTCTCAACTAAATCTGACATTTTATCTGGTATGTTATATGTAATAATAATTGCAAAATTGCTGATGTGTTTATTTCTTGTTATGCAGGTTTTCCCCACTGTAAATCCATCTGTTCTAGAACAGTTGAGGAATGTGGATTGCATTATATATGGTATGGGATCTCTTTTTACTTCCATCTGCCCCTCTCTGGTAAGTCCAAATCATAATTAAGTGTAATTGTTAAAGTAAATTTTCCATGGTTATATAATCTTTTGGTAATTGTCTAAATCATCGGTTTTCACCAGTAATATGTTCTCGTCCTTGCTCTAATTATACAGGTGTTGCTAGGAGTTGGGGAGATTATAGCTGCAAGATCATGTGCAAAGGTAAGTGTGTTGAAACTTAACCATATGTTTTTTTTCTGCTTTGTGATTTGAATTTAAAATTCATAATTACTTGACGCATTTGAGTAAATTGAGTGATGGTATACAACATATTATATCCAACAATTTTGTTGTTATTTTCCTATAAACTATTGTTTTAATGTGCATTTTCTGATATTCTTTCTGATGACATGTTGCTCGATCGTAACTATTATTAATTTAAATAACAGGTACTTCTGTTAAATGGTACTTATGATCGAGAAACTAGTGGCTTTTCAGCCTCTTGCTTTGTTACTGCCATCACAGATGCTCTAAATAGAACCTACGGGCATCTCAATAATCGTCTAAAAAACAACGTGAGTGATGAATACAGTTTTGAATTTCAATGTTGGATAAAGTAACTAACTTTATGTAGATTGGTTTTTGCAGCCGAGTGAATATATTAACACTGTTTTTGTGCCAAAAGATAGTCAAATTCCTGTAGATATCAAATCCTTGGCCGCCGAAGGAATAGTCAATGTGGTATGTAGGTTTCTCACAATCTTACAGACGTATTTTATATTTTTTTTTCGTTTTTACCTTATTTTACATTACCTACAATTGTGTATAAAACCAAGTTGGGAAATTTTTGAATTTGGTAATGGCAAACTATGATGAATCTTGTGAACCAGTATCAATATAATCAAGATGTTATTAGTGGGGGCAATTAGGTAATTTAGCTTGAAAATTTTCCAACAAAGGAAACATTGAAATATCATCTCTATACAATACTTTAAATCTTTGAAAATTCTTATCAACTATAAACATTACAGGTGCATGTTGAATCAATGCATGATCCGAAAGTGGGCATAGTTTATGAGCCAAAATCTTTGATAGAAGCTCTAGCCAACTTATTAAGCGGATGCACGAACAAGCAAAGCTGATTAAGGGGATATAACAACACCATTTGTTGCTTCACATCATCTGCAACATCATTCATATCCAGCTCATAGTACAGTTTAGCACATTCAGTGTATAAAATTAATATGATTTTTTAATCTTGATTTGTATGACGTGTTTGAAAAATTGTGCAGAACTGCAGATACAAGATATGGTGTTGTATCGTAAAACAAGCAACACATTCATTTTTGTAAATTATAGCAGAAGTGTATAAAATGTAGCGGGTGTCCGTTACTCATAGCATCGTGTTACAAGTAATTAGTTTGTATATTATTGTGCTTCAATTAGATTAATCATTTAATCAAACTGTGGCTCCCAATTTGTATACTATAGTTGCAACTTACAATATGCTGAAATATTCAAGGCTGTGTATTTAGAGGCAGTTGGATAAGAAGCCATAATGACAAAGATATCCCTTCATTAGCTTCAATATGTCTGTGCATCCTTATGCATCCCTCTTGACGCCAATCAGTTATTCAGGTGGCGTATGAATCGATCATAGGATAATATATTATAGAGTACACTGCAGTTTTCGTCCCTGAGGTTTGATGGTTTTAACATGTTCAGTACATCCCTAACACTCTGAGTCCCTGAAGTTACATTTCTTAACGCTTTTAGTCCAACTTCGTTAACTTCGTTAAGTTTTTCAGCTAAATCATGTTAAACCAAAATACCCTCTTCATCCCCACCCCACCACCACCAGCCGCCACCACCACCTGCCACCACCCCCCACCACCCCCACCTCCTGCCGCCCTCTCTTCCGGCAGCCCCTCTCCGGCGGCCCACCATCAAAGTCTACACAATCAACAACCATTACAACAACTGTCGAATCTGAGTTCCCGGTTGGTTCGAAATCAAAATCGGGTATTAAGTTCTCAGCAGTTTGGTTCTTCACCTGACCATAATTTCTTAAAGAATGGCATCTTGCACAAACCGTAACCTCCTCCTCCTCCTCCAACTGAGATTCTCTAGCCAGTTTTTTTCTTTCTGATTTTGAAACCCTTTACTTTTTCCCCTTTTCGATTACCCGTCTAATTCCTTCAAATCATCTTCAAAATCTGATTCCCAATCAAGTTCATCTTCAATCTCCCATTCTTCTGATTGCGAATTATCATCAAATTTACCCTCGATTTTGCTTTCCCCTTCTTCGCTATCCTCTAATTCATCTTCAATGTCGTCTATAACAAACTCATCTTCAAACGCATCTGTGATTTCTTCTTTCTTTTTCTGATAATAATATTCAGGTAGAGTAGGGTCATCATCTTGCATAAAAACACCACAGACTAGGGTTCCTCCATAGACAGAAGATGACGGCGGCGTGGGTCTCTCCAGCGGCTAGGGTTCCAACGACGGGGGTGGTGGAAACCACCATCAACAGCGGCGGTGACGGCGCTGGATGGTGACGGAGACGGCTTTATGTGGTGGTGGTGACGAGGAACGAACATGAATGTTTTATTTGACCCAAAATATAATTGAATTTAAATCCTGCAATCGCAGATTTAGGTATTTTAGAAGTAAAAAGATTGTTAAAAAATTATTTATTGCATATTCTCTTTATAAATTAAAAAGATTATTAATATTTTATTTGACCCAAAATATAATTGAATTTATTGATTGAAATTAGTTTAAATCACCTACGTTCAAAGCCAGCGGTTAACAGATGGTTAGTTGAATCAACCAAACCATTTTTTAGTAGCTGAATTAACCTAACCGTTTATAGCCGAAAGTGACCAATACCTCTGATAACGGGCATTGATTTTAAAATTTGCTTTTTATAAGCTGATCCTGAAATTGCAATATTCCTAAATCATTACATGATTAAAAATACAACCACTAGCTTAGCCTAGTGACAAAGGTGTATACCCAAGACTTCATTAAAAATGAGGAGGTCTTAGAAAAAAAAAGGGTCCAGGTTGGGCTAGGAGGTTTTCTCACATATGGTGGGTTTCCTCCTGAAGGAGGTGGAGATAATCGGGTGGGCCAGTGGCCCGTCAATGATCCAAATTTCCGTTCAAAAAAAATTACATGATTAAAATAATCAGTTTTTATGATATGCAAATTCCAAAGGCAAAACAAATCAAGGTTCAATTTTCTGGCAGGACAGTTTCGACGTAATCTTTCATTGCATCTTTCCCTGCCATACCAACTACGTAGTCTTAACTTCTCATGTTATTTATAAACCAACTTCCATTAATTTGAGAGCATCCAACTTCAAATTAATCATAGCCCTCTTGTGAGAAACCAAAACTAGTCATGGGTTTGTCATCAAGATCAGTTCTAGTAGCAGTTTTGCTTGTTTTTGGGATGTGGGTATGTCAAGCCACATCTCGAACACTAAACCAAGAGACCATGTTACAACGCCACCAACAATGGATGGGGCTCGTTACGGGCGCGTGTATAGAGACGACGTGGAGAAAGAAACGCGATTCAAGATATTTACCAACAATGTTGAGTTCATAGAATCTTTCAACAATGCTGGAAACCGCCCTTACAAGTTGAGTGTTAACCAATTTGCGGACCAAACAAATGTGGAGTTCAAGGCTGCTCGTAATGGCTATAAGGTCCCGCGAAATCTTGATTCAGCTCGAGTCACACCATTTAGGTATGAAAATGTGACAGTAGTCCCACCCAGCATGGACTGGAGGAAGAAAGGTGCAGTCACCCCAGTCAAGGATCAAGGTCAATGCGGTAAGTTTTAAGTAAGCCTGACAAAAAAAATTGCGGGCTGGGTCGGTCGGGTCAAAACGGGTCGTTTTAAAAAGTATATATTTGATTCCGGTTAAAATGTGTTTTTGCCAAAATGGGTTCGGGTTGAAGTGGGTACCCATTGATATAATATTCATTCTTATTTTCTTCTAAACAGGAAGCTGCTGGGCATTCTCAACAATAGCTGCAACCGAAGGGATCACTCAAATCACAACTGGAAAATTGATTTCACTCTCTGAGCAAGAGATAGTGGATTGTGACAAAACAAGTAAAGACCAAGGATGTGAAGGCGGATATATGGAAGACGGGTTTGAATTTATCATAAAAAACAAAGGCATTAACACAGAAGCAGGTTACCCGTACCAAGCTGCAGATGGAACCTGCAACATTAAGGAAGAAGCCGTTCACGCTGCGAAGATTAGTGGGTATGAAAAGGTGCCTGCTAACAGTGAAAAGGCGTTACTACAGTCAGTCGCGCATCAACCCGTGTCAGTTTCCATAGATGCAAGTGGATATGCTTTCCAGTTTTACTCAAGTGGGATTTTCACAGGGGATTGTGGGACTGATTTAGATCATGGTGTTACAGCAGTTGGATATGGAGAAAATGAAGAGGGTACAAAGTATTGGTTGGTCAAGAACTCATGGGGTGCGAGTTGGGGCAACGATGGATACATAATGATGGAAAGAGATGTTAGTGCTAAAGAAGGTTTGTGTGGTATTGCTATGGATTCATCTTATCCAACAGCATAATGTTGAACAAATTATGCAAGATCTGTGTTGCTTGTAATCTGTTACCATGCAGGTCGAAATGGTAAACATATAATCTTGTTCATATGTATGTTTGTAAGTAAGTTATGCAAGAAAGAACCCGTGTACATACTCCATTAATGAAATGCTATTCTATTATCATGCTCCTTAGTTCTTAGACCATTCCCAATCCGATAATCATGGATAAGAAATGCAAGTTTTAGAACAACCTTATGTACAACCTTCAAGGGGGTGGCGCAGTTGTACGCACTTTGATTTTAAAAGGCATGCCTCAAGCACTAGTGATGCGTGAGGAGCCTTTTAAAACCAAGGTATGCTACTGATGATTCTCTCTAGCATAGGTCTCAGGTGTAATATGGAAAACGTGTAATCTGGATAACATGTAATATAGATAAGGTGTAATGGTCACATAACAGATGTTTCAATAAGTGACATAAAAAATTTAAAACAAAGATTACATGAATACAAAAAGTAGCATAACAAAGGCCATTGTGGTTGACCTAAAGTAGTAACTTAAAGTCACTCAATCAAGCCCGTTTTCCACTACTCGGATTAGATTTAGTGCAGAGAGTCCAACGGCCCTTGGCTCTCCTACGCTTCAACACAGCTCTTCCGCTAGTAGTCTTCATTCTTAACCGAAAACCGTGAGTATGGGCTAATGATTTGCGTGACTTGTTTCTCTTTGTTTGAGCAAGTTGAAACTTTTTCCCAGCCCTAACCACTAGACAGCGTCTTGTCACCGGTTCTATCCCACTTCTAGAACTCAAGTCCAACCCCAATGATGAACCTATAATCAATTTTCAAGTGTTCTTCAACAATAGTGTAGTGTGTGTTGACTTTTTAAAGTCAATGCACCCAAAGTAGCAGGCCAAGATTATATATTTAAAACTTATTTATTCCACTATGAACAAATTAGCTTCAAATTAGCACTTATCAACCAAATTCACTGATTAATTGACTCAATGCATATAAGAATTGAAATTTGAAACCCTAATTTCACATAATCAAATCGCACGAATGAAAGAATTGCAAAATCAAATTGTTCCTATTTTACTTCAATTTGAGAATTAAGGTAATGAGAAGTTACCGGAGAATGCAGATGAAGAGGACGAGAGTGAGAGTGATGAAGAAGACACGAAGGAGCAGTGAAGAAACCCTGAAGAATTTGACGAATTCACCGCAGAAGTAGCAGTTCGTTTTAGCGAGACGGAGCTTCGTGTTGGTCGAGAAGAATTGGGGAAAGAGAGAGAAGCAGTTGTACTCTGTGCTCCAAATCTTGTACACACAGATGATACACACGCCATGTTTTCGAGATGTGTTGGTTGCCGTTATCCTCTTCAACAGCCTAATCGACAGAGAAGAGTGAGGGCAATTTAGTAATCACAGGCCTAATAGAAACGGGCTGGGCTTCCGGCCTTAACCTATCTTCTTTGTAATATTTGGGCTCTCTTTTAATTTTAATATCTAATTATTTATTGATTGAGAATTTGGGTGCCCATATTAACCAGTTTTTTAATCGAATCTGAATCGATATTCAAATCGGTTTCAAACCGATAGGAATAGTTGGTTATGGACCGGTTTGGGGTTTTCTTGCAGGACAGGTTTTTTTATCTGATCAAAAACTGGTTAACCGGTTATGACCGTTAAACTTAAAAAAATAGCCGTTTTCTAATGACTTTATAGCCATTATTTTGGCTTTTTGGACCATTTTGTCCCCATATGTTAGGAGACCGGGTCATAGTGGATGAGTGGATCCACGTGTTTTTTATTTGGGTTAATGGGTTTAGACGGGAAAAAGAAGCTTGAAGTTGAATGTGATAACGGCACATGTCTCAATATACTCTTTTATTAAAGAGTATAAATATAGATTAAACATTCTTAACAGACTTGTTATCCAAATTGAAGGCTCATGGTTGACCTTCAAAATCTTGTTTCCTGATTTTTCTCACTAAAATGGTAACTGTGAAATGAGTAAATCCGATCAATTAAATCAGGCCCAAAAGACACATATACCCCTCCTTCTATTACCATCATGTCACCGCTAAATCTTGTCCATAGATTGCCACTGGTTCACCCGATTATCTCCACCATCTTCAAGAGAAAACCCACATAGGTAAAAAACAGTGACGGAGCTTGAAAAAATAAGTAGCGGGGGCCAAAAGTAACGAGACCCAATTTTTTTTCCTATCGCTATGTTTCATGTTATATGTTCGGGTTGGCGATTCAATTCAGGTCAGGTCAAACAAATCAACAATAAATAACTCTAAATATCTAATTATCTATGATGATTCGAGATAAAAATGGTAAGTACCTAGAAAAAGAATTACAACTCAGCCCGACGACCTTTAATATTTTTAAATTCATCGATTATGGATTCTGAATCAAACTTATCAGCAATTTCTTTTTCTATGTAAATCACCAAGCTATTCGCGAGATACTCATCTGCCATCTTATTGCGAAGGCGATTCTTGAATTTTTTTCATTGCTGAAAATCCTCTCTCTGTTGTTGCAGTAGAAACTGGAAGTGTCAAGATTAGCCGAACCACTCTATCAACCAAATAGTAATTCTCACGTTTCTGAGTTTCCACAAGACTTTTGCATAAATCATAAATCAAATTATCAAATCAATGAATTATAATCTATAATTTTCTAACCCTAATACTTAAGTCTTAACAATTCTAAGTTAGTAACAATTCATAAATCATACTTCAAATGATCAAATCAATAAATCTTAATCCATATTCCATAAGTAACAATTCTAATTTCTAAGTTAGTACCTTACCAAGAAATCAAGAATTGAGTGTGTGAACTGTGAACAGCCGAACAGGGGCGAGTGAAGGCGTGAAGCGGTGGCGAGCAACGAGCAGGGGCGGCGATCGGCGGCGATTTGGGTCTGTTCAGCGAGGATGACGAATTGGGACTGGGTCTGGTGTGCGACTGGATGTTTGGTTCGACAAAAGGGGGGGGGGGTAGCAATTTTAGGGGTGAATTTATTTGAACTTTTCATTCCCCCTCCCCTAAATTTACACTTTTATTTTTTAAATGCATAAATTTTTTTAATTTCGTACTGATAACTTATCAAATCAATCTGAATAGAGCATTGAACTGAAATTTTTAGTGATAAAAAAACAGAGGAGGCCAAGAAATTTTTAGGAAAAAATCAGGGGGGCCGGCTCAATACGTATAAAAATTTACACTACTAACGGAAAAAACGAGGGGGCGGGGGACCCCTGGCCCCTTCTAACCTTCGCCCATGTGAAAAACCCCTTGGTCCAACCTGGAACCCCTTTTTTGTCACAAGTAGGACTTGAACCTAAGACCTCCCCATTTTAATATAGTCTTGGGTACGGCTTCTTAGATACATCGGACTTTTTAGTATAACTCTGTATATATTCTGAAAAACATTAGTTAAAAAATAATCGTAAGACATGGATTCTAAAGAAATTCATGTTTATGGAAGCTCTTATTGTTAAAAGAGAAAATAGAAACAACTGACCTAATTTAAAAATATCCGGTTTAAGGCGATCGACAAGGTTCCATAAACTACTAGAAAATTGGAGTATCATCGATGACTCTCTTTGTGGGTGATCCTTCGATGATAGTCGATACCGACGAGAATCCGTCGGTGATATTCTGTCGGAGAAACGACTACGGGTAATCAAGTTTCCGATGGAATACAGACGGATACTACTGTCGGATTACCGACGGGATATACAAGGTCACAGTTTTACCGCAGCTAACCTGTCGGATTACAGACGGATACTACTGTCGGATCACCACGGATTACTGACAACTACCTTCAAATATTACCGCAGCTAACCTGATATACAGAGGTTCAACAGCGGAGAAATTTGAATACTAACGGTAGGCAACGGATAGATTCGAGATACAGAACACTCACCACTCGGTCTACTCGTTGGGCAATCCAACTTGAAATTATGATACAGAAGAACACCACGTAAATCAAACCGGAATTCCTAGCAATGGATGTATTTCTTGAACAAGAAAATAGAAAGAATTTTTTTTTTTAAAGTAATTTCACTCTGCCATTTTATTTCCTTCATGCAAAACATAATATAGCAATTACAACTCACGAGCCACATTTTACGAAAAGAAAAGGAAAATTTTAACGAAATTGAAGGCATGATTGGAGGGATCAGATCAAGTCAATCCTTTTCCAAGAATAGCTCCAAAAGTCAAACTAATTAAAATACATAAAATAAATATTGCACTAAAATAGTTTGTTGCTCGGCTTTGTCGTGAAGAACATGGGTTGGGCTTCACGTCTGGACTAGGCCTGGATCCAAACAAACATAACTGATCCATGAGTGACCCGTTTCCCCTAGCTGTTGTTGGATACTGTCAATGTTCTCCCCTACGGCTAGTGTGTTTGAACCGGAGGTTGGTTGGCCATCATAACCCCTTGTTAATCGCCGGTAATTTCATTTTTTAGTAAAAAAAAAAATCTGAAATATTTTTAATTTCATGTAACTAAAATACAAATAAAAAATTCTGGAAACTAAATATATATTGTAAATTTTGTAATTTTAAATTAAATTACAAAACTATAATATGGGAAAATAAATTATCCTAACTTATAATTTTATAAATACAATGTCAAACTATCTATCTAATTATCCTAACTTATGCACAATATAACCCAGAGTAACATTACAATTTATCTAAGTATTTCAACAATAAGTGTATATGTACGTATAATTTGGAAAACTTACCTTAGGAAAAAAAATGCTAGTCGTCAAAAGAATGATTAGACCATATTGGTTCATCTTCGCTTTCCATATCTTCATATGTGCCTTCAAGATCTTCTTCCTCGTCACTAGCATTCTCGTTGTCATCATTATCGACTTTGATGCCATCTCCGGTGACAAGACAAATGGGTTAGATATCCCGATTCACTTATGCAACTATTGAATAGTTTACTCTTTCGTTGATTTGAAAATAACTGGTCAACTTTTATATTATCATCAACATGTTGTAGGTCATATGTCCCCATTGGTTTCGTCTTGACTACAGTCCACCAAAGTTTCAAATTATTTGTTGTCGAAGGATACTATGCATAAACAACATGTTCTGCTTGTAATGCTAGAATGAACGGGTAGTTGGTTTTTAGTTTTGATTTGAATTTGATATCAACCAAATCATGTTTTAGGTCCACTCTAACCCCATGGTCACTATCAAACCATTTACACTTGAACATCATAACAACGCAACGACCAATGCCATAATATTCCGCTTCTAAGACCTTATTAAACAATCCATAATAGTCAGACTTTGACTCATTGTAAGAAGCCCCCTCACACATACACCACTATTCTACGTGACCAAGACTATGCTTTTTGGTATGGACTTGCATCGATTTACAATACATCCCTTATGCGACAAAATAGAACATGCGGGTTTGCGTGCTAGAGTTTTCAATTGATCATTTACGTTGACTAAGGGGTGATTGAGCTAGAAATAAAGAAAAGACATTAATTAGTTAATTGATAAACATATATGGATTATGGTTTGTACTTCTTGAAATTTGCATACTTACATGTTTGACGAAGCAACTAGAGAACATTTTTTCTTTGGCTTGATCCACAAAAGCATCAGTAGCATTAGGATAATTTTTTTCATAAACGTTCTTCATACAAGCTAACGAAAGGGTAAACCTCTATACAATTTAATAAGACATGTATGGATTTTAGACATCTCATCATCTCTGAGCATCCCATGTCTCCTTTATCAAATAATCTATGAGACGGTACCTTGAATATGCTTAGTTGATCGTCAGCAGCCGAACTAGTAGGAATTTCGAGAGCAAAATTAATTTCTTTACACACGATTATGTCTTGTTTCTATTTGTGGATCAAAATAGAGCGAGCAATAGTTGGATATTTCATTTACCTTTTAGTACTCAATGATACACCCCTCGTACCTTGGCTTGTTTCTGATGGGTGGTGGGTGGTGGTGAGCAAAAATAGGTAAAGAATCGGAGAAGAAGAGTTGTCATGGGGAATGTGTGGGAAAGAAGGGAGGGATTTAATTTTGTCACAAAAAATTACTGACGGAATTTTCGTTGGAAATCTATTGGTAACAATTATTTATATTATTATTATTTATTATTGTCGTTATTATTTATCATTTAATTTTATTTTCCGTCGTAGAATCCGTCGGTAATTACCGAATAAGTTATCGAAAGCTTCTCAAATGATATTTTTCACAGCTCATTTTTCCGTCAACGTCCGTTATTGTTTTGTTTTAAGTTACAAAAACCCATATAACTAGATAACAAGTGTTTTTAAGACACGCGTATTTGATTAATGCTCCACTATCGTGTAACTGTTTTTATACATCCTCACATAAGATAAACTACATCAATATATTTCGAGATCACACACACATATATCTATATATATAAACCTTATATATCAAAATATTACATATAAAGTACATACATTTCTAGATGTTGCCAATAAATTACATTACACTTCCATCAAGAGCTGAATCATGATCAAACCGACAAGTAGCATTGCTTATATATAAATTACATTACATTTCCGGATCTTACATACCAATACGAGAAATGTTAGTTAAATGAAACATAGAAATTTCTGCATAAGGGAGAATCATGCACAAGTAGCATTGCTTATATATAACTCAACACCTAGTACCGGGCTGTATCCCGTCTCAAGAGTTGAGGAATCCTACTAGCTTATCGCGTCGATTCCCAATCCCGTTTCAATCTACGTCCTCGTCAACAAAGGACTTCGTGCAAAGCTAGATTGAAAGGTATGCCCATGGACGTTATTCGAATTCCGAGACCACCAATTCCAACTATACCGCTAACATCATATTTGCTGCTCAAATGATGAACTTAATGTCAGATTAACCGTATTTAACCTCCAAGACCACCCCAATTCCAACTGAAAGTATGGTGTGTGAAGAACATTTCACGAGAATTATAGATTTGAAAACAAAAAAATATGTTTGAACGCAGTAGGTTCGTTGTTGTGTTATAAACACCATCGCCGAAGGAATACTAGCGGAATTTCCGTCGGAAACCTCTTTAACAAAACATAGGAATATTTCCTGAAAAACTTGATTATCGAGACATGTGCATTTTTGGAAACCGCCCATTTTTCGACGAAACAGCCATTGGAAACCGTTATCAGACAAACAAAGGGGAATATTTTCTGGAAAAGGCTCTGGGTTGAAACTGTTGTTGGTAATTTACCAACGGATTACCAGCATGTAATCAAATCGTTGAAAATTACCAACGGAACACCAACGACTTCAACTAAGATAAAAAAAAAATAATTAAAAAAATGGGTTTAGACAGATTCCGTCGGTTATCTGTCTGATAATTCTATTATCCATCGATAATAGTCCAGTTTTTTAGTAGCGATACAACAATATCGAAGAATTTACTATTTGAATCGTGAAACAATGAAATCCTTTAAATACGTTTATAGGAAGAAATATGATATAATGAACTGAATTTATGCAAGTGAAATTAATCCTTGTTCATTTTTGAAAAACCATGAACAATATGCAAAGTTTACAAGGATCATAACTATCAAACTATTAATAATACAACTCGAAAGTGTATGAATTAATAATTAGTAGAACAACCAAAGAGTATTTTGCCAAATGGTATCTAAATGTGTTGTATGGTGTTTCTTTTTCAAGTGATTGTGAGTTCTAGTCTCGTCATGGATAAATTGTGTAAATTAAGAGTAGATTTAGAATGTGTTTGAGTTTTTATAAAAAAAATATTAACTAGTAACACGATTATTTTTTTATAAATATAGATAAGCCACTATATTATAATCCCACAACCAGCATAACCAAAATACATTATTCTATTTGAATATGGATAACAATCAACATGTTTTTAAAGGTCTATTGTGTAACTATTTACTAAATATTAAAAAATATTAGGCAGTTAAGATAACTATAATGTACATTATTAACTTACAAAATGTTGTGTTTCACGCAGTATTGCATAAATTTAGTTCATATTTAAGTTATTACAAACTTGTATAATAAGCATGGGAGGAACATATAAGGCGTAAGAGGCCCCCCTATTTTTTGTTCAGAAGTATTGATTTCAGCCTACTAGATTTATTTCATATTAGTTATAGTGTTTGAGCCCCTTCTAATCCAGACCAAAAGCCTAAATCTGTTCCACAAAGACCTTAAAGGTCGTCGAGCTGAGTTTAATTATTCTTCATTTGATGTTTATGTGTAAGAACTGGTTTTTTTAGGATTTGTGATCTTTATTTGATGAAAAAAATTTGGTTTTTTATGTGTAATATTTTCGACCCCCAATTATTAATAAGAATCAATAACTATAAGAGTGGTAATAGCCGTTCAAAAAAAAATAAAAAAATAAATAAGAGTGGCATTTACATAACAAAAAAGTGATTCATATATAACAAAGATTGACTTACATTTTAATGATTTTACTCTTATGTTTTAAAAATATTTTTATATTTTTCATAATGTAATAGTAAATTATTAAGTAATAATTAATTCATTGCGTATAAATTATTTTAATATGTATTATTATATTTTTACAAATAATGTTACTAGACCTTTCTGACCGGGAACCATACCCATTGCCAGTTCGATTCGTATATGGTTTGAACCTTCACTGGTTGGACTCGTTGATTTTTGACGAGTGACGGCTGAACCTATAACCCGGTTAAGTGATTGGGTCGGTTTGAGTAATTTTTTTACTAAATTATTTTTTATATATTACGAGATTTGAAATTGAACCATCTCATACATGATATATGATATATGATATATGTGATGTTAGTATTGTATTTTTGAGTAGCACAATTTAATGCTTTCTTCTAAAAAATCACTTCATGATCTTGTTTTTTAAATGATATATTTCTATTATTCTTTTAAATATAAAATATAACAATATAACATTTAAATTATATGAAATGATTAAAAATATTTTAAAATTTAATTATAATAATATCCTGTTTTGAATCCGAACCAACTAGTAGTATAATCGGTTTCATGATGGGCCCTATTTTGAAAACATTATTTTTACTCAATTATCGGTGGTTATAAGGTTTCCATGATTCCTTTATTTTATGATTTTTGTCAATACTTTGTTCACAATAAGACACTCCTCTCTCTATCTTTATCTTCGAAATCCAATAGGCCATAACATGCAATCATGATTAAAATATCATTTTGTCTTACCTTAACATTAATTCAGCATTTTATGATTAATTCATAAGAATTTGTCCATCTAAATTAAACAAACAAAATAATATAATTTATTTTTCCCAATATATAAAAAATGTATTTATGTGAATTAGTGGGAGGACAATGTATGTACACACATACCACTATGTGAATGGTGGGTATGAGTTACTTGCATTTGAAGGGACAAGAGGAAGTGTCTTCTTTATCATCTTACTTAAGGTTTAGGCTTTTTCTCTTCTTATCTGTAAAACACATTGAGGCAATAAATCGAAGTCCACTACTTGTTCCCAAAGTGTATCGGAGTTTCCACCATCTTTTCATATGCAACGATATGATGTTGAGGTATTCATTATTCAATGGTAATCATTGAAGAGTTGGACGTCACGAAAACAAAAGAAAATGAAAGAAAAGGGAGGGAAAATGGGGGATACACTACTACAAAAAAACAAAGCTTTTAAAACGGTATTTTTAGTTTTTAAAACGGTTAGTGAACCGTTTTAAATAGGTGCGTTTTAAATAATGGTTTTGTCATTTAAAACGGTTCGTGACCGCCTTAAATGATTCTGTTTAATCCACATATTAGTATAAATAAAGCGGTTAATAAATAACAAGACCGCTTTAAATGAGTTATAACAATCGTTTTAAATGATTTTTGCAAATCGCTTTAAAAGGTAATTATTTGATGTTTACAAACCGTTTTAAATGATACATTGCAAACGTTTTAAATGATATTACAGACAAACGTTTTAAATGATACTACAGACCGTTTTAAATGAGTATTCGCTTTAAATGGTATTATTTAAAAGGAAAAAATATCCACAGGTGAAATTAATAATGAAAAAATTCAAATTAAAAATTCACAAATAACAATACAGCTCAAATGCAGGTGAAATTGATAACGAACTAAGCCCAAATCAGCTTTGAACTCAACATTTGTATCTGGAATACAAGTTTCAAAAATAACCATATGTCTGCAAATACAAATATTTCCTAAGGTTTGAAGCCCACCAGCCAGGTGAAGTAATAATTTTTCTTCTATGTCTCTGTCATTCATAAATCTCTAGCATCCTTTCTCAATCCAGAAAAAAACTAAAATTTCACCATTAGCCAAGTGCACTTAACATCAATAATTTTTTCTGAGTAAAAATAACACAAATTAAAGAAGTTAAAACCACATACAAAAGTATAATTTTTTCGGTTGATATGAAAAGAAGTTAAAGTAAAATTTTATTTTATTAAAAATGTGTTATGTAATTTTCATTTCATTCCATGATGAAAGATAAAGAAAAACAATCATTGGTTATGGAATGAAAATTGAAATCAAGTGGGAAGGAATCACATATCCATTCACCATTCCATCCGTAGGATTTGGTCATTTACCAAACACTGGCCAAATAAAATATATTTGGTGAAGTTTGAGAACTTAAGAAATAAATCCAAGAAAAGTAATTGAGATAGCTATGACTTTTACCTGTCACAAGTCTTGAATTTGAACTTAAACCAGTGAAAGAGAACATAAAGAGATAAAGCTCTCTAATACATGCTCTACAAATTGGTCAATTTCAAGTTGACTAAGTGTTATATTGTTGTGCATAATCTAAAATAGATAAAAGTTAGATTACAATTCAATATATAAATATATATATATATATATAACGTATAAATATACATAAATATTAGTATATATAATATACTTACAAGATGTTCATCGCATTCCATCACAAATTCATACATGGCGTTCATTACGTAATATCCACATTCCCAGGTACTTGATTGTTGATGACACTAAATATATTAAGTTAATAATTTATTATATATTTTACTAAATTAAACAAATAATAATGCGAGAAAAAGAAAACTTACATTAACCATTTTTCATAAAATACTCTTTTCAATAGCCTTTTCTAGTAAATTAGTAATAGTGTAACACTTGACACTCTTTCCTTTGTTAATTGAGTCAATAATATGTCCATACAATTTATGATCCGTGTGATTGTTATGGATTAAAATCAACGACCAATGGCCCCTACAAAAATGAAAAAAAAACAAGAACATTAATATTTTAGTATTATAATAAATTAAACAATTAACAAATATAATATAAACGAAATAGAAAAGTAGATATAATACTCGGCTAGGTACGGTGCCATAAAATATTTCTTGTCTTTGTGATACTCCAAAACAGCTTTAATATGATCGATGACAAAATTACTATCACTATTGCAGTAACTAAGTTCGATTATTCGAGGATTGAAATATGCCGTATTACCGCCCCCCACTGTATATAAATACCTAAAATATAAAAAATAGATAAAGTTAATAACACTCGGTTATACTTAAGAAATATGTTACCATAAAATAATAATAATAATAATAATAAAAAATAATCAAACTTACATTGTATACAAATGCAAAACTCCGACATCTGCCCAGTCATTGACACATAACTTCAACATCGACTCTACTTCAACATTCTCAGTACAATTTGACATATACATTCCACTCGGTGAATTAACAATTACTGAGATGGTTTGACTATATATATGCTCAAGTTTTTTCGCTAGCCTATATACTTTTTTAGGCCTTGACTTTGCCAAAGTCAAAAGTGAAGCTATATTTTTAGGATCAGGAAGAACCTCAGTAGCCTTAGGATCATGAACAACCTCAGTATGAGTCGTTTGATGATCAGTAACATCCTCAGTATGATGGGAAACTGGTCATTCAACTACATCAACAAATGGAATTAGCAAACCATTTAGTATACCATATTAATATATATATATATATATATATATATATATATGTGTGTGTGTGTGTGTGTGTATTATATAGAATAGATTGATTACCATATCCAAAAAAGTCAAATCAACGTTTCCTTCTTCTTGAAACGTCATGGGTCCTTCATCACGCTATATTGGCGAAACAAATTTATTTTTATTTTAACTAAATATTATATACAAAAAAAAACCAAATTACCTGTATTGGCCTATAATATCCAGAATGTTGGGAAGGTTGTTGATGTAGGGGAATTGATTGTCGTGAAGAATCAGTGTTTAAAAGCTATGCATTACCAAAAAAATATTAATATAAAAAAACAAAAGGTAATATACGGTTATTGATTATATAAAAAATACCTTTATTGCTTTTCTAGGCCACTGAATAAATTGTGTTCGTGTGCTTTCCATATCAGTTACTTTCTCACGCTTTGTGTAGGGCGGGACAGGGTAATATTTACAAGATTCGTTTACATAATCTACATGGACTTTCACGTAATCATTAGGTATCGGGTTTCCAAGTAAAATCCTAATAGAAGTAGGATAAACTTGACCATGTCCTAAAACCAAATCTGGAAAGCTATCGTCGAATGGCCATATAAGGTCACACCTACTCATTGACTGCAAACAAGTAACATTTTTACTAAACATAATAAAAAAAACTAGTAAATGAACCGTAAAAAAATATTACCTCGATTTCTGGTAGACAAATAGCCGAGCTCGCCCGAGTCGCTGCAGCAACTCGATACTGGTCTCTCTCCAAAGCATCTATCTCCTCTCTAAGTGTATCTGCATGCTTAGTTGTTTTCTTTTTCTTTTCAGAAAAAAAGATTTTTCTAGCACCAATCACATCGGAAACTAACAGTGTACGCCCCCATGTTGACGTCCCTTCCCGACTACCTCGGTAACTACGTCTTTTCCTTCCTCATAATAAGTACCATTTTCCTTCATCTCTATCTCTTTACAATAAACAATATATAATGTATAATTGATTGATTAATATAAATATATATATAACAGTTATATAAAATGAATATAAATATTACCAATTCGTGAAGTCTTCCTGTCAATACGCCTTCTAATAATAGGTGTGGTCCAAGTTCAAATAACTTTGTGACAGGATTGCAAATTGCTCTGCTAACGGTATATATTCTTGAACGTCTATCTTCCATATGAGCTAGATGTGGGTAGCGTAAGACAAGCTGATTCCATCTATCTTCCCATACTTTATCCAATCCTAGAAATCCCCCACGCCCTACACGAGCAGGATCAATGTTTTTTCCCGCACTAATCTTGGCCTTTTGACTTGTTTTCTTCAAAAAAAATTAAATAAATACTTTTAATACAAATTACAACATTTAATAATAAGTAATCAAAAAAATACCTCAAAGTCTTCGGATAAAGCTTTTGAAACAAAAGAATCCCAATGACTCATATCCAAATCTTCGTATTCTTTGATAGGAGATTTATCTTTTTTAGCGTATTTATTTACAAGAGTATATCTGAAGTTTCTCATCGCGACTTTTCCCAGTTTGATAATTGTACTTTTTGCATCATCGTTAGGTATATTCCAGTCTTGCTACATATTTAAAAACATTAAACATAAAAAGTAACAAATATACAATTTAAAAGTAAAACAAAAAAGATACAATACCTTAAGGGACACCCATACATCATTGTACAGTTGTTTGTGTATGTCTTTAACTAGTTGATAATAAGGAATCTTTTTTCTAAACGCTTTACCAACCCATGACATGAAAAACGCTGCATTTTCTCCAATCGCTACACCATTGCTATCGAATTCAATTTTAAAATCTTTCGGATCTTTAATCATCTTCAAACATTTTGCGGTTCCATGCTTGCGCTTAGGTGGCATTTTTACTAAACCAAAAAAATTAAGAAACAAAGTGGCATAAATACAAAAGCTTACCAAGAAAAAAAACTCGGTTCTAGAAGATTTAGCCTTATCTAGACACCATCACAGTTACATACAAAACCATGGGTGAAATTATGGTAGAAACAATTGACTATTAGGGAATAAATAATTACCTCTTAGATTAGGGCAAGACAATTTCTATCGATAACTTCTGCCGTTGTAATCTATATAACTATAACACTAAAATGATAAGTATCAAGTCAAAAACAAGAATATTGGACAACTGTCTACAATATGAACAGGTGAAGCTCTCAACAGGAAAACCATCAATAATTCTACACAGTCCCATCTACAATTCAACCTAAACACATCTCATATCAGTACACCACTCAACACAACTCATAACAATCTTCAAACAGTCCAAATGACTACGAAATTCCACTATAACTCTGTATCAAAATCCTACTAGTTCTGGTAAGCTAAACCTAATTTGAAACATAACCGATTCCTGTTCTTGATTTTCGAACGATTTTGCGAAGTTCAAAAACCCTAACTCGTGAAGATTCGAAATTTGTATGTAAGCAAACATATAAACAGGTTATGCGTACTCTGTGTGTGTGTGAGATAGTGCAATGGAGAGATTACCTGAAGATGCAGAAACTGTAAATGTGTTTCAGATTGAAGGTGATAAGAAGGATTTAAAGACGAAAAAAGAGAGAGAAAGAGTGGGGTTGCAATTATATGGAACGAACCGAAAACGCGAGGCTAAGAGATTATATATATCTTATAGATCTATAGATTACAATGGCCTTGGTTTGGGTTATAGAGTTATAAACGTGGTGGGCCTAGTATTTTGTTTTTAAAACAGTTTGTATATTGTATAATTTGTGCCAGTATGTATATTATTAAAGATGGATGTATATTATTAAATTGGTATACATGAAACAAATAATTTAATGTTGTGTAATATTAAATTTTTTGTTAATTAAGAAATTAAATGTTGAAATTTAATTAATAAACGTACTAAATTAATTAACCAACACACGCAATGCACCATCTACTTAACAAATATACGTTTACATTTTTAAATAAATGCATTTTCCAACAAAGTTTAAAATTAAATAAAACCGCACGTCTTCTTCAATCTTTATCTTGGTTTTCGATCATCCCTGCAAAAAAAAAATTCTTTATTAATAAGCTAGCTTTAAAAATATACGAATAAATAAAAATATAGATATATCATATCAACCTTTATTATTTAACTTTTCGTGTTTTATCAACATATATTCCTTCGTCATGGTCGGATCGTAAGTATGTGGTGCCATCAGTTCCAGAGTCGTTTATTGATTGAATACCGACAGAAAATGGTGGTAACTCGTCAAACTGGTCGTATTCTTCCTCGTCAACAACTTGATCAACACCGAGAATCCGTCGTTTACCTTGCAATACTATGTGGTACCTTGGTTTGCTCGGGTCATTAACAAAAAACACTTGTGTGGCTTGACTTGCGAGAATGAATGGTTCTGATTTATACCCATCTGTCGTAAGGTCGACAAGTGTAAAACCATATTCGTCGACTTTAACACCAGTACGATTATTGACCCACTTACATTTGAATAAAGGTATAGTGAATTCATAATAATTTAACTCCCATATTTCTTCTATGACACCATAATATGAGTCTTCAGCGATTCTTAATCTTGTGTCGGGATCCATTCTGTCGAATTCCGTACTTGAGGCTATTATTGTAACTCCGCTATTTTGCGTTGCACTTTTTTCATCTTGACTTTTAGTGTAAAATGTATAACCATTAATATCATAGCCTTGGTAAGATCTTACCCTAAAATTTGGCCCCTGCCCCAACCTTTCCACGGTTTTATCGATATTTGGTTGATCTTAAGTTTCTGCAACCTTATTCTTCATCCATTCAGAAAACTCCTCGTTATGTTTCGTTTTATACCATTTTTCTGTCTTTTGCAAATTTGTCGACCGTAATTCTTTCATGTGTTTTTCAACATACGAAGTTAGGCATGTCATATGCTGTAGAACGACAAAGTGTGCGAGTTGTAGATTCTTATCATCTGGGACCATTAATTTCATACCAGTTACTCCCACACCTGCAAGTCGACCCGAATGACGAGTTATAGGAACACCGATACTTTTGACACCTTCCAAATAACCTGTGAATAAATCAATTATTACATTGTAAATTATATTTAACAAAACTAATTTATATTTTAAATGGTATTACCTGTGCAGAACTCAGTCACCTCTTCAGAAGTATATCCTTCAACAATACTGCCCTCAGGTCGATAACGGTTTCTTACATAACCTTTTAAAAATCCCATATATCTTTCAAAAGGGTACATGTAACGTAGGAATACAGGACCACGAAACTTAATCTCTTGTATGATATGAGATACCAGGTGAACCATTATATCAAAAAATGACGGCGGAAAGTACATCTCTAGCTCACAAAGGGTAATGATAATTTCCTTTTGCCATTCATCCAAGTCTTCGGGATCAATAACCTTTGAGTGAATCTTATTAAAAAAACAAACAAAGTTTTGTGATTGTATGTCGGATGTTCTCTGGTAACAATCCACGAACTGCAATAGGAATCATGTGTGTCATCAAAACATGACAATCATGAGACTTCATACCAAGCAATTTACAGTCTTTCATCGACACCAACCTTTTAATGTTTGCAGAATAGTTAGATGGAACTTTAATATCGTGCAAACATTTACAAAACTTTGTTTTCTCTGCTTTTGACATGGTATAACACGCAGGCGGCAGATAAATACCATTGGCTCTCTCAACAGGGGCAAGCTCTTTACGTATTCCCATCTCTTCCATGTCTTTACGAACTTTAATCCCATCTTTAGTTTTATCAGAAATGTTTAACAACAAGCCTAACAAACTATCACATATATTTTTTTCAATATGCATAATATCTAGGCAATGTCGAACGTCCAAACATTTCCAGTAAGGTAAATCCCAAAAAATTGACCTCTTTTTCCAACTGCCTCCTTTCTCATTACGAGTTCTTTTTCCCAACACGGTATTTATGTTTTCAACTCGTGAAAATGCATCAAAACCTCTCCTAACTCTTCTCAGCTCGGTTTTTCCGTCAAACTCTTTTGTTTTTCTTCGATAACGGTGATTATACGGAAGAAATCGTCGATGTCCCATATATACTATTTTTTTGCAATTATTTAACCATATTGAACTTGTTTCATCTTCACATACAGGGCAAGCTTGTTTACCTTTCGTACTATATCCTGGCAAATTGGCGTATGCTAGAAAATCACTTATGGTGCAAAAAAGCATGGCTCTCAAATTAAAGTTCTCCTTTTTATAATCGTCATAAACGTTTACGCCTGTAGTCCATAGTGTTTTCAAGTCATCAATCAGAGGAGATAAATAAACGTCAATGTCATTACCAGGCTGTTTTGGACCCTGAATCAATAATGACATCATTATATATTTTCGTTTCATGCATAACCATGGTGGAAGGTTGTAGATACATAAAAGAACCGGCCAAGTACTATGACAACTACTCATGTTTCCAAAAGGATTGATACCGTCTGAACTAAGACCAAACCGTATATTTCTAATCTCGTTACCAAAATCTGGAAATTTATAATCAATATTTCTCCACTGAGGTGAATCCGCCACATGTCTTAAATTTCCATCATTTTTACGCTCATCAGAATGCCAACGCAATAATTTTGATTCCTTAGCATTAACAAATAAACGTTTCAGTCTCGGTATAATGGGCAAATACCACAATAATTTAGCCGGTGGTCCATTTTTCGTCACATCGTTATCATATTCATCAGTTTCATTTTTCCGCTTGTACCTCAATTCACCACATGTAACACATTTGTGACATTTTTCAAACTCATTTCTATATAGCATACAATCATTCGGACATGCATGTATTCTTTTAACTTTCAATCCCATTGGACACATCAATTTTTTAGCTTGGTATAAGGATATGGGTAACTCATTGTCTTTGGGAAGCATGTCATGCAAAATCACTAATAGACTTGTAAAACTCTTATCGCTCCGTCCGTTGTTCGACTTTAAGCTAAACAGTTTCAACACGGCACTGAGTTTAGAAAAGTTCTCATAACCAGCATATAACGGTTTTTCCGAATCAGCAAATATCTGTTGCAATTTTTCTTGATCACTGTCACCGATATTAGTTTCCAAATCATTGAACATGTCGTTTAAATTATCATTGTCCTCATTTAAATTGTTATTATCATCACTAATGTACGGATCATTGTTCTCATAATTATTACCGACTAAATTAGTCGGCGTTGCCATACGATTAGCAAGTGACTCCCCATGTTTTGACCAACAAGTATAATTATACATAAAACCATGTCTGAACAAATGATACTCGATATCTTTTTTTTCCTTAAATTCGGTAAAATTTTTGCATTCCATACAAGGACACGGAATGGATACATTTCCTTTTATCACACGATCATCTTTAGCAACCTTAAGAAAACTTTGCACGCCGCTAAAATATGTTGGGTGACAACGTCCAATTTTGTACATCCAATGACTACGACCATCCATCTGAAATTTTTAAATAAAAAAATTATATAAATGCATATATATGATGTGAATGAAAAAATCTAAAGTAATCTAAGGCGGTGGATCCTAACCCACTTTTTGATTATTCTATCTCATATATATATACGTTTTAACGGGTTGATTATTTTAAAAAAATCGACAGTATTTCCCTTTAACTCCTCAAGTATGCGTATAAAAAGCATACTCGATGGAGTATAAAGAGAAATTTATCGATTTTTTTTAAATAATCAACCCGTTAAAACGTATATATATCCTAAATGAGATAGAACAATAAAAAAGTAGTCCCAAAAGGGAACAATCTAAAATTAATCTCTAATAGGTTAATTTTAGACGGGTATAATCTAAAAGGTTTGTAAATCTAGATGATTAGTCACAAGCAATGATCACATAACAATACATAGATAATCTAAATAAAGGTGAAATTAGAAAAGAAAGAATATTACCTGGAGAATTTGCTAAATCAATCTGAATCTGAAATCAAAGTATGATCCTTTAATAATGATCTTATAACAAATAACAAATATGAATGAATGAAAAATTCATGAATCGCAAAGATGAAGCAGAGAAAAAGGAAGAGATGATATTTAAATTTATGAATTAGGTTAAGTATTATAGGTGGTTAAGTATTATTGGTTAACAAATCTGTAAATAAATTCAAATAACATTTAAAATATATATTAGGATAGTTTCAAAATTATATTGATGTTAATTCCTAATTAATAAGAAAAACTAAAGTTATATTAGGATAGTTATAGGATATATATTAGTATATTACGATATATATTAATATATTAAGATAGTTTCAAAATAAAACACCAGATAAAACGGTTCCTTCCTAATACACCGTTTTAAATGTTATTGTTATTCCAAATTTAAATTTACTTTTTACAGCGGTTCTAAATTATTAATATATTTAAATATCAAAACCGTTTTAAATGTTATTTACGTTAAAATCGCTTTATAATTGTAATCAAATTCTAATTATTTAACCCTTTTAAATGTTATTTACAGCGGTTGGAAAAATAATATAAATTTAAATTTAAAAACCGTTTTAAATGATCACAAATCAATTAAATTGAATTTTCTGTAAATTTAAAAAGTATAGAAATAAAAAAACCGCTTTAAATGATTGCCTTAAAACCTTCCGTTAAAAGCTACAAACGAATTTAAAGCAGTCAATTTCTTTTTTAGAGCGGTTTAATGTAAAACCGTTTTAATTAAAAACTTTTAACCGTTTTAAATGAACATTTTTGTAGTAGTGATAGGAGTAATCATTTTGATATGTAATTCTTGTAAACAACAAAGATATTTATAATACAAAGAGTTAAAAGGTTATTTATAGAATACAAGTGCGGTCGTTATTTAAACGCTATTCGTTGTTTATGTTATTACTATAGCAATGAGGAGTGTCTCGTCGTATGTCTTATTGTGCCATGCGACTATTCAAGACCATTGTATGGTCATTAGGTATGATACCTTTTCTCATACAAACATGTTACCGAACTTGTAACGTTAGTACACATTTAATGGTCGTCAGGGCCGGTCCCGAGAATCCTCAAAACGTTTTGGGCCAGGGACATGTAAAAAAAGCGGGCTCCATAATACAAACTCATAATGGCATAATAAAAAACTACAACAAACGAATAACGATTAACAAATCATACATAACGATTAATGAATCATGATGCATACCTCGAATAGTCTAGTGAGACTTTTTTAATTTCTAAGTGGGTTAATAGGATAAATGGATAATACAAGTAGTGGACATTTTTTAATTTATAAGTGGGTTAATAGGATAAATGAATAATACAAGCAGTGAGTATTTTTTAATTTCTAAGTGGGTTAATAGGATAAATGGATAATACAAATAGTGAGCCTTTTTTAATTTCTAAATGGGTTAATAGGATAAATGGATAATACAAGTAATGGATATTTTTTAATTTCTAAGTGGGTTAATAAGATAAATGGATAATACAAGTAGTTAGTCTTTTTTAATTTATAAATAGGTTAATAGGATAAATGAATAATACAAGTTGGGCCTTTTATAAAAAATACACACACATATATATATATATATATATATAAAATATATATATTTTTTTTAAAAACTACGGGCCCCTTTGGAGACCGTGCCCCGGAAGGTCGCCCTCCCCGCCCCCCTAAGGGCCGCCCCTGGTGGTTGTTATTATTACTATTGGTGAATTTAGCGTCACTAAGTCATTTCAGTTCAGTTAGATTTACTTAAGACCAAAGGGAAATAAGAATAAACATTGATACGAGTTAGGACGTGTGGAGTACACGCCCGTTCAAGACTATTCTTATTTAAGGCACCAAGGAATCCCGGGTTCAAGGGGGCAGCGTCCGAGGTGAGGTCCAAGGACCAGAGCTTTTGAAAGTTGCTTCAGATTTGCATAGTTGAAACCTTTGTAATTTAGCATATTCTTGGAAACCTTTGAATCTGCAAGGTACAAATCATGCTTAATATAAATTGTTCAACCATAACATTAGGTAGCAAAATTTATACCCACAAATAAAATAGTGGCCCCATCGATGATTCTTCAGGTTAATCAACAGGAGAAATTTGATGCACGAACCTTATCTGAGATGACCCGAATACGTCCTGAGTTGTTACAACGCATGACCCGACCTGTTTATGTAGCCATGTATAATATATTAACCTGAAGCATATAGGTAAGACCGACTTCAACCATGTTTTGGGTAAAAATTATGTTATATAACTTTGTAACCAAATTTAGTAAGTGAGGTAGTGTGCTTGTCGAATTTGTAAAGAACAACGTATATAAAACAGTAAATCAACACGAGTGTTTGCGAGGAAAGCCCTTGATCCTTGATGATCTCCGGTACAAAACCTCGGAAGCCGACTGAACTTCGGGCTGCCTTGATAGCTTTTATAAAATTGAAGTAAACGAGTACATAGAGAGCGAAATAAGATCGTTTGCTAGGTGTTACAAAAGTTTGCGAGTGAGTTGTGTGTTTCCTATACGATCCTATCGCTAAATAAATATAAAAATGATCCAAACCAACTTTGCGAAAATAAAGGCTTGACTCTATCTTCTTCTTGCGACCGTTAGTCCACTTATCGTGCGTATTTCCCACGTGGTCCACGTCCTACTAACCGAGTCTTCAGGTAAGTATAACGTTACGACTGTTTCTCCTGCGAATAACAAACAAAACAATGGGCAAATAGCCGTTAATAACAATATTCAGGATACCGAAGTTACCAGGATCTTGGATTCTGGATCATGTATGTTTCAGGATCCTGCTTGAAATTCATCCCATAACAATTGTCCCCAAAATTTGACAGCTGTATACACGAGTTACAACTGTTAAGTTTTCAAATTTTGAATTTTGAAATTTAACCGGCTGCTTGATAAGACGTGGTGCGAGAAACGAGGTGATGATACGGTGTCGTTCGAGGCGGTTTCATTATTACCCTATATTTACTTTTCCTTTTTATTAATCCCAACTTTATCTTCTTCATATTTCTCTCTGGGATCTCAGGTAAAAACCTCTCTTCTTCCTCTTAACTCTCTGATTTTTGCATCAAAAAAGGACGAAAAAGAATACTCGATCATCTTCATCTTCCGACAATCTTTATAGTCAGAACTTGATAGTTAACCCGGATTCCGAAAAATGCACTTTCACCGATCTTGAGATTCAATCCCTTGAATCCGGAGGCTTTTTCCCAAAAAATACTATTTTTAGACCATTCGATCCTAAGACCAGAGCGGATTTTACTTCAGAGAGTTGGGTCTGTTTCACGTATCCCTTTCCTTTTTCTCTTGGTTTCACGTACCCCTTTCCTACTCTTACCACCGAGTTCTTTAGGAAAACCGGTCTGAGTTATGCCCAAATCATGTCGATGATCCGGCGAACTCTGGAATTTCTGATTCGTCATCACGCCATTGACTTTTCTACTTCCGATTTGGCGCACGTCTATAACCTAAGAAGCCATGGCTCTTCCCGCTTTTTGTTTCAAATCAGACCTGGCATGACCCATTTGATCTTGAAAACAACCTAGAATGATTCCAACTGGAAAAATAATTTTTTCAGTGTGAGGAGAGGAGGGATTCAATCCCTGATGGGGATAAGTTGCAAGTCAAATGGATCATTAAGGGTAGGATTCTGTCTTGTAGGATCCCTATAATTTTGACATCCGTGATACTGACTATTGATTTTCTTTTACTTTACAGCGACAAAGTTTTCTGATCTAGCTCCTGCTTCCTCCGAGACCGCCAAGAAGGTTGACGCCTTCTACAGTATCGATCCCATTGAGAGGACCTTCAAGTTCAGGATTTCCTCGGTTGAAGCGAGTCCAAAAGGTTCTTCCTTCGATTCCGAAATGTCTGGTAAGAAATACAATGCCACAAAAAGAAGCCTAAGCAAGCCGCTACTCCAGCACCCAAACCGGATGCTCCTAAGCCTGAGGTCTCTGCTGCTCACCCTAAGCCATCGTCTAGCAAGAAGCGAAAAATCATTGATCCTGCTGAACTGGCCATTCAGGAATGCTCTGATTTTGCTGATGTTCACAAGAAGCTGCATAACCTCAGCCATCTGGTAAGAAATGTTCATTATCCTGGATCTTGAGCTTAATCCTGCATTTATATTAACATATACATTGTATATAATAGGCTAAGGATAAAATGACCATGTTCTACGATCAACTTTTAAAGGAGGTTGAGGCGAACAAGCTGAAGATTTCCGAATTGCAAAGGAACGAAGCTGCCAAGAGCAAAAAGCTATCTGATGTCACCAAGGAGCTTAGCAATGTGAAGGCAGAACTGTAGGACGTGCATCTCCAACATGCCCGGGATCTTGATGAGTCCAATGAATAGGCTAAGGCCTCAGCTGCGATGTCCATATTCCAAGCCAGAATCAAGATGGCTAAAGAAGCTGAGGACAAGGACTTTGAGAGGGCTACTTGGGATGTACCGGAGTGGAAAAGGCTTGTTGCTGAGTTGGGAGGAGAGCCAGTGCTGGAGGAGTAAGTGAGCAAATTGGTGGCTGAAGATGAGACTAAGGGTTCAGCGAAGGTAGCTGAGGAGCATGGAGCTGTTGTTGCTGGGAAGCAAGTTGTTCAGGGTAATGAGGGTAATGATGCCTAGACCTGAGCCCTGGTATTTGCAGTTCTTTATGTGTTTAAATTTAATCCTGTTGACCTATTGAACAATTTTATTTTCTTTGCTTTTGGGGATCCCTAAGAAGGATAGACAATTTGACAATCCGTGTCTTGGGTGGATGATTCCTTTTTTGGATGAAACCCGTGGCACATTTTAATTTCCTGTAGTTAGAATGGTAATTAGTAGCTTTTGACTATCCGTCATGATTGTTGTTTGGTTTGTTTTGATATATTTCTGAAAAATCAGGATCCTTAGGCATTTAGGATATAGGAAAATAGTTTTAGAAATATTTTCAAGATACCGGGTCTCAATAATTAGTTATAAATAATACATTTGCCTTTTATCAAATTCTGACTTAGGAAAGTATTGTTTAGTTTCGATAATTAGGGCAAATCATGACTTAGTCAAATAAATTTTGATTCTACCTTTAATGGTGAATTAGTAAGTAGCCTTAAGTATAAAAAATGAGATGGATAGATATACATACAAGACCTTTGACAAGTATTTTGAAATGTTACAACCTTGAGTTGTCCCCTGCGTTTGTTTGTCAAATACATCATGCGATCGGTAATTGAGTATCAGAATTCTCACGAATCTTCAATCCAATTAGGGGTCTTGAGTTAGCATATCAATGCTAGATATTTGGCTTAACACATAAGTGTTAAACACCTGTGACAAATTAAAATCGTGGGTCAAGCCAGTAATCGTGGGCCAAGCCAGTAAATGTGGACCAAGCCAGTCCTGAGTTAGCATGAAAATGCTAAAAACCTTAGGAGTAACAGGTCTGTTACTATCGTAGGATTCAAGATATAGCCAATAGTGATGAAATTATCAGCCACTTTTACATGGACTGGTCGCACCACCTTGAACTATACTTGAATATCGTGCGCTACAGGCGGAGTGTTAAAACTCAATTCTTAGAAAGGTGAAAACCTTTAAACCTTAGAAGGTATACAAGATACCTTATCTTAGGAGAGATGGCCAATCTCTATCTTCTGTCAGGATCCTTCCTACAAAACATGAAACCTTGGTGAAGGTGGGTGTTAGCCTGCCTAACACCCCTCCGACGCTCAAGTGTAACATTCTATTTTCAAACACCGATTAATAAATCATTAAAACAAGCGGAATCATTCGTCCCAAGAGAATTTTTTTTACTGTTCGCGTGTCGCGAACTTCTGGAGCCCTCCCTCCGCGTGCCGCAAGGGAGTCCCAAAAACAAAATCCGGAAAACCAGGTCTTAAAGTGTCGCGAAGACCCCGCCCTGGCTTTTTGCATGGCGCGAAGACCCCTTTTTCACAGAAAGTTTTTGCATCTGCAGATTTTCAACATTTAGCAAATTCCCAACTTTTACCATTTCAACTAGACACCAAAATTTCCCAATCACTTGGGTTTTTGAGAAAAGCATTCAAAACACCATCTAAATACATCAAAACACAATTTCATGTATAAATTTACATCCATTAGATGGACTTCAAACTACACCCGAAATCATCAAAAAGTGCATACGAGAATCCAACATTCGCCATAGACTTGACCTTGACTATCCTGGAGCTTTTCCTACACAACACCACATATAACACCATTAGTAATAAAGATAAAACATATCAAACAAGTAAATACTACTTGTTTTCACCCATTCACCCATTTGACCCGTTTCCACCCAATTTGTCATTAGGCTACATATCATTTGCATTTCACCTATAAGTTTCATTCTTTTCATTTAACATACATGATTAACACATTTCCACTTCCACTATGGCACATAGGCCATAACTTCATTACCACATTTCTATTATGATTCTTAGATCATAACTTCATTTTCACATATCTATAATGGTACTTAGACCATAACTCCATATCCACATATCCATTATGGTACTTAGACCATAACTCCATATCCACATATCCATTATAGTGTTAAAACAATTACTACATTCTTTCACTTATTCGTACACCTCTAAACACATTCATACCACATAACACATTATGAAATTTAAGACATTATGCATACAACATTGCATATAATACCATTTATCATCAATTACTAAATAAGTGCAAAAGCACTTACCTTTCGGGTTAGAAGATCCCGCACCACCTTCAAGTTTTGCAATTTGATTACCTAAACATATACACCTAGTTTAGTAATCTAACCGTACATCAAAATCACATTATAATTGGGTTTACAACCCAATTTCCATTTCCAACCCAAACTGACTCGTTTGAGTTATACTCATAACCAAACACCCTCTTCACCCCAAACTCATCTACTTCAGTTTCATTATCCTTACCTTAACACTAATTTTTTTATTAAATTTTTATCATTAGGTTAATTTGGTGTTTGTTCAAGTGTCTAACATCATATAAACACTTAATCATTATTAAATCATCATAATCCAAAAAACCCCAATTTCTCCATATGAACACTAACTTCTCATAATCAAAATCAAAGGGTTCTAGGATGTTAATCACCATTATTTACCTTTAGTTTAGCTAGATTATCAACAATCTAACACCAATTAACCACATGCATCATAAATTTTTGGATTTCTATAAAACCCACCTACTAGCTCATCAAAGGTGAAATCAATGGAAGATAATCACTTACTTGATGTTAGGAAGGTGATGTGTGAGCCAAAACCTTCACAAATACAAGCTCAAAAGCATGATTTTGGATTCAATTTCGTTTTCTCCTTTTTCTCTCTTGCACAAGAACGACCAAACACAAAATGAAGTCTTAATTTTGACTTCTTCTAGTCAAATGGCAGATTTTTAGCCATTTTACACCTTTAGCCCCTAAACTTCCATTTCACCCATTTCATTCCAAAATTAGATAAAAACTAATATAATCCCATTACTAACTTGAAAACCACTTGTTTCAACTTATTTCTAAAATATTATTTTCACATAATATTTATTAGAATAATTATTTATTTATAACGAAACCCGGATTTTGGTTCGTTACAAATCAGCTCTCCTTATTTGGGTTTTGTCCCCGAAACCCGTCTTCACATAAAAAGGTTCGGATAATATTTGAACATTTCCTCCTCGGTTTCCCACGTCATTTCCGCTCCCTTCTTATGTTTCCACCTCACCAAAACTTGGCTAATCTCCTTATTGTGTAATCGCTTCACTTTTCTATCCAAGATTGCCACCGGTTCTTCAACATAATTCAACTTTTCATCCAGTTCAATATCATCCAATGGAACAAAAGTAGATTCATCCGCCAAACATTTTCGTAAATGAGACACATGAAACGTGTTATGAAGTCTACTTAGTCCCTCCGGTAGCTCCAAACGATAAGCTACCGCACCCACCCTTGCTATCACCTTAAACGGTCCGATAAAACGTGGACTTAACTTCCCCCGATTCCTAAACCATATCACTCCTTTCCAAAGAGAAACTTTCAAAAGCACAAAGTCCCCCACTTGAAACTCAATCGCCCGCTTTCTATTATCCGCATAGGACTTTTGGCGATCTCGAGCCGCCTTCAAGCGTGCCGTTATTTGGTCAATGCTACTATTAGTTTCCTTGACCACCTCTTTACTACCAAGTTCCTGTTAACCAATTTCACCCCAACACACGGGTGTTTAACATTTCCTCCCATACAATGCCTCAAAAGGCAGCATACTAAAACTAGAATGGTAGCTATTGTTGTACGAAAATTCCGCCAACGGTAAATGAACGTCCCAATTTCCCCCAAAATACAAAGCACACGCTCGCAACATATCCTCGAGCGTTTGAATCGTCTGCTCGCTTTGACCATCCGTTTGTGGATGATAAGCGGTACTAAAATTCAATCTAGTCCCCATATCCTCATGGAATTTCTTCCAAAAATGAGAAGTAATTCTCGTATCACTATCCGATATAGTCGTCACCGGTACACCATGACGCGACATATTTTTTTTCACATACATTTCCGCCAATCTATCCGATGAATACGTTTCCTTTATAGGAAGGAAATGTGCACTCTTTGTCAACCGATCTACTACTACCCATATCACATCATAACCCTTTTGAGTCTTTGGTAGTTTAGTGATCGAATCCATGGTTATGTTCTCCCATTTCTAAAGTGGTATTTCAAGCGGTTGAAGCTTTCCATATGGCTTTTTATGCTTCGCCTTTACCCTTAAGCATGTAAGACATCTCTCCACATACTTAACAAAATCACACCTCATACCGGGCCACCAAAAATGACACCTCAAATCATAAAACATTTTTGTGGCCCCCGGATGGATAGAATACTTGGATTTATGCGACTCATCCAAAATAGTTGTCATAACACTTGACAACCTAGGTATCCAAATTCTATCAAAGCATGTCTTCAACCCCGAATTATTTTATCCAAGCTCGTCAACATAAGAAACCATCCGTTCCTTCTTCAAATCCCCACCAAGTGCTAATACTTGAGCCTCTCGAATTTCGTCAATAAGAGATGATGACATTGTCATCATGAATGACTTCACTTTAATATAGTAATTCTATCCGCCCTCGCTACTCCCCCAAGGTTATCTCCGTCTTTAATGGTTCATTCGACAACGACACGTAGTTTGTCTACTTATTGCACCAATTAGTTCGCCCACTATCTAAGATAGTCACTGTTTCATTTAGACGAAACGTTTATCATTTATCTCATCTTCACCATGAAATAACAACAGTTCTAACCTCCTAACGATTTCGTATATGGTCACGTAAAAAGTATTATGGAGTCCACTCATTTCATCTGAATAGTTCCAAACATTAATCAATTCACCAAATAAAGTTCCTATGTTGGACAACCAAACGAATCGTGGACTTATCCTCCCATGATCTCAAACCCGAATCACTACTTTTCAAAGGAAAACTTTTTGAAATGTCAAGTTTCCATTTGGATTTCAACACTCCTAACCATGGGATACTTGAATTTTTGAACCACTTAAACGAGTAGTCAACACGTTTGACAACTAAGGAAATCTAAGTTCTAATCCCACGTCACCCACCTCTTAATTGGAAATTTCAAAACTACCTCACCAATCCACCCATTGAGACTCAAGGTATCAAGTTCATACCTCTTGGGATTCGAGGATCCCAACACCCATACATAACGCCCCTTGAAGCTCGAGTCTTCAACTCAACCACTCTTCACCGATAAAGCAAACAACCTCCTCAAGTAAGGATACGACAACTTCCTTATTTGAATCCTCTTTTACAACACTAGAAGGAAGATCCCTATCCGCGACCCAAACACCCTAAGTATCTCCATCGACTTAACCATAAGTCATCCTTTGAGATTTAAGGATCTCAATCACCGAATCCACCTTTGAAGTTCGAAGACTTCGTTTTCAAACACCGTTTGTGAAGTCCAAAAGGCTTCCAACATCATTTATGAAGTTCTAAGACTTCATTCCACCTATGTACATTTCACCCCTTTATATACATATTTCACCTATGTATATCACCGATTACGTACAATGTACATTTTAACATTTACCCCTTGACCAAAAAGTTCATAAACTGCGAGACCTTTAGTCAGTTTTATCCTATCACCGACTGTCAGTGCCAATACACACTCTTCCATTTTCCCTTTCCACCGAAAAGTTATGTGCTCTAGAACAAAGCATACATGTGCAATATACCAAATCTCCTTTCTCAACTGGAATACTAAGTATCCCTTTATATCCCTGGTTGATGTCAATGACACAAGCCATGTGTATACACCAGATCGTAAACCTCGTGTTTCACTGTCTCTAATGAGAACATATTAACACGTCACCCCTTTATCATACTTGACAATGATATGGTTACTAAGTAACCCAACACCTCTTTTACACTCATCTGATCAAAATCCATGTGATCGTTTCGTCCACAACCCCATGTTATTAAAACATGTAAACATCAACATTATGACACCCTCATTGTTGATCGTCCGAATCCATCGATCTGCTTAGCCTTTCATCCAACACAACGATCGAAAAGCTTTAGTCACGACTATAGTGATTAGAAATGCGTGACCCATAAGCCTAAGCAAATTTCTAATTTTCTCCCCATTTGTGTTATCCTCCAGACATATAGCAATGTCTGGCATTTCTTCTCATAAAGGGTTTCTAGCTCGGCTAGGATGTTTCGGCTTTCACGAAGCTACTTCTCATTTACTCTTCGTTTTCCACTTATCTCCTGTGTTCAACCTTCCCTTGCGCATTTAATAATGGACTCCACCTGAGTTGTACTCCTATACGCAAGGATCCCCTTTGTAACGTCAACAGATAGCATCGAGAAACCCGATCTATCTACATTTCTTCGATGATTCCAAGATTCGAGCGACCTCGACTAGTCATAAAACACTTGCCCGAAATCTTGTTGATCACCTCTGCTGTCCACTGTACGTGAAGGAACTCTTCCACTATGCCACCCACCATGGCTTGCAATTGATGGTATTTCAACGTTACCTCTTATATCCCCCGATGCAGGTGCCTTCACACCATTAAGCCTTTCTCTCTACGGATAAAAAAAATCCACCAATTCTCCGCCACGACCCGAAGTCGACTCATCGCTAGTAATGCACCTTCTTTCAATCACAATGGATTGCTTCAAAGCCAATACCATTATAGTGATTCATTGCTGATTAATCGATGATTAACTCTCACCCTTTAACTCCTTTGGTTCGCATACCATGAACCCCTTATAAAAACAAGGTTTTCCTTCCACTTCGGTTCGCAAACCGTTATACTTCCCGCTCTCTAGGCTTCATATGGTTCCTCCCAAGGATCGCCTCAAGGATCCCTATCTTCCTCGAAGGAAGATCGATACAACATGATAGAAAGCTCTAGCCATCCTCCGCTAGATTGATACATTCTATTACTCCCAACCCATTCCATGTTCCTCATCACCCGCTAGGTGATACACGTCTAGACTCTAACATACTTGAGTCCTTAAGATAACTTTCATCCACCAATTCTTCTACTTACACATGTGCCCCTTAGTCTCCCCTACCAATTTTAACTAAGTTATAGATGTTCTACCCACTTATAGGTCTTTAATCTACCCACTTGTTAAGACACTATATCTTATCTATGTGTATATGTATTACCCCCATCTAATCATCCATATACATACATTCATACACATATAATCACCTTCACCTACTCCTTGCTAATGTTCAGTGTTATATGGTTATCATAACGACCCCTACACATATTTTCTTATCAATCACATTGGCCAGATATGTTTAATAATACAATATGACCAATTGTAATTATCATATCCATACAACAAATCACAACACAAGATTCGACACACATAAAACTTTGTCATTCAATCGTACATATACATATACACCATACACATAACCACCTTTATCAAAACATTACTAACCTTTCACTTCCGAAAGCTCCGAGTCTTAGTCAAGTCCTTCTTGGATTCTCGTATCATTCCCCCATATCAAGAGCATCCGGTTTGCGTTTGGCGCCTCGCACACCAAATCCCTCAAACCATCGCTCTGATACCAACTTGTAACACTCTATTTTCAAACACCGATTAATAAATCATTAAAACACGCGGAAGCATTCGTCCCAAGAGAATACTTTTTTACTGTTCGCGTGTCGCGAACTTCTGGAGCCCTCCCTTCGCGTGCCGCGAGGGAGTCCCAAAAACAAAATCCCGCAAGCCAGGTCTTCGCGTGTCGCGAAGACCCAACCCTGGCTTGTCGCGAAGACCCAACCCTGGCTTTTCGCGTGGCGCGAAGACCCCTTTTTCACAGAAAGTTTCTTCATCTGCAGATTTTCAACACTTAGCGAATTTCCAACTTTTACCATTTCAACTAGACACCAAAATTTCCCAATCACTTGGGTTTTTGAGAAAAGCATTCAAAACACCATCTAAATACATCAAAACACAATTTCATGTATAATTTTACATCCATTAGATGGACTTAAAACTACACTCGAAATCATCAAAAAGTGCATACGAGAATCTAACATTCGCCATAGACTTGACCTTGACTATCCTGGAGCTTTTCCTACACAACACCACATATAACACCATTAGTAATGAAGATAAAACATATCAAACAAGTAAATACTACTTGTTTTCACCCATTCACCCATTTGACCCGTTTCCATCCAATTTGTCATTAGGCTACATATCATTTGCATTTCACCTATAAGTTTCATTCTTTTCATTTAACATACATGATTAACACATTTCCACTTCCACTATGGCACATATGTCATAACTTCATTACCACATTTCCATTATGATTCTTAGATCATAACTTCATATCCACATATCCATTATGGTACTTAGACCATAACTCCATATCCACATATCCATTATAGTGTTAAAACTATAACTACATTCTTTCACTTATTCGTACACCTCTAAACACATTCATACCACATAACACATTATGCAATTTAACACATTATGCATACAACATTGCATATAATACCATTTATCATCAATTACTAAGTAAGTGTAAAAGCACTTACCTTTTGGGTTAGAAGATCCCGCACCACCTTCAAGTTTTGCAATTTGATTACCTAAACATATACATCTAGTTTAGTAATCTAACCGTACATCAAAATCACATTATAATTGGGTTTACAACCCAATTTCCATTTCCAACCCAAACTGACCCGTTTGAGATATACTCATAACCAAACACCCTCTTTCACCCCAAACTCACCTACTTCAGTTTCATTATCCTTATATTAACACTAATTTTTTTATTAAATTTTTATCATTAGGTTAATTTGGTGTTTGTTCAAGTGTCTAACATCATATAAACAATTAATCATTATTAAATCATCATCTTATCATCATAATCTAAAAACCCCAAATTTCTTCATATGAACCCTAACTTCTCATAATCAAAATCAAAGGGTTATAGGATGTTAATCACCATTCTTTACCTTTAGTTTAGCTAGATTATCAACAATTTAACACCAATTAACCACATGCATCATAAATTTTTGGATTTCTACAAAACCCACCTAATAGCTCATCAAAGATGAAATCAATGCAAGATAATCACTTACTTGATGTTAGGAAGGTGATGTGTGAGTGATAAGTGACCAAAGTTTCATGCATTAAAGGGTGCAATATGTTTTATTTATGCAAATTAATATGGGGAATACAAAAGTTTTGTGTAGCTATGCATGTGCAGGTGTTGAAAGCTTAAAGTATGATTTTGAAAGATATTAGGTGAGAGATGCAAGAGTCGGGAGAGACACGGAGAAAACAAGGTAGAAACTCAGGACCTGGCGTAAGCCTACTCCGCCCAGCGTAGGCCTACTCCGAACCAGTTCATTCACAGCAAACTTCAGTGTTGCGGAGTATGCTTACGCCACACCAGCAAGCTTACGCTGGTTACGTTATTTTGACACGGATTTTCGGGAAACTGCCGATTTTGAGAGTTTAAGTGGGGGTTTCTTCCCTAAATTCAAAATCATCTTTTTCTACACAGTTCTTGGGCGATTTTGGGGAGTTTTGGAGGCTAGAAACATATTATTGAAGATTGGTATCAAGAAATTGAAGAATCGAAGATGAATTCCACAACCATGAGCGGCTAACCCACCTGTAATCATTCCCGGGTGGATTGTTTGTAAGTTTTTAGGGTTTTATCATGTGCTAGTGTTGAGAAACAATTCTTGTAATCGTTTGGTTTGAAATACTTGAATCTTTGTGTTTAGTATGGTTATGAACTCACGGGAGTCGATAAATTCTTGCACCATTGACCCCGTTAGATGATAATTGCTATGAACTTTGATTTGTGTTGAATCTATTGATTAATCTAATTCTATATTGCATACATTTGTCTCGATTTCATTCGTGAATATTTTTTTACACTATTTGCCGATGATGTATGAATGTTGATGTTCTTGGTTAGATTTGGTTAATTTAATTTGGATAACCATTTGATTGTTTGAACTCATATGTTGGTGTGATAATCCCTAATTACTTGTGAACTTGAAACCCGGGTGTGACTCCTTTTTAATTATTATTTACAACTTAAACCGTTTATTTGCTACTTGATTACTCGTGATCGTTTTGCTAGTTGATAATCATTGCTTATTGGATTGGTTAATTTAACCTCAATCATTGCTTGTGTTTGGTCAGAAAGATCCATTGCAACTTCATAAATCACATTGTTAATTGAAGTTAAGCACCGACCACAAACTCTTCGTGGTTCGGCACCCTTCTTACCCTAACTAGTTTAAGGTGATTAGAACACTCTAATTCTTTATCTTTGACCGGTCCCTTCGACACCGACCAGTGAGCCAAAACCTTCAAAAATCCAAGCTCAAAAGCACGATTTTGGCTTCAATTTCGTATTCTCCTTTTTCTCTCTTGCACAAGAACGACCAAACACAAAATGAAGTCTCAATTTTGATTTCTTCTAGTCAAATGACAGATTTTTGGCCATTTTACACCTTTAGCCCCTAAACTTCGATTTCACCCATTTCATTCCAAAATTAGATAAAAACTAATATAATCTCATTACTAACTTAAAACCCACTTGTTTCATCTTATTTTTAAAATATTATTTTCACATAATATTTATTAGAATAATTATTTATTTATAACGAAACCCGGATTTTTGTTCGTTACATCAAGTCAGTACCTTGATAAAGAGTGATAAATATAAAAATAGGTAGGGATAGAAGACATACCAGTCTTAGTTAGAATCTAAGTTCTAACTTAAATAAAATAGGCTTTGAGATGGATAGCATTCTAGGATCTTGGCAGGATATCTCCCTCCATGTATGTCTTTGAGAACTTCAAGTGCTTTAGGATCCTCCAAGCATCTTAAGTATGGACATGCAATAGACTTTCTATACAAGACATCGTGTAATATTATAAAGCGAGATACCCTTATGCGAAAAGCCTTGTGATTCTTTTCATCACTTGGGATCTCTCCATTATGTAAATAGTTCTTAATAGGCGAAATCCAGGATCCTTGACTAGGTTCAAGAACCTGAATATTTGTTTCTTCTGTATTTGATACTTTGTTTGTCTTCTCAATTGCCGGGCTCAGGATATATATATGATCGGTATTGTAATTCCTTCTGGTATCTTAAGAGCCGAAGCAAGGTTTGCTAAGGCATCGGCTTCAACATTATCTTCTCTAGGTACCTGTGTGATGTTAAATATTTCGAATCTCACAGATAATTGCTTAACTATTGTGAGATACTTGGCTAACCTCTCACCCTTTACTGCATACGAGCCATTGAAATGGTTAGCAATTAAAAATGAGTCAACATATACCTGGAGATACCTGATTTTCATATCCCAAGCTAGTTGTAAACCTGATATCAGCGCCTCATATTCAGCTTCGTTATTAGTTGCCTGGAACTCACAGCTTATGGATTGGGGTATTATGTCCCCTTGTGGTGACTTCAGTATGATTCCTAGACCTGTTCCTCTGATATTTGATGCACCGTCAATGAATAAAGTTCACTTATCCTTGGATTCTTATAATAGTTGAACTTCAAGGTCTGCTTCATGTTGGATGTCACTACTGAAATCATCCACAAAGTCCGCAAGTGCCTGAGACTTTATTGCTGTTCTAGGTTCATATATGAGGTCATAGGCGCTGAGCTTGACTGACCACTTAGCCATCCTTCCAGACATCTCTGGCTTTCTTAAGACACACTTAATAGGGTAGTTAGTATTAACATGAATAGCATGAGTTTCAAAATAATGTATGAGTTTAGTGGATTCCATTATTAAAGCTAATATTAATTTTTCTAAATAAGAATACTTGGTTTCTGCTGCAAGTAGGCTTTTACTTACATAGTATACTGGATGATGTTGCCCTTTGTGATCCTTGACTAGGACAACACTTAAAGAGTGTCCGGATACCACCAAGTATAGGGATAATGGTTCGCCGTTTTTAGGTTTCATCAATAGAGGAGCTGTTGATAAGTAATCCTTTAGTAATTGGAGTGCTTGTTCATGCTTCTCTTCCAATTCAAACCTTTTATTCTTCTTTAGGATATCGTAGAACTCTTTGCATCTTTCTGAGGATCTTGAAATGAACCTGTTAAGAGCTGCTATTCTGCCAGTTAGCATTTGAACATCCTTGGTGTTTGCCGGGGATTTCAAATTGATGATTGCTTTGATTTGCTCCGGACTGGCTTCTATTCCTCTTTTGGTCACCATGTATCCAAAGAATTTTCCTGCCCCCACTCCGAAGTGGCATTTGGAAGGGTTCAGCTTCATGTTGTACTGGTCCAGGATATCCAATGCCTTTCTGAGATCTCTAGGATGATCCTCAGCTTTTTTTGATTTTACCACCATGTCATCGATGTAGACCTCCATGGTGTCCCCTATCTTGTCTTTAAACATCATGTTCACCAGCCTATGGTATGTAGCACCTACGTTTTTCAGACCAAAAGACATATCAATATAACAATAGACACCTGTTGGAGTCATGAAGGCAGTATCCTCCTGGTCTAAGGGTTCCATCTGGATCTGTTGGAATCCTGATGAAGCATCCATGAATGTCAGCATTTCGTGGCCTCCTGTAGCATCAACCATTGAGTCTATGTGTGGTAATGGAAATGGATATTTTGGACATGCTTTGTTTAAGTCTGTGAAGTCTACACAAAATCTCCATTTTCTATTCTTCTTCTGGACCACTACCACATTAGCTAGCCACCTTGGGAATTTTACTTCCCTTATCATTCCTGCTTTTAATAGTCTCTCGACCTCTTCCTGGAGCAAATTTTCTTCTCTTTTGGTGTATAGGCCTAAAACTATTATTAACACCCAATTTATGCGTAATAATATCTTTAGAAATACCCGTCTAATCTTCATGTTTCCAAGCGAAGGTTGAAGTTCTGCTCTTTAGTAATTCTATAAGACTTTGTTCAATATCCTTAGGGATATTTGTTCCAACAAGCTACTTGATGTCAGGATCCTTTGCACTTAGAGATAATTCTTTAACATCCCGCTCCTTGGTTTCCAGGACGTCCCGGGCTTGTTTCTTTAGTTGCTATGCTTGCCTGGTCTTGACGGAAGCTTTCATCGATGAAGTGTAACAATCATTTGCATCGTGCTGATCACTGTTGATTTTCACTACCCCCAAAAGGGTTGGCATCTTGACACATTGATGGTATGTTGAAGGCACTACCTTCGTATCATGTATCCAAGGCCTACCTAGGATGATATTATAACAAGAAAAAGAATCTATTATACAAAACTTTTGAATAGTGTTTACCCCTTCGATATATATCGGTAGCTTTATCTCTCCGACTGTGTTTTTGACATCTTCATTGAATCCTACCAGTACTGCAGATTTGGAGATAATTTCAGAATCCGAGATCCCTATTCTTTTTAGGACCTCATGTTGAATGATGTTTACTGAGCTTCCTTTAGTATCCTTTGAATGAAGTGATTTGCAATATATAGAGTGATTACTAGGCCATCATGATGAGGATCCTGCACGTTATCTCTGTCGTATTCGTCGAAGGAGATCACCTTTTCTTGAGTCAAGCTGGAGGTTCTGATAGGCCTGTCCCCTTTTTCTGTTTTTGATTCTTTGGCATTTCTTTTGGCTGCAGAGTAAGAAGTGTCACAAATATCAGATCCACCGGATTTGAAACCTATTACCTTGGCATCAGGCGGCGGGGATTTTGCTCTTTGTGGGATCCTGTCATGATCCATAGTCTGCTTCTTTCCTTTGCCTAGAAACTCCTTAAGATATCCCTTGCCCAAGAGATAGCTTATCTCTTTGCGTAGGGCAATACAATCTTCGGTAACATGTCCAAAATCCTCATGTAAAGCACACCATTTGGATTTGTCCTTTCCTTCGGTATTCTTCTCGAATTTACGGGGCCACCTAGCTTTATCTTCGAGATCCTGAATGGCATATATCAAACCAGTTGTGTCAAGTGAAAAACAATATTCGGATAACTTAGGATATTCTTCCTCTTCCTCGTCATCTTCTACAGCGTTGACCCTATGATTATCAGGTTTAGAATATGGCCTGGATCTATAAGGTTTGAAGGGTGCAGTTTCAATCTTTCGATTGGGTTGATTGTAACTGGTCGAAACATCCACCCTTTGCTGGATTTTCTTGTCATCTTCGAGCCTGATGAATCTTAGCATCCTGTTCCGGACTTCGTCAAGGTTCCTACAAGGATTCATAACAAGGTCTTCATAAAATTGAGAATATTTCTTTAGTCCCATTTTGAATGCTTGGACTGCAGTGGCAAAGTCAAGATTCGGGATATCTAGGGATTCTCGGCCAAATTTGCTGACATAGTCTCGGAGGGATCCAACGGGACTCTGAATTATCCTGTATAAGTCACTTGCTAACCTTTCAAAAGTTCTATTGCAAGAGAATTGATTGTTAAACAGGTTAATCAAATAAGCAAATGAAGTAATAGAATATGGAGGAACATTAAGTAGCCATTTTAAGGCTGATCCTGTTAAGGTAGAGCCGAAGCCCTTGCACAGACAAGCTTCCTTCAGGTCCAAAGGAATGGGGTTAATCTCCATCCGTCGTATAGTTTCATGTTGGGAGTTTGGAAGTGCTTGGGGATCTCAGCATCGCAAATGGGAGGAGCGAATCTGTAGGTCCTGTGACTGGTAGCGGACTTCTCAGGTATAGGTTGGACTACGCCTGGCACACTGGAGATCATCTCTCTCATCTTCTTCAGTTTCTTTGCCATGGAGGGAGTGATTCCTGTATCCTGTACAGATTCGTTAGCATTCAATAATTGATTGAAAGTGTTACCCATGCCGGTATTTCTGAAAGATAATCCTGGAGTAAATCCAAGATCCTAACTCGCAGTAACCCTGACAGCCGGAGTCGGCCCAGCGGTGGTGGTTCTGGTCCGCATGGGTAGGAAATCTCCCTTATGGACTCCTGACGATTTTGAATAGTCAAAATCCAAGATCCTTGGTTGCAGCAGGGTCGTCACTTCCACTGGTTTCTTTGATTCTTTGACCTTCTCAATCTCCCGAAACAGAATTTGGTTAGTCTTCCTCTGTTGTTCCATTTGTTGTTTCATCTTCGAGAACAGATTGAGTATATCATTGTTTGATATGATCACACGTCCACTAGCAGGTATTCCAGATCCCGAAAACCCCACATAAGTAGTTTTCTTTGACTGATTAACACTTTTTTGAAATGGAGGAGGAGGAATAGGGTTGACCAACCTAGAGCTTGAAGATGGAGCAGAAACAAAATTATTTTTGGATTGGGACGACATTTTTCAAATTAGCTTTGAAAGATAGTGATTGAACACAAATTTTAGCAAATATTTAAAGATGAAAAACACCACTTGCCCCACGATGGGCGCCAAATTATTTTGTGTAAAAATTATGTTAAATAACTTTGTAACCAAACTTAGTAAGTGAGGTAGTGTGCTTGTCGAATTTGTAAAGAACAACGTATATAAAACAATAAATCAACACGAGTGTTTGCGAGGAAAGCCCTTGATCCTTTATGATCTCCGGCACAAAACCTCGGGAGCCAACTAAACGTCGGGCTGCCTTGAGAGCTTTTATAAAATTGAATTAAACGAGTACAATGAGAGCGAAATAAGACCGTTTGCTAGGTGTTACAGAAGTTTGCGAGTGAGTTGTGTGTTTCCTATACGATCCTATCGCTAAATAAATATAAAAATGATCCTAACTAACTTTGCGAAAATAAAGGCTTGACTCTATCTTCTTCTTGTGACCGTTAGTCCACTTATCGTGCGCATTTCCCACGTGGTCCACGTCCTACTGACTGAGTCTTCAGGTAAGTATAATGTTACGACTGTTTCTCCTGCGAATAACAAAGAAAACAATGGACAAGTAGCTGTGAATAACAATATTCAGGATACCGAAGTTACCAGGATCTTGGATTCCGGATCATGTATCTTTCAGGATCCTGCTTGAAATTCATCCCATAACAAACCACGAGAATAAAACTAAAAAAAACAATTATCGGTCTTAAAGTTGAAATCTATTTTATAAAACTGTTGTACATTATTGTCTTGTACTGTAATTTTCTTGCTGGTTGTACAGTTGAACAACTTCAGGAGGGTTGATAATAAAAAACAGTTCAATTGAACAACATAACAAACATAAAGAGATGATAATCAAAAGAACATAACAGAAAATTTCAAATATAATTATCTAATAATCACATCAAATTGTAAAAATTCCAGTAACAAATATTTTAGTCTCCTCGTTTATATGAATACAGAAAATAAAACAGAAAAACTTAATGAAGTTAATAAAACACTAACAATTAAAAGAACAATTCAACAATACATCAGAAATAACAAAAAAAATGTAAAAGTAGGGTTTTTATAGGAACATAGAAAATTAAGGTTCAAATATAGAATCTATCGTCGGTCGTTTACCCTAACAATTAAGATTCTGATATAGAAAATTAAGTTTCAGATATATAGACATTTACGTTGAAAAATCAATCGCTTCTTACCACTTGCCCTAAAATCAATCGCTAGACGAAAATTACCACAACATGTTGCCCTAAAATCAATCACCGGTCGTTTACACAAACCGCTTGCCTTATTATCAATCGTTGGTCATTTTTAACAAAATTAAGATTCAAATAAAAAGGATGGAGACGGAGAATAATAGAAAACAAAATCAAAATTGTACCTTTTAAACATCACGATGGCGGAGACAGGAAAAGGAGACGTAAACGACCAAGGAAGATAATAATCAGGCTGTGACGATTGTTAGGGCTGTGAAAAGAGTTACTGTTGAATAGAATTTGGATTTGTAGAATAAATAGGGGATAAGTTAACGGGTTATAACAATGAAAATGGGTCGGGTATACAAGATCTGCGTGTAACAATGTAAGGAAATCAGTTTAGGCGGGAAAACAATATAGGGGAGGGCTGAGGAATTAACAAGTGTTCCCAAGTTATTTTCTTTTATTAGAAGAGGGATATAATTGAGCAAATACCATAAAACAACATACTTTATATTTTCTCTCACAAAAGTCGCTTAACAAAATTTTGATCATAAAAAACCAACGTACTTTCTCTTTTTTCTTATAAAAATCCCTCAACAAATTTTTGCACATAAAACCAACATACTTTCCTATTTTTCTCACAAAAGTCCTTCGACAACTATTTACCATTGCAAATGAATCGGCAAAAGCAAGACAAAGGAAATCGACTGACAGAAGTAAGAGCAAAACAAACGATTTAATTGTTTATGTGTTTTCATAGAATTTATAGGTATTTTTACAAAACGGATATAATTTGATTACAAATAATCTCTTTATAGAATAAATTTGTCGGTTGATTTACTTTGTCTTGTTTCTGTCTATTCATTTACTAGAGTAAATAATTGTCGAGTGATTTTTATGAGAAAAACCAAAAAGTATGTTAGTCTTTATGTGTAAATATTTGTTGAGTGACTTGTGTGAAAAAAAAAAGTATTTTAGCTTTTATGTGCAAAAAATTATTAATTGATTTTTGTAAAAATAAAAATAAAAATTATTTTAATTTTTTATGGTATTTGCCTTGTATAATTTTTGAAGAATTGAACATCATAAATTTGTTATCTTGTTGGCTTTTTGTATAATATTTTAACGTGGGATGAAACTCAAGATGATGCGTAAATCATAAAATAAATGATGCAAAGTGATGAAAGAAGTTAGCAGACACACTCTTTATCATATGGCATATATGCATATTGTCATCATTATTAGGTAACACATTTCTTATCCAGTATGTAAACTTAATGAAAGTTCATACAAGTTGTATATACCACTATTGGTAATCATCGCCTCATCGGGTTGACATATATATCTTAGGGTAGCCCTGAGTGGGGCCAGGATTGGCATTTGTTACTATGTCATTTTATTAAACTTTTTAGAACCTTTTTTTTTTGAAAAACTTTTTAGAACCTTTTATATCATATTTTTTAAACTCAATATATATAATTTGTATTATACTTTTATGAACTTAGTTGGTTAAGTTTTCTTAAACATAATTAAATTTGAGTTAATCGATCATTTCTTCTGTTATAAAATTTGGTTTGTTGATCATGTTAGCTAGAATATGATTTGTATATGTAAGATTTAACTTTCTTATGATTTTTTATTGAATATAACCATTTATATAAATTTTATTATGTTTTTTCTTTAATTATTGTTCAAATACAGGTTCTTGACATAGACCGAGATCGTACATGTTGTATTCTTGATAAGAAAAGACTAAATAAGCCACATGTTGTAAAAAATTAAAATTCAAATATGTAAGTACATGCCTCAAGTATAACACATCTCTTCTGATGATAATAAAAATGATAAACATGTAACCGAACGGTGCCAGGGCACCTTCGGGTAGAGGCATGCGGGTACTGGGGTAGCCACGGGTACACCGTCGCAAGGGTTGCGGGTACCCATGGCGGGTAAGAGAATCGGCTATATGTACCCGTGAGTTCGGCGATGAAGGTTGAAGGGAAAGAGCTGTTGGGGTTGGATTTGGGTACTTGAGTTGTGCTCCCACCACTTAGGGTACTTGGGGTTGGATTTGAGTAAAAATAAGGTGACACTCTCTTATTGGTTAGAGTTATTAGGATACTTGAGGTACTTAGGGTTATACCCCTAGTACCCTAAGTACCTAAATATAGATAAACATATGTTTGTGGTTAAATCTCCCATCAGAATTAATCAATTAAAGATTGTAGAACGAAAGAATAACATATATAAAAGACCTATAGTCGACACAAAATAACCGTGAACTGTTTATCAAAACCACCGAGTCAAATAAGAATTTGCTAAAAAGAAAATCCACGGTCAAGCCATGGATAAACACTTGTAATATAGATGAGAAGATCAAGTGAGAGCAACTCTTTTATATCATTTTTCCAGTTGATAAACACTTGTAATATAGATGATAACTTTTTTTTTTCAAAATGATATCGCAACTTGGGAAAAGTATTGAGGACCTCTACCGTCTTAGAGAGAAAATAATTATGTAAGGTGATCACTACTAGTGAGAAGTGAAGAAGTAAGCACTAAACGTTACCGGCGGAAAGCTAATACATTGGTGATCTCTACCGTTTAAAGAGAATAGTAGAGTAGAGGAATTATTGGTGGAATGTCAATAAGTGAACATAATGTGAATTTGTTAACATTCACATGAACTACTCACATGAACTACTAGCTATGTATAATTAGATTAAGTTATTCTAATCTACAGACCTAAGAAATCAAACAATTGAAGGGGTTGAACCATATAAAATCATAAAATAAACATCCAAATCAATTTATCTACACAAAAACCTAGATTTACACAAATGAAATCATACACGAAATGGATTGAAGGCATATAGATGAAACCTGATCTACATAAAGCTCACATATCTAGATAATACTTTGTAGTTTGATGGAGTCTATGTAAACTAGCAGAAGCACACACATCATTTTTTTTAAGAGAATATTAATATATTTCTAAACAAATAAAATCTATTTTGTAGAGATTTAAATTTGACATGCGTAAACTGGTATTATATAAATGAAAGGTATTCCTCTGTTTATAAAGGAGAAAATCCTAAATAATGGTCCATGGTCCATACCTGAACGGATTAAGAGAAATGGGCCTGAACTAATAACTATTTACAATTAACACTCATTCTCAAGTTGGAGCATAGATGTTAATTATGCCCATCTTGTTACATATAAAGTCTATCTGTGTCTTTCGGAGTGGTTTTGTGAAGACATATATACCAAACCAAACCAAACGTACCCGGTATAATCCCACACATAGCTAACGCTATTAGTAGGGTCTGGGAAGGGTGTGATGAGGGCAAACCTTACCCCTATCCCAAGGGATAGAGAGGATGCTCCCGTTTAGACCCCCGGCTCCATGGGAAAGAAAAAGATAAAAATATAAATAAAATTAATGAGTAATAAAGTAAAATAAATCTAACAGTAATCTAACAATTAGCAGTGTATGACTAGAGTATATTAGGCACAAGAAACACAACACACCTACAAGAAACAAGACATACGCAAAATCTTTGCTAAACAATTCTACTCTCCCACACAACGGGTCACTCATCCTAAAACCCTAATACGACGTCTCCATGAAATCCTATCATTGATCATGTCCTCTGAGAGGTGTAAATCTAGCAAATCAAGCCTAATCCTCTCATCCCACGTTAATTTCGGTCTCCCCCTGCTCCTTTTCCCCTCTACAACGAGAGTTTCCACCGTTCTCACTAAATTCTGTTTTGAAATAAACCGGCTGGATGGATGGAGGATCAGCCTATGTGCCCACCACACAATCTCTGATATGGTGACAATCAACCTCTATGTGTTTCGTCTTCTCATGAAATATTTGATTCTTGGCTATGTGTATAGCGGATTGGCTATCACAAGATAATCTCATCAAGTTATCAGAAACAAACCCGAGTTCTCTCAAAAGATGACGAGTCCAAATCATTTCTGATGTAACATCTGCCATCGCTTTATACCCTGATCTGACACTAGATCTAGATACTGTGTGTTGTTTCTTGCTCTTCCAAGACACCAAGTTTCCTCCAACAAACATATAATATCCCGTCGTAGATCTTCGTGAAATAGGACAACCTGCCCAATCAACATCTGAGAACCTTGATATGCGTCAGTCTCTATTTTCTGTAAAGGCAGCCACACGACAATGACCCTGATCAGAATACATGATCCCAAGACCTAGTGTGGTCTTAAGATACCTAAACATGTGCAAAGCAACATCCTAGTGTTCGGTGTATAGAGTGGCCATGAACTGACTTAGAACGCTAACAACAAAGGAGATATCTGGATGTGTATCTGTCAGATAGTTAAGCTTTCCAACTAACCGTCTATATCGTTCATGATCTTTCATCGGACCCCTGTCCTTTGGAAGGAGCTTCCCCGTAGGAAGTATTTGGAGTATCAACGGACTTACAACCCAGTAACCACATTTAGTCAACATATCAAGGACATACTTCCGTTGAGAGAGAAGTATTCCTTATGGAGAGCGAGATACCTTTATGCCAAGAAAGTACGGAAGTCAACCTAAGTCGCTAATCTAAAATTGAGACTGAAGAAACTTTTCGAGCTCGGTAATCCCAACCTCATCATCTCCTGTAACAATGAGGTCATCGACATAGGCCACTACAGTAATCCTCCACCCCGCCGATGTCACAAAGTGATTATATGCATGACGGATCATTCCAATTCCTCCCATAACACGAGGAAAACCGACCAAACCATGACCTGGGAGACTGTTTAACATCATATGAGGAATGATTTAATCAGCATACTTTGGTGGCCTCCTCCTTGACATTGAACCTAGGAGGCTGCTCCATATATAACTTCTCCTCAAGAACACCATTAAGAAAGGCAAGCTTGTGGAGTGGCCAATGATGAATGGCAGCAAGGGAAATACAAATACGTACATATGGCATTTTGGTAACAGGGGAAAAGGTCTTATCATAATCAATGCCATATGCCAGAGAGTAACCTTTAACAACTACCCGGGCCTTCAGGCGATGTAAGGAACCATAAGGGTGAAGTTTAACCATGAACACCCATCTACATCCAACAATATGCTTTCCACTAGGAAGCGTCTCAAGATCCCATGTATGAATAGCCCTGAGAGGTCCTCTCCTCTTCTGTAGCATGTTTCCATCCTGGGTGAGCAAGTGCTGTCATCACATCCTTGGGAATTGGGTAGGAATCAATAACAGTAGTATAGGCATGGGACTCATGTGAGAGGTGGGCCGAAATACGCAACATAATCCTGAATAGGATAACGGGTGGGGTGTCGAGGTTCTTTATGAAAGGCAACCGGTATATCAGGAAAGGGTGTACCATGAGGGTCATAAACATGTGTGTCTAGTCTAACATGAGTAGTATCAGGCTCAGGGGTGGAACTGAGGATGTACATGGGTCATGGTCCGGTTGTGTGGCATATGTTCATGACCATCGCCTAGGGGTCACTAAGCTTGACCCGCGGGCCATCCATTGTGTTTTCGTTGGTTACTTTCATGTTTAGAAAGGGTATCGGTGCAACAACCCCTCCCTTTGTAGATACTTCACAAGTGTTGATGTTACTTTTCATGAGTCATATCCTTATTTTCCCAAGTCCTCTGCTTCATTGTTCGATCTATTTCCTGAGAACATCATCACCCCAGAATCGATGAGGAACATGGAAATGAAACATAAGTGAGCGAGTAACATCCAACAAATGATGATTCTTGCGTTCAGCAACACCATTCTATTGAGATGTGTACGCGCATGATGTCTCTTCAACTACACCGTGTATTTTGAGATATGTAGAGAAATCAGTGGATACATATTCTTTCTCATTTTCAGTACGTAGAGTTTTAATCGACGTGTTAAACTAATTTTGAACATACGAATGAAAATCATGAAAGATCGAATTAATTTCACTACGAGACTTCAACAAATAAAACTAAGTAGCACGAGAATAATCATCGATAAAAGTTATAAAATACTCAAAACCTAAAGGGGTTTTGATAGGAGAAGGACCCCAAACATCAGAATGCACAAGTTCAAATAAATGATAGACTTTGTTAGGCACTTTTGGAGGATAAGGATGTCGGGTATGTTTATCAAGCTAACACGACTCACAATGAAAATTATCTAGAACAAAAAGTTCGGTCTCATCTGACTTAGAACCGTTGTTGAGGGATGCCTAACCGATAATGAGCATCTTTGATATTGGAATCACATATATTAGCTGTAGGTTGTGACACCGTGGATAAACGGTATAGACATCCTAACTCAAAACCGGTGCCAATCACACATTTCGTTCACAGTTCCTTAAACACACAGTGGGTAGGATAAAACATTACTTACAGTTATTTTATTTAGTAGTTTGACTAACTAAACAAAGGCTGGTAGGAAATTTTGAAGTTGGTTTGAGGACTAGGCGATAAAGAGTCAAGCAATCAATGGAGCAAAATCATACTCCTCCTTGGTGACTGTATAGGTGCGAGCAGTGTTCTTTCTGTCTTCTATTTCTAATAAAATGGGGTTCAAGAACAGCAGCCGACAAGTTAAGTATAGGACAGAAACAATGGTTCTGACAAGATTCTGGACCGGAACACGAGCGAGAATAGAAGGACAGGATTCTTGTAAAAACAAGACATCAGGAATAACAGCAGGAACAAGATAGAAAACAAGTAACATGAACAATAGGAAACATGGCAATATGAACAGTAGCAGGAACAAGACAGAAAACAAGTAGCAACAGGTATGTGGCGGTATCATGTCTAGTTAATAAACGAACGCCTGAACATGCAAAATGCAACATGTATAAACATGAACAATAGAGCAGTCAACAGGATACAAAAACAAGTAGTAATGGTTCTGGAACAGTAAAAGTAGCGAAAACAAGTTTCAGACTAGACAACGGGACAACTGAGCAGCGAAAATAGTAAGTCACAAACATAACAGGAGTACAAACGGAACGAGGTTGATTGCTCTTGTTAATTTCTAGGTGATAAACAATAAAATCCGGCTATAGACGGTACTTTTCGACAAATAGCAACAAAGTTTGATAATAAACAGGAACAAAACAATACCTCAAGTGTTCTGGGAACAGATTACAGTAACTCAGGTGTTCCGGGGACAGAAAATAGATCAGGCAATTTATTTCAGTCAGATTCATGCGGTAGCAGGTGTCAAGCATGGCAGGTGTTTGTTCGGAATGGGACGACGACAACAGAGAAGAAGATCCGGCAATAATCTGGCCCTTCATGCTCTCTCACACACCGACAGTAGGGTGGAGAATGGCAGCGCGTCTGGTGTTTGACCGTCGAGATTTTTCAAGGTAGCTAAATCACTACCTTCCGAGAACAGTGGTGGTGGCGGTGGCTCGAAACTGTGTCTCGAAAAAAGGTTCCGAGATAACAGCGGGGTACCAGCTGGAATCAGAGACTAGAACGAGTAACGGGATGGAAGCTGGAATTTCATGTCTGGAGCAGGAACCGATGACCGAAATGGTGACGGGACGGAAGCGGGATATCAGATCTAGAGCAGTAGCTCTGATACTATGTAAACTGTTATTATATAAAAGAAAGGTACATCTTTACAAGAGAAGGGACTCCTCTATTTATAGCGAAGAAAACCCTAAATAATGGCCCATGGGCCAGACTTGAATGGAATTAAAGAAATAGGCCTGAACTAATAACTATTTACAATTAACATGTATAATCAAATCTTGGAAATTAAAGTTGATGGAATAAGATTCATGTGAATTGATAAAATCCATGATTCATAAGTTTTTACAATTTTTTTAACGAAAAACTCACACACTCTAAATCTACTCCTAATCTACACCACTTGTCCACAACGGAACAAGAACCCACAACTTTTTGGAAAGGGGATACCATACAATACAGTATGGATATATACCATACAGTTTTTTATATCAATGGGCCAAATGCCCTTTGGTCACAAGTTTTAACAATTAAAACGGAATCTATCAAATTAAGGAATTTGAGTATATACCGTCAAAGTGAAAATCGATGCTCTAAATGAGAGAAATTGGACCCAAAACTGAAGCAACCCGGCCTCGAAGTAACTAATTTGTTGTCGTATAATTATATATGCAAGTATGTATATTTTGTTTGTAGCTCGGCTTAGTATTATTTTGAAGGATGGCACGAAAATTTATAATACATAAAGAAAGGTACGATGGGCTAAGAGTCACGAGTGGCAATTAATCTAAGGGTGTTGGGGGCGGGATACCCGCGTATGATCGAGTATGTAAGAGGGGACCGGGTAAGTGAGGGTACACCGCCCCAAATGAATCGAGTAGAGGCGGGTTAAATAGCCGAGTAGTAGGGAATGAGTATATTTACTCGGATGAAGCCACCCTCTCTCCTCTCTTTCTCTAGTGGACCCCACCACTCCCACTCACACCATTTCTATTTATTTATTTTTTATTTTTTAAAAAGTGGGTGAGTAAATGAGTAGGTGTTTCCAATGAAATCTGAGTAAATGAGTAGTTTTGAGGTGGCAAAATTCTATTGGGCAGTTTTGGTAAGTAAATGAGTAATGGGGTTAATGGCCCCCAACACCCTAAAAAACATTTCCTCATTGGAAATCTCAATAGCTATCTAGATTGAGAGAATCACATTTTATATCAAACATCATAATCTATTGAAAATTCGTCTCGAGAGTTCAGGCTTAATATAACATAAGCTCTTTTTACGATTCCTAATGCGTGTTTGCAGTTTCTTTTAAGTATCAGTCGCATTTATTTAGAAGACTAAAGACAACTTTTCTGACAAGTATACCGACAACTCCGTGACCCGGACTTATGGGTCACTGACAAGACTAACAACCTATTTAGTGTGGAGTCGTGGGTCATGAAGATTATACTTGTACCCATCAACATAGCGAATGTAATTAAGGAACATGAACAACGATTGATAAGGACTATACGGTTGGGTAATATATATTTCTTGTCAATTCAAGCATGCACTCGATCTATTCTCTCTCACACGTAAACTTAGTTAAGAGAATCCAGCCAATTAAGATACATTACATATTTTCATTTTGATGTACTTCCAATAAGAAGTTAAAAATTAAAAAAATCCAAACAGATGAAACTTCAATTCCATCTTTTTCAATCTTGCGTGTTCCATGTACCATGCATACATCACTGTCCTAAAGTTTAAATTAGGTAATTAAAAAGAAAACAATGCAGTTTTAAACATAACTTAAGACAGTAAATAAAGTTATGCATTATATTTGATATTTTTATATTAATACACACGTAGTGACAAAATTCTTATCTGGACCAAATAATTGAGAGATCTAAAATGTGAACCTAAAATTAATGGACCTAACAAAGCATTGACAAATTACAAAAGTAAACACGAGGAGAGTGAAAAATGCATAAACCTTATGATAGAAAATCTCTCCGAGATTCTCTAGTTATTTGACTATTTATATGTGTTCTCATGCAATAAAAAAAATACTTTTTTTTGTAATTGATTTAGTCAATTTTAAATGAATTAAGATCACTATATTTTAGGCCTACCAATCATTTTTGTTGTTGTATATATGTATATCTAATGTAAGTATGTGCATGCAGGTGAATGTTCTCCATCTATATAATAACAAATGAATGGGGTATAGGTATGAGAGACCAAGAGGCACAAAGACAGCCTTTTTTCAAACACAATTATTGATTAAGCATAGTTCTCAGTACTCTCTTTTAAGTCTTAACCAAAATCCAATAAAGATATGGATTTTGATTGCCAAAGGAGATGCCTTTTGTTAACTGTTGTCATCTTTCTCCTTCATGTACCTTTGTCATCATCTTATAATATAAGTAGCAGGAGCAGTTCATTAAGGGGAAGAGGGTTATTAGGCTGTGATTTGTTCAAGGGAAAATGGGTAGTTGACAATTCATACCCAATCTATGCAGCTTCTAGCTGCCCCTTCATCGATTCCGAATTCGATTGTCTTAAACATGGCCGCACAGACACACAATATCTCAAGTATTCTTGGCAACCTGATGCTTGTAACTTACCCAGGTACATATTCATCTCTCTATCTCAAAAGATGAAGTTTTATATATGGTTTTTGGTGGTTTTCTGGAAATGACATCTCTTTTTTGTCTCCTTTGCAATTAGTCATATCCGGAAAATGAACCATTGCTACATAGATACAGTTTCATCCACAATCATGTCAAGTTTCCATATCAGAACACTATATATATTCTTCCTTTTGCTATAAAGGAGTACACTAATTATGGCTTGTCCAAATTTGATTTCCATTTACAACAAAGTGAATTAAAATTATTAAATTTGTAAAATTTTTACATGGATAACATTCATGTTTAGTTTTTGATTAAAAATCTAAAATAATTTTGTTATAGCCGTAAATTATATGGAATCTTGGGCAAAAGTCGATGCTTGTAATGATGACAATTAATAGTTTGGTACTTTAGTACATTTCAGGTCAAATAGCCATCACAACTAATTGATGATATTAATTTTGGGTCTACCTGATTTATTTAAGTGTTTTATAATTTTTTTTAAATGGTTAAACTTGTCAAACCGGCCGGTTTCACTTTATCTATTAGATGATTAGAATTACCGTGGTTAAATATAAATTATAAAACTCCGAATTAACAAGTTTATCTAATCCAGATAAAATAGAGGGTCACTGTGTTAATTTGGGATCTGAGCAGTGAATACTGAATACACGGCCGGTCCGGGTTTCAAAACACCGGTGAATACTGTTCATTAACTTACTACCAATACATTAATTTCAACACCAGATGACATTTCTTTATTTTTCCTAAAAGATGAATACTTCCTAGTAGAATCTTTAGCTTTTGATCACTGTAATAAAATTAATAATTAAGGGATGGAAATTTTGTACATGTAAATTATTTGACACATGTGTATAATTAATTAATACAGGTTTAATGGGTTGGATTTGTTGAGCAAATGGAAAGGAAAGAAGGTGATGTTTGTTGGTGACTCACTGAGTGAGAATATGTGGCAATCGTTAGCTTGTTTGCTTCATGCATCTTCGCCCAAGACCACTTTTCAGCACAAGGACTCTCTTACTTCCTTAACGTTTCAGGTACTCAATCTTGATATATTATTGATTTCATGTCTCACATGGCACTGTTGAAAGAACCGGCCTTTTGTGTCAGTTTTGCTTAACAATGACTCAGAATTTCTTGATATCCATGCTTATTAAGCCAGTATGGATCCACTGGCATATGACACGATTTTTGGCCCAGTATTAGGAAATACAACAGTACAGAAAAAAGTTCTCATCATTCTGCATAGATTCGTTGATATATCTGATATTATCTCACGGTGATAATATATATATATATATATACTTATATAATAATGAAAATCGGTAATATATTATGAATTATTGATCAACTATATATAAGAATACAATAAGAATAATTACAAAGGAAACATAATCTAGTTATAACTCGTATCTAACAAGTTTACACCAACCCGCGCGCTGCGACGTGGCGTTGAATATTCTAATATATTTTATAAAGGTTTAAAGGAATAAAAGTAAATAGAATTAAAAAATGATTTTAACAAATTTTAATTAAAATAATGTATGTTATAGTTATGTAAGATATGATAAGTGAAAATAAATAAATTAATTACGGTTCGTGAAATCTGATTATTGATTGATTTTAAATGGGAGAGATATAATTTTAAAATTTTCTATTAACGATTTAATATCATTATATGTTAAGGTAATTAAAATACTAAACATAGATTATAAAATATTCATATGGAAATAATGTAATTGATAAAATTATAAAAAAGTTGAAATTCAATACTGAAATATGTAACTTTGAATTGTTTTATGTAAACTTTGAATTACCTATGTATATATTATAATATATTTACCTCACATAGAATTAGTTTCAAATATTATTTCAGATACAACATATAGAAAAAAAAAATAATAAATAAAATAATACATACGCATCTATAACATCACCTAATTTTTTATTTATATAAACCATTTCACACCCACAACCAAGCAATCTCTATGCATACCATTCGATCCTTCAAGGTTACGTCCAGGTTCCATTGAAGAAGAAGCATTCCCACACAAAACCCAGAAACACTTCATAATTCCATCATCTCTGTAGTACTTCTCCTGACGTCATCACCGGACCAGTCGCCGGAACCCTCATCCTCAACCGCAAAGCCGTCCAAAGCACTAACGCCTCCGCCCAATCAATTAGGATTGGAATTGGGAGTAAGAAGAACGTGGTGGATATTTATAGTATGGTTTGTTGACGGTTGACACGGCGGTTACCGGAGAAACGACGCGGCGACTGTTGAATAATTTGATGTTTTTAATGGTATGAAGAGAAGGCGATAAACGAACGAAAACAAAGTTGGAAGTTGCTTTATGTAATTCTTTTAACGGAAAAGAAACTAAGAAACGGAAATGGAAGATATTTGGTAATTTTTATAAACGGAGGGGAACGGAACGTTGACACCAAGTTGCTTTTTGTATATTATAGTAGTAATATGTAAAGATAAATACAATAAGTTTTATCGACGGTAACAAATCCTAACTAATTTATTTGATCTAATTATAACTAATATATTCTATTTAACATATACATAATAAAACTAATTTTAAAAACGCTTCTAAAATTCATAACCGGTGCCTGATTTGAGGTTGCCAGTTTTAGAAACCAGGATCGGTCCCTGATTTGAATTTGTTTCAGTTTTTAATATTCATGATCAATGCGTGATTTGTAAGAGAAAAATAAATAAAACTAATCAATATATTTATACAATGCGTCATCCGAACAAGACGAGAAGGTAAAGAATAGAAAGAATTAAAGTCGTCACACAAAGGGACGATGGGGGAAGAGGGCCGAAGATGAACCAATATTCGACTGCAAAAGCGACAGAGAGAGATAGAAAGGAGAGAAAATGTTGGCTATTTGAGTGTAATTGAATTGATTTGTTAACCAAAGTAAATCATAATATACATCAAACAAGTCAGGAGGTGTGGATTGCACGTTTGTTTGAATTTATTGTGATTTAGGAACCTCATTGGTTTTTAGTGGGGGTTTGAAGGGGGCAATGCCCACTTGGCAAGGGTCCAGGGGCAGCGCCCTTGGGAGCGGGGTCCAAGGGGCAGAGCCCCTGCCTAGGGTCGAGCTTGGCATTATGTTGACAAATGTTGGTATATTAAAAATTCATCAGAATTTTAATTTTCAGATTTTGCATTTAATTTGTATGTCAAATTTGGCGGAATATCTGTTTAAGTTCGAAATTGAAAATTAACTATATTTGAGTAGTTACTCGCCCCTTTTCAGGAATATGAAAACTGCTTGAAAACGGTTACTTGCCCCCATATACGAAATAGACATTTGGTCATTTGTTTCGGGTTCACGAAATCAGATAGATAATCATTCTCATCTTCTAAAATTCTCTCTGAGCTTTATCCGGTTGAAAAATTCAAAGTGAATAATCGAATTGTTTCAATCTAAAAGTAATTACTCGACTCTCAAAGAATCCAGAAATTGATACCTGATTTCTACAAAAAAGACTAAGGCAAGAACAGTAAGGTTTTGGATACCATACAAAATAATCAAAATCCCGTAAGATGTTGTATATCGTTGATCAACTTTATAAAGCGACAAAATAAAAATAATTACAAAGGAAACATAATAATTATTATAAAGATAAATAAAGTAAATCTTATCTACGGTAACAAATCTTAATTAATATTTTTAATCTAATCATAACTAATATATTTAATCTAATATATATCTAACAATATATCTATATCTATATCTATACTATATAATAAATAAAGGTTTTATTGAGACACTTGTCAGTCTCCTATGGATCCTCATTCTTTTTTTTTCGTCTCTCTCCTATTAATTATACAATTTTTCTTTAATTGTTTTTTTATAATTTTTTGTTTCCGTCTCTCTCCTATTAACTAATAATGATTTCTATAATTATTTTTATAAAATGTTTTCTATTTAAAAAAAATAGGTTTCACTACAACAATATCACCCTATACCGACGACTTTTTTTGACCCTATAGCGACGACTTGTCGTCGGGATACCTTATACCGACGACATGTCGTCGGGATAGCTGTCGTCGGGATTGAGTCGTACCAATAGCCCAAGATTGTCGTCGGGATAGGTGTCGTCGGTACCGACGACTTGTCGTCGGTATATGGTTTAATTAAATAATTCAAAAAGAAACCCTTTACCGACGACATGTCGTCGGGATAGAGTCAAACCCTGTACGGACGACTTGTCGTCGGCATAGGGTCAACCTATACCGACGACATGTCGTCGGTAAAGGGTTTTTTTATTTTTTTAATAATTTTAAAAAAGGCCTATCCCGACGACATGTCGCCGGTATAGGTCTTTCTGTTTTTTTTTATATTTTTTAATTTTTAATATTTTTCCAGAAATATTAAATTTCTAAAAACAGAAACCTGCAAATAATTATATATAAACCATACAAACATTCAAATATCCGAAACATAAAACAAACATATAAATTGTTCGACGCCACAACTTGTTCGATAAACTAAACATTCAAAACAAACAAATATGCAAATTGTTCAAGACAACCCAACAACTACAAAGGCTCAACGACTCCAAGCTAGTTATCATCGCTACTAGTTGTATTAACCGGGCCCATTTGACGTCAGAGTTGGAGAGCCATGTTTTCCCTACAAAGGCTCAACGACATATCGTCAGATTTTTCCCAAAATTGTTTTTAATTAAAAAAAAAACCCACCGACGAAAAGCTATTAAATAAAAGAAAACGCAAAAATAAAATGGAATTCAACCTATACCGACGACATGTCGTCGGTATAGGTTTTCCCCAATTTTTCATTGAGCGCCATGTTTTCCCTCCATCCGGCTCAACCCTGTGCCGATGACATGTCGTCGGTATAGGGTCTCCTTTCTCAAATTTTGGGATTACCCTATACCGACGACATGTCGTCGGCATATGGTGACCTATGCCGACGACGACAAGTGTCGTCGGTATAGGGTTCGTCGGCATAGGGTCATTTTCTTGTAGTGTTTGTTCATAAAATATTTTTATAAATTGAATATTTATTTCATTCATTTTATAAAACAATTAAAAAAATAGCTATATAACATTTCTAGAATTTCTATTAAAAACTATGTACTATGATATGTAATATGTAAATCTTTATTAATAAGTATATAACATTTTATTTATTCAACCCGTGTAATATACCGGGTTTCTAACCTAGTATTATATATGTAAAAGATTTTACCGGCTTGAGATGGTGAGATATGCAATATCTTTTTTTGAAAGGCGAACAATGAATGTTGTGACGTCGCACCCCCGTCACATGGGAGAGACTCGTCCAACTTCGGTCAATATGTTGTATTAACCGGGCCCACTTGGCGTCAGAGTTGGAGAACTTTCAAGGAAAAACCCCACCCAACACGGCCCCTTCCGGGCTTGAGGAAAAGCCGAGGCCGAACCCTGGATCGGCATGGGTAAAACCCTGGTGCATCAGCATAAGAGCTAGGCCTCATTTGCGATGCCGCGAAAATTAATGGTGGTGACAGGGATCGAACCTGGGTCCCTTGGGACTTCGGGCCTTACCTTAATCACTACAGCACAACCTCTTTGACGAGATATGAAATATCTAAGAACATCATGGGCAGTTTTTGTTTATGTCAAGTCTTTGATGGACCTTTTACCCTCCTGTTAGTTTTTGTTTTTATTTTCGAGTTGTCGGCACAAAAGGTCAACTAAACATAAGGACACCAGCCCAAAAAGAGAGTTGTGTTTATGAAAGTGGCCACGTACTGCAGCCAAGTAAGATTTTTCCAGAAAATACACATACGTTCCGTTAGCAGTGAGAGAATTAAAATTATAGTTTTTGTATATCTTTAGAGAATTAGTGACATAGAAGTTCCAAGTCTCAGCTCATATAGAATTTTAAGATGTACGTGTATGGTGGTATTATGACTAAATGTTAAGGTATGATGAAGACAAACCAGAAAAAAACAAAACAAGGTTCACAAGTGTGTTATCATCGTGGAAAGAAGTTATTAAATGATTGCAGAAAGTGTTTTCCCTTTAGACTGATGGTTGTGGGGCTTTATTGAGAGTGGATTCATCCTCTAATATCACGTCATGTGACGCTGACTGGATGCTGACTAAGCAGTGGATAAAGCCCTTGCTGAAGCACTTGAGGGTGTTGTGGTGTAGGTAAGCGGGGGCTTTATCGAATTAATTTTTTGTTTAATTATTTATTCAATTCAAATTTAAAAACTAATAATTAATTAAAAATAATAATAAAAGATAAAATAATTAATTAAAAACATTCAACATCCTAAAAAAAAAAAAATACATAGAAAATAAAATACTAAATTATTCCATAGGGTTTTAATTTTCTTCCATTTCCTTTCGAATACGCTCCTTTTGTTTTTCATATATCGCTTGGTCCCTCGGCGATAGGTGGCTTACGTCCTTGCTAAGAAATTCCAACTTCTTCATCATTTGTTTTTCCATTTTCACCTGCGTCGCCTTCTCGAGAGTACTTGTTATTTTTGGTTGATGATCTGTAGTAATGTAGAGAGTAGTTTATAAAATTGAGAGAAAATAAGAAGTTTATAAAGATTTTGAGAGATAAATGAGTGAAGAGGAGTTAATTTATATAAATAGAAATTTTTTTTTTTTTTTTAATACCCCAACGGCTCTTCTCCCCAACGGTCATGCCAGCAGCGCTCGCTAGCCCCACCACGCCACCCCGCTCGCGCCCCCCATCGACTGAACATGTTGTGGTGTGCGCGGCCAAGGTGGCTCGCGCCCACCGTTGGCGCCCCTCGCTCGCCTACCACAACCAACAGTCTTACAGTCCTTGTGTTTGTAAACAACAGCCATAGTTTTAGCTTTTCTTTTTATCCAGTTAAAATGACATGTGACCCACCACTTTGCTTCTAAAACGGATTTGTATTTGGTATGGTGGTAGCTCGGGAGCTTTACCATTTGGAAGGTCACTGGTTCGAATCTCGTCTGGGGTAGAAATGCTCTGGGTGAGTCAGGGGGTTTTCCCGGTAGCGGGTTTCCTCCTAGGAGGGTGGGGCCACTCTGTTCTTCGGGTGGATTTAACTTAGCTTTGCCTTTCAAAACAAAAAAAAAATGGTTTACTTTTCTGAAATGATATTTCAATGACTGTTATATGTAAAACAATCCCTTTAAAAGTTTGATAAATATTTAGAATTATGTTAGATTGATGCTCCAAGGGTCAATAAATGAAAATGAAGAAATTCAAAAGATGTTTTGAGGATTTAACAATGAATAAATGTGCAGGACTATGGAGTAACAATATATTTATATCGCTCCACATACTTGGTAGATATTGTAAAAGAAAACTTAGGCCGGGTACTGAAATTGGATTCCATTCAAGGTGGCGATGCATGGAAAGGGATGGACGTGCTAATTTTCAATTCATGGCACTGGTGGACACACACAGGACGATTACAACCGTATGTTTCATTGATCTCCCTAACGCTTGCATTTATAATAATATGTTGATCTCATATGTTATTCTTAACCATTCCTACAGATGGGATTATGTGCAATACGGCTCAACTGTATCAAAAGATATGGACCGTCTAGAGGCATACTTCAAGGGCATGACAACATGGGCGAGATGGGTCGATCTCAATGTCAATCCGTCTCAGACCAAAGTATTCTTCCAGGGGATCTCTCCTTCACATTACAAGTAAGTGCTTCACCCAACATCAAGCAACAATATTTTCAGCAATAAACCTTACGATTTGGTAAACCCATTTTAAAATTAGGGGAAAAGAATGGGGATCATCATCCAAGAATTGCTATGGAGAACTACAACCAATACAAGGATCAACATATCCAGCAGGATTACCTGAAGCCCAAGGTGTTTTGAAGAGAGTTCTTGGGAGTGTACAGAAACCGGTTTACTTGCTGGATATCACAACGTTGTCCCAGTTGAGGAAAGATGCACACCCCTCATCTTATGGTGGTGGCTCAGGTGTAGATTGTAGTCATTGGTGTGTTCCTGGACTGCCGGATACTTGGAACCAGCTCCTATATGCAAGCTTTATTTAATTGACAATTATATCAGATTTGTCTCCCTACAGATTTGTTTTATATACACTATATGCATCCTAGTGGTGATGAAGTGTGAAAATTTGTTCATTTCAAAGTTCATTAGTGTGGGTGAAATCTTTTTTGACTATTCTTGGAGTATGCGTTAAAAAAATATTTTTTTAAACACAAATAATTATATGTATAGATAATGTAATTAATAATTTATGGGTTTCCATTCTTCCTTGACATTCGCAATGAGCTAATAGAGCTAAAGTGAATGAGAGATTGATACTCAAATACTTGAAATAGAAAATGAAATGTGGAATTGGGTGGAAAGTTATCCACAAAGGCTTTTTTTTTCTAAATGGTTTGGGAAAATTGAACTTGTGCATGCATACGAACACCCATGTTGGACCAAAATTTGTAACACTCAAAATTTCGACCAAATTTTAACCTATAAAAACATGCGGAAGTATGTCCTAATAACACTCTTGACGAACATCACATGTTAAATACAACCAAAATGATAACGACAAGGTTTTGTTTACAAACATCGACTGACATCTCAAAAACAACTACAGGTTTTAACATGCAATGGATAGTTCAAAACAAGTCTAGTGACTCCTAACAAGGAGTCATAACCCAAAACATTTACATCAATTTCAAAAGATCGAGAATCTAATCAACGCGAAGCATGACCCGAGACAATCAAACCGGAGCTTTACCTACATGAGAACACCAAAAAACATGTTAGTAATGATATATATAAGTTCCCATAGCCTTCCATGGGTTAAACATAAGAAAAACCCGAAAAATGAGTTAAAGCGTAAGGGGAGCATAGGACAGTGTCCAGGCATAGGCAAAACCAACCCAGCATAGTCTACGCTGGGTAGGGCGTAGCCTACGCCTTCACCTTCACAACAACCTTCATTTTTAGATTCCTCACGTTGAGGCACCCCAAATTCATATATTATGTCTTTCGTAGTTCATTTCTAGCCTGAGATACACTCAATATAAGTTTGAGCTTTTTCCCGAGAACATGTATTGACACCTATACATGTCTAATTCCAACCCGAACGCCAATTAACTCCCAAAAGACTTCTATTGACATGTAAAGTACCTTACATACATTACCACCTATGTAGGAATACACTAGTTAGTTAATCACCCACTAACCCGACATACTCCTTTGTGAGGTTCTAAAGGCCTCAAACACCACAAACGATTTGGTGAAGTTAATGACCTCAATTAGCTCCGAGTGATGTTCTTAATCTTCAAACTCCTCTACATGATATCATTTTTACTCCCATGTGAGGTTCAAAGACCTCAAATCACCATGACAATAGTGAAGTTCAAGACTTCAAACAACAACACAATGAAGTTCATGACCTCAATTACCACGTGTGAGATTCTTAGACTTCAAACACTGACAATAAACATAGAAACAAGTGTACACACAAGTTACTAAATCATTATTATAACCCATATGTTATACCCGACATTGTGATGTTCAAAGACCTCAATCCCCTTTCCCATTTGTGAAGCTCAAAGACTTCAAACCACAATTCACCCTCCCGAACCTTGCATACAACATGATCATACAAACATCACTACACAAAAATTAGCATTTACGATGTATGATCTACTCCTATCACTGCTAGGATGATTCTGGTTTAGCTTCAATCTTAGCCATGTGATAACCTATACAATACACCTTAATATTAGTGTACATATCCCAATTTACACCAGTTGAGATTCTAACACACTCCTATCACCAAATAATCAACATTATCACTTGTCTAGGCAAGACTAACATAATCAAACCCTTAACACCCATCAAACACTCCCTTAACCCAAATGACCCATTAAGGAATCACCCAAGTTCCACCAAAACCCCTATTTTATAAATCACCATAAAAGTTGAGCCTTTATGGTTAATTGTGTGTCTATTAACTCCATAGACACTTATCTAATCTCAATTTAACATTCTAACATCATTAAATCAAAAACCCCAAAAATTCCCTCAAGAACCTTAATTCTCGAATCAACAAATTAGGTGTTTAAATGATGTTATCTACCTCCCATTACCTTTAGTTAAGCTAGGTTATTGCATAATTCAAGTTATTTACCACGCAAACAACCTAATTCAGCCCTAGTTCTGATTTCCCCCAAAACCCACCAAGAACAACAACAATGGTGAATCAAAGAATGAAAGAGAAGCTTACTTGATACTTGGAAGATGATGTGCACACCAACACCTTCCAATTTCACATGCAAATCTTGAACCATTTGATCTCAGCTTCTCCTCTTTTTCTTCTTCTTTTTGCAAGACACAAGAACACACACAAATGGTGCGTTTTGCGTAGCCCCCTACCCATTTACAATAAGATTTCCAAAAATGATAAAACAGCCCCTGGATTTCCCATTGTGGCTCCTTTTACCCAAACTACAAAAAATTTCATTTTGTAACTAACCTCCAACTTTCACTTTATTTATTTACACCCCTTATAATATGAATAACATAATATAATAATGAACCAGCGTAGGAGACAAGATCTTGGGGTCGTGAAGTTTATCAAGGAAGATGATGGAAGAGTTTTGGTAAAGGGACGAGACATCAAGCTGAGATGGCAAAACTATTTCTACACCCTTTTCAACAGTTGTAGACCAAGTCTAGCTATAACGGAGAATCCCACTACTCAATCCAGTCAACGAAATAATTGTTATTGTCGAAATATCACACAGGAAGAAGTGAGGAGTGCTCTTAAGAAGATGGGAAGAGCTAAGGCAGTCGGTCCAAACAACATACCCGTTGAAGCGTGGAAGTGTATGGGAGAGGAAGGCGTTCAGTGGTTGACAAGACTGTTCAACAATATCTTCAAAACCGGGAAGATGCCAGATGTCACACCCCGACCGATGTGTAAGGCCCCTTTCCCGGGTGACTTCACTTGTTGGATTTACTCATAAACATAGCCATAAATCCTGAACTTAAATTTAAAACATTCATCATTCAATTACATTACATAACAGCGGAAGTCTTAACAATTAAAAGCACAACATTGTCTTAACAAACAAAAGTGGGATGTCAGTCTTGTGCCGGGTAACCTTCACGCCATCGCACGACCTTTTCTTCCTTTACCTGAAATGTATACTAAAAGTCAGCTAACGCTGGTGAGTTCTAGTTTAATGCGATTTGATATAAACATTCTTTTCTTTACTTTATAAGTATGCATTACTGTATAGTCATTCGTATAAATACGTATTCAGAACTTTTGTCTTTCTTTCATCTTTCTTTTCTGTATCTTTGTGATCTCATATATATATATATATATGCATTCACCCTTTTCTTTCTTTCTTTAATTTCATGGGTCATACTATATAAGGGTGATCAACCCGTCATTTGCTTACAAATGTCACAAAGACAATCGCCGCGGTCCATCGTCATGGCCCGCCTATACTTACAACCGTCCGGCAACTAGTGTCGTCCGTCATTTTATTCTTACAACCGTCCGGCAATCTTTGTCCGTCCGTCATGACTTACAACCGTCCTACCGTCGTAGGCCGTAATTCGCCCGTCTACCCGAAAGTATCCGTTTCCCATGCGACTATTATTTATACAACCGTTCTACTATAATATGCCAATTGCTTCGACCGTCCATTAATGGCATTCGTACGTCCTAGCTGATGAAGGAACGCACTTGTCCCGGTTGTAAAATAATCACCTGGTCGTCCGTCTACCGAAGTAGCCGTTGTCATCGAAGCGTCCATAACATTTTCTGTACTTGGCAAGCAATATATACATGGATATAAAGCAGGATTTCATTCTTTCATATTGTGTTATACTTTCATTCATTCTTTATAATCATGCTTTTCATTCTTTATTCATAATTTCTCTTTCGTGTATAGGTATATATATATACTTGTATAACACATATGATCACATTGACATTCATAACATTTATTCACTTAGTGTATACATTTCAGCCCCAAAACATTTGAAAACATTTGCACATAACATAGAAGGGGGCACATAGAACTCACCTGATGAGTAGTTTCTGTAATACACTAAGCTGGCTACTGGGCTTCACTAATGTCACTCATGATCTGTATAATAAAGTCATACACATAAGATGGTGCTCCTAGATGACACTAGACATTACTATGCTTGAACATAGTAGTTTCGATTGATTAGCTAATATCGAAACTTGGTAGTTTCGATAGGTTGTTTCTGTCGAAACTTGGTAGTTTCGATAGGTAGTTTCGATAGGTAGTTTCGATAGATAGTTTCGATAGGTAGTTTCGATAGGTAGTTTCGATAGGTAGTTTCGATAAGTAACTTATGTATTATCTTAGCTTCGGATCGGGGGCTCATATCGAAACTATGGTAGTTTCGATTGGGTCTGCATATATCGAAACTAAGTAGTTTCGATGGGTCTGCACATATCGAAACTAAGTAGTTTCGATGGGTCTGCACTTACCGCCTTCCCCAAAAATCTGAATGTTCTGCATGCGAATCTGATCATGTCGATATCTAAGTTTTCTTTGATCAAAACGTTCGTTTTTCATTCTAGATGCTATACCTAAGTTCACTTTCAAGTTTCATCCGTAAAATCGTTATCTTTTAGCCAAAACCCGAAAACTCCCAAAACGAACAAAAACTCATAATGTGATCGAATCGTTACCTGGATTGGATTTCTGATTCAGAGGATATGATCACGAGAACAGCAGCAACGTTCTCCTGAATTCCCGAGTTGATCCGTCACTTTCTCTCTCTAGACCCGAGCTCTCCTTTCTCTCTCTAAAAGCTGCGTGAGTTGGGGAAATGAGCAGGGAAGAGGGCTGCCTTGCCTCTTATGCGCATGGGCTTCCCTCGGCCCATTGAAGCCGGGCCCAGGCCTGCTCCCTTTTTGTTTAAATATTCCAACTAAACCACCGGTCTCGCTATATTTATTCGTTTTATTATTTTTAGGATGTTACAAGTCTACCCTCCTTAAAGAGGTTTCGTCCTCGAAACTGTTCATACGTTAAACAATTGAGGGTATAGTCCCTTCATCTCGTCTTCTTTTTCCCACGTAGCTTCTGACCCTTTTATGTGCTTCCATTGTATCTTGACTAACAGTATCGACTTATTGCGTAGTCGTTTCTCAGCTCGGTCAAGAATGGCTATTGGTTCCTCTACATAATTTAGACTGTTATCCACTTCGATCTCGTCGTAAGGTATGTGAGCTGTGTCGTCAGCTAGGCACTTGCGTAAATGCGACACGTGGAACGTAGGGTGTATTCCACTAAGCTCGACGGGTAGGTCGAGTCTGTAAGCAACTTGACCCACTCTTGCTAAAATCTTGAAAGGTCCAACAAACCTTGGACTTAGTTTGCCACGCCTTCTGAACCGAATGATTCCTTTCCACGGTGATACTTTCAACAGTACCATGTCCCCTACTTGAAACTCTAAATCCCTCCTTCTCTTATCCGCGTATGATTTCTGTCTGTCTTTTGCGGCTTTCATACGAGCCTTGATTTGATCAAATTTCTCAGAAGTAGCTTTGACCACTTCGAGACTTGCAAAATCCTTCTGTCCAATTTCCCCCCAACAAACCGGGGTCCTACATTTCCTCCCATACAACATTTCAAATGGCGGCATGCCAATAGTCGAGTGATAGCTGTTGTTATATGAAAATTCTGCCAATGGTAGATGGCTGTCCCAACTCCCACCGAAGTCAATGATACAGGCCCGAAGCATGTCCTCCAAGGTCTGAATGGTCCTTTCCGATTGTCCATCGGTTTGGGGGTGGTAAGCGGTGCTGATGTTCAGTCTAGTGCCCATTGCTTCGTTGAATTTCTTCCAAAACCTTGACGTGAATCTAGTATCCCTGTCGGACACAATCGACAGCGGCATACCATGTCTGCTCACAATTTCCTTGATAAATATTTCTGCTAGCTTTTCAGAAGAAGAAGTTTCTCGTATTGGCAAGAAGTGAGCACTCTTTGTCAAGCGGTCGACGATCACCCAAATGGTATCATTGCCTTTAGCTGTTCGCGGTAGCTTGGTAATGAAGTCCATTGTGATCTCTTCCCACTTCCATTCCGGTATTGGTAAAGGTTGCATTTTACCGCATGGTTTCTGGTGCTCGGCCTTAACTAGAGAACACGTTAGGCACTTGCTCACGTATTCTGTCACATCTTTCTTCATGCCAGGCCACCAGTATTCTTTCTTCAAGTCTTGATACATTTTGTTTGTCCCGGGGTGGATAGAATAGCGAGACTTATGGGCCTCATCGAGTATTTTGGCTCTATGCTCACCAATCTTAGGTATCCACATCCGGCCAAACCTAGTTCGTACTCCGTATGCATTCGCATCTAAGTTCCCTTGTTGTCCTACTATTCTTTCCCGTTTCACATTTCTTTCTAACAATGCTTCATCTTGTGCCTTTGATATTTCACCCATTAAGTCTGGCGTTATAATCAACTGACACGCTTTGATCCGGATAGGTGCCGATTCTTCCTTTCTGCTTAAAGCGTCAGCCACTACGTTTTCCTTGCCTGGATGGTACAATATCTCACAGTCATAGTCTTTCAGTAGCTCTAACCATCTTCTTTGCCTCATGTTTAGTTCCTTTTGTTCGAAAAAGTATTTCAAGCTTTTGTGATCGGAGTAGATGGTGCATTTAACTCCATACAAGTAGTGTCTCCATATTTTCAACGCGAAAACTACTGCTGCTAATTCTAGATCGTGTGTTGGGTAGTTAACTTCATGAACCTTTAGTTGCCGCGATGCATAAGCAATTACCTTTCCTCGTTGCATGAGTACGCACCCTAAACCCTGCCCTGAAGCGTCAGAGTAGACTACCAAGTCTTCATTTCCCTCAGGTAGTGTTAAGACTGGAGCTTGGGTTAATCGTGCCTTAAGTTCCTCAAACGCGTTGTTTTGGGTTTGACCCCATTCATATTTCACTTCCTTCCGTGTCAGTTTAGTTAGTGGCGAGGCTATCCTTGAGAAATCTTGAATGAACCTTCGATAGTAGCCTGCCAATCCCAGAAAACTTCGTATCTCTGTTGGTGTCTTTGGGATGTTCCATTCCTTTACTGTCTCGATCTTTGCAGGATCCACCAAGATGCCGTTTGGGTTTATTACATGACCTAAGAATTGGACTTCCCTAAGCCAGAACGCGCATTTGGAGAATTTTGCGTACAACTTTTCCTGCTTTAGCACCTCCAGAACCTCCCTTAGGTGACAGTGGTGATCACCCTCGCTTTTTGAATACACCAGTATGTCATCTATAAAAACTATCACCGATCGATCCAACATTGGTCTACATACTCTATTCATCAAATCCATGAACGCTGCTGGTGCGTTGGTCAATCCGAAGGACATCACGAGAAACTCATAATGCCCATAACGCGTGCGAAATGCGGTCTTTGGAACGTCTTCTTCTCTTACTTTCAACTGATGGTAACCCGACCTAAGATCGATCTTTGAGAACCAACTCGCACCTTGCAGTTGATCAAAAAGGTCGTCTATTCTAGGTAGTGGGTATTTGTTCTTTACTGTTCTCTTGTTCAATTCGCGGTAGTCGATGCACATTCGCATACTGCCGTCCTTCTTCTTTACAAATAGTACCGGAGCGCCCCATGGTGAGATGCTCAGCCTAATAAATCCTTTCTCGGTTAGTTCCTCTAGTTGGGACATCAATTCTTTCATTTCTGACGGAGCCAATCGGTAGGGGGCTTTGGCAACGGGCTCAGCTCCTGGCAGTAAATCAATCTGAAATTCTATTTCCTGATCGGGTGGCAACCCCGGTAGATCCTCAGGGAATACTTCTGGAAAATTGCACACCACTGGTACATTCTTGAGTTCTTTCGTTTTCATTCTATCGTCTATAACATATGCCAGATAAGCTTCGCAGCCGCGCCTCATGTAACTTTCAGCCTTTATCATCGAGACGACGTTCGGCATTGTGCAATTCCAATCCCCATAAACCGTAATTGGGCTGCCGCTAGGACCTTTGAGGTGTATCCTCTTACGTTTACATATGATTTGAGCTTCGTTGACAGCTAGCCAATCCATACCCAATACTATATCGAATCCTCCTAAGGTGAGAAGGAATAATCTAGAAGGAAATTTATGACCCTCTATTTCTATTATGCAATCCTCTGTTACTTGGAATACTGCCGAATTTTTACCAACGGCAGTTTGTACACTAAAGGCCTTTACTACTGTGTTGATAGTGCAATTCAGTTTTCAACTAAAGGCATTTGATATAAAGCTTTTACTAGCACTCGAGTCAAATAATATAGCCGCATGTTCATCATTAACTAGGAACGTACCTGACACAACATCAGAATTTCCCCTTGCTTCCTCCTCAGTCAGGGCGTAAGCTCGAGTCCTAGTCTTTGGTTGTTCCTGTTCCTTTTCTTTTCCCGAACCAGATTGTCTGGCTTTTCTGCAATCCTTAGTCAGGTGACCAAACAGTCCACATACTTGGCATTTAGTGTCTCTCAAGCAGTCACGAGAGTAGTGCCCCGCCTTCCCACACCGGTAACATGTGGTGGAGCCGACCCGACACTCGCCAAAATGTTGCCTTCCACATTTCTTGCAGGTTTCATATTTGTCCGACCTTGGTTTCTTATTTTCAGTTATTACGTTCCCTCTTCCGGTGCCTCTGGACGGGTTCTCCCACTTTCTCTTTTGGGTTTCTGTTGGTGGGTCCTCATTGGCATAATCGTCGTAGATGATTCCGCTCAGATTCACTACCGACTCGAAGGTCGAGGGTAGGTTGGCTTTCACGTGGACACGGACCCTTTGAGGTAGGCCCTTCACACAATACTTGATCATTCGCTCTTCTGTCTCCACCAGGTGGGGTACCAGCTGTGCCAACTCATTGAATCTAGAAGTATACTGGCGGTGTGTCTTATTGCCAGCTTTAAGGTTTAGGAATTCATTTTCCACTCGATCAATTTCGTTCTGGGGACAGAACTTTTGAATTACCAGCTTTTTCAGTTCTTCCCATGTCATTCTTGCAAGAGCGTTTGGGGACTTTGTCCTCTGGATGTTCCTCCACCAACCTAGGGCCTCGTTGGTGAAAGAATGAGTAACATATTTAACAGCCTGGTCTGGTCGACACTCGCTGATGTTGATTACAGCACTCATCCTCTCAATCCATTCAAGCGTTGCCACTGAATCTTTGCTCCCATCGAACATGGGTGGGTCTCTGTCCTTGAAACCTTTGTAAGTGCACCCACGATTGCTCGATCCTATCTTTATTTCATCCCCATCACTATCATATACTTTCTCTTCATTGTCTCCTTCATCCTCCTCTTTGCTTTTCTTTATTGCCTCAGATAGTAGATCAGGCAATACCTTCTTCAAAGTGAGCACAACTTCACGGGCAATAGCATCCCTGACTTCAGGTTCCAACTGTATAGGCCCTGGACTGTCGTTCCTAATTGGGGTCACTTCTGTTTCGTGCACACTTTCGGTGTGCTCTGCGTGCACACTCTCTTCTTCTTCAAATCTTGGGTTCAACGGAGGTCTACCTCGTCGGCCAGTGCGACCGCCTCGAGGTCCTGTTCTTCCTCCACCAGCCGTAGTTCTTAATTTCCTGATAGTTAAAAAGGGAATACATCAATGTCATTTCTTCAGATCATAGTTTGGAACAGTACGAGCAAGGTAAATTATTAATTACAGTGACCGGTTTGTGATTACTAATTTACATTGCTTTTCGGGTTCGAAACTCTTCAAATCGGTCGTGGCATTAACATCTATTTGTTCTAAGTTAAGGTATCTATTCTTATGCAAGCGCATTAACTTTATGACTTACTTACCGTGCTAGCGTTGGCGTTGGTTACCCTTACTGACATCCGTGCGTTGGTCCCATAATCAGTTTGAGTCCAGACATTTAGGGATGTCTGAATCTCTCAAACTATTGCTCTGATACCAACTTGTAAAGCCCCTTTCCCGGGTGACTTCACTTGTTGGATTTACTCATAAACATAGCCATAAATCCTGAACTTAAATTTAAAACATTCATCATTCAATTACATTACATAACAGCGGAAGTCTTAACAATTAAAAGCACAACATTGTCTTAACAAACAAAAGTGGGATGTCAGTCTTGTGCCGGGTAACCTTCACGCCATCGCACGACCTTTTCTTCCTTTACCTGAAATGTATACTAAAAGTCAGCTAACGCTGGTGAGTTCTAGTTTAATGCGATTTGATATAAACATTCTTTTCTTTACTTTATAAGTATGCATTACTGTATAAATACGTATTCAGAACTTTTGTCTTTCTTTCATCTTTCTTTTCTGTATCTTTGTGATCTCATATATATATATATATGCATTCACCCTTTTCTTTCTTTCTTTAATTTCATGGGTCATACTATATAAGGGTGATCAACCCGTCATTTGCTTACGAATGTCACAAAGACAATCGCCGCGGTCCATCGTTGTCACACCCCGACCGACGGCGGAAAACGTCGGGGCGTGAAGCTGTGCAGACTGTTCATAGCTCATGGTTGCTAAAGTTTGAATAATTTAAACATTCATTTTCATTACACATAGCAAGTTCATACCATACAAGAACCAAATGTAGCGATTACAAAATATAAATAGTTTAGATTAATTGCTAGTTCCAAATCCTATATGTAGCAGTTTGTAATACTTCAAACATTGTCACCTGAAACATGGTTAAAAACAAAGTCAACTAAAAAGTTGGTGAGAATACATAGGTTTTCGTGTCATGTAATAGAATATAGTGTTGTGTGTATACAATTCATACAAACATGGCAATTAAGGCATTTATGGAGAGATACCATCGTGTGACCTGGTAGTACAATCAAACCTTTGTAACTAGCATGCAAAACAAACGTGTGTTGGCAGTAACAGTCACCCTACCTGGGTGGGTTTGTCAGACTCAATAGATCTATCACTGTTTACTGTAGGCTATAAAATAGTTAATGATTGCACGTGAATAGCAAACTGCGTGTTGGTCTACACACCTAGTACTCAAGCACAAAGCTCAAAATTGTAACACATGATTGTAGGGTGGAATTGTATATTGTGTAGTTTGTAAACATAGTAAATAGAACGCATGTTCCACCCCAAAAGTTTGTAAATAGAGTAAAAGAGGGGCTATGTAACTCACTTGTGTTGGAGCGTGTAGTTTGCACAGATCAACAAAAATACCAAGCGTGTTGTAGGTCGCTACGTTTGACCTATTGAATGAGGGTATAACGCGTGTCACTGTTTGTGTTATTTTGTGTCCAAAGTGGGTTCGTTGGTGGTTTGTGTGTTTAGGGTTGGTTTTGGAATAATAAATTAGTAGCGATATATATATATATATATATTTATTTAAATAAAATTTAATTAAACGATATTTGTTTAAATCAATATATATATATATATTTGTATAAATAAAAATGATTATATAAATTCATGATTTCATCGGTTTTGAAACTATCGGGAATTAATCGTTTTAAATTTCTAAATCAGCGATTTGGTATATAAATGATTCCCGGGTTTTGGGATTTTATAACTTAAATTTTTATAAACAAGTTTTGAAATGTTTAAATAAAAACATATTAAATTAAGTTTGAAAATAATAAAATTAAAGTTTCTGGTCAAGGAGCACGACCGTGCTCAAGTAGGGCACGACCGCGCTCGTTGCCGGGCGTGACCGTGGTGGTCTGAGCGCGCCCGTGGTCGAGTCAGAAGGTACTTCCTAGGTTCTGGACATAGAGCACGACCGTGCTCGTATCTGGCACGACCGCGTCTAGTGTTTGTTTTTGGTCAAGACTTGTTTGCTCGGTAAGCACGACCGGGCCACACCTGGGGCACGACTGTGCTTGGTTAGGCACGACCGCGCTCAGGGATGAGCGCGACCGTGTCGGGCCTTTTTCAGACACAATTCGATCGATTCTTATATTAATAGCTTCTGGATTCTTAGGGCTTTCACTTAGTGGATGATTACGAATGTTTCTACATAGTTTAATTGTATTTATATCATGTCTAGAGTGTAGTTCGAGTAAAATTTATGTTTCGGCTTTTTGGTTCAAAATCGGATCGATTTGAGTGTTTCTACTACGAATTGATATAGGGCTTTCGTAGTAGAGGTAGATACAAAGCTGAAGACGTGTTACTTACTTGCTGAAAGTGGGCAATCGAATGCGGTCGGCTACGGGTCGAGCGGCTTCGTTTCTTGGCGATCAATTGGACGACAGAGGTGTTGTGAGCGTCGAGTGAGAGTTCTGAGAGATTGAGTGGGTGTATATGAGGGTGTAGGAAGCGTGCAACTGACTCTATGTCGACGAATTTGAGAGGCTCGGTTGTGGTGTGAATGGGATTAATTAATTGTGCCAATTGGACGACAATTGATGCGTGTTTTAGACGAATTTCAGTCGAGTATGGTCTGACGCGCGAAGACCGGCTTTTCTTTATTTTAATTTTCACGAATTCAGAAGGTATGGTATGGTTTGACTTTCTGCAGTCAAGTGGGTTCATCAGCGCGACCGTGCCTACTTTAGGTGCGACCGTGCTTAGGTCGGCAGGCGCGACCGTGCCTAGTCTTAGGCGCGACCGTGCTTGCCTAGTTTTGTAGTTTTTTGAGTTTTGTCAGTTTTGGTCCTCGGGGCTTGTGAGATAATGGTGTTTTTGTTTAATTTGTTATTGTTATAGAATAGTTTGTATATGTAACTGCATCGTAGTTTGTTTGTACACGAATCGAAACTGAAATGTGTTTGTTTATTGAAATCAAACGATTACATGATGAAAATCAGAAATGTTACAGTCTCCCCTTGTTGAGGGGATTTCGTCCCGAAATTCGACTAGTTGAGGCTGCAGAATTGGTGAATAGGTGAGGATACTTGAGTTTCATTTGGTCTTCACGTTCCCAAGTAAACTCAGGACCACGTTTAGAATCCCAACGGACTTTGACTATAGGAATGCGGCTGCGTTTGAGTTGCTTGATCTCACGGTCCATGATTTCCACCGGTTTCTCGACAAAGTGCATCGTTTCATCAATGCGCACGTCGTCAAGAGGTATGTGGAGGTTCTCATCAGCAAGACATTTCTTCAGGTTGGACACGTGGAAGGTTGGATGAACATTGTTGAGTGCTGGAGGTAGCTCAAGTTTGTAAGCCACTTTCCCGATTCTTTCAAGGATCTTGAACGGGCCTACGTAACGAGGTGCTAGTTTGCCTTTCTTTCCAAAGCGGATCACACCCTTCTAAGGGGATACTTTGAGAAGCACAAGGTCACCCACTTGGAATTCCAAGGGTTTTCGTCGCTTGTCGGCATAGCTCTTTTGTCGACTTCTCGCTACTCGGATGTTATCACGGATTTGAAGGATTTTGTCGGATGTTTCCTGAATTAACTCGGGACCGGTGATTTGTGCTTCACCAATCTCGTTCCAACAGATAGGAGAACGACATTTGAGACCATAAAGAGCTTCGAATGGAGCCATGTTGATGCTGGTGTGGTAGCTGTTATTGTAGGAGAATTAAATAAGTGCTAGATGTGAATCCCAATTGCCACCAAAGTCTATGACACAGGCTCTCAGCATGTCTTCGAGGGTTTGGATTGTTCGTTCAGTCTGGCCATCAGTTTGGGGATGGTAGGCTGTGCTTAAATCCAATCGTGTGCCAAGTGTCTTTTGCAGAGATTGCCAAAATCTAGAAGTGAAACGAGCATCTCTGTCAGAGATTATGTTCAAAGGTATGCCGTGTCGACTCACAATTTCGTTAATGTAGATTCGGGCCAATTTCTCAACCTGATAGTCTTCACGGATGGGCAGGAAGTGTGCGGACTTTGTGAGACGGTCAATGATTACCCAAATGCTATCATAGCCGTTTGAAGTACGGGGGAGTTTAGTAATGAAGTCCATGGCTAGATTTTCCCATTTCCACACGGGGATTTTCGGTTGTTCAAGTAAACCGGAAGGACGTTGATGTTCGGCTTTGACTTTAGAGCAGGTTAGGCATTTAGCAACATAGAGTGCAATGTCTTTCTTCATACCAGGCCACCAATACTGTGGTCGAAGATTGTGATACATTTTATCCGCACCGGGATGGATAGAATACCGAGACTTGTGTGCTTCAGTCATGAGGAATTCTCGGAGATCATTGCGATTGGGAACCCAAATACGATCCAAGAAATAAAGCAAGCCATTGTTTTTAGTTTCTAGTTGGAATTCAGCACCGCACGACATTTCCTCATACATATTGCCCTCGGTAATCGAGACGTGTTGAGCTGCTAGAATACGGGTTTGAATGTCAGAATGAATCTTGACACTTTGGAGCATGACGCGTTCTTTACGGCTCAGCGCATCGGCTACAACATTAGCCTTACCGGGATGATAACGAATCTCGTAATCGTAGTCATTGAGTAGTTCAACCCAACGTCGTTGCCTCATGTTGAGTTCTTTTTGATTGAAGATGTGTTGGAGGCTTTTGTGGTCGGTAAATACCACACATTTCGTGCCATATAGATAATGTCTCCAAATCTTCAAGGCAAATATGACTGCACCTAGCTCCAGATCGTGCGTCGTATAGTTCTTTTCATGGATCTTGAGTTGCCTTGATGCATAAGCGATTACCTTGCCTCGTTGCATGAGAACACAACCAAGGCCTAGGTTAGAGGCATCGCAGTAGACGACTAGATCATCGTTTCCTTCTGGAAGAGTCAGAATAGGAGCATCACATAACTTCTGTTTAAGAGTTTGGAAAGCTTCTTCTTGTTTTGGCTCCCATTCATAAGGTTTACCTTTATGTGTCAAGGCGGTGAGGGGAACAGCAATCTTGGAGAAATTAGAAATGAACCTTCGGTAATAACCCGCTAAACCAAGAAACGAACGAACCTCGGTAGGGGTTTGAGGAGCACTCCAATTCTTGACAGCTTCGATCTTGGCAGGGTCGACATGTATTCCCTTTTTATTGACAACATGACCCAAAAATTGAACCTCCTTTAGCCAAAATTCACATTTGGATAACTTGGCGTATAATTGTTCGGTTCTCAGGAGATCCAAAACCAGTCTAAGGTGCTGTTCATGTTCTTCCTCAGTCTTGGAATAGATCAAGATGTCATCGATGAAAACGATCACGAATTTGTCAAGGTATGGTTTGCACATGCGGTTCATGAGGTCCATAAAGACAGCAGGTGCATTGGTCAACCCAAAAGGCATAACCGTGAACTCGTAATGACCATATCTTGTTCGGAAGGCGGTCTTTGGAATATCTTCTTCTCGGACACGCAGTTGGTGATAACCAGATCGAAGATCAATCTTCGAGAAACAAGTAGAACCTTGGAGTTGATCGAAGAGGTCGTCAATCCTAGGTAACGGGTAGCGGTTTTTGATTGTAAGCTTGTTGAGCTCTCGATAGTCAATACACATGCGGAATGAACCATCCTTCTTTTTAACAAACAAGACTGGTGCACCCCACGGTGAATGACTTGGCCGAATGAAACCTTTGTCAGCGAGTTCTTGAAGTTGACTTGCAAGTTCTTGCAATTCAGAAGGTGCAAGCCGGTATGGAGCTTTAGCCACAGGGTTTGCTCCGGGTATAAGATCGATTTGAAACTTTACTTCACGAATAGGTGGAAGACCGGGTAAGTCATCGGGAAAGACTTCGGGAAACTCCCGAATGATGGGAATATCTTCTATTCTTCTCTCCTTGACTTCTTTTTGAATCACATGAGCTAGGAAAACCATGCACTTCTTTCGAATGTATTTCTGGGCAGTTATGCATGACATTAGTTTGAGTCCTTTGCAAGGTTTCTCGCCAAAGACTTTCAATACGTCTCCCGATGGAAGAGGTACTCGGATGTACTTTTCAAAGCACATGACCTCGGCATGGTTTTTAGATAACCAATCCATGCCGATGATGACGTCAAAGCTTCCCAATGGCATTGGTATAAGGTTGACTGGAAACGTGTGACCATTGAGTTCTAGTGAGCAGTCATGAATGATGGAGTCAATAGTGATGGAGTTTCCATCCGCTACTTCAACGGTGAAGGATTTCTCGAGTTTGGATCATGTTTTTGCAAGTAAAGGTTCAAAGTTAAGTGACACAAAACTCTTATCGGCCCCGGTATCAAATAGTATAGATGCAAATTGTTTATTTACAAGAAACGTACCGTTGACCACATGATCGTTGGCTTGAGCTTCATTGGCGTTGATGTTGAAAGCACGTCCACGAGCTCCGCCCTGATTATTGTTCACAAGTTTTGGACATTGGTTCCGGAAGTGGTTCGGGTTGCCACATTCATAGCATGCCCGTCCATTTGCATTGATTGGAACCACTTGATTAGCTCCGAGTTGATTAACCGGGTTGGCTTGAGTAGTAAGTGCCTTTTGTCGGCAGATATTGGCCGTATGGCCAAGTTTCCCACAATGATTGCAAAGGCGACATGGGACAGTTTGTGGGTGATGATAGTTGCAGTTGTTGCAGAGTGGGTAGGTACCTCCATAAGCTTTCTTGGCTGGATTTTGAGCCAAGGGTGCAACTTGATTAATTGGGGCGGCTGGAGTGACTATTGCAAAATTCTTCGCCTTTCTCTTCCTGGTGTTTCGATGCTGTTCGTTTTGAACTTCTTTGACATGAGTAGGAGGAGTTGTGGTGTCAGAAACTTTCTTGGCCCCCTTTTTGGTAAGAGTACCTGCTTTAACGTGATTATCGGTCAGTGTGGCAGCTAGACGAATAGCATCTTCTAGGGTTGCAGGATTTTCTTCCCAAAACAGTGTCCTGGATTTGTCTCGGTAGACCACCGATATATTTTTCAATACACCTAGACAAAGGTGTAACCATGTGCGGTACCAGCATGCTGAGTTCGTGAAAACGGTTGGTGTACGCCAAGCTTTCACCGCTATCTTGGGTAAGATCCCAAAATTCCGCTTCCAGTTTCTTCATCTCATTTCGAGGACATAACTCCTCGGTCATGATCCTTTTCAGCTCATCCCATGGCAGAGCCATTGCTACTTCTACTCCCCTTGTTCTCTTTTCCCCATTCCACCAGGTTAGTGCCCGTTTTTGGAAGACACTAGTGGCATGGCGGACACGCAGATTGTCCGGACAGTCATTATTGAGGAAGGTGCCCTCAATACTTTCGAACCATTGAAGGAGTCCTGTGGCTCCTTCGGTACCATAAAACTTCAGGGGATGGCAAGAGTTGAAATGCTTGAAGGTACATTGTGGCGGGTTGGCACCACCGCCACCACCAGTATTAGCACTACCACTGCGTTCCCATTGTTGTTGTTATTGGCTTGAGTTAGTTGAGTTACCAGCTGAGTGAGGAGAGCAGCAAGGTCGGTATTATTGTTGTTGTTGGCATTGCTGGTATTGGTGTTGGTGCTATCGTTGGCGTTGTCGGTGTTGTTGCGGTTGATGTTACGACGAGGAGGCATTCTATAAAAAGAGAATGATACAAAAGTGTTGTGAGAATTTATAAAAATCCGTTGAAATTTAGGATAGGAGGAATAATAACACATTTATTTCATAGTTCGGATTGTTTTCAAGTAATCACATTTCTACTTGAACACAATGACATATTAAGGTTAATTAGACTTATATAATTTTCAAGGAGACGTGCTTTAGCCTATAGGTAAACACTCATCCCGGGAATTCCCAGGAAAGCATACGGATCCCTCGGTTGATTGGGATTTATATGAAATGCTTTCCTAGACAGAAAACCCAGAATACAGGTGTCACCCTTCCAGATTGCACGTGTCCTCTAATAATAACAGAGTCTAAAACCTTAACGGGTATGAAAAATATTTTTGATAGGCATAGGTCCACGAGTATGATTTTTCCACAAGTTATGGCGATGGTGACATAGAAGCAGTTAAGGAGGATATGCGGCTTAGGATACGGGTATGGATACGATTTATTTTATTATTTACGTCTGCTTATTAAGTCTTGTAGTCTAAACAATTTAAGTATCAAATAACTAACACATAAGGCATGTGACATATAGCAAATAGCACGTATCACATAAAACATGTAGCATGGCATTGTTGGGTGTCCTAAAGTTATAGTCTAGGTCAATGGTGTCTAATAACCTAATTCCCTATAACCAAGGCTCTGATACCAATCTGTCACACCCCGACCGACGGCGGAAAACGTCGGGGCGTGAAGCTGTGCAGACTGTTCATAGCTCATGGTTGCTAAAGTTTGAATAATTTAAACATTCATTTTCATTACACATAGCAAGTTCATACCATACAAGAACCAAATGTAGCGATTACAAAATATAAATAGTTTAGATTAATTGCTAGGTCCAAATCCTATATGTAGCAGCTTGTAATACTTCAAACATTGTCACCTGAAACATGGTTAAAAACAAAGTCAACTAAAAAGTTGGTGAGAATACATAGGTTTTCGTGTCATGTAATAGAATATAGTGTTGTGTGTATACAATTCATACAAACATGGCAATTAAGGCATTTATGGAGAGATACCATCGTGTGACCTGGTAGTACAATCAAACCTTTGTAACTAGCATGCAAAACAAACGCGTGTTGGCAGTAACAGTCACCCTACCTGGGTGGGTTTGTCAGACTCAATAGATCTATCACTGTTTACTGTAGACTATAAAATAGTTAATGATTGCACGTGAATAGCAAACTGCGTGTTGGTCTACACACCTAGTACTCAAGCACAAAGCTCAAAATTGTAACACATGATTGTAGGGTGGAATTGTATATTGTGTAGTTTGTAAACATAGTAAATAGAACGCATGTTCCACCCCAAAAGTTTGTAAATAGAGTAAAAGAGGGGCTATGTAACTCACTTGTGTTGGAGCGTGTAGTTTGCACAGATCAACAAAAATACCAAGCGTGTTGTAGGTCGCTACGTTTGACCTATTGAATGAGGGTATAACGCGTGTCACTGTTTGTGTTATTTTGTGTCCAAAGTGGGTTCGTTGGTGGTTTGTGTGTTTAGGGTTGGTTTTGGAATAATAAATTAGTAGCGATATATATATATATATATTTATTTAAATAAAATTTAATTAAACGATATTTGTTTAAATCAATATATATATATATATATTTGTATAAATAAAAATGATTATATAAATTCATGATTTCATCGGTTTTGAAACTATCGGGAATTAATCGTTTTAAATTTCTAAATCAGCGATTTGGTATATAAATGATTCCCGGGTTTTGGGATTTTATAACTTAAATTTTTATAAACAAGTTTTGAAATGTTTAAATAAAAACATATTAAATTAAGTTTGAAAATAATAAAATTAAAGTTTCTGGTCAAGGAGCACGACCGTGCTCAAGTAGGGCACGACCGCGCTCGTTGCCGGGCGTGACCGTGGTGGTCTGAGCGCGCCCGTGGTCGAGTCAGAAGGTACTTCCTAGGTTCTGGACATAGAGCACGACCGTGCTCGTATCTGGCACGACCGCGTCTAGTGTTTGTTTTTGGTCAAGACTTGTTTGCTCGGTAAGCACGACCGGGCCACACCTGGGGCACGACTGTGCTTGGTTAGGCACGACCGCGCTCAGGGATGAGCGCGACCGTGTCGGGCCTTTTTCAGACACAATTCGATCGATTCTTATATTAATAGCTTCTGGATTCTTAGGGCTTTCACTTAGTGGATGATTACGAATGTTTCTACATAGTTTAATTGTATTTATATCATGTCTAGAGTGTAGTTCGAGTAAAATTTATGTTTCGGCTTTTTGGTTCAAAATCGGATCGATTTGAGTGTTTCTACTACGAATTGATATAGGGCTTTCGTAGTAGAGGTAGATACAAAGCTGAAGACGTGTTACTTACTTGCTGAAAGTGGGCAATCGAATGCGGTCGGCTACGGGTCGAGCGGCTTCGTTTCTTGGCGATCAATTGGACGACAGAGGTGTTGTGAGCGTCGAGTGAGAGTTCTGAGAGATTGAGTGGATGTATATGAGGGTGTAGGAAGCGTGCAACTGACTCTATGTCGACGAATTTGAGAGGCTCGGTTGTGGTGTGAATGGGATTAATTAATTGTGCCAATTGGACGACAATTGATGCGTGTTTTAGACGAATTTCAGTCGAGTATGGTCTGACGCGCGAAGACCGGCTTTTCTTTATTTTAATTTTCACGAATTCAGAAGGTATGGTATGGTTTGACTTTCTGCAGTCAAGTGGGTTCATCAGCGCGACCGTGCCTACTTTAGGCGCGACCGTGCTTAGGTCGGCAGGCGCGACCGTGCCTAGTCTTAGGCGCGACCGTGCTTTCCTAGTTTTGTAGTTTTTTGAGTTTTGTCAGTTTTGGTCCTCGGGGCTTGTGAGATAATGGTGTTTTTGTTTAATTTGTTATTGTAATAGAATAGTTTGTATATGTAACTGCATCGTAGTTTGTTTGTACACGAATCGAAACTGAAATGTGTTTGTTTATTGAAATCAAACGATTACATGATGAAAATCAGAAATGTTACAATCGTCATGGCCCGCCTATACTTACAACCGTCTGGCAACTAGTTCCGTCCGTCATTTTATTCTTACAACCGTCCGGCAATCTTTGTCCGTCCGTCATGACTTACAACCGTCCTACCGTCGTATGCCGTAATTCGCCCGTCTACCCGAAGGTATCCGTTTCCCATGCGACTATTATTTATACAACCGTTCTACTATAATATGCCAATTGCTTCGACCGTCCATTAATGGCATTCGTACGTCCTAGCTAATGAAGGAACGCACTTGTCCCGGTTGTAAAATAATCACCTGGTCGTCCGTCTACCGAAGTTGCCGTTGTCATCGAAGCGTCCATAACATTTTCTGTACTTGGCAAGCAATATATACATGGATATAAAGCAGGATTTCATTCTTTCATATTGTGTTATACTTTCATTCATTCTTTATAATCATGCTTTTCATTCTTTATTCATAATTTCTCTTTCGTGTATAGGTATATATATATACTTGTATAACACATATGATCACATTGACATTCATAACATTTATTCACTTAGTGTATACATTTCAGCCCCAAAACATTTGAAAACATTTGCACATAACATAGAAGGGGGCACATAGAACTCACCTGATGAGTAGTTTCTGTAATACACTAAGCTGGCTACTGGGCTTCACTAATGTCACTCATGATCTGTATAATAAAGTCATACACATAAGATGGTGCTCCTAGATGACACTAGACATTACTATGCTTGAACATAGTAGTTTCGATTGATTAGCTAATATCGAAACTTGGTAGTTTCGATAGGTTGTTTCTGTCGAAACTTGGTAGTTTCGATAGGTAGTTTCGATAGGTAGTTTCGATAGATAGTTTCGATAGGTAGTTTCGATAGGTAGTTTCGATAGGTAGTTTCGATAGGTAGTTTCGATAGATAGTTTCGATAAGTAACTTATGTATTATCTTAGCTTCGGATCGGGGGCTCATATAGAAACTATGGTAGTTTCGATTGGGTCTGCATATATCGAAACTAAGTAGTTTCGATGGGTCTGCACATATCGAAACTAAGTAGTTTCGATGGGTCTGCACTTACCGCCTTCCCCAAAAATCCGAATGTTCTGCATGCGAATCTGATCATGTCGATATCTAAGTTTTCTTTGATCAAAACGTTCGTTTTTCATTCTAGATGCTATACCTAAGTTCACTTTCAAGTTTCATCCGCAAAATCGTTATCTTTTAGCCAAAACCCGAAAACTCTCAAAACGAACAAAAACTCATAATGTGATCGAATCGTTACCTGGATTGGATTTCTGATTCAGAGGATATGATCACGAGAACAGCAGCAACGTTCTCCTGAATTCCCGAGTTGATCCGTCACTTTCTCTCTCTAGACCCGAGCTCTCCTTTCTCTCTCTAAAAGCTGCGTGAGTTGGGGAAATGAGCAGGGAAGAGGGCTGCCTTGCCTCTTATGCGCATGGGCTTCCCTCGGCCCATTGAAGCCGGGCCCATGCCTGCTCCCTTTTTGTTTAAATATTCCAATTAAACCATCGGTCTCGCTATATTTATTCGTTTTATTATTTTTAGGATGTTACACGATGGCGGAATCATCGAGGCGGACAATGAAATGATTGTTCATAAGCACATGATCTACTAAGGTTGCATAATTCATTAATAAGATTTAAATACCAAATATCCAAATACAATTCAAATTACAACACCCTATTCTAGAATATTACACATAATTATTTTACTAGGTCCAAAAGTCTTATGTGTAGCACCTTCAACACATAGTCACACAATCACATATCTTCACCTGAAACGTAATCCAAAACAAGTGTTAACTACGAGAGTTGGTGAGTTTACATATGTTTAAATAAAATAAAAGTTTAGTTAAAAATGTTTATACAATTCATAGTTTGACATGGTATGATATGGCATAATGTGGAGAATTCACTATATGTATACCAATTGTAAGCATGTAATTTTGTATATAAGCATAAAGGTTTAACGTGATAGGCATAGCATACCGCTACCCTAAAAGTGATAGGCATGGAATCAAGACTATGTGGGTTACACATAATTTAAACCATCCTAAAAGTATTCATAGCATAACAAGTGATCAAGCACAAAATCACAATAATCTACATATGTAAACACAAGTTGAATTGTATGTAAGTAAGCACAGATTACGTTTCACCCCAAAATGTATAAAAATGTAAATAGGGGATATGTAACTCACCTGTGCAAACAAGGTAGTGATGCGGTATGTGGCAAAGTCCAATAGTGTATTCCGACCTACTCGTGTCCTAAATATTTAAGATGCCATAAAGTCTATGTAATGATTCTACCGCGTGTTGATCATGCATTCAATTCACCCAACTAGGCTAGACATGAACCTGTATTAAGTTTCCAAATGTTTTGACACGACAATCGTTGGTAACGGTTTGTGATAACAAAATATATTTATATACACTTATATAATAAGATATGTATTTCATAACATGTCATTACGTTCACGTATCATTATTAGGTTTGGGGGTTGAAGTTAAATATATATACTATAAAAATAAGGCTTTTGATATCAAACTAGTCGTTAGAAAAGTACTCGAGTTTTTAAGTCTACTTAAAACATGTTTTTAGTTATCTAAATAAATTCAATAAATTATGGGATATTTACCATGCATAACCACATGTCTTGGGTTTATAAAAGTGTATGGATCATAATTTACAAACACTTTTAGGAGTTTAAAGCATAGCACACAACTCAGTTGGGTCAACAGTTTTGATTCTGCTGAATAGGTCAAGGGAAAACGGCTGTTTGGGGGTTCAAATGTCAGTTTCAAGACAATAGGCCATATGGGTTTTATAACCAACACAAAATGCTAACTTTAGAAAAAGGAATCAAGTTATTTGGACAATTATTGAACAAGTTATGACCTCAACAAGTTAGCTCTATAAATCTGCCATAAAACTCAGAAGATACACATTTTCTTGTATCACCCTTTTGGGGTATCAAAACTCCTCCAAAAATTGTGAAACCAATTGGGATGGATAGAGGACTCTTTAAACTTAATTTTAGACTCAAGAAACGTTCGATTTGGTTTAGTTTTGACAAAGATATGACCTTCCCAATTTGTAACAAAATTATGCCAGCAATATAGTTGTTTCAAATGGTATATTTTCTTTTGAAATATGCACTATTTGGGTGAACGTATACATAAAACAACTAATGTACATGTTAATGATCAAGATTAGGACATGAACACTCACTTAAAGCAAGCAAGGAGAAGGGTGAGGGAGTCCGATGGAGGGGGTGTTGCTGCTGCTTTCTTGGAGTCGAAAAGGAATCAAGGAGTGAAGGTGACGTAGTTGACGTGAGACCCGGTTCCTTCTCGGGACGCCCCGTATGGCTCGGTGAGTTCCCGAAATGATTTTTAAGCTTCGCGTAAACGTAATACGGTGACCGTAGTTGAGAAGTGGTGACCCGAAAGGATCGGTTTTCGTCCCGAAAAGAACCCGCAAAGGTGGCAGTGGGCTACGGTGGTGAAAACGGTGCACGACGGTGGTTGTCGGGGCTGAGGAGTTGCCGAGAGAGTTAGGGCAAGAGTGTGAGGGTGGTGGTGTGGTCTTGGGGCTTTTATGCATGCATATATATACCCACTAAGGTGGTATCAACCCTTAGTTCATATGTCCCCCTTGAGACAAGCTTGTCTCAATTTGGGAAACAAGAGAAAAGGCACACCTCTTCCAACTCTTTTTGGTTTGTGTCGGCCGAAAGAAAGGCACGAGGGGTAGGGGGTAGGGTAGTATAGGGTAGGGTGTGGTGTTGGGTGTTCCCGCTAGTACGAGTCCGGTATAATACCCGCTAAGTGTAACCCGGTTATTAATAGTCGTTATACGTCAGTAGGGTACGGGTCGGGTATATAAAAAAAAATATAAGTTTAATAGTTTTGACATAATACGAGTATGTGTAAAACACTTAGAATTAGTTTTTATATAGTTTGGTATTCTCAAAAATAAAAATAAAGAGAATGTTTTCGAGCGGTTTGTTTTATTAAATTTTAAATGTTTTTATAAACTTAATAAATTATTTTCTTTTTATAAATCAACTCATTTTTTTGTCAATCGTTTTATTTGTTTTCAAAGTCATTTATTATTATAAAATTTAAATAAATTTATATAATTCGAATATTTTTATATTTAATTTAAAAACACATAATTTGAAATTTGTAAACACACCCTTTTGTATAAACTTGGTTAAATATATGTGTGCATATTTGGAATAAAATGTTGAAATTTTTACGTGTTAATATATTATAGCTGAAATTTCGAAATGTCACACCAGATCAGTGGAGGCGTAGTGTCTTAGTACCCCTATATAAAAACAAAGGAGATGCTCAATGTTGTGCTAACTACAGGGGGATTAAGCTCCTATGTCATACAATGAAATTATGGGAAAGAGTTATAGATACAAGGATTAGACGACAAACCCAGGTTATAGCAAACCAATTTGGGTTCATGCCAGGCCGGTCCACTACGGAGGCGATACACATTTTAAGAAGATTAATGGAAAAGTACAGAGAGAAGAAACATGATTTACATATGGTGTTCATCGATCTTGAAAAGGCGTACGATAGTGTGCCTAGAAGATTGATCTGGGAAAGTCTGGAGGGAAGAGGGATCCCTAGTAAATATATTGAGGCAATTAGGGATATGTATCATGAGGCTAAGACATGCGTCCGAGCTCCCGTGGGGGATACAGACTTTTTTCCGGTGGAAGTGGGAGTTCACCAGGGGTCGGCACTAAGCCCCTTTCTCTTTGCAGTAGTTTTGGATGAGTTGTCAAAGTCGATTCAAGATGCAATTCCATGGTGCATGCTTTTTGCTGATGATATCGTGTTGATTGCAGAAAGTAAAGAGACATTGAACAACAGACTAGAGGAATGGAGAACAGTCTTAGAGCACAAAGGTTTGAACATAAGCCGATCTAAAACCGAGTACCTTCACTGCAACTTTAGTGGTGCAAACGTCAACGAGGAGACCCAGATTTCTATTGAAGGTGGGGTTCAAGTATCTAGGATCTGTCATCCAGAGTAACGGGGACATCGACAATGATGTAGTCCATCGGGTGCAGGCTGGTTGGTGTAAATGGAGAGCGGCCTCAGGTGTTTTGTGCGACAAGAGGTTCCCAATAGGGTTAAAGGGTAAATTTTATAGGGTAGCAGTTCGCCCAGCGATGCTATATGGAACCGATTGTTGGGCCATCAAGAAGACACAAGCTCGAAAAATGGATGTAGCTGAGATGAGGATGTTGAGGTGGATGTGTGGACACACAAGAAATGACCGAATAAGAAATGAAGTTGTTCGGAAGAGATTGGGAGTCACATGTATCTCAGATAAGATAAGAGAAGGAAGATTGAGATGGTTTGGACATGTAAAGAGGAGACAGAGCACAGATCCAGTGAGAACGGTGGAAACTCTCGTTGTAGAGGGGAAAAGGAGCAGGGGGAGACCGAAATTAACGTGGGATGAGAGGATTAGGCTTGATTAGCTAGATTTACACCTCTCGGAGGACATGATCAATGATAGTATTTCATGGAGACGTCGTATTAGGGTTTTAGGATGAGTGACCCGTTGTGTGGGAGAGTAGAGTTGTTTAGCAAAGATTTTGCGTATGTCTTGTTTCTTGTAGGTGTGTTGTGTTTCTTGTGACTAATATACTCTAGTCATACACTGCTAATTGTTAGATTACTGTTAGATTTATTTTACTTTATTACTCATTAATTTTATTTATATTTTTATCTTTTTCTTTCCCATCGAGCCGGGGGTCTAAACGGGAGCAGCCTCTCTATCCCTTGGGATAGGGGTAAGGTTTGCCCTCATCACACCCTCCCCAGACCCTACTAATAGCGTTAGCTATGTGTGGGATTATACTGGGTACGTTTGGTTTGGTTTGGTTTGGAACCTGAAAGTTGGTTCGTTACAAAATTCTTGGGTTTGTGCAAGTCAGTTTAGCTGCTGCTCGCAATTTTTTTGAACTCGTTTTATCCGGCTCATGGCGACAACCGTAGACATAAATTCATAAACAAATAGGAGGCTGACTATTCAGGTTCGAGTAATGTTTGTAACATTGCTTCATTAACAAGAAAAAGTGTTTTGTTCCATTTAGATTGCATATTTAAAGTGTATTATAATAAGTCGTTTAATTGCAGTTTGATTGACTTGTCCATTTTCATTAACAAGTGTTTTGTTCCGTTTATATTGCATTAACAAGAGCGGATGTGGTATGGTATGACATGGCAGGACATCCGCCAGTGGCAGGAGCGGGTCTCCACATTTGCTGGTGACAAGGATGGATGACATTAACGACGTTAACCCCACATCCACAGCAGAGTTCGAGTCCACAGTCGAGTTCGAGTCCTATCGGCATCATCATTACACTCCCTCGAAAATAAATATTTCATCCCCGACCTATCATGCTAAAAATCACATTTTTCTAGCAACATTCATAATTTTTCGACGACATTCATATTTTCCGGCGAACAGAAAATAGACCGAAACACCAAATAAATAAATCCAACTCTCATCTCCACCTCATTAGCAACATTTGATCTTATCTGAACGTTTTAAGAACCCATAAAATGGTCAAACACGTAGTTCTGGCGAGTTTATTTTGGAGAAGATGAAGATAATGAGATCCACTCCTTCCACCGGCGGATATCATGCCACACCACATCCCCTCCTGCTACGAGCGAAACACACTACAACAATAACACTCTATAGGGATGAAAAAATCTAGCCCTATCGCGATGACAAGTCGTCGAGATAGGCCGTTTTGACCTATAACGACGACAAGTCGTCGGTATAGGTTTCGTTAGGATTGCTTCGTACCAATAGGTCAAAGATGCGTTGGTATATGTGTCGTCGGCATAGGTCGACCTATGCCGACGACATGTCGTCGTTATAGGGTTTAACTAAAAAATTCAAAAAGAAATTCTATATCAACGACATGTCGTCGGTAGAGGTTCTGTCCCTATCCAGACGACAAGTAGTCGGGACAGACCCTATCCGGGCTATTTCCAATTTTTTTAATTAAATTTGAAAAAGAACTATGCCGACGACATGTCGTTGGGATAGTTTTTCTATTTTTTTTTTAATTTTCAAATTTTTTTAGAAATATTTAATTTCTAATTACAAAAACCTACAAATCAGATAATTCAAACCATTCAAAAATTGAAATCCAAAACATATTGTTCGATACAAAAATCTGTTCGACACACAAACCAACTATTCAAACATAAAGTTGTTCGACACACAAACATAAAAATTGTTCAAACATTCAACAATAACACCGACAATAAAGGCAAAGGCGCAACAACTTCAAGCTAATTATCGTCGCTGCTAGTTCGGCGTTCCCACATTCGACGCATTTCATACAACTGTCGTTGCATTTCAAGCATTTGTTGATTATGCACATGACGTTCTTCCTCTCGTTGGGCTCCGCGTTGTTGTTGTTCTTGAACTTGTTGTTGAAGTTGAGTCACACGCTCATCCACTTCTTGCCAATGTGGTTGTGGAGGGAGGTACTAAACAAATCCGGTGTGGGATTACTCACCACACGACCGACACCCCGGATATGGCCACGCCGATGACCCAATGCACGCTCCATGCATGCAAACTCATCGACAGCAGACGAGTCACCACCAGTCTCAACAGAGGATCTTGTATACTCCTCTTGGATTCGGTCCTGCATTAAACAATGTAATAAACAATCACTTGACTATTTTACTAAAATTCGACAACATAACTGCTGTAAAATGGATAACCAACCTGTTAAACTATAAGTTAGAAACGACCCAAATTCACAAATTCCAATCAACCAACACTAATAACAACAAATACTAATAATACTAGCAAAAATATTCAACAATTGGGCTCGAGTTGGATGTTCTAAGTCTATTAAAGTGTGCTCGAGTCATTTTGACCCATTTAAAGTTACAGTTGGATGTTCTAAGTTTATTAAAGTTTGTTTGGGGTCATTTTGACCCGTTTAAAGTTAAAGCTAGATATTTTAAGTCTCTTAAAGTGTGTTTGGGTCATTTTGACACGTTTAAAGTTACAGTTGGATGTTCTAAGTCTAGTAAGTCTAACAACAAAATCATTTGACTTACATAGTCTGATGATGCAGTCTCGTTGGCCCAACCGGTCCCTTCTTTATAATGGTTCGATCTGAACACATCAATTGGGCCGGTGCCCTGTGAAAAACAAAAATAATATCACTAAGAATTAATAAGCATGTTTATATAATACTAATAATTGTATTTCATACCTCCATGTGTCGGCGCTAGGTGTATGATTTGCTGCCCTGGTAACATGGGTAACGTTGTTGTGATCGGTTTTGTTTGTTCTTCTCCGAGCGGTTTTTATAGCTCACATCTAAAAACAACTCATTAATCAAAGTCTCCCAAGTTTCTTGATCAAGATCTTCTGGTGGATTATTCATCACCGCCTCCACATCATCGTATCCACTATTCTCCTCGAAGTGAACTTTCAACTCTCTCTTGTGATCTTTATACACCCTCTGACACTCGGCGGTGATTCCGAGTTCAACGCCTCGCCACTTATCAGTGTTTTTCCATGAGTCCAGATCAAAATAATCCTACAAATGGAAAGTAATTATAAATCTTATAGTTATGAAATTGTAAGTAATTATAAAACATCTATACTTACTATAAGAGTGGGATATACGACCCGTTTCTTCTCATTTGGAACCTTAGCCCAATTTGGATAATATTGAGGAACAACATTTTCAACCTCCAACGAGATAGCAAGGATAAAATCTGAAACGTTAGGACCCACAAACTTGTACCCCCCCACCATGAAGTTCTACATCAATGGGAAGAGGCTTCCTCCCATTTTGATCAAATTTCTTATACAATTTTAGGTTTTTGCCTTTAGATCGCCTTCTTTGGGAGGCACTACCTACATTGACACATGACATTCAAAATTTAGGCAATTATAAAGACATCTACTAAACACTAACAAGTAACTTACCACCAGATCCAGTCGCACAACCCGAGTCGAAGTGATACGTATCCACCGTCTCCACCATCTCCACCGTGTGATTGCGCCATTGTTGCCATTTTTCCTACAAAAAAATTTATTAGTAAGCACAAATAACTATTAATTAACAAAGACAAATAGTACATTTTTAACATACATTCAATCATAATCATCACTAAAATAACGTGTGTCAACAACATCATCTTCTTCTTCATCGTCGTCATTATTAATTAACAAAGACAAATAGTACAGTTAAAAAAGTCGGGATACGTACCTTAAATAAGTTCAATGAAAGACAAATATAATGTTATTCCCCCCTCGTCAACGGCAACGAGGTCCGAACTTGTAACAAAATTAAATAAAGTTACATATACATACAAACATATATTCATACATACACACTTATATATATACATACACAATTATATAGATACAAATCATACAAATACATACATACACAAAGAAACATAAACAAACATACTTACAAATACATATATAAACCTATGAATAAATACACAATTATATACATACAAATACATTAAAAAATAGAAATATACCTACAAACATACATACATCCGTTGAACATAAACAAACATACAAAAATACATATATAAACATATGAATACCCTCTTATATACCTACAAATCATAATTACATACATACATAAATAAAAGCCCAATTACATAATTACAAACATATACATACAAACATACATGCATACATACATACATAAATAAATGTCCAATTACATAATTACAAACATATACATACAAACATACATACACATATATACATTCATATTAAATAATCATCATAAACACAAATTACACACACACATACAAACTAATCATCCAAACTAATCATCATAAACGCAAATTACACACATACATACACATATATACAAACTAATCATTCAAACTAATTATCATAAACACAAATTACACACATATATACATATACATACAAACACTAATTTACATAAACTAAATTATATAAAATAATCACACATCTAAACCAAATTACATAAACTACTCATAAATTAATAATTCCATCATACATACAAATATGCATACTCATACATACAAACATACATACATACACATACATACAAAATCATAAAAATCATAGATCTAAACCAAATTTCATCTCAAATTAGTAATTAAAACGAGTATTTATCTTTAAAAAGCTAGAAATCCAAGAATTGATGAAATTCCTCAAAAACCTAACCAAAATAAACAAACAAAACTTCAAAATCTTGAACAAATAGTAAAAATTGAAATAGGGATGTTACCTCACCTTAAATCCCGAGAGTTCTTGTGAAAGTTGCTCCCAAAAAGCCCAAAAACTGTGAAATCGCCGGAGAGAACAATTTGGGGGAGTTTTGGACGGTTTTGGGTGGAAATGAAGGTCTGCCGTCTGTTTTCTCAATTTGTTCGCGTTGCACCTTATAGCGACGACATGTCGTCGACATAGGTCCACTTGTCGTCGGTACAGGTACCCTATAGCGACTACATGTCGTCGGCACAGGTTTCGTAAGATGTTGACAAGTCAATAAAGGTAAAACCCCTATCCCGACGACATGTCGTAGCCATAGGGTTTTCCAGAATTTTTTTTTAATTAAAAAAAAATAATTTTAACCGACGAAAATTTATTAAATAAAAAAAACAAAAAGAAAAATCAAAATTAACCTATTCCTCAACAATTCATTGGGCGCCAGTTAACCCTACACCGACGACATGTCAATTTCCTCAATAATTTTCCTCGCTATAGTGTCCCTACCAAAATTTTGGTTTTGACCTATACCGACGACATGTCGACGACAAATGTCGTCGGTATAGGTGATGTCGGGACATGGTCAATTTGTTATAGTGACACATAAAGCCATGCAAAAAATTTCATACACGTAGAAACATTTAACAATCTCCAAAAACCCACATTTTATCAAAAAATTCGACAGAAATCACAAGGGTCGCAAAATTAGCTACTACTAACAGTGCTCTTGCAAACTTTGCGATTATTTAAATTCAATCACAAAAAATAAGAAAAACATTAAATTTAAAAATAAAATTAAAATGTCGATTGCCAACATTAATTTAAAATTTTACGTTTTCTGCAAACAAGGGATATTATTTAAAAGTCCAAATTAAGTCCCTTCCTCTAAACTTCTGAAACATTTCTTTGGTTGACTTTAACAATGAAACCACTTCCTGTAAGTGCTCTCTTTGACAAAATATCATTGTGCTAATACGTAACACTAAATGAAAGTAAAACACAAACTCTTATGATTAGTCAAGACACTTTAACATACCAATTGATTGATTTTTGGCTACCGTTAATGCCTTCCTTTGCAATATATTTAGCACATTAATAAAGATTGGAAACGAATCAATCAAGCATAAAATTGCTTTGTATAGAGAATCCAACTATATATTTTGAGTTTGTGTAAGAGAAAGCTCTTGATTTAACCTACTTCTAGTTTCAATTATACGACAACCAATCTTTATTTCTACTCTTTTTTTTTCTCAATGAATTTTTTTTTCATTTACCAGAAGCACAAACCACATTCGTCTAAATGTGCTACCTTCTTAAACAAGTCTACAACACTGAAATGTTATTTTCTTTCAACCGCTACAACCACTAACTCAAGTTGATGAACGTAATATTGTAAATAATATGTTTGAGGTTTTTTTTTCCCAAAATCTTTGCTTTTAAATAGTTGAACTAATCACACAAATTACTTGCCCCATCATAACATAGACCTCCACTTCAAGCACAAGTAATAGTGCAAACACATCATAGCCAATTTCATTAAAAATAGAATTGAGTAGTTCTTCTTCAAAGCAACGAGCAACATCTTTTTGAGTATTTGGAGACAAATATATATGATTCCTTGGAGTTTTTGGTAAATTATTGAGTTCCTAATTTTGACTAATGATTAAATCCATTAGTTCCAAAAATCCTTTGACACTAGATGTTTTCATCTGAACATGACCATGGTCCATGGCATGATAATGATACTGACTTGGTACAGATACTGATCTAGTTGAAAACAAGACCAAACTCATAATGAAATCCACCATCACTTCCACCACTAGTGTGAATTCAACTGTAATCAACAAACTCCAAGAAAAACCCACTCTCAAGAAGCTTAAATCCACATCAAACCCTTCAAATATCACAAAAAAATACGCTTAAAACACAACCATTTAATTTCACAACAAAACCTTTAAATTCCACTAAATCTAATTTCACACTACAAATTCAACAGATAATCCACCTTTGAAATCACAAATTCCACAAACCTACTTCAAAAACCATAATCACTACCAAAAAACTGAAAAATTTGCGACCACAGATTTTGTGGAAAATTTGTCGAAATTGGCCGTTAGCGACAAGTTTCCGACAAAAAATGTTTGTCGGAAAAACCCCGTAAGAATTTTTTTTTCCGACAAAGTCCCGACGAATTAGCGACAAAAGCTATTCGTCGGTAATTTCCGACGATTATATTAAATAAATAAGTTAACTTATTTAATAAATTTGTCGAAAAAATGTAGAAAATCTTAAGGTTACTTTTTTGTTTTTGTTTTGTCGGAAAGTTGTCGCTAACTTGTGCAAAATTTATTTTGTTGGTTACTTGTCGAAAACTTTTGTTGCAAATATACATGTTTTTTAGTAGTGCAGTCCACTTCCAAAACCACAAAACCCACACCCTTTCGAGTAAGAACTCAATGGAACTGGTCCATAACCAAACAGAAGAACAGACCAATCACAACAGAAAGAAAAAGTCCGTCACTACTGAAAAATGGTCATTTTCCAACAACAGTTTTGGTTAGAAATTCACCAGAAACGGTGTTTTAGACGAATTTTCGACAAATAATTTTGCCAGAAAAAGTTTGGAATTTATTTTCTAAATCCGACGAGAATAATTTTTTTTTAAAATGTTTCGGTAGGAATTTGGTTGGAATTTTCCAACGACTAATTTTTTGTTGGAATTTCAATGTTAAAATTAGGTTTTTTTGTTTGGAAAGTTCTTAGAAATTGGTCGGAATTTCCAACCAATTTTTTTTACGGAAATTTTCATAGGAAAAATAAGTTGTTTTCTAAACTAATCGGTGGGGTAATACCCGAATCCGGAATACAAATCTTTAAGGGAGAATATCATATATACCCTTACAAACATGGGTAATTATTATATATATCCAACCAAAACTAAAAATATCATATATACCCAATTTTAATAATTTTTTATTTTATGACAATTTTACCCTTATCCATTATATGATTTTTATAACTTATTTTTTTTAGTTTTATCCTATATGTAACATAATTTAAATGATTTTAATTTTATCCCATACCTAACTCAATGTAAATGATTTTTTACCTAATTATTTACTTGACGATAACCATTATATCTTACTAACCTAATAAATAAAAATCTCACATGCCACATGTCACTTTTTTAGACAAAGAACCCCTTACCTTTCCCACCGAATTTCCTAAAAACATCTTATTCTGAAATCTGAACTCGTGAATATGTTATAATTTTGGTCAGATTGTTTAATATGAAAATAGAATATGACATTTAATAAAATAGTAACAATTTTGATTTATATATATAGAAATTAAAATTAAAATGTAATTGAAAAATGATTGAATTCTTACCAAAATCCATTTCTATTTTCAAACTCAACCAACCAAATCATCACCTTCTTGTTTCCTATTTCCATATTTGTTTATTTTTTCATGATTTTTTTCTTTTATTTTCAACCGAATACAATTTACGAAAATCATGCAATCTTTACCAAAATTTGATTTGTCAATTCTATTTAAGTTGTTACTTATTTAATTAATACGATTTTTTTATGTTTTGCGTATAAATAAGATTTAATGACAGTCATTATCCGGGGTTGGTTTGTTTTTTAAAAAACCTGTTTTTACACATAGTCAACTTTATGTCGCGTTATCAAAAGTTAAAAGTAGAAACAGACTGAAACTGTGTATTTTAGATAACGATAATAAAGTTACTAACATTACATCAAATGTTATATACAAAGGAATATTTACAGATTTGTGAATTATAAATGTAATTTTTCATTTTCTCTCACTATTTTATGAAATAAGTCGTTTCACTGAAAATAAGTATATATACAAATTTATGATTTACATCTTTTTCGTTAATCAATCCGTGTAATACAAGGGTTTGTAAGCTAGTATAGTTATAAAAGAAAACGAGTTCATCATATATGATATATAAATGGTAAAAAATAAAATCGGTAAAAGTAAAAAAGAAAGCGAAAAATATAATATTTTGAGAAAACTATTGTTTGTGGGTAAATAAATTTAAAAAGTAAAAAATTGGTAAATATTGAATTTTAAAGTTTTAGAAAAATAAGGGTAAAATGGTAATTTCTAAAACTGTTTCTAATAAAATGGGTATATATGATATTTTTACATGTTTATAAGGGTATATATGTTATTTTTTATTTTGGTTGGGTATATATGATATTTTTCATTTTTGTAAGGGTATATATGATATTTTTCAATTTTATAAGGGTATATATGAAATTGACTCAAAGCATTTTATCAAAACACGTTATGGAAAATAAGAATGTAAACGTGTACCAGTCAATCCTCAATCCTCAATCATCTCTTGTAACCTCACATCAGTTCATCGAAACCACTTGAAGGAGGCCCACTACAACCAAATTGACGAACGAGGACAAAATTGTCCATTATGCATAACGCGTATTTGAGCCCCCAGATTAAAGTCTTAATGGATATTCATCGGCCGAAAAGTAATTTTAGTTGAATACCGCATACTTCACTTCAATGTATAACAAACTATCCTCTTATCATTATAGACCATAATACGTGTTTTTGACCCCGTGAATGTCGTGATACGTTTACCGCGCTTATTATGGGAGCTACTACTCGTCTAAAAAGGTGATAGATGATCCTTCGATGATCACCCATGGAGGTGGGAGATTGCCCTAAAGAAAAACAATAATTGAATGTCCTCTTATGAGTAAAGCTTGAGAACTAAAATTTCCTGTCACTCTTGCCTCACTACTATACAAACAACTATTTACGATGGCCAAAACGGTCATGAATCCGTCGCTATTACCATTACCACGAATTTGCGACTGGATAAATCGAATGTAAACAGTTTTGTCGTTAATATATTTTGCAACACATATCAGTTGTGATTTAGCAACCGATTATTTTTACAATAATATGTCACTAATCACGACTGATATGTGATGAAATTTGCGACCAGAAGTTGTGATAGAAATTTTTAAGAGGGGAAGGTGTTTGGGACTGGAATTTTGGCGGGGAATAAACAATTTTTCCAAATATATAAAATTAAGAAATAAAAATCAGTAAAAGGTGAGTGATGAATTGAAGTCAAAGAATAGTAAATTTTTTTAACATGGATAAGATACACGAAGATTGATATCAGCAATGTTTTCTACATGGTGACTAATGAGACAGTATACACGTCTTTGTACATGGCGTAGCCTCGAGTTTGGTCTACTCTACCCGACCAGATCATGTGTGTTTATTGTAGAAGGCTCTTTATAGTCGCAAGCAGACACCTCGAACTTCGTTTTCCAAGCTGTTTTATAAGAGATATTGTTGTGGCTGTGATTCATTAACATATGAAACACCTCGAGTTTGGTTAACTCTAGCCGACCACATCATGTGTGTTTATTGTAGAAGGCTCTTTATAGTCGCAAGCAGACATCTCGAACTTCTTTTTGCAAGCTGTTTTATAAGAGATATTGTTGTGCTGTGATTCATTAACATACGAAACACCTTGAGATTTGATGTGTGCTTCATCAAAGAAAAGGTTCTGGCTCAGTTTCTCAATGTTCGTTATTTGTCCACTTTTACTCAAGATGTAGATATTTTGACCAAAAGGTTGTCATCACTCGCTTGACAATTGTAGGTTTAAGCTTCATGTTGTGACACATGTTTAGCTTGAGGGGGCCATGTCAGACAGTTATTTTATGTTGCATTATTTTACTAGATTATGTATTTTATGTGAGGCAGATTTATTTGTATTCTCTTTTGCTTGCATTATATATACCGGAAGCCATCGTATTGTATTAGTTTGAATTAAGAATAGACACACGCCTTCTCAGATTTCATTTGATTGATATACATCTAACAATTTTGCATATGGAAGGAACAATTAGTGAGCTTTCGATAAGATCAATATCACAAATCATATGCAGAATTGAATACATGTCCATGCCCATTTGATCAAGACTGACATGCAAAGATAGACATTGATTTTTAATTCTCTAAGACAGGGTGCTTTTGGTTTCCCAGAATTTAATGGAATTAGAATTTGAATTTCATTTGTCAATGCGCTTGGTTTTGCAGAATTTATTGAAATTGGAATCTAAATTATTTTTTCAATGTATTTGGTTGAGACAAGAATTGGAATTGGAATTGTAATTAATTACCTCAATTTCCTTCCAAATTGTGAAGGAATTCACCAAAAAGAAAATGGAGTCTCCGACTACTCACCGTTTTCGCATCCGCACCCCCAGCGACCCTTACCCCTGCTGCTACAACCCTGACCACCACCCCCTGGCCGCTGCCTGCCGCCCCCTCACCTCTGTCGAAAGCCACCTCCGACCCACGCCGACTGCGCCTGCCACCACTGCTAACCCCCGCCCACTGTCACTTGATTTTTTTGAGACTAATTTATCACCCATGGCTATGTTCATGTTTTCTATTTCTTTTTTCTCACTGGGATCATCTTTATCTGAACGTATAGCCCATGTGGGGGTGGGGGGGCTAAAGCAACTCGATTTACCGTTCAACTCTCCGTTTTTCAGACCCACTGCCTAAATTTATGCTTCCTTCATAAACAAGTTCTTTTAGTTGACTGTTGAGGTTATAATAAACTCAATTAACTAACAATAATTAATGAATATACATGCGTTAAAAGACATTAACAACTAGCTCAGAGATTCTATGTAGCAAGCTAATTTGAATACCTGCTTGAGCAAATCATGTCTCTCTTTCTTTAAGGACTCGACCTGATCACATAAGCTGTCATAATTAGCTTTGAGATTGGGTGGCAGTGGCAACGGCGATGGCGGTGGTCGGGTGGCAGCAGTTGTCAGGGGTGGCGGTAAGGGGCGGTGGGTGGTGGTCTGGGGGTGGTGGCAGCGGTTGTCGGTGGCGATGGAGGTAGGGGTTATCAATGGTGGTGGCAACGGTGATGACGATAGTGGTCGTTGGCAGTGGTGGGTGTGGTCGGCGGTGGGGAGGGTGATAAATTCCAATTCCATTATAATTGTTTTGTCACCAAATGCATTTCAAATTCAAATTCTTTTGATAGATTCCAATTTCTTTAAATTTCAAATCCTTTTGAAAAGTTCAAATTCCAAATCTAATTCCTTTAACAAATTTCAATTCCTTTGAAAACATTTCGCGAACCAAACGCACCATAGATATTATCTTTTCCACAAATCAGGGTTCCATCTCACCACATCAATTTGAGAGAAAATGTTTTCTAATAATATCCGCATTGCTTTAGTTAAGTGTGTAGAGTTTTATATCATCTTGCAATTCACTTAGTCATGCCTTAGTTTAAGGGATTTAGATCCTTAGTATCTGGACTTAAACTAGGATTATGAGAATAGTCTGGAATGTCATAAGGTAAGCTAACTAGCATAAGATAAGTTAGAGGTATGCATTCACATAACGGGTAATACCTAAAAAACACCAGTAAAAGTAAATGATTCATTAACACTTGGCCAACGTTAATCAATATGCGAATTCTGATGCTATAAATCTGTATAGGTAATAATGACAGAAAGTGGGCGAGGTAGTGGTAGGGGCCAAGGACCTGTTACGAATCATGTACCCGTGAAAACACTAACATAAACACGAACGTCGATGCACTAGCACGGAAAACAATACTGAAGAGGTACTTATGACGGAATCTCAATTCCAAAGAGTTGTTGCTAATGAAGTCGCTAGAGTGTTACAGATGACACTACCTAGAATACTTGATGAAGTGATCCAAAGGAGAATTGGCTCGGGAAGTCAGGGACCCAGTAATGAAAACAGAGGAAAAATTAATGGTACTAATGGACGAGTTGAGAATATAAATCACAACACCGACACATAAACCATCAATGGTATAAATCAGGGCGAACATAGAACAAATGAGATTGGTGGAACTGTGAACCATAGTGTAGGAACAAGGAGTGCGAATAAAGAAGGATGCTCAAACAAATCATTCAGTGGATGTAACCCAAAGCCCTTTAATGAGGGGAAGGATGTCATAGCTGCCACATAGTGGTTAACTTCAATGGAAGATGTTATTAAGCTTAGTGAGTGTAGGTGTAACCAACTAGTGAAATTTGTTGCACATTCTTTTGAGGAAGAAACACTAAGCTGGTGGGAAGCAGTCAAACAAGCTAAATGAGTGAGGGTCGTGGATGAAATGAAATGGGATGAGCTTAAGAATTTGGTGATTAAAAAGCTCTGTCCCCAAAATGAGATGGATAAAATTGAGACACAGTTTCATTGTTTAGAGGCAGGAAACCTAACACATCATGAGTATACAATCAAATTTAATAAAATGGCTAGACTCGTGCTTCATTTGGTAACACCTGAATCCAGTAGAATTAAATGCTACGTACAAGTTCTACCACCGAAGGTTCGCACATTGGTAAAAACCACCGCACCACAAACAATGGACTCAGTTGTTGAACTTAGTGTTGTTATGTATGATGTAGTTGTAAACCATGAACCACATACGGTGGAGACAAAGAGAAAGCACGAGGATGTGATGTATAAGTTTGGGGATAATAAGACCCCAAGAATGGAAGGAAACAACTTAGGAAGAGATACCCAATGAATTAGATGTCATCCTTGTCAACAGTTAGGTCATACTGCAAATCGTTGCCTGCACGTCAAATGTCACAATTGTAACGAGATTGGGCATTATAAGTGTAATTGTTCTAAACCACTCCGACCATGGCCTAGTGGTCGGGCTAAAGGAGTTGGTCGTGTGTTCGTGTTAAGAGGAGGAAAGTAGAATGATAATGCAAGGATAGTGGCAGGTACGTTTCTCGTCAATAAAATTTAAACCAACGTACTCTTTGATACGGGAGCAAATAAGAAGTTTCGTCTCGAATGCCTTTAGTTTATACTTAGGCTAACCACCTAAACCACTCGAGGATAACTCGGTCGTATAGGGATTGTGTCATTAAATTAGGTGATGGTAATTTTTTATTTTGAATTAATGCCTATGGATATGAGTGGGTACAATATTATCCTAGTAATATATTCACTGTTGATATATTACCCTCATCCCAGTAGCGCTACTTGCATGACTTGTTACTTCGGTCTGGGCTCACTAATAGTCTCCTTTTATCTTCCCAGTTTGCTCTGGACATCAACTTTCTCGATGTTCTGGCATTCTTCTGGAAGACCCACTGTTATATAGTACTTTGGCTATTTGCAATATGTTATCTTGACTAATTTTTAAATTACATATGCGGTGAGTAAGGTTTCTCAGTTTCAACAAACACATATTAAACGTAATTGGGGTGTAGTAAAGTGTATTTTGAGGTACCTTAAGGGTACCATCTCCAATGGATTGAATGTTTACGGTGTACTAACTTTGACTTACATGCTTATTTTTATGTTGACTTGGCTGGGTGCCCTAGCTAATGACCGCGTTCCACTACAGGAGACTTCATCTTTCTTGGACCCAACCTTATGAGTTAGAGTTCCAAGAAACAACATATTGTTACTCGCTCTAGTACAGAGGTCGAGTATCAAGCATTAACACACACTGTTGTATAGATTCGATTGATTATGTCTGTTATGCATGTGATTCAGATTCATATCTCTTTCCAGCTACTTTTTGGGGTGACAATCTTGGTGTTACATATTTAGCAGTCAATCTAGTGTTTCACTAGTGTACCAAACACCTTGAGATTGATCTGCACTTTATTCGCGACATGCTATTAACGCGGACTCTCTCCATTAGACATGTTTCTATCACATCCGCTAGCAGATATTTTTGACCAAAGGGCTGTCATCTTCTCGTTTGACGCCCTTAGGTCTAAGCTTCACATTGTTGTGACCGTTTCACTCAAGAGGACATATTAAATCAATCTATAGTATTGTGTATAGTGGCATTCTTGTCTTTTTTATGTATTTTATTGCTAGAAACTTTGTTATTGTATCTATAGGTGTATCTATATTTTGGCTCCTATATGATGGAGGCCACGTCTTATACTTTTTACACAGTTCATCATTAGGATTCATACTCACAAACTTTGTTAGTGATCATTATCATTCCCATTTCTCACAAGACGAACAGACATCCCACTATTAATTAAATAAATTAAATATCTGGGTTCCTTCCTTGGTTTTAATTTTTTGCTCTAGTCATCCAAATTTCTACGACTTCCCGCATACCTTTTTTTACCTTTCAAGGCAGAATCTAATGAAAGCTTAGTACAAAACTCGTTTTCAAATGTCATTGTTTTCCTAATTGAGTTGCATATTTGTCTATTTCTTCGTATAAATATTCTTTGTTCGCCCTTTTCCTTCTATCTTCCTCTTCATTAGCTAGTCTTAAAAAATGTTTTTCTAGATAACGAATAAATACAAAATATATTTTCTTGGCAATTTACAACACAAACAGGAAATTTACAAAGAAATAATACAATCTAGATAATCGATGTCAACTGGAGAATAGATGATCAAAAATTGACTTTTCTTTTTATTCTTGTCAACGAGAACTATACAACACAAAATCACAAAACTCTCTAGTTTAAGGGGAAATCGAAATCAGAACCCCAAACGTTGGTCCAACGGTTGGACGAATAAGACGGACGTGAAGGATTTGTGTGAAACTCTGAATGGTATCAGGTCAGACGTCGATGCACATCCACAATGTAGTATGGATGAGTGTGAATAGTAATCTCATTGACAAAGTCAACCACATTGATACATCTTTTGTCAGATGGAATACATAACATTTTTAGACACTATATTACAAAATATTATGTCATCCAACGTTGTAGAGAGATATTTTTTCACGTAACAAGTTAATTAGTAATTAGTATTGAAAAGACGTACAAGAAAGCACAAATTTTTATCTATAAATGCATTTCAAACATACTATTTATAGCTCAGAGGTACAAATTAAATACCAATAATGAATGCTTCAACCATCAATTTCATAGGGTATTTTGGAATAAAACTTACGTTAGCGCGTCTCTTTTGAATCAAATGCTAAAAAGTGTATCGGTAGGGTTTGATCCGTAATTACTTTCATCTGATTGAAGTTCACTAGTACAAAAATAACCAAATAAAGCGGTGATTTTAAACCTTATACAGCGGTTTCTAAATCAACCGCTTTAAATACTAATTCATCATGCATTTACAGCGGGTTTTGAATTTTAGGGTTTAATAATTAAAGCGGTTGAAATATTAAACCTAATTTTTGGTTAACAATTAACCATTTACAGCGGTTAGGGATATTAACCGCTTTATTTGGTCACCATGTATCCAAAGAATTTTCCTGCCCCCACTCCGAAGTGGCATTTGGAAGGGTTCAGCTTCATGTTGTACTGGTCCAGGATATCCAATGCCTCTCTGAGATCTCTAGGATGATCCTCAGCTTTTTTTGATTTTACCACCATGTCATCGATGTAGATCTCCATGGTGTCCCCTAGCTTGTCTTTAAACATCATGTTCACCAGCCTTTGGTATGTAGCACCTGCGTTTTTCAGACCAAAAGGCATATCAATATAACAATAGATACATGTTGGAGTCATGAAGGCAGTATCCTCCTGGTCTGAGGGTTCCATCTGGATCTGTTGGAATCCTGATGAAACATCCATGAATGTCAGCATTTCGTGGCCTCCTGTAGCATCAACCATTGAGTCTATGTGTGGTAATGGAAATGGATCTTTTGGACATGCTTTGTTTAAGTCTGTGAAGTCTACACAAAATCTCCATTTTCCATTCTTCTTCTGGACCACTACCACATTAGCTAGCCACCTTGGGAATTTTACTTCCCTTATCATTCCTGCTTTTAATAGTCTCTCGACCTCTTCCTGGAGCAAATTTTCTTCTCTTTTGGTGTATAGGCCTAAAACTATTATCAACACCCAATTTATGCGTAATAATATCTTTAGAAATACCTGTCTAATCTTCATGTTTCCAAGCGAAGGTTGAAGTTCTGCTCTTTAGTAATTCTATAAGACTTTGTTCAATATCCTTAGGGATATTAGTTCCAACAAGCTACTTAACGTCAGGATCCTCCGCACTTAGAGATAATTCTTTAACATCCCGCTCCTTGGTTTCCAGGACGTCCCGGGCTTGTTTCTTTAGTTGCTATGCTTGCCTGGTCTTGACGGAAGCTTTCATCGATGAAGTGTAACAATCATTTGCATCTTGCTGATCACTTTTGATTTTCACTACCCCTAAGGGGTTGGCATCTTGACACATTGATGGTATGTTGAAGGCACTACCTTCATATCGTGTATCGAAGGCCTCCCTAGGATGATATTATAACAAGAAAAAGAATCTATTATACAAAACTTTTGAATAGTGTTTACCCCTTCGATATATATCGGTAGCTTTATCTCTCCGACTGTGTTTTTGACTTCTTCACTGAATCCTACCAGTACTGCAGATTTGGAGATAATTTCAGAATCCGAGATCCCCATTCTTTTTAGGACCTCATGTTGAATGATGTTTACTGAGCTTCCTCCGTCGATTAGTATCCTTCGAATGAAGTGATTTGCAATATATAGAGTGATTACTAGGCCATCATGATGAGGATCCTGCACGTTATCTTTGTCGTCTTAGTCGAAGGAGATCACCTTTTCTTGAGTCAAGCTGGAGGTTCTTATAGGCCTGTCCCTTTTTTCTGTTTTTGATTCTTTGGCATTTCTTTTAGCTGCAGAGTAAGAAGTGCCACAAATATCAGATCCACCGGATTTGAAACCTATTACCTTGGCATCAGGCGGCGGGGATTTTGCTCTTTGTGGGATTCTGTCATGATCCATAGTCTGCTTCTTTCCTTTGCCTATAAACTCCTTAAGATATCCCTTGCCCAAGAGATAGCTTATCTCTTTGCGTAGGGCAATACAATCTTCGGTAACATGTCCAAAATCCTCATGTAAAGCACACCATTTGGATTTGTCCTTTCCTTCGGTATTCTTCTCGAATTTACGGGGCCACCTAGCTTTATCTCCGAGATCCTAAATGGCATATAACAAACCAGTTGTGTCAAGTGAAAAATAATATTCAGATAACTTAGGATATTCTTCCTCTTCTTCGTCATCTTCTACAACGTTGACCCTATGATTATCAGGTTTAGAATATGGCTTGGATATATAAGGTTTGAAGGGTGCAGTTTCAATCTTCTGATTGGGTTGATTGTAACTAGTCGAAGCATCCACCCTTTGCTGGATTTTCTTGTCATCTTCGAGCCTGATGAATCTTAGCACCCTGTTCCGGACTTCGTCAAGGTTCCTGCAAGGATTCATAACAAGGTCTTCATAAAATTGAGAATATTTCTTTAGTCCCATTTTGAATGCTTGGACTGCAGTGGCAAAGTCAAGATTCGAGATATCTAGGGATTCTCGACCAAATTTGCTGACATAGTCTCGGAGGGATTCAACAGGATTCTGAATTATCCGGTATAAGTCACTTGTTAACCTTTCAAAAGTTCTACTGCAAGAGAATTGATTGTTAAACAGGTTAATCAAATGAGCAAATGAAGTAATAGAATATGGAGGAACATTAAGTAGCCATTTTAAGGCTGATCCTGTTAAGGTAGAGCCAAAGCCCTTGCATAGATAAGCTTCCTTTAGGTCTAAAGGAATTGTAAAAAATCCAGTAACAAATATTTTAGTCTCCTCGTTTATATGAATACAGAAAATAAAACAGAAAAACTTAATGAAGTTAATAAAACACTAACAGTTAAAAGATCAATTCAACAATACATCAGAAATAACAAAAAAAATGTAATAGTAGGGTTTTTATAGGCACATAGAAAATTAAGGTTCAAATATAGAATCTATCGTCGGTCGTTTACCGTAACAATTAAGATTCTGATATAGAAAATTAAGTTTCAGATATATAGACAATTACGGGAAAAATCAATCGCTTCTTACTACTTGCCCTAAAATCAATCGCCAGACGAAAATTACCACAACATGTTGCCCTAAAATCAATCACCGGTCGTTTACACAAACCGCTTGCCTTATAATCAATCGTTGGTCGTTTTTAACAAAATTAAGATTCAAATAAAAAGGATGGAGATGGAGATGGAGAATAATAGAAAACAAAATCAAAATTGTACCTTTTAAACTTCACGATGGCGGAGACAGGAAAAGGAGACGTAAACGATCGAGGAAGATAATAATTAGGCTTGCTTGTGACGATTGTTAGGGCTGTGAAAAGAGTTACTGTTGAATAGAATTTGGATTTGTAGACTAAATAGGGGATAAGTTAACGGGTTATAACAATGAAAATGGGTCGGGTATACAAGATCCGCGTGTAACAATGTAAGGAAATCAGTTTAGGAGGGAAAACAATATAGGGGAGGGCTGAGGAATTAACAAGTGTCCCCAAGTTATTTTCTTTTATTAGAAGAGAGATATAATTGGGCAAATACCATAAAACAACATACTTTATATTTTATCTCACAAAAGTCACTTAACAAAATTTTACACATAAAAAACTAATATATTTTCTCTTTTTCTTATAAAAATCCCTTAACAAATTTTTGCACGTAAAACCAACATACTTTCCTGTTTTTCTCACAAAAGTCCCTCGACAACTATTTACCATTGCAAATGAATCGGCAAAAGCAAGACAAAGGAAATCGACTGACAGAAGTAAGAGCAAAACAAGCGATTTAATTGTTTATGTGTTTTCATAGACTTTATAGGTATTTTTACAAAACGGATATAATTTGATTACACATAATCTCTTTATAGAATAAATTTGTCGGTTGATTTACTTTGTCTTGTTTCTGTCTATTCATTTACTAGAGTAAATAATTGTCGAGTGATTTTTATGAGAAAAACCAAAAAGTATGTTAGTCTTTATGTGTAAATATTTGTTGAGTGAGAAAAAAAAAGTATTTTAACTTTTATGTGCAAAAAATTATTAATTGATTTTTGTAAAAAAAACAAAAAATATTTTAATTTTTTATGGTATTTGCCCTGTATAATTTTTGAAGAATTGAACATCATAAATTTGTTATCTTGTTGGCTTTTTGTATAATATTTTAACGTGGGATGAAATTCAAGATGATGCGTAAATCATAAAATAAATGATGCAAAGTGATGAAAGAAGTTAGCAGACACACTCTTTATCATATGGCATATTTGCATATTGTCATCATTATTAGGTAACACATTTCTTATCATGATGAAAGTTATCGTCGAAGTTTCCATTTTACAATTCATCATGATGAAAGTTCATACAAGTTGTATATACCACTATTGGTAATCATCGCCTCATCGGGTTGACATATATATCTTAGGGTAGCCCTGAGTGGGGCCAGGATTGGCATTTGTTACTATGTCATTTTATTAAACTTTTTAGAACCTTTTTTTTTTGAAAAACTTTTTAGAACCTTTTATATCATATTTTTTAAACTCAATATATATAATTTGTATTATACTTTTATGAACTTAGTTGGTTAAGTTTTCTTAAACATAATTAAATTTGAGTTAATCGATCATTTCTTCTGTTATAAATATTGGTTTGTTAATCATGTTAGCTAGAATATGATTTGTATATGTAGGATTTAACTTTCTTATGATTTTTTATTGAATATAACCATTTATATAAATTTTATTATGTTTTTTCTTTAATTATTGTTCAAATACAGGTTCTTGACATAGACCGAGATCGTACATGTTGTATTCTTGATAAGAAAAGACTAAATAAGCCACATGTTGTAAAAAATTAAAATTCAAATATGTAAGTACATGCCTCAAGTATAACACATCTCTTCTGATGATAATAAAAATGATAAACATGTGACCGAACGTTGCCGGGGGCACCTTCGGGTAGAGGCATGCGGGTACTGGGGTAGCCACGGGTACACCGTCGCAAGGGTTATGGGTACCCATGACGGGTAAGAGAATCGGCTATATGTACCCGTGAGTTCGGCGATGAAGGTTGAAGAGAAAGAGCCGCTGGGGTTGGATTTGAGTACTCGGGTTGTGCCCCCACCACTTAGAGTACTTGGGGTTGGATTTGGGTAAAAATGAGGTGACACTCCCTTATTGGTTAGAGTTATTAGGATACTTGGGGTACTAAAGGTTATGCCACTAGTACCCTAAGTACCTAAATATAGATAAACATATGTTTGTGGTTAAATCTCCCATCAGAATTAATCAATTAAAGATTGTAGAACGAAAGAATAACATATATAAAAGACCTATAGTCGACACAAAATAACTGTGAACTGTTCATCAAAACCACCGAGTCAAATAAGAATTTGCTAAAAAGAAAATCCACGGCCAAGCCATGGATAAACACTTGTAATATAGATGAGAAGATCAAGTGAGAGCAACTCTTTTATATCATTTTTCCACTTGATAAACACTTGTAATATAGATGATAACTTTTTTTTTTTCAAAATGAGAAGTCAGTGTATCCTTTCCATATTGCAACTTGGGAAAAGTATTGAGGACCTCTACCATCTTAGAGAGAAAATAATTATGTAAGGTGATCACTACTTAGTGAGAAGTGAAGAAGTAAGCACTAAACGTTACCGGCGGAAAGCTAATACATTGGTGATCTCTACCGTTTAAAGAGAATAGTAGAGTAGAGGAATTATTGGTGGAATGTCAATGAGTGAACATAATGTGAATTTGTTAACATTCACATGAACTACTCACATGAACTACTAGCTATGTATAATTAGATTAAGTTATTCTAATCTAAAGACCTAAGAAATCAAACAATTGAAGGGGTTGAACCATATAAACTCATAAAATAAACATCCAAATCAATTTATCTACATAAAAACCTAGATTTACACAAATGAAATCATACACGAAATGGATTGAAGGCATATAGATGAAACCTGATCTACATAAAGCTCACGTATCTAGATAATACTTTGTAGTTTGATGGAGTCTATGTAAACTAGCAGAAGCACACACATCATTTTTTTTAAGAGAATATTAATATATATTTCTAAACAAATAAAATCTATTTTGTAGAGATTTAAATTTGACATGCGTAAACTGGTATTATATAAATGAAAGATAATCCTCTATTTATAAAGGAGAAAATCCTAAATAATGGTCCATGGTCCATACCTGAATGGACTAAGAGAAATGGGCCTGAACTAATAACTATTTACAATTAAAACTCCTTCTCAAGTTGAAACATAGATGCTAATTATGCCCATCTTGTTACATATAAAGTCTACCTGTGCCTTTCGGAGTGGTTTTATGAAGATATATATGCGAGTTGAAATTCTGTTTTGAAATAAACCGGTTAGATGGATGGTGGATCAGCCTGAGTGCCCACCACACAATCTCTGATATGGTGACAATCAACCTCTATGTGTTTCGTCTTCTCATGAAATATTTGATTCTTGGCTATGTGTATAGCGGATTGGCTATCACAAGATAATCTCATCAAGTTATTAGAAACAACCCCGAGTTCTCTCAAAATATGATGAGTCCAAATCATTTATGATGTAACATCTGCCATCGCTTTACACCCTGATCCGACGCTAGATCTAGATACTGTGTGTTGTTTCTTGCTCTTCCAAGACACCAAGTTTCCTCCAACAAACATATAATATCTCGTCATAGATCTTCGTGAAATAGGACAACCTGCCCAATCAGCATCTGAGAACCTTGATATGTGTCCGTCTATATTTTCTGTAAAGGCACCCACACGACAATGACCCTGATCAGAATACATGATCCCTAGACCTAGTGTGGTCTTAAGATACCTTAACACATGCAAAGCAACATCCTAGTGTCCGGTGTATAGAGTGGCCATGAACCGACTTAGAACACTAACATCAAATGAGATATCTGGACATGTATTTGTCAGATAGAGAAGCTTTCCAACTAACCGTCTATATCGTTCAGGACCCCCCGTCCTTTGGAAGGAGCTTCCCCGTAGGAAGTATTTGGAGTATCAACGGACTTACAGCCCAGTAAGCCACATTCAGTCAACATATCAAGGACATACTTCCGTTAAGAGAGAAGTGTTCCTTATGGAGAGCGAGATACCTTTATGCCAAGAAAGTACGGAAGTCGACCTAAGTCGCTAATCTAAAATTGAGACTGAAGAGGTAATCCCAACCTCATCATCTCCTGTAACAATGATGTCGTTGACATAGGCCACTACAATAATCCTCCACCCTGTCGATGTCACAAAGTGATTATATGCATGACAGATTATTCCAAATCCTCCCATAACACGAGGAAAACCGACCAAACCATGACCTGGGAGACTGTTTAAGATCATATGAGGAATGAAGTAATCAACATGCTTTGGTGGCCTCCTCCTCGACATTGAACCTAGGAGGCTGCTCTATATATAACTCCTCCTCAAGAACACCATTAAGAAAGGCAACCTTGTGGAGCGGCCAATGATGAATGGCAGCAAGGGAAATACAAATACGTACATATGGCATTTTGGCAACAGGGGAAAAGGTCTTCTCATAATCAATGCCATATGCCAGAGAGTAACCTTTAGCAACTAGCCGGGCCTTCAGGCGATGTAGGGAACCATAGGGGTGAAGTTTAACAATGAACACCCATCTACATCCAACAATATGCTTTCCACGAGGAAGCGTCTCAAGATCCCATGTATGATTAGCCCTAAGAGGTCCTCTCCTCTTCTATAGCATGTTTCCATCCTGGGTGAGCAAGTGCTGTCATCACATCCTTGGGAATTGGGTAGGAATCAATAACAGTAGTATAGGCATGGGACTCATGTGAGAGGTGGGCCGAAATACGCAACATAATCCTGAATAGGATAACAGGTGGGGTGTCAAGGTTCTTTATGAAAGGCAATCGGTATATCAGGAAAGGGTGTACCATGAGGGTCATAAACATGAGTGTCTAGTCTAACATGAGTAGTATCAGGCTCAGGGGTGGAACTGAGGATGTACATGGGCCATGGTCTGGTTGTGTGGAATATGTTCATGACCATCACCTATGGGTCACTAAGCTTGACCCGCGGGCCATCCATTGTGTTTTCGTTGGTTACTTTCATGTTTAGAAAGGGTACGGTGCAACAGCCCCTCCCTTCGTAGATACTTCACAAGCGTTGATGTTACTTTTCATGAGTCATATCCTTATTTTCCCAAGTCCTCTGCTTCATTGTTCGATCTATTTCCTGAGAACATCATCACCCCAGAATCGATGAGGAACATGGGAATGAAACATAAGTGTGCGAGTAACATCCAACAAATGATGATTCTTGCGTTCAGTAACACCATTTTGTTGAGATGTGTACGCACAGGATGTCTCTTCAACTACACCATGTATTTTGAGATATGTAGAGAAGTCAGTGGATAAATAGTCTTTCTCATTTTCAGTACGTAGAGTTTTAATCGACGTGTTAAATTGATTTTGAACATTCGAATGAAAATCACGAAAGATCAAATTAATTTCACTACGAGACTTCAACAAATAAAACGAAGTAGCACGAGAATAATAACCGATAAAAGTTATAAAATACTCAAAACCTAAAGGGGTTTTGATAGGGGAAGGACCCCAAACATCAGAATGCACAAGTTCAAATAAATGATAGACTTTGTTAGGCACTTTTGGAGGATAGGGACGTCGGGTATGTTTATCAAGCTAACACGACTCACAATGAAAATTATATGGAACAAAAAGTTCGGTCTCATCTGACTTAGAACCATTGCTGAGGGATGGCCTAACCGACAATGAGCATCTTTGATATTGGAATCACATATATTAGCTGTAGGTTGTGACACCGGGGACAAACGGTAAAGACCTCCTAACTCAAAACCGGTGCCAATCACACATTTCGTTCATAGTTCCTTAAACACACAGTGGGTAGGATAAAACATTACTTTACAGTTATTTTATTTAGTAGTTTGACTAATTGAACAAAGACTGGTAGGAAATTTTGGAGTTGGTTTGAGGACTAGGCGATAAAGAGTCAAGCAATCAATGGAGCAAAATCATACCCCTCCTTGGTGACTGTATAAGTGCGAGCAGTGTTCTTTCTGTCTCCTATTTCTAATAAAAGTCGGTTCAAGAACAGCAGCCGACAAGTTAAGTATCGGACAGAAACAATGGTTCTGGCAAGATTCTGGACTGGAACACGAGCGAGAATAGAAGGACAGGATTCTTGTAAAAACAAGACAGCAGGAATAACAACAGGAACAAGATAGAAAACAAGTAGCAGGAACAATAGGAAACATGGCAATATGAACAGCAGCAGGAACAAGACAGAAAACAAGTAGCAACAGGTATGTGGCGGTATCAGGTCTAGTTAATAAACGAACGTCTGAACAGGCAACATGTATAAACATGAACAATAAAGCAGTCAACATGATACAAAAACAAGTAGTAATGGTTCTGGAACAGTAAAAGGAGTGAAAACAAGTTTCAGACTAGACAAAGGGACAACTGAGCAGCGAAAATAGTAAGTCACAAACATAATAGGAGTACAAACGGAACGGGGTTGATTGCTCTTGTTAATTTCCTGGTGATAAACAATAAAATCCGGTTATAGACGGTACTTTTTGACAAATCACAACTAAGTTTGACAATAAACAAAAACAAAACATGGTAAACAATACCTCAAGTGTTTCGGGAACAGATTACAGTAACTCAGGTGTTCCGGGGACAGAAAATAGATCAGGCAATTGATTTTAGTTAGATTCATGCGGTAGCAGGTGGCAAGCATGGCAGGTGTTTGTTCGGAATGGGACGCCGACAACAGAGAAGAAGATCCGGCAATAATCCGGCCTTTCATGCTCTCTCACGCACCGACAGTAGGGTGGAGAGTGGCAGCGCGTCTGCTGTTTGATCGGCGAGATTTTTCAAGGTAGCTAAATCACTACCTTCCGAGAACAGTGGTGGTGGCGGTGGCTCGAAACAGTGTCTCGAAAAAAGGTTCCGAGATAACAGCGGGGTACGAGCAGGAATCAGAGACTAGAACGAGTCACGGGATAGAAGCTTGAATTTCATGTTTGGAGCAGGAACCGGTGAGCGAAATGGTGACGGGACGGAAGCGAGATATCAGATCTAGAGCCGTAGCTCTGATACTATGTAAACTGATATTATATAAATGAAAGGTACATCTTTATAAGAGAGGGGACTCCTCTATTTATAGCGAAGAAAACCCTAAATAATGGCCCATGCGCCATACTTGAATGGAATTAGAGAAATAGGCCTGAACTAATAACTATTTACAATTAACATGTATTATCAAATCTTGGAAATTAAAGTTGATGGAATAAGATTCATGTGAATTGATAAAATCCATGATTCACAAGTTTTTACAATTTTTTTAACGGCAAACTCACACACATTCTAAATCTACACCACTTGTCCACAACGGAACAAGAACTCACAACCTCTTGGAAAAGGGATACCATACAATACAATATGGATATATACCATACAGTTTTTTATATCATTGGACCAAATGCCCTTTGGTCACAAGTTTTAACAAATAAAAACGGAATCTATCAAATTAAGGAATTTGAGTATATACCTTCAAAGTGAAAATCGATGCTCTAAATGAGAGAAATTGGACACAAAACTGAAGCAACCCGGCCTCGAAGTAACTAATTTGTTGTCGTATAATTATATATGCAAGTATGTATATTTTGTTTGTAGCTCGGCTTAGTATTATTTTGAAGGATGGCACGAAAATTTATAATACATAAAGAAAGGTACGATGGGCTAAGAGTCACGAGTGGCAATTAATCTCAAAAACATTTCCGCTTTGGAAATCTCAATAGCTATCTAGATTGAGAGAATCACATTTTATATCAAACATCATAATCTATTGAAAATTCGTCTCGAGAGTTCAGGCTTAATATAACATAAGCTCTTTTTACGATTCCTAATGCGTGTTTGCAGTTTCTTTTAAGTATCAGTCGCATTTATTTAGAAGACTAAAGACAACTTTTCTGAAAAGTATACCGACAACTCCGTGACCCGGACTTATGGGTCACTGACAAGACTAACAACCTATTTAGTGTGGAGTCGTGGGTCATGAATATTATACTTGTACCCATCAACATAGCGAATGTAATTAAGGAACATGAACAACGGTTGATAAGGACTATACGGTTGGGTAATATATATTTCTTGTCAATTCAAGCACAGCCACTCGATCTATTCTCTCTCACACGTATACTTAGTTAAGAGAATCCAGCCAATTAAGATACATTACATATTTTCATTTCATGTACTTCCAATAAGAAGTTGAAAATTAAAAAAATCCAAACAGATGAAACTTCAATTCCATCTTTTTCAATCTTGCGTGTTCCATGTACCATGCATACATCACTGTCCTAAAGTTTAAATTAGGTAATTAAAAAGAAAACAATGCAGTTTTAAACATAACTTAAGACAGTAAATAAAGTTATGCATTATATTTGATATTTTTATATTAATACACACGTAGTGACAACAAAATTCCTATCTGGACCAAATAATTGAGAGATCTAAAATGTGAACCTAAAATTAATGGACCTAACAAAGCATTGACAAATTACAAAAGTAAACACGAGGAGAGTGAAAAATGCATAAACCATATGATAGAAAATCTCTCCGAGATTCTCTAGTTATTTGACTATTTATATGTGTTCTCATGCAATAAAAAAAATACTTTTTTTTGTAATTGATTTAGTCAATTTTAAATGAATTAAGATCACTATATTTTAGGCCTACCAATCATTTTTGTTGTTGTATATATGTATATCTAATGTAAGTATGTGCATGCGGGTGAATGTTCTCCATCTATATAATAACAAATGAATGGGTATAGGTATGAGAGACCAAGGGGCACAAAGACAGCCTTTTTTCAAACACAATTATTGATTAAGCATAGTTCTCAGTACTCTCTTTTAAGTCTTAACCAAAATCCAATAAAGATATGGATTTTGATTACCAAAGGAGATGCCTTTTGTTAACTGTTGTCATCTTTCTCCTTCATGTACCTTTGTCATCATCTTATAATATAAGTAGCAGGAGCAGTTCATTAAGGGGAAGAGGGTTATTAGGCTGTGATTTGTTCAAGGGAAAATGGGTAGTTGACAATTCATACCCAATCTATGCAGCTTCTAGCTGCCCCTTCATCGATTCCGAATTCGATTGTCTTAAACATGGCCGCTCAGACACACAATATCTCAAGTATTCTTGGCAACCTGATGCTTGTAACTTACCCAGGTACATATTCATCTCTCTATCTCAAAAGATGAAGTTTTATATATGGTTTTTGGTGGTTTTCTGGAAATGACATCTCTTTTTTGTCTCCTTTGCAATTAGTCATATCCGGAAAATGAACCATTGCTACATAGATACAGTTTCATCCACAATCATGTCAAGTTTCCATATCAGAACACTATATATATTCTTCCTTTTGCTATAAAGGAGTACACTAATTATGGCTTGTCCAAATTTGATTTCCATTTACAACAAAGTGAATTAAAATTATTAAATTTGTAAAATTTTTACATGGATAACATTCATGTTTAGTTTTTGATTAAAAATCTAAAATAATTTTGTTATAGCCGTAAATTATATGGAATCTTGGGCAAAAGTCGATGCTTGTAATAATGACAATTAATAGTTTGGTACTTTAGTACATTTCAGGTCAAATAGCCATCACAACTAATTGATGATATTAATTTTGGGTCTACCTGATTTATTTAAGTGTTTTATAATTTTTTTTAAATGGTTAAACTTGTCAAACCGGCCAGTTTCACTTTATCTATTAGATGATTACAATTACCGTCGTTAAATATAAATTATAAAACTCCTAATTAACAAGTTTATCTAATCCAAATAAAATAGAGGGTCACTGTGTTAATTTGGGATCTGAGCAGTGAATACTGAATACCCGGCCGGTCCGGGTTTCAAAACACCGGTGAATACTGTTCATTAACTTACTACAATTACATTAATTTCAACACCAGATGATATTTCTTTAGTTTTCCTAAAAGATGAATACCTTCCTAGTAGAATCTTTAGCTTTTGATCACTATAATAAATAATTAAGGGATGGAAATTTTGTACATGTAAATTATTTGACACATGTGTATAATTAATTAATACAGGTTTAATGGGTTGGATTTGTTGAGCAAATGGAAAGGAAAGAAGGTGATGTTTGTTGGTGACTCACTGAGTGAGAATATGTGGCAATCGTTAGCTTGTTTGCTTCATGCATCTTCGCCCAAGACCACTTTTCAGCACAAGGACTCTCTTACTTCCTTAACGTTTCAGGTACTCAATCTTGATATATTATTGATTTCATGTCTCACATGGCACTGTTGAAAGAACCGGCCTTTTGTGTCAGTTTTGCTTAACAATGACTCAGAATTTCTTGATATCCATGCTTATTAAGTCAGTATGGATCCACTGGCATATGACACGATTTTTGGCCCAGTATTAGGAAATACCACAGTACAGAAAAAAGTTCTCATCATTCTGCATAGATTCGTTGATATATCTGATACTAGTTTAGATCCCGTGTTTACACACGGAGTGAAAAATATTAATATTTAAAATTCTTTATGCACAAATTTTACAGGTGTAAAAGTAAACAAACTCAAAATATTTAAAAATTAAATTATAATTGGGTTTCGAAAATACGTTAATTACTATTTAATTTAATTTGACTTTCATTACTATTTGATTGAAATAAAAGTTACATAATTAAATTTTAAAGTTTTTTATAATAAGAGATAATTCAAAATAAATGTGTTTTAGTAGTATAATTAGTATTTTCTTTAAATATATATTATTATTAAAAGATAGAAGTGCATTAAATAAGAGAGAGATGCGGAAAAAAATTGATGAAAATGAATATGGAGGCGACACGTGTCATTTAAAAACCTTTATTTATTATATAGTATAGATTATCTCATGGTGATAATATATATATATATATATACTTATATAATAATGAAAATCGGTAATATATTGTGAATTATTGATCAACTATATATAAGAATACAATAAGAATAATTACAAAGGAAACATAATCTAATTATAACTCGTATCTAACAAGTTTACGCCAACCCGCGCGCTGCGACGTGGCGTTGAATATTCTAATATATTTTATAAAGGTTTAAAGGAATAAAAGTAAATAGAATTAAAAAATGATTTTAACAAATTTTAATTAAAATAATGTATGTTATAGTTATGTAAGATATGATAAGTGAAAATAAATAAATTAATTACGGTTCGTGAAATCTGATTATTGATTGATTTTAAATGGGAGAGATATAATTTTAAAATTTTCTATTAACGATTTAATATCATTATATGTTAAGGTAATTAAAATACTAAACATAGATTATAAAATATTCATATGGAAATAATGTAATTGATAAAATTATAAAAAAGTTGAAATTCAATACTGAAATATGAAACTTTGAATTGTTTTACGTAAACTTTGAATTACATATGTATATATTATAAACCATTTCACACCCACAACCAAGCAATCTCTATGTATACCATTCGATCCTTCAAGGTTACGGCCAGGTTCCATTGAAGAAGAAGCATTCCCACACAAAACCCGGAAACACTTCATAATTCCATCATCTCTGTAGTACTCCTCCTGACGTCATCACCGGACCAGTAGCCGGAACCCTCATCCTCAACCGCAAAGCCGTACATAGCACTAACGCTTCCGCCCAATCAATTAGGATTGGAATTGGGAGTAAGAAGAACGTGGTGGATATTTATAGTATGGTTTGTTGACGGTTGACACGGCGGTTACCGGAGAAAGGACGCGTTGACGGTTGACACGGCGGTTACCGGAGAAACGACGCGGCGACTGTTGAATAATTTGATGTTTTTAATGGTATGAAGAGAAGGCGATAAACGAACGAAAACAAAGTTGGAAGTTGCTTTATGTAATTCTTTTAACGGAAAGGAAACTAAGAAACGGAAATGGAAGATATTTGGTAATTTTTATAAACGGAGGGGAACGGAACGTTGACACCAAGTTGCTTTTTGTATATTATAGTAGTAATATGTAAAGATAAATACAATAAGTTTTATCGACGGTAACAAATCCTAACTAATTTATTCGATCTAATTATAACTAATTTTTTCTATTTAACATATACAAAATAAAACTAATTTTAAAAACGCTTCTAAAATTCATAACCGGTGCCTGATTTGAGGTTGCCAGTTTTAGAAACCAGGATCGGTCCCTGATTTGAATTTGTTTCAGTTTTTAATATTCATGATCAATGCGTGATTTGTAAGAGAAAAATAAATAAAACTAATCAATATATTTGTACAATGCGTCCTCCGAACAAGACGAGAAGGTAAAGAATAGAAAGAATTAAAGTCGTCACACAAGGGGACGATGGGGGAAGAGGGCCGAAGACGAACCAATATTCGACTGCAAAAGCAACAATGAGAGATAGAAAGGAGAGAAAATGTTGGCTATTTGAGTGTAATTGAATTGATTTGTTAACCAAAGTAAATCATAATATACATCAAACAAGTCATGAGGTGTGGATTGCACGTTTGTTTGAATTTATTGTGATTTAGGAACCTCATTGGTTTTTAGTGGGGGTTTGAAGGGGGCAATGCCCACTTGGCAAGGGTCCAGGGGCAGCGCCCTTGGGAGCGGGGTCCAAGGGGCAGAGCCCCTGCCTAGGGTCGAGCTTGGCATTATGTTGACAAATGTTGGTATATTAAAAATTCATTAGAATTTTAATTTTCAGATTTTGCATTTAATTTGGATGTCAAATTTGGCGGAATATCTGTTTAAGTTCGAAATTGAAAATTAACTATATTTGAGTAGTTACTCGCCCCTTTTCAGGAATATGAAAACTGCTTGAAAACGGTTACTTGCCCCCATATACGAAATAGGCATTTGGTCATTTGTTTCGGGTTCACGAAATCAGATAGATAATCATTCTCATCTTCTAAAATTCTCGCTGAGCTTTATCCGGTTGGAAAATTCAAAGTGAATAATCGAATTGTTTCAATCTAAAAGTAATTACTCGACTCTCAAAGAATCGAGAAATTGATACCCGATTTCTACAAAAAAGACTAAGGCAAGAACCGTAAGGCTTTGGATACCATACAAAATAATCAAAATCCCGTAAGATGTTGTATATCGTTGATCAACTTTATAAAGCGACAAAATAAAAATAATTACAAAGGAAACATAATAATTATTATAAAGATAAATAAAGTAAATCTTATCTACGGTAACAAATCTTAATTAATATTTTTAATCTAATCATAACTAATATATTTAATCTAATATATATCTAACAATATATCTATATCTATACTATATAATAAATAAATGTTTTATTGGGACACTTGTCAGTCTCCTATGGATCCTCATTTTTTTTTCCGTCTCTCTCTCCTATTAATTATACAATTTTTCTTTAATTGTTTTTTTATAATTTTTTGTTTCCGTCTCTCTCCTATTAACTAATAATGATTTCTATAATTATTTTTATAAAATGTTTTCTATTTAAAAAAAATAGGTTTGTTCATAAAATATTTTTATAAATTGAATATTTATTTCATTCATTTTATAAAACAATTAAAAAAATAGCTATATAACATTTCTAGAATTTCTATTAAAAACTATGTACTATGATATGTAATATGTAAATCTTTATTAATAAGTATATAACATTTTATTTATTCAACCCGTGTAATATACCGGGTTTCTAACCTAGTATTATATATGTAAAAGATTTTACCGATTTGAGATGGTGAGATATGAAATATCTTTTTTTGAAAGGCGAACAATGAATGTTGTGACGTCGCACCCCCCGTCACATGGGAGAGACTCGTCCAACTCCGGTCAATATGTTATATTAACCGGGCCCACTTGGCGTCAGAGTTGGAGAGCTTTCAAGGAAAAACCACACCCAATACGGCCCCTTCAGGGCTTGAGGAAAAGCCGAGGCTCGAATCCTGGATCGGCATGGGTAAAACCCTGATGCATCAGCATAAGAGCTAGGCCTCATTTCCGATGCCGTGAAAATTAATGGTGGTGGCAGGGATCGAACCCGGGTCCCTTGGGACTCCGTGCCTTACATCAATCACTACAGCAAAACCTCTTTGACGGGATATGAAATATCTAAGAACATCATGGGCCGTTTTTGTTTATGTCAAGTCTTTGATGGACCTTTTACCCTCCTGTTAGTTTTTGTTTTTATTTTCAAGTTGTCGGCACAAAAGGTCAACTAAACATAAGGACACCAGCCCAAAAAGAGAGTTGTGTTTATGAAAGTGGCCACGTACTGCAGCCAAGTAAGATTTTTCCAGAAAATACACATAAGTTCCGTTAGCAGTGAGAGAATTAAAATTATAGTTTTTGTATATCTTTAGAGAATTAGTGACATAGAAGTTCCAAGTCTCAGCTCATATAGAATTTTAAGATGTACGTGTATGGTGGTATTATGACTAAATGTTAAGGTATGATGAAGACAAACCAGAAAAAAACAAAACAAGGTTCACAAGTGTGTTATCATCGTGGAAAGAAGTTATTAAATGATTGCAGAAAGTGTTTTCCCTTTACAGTCCTTGTGTTTGTAAACAACAGCCATAGTTTTAGCTTTTCTTTTTATCCAGTTAAAATGACATGTGACCCACCACTTTGCTTCTAAAACGGATTTGTATTATTAAATAGTATTTAAAAAGCTTGAGGTTGAATTTCAGTTTTATTCCTATAAATCACTAGTAAATGGTTTAATTATTACCACGGGTCATTTGGTACGGTGGTAGCTCGGGAGCCTTACCATTTGGGAGGTCACTGGTTCGAATCACGTCTGGGGTAGAAATGCTCTGTGTGAGTCAGGGGGTTTTCCCGGTGGCGGGTTTACTCCTGGGAGGGTGGGGCCACCCTGTTCTTCGGGTGGATTTAACTTAGCTTTGCCTTTCAAAACAAAAAAAATGATTTAATTTTCTGAAATGATATTTCAATGAAAACTTGAGTGTTATATGTAAAACAATCCCTTTAAAAGTTTGATAAATATTTAGAATTATGTTAGATTGATGCTCCAAGGGTCAATAAATGAAAATGAAGAAATTCAAAAGATGTTTTGAGGATTTAACAATGAATAAATGTGCAGGACTATGGAGTAACAATATATTTATATCGCTCCACATACTTGGTAGATATTGTAAAAGAAAACATAGGCCGGGTACTGAAATTGGATTCCATTCAAGGTGGCGATGCATGGAAAGGGATGGACGTGCTAATTTTCAATTCATGGCACTGGTGGACACACACAGGACGATTACAACCGTATGTTTCATCGATCTCCCTAACGCTTGCATTTATAATAATATGTTGATCTCATATGTTATTCTTAACCATTCCTACAGATGGGATTATGTGCAATACGGCTCAACTGTATCAAAAGATATGGACCGTCTAGAGGCATACTTCAAGGGCATGACAACATGGGCGAGATGGGTCGATCTCAATGTCAATCCGTCTCAGACCAAAGTATTCTTCCAGGGGATATCTCCTTCACATTACAAGTAAGTGCTTCACCCAACATCAAGCAACAATATTTTCAGCAATAAACCTTACGATTTGGTAAACCCATTTTAAAATTAGGGGAAAAGAATGGGGATCATCATCCAAGAATTGCTATGGAGAACTACAACCAATACAAGGATCAACATATCCAGCAGGATTACCTGAAGCCCAAGGTGTTTTGAAGAAAGTTCTTGGGAGTGTACAGAAACCGGTTTACTTGCTGGATATCACAACGTTGTCCCAGTTGAGGAAAGATGCACACCCTTCATCTTATGGTGGTGGCTCAGGTGTAGATTGTAGTCATTGGTGTGTTCCTGGACTGCCGGATACTTGGAACCAGCTCCTATATGCAAGCTTTATTTAATTGACAATTATATCAGATTTGTCTCCCTACAGATTTGTTTTATATACACTATATGCATCCTAGTGGTGATGAAGTGTGAAAATTTGTTCATTTCAAAGTTCATTAGTGTGGGTGAAATCTTTTTTGACTATTCTTGGAGTATGCGTTAAAAAAATATTTTTTTTAAACACAAATAATTATATGTACAGATAATGTATATAATTAATAATTTATGGGTTTCCATTCTCCCTTGACATTCGCAATGAGCTAATAGAGCTAAAGTGAATGAGAGATTGATACTCAAATACTTGAAATAGAAAATGAAATGCGGAATTGGGTGGAAAGTTATCCACAAAGGCTTTTTTTTCCAAATGGTTTGGGAAAATTGAACTTGTGCATGCATACGGACACCCATGTTGGACCAAAATTTGTAACACTCAAAATTTCGACCAAATTTTAACCTATAAAAACATGCGAAAGTATGTCCTAATAACACTCTTGACAAACATCACATGTTAAATACAACCAAAATGATAACGACAAGGTTTTGTTTACAAACATCGACTGACATCTCAAAAACAACTACAGGTTTTAACATGCAATGGATAGTTCAAAACAAGTCTAGTGACCCCTAACAAGGAGTCATAACCCAAAACATTTACATCAATTTCAAAAGATCGAGAAACTAATCAACGCGAAGCATGACCCGAGACAATCAAACCGGAGCTTTACCTACATGAGAACACCAAAAAACATGTTAGTAATGATATATATAAGTTCCCATAGCCTTCCATGGGTTAAACATAAGAAAAACCCGAAAAATGAGTTAGAGCGTAAGGGGAGCATAGGACAGTGTCCAGGCATAGGTAAAACCAACCCAGCATAGTCTACGCTGGGTAGGGCGTAGCCTACACCTTCACCTTCACAACAACCTTCATTTTTAGATACTTACGTCGAGACACCCCAAATTCATATATTATGTCTTTCGTAGTTCATTTCTAGCCTGAGATACACTCAATATAAGTTTGAGCTTTTTCTCGAGAACATGTATTGACTCCTATACATGTCTAATTCCAACCCGAACGCCAATTAACTCCCAAAAGACTTCTATTGACATGTAAAGTACCTTACATACATTACCACCTATGTAGGAATACACTAGTTAGTTAATCACCCACTAACCCGACATACTCCTTTGTGAGGTTCTAAAGACCTCAAACACCACAAACGACTTGGTGAAGTTAATGACCTCAATTAGCTCCGAGTGATATTCTTAATCTTCAAACTCCTCTACATGATATCATTTTTACTCCCATGTGAGGTTCAAAGACCTCAAATCACCATGACAATAGTGAAGTTCAAGACTTCAAACAACAACAACACAATGAAGTTCATGACCTCAATTACCACGTGTGAGATTCTTAGACTTCAAACACTGACAATAAACATAGAAACAAGTGTACACACAAGTTACTAAATCATTCTTATAACACATATGTTATACCCGACATTGTGATGTTCAAAGACCTCAATCCCCTTTCCCATTTGTGAAGCTCAAAGACTTCAAACCACAATTCAACCTCCCGAACCTTGCATACAACATGATCATACAAACATCACTACACAAAAATTAGCATTTACAATGTATGATCTACTCCTATCACTGCTAGGTAAGCGCAAAGCAGTTACCTTGTGCTTTAGATGATTCTGGTTTAGCTTCAATCTTAGCCATGTGATAACCTATACAATACACCTCAATGTTAGTGTACATATCCCAATTTACACCAGTTGAGATTCTAACACACTCCTATCACCAAATAATCAACATTATCACTTGTCTAGGCAAGATTAACATAATCAAACCCTTAACACCCATCAAACACTCCTTTAACCCAAATGACCATTAAGGAATCACCCAAGTTCCACCAAAACCCCTATTTTATAAATCACCATAAAAATTGAGCCTTTATGGTTAATTGTGTGTCTATTAACTCCATAGACACTTATCTAACCTCAATTTAACATTCTAACATCATTAAATCAAAAACCCCAAAAATTCCCTCAAGAACCTTAATTCTCGAATCAACAAATTAGGTGTTTAAATGATGTTATCTACCTCCCATTACCTTTAGTTAAGCTAGGTTATTGCATAATTCAAGTTATTTATCAAGCAAACAACCTAATTCAGCCCTAGTTTGGATTTCCCCCAAAACCCACCAAGAACAACAACAATGGTGAATCAAAGAATGAAAGAGAAGCTTACTTGATACTTGGAAGATGATGTGCACACCAACACCTTCCAATTTCGCATGCAAATCTTGAACCATTTGATCTCAGCTTCTCCTCTTTTTCTTCTTCTTTTTGCAAGACATAAGAACACACACAAATGGTGTGTTTTGCGTAGCCGCCCACCCATTTACAATAAGATTTCCAAAAATGACAAAACAGCCCCTGGACTTCCCATTGTGGTTCCTTTTACCCAAACTACAAAAAATTTCATTTTGTAACTAACCTTCAACTTTCACTTTATTTATTTACACCCCTTATAATATGAATAACATATTATAATAATGAACCTGAAAGTTGGTTCGTTACAAAATTCTTGGGTTTGTGCAAGTTAGTTTAGCTGCTGCTCGCAATTTTTTTGAACTCGTTTTATCCGGCTCATGGCGACAACCGTAGACATAAATTCATAAACAAATAGGAGGCTGACTATTCAAGTTCGAGTAATGTTTGTAACATTGCTTCATTAACAAGAAAAAGTGTTTTGTTCCATTTAGATTGCATATTTAAAGTGTATTATAAAAAGTCGTTTAATTGCATTTTGATTGACTTGTCCATTTTCATTAACAAGTGTTTTGTTCCGTTAATATTGCATTAACAAGAAAAAGTGTAATATAAAAAGCCATTTGATTGTAGTTTGATTGACTTGTCCATTTTCATTTGCTGTGGCTATAAAATCAATTTCTCTACTTCGGTGATAAAAATTAAATACAAACAGCAAGATCCACCGATTTGGAGTTTAATCAAAATTATCTTTTATGTTCTAGGTTTGATTTGATTAACTAGCAACAAACCGCAAAACTCAAGAGCCCGGATACTCCATAGATCTCCCCAAATATAGAACTCAACAAGTGAATGTTTTCGACCAAATGCTTTTGAAGCTTACAATTTTTTTTACGAAATAGAAAACCTAGATGATAATAGCCTTTCATGTTTAGCTTAAAAACACAGCATTTGCGACTGTAAAACACGGTCAAAAGTTTAACGACTGATTTGTGACAGAAATCAAAACTTTTGATGAAATGTGGGTTTTTGGAGATTGCTAAGCGTTTCTACGCGTACGGAAGCTTTTGCATGGTTTTTATGTGTTCCACTCGTAGCAAGAGCGGATGTGGTATGGTATGACATGGCAGGACATCCGCCAGTGGCAGGAGCGGGTCTCCACATTTGCTGGTGACAAGGATGGATGACATTAACGACGTTAACCCCACATCCACAGCAGAGTTCGAGTCCACAGTCGAGTTCGAGTCCTATCGGCATCATCATTACACTCCCTCGAAAATAAATATTTCATCCCCGACCTATCATGCTAAAAATCACATTTTTCTAGCAACATTCATAATTTTTCGACGACATTCATATTTTCCGGCGAACAGAAAATAGACCGAAACACCAAATAAATAAATCCAACTCTCATCTCCACCTCATTAGCAACATTTGATCTTATCTGAACGTTTTAAGAACCCATAAAATGGTCAAACACGTAGTTCTGGCGAGTTTATTTTGGAGAAGATGAAGATAATGAGATCCACTACTTCCACCGGCGGATATCCTGCCATACCACATCCCCTCCTGCTACGAGCGGAACACACTACAACAATAACACTGTATAGGGACGAAAAAATCTAGCTCTATCGCGACGACAAGTCGTCGGGATAGGCCGTTTTGACCTATAACGACGACAAGTCGTCGGTATAGGTTTCGCCGGAATTGCTTCGTACCAATAGGTCAAAGATGCGTTGGTATATGTGTCGTCGGCATAGGTCGACCTATGCCGACGACATGTCGTCGCTATAGGGTTTAACTAAAAAATTCAAAAAGAAATTCTATATCGACGACATGTCGTCGGTAGAGGTTCTGTCCCTATCCAGACGACAAGTCGTCGGGACAGACCCTATCCGGGCTATTTCCAATTTTTTTAATTAATTTTGAAAAAGAACTATGCCGACGACATGTCGTTGGGATAGTTTTTCTGTTTTTTTTTCCTATTTTTTTTTTAATTTTCAAAATTTTCTAGAAATATTTAATTTCTAATTACAAAAACCTGCAAATCAGATAATTCAAACCATTCAAAAATTGAAATCCGAAACATATTGTTCGATACAAAAATCTGTTCGACACGCAAACCAAATATTCAAACATAAAGTTGTTCGACACACAAACATAAAAATTGTTCAAACATTCAACAATAACACTGACAATAAAGGCAAAGGCGCAACAACTTCAAGCTAATTATCGCCGCTGCTAGTTCGGCGTTCCCACATTCGACGCATTTCATACAACTGTCGTTGCATTTCAAGCATTTGTTGATTATGCACACGACGTTCTTCCTCTCGTTGGGCTTCGCGTTGTTGTTGTTCTTGGACTTGTTGTTGAAGTTGAGTCACACGCTCATCCACTTCTTGCCAATGTGGTTGTGGAGGGGGTACTGAACAAATCCGGTGTGAGATTACTCACCACACGACCGACACCCCGGATATGGCCACGCTGATGACCCAATGCACGCTCCATGCATGCAAACTCATCGACAGCAGACGAGTCACCACCAGACTCAGCAGAGGATCTTGTATACTCCTCTTGGATTCGGTCCCGCATTAAACAATGTAATAAACAATCACTTGACTATTTTACTAAAATTCGACAGCATAACTGCTGTAAAATGGATAACCAACCTGTTAAACTATAAGTTATAAACAACCTAAATTCACAAATTCCAATCAACCAACACTAATAACAACAAATACTAATAATACTAACAAAAATATTCAACAATTGGGCTCGAGTTGGATGTTCTAAGTCTATTAAAGTGTGTTTGAGTCATTTTGACCCATTTAAAGTTACAGTTGGATGTTCTAAGTTTATTAAAGTTTGTTTGGGGTCATTTTGACCCGTTTAAAGTTAAAGCTAGATATTTTAAGTCTCTTAAAGTGTGTTTGGGTCATTTTGACACGTTTAAAGTTACAGTTGGATGTTCTAAGTCTAGTAAGTCTAACAACAAAATCATTTGACTTACATAGTATGATGATGCAGTCTCGTTGGCCCAACCGGTCCCTTCTTTATAATGGGTCGATCTGAACACATCAATTGGGTCGGTACCATGTGAAAAACAAAAATAATATCACTAAGAATTAATAAGCATGTTTATATAATACTAATAATTGTATTTCATACCTCCATGTGTCGGCGCTAGGTGTATGATTTGCTGCCCTGGTAACTTGGGTAACGTTGTTGTGATCAGTTTTGTTTGTTGTGATCAGTTTTGTTTGTTCTTCTCCGAGCGGTTTTTATAGCTCACATCTAAAAACAACTCATTAATCAAAGTCTCCCAAGTTTCTTGATCAAGATCTTCTGGTGGATTATTCATCGCTGCCTCCACATCATCGTATCCCTTATTCTCCTCGAAGTGAACTTTCAACTCTCTCTTGTGATCTTTATACACCCTCTGACACTCGGCGGTGATTCCGAGTTCAACGCCTCGCCACTTATCAGTGTTTCTCCATGAGTCCAGATCAAAATAATCCTACAAATGGAAAGTAATTATAAATCTAATAGTTATGAAATTGTAAGTAATTATAAAACATCTATACTTACTATAAGAGTGGGATATACGGCCCGTTTCTTCTCATTTGGAACCTTAGCCCAATTTGGATAATATTGAGGAACAACCTTTTCAACCTCCAACGAGATAGCAAGGATAAAATCTGAAGCGTTAGGACCCACAAACTTGTACCCCCCACCATGAAGTTCTACATCAATGGGAAGAGGCTTCTTCCCATTTTGATCAAATTTCTTATACAATTTTAGGTTTTTGCCTTTAGATCGCCTTCTTTGGGAGGCACTACCTACATTGACACATGACATTCAAAAGTTAGGCAATTATAAAGACATCTACTAAACACTAACAAGTAACTTACCACCAGATCCAGTCGCACAACCCGAGTCGAAGTGATACGTATCCACCGTCTCCACCATCTCCACCGTGTGATTGCGCCATTGTTGCCATTTTTCCTACAAAAAAATTTATTAGTAAGCACAAATAACTATTAATTAACAAAGACAAATAGTACATTTTTAACATACATTCAATCATAATCATCACTAAAATAACGTGTGTCAACAACATCATCTTCTTCTTCATCGTCGTCATTATTAATTAACAAAGACAAATAGTACAGTTAAAAAAGTCGGGATACGTACCTTAAATAAGTTCAATGAAAGACAAATATAATGTTATTCCCACCTCGTCAACGGCAACGAGGTCCGAAATTGTAACAAAATTAAATAAAGTTACATATACATACAAACATATATTCATACATACACACTTATATATATACATACACAATTATATAGATACAAATCATACAAATACATACATACACAAAGAAACATAAACAAACATACTTACAAATACATATATAAACCTATGAATAAATACACAATTATATACATACAAATACATAAAAAATAGAAATATACCTACAAACATACATACATCCGTTGAACATAAACAAACATACAAAAATACATATATAAACATATGAATAAATATCCTCTTATATACCTACAAATCATAATTACATACATATATACATAAATAAAAGCCCAATTACATAATTACAAACATATACATACAAACATACATGCATACATACATACATAAATAAATGTCCAATAACATAATTACAAACATATACATACAAACATACATACACATATATACATTCATATTAACTAATCATCATAAACACAAATTACACACACATACAAACTAATCATCCAAACTAATCATCATAAACGTAAATTACACACATACATACACATACATACAAACTAATCATTCAAACTAATTATCATAAACACAAATTACACACATATATACATATACATACAAACACTAATTTACATACACTAAATTATATAAAATAATCACACATCTAAACCAAATTACATAAACTACTCATAAATTAATAATTCCATCATACATACAAATATGCATACTCATACATACAAACATACATACATACACATACATAACACATACATACAAAATCATAAAAATCATAGATCTAAACCAAATTTCATCTCAAATTAGTAATTAAAACGAGTATTTACCTTTAAAAAGCTAGAAATCCAAGAATTGATGAAATTCCTCAAAAACCTAACCAAAATAAACAAACAAAACTTCAAAATCTTGAACAAATAGCAAAAAATGAAATAGGGATGTTACCTCACCTTAAATCCCGATAGTTCTTGTGAAAGTTGCTCCCAAAAAGCCCAAAAACCGTGAAATCGCCGGAGAGAATAATTTGGGGGAGTTTTGGAGGGTTTTGGGTGGAAATGAAGGTCTGCCGTCTGTTTTCCCAATTTGTTCATGCTGCACCTTATAGCGACGACATGTCGTCGACATAGGTCCACTTGTCGTCGGTACAGGTACCCTATAGCGACTACATGTCGTCGGCACAGGTTTCGTAAGATGTTGACAAGTCAATAAAGGTAAAACCCCTATCCCGACGACATGTCGTAGCTATATGGTTTTCCAGAATTTTTTTTTAATTTAAAAAAAAAAATTTTGACCGACGAAAATTTATTAAATAAAAAAAACAAAAAGAAAAATCAAAATTAACCTATACCGACGACATGTCGTCGGTAGAGGTTTTCCTCAATAATTCATTGGGCGCCAGTTAACCCTACACCGACGACATGTCAATTTCCTCAATAATTTTCCTCGCTATAGTGTCTCCCTACCAAAATTTTGGTTTTGACCTATACCGACGACATGTTATCCCGACGACAAATGTCGTCGGTATAAGTGATGTCGGGACATGGTCAATTTGTTATAGTGACACATAAAGCCATGCAAAAAATTTCATACACGTAGAAACATTTAGCAATCTCCAAAAACCCACATTTTTTCAAAAAATTCGACAGAAATCACAAGGGTCGCAAAATTAGCTACTACTAACAGTGCTCTTGCAAACTTTGCGATTATTTAAATTCAATCACAAAAAATAAGAAAAACATTAAATTTAAAAATAAAATTAAAATGTCGATTGCCAACATTAATTTAAAATTTTACGTTTTCTGAAAACAAGGGATATTATTTAAAAGTCCAAATTAAGTCCCTTCCTCTAAACTTCTGAAACATTTCTTTGGTTGACTTTAACAATGAAACCACTTCCTGTAAGTGCTCTCTTTGACAAAATATCATTGTGCTAATACGTAACACTAAATGAAAATAAAACACAAACTCTTATGATTAGTCAAGACACTTTAACATACCAACTGATTGATTTTTGGCTACCGTTAATGCCTTCCTTTGCAATATATTTAGCACATTAATAAAGATTGGAAACGAATCAATCAAGCATAAAAGTGCTTTGTAGTGAGAATCCAACTATATATTTTGAGTTTGTGTAAGAGAAAGCTCTTGATTTAACCTATTTCTAGTTTCAATTATACCACAACCAATCTTTATTTCTACTCTTTTTTTTTCTCAATGAATTTTTTTTTTCATTTACCAGAAGCACAAACCACATTCGTCTAAATGTGCTACCTTCTTAAATAAGTCTACAACACCGAAATGTTATTTTCTTTCAACTGCTACAACCACTAACTCAAGTTGATGAACGTAATATTGTAAATAATATGTTTGAGGTTTTTTTTTCCCAAAATCTTTGCTTTTAAATAGTTGAACTAATCACACAAATTACTTGCCCCATCATAACATAGACCTCCACTTCAAGCACAAGTAATAGTGCAAACACATCATAGCCAATTTCATTAAAAATAGAATTGAGTAGTTCTTCTTCAAAGCAACGAGCAACATCTTTTTGAGTATTTGGAGACAAATATATATGATTCCTTGGAGTTTTTGGTAAATTATTGAGTTCCTAATTTTGACTAATGATTAAATCCATTAGTTCCAAAAATCCTTTGACACTAGATGTTTCCATCTGAACATGACCATGGTCCATGGCATGATAATGATACTGACTTGGTACAGATACTGATCTAGTTGAAAACAAGACCAAACTCATAATGAAATCCACCATCACTTCCACCACTAGTGCGAATTCAACTGTAATCAACAAACTCCAAGAAAAACCCACTCTCAAGAAGCTTAAATCCACATCAAACCCTTCAAATATCACAAAAAAATACGCTTAAAACACAACCATTTAATTTCACAACAAAACCTTTAAATTCCACTAAATCTAATTTCACACTACAAATTCAACAGATAATCCACCTTTGAAATCACAAATTCCACAAACCTACTTCAAAAACCATAATCACTACCAAAAAACTGAAAAATTTGCGACCACAGATTTTGTGGAAAATTTGTCGAAATTGGCCGTTAGCGACAAGTTTCCGACAAAAATTGTTTGTCGGAAAAACCCCGTAAGAATTTTTTTTTCCGACAAAGTCCCGACTAATTTTCCGACGAATTAGCGACAAAAGCTATTCGTCGGTAATTTCCAACGATTATATTAAATAAATAAGTTAACTTATTTAATAAATTTGTCGAAAAAATGTAGAAAATCTTAAGGTTACTTTTTTGTTTTTGTTTTGTCGGAAAGTTGTCGCTAACTTGTGCAAAATTTATTTTGTTGGTTACTTGTCGAAAACTTTTGTTGCAAATATACATGTTTTTTAGTAGTGCAGTCCACTTCCAAAACCACAAAACCCACACCCTTTCGAGTAAGAACTCAATGGAACTGGTCCATAACCAAACAGAAGAACAGACCAATCACAACAGAAAGAAAAAGTCCGTCACTACTGAAAAATGGTCATTTTCCAACAACAGTTTTGGTTAGAAATTCACCAGAAACGGTGTTTTAGACGAATTTTCGACAAATAATTTTGCCAGAAAAAGTTTGGAATTTATTTTCTAAATCCGACGAGAATAATTTTTTTTTAAAATGTTTCGGTAGGAATTTGGTTGGAATTTTCCAACGACTAATTTTTTGTTGGAATTTCATTGTTAAAATTAGGTTTTTTTGTTTGGAAAGTTCTTAGAAATTGGTCGGAATTTCCAACCAATTTTTTTTACGGAAATTTTCATAGGAAAAATAAGTTGTTTTCTAAACTAATCGGTGGGGTAATACCCGAATCCGGAATACAAATCTTTAAGGGAGAATATCATATATACCCTTACAAACATGGGTAATTATCATATATATCCAACCAAAACTAAAAATATCATATATACCCAATTTTAATAATTTTTTTATTTTATGACAATTTTACCCTTATCCATTATATGATTTTTATAACTTATTTTTTTTAGTTTTATCCTATACGTAACATAATTTAAATGATTTTAATTTTATCCCATACCTAACTCAATGTAAATGATTTTTTACCTAATTATTTACTTGACGATAACCATTATATCTTACTAACCTAATAAATAAAAATCTCACATGCCACATGTCACTTTTTTAGACAAAGAACCCCTTACCTTTCCCACCGAATTTCCTAAAAACATCTTATTCTGAAATCTGAACTCGTGAATATGTTATAATTTTGGTCAGATTATTTAATATGGAAATAGAATATGACATTTAATAAAATAGTAACAATTTTGATTTATATATATAGAAATTAAAATTAAAATGTAATTGAAAAATGATTGAATTCTTACCAAAATCCATTTCTATTTTCAAACTCACGTTGACCAACCAAATCATCACCTTCTTGTTTCCTATTTCCATATTTGTTTATTTTTTCATGATTTTTTTCTTTTATTTTCAACCGAAGACAATTTACGAAAATCATGCAATCTTTACCAAAATTTGATTTGTCAATTCTATTTAAGTTGTTACTTATTTAATTAATACGATTTTTTTATGTTTTGCGTATAAATAAGATTTAATGACAGTCATTATCCGGGGTTGGTTTGTTTTTTAAAAAACCTGTTTTTACACATAGTCAACTTTATGTCGCGTTATCAAAAGTTAAAAGTAGAAACAGACTGAAACTGTGTATTTTAGATAACGATAATAAAGTTACTAACATTACATCAAATGTTATATACAAAGAAATATTTACAGATTTGTGAATTATAAATGTAATTTTTCATTTTCTCTCACTATTTTATGAAATAAGTCGTTTCACTGAAAATAAGTATATATACAAATTTATGATTTACATCTTTTTCGTTAATCAATCCGTGTAATACAAGGGTTTGTAAGCTAGTATAGTTATAAAAGAAAACGAGTTCATCATATATGATATATAAATGGTAAAAAATAAAATCGGTAAAAGTAAAAAAGAAAGCGAAAAATATAATATTTTGAGAAAACTATTGTTTGTGGGTAAATAAATTTAAAAAGTAAAAAATTGGTAAATATTGAATTTTAAAGTTTTAGAAAAATAAGGGTAAAATGGTAATTTCTAAAACTGTTTCTAATAAAATGGGTATATATGATATTTTTACATGTTTATAAGGGTATATATGATATTTTTAATTTTGGTTGGGTATATATGATATTTTTCATTTTTGTAAGGGTATATATGATATTTTTCAATTTTATAAGGGTATATATGAAATTGACCCAAAGCATTTTATCAAAACACGTTATGGAAAATAAGAATGTAAACGTGTACCAGTCAATCCTCAATCATCTCTTGTAACCTCACATCAGTTCATCGAAACCACTTGAAGGAGGCCCACTACAACCAAATTGACGAACGAGGACAAAATTGTCCATTATGCATAACGCGTATTTGAGCCCCCAGATTAAAGTCTTAATGGATATTCATCGGCCGAAAAGTAATTTTAGTTGAATACCGCATACTTCACTTCAATGTATAACAAACTATCCTCTTATCATTATAGACCATAATACATGTTTTTGACCCCGTGAATGTCGTGATACGTTTACCGCGCTTATTATGGGAGCTACTACTCGTCTAAAAAGGTGATAGATGATCCTTCAATGATCACCCATGGAGGTGGGAGATTACCCTAAAGAAAAACAATAATTGAATGTCCTCTTATGAGTAAAGCTTGAGAACTAAAATTTCCTGTCACTCTTGCCTCACTACTATACAAACAACTATTTACGATGGCCAAAACGGTCATGAATCCGTCGCTATTACCATTACCACGAATTTGCGACTGGATAAATCGAATGTAAACAGTTTTGTCGTTAATATATTTTGCAACACATATCAGTTGTGATTTAGCAACCGATTATTTTTACAATAATATGTCACTAATCACGACTGATATGTGATGAAATTTGCGACCAGAAGTTGTGATAGAAATTTTTAAGAGGGGAAGGTGTTTGGGACTGGAATTTTGGCGGGGAATAAACAATTTTTCCAAATATATAAAATTAAGAAATAAAAATCAGTAAAAGGTGAGTGATGAATTGAAGTCAAAGAATAGTAAATTTTTTTAACATGGATAAGATACACGAAGATTGATATCAGCAATGTTTTCTACATGGTGACTAATGAGACAGTATACACATCTTTGTACATGGCGTAGCCTCGAGTTTGGTCTACTCTACCCGACCACATCATGTGTGTTTATTGTAGAAGGCTCTTTATAGTCGCAAGCAGACACCTTGAACTTCGTTTTCCAAGCTGTTTTATAAGAGATATTGTTGTGGCTGTGATTCATTAACATATGAAACACCTCGAGTTTGGTTAAGTCTACCCGACCACATCATGTGTGTTTATTGTAGAAGGCTCTTTATAGTCGCAAGCAGACATCTCGAACTTCTTTTTGCAAGCTGTTTTATAAGAGATATTGTTGTGGCTGTGATTCATTAACATACGAAACACCTTGAAATTTGATGTGTGCTTCATCAAAGAAAAGGTTCTGGCTCAGTTTCTCAATGTTCGTTATTTGTCCACTTTTACTCAACATGTAGATATTTTGACCAAAAGGTTGTCATCCACTCGCTTGACAATTGTAGGTTTAAGCTTCATGTTGTGACACATGTTTAGCTTGAGGGGGGCATGTCAGACAGTTATTTTATGTTGCATTATTTTACTAGATTATGTATTTTATGTGAGGCAGATTTATTTGTATTCTCTTTTGCTTGCATTATATATACAGGAAGCCATTGTATTGTATTAGTTTGAATTAAGAATAGACACACGCCTTCTCAGATTTCATTTGATTGTTATACATCTAACAATTTTGCATATGGAAGGAACAATTAGTGAGCTTTCGATAAGATCAATATCACAAATCATATGCAGAATTGAATACATGTCCATGCCCATTTGATCAAGACTGACATGCAAAGATAGACATTGATTTTTAATTCTCTAAGACAGGGTGCTTTTGGTTTCCCAGAATTTAATGGAATTAGAATTTGAATTTCATTTGTCAATGCGCTTGGTTTTGCAGAATTTATTGGAATTGGAATCTAAATTATTTTTTCAATGTATTTGGTTGAGACAAGAATTGGAATTGGAATTGGAATTAATTACCTCAAATTCCTTCCAAATTGTGAAGGAATTCACCAAAAAGAAAATGGAGTCTCCGACTACTCACCGTTTTCGTATCCGCACCCCAGCGACCCTTACCTCTGCTGCTACAACCCTGACCACCACCCCCTGGCCGTTGCCTGCCGCCCCCTCACCTCTGTCGAAAGCAACCTCCGACCCACGCCGACTGCGCCTGCCACCACTGCTAACCCCCGCCCACTGACACTTGATTTTTTTGAGACTAATTTATCACCCATGGCTATGTTCATGTTTTCTGTTTCTTTTTTCTCACTGGGATCATCTTTATCTGAACGTATAGCCCATGGGGGGTGGGGGTGGGGGTGGGGGGGGGCTAAAGGGTGGGTGGGGGGGGGGGGGGCTAAAGCAACTCGATTTACCGTTCAACTCTCCGTTTTTCAGACCCACTGCCTAAATTTATGCTTCCTTCATAAACAAGTTCTTTTAGTTGACTGTTGAGGTTATAATAAACTCAATTAACTAACAATAATTAATGAATATACATGCGTTAAAAGACATTAACAACTAGCTCAGAGATTCTATGTAGCAAGCGAATTTGAATACCCGCTTGAGCAAATCATGTCTCTCTTTCTTTAAGGACTCGACCTGATCACATAAGCTGTCATAATTAGCTTTGAGATTGGGTGGCAGTGGCAACGGCGATGGCGGTGGTCGGGCGGCAGCAGTTGTCAGGGGTGGCGGTAAGGGGCGGTGGGTGGTGGTGGGGGCAGCGGTTGTCGGTGGCGATGGAGGTAGGGGTTATCAATGGTGGTGGCAACGGTGATGACGATAGTGGTCGTTGGCAGTGGTGGGTGTGGTCGGCGGTGGGGAGGGTGATAAATTCCAATTCCATTATAATTGTTTTGTCACCAAATGCATTTCAAATTCAAATTCTTTTGATAGATTCCAATTTCTTTAAATTTCAAATCCTTTTGAAAAGTTCAAATTCCAAATCTAATTCCTTTAACAAATTCCAATTCCTTTGAAAACATTTCGCGAACCAAACGCACCATAGATATTATCTTTTCCACAAATCAGGGTTCCATCTCATCACATCAATTTGAGAGAAAATGTTTTCTAATAATATCTGCATTGCTTTAGTTAAGTGTGTAGAGTTTTATATCATCTTGCAATTCACTTAGTCATGCCTTAGTTTAAGGGATTTAGATCCTTAGTATCTGGACTTAAACTAGGATTATGAGAATAGTCTGGAATGTCATAAGGTAAGCTAACTAGCATAAGATAAGTTAGAGGTATGCATTCATTACGACACATAACGGGTAATACCTAAAAAACATCAGTAAAAGTAAATGATTCATTAACACTTGGCCAACGTTAATCAATATGCGAATTCTGATGCTATAAATCTGTATAGGTAATAATGACAGAGAATGGACGAGGTAGAGGTAGGGGCCAAGGACCCGTTACGAATCATGTACCCGTGAAAACACTAACATAAACACGAACGTCGATGCAGACACTAGCACGGAAAACAATACTGAAGAGGTACTTATGACGGAATCTCAATTCCAAAGAGTTGTTGCTAATGAAGTCGCTAGTGTGTTACAGAAGACATTACCTAGAATTCTTGATGAAGTGATCCAAAGGAGAATGGGCCCGGGAAGTCAGGGACCCAGTAACGAAAACAGAGGAAAAAATAATGGTACTAATGGACAAGTTGAGAATTTAAATCACAACACCGACGCATAAACCATCAATGGTATAAATCAGGGCGGAACTAGAACAAACGAGATTGGTGGAACTGTGAACCATAGTGTAGGAACAAGGAGTGAGAATAAACAAATCATTCAGTGGATGTAACCCAAAGCCCTTTAATGAGGGGAAGGATGTCATAGCTGCCACACAGTGTTAACTTCAATGGAAGATGTTATTAAGCTTAGTGAGTGTACGTGTAACCAACCAGTGAAATTTGTTGCACATTCTTTTGAGGGAGAAACACTAAGCTGGTGGGAAGCAGTCAAACAAGCTAAAGGAGAGAGGGTCATGGATGAAATGAAATGGGATGAGCTTAAGAATTTGGTGATTAAAAAGCTCTGTCCCCAAAATGAGATGGATAAAATTGAGGCAGAGTTTCATTGTTTAGAGGCAGGAACCCTAACTCATCGTGAGTATACAACCAAATTTAATAAAATGGCTATACTCGTGCTTCATTTGGTAACACCTGAATCCAGTAGAAATAAATGCTACGTACAAGGACTACCACCGAAGGTTCGCACATTGGTAAAAACCACCGCACCCCAAACAATGGACGCAGTAGTTGAACTTAGTGTTGTTATGTATGATGTAGTTGTAAACCATGAACCACATACGGTGGAGACAAAGAGAAAGCACGAGGATGTGATGTATAAGTTTGGGGATAATAAGACCCCAAGAATGGAAGGAAACAACTTGGGAAGAAATACCCAAGGAATTAGATGTCATCCTTGTCAACAGTTAGGTCACACTGCAAATCGTTGCCTGCACGTCAAATGTCACAATTGTAACGAGATTGGGCATTATAAGAGTAATTGTTCTAAACCATTCCGACCATGGCCTAGTGGTGGGGCTAAAGGAGTTGGTCATGTGTTCGTGTTAAGAGGAGGAAAGTAGAATGATAATGCAAGGATAGTGGCAGGTACGTTTCTTGTCAATAAAATTTAAACCAAAGTACTCTTTGATACGGGAGCAAATAAGAAGTTTCGTCTCGAATGCCTTTAGTTTATACTTAGGCAAGCCGCAAAACTCAAGAGCCCGGATACTCCATAGATCTCCCCAAATATAGAACTCAACAAGTGAATGTTTTCGACCAAATGCTTTTGAAGCTTACAATTTTTTTTTATGAAATAGAAAACCTCGATGATAATAGCCATTCATGTTCAGCTTAAAAACACAGCATTTGCGACTGTAAAACACGATCAAAAGTTTAACGACTGATTTGTAATAGAAATCAAAACTTTTGATGAAATGTGGGTTTTCTATGCGTACGAAAGCTTTTTCATGGTTTTAATGTGTTCCGCTCGTAGCAAGAGCGGATGTGGTATGGTATGACATGGTAGGACATCCGCCAGTAGCAGGAAATCCGCCAGTGGCAGGAACGGGTCTCCACATTTGCTAGTGACAAGGATGGATGCCATTAACGACGTTAACCCCACATCCACAGCCGAGTTCGAGTCCTATCGGCATCATCAATACACTCCCTCGAAAATAAATATTTCATCCCCAACCTATCATGCTAAAAATCACGTTTTTCCGTCAACATTCATAATTTTTCGACGACATTCATATTTTCCGGCGAACAGAAAATAGACCGAAACACCAAATAAATAAACCCAACTCTCATCTCCACCTCATTAGCAACATTTGATCTTATCTGAACGTTTTAAGAACCTATAAAATGGTCAAACACGTAGTTCTGGCGAGTTTATTTTGTAGAAGATGAAGATAATGAGATCCGCTCCTTCCACCGGCGGATATCCTGCCATACCACATCCCCTCCTGCTACGAACGGAACACACTACAACAGTAACACTCTATAGGGATGACAAAATCTAGTCCTATCACGACGACAAGTCGTCAGGATAGGCCGTTTTGACCTATACTGACGACAAGTCGTCGATATAGGTGTCGTCGGCATAGGTCGACCTATGCCGACGACATGTCGTCGCTATAGGGTTTAATTAAAAAAATTCAAAAAGAAATTATATACCGACGACATGTCGTTGGTATAGGTTCTGTCCCGATCCGGACGACAAGTCGTCGGGACAGACCCTATCCGGGCTATTTCCAACTTTTTTAAGATAAATTTGAAAAAGACCTATGCCGACGTCGGGGTAGGTTTTTCTGTTTTTTTATTTTTTTTAAATTCTCAAAATTTTCTTGAAATATTTAATTTCTAATTACAAAAACCTGCAAATCAGATAATTCAAACCATTCAAAAATTGAAATCCGAAACATATTGTTCGATACAAAAACCTGTTCGACACACAAACCAAATATTCAAACATAAAGTTGTCCAACACATAAACATAAAAATTGTTGAAACATTCAACAATAACACCGACAACAAAGGTAAAGGCGTAGCAACTTCAAGCTAATTATCGTCGCAGCTTGTTCGGCGTTCCCACATTCGATGCATTTCATCCATTTGTCGTTGCATTTCATCCATTTGTCGTTGCATTTCAAGCATTTGTTGATTATGCACACGACGTTCTTCCTCTCGTTGGCTTCGCGTTGTTGTTGATCTTGGACTTGTTGTTGAAGTTGAGTCAGACGCTCATCCACTTCTTGCCAATGTGGTTGTGGAGGGGGGGGGTACTGAACAAATCCGGTGTGGGATTACTCACCACACGACCGACACCCCGGATATGGCCACGCCGATGACCCAATGCACGCTCCATGCATACAAACTCATCGACAGCAGACGAGTCACCACCAGACTTAGTAGAGGATCTTGTATACTCCTCTTGGATTTGGTCCTGCATTAAACAATGTAATAAACAATCACTTGACTATTTTACTAAAATTCGACAGCATAATTGCTGTAAATTGGATAACCAACATGTTAAACTATAAGTTATAAACGACCCAAATTCACAAATTCCAATCAACCAACACTAATAACAACAAATACTATTAATACTAGCAAAAATATTCAACAATTGGGCTCGAGTTGGATGTTATAAGTCTATTAAAGTGTGTTTGAGTCATTTTGACACGTTTAAGGTTACAGTTGGATGTTCTAAGTTTTATAAAGTGTGTTTGGGTCATTTTGACCCGTTTAAAGTTACAGTTGGATGTTCTAAGTCTAGTAAGTCTAACAACAAAATCATTTGACTTACATAGTCTGATGATGCAGTCTCGTTGGCTCAACCGGTCTCTTCTTTATAATGGGTCGATCTGAACACATCAATTGGGTCGGTACCCTATGAAAAACAAAAATAATGTCACTAAGAATTAATAAGCATGTTTACATAATACTAACAATTGTATTTCATACCTCCATGTGTCGGCGCTGGGCGTATGATTTGCTGCCATAATTAGCTTTGAGATTGGGTGGCAGTGGCAATGGCGATGGCGGTGGTCGGACGATCAGTTGTCAGGGTGGCGGTAAGGGGCGGTGGGTGGTGGACTAGGGGTGGGGGCAGCGGTTGTCGGTGGCGATGGAGGTAGGGGTTATCAATGGTGGTGGCAACGGTGATGACGATAGTGGTCGTTGACAGTGGTGGTTGTGGTCGGCGGTGGGGAGGGTGATAAATTCCAATTCCATTATAATTGTTTTGTCACCAAATGCATTTCAAATTCAAATTCTTTTGATAGATTCTAATTTCTTTAAATTCCAAATCCTTTTGAAAAGTTCAAATTCCAAATCTAATTCCTTTAACAAATTCCAATTCCTTTGAAAACATTTCGTGAACCAAACGCACCCTATATATTATCTTTTCCACAAATCAGGGTTCCATCTCACCACATCAATTTGAGAGAAAGTGTTTTCTAATATTATCCGCATTGCTTTAGTTAAGTGTGTAGAGTTTTGTATCATCTTGCAATTCACTTAGTCATGCGTTAGTTTAAGGGATTTAGATCCTTAGTATATGGACTTAAACTAGGATTATGAGAATAGTCTGGAATGTCATAAGGTAATCTAACTAGCATAAGATAAGTTAGAGGTATGCATTCACATAACGGGTAATACCTAAAAAACATCAGTAAAAGTAAATGATTCATTAACACTTGGCCAACGTTAATCAATATGCGAATTCTGATGCTATAAATCTGTATAGGTAATAATAACAGAAGGTGGGCGAGGTAGAGGTAGGGGCCAAGGACCTGTTACAAATCATGTACCCGTGAAAACACTAACATAAACACGAACGTCGATGCAGACACTTGCATGGAAAACAATACTGAAGAGGTACTTATGACGGAATCTCAATTCCAAAGAGTTGTTGCTAATGAAGTCGCTAGAGTGTTACAGACGACACTACCTAGAATTCTTGATGAAGTGATCCAAAGGAGAATTGGCCCGAGAAGTCAGGGACCCAGTAACGAAAACAGAGGAAAAATTAATGGTACTAATGGACGAGTTGAGAATATAAATCACAACACCGACGCATAAACCATCAATGGTATAAATCAGGGCGGAACTAGAACAAACGAGATTGGTGGAACTGTGAACCATAGTGTAGGAACAAGGAGTGAGAATAAAGAAGGATGCTCAAACAAATCATTCAGTAGATGTAACCCAAAGCCCTTTAATGAGGGGAAGGATGTCATAGCTGCCACACAGTGGTTAACTTCAATGGAAGATGTTATTAAGCTTAGTGAGTGTAGGTGTAACCAACTAGTGAAATTTATTGCACATTCTTTTGAGGAAGAAACACTAAACTGGTGGGAAGCAGTCAAACAAGCTAAATGAGTGAGGGTCGTGGATGAAATGAAATGGGATGAGCTTAAGAATTTGGTGATTAAAAAGCTCTGTCCCCAAAATGAGATGGATAAAATTGAGGCACAGTTTCATTGTTTAGAGACAGGAAACTTAACACATCGTGAGTATACAACCAAATTTAATATAATGGCTATAATCGTGCTTCATTTGGTAACACCTGAATCCAGTAGAATTAAATGCTACGTACAAGTACTACCACCGAAGGTTCGCACATTGTTAAAAACCACCGCACCACAAACAATGGACTCAGTTGTTGAACTTAGTGTTGTTATGTATGATGTAGTTGTAAACCATGAACCACATACGGTGGAGACAAAGAGAAAGCACGAGGATGTGATGTATAAGTTTGGGGATAATAAGACCCCAAGAATGGAAGGAAACAACTTAGGAAGAAATACCCAATGAATTAGATGTCATCCTTGTCAACAGTTAGGTCACACTGCAAATCGTTGCCTGCACGTCAAATGTCACAATTGTAACGAGATTGGGCATTATAAGAGTAATTGTTCTAAACCACTCCGACCATGGCCTAGTGGTGGGGCTAAAGGAGTTGGTCGTGTGTTCGTGTTAAGAGGAGGAAAGTAGAATGATAATGCAAGGATAGTGGCAGGTACGTTTCTCGTCAATAAAATTTAAACCAAAGTACTCTTTGATACGGGAGCAAATAAGAAGTTTCGTCTCGAATGCCTTTAGTTTATACTTAGGCTAACCACCTAAACCACTCGAGGATAACTCGGTCGTATAGGGATTGTGTCATTAAATTAGGTGATGGTAATTTTTTATTTTGAATTAATGCCTATGGATATGAGTGGGTACGATATTATCCTAGTAATATATTCACTGTTGATATATTACCCTCATCCCAGTAGCGCTACTTGCATGACTTGTTACTTCGGTCTGGGCTCACTATTAGTCTCCTTTTATCTTCCCAGTTTGCTCTGGACATCAACTTTCTCGATGTTCTGGCATTCTTCTGGAAGACCCACTGTTATATAGTACTTTTGGCTATTTGCAATATGTTATCTTGACTAATTTTTAAATTACATATGCGGTGAGTAAGGTTTCTCAGTTTCAACAAACACATATTGAACGTAATTGGGGTGTAGTAAAGTGTATTTTGAGGTACCTTAAGGGTACCATCTCCCATGGATTGAATGTTCACGGTGTACTAACTTTAACTTACATGCTTATTTTTATGTTGACTTGGCTGGGTGCCCTAGCTAATGAACGCGTTCCACTACAGGAGACTTCATCTTTCTTGGACCCAACCTTATGAGTTAGAGTTCCAAGAAACAACATATTGTTACTCGCTCTAGTACAGAGGTCGAGTATCAAGCATTAACACACACTGTTGTATAGATTCGATTGATTATGCCTGTTATGCATGTGATTCAGATTCATATCTCTTTCCAGCTACTTTTTGGGGTGACAATCTTGGTGTTACATATTTAGCAGTCAATCTAGTGTTTCCCTAGTGTACCAAACACCTTGAGATTGATCTGCACTTTATTCGCGACATGCTATTAACGCAGACTCTCTCCATTAGACATGTTTCTATCACATCAGCTAGCAGATATTTTTGACCAAAGGGCTGTCATCTTCTCGTTTGACGCCCTTAGGTCTGAGCTTCACATTGTTGTGACCGTTTCACTCAAGAGGACATATTAAATCAATCTATAGTATTGTGTATAGTAGCATTCTTGTCTTTTTTATGTATTTTATTGCTAGAAACTTTGTTATTGTATCTATAGGTGTATCTATATTTTGGCTCCTATATGATGGAGGCCACGTCTTATACTTTTTACACAGTTCATCATTAGGATTCATACTCACAAACTTTGTTACTGATCATTATCATTCCCATTCCTCACAAGACGAACAGACATCCCATCCCACTATTAATTAAATAAATTAAATATCTGGGTTCCTTCCTTGGTTTTAATTTTTTGCTCTAGTCATCCAAATTTCTACGACTTCCCGCATACCTTTTTTTACCTTTCAAGGCAGAATCTAATGAAAACTTAGTACAAAACTCGTTTTCAAATGTCATTGTTTTCCTAATTGAGTTGCATATTTGTCTATTTCTTCGTATAAATATTCTTTGTTCGCCCTTTTCCTTCTATCTTCCTCTTCATTAGCTAGTCTTCAAAAATGTTTTTCTAGATAACGAATAAATACAAAATATATTTTCTTGGCAATTTACAACACAAACAGGAAATTTACAAAGAAATAATACAATCTAGATAATCGATGTCAACTGGAGAATAGATGATCAAAAATTGACTTTTCTTTTTATTCTTGTCAACGAGAACTATACAACACAAAATCACAAAACTCTAGTTTAAGGGGAAATCGAAATCAGAACCCCAAACGTTGGTCCAACGGTTGGACGAATAAGACGGACGTGAATAGTATCATCGTCTACACAAGGATTTGTGTGAAACTCTGAATGGTATCAGGTCAGACGTCGATGCACATCCACAATGTAGTATGGATGAGTGTGAATAGTAATCTCATTGACAAAGTCAACCACATTGATACATCTTTTGTCAGATGGAATACATAACATTTTTAGACACTATATTATAAAAATATAATGTCATCCAACGTTGTAGAGAGATATTTTTTCACGTAACAAGTTAATTAGTAATTAGTATTGAAAAGACGTACAAGAAAGCACAAATTTTTATCTATAAATGCATTTCAAACATACTATTTATAGCTTAGAGGTACAAATTAAATACCAATAATGAATGCTTCAACCATCAATTTCATAGGGTATTTTGGAATAAAACTTATGTTAGCGCGTCTGTTTTGAATCAAATGCTAAAAAGTGTATCGGTAGGGTTTGATCCGTAATTACTTTCATCTGATTGAAGTTATTACAAATCCTTATTATAGTAAATGAATAACTTTATATATGACGTGTCGACTTCTAGTAAAATCTAAATTTTTGTTTCTCGCCCCTCTCTCCTATTAAATAATAGTGATTTTAAATGATTAAATGTCTAAAATTTATTCTAATATTTTATTAAAACTTACTAAACCATAAGAATATTTTAATTATATCTTATCATAAAATATAATTTTATAATTTTTAAATCTTCATTATTTCTTATTTTACCAATGGTGGATGACATCTAACATACAAATTTTCATAGAAACTGATGGTTTACAACAAGTTAGATTTATTCAATCCGTGTAATAAATTGTTTCTAACCTAGTAACTAATATATCAAAAAGTACACTGTTAAATAAACTTATAAATTATGTTATTTATTGTTTAAATATGTAAATATATAATTGTTTCTGTAAAATCAGTTGCGTTAATATCGTGTATTGTGTGCGAGGCTGCGAGCTTGATTTATTTTGAAGCAAAGTTGTAATTTATTTAGCTTATCAAAATAAAATATAACTGTTAATGAACACCAAAGAATTAAGAACAAGAATCACTCCACTATTATTAGCCAAACGATTACAATCAAACGATTACACTCTTGAATGTGAAGAACGAACAACTTGAACCAACTAAAGAAATCTGATCTATCGCAATATCTAATCTCTTCTTCTAACAGATTGTTAACAGAACAATTAACAACTCACTCTAATTACCCCTTAAAGAATGAGGTAATGACTAAACAGACCCTGAATTATGAATTTAGGCTAATGACACAATTAACCCTTGTAGTTGTTGACTTTGACCAATTGAACATTATTTCACAACAATCTCCACCAATAATGATCAATCCAGATCAACCAACGCCGCAGAAAAAAAACTTCATTTAAACACAATCATAACATTGTTCAACATACGGAAGCGTAACATAGTTTAATACATAAACATAACGTAAACTAATCATAACGGGATGCTAGTCTTCATATCATCCGGGTAACTCATCAAGCTGCCCAGCATCACCGTCCATCATCATAACCTGAATTAACCTGAATGTGCATACTAAAAAGTCAGCTACGCTGGTGAGTTCTAGCATTACGTAAAACATTAACATAAACATTTTGCCAAAAAACATAACTTTAAACTTCAATTAATAAAAACGTACGTAAATAATGGTATAACATAAACATAAAACATAAGTCAACAATAAACCGAATCTGCCCCTTCAAGTACGACGCTCGATTAAGCACACGTACCAACGTAAACCATTCGTAACTTTTACCATTCGTAACCATACATAAACGCCAATTCCCTTCAAGCACGACATCCCAAAGGATAGCACGTACCAAACTTCAAGCACCGTTCCCTCGTAGAGAACAATGCCCACTTCAAGGATCACGGTAATCCCCTTGATGACCATCGTCACCCCTTTCTGTAAGGCCCCAAACCCGGGAGGCCTCACTTATTGGATTTACTCATTCACAAGCAGTTCTTAAACATGAATATCAGATAACGCAGCGGAAATTTCATTTAAACATAACTTAATCGTTGTTCATACATGCGGAAGCGTAAACATAGTTTAAAACATATTTACATCATAACTAAACATAACGGGATGCCAGTCTTCAAAAGCAGTCGGGTAACTCTTCATCTCTAGCCAAGCATCACCGTCCATCCTCAGAACCTACCTTAACCTGAATGTGTACACTTAAAAACGTCAGCTACGCTGGTGAGTTCTAGTTTTCGTTCGTTTTAAGAAATGGTTCATCATTCAAACATTCAATAGGGTTTAACATTCGTATAAGAAAACAGGGCCTTTCATTCGTAAACCTTCGCATATTTAAACACAATCATTTGTTTAAAACATTAACATTCATTTAAGTCATACATTATTATCTAAATTTGTATCGTTACGCGTCTCTATGTCCCCGTAGGAACCTTTAATGTTGTGGGCAACCGTTACGTATCGCCGTCATTGCCACAACCATACACTACGTGGGTCAACCGTTACGTATCGCCGTCATTGCCCAACCCTTCAATGCGTGGGGTCAACCGTTACGTATCGCCGTCATTGCCCAACACGCATCTTTCCTTTGGAAATCAACCGTTACGTATCGCCGTCATTGATTTCCCATTACCTCGTTCGCTTAGGATGATCGTCATCACCCGAGTAACCGTCGTTACTCCCATACCAGTTGTACAACATCAAAACCATTGACATGCCACAAAGACATTGCCCATGTTGTTCTTGTGGTAACTATGGCTCGCTGTCCATAATCTACCACAAGGCTGGGAATCACATTCCCAGACTTCATTCGTCAATTCCATTCATTCGACAGATTAGATTTGTAATGACTTCTTTAAAACCTTTGCCCCTTTTTGTTTTCTTTTCATAAAACCTTTCCTTCACTTTCAAAACCCTTTTACCTTTTCATTAAACCATTTCTTTATAACATTCGTTCGTAAACATTCCGTTCATAAACTTTCTTTCCATAAATCCTTCGTTCCAAATCATTTCCTTTCGTAAACGTAGTTTCATAAAAATCATTTTATAAAACAGCATTTCATACGTGTACACACCAGCCCGAAAACATTATATAAAAACATTTAAAAGAGGGCTTCTAGAACTCACCTGATAAACTAGTCTCGGTTGTCCTAAACGAAGGTCCAACGACTTCACGTACGATCTGAATTGAGTAGTTACATACACATCAGACCATTACCGACTCTAACGGTTTAACCCTTCTAAACATACTAACTTTACTTAACCAGTCTGATGTCTACGCACTTAGCAAGTGCGCAGACCCTGCTGCCTGCGCACATAGCAAGTGCGCAGACCCTGCCTCCTGCGCACTTAGCAAGTGCGCAGGACCCTCCTCCTGCGCACTTAGCAAGTGCGCAGGACCTGCTCCGTGCGCACTTAGCAAGTGCGCACGACCTGTTCTTCGCGAAAACCCTAACTTTCGCATTTCGGGTCTGATCATGTCAAGATCCCGAACATGTTGCATCCAAAACGTTCGTTTTCCCTTAGGGATCTCAAATCTATGATTATTTATCAGATTCATCCGTTCAAACCTTTCCTTTTCACCCAAAACCCGAAAAACCCAAAAACGAACTAAAAACTCAGATTTAGGTCGGATCGTTACCTGAATCGAGCTTCTGATCCGGAGGTTCTTCTCACGAGTGCAAGAGACACGAGCGGGTGCAATCTTGTGCGATTCCGACACTTTCTCTCTCTACGGTTTTCTCTCTCTAGAATTGCAAATGAGAGAAACATGTGGTGACCCTGGCTATTTATAGGGGAGACCTCCCCAAGCCCGGTTCGCGACTGACCCGGCCCGACTTCGGCCCGCTTGAACTCGTTAACTTTATTTCTCGACATTTTGGGATGTTACAAGTCTACCCCCCTTATAATAGGTTTCGTCCCCGAAACCTATCATGTAACACCCAAAATAAAAAGAAAATAAAATTTAAAATTTTACTCCCTCGCGGTACGCGAGGGAGATTTTGACAAAACCTCGCGGTACGCGAGGGGACTGCTTATGCGCCAGAAAATCATCTTCTCGCGGTACGCGAGAAGATTTCCAACCAAGCCTCGCGGTACGCGAGGGAATAGTACACGCGTCAGGACCAGAAAACACGTGTCATTCACCCTTGCCACCAGCCGACACGTGTCATGCTGACTCAGCACCGTTCGTGACACCTCATCCTCTCGCGGTACGCGAGAGATTCCCTTGGCCAGCCTCGCGGTACGCGAGGGACTGGAAAATCAGCCTATAAAAGGCCTTCAACGGGAATGAAATTCTGTACAGTTTCCAAACATTCGTTTCACACAAACCCGATCTCTCAAAACTCTACAACGTCCCGAAGCGCTGTTCAAGAATCCAACGAAACCCTGCTCAAGCCGTAGTTCCGTCCAAATCCCGCAAAGTAGGTATCGTTAAAACTATTCATATATATATAGCCGCAATTATATATATATTCTCTCATATATATTCTCGTTAATCGTGTCTTCCCTAGGAAGAAACGTGTCGAGGTTCTGCTCAAATTCAAGCCTACAACCCTACCAGCCATCAAAATCAAGGTGAACACGTTTAACGCTTTTCAAACGATAAAACCATTTTATTTACGAAAACGGCATGAAACAAATTAAATACTTTAATCATAAGGGTAATCTACGTGATAGCATTCAGGCCATAAGCATACGTAGATTTGATCAAATGGTATACATGTGACGGGTGAAAGTCCGGTCCGTGGCTGGGTACAGATCATGAAAGGGGGTATCATAAGACTGAGGATATGGTTCCTTAGCAGATTATACGAGGGACGAGTTCCTGAGTATCATATAAGACTAAGAACAAGGTTCTTAGCATCACGACCCTGGGAATAGGCTATCAGTCTGAGACATAGAGCTCAGCCAGTTGACCCCATGGCAGTTAACCCAGTGTATGTAGGTGGTATATATTTCAGGTGAAAAAGACTGCTGAATGTGTAGATTTACCATACAGAAACGTGCTTAAAAGCTTTAATTTGGTTTATGTTAGAAATCATTTTCGTGTCAGTTAAATGTGATTCACCGGCTTTATGCTGATGTTCATTTTCAAAACGTTTTTCACAGGTAGTGAAAGAAATCATTAAATTCAGGGTGGTGCAGTAAAGACAAGATCTTTAGGCATATTTAAATCCCTGTGGCAGACTAATACAAGACCAAATGTTGGAACGGACGTAGATCCTAAACATTTTAAATGGCTTGTATTATGTAAATTAATTCAGCAGATGTACATTATATAATAGACTTTTGAATGTCTATTATCATGAAATGAAAAGGGACGTGGATCCCAAGTTTTGATAAAAAGTACAGAATTAACCCTTGAGGTTATTTACATGACATTTCATTACAAAAAGGGCATCAAGTAAAAACAAAGACTTCCGCTGTCCAAATTTATGGGACCTCATTCAGATACCAGCATTGTCTCGCGACGCCCGGGCAGGGGTAGCCCGGGGTTGTGACAGGTTGGTATCAGAGCCACATTCAAGGGTTTTAGCAAAATTAGATACTTGTATGATAGTATCTTAACTTTAACCAATAGTTGTGCCTACTGAACGAACGGTAGGAAGATGCCTTTAACATAACCAATAAATTTCAGGATGACAGATCCATACTATTATCCTTATAATTACCCAAACTACTTCCCTGGAGAATCATCTAATCAAGTAGTACCAAGCTATGATGATTATGTCCACTATCTACCGACCCCGGAGAATTGGAACAGAATGGTCGCAGAACAAGTGGAGCAGACTCAAGCAAGGCTTGAACCTCTGAGAGAAGAATCAGAGTATTCAGTGGAAATGGAAGATTCAAGAGAATCTTTACGTACTGTTATGACATCTATGCCACTACCTCAATCGTTAGACATAGTATACCCTACCGGAACAATTCAAGAACATCCACCCAGTCCAAGTGAAGAAACTCCACATTCGATTTCTGAATCCGACAAGGCTGCCGTTTGTGAAGGCAGTGGTGGAAAGTATTTCTTTGATCCTATTCCAGAACATCCCGTTTTCAAGGAACCTTTCTTCTATGTAGATCCCTCCGATGGACGTCAGTATGCAACCGACGGAAAAGTCGTGTGGTCTGTTAACTCAGCATATCACGATCTTAGGATGGGACACAGGGAACCACCTCCTTGTTATGGATACCATGATGAACTGCCAAAATCAATTGATGAACACCTCGATCGTGCTCTTAGAGAGGCTGACGATCTACGTGCTGAACTGTACTTCACCAGACAAGTCGTAGTTAAAAATGAACAAACTATATTTGACTACGAACTAGCCCAGGAAGACAGGAAGTACGCAGAACAATGGGTGGCAGATCAGTTGATCCAGAAAGGTGCTATGACCGAGACCCTGGGGAGATTTTATCAAGATTTGGGAGATGTGCTTCTCGATTAAAGTTAATGATAGTATTTGTATAATTAGCTAACTTTAAGTGATATAGATGCATATCTATATTTCTGTATTTGTAACAAATAGATGAAGTTTAAGCGATAATAAACTTCAAATTTTGACCCAAATTCGTGCTTGTGTTCCTAGATGTCTCAACAAAACAATGACAATAGCGGTCCATCTACCTACATTATCAAGGAAAAAGGAAAAGAAGTTAATAATAATCCTGAAATAGCTACTCAACAACCAGAATTGCAACAACTGGTCAAACAAAGCATTAAAGAAATGCTTCCTGCCATAATAAAGGAAGTACAAGAGAACATCAAAACTCCAAGCTATGTAACCTCTCATTCAAAAAGAACAGAAAACCCTCCGAAAACCAACACAGAGCAAGTAGCAAGCTCTCGTAGAACTCAAACCTCGAAAAGATCCAGAACATCAAGCAAAAAGTATTCTGAATCTGAAGAATCGTTAAATCTAAGCAGTGAGAGCTCAGAAGAAGAGAATGAAACAAAAAGGTATAGACACAAAGGGTGTTCTTATAAAACCTTTCAGGACTGTAAACCTTATGAATTTAAGGGCACCGAAGGCGGTATTGCTACTCTTCACTGGCTAGAGAAGATGGAGTCAGTAATAGCAATTAGCAAGTGTGCTAAGAAAGATCAAGTACTGTATGCTTCAAACTCCTTCAAAAATGAAGCGTTGGAATGGTGGAATTCAATCATTTCTGCCAAAGGGAGGAGAAAGACCAATGCCATGGATTGGAAAGAATTTCGGGCAAAGGTGAAAAAGAAATTTTGCCCCAAGACTGAAAAAGAACAAGCTGAAAGAAAATTTCTGGAGCACCGAATGGTGGGTACCAATGATCGAGAGTATACTACCAAATTCTTTGAATATGCTCGATTGGCACCTCACCTGGCTAAACCCGAGTCGGTTCTCATAACTCGATATATTTATGGTTTAGTTCCAGAGATCCGTGATTTGGTGAAGGTTGTCTCACCAAAAACCATTGAGTCTACCGTAGAGCTGACCGGTACCATGACGGCTGGACTAATCAGAAATATAGAGGAAAAGAAGAAAGTCGAATCCTCTATAAAATCAAAAACCGAGGCCAAAAGATTTAGCAAGAACTTTGGGCAAAAAGGAGTTCCATTTAACAATCCACCATGCAAAACGTGCGGACGCAGGCATAGTGGAAAGTGTGTTTTTGAAACTCCATTCTGTAATTATTGCAAGGTCTCAGGTCACTCTACTGAGAATTGCTTCAAGAAAAAGGGAATAACTTGTTTTAGTTGTGGAGAGCTGGGGCACATCAGCACTAATTGCCCTAAGTTTGCAAGGACCGGAAGAGCTGGAGGATCAGGAGCCAAGATCACTCCAGAAAACAAAAAGACCGTACGAGCTTTTGTCATGAATGCTAAACAAGCTGAGAGAACGCCGGACGTAATTACCGGTACGTTTCTTCTTAATAATGTTTATGCTAAGGTCTTATTTGACTCAGGTGCAAACCGGAGTTTTATAGATTATAATTTCTGTAATCTATTAAACGAACCATTAAGTCCCTTAGCTGAAACATATGAAGTAGAAACAGCGAACGGTGATTTGATAAAAATATCCCAATCACTGAACAATTGTTACATTACATTGGCTGGTTTCACTATCCCAGTACAATTGTTACCAATGTCAATAACTGGCTTTGACATTGTTTTGGGGATGGATTGGTTATCCAATAACCAAGCCGAAATCCTTTGTAATCAACAAGTTGTAAAACTCATTTCACCAACAAACAAAACTCTAACTATCCAAGGTGATAAACCCACAAAACCTATCCAGATAATCTCCATACTTAAAGCAACCAAGTGCTTAAGAAAAGGATATCTGGCATGTCTGGTATCAATTACTGCCTTGGAAAAGGAGAAGAAGATAGAATCAGTACATGTAGTATCTGAATTTCCAGACGTTTTTCCTGAAGAACTGCCTGGATTACCACCAGAACGAGAGGTAGAATTTCGAATCAACCTTGTACCTGGTGCAACTCCAATTGCCAAATCCCCGTACAGACTGGCACCCACAGAAATGGCAGAACTCAAGAAACAATTGGATGAACTTCTTGAGAAAGGTTTTATACAACCAAGTTCTTCACCCTGGGGAGCCCCAATTCTCTTTGTTAAGAAGAAAGACGGATCAATGCGCATGTGTATTGATTATCGGGAACTGAATAAAGTTACCATCAAAAACCGATACCCGCTTCCACGGATTGACGATTTATTCGATCAACTCCAAGGAGCTTGTCATTTTTCAAAGATCGATCTTCGTTCAGGTTATCATCAGTTGAAAGTGCATGATAACGACATCTCAAAAACTGCATTTCGAACACGGTATGGACATTTCGAATTCACGGTTATGCCATTTGGACTTACAAATGCTCCTGCCGCATTCATGGACATGATGAATCGTGTCTGCAAACCTTACTTGGATAAGTTTGTCATAGTTTTTATTGATGACATACTTATTTATTCCAAAACCCAAGTTGAACACGAAACTCATCTTCGAACCATACTTGAACTTCTTCGAAAAGAGAAATTATATGCTAAGTTTTCCAAATGCGGATTTTGGTTAACGGAAGTACAATTTCTTGGTCATGTCATCAACGTGAACGGAATTCAAGTAGATCCTTCAAAAATCGAAGCTATATCCAAATGGGAAATTCCCAAGTCACCCACCGAAATTCGTAGTTTTCTGGGATTAGCGGGATATTACCGCCGGTTCATTCAAAATTTTTCTCGTATAGCAATCCCACTCACATCCTTAACTCGGAAATCTGTAAAATACGAATGGGGACCCAAACAATCTGAATCTTTTGAAACTTTGAAACAAAAACTGACAAACGCACCTATCTTATCCTTACCAGATGGTATTGAAGACTTCGTAGTTTACTGTGACGCCTCACATACTGGTTTAGGTTGCGTATTAATGCAACGCAAGAAAGTCATTGCTTATGCATCTCGTCAGTTGAAAATTCATGAGAAAAACTACTCAACCCACGATCTAGAATTGGGCGCTATAATCTTTGCTTTAAAGTTATGGCGACACTATCTCTATGGGGTTAAGTTCACAATCTACACTGATCATAAAAGTCTCAAGTACATATTTAGCCAGAAAGAGTTAAATATGAGACAAAGAAGATGGATGGAAATCCTGAATGATTATGATTGTGAAATTTGTTATCATGAAGGAAAGGCAAATGTAGTAGCAGATGCCTTAAGCCGAAAAGAAAACGTCAAGCCAAAGAGAGTACGTTCTCTCAGACTTGAACTACAAATTGATCTTGTAAGTCAGTTAAAAGAAGCACAAGAGTTAGCTTTAAAGGAAGGTAACTTTGAAAAAGAAGGAATGAAAGGAATGCTTGACTTACTGATCAAAGGAGAAGATAATATCCTTCGCATGAATAAACGTATTTGGGTACCAGTTACAGGTGATCTTCGAGAGCGAATCCTCGAAGAAGCACACAAGTCCAAATACACCATGCACCCAGGAAGTGATAAAATGTACAAGAACCTTAAAGAAAGTTACTGGTGGATTGGTATGAAAAAGAACATTGCTATCTACGTAGCAAAATGTTTGACTTGTTCCAAAGTCAAAGCTGAACACCAAAAGCCAGCTGGATTATTGCAACAGTTAGAATTACCAGTTTGGAAATGGGAATTGATAACTATGGACTTTATTACCAAACTTCCTCGAACCACTCGTGGAAATAATGCAATCTGGGTTATCATTGACCGTTTAACCAAATCAGCTCACTTTCTACCTATTAAAGACACCATGAGTATGGACAAAATGGCACAAATTTACGTTAATGAAATTGTAACGTTACATGGTGTGCCTCTATCCATAGTGTCAGATAGAGATAGTCGCTTCACATCTCGATTCTGGCAAAGTTTTCAAACAGCTCTAGGAACTCGATTGAACCTTAGTACTGCTTACCATCCACAAACTGATAGGCAGAGCGAAAGAACTATACAAACCCTAGAAGATATGCTCCGAGCTTGTGTGATAGACTTTGGAGGTAATTGGGATGATCATTTACCTCTAATGGAATTCTCATACAACAATAGTTATCACACAAGTATTCAGGCCGCACCATTTGAAGCATTATACGGACGGAAATGTCGAACGCCTGTATGTTGGTCGGATATCGGAGAAAATCAACTATCAGGACCAGAGATAGTCCAAGAAACTACCGATAAAATCTTGCAAATACGAGAACGTCTAAAAATGGCTAGAGATCGACAGAAAAGTTATGCAGATAAACGAAGAAAGCCGTTAGAATTCCAAATCGGTGACAAGGTGTTATTAAAAGTTTCACCTTGGAAAGGTGTTATTCGTTTCGGAAAGAAAGGAAAGTTAAGTCCACGTTTTGTTGGACCTTTCAAAATCATTAAACGACTCGGATCTGTTGCCTATCAGCTTGAACTACCAGTAGAGATGGGTGGGGTACACGATGTATTCCATGTATCAAACCTACGTAAGTGTTTAGCTGATGAATCCTTGCTTATGCCTTTACAAGATGTGGAAGTAAATGAAAAGCTCAAATTCATCGAACGCCCGTTACAAATTGAAGACCGACAAATCAAAAAGCTTAAACGAAAACAATTGGTATTGGTCAAAGTAAGATGGGACTCCAGGCGTGGCCCAGAATATACTTGGGAACTTGAGTCAGAAATGCGCAAAAAGTATCCACATCTCTTTCAATGAATCTCGAGGACGAGATTATTCTAAAGGAGGGGAGGATGTAACACCCAAAATAAAAAGAAAATAAAATTTAAAATTTTACTCCCTCGCGGTACGCGAGGGAGATTTTGACAAAACCTCGCGGTACGCGAGGGGACTGCTTATGCGCCAGAAAATCATCTTCTCGCGGTACGCGAGAAGATTTCCAACCAAGCCTCGCGGTACGCGAGGGAATAGTACACGCGTCAGGACCAGAAAACACGTGTCATTCACCCTTGCCACCAGCCGACACGTGTCATGCTGACTCAGCACCGTTCGTGACACCTCATCCTCTCGCGGTACGCGAGAGATTCCCTTGGCCAGCCTCGCGGTACGCGAGGGACTGGAAAATCAGCCTATAAAAGGCCTTCAACGGGAATGAAATTCTGTACAGTTTCCAAACATTCGTTTCACACAAACCCGATCTCTCAAAACTCTACAACGTCCCGAAGCGCTGTTCAAGAATCCAACGAAACCCTGCTCAAGCCGTAGTTCCGTCCAAATCCCGCAAAGTAGGTATCGTTAAAACTATTCATATATATATAGCCGCAATTATATATATATTCTCTCATATATATTCTCGTTAATCGTGTCTTCCCTAGGAAGAAACGTGTCGAGGTTCTGCTCAAATTCAAGCCTACAACCCTACCAGCCATCAAAATCAAGGTGAACACGTTTAACGCTTTTCAAACGATAAAACCATTTTATTTACGAAAACGGCATGAAACAAATTAAATACTTTAATCATAAGGGTAATCTACGTGATAGCATTCAGGCCATAAGCATACGTAGATTTGATCAAATGGTATACATGTGACGGGTGAAAGTCCGGTCCGTGGCTGGGTACAGATCATGAAAGGGGGTATCATAAGACTGAGGATATGGTTCCTTAGCAGATTATACGAGGGACGAGTTCCTGAGTATCATATAAGACTAAGAACAAGGTTCTTAGCATCACGACCCTGGGAATAGGCTATCAGTCTGAGACATAGAGCTCAGCCAGTTGACCCCATGGCAGTTAACCCAGTGTATGTAGGTGGTATATATTTCAGGTGAAAAAGACTGCTGAATGTGTAGATTTACCATACAGAAACGTGCTTAAAAGCTTTAATTTGGTTTATGTTAGAAATCATTTTCGTGTCAGTTAAATGTGATTCACCGGCTTTATGCTGATGTTCATTTTCAAAACGTTTTTCACAGGTAGTGAAAGAAATCATTAAATTCAGGGTGGTGCAGTAAAGACAAGATCTTTAGGCATATTTAAATCCCTGTGGCAGACTAATACAAGACCAAATGTTGGAACGGACGTAGATCCTAAACATTTTAAATGGCTTGTATTATGTAAATTAATTCAGCAGATGTACATTATATAATAGACTTTTGAATGTCTATTATCATGAAATGAAAAGGGACGTGGATCCCAAGTTTTGATAAAAAGTACAGAATTAACCCTTGAGGTTATTTACATGACATTTCATTACAAAAAGGGCATCAAGTAAAAACAAAGACTTCCGCTGTCCAAATTTATGGGACCTCATTCAGATACCAGCATTGTCTCGCGACGCCCGGGCAGGGGTAGCCCGGGGTTGTGACATATCACAAGTCAAATAATTGAGGGTACGACTCCCTCATCTCCGCCTCCGTTTCCCATGTAGTCTCCGATCCCTTTCGGTGCCTCCATTGGACTTTAACCAATGGAATAACTTTATTACGTAAACGCTTTTCCTTTCGGTCTAAGATAGCCACGGGTTCTTCGATGTAATTAAGGCTGTTGTCGACCTCGATGTCAGTAAGTGGTACGTGAGCCGATTCATCCGCCAAACACTTTCGCAAGTGTGATACATGGAAGGTAGGATGAATCCCACTTAACTCGTCAGGCAACTCCAACCGGTAAGCGACTTCACCAACCCGCGCCATTATCCTGAACGGTCCGACAAACCTCGGACTTAACTTTCCTCTCTTTCTGAATCGAATGATTCCCTCCCAGGGGGATACTTTCAGCATTACCCTGTCCCCAACATCAAACTCAATAGGCCTTCGTCGTTTATCCGCGTAGGATTTCTGACGATCTTGTGCGGCCTTCATTCGAGCTTTGATTTGATCAAACCTTTCTGATGTTTCTTTTATAACTTCGAGACTTCCCAATTCCTTCTGTCCAATCTCACCCCAACAAACCGGGGTCCTACATCTTCTACCATACAACATTTCGTAAGGCGGCATGCCTATCGTCGTGTGATGACTATTGTTGTAGGAGAATTCAGCTAACGGCAGATGGCTGTCCCAACTGCCACCGAAGTCAATAATACAAGCACGGAGCATATCCTCCAATGTCTGAATGGTCCTTTCGGACTGACCATCCGTTTGTGGGTGGTATGCCGTGCTGATATTCAGCCTCGTGCCCATCGACTCGTGAAATCTTTTCCAGAACCTCGATGTGAATCGTGTGTCCCGGTCAGATACGATCGTCAAGGGCATCCCATGCCGCGCTACTACTTCGTTGATAAATACCTCTGCTAACCTTTCCGACGAGAACGCCTCGCGAATAGGTAGGAAATGAGCACTCTTCGTTAAACGGTCCACAATTACCCAAATGGCGTCATGACCTTTAGCTGTGCGAGGTAGCTTAGTTATGAAGTCCATGGTAATGTGTTCCCACTTCCATTCTGGTATGTCAAGTGGTTGAATCTTTCCATACGGTTTCTGGTGTTCAGCCTTTACTTGCGAGCAAGTCAAGCACTTGCTTACATACTTCGTCACATCACATTTCATTCCAGGCCACCAGTATTCCCTCTTCAGATCTTGGTACATTTTATTGGTACCGGGATGGATAGAGTAACGAGACTTATGAGCCTCATCCAAGATTTTGCTCCTAAGTTCGCCACCCATAGGTATCCATATCCGTCCATAACGTGTTCTAACACCGAGGGTGTTATATTCCAACTTGTCCCGTTGGCCAACCATCCTTTCTTTCTTTATATTTTCTTCCTTCAAAGCTTCATCTTGAGCTCTTTCGATTTCTCTCATCACATCCGATGTTACCACCAACTGGCAAGCTTTCACTCTAATAGGAGTAGGCACAACCTTTCGGCTTAGAGCGTCAGCCACCACGTTTGCCTTTCCAGGATGGTACATTATTTCACAGTCATAGTCCTTCAGGAGTTCCAACCATCTCCTCTGCCTCATATTAAGCTCCTTTTGTTCGAAGAAGTACTTCAAACTTTTGTGGTCGGAGTAAATAGTAAACTTTACCCCGTACAGGTAGTGCCTCCAGACTTTCAATGCAAATACGACAGCAGCAAGTTCCAAATCGTGAGTCGGATAGTTGACTTCGTGAACCTTCAACTGCCGCGACGCATAGGCAATCACTCTACCACGCTGCATCAACACACACCCCAATCCCTGACCCGAAGCGTCAGAGTATACCACCAAATCTTCACTGCCCTCGGGAAGGGCCAAGACTGGAGCTTGTGTTAGCTTCTCTTTCAATTCCTTAAACGCCTCATCTTGGTTCGAACCCCATTCGTACTTTACTTCTTTCCGAGTCAACTTTGTCAATGGCGAAGCTATTTTCGAGAAATCCTGGATGAATCTCCGATAGTAGCCCGCCAATCCTAAGAAACTGCGGATTTCAGTTGGCGTCTTAGGAATGTCCCATTCACTTACCGTTACTATCTTTGCTGGGTCAACCATAATGCCGTTCGGGCCAATGACGTGACCTAGGAATTGGACTTCCCTAAGCCAGAACGCGCATTTGGAGAACTTAGCATACAACTTCTCCTTCTTTAGAGCTTCCAACACTTCCTTTAAGTGACATGCGTGATCACCCTCATTCTTGGAGTAGATAAGGATATCATCGATGAACACGATTACCGATCGATCCAGCATCGGTCGACACACCCTATTCATTAAATCCATGAACGCTGCGGGGGCGTTCGTCAATCCGAAAGACATTACGCGGAACTCGAAATGTCCATAATGCGTGCGAAATGCAGTTTTCGGTATGTCTTCTTCCCTCACCTTCAACTGATAGTACCCGGACCGAAGGTCGATTTTCGAAAACCAACTTGCGCCTTGCAACTGGTCGAACAGGTCATCGATCCTTGGTAAAGGGTACTTGTTCTTCACCGTTCGTTTATTCAACTCGCGATAATCGATACACATTCTCATCGAACCATCTTTCTTCTTTACAAACAATACCGGAGCACCCCACGGCGAGATGCTCGGTTGGATAAATCCTTTCTCAAGTAACTCGTCTAGTTGGACCATAAGTTCCTTCATTTCCACTGGTGCTAGTCGATATGGAGCCTTAGCCACGGGCTGGGCATCTGGTACTAAGTCAATTCGGAACTCAATTTCTCTATCGCGTGGTATCCCAGGCAAATCCTCTGGAAACACCTCCGGGTACTCGCGTACCACGGGTACATCGTCTAGTTCCTTCACTTCCTTACACTTATCAATTACATATACCAGATAAGCCTCGCATCCGCGCCTCAAATAATTCGTTGCCTTAATCATTGAGATGACATTTGGCATCGGGGCGTCACGATCTCCAAAAACCTCGACTTTGTTACCATCCGGAGCCTTGAGTCGGATTATCTTTCGTTTACAAATGATTTGTGCTTCGTTGGCAGTTAACCAATCCATACCCAGCATGACATCGAACCCTCCCAAAACCATAACAAACAATCTGACAGGGAACCTATGTCCTTCTATTTTTATTGAGGAGTTGTCAACTACATCGGTCACTCTCGCAGTTCTACCCTCTGCGGTTTCTACGCTAAAGGCCCTTTCTAACTTACTGGCAGCGTACTTCATTCTCTTACAAAAAGACGCAGATATAAAACTCTTACCGGCACCCGAATCAAATAACACAGAAACAAGAGTGTTGTCAAGGACGAATGTACCTGACGCCACATCGGGATTCGCCCTGGCTTGTTCTTGCGTCAGTGCGTACGCACGAGTCTTTGCACGAGATCCTTCTCCCTTCTTTTCCGGGCCCTTTCCTTTCCCGGTTTCCCCCATCCTGGGCTTCGGGCAGTCCCTACTCATATGACCATTTTCCCCACAATTGTAGCATTTGTAACCTTGCGGGCATTCTCGAGAGTAGTGCCCGGTCTTGCCACACTTATAGCACAAGCTAGATCCCAGTCTGCATTCACCTACATGCTCCCTTCCACACTTCTTACAAACAGTCGGCTCACCCACCCGAGCCCTCTTATCACGAGACCCAAACATCTTTCCCCCAGTTCGCTTGTTTGAGAAGCTCGGACTCTTCTTTTGCTCTTCAACGGCAACAACATTCAGTGCCAGATCGTCAAACACCACGCCGCTTAGCTCTACTGCCGAATCATAGGTAGTAGGGGCGTTTGCCTTAACATAGGTGCGGACCTGGTCCGGCAACCCTTGAATATAACAGGCAATCTTTCTCTCTTCTGTAGTGACAAGGTGTGGCACCAGACGTGCCAGTTCATTAAATCGGGTTGTGTATTGCCGGTGCGTCATGTTCCCGACCTTCAAACCCAGAAATTCCCTCTCCACCTTTTCAATCTCGTTCCTTGGGCAGAAATTCTTGATTACCAAAGCTTTCAAGTCAGCCCACATCATCGCATCCACAATCTCGCTCCCTTTAGCTTGACGTACACCTTCCCACCAATGGGATGCTTCCTCCCTCAAGGAGTTAGCAGCAAATTTTACAACTTGATCCGTTCGGCACTCGCTCAGACGAATAGCAGCTTCCATACGGATCACCCAATCAAATGTAGCCACCGCGTCCTTCTTTCCAGTGAGTATCGGCGGGTCACATGCCTTAAAGGACTTATAATCACATCCGCGAGCAGGCGGTGCATTGTCGGTCTCATTGTTCTGAGCACCAATTGCCGCGCTAGACCCACCCGCCCCATTGACCTGCTTCAACGCTTCAGCCAACAGACATGGCAGAGAATTCTTCATCAATTCTGTGAATTCTCGAGCTATTGCTGCTCTCACTTCTGGTTCAAAAGTGAAAGGTTGCTCTTCAACCTGTGTCTGCTCAGCTTCATGCACACTAACCGCCGGTTCAGTGTGAACACTTCCTTCTTCACTGTGTTCTTGGCGCACAGGAATCCTGCCACGCCCACCATTTCGACCGCCGGTACGACCACCGGTACGGCCACCACGCCTTCCGTTCCCTCTCCTTGCCATTTCGTTCTATTAGATAAGAAATCCAATTTCATCACGCTAGTTAACAAATAAAATTCAATAAGTACTGTAAGATGTTAATATACACTGGCCATCTGTAATTAACCATTACACTACCTTTCGATTTCTATTTGACCACCTTTGTGATTCTATCAGAACACAAGTCCTTACTTAACCTCTTCTAAGGTATACTATATACGTAAATACATATACTACCTTCATACCTGATGCTTTGGCTCGAGTTACCCGTACTGGCATCCGCTTTCGGTCCCATTCAAAGTTTAAGTTCAGACACTGGGGGTGTCTGAATCTCTCAAACTATTGCTCTGATACCAACTTGTAAGGCCACAAACCCGGGAGGCCTCACTTATTGGATTTACTCATTCACAAGCAGTTCTTAAACATGAATATCAGATAACGCAGCGGAAATTTCATTTAAACATAACTTAATCGTTGTTCATACATGCGGAAGCGTAAACATAGTTTAAAACATATTTACATCATAACTAAACATAACGGGATGCCAGTCTTCAAAAGCATTCGGGTAACTCTTCATCTCTAGCCAAGCATCACCGTCCATCCTCAGAACCTACCTTAACCTGAATGTGTACACTTAAAAACGTCAGCTACGCTGGTGAGTTCTAGTTTTCGTTCGTTTTAAGAAATGGTTCATCATTCAAACATTCAATAGGGTTTAACATTCGTATAAGAAAACAGGGCCTTTCATTCGTAAACCTTTGCATATTTAAACACAATCATTTGTTTAAAACATTAACATTCATTTAAGTCATACATTATTATCTAAATCTGTATCGTTACGCGTCTCTATGTCCCCGTAGGAACCTTTAATGTTGTGGGCAACCGTTACGTATCGCCGTCATTGCCACAACCATACACTACGTGGGTCAACCGTTACGTATCGCCGTCATTGCCCAACCCGTCAATGCGTGGGGTCAACCGTTACGTATCGCCGTCATTGCCCAACACGAATCTTTCCTTTGGAAATCAACCGTTACGTATCGCCATCATTGATTTCCCATTACCTCGTTCGCTTAGGATGATCGTCATCACCCGAGTAACCGTCGTTACTCCCATACCAGTTGTACAACATCAAAACCATTGACATGCCACAAAGACATTGCCCATGTTGTTCTTGTGGTAACTATGGCTCGCTGTCCATAATCTACCACAAGGCTGGGAATCACATTCCCAGACTTCATTCGACAGATTAGATTTGTAATGACTTCTTTAAAACCTTTGCCCCTTTTTGTTTTCTTTTCATAAAACCTTTCCTTCACTTTCAAAACCCTTTTACCTTTTCATTAAACCATTTCTTTATAACATTCGTTCGTAAACATTCCGTTCATAAACTTTCTTTCCATAAATCCTTCGTTCCAAATCATTTCCTTTCGTAAACGTAGTTTCATAAAAATCATTTTATAAAACAGCATTTCATACGTGTACACACCAGCCCGAAAACATTATATAAAAACATTTAAAAGATGGCTTCTAGAACTCACCTGATAAACTAGTCTCGGTTGTCCTAAACGAAGGTCCAACGACTTAACGTACGATCTGAATTGAGTAGTTACATACACATCAGACCATTACCGACTCTAACGGTTTAACCCTTCTAAACATACTAACTTTACTTAACCAGTCTGATGTCTGCGCACTTAGCAAGTGCGCAGACCCTGCTGCCTGCGCACTTAGCAAGTGCGCAGACCCTACCTCCTGCGCACTTAGCAAGTGCGCAGGACCCTCCTCCTGCGCACTTGCGCACTTAGCAAGTGCGCAGGACTTGTTCTTCACGAAAACCCTAACTTTCGCATTTCGGGTCTGATCATGTCAAGATCCCGAACATGTTGCATCCAAAACGTTCGTTTTCCCTTAGGGATCTCAAATCTATGATTATTTATCAGATTCATCCGTTCAAACCTTGCCTTTTCACCCAAAACCCGAAAAACCCAAAAACGAACTAAAAACTCAGATTTAGGTCGGATCGTTACCTGAATCGAGCTTCTGATCCGGAGGTTCTTCTCACGAGTGCAAGAGACACGAGCGGGTGCAATCTTGTGCGATTCCGACACTTTCTCTCTCTACGGTTTTCTCTCTCTAGAATTGCAAATGAGAGAAACATGTGGTGACCCTGGCTATTTATAGGGGAGACCTCCCCAAGCCCGGTTCGCGACTGACCCGGCCCGACTTCGGCCCACTTGAACTCGTTAACTTTATTTCTCGACATTTTGGGATGTTACACTTTGCCACCTAGTTGTACAACCGGTAGCCAGCCACAAAGGCCCATATAAAGGTAAGGCCTTTACATAACATACATACTTCGATTCCCAAAGAAACCATGGTAGATTCGTTCATTTTAGTGACTTTCATAAAAACCTTTACTTCTCTTCGGTTAAAGCATCATACGTTCTATTAAATAACATTTCGTTCGTAAACACTTCTTAAACTTCTTTTGACAAAACATTTCGTAACACGTTTCGTAAACATCATTCCGTAAACATCATTTCGTAAACATCATTTCGTAAACACCATTTCGTAAGTATGCACACCAGCCCAAAATATTATTAAAACATTTAAAAAAGTGCTTCTAGAACTCACATGTTAAGCTAGTCTCGGCTGTCCTAATCAAAGGTCCAATAACGTCACGCACGATCTGAATTGATTAGTTAAATACACATCAGACCATATCCCGACTCTAACGGTTTAAGCATACTGAACTAGGCGAACTTAAGTCAAGTTCGCCCCTACCAACCTGGCAAACATACAGGCGAACTTATCAAGTTTACCTGACCCATGCCCAGCGAACTTAGTAAGTTCGCTTGATGCAACTTAGTGAAGTCACTAAGTTCGCCACCATATGTTCGCTTACTTTATGCCCCAGGCGAACTTGTCAAGCGAACTTTATAAGTTCGCCCCAATCCTTGCCAGGCGAACTTGATAAGTTCTCCTGTCGGGCAGTCTTCTTCTCGAAGAACCCTAAGTTCTTACAGGCAGATCTGATCACGTCAAGATCCCGACTTTCTACGTTCAAAACGTTCGTTTTTCCTTCTAGATGCTAAATCTATGTTTATTTTCAAGTTTCATATGTAAAAACGTTACCTTTTTATCCAAAATCTGAAAACCCAACATAAACTAAAACTCAGATCTAGATCGAGTTGTTACCTAAATCGAGCTTCTGATTCGGAGGTCTTGCTCACGAGCTCAATAGTAACAAACGACCTTCAAAACGTTCGTTTTTCCTTCAATCTCGGGTCGATCCTCCAACTTTATCTCTCTACGGTTTCTCTCTCTAGATGTTGCTAATGAGATAAAAGATGGTGGCTTAGGCTATTTATATAGGGAGGCTCCCCTAGGTTCGCCCCTTCTAGCACGCCGGCCCATCCGGCCCGGCCCGTCATGCCTCGTTCGTTTATTCCGTTCGTTCTCGCATTTTAACCCGTTATTATAATTGTCGTTTTATTTTTGTGATGTTACAAGTCTACCCCCTTACAATAGGTTTTGTGACATCCGACAATTTCAGGTTAACTCCGTTAACTCAAACCTCGTTAGTTCAAACATTATTCATTGCAAATTCAGTTATCTCAGTTAGTCACACGTGCATTGCAGTTAATTAGGTTAATTAAATGTGTCAGTTATTTCACACACAACGGCAATCCGTAGAGTTACCGGATCACACTCGAGTCTAACCCGGAATGTTGGTGATTAATCAGGATAAATATTGCGAATATTTAATAATTTATACTTAATATAAATTATGTGAATTTTATGTGATTACGTGAATTTACGTGAATTATGTGAATGTTATTGTTCTCGTACGTGTTTATCGTGTATTAATCGTACTTAATATTTTTATAAATATTAGAGTTTTATAAAATTACAAAAATTGAAAGATTTTAATTATTAATTAAGTATTATTTAATTAATTAGAGTTTATGGGTCTTAATTAAGCCTGAAGCCCAATTGAAAAACCCATGATTACCATTAGGATATATATAAACTTAAAAAAAAAAATTAGACCCTAATCCCTCTTTTTTCCTTGTTGCCGTCGAGACCCAAACCCCCACCTCCCTTTGAGCCGAGATCTTCAAGCAACCCAAAAACACCTATATCGACCTTCGATCGTGAATCCGGAAGTAGATACGAGCTAGTCTAGACATTCCTAACATCCCTACGTAAGTCGTTTTATTGAATTCCGTCATTATTTCATTATGATTTTTATGATCGAAACCCTAGTTCGTCCAAACTTGATATTTTCGAAATATATTAATGAATTGGTTAATTGATTTGTAGTATTGTATCGATTTGGTGATTTTATAAAAATATGTGAAACCCTAGTTTGCATACGAGGTGTAAATTAAGATTTGTTGATTATGTGAAGTATATGAATTGCATGCTAGACGTGAATTATGATTAATATAGTTATAATTATATTAGTTGAAAGATTTGGGATTGATTAGACGTGTTAATTTTGTAAACAAAGCGTGTAATGGACGACTTACTAAAAGAGGAAACTTTGTTGAAAGATGATTTTTGAATGTGAGGTTTCTTGACGTGCATGATATTATTAAATGATACTAGTATGTTATTATGAAGGTAATGAAGCTTGTTAAAGTGTTGTTGGATACAAATAGCATGTTTAGATCATAGGTTACTAAAAGTAGAAACTTTGTGATTTGGAACTTGATGTCTAAACTTAATGATGTGTGTTATGGTAATCTATTATGTATTAGCATGTGTAGATAGACATGGGATGATGATACGAACGTGTTATAGATAATGTGATTCATTTGAAAGCAAACATGAGTTTATATATTTAAAAAAAAATAATAATAATAAGTTAATGTAACGTGTATTGTTGACATAGTTGTCATGCTAAATTAGTTATGACTTAGGTAGCATGAAACGTGAATTATTTGTGTGCTAAGCGTGTTGTTATGCAGGTCAAACATTTAATCACTAAACGGGTCACCAACGGGTCGTCGAGTCAAACTTGGTCAAACTTAGTCAAACTTGGTCAAACTTAGTCAAACTAATAAGTATTTTCTAAACCCTTAAAACAATGAGATTGTTTGGATACTTAGGGTTCCTATCGCCTTGCACAAACACACACTTATAAACCAGTGTTTATAGGTGGCAGTTAGTCGTCAAGCATTCTAAGTTCGCTTTCTTTCGCACGCACTCTAAGGTGAGTTTCACGGCCCCTTTTCTTATGGTTTAAACTTGGGGGAGAAAACATGGGTACAAACATTTAGATCTTACATTTCTTTTATATCACTTGTGTACTAAGCGCAAACATATCATGCAAGTCCTTACATATCGAACCGTTTAATATATGGGATAGCGAGGTAATCTTGAGTAGTACTACTGGGCATTGACAAGCCCCACCCGTGTTAGTCGCGCTAACACGACAGGTAGTCGAACGGGCGTAACATTGACCTAAACATTTACCATTGATTATGATAGTCATGGTAGGAGGCAGTTCAAACATAAATAGTCAGCTTCGGTGTCGAAACGCTTTAGTAACATGTAACTAGGTTAGCTACCTATGATATAAATTGTAAATGGTTTTATCTAGTAAGCTTTACAAACAATGAAACATGTGAACTCACCAACCTAGTGTTGACACGTTTTAGCATGTTTTCTCAGGTCATTAAGGTACAAGCACAAGCTAAGGCATGCATGCATTCGAAGTCCATCATTTTCAAACTCAAGAAATATTTATTTTATTTATTGTTGGATTATTTATTTTTGGCGTGACTGTTTTGGCGCATGCTTTTCATTTAACTTTTCGCTTCCGCAGTCTTACATTGAATCAGTGTTTTCATTACTAGTGTTGCATCGTGACTATGAGCAATACTAGTGGTTTTCTTAAACTCATATAGAGTCGTTCAAAGTAACTAATGACTGAGATATTGGTATGTCACGCTCCTAACGGTAAAACTCCGTTAGTGGATTTTGGGGGTGTGACAGATTGGTATCAGAGCCATTGGTTATAGAGAACTAGGAAATGCATACTGGACTATAACCACGCACATGCATTAGTTACACAACACTTACACTCATACATGACACTCACTCATCCCGTTACAGGAAATGTCAACACCACCTAATTCACCCGCATCCCAGTCGTTCAGGAGCAAGATGTTCCTACCGTACCTTTGCAAGAGCCGAGGAGACGTCGACTCAACCCGATCAACACCACTGTAGGGTATGATGAGCCTATTCATGTGCGTGTCAGAGGCAACACGCAGGATTGGGATTGGTATCCCGATAGGATCAGGAACTGGATCCGCGAGGAGGAAGTCCCACCTCCACTCACTACCGACATTGTTTCTTCTTCATCATCTTCTGTGCGAGCTTTGCCACCATTGCAGTATCCCTTTGAGCAGGTGTTTGCGGCATTTGTAGCTAGGATGGACCGGGAGATCCGGAACATGAGAGATGCAGCAGGGGAGATTTCTGGTATACTAGCGCCACAGATTCTGATGAATCAGAAAATTGACAAACTGACTTCAGATTTAGCAGTCACTGATAAAGTCCATGAGAATTTGGCAAATGGATGTGTGGATATGGAAGTCCGGCTGAACACTGCAGAGTGGAACCTAGATATACTCCACACTAGGATTGAGCAAGTGGAGGCTCGACTTGCAGCTGCTGAAGCAGTAGGAGTTGTACCAGATGATGCACCCGCAAGAGATCCGGCCGAGGACGAGGATGCAGCATCTGATGTTACATCAGCTAGCAGTAGCATTTGATATCTTATCTTCATTACTCATTTAAGTCTTTTCTTTTGAACTTAGATGGGCAGGGTTGTTCCCATCCAACAGATGTTTCTAGAATTTTGATGTTTTGGGTGAATTTAGTTGTAATCGTTATAATTTATTTTATCAAGTATTACTATTATTGAAATGTTAGATATTGTGGTTTGAATTTCTTTGTTTACTGGTACTTGTATGATGATAAAAATGCGATGTATTTTTCTCGTTATTGTATGTTGTGAATGTAAAGATAATGTCTGGAAGAAGAAATGGACGTGGTGGACGCACCGGAGGACGCGGTGGTCGCGAAAACATTAACATGACTGCAGCCGAGAGCGTGTGGCTGAAGCTGTAGCAACTACTCACGCCGCTGTTAATGCCGGAGGTAAAGCAAAATATTATCGACCCTAGTGAGTCATAATTCATCCTAAAATCAAATTCGAATATGGTATTCTTAAAGCGCATTCTTGTTTACAATTCAGGTCAACACAACCACCAGCAGGTTTGTACTTTCAAGGCGTACATGGATTGCAAGCCTCACTCGTTCAGTGGAACCGAAGGGGCTGTTGGCTTACTCCGCTGGATGGAGAAATCTGAATCCGCATTCGCGATGTGTAATTGCCCGCCGAATAATCAGGTGAAGTATACATCTGGCACACTTGAGGGTCCGACCCTTACTTGGTGGAACTCCCAAGTGCAAATGCTAACTCTTGAGATGGCAAACACATTGCCATGGGACGAATTTAAGACTATGATGCGGGAGGAGTATTGTCCCCGTGATGAAGTGCAGAAACTTGAGGGCGAGTTCTGGAACCTCAAGATGGAGGGATCTGAAATTGAAGCCTACACTACTCGTTCGCATGAACTGGCGAACTTATGTCTGCAAATGGTAACACCTCCCTATAAGAGGATCGAGAAATTCATTGATGGTTTGGTTCCGCAAATTCAAAGCATGGTGACATTTTCTAATCCTACTACAATCCAGCAAGCAATCAGGTTGGCTTACAGGCTAACCGATCAGGCAGTTGCTCAGGGCACCCTACCCCCTAGAGGTGTGTTATCAAAGATAACTGACAACAAGAAGAAGTTTGACAGTTCATTCCCCAAAACCTTCCAGTCAAACCCACCTTCTCAGCAACAGCAACAACAACATCGTAAGCTTGAACCTTCAAAGAACAACAATCAGTCTAACTCTTCTCAGCAGAATCAGGGTTCTTATATTGGCAAGTGCCCGAAGTGCAATAAATGTAACTTCCACCATCATGGAGCATGTGACCGGTACCGTTGCCATCGGTGTGGAAAGATGGGTCATTTGGCCAAAGACTGTAGAGCAGATCTGCAGAACAAATAGACACCACCTGGAGACGCACCCAAAGGCTGTTTTGAGTGTGGTAAAGAAGGGCATTTCAAGAAAAATTGCCCGCAGTTGAGGAGAAACGGAAACGGGAATGGAAATGTCAACAATCATCAGGGCGGTAATGGAAACGGTAATAACCACCAGGGTGGAAATGGTAATAACAACGGAAATGGTGCAAAGGGCTGAGCATTTGTGATTGGATCGGGGGAAGCTAGGAATGATCGGAACGTTGTTAACGGTATGTTTCTTTTAAACGATCATTTTGCTTCTATACTTTTTGATAATACCGCCGATAGAAGTTTTATATCTAGAGAACTTAGTGGTCTGTTAGGAATAAACCCAACTTTACTAGAACATCATTATACCATAGAGATAGCAGACGGTAAAGTAATCGAGGCAACCCACATCCTCAAGGGATGTAAGTTAGAACTATCTGGTCACAAACTCGACATCGATCTCATGCCAGTTACACTTGGCAGTTTTGACATAATTGTGGGCATGGATTGGATGTCTAAAAACCAAGCTGAGATCATCTGTAGTGAGAAGATCGTTCGTATACCCCTTCCTAGTGGAGAGATCATATCCATTCAGGGTGAAAGAAGTGGTGCAGTCATGGGCATCATATCTTTCATGAAGGCTCAGAAGTGTCTGCGTAAGGGTCATACCGCGATATTAACCCTTGTCGCTGACAAGTCCACCTAGGAGAAAAATTTAGAAGATATCCCGATCGTTCGTGAATTCCCTGAAGTATTTCCTGAAGACCTACCTGGACTTCCACCTCATCGTCAAGTCGAATTTCAGATTGACCTAACACCCGAAGCAGCGCCTATTGCTCGAGCACCATATAGACTTGCACCAAGTGAGTTGCATGAGCTATCCACTCAACTACAAGAGTTGTTGGATAAAGGTTTTATCCGACCTAGCTCGTCGCCTTGGGGAGCCCCAGTCCTATTTGTCAAAAAGAAATATGGAACTTTCCGCATGTGCATTGACTACCGAGAGTTGAACAAAGTAACAGTCAAGAACCGCTACCCACTACCCCGCATTTTAAGATCTATTCGACCAACTTCAAGGGTCAAGCTTCTACTCAAAAATCGATTTGAGATCTGGTTATCATCAGCTGAGAGTTCGTGATGAAGATATATCCAAGACTGCATTCAGAACCCGGTATGGCCATTTCGAATTTTTGGTCATGCCATTTGGATTAACCAACGCACCCGCGGTGTTCATGGACCTCATGAACCGTGTGTGTAAACCTTACCTTGACCAATTCGTCATTGTCTTCATTGACGATATCCTCATATACTCTAAGAGTCGGGAAGAGCATGAGGAGCATCTATGTTTGATCCTTGAGCTACTGAAACAGGAGCAACTGTACGCTAAGTTTTCCAAATGCGATTTTTGGATTCGCGAGGTTCAATTTCTAGGACATGTGATCAATGAGAAAGGAATACATGTCGATCCAGCCAAAGTGGAAGCTATCAAGAATTGGGCGGCACCATCAACTCCGACCGAAGTTCGGCAATTCCTAGGATTGGCCGGATACTACCGTCGTTTTATCGAGAGATTCTCAAAGATTGCCCAACCTCTCACCACCTTAACCCAAAAAGATAAACCCTATAATTGGAGCGAGACTCAAGAATCAGCATTCCAGCTACTGAAGCAGAAACTATGTAGCGCACCCATCCTATCTCTACCAGAGGGAACGGATGACTTCGTGGTGTATTGCGATGCCTCCATCCAAGGTCTCGGTTGTGTATTGATGCAACGCAACAAGGTTATTGCATACGCTTCTCGACAGTTAAAAATCCACGAAAAGAACTACACGACTCACGATTTGGAGTTAGGAGCCGTGGTGTTTGCACTCAAGATATGGAGACATTACTTGTACGGTACCAAGTGCACCATCTACACCGATCACAAGAGTCTTCAGCATATTTTTGAGTAGAAAGAGTTGAACATGCGACAACGTCGTTGGATCGAACTCTTAAACGATTATGATTGTGCAATCAAGTACCATCCGGGCAAAGCTAATGTGGTGGCCGATGCCCTAAGAAGAAAAGAAACCAAACCCCGACGGGTCAGAGCATTACAACTCACTATTCATACAGTATTACCCGAACAAATCCGCAATGCCCAACTCGAAGCCTTAAAAGAGGAGAACTTATCATTAGAATCCACTCGTGGTATGGAGAAACAACTTGAGGTTAAATCAGATGGTATTCATTATTTCACGGAACGAATATGGATACTAGTATATGGAAACCTAAGAGATCTAGTCATGGATGAAGCTCACAAATCCCGATACTCTATCCATCTGGGATCTGACAAGATGTATCACGATCTCAAAGTTTTGTATTGGTGGCCGAACATGAAAGCTGACATAGCCACCTACATGAGCAAGTGCCTGACTTGTTCCAAGGTCAAGATGGAGTACCAAAAGCCATCCGGATTACTTCAACAACCGGAAATACCAATGTGGAAATGGGAGCAGATTTCCATGGATTTCATAACCAAATTACCCCGAACCCCTACGGGATGTGACGCAATCTGGGTGATAGTGGATCGCCTAACCAAATCCGCTCATTTTCTTGCTATCAAGGAGACCGAGAAAATGGAAAAGTTAACTCGCCTCTATCTTAAAGAAGTAGTATCCCGATATGGAGTACCAATCTCCATCATTTTCGATAGAGACGCCCGATTCACTTCATGTTTCTGGCAATCATTGCAGAAAGCTCTAGGCACACGCCTGGACATGAGCACAGCGTACCATCCTCAAACAGATGGCCAGAGTGAGCGTACAATTCAAACCCTAGAAGACATGCTACGAGCTTGTGTGATCGATTTCAGAAACAGTTGGGAGACTCACATGCCTTTAGTGGAATTCTCCTACAATAACAGCTATCATACTAGCATCAAAGCAGCGCCATTCGAAGCCTTGTATGGGCGAAAATGCCAATCACCAATTTGTTGGGCTGAAGTTGGAGATAGCCAACTTATGGGTCCTGAACTTGTGCACAAAACCTCAGAGAAAATCGTGCAAATTCGAAACCGTATGGCGGCAGCTCGTGACCATCAAAAGTGTTATACAGACAAGCGCAGAAAACCGCTAGAATTCCAAGTGGGCGACAAAGTATTATTAAAGGTCTCACCGTGGAAAGGTGTGATTCGTTTTGGAAAACGATGCAAGTTAAACCCACGTTACGTTGGACCATTCCAGATAGTGAAAAGGATCGGTCCAGTAGCATACCAACTGAGCCTACCAGATACACTCAATGGAGTGCACAATGTCTTTCATGTCTCAAACCTAAAGAAGTGCCTATCAGACGAGACACTTGTAGTTCCACTCGAGGAGTTGGAAATTGATGAACAACTACGTTTTATTGAGGAACCAGTTGAGATCATGGACAGAGAGGTCAAAACCCTTAAGCGCAGTAAGATACCTATTGTCAGAGTTCGCTGGAACTCGAAGCGTGGAACGGAGTTCACGTGGGAACGCGAGGATCAAATGATGAAAAAGTATCCTCACCTTTTCAAACAATCAACGGCAAACACGGAAGGTACTAACTAAATTTCGAGACGAAATTTATTTTAACAAGGGGATGATGTGACAAACCTAAACTTTTTGTTTCAGACGTTACCGACTTCGTTTAATTTTTGGGACGAAAATTCTTTCAACAAGGGGATGATGTGACATTCAGCAATTTTAGGTTAACTCCGTTAACTCAAACCTCGTTAGTTCAAACATTATTCATTACAAATTCAGTTATCTCAGTTAGTCACACGTGCGTTGCATTTAATTAGGTTAATTAAATATGTCAGTTATTTCACACACAACGATAATTCGTAGAGTTACCGGATCACACTCGAGTCTAACCCGAAACGTTGGTGATTAATCAGGATAAATATTGCGAATATTTAATAATTTATACTTAATATAAATTATGTGAATTTTATGTGATTACGTGAATTTACGTGAATTATGTGAATATTATTGTTCTCGTACGTGTTTATCTTGTATTAATCGTACTTAATATTTTTATAAATATTAGAGTTTTATAAAATTAAAAATCGAAAGTTTGTAATTATTAATTAAGTGTTATTTAATTAATTAGAGTTTATGGGTCATAATTAAGCCTGAAGCCCAATTGAAAAACCCATGAATACCATTAGGATATATATAAACTTAAAAAAAAAATAATTAAACCCTAATCCCTTTTTTCCTTGTTGCCGTCGAGACCCAAACCCCCACCTCCCTTTGAGCCGAGATCTTCAAGCAACCCAAACACACCTCAATCGACCTTCAATCGTGAATCCGGAAGTAGATACAAGCTAGTTTAGACATTCCTAACATCCCTATGTAAGTCGTTTTATTGAATTCCGTCATTATTTCATTATGATTGTTATGATCGAAAACCTAGTTCATTCAAACTTGATATTTTCGAAATATATTAATGAATTGGTTAATTGATTTATAGTATTGTATCGATTTGGTGATTTTATGAAAATATGTGAAACCCTAGTTTCTATACGAGGTGTAAATTGAGATTTGTTGATTATGTGAAGTATATGAATTGAATGTTAGACGTGAATTATGATTAATATAGTTATAATTATATTAGTTGAAAGATTTGGGATTGATTAGACGTGTTAATTGTGTAAACAAAGCGTATAATGGACGACTTACTAAAAGAGAAAACTCTGTTGAAAGGTGATTTTTGAATGTGAGGTTTCTTGACGTGCATGACATTATTAAATGATACTAGTATATTATTATGAAGGTAATGAAGCTTGTTAAAGTGTTGTTGGATACAAATAGCATGTTTAGATCATAGGTTACTAAAAGTAGAAACTTTGTGATTTGGAACTTGATATCTAAACTTAATGATGTGTGTGATGGTAATCTATTATATATTAGCATGTGTAGATAGACATGGGATGATTATACGAACGTGTTATAGATAATGTGATTCATTTGAAAGCAAACATGAGTTTATATATTTTCAAAAAAAAAAAAAGTTAATGTAACGTGTATTATTGACATAGTTGCCATGCTAAATTAGTTATGACTTAGGTGGCATGAAACGTGAATTATTTGTGTGCTAAGCGTGTTGTTATGCAAGTTAAACATTTAATCACTAAACGAGTCACCAACGGGTTGTCGAGTCAAACTTGGTCAAACTTAGTCAAACTTAGTCAAACTTGGTCAAACTTAGTCAAACTAATAAGTATTTTCTAAACCCTTAAAACAATGAGATTGTTTGGATACTTAGGATTCCTATCGCCTTGCACAAACACACACTTATAAACCGGTGTTTATAGGTAGCAGTTAGTCGTCAAGCATTCTAAGTTCGCTTTCTTTCGCACGCACTCTAAGGTGAGTTTCACGGCCCATTTTCTTATTTTTTAAACTTGGGGGAGAAAACATGGGTACAAACATTTAGATCTTACATTTCTTTTATATCACTTGTGTACTAAGCGCAAACATATCATGCAAGTCCTTACATATCGAACCGTTTAATATATGGGATAGCGAGGTAATCTTGAGTAGTACTACTGGGCATTGACAATCCCCACCTACGTTAGTCGCACTAACACGACAGGTAGTCGAACGGGTGTAACATTGACCTAAACATTTACCATTGATTATGAAAGTCATGGTAGGAGGCAGTTCAAACATAAACAGTCAGCTTCGGTGTTGAAACGCTTTAGTAACATGTAACTAGGTTAGCTACCTATGATATATATTGTAAATGGTTTTATCTAGTAAACTTTATAAACATTGAAACCTGTGAACTCACCTACCTAGTGTTGACACATTTTATTATGTTTTCTCAGGTCATTAAGGTACAAGCACAAGCTAAGGCATGCATGCATTCGAAGTCCATCATTTTCAAACTCAAGAAATATTTATTTTATTTATTGTTGGATTATTTATTTTTGGCGCGACTGTTTTGGCGCATGCTTTTCATTTAACTTTTCGCTTCCGCGGTCTTACATTGAATCAATGTTTTCATTACTAGTGTTGCATCGTGACTATGAGCAATACTAGTGGTTTTCTTAAACTCATATACAGTCGTTCAAAGTAACTAATGACTGAGATCCTGGTATGTCACGCTCCTAACGGTAAAACTCCGTTAGTGGATTTTGGGGGTGTGACAGGTTTCGTCCCCGAAACCTATCTTAAGTCAAACAGTTGAGGGTACGACTCCCTTATATCCGTCTCTGTTTCCCAATTGGCTTCCAATCTCTTTCGATGTTTCCATTGGACTTTAACCAATTGAATAACTTTATTACGTAAACGTTTCTCCTTCCGATCTAAGGTGGCCACATGTTCTTCGATGTAGTTAGGGCTATTGTCGACCTCGGTGTCAGTAAGTGGTATGTGAGCCGATTCATCCGCCAAACACTTTCGCAAGTGTGATACATGGAAGGTAGGATGAATCCCACTTAACACATCAGGACACTCCAACCGATAAGCAACTTCACCAACCCGTGCCATTATCCTGAATGGTCCGACAAACCTCGGACTTAACTTTCCTCTCTTTCTGAATCGTATGATTCCCTTCCAAGGCGACACTTTCAACATTACTCTGTCCCTAACATTAAACTCATCAGGCCTTCGTTGTTTATCCGCATAGGATTTCTGACGATCTTGTGCGGCCATCATCCGTGCTTTGATTTGATCAAACCTTTCTGACGTTACTCGTACGGCTTCAAGGCTTCCTAATTCCTTCTGTCCAATCTCACCCCAACAAACCGTGGTCCTGCATCTTCTCCCATACAACATTTCGTAAGGCGGCATGCCTATCGTCGTGTAATGACTGTTGTTGTAGGAGAATTCGACTAACGGCAGATGACTGTCCCAACTGCCACCGAAGTCGATAATACAAGCGCGGAGCATATCCTCCAGTGTTTGATTGGTCCTTTCAGACTGACCATCCGTTTACGGGTGGTATGCCGTGCTAATATTAAGTCTCGTGCCCATCACCTCGTGAAATCTTTTCCAGATCTTCGATGTGAATCGTGTGTCCCGGTCAGATGCAATCGTCAAAGGCATCCCATGCCGTGCTACTACTTCGTTAATAAATACTTCCGCTAACCTTTCCGAAGAGAACGTCTCGCGAATAGGTAAGAAATTAGCACTCTTCGTTAATCGGTCCACAATTACCCAAATGGTGTCATGACCTTTAGCCGTGCGAGGAAGCTTGGTTATGAAGTCCATGGTAATGTGTTCCCACTTCCATTCCGGTATCTCAAGTGGTTGAATCTTCCCATATGGTTTCTGGTGTTCGGCCTTCACTTGTGAGCAAGTCAAACACTTGCTTACATATTTCGTCACCTCATATTTCATTCCAGGCCACTAGTATTCTTTCCTCAGATCTTGGTACATTTTGTTGGTACCGAGATGGATAGAGTACCGAGACTTATGAGCCTCACCCAAGATTTTGGTTCTAAGCTCGCTACCCATAGATATCTATACCCGTCCAAAACGTGTCCTAACACCAAGGGTGTTATATTCCAACTTATCCTGTTGGCCAACCATTCTTTCCTTCTTTATGTTTTCTTCCTTAAGTGCTTCATCTTGAGCTCTATCAATTTCCCTCATCACATCTGATGTTACCACCAACTGGCAAGCTTTCACTCTAATAGGAACAGGCACATCCTTTCGGCTTAGAGCGTCCGCCACCACGTTTGCCTTTCCAGGATGGTATATGATTTCGTAATCATAATCCTTTAAAAGTTCCAATCATCGCTTCTGCCTCATATTCAGCTCCTTTTGTTCGAAGAAGTACTTCAAACTTTTATGGTCGGAGTATATGGTAAACTTTACCCCATAAAGGTAGTGTCTCCATATTTTCAATGGAAACATGACAGCAGCAAGTTCCGGATCATGAGTCGGGTAATTGACTTCGTGAACTTTCAACTACTGTGACGCATACGCGATCACTCTCCCGCGTTGCATCGGCACACACCCTAATCCCTGACCCGAAGCGTCAGAGTATACTACCAAGTCTTCATTGCCCTCGGGAAGGGCAAAGACTGGAGCTTGGGTTAGCTTCTATTTCAGCCCCTTAAATGCCTCTTCCTGGGTCGAACCCCATTTGTACTTTACCTCCTTCCGTGTCAACTTTGTCAAAGGTGAAGCTATTTTCGAGAAATCCTTAATGAATCTCCGATAGTAGCCTGCCAACCCTAAGAAACTGTGGATTTCAGTTGGAGTCTTAGGAATTTCCCAATCTCTCACTGTCATTATCTTTGTTGGGTCCACCATAATGCCATTTGGGTTAATGACGTGATCTAAGAATTGGACTTTCCTAAGCCAGAACGCGCATTTGGAGAACTTAACATACAGTTTCTCTTTCTTCAAAGCTTCCAATACCTCCTTCAAGTGACATGCGTGATCACCCTCATTCTTGGAGTAGATGAGGATATCATCGATGAACACGATTACCGATCAATCCAGCATCGGTCTACATACCCTATTCATTAAATCCATAAACGCTGCAGGGGCGTTCGTCAATCCGAAAGACATTACGCGGAACTCGAAATGTCCATAACGCGTGTGAAACGCGGTTTTCGGTATGTCCTCTTCCCTCACCTTCAGCTGATGGTACCCGGATCGAATGTCGATTTTTGAGAACCAACTTTAGCCCTGTAATTGATAAAACAGGTCGTCAATTCTTGGTAAAGGGTACTTGTTCTTCACCGTACGTTTGTTCAACTCGCGATAATCAATTCACATTCTCATCGATCCGTCTTTCTTCTTCACGAACAACACCGGAGCACCCCCAAGACGAGATGCTCGATTGTATAAATCCCTTCTCAAGTAGTTCGTCTAATTGGGCCATAAGTTCTTTCATCTCCACCGGTGCTAGTCGATATGGAGCCTTAGCCACGGCTGGGCATCTGGTACTAAGTCAATTCGAAACTCAATCTCTCTGCCGGGTGGTATCCCAGGCAAATCCTCTGGAAACACCTCCGGGTATTCGCATACCACGGGTACATCGTCCATCTCCTTCACTTCCTTACATTTATCAATTACGTACACCAGATAAGCCTTGCGTCCGAGCCTCAGGTAATCTGCTACGTTAATCATCAAGATAACATTAGGCATCGGGGAGTCACGTTCTCCAAAAACCTCGACTTCGCTACCATCCGGAGCCTTGAGTCGGATTATCTTTTGTTTTCATATAATTTGGGCTTTATTGGCAGTTAGTCAATCCATACCTAACACGACATCGAACCCACCTGAAACCATATCAAACAACCTGATGGGGAATCTATGGTCTTCTATTTTTATCGTGGAATTGACAACTACATCAGTTACTCTCGCAATCCTACCCTCAGCGGTTTCTACGCTAAAGGCCCTTTCTAGCTTACTGACAGTGTATTTAACTCATTTACAAAAAGTCACAGATATAAAACTCTTACTGGCACCTGAATCAAATAACACAGAAACAAAAGTGTTGCCATGGATAAACGTACCTGACACCACATCGGGGTCCACCCTGCCATGTTCTTGTGTTAGTGCATACGCTCGAGTCTTGGCTCGGGGCCTCTCTTCTTTCTTCTCCGGGCCTTTCCCTTTCCCGGCTTCACCCATCCTGGGCTTGGTGCATTCCCGGCTCATATGACCACTCTCCCCACAATTGTAGCATTTGAAGCCTTGCGGCATTCACGAGAGTAGTGTCCGGTCTTACCACATTTAAAGCACAGGTTTAATCCTGTTCTGCATTCCCCCGTGTGTTCCTTCCCACACTTCCCACAAACTGCCAAATCATTCCCTCTGGCTCTCTTATCTGCAGCTCCTAGTAGTTTCCCACCTGTTCGCTTGGCAGAGAAAGTCAGCTTCTTAGGTTCCTCAACGACGACATCATTCAACGACAGGTCATCGTACACCACACCACTGAGTTCCACCACCGAGTCAAAGGTGCTAGGGGTGTTTGCCTTAACAAACGTACAGACCTTGTCCGGCAATCCCTGGATATAGCATGCGATATTCCTCTCTTAAGTGGTGATCAGATGTGGCACCAGATGTGACAATTCTTTATACCTAGTGGTGTATTGACGGTGAGTCATGTTCCCAGCCTTCAACTTCAGAAAATCCCTCTCCACTTTCTCAATCTCGTTCCTTGGACAAAAGTTTTTGATAACCAAGGTTTTCAAATCATTCCATAACATAGAGTCGACAACAGTATCCCCCTTAGCCTGTCGCACTCCCTCCCACCAATGGGACGCTTCTTCTCTCAATGAATTAGCAGAAAATTTCACCACCTGATCCTTTCGAAATTCGCTGAGGCGGATGGCAGCCTCCATGCGAATCACCCAGTCGAAGGTGGCCACCGCGTCTTTCTTCCCCGTAAGTATCGGCGGGTCACATGCCTTAAAGGACTTATAGTCGCAACCGCGAGCAGGCGGTGCGTTAACTGTCTCAATGATCGGGGTATAAGTTGCCGTGTTGGACCCGCCCGCCTCATTAGCCTTCTTCAATGCTTCTTCCAGCAGATCTGGCAGGGTAGCCTTCATCAGCTCAGTAAACTCGCGTGCCAGGGCCGCCTTCATTTCCGATTCGAAAGTGAAGTGTTGTTCTTCCACGGGTGTCCATTCAGTTCCATGCATGCTAACTTCCGGTTCCGTGTGGACACTTCCCTCTTCACTGTACTCCTGACGAGCAGAAGTCCTATTACGACCACCGGTACGACCGCCATTTCGTCCCCACCACGCCTTCCGCTCTTTCGTCCCACCATTTCGTTCTATAAGACAAGGAATCTAATGTCATCATGCTAGTTAACAAATAGAATTCAACAAGTACTGTAAGATGTTAATATACACTGGCCATATACAATTAACCGTTACACTACCTCTCGATTTATATTTGACCACCTTTGTGATTCCATCAGAACACAAGTCCTAACCTAACACTTTCTAAGGCATACTATATGTGTAAATATATAATACCTTCATACCTGATGCTGTGGCTCGAGTTACCTGTACTGGCATCCGCTCTCGGTCCCATTCATAGTTTAAGTTCAGACACTGGGAGTGTCCAAATCTCTCAAACTATTGCTCTGATATCAACTTGTAAGGCCCCAAACCCGGGAGGTCTCACTTGTTGGATTTACTCATTCACAAACAGTTCATAAACTTGAATATCAAAATAACGTCGCGGAAAAAAACTTCATTCAAACACAATCATAACATTGTTCAACATGCGGAAGCGTAACATAGTTTAATACATAAACATAACGTAAACTAATCATAATGGGATGTTAGTCTTCATATCATCCGGGTAACTCATGAAGCCGCCCAGCATCACCGTCCATTATCATAACCTGTCTTAACCTAAATGTGCGTACTAAAAAGTCAGCTATGCTGGTGAGTTCTAGCTTTACGTAAAACATTAACATAAACATTTTACCAAAAACATAACTTCAAACTTCATTTAATAAAAATGTACGTAAATATTGCTATAACATAAACATAAAACATAAGTCAACAATAAACCAAATCTGCGCCTTTTCGTAACCGTCAATTCCCTTCAAGTACGGCGCTCGATTGAGCACACGTACCAACGTAAACCATTCGTAACTTTTACCATTCGTAACCATACATAAACGTCAATTCCCTTCAAGCACGGCATCCCAAAGGATAGCACGTACCAAACTTCAAGCACCGTTCCCTCGCAGAGGACAATATCACGGCAATCCCCTTGATGACCGTCGTCACCCCTTTCCCACCCAGTTGTACAACCGTTGGCCAGCCACAAAGACCCCTATAAAGGTAAGGCCTTTACATAATATACATACTTCGATTCCCAAAGGAACCATGGCAGATTCGTTTATTTTAGTGACTTTCATAAAAACCTTTACTTCTCTTCAGTTAAAACATCATACGTTTTATTAAATAACATTTCGTTCATAAACACTTCTTAAACTTCTTTTAACAAAACATTTTGTAAACATCATTTCGTAAACATCATTCCGTAAACATCATTTCGTAAATACCATTTCGTAAGTATGCACACCAGCCCAAAATATTATTAAAACATTTAAAAGAGGGCTTTTAGAACTCACCTGGTAAGCTAGTCTCAGCTGTCCTAATCAAAGGTCCAATAACGTCACGCACGATCTGAATTGAGTAGTTAAATACATATCAGACCCTATCCCGACTCTAACGGTTTAACCATACTGAACTAGGCGAACTTAAGTCAAGTTCGCCCTCTACCAACCTGGCGAACATACAGGCCAACTTACCAAGTTCGCCTAACCCATGCGCAGCGAACTTAGTAAGTTCGCTTACTTAAGTTCGCTTGATGCAACCCAGTGAAGTCACTAAGTTGGCCACCATATGTTCGCTTACTTTATGCCCTAGACGAACTTGTCAAGCGAACTTTATAAGTTCGCCCCAATCCTAAGTTCGCCTGTCGGGCAGTCTTCTTCCTGAAGAACCCTAAGTTCTTGCAGGCAGATCTGATCACGTCAAGATCCCGACTTTCTACGTTCAAAACGTTCGTTTTTCCTTCTAGATGTTAAATCTATGTTTATTTTCAAGTTTCATATGTAAAAACGTTACCTTTTTATCCAAAATCCGAAAACCCAACATAAACTAAAACTCAGATCTAGATCGAGTTGTTACCTGAATCGAGCTTCTGATTCGGAGGTCTTGCTCACGAGCTCAATAGTAACACTCTCCTTCAATCTCGGGTCAATCCTCCAACTTTATCTCTCTACGGTTTCTCTCTCTAGATGTTGCTAATGAGAGAAAAGATGGTGGCTTAGGCTATTTATAGAGGGAGGCTCCCCTAGGTTCGCCCCTTCTAGCACACCGGCCCATCCGACCCGACCCGTCATGTCTCGTTCGTTTATTCCGTTCGTTCTCTCATTTTAACCCGTTATTATAACCGTCGTTTTATTTTTGGGATGTTACATCACATAAAACAACTGGAGAAACATCTTTCAACCCTAATTCAGTTAACATTCCCTTTAACCAAATTGCTTCTTTGACTGCTTCAGTAAGTGCAATGTACTCAGATTCTATAGAAGATAATGCCACCAGATGTTGTAGAGTTGCTTTCCAACTTACTAAATTGCCCATTACTTTAAAAGCATAACCTGTAATGGATCTGCCCCTATCCATGTCTTTTGCAAAATCTGCATCTACATATCCCATCACTGGATGGCCATCTTTAAAATCATTTCCAAATGTTAGCGCAACTTCCTTGGTTCTACTTAAGTATCTCAGTATCCACTTGGCTGCCTCCCAGTGATCTCTTCCTGGATTAGCAAGAAATCTGCTTACCAAACATACCCCATAACCTATATCAGGTATGGTGCATACCATTAGGTACATGAGGCTTCCAACCAAATTAGCATGTGGAATATGCCTCATCCTTGCTACTTATGCATCTGTTTTTGGACCATTTAACTTGGACAATTTGAAATGTTGAGCAATAGGAGTTTGAACAGGTTTACACTGCTCCATAGAGAAATTATACAGAATCTTAGCTATATATGACTTCTATGACAGAAAGAGTTTTCTTTCCTTTCTATCCCTCTCTATTTCCATTCCAAGAATCTTTCTTGCATTGGCTAGTTCTTTCATATCAAACTCTTGCATTAACAAATTCTTTGTTTGACTTAACATTTCCTTGTCTTTGCTAGCAACTAGCATGTCATCCGCATACTTGAAGATACACAAACTCACATTCCTTATACTCCTTGAAATAGACACAATTATCATACTTGCTCCTTTCAAAGCCAATACTAACCATGTATTCATCAAATCTTCTATACCATTTTCTTGGTGACTGTTTTAAACCATATAAGGATCTTTTCAAAAGAAATACCTTTTCCTCTTGGCCTGATTCTTCAAACCCCAAAGGCTGCTTCATGTAGATGTTTTCATCAAGTGTACCATGGAGGAATGCAGTCTTTACATCAAGCTTCTCCATTTCATAATCCCTTAAAGCAGTTAATGAAAGTAGCACTCTGATAGATGTATGCTTTACAACAAGAGAAAATTTTTCATTATAATTTATCCCTGTCCTTTGGGTGAAACCCTTAGCTACTAACCTAGCCTTGAATCTAGGTCCTTCTACACCAGGTATTCCATCTTTAAGTTTGAAAATCCATTTACAATCCACCAATTTCTGATCCGTAGGCTTATCCACCAAAACCCAAGTATTGTTCTTGTATAGGGAATCCATTTAATCCTTCATTGATTTAATCCAAGACTCCTTGTTTACAGAATCTATAGCTTCAGAATATGTCAAAGGTTCACTGTCATCTTCTAAACTAAATACAAATGCAGACATATTAACACTACAACTATATCTAGCAGGTGGTATGATGTTCCTTCTACGTCTATCCTTGGCTAAACTGTATCTAGCTTATTCAACCCCAGACTCATTCCCTTAACTAGAACTTTCACCCTCATCATGATCAGACTTCAAATCATGCTCCACCTCAATTTGAGATTTCTCAACCCCTGAATTTGCTTCCACAGTTTTACCTTTATTTATCACATCCTTATACATGATGCTTTCTCTAAATACCACATCCCTGCTTACTATAATCCTTGGACTTTCATTGTCCAAACTCCACAGCCTATAACCATTTACATCTACAGGATACCCAAGAAATATGCACCTTTGTGCCCTAGGTTCAAGCTTTCCTTGACTAATATGAGAGTAGGCTAGTGACCCAAACATTCTCAAATTGTCATATTTAACTGAACAACCTGATCATACTTCCATGGGAGTTTTCTTTTCTATAGCAGTAGAGGGGGGTCTATTTATCAAATACATTGCAGTACTTGCAGCCTCTGCCCAGAAGGTTTTAGGTAGTCCAGAACTCACCAACATACATCTGACTTTATTAAGAATAGCCCTATTCATCCTCTCTACAAGACCATTCTATTGGGGTGTGCCAGGAACTGTTAAATACCTAGTAACTCCACCCTCTTTGCACAATCTGTCAAACTATTGATTACAAAATTCTAACCCATTGTCTGACCTAATCTTCTTTATCTTTCTACTAGTTTGATTTTCAATCGAATCTTCCATTGTTTAAACTTTTCAAAGGTCTCATCCTTATGTTTTAACATATGAATCCAAACCCTTATAGAATAATCATCCACAATAGATAGAAAATACCTAGTTCCTCCCAATGAGACATGTTTTGCTGGCCCACATAGATCTGTATGCACATAATCAAGGATTCCTTTAGTAGAATGTGTTCCCCTACTAAACCTGACTCTATGAGCCTTTCCCATTACACAAATTTCACAAAAATGAGTCTCCAGATTCTTTAAATCCTTCAACAAATTTTTCATATGTAATTCAGCAAGTCCTTGATCACTTATGTGTCCCATTCTATTATGCCATAACATAGCAGTTACCTCAGCCTTATCAGTAGCCACTGAAACTATTCCCTGGATCACACTTCCAGCCAGCACATAGATATTATTCTCCCTTCTGGTTCCGGATAACATAACCATTGATCCTTTCACAACCTTGACCCTTCCATTTCTGAGACTCACATGACAACCAGATCTTTCAAACACAACTAGGGAGATCAAATTCCTAGTCAAATCTGGAATATACCTCACATCTTCTAGTTTGAATTCTGCTCCACCATGAAGACTCAAATTGATAGTACCATGACCCTTGATTTCACAGGGCCTATCATCACCTAACTGTACAGTACCAAGATTCTCCAGATGTAACTCTTTAAAATATTCTTTGTGTGGAGTCATGTGCCAAGAACACCCCGAGTCCATTATCCAAGATACATTAGAAATTTCCTTTGATACCACTAGAACTTTAGAGCTCTCATAGCCATCAATAGATCTCTCAGGAGATGAATTTCCTTGGTTATTAAATGAATTTGTCTCAATCTTCTTCTTATGCCTTTCATGACAATCCTTCTTCAAATGTTTTTCAGAACTGCATAAATAACACTTTCTTTTGAACCTTGACATTGATCTTGATTGAGACTTATGCTTAAAGCTTCTATTCTCAGTTCTGCCCCTAACAAACAAGCCTTCTCCTGATTCATCTTTCACATCAGACCTTTTCTTCAATTCCTTAGAATTTAAGGCTGCCAATACCTCTTCCATGGACAAGGTATCCGTGCCATACATCAATGTATCAACAAAGTGTTCATACGATTGAGGCAGGGATGTCAAGAAGATTATTGCTTGATCTTCTTCATCCAAATTGACATCAATGTTTTCAAGATCAATCACTAGCTTATTGAATTCATTAGTGTGATCCTCTAAAGTTTTCCCAGGGATCATATGAAAAGTGTGCAGTCTTTTCTTAAGATATAGTCTATTGGCAAGTGATTTAGTCATGTACAACCCTTCGAGTTTAGACCAAATACCTGCTGTCGATGATTCTTTATAGACCTCCCTTAAGACTCTATCCCCCAAACTTAGGATGATCGCACTATAGGCTTTCTCCATAATGTCTTTGCGTTCTTTGTCAGTCAGAGTTGCAGGTAGGTTCAGTTCCCCTTTTAGAGCATCCACCACACCTTGGTGAACAAGCATCGCCCTCATCTTTAATCACCATAATCCAAAATCATTTTTGCCATCGAATTTCTCCAATTCGAACTTAGTAGAAACCATCGTGATCACCGATTTTCCCTAATCGAATTCCAATTCCTTGAATCGAGCCCTCACCAAGCTCTGATACCAATTATTAATGAACACCAAAGAATTAAGAACAAGAATCACTCCACTATTATTAACCAAACGATTACACTATTAAATGTGAAGAACGAACAACTTGAACTAACGAAAGAAATCTGATCTATCACTATATCTAATCTCTTCTTCTAACAGATTGTTAACAGAACAATTAACAACTCACTCTAATTACCCCCTCAAAAAATGAGGTAATGACTAAACAGACCCTGAATTATGACTTTGGGCTAATGACACAATTAACCCTTGTAGTTGTTGACTTTGACCAATTGAACACTATTTCACAAGAATAACCTAATCGATGCACTTGACTAAGTCGTCCACAATTACGTGCATAAAAAGAATATATATCATTGACAAAGTGCTCTACGGTACAACCAATTACTGCACAGAAAAAATATATATCATTGACAAATTAGTGATATACGGTACAACCAATTACTGCACAACTTTGCATATATATACATGGAAAGCTTGTGCAGAGAGCCCACAAGCTTTTTTCCTCCATCGTTATTCAAAAACTGTGAAGAAAAGAAATATGACGCAGCAAGAAGCCATGGATCATGATAGGTTTTCAAGTTGTAGAGGTGTATCCTTTGAGATCCAACCCCATAAGAATTCATCCGCCTTTGATTCACTTTGGGGTAGCAGAAAATTTTGGCTTCCATCGGGGTCTTCTAAACGGATCGTACCAACTCCTGGTGCCGTTATTTCAAGATCCAGTAGTCGAGCCAGTAGCCATTTCTGTGACGTAGAGACTGACGATGAAGGCGATGAGGACAACTTACTGATCAACATAGAAGAAGGTTACGAGTTAGACAACAACTGCGAGCTACCCATCTCAAATTCAGTTCAAGAACAAGAACTCCCACAAGCTCCGAGCAAGAAGATCGTTTTGAAGCGAACTAAACCGAAAGATTCGCGATTGTCGGTTATCTTGCTCGATCAAGGCTTGTTTACAGTGTATAAGAGACTCTTTATGGTTTGTTTGGCTCTTAACATTACAGGGTTAGTTCTTGCTGCCACGGGACATTTTCCATATGCTAGAAACCGTGCTACTCTTTTCTCTATAGGAAACCTTCTGGCTCTAACACTATGTCGAAGCGAAGCCTTCTTACGCGTAGTGTTTTGGCTCGCGGTAAACCTATTAGGCCATTCTTGGGTGCCTTTACGCCTCAAAACAGCTACCACCTCTTTGCTTCAATCTGTAGGTGGGATACATAGTAGTTGCGGCGTTTCATCCGTAGCTTGGCTTACATATTCTCTAATTCTTACCCTTAAAGACAGAGACAACACTTCGAATTTGATAATTGGTGTTGCGTCAACCATCCTCTCCCTTCTCTGCCTTTGTAGTCTTGCTGCGTTCCCACTCATCCGCCACCTTCACCATAACGTGTTCGAAAGAACTCACAGGTTCACGGGTTGGGCGTCTTTGATTTTGCTTTGGGCATTTATCGTGCTAACAAAAGCGTATGAACCGGACACAAAATCTTACAGGAAAGATGTGGGATCAAGATTGGTTAAAGAGCAAGAATTCTGGTTAACCTTGGCTGTAACCATTCTAATCATCATCCCGTGGGTGACGCTGAGGCGGGTGGCGGTCAATGTCTCCGCACCATCAGGACACGCCTCGATAATTAGGTTCGCGGGAGGAGTAAAACCAGGGATGCTAGGTCGGATTAGTCCATCCCCTATGTCCGAATGGCATGCTTTTGGGATCATTTCCGATGGAAAGGAGGAGCACATGATGCTAGCCGGTGCAGTTGGGGACTTCACAAAATCCCTTGTATCAAAACCACCAAGCCACTTATGGGTTCGACAAGTCCATTTCGCGGGTCTACCTTATCTTGTTAACATGTACAATCGTGTTTTGGTGGTGGCGACCGGTTCTGGTATTTGTGTATTTCTTTCGTTCTTACTACAACAAGGTCCAGCGGAGGTGTGCTTATTGTGGGTAGCAAAAGGGATTGAACAAAACTTTGGGAAAGAAATTAAGGAGTGGGTGAGTAGGCATCCCAAGGAGAAAGTAATAGTTCATGACACTGCGGTTATGGGGCGACCTAATGTTTCGGAGATGAGTGTTGCAGCGGCAAAGAAGTGGGGGGCGGAGGTGGTGATTGTAACGAGTAACCCTGAAGGTAGTAGGGATGTGGTGAATGCTTGTAAGAGTAAAGGGATTCCAGCTTTTGGTCCCATTTGGGACTCTTAGATGAACGTTTAGCAATATACAAATCTCTAGTGTGTTTAATTAGTATCCAAGAGATCACTAATAATTAACTCTTAACCTAAATGTAATAGGCTAATCAACTCCATGGAACTACAACATTCAATGGTGTGTACTTAATTACCTGTAAATATTTACGGCTTATATAATGAGATATAATATTGATGGCTTGTAAAATGTTGGGGCTTCAGGCCGAGCTTGTTGGCTATCAGAATAAACTAAATAGAACGATTGGTTTTATGTAAGTTAAGAAGATATGAATGTACTTTTTTTAACAGCAAATCATTAGTATAAATATGCCTCCATCTAGAAAGTTACTAGAGAAGGAAATAATCAGTAAAGTGAGTAAAACAAAATACAGATTACATGAATTTGCACCGATTTTGACTTTTTTTTATCAAACCGGTTTCGGTTTGGTTTTAAAACGGTTCAGTTTGAAAAACCGATTTATGTACCTCTACTAGTGACCATACCACAAATCATTAAAAAATAAAGCCCGCTAGCCTAAAGCCCATAAAATAATGCGCTAATATTTACCCTAAATCCATACCTTAACAAGCAACATGATCAAGTTGCATTCGCATTCTCCTCCAAAGCCCATACTTTAAAAATAAAGCCCGTTAACTAAGTGGATAGCCTCTGCCAACCCTAAAACTTGTCCTGAATGCCGTGATGGATCTAAGAATTTCTGCTACGGGGTGGCAAAAAATGGGTCGGGTCAAATAAAATAATAAACTATACAAGTGTTCTAAGCGCATGATTAACAACGTTCACTTAACTTTAATAATTATTTTAAATTAGTTAACCACATAAGTAATAAAATTAATATTGATAAATAAACTAAATAAGAAAACATTAATTTACAAGATAGTTGGACAATGTTATGCAGTTTGAGACAACTTCAATTTACAATCGTTATAATGTTGAAATTTTTAAAGTTTTATATAATATGTAGTTTTTGTTTTAACTTATAATGTATATTTTATTTTGTAGGCCCAAATTGCGAGTTTGTTTAAAGACCCGGCTTTTAAAAGTGAACTCCAAAAAATTATGGGTTCGAATAAGGCACCAAATGGAGGCGACGAAGATGATACGGACGAGGGGGGCGGGAATGATGATATCAACTACCTAGTTTTATGTTTTAAGTATTTTTATGTTAATGACTTGGTATGTCAATGTTATGGATATAGACAAGATATTTGGATAATGTTATGTAGTTTTTTTTGTTTATGTCAATGTTTATTTCAATGGTCCAAAAACTAGAAATTTGCACGTACTTTGGTATATATCTATGTATTTGTGAAAACTAGAAATATTGAAAATACGATAAAACGGGAGAAATAGCATTAGCGGCGACAATCGGAGTATTAGGGTTTTAGCCGCTAAAGGTCTTCCGGATACTGGGCATTAGCGAAGAAGTTTTTAGCGGCGACAATTATCGCCACTATTACTCTGAATCATTGAAGTGGTTGGTGAGGAGAAGATGATATAATGATATTATATTACATTAAATAATAGTGATTTTTTATATGTAAAGGATATCGATTGGCTACTGCAAATAGTTTTACGACTAAAATTGTTTTTTTTTATTATTATCTTTTTTAAATGATAATGATTTATTATTATCTTTTTTTAAAACAAATTTAACACACTGACCACCATTGTTTCGCCGGAACATTTGTATGGTCGCCGACGTTTCGTCAGAATATTTAAAACCACGACGTTTCGTTCAAAAAAGTACAAGTGTCTCGCCCATGAGGTGTCCACATGTCGGGCGTTTTTGCACTTTATGGTGAATGTTTTGACAAATTTGCCATGTATATTTAGTGAAAATTTTAAAGGTAATGTTTAGTTTGGGAAAATTTGAAAGTCATATGTTTAGTTTGAGAATTTTCGCCTTTATTTCGGTATACCTGTAATAATTACAGGTAATTGATTAATCTGAAACTGCTTCCAAGTTTTTGCTACCCAGTTTCCTATTTTCAAAGTCCCTTATAGTCAAAGTTCGTAAATTCAAAGTCTGGTCGAACCCTTATCTTTCGTTGAATCGAACTTCATACAAGTCTTTAGTTGAATCGAACTTCGTTCAAGAACAACTCAAATCCCAGCCACCTATGAAGCTTACTGCATGTGCTCAGAAAAAATTAACAAGTCTTTCAAATAGGAGCATTAATTATGTCATTTATGTCGTAAACCCGGTAAAATATTTTGTGAGCTGTTAATAATTTGTTTAACAGTTGCAAGAACTAATGTTACAATCTATTTCTAGAACAGTTAATTCTTTCATATTCTAAAGATAATCCTACATTTAATTCAATAATGGCATGTGAATAAACTGTACACAATTTCGTTCATATATCTATGACTACTAAAAAAATTATTTTCTTTAAAAACTTGTGTATTACACGGCTTGAATAAAATATAATGTAATCTGTTAACGTACACTCATTAAAATATGTCTTTAAAGAAACGGTTTTATATCGTAGCCTTGCTGGTGCCTTGCAGTATCTAATGTTAACTCGACTGGAAATTGCCTTTGTTGTTCATCAGCTCTGCCTCTTTATGCATGACCCTTGTGAGCCACACTTTCATGTCGTAAAGCGGATTCAACGCTATATTCAGGGTACTCTTCATCACTGTCTCTGGTTTGCGTCCTTCGCCTGTTGATCGTCCGCTTATACTGATGCCGACTGGGCGGGATGTCCTGATACTCGACATTCTACATCAGGGTTATGTGTTCTCCGTGGTGACAATTTGATGTCTTGGTCTTCCAAACGCCAACATGTTGTCTCCCTGTCTAGTGCTGAAGCTGAATATCGCGGTGTCACCAATGCCATTGCTGAAGCAGCTTGGCTTTGTAATCTCCCACTTGAGTTAAATTGTCCTATGTCCCGTGCCACTCTTGTGTTTTGTGACAATGTCAGTGATGTTTATTTAGAGTCTAACCTTGTAAAGCATCAATGAACCAAACATGTGGAAATAGATTTACATTTTTGTAAGGGAATGTGTTGCCATTAGTCAGGTCAGTTGAAACGTCCCAAAACAGGTATATCTCATACTTGACACAAAATATAACAAACATAGTTGTTAACTGGAAATCAGAATATCTGTTACAACGGAAGTCTTTAACTCAAAACATTCATAATCCAGTAACGGCTGACATTGTTCAAAACATAAACTATCAGGAATAGGAAAGTCAGTCTTCAGCGCAGCAGCCCGACGTCCATGCTATCCCACCCTCACGGCTCCTTTACTTTAGTTTTCCTTTATTTTTACTACCTGTCATACATACTAAAAATCAGTTAACGCTGGTGAGTTCTATCATTACTTTAAAACTATGAACTTTCTTTTGCTAGCTAGTTTTATAAAAATAAAAATAAACTTTTTTCTTTACTTTAAAACAGCGTTGCCTTTGGCTTTACTTTAAAACTTTATAACGTTACAATTTATGAAAAATTGTTCCGTTTCTTTCTTTCATTAAAACTTTGTTGTTGTGGAAACCGGTTAGGGTTTCCTCATTTACTCTTTCAAACATTATTTTTCACTCGTACATGACAAGTAACTATAACATACTTTAACTATCACATATGGATCAATGTTCGAGGACAAAGTCCCTTTTCTTGCTTACACCTCAGGGGTAAGACTTTTACTTTGTTGTGCCAACATCTTTGGGTGGGACTTTCTCACTTACACATCTGGGTAAGACTTTTACTTTGTTGTGCCCACACCTTAGGGTATGACTTTTCTCCCTTACACCTTAGGGTAATACTTCTTTGCTTGCTCACACCTCAGGGTGAGATTTTCTACTTTGCTTGCTCACACCTCGAGGTGAGACTTCTACTTTGCTTGCATGTAGGACTTTCTACTTTGCAACTATTATGCAAGAACTATGCAATTACTATGTCACATAATATAAAGACATTGAAACACATAACACATATATACAAATGACACATATTAACATATAAGCACATAATATGGCATCTGTCACTGTCGCTGCCAAGCTACACGGAAGTGCAGCTTCTTTACATTCTTTGCTTTAACTCTTTACTTTTTTTAAAAATATATTTCAAATATAGTACTATCCTCTTTATAAAATTAATATTTTTATAAAAACTATAACTTTCTATTTGACTTTATAAAAATAACATTTTTTATAAAAACTATACTTCGCATTTCAAATCTTTCTACGAGTATGCATGCCAACCCAAAATCGTTAGGGAAAAAGGGTAATAAGAACTCAGTTGTCTTTTACGAGGTTATCTCACTTAGTAATGAAACTTCAAGCTAGATGGGATGTTAATCGATCTGTCAAATAGTCACGAACTAGACATGTCAATACATCGTTATGACTAAGACACTTCATCCGAAAACTCCCTGTCTGAAATCTTTTTCGACCGAATTCTCTTTCGGACAAAATCTCTTTCGATCAAAAATTATTTTGACCGAAAACCCTTTTGTTTAAAACGTCTTCTATCCGATAACTATTTCGTTAGAAAACATTTGACCGAAAACCTTTTCGACCTAAATCTCTTTCGACCAAATACCCCTTTCGTTTGAAACATTATGTCCGAAATCTAATTCTAACCGAAATATTTTTCGGCCACATCATCGTTTTCGGATGATTCAGCTGTTCTTGTTTAGTTTCTTCGTTTTTGATTCAAGATCCATCATTTTTACGTCCAAAACTCATATCTAACTTCCATGAAGCTAGATGTATAATTTTTAAGCCAATTCACATGTAAAAATCAAAACTTTATGTTGAAAACTCATTACAAACCCTAAAACCCATTTTCAACTAAAAACCCAGATTTGAGGATGGTTGTTACCTGTTTGGGATCGAAAGTCAGGTAAGTAGATTCACCACGTGATGAGGAACGATCCTTGCTGCTTGGTTTTCCTTTCCACAACTTTCTCTCTCTAGCTCGGTTCTCTCTCTCTCTCTCCTCTTTGGGCAAATGAAAGGGAAGACGAGGGTGGTGGCTAAGTTAAGCCATCCCCTTCCGTCATTAGTTTCGCCTCCTTCCCTCTTGTCACGTTTAGTCTCCGTTGCCTTTCCCGCTTACTCGTCTAATTACTTTCGTCTAATTACTTTCGTTTAATTCCAGATCTCGTTCGAATATTATAATTTCCTATAATTATTTTCGGGGTGTTACATTCGTATGTTGCATATTCCCTTTGATCGCCAGTTTGTAGATATATTCACCAAAGGCTTACTATCTCAGCTATTTTTAGACTTCAGATCTAGTCTGAATGTTCAGGTTCCCTCCGTTCAGACTGAGGGTGGGTATGTTAAACAAGATTAAAGCCTATCGTTATTTTATAAACATTGTATAGTATATGGTGTATTTTGCAATTATTTCTTTAGCCCTTGTACTATTTATACCGGTGTTCAATAGAGTAAACCCAATGAGTGATTTCGACAAACCCTAACATTGATAAATAATAGACAATATAATATATTAGAGGGTTTTCATTATTTTACAGCTCTACCATTTACAAGCCATCCATATTACATTTCATTATATAAGCCTTAAATATTCACATTTAAATACACACTGGATGTTGTGCGTAGTTAATTCCAAGGACTTAGTAAATTTATTATTATTGATCTCTTGGATACCAAACATACTAGAGCTCTTTCGAGGCAAAGCACGTACAACATTACAATCCAATAGATGTTTTTGTGATTTGTAAATTGCTAAGAGTCCCAAATAGGACCAAAAGCTGGAATTCCTTTACTCTTACAAGCATTCACCACATCCCTACTACCTTCAGGGTTACTCGTTACAATCACCACCTCCGCCCCCCACTTCTTTGCCGCTGCAACACTCATCTCCGAAACATTAGGTCGCCCCATAACCGCAGTGTCATGAACTATTACTTTCTCCTTGGGATGCCTACTCACCCACTCCTTAATTTCTTTCCCAAAGTTTTGTTCAATCCCTTTTGCTACCCACAACAAGCACACCTCCGCTGGACCTTGTTGTAGTAAGAACGAAAGAAATACACAAATACCAGAACCGGTCGCCACCACCAAAACACGATTGTACATGTTAACAAGATAAGGTAGACCCGCGAAATGGACTTGTCGAACCCATAAGTGGCTTGGTGGTTTTGATACAAGGGATTTTGTGAAGTCCCCAACTGCACCGGCTAGCATCATGTGCTCCTCCTTTCCATCGGAAATGATCCCAAAAGCATGCCATTCGGACATAGGGGATGGACTAATCCGACCTAGCATCCCTGGTTTTACTCCTCCCGCGAACCTAATTATCGAGGCGTGTCCTGATGGTGCGGAGACATTGACCGCCACCCGCCTCAGCGTCACCCACGGGATGATGATTAGAATGGTTACAGCCAAGGTTAACCAGAATTCTTGCTCTTTAACCAATCTTGATCCCACATCTTTCCTGTAAGATTTTGTGTCCGGTTCATACGCTTTTGTTAGCACGATAAATGCCCAAAGCAAGATCAAAGAGGCCCAACCCGTGAACCTGTGAGTTCTTTCGAACACGTTATGGTGAAGGTGGCGGATGAGTGGGAACGCAGCAAGACTACAAAGGCAGAGAAGGGAGAGGATGGTTGACGCAACACCAATTATCAAATTCGAAGTGTTGTCTCTGTCTTTAAGGGTAAGAATTAGAGAATATGTAAGCCAAGCTACGGATGAAACGCCGCAACTACTATGTATCCCACCTACAGATTGAAGTAAAGAGGTGGTAGCAGTTTTGAGGCGTAAAGGTACCCAAGAATGGCCAAATAGGTTAACCGCGAGCCAAAACACTACGCGTAAGAAGGCTTCGCTTCGACATAGTGTTAGAGCCAGAAGGTTTCCTATAGAGAAAAGAGTAGCACGGTTTCTTGCATATGGAAAATGAGCCGTGGCAGCAAGAACTAACCCTGTAACGTTAAGAGCTAAACAAACCACAAAGAGTCTCTTATACACCGTAAACAAGCCTTGATCCAGCAAGATAACCGATAATCGCGACTCTTTCGGTTTAGTTGGCTTCGAAACAATCTTCTTGCTCGGCGCTTGTGGGAGTTCTTGTCCTGTAACTGAATTTGAGTTCGGTAGCTCGCAGTTGTTGTCTAACTCATAGCCTTCTTCTATGTTGATCAGCACGTTTTCCTCTTCGTCTTCATCGTCAATCTCTAAGTCACAGAAATGGCTACTGGCTCGACTACTGGACTTCGAAAAACCAGCACCAGAAGTTGGTACGATTCTTTTCGAAGACCCCCATGGAAGCCAGGATTTTCGGCTAGCCCGAGGTGCATCGATTGCGAATGGATCCTTATGCGGTTGGATCTCAAAGGATACACCTCGGCAACTTGAAAACCTCTGATCCATGGCTTCTTGTTGCATCATATTTCTTTTACTGACAGTTTTTGAATAGTGAAAGAAGAGGAAAAAGGGTTGTGGTCTGTTTGCACAAGATTTCCATGTATATATATGCAAACTTGTGCAATAATTGGTTGTACTGTATAACACTTTGTCAATGAGTTATATTCTTTTTATGCACGTAATTGTTTCCCCAATGGACGACTTAGTCAAGTGTATAGACTCAATGAATATGCATCTATCAGGTTATATATTATTTAAATTTAAATTACTATCATAAAATTACTTCCAAATAAATCTTTTCGTTCTTGTACGTTTTTAAATACTATATCATGATCGATTTTTTAAATAATTTCTAAATATATTATGCTTTCCGTTTGACATAGATGTATCACTATGGTTGACTTTAACAATGATATTAATATTCATACCAATCCATAATACAATTTGGAGGTTCATCGATGTGTAACTTTATTCACACTAATCCATGTGTATAACGATGAGATATTATTTACACTCATCCATGTATTATTATCTTCGACAATTTTAGGTTTGTTTCGTCTATTTCCTTCTGTCGATAAACGCTATTACTTAAGAAAAAAATATATATATCTTGATTCGCTATTAATGTTCTTGATGATGCAAGTGTGATACGGAACAAATTGGACAACTAGCCTGGCTAAGTTCTTTATGTTACATAAATTTTGATCAGAAACTACTTAGAGGGGTAATTGGACTAATGACCAGCTAATGAAAAGATCTTGACAGACCGTCTTATTCGTCCAACTGATGGGCCATCGTTTGGGATTCTGATTTCGATTTCCCCTTAATCTAGAGAGTTTTGTGATTTATATAGTTCTTCTTGACAAAAAATCAAAAAAAAAAGCAAGTCAACATTTGATCATATATTCTGCTGACATCGATTAGATTGCAATAATTATTCCTTTTGAAAATTCCGTTTTTGTCTGGTAAACTGCCAAGAAAATATATTTCAGAAAACAATTGCATTTAAAAACGAGCTTTTGTACCCAGATTTAAATTCTTCAATTAACATAGCAAATTTAATTTAGTGGGCTCACTATTAGTCTTGTAAAGAATGAGAATGATAATTGCAATAGGAATACCAAGGAATGAAACAACTATTATCGTTACGTTGATAGCGATTGGAAAAATCATAATATTATCAATAGTCAAAAATAAGTAGATGAAATAGTTAAGGAAAATCACCGAAATGAACATTTTGACTCAAATTTTTGCCAAAATAAACATTGACTTTTTGGGTTTATCAAAATGAACATACTTAAATGGACATATCCGAAGACGCCACGTACCATCTTTTTTTTTTGACCCAGCAAACACCTAGCCGCCAACCCCCTAGTCGGCAAGCACCTACCCGCCAACCTCCTTTGCGGGCAAACACCTATCCGGCACCCGTCTAGCCGCCAAACATCTTCCGGCACCCACCTAGCCGCCAATCACCTTAGCCACCAATCACCTTAGCCAGCAACCCACCTGGCCGCCAAACATCATCCCGACACCCACCTCGCCAACCCACTTAAAAGGCTAAAGTCAATGTTTATTTTTTTGAAATATTGAGTCAAAATATTCATTTTGATGATTTTCCCAATAGTTAAATAGGAACCGTCCTCAAAAGTAGATCATGGTGGTAAAGTGATGTGGTAATTTTAAGAGTACTAGATGTCGTGAACGCTCCGATAATGGGTTTCTCGGGAGAAACCATACGCCCGTTGGGTCAGGTCACTTTCCCCATTACAATAGGCGAGGGCGGGCGTGTAAGGACCATTTTGTTACAACTTTTAGTTGTACTCGCTGCTTCACAGCACAACATATTAGGGCGTACGTCCCTAGGAATCCTGGCGGCCACGATCTCTACTTCTCATGGCCTAATTATGTTCCCCATTCCAAGGGGTGGCAAAAGTATGGGCGGATAAACAATGTTCGACAATAAAGTCATATAAGAAACCTTCGGTGGTCAACAACTTTCCCATATAGAAATGGGTTATTAACCCGTAATATCTTGACCAAATGATCATCCTAGGTAATTCACTAGCACCAAATGTTAAGGATCACTTGAAGCAATTGTTAATATCAAATCGCAATGTCTTTGCGTTTGAACCATTAGATATGACAGGGATTCCGTGTGAAAGGCGGAGCACAAGCTAAACACCACTATCAAATCGCAACGTCTTTGCGTTTGAACCATTAGACATGACAGGGATTCCGTGTGAAAGGCGGAGCACAAGCTAAACACCTACAGGTCGATTGAACCCATTGTGCAAAAGAGAAGAAGTATGGCCTCAGAATGTCGTGCAACAGTGGTACCAGAAGTCAGAAAACTCGTTAAAGCAGGAATCCTTAGAAAAACGAAATATCAAACTTGGAATGCAAACCCAGTAATGGTCAAGAAACATGACAGCTCGTGTCACATGTGTATCAACTATAAGGACCTTAACAAGGCGTGTCCCAAGGATTCCTACCCACTGCCAAAAATAGATTATTTTGCTTCCTCCCAATTTAAGTGTTTCCTTGACGCTTATAAAGGATACCACCAGGTCCAAATGGCTCCCGAAGACGAAGACAAGACTGCTTTCCACACTGACATAGGAATCTTTCGCTATACCAAGATGCCCTTTGGGCTGAAGAATGCAGGCGTCACATACCAACGTATGATGGATAAGGTATTTAGTGAGCAGATTGGTAAAAACGTTCAAATCTACGTAGATGAGCTGGTTATCAAGAGCAAGGTAATTTAATATCAAACTTAACACGGGAAAGTGTTCATTCGAGGTTTTAGAGGGAAATTTCCTGTGTGTGACAATTACGAAGGAAGGTTTTTGCGTGTGCCAAGAAAAGGTAGATGCCATTACCTGTATACCATCACCAAAATCAATCAAGGAGGTACATACATTGAGCGAAAGATTAGTGGCTATTAATAGTTTTTTTTGGAAAAACATGTAGAAAGATCACTACTATGTCAATAGAGTGCTAACGGAACCTGAGGTCAATTACGCGGTACTAGAAAAATTGGTCTTGGCATTAGTACATGCATCTAGAGGCCTACGGCGGTACTTTGTCACCCCAAATATTCAAGTAAATAAAAAAAATAAAATAAAATTGGTCTTGGCATTAGTACATGCATTCATGATTTGGTCCTTTCCCTAAAGAGAATGCACCCCATACAAAAACCCCATCCCCATGCACAAAACCTACAAACCTCCCCCTTATTTTGTGCACCGAAAGAGCCTCCACCTATAAGTTCTCAGTTGGAGTGAAGGGTGGAGCAAGAACTATCTTTGCCTTCCTCGGTGCATCGAATCTATCGGAGGTCGACAGAAGATCATATGCGAGGAGACTACACACGTTTTGAGATAAGAAAATACCCTACATATCCTATTTACAAGTTTATACGAGTTTTACAGGGATATGGGAACCTTAATCCAAAAAGGATGAACTTTTACGTATAAAAAGAGAATAAAGCTTATAGATTTATCATTATGGGTGTTATACAAGTGTTTTGAATGAATAAAGTTTAGAACTTTACGTCAAAAAAGGACCAGATCTTGAACCATGCAAAACTAGGGTTTTGGGTTGAGAATCAAGTTCTCGTGAACCATGTAATCGGCCTCAAGTTCTCGTGAAACAAGAAATCGGCCTATAGAACTCGGTTCACAACTCTGGTTCTCGGGAAACAAGTGCTTGGCCCCTAGTATTCGGCTCCAAGTACTTGGAGTCAAGAGAAGCAAGTTCACGGGTTTAGTACTCGGCTCATGCCCATTAGTCTTAGTATTCAGTTCCTAGTTCACGGCTCAAGTTCTCGGGTCTAAGAACTCGGGATCAAGGGTTCTTGTGAGATAATGTATGCATGTTAAGTTCTCATAAATTGCAAGTTCACGCAAGGTACGGTCCGCCCGGGAACTTGGCCATGAACGAATGTTTCTATACGAACACTACGAGCTCATAATAACCCTAGTTTCTAACAACGCTTGACTATAGTGAATTTACACGTATCATATGAACCTAACTCTACTTGAAAATATACCCATACAGGTAATGTGCACGTAACAGATACTCCAGACCTGACCTAAGCTTAGCACATATACCACGTATCTCAGGTGATTTCAAGGATCCCTATTTTACTGTTTTAGGGTGGTGTGCATACTCAAGTAACAGACGTTTTTAATAAATGTATTTTATTAAGAAGGAAAAAGGTTTACTTAATTAATGTTTTGTAAATAGCAAATGTTCAATAAAAGAGTTTATCTAACTATATGTTTTATAAACGAATGTACAAAAGTAAGTGAATAAGTTTATCTAACTATACATTTCATAAACGAATGTTAATGAAGAAGAATGAGTTTATCTAATTGTATGCTTTATAAACTAAAGAGATAACAAAGTTAAGTTGCCCATATGTCCGAGTATGGTTACCCCGAAGAAAGTCTTGAGGTAGTAGCATAGTCTTTGTGACTCGTGATACCCGAAGCCTATGGCAGCATCATTGCATGAGTTATATGCCTACCGTATGAATAACGGGAACAGTGCTCGGCATGGCACTGTGACTGGGATGTTACAACTGGTTAATGGGAGGTAATGACGGTTACCTCAGTGATGACGGTCACCAATTGAAAGAGATCCTTCGTGGATGTAATGGAATGTGTCCTTCGTAGACTTTTAGGTAAAGTGTGCCTTGTGGACTGTAATGTAATGTGTCCTCTATGGGCTTAAATGAATGAAAGTAAAGAGTGAAAGTGTCTTTCGTGGACTATAAATGAATGAAAGTAAATGCTTGAAATAAGTAACAAAGTATAGAAAGGGCCAAGTATAATGTTGCATGTTGTATTGTAATGTATTTACTTAGTAGTATAATGTATGTTTAAATTAAATGAGTTTTATATGAATATCATGATAATGAAAGGTTACTTAGTAAATGTTTTCAAAACTTGAACTCAACAGCGTTAACTGACTATTTTAGTATGCACATCAGTTAATAAAGAAAAGAAGCATGTTTAAAGCAGAAAGAGCTTGGAATGAATGGCTAGGTGGCTGCTGCTATTGAAGACTGACATCCCCAATAACTACTTTACGAATGATGAATCACATTATGCTAAAAGTTTTAATTGACTCTGAATTGTAATAGACTTCCATTGTTACCTTTAAATGTTTAGATTCAAGGTTTAAGAACTATGTTTATGCTATGTATGTCAACTAAGAGAGGTACCTGGTTTGGGTCCTTTCATACTTCTAAGCACATGACATAGAAGTGTTGACCAACTACCCACTACAACATACCCTAAAGAAACTAGAATTATCAAGACTCCTAGCACGATGGGCGATAGAGTTGGGTGTGTTCGACCTGGAATTTAAACCATGTACGAATGTTAAAGGTTAGATCATCACTGATTTCGTAACTGAGATTCCCGATGTAACTTACGTAGAAGAAAATATTGCGGAAGAAACTGCAAGAGACCCCCCCCCCCCACAAGAAAAGGAGAGATTTGGAGGTTGTATACGGATGGCGCTTCTTGTCTGGAAGGAACAGGAGTGGGACTCCTTTTAATTATCCCAGCGGGTGTGGAATCCACTCTCGCACTGAAATTGGCCTTTAAAACATCAAATAATGAAACTGAATATGAAGCGCTGATAGCATGCTTTAAGATGGCAATCAAACAAGGGGTGCGGGTTATACGGGCACATGTTGACTCCCTTCTGGTCGCAAATCAATGCAATGACACATACGAGGCTGGAGACTCACACCTGACAAGATACCTCCAAGTATGCAAAGAATTGGTGAAAAGTTTCCAACATTGTGGGATAGTTCACATTCCCAGAAGCAAAAATAAAAAGGCAGACGCCCTGAGCAAGATGTACCGAGCTTTTAGGATCCCGCCAAAGTAATCACTATGGAAGAATTACAAGCATCAGCCATAACAGGAGCAGCCGTTAATATGATCCAACAGGAAAAAGACACTTGGATGACTCCCATCATTCAATATCTCACAAAAGAAGAGTTACTTGCAAATTAAGTTGTCGCTAACAAATTAAGGAGCAATACCACTATGAATTAGATGTAGGATGATATTCTTTAATGTGGTCCGGCAATCTCTAAGATTGTGTCCTTGAGGCCACAAAAGCATATGTAAATACATCCTCATTCAAACATAAACCCAAACCCCCAAAATGGTCGGAAATGATGCCAACCTCTATTTAAAATCCCAAAAAAGCACCCCCACAAACCATGATATCCTCGATCACCCCCGAAGGCCCTTGTCAAAAACAGAAACAGCTTCCCCCTACAAACATAGGCTGGAATGTTCTAAGACCGAACAACAGCTTTGTGACTCCCATACACAAGCGAAGCAAAAGGAGCTCGTGTTGAGGGTCCCGCAGACGTGGGAGACAACTCATAAGTTCCATCGCACAAGAAACCCTTTTTACAGCCAAACTATTGATGAACCCCGCATCTCGACTAACGGCGCCGTAAGGAGTTTCCACCTAGCACCGGCCTTCCAATCCCACAAGGGAACAAACCATCCTGCACCTTTACCCCCATTAAACGACGGCCAAAATACTTTCATTTTCTTGACGTTGAGTTCAAGGCCCAAACAGGGCCCCTCAAACCTGATAATAGCTAAGGCTTTAGCCACCTCTTTAACGTCTCCGATAATTGTACCATCATCGATGTACCAAACATGGAAGAGAAGCTTGAAGCAATCCCTGCTCCGGTGAACGAGCGGATTCAAAACTAAGGCAAAAAGAATAGGCCCCAAAGGGTCCCCCTGCTGAACTCAGTGGTGGACCAAATACGATCATCACCCACATATAACTTAGCATGCTTCCCATATAAAAAATCCACCAATAGGGAAATGGACGGGCATCGAGTCTGAACCTCATGCATGAGTGCAGTCCTATCCACCAAGTTGAAGGCATTGGAGAAATCGACGGTAAGCATAGCCAACGATCCATTCAAGTAAAACTCATTTAAAAACTTATTCGCGTTATGGAGCACAACCTCTGCCCCACTCGGGACTCCCACCCCATATTGAAAGTCAAAAAGATATTTAGCCATCTCCTTCCCAACACCCCTCATAGCCATCTTAGAGACCAGCCTCCTCCAGATAGCACCTAGGACAATAGGTCTAATCCCGTTGTCCGGTTTGAGCAACGACGTGAGGGTGGCAGACGCAATGAACTCCGCCAAAGCCCTAGGGCAGCTCCCCCAAAAACATAAATTAACCACCACAGAAATAGTCTTAAGCAACCCAACGGCGATCGCAGACCCCTATCCAATAAAAGCATCTAAAATGTGTTGGGCCCTCGATACGTATTCCATTTAAGAAAAGAATACCTAGCCGTCGAAGTAACAAAATTTATTTAAGAGTATTAACTTATTTAAGGAATTCAAGTTACAATTTATTTTGGTAGATCTGAAATTACCGGTAATTGGGGAATCCAACTCTGCTTCCAAGTTTCTAAAATTCTGTTGCGTATTTTCAAATGTTCTCACTCTAGTCCTAAGCCGAAATTCCTATAGTCAAAGTTCATAAAGTCAATGTCCGATTGAACGGAATTGTCTTTACTTAAATCTAACACCAAACAAATGTGAATGATTCTAACTGGCCAGAATTAACTTGCTTCAAGACCAACTCAAACCCCCGCACTTATGAAGTTTGCTGCATATATGCACAGAAAAATTAACAAGTCTTTCAAATAGGAGCATGTATGGCATCGACCTGGTCAAATATTTTTTTGAGCTGTAATATCTTAACGGTTGCAAGAACTAATGTGATAATCTATTTCTGAAATAATTAATTCTTTCATATTCTAAACATGATCCTATGTTTAAATTCATACATGACGTGAATAAACCGTACACAATTTCGTTAATACATCTATGATTATTTTCTTCAATTTTAATTTTAAGAACTTGACAATTATATTTTTTAATATACTAAATATAAATTTTATATTAAAACTCATATTATACGAGTATGTAAACCAGTAACTAACATATAAATGAGTTAAAAGGATGTTCGACAGAATTTGTTGTCATATCAATTTATATTCGTAGCATTCATTTTTAATTTGAACTTCGATTCATTTAGATGCTATTACGTTGTGTTATAGTGGTTTATAATAAACTCAACTTTTTTCATATTAGTAAATCCAGTTAATAAATGTAAGAAATAAAGTTATAGTTAATACGTATTAAATATATATTTTTAAGTATGGAAGGAAAAGTTGAACTTAGTTTTTTTAAGGCAAACACACCCTTTTAAAACGACTTCTAAAATTAATCTATTGTCCACTTATAAGACTTGAACTAGCACCACTTTGTCAGAGAAAAACGTCATGTACCACTACGCCAAGAAGCCATCGACAAAAATTGAATTTAGTTAATATACTTATACTCTAATGATAATAAGAGATTAGACTTTTTCAAGTTTGCAAATATTAAATATATCTTTTAATACACACACGTGAACGTATTCAAATGGCTGAATCAAAACAAAGTTTCAATCAAATGTCTGAATCAAATGATTCGGTCGTCAAGCTTAAAAGCTTTGCAATTGTTTATCAAATCAATCAAAAACTATCAAACTAAACTATCCAAACCCTATTTAAACTACACAAAAGATAATTTAAGAAACTAAATCACACAATTTAAAATTCGAGTAAACAAAACAAATAAGAGATCATGATGAGGTCAAACGGCCTAAATTCGTTTCCGCCTCCACCACCGAACCAAAACCCGAATCCATGGACTCGAGTCGGATCCACATTACACAACCGAACTGATTCCGAGGTCAAACGGCCTAAATACCCAACCACCCTTGAGCCCGTTACCGAATACCCCAGACTAGCCCGTGGATTCTCCTGCATCATCTTTATAATATACCAACTATAGATGTTTTTAAACCCACGTCGATTGTTGGGCTAGCTAGTAGAAAAACATGTATATTTTCTACAAAAGCTTTCGACAAGTTAGCAACAAAAGAAATTTCTCACAAGTTAGCGACAACTTTCCGACAAAACAAAATAAAAAAAGTAACCATAAGATTTCCTATACTTTTCTGACAAATTTTTTAAATAAGTTAACTTATTTATTTATTAAATTCGTTGGAATATTGTCGGAAATTACCGACGAAAAGCTTTTGTCGCTAATTCATCTGAAAATTAGTCGGGACTTTGTCGGAAAAAACATTTCCTACGGTTTTTTTTTTCCAACAAACACTTTTTGTTGGAAACTTGTCACTAACGGCCAATTCTAACAAATTTCCCATGAAATATGTTATCGTAAATTTTTCAGTTTTTTGGTAGTGTAGGGTGTTCACGGGTCAGCGCGTTAACGGGTTTCGGGCCAATAAAGATTTGTTTTAAATGGATGGGTCAGCCTGTAGTTTATTTATTTTGCCATGTTTTTTTTATGTTTTATTAGAGTCTTGGGTTAAGTTATGGGTTATCTTTACTAGATTTTAGGAGCGGGTTATTGGCACGTTTATGCTACATGTTTGATTGTTTGGGTCTATATAGTCGCAGGTCTTAGGGTTAGAAAAGATGTTTTTTGTTCTCTGTAGTTCACGTTCAATCAAATAGAAAGAGTCGAGCATTGTTGTGTTCTATCGTTATGTTTTTCTTGTTGTTTTGTTCATCAAGTAGGGCCTGAAACAACACTTGGTATTCATATAAAGTAAGCTTTTCCCGCTGCAAAATGGTGTATAAAACTAAAACCAACTAGCTACAGTTAAAAGCATTTCAGTTTGAATATATGATTAATTACTTCAAGTAAAACTCAAATTGATTAAAGACGTCCTTGAAATGAATTGCATGAAGCAAAAAATCGGTTAATGTTTTTTCATGTTACTTGATCTGATCTTATTCTTCTGGTGTATTTCTATCTATATATAACACATATATGACTTGTTTGGGTTCCGTCTTTCAATTTATGATGCTTAGAATTCATCCAAGTGGATCATATCACCATTACTGAACCAAGAATTACGTTCAATATCGACGGTCGAATACCCAATTAATCTGAAACGTGTTAAACAAGCTAATTATAGGTCTGTCTAGAATATACTGAACCAAGAATTACGTTCAATATCGACGGTCGAATACTCAATTAATCTGAAACGTGTTAAACAAGCTAATTATAGGTCTGTCTAGAATATGAAATAATGCTACCTATTTTATATTCTACCTTTACCCATTCAAACGGCAATAAATTAATGTTATGCAGAAATATATGGTTCTCTGAATTTTTTTTCATTTTTTATTCTTGAAAACGGTTACTTGCTGTGTTAGTTGTTAGGTCAATAATAGTTCATAATTTTAAAATGTGACTGAGCCAAAAATACTAAAATTTTAAACGTAACTTAAGTTTATGACTAGCCTCATTGATCAGTAACCTCTATCTAAAAAGACAATGTCTTAATTACATCACTATTGAGAGCTAATTATTACGTATCTCATTTATCCAAAAAACATTTATTCCATCTTAAACTAAGTGTAGTAGGTTAACGTCCACGTACACCTCAGCAAAGAAGAGGCGATGAACACCATTACGCGGGCGCCAAGGGTGGGGCGTCGTGGCTTTAACGAGCGTGAGGGACAGAGAGGGGTTGGTGGTTAGGTGGACCAATGAGCCAAGAGTGTGGGGCGTTATGGCATTAGCGGGCTACACATAGTCTTAAGTTGTAAACTAAACTCAAAGTTACTCCGGTATTCAATGTTTAAGAAATGTCTAAAAAGTAATTAAGGATGAGGTTTAGGGGGTGTTTGGGATTCCATCTGAAAACTACTTATTGACTTATGCCATAAGTTAATAAGTTATAAGTAATAAGTAAGAATGGACTTACTTCTTGAAAATGGTATAAGTAGGCTAAATAAGTAGCTTTCCCAAACACCTTATTAACTTATATAAGTTAATAAGTAGGGTAAATAAGTAATCCCAAACACCCCCTTAGTTATCAAAATATATACTTATTTTACTACGTATAGTACGGCTGAGATTGCAAATGTCAACCGGAATTTGGATTGAATGTGTCAACTTCAACTATTTTTTTAACTAAATTGAATTAGTCGCCATGTTCAAAGAACAAGAATGATGAATGCTTAAGACAATATTATAAGTCAACCCGTGTATATTATATTCTGAGGGCTCGGTCTTACATAAAGCCTTCAAGTCCATATATATTAAAAATATATATCCCATACATCTTCAACATCACAAAATATTTTTCACTATCACACGCGTTGCACCCAGAGTTATCCACAGTGTTTTAGTTATAATTCCTTATGATATTCAGTATATATGGACCAAAAGAGCCTGTAACTTAGTCAAACTAAATGTGATTTTAGTTTGGTTGGATTTAAAACCCATGTAATGAACTTGGTTTTCTGATTGATTTTCATACTAATTAACATTTTAGATAATGAAAAAATATATGATCAAATTCTAGGTTACCAATCTTGGATGACCAATGGTAATTTAACCACAAACTAAAAAAAAGTGGATTCATTTTGTATCCACATGTTAATTACTCGTACCACCACATTTTGTTACAATACTATTCATTTTTCTACTTAGGATTAGCGAGAACTTTCTAATCATCATGTTAACTTCCTAAACAAGTAATTGAAGCAGTGAAAAGTATATTCGGCTAGATGGCAATCGTTTGATCGGTTTTAAGAAGATAAATTTACACCAACATGCAAACAGCTCACCTAACTACTAATTAAGTATAGATCACTTGATTCTTTGTGTTGGAATATATTGTTAAAAGTCAACAAGGAACTGTTTAGGGTTGTTATCGATGAGCTTCGTTTGTAATGGTTTATCGGTAGTAATTTCCCCTTATTATTGACCGCAAGTAAAGTAACTGATTTTGGTTTCATCTCCACCATCAAAACCCACGTTCTTTTGATCCCAGCCGTGTTAATTCGAACCGTTTCACTTTTGAGGCGGTTTCTCCGATCTTTCCTCCCACGTCGCTTCCCTTCATCGCGGAACACAAAGTTGAGCTTAGCGAGTTAAAATCCGATTTGTTTAAGATATCTCGATTGTATGGCGAGAGCGATGATGGCAGGGAAGATTTGGGGGAGAAAATCTGAGGTCTTCTTCTTCGCAATCAGTTGGATGCATAGACCCAAATTCCTAGAATTCTTATCGATTCAGGAGATAATTTCATCTATTTAAAACCCTAATTTGCATTTTTTCTTTATTGGACAGATCACATACGGATTTAGTGAAATCTGATGGAAGAATGGACGGATGGTTGTACCTCATTCGAACCAACCGGTTTGTATTACTATACTCTCGCAATCTGTATTTCATCCACGAAGAAAGTTCCCTTTACTATATTTTTTTTCTTTAGGCCGATGAGGGCGAAGAAACTTACATATGCAGAGTTGTTGAAATGTTTGAAGGATTTGATAAGAAACCTTACGTTTGTGCTCAATGGTTTTATCCAAGGATACGGTAATCTGTATTCTAACAAGATGAGCTCAATTTAATTTTTGATATATGGCCCTTATACTTGTATTTCTATTTCAACTTCAAGTCATTCAAGGTTGTTATAAACATATAGATGTTAAACGTATATTTCTTTCTGAAATAAGAAAAGCTTAAATTTGTGCAAGTTCCTTTAGATGTAAGAACTCTGGCTTTACATTTTGAGAGTTTGAAACTAGTATGCTATGTTTATTTAACTCTGATGGAAATGAGTCTGATTCAACTGTATATTATGAGTCTGACTCTAATGCAGTTGTTATTAAAGTCTCCAAAGTTAAAGAGAACAAAAGATCTGAAATGAGAATGCTAGACATTTATTCAAGATGTGGTGCAATGTCTACTGGGCTTTGCTTAGGTGCTAATATGGCAGATGTTAATCTTGTCACGGTAGGCCTTGATTTTGTAACTATTTTGTTTTTTTAGTATCATGGGTCTAGAGAAATTTTTATATATTTATCATTGCTGAGATGAGCTGTTGATTTAAATAAATATGCATGTGAAAGTTTGAAGCTGAATCATCTAGAAACAGAGGTGTCTGTCATTTGCCATACTTTTTGCATTTGATTTTAAATTCGTTTTATTTATGGTGCTGCAAACTATGCTTTTGTATGGGAGAAATTAGGCAGCGAAATATTTTCTGTTGTTGCTAAAGGAGTGGGAAAAGCTTTGCAGGTTCTTTTCTTTAGTCAGGGATGGGGATCCTATGAGTGTTGAAAAGTTGAAACAGAAAACGACGAAGAAGAAGATGATGATGATGATATTGGTGAAGAAGTATTTGAAATTGATTCTTTAATTTATTTTTTATTTAATTCTTATTCAACATGTTGCTTTATTCTTCATTTTATCATCTTATGATTATTTTCAATCCTATTTTTTTGAAGCACAGGAATAGTGAAGGTTAGATTGAGCCACCAGGAATGCACATGATATACCTTCCATATTCTGATAATATAAGGCCCATTGAAGAGGCAATAAAAAACTTTGGTTTTATGATGATGATGATGTGCTTTTATGGCATTCTAGCTTTATAAATTATAAAGCTGTAAATATGATCACAATATACTTTCTGGAAATTAATCATCAAAATGATTATGTAGCAAGCACCTGGCATAAACTTGCTATTTTCAGTTCAGCTCAGAACTTGTCCAACTGACGTTTGCAAGGTACTATGATCTTATATTGTTGAACTTAACTTTGCAGAATTCTGGACTAAACTATTGTTAAAACTTTATCTTTCTTGATGTTTCAGAAACTTAGATTATGTTCTCAATTGATACACCAATTTGATAATGAAAGTTCAATGGTGACACTTGATGGTGCTTTGAGTACTTCATGGCTTAAATCAAAGAAAACCAACACCTACATTGTTTTTCCTCAAGAAAGTGGATCTGAGAGCAATTGTGACACATTTTATTCATGTTTATAATTAAGTTATGTTCATGGATCTGTGTTGCAGCTTGTGGGTTCTTATTTAGTTCATGCAACATCTTAGGAGCTATATGGAAGGTACTTTTATTGTTGTCTTTTAAATGTTGAAATTTTGCCTTTTTTATTGTTAATGGGTCGAATCATGGTATGTTTATCTCAACGGACCCATATGCATAAAATAAGGCAAAAAATATTAGCTTAAAAGAAAATGGGTTATAAAAGTGTCGTCTGAATCATTTTTTCAAAAATATTATATTGCAATTGAAATGCAGTTGTAACCATATTAATGGGTTAATCCGACCCGACCTGTTTTGGAGTGACGCTATCATGCCGATTTTTGTCTGTTTTGCTTTTGTTGCATTACTCTAAAGATAGTTGTGCTTCAGGTTTCATAAAATTGCAATTTCAGAAAAAAATTGGATAGAAGTAGATGCAAATTATGTAAAAAAATATTTTCATTATGTTGTGGTTTTCTGATCCAAAGTCAAATTTGGGTGCGGACAGAGAGTAGGGGTAAGTATCTAAGATAAACATATTTTCACTATATCAAATATATTTGCATTTTATTCTACTCCTTTATTTAGCATAACAAAACTTTGACCTTTTGACTTTCTTGATTATCTCTCTTTTTATTTTTTATTTTTTTTTTATTTTTTTTACATTAAAGGCTTCACTAGAAACATGCTTCAAGAATGAATCGTAGGTTATTTGTGACTTTTCCACTTTGGCATGTTCATGAAGATAAGATAAGACTAATGGTTCGAGTATACCATTGTTGCGTCCTGCGTTTAGTTTATTTAACCTACCTCTAAATAATTAGTCTTTTTATTTAAACATTAACACCAAACTAACATGGATTTATTTGCTTATGTAGAAGGAAAGTGAATTAAAAGGCCAAGAGCTAGAAAATGATGTATATAACAACGTTACAATTGAGTTATGTTGCTCTTATTAAAAAAATCCTAAAGCATGATAATCTCACGTTCATACTATACCTTCATTAAATTCATTGGTGTTATAACCATTATTACACACAAAATATACTCGTCCGGTTATTTGCATAAGGTATGTATTAATGATTTTGAATGTATAAAAGCCTTTTACTTATACTTCATATTTGTATTTGTGTTGATCAAGTACTTTGTATTTGGGTTATCAAGCATAATCGTATTAGCAATACTTGATATAGAAGACATACGAGCAACCCAAATACAAAGATAAAGTACAAATGAAAGTCTTTTATACATTCAAAATCATTAATACATACACCTTGTCTAATTTTGCTTACAATTCAAAGAGACAACTATTCCATATTAAAAAATATGTCAAAGCGCGCCGACCACCGGACGGGTATAAAACCAGTTAAAGTCAAAGAAAAGTCAACAAGGAACTGTTTAGGGTTGTTATCGATGAGCTTCGTTTGTAATGGTTTATCGGTAGTAATTAAAGTTGTTTAGCCGAAACTTGTGAGATTGGTAGGAACTTAATTGGTGATCAACACCAGAGCCGGTCCTGATAATTCGAATGTCTTACACGAGCCGAAAAAAAAGGCCCATAACGAAATATATAATTTTATAAAAGGCCAATAATTTTTTTTTAAAGCCTCGAAAATTATATATATATATATATATATATGGTATATATATATATGGTATATATATATATATGGTATATATATATGTGTGGTATATATAGGGTGAAAACTCATATGAGTTGTGAAAACTCATGAAAACTCTACGTAACAACTTTATTTATTTATTTTTAAAATATGCTAGTTTTGTTACATATTTTCGTCACTTTTAAAAAAAAAAATCAAAAAAGCGCCGAAGATTTTTTTTTAAAAAAAAGATGTAACAATTGTAAAAAAAAAAACCCGTTTTTATGTTGTTACATACGTAACAACACTGAAACGGTAATTTTTTTTAAATTGTTACATCTTTTTTTTTAAAAAAATCCTTTGGCTGTTTTTTTTATTTTTTATTTTTATAAAAATTGACGAAAATATGTAACAAAACTACCCTATTTTAAAAAAAATAAAGTTGTTACATAGAGTGTTCATAGAGTTTTCACAACTCATATGGGTTTTCATTCTAGCATAACCCTATATATATAGGGGAGAGTTCTAGAGAAAACCACAAGTTAGGCGAAAACCAAGAAAATCATTAAAAAAATCAATTTTAACCAATCATATAATAATATTTATTTTTTATTTTATTTTTATTTATTTATAAGAGTATCAATGTAATATTAAACATTTTTACCAAAAAACATTTTTACACATAGTGTTACGTATACGTAAAATAAAACAAAAAAGTTACGGTTACGTATACGTAAATCAAAAAAATTTGCTTTTGGATACGAATACGTAAATAAAAAATTGCCTGAAATGATACGGTTTTCTCTTGATTCTTCCCATATATATATATATATATATATAGGGGAGTGTTCCAGAGAAAACCACAAGTTAGGCGAAAACCGCGAAAACCACTAAAAAAACCAATTTTACCCAATCATATAATAATATTTATTTTTTGTTTTATTTTTTTTTTTTTTATTTATAAGATTATCAATGTAATATTAAACATTTTTACCACAAAACATTTTTACACATAGTGTTACGTATAAGTAAACATAAAACAAAAAATTGTGGTTACGTATACGTAAATCAAAAAAATTATTTTTGGATACGTATACGTAAATAAAAAAATGCCTGAAATGATGTGGTTTTCTTGGTTTTCGCCTAACTTTGTGGTTTTCTCTTGATCCCTCCCCTATATATATATATATATATATATATATATATATATAATCTTTTTTTGGGACCCCTCAAAATGTTAAGCCTACTACGGTTGTGGGGCCGGCCCTGATCAACACGAAAGTTGTTGCTCGATGGTGTGTTAATTAGCGTTGATGGTTAGTGCGGAAAGAAGTGGGTTTCGATGGAAGTACAGTTGCTATTGAAGGTGAGTTACTGTTTTGCTAGGGAATAATTAACTGTACTCAGAGGTGTAGTTACTACTCACGATAATTAATAGTGATCGAGGGAACAAAAGATTCTCTTTGGCTTTTTAAGTTAAAACCGTTAAAGGTAGTTATGCAGATGTATATAAGCAGTGATTAAAGAATTCTTATAGATATTATTTTAATCATTACCATTCGATCATTACCATTTGTAATTCTTTGTACTGGATTTGATTTAATTTAGTCATTGTTAATGATCAATTTCTATTCAATTCATGTTTTTATTATTCATATTTTGTTCTTTGTTGTTAGAAGTTAATTAACTTTAACTTATTCATCCATTTTTAAAATTTAGTATTATCTCTATGTCCTAATATTGTTTTGGATTGTAAATTTACTAAAAATCATATTCTAAGGGTATTATTTTGTTCGTAATCGCTGTCATTTTGTGCGTAGGGTTAGTTTAGAAACAGTCAAGTGTGATGGATTGCAGCCACACAAATGCAAATACATATTTTTTTATAGATGCCATTTTTACGTGTCTTAAAGCTACAATAAACCAAAGATGGGGAAACTGATTCCGTGGATGTATGACTTGTTCAACAAACGGCCGTGGACTTGTTAAAAACGAAAAAAAAGATGGTTTTTCTCCCATCTTACCTTTTTTAACAGCTTTTTGGATCACTGACGGGCCACTGGCCCACCCGACCATCTCCATTACTCGAGTACGGAACCTTAGGGCTCTATGCTGGCACGTTCCTGAACGAAAGTTCATACATCAGTTCGTCCCCATCAGTCTCGAACCTGAGACACTACAAGAAATTGGGGTGTTTACCCACGCATAATTTACCTACACATGTGAATGTGTGGGTAAATACCTACACATGTTTGTATATGTATGGGTAATGGTTTATGATATCTTTTTGTAATGACTAACACTTAATATATGTTGCTAATACGTTTTAGCAACACTTTGAGTTGGTGGGAAAATTTTCCCCCAAAATTGACGATCAATTAAATGTTAAATTACCTACACATGTGGCAAATTTGTGACAACCGTGACTTTTACGGTCAACACCCGTGTTCGACGAGTTCGTATAATAATAATAATAATAATAATAATAATAGTATTATTATTATTATGTGAAATATACTTTCAAACGAAAGGAACTCGTTAGTGAACGAAAAATAATAGAAAGATTTATTTGGGTGTTATAATGTCAAAAATTTGATCAAGTTCTAGTTAATACGCGTTAACACCCGATTCAAACGATTTCGTAAATTTTAATTTAAATCCGAAAGGATATATATTTACGAGACGCAAGAACTCGAGGGAAAATAATAAATTATAATAAGTTATTTTTGGATAAAATAACGCCTCTATTTTTTTATTAGGTTCGTTTAAGCGAGAAACCGGCACGCGATCGGAGACCACGAGGTATATAAATACCCCACTACCCTCTTTTTCTCTCATTTGATCAATTCATTGAGAGAAGTTAGAGAGAGAGAGGAGAGGGCTGGAGAGAATTCAGGTGGTGGTGGTGGTGGTGGTGGTCCGGTGGCGGCCGACGGCGGTCCGCGGTGGTCCGGCGGTGGCCGAAGGTTGTCGGAGATGCGGTTTTTCACCCGAAACCATTTCTCGACGCTAAGAACGCAATGGTAAGCTCAGATTTCTCTAAATCATTGCTTAAATTCGTGAAAAAGAGTTTTTAAAATCTGTCCAGAAAGTTTTATGCATGCGCAGTTTTAAAGATCGGACGATCCCCGGAAATCCGACCGTTATAAATGCATGAATTTTGGATATGATGTTGTCAACACATAGACGCAAAATCCTACTAGAGAATTTTTTTTATCAGAGCTCTCTAGGTATGCTTTTCATACCCTCGAATATGACTGATCGGATTTTCGGATTTGAAAAACTCGGTCTCAAAGAATCGTCGATCCTCGGAGATCCGACTGTTGGATCGTGACGATTTTTGGACAGTAGTTTCTTAGCACAAATATGAATGTTTTCACCATAAGAATGTCCGATCAGATGTTGGAAACGATATTTTTGAATATGAACAGATCATAACAGTTTATATGACCGACACAGGAAATTGATCGGGTTGCATGGCCATCAAAACGGCATTGCATGTCAATTTTGAGCATGTGTGAATGCTCGGGAGATAAAAACGATCCTAATGGTGTTTTTGGTTCATATTGCATGTGATACGGGAGGTTCCGCGTACGCGAACCATTTATACGGAAGGTATAAACTTTACCCGTTAAGCTTTGATTTTATGTTAGAATAAGTTTTATTAGTTATTGGTTGGGAATTGAACTCAAAAATATTTAGTATTGAGATATTTGGTATTTTTAATGGTTATACACCCAACCCTTGTTCACGTGTAACAAATAATGGAACTAATATATTTATTTTTATACAACAATTGTTTTGATGGATTTTTCTGAAAATGTGATCTAACACCCAAATTTATTTATAAACAGTAGTATTTATAAAAAAAGTTTGATTTGAAAATTTTGGTAAACAAACTCTTTATAAATTATTTATTAAAATTACTACAAGTTTAATACATGAAAATTGGGAAAAATACTTCTGAGTATTGAAAAATTCTGGAAACTGGACAGTGATTGTTATATGATGAACTAAGACTCCTGTCCAAATTTTATAAAAATTGGAGTTGTTTAAGTATGTGTTTAGTATTTATAAAGTTTAAACGGATGATTTAGGGTTTGTAAACTTCTGGATAAAATCAGGACTGGAAACTTGGTATGAGATCTTATATTGACTTAAAACTAGTATGATTAAAATTTGGTGAAGTTTTAATGTTTTTAACTATTTTTCCCGAATTTATAAAATTTTAATAATATTAAATTCATATTAAATAATCTGGATATTGGACAAATATGAAAATTGGTCAGAAATTTTTATTTATATATATGATCAATTGGTATAAATTTCAAGTAGTAACTTTATGTCTAAGTATTTGTTTTGGAATTATGGTCCATTTAAGTTTTATAAAAAGTTATTAATTTTGAAAATTTTTATATAAAATTGATTTTATAAAAATTCTATGGGATTTTGGACAGAAGTATAACCCCATTTAAAATATAAATTTTGGACTTTTAATTTGGGTGCTAAAATCACACTAAAAACCCTAATTTCGGATGAATCGAATTTTTAAACCGTAAACCTTATTTTACGCGCATAATCGCGTTTTTGGTCAAACGAAACTGTGACTTGAGATTTTTTCATATATGACATTATAACTACTGATATTCATTAATAAAATCTAAAACTTAAGGTTTCAAAGTCACGAATTTATATAAAAGCCGGTTTTACAACTTTTGAGCGGTTCGTACGTGTGTGCACGGGTTTTGGGTATGCAACCGTCTGCATAGCCACTTTTGAGTAGTAGACTCAGTTTTATACTTTAGGCGTCCTAAATGCTATTTTTTTATGTCTACTTGGTTAGTAGGACTCGGTTAGGACACCTGTTTTTACGGTTCTTGCGGATTTAGCCGTACCTTGGTAGCACTGAGTTGCTATCCACACTTTGCTTGCATTTGGCTGCTGGCCTTTGATAGAATTTGGATGTTAACCGTACTTTGCGGTTTTTGTTGACTATGTCACACTTATCACCGACGTTGTTCAGGTGAGTTTCGCGGCCCCACTTTTCAATTTTTACTGTTTTACGGGGGAAAGGCTATTTCACTCTACACGTTGTTACTTGGGATTAGGGTTACCTGGATTTACTTATGGATGTATTAAGTCCCCAATTTAACGCAATCAATTAGCTTGGATAGCCGGTGGGAATTATGAATAATACTATTTGGGTTGACACCCCCGCCCAGGGTTGGTCGCGCCAACCAGACTTGTAGGGTCATTTGGGCGCATAATTAGCCATAGTAGGTGTTCACATTCGACACCTAGATACAGGGGCAACAACTAGTCTAACGGTTTTGATTGTGGCTCAGGGTAATTATATCTTAACACGTGTATTTGATCATCTGCGGATGGTTACTATTACATTTTGAAATTTATTTACTTACTTTTTATAGAGTCGCAAAACCTGCGTACTCACAAACTATTTTTATAGTTGACCCGTTTTCGAAACATGCTTTTCAGGTAAACAGATATGGGGATAACGAACTTTAAACGGCTTGCTTTTGGGAAGAGTTATTATTATGTACTTTTGGTTGTAGTTGGGCATTTTAGACCCTTTGTATTGATTCGGAATTTTTCGTATATTTGTACTTTCGATAGAGGCATGTAGTATGGTTCAATGTAATGCACAATTTCCTTTTAGTTTCTCTTGTACTTGTGTTCAATGCGATATACCGGTTCCACTCCGTGTTTCCGCCTTCGGCGGGGTGTGACAAAATTTTCGTTATGTGTAGGTAAAGTATCTACAAATATATAAAAAAACTAAAATATGTGTGGGTAATTGATTATATTTTACCAACGCATAATATTTGTAAATAAATATGTAGATATATTAAGTAAACAAATTTTTATTTTATATTTTGAAAATGGCGTGGCAAAATAAATACCTACACATGTTTAAAAATGTACAACATGTGTAGGTATCGGATACATATTACATACACACTACATACACAAAATATGTTTAATTAAAATGTGTAGATAAAAGTAGAATGACATGGAAATAAGTATTTAAAATAAAAACTAAAACCTAATTAAAATAAGCAAATACCCACACATAATTTACACATGTAAATGTGTGGATAAATAGGGTTAGGTTCAAATGAGAACTCATAAATATTTGAGAACTCGTGAGAACTCGTCAAAAAACTAATTAATACCATTTTTTTTGTTTTCACTATCTTTATTATTAAAATATAACATAAAAAATTATTTATCTCTTCAATTAATTCATTCATTCTCTCTAAATTATCCTTAAAAAAATTTATATACATGTGTAAATGGTAAACACTTACACATGTGTAACTGGTAAACTTACACAAGTGTATATTTTTTTTAATATATGAAGACATGTAAATTTACATATATAAATTCATTTTTTATGTTGTATTCTAACAATAAAAATAGTAAAAACAAAAAAATAGTTTTGATTGATTTTTGACGAGTTCTCGCGAATTCTCAAAATATTTAGGAGTTCTCAAATGATACATTCCCTGGATAAATATCTATTCATGTTTGTATATGTGTGGGTAATAGTTGATGATATCTTTTCATAATGACTAACATTTAATATGTGTTGGTAATACGTTTTAGCCACACTTGGCGTTGGCGCGAAAATTCCCCCCCAAAAAAGACGATCGATTAAATGTTAAATTACACATGTGGCAAAATTTTGTGTTATGTGTAGGTAAAATTATCCACACATGTGTAAAAAAAACTAATATATGTGTGGATAATTTAATATGTTTTACCAACACAAAATATCCACAAATAGCAATTTCGACGCCGAATTTTTTTTAAGAGATGTACAGTTGTCATAATCGAAAATTATATATTAATATTATCCTAAACGATAATTAATAATAATTATTATTATAATGTATATATAAAAAAGTAGTGAATTGAAGGGAATAAAGGAGGAGTTGTTGGTAAGTAGGTATATGGCCCGTTTTAACCGATCCACTTTTGGCATACTTGGCCCATTTTAACTGGTCTACTTTTGTCCTCGTTGACGAAAAATTTTGGATCACTGGCACCCGACATGCAAAGTATATCATTTGCTGTTTAAAAGTGACCTTGTTGCTAAAAGATTAATAGGTACCTACATTATAAATATATTGATTAGAGCTATTCTTCCTCATACACCCTTTTAGTTTCAAGGGCAAATCATAAGGTGGCTTACGTAATTTTGAAAGCCTAATCAAGTAATGCGTGGAACTAATCGAAGCTTTAACGAAGACGAAAGACAAAGCCCTAATCAAGAAAATGAAGACGAAGCCAGTTGGCAGAGGCAAGGGCTGACGATGGCGGAGGCAGGGGCTGACGACTACGGAGGTGGCGGTAGGCTCGAATACTTTGAAAGTTCTGTTCGTCTATGTTGTTTCTACATGTTAATCTTAGATCCCTTGGAACACACTACACCTTAGTTGAGTTTTTAATTGACTTTGAATCTGGAAACCTACTCTTGAAACTTGGGAAACCACTATACATGAAATAAATAAAAAAATTGAAGAGGATAAACAAACAATAAGATGAGTGATTTAGATCGCCTTCTAGTACAGTCAACAACATACTCTAGAATTTGATTCTTGAAGACAATAAACATATATATAAATTGGTGATTTAAATGCAAACCCATTATGTTGCTAAGTCTCTAAATTCATGACTGATAAAGTGTCCCAGGTAAAAAACAATATTCAAAGTAATTTACAAGAAAATATACCTTTAATGACACGCATTGCGTGTCATAAAAGGGGGTAGATGACACGCAGAAGCGTGTCAAGGATAGCCATGTCAAGAATGAAGATGACACGTATTTTGTGTGTCATCTTTTTATGACGCGCATTTATGACACACTTTTACGATGCCATGTCAAGAATGAAGATGACACGCATTTTGTGTGTCATGGTTAAAGGTGTTTAAAAAAAAATATTTTTTTATAGAATTACTAATTTCCAGTTTTCCACATTAATATCATAAAATAGTAATAAACATTTCATAATAAAAAATAAAATAAACATGAAAAAACAATCCATTTCATAAAAAACAAACAAACATTTAAAAGTAACAAAAGTCGATTACAAATTCTACGTAATATCAATACAAAGTTTCACCGAAAATGAAGTTTGATACAAAAGTCGACCATCTTCACGAACTCCATCAATATCAACATCAGTACATTCATTTTTCCTTCCCCCAACCTAAGAAAAAATGTGTAAACAAATAATTATCAAACATATATATATATATATATATATATATATATATATATATATATATATATATATATTAGTGTAAAATACTTACTCAAAAATTTGTTGTCATAACCATTTAAAAATTGAAGTCCCTTAATGTCATCCCATCAAGCATTACTTGTCCTTTAAAAAAGGTAACACCAAATTATGAATTATATAACTAATTAATGAATCTGAAAGAAAATACTAGCTTTTATTGACCTCAATTGTGAAGGTCATAGCAATGGAAGATATTGCAAAAGGAAGTACATCGGTTGGCTTCATTATTTAACTCATTATACACCAAATTAAAATTCTTTAGCAGGCCATAGACTCATGTTAAATTAATCATGTTAAAAATTAAATTAGTGAGTGCAAAGTGCCTTCATCTCAAAGTGTATTCCCTCAACAGTTTATCTAAAAATAGTACTGTTTTTTAGATACATGTGTATACCATCACTTTTTTCAAATACATCTGGTTCATATAATTACAAAACTGATTATTTAAAGTTTTGCAAGACAAAAAAAATATAAACATACAAATTGATTGTACAAGTAAAAATACTTTTCATTTTAAAAATATGTTGTATTAATCTGACAAGTAAGCAAGACGCAAAGGCAGCCATGATGATCTTTGTTTGATGCACCTGCAGAATTAATTTAACCCATCTGTTTAAATGGATCGTATTACGGATACCTCTCAAATAAGTTTGTGTTCTAGCAACGCTTACACACTAGCAGCAATTGAGTTTGCTAATGAGTTGAGATTATAACCTCCTTCTAATGACATAATAATCTTGCCCTTGCTAGACTTCATCTGCTAGACAATCACCAAACACCAGAAATATCATTAAAATATATGTTCCAAGAAGTTATTTGTTTTACTTCAAACAAAGGCAAGCTTACACACTTTTACATCAAGTGATATTAAGGGCATGCTATTCATGTAAAGCTGAGAACACATTCCAATATTATTAGGTGCTAACCTTTTTCAACAGTATGTCAGTATAGGTGTGATACGAGAGCCTCCAAGAGGATCACCAATGGCTGTTCAAGGATACAATTTAAAGCTTCATATAATCATGGTCGATAAATTAAAAACACACACACATATATAATGTTCATTGGCAGTTAATAGAGTTGACATGTAGGGTTAAATTCTTATGCAACTAGGAGTAATACGTGGTCTGAGACAGCAAAATAATCTGCATCTCCACACTGACCGTTCTCCCATGGAACATTTATGTTATATCTGCCACCCGGTCCCTCACCAATCAAGATGTGTGAACCATCATCACCAGTCGAATGAAAGCTCTAATACTAATGCCTGCACGTTGCAGTGTATACTACAAATAAGCATGACAAAGATGCAGAACTTGAGAATCAAAACAATTTACGATTTGCAGAAAGAGTGAACAATTAAAAATAAACAAAAGTGGGATCTACATATGCGAACCCTTTCTCTCCAAACCGGCGCAGGGCTCCTAGTTTCCACTAAAACACAATTTTTATAATTTCGAAAATTCCAACTTTATATATTTAAGAAACACAGAATCTCAATAATGTTGAACCATAAATAGCTATAATGCAGGAACAATTGCCACAATTTATTTATATACCATCATATGTTGAACCATAAATGGCTATAAATATATAGAACCTTCAGTGATCTTGGTTGGACCAATCACCTTACCATCTTAATTCAATGCAGCAGCCACTGCTTGATACTGAGGTGTAATCGGTTGTAACGGTTGTTGTGGGGATGATTTTTGATGTGGTGTAACCAAAGCCCCCTGCGCAGTATAGTACACACTAACACCATATTTTAAACAAAACAGAACCATTAAGTTTTAACCAGAAGAATTATGAACAAACTAAGAGAGAATTAACTAACCTAGGGGTATTCATACGATAATTAAATCAATCCCTAATCACTCCTGCACACCTTCATTGGCAGTTAGTAGAGTTGAACTGCATTAAATTCTGCTGAGTTACGAATGGGTGTACATGTAATATTAGCCCTAATTTTTCTATCAGCACGTATCAAATTTCTCCTGAACTTTCGATGAATCAAAATAAATTATCATTCAATTGCTGAGTTAAATCGGAGCATCAATTTCTTCTGCATCTCTTCAAAATCGAAGGATTCATTACAGCTACACACAAATAAAATAAATCACACTGCTAATTGGTATGAAATCAAACAGGTACTAATCGTTCTAATGAAAGTTAGGCAAATTAGAAGAAAAAATGAAAGTTCAATCCAACAAAGAGCTTAAGAAATCAGCGGTATGTACGTGAGCCCTAAACGAGGAAATTAGAAATCCAAAGACATGAAACGTAAATGCAATTACCTGTAAAACTTTTTTTGAACAGAAATTACTTGTAAATGAGATGCAAAATATTCTTCTTCAATTGGGGATGGAGATGGTGACTAGGAAACATCGGAATGTCCAGTTGAGACACATGTCAATTAGATTTTTGCCCTATTCAGCTTCTCAAAGGAGCGGTGGTGGCGAGGATAGATGCGTCGGAAGAAAGGAACGGGATGAAGGGTTAGGTTAGGTGCGTAGATTTGAGGCAAAGAACATCAAAAGGTATATATGCGACGGAGGACGATATCATGATAGTTGGTGTTGGAACCCTAGCTTCAATCGACCCTAGCTTCATCGAACAATGACGTCCAAAATTAGTTGGTGTCGGAACCCTAGTTTCAATCGAAACTGGTAGTGAAGACGAACCATAGCGCAGAATCGGGATCTCTGGGATCTTCAATCGAGGGAATGAAGCAGAATGAGGGAGGATACAAGTTAAACCCTAGCGCATGTATAATTGGGATCTTTTTAGATGCGCGCGCGGAGAGACTAAAGAGCGAGATATAAGAAATTATAACACGATAGATAAAAGATGACACGCATATATTAAAAGTGTATCCCGTTCCTTTTTTTTAGTATATGACATTAAAACGATGACACATTTTTTTGCGTGTCATAGTTTGCGTGTCATTAAAGCCCAATTTTCTAGTAGTAACATTCCCTTAAGTTGAAAACTATCTAACAATTCATGTTATTGAATTCGGTCTAATATTTTATGTTTTATTTGGTTGTATGTTTTTAAAGGAAAATGCAAAAAAGAAGGCTATGACACGTGGAAAGCGAAACTAGATAGTAGAAATGGCTTGAAGGGTACAATACACTATCATCTTAAGTATGGACAGGATTTGGGTTCTTCATTGGTTCAACTTGAGACTTGGCGGCTTACACATTGGGATGTAGAAAAAGGTTTGATATCTACAGATGCGACTGCAACATATGTACGGTTACTAATTTCTATTGCTAAATATTATTTATTTGGTAAATAGTTAATTTATTTTACTCGTTTTCTTTTTTCCGCAAACAGGAAGACATGATGAAGCTGAGAAACCAACATTCTGTGGAATCAATGAGCGACAAGTCGATTCTTGAGAAGGTACTTGGATGAAGCGTTGTTCGTTTGCATGGGTGAGGATGTGATCCAACTATTGCTAGTAACACCAAGGGTACTACTCAGAAATCAAAGCGTCCTACTTATGACGAACTAGTGGATGAACTTTAAACACGGAAAGGTAAATGTGCAATTATGGAACAAACACTGATTGAGAGTAATATCATGCCTTCTTCACCAAGCATATCATGACCATCTTAAGATGATATATTAGAGTGTGGTGAAAACATCAATAAGTGAAGTAGTTTTAGTATTTTCTATAAACTTGTAGTGACTTATGAATAGTTTTGTTAGTTTAAGTATTTCAATTTCTATAACTAGTACTTTCTTTTTGTGGTTTGAACGATAATATTTCAACATTTTTAGTTAAGAATGATAATTTTGGTCATATATGTTTCTATTTGCACCTAGAAATTTTGTATATGTTTGTATGTATTTGAAGATTATTATCTACATATATTGTGGTTAATGTCCACACAAAAATATATTTTTACCAACACATCTGTATTTTTTTCTACTCATACTAAAATCAATATCTACACATTTACCACTTTTACCTACACATAATATTACTTTTATCCACACATATATTTATTACACGTGTCAACAACACTTTGTACGGAAATGCCAAGTCATCATTATAGTCCACGTCATCTGCCACGTCATCTCTCACGCAAGCCGCCACATCAGTCGGTACCTAAACAAATTGGTATACTTTTAACCACACATATTAATTAGTTTTTGTCACACATATATGTGTAATTACAGCTTGCTATATACCGACAGATAATTGATGAGTGGGTAATGATCTATATCTACAGTCGCGAGGCTACACATCATGACAATTAATTTATATGTAGGTAAAGACAATTAACAACACATAATAGGCTTTTAGCTACACATACTATGTGTGAGTAAATACTCAAATTTCCTGTAGTGAGACGACCACCCTCAGGAGAAAACCCACCTTAGGTGAAAAAACTCTCTGACCTAACATGGAACCCTTTTTTTATCGCAGGTAGGACTTGAACCCAAGACCTCCCCATGTTACTTGCGTCGAGTTCTGTGGCAGATGTGGTATAAAAACTTGATTGTCGGCATTACTTGCCGATAGTAAGAAGATGATATTAAAGTTGACATGTGATATCTCAAAAAAAAAATTAAAAATGAATGTTATTAAATTGGCTGGAGTTATCATTTTATAAATAAAAGTGATAAAAATAAATTAAAAACAAAAACTTTATTCCATTAAAATCGTAACTGAATAAGAGGTCATCCTTTTAAGAACCTAGGCCCCGTTTGCTTCACGGAATTCAAAGTAATGGAATTGGAACTCGAAAACTTTCATTCAAATTTTGTTTTTGGTTGGTCAACGTATGAATTGTAATTGAAATTAATTCCACCAAATTCTTTTAGTTGATGGAATTCAACAATCCTTCCACCCGGTGAACGAATGTTTTAAATGCAATGGAATTCTAACTAAAAGACAAAATATCCTTACATTTTTTTTTCTTTTACACATACCAAAGTCGCAAAAAAAATGAAGATGATGGAGCAGATAAACTTACGAACATAAATCCGGAAATGGAAACAGATACCAAGTCACCAACTACAATCCGTAAATTTACAAATCCAAAAATCAAATACAATAAAAAGAAAAAGAAGGTGATGAATCCTAACCTATTTTTGAAATATTCTATCTCATATGTATATATTTTAACGAGATGACAATTTAAGAAAAAAATAGACAGTATTTCTCTTTAACTCCCCGAATATGCATATAAACTGCATGAAAACCATATATTCTATCTCATATGTGTATATTTTAACGAGATGACAAATACATAGACCTACATACACATACATATACATAAATACAAACACGCACACATACATATACATACATACAAATATAAAAACACACACACATACAAATACATATACCTACATACAAACACACATACATACAAATATACAAACACACACATACAAATACATATATACTTACATACAAATACACATACACATATATATCCCTACAAACACATATACATATATATATATATATGGGAAGTTTTAAATACAAAGGTCTTATTTCATACGAAGCGTACGAAGGGATAGCAGGGCGTCGCGTGTTCTTTTTAATTTTGAGTGGGAGGGATTTTTTTGTCATTCTATTAGTTATTAATTATAAATGCGTAATTAAGTGATTTCATTAACAAAAACGTGATTCAATTGCCGAATCGTAGGATTCACAAAACTTGAAGTTGCAATTCACGTTTGAAATCACGTTGAAATAACACGTTTGAAATCCACGAAAAGTCATTTAAACATAATATATGACATAAAAGTCAATTCAATTTGTTGTTTCTAAAAGCGACGCAACTTTAATCCAACCGGCAGTGTAATATTCATGTAATCCCTTTTTTACTTAAATACAAACTTTCATATAAGGATCAATCTAGTGGCTCGCAAAGGAAAAACAGAGAAAAAATAAATGTAGGCAATCTTGTGTTGAATTTCAAAATCACGCACAAAGCGTGAATGCGTGATTAACAAAAAAATTGACTTTTTGCGTGATTACATGATTAAATCACGTTTTTTGCGTGATTATTAATAAATATTGATATTTATGCCCTTTTTAACCTGGATGACGCATTATTTTTTTCAAAGTAATTAGGTTGTGGCCCCTTCGTACGATTTGAGCCCTTTGTACGATAATCGTCCCATATATATATATATATATATATATATATATAGGGTGTGGTTCAAATGATAACAAAGTTTTATATGAAAACCATAAAAACTACATCTCAACCATTGATTGACTTTGATCAATGGTTGGTTTCATTTAATGGCAATACTTAAATATTAAGAGAAAAAAATAGTTATATTTAACGCAAAAGGATAATTTGGTAAACCAACACAATTTAATTTATGTAGAAATTAATTACTAATCCTTGAAAATCTCACATACACTCTCTCTCATATTATTTCAAGCTTAATAATTAAAAACTTATAAAAACTAATTCAAAACCAAAAAATTAATTTTTTTTATTTTACGTAACAATCATACCAAAAATAATAGTAGAACATAAAACTCGAGGCAAAAGTTGTTACGTATACATAGCCAAATATATATAGGGGTGAGTTATACTAAAAAGGAGATTTTGTCTAAAAAGTACATGTTTAGGCATGGTGTTATTAATTTTAGGCATGGTGTTTATATTTTATTTTTGTGAACATATTTAAAAATTAAAAAACACAATGCCTAAAATGAATGAACATCATACCTAAACATGTACTTTTTAGACTTTTTAGGAAAAATCTACTTCTTAGTTTAACCCAACTCTCTCTCTCTCTCTCTCTCTATATATATATATATATAGGTAGAGAGAGAGAGAGAGAGTTGGGTTAAACTAATAGGTAGATGTTACACTAGAAAGGAACAAAACCATAAAAAAAGTCTAGGAAGGAATTTTGGTCATTAGATCATTTTGATTTGTGGTGGAGATTAACGTGGTAGCATTTCTATAAATACTTGGAACTTAGAAACCTCAAGGAGTGGTAGAATAGGAAGATCCAACCTAAAAGTTTGCACATGCAAGTCACATGCATTTCCCTCATTTTTTTTAATCGTCCAAAACTTTTTTATACGTCATTATTTTTTTAAAAAAATTTCACCACAAAATCGAGCGTTTTTTTTATCTTTCCAATGAGTATGATATTGATATATTTGTATATTCTTTTAAATCGTTTTTATTTAAATTACCTTATAGTGGGTTCTTTTTCCAACATGATATTTTAGATCAATGGTGTTTTTAGTTGTGTGTTTTTCAACATGGTGTTTTTCTGGTTATGGTGTTTTTCAACTTAGAGTTTTTCTAGTCATGGTGTTTTATATGACATCCGGGGTTTTTAGGTTAACTCCGTTAGCACAAATCCATTAATTCTTAATCCTGTAAACTCAGTTACAAACCACAAGGATCATTTCTGCCCAAATTCTAACCCTAAGGACTAAATCTGCCATTTCCTTAAACCCACATGCATGAAAACTGCAGGGATTAGTTCTGCCAAGTCCTAAATCCTAATTTGTTGACCTACAAAGTCAAAATCAGGAGTTTTAGCTCATGTTGACTTTTACAAGTCAAACTTCCAACTACTTTGATCCAAATTCGTTTTCAATGCATCAATTCGTTCGAAATTGTAACTGATGTTGCACGTTGGTAGAATTAACGTCATAACCATCAAATAAAACACCATCATTGCATGAATTAAACCACTTAATGGCTAATCAAGTCCTAACCATCGACTATCATTGTATATCCATCGAATTCGACGAGCCCTTGTATCATACTCGTAAATCGAACATCTGCACACGACAAAAGAACTCTCCTGAAGCTTTTGCACACCCCTGTTTCATCGTAAAGGTAGCACCAGACCGCCGAGGATCATACCGGACACAATCGGCACCAGTTTTAGTCGAGAACCAACAATTCGATAGCCATTTTGGTAATCAAACACTTCCTTAGCCTTGTTTTAGTCTCTAGATTGAAAGCCCTATAATTAAGGGGTCTCATATCATTGTTTGAATCGAAATCCCAATTCTAGGGTTCATCGCAAACCAGTTTAATCGAGCTCTAATCTAAACACGTTTATAATTCAATTAACCTACACCATTAGACTCGTAATCATATGTATAATGAAAGCCCTATGGTAATTTGTTACTTTAACATCGAATTGATCTTGATCCAGAATCTAGGGTTTGTTCATAAATCAATTTAGGGGTTTTGGCCCTAGACTCAATATCAATCAAATTAAACCACGGGGATAGATTCGCAAGGTCTTAATCTGTAAAAGCCCTATGATTTCATCAGTTTCTAACATCAAATTCGATCGAATCAATTCTGGGTTCATAACTTGGGTTTGTGGCCTGTTTTTCTATAATCAAACGATCTTAAACTCCTTAATCTTGCAATTAAAACTAACTACATACTCGCCAAGACTCGATTAATGAAACCCCTTTACTGCTTTGATCAATCGCGAACAAAATTGGTGGAATCGGGACTGGATTCGAATGGGTATGCATATGGGAGGGATGAACACTGGACTTTTGTGTTAAAACCATTTGGAATCGGATTATGCCGCGATACCTTAGCGGGCAGGACTGGTTAAGAGTGTGTACTTGTGTGGGAGAGACCCGGGTTAGAGTTTCTCCACACCCTTTTATTTTTAAAATCAGTTTTTAATTATTATTTTAATATAAAACCAAACCCCATATTATTATATTATTATATTAATGTGTTTTAGCCCGGAAAACCACCCGTAGTCTCGGGTTGATTTGTAACCCATAAATTACTATTTTTATCCATTTATAAATAAATATATTTATATTATTTTCAACCCTATACTCCGATTAAAAATAATATATTATTATATTATTTTAACAACATTAATAAACTTTGTGTAACACTTCGAGCCTATAAATAATATGATTATTTATATTTTCACCCGCGTTTATATCCCCGAATAAAAATAATAGATTTATTATTTTTGTCACGTAATTAATTATCGCGTTATTTTTCTAAACTTAAAAATAATATAATAAACTATATTATTTTCCTAGACCATCTTTAAATAGCACAAACGCACGAATATATTTATTAATTAATATTATTCGTAATTAGAGACGTTCGGCACGAAACATATGTATCTTAATTATTATATTAAGAAGTCCTTTTCCCGTGGACAAATTCGTCTACTCGTTAATCATAAGCATGTTCTAGCACGTTCAAATCTTCTGTGTCGTCGTCACAAAAATCTCATGTGTCTCTAACTATTATGCTTATAATTCTAGGGCATACGTAAGCAGTTCCCAGGCAAACTCTCATGTTTTTCTAATTTCGTTCTTGTGTGGTGCTATCTACTCATACACAACTCAGGTGAGTTTACATAACCCCTTTTTCACTTTTACATTCTTTGGGGTGAAACATGATTACATTCAAACTATTTGCAAATATTACAATTCAAACCTTATGATCATGTGTGTAATTTGTGCCTTATGCCTGAACACTATTTGTGCAAATAACATTTAAAAACTTTTTTGTGCATAGTGCTAGTGCAATCATTAAATCTGTACAAAGCCGACATTATACAATGATAGATCTATTGAGTCTGACCAACCCACCCGGTTAGGGTGATTGTTGTCGAAAATACTTAAGGATAACTATTGTGTTATACCTATCACTTAAGGATAACTGTTGTGTTATGCCTAACACTTAAGGATAACCGTTGTGTTATGTCTATCAGTCACAAAGTTTGATTATACGCCCCAGTTTAAACTGTAGTGATTCTTCATAAATGCCTTATTAAACCATGATATCATATGAATTGTACACAAACTCTCGATATTACTTGTGGTGTCAAAACCTATGTATGCTCACCAACTATTTTTAGTTGACCATGTTTTCATCATGTTTCAGGTACTAGTGTATGAGATCATATGCAAGATGCTACATATAAGATTTGGACTTAGTGAACAAAGAAATTAAACATGTTGATATATCTAATCTTGGCTGTTGATTTGAACTATTGTAATGAAATCTTGATTTAATGAACATATGAAATTATAGTTGATCATGTGCTTATGGACAGTCTACACGTCCGCCCCGACGTATTCCGCCATCGGTTGGGGTGTGACATTTTACACTTGGGGGCCATTTTCAACATGTCGTTTTAGCTTTTTTGGTCATGATTTTTCAACATTACGATTAGTTTTTTATTTTATATTTATATATTTTTTTAAATCGTTTTTATTTAAATAACATTAAACTGGGTTTTTTCAACACGGTATTTTATATTTATAGTGTTTTCAACTAAGTGTTTTTCAACATAAAGTTTTTCAGGTCTTGGTGTTTTTCAACATGGTGTTTTTCTTGTCATGATGGTTTACATACGGGGGCCATTTTGAACATGACGTTTTAGCTTTTTTGGTCATGGTGTTTTCAACATTACAATTAGTTTTTTTATTATATATATATATATAAATATATGTATATATATATATATATATATATATTCTTTTAAATTGTTTTTATTTAAATAACATTAAAGTGGGTTTTTTTTTCAACATTGTGTTTTAGATCTGTGGTGTTATTCAACATAGAGTTTTTTAGGTTATGGTGTTTTTTAACATGGTGTTTTTGGTCTTGGTGTTTTCACATGACGTTTTAGTTTGTCATTGTGTTTTACAATTATGGCGTATAATTTATGTTGAACTGGACGTTTTAAAAAAAAAGGTAAAACACTATAAACTCAAACACGGCAAAACAATATTTGTATAGAAGTTAAAGTATAAAACACAATGAAAAACTAACCGTCGATTGAAATTTTACACCAAAAGTGTAAAACACCATGACAAAACAACATAAACATCATAAAATACATGTATATGGATGTTAAAATATAAAACACAATGTGTAAAATGCACAATTTCAAAAACCATGTGTAAAACTCAATAAAACACCATAAAAACTCACAATTTCAAACAACACTCGGTTGGTGTTTTTTTTAATATAGCAATACCATACTCGTTGTAAAGATAAAAAACGCTCGATTTTATGGTATAATTTAAAAAAATTAAAATAATGACGTATAAAAAGTTATGGACGTTTAAAAAAAGAGGGGGAAATGGCATGTTACTTGCATATGCATGTGCTGATTGAAGGTTTAATCTTGATTAAATATATAATCATTAATATTAATATATTAATTGTTTAGTTGAGTTTGTATTAGACTAGAATTGAGTCTGTTTATTTATTTGATTATTTAATTAAGTTTAAGTTCGGTTATGATTAGTATAGGTTTAGTATAAATAGAGGGTTAAGGGATCTTTGTATGGTGTGGTCTTTGATATTAATAAAAGTGTCGATCTTTTGATCAATATTGTCGGTGTTTTATTGTTCGAGTTTGATCCAATTATCCAAGAATTGGTATCAGAGCATCAGGCTCGGATCAGAGATCAAGCAAGGAAAGGGTGTGTCGTGTGATTGACAAGAACGGGGAGTTGGCAACGTGAAAGGAAAAAGAACCGATCGAAAAACTAAAATTAAGGAACAACAAGTTGGCTACTTGTTTTCATTGACGGTATCATAAAACGAGAAGTAAACAACCCTTCAATAATAAAAGCAAAATTAAATTCCTTGAAATTTACGTGATTGAGAAGGAAAGAAGCAGGCAATCAGGAGGAGAATTTTGGGAAGCAAGCAAGCACGTTAAGTTGCCGCCACTATATTATCAACGAGAATAAAAAAAGAAAAAAATAAAGCAAGCTAGCATGTGAAGAATTTGTGGCTGAGATTGAAGAAAGAAAAAGGTAAGAAGACGAAGGTTCTACATGAGCCAAGCAAGAAGACCGAGGTTCTGCGTGAGCCAGGGTTCTTCGTGAGCCAAAGATCGAGACCAAGGAGAGGTTCTGTGTGAGTCAGGAAAAAGAAGTTCTGTGTGAGCCAAGTGAAGAAGTTCTGTGTGAACTAAGTAGAAGAGTTCTGTGTGAAGTAAGGAAGAAGAGTTCTGCATGAACAAAGATTCTACGTGAATCGATTGAGAAGATGATACCAAAGAAAAAAAAGGCGTTCTGCGTGAGCGGGTTCTGTGTGAACAAAAGAAAAAGGAATCTGTGTAATTCAGTGGAACAAAGAAGGGGTAGAAAATTTCTGTGTGAAAAATAAACATGGTAGAGAAGGATATGAGACGATGGTTGCCGGTGGCACAATGGGTATTACAGGTGTTACGATCGAAGGGTATCAACCAAAGAGGCCGAATGAAGATGGTTGGTATTTCAATGGCTATGGATGGTGTTATGGTGGCTACGAGTATTCCGGTGGCTACTAGTGATGATGTTGCGACCACCAACTGTGGTAATATGTTTGTCGGAGAAGATTCGGCAAAGGCGGAAGTCAAATCGCAAGTTTTTGAGACTTCTAAAAAATCGTTTTTTCAATCAGATGAGATAAGTGACGAAAAAGAGAATAAGACGACGGTTGTGATGGAAAATAATGTCAAAATCTCGTCAGTTCAAAAAGCAAATTATATTGACGTAAATAAAGAGTTGGATGTTCGAGGTCAAAGTATTAGGCATGTGAAGAATAACCAAGCTGATAATTTGTTTTGTGATGAGCTACGAGACATGCCAAATAAATCATGTGGTAATGGAAAGATTGGAGATAGTGGGTCAGAGATGCATATCAAGCACACGAAACGAAAAGATAAAAGCATGGAAGGTAGTCCAAGAATCAAAATTAAAGAGATGCAGGCATTATTATGGATCGAGTATCTAGGAGGTACAAATTCAAGATTAAGGGGGAGAATGAAGGTTTAATCTTGATTAAATATATAATCATTAATATTAATATATTAATTGTTTAGTTGAGTTTGTATTAGACTAGAATTGAGTCTTTTATTTATTTGATTATTTAATTAAGTTTGAGTTCGGTTAGGATTAATATATGTTTAGTATAAATAGAGGGTTAAGGGATCTTTGTATGGTTTGGTCTTTGATATTAATAAAAGTGTCGATCTTTTGATCAATATTGTCGGTGTTTTATTGTTCGAGTTTGATCCAATTATCCAACACTGATTCAGGGATCTTGTGTTTTGACGCAAATACCCTTTCCCTCTTTTTCCCTTCTTAGACACGTGTCGCGCTGAGAATGCTTCCTACACTTTTTAGGCTTTTCTTCCTTTATAGCCTAACCCTCCTATATATATATATATATATATACACACACACACACACATATATATATATATATATATATATATACATACATATATATAGGGGATGGTTCCACTAAAAAGTGGTTTTTCGCTAAGAAATCCTAAGAATTGGGTCAAACGAACTCCGATTGAGCTTATTTCAGCGGCGTTGGAACCTTCTTATCGAATCCTAACCCGGACCTAAAAACCTAAACCCCCCTCCAACCGCACCGCCAAAAACCTAAACCCCCCTCCTACCCCAAACCGAAAAGCATAAAACCACCACCCCAACCCCTAAAAACCTAAACCCCCCACCCCCCCAAAAAAAACCTAAACCCACCCAAAAACCTAAACCCCCCACCCTAAAAAAAAACCTAAACCGTAAAATCTAAACCCTAAAAGCTAAACCCTAAGGCTAAACCATAAGGCTAAAACCCTAAAATTCAAACGTAAAATCTAAACCTTAAAAACTAATATGGTAGAGTTTGACGAGACGGTTCCAACGCCACTGAAATTAGCTCAATCGTAGTTCGTTTGATATCGTTTCTTAAGGTTTTTGTCATTTATTAGATTTTTTAAGCGAAAAACAATTTTTTATTTGAAACTCATATATATATATATATATATATATATATATATATATATATATATATATATATATATATATATATATATATATATATATATATGTAGGGGAAGAATAATATAAAAACTCACTTGAGTTGCGAAAACCCATGGAAACGCTATGTAACTTTTTTAGGCTGTTTTTATACACATTTTCGTCACAAAAAAAAAACGCCAACTATTTTTTTTTTTTAAATCATAAAAAAATAACAAATAATCATGTTTTTGTATTATATGTCAGCATGTTACATACGTAACACAGGATTTTACATACGTAACACAGGATTTTACATACGTAAACAGGTTCAGCGGTTTTATAAAAAAAAAAATTATACAAAACCACTCAGTGTTTTTTGATTTTTTTTCCCAAAAATTATAAAATTAGATATAGAATCTAGCTAAAACAAAATTTACACATATTTTTAACTTACACTAGTAGAAAAAGGCTCTTATAAAGCGGTCCATTAAGCTTTTATAAAGCCGTTTTTATTTAACCGCCGTAAAAAAAATATACCCGCTTCAAATAATATTTTCTAGGTTCTACATTTGAACCGCCTTATATGTTGGGCTTTCTACAGCGGTTTTTTCCTCATTTTTTAAGCTGTTAATTAATTACTCTTTTATTTTTCATTTATAAAGTTCTTTTTTATTATTTAAAGCGGTTACGAAGATATGGTATTGTTTAAGGCGGTTAATCTTATTATTTGATTTTTTTTGGTTCATTAATGACTGTTTTAATTTCCATTTATAAAATCCCTTTTTATTATTTAACGCCATACCTTCAATATTATTTAAATTTGTAACATTATTTGATTTTAATTTTGAATATTATAAGATATTAATTTTGTTTATATTTACGTATTTTTTAAAGCAATAGTTAACCTAATCCTAATCAATATTATTTTATTTTATTTTTTGAACCGCTTTTTAAAAGCAATATTTGATCGGCGTTCAAAGTTTTCTTAAGATCGATGAAAATGATCGTGTGATAAAAAGAAAATAATCCATTATGTGTCCTTGTATGGAATGTAAAACTTTCAAAGAATTTAAGCATATTAAAGATATCGAGTATCATTTGCTTAGACATGGTTTTATGTATGATTATACTTGTTGGTCAAAACATGGGGAATCGATTGCCAATTGTAGCACAGCGTTGAATAATTTTGTCGGTAATAATGATGAGAACATTGATCATACATTAGTGATGATAATGACAATTTAAATGATATCAATGATAATTTAAATGATATGCGGAATGATATGGAAACTAATATTGGTGACAGTGATCAAGAAAAAGTGCATAAGATATTTGCTTATTCGGAAAAACCGTTATATGTCGGATGTGATAACTTTTCAAAACGTAGTGGTGTGTTGAAACTGTTTAACTTAAAGTCGAACTACGGAGGGAGAGATAAGAGTTTTATAGTCTATTAGTGATTTTGCATGACATTCTTCCCAAAGACAACGAGTTGCCCATATCCTTATACTAAGTTAAAAAATTGATGTGTCCAATGGGATTAAAAGTAAAAAAAAATACATGCATGTCCAAATGATTGTATGTTGTATAGAAACGATTTCAAAAAAAGTCATAAATGTGTTACCTGTGGTGCATCAAGGTACACGCGAAAAACTGAAACTGATGAAATTGATGACGATGTGACAAAAAAATGGACAACCAGCTAAATTATTATGGTATTTCCCTTTTATACCGAGACTGAAACGTTTATTTGCTAACACTAAAGAAGCAAAATTATTGCGTTGGCATTCTGATGAGCGTAAAGATGATGGAAAGTTAAGGCATGTGGCGGATTCACCTCAATGGAGAAACATTGATTCTAAATTTCCATATTTTGGTAACGAGATTAGAAATATACGATTTGGTATAAGTTCAGTCCTTTCGGAAACATGCGTAGTCGTCACAGTACTTGGCCGGTTCTTCTATACATCTACAACCTTCCTCCATGGTTATGCATGAAACGGAAATATATAATGATGTCGTTGTTAATTCAGGGTCCAAAACAACCTGGTAATGACATTGATGTTTATTTGTCTCAGGGTTTTCTCAACTCAATGGGTTTCCACCATATACTTCCCCTACATACGTGTGTGTGTGTATATATATATATCCTAAACAAACCGTTATACATTATAATCCAATCTAAACTACCCTTGTAATCAAACCTAAACTAATCCTTATACATACATACAAATATACAAACGCACACACATACAAGATCATGATACCTAAACTACCACTACATCATTATCATCCTATCCTGACGATTTGTTTTGACCCTATAGCGACGACTTGTCGTCGGTATAGGCTATACCGATGACATGTCGTCGGTATTGCCTCGTCCCAATAGGTCAAAGATGTCTTCGGTATAGGTGTCGTAGGCATAGGTCGACCTATGCCGACGACAAGTCGTCGCTATATGGTTTCATTAAAAAATTCAAAAAGAAATTCTATATCGACGACATGTCGTCGGTATAGGTTCTGGACTTTTACGGACGACAAGTCTTCGGGACAGACCCAACTTATCCCGACGACATGTCGTCGGTATAGGCTATTTCCAATTTTTTTAATTAAATTTGGAAAAGACCTATGCCGACGACATGTCGTCAGGATAGGTTTTTCTGTTTTTTTTTTTAATTTACAAAATTTTCCAGAAATATTTAATTTCTAGTTACAAAAACCTGAAAATCAGATAATTCAAACCATTCAAAAATTGAAATCCAAAACATATTGTTTGATACAAAAACCTGTTCGACACACAAACCAAATATTCAAACATAAAGTTGTCCGACACACAAACATAAAAATTGTTCAAACATTCAACAATAACACCGACAAAAAAGGCAAATGCGCAACAACTTCAATATAATTATCGTCGCTGCTAGTTCGACGTTCCCACATTCGACGCATTTCATCCAATTGTCGTTGTAATAAACAATCACTTGACTATTTTACTAAAATTCGACAGCATAACTGCTGTAAAATGGATAACCAACCTGTTAAACTATAAGTTATAAACGACCCAAATTCACAAATTTCAATCAACCAACGCTAATAACAACAAATACTAATAATACTAGCAAAAATATTCAACAATTGGGTTCGAGTTGGATGTTCTAAGTCTATTAAAGTGTGTTTGAGTCATTTTTACCCGTTTAAAGTTACAGGTGGATGTTCTAAGTTTATCAAAGTGTGTTTGGGTCATTTTGACCAGTTTAAATTTAAAGCTGGATATTTTAAGTCTCTTAAAGTGTGTTTGGGTCATTTTGACCCGTTTAAAGTTACAGTTGGATGTTCTAAGTCTAGTAAGTCTAACAACAAAATCATTTGACTTACATAATCTGATGATGCATTCGTGTTGGCCCAACCGGTCCCTTCTTTATAATGGGTCGATTTGAACACATCAATTGGGCCGGTACCCTGTGAAAAACAAAAATAATATCACTAAGAATTAATAAGCATGTTTATATAATACTAACAATTGTATTTCATACCTCCATGTGTCGGCGCTGGCGCGTATGATCTGCTGCCATGGTAACTTGGGTAACGTTGTTGTGATCGGCACTGGGCGTAAGAAAATTACATACATAAGCACAATTCCATACATAAACATAATACAAATACATACAAACACACATACACATATATACATACATATTATATACAAACATACATATATAAATGCCCAAATTCCCAAATTTCATCTAAACCTAATTTCATCATAAAATTTTAAAATATTTATAAAATTATACATCTAAACCATATATACATACATACAAATAAACACAAAAATGTCCAAATTCTAAAATTACATACACAAACACAATTACATACATAAAAATACATACACATATATGCATACATATTATATACAAACATACATATATAAATGTCCAAATTCCCAAATTTCATCTAAACCTAATTTCATCATAAAATTTCAAAAAATATTTATAAAATCATACATCTAAACCATATATACATACAAATAAACACAAACATATATATACAAACATACATCTAAACCTAAGGATTTGACCAGTCAATAAAGTAAAAAATCCTATGCCGACGACAGGTCGTCGGTATAGGGCATTCGAGAATTTTTTTAATTTAAAAAAAAAATTTTGACCGAAGAAAAATTATTATATTAAAAAAAAAGAAAATCAAAATTACCCTCCCAAAAATTCATTGGGCGCCAGCTTTCTCTCCAATCTGCCTCAACCCTATAGCGACGACATGTCGTCGGAATAGGCTCAAAAGTCGGCTTCGTAGGGTTTTGACCAGTCAATAAAGTAAAAAATCCTATGCTGACGACATGTCGTCGGTATAGGGCATTCAAGAATTTTTTTAATTTAAAAACAAAAAAAATTTTGACCGAAGAAAAAATATTATATTAAAAAAAACAAAAAGAAAATCAAAATTACCCTATACCAACGACATGTCGTTGGTGTAGGTTTTCCCCAAAAATTCATTGGGCCCCAGCTTTCCCTCCAATCTGCCTCAACCATATAGCGACGACATGTCGTCGGTATAGTCCCATTCAAATTTTAGGTTTTCACCTATAGCGACAACATGTCGTGGGCATAGGGTGACCTATGCCGACGACAAGTGTCGTCGGTATAGGCGACGTCGGCATAGAGTCATTTCCTTGTAGTGTACCCACATGATAGTCTAACAGTAACAAGATCATGAAACCTAGAGTGCTTACCAAATCGGAAATGGTGGTGGTTGTTGGCTGTGGTGGAGGCGGAGTTGCAGAGACGGAAGACAACTTCAATGGAGGTGGTTGGTGGCGGAGACGGAAGACAACTTCAATGAGAGTTGTTGGCGGCTTTAAGTCAAGAATTCAAGGTGGTGACGTTTTCCGATTTACGTATAACGATACATCCGATTTACGTATATTGCATGTAAGTACTCCCACTTACAATTGAGCATCTAATTTATTATAATTTTATAAGTTTATAACCATGTGTCTCTAATTACATATTATTACGAGAATCTTACAAGCTTAAGTGGACACAATTACTACTAGTCCTAAAATATACACGTTGTTATGATTTAATACGCTTTTATTGAATTTTAGTATTTTTAGTATAGCCGCCTTAAATATGAAAAAGAATAAACAAGTCTTCACTAAAAGAGCATATTTCTCTCGAAGACATTTTAAGCAGTCTCGGCGAAACTTTGTCGACGGAAGCTTTATCGACGACATCTCGACGATTGTTGTGCTTTCAAATGGAGCATTTAATAATGGCATCAATCTGGTGAAGTGTTTTGTGAGCTGCAATATATAATTCTTTAACAGTTGCTAATGTCTCAATCTATTTATAAAATAATGAATTCTCCCACATTCTAAAGATTATCCTATATATAATTCATACGTGACATTTGGGAAGGTACACAACTTCATTAAAATATCTTGAATTATTTTCTTCAACTTTTGAAAATTTAACCATTTTGTTTTTAATATATTAAATATAAGTTTTATATCAAGATCATATATTATATGAGTATATAAAATAGTAACTTACATATAGACGAGTAAAAGGATGCATGTTATTTAATTATATAATTTTATGTTTTATAAATTTATACCTGTAGCAACTTTATAAAAGTTCAACTTCAATTCATATATACATCTTCAGTATTAGCCTATTATGTTGTACTAGGTTGCTACGCACATTTGCATCGCAAATTATGCGCCGGAAACAACAATTACACATTTGCAAAAAAAATATTTTGTCGGAAAAACCCTCATCGAAAAATCTTTGTGACAAAACTGCGACATAATTACGACAAAAAATGGTGTACGTTGAAATTTCCGACGCAACCTTTGTAATTATTAGGATTATTATTATAATTATTAACATAATTATCTCGTATGCCCTCATTAATTGACTCTTCCCAATGACTTAACCTAGTCAAAAGTTCACTTATATAACCCTTGTCTTCTGCCATTTACCACCACTTCATTAACAAGAGTCCATTACTCCCATGGTAGCTCCCACGGGCGGATCCATGTAGTGCTGAGTGAAGGGAGAGGCCTAACTGACTCAGTGTGAACTAATCTATTAGAAAGGAAATTTAAGTAGTTTATGAGGAAAATTTAAGCTGGCCCCTCAAGCAACTATGATTGGCCCCATCAAGTAATTCACTCAAATTACCACGTAATCTAATCATACTAAAATGATTAGGCTTCATTAGGTAAATGTAACACCCATGAAAAATAAGGTCAAACATTCTAAACATTTTTACTATAATTATACATGAGAATACATTATACAGACTTGATTAGATACATTGCTCTTAAACTAAGTAAACATAACTTAGTTATACAATTATACACTACATGAAAACCCTAGAACAATATTAATGTGTATAGTTGCCCATACATTTAGTACATTAGAAATATACACATACATACGGCTACACAATACATTAGAGCTTTTATGACATCATACATGTTTACACTTTGCAAGAGATACACCACTACACCAAACATGGATCTTAATATATATATTTGTCACAAAGTCTTCTGGTGGAGTGGTAGCCCCATGACTTTCTAAATGGAAGGTAATGAGTTCGAGCCTCACTTGGGACAAATTGTTCCAGGTTGAGACAGTGAGTTTTCCCAGTTATGGGTTTCCTCCTAGGTGGGTCCCGAATTCGAGTTAGTTGCGGTTACAACTCATTGGGAAAGACATGTATGAATCACAGGAACACCCGGGCTGCTTCCGAACGAAGTAATGGTTTAAGAAAGTCGTCTTTGAAAAAAAAATGTTAATATATATATATATATTTATAAATAAATATATGTATATACTTTAAATAATAAAGTCATGATTCAATAATCATTTATAGAAATCTTGAACACATAATTATTTAACTTTATTAGCATTCAATTGCTTTAATTCAGGGAACTACTAACCACACACAGAGAATGCTAATCGGACTTGGCCATATACGCATCGTATAAGGCAATACGATGCGTATAGCCCTTCACAAATTCCCGTGCCCGACATTCTCTTACAACCTGTCATTCAAACCTCGTATACGCATCGTATAGGTCAATACGATGCAGTTTAGGATAAAGATTCCTTCTGCCACTAAACCCATCACATCGTACCTTATACGCATCGTATTGGGCTATACGATGCGTGTAGGGCCCAAATTTTGTGTATTTAACCATGCAGAATTCTCATTCGAACCGAACGTATGCTTTCAAAATTCAAAAATTGTAAACATGTCTTGGTGGTGGGATGGTAACTACGGTTTTCAGGTATATTCTAACGAGTCGATGGAAAACAATCCACAAAGTTTTGGCGTTCAAGAGGTGAACCAGGAGGAGGTCTCGTCCAACGTTTATTCTCATCAACGGGTAAGGCTTCCAGATTTGAACGAGCCACTAAGAAATCCCGAGTTCGTATACGGTGAACCGTCTTACCTTACACAACCCACGAACGAATACGTATACGATGAAGTCTCTTACCCGACACAACAAACCGATGACTCCGAAGACGAAGAACAAAATAATCAAAATATGTCTTATAAAACTAACCAGAATTTTCAGTCTCGTGAACAGTTGGTTGATTGGGCTATCCGGAGAGGACGTGACAATGGTTATGTCATTGTCACCCGACGATCGAGGAGAAAAGGCGACGATCCGACGGAACCGTTTATCAAGGTGTGGCTTGTGTGTGACCGTCACGGCGAACGTGCGTCTACTGCCACGGTTAGACGTGCCGGTAGCAAGAAAATTGGTTGTCCCTTTAAATTAGAAGGAGAGTACCAAGAAAATACTGGTGATTGGAAATTAACGGTGAAGGATGACAGTCATAACCACGATCCTAGTCAACATCTTGAGGCGCACTCGTTTGCAAGGAGACTGTCTCAGTCGGAACAACTTTTGGTGGGGAAGTTGTATTCGCAAAACATGTTGCCACGAAACATTCTAGCAACTATAAGGGAACAAAACCCAGAGAGTAGTTGCATTAAAAAAGACATTTATAATGCAATACAAAAGATAAAAAACGAAACGAGAGTCGGTGAAACTCCAATACAGATTCTGGAAAACCTGCTTTCTTCAAAAAAATACGTCTACTATACTCGAGAAGATCCTGCCACAAATAGTGTGGAGGAGATATTCTTTGTTCATCCGAAATCGTACGAGATGTGGCGTGCATTCCCGCATGTGTTGATGATCGACGCGACATACAAAACAAACATGTACAAACTTCCATTTGTCCAAGTGGTCGGTGTGACCTCCACACACCAGTCGTTTTGCGTCGCTCATGCATTTATATCAAAAGAACGGGAGGAAAACTTCGTCCGGGTGTTACTTCAAATAAAAGCAATGTTGCAAAAGTGTATGGAGCCGCGTGTGATAGTAACAGACAGGGACAAAGATCTTATGAACGCGTGTGATAAAATATTTCCGAGCTGTTCCAAGAACCTATGTCGGTGGCACATATACGAGAATATCGTAAAACATTGCAGGGCATCATTTACAGACGAAGACTGGAAAAATTTCAAGTATTCATGGTCGGTATTATGTGAGTCTCCCACGCCAGATATATACCAGTACAACTTCAACCGACTTTACGAACGTCTGTACGCAGCTAAACGAGGAAGTAAGTTTTAAATATTAAATATTTAATATTTTCAGTATTTAAATATTTATTCAATAGTAAATATTTTTCCAGGAGTTATTGATTATGTGACTAAAAATTGGCTGGACCCGTATAAATAAAAGTTTGTATCCGCGTGGTCCAACAAAAACCTCAATTTTGGTCAACATACAACGAACCGAGTCGAGAGCCAGCATTCGCTCTTAAAGAGCTATCTTAGAAACGCTAACAGCTCGCTAGATAGACTTGTTGGGTTTGTTGATGAAATTGTATCAGATCAGTATTATCACTTACAGTTTGGGTTTGGAACAAGCATCATAAGGAAAATGGACAGCCACATAGCTATTCAATTGTTTGATATCCTGCACGGTAAAGTTTCACATAAAGCTCTAGATTTGATAGAAAACGAGTGGTACAAGTTATCAAATATACGGAAACAAAATGCAACGTGTGGGTGCCAACTTTTCAGTAGTTGTGGGTTGCCGTGTGCTTGTCGTCTAGCAAATATCGAAGCTACATGTAAACTGTTCTGACTATTTAATTATTATTATTATAAATTAAATCAATTAAAAAAATATAATAAAAACAATATATTAATATTATTATTATTATTATTATTATTATTATTTATTATTTAAAATAAATACAATATATTATTATTATTATTATTATTATTTATTATTTAAAAAAAATATTATTATTATTTATTATTTAAAATTTAAACAATATATTATTATTATTATTATACAGGTGGCATAATCCCTCTAGATGCAGTGGACGTCTTCTGGAGGAAACTTGATTTAAAACCGTCGTTTGTCGATGATGAAAATGTAGACGTGGATAAGGTACTGGGTCAAGTGAGAAACAAAATTATGTCACAACCCGATCAGGTCAAAAGAAGTATGCTGTCGAGAATTGCAGGGGTTGTCTTTCCGAGCAAAAGTAACAAGAAAGCGCCTATGGTACAAGAAGATACTCGCGGTCGTCCAACTTTGAAAAAGCAACAACAAAGGAAACAGGATGTCGCGAGAAACAACTCATTCACAGGATCCCAACAAAGCAAATGTGACCCTGCGAGACACAGCTCGTAGATTGCGTCACAAGACTCTATACAAGCGAGTTCGGTCTTTCAACACAGTCGTTCAACTAAGGGTAAAGGAAAGCAACCGCAAGATGATAACGCCCATCTTGGGTTTCCATTGATTACGGGGAATGATGCGGTTAACAAAATAAAATGTTTTAAGGATTCGATACCCCCTTTATTTTATCCGTACATTTCACATATACAGGATGTAAAACCCGACGGTAACTGTGGTTTTCGATCGGTAGCTTTGGGCTTAAGGTTAAATGAAAACCTGTGGCTCTTTGTCCGACAACAACTTCTACATGAGATGGACAATAAAGAGGAATGGTGGAGAACTGTTTTTGACAGAGTCGCCTTTCAAGAGTATGATAAGCTACGTCACACAGTAGATTGGCAGGATGTGAAAGCCGCACCAGTTAGTCGTTGGATGTCGATGCCATACACAGGACTCCTAATTGCTCAAAGATTTGGGGTGATTGTTCATCTTTTAAGCATCAACGGTAATCAAACATTTTTTCCATTGTGGTTTGGTCCTAACGTTCACGCTCAACATCAAGTCTTATCGTTAGTTCACGTCAAAAATGCTCATTTCATCCACGTCAGGTTAGACGGAGAATTTCCGATTCCTACGCCGAATGCACTTTGGAATTTGCACCGAAATGATGATGCAGCAAAATGGGAAAATATATACAATGATCGTATAGAACGATTTAAGAAAATAATGGCCACTAATAGATCCAGTTTTCCACAATATTTCACGAATCTCGGATGATATTTGTTTAAAATTGTATTGTAATTCTTTTTAAATTAATTTTATTGTCATTTTAAATATTTTTATTTAATTATAACTAATTATAATGTTAATTAAATATAATAATAATTAATTTTAATTCAAATGTTTCAAAATTCAAATTTTTTCATAATTTAAATTTCTATACGCCACGTATAGATCAATACGTGGCGTATCTTCCCTAACCTTTGGTATTCTATACGCCACGTATTGCCCTATACGTGGCGTATATACATTTGATTTATCTGGTTTTGGCCCCGTATTGTACCAAACGAACAAAAAAAACAAACACAAAGCCATACGCGACCCGCTTATAAAACGCTCGTTGATTTGGATTGTGCCATCAAAAAAACTTTGAAAAGGTACGTGTCTTAACCCACGATCATTAATGTTAGGTTTTTATTGAATATTAGCGGGTAAAACTGGGTAGATTAGCGATTTTTAGGTTTGAAATTAAGAACTATACGCACGTACAGGACCATACGTGGCGTCTGAAAAGCCGTGAGTGGTGCACTGATAGAGATCTTTTCTTCCTTTTCTGCCTGCTTACTGGGAGGCGGTGCGACCTGTCCACGAGCATGGCGCTTTATTTTGCTTCAGCCTATATGCGACAGAGGCGCGGACTTTTATATGGCGGTGCATTCATCACGCATATCATACGGTCGGTCATACCATTTGGCCACCATGAGCCTCAGATGTTACCGGCCATTCCCCCTGTCCGATTAGATCGTCGCACGGCGAGCGGCATGCGCATCACGCACCGATTCCCGCAGGGCCTTCGGTTCGTAGGGGCCGTCCGGGACCAGGTTTGGGTCCCGGTGCCGCAGATGCCTGGACAGGGGGACCCGCCTATGCCTCAGCCGCTGCAGGGTATGACGATTGAGGACGAGCCGCCACACGTCGAGCAGGTCCACGAGCATCCGCCACAGCATCCCCGACACGTACGTCGGTCTGTTAGGCTGGATAGGGCTACCCAGGCATTGCTTGATGGCCTTGTTGCCGACTCACGTCGACAGGGTCGTCAACTCGATCGCATGGAGGACCTGATGACGTGGGCGGTTGGACAGCTCGTGAATCAGTCACGAGCCGCCGGCATCGAGCCACCCCCACTACCACCGCCACGTCATTATCCGGACGACCCCATTCAGGGTGAGGGCGAGGCAGGTCAGGGTGACGCCGGAGCCGATTAGGTTTAGTTCTTTTATATGTATTTTGTTTATTTCGTTGTTATGTATGTAAAACATTTTGATGTATATATTTAATTTTATGATGTAATGTATATAATGTTTAGTTTACTTGTTTGATTGTAATGTTTAATATTTTGTTTGGTTTGTAATGTTTAATATTTTGTTTGGTTTGTAATGTTTAATATTTTGTTTGATTATACTGTAAAAATATAATAAATGTTTTAAAAAAATATAAATATATAAAATTTATAAAATTTATAAATAGACAACAAACTTATATTAACAAAATTATATAAATTAAAATACAAAATAATATATTATTATAAAAAATATATAATTAAATAAATAATCCTATACGTGGCGTATAGGTCAATACGCCACGTATAGGATTATTTAACACCAAATCTTCCAACTTTTGAAGAAAAATATTGAGCCCTGCCTCATTTGAGGCGTATAGGGCAATACGAATCGTATGGGACACAGAGAATGACACGTGTCATTCTGGTGTCAGAGACTAAACCCAATACGCCCTCGTATTGACCTATACGAGGGCGTATCGCGCGACGACGGGTCCAATTAGCAATATTCCGTGTGTGGTTAGAATCGGCCTTAATTAATAAAAGGCATATATATACATGCCTGCATCGATTTTATAAAGGTACATTAACCATTCATTTAATTTATAACATATACATATGTGTATGCCCATTGATTTTTATGAACATATATTAACCAATTCACCATTTTATAAAACAAACACATACATCTCTACATATATATACATAAAAATCGGACCATGAGGATACAAAGACACACAATTTATATAAAAGCCTAACTAAATTTTTATAAAACTTCATTAATCACAATTGATGACACCTAGTTTCTAGAAAGGCCACATTTCTCCATACGATGCCACCACTTCCGCATACCATCATTGCACCCTCTCTCCTCTCTCTTCATTACTCCAGCCAAAATTCACACACAACACACAACACACACCAAAACTTTGAAAATTCTTTCAAAACTCTCTCTATTCTCTCACTTATTCTTGATGTTCATGAGCAAGAACTCGGATTTCGGACATGAAGGAGCTATCACGATCCAAAGGTAAGTGTAACGAACATCATCATCTTCATCTACACCCTCCCAAACCATAAATACACATATACAAACCCTAAAATCGGGTTTTGGTTCTCTCTACCCATTCTCACGGTTCTAAAACTTCAACTATGATATAAAACTCTTTTTAACATTCTAATAATCAATCTATACAAGAATCTATGGTTACAATGAGTAGAAATCGAGTTTTTATGCCAAGAACACACACTAACACATACTTATGGTGTAGCTATCTCTTGACAATATTTGTACATGCATGTGGTTTAATCATGATATAGGATGTCATTTGGTGGATAAAAGTCAGAAAGAAAGCCATCCTAATAAAAAATTCTAGTACTAAACACGCAAGGAACGGATTAAACTCGTTAAAAACTTTATTTATGCAATTTAAGACTTGATTATATGATTTCTACTTGATATAGCATTTTTGATTCTTGAATTCATTTGAAACAGAAAGTAATATGGTAAAAATAATAATCTTGGAATTGGATTCATTATGAACGAATTTATGAATTAAATGCTAATTTAATAGTGGTTTTATTGGAGAAATTCAAAATGATAGTCTCGGTACTAAAAAATTGACTAAACTATTTCTGGAGGTTTATTACATATATAAAAGCTTATAAATGAAAATTTATTATTTTTAAAAATTTATTGGATTATATAAAAATAGAACAAGTTTAACGAACCCGTTTTCCCGCACCCGACAATTTGACAAAATATGAACTTAAAACTTTTAATATGGACTCATATAGACTTTATAAGACATCTGATAAAATTTCATAATTTGTAGACATACGAATTAATTATTATGAACATTTTGCTTAATTATAATAATTAATGAACAAAATATTATGTTGTAACATCCCAAATTCTCTTTTATTAAAACACGAGATTTCATTTAGTACTAGGGTTGTCAAAGAATGAAAAACCGGTCAATATTTTAACTCCTTATCGAATTAAATAGATGGTAATATAATTTATACAAAGATGAGGGGGCCAAAGTGGAATTTCAATTAAACCTAAAATGACTATTTTCTTCTTCAGCCGCCATAACCCATTCTTAATTCTACTTCTTCGGGGGTGTTTGGGATTCCATTTCAAAAACTACTTTTGATTTCTTGGAGAAGTTAAAAATTCTTACTTCTTCAAAACAACTTCTCCACCATTTTAAAATTAACTTTTTCATCAATTATCCAAACAAACTTTTAACTTATTACCTTTTTGAAAAAGGTAATAAGTTAATAAGTAGTTTGAAATGGAATCCCAAACACCCCCTTCATTTCTTTCGCCTGCAACTCGAAACCGAAACAACCATTAACATCTTGCTCAACCACTAATCCTCCCATATTCCTTTCCTTTTTCCGTCATCGCCGGCAACCCAAGACGGGGACACACCCCCACCTCCGATTAAACCCTAAACCCGACCATGGCTTTAAGCTTGCAACCGGACTACAATGGAAAGCGGAACGGCTGGTTTCGAAGCGCAAACAGCAGCTCACAACACTATGTCGTGCTTCGGTAATGGCGAGTGGTAACAACATGTTCACAGCAGGTGTTGGGCCGGTTGGAGGTGAATGACGGTGATGATGGCTTGGGTGGAAGCTCACGTCAGTGGTGGCTGTATGAGCTGGTGTTTAGCGGTAGATGTACCGGTCTTTCGGCTACAGGTAATGGTGTCGGGTTAAAGTTCACAGTAATGATATCGGAGGTGATGACAATGACAGCTTCAAGACGGTTCGCGGCGGTGACTATTATGGCCGATAGTGGTTAACAGTAGTGGCGATAATATGGTTTCATGGCGGTGCGCGGTGTAGGATGGTGGTGACGAGGTTATGGCAGCCTTAAATGATGGAATTCACGAAGGTAGTTTCGGGCAATGGTGATTCAACAGCAGCAGTAGTTTCGGGCAATGGTGATTCAACTGCAGCAGTAGTTTCGGGTATTTGGTTCAGCAACAACAGAAGTTTCGATGATGATAATATGATAGTAGTTTCGATGATGATGATGATGATGATATGCAGTGGCGGAGCTTGAAAAACTAAGAAGCGGGGGCCGAAAGTCACGAGACCAAATTTTTTTTCCTATCGCTATGTTTTGGGTTATATGTTCGGGTCGGACCAAACAAATCAATAATAAATAACTTTAAATATAAAATAATCTATTATAATAAGAGAGAAAAATGGTAAGTACCTGAAAGAAAATTACAACTCAGCCCGACAACCTTTAATATTTTTGAATTCATCAATTATGGATTCCGAATAAAACTTATTAGCAATTTCTCTTTCTATGTAAATCACCAAGCTATTCGTGAGATATACTCGTCTGCCATCTTATTGTGAAGCCGATTCTTGAATATTTTCATTGCTGAAAATCCTCTTTCTGTTTTTGCAGTAGAAACTGGAAGTGTCAAGATTAGCCGAACCACTCTATCAACCAAATAATAATTTTCACATTTCTTAGTTTCCACCGGACTTTCACGTTTCTAAGGAGAGATCGATTGTTTTTTTTAGGGAAAAATAAGTTAGGTTAAAAACAATTTTGAATTTTTCATTCCCCCCCCCCCCCTAAACTTACACATTTATTTTTAAAATGAACAATCTGTTTTTTTATCGACTTTTTTCATTTCACCCCCCATAACTTATCGAATCAATCTTAACAGAGCAAGAATTCTTTAGGGAAAAAAAGAAGCGGGGGCCAAGAATTCTTTAGGAAAAAAAATAAACGGGGGCCGGCTCTATACGTAAAAAAAATTTCAGACGAAAACGTAAAAATTAACACTACTAACGGAAAAAACGGCGGGGGCCGGGGCCCTCCCTTGGCCCTTAATAGCTTCGCCCCTGATGATATGATAATAGTTTCGATAGTGATAATTCAAGATAGTTGTTTCGATGGTGTTGATTCAAGATAGTAGTTTTGATGATGATGATGATATAATAATAGTTTCGATGGTGATGATTCTGTGATAATAGTTTCGATGATTGTGATTCCATGTTAGTAGTTTTGTTGATGGTGATCCCATGATAGTAGTTTCGATGATAATGGTTATATGATGGTGATAATAATTTCAAGATAACAATGATAGCATAATGATGATGATAGTGTTGTTAGAAAGTATAATCAACCAGTTGAGGCGAGTTGCGGATACGATTGAAAGGAACGGTTCGGGTTCTTGTTCTGGAAGGTATACCCTCTAAAACTCGTATAACGTTAATTACTATTATTAGTTCGGGTTACGAATAGTGTATTGAAGAAGAATATCAATGATTTCATTTAATAAATAATAATCGACAAAAGAATAATATTGTTTGTAAAAAGTTAATTAATCTAAGTGTAAAAGGATGGGTCTCAAGCTAGAAGTTAAAACTCGATTATTGTCAACTATTGGTTATGATTTGTTGAAGGAAATGGACAATTATTATTGTCGGATTTTAGATTAAAAAAAACAAACAGAACTCTTTCCGATCTTCGTTAGATTAAAGAAGTGTATTTTTACAACTTAGGCATCCTCATTACGGTTCGGGAAGGAAGACTGATGTTAGCGAAACTACTAAGTTCGCTTAAATCAATGTAGGGCGAACTTATCTAAGTTCGCCAAACCCTAAAGGTAGAAACAAAGTGTCAGGTTAGGCCAGTTACCTTAACTTATGCGAATGATTTATACAGATTGTGTGCGACACCTAGAGACGCATACTGACCGGTGATAGTATCTCAGGAACCGCTTATCAGGTGAGTTCTATGTTCCCCCTATGTGTTATATGCAAATGTTTTCAATGTTTTGAGGCTGAAGTGTATACATGATATTAATATTAGGGGTGTTACATGCTAATACATCATGATTATAAGTATGACAAGTATGTTATGAATAATGAAATGAAAGTATGATATAACATATAAGAATGAAATCTTGCTTTATAAATATATATATATATATATATATATATTATATTGCATGTTATGAATATATGTGAATGTTATGGACGCTTTGATGCTAACGGCTACTATGGTAGACGGACGACCACTCGACTATTTTGCAATCAGAAATGAAAGTCTAGAAAGGTAGACAAAACTATGGCCACTACGGTGGAGTAAGTCCCTCAATCGATGCACGGTTGTATAACTAGTTCGAGTGGGAAACGGATGCCTTAGGGCAGACGGGCGAATATGACGGACTACGACGGTAGGACGGTTTAGGTGGACGGACAAAGGTTTTCAGACGGATTTATGATATGAAGGACGGTTTCTAGGGCCGGACGGTTTACGAAATGGGCTACGACGGTAGTTCTTATGGCGTTTGTCTTTCTGACATACGTAGTAATTTTGACGGGTTGATCATCCATATGTATATGACCAATGAATGATCACCTAGAAGTAATCATGTATGTATTTATATACGTACTAATTATGAATGTTATATAAAAGCAGTAAAGTCAAGAAGTACAAATATATGTATATATATAAATATACTTATAAAGAAATAATGTTCTTACATAATTGCTTTAAACTAGAACTCACCGGCGTTAACTGACTTTTAGTATGCACTTCATGTAATATGAAGAGAGGCCGGCGAAGGCATAGAGGCTACCTGACTTGACTGACATCCCGTTTAATTGCTTATGTGTTAGAAGAATGTTTCTTATATGTTAAGACTTCCGCTGTTTATGTAACTGAATAATGTACGCGTCCGCTATGTTGAATGTCTTAATTAAGATGTCAGAGTTTGATAACTATGTTTATGAGTAACAAGTGAGGCCTCCCGGGAAAGGGGCCTTACAAGTTGGTATCAGAGTAGATAGTTTAAGAGATTCAGAAATCCCTAAATGTCTGGACTCAAGATGATAACGGGACCAACGCAAGGATGTCAGTACGGGTAGCTAACGCCAACGCCAAAACAAGTAAGTAGCAAGGTTAATACTTGTAGCTCAGGGTAGATGCCTTAACATAGAGCACATGCCTTAGATATCAAAGTCACTACTAATACGAATAATTGCACATAGGACATACGATGGTAGACGATTTGAGCACATAAGTACAGTAAATGTTTAATAACACGTAGCTACTGTTATTAAGCTTTAACTGTGTAAGTGTGTCTCGAGTTGTCATCTGCCGTATGTACACGTCACAGAGAGTGATAGAGATGTTAGCATAGTACTACGAATGACTCACAAATTATAAGACGGTGCGATCCATGCAAGGTGAGTTACAAACAACGAGTAGAAGTTCGATAAACCATAATGAAAGAAAGATGATGGATTTTCAACGATCTGAGTAGATCAGTAACGAATAGTCATGAACGACTCCCGTAAACTAGAAGTTCGGAATGGAAAAGAGAATACATGGGCTAGACGATGTTTATTGAAGACATTCACATTATGAAGCATGATAAGACGAGTCAGGAATTCACGAGTAAGGTAAATTGGCGGTTACGTCAGAATCCACTTAATTGTGAATTTACAGGTGCTCGTGCATACTGATGAACCTTATCGTCAGGATTAATACACATGTCACCGAAAACAATTAAAATCACTCTAACCACGACCATGAGATTAGTAACTTGAGTAATGATGAACATAGAAAATTAGTAAGACGAATGATGGCAACAACGACATAGAAGTGTTGACCAACTACCCACTACAACATGCCCTAAAGAAACCAGAATTATCAAGACTCCTAACATAATGGGCGATAGAGTTGGGTGTGTTCGACCTGGAATTTAAACAATGCACGAATGTTAAAGGGTAGATCATCACTGATTTTGTAACTGAGATTCCCGATGTAACTTACATAGAAGAAAATATTGCGGAAGAAACTGCAAGAGACCCCCTAGAAAAGGAGAGATTTGGAGGTTGTATACTGATGGCGCTTCTTGTCTGGAAGGAGCAGGAGTGGGACTCCTTTTAATTATCCCAGCGGGTGTGGAATCCACTCTCGCACTGAAATTGGCCTTTCAAATATCAAATATTGAAACTGAATATGAAGCGTTGATAGCATGCTTTAATATGGCAATCAAACAAGGGGTGCAGGTTATACGGGCACATGTTGACTCCCTCCTGGTCACAAATCAATGCAATGACTCATACGAGGCTGAAGACTCACACATGGCAAGATACCTCCAAGTATGCAAAGAATTGGTGAAATGTTTTCAACATTGTGAGATAGTTCACATTCCCAGAAGCAAAAAATAAAAAGGCAGACACCCTGAGCAAGCTGTACCGAGCTTTGAGGATCCCGCCAAAGTAATCACTATGGAAGAATTACAAGCATCAGCCATAGTAGGAACAACCGTTAATATGATCCAACAGGAAAGACACTTGGATGACTCCCATCATTCAATATCTCACAAAAGGAGAGTTACTTGCAAATTAAGTTCTCTCTAACAAATTAAGGAGCAATACCACTATGAATTAGATGCAGGACGATATTCTTTAACGTGGTCCTGCAATCTCTAAGTTTGTGCCCTCGAGGCCACAAAAGCATATGTAGATACATCCTCAGCCAAACATAAACCCAAACCCCCCAAAATGGTCGGAAATGATGCCAACCTCCATTTAAAATCCCAAAAAAAGCATCCCCACAAACCATGATATCCTCGATCACCCTCGACTGCCCTTGTCAAAAACAGAAACAGCTTCCCCCCACATACATAGGCTGGAATGTTCTGAGACCGAACAACAGCTTTGCGACTCCCATACACGAGCGAAGCAAAAGGAGCTCGTGTTGAGGGTCCTGCAGACGTGGGAGACAGCTCATAAGTTCCATCGCACAAGATACCCTTTTTACAGCCAAACTACTGATGAACCCCGCATCTCGGCTAACGACGCCGTAAGGAGTTTCACACCTAGCACCGGCCTTCCAATCCTACAAGGGAACAAACCATCCTGCACCTTTACCCCATTAAACGACGGCCAAAATATTTTCATTTTCTTCACGTTGAGTTCAAGGCCCAAACAGGGCCCCTCAAACCTGATAATAGCTAAGGCTTTAGCTACCTCTTTAACGTCTCTGATAATTGTACCATCATCGATGTACCAAACATGGAAGAGAAGCTTGAAGCAATCCCTGCTCTGGTGAACGAGCGGATTCAAAACTAAGGCAAAAAGAATAGGCCCCAAAGGGTCCCGCTGCTGAACTTAGTGGTGGACCAAATATGATCATCACCCACATATAACTTAGCATGCTTCCCATATAAAAAATCCACCAATATGGAAATGGACGGGCATCGGGTCTGAACCTCATGCATGAGTGCAGTCCTATCCACCAAGTTGAAGGCATTGGAGAAATCGACGGTAAGCATAGCCAACGATCCATTCAAGTAAAACTCATTTAAGAAGTTATTCGCGTTATGGAGCGCAGCCTCTGCCCCACTCGGGACTCCCACTCCATATTGAAAGTCAAAAAGATATTTAGCCATCTCCTTCCCAACACCCTTATAGCCATCTTAGAGACCAGCCTCCTCCAGATCGCACCTACGACAATAGGTCTAATCCCGTTGTCCGGTTTGAGAAACGGCGTGAGGGTGGCAGACGCAATGAACTCCGCCAAAGCCCTAGGGCAGCTCCCACAAAAACATAAATTAACCACCACAGAAATAGTCTTGAGCAACCCAACGACGATCGCAGACCCCTCTCCACAAAAAGCATCCAAAATGTGTTGGGCCCTCAATCCGTATTCCATTTAAGAAAAGAATACCTAGCCGTCGAAGTTACAAAATTTATTTAAGAATATTAACTTATTTAAGGAATTCAAGTTACAATTTATTTTGGTAGATCTGAAATTACCGGTAATTGGGGAATCCAACTCTGCTTCCAAGTTTCTAAAATTCTGTTGCGTATTTTCAAATGTTCTCACTCTAGTCCTATGCCAAAATTCCTATAGTCAAAGTTCATAAAAGTCAATGTCCGATTGAACGGAATTCTCTTTACTTAAATCTAACTCCAAACAAATGTGAATGATTCTAACTGACCAGAATTAACTTGCTTCAAGACCAACTCAAACCCCCGCACTTATGAAAAATTAACAAGTCTTTCAAATAGGAGCATGTATGGCATCGACCTGGTCAAATATTTTTTTGAGCTGTAATATCTTAACGGTTGCAAGAACTAATGTGATAATCTATTTCTGAAATAATTAATTCTTTCATATTCTAAACATGATCCTATGTTTAAATTCATACATGACGTGAATAAACCGTACACAATTTCGTTAATACATCTATGATTATTTTCTTCAAATTTAATTTTGAGAACTTGACAATTATATTTTTTAATATACTAAATATAAATTTTATATTAAAACTCATATTATACGAGTATGTAAACTAGTAACTAACATATAAATGAGTTAAAAGGATGTTCGACAGAATTTGTTGTCTTATCAATTTATATTCGTAGCATTCTTTTTTAATTTGAACTTCGAGTCATTTAGATGCTATTACGTTGTGTTATAGTGGTTTATAATAAACTCAACTTTTTTCATATTAGTAAATCCAGTTAATAAATGTAAGAAATAAAGTTATAGTTAATACGTATTAAATATATATTTTTAAGTATGGAAGGAAAAGTTGAATTTAGTTTTTTTAAGGCAAACACACCCTTTTAAAACGACTTGTAAAATTAATCTATTGTCCACTTATAAGACTTGAACTAGCACCACTTTGTTAGAGAAAAACGTCATGTACCACTACGCCATGAAGCCATCGACAAAAATTGAATTTAGTTAATATACTTATACTCTAATGATAATAAAAGATTAGACTTTTTCAAGTTTGAAAATATTAAATATATATTTTAATGCACACACGTGAACGTATTCAAATGGCTGAATCAAGAACAAAGTTTCAATCAAATGTCTGAATCAAATGAATCGGTCGTCAAGCTTAAAGCTTTGCAATTGTTTATCAAATCAATCAAAAACTATCAGACTAAACAATCCAAACCCTATTTAAACTACACAAAAGATAAACTAAGAAACTAAATCACACAATTTAAAATTCGAGTAAACAAAACAAATAAGAGATCATGATGATCTTGAAATCATCCTACTCCCTTCCGCCTCCACCAATGAACCAAAACCCGAACCCATGGACCCGAGTCGGATCCACATTACACAACCGAACTGATTCCGAGGTCAAACGGCCTAAATACCCAACCACCCTTGAGCCTGTTACCGAATAACCCAGACTAGCCCGTGGATTCTCCTGCATCATCTTTATAATATACCAATTATAGATGTTTTTAAACCCACGTCGATTGTCGGGCTAGCTAGTAGAAAAACATGTATATTTTCTACAAAATCTTCCGACAAGTTAGCAACAAAATAAATTTCCCACAAGTTAGCGACAACTTTCCGACAAAACAAAATAAAAAAAAGTAATCATAAGATTTCCTATAATTTTCTGACAAATTTATTAAATACGTTAACTTATTTATTTATTAAATTCGTTGGAATATTGTCGGAAATTACCGACGAAAATTTATTAAATACGTTAACTTATTTATTTATCAAGATAGTAGTTTTGATGATGATGATGATGATATGATAGTAGTTTCGATGGTGATGATTCTGTGATAATAGTTTCGATGATGATGATTCCATGATAGTAGTTTTGATGATGGTGATCCCATGATAGTAGTTTCGATGATAATGGTTATATGATGGTGATAATAATTTCAAGATAACAATGATAGCATAATGATGATGATAGTGTTGTTAGAAAGTATAATCAGCCAGTTGAGGCGAGTTGCGGATACGATTGAAAGGAACGGTTCGGGTTCTTGTTCTAGAAGGTATACCCTCTAAAACCCGTATAACGTTAATTACTATTATTAGTTCGGGTTACGAATAGTGTATTGAGGACGAATATCAATGATTTCATTTAATAAATAATAATCGACAAAAGAATAATATTGTTTGTAAAAAGTTAATTAATCTAAGTGTAAAAGGATGGGTCTCAAGCTAGAAGTTAAAACTCGATTATTGTCAACTATTGGTTATGATTTGTTGAAGGAAATGGACAATTATTATTGTCGGATTTTAGATTAAAAAAAACAAACAGAACTCTTTCCGATCTTCGTTAGATTAAAGAAGTGTATTTTTACAACTTCTTTGGTCCTCATTACGGTTCGGGAAGGAAGACTGATGTTAGCGAAACTACTAAGTTCGCTTAAATCAATGTAGGGCGAACTTATCTAAGTTCGCCAAACCCTAAAGGTAGAAACAAAGTGTCAGGTTAGGCCAGTTACCTTAACTTATGCGAATGATTTATACAGATGTGCGACACCTAGAGACGCATACTGACCAGTGATAGTATCTCAGGAACCGCTTATCAGGTGAGTTCTATGTTCCCCCTATGTGTTATATGCAAATGTTTTCAATGTTTTGAGGCTGAAGTGTATACATGATATGATATGAATATTAGGGGTGTTACATGCTAATACATCATGATTATAAGTATGACAAGTATGTTATGAATAATGAAATGAAAGTATGATATAACATATAAGAATGAAATCTTGCTTTATAAATATATATATATATATATATATTATATTGCATGTTATGAATATATGTGAATGTTATGGACGCTTCCATGCTAACGGCTACTATGGTAGACGGACGACCACTCGACTATTTTGCAATCAGAAATGAAAGTCTAGAAAGGTAGACAAAACTATGGCCACTACGGTGGAGTAAGTCCCTCAATCGATGCACGGTTGTATAACTAGTTCAAGTGGGAAACGGATGCCTTAGGGCAGACGGGCGAATATGACGGACTACGACGGTAGGACGGTTTAGGTGGACGGACAAAGTTTTTCAGACGGATTTATGATATGACGGACGGTTTCTAGGGCCGGACGGTTTACGAAATGGGCTACGACGGTAGTTCTTATGGCGTTTGTCTTTGTGACATACGTAGTAATTTTGACGGGTTGATCACCCATATGTATATGACCAATGAATGATCACCAAGAAATAATCATGTATGTATTTATATACGTACTAATTATGAATGTGATATGAAAGCAGTAAAGTCAAGAAGTACAAATATATGTATATATATAAATATACTTATAAAGAAATAATGTTCTTACATAATTGCTTTAAACTAGAACTCACCGGCGTTAACTGACTTTTAGTATGCACTTCAGGTAATATGAAGAGAGGTCGGCGAAGGCATAGAGGCTACCTGACTTGACTGACATCCCGTTTAATTGCTTATGTGTTAGAAGAATGTTTCTTATATGTTAAGACTTCCGCTGTTTATGTAACTGAATAATGTATGCGTCCGCTATGTTGAATGTCTTAATTAAGATGTCAGAGTTTGATAACTATGTTTATGAGTAACAAGTGAGGCCTCCCGAGAAAGGGGCCTTACAAGTTGGTATCAGAGTAGATAGTTTGAGAGATTCAGAAATCCCTAAATGTCTGGACTCAAGATGATAATGGGACCAACGCAAGGATGTCAGTACGGGTAGCCAACGCCAACGCCAAAACAAGTAAGTAGCAAGGTTAATACTTGTAGCTCAGGGTAGATGCCTTAACATAGAGCACATGCCTTAGATATCAAAGTCACTACTAATACGAATAATTGCACATAGGACATACGATGGTAGACGATTTGAGCACATAAGCACAGTAAATGTTTAATAATACGTAATGTTATTAAACTTTAACTGTGTAAGTGTGTCTCGAGTTGTCATCTGCCGTATGTACACGTCACAGAGAGTGATAGAGATGTTAGCATAGTACTACGAATGACTCACAAATTATAAGAACGGTGCGATCCATGCAAGGTGAGTTACAAACAATGAGTAGAAGTTTGATAAACCACAATGAAAGAAAGATGACGGATTATCAACGATCTGAGTAGATCAGTAACGAATAGTCATGAACGACTCCCGTAAACTAGAAGTTTGGAATGGAAAAGAGAATACATGGGCTAGACGCTGTTTATAGAAGACATTCACATTATGAAGCATGATAAGACGAGTCAGGAATTCACGAGTAAGGTAAATTGGCGGTTACATCAGAATCCACTTAATTTTGAATTTACAGGTGCTCGTGCATACTGATGAACCTTATCGTCGGGATTAATACACATGTCACCGAAAACAATTAAAATCACTCCAACCACGACCATGAGATTAGTAACTTGAGTAATGATGATCATAGAAAATTAGTAAGACGAATGATGGCAACAACGGCATACCAAAGGTGGAACGAGAAGGAGCGAGACTTTAAATGATGTTTGCTAAAGTTGAGTAACACTAAGGAACACGTTTAGAAAGATCAACGAAACCTGGTCTCGAACTTGATGCAGCAGCGAAGAGAATAGTAAATCAAGCAAGGACAAAGAAAGAGAAAGATTTCACTATAAGATAGTTAATATGAGGGGAGTTAATATGAGGAGGATAAGAGGACCTACCAAGCCCAAGTGAGAAGATGGCTTCGCATGGAAACCCGTGAACGGCGAGGCCGATTACGTGGAATTTGAGGAGCTCAACGTTTGTGTGTTTCAAATTAAGAAGGTAGCTACGAAGGATTACACATTAGTGCGAGATGTAAGGACTACATATGTCAGACGAAGATACGTTTAGAGAACTGCTTTTGAACAAGAATTGTCGATATATAACACAAACGTGATATGATGAATAAATATTGGCCCACTATCAAACTATGCATGAGTATGAAGGAAATAACCACACAAGTACACGTCTAAAGAAAATATGAATACACGAATGCACAAATGACATCTCTCCGTGCAGAAGACAACCCTAGATAAACTACTATGAGTATTCACTAGAACGAGAAAATAGATATACCAACGAAAACAAATGACTGGAGCCGCGATGTTAATTAGGGTGTTCAGGCAAAACCAAATGTGATCAGATCCAACCTAAAGATTGCTGTTTAGGATGAGTGGGAAAGGCAAGCCCAATGGGGTGAAGTAAGGCATGAGTACTAGTAAGAACTCAAGACGAGTCAGAAAACACTCTACAATGATTAAGTCTAGTCAATAGCACGTGAGACTGCTGCAAGTGAAAAGCCGAAAAAGGACCCAATGATACTAGAAAGGAAAGGAATGATCAAGTAACACCACACGTGTCATCTATTTGTAATGAAACATATGAACGGAATTCTAAAAGAATCACATACGGAAAATGTCAACGATCTTGAAAAGATAGAAAATGTATGTTTTGGTCACAAGGAATGCCAAACCATAACACCATTCAATAATATGAAGAAAGAATGGTACATAATAGACTAAAGATGAGAAATGTAAAACCATGACGAGTATGTTTTAAAGAAAGACCAGAAGGAGTTTACGTGTATAGGCATATGAATGCAAACATCGTAGACATAGTATTCCGTCTGAATGAATACCCTCCCGACAAGTTTAAGTATGATAGAGTAACGCTTCATATGGTTCCTCCAGGAACGAAGCGATATGGTTCCTTCGGGAACGCAACGATATGGTTCCTACGGGAACGAGATAGTAGGACTCATTCGGGAACAATATGGTATGATTCATTCGGGAACGACATGGTATGACCCTTCGGGGGCGAATGCACCAAAGATAAGTTATGAGGTCCACGTAATAACCGAATCGACTTGGAAGGAGAATGATAACAACTGTCTAGGGCATAAAGTAGATAATTTAAACAAGATACCAGGATACCAAAGAGACACTTCTAAGTGTTGAGAGATATCCATGCCTTGCTTAACATGTTAGATCCACGCAAGTGTTTAGTGGATCCTAGCTAAGTCCACCCATGAGACGTGCATAAAAGTGAAGCAGGTTATATTATTCAATATAACATCCGAAGTGTTCGTTACAGAGAATAAGAGATAGTAGGGACATGTAAGCCCTAACTTAGTGCAACTCGGGAATGGCATCGAATAATTCACTATTCAAAATAATACGAGACCTACCAATTTGAAGGGGACCAGAAAGGCAACCTAGTCACGAGAAGCAAAGTTTAATTAGGTTACGAGAAGCATCGAATTTCAAGGACGAAATTCTTATAAGGAGGGTAGACTTGTAACATCCCAAATTCTCTTTTATTAAAACACGAGATTTCGTTTAGTACTAAGGTTGTCAAAGAACGAAAAACAGGTCAATATTTTAACTCCTAATCGAATTAAATAAATGGTAATATAATTTATACAAAGATGAGGGGGCCAAAGTGGAAATTCAATTAAACCTAAAATGACTATTTTCTTCAGCCGCCATAACCCATTCTTAATTCTACTTCTTCATTTCGTTCGCCTGTAACTCGAAACCGAAACAACCATTAACATCTTGCTTAGCCACTAATCCCCCTATATCCGTTTCCTTTGTCTCTCATCGTCGGCAACCCAAGACGGGGACACACCCCCACCTCCGATTAAACCCTAAACCCGACCATGGCTTTAAGCTTGCAATCGGACTACAATGGAAAGCGGTAACGGCTGGTTTCGGAGCACAAACAGCATCTCACAACACTATGTCATGCTCCGATAATAGCGAGTGGTAACAACATGTTCACAGCAGGTGTTGGGCCGGTTGGAGGTGAATGACGGTGATGATGGCTTGGGTGGAAGCTCACGGCAGTGGTAGCTGTATGAGCTGGTGTTTAGCGGTGGATGTACGGGTCTTTCGGCGGCAGGTGAGGGTGTCGGGTTAAAGTTCACAGTAATGATATCGGAGGTGTTGACAATGACAGCTTTAAGACGGTTCGTGGCGGTGACTTTTATGGCCGATAGTGGTTAACAGTAGTGCCGATAATATGGTTTCATGGCGGTGCGCGGTGTAGGATGGTGGTGACGAGGTTATGGCAGCCATAAATGATGGAATTAACAACAGTAGTTTCGGGCAATGGTGATTCAGCAGCAGCAGTAGTTTCGGGTATTTGGTTAAGCAACAACAATAGTTTCGATGATGATAATATATGATAGTAGTTTCGATGATGATGAGGATAATATGATAGTAGTTTCGATGATGATGATATGATAATAGTTTCGATAGTGATAATTCAAGATAGTAGTTTCGATGATGATGATTCAAGATAGTAGTTTCGATGATGATGATGATTTGATAGTAGTTTCGATGGTGATGATACTGTGATAATAGTTTCGATGATGATTCCATGATAGTAGTTTCGATGATGATGATCCCATGATAGTAGTTTCGATGATAATGGTTATATGATGGTGATAATAATTTCAAGATAACAATGATAACATAATGATGATGATAGTGTTGTTAGAAAGTATAATCGGCGAGTCGAGGCAAGTTGCGGATATGATTGAAAGGAACGGTTCGGGTTCTTGTTATGGAAGGTATACCCTCTAAAACCCGTATAACGTTAATTACTGTTATTAGTTCGGGTTACGAATAATGTATTGAGGACGAATATCAACGATTTCATTTAATAAATAATAATCGACAAAAGAATAATATTGTTTGTAAAAAATAATTTATCTAAGTGTAAAAGGATGGGTCTCAAGCTAGAAGTTAAAACTCGATTATTGTCAACTATTGGTTATGATTTGATGAAGGAAATGGACAATTATTATTGTCGGATTTTAGATAAAAAAACAAACATGACTCTTTCCGATCTTCGTTTGATTAAAGAAGTGTATTTTTACAACTTAGGCGTCCTCATTACGGTTCTGGAAGGAAGACTGATGTTAGCGAAACTACCAAGTTCGCTTAAATCAATGTAGGGCGAACTTATCTAAGTTCGCCAAACCCTAAAGACAGAAACAAAGCGTCAGGTTAGATCAGTTACCTTAACTTATGCGAATGATTTATACAGATTGTGTGCGACACATAAAGACGCATACTAACGAGTGATAGTATCTCAGGACCCGCTTATCAGGTGAGTTCTATGTGCCCCCTATGTGTTATGTGCAAATGTTTTTAATATTTTGGTGCTGAAGTGTATACATAATATGATATGAATATTAGGGGTATTACATGCTAATACATGATGATTATAAGTATGACAAGTATGTTATGAATAATGAAATGAAAGTATGATATAACATATAAGAATGAAATCTTGCTTTATATATATATATATATTATATATTGCATGTTATGAATATATGTGAATGTTATGGACGCTTCGATGCTAACGGCCACTACGGTAGACGGGCGACCACTCGACTATTTTGCAATCAGAAATGAAAGTATGATATAACATATAAGTATGACAAGTCTAGAAAGGTAGACAAAACTATGGCCACTACGGTGGAGTAAGTCCCTCAATCGATGCACGACTGTATAACTAGTTCAAGTGGGAAACGGATGCCTTAGGACAGACGGGCGAATATGACGGACTACGACGGTTGGACGGTTTAGGCGGACAGACAAAGGTTTCCGGAAGGATTTATGATATGACGGACGGTTTCCAGGGCCGGACGGTTTACGAAATGGGCTACGACGGTAGTTCTTATGGCGTTTGTCTTTGTGACATACGTCGTAATTATGACGGGTTGATCACCCATATGTGTATGACCAATGAATGATCACCCAGGAGTAAGCATGTATTTATATACGTACTCATTATGAATGTTATAAAGTCAAGAAGTACAAATATATGTATATATATAAATATACTTATAAGGAAATAATTTTCTTACATAATTGCTTTAAACTAGAACTCACCAGCGTTAGCTAACTTTTAGTATTCACTTATGCTAATATGAAGAGAGGTGGGCGAAGACATAGAGGCTACCTGACTCAAGACTGACATCCCATTTAATTGCTTATGTGTTAGAAGAATGTTTATTTTATATGTTAAGACTTTCGCTGTTTATGTAACTGAATAATGTACGCTTCCGCTATGTTGAATGTCTTAATTAAGATATCAGAGTTTGATAATTATGTTTCTGAGTAAATCCAACAAGTGAGGACTACCGGGAAAAGGGCCTTACATATTTAAATATCCAAAATTCTAGGGAATATAATATTTATCACAATATCAGTAGTATAAATTTAGAAATTTATTTAAACATTATTAATAAGATTAATAAGTACAAGTTTCTTAATTAAATAGATTAAATAATTAAATTAGTTGGAAAAAGAAAGAAAATTGGATTAAGATTTATAATCTTTTATTATTAAACCTTTGTGTACATATTTATATTACATGAAATATGACTTAATAGTATATGTTGATGCTATAATTAAATAATCATTTAAAAAGAAAATTTATGAAACTATAGGGACTAAAAGCGATAACTTTGAAACTAGAAGGACTAAAAGTGTCAATAGACCAAACTTGTTAGAATTTATTTCTAATTAGAATACATGGAATTTATTTATTAAATTGTGAATACCATTTTGTGAATTTTATGAATTGTTTGTTAACATACATAAACATGTTTATTGTTTACCATGATTTAATAAACGTTTTGAACAACTACAAAATCATTATTTTTCATCCTAGAGATAAGGAATACAAACCTCCATTTTTTTTATGAAAGACATGAAACAACTTCCTTTGGGGAATGATACAAACTTGGAATACTTGAAACAACTTCCTTTAGGGAATGATACAAAACACAAGTCTTGTTATCGAAACTTGACTCATATATCATAAGTACTACATCTTTGTTACATCATACCTACTTTGTTACGACATAACCATTAACTCTAGTTGAGCCATCGGGTAATTGGGTAGTACTACTTGGATGATTCCCGTACACAGTTGGGAAGTCCCACTGAATTTATGAGTTCTCGAGCGACTTATAGATTACGCATGAGATTACTTCCGTATTGTTTACATATTGACAAGTGTGGTTTATTTCATCATGTCTAGTTCTCATCTTGAGGGGTTGAGTTTAGACACAAGGTTTAGTTATGAAAAATCTTATAATATGAATACTTGACACGGTGTACACATGAAACATTGACTTATGCCTTTGGGGCGATACATGAACATCATCTTGACAATCCAGGATAATATGATCATAATTGGACAATTATCCATATTATACAACAATGATTTTTCTTAAATTATATACTTGTGAAGTCACCAACATTATTTGTTAACCCGTTTTCTATGTATACTTTCAGGTCCATTATGATGATTAATTTTAGCTTCTCCTATTATGTTTATGATGGCTATATCTATCATGAAGTGCATGTTTATCTCTTGATTACGCATGATGGCATGGAAGTTACTACTCTGATTATTTAGCTTATGTAATAGCTATTATGTGGGATAATGCTTTTGGGACATTAACATGTGAAGCATGAAAAACCTAGTCTTTTGGGAACTTTTGATGTAATCTACTAAGACTATATATCCTCTAATCAGAATGAGGATAAATTTTGTTTTAATATTAACTACTACTACGCTTTATATTTATTTCCGCTGCAACATTAATGTGTTCGATCCCATCATTCACGCCCCGATTCCGCACGAACGTGACGGTTGTGACAGTAAATCACATTAACACATATAATTAATGTTTTAATGTGAGGCCCCAAACCCGAGAGGCCTCACTTGTTGGAATTACTCATTCACAAACAGTTCTTAAACATGAATATCAAATAACGCAGCGGAAAATTTCATTTAAACATAACTTAATCGTTGTTCATACATGCGGAAGCGTAAACATTGATTAAAACATATTTACATCATAACTAAACATAACGGGATGCCAGTCTTCAAAGCAGTCGGGTAACTCTTCATCTCTAGCCAAGCATCACCGTCCATCCTCATAACCTGCCTTAACCTGAATGTGTACACTTAAAAACGTCAGCTACGCTGGTGAGTTCTAGTTTTCGTTCGATTTAAGAAATGGTTCATCATTCAAACATTCATTAGGGTTTAACATTCGTATAAGAAAACAGGGCCTTTCATTCGTAAACCTTCGCACATTTAAACACGATCATTTGTCTAAATCATTAACATTCATTTAAGTCATACAATATTATCTAAAATCTGTATCGTTACGCGTCTCTATGTCCCCGTAGGAACTTTTAATGTTGTGGGAAACCGTTACGTATCGCCGTCATTGCCACAACCATACACTACGTAGGGTCAACCGTTACGTATCGCCGTCATTGCCCAACCCTTCAATGCGTGGGGTCAACCGTTACGTATCGCCGTCATTGCCCAACACGCATCTTTCCTTTGGAAATTAACCGTTACGTATCGCCGTCATTAATTTCCCATTACCCTTTCCCTTAGGATGATCGTCATCACCCGAGTAACCGTCGTTACTCCCTTACCAGTTGTACAACATCAAAACCATTGGCAGGCCACTAAGACACTACCCCTGTTGTTCTTATGGTAACTATGGCTCGCTGTCCATAATCTACCACAAGGCTGGGAATCTCGTTCCCAGACTTCATTCGTCAATTCCATTCATTCGACAGATTAGATTTGTAATGACTTCTTTAAAACCTTTGCCACTTTTTTTTGTTTTCTTTTCATAAAACCTTTCCTTCACTTTCAAAACCCTTTACCTTTTCATTAAACCATTTCTTTATAACATTCGTTCGTAAACATTCCGTTCATAAACTTTCTTTCCATAAACCCTTCGTTCCAAATCATTTCCTTTCGTAAACGTAGTTTCATGAACATCATTTTATAAAACATCATTTCATAAAACATCATTTCATACGTGTACACACCAGCCCGAAAACATTATATAAAAACATTTAAAAGAGGGCTTCTAGAACTCACCTTATAAGCTAGTCTCGGTTGTCCTAAACAAAGGTCCAACAACTTCACTTCCGATCTGAATTGGTTACAAAACACATATATCAGACCTAACCTCGATTCCCACTCTTCTCAGCTGATATAGGCGAACTTAATGCTAAGTTCGCCTCCCCTGGCTTAGGCGAACTTATAAGCGAACTTAATAAGTTCGCTTACCCTGTGGCCAAGCGAACTTAACCCAGGCGAACATAATAAGTTCGCCTACCCTGTGGCCAAGCGAACTTGCCAAACGAACATAATCAGGCGAACTTGATAAGTTCGCCTCCCCAAGCGAACTTGACAGGCGAACTTGCTAAGTTCGCCTGCAACATCAGTCATCTTCCCCAAAAGTCCCGAAAATTGCGGATTTGGGTTCGGTTATGTCAAAACTTCAACCTTCTTTGCTCAAAACAACCGTTTTTCATTGTAGATACTAAACCTAAGCTTATTCTTAAGTTTCATCCGTAAAAACTTCCGATTTTTCACCCAAAACCCGAAAAACCCTAAAACGAACAAAAACTCAGATTTAGGTCGGATCGTTACCTGAATCGAGCTTCTGATCTGGAGGTTTCCTTCACGAGTGCAAGAGACACGTTCTGGTGCAATCTTGTGCGATTCCGTCACTTTCTCTCTCTACGGTTTTCTCTCTCTAGAATGTCAAAGAGCAGAAGAATGAGTGCCTTGGACTATTTATAGGGAAGACCTCCCCAAGCCCGGTTCGCGACTGACCCTGTCCAACTTCGGCCCGCTTGAACTCGTTAACTTTATTTTTCGTCATTTTGGGATGTTACATTTAAACACTGGTTCAAACCGGCAGGTTATACCGGTTGAACCGGATCTCGATCACTAGCCCGGTAAGTTTGAACACGGTAAATTGGAAAGAACGGTTTGTAACTTGAACCGGGTTAGACTCTTGTACCAGTTTTAGGCTTTATCCTCATTCTGATTAGAGGATATATAGTTTTAGAAGGTTACATCAAAAGTTCCCAAAAGGCTAGGTTTTTCATGTTTCACATGCTAATGTCCCAAAAGTATTATCCTACATAATAACTATTACATAGGCTAAATAATCAAAGTAGTAATTTCTATGCCATCATGCGTAATCAAGACATAAACATGCACTTCATGGTAGATATAGCCATCATAAATATAGTAGGAGAAACTAAAATTAATCATCATAATGGACCTGAAAGTATACATAGAAAACGGGTTAACAAATAATGTTGGTGAGTTCATAAGTATATAATTTGAGAAAAATCATTGTTGTATAATATGGATGATTGTCCAGTTATGCTCATATTATTCTGGATTGTCAAGATGATGTTCAAGTATCGACCCAAATGCATAATTCAATGTTTCACGTGTACACCGTGTCAAGTACTCATAACATAAGATTTTTCATAACCAAACCTTGTGTCTAAACTCAACCCCTCGGGATGAGAACTAGGCATGATGAAATAAACCACACTTATCAATATGTAAACAATACAGAAGTAATCTGACGTGTAATCCAAAAGTCACTCGAGAACTCATAAATTCAGTGGGGCTTTCCAACTGTGCGTGAAAATCACCCAAGTAGTACTACCCAATTACCCGATGGCCCAACTAGAGTTAATGGTTATGCTGTAACGAAGTGGGTATGATGTAACATAAATGTAGACTTTCAGAAATATTTTTGTCCATTTATGAGTCCCGAAACTATCCTTTTTGAATTTCTCCATTAAAATCAATATTAAATTAGCATTTAATTCATAAATTCGTTCTTAATGTATCTAATTCCAAGATTATTCTTCTTAACATATTACCTACTGTTTTAATTGAATTCAAGAATCACAAATGTTATATCAAATAGAAACCACATAATCAGGTCTTAAATTGTATAAATAAAGCTTTTAACGAGTTTAATCCGTACCTTGCGTGTTTAGTAAAATTTTAGGTTTAAACAAAAATTTTAAGTTTTAGCGGCCCGGTTAAAAACTTTTAACCTAGCCAGTAGCCATCGATCGTGAACTTGATTCATTTAACACTCCAATGATATAAAACAATTGTACACTTTTATTTAAAAAAACTTTGTTGAAAAATTGAGTGCTTTTGATTATTTTAATTTTTATCATAGACTAACTTTTGGATTATTTTTTATTATGGAATCATTTACTTTTAGATTAATTTTTGAGTTAAAGTTGTATTTTTATGAAATTATAGGGTTAACTACTCAACCCAGTTGAACCGCCCGGTACAACCGGTTGAACCATTTTTGTGCCCAACCCTATACGGTTTAAAAACCGGTTTTTAAAACATTGTCATATAATCTAAATTAGAGAATTTGTATTTTAATAATCTCACCTTTTAACAATTGACCAATAATAATCACAACTGAGAATATTCTTACCACCAGTCCCTACTTTCAAACTATTTTCTTATATTGGACCCCCCGTTAAAAAAACTTAACGCCGTTAGATTTATATGATGTGGACATTAACAAACCGCCAGAAAGTCGAGCTAACAGTAATAGCAGCTCCGAAACTCTCCACTTTACTACATTGAACAAAAAAACCTTGGATCCGCCGATAGCAGCTCCGAAACTCTCCACTCTGTAGGCCCAACAAACCTCCCAACATATAATAGCAACCCAACAGTAATCGGTTTAGGGCCATCCCGAATTAACAGACGGATCCCAGCCCACGCCAACCAAAAATCGTATTGCCTCTAACGGTCCGATTCACGGGCTGGAATTTTAGTACTTGTAGGTCTCGGTCAGGCTGTATCGTCCAATCTTCAACCCATGAACATGCCTAAATTTAATATTTTATATGAAGTATGATGAGAGTGGAGATAGAATCCATCATTTTATTCTGTATTTATTATTTTAATTAAAATGTAAATTTTGTAATGTTCATTTAAAACAAGCATACATGTATGATCTGAAAAAGAATTGAAGCATAGTTTTGGAATTTACTGAAGTTTCTCTACTGATGATTCAAAATATTTGATTTTTCAGATTCGCCTCCTACATAATTCCTACATTCTTTGTTGAGAGAATCAACTCATTTTCACTTACACGTTACAAATCTTAACAATATATTTATTAAATATAAAAAGATGGAATTCGGAGAGCTTGAACACTAGATGGGTGGAGAAGTGAAAGTTCCCTTGAGCAATCCACTTGCTATGTGTCTATAAGCTGCCTCGGTAAGGTGCACCCCATCCCAGTTTGCATAGGTGGACGGATCCTCGCACACTTCTGACCCTATGTGACCACACCTTGCTGTGTAATTGAAATTGTATTGCCCGCCCCCACCACAACAAGTACTTAAAGCTCCATTCTCGAATCCTGCACGTATGCATAAAATAAATGCTATATTGTAGTTCACATGGAGTGTGACCAAATTTTCCATATTATAAGGTAGTTCAAATCAACCAAATCCATTTGATTCAAGAGACTTGATATGTTTAATCGCCCCTAGGGAAATCTTTCTTTACTTATGTGTACAAGTGATGATTCTTTTCAAATCCCCAAATATTGCGAGAACCAATCTAAACCATTTGATTATTATTAAAAATTAAATGAAAGTGTATAATAAATGATATATCTCTCTAATGATCTAATTCTCTTACTTTTTATCCTCTTTTTATTGCTCCTAACAAGTTTCGTACTTATGTGTAGATCACAAAATTAGAGTCAACATACACATGCGTAGATGTTTATGATATATAAATACTCATAAGTTTACACATATCAATTCATAGCTATGTTAGAATATTAGATAAATACACAAATATTAAATTATTTTGATGGTTCTGTAAATTCTCGCAATATGAGTGTGTGTGTGAGACCTGTCCGCTACTAATCAGGACATGAACAAGATGTACGTATTTTGACTGTTCCACGATAAAGGAAAGTAGTAGGTGCATGCAAAGACTTGCCTTGATGATGTGGAATGTGGAGTAAGGACTTTCCTGCACCATAGTAGTCGGCATAAATGATCCGAGCTTGTGGGTATTTTTGCCTTAGTTTCTCCAAAGCTAGCTTTAGCCGAGTGTTGTGATACTCGGAGAATGCATTGTATGCCTTCAAACATCCGTTTCCATCGTATGTTGTTTTGTTCTGAGTTCCGAACAAGGTTAAGTAAAGTGCCGAGCATCCTATTGGGAAATTTCCTGGCACCATCACTTCCTTCGCACCTTCTTCAATCACCATCTGTTAAACATTATTCGTAAGTGTACATTGATTTCATATATACAAGTACGTGGCGGCTCAACCACTTTAGGGGCCCAAAGCGAAGTAAAAATCTCTTTTTTATACTTCCTTGTTACAAAACCCTCCTCCTATTAGTTCGCTATGTTTTGACTATAAGTTCAGTTGCTAAACAGATTACTAATTAAACTAGGATTGCCATAGATTTAGTCATTAGGCAAAAATAGATAGTCATCTAGTCAGAATGTTGGAGTTTGGATTTATGAGAAGGGGATGTGTTATGTTGATTACCACAGTGTAACCACGTCAAACGCATCCACGCTGACATCCTCAGCTCCACCACTCAACCTGATATTAGCATTTCAGTTTACCTAGGATTTATATGTTTTTTAGTCTACACTTGACCTTCGGTACTCATAATTCCCTGTGATGGAAAAAACAGTTTTCAGCTTGAGGGTGAAAATAGAACTTTTTAGAACAATTTGGTAAAACTACAAGAAAACAACGTCAGATATTCCTGCTGATCGAAATGTAGTCGGTTACTTATCGTTGTCGATAAGTCTAATTCAAAATCAGAACCGACTCATTTATTGAGTATTGATTCACTATAGTGATATGTATACCATTTTATTATTGGGTAAACGAATCTTTCTTTTGTTAGATTAGTTCAGATCGTGACCGTGTAGGGTCGTCCCTAAGAAATTAAGTATCCGGCTCGACATAAGAAAAATACCCTCATTCCTCCTTCAATAAAACTTTTTTGGCCCAAATTTTATAATTTTTTTTTGATTTTATAAGTTATTTAAAAAAAATGTCCCCTAAACTTTATAAAAATTTTCAGATTTTATAAGTTATTTATTTTTTTTTATAATATATATATATAAATTTTTTTAAAAAAATTATACCCCACTCGTAAACATGCCTCGGTGTAGCGGCCCAACCTCCACCCCTATGTGGGCCGGCCCTGTGACTGTGCAAGAATGGAGCTGTATATGGTCAGAAGATAAGAGCCTACAAGTTTCAATTTTTGAGTCAAACTTTACGGATGATGAGATAACAAAAAAACAAGTCTAATAAATAAGGACATTTCACAATCATAAGACATAAACACAAAAACTACTAAAACGCAAAATTAAATACAAAAACTAAAATCTTCCAATAAAATGTATCGAGTATTCAAACTTGAATTTGGGAAATAAAGTAGTATATGACAGTGGAGCAGCTCAGCGGCGGAGCTTGAGAAAAACACTAGTTAGCATTTTTTTTCCTATCAGATGGGGCCGGAACTATAAAATTTACTGTCGAATATGTATAAATTAACACTAGTTAGCATTTTTTTTCCTATCAGGGAGGGGGCCGGAACTATAAAATTTACGGTCGAATACGTATAAATTAACACTACTGAGCGAAAAATCGAGGAGCCTCTCACAAACCTCCGCCTCTGGTGGAGGTTGTTGCTAACTTTTGCTTATATATGAGATGAAAGACACAGCATGAAGCATCAACGCCTATATATATCTTCAAACTAAAATCTCTCTCTATATATCTTTATAGTAATAAAGAAAAATCATACGGAGAAAAGTGTCATTTTCTTGTGAATCATCAACGCTACTCTCTAGTATCAAATAATGATATTAAAAAAAATAGTTTTAATATTTGATTTAAATTTAATTATAGATACTTGTTATTTAATTATAAATAGTTATTATATCATTAACCAAATAAATTTAATATGATTAACATTTATCAATTACATAAAAAAATTTAATACCTAATTGAAAAAAAAATGTTTTAAAAATTAACTTAACATAATTTATAATTGTCACGTCAAACTCATATTTTAACGAGTGTATTTGTTAACATATTACATTATATTTTATTTAACCTGTTTAATACACGAGTTTTTAAATACATAAATTTTGTATTAGTAAGTATATAACATTATATTTATTCAATTCGTGTAATACACGAGTTTCTAACCTACTATATATATAAACTTTTTTTTTAAAACTCAAAATTTGAAAAACAAAATTCTGACGACATTTAATTTTATCTTATTTTAATCTCCTTTTTCAAATTAGTTATAATAAATATGTGCCCAGAATTTAGTTTATTGGTTTTACATTTAAACCCATTAACTATTTCCATTTGCTTATTTTTATGGTGTAAATATAAATGTGTGGTAATGAGTGGTGAGTATTGAGTCATGGATAACATAGTCATTTTAGTCTTTTTATCCTTTTTTTTCCTCTTTTATAATAAAAAAATGAAATTATCACACACTCTCTCCATATATCCGATCAGGTATGCTGGATTTGTGATTGCGGTTTTAGGTTTGTAAATTTATGTGTTTTCAACTTGTTGGAGTTGGTATTAGTGATAACATACTCTAAACTTTGTTGAATATGTTGTGTAATAATATTGATGTATTAATACTAAATATGGAGTAATACACTTGGTTTATTATATTTGGTTTTGTTGGTTTATTGGTCAATTTGAGTTTTGATTACATGTGCATACCAAGTGTTCGATAAAACGTATGTGTAAATGTTAAACCTTAAAGGATTACTATCATATGAATGATAGTTTTTTGTTGTTTATGTTCGTGACACCAATATAACTAAAGTATTACACCAACGTAACGATTTGTTACATAAAAAAATATTTCTTTACAATGATTTAAATACTGAAGTTCATATATGTGATGGATAGAATTGGTTGTCAATGGGTCTTATTTCGAGAATCTTTTTATGATTTTGGTTGTTTCAACGAAACTATTTAGGGTTCAATAATGTAATACTTTGTTGTAATAATGTATTTTTTTTCTTTGATTGTGGTGTAAATGTTAGTTTGATTGTGGTAATATTACTTTTGGTGTATTCGTTACATTGATGTGGTCACACACGCTTGTAAAAAACATAAAAATTGATGAGACTATAACGGAATTAAAGACAAAAATGAGACGAGTTTAATTGTGTATTTTTTATAAAAAAATAAGATAGTATAAAATAGTTACGAGGGTTTTAAAACCATGTGGGAATCTTTAAAAAAAAGTAGGGGGAATATAGGTGACACATTTCACATTATTGTTAAATCTGATTTTTTTTAGATAAGCTAAATGACTCCTTTACCCTTTTCTATTTAAAAAAACACTAGTTAGACATGGCAAGATCTTGTCCACAACTTCTTGATCAAAGGCTATGGTAGTGTTGAGTTTTTACATAAAAAATGGGTTATGATTTGATCCATGACATATATATATATATATATATATAGGGGAGAGTTCTTTGGGGAAAAAAAAAACAGGAAACCGATGAACCATGTGTTTCACATGTGATAAACTCGTAAAAAACTCAATTTCACATGTGAAAAACTTATTTTTTTCATAATTTATTTCGGAGTTTTTGCATATAAACACATTTAGAAGCCGTTTTAACAAAAAAAAAGTTAAAAAGGTAGTAATTTTTTTACAAAAACTAAGTTTTTTTGTTAGAACAGCTTCTAAATGTGTTTATATGCAAAAACTTGAAAAAATTATGTAAAAGGAGTTTTTCACATATGAAATTGAGGTTTTTATAAGTTTTTTATATAGTTTCCCGATTTCTCGTTTCTTTTGTAGTCGTTCCTCATTGAAGCTCCCTCTATATATGTGTATATTCTTGAATATACTTACGCTGGTGGCAGATATGATTGTTCCCACAACCACGGGTACCATTCTTTTTAAATCCATAATGGTTCCACCCGATAAAAATGCATAATTGTAGTCATTACCACCAATCTCTCCCATCATAAAGAGTGATCTCTTGAAGTAGCTATCACACTCTGTGATACAGAAAATATATCGCACGTTACTAAAATTAGTCAGCGTATAACCTTTGCATAACTGAATCAAGGAGTACTTAATCATTATAATAACCTTGTTTAGTGGTGCACATGCTTGACTTAAGTCGTTTGAACCAGCCCAGCTGAACGTTTAAGGAATCATTGGTCCAAAGAATCCCTCCAATGCCTTGATCATAGAAAAATTTCGCATCAAGGGCAGTAGCTCCAGCAACGGCAAAATTAACTCCATGTTTAGCTTTTGACTTCAAGGTTAGATACGGAGGTAAGTATGGTAGGCCATATTCCTCAGCTGTTTTCATCAATGAGCACCAAATTACACTAAAAGTCGACATACAACAAAAATGATGAAATGAACAAGGGAATTAGGTTATCTTTATACCGATGAAATCAATAATAAGGCGTCCATCTGAACAACGACCTGTTGCATGATGAAAGAAAGTTTGTCCGTACGGAAGCTTTCCAATAACCGGATTTGCTAGTGCCCCAGAATGGAGGAGGTTTCCGGTATCAGCAATAGAGTCACCAAAGCTGAAGATCTTGTCATACCCTGATGGAATTGAAGCAGAAAGTCTTGTATGGACACAAAAGAAAAGAAAGAAGAGAGTTACCATGTTCATAATTTCAAATGAACAAGAAAAATAATAAGGTTGAAATATTTATTGTACGTAGTGTCCGTTGGCAACTACCTACAAACCTAACTATCCACCAACAATAATGGTCTACTGATCAACACAACTATAAATTTCTTTTATTAGGATCAGCACAACTATAAATTTCTTTTATTAGGCCATCCGTAGCAGTTTCACTTTCACTCCCGCCACGTCACCGCCACATCAACATGAGGTAATCACTAAATCAAATCACTAAATTGCGTAATATTTTCACTATCCACACACAAATATATACTTATATATATACATAACACGCACACTCATGCGCCCCTTTGCCCGTGATTCCCCTCACGCCACCATTCCCACGTCCCCATTCACGCCCAAGGGGGCGGGTATTCCGCGCCCCACGCCCCAGCCACGGTGGATCATGCCCCCAAACACTTCTCCACTACGGATGACCTTAGATGGTTCATGCCACGTGGATCGACTAGAAGAAATCAATTGATAAACTTGTTTGACGTTTTGTTACATTATAACAAAAAAGGACATGATATGTAAATGAACAAATATGATTAATGGGTGATTGTTTCATCAAAAGAAAAAGGGACATGATATGTAAATGAACAAATATGACCATCAAATGGATAAAAATTGGAAACTTAGTTTAAAGTTAAATAAATAAAATTGATTGAAAAATAGGTGGATATGGGCTAAAACATGTTCAGATTGATGAGTAATAAATAAATGATCAAATTAAGGATTGGCACATGCGGATTAAAAACAAAAGAAAACGACACACCCTGGCGAGGCTAGAGAGTACCAATTAATTGGACAACTTCCACAACATTAAATGAAGCCATCAACCCAATTGTTTTTCTTTTCGTGTGAAATAAATACTTCTTTAATAGTAGAAACTTCAAAGTTTTGATTTTAGTTGGGAAGTAGAAACATTACTGCGTACCAAATACCAATATATTTATTTTGGGAAATACCATGATTCTCCGTATGTACAAGATATGTTTTTTTTTGTATATAAGAGCACTCCAAATCGAAGAAGTAGCAAGTTGGGCGGGGTGAGGTGGCAGTGAGGTACTAGCAGGAACACCGCCCAAGGTTTTTGGTACCGCAATTTCCACACCGAAGCGGGGTGGCCATCCCGATTTGAAGAAAATTTTGTAAAGAGTGGGTGAACTAGGGAGAGGGTTGCGGGATGGAGAGGCTTGGTAGGCTGCGAGATCCACATTGCTATTTCGGTAGCAGAAAACGAGAAAGGGTTTGCGGGACGGGATAGGATAGGATGGATACCGTCCACCCTAAGAACAATGTTACTTATTTTAACTTATTTTTAAGTGTTCCAATGTATTTTACTCTTTTCGTTAAGTGTTATACTTGTTATGGATATTAATAAGTTATTAAGTAGTTAAAAATCTAGCGTACACGTGACATACACATGTTATCTTTTTTTTTTAACAACCATTATATTAACCCATAACTAACTAGCAGGGAGCTAGAATGTAAAACGCAAAACAGAAAACAGAAGGAAAAAAGAAATCAAAAACACCAACGAAAACTAAGTATGATACAACTAAATGAATAGCATCAGAATGGGCAATCACACTGGCCAACCGATTTCAGTCGTACTAGACCTATGGTTGATACACTTAAATAGATGAGCTTTAATATCTTCCGAGAGTTTGGCTCGTAAGATCTTGAATTTTTTTTAAAACCAAGTCGATCCTAGCCTTCGATAAGAACCAAAAGGTCGTGTAGAACTCATTACCCTCTTTTGAGACCAAAACACGTGACAGGCCCAAAGAGCTACTGCAGATTGAACAAACCTGACAACCGTAGAGGTATTCAAATATATCTATACTAAAAGGTGAATAAAATATTTATAACGTCACCCGGTTCTTAAATCCGGTCCGGCCGGTATAACCGGTCCGACCGGTGAACCTTTAAGATGACCGGTTCGTTATCCAGTCCGGTTATGAAAACATTGGTCATAAGCAGATTCATAACCTAGAAGGTTATCAAAGAACAAGGTTAGAATGGGATGTTGATTCAAAAAGTATAATACGTGAATTTGATCACGGATGGAAGAAGGTTATCTGTGTTCAAGTGCAAGTTCAGTTGAGATTGCAATGCGTGTTCCAAGTAAGTTGTATGTTGCCCAAGAAAGGATCACGGTTGGATAATGTAGTTTGCATTTGGATTCTGGAACAAGAAATTTTATTATTGTTGTTTTCATCACTATCAAAATGGTTTGAATAATCTCGGCGCTAACCCCACTGGAATCTGGTTCAAATAGCAACCAGAAAGTCATGATAATCGAAGGAAGGAAAAGTTTCAATTTGATGATGACGGCGCTAACACGCTTCAATCTTGATCAAATAGTATCCATAGAGTTCAAAGTCGAGATTGCAAATAAGAGTTCAAGATTAAAATCGAGTAATGAAAGAATCAAAGGAAGAAGCATTCAAATTTAAAGAATCAAACTTGGATCAACAATTCGGGGGTGAATGTTGGTCTTAATTGTGTGATCATGTTTGGGTAAAAGTTACGGGTCAAGTTTGTAAATAGTGTAAAGTCATAGTTTAGTATTGTGTATGTATTATGTATAAGTCCAAGGGGTCTATGTGTCAAGAATAAATTTGGAAACTGCTTTCAAGTAGTTACGTCGTTTCTTATTTAGGGTTATAAAACCCAGTCGCATAAACACAAGTCTGTAAGTTTTGGATCGATCAATTGAAATTTGTTTGTAGGGTTAAATCCCTCCCATCTTGTTCTTGTGATACAGGATTATCTTCTAATTTGAAATCAGATTTTAATATCTTTTATTATTTGTTTAAAATTCAAGTTTTCTAATTTTTATCCTTCTTGTTTACTAAGATATTTGTTTAGTATAAGTTAGGGTTAAAGGTTATTTAGTTTTCATTTTTGAGTTTATGATTATTTGATATTGTAAGAACACCTTTTAAGTTTCTTGAAGCTTTTGTTTAATATTTGAGTTTCTAGCCATTTGATTGCTTCCGTTCCTGCATCATTCGGTATCAGAGCCAGGTTATCAAATGACCGCCCTACTAGCCATTTTATTTTATTGTTGAATGAATGGTTTGATCATGATCACTGGAATCTACAGTTTTATCTTCTTTTCGAAATTGTGTTGCCAGATGGGCAAAACTTAAATTTAAATCTAACATAAGATTCCATATAGGCTAACATGTCAATTGGTATGGAGACTAAATTATATTCAAGCAAGCAATTATTGTTTGCATAGTAATTTTGTTATAAATGTGCAGTAGGTTCTTTAAAGTTTAATGACTTTAATAGCAATAAAAAAATAATCATTAACTAAAACTTAAATAATAATTTGCCAAACACAATAATCACTTTCTTAAAATATGAAGAGTGAATCAGAAAAACAAAAAGTACCTGTCTTATTAAATATTGTTTGAGTAGTTATGTGTTCTTCGTATTCAGCTTTATGAAAGAGGGCTTTTCCATTGATTTTTATTGAATTAAATTGTTGACAAGACTGCATAACTCAATGGGCTATGTGTTTTTTCTTCATATTGAGCTTGTAAATTTGATTAGGTTTGGACTTGGTCCATTATATCTGAATTCTGAACCAGGCTTGGGCTCCGCTTGTATCCTACAGGCTACAAGGCTTCGGCTTGTACCTCGTATAACATCGAGTGACTATAAGTCGAAGGTTCAAAGCAAGTAATACATTTATGAAAAATTATATATACATACAATAAACTACTATGAAATTATGTGTTTACAAATGCATAGAACAGGATATATATGCTTATTATATACATCCAAACTACACATATCGCATTGCATTAAATGTAAATCATATTTGTTTATCAAAAACCATCTTCTTTACACGCTTCATTTACTTGTACTACAAGCTTTGAACTAAGCTTGATGATGCATCTCTTGCTTGTACATTTGAAGTAGGGCACAAAGAATTGAACTGTGGTGTAGTATATGTTCCTTGAAATAAACTCTTGAAAATCACTCGGTATGCTGCTTCTGTTAAATGCAATCCATCCCAGTTAGCATACGTTTCAGGTTGAGCGCATGTTGTTGATGTCGGATCCGCACACGCTATTAGCTGATTATAGTTATATGGTCCTCCGCCTCCGCAACATGCTCTTAGAGCTCCGTTTGTGAATCCTGTAGTATGTCAGGTCCCGTAAGCTTTTCGATGTGGTCAATTTCACGTCATAAATGCGAACACTAGTAAAACTCGGCTAAATCTTGTCTCTCTATAATTTGTTTTTAAAAACAAGTCGGTTTTGAGTCATTATAAGTGCACTCTCAAATGTTTACACTCTAATTCGAATCGTTTTATTGACAAAAAAAACTAAGTCAATCTTCTAAAAGGAGTTTTAGTATAATCATATATTACTAAAATTACATAAAAAGAACAAAATAGCGTTAGGTGAAGTTGGCCCGAACCAGTCCAACCTAACCTGACCTCACCTGGCCTTTTTCATATTTTTCAACACTTATCCTTCCAAGTTTGAACCCTCCTAGTTTGCCATTAGGCAATGAGTGATAGTAGCATGACGGTATGAAACTAATAAATTAGAGTGTTAAGTACCGTATTTTTCTGGAGAGCGAAAAAACTGCATGGCAGCATTATAGTAATCAGCATAGATGATATTAACATTAGGATGAACATCACGGATTTGATTCAATGATGTTTGGAGCAATTCGTTGTGCCACTCAGCAAATTTGTTTAGTGCAATCAAGCAACCTGTTGTATTGTCGTATTCTACTTTAGCAGAACCATAGTAGATCGTTAAATATGCGGCCGAGCAACCAATTGGTAGATTTCCTGGGACTACAAGTGTCTCCGCCCCTAAATCAATAAGTTCCTGCATTGCACATATCAGTTAATAGCATTCAATGAATGTTGGAATAGTGTGATTTATGTATTTAAACTTGTATTCGATTATACCTACATTAATACCCGAGATGATGGCGTTAATAACAAGAGGAACGTATGATTTGAGCTCGTCAATGGGTTTTCCAACCATTACTGCATGATTGTAGTCGTTACCTCCGATCTCTCCCATAAGAATTAATGAATTTCGAAGTATGTTTTTGCAATCTGCAATAAACACGTAAACACTAGTAAATTTCATATGTTTGTTAATTACTTATTAATGTAATCCGAATTTTAAATTTTCATCATAATTTTGTTATATTTAAGGTTTTGAAAATCGGATTGAGACCAGCCGGTGATCGAAACACGAACACCGGTCAGATCACCAATTCGGTTAGTTTTTATTGCGAGTCAATATTAAATCGTCCGGTTTTCTTTTATTTTATCGTTGACACTTGAAACAGTAAACCGTTGAATCAGTCAAGACAGGTAATGGCAACAAAGTCAAATAGGTGGTTGTAACAATCATTTGGTTTCAATTGTGGATTTGTTTATAAAAACCGAAAGTAGTTACTTTTTGTACAATTAATAACTGTTAATTAATTATTTACACATTATTTATTAAATAAAATTATTATGGACAGTATAAGTATGAATTGATAATATAATGCCAAATAAAACAACCTCTAATAGTATACACTTGCTAGTCGCTATATGTCTGACCATGACGTTTCAACTAATTTTTTCTTGCATATAAATCCGAATTAATGACAGTGACTCAGAGAAAGGAAAACTAACTTGATTTCTTTTTGAACTAAAATTGTAGGTAGTTATAAATGTATGATATATTTAAATATTTAGAATAGTAAGAATAATTTTTTATCTTAATAAAGCAAAACTAATTATGGTATTCTATTTTTTTAAACAAAACAAGTGATACAATTAATTTATTGATGAAATAAAATGAAGTGAAAGTTCCATTTTCTTATTGGTAATGTTATCATTTTAGTTTTTTAATATATAGTACTTATATTTATGAAGTACCAAAGGACTTGTAGTCTAATTGTATCAATATGTGTTTTAAATGTGTTTCTCCCTATGTGATTGATGGTTCAAGTCCTATAATAAACAACTAAACATTAATGTAGATTTGCTATTGGGGTTGAAGGCCAGTGTTAAAGAAAAATCCTCTAATAACATGAATGTTTGAGTATGTCATGGATTCAATTCTCACTCCCAACAAGAATGAAAAATTTGCCTTTCAAACAAAAATTAATGTATATTTAGGAGTATGAATGTTTAGAGAAAAACTTATATTATAAAGTGAGTTAACCATCCTTGAAAAAATTACATTAATATTAAGGGATTAATTAGTATTAAATATAACGGCATGTGTGAGTTAATCATTCTTAAAAAAAAGTATATTATAAAGTATTTAACAAAAAAGTTACTAATTGCTTACTAACTGTTTTCATTTAATATTGAGGGATTAATTAGTATTAAATATATTGGCATATGATGAATATAAAACACATTTTTTTTTCTTTTAATAAATTTATATTATTTGGAACATCTCTTCAAAATTAATGCACCTGATTTTGATATACTATTAATTTTTTTTTAAATCTTATTGAAAAAAATAAAATAGCATGCATTTGTTAAAAAAATAACTATAATTCTATTTTGAAAAAATAAAAACCATTTTAATATACACTCCTTGTAATATAAGCCATTATATATTATATCACTTTTATAAAAGAAAATGATATAAAAATGATCTTGAGGCTGAAAACAGAGCTCACCAACTCAAATGGCCATTAAATTCACCACCGAAAGGTTCTCAAAGGGCTTTTCACCAAGAACACTTTTTCAAAAAGATAGGGAATATCTTTTTTGACTTTAATTTTGGGTTATATTATAAATTTATATTTTGTCCCTATTAAAATTTAAATTTAATTACACGTTGAATTGTATAGTTATGATTTTTATAAACAAATCCACAATTGAAACCAACTGATTCTTACAACCACCTTGCTTAATTTAGTAAAATTTAACTACAAATTGCTCAAAATAAGGGTTATTAACCATAATCCTACCTACAAAGTCATTATCGCTACACTCGACAATGACACAATTATTAGACCAACTTAATACGTCGATTCGAATCTCCTTTTTGATAGTGATACTCCAAACGGTTGGTGAAGTAACACAAAAGGAATAAAATTTATCGATTAACTAACGTTATTTCATAAGAAATATTCACACTTTTTATGTGCATACTTGAGTAGAAACGTCCCAGAAGACTATAAGATCTACATACATCTATCAATATATGTACATATGCGTGTATCTGTGAAATCAAAATATTATATATATGTATGTATTTATATACGTAATATTTTACATATCTATACAAATCCATCATAATTCAACCTATCCATAGATGCTTTCAAGCGTCCTATTTTGAATAATATATATATTATTAAATTGAACCTTCCCTATATAGATATTATTAAATGATTACATCGCCTATTATATGATCAATTAATGATTAGTATTTTTATTAAACTGTAGTTAATAAAGATGACATTTATTAAGAAAACATAATTTATTTCAATTTGGTTGAGTGCGGGTTAGACTCGGTTACCTGAAGCCGTGCTGCAAATAGACGGCAACCATTTTTTGAACCATTCCAACTGAACACCTAAAGACGCATTCGTATATTGATTGACAACTCCGTGAGCTTCATGGAAAGATGAATCCAATGCGGTCGCACCAGCCACCGCGAAATTTACTCCCTGTCCTTTCTCTATCAAACTGTTTTCTCTAACACCCTCAGACGGTGGTATCAGCGGTATCCCAAGACTCTCAGCTTCAAGAAAAAGATTACTTAACAGTTAACATTAAACAAAAAGTGACGTGAAGTACAAGAAACCTCAGATATAAGTATCCCCTCATTCAAATCGCATTTCAATAACACATGTTGGATCAAGTATGGTTCACATAATCCTTGTAAACTAATAAAAGGTAAACAAAACTTAATATTACTAACAGAATTGAACATGAAACAAGTGTGTACCGATGAAATCGATGATGAGGCGGCCGTTGGAGCAACGACCGGTGGGTTTATGGAAGAATGTCTCGCCGTAGGGTGGAAACATGAAATGGGGCAGTTGACTGTTTGATTTAGACGAGAGTTGTTTTAGGTTTCCGGTATCTGCTAATGAGTCACCAAAGCTTATGATTGATGTATAACAGCCATTAGCATGCAAGGTACAGGTTAATAACAGCATCAAGAGAGTTAAAATTGGAAAAGAATATGATGAAATTGCCATTGAAGAGTTTGGGGCTGAAGAAGGTTGATGGTTTATTAGCAGGGTGGTGCTGGTGATTCATCTATATTGTGCCTGTATTTATAATTGGGAAAGAAAACTTAGTTTGCTTCAGATGTACACTAGGAATTTCACACGAGACAGCACGTACTGATCACATGTGAAATTATGTTTTTGCCCTTTTGTAAGTTAGGTGACCGGATCCAAAAATGTTCAAAGTTTGGTTTTTTCTCCACACGCTTTAATTGTAACTTTGCCTACTTATTCTATTAATTACGCATCTTAATTATTCAAACACTATATTATATTATATATATAGGAATGCGATTAAATAATAACCTTTAGAAATTGCGAGAACCCAATAACTCTAACATAACCATTGATATGATTTGAATTAACTAAATTTGAGATGGATTATTAAGATTGCTCAAGGGTATGATTGTCATTTGTGTCTTTTGCACTTTTGTCATAAACCATATCCGCGTTTCTCTGTTTCTGTATTTGTTTTGAACTAAACTCTCTCAATAATCGAATATGAAGAATAACGATGAAACAACCCAAAGATGGAGAAACCCAGTAAACCCTAACGTCTCTCTCATTGCCCCAAAATCTGAACCACTGTTTCTCTCGCTATGGTCGACCACCGTCACCACCAAGTAAACCCTAGTGGCTCCGTTTCTCACCTAAGGTTTACAACCATAATCATCACTCGAATATCTTGATGGAATGTTTAAAGTAGACTTTTGGTGCATTATGAATGTTAATCTGATGCTTTCTCATAAATCATTCATGACACATGTTATTATTGTTTGGCCTCTTTTCAATTAAGTTTTAGCTTTGAGTTTGTAAGGCCTCGATCCTGAGAAGCCTTAGTTATTGGATTTACTTATTCTCAAACAGTTCTTAAACTTTAAATGTATTCATTGCAACGGAAAATAAACGTCATTACATCGTATCAAATTGTCAATCAATTAAAACATTTAAACTATTGTCTCAACTATTAAAACTTTCATTCATAAGACACGGGATGCCAAAGATCTTCGATGCCGGGTAACTCCTTTCAGCGAGCCAAGCAATCCAAGAGCTATCTTTGTACCTATACTTAGCCTGACGTGCATACTAAAAGTCAACTAACGCCGAGTGAGTTCTAGCTTTATATAAAACATACTTTCATAAACACACTACGATTTAATGAAAGAGGAATGATTTACACACACTATCACACTTGCCCATAAAGGCTTAACATTCACACACTTTTACTCTAAAGTCATACATTATTATGTCAAATATGCTTTCACACACACACACAATATTATGGAATGAATACCACATCCGTCAATTCACATTGTTACTACCTTCCGTGACTACCGTCCACGGAGCTACGCAACATTCATGACGACCGTCCATGAAATATACGCAAAGTGTTTATCACGACGACTGTCCATGATACAGACCACACACTTAGCTTATCACGAAAAATTGTACAACTGTTAGCGAACCACAAAGGCTCATATAGAGGGGGCATAGCCCGTAACTGTTCTGGCACATATTCCCATAGGAACCCTTCCATTCCCTTTCCCAGATATAGTCAATGTAATGAATTCTTAAAACGTTTACCTTCTTACATTTATTAAAATCATTCTTTAACTTTTGTAAATCTTTCGTAAACACTTTTACTTCATAAAACATCTGTTTCACTTTATCTTTCTTTAAAACTTTCCTTCGCTTTCGTTTACCAACACACAATTATAGTAAACACTTCCTTCGCTTCATGTTTATTAACACACAATTATAATAAACACACACACATTATGCACACCAACCCAAAAGCAGGTAAAAAGTGATCTAGAATTCACTTGGTCGTTGGTAATTAACTCTGAACGAAAGGCCTAAGCTAGGTTACTGGCTAGACGATTGCGTTGAAGTTAACACGCGAAAACTATCAATCTGACTAGTGTCGCCCACAATGTTGCTAGGCACACTATCTGTGTCGCCAGAACTTGCATTCTGGTCTTAGTGTCGTCGGGCTTAGTAGTGTCGCGTATTACACGTGTCACCAATAATTGGCACACCTCGGGCATCACACCCTTCTTCCCCATTCACCCCAATTGGTTTCGCCATTAGAGGCTGTGTAGGGTTTATCCCTCTTTCCCTTTGCAACCATTTGGCCCAAGCCCATTACCCCACAAGCCTACCATCTTATATTTTCTCCTTCTTGGCCCAAAACACATGTCGGGTTTCACGGATGTTACAAGTCTACCCACCTTATAAGAGGTTTCATCCTCAAAACCTATCATAAGCTGAACAACTACGAGTAAGACTCATTCATTTCCCCACGTAACCTTGAACCCATTCCGGTGTTTCCACTGTACTTTAACTAATTAAATCACTTTGGTCCGCAGACGGCTATCCTTTCTATCCAGTATGGCCATGGGTTCTTCAATATAATTCTGACGGTTGTCAACCTCGATGTCCGATAGTGGCATTTGAGCTGTGTCGTCAGCTAAAAAATTTCGCATGTATGACACGTGAAAGGTAGGATGAATCCCACTCAGTTCATCAGGTAGTTCCAGTGTGTATGCCACTTCACCAACCCGGGCCACAATTTTAAACGATCTGACGAACTCGGACTTAACTTTCCCCCCCCCCCTTGTGGAAACGAATTATACCTTTCCAAGGGGTTACCTTCAACAACACTTTATTCCCAACCTGAAATTCGAGGGATCTCCGCCTCTTATTTGCGAAAGATTTATGTCTTTCTTGCGCGCCTTTCATGTGATACCTGATCTGATCAAACTTGTCTGACGTAGCTTTAACCACTTCTAGACTCCCAAACTCCTTCTGATCGATATCTCACCAACATACGGCCGTTCTACATCGTCTTCCATATAACATCTCGAAAGGCGGCATGCCTATTGTCGAGTGATAACTATTATTGTGGGAGAACTCCGCCAAGGGTAAGTGGATATCCCAACTACCACCAAAGTTGATGATGCATGCACGAAGTATATCCTCAAGGGTTTGTATGATCCTTTCGAACTAACCATCCGTTTGGGGATAATATGCTGTGCTGATTTTCAATCAATACCCATCGCTTCATGAAACTTCTTCCAAAACCTCGACATGAATCGCGTGTCCATGTCCGAAATAACAGAGACTGGTACACTGTGACGAGCTACTACTTCGTTAATAAACACTTCTGCCAAACGCTCTAAAGAAAATGTCTCGCGTATAAGGAGAAACCGAGATGGTGTCAAAACCTTTAGTTGTACTTGGTAGCTTAGTTATGAAGTCCGTCGTGATATGTTCCCACTTCCATTATGGTATTTCCAATTGTTAGACCTTACCGTAAGGCTTTTGGTGCACGGCTTTTACTTGCAAGCAAGTCAGACACTTGCTCACATAAGAGGTTACTTCGTTCTTCATGTCCAGCCACCAGTAGTCTTTCTTTAAGTCATGATACATCTTTGTGGTTCCCAAATGTATGGAATAACAAGACTTATGGGCCTCATTGTGGGTCTTAGCCCTAAGCTCGCCTCCTTAGTGAACGCGTTGTCAAGGTCAATCAAAAACTACATTAAAAACTATTACTTAGCTACCTTATACTGTATATAGAGAAGTAGGGTTGTCGAATCCACATGGAACTCGTGGAAAATACTATTTAAAAAACGGATTCAATTACTACTAAAAAATTCAAACTTTATTAATTGAACGGCTTAGAGTTATAAAAAGCAATAAACTTTAATTGGAGAAAATAGTTGGAGAAAACGCAATCACTTCCGGGGTTCAAGTTCAACAAATCCACCCAGTTTTAGGTTAATCTAGTTTGATTCCACTAAACGTGACACTAACAATTTAATCAAAGTGATAAATGTGGGACAGTCTTTTAAGACTCGTTCGTTCGCCCAAATACCAATTCACATATGCAAAGCAATACAAATCAACCAAATAGCTAACGATGCAAGAAAACCGAAAACAGATGGCTACTCAAACAACTTCAACACAAGCAAACAGTTTAAATTAATAAAAAGTATGTGCATTCAAAACTGTCACTCAAGAATACAAATCAAATAATAGAAAAACCATAAACTTAGGTTTCAATGAGACGAACTATCCACCCAAAAGCAATCACAAGTGGATTAGCCGCTCATGGTTGTAGCAAACATCAAAGTAATAATCTTGGAACTTACAAACATTCAATACTAAGAACAATTGGCCTAGAAAAGCTTCAAATCGCCTTAGAATACCTCTAGGACGCCTGGGGAGAAGATTCATTAGAGAATGGGAGTCACAATGGGTTTAAAATTGGAATTAGGTTATTTTTGCCGACATACCCATTTCTCGCGTACCGCGAGACATCCTGGCCGCGCCCCTTCTTTCTTCCCCTCGCGTATCATGAGAATACTCTCCCAGACCCTCGCGTACCACGAGTAACCTAAAACTCAGGAATTTGACTTTTTCTTTGACTTTGACTTCCTTGACTTCCCGGGCTTTGTACCTTCTTGTTTATGACTCGTATACTCCCGCTCTTTAAGTTCAATTACCCTGTAACTCATCAAACTACAAAACACACGTAAAACCGACTCGATATACAAAGTTGAACTACTAAAACGTATATAAAACGACACATATACACGGGATATTTGATCTTACATCACATCCCCACATTTAACCTTTTGCGTCCCGAAAAAGAATTATGCAATGGAATCATAATCGGAAAAACTTGCCACTAACTTTCAGTTTACACAGCACAAATATCATAACACGTTAATTGTAACAATCGGTATTTCGATCCGATTAAACCCAACCACCGACTCTCGAGCCCCCGATTTTGTGATCTACTATCCTATCATTACCAAGCAATCAGGCTATCTATGGGTCCCACACTCAGAAAACTATGAATCAGCCTAATCCCACCTCAAGGTCATGTTTAGGCTCGGGTTAAACCATATAGATTTTCCCACCACTATAAACACTAATCTATAAGTTTTAAAAATCAATGACTTATGGAATGATGGATGAATGATGCGGGCTTTTATTAATGATGAATAAAACTTAACCATTAGTGTTTCAACCAAGTCACTATCCCGAAGGGTAACACACAGGCTTAAGTTTTTAAGCAATGAAGAACACAACTCAACTTAGAGGCGTTTCAACCAAGTTTCCATCCCGGAGGATAACACATAAGTCAAACTTAGTCATCTATGATTGATCACAAGAGTCTGCCCATGGGCGTTTAAACTAAGCATGTAACCCGGAAGGTAACACGTAGCCAAACTCAAGCTCTCAACTTAATTAATTAAAACTCATGGAAACGACGGATTATGGAATGCGGGCGCCACTAACTTTTGGATTTATTTTCATAAAAATAAAGCGGTGTGCCAAAGATTTTAAAAACTTATAAAATCTTGCTTATAGAGGTACCTATCACCCTATATTGACAATTTCGACCTTACCGATACCCCTAAGATGAGAACCCACAAGATATCCTGAATTAATTATTCATTTAAACCTAGATACATTATCAGGATGTTTAAGCTCTTAAGTCGGTTGGGCCTACCAAAACGTTACAAATTAGATGCATTTTCTATTTTATTATTTTAATTCAATTCAACAAATGCAAAGTTTCCAATTGTACTATCATTTTCCATTTAATTGCACAAATTCTAATCCAGGGACATTTTTGGAAATTTTCAAATTTTCGTGGAGTCTTCAAATTTGATGACTCTAACTGACTCAAACTACAAACCTGGACTAAGGTCTTCCCTCCCCACACTTAAACTCTACATTGCCCTCAATGTAGGAAGAGCGACTTTACAACGAAAAGAAAATACAAAAATTAAGACAAACCTAGCTGATAAGACGATCATATAGCATTTCATTCGCGATCATGTTCCACGGATACAAGTGGCTGCCTTATACAAAAGAATCAAGCGAAAGTCGGAAATCACCACCCGAATGGAGATTGAGTACGGGAATTTAGTCCAAACCTGTTGCAAAATTAAACTTCAACAACCCAAAAGCATCATACTGACTCAACATAAAGACTCAATTACAAAAATAAAAGACCCGACGGACTGACACGACTCAAAATTACAAAAACCGAAAATTATGGTAAAGTGGCCAAAAGGGGTCCCTTCATGTACTGCGAGAACCCAGGGAGACTCCCTCACGTACCGGGAAGAACAAACAAGTGCTCGGCCCTTTCTTTTGTCTCTCGTGTACCGCGAGGATTGGGATAAAATCTCCCGCGTATTGCGAGAAGGTGCTGATGACAGAAAGATTAGACGATTTTTCAACTTTTTGCCGTAGAAAAATTTTCACATCTTAAAAACTCAAATTTTAAAATTCTCCAAAAACTCATTCCAACACTTAAATTATATGCACACATATCTGGAATGTCAATATTGATGATTTTTCTCCCCCAAATGGCTACGAATCCCTGCAAAAACTTAGAAAAACATAAAACTAAACCGAAAAGACAAAAAAACTTAAAAACTTCTACAAACTCTACAACGGCATCCTACCCCCACGGGTTTGTGTATTGCCCTCAATTACACTCATTCCAACCATGATCTCTTCAAAGACGTCCCCACACTTGGCCAATGGCACACTACTAAAGAAAGTAAAGAAATGACAACCTAACTCACTTTCGTAGGAATCACAGATGCATTTAGCATATGCAACAAGCCTTTTAAACCCCTCGGTAGCCTGAGTGGACGAGTTTAGTCTAGTGAGGGTTTCTAGAGAACACACCCACAACGTTCATTTAACTAGACATGAATTAAATCTAACTAACCTTAGGTTGCCTCCCACGAGCGCTAAGTTTAACATCTTCAGCCAGACGCGGTGTACCTAACTGATGTTACGGTGGTTGGAACACAAATTCTTTTCCAAATGCTACCTCACCTGCTCGGCCATCCTTTCCATTCAAATTGAGCGTCCTCATATGTTCCACAACACGGAACTCCTCTTCATCTCGCATTACCCAATACTCACCAGTTTCATATGAATGCCTCATAAACTTGGACGGTTTCTTTGATCCAGCTGGTGATCCTGATGATCCTGTTTCCAATCTGTCATAACCACCAGAACTTTCCACCTGATGCTTCCACGGTGGCTTTCCCATTTGTAATGTATCATCCCCACACTTGTGGGTTGCTGCATCCACTACCTCATTCACCTCATTCTTCAACTCAAACCTGTCAACCACAAAAAATTTATCTTTTGTGCCACCCTCATCCACTGTGGAACGAGGAGGACACTTATTAGTAGCACCTGCTTTTGAATGTTTAATTTTACTAAAGTATGTAAAAGCTTTTGAATGAATATCTAAGTTAAATTCATGGTTAACAAAGGTCATGCTTACTGTATTGTCCCTGGAGTTAATCAGGGCATTGGTAGTTGCCAAAAATGGTCTTCCCAGGATGACACCCACTTGCTTCTCTTTCACATTCGGTTCATATTCAATCACTAGAAAATCTTCGGGGTAATAGAATTCCCCCACTTACACAGCAACACCTCTAATCATGCCTCGAGCTCGTTTCCTTATTAAATCAGCTAACACCATAGTAGTGTCAACTTGTTGCAGTGGTCCAAAGTCAGACTGGTCATATAAGCTTCCAGGTAGTATGCTGACACATGACCCATAATCCAGTAGGGCTTACTTAATTTTCATTCCCCCGATTTTTACATGGATGATGGGTTCTCCTTGCTCCTCTTCATCTACTAACTCACTCTCTTCACCTTCTTGTTGGGTACTTACCGCACTGACATAGGCATTATTTGAACCAGAGGAGCTAGCTCCTTGATGTTGCGGGTTTAATTTAGTGTCACTCGGGAGTTATCCTGGTGGTCTCCCTGCTACTTCAGCTAATTTCTCAGCCAGCTGTCCCAGTTGTCTATCAAATGCTTCATTGGTCTTTACCTAGATCACTCTATCCTACTCAATTAGTTTCAAAGACTCCAGTATGGCTGTGAGCTGAGGGTCACCGACGGTTGCAGGTTTGTTTTGCTGGTTCCCTTGCTGCTGGTACTACTGGGGTTGATTTTGTTGGTAGTTTCTCTACTGATAACCACCTTGATTGCTTTGATTCCTTTGGTACCCTTGATACCCGCCTTGATTATAGCCTTGTTGGCGGTTCTGGTACTGCTGTTCATTTCCACCCTGCACATTAACACCCTGAAAGTTAGGATTTAGTTAATTAGATGCATTACCATACCTGAGATTTGGATGATTCCGGAGTCCCAGATGGTAGTGGGTTGCATTCATATCCTGCTTCCTTTCTCCCCCGATCTGGTTCACTTCTTCTGCCTTGCCCTGATCCCTTGGGCATCTTGCCATAGTATGGCCCAGATCACCACATCCTTCACATACCGGATATCCTTATGATGCATTAGCCACATCCTTCCCTCCTGACCTACCAAGTCTTGCCATTTGGAGTTCCATGGCATCTAGATGCTTTTGAGTCTCATAATCCACCACCTTGGAAGATGCCCCATTCTTTGCTCTCCGACTGGCATGAGCTTGCCTTTTTGATGTCACCGCCATCCTTTCCAAAATATCCTAGTCGTCATCCACATGATTTGAAAAGACGGACCCGTTAATGGTTGAGTTTACATCCCTTACATCCTCAGGTAACAACTTGGTTTAGCTCCCACTTCTCTATCCCATGATGTGGGCAATTCCTTAGAAACTCTTAAAACCGCTTAAATGCCTCATAGAAAGGCTCCCTGATTGTTGCTTGAAATCCCTTATTGCAGCTCGGGCCTCATTGGTTTTATGAGGTGGGAAGTACTCATCAAGGAACTGCTGTTGCAGCTCTGCCAAGGTGGCAATACTAGCAGATGGCAAAGATAAGAACCATTGCTTCGCCCTAGTTTCACCTCATCGGTGGTAAACCCTTGACCACCAATGGTCCCACAAGTAGCCTCATATTCTGAAAGATGAGTGTAAGGCTCTTCAGTAGCTCTCCCAAAGAAGTGTGGGAGGATCCCGAGGCATCCGAGTCGGATCTCGAATGCGTTCCCCCTACGAACTGGTGGTATGACGGGGGAATAATTTAAAGCTAGAGCGGGGCGGAAGTGACTGTCCACCCCTTGATCGTGCCTGGCTAGGTGCATGTTCCTAGGCTGCTCCTCTCTATAGTTCTGATGGTTTTGAGGAGGTTGCCTATACATGTTCTCTCTTTCTAAGTTCCCCACATTACCCTGACGGTTGTTCCTAGGTTGGAACCCGAACTCTGCTCTTGGCGGTGGTTGAACCCATCCGTCTACTACATCATGCCTTTGATTTCTGGGAGGGAATGCCTCCTGATGGTTCATGTCATACCATTCCTCTTCTTTGTTCCAGTTCTCATGCTGAGAACCATGCTCTGGCCTGTGGCTTTGTCCCGGTGACACATGTTCATTATCCCCAAATTTTGAATAGCTTGAAAAGCTGTTATATGGATGGTATTAGTGATCATGGAAGTGGTGGATTTTTTGGAAGTTGTTGTGGTCTAGGAGCTTGATTCTGTGGTTGTTGGTTTTGTGGATGGTTTGGGAATAGTAGATTTGGTAGTGGTGGAATAAGTGGATTAGGTCCCCCACCTTGGTTTGGATCTGGGTTTTCAGGTTGATTTTGTGACATCCTCACAGATGGACTGTCAAGCTTCTCTAAGATGGTCTGAACTGTTCCTTGGAGCTTTTTGTTAGCTTTTACTACTTTCTCTGTCCCTTGATTAAACAGTAATGGTGATTTTCTTCCTAAACGCCTAGTATGCATAAAACTGTCCCTACACACGTAAACATACAATTAGTAGCACTAAACAAAACAAATAAAAAATAGCACTTTGCACACAAAATCCCCGGCAGCGGCGCCAATTTGATCGCGTTGTCAAGGTCAATCAAAAACTATATTAAAAACTACTACTTAGCTACCTTAGACTGTATATAGAGAAGTAGGGTTGTCGAATCCACAGGGAACTCGTGGAAAATACTATTTAGAAAACAGATTGGAGAAAACGCAATCACTTCCGGGGTTCAAGTTCAACAAATCCACCCAATTTTAGTTTAATCTAGTTTGATTCCACTAAACGTGACACTAACAATTTAATTAAAGTGATAAATGTGGGACAATCTTTTAAGACTCGTTCATCCGCCCAAATACCAATTCATATATGCAAAGCAGTACAAATCAACCAAATAGCTAACGATGCAAGAAAACCAAAAACAGATGGCGACTCAAACAACTTCAACACAAGCAAACAGTTTAAATTAATCAAAAGTACGTGCATTCAAAACTGTCACTCAAGAATACAAATAAAACAATAGAAAAACCATAAACTCAGGCTTCAATGAGACGAACTATCCACCTGAAAGCAATCACAAGTGGATTAGCCGCTCATGGTTGTTGCAAACGTCAAAGTAATAATCTTGGAGCTTACAAACATTCAAAACTAAGAACAATTGGCCTAGAAAAGTTTCAAATCGCCTTAGAACACATCTAGGACGGCTGGGGAGAAGATTCATTCGAGAATGGGAGTCACAATGGGTTTAAAATTGGAATTAGGTTATTTTTGCCGACATATCCATTTCTCGCGTACCGCGAGACATCCTGGTCGCGCCCCTTCTTTCTTTCCCTCGTGTATCGCGAGAATACTCTCCGAGGCCCTCGCGTACCGTGAGGAACCTAAAACTCAGTAATTTGACTTTTTCTTTGACTTTGACTTCCTTGACTTCCCGGGCTTTGTACCTTCTTGTTTACGACTTGTATACTCCCGCTCTTTAAGCTCAATTACCCAGTAAATCATCAAACTACAAAACACACGGAAAACCGACTCGATATACAAAGTTGAACTACTAAAACGTATACAAAACGACACATATACACGGGATATTTGACCTTACATCACTTAGGTATTCAGATTCAACCAAACCTAGTCCGCATGTAACATCTCCGATTTTATCATTACTTGTAATGCCATTTAATAATCATGGATTTACACAACTTGATTCATCTCATGTGAATTTGCACTTATCATAGTCGTAACATAGCGTTTCATACGTAATATGATTCATTTCTTCAACTTATATCTATATCATACTCATATCATGCACGAGTAATGCTATCAATGAGCAAACTTATATCTATATCATACTCATATCATGCACGGTTAGTGCTATCAATGATCAAACTTATAGACATATCATACTCATATCATGCACGGGTGGTGCTATTAATGAGTGAACTTGAACTTAATGTGTATCGTGTACTTCATAGTCGTTGATTAATAATCACCTACATTCATTTCATGCAACATATCACATATCATATTCATATCATACAAGTATTCGCATAACATACATGTTACATGCTCACATAATGACTGCAACGTTTGAAATTTGCTTTAATTGCAACACGTACCATTATAATTCTTTAACCGACATACCATACTCACCTACTTCTAAATCAAGTAGTGTATCAATCTTAAGTGTCTAAAGTAGTAATTCAACCAGTTTATTCATTCAAACAATTCTACACATTTATTGGTTACCGCTTAAAGTCCCGTTTTTAAAAAAATTGGATGTTTTATGCACTTAATCACCACTAGATCAACTTGAGGGACCTAAGTGTCATTCATCAAAGTTTAATTTCATGAATGAGGCCAATGGGAGGGGGTTTGGGGCTGAATTAGGGAACCACCCCTTGTCTTCCTCTTCAAGTTCTTTCCATATTTACACCCCTTATTAACTTAGTATAAATAGCACCTCATACTCTAGCATTCTCTTCACAACTCTTACTACAACTTTCTAGCAAAAAATCCCAGCCATATTCTCTCTTAAATTTGGTAAACCTCCTCCCACATCCAAGAAGATTTCGCAAAATTGAAGGATCACCTTAATCATTCGGTCTAACTTTCTCGTTCATTTCAAGATATCAAGGTGAGTTCTTATAGCCTCTTTTTCTTCTTTATGTTTTGGGGTGAAAACATGTCATGCATCATATTCAATAAACATTTTTCAGACAATTCAACATAACCATATTTTTCTATATACTTTATAAGATTAAACATACATGATTGCTTATTCATATTCGTAATGTCCCTCTCGTTTATTCATACACAACCATTAACTTTGCTAAGCGAACGGTAGTACGATAATGGATCCATAGGTGTGATACATCCATTCATCACCCTATAAAGGGTGTTGGATGATCGAAATCCGACATTCATGATTTGGTGGATTTCCAAATCTTTTAGAGGGCATTCAGTCACTAGGGTTGGTTGTGGACTTCATGTATTAGGTTTAATGTAATGTATATTAAATCTTGTTTCATGAATTGTAACGTACATCTTATATCGTATAATCGTGTATCGTATATCATAAACCGTATTTCTTATATCTTATTAAAACCTTTGATTGTTCACCAACTTTTTAGTTGACCCTTATTTTTACATGTTTTCAGGTGATGATAGCAATGCTAGGATATGATGACATGATCACACATAGGATGCATGATAGACTTAGTTTAATTAAATCAATTTCTATTTCATATTTGGATTCTTGTTTGTTTTTTAATCAGACGTAAACAACTATTTCAACGTTTAATCTTAAATACCTTAGTATCTTTATTACCTTGTGTTCTCATTATTCAATTTCTTCGTGCTCCCGTGATTCCGCCTTTGGCGGGGGTGTGACACCGCACACCGAATGTGTTAACTTCCAATGACTCATGTTGGCCTACCATCCTCTCCTTATTTTTGTTCTCCGGTTTAAGTGTTTTGACTTTTGAGCTTTCAATTTCAGTCGTGAGATCAGGCTTCACAACCAGTTAGCTTTTAGGATTTAGGCTAATTACAAGTTTAGTCCCTCTAGTTTCATGTTTTAGAGTTCAGAAAAGGCAGAATTAGTCCCTAAGGTTTGTGACAGGGTTAATTTGGTTAGGATTTAACAGATTTGGTTAACGGGGTTAACACTAATTAGCCGGATGTCACATCTTTGGCTAGGCTATTTATAGGTGGCTTCCTTCCTTCTTTTGAATTTTAACTCATCTAGTCCTTTAACTTCCTCCTTATTTCAAATCTATATTTAAAAGGCCCCTTTTATTAAAATTTATGGATGTTACATGTATGAGATGGGAGTGCCAACTGGGAGTAACTCCAAAGCCTCTCACACACCTATTATCAGAAGGTGTATTGAAATGAATACTTAACGAGTTGGTAAATAAATATATATTAATTTTATATAATTATTATATATGTATATATATATTTATATTAATCATATTTTTAACCGTAATTTATTTTTTTAATAGGATCGTAAAGAGAGAAAAATGAAGGCAAATGGTACTTATTACGAAATTGGATCGGATGTAGTTACCGAGGTAGTTGGGATGGGACGTGAGCATGGGGGCGTACACTTATAGTTTCGGATACGATTGGTGCTACATAGAGCTTGTTGTCTTGAAAGAAAAAAAAAAGGAATACTAAGGAGACAGAGAGATTATTAGAGGAGATACAGTCCATGCAGAGAGACCATGATCAAGTTATTGCAGTGGCTTAGGCGGCGAGCCCAAGTATTCCTAGCTCTAGTTATACGTCCAGTAGAGCGTACAACAATCTACTAGAAATCATGGTAATATGTTTTAAAGTTTCTTTACTAATATTTTTAAAAAAATGTGTTTACTAAAAATGTTTACGTGTTTGCAGTCAATAAGTCGATGTGACCTTATATGGCCTTTAGACGGAAGCTGTCCATATATGGTTTTAGCTAGGGGATGGGTTTATCCTACTTCTGAGAGCATTTTAGATAACCGATGGTTTTGTGAAAGTCCATGTGGATTTTGTAACAGAATCTTATATTAATTTTCTTGTCCTGCCTGAGACATGTACTGACGAAGTAAATAATATGAGAGATACAGAAAGCTAGTTTATTCACTTACCTAGGAAAGCGATAAAGGTATATTTTATATAAACAATAATTGTATATTACTTTATTAATTGTTTTACTAATATTTTTTTGGTAACGTACAAATTTTAAACATTGATTCTCATGGGCAACCGCTCCGACATTCTACGACTACACTTTATATGCCACAGGTAGTTCAAGTTGAAGGAAACGTATATCAACAACCACCTGATTGTAACACCCCGTATTTCACTCCAAACAGGTAAATGTAATATTTTGGGATTTAAATAGAATATTCTGTCATAAGGGACTAGGGGGGAAATTTGGAATGTTTGTTTAACCCTAAATAAAGAAAGAGTTTTCCCTTTAAAGCCGCCACACTTTCCCCACCCCTCCTCATTTGCACTTTCAAGTGAGAGAAAGAGAGAAAGAGAGACCAAGAGTGTGTGTGTGCGGGTATTGATATCGTGTTCCAGAGCTCCATTGACGAGAGATCTCAAAATTGAGATAAAATCTTCATCCGGGTGTAAAGAGGAATGTTGTTGTGGCTGTTTCATAGAGGAAAAGTTGGTATAAATTTGTTGGTCTCGGTAAGAATTTTACGTAAAAGTTCACATTTTTACGATAGATCTTGCATGGAAGCTTGCTATACGATGAATTCAAAGAGTTTCGTAAGATAAAGTTGGAATATTGACGTGTTTTCAGTTATTGAATGTTGTAGTCGCCATTTCTAAGATTTTGGGTTTTTGCCAAGGAAGAAGAAGGTGAGTTTCGACTGGAATATGCATAGTCTTGACCAAATGTTCAATTGAAAGTTCCTGACTTTGGCTAGGATGTTCCGTTGGAAGTTTCTGACTTTCAACTAGAAGGTTTAGTAAAAAGTTATTGACTTTCGAGTGGAATGTTCAGTCGAACGTTTAAGCGGAAGTTTTACACGAAATTCCTTGACTTTTGGTCGAAAAGTTAGTAACTTTCGGGGGAAAGTCCTATACGAAAGTTAACCAATTTCACATGTTAACTATGGTCAGTTGGATAAAGGATTTGAAGCGTCTATGAAAGTCAAGACTTTCCAGCTCATAGTACTATGTAGACATTTCCCTCCCCCCCCCCCCCCCCGTTGAGTTACATATCCCTTTTAACCTACTTTGAGGTGGTGTGCATACCTAATATTGAAAGTTTATGAAAAACGTGTTTTCTTTAAATCTTTGAACGGTTTCCTTTGCAAAAGATATGATCTGATATCATTAAAGGTTTATATAAAGTCTTGGGTTTTAGCCCAAGAATGGTTAGGAATGTTTTCAAACTGTAAAGATAAGTTTAAAATGAGAGTAATGTTGAATTACAAACCTGACATGTCGAAATCTGCTATATCTCTCTGGGGATGAATGTTATAGTTCCCGCTAAGTGTGAATGTCAGGGCAACGCCTTTGTGGCTTGCCCACAGTTGTATAACAATGTATGTTACAGGCCTTGCTTAGGGCAAATGTTATAGGTCCCACTAAGGGCGAATGTTAGGGAAACGCTTTGTGGCTTGCCCACGCTTGTATAACCGTGTATATCTAACGGTAGCGATGGCTAACAGAGTGAGTGACGAAGGTTACTCATGACTAGTATGTTGTAGAAATTAGACATCAAATGCTACTTATTACATATGTTCAAAGTACGTTTTATCGAAGATGTTTATGGGTAAATGTATCTATGGTATCTTCTTATATAAATCTTTTTTTCACTAAATTGATACCTTGCATGTTAAATTTTTGAATAATGTTTTAAAACTGGAATTCACTCAGTGAAGTTGACTTTTAGTATGTGAATCAGGTTAAGTGTAGGTTGGCTCTGAGGATCTGGATGGATTGGCTATCATGGTTGAAGACTGACATCTCCTTATGTTTTGTTTTTAGATAATTATGTTTAATTATGTATTATGCTATTGGCTTGTGAGACGTCATGTACGATTGCTCTCTGCTGCTAAAATACAACTCCATACTGGTTTTTTGTTTTACTTTGAATGTTGGGTTAATCTTTTCTTTTACACTATAATCAAACCGTTTTGTAAAATTGGATATTAAATCAAACATTATCATCTCCTTTAAAATGAAAGTCGTTAGGAACAGTGATCGGTCAGCGTTGTCCACGTGGCAACATAGGATTCGATGATTTTTTTTTTGGATCAACGTAACTTCATTATATTTTAAGTTACACATCAATGGCATCCTATCAAAACTTTTATGCATCATAAACTTATATGGTCAAACAAATGCGATGTCTTGACTTTTTCAAAATGTGATATTAATTATTGACTTACCAAACATATGTGTGGGTAAAATAGTTCTTTTAATATTAGATGTTTATTTTAATAAAATAAATATATTTATTAATTTATGTGTGTGCATATAGGTATGTGGATAGGACTAGGGGTGTTCAAAGTCGGACGAAATTTTCGGATAGTGGATTTCACTATCCGAATCCGAATCCGAATCCGAAATTTCGGATATCCGAATTGCGGATATCCGAAATTTCAGATACGGATTCAGATAGTGAAACGGATATCCGAAAATATAAAAAAATAAAAAAATTAATAAAAATAATATTTTTAAATTACAAAAACAATTAAAAACCTTAAAAAACATTAGAAAATATACATATAAAAATATATAAATATAATATATCGGGTTTTGATTCAAATTTTCTTATTTTTAAATAATAAAAACAATTAAAAAAATATATAAATATAATATTTCGGATATTCGGATATCCGAACTATCCGAAATATCCGAAAATCACTATCCGAATCCGAATCCGAAAATTCGGATATCCGAATTTTCGGATAATTCGGGTACGGATTCGGATTTTTTTGAAAACCCCTAGATAGGACTTGGATAAGGTAGGGTGATCAATTTGTTGTTTGCGAAATCTCAATTATGTCCTTGTAAAAATGTCCTGGTCAGGAGAACTGGACAAATGCCACCAACTTTTCTTTCTATTTCCTAACCTTCGTTCGTCAAGTGGACAAATATAATAAGTTTGCCTTTATTAATTAATGTGCTTCTATATTCAAATTTTCTATAAATTAACATATGACCTATTCAGTAACTTGTCTATCTAATAATGAAATTAACAAATAAAAACCAAACGATGTCAAAACATCATAATAATATTCTTCCTACATTTAGGTTTCGGATTTTTGTATATTGTCTCTTAGATAGAAGTGACATTATTAATTTTAAAATCTGATATTAACATATTTTGTTAAATATGGAAGTATTTACCTTAAATAATTAAATTATATGAAAATTTTCAAATTTATATAACTTAACAATTAATAGTTTAGAATTTAAATAAATAAATAAACTTTAATTTGATTTGGTCACTAGTTTGATAAATAAATGTTTTCTAAAATTACTAGACTCTAATAAATAACAATTTAAATGCAAATCCGATTAGCTCCGAAAGAGATGCAAGAAATGAAGCAGTTGCAAGAGCTTTTGGATAAGGGGTTTATTCAACCAAGTTCTTCACCATGGTGATCTCTAATTCTGTTTTTGAAAAAGGATGACACTATGAGGATGTGCATCGCTTATAGAGATATGAACAAAGTCACAATTAAAAGCTGGTATATTTTACCTAGGATTAATGATTTGTTTGATTAGCTTCAAATATCTAGCTATTTTTTCTAACACAGAACTACAATATGGGTATCATCATTTGAAGGTAAGGAAAAGATAATATATCAAAGACTGCATTCAAGACTCGTTATGGTCATTATGAGTTCTTGGTTAAGTTATTTGTTTTGACAAATCCACAACGACATTCTTTCAAATTGTCCACGACAAGTTCGTCATTGTGTTCATTGAACATAACTTGATTTACTCGAGGAGTAAAAAGGAGCATGAGGGATATTTGTGAATTGTTCTTGATTTGTTAAAGAATGAAATATTTTGTGCTAAGTTCTCTAAGTGTGAATTCTAGATGCGTGAGGTTCAATTTCTTAGATACATGGTTAGTGAGCAGGGTATTCAAGTGGATCCTGTGAAAGTGGAAGCAGTGATGAAGTGGGAAGCGCCAAGGACCCCAGTAAGGTGCGCATAGTTTCTAGGGTTTAGCTGGTTATTAGAGGAGATTTATTTACGACTTCTCCAAGATAACAACCCCATTAACTACATTGACTAAGAATGAAACTAGGTTTGAATAGGAACTTAAGCAAGAAGAGGCTTTCAATGTGCTGAAGCAAAGGCTTAGTAGTGTTCCTATATTAGATTTTTCCTAAAGGAATAGAAGATTTTGTGGTATTTTGTGACGCTTCAGACAATAGATTAGGATGTGTGTTCACATAGCGAAACAAGGTACTTGCTTATGCTTCTACGAAATTGAAGATTCACGAAGAAAACTATATCATTCATGATTTGTAGTTAGGTGTAGTGGTGTTCGCACAGAAGATATGGAGACATCTTTACGGAACGAAAGGCCTAAACCAATTAAAGTGACGACATTGTGAATGGATGTACAGGTTGACTAGTTGGATTAGGTCAAGGAAGCTCAGGTAGAAGCTTTGGAAGAAGGAAGAATAAAGAAAGAGAGCCTTGCTGGGAAGGTGAAGCTACTATCCGAATGAGAGGATGGAATTCTACAATATGAGGCATATAGATTCCAAGGTTTGGATAAAACCAATAGAAGGTATTGGACAAGGCTCACAAGTCCTAGTACACTATGTAACTGGGAGCGGAAAAGATATTCCCGAACTTGAGGAGTCACTATTGGTGGCCAGGAATGAAGAAGTCAGTAGTGAGCTATGTGGAGAGGTGTTTGACTTGTTTTGAAGTAAGGCGGAACATCATAATCCATGTGGATGTTTGCGACATATAGATATACCAGAGTGGAAGTGCGATAGAGTGACTGTGGATTTGTCACTGAACTCCCCAGGACTCAAAAGGACTCAAAAGAAGCATGTAGCTATATGGGTCATAGTTGACAGTTTGACTAAATGGGCACATTTCTTACTGATAAGTCAGACATGTTTGATGGGAAGTAGGCTTGTTTGTATGTCAGTGAAATAATGACAAGGTACAGAGTACCATTTTCTATAGAATCGAATAGAGACGGTAGATATACGACGAGACTCTAGATACGTTTTCAGAAATGGATGGGGACGAGGTTGAATCTAAGCATAACTTATCATTCTCAAACATATGGTGAAAGTGAAAAGACTATACAAACACTGGAAGATATGATCAAATGTTGTGTAATAGACTTTGGAAGCACATGAGATCTCCATTTGCCATTGATAAAGTTTGCTTAAAACAACAATTACAATGTTAGAATTAAAGCAACACCTTTCAAAACTTTGTATGGTAGGAAGTGTAGAACGCCTGCATGTTGGGCAGAGGTTGGTGAGAATCAGTTGATTTGTCTAGACATTGTTCAGGAGATAACTAAGAAAGTGATTAAGATTAAGGAGATATTGAAAGTTGCATAAGATAGACAGAAGAGCTATGCAGACATGCGAAGGAAACCATTGGAGTTTCAAGTTAGTGACTTTGTGATGCTGAAAGTGTCACCATGCAAAAGAGTCATAAGTTTTGGAAAAAAAAGGGTAAGTTGAACCCTAGATACATAGGACCTTTCGAGATAATTGCAAGAGTGGGAGTAGTAGCTTACAACTTTGTAACACCCAGAAAAAAAAATTTATTCTAATTTTCGGGACGAAAATTCTTTCAACCAGGGGATGATGTGACATCCGGCTATTTAGAGTTAACCCCGTTAGTACAAACTCAGTTAATCCCGCTAATTCTTAACCTAGTTAACTCAATTACAAACCTCAGGGACTAATTCTGTCATTTTTCAAACTCTAATTCACATAAACTACAAGGACTAGTTGTGTATTTAACCAAAACCCAATTCTGTTGACTTTAAAAGTCAAAATTGAGTAAGAATGGTTCCTGTTGACTTTTAGAAGTCAAACAACCCGTATTCTTGATTCAAATTCGTGATCCATAACCGAAATCTGATCGAATTCAAGTTGTAATGTATGGCATTAACCATTTCGACCATCATTGGAGCATTTAACAAGTTATTGATTCGAATTTAAACCCATTATGAGCATTAAAGCCATAACCGTCGACACCATGGTCTCATATCATCGAATTCGACTAAATCCGGTTACCAATTCACAACCTTACTCCCTGCGCACTTCAAACGACCCCCATTAAAGCTTTTGCACACTTCTGTTTCGCTAGAAAAGCGGTCAAGCTCGCCATAGATCAAGCCACGCAAGTCCATTTAGTCGTGTACCTTCAATTCGACATCAATTCTGGTAACTAATCTCACCCTTAGCTTCGTTTCAGTGTCTAGATTGAAAGCCCTATGTTAATTCGATCATATAACATCAATTTAGTGATGAACCAATTCTAGGGTTCATCACACATACGGGTTTAATCAAACGCTAACCTAGACACAACCTCAATCCAATTAAATTGTATGGTTAGAATCGCAATCTCTCACTTATCGAAAGCCCTATGAATCCAACCCCAAACATTATAAGATTTAGTCAATTTGATTCTTGATCAAACCTAGGGTTTTCGGTTTCTAAAACATGAATTAAACGATTCTAAACTTAATGGTTTTGCAATTAAATCCACCCACATGTTCGCAATACACTGATTATCAAAACCCCTATGTCGTTTGATTAAATGGTTATAGAAATCGATGGATTTGGGACTGGATTAGGTTCGGATCGCGTAAGGGGGATAGAACACAGGGAGTGTTCGTGTTAAAACAAATCTGAACCGGTTATTGTTGCGATTCCCTAGCGGGCTGTGATGGTTAGTGTGTTAGGCTGTGGGGAAGGAGACCCGGGTTCGAGCCCTCCACCCCTGTTTTCTTTTTAAAACATGTTTTAATATTATTTTAATTATAAAATCAATTGTTAAATTATTATATTGATATAATGATACGTTTTGAACTCGGAGAACACCCGTAGGCTCGGGTTTGGATTTATATATAGTTTTCAATTATTATCCCCGCATTTAAAAATAATATAATTATTTTTGTTATTATCTAAGCATACGAGTTCGAATAAAAATAATATATATTTATTATTTTTATCACATGAATAATTATTATAATATTTCTCCTAAATTAATATTAAGGTATTCTAAGATGCAACATTTATTTTAAATTATAACTTGTGTTTGGTAACGTTTTATACGTACCACATCTATCTTAAATATTTAATTAGAAATCCCTTCATTCCAATGACGTGTTTGTATACTCGTTGATCCTAAGTATGTGTTTAGGACGTTCAATCTTTCCGTATCGTCGTCACAAAATCTCATGTGTCCCTAACTGTCGTAATTATAATTCTAGGGCATACGTAGGCGGTTCACAGGCAAACTCTTGTGTTTTCTTTTTGCATCCTTGTGTGGTGCTAACTACCTACGCTTACACAACTCAGGCGAGTTTCACAGCCCCTTTTACTGCTTTAAATTGGGGGAGAAAACATGACGCAAACACTTTTGATTATTGTAATTCATATATTATCACTTGTTATACACTAAGCGTAACGCTCTATCCTGAAAGTCCTTACACATCGAACCGTTTGATATGAACATAGCGAGTTAATTTTGAGTAGTACTACTGGGTTTGACAAACCCCACATACGTTAGTCGCGCTAACTCGATTGGAGGTCGAACGGGTGTAAAACACGACACCATTATTGATAGACATGGTGGGAGGCATTCAAACACAAACACAAACAGTCAGCTTCGGTTTCGAGCGCTTTAGTAAACATGAACATAGGTTAGCTATCTATTGATATATATGTTGAATGTACATAATCTAGCAAACGCTTTTACAAACTGAAACATGTGAACTCACCAGCCTAGTGTTGACACTTTTCTTATATGTTTTCTCAGGTCGCTAAGCACAGGTGCACACTAGGACACGCATGGAGTCTCATTATCATTTCCAACATTTATCAAGCAATTTAAACTATTTATCCGCTTTCTACTTACTTAGACTTTGGGCGCATTTGTTTTGCGCATTTATTACTTTGTCAATCGCTTCCGCACTTAACTCTGAACATTTTATGATATTCGTTTGTGTTCCATATAATGTCGTTTGATGTAACTAATGTCTGAAATCCTGGTTTGTCACACACCAAACGGTAAAACTCCGTTAGTGGAATTTGGGGGTGTGACAAAGTTAAAGTTACCAAAAGCTTTGAATGGGGTTCATGATACATTTTACGTATATAACCTGAGAAAGTGTTCGGCAGAACCACAAAAGCAATATCGCTGGAAGACATTCAAGGGAATAACAAGTTGAATTACATAGAGGAGCAGATAAGGATCCTAGATAAGTGAGAGAAAAAGACTAAAACACGGACGATACCGTTGGCTCGAGTTCAGGTGGAAAGTTCAGAAAGTGCCTAAAAAATGTGGGAGTTAGCTAGAAGCGGATTTAGAGTGTTAGTTGGGGGTGGAAGTGCACCCCATGGAAGCCCATATAAAGCCAGTATACATACTATTTAAAATAAAAATTCTTCAATTTTGGGCTATGTTTTATAATCTCGGGGCAGAGTTATAGTAAGATGGGGGCACAATTCATGTGAGATTGGGGGCCTAATTGGCCACTTTAGCTTTTATCCTCTCATTAAAGATAAAAAAACTGTAACTTTTAAATTTTAAAAACTAAATTTATCAAGACCTTATATTGTTCTCTGTCTCCTTCAACTGCACGTTGTTCACCACCATAGATCCCCACCTTTCTCTACGGCTCTGCTTTAGGACTTATCATTTAAATCAAAGAGACGAAATAAGGAAAAAATATTGGTTGAAAGGACTTTGCCAACCACATGGAAATGTCATTCCAAAAAAAACAGGAATAAAGAACAACGTTTGGTATGTACTTAGTTTGATCGATATGGTCATCGGCTAGAGTATAGTATAAAAGCAGAGAAAACCTTTTCATTGATACTTAATTAATGGTGTTTTTTGAGTTAAATTTACTATTTGACGGTTCAATATTTTTATCGTTATTTGTTGTTTTTTACCCGACCCATATTTTGCCCGATCCATATTTTGCCACCCCCTACCAAAATTTCCTGTATTCACCACTAGAGTTAGCGGAAGAAACGACGGAGAAGTATCCACATTTGTTCTAGTAGTGATACAATTTCAAAGATGAAATTCACTTTAAGGATGGTGGAGTTGCAACACCCAAAGTTTTGGTCTTGTTTTTGTAAAGTGGGTGAAACATGTTGAAGAGAAGTGTGAGAGGATTTAAATTTACTATTTGACGGTTCAATATTTTTATTGTTATTTGTTGTTTTTTACCCGACCCATATTTTGCCCGATCCATATTTTGCCACCCCCTACCAAAATTTCCTGTATTCACCACTAGAGTTAGCGGAAGAAACGACGGAGAAGTATCCACATTTGTTCTAGTAGTGATACAATTTCAAAGATGAAATTCACTTTAAGGATGGTGGAGTTGCAACACCCAAAGTTTTGGTCTTGTTTTTGTAAAGTGGGTGAAACATGTTGAAGAGAAGTGTGAGAGGATTTAGTGTAGTTATTTTACTAAACTTGTAGAGGAAGTGCGAGTCGAACCGAATCCCAAAGTTTAACAGGTTATGACCCAAGTGTGTGATTTTTATAAAGCATTAAACTTTATAATTGTATAATTATTTTTATAAATATATGGAAATGGTTTGGGAAGTAAATGAGTTAAATGGTGGACATGTGTCGAGTTACGATCTAGTGAATTAGACTTCGGACACGGGTTGTATGATCCGAGTGTTTCATATAAGATAATAACGTGATGTGAAACTTTATTATTATATGTGTGTTTTCTATTGGTGAGCATGGAACGAATGTTAACTTGGTTAACAGTGTAACGCATTCAGGTGAGGTTATGTGAGCCCTTTTTTAAACATGTTTTGGGCTTGCATAATCGATAAAGTGTTTTGAAGTAAATAACATGCAATATTTAATTATTGAATTATTACTTGCCTGATTTTGGTTGGTTAAAGGGTGTTTTGTGTAACACATGCCACAAAAATGTCCAAGAAAATGCCAACGTTAGAACCTATAAGGACTTAGGCATCTAAAGTACCAAAGTCTAAGGTTGAAAATGAAAATTTTGGAAATTTAGTAGATATCGGACCGACATCTAGTTCATATCGGTCCGAAGCAAATAAAGATTTGGATATCGGACCGAAGTGAAATCAAGTCATATATCGGACCGACATCCTTATTCATAGCGGTCCGCAATGGAACGATGAGTCGGTTATCGGACCGACATCAGTTCATAATGATCCGACAACCTCCTCTCATCCGTAATTTGTGATGCTGCAACGTGTCCAATGACTCAGCCCTAATGATGGGACGTGAGTCTAGATGTCGGACCGACATGGTCCACATATCGGTCCGACATGCACAAAAAACATATGCTGTCCAATCAGATGTTGACGTCTAGGGCTGACGTGGGCATGGCTGGATGTCGAAACGACATCCCTCTCATACCGGCCCGACATGGACCCAAATCTCAGCCTATAAATAGTTGGATGAGCTCAGTCGATTTTCTAATCCCAAACTCGATTCCAACTTTCAAAACTTGTTCCAGGTGATCACTAGCCCACTCCCGACGATCTCGGTCCAACTCCCGCTCGTTGTAGTGCTCGGTTTAAGAAGAAACGCTATTAGAAGTGCTGACACGCTAGAAGAATGAAGTTAAGAAGCTAGCTTTATAATCTTAGAGGCTCATTCCTATAAATAAGGCGAATACTTTATCTCTTTCAAAACTTGTGTCAAACAATTACGTTTACGAAAATGGCCAAATAAAGGTTAAGGTAATAATGCTCAACGTTCTTATATGTGGACGCATTCAGGCCATAGGTATACGTAAAACTTGAAAAGGGATATACGGGTCTCGGGTGAAATTCCCGGATTGCGGCTCGTGCTTTTCTTGTAAGAACTTCGGAGGCAAACATTTCCCTTGTTATAAGACATGACGACAGTGTATACTGTGGTGCGATTGAACAGGACGGGCCTACTGAATGTGTGGATTGAACATAAACTTGTGATTATGAAATTAATACTTGTTTATGCCAAATGATTTTTTGTCAAGATAATTGTATTCATCGGCGTTCGCGCTGACGTTTCATTTTCAAAATGTTTTCAGGTAATGAATAAAATGTGATGAAAATGGGATAAGGGCAGACATCTGATCTGGCCCATGATATGAGAAAGAGAGAGGGCAGACATAAGATCTGACCCTGTGAAAAAGGATAACTTACACGTTGGATTCTCAGGCCTCGTGTATAGGAAATCCTAAACAAAGAAAATGGAGACAGAAACGGGGATTGATCAACCCTTGATAGTACTATTTTCGGTGGCAATGTATGTATTTGATTTCAAACTCAGTTTTGTAATCAAAGTGTATTTAATCCCCTATGTTTATGAAAGTAAATACAAGACTTTTGTTTTCCAACTAAGTTTTGATATTTACAAGGATAACCCTCGAGGTTGATCCAAATGTTGAAAAGATCCTGGTGAAAAAGACTTACGTTGTGTTTTATAAAAACTCTGAAATCAAAGCAGGTACCAATTGTTTGTCGCACACATCCTGGGGTGCCTGAGGCGGGGTGTGACAGGGTTGGTATCAGAGCCACAGGTTTTAGTGAATTAGATACTTGGATTTAATATCTAAGCTTCAACCATAAGTCACATGGTGCTTTAAAATTAAGATAAGAAAACAAGGTAACCTCCTGACCAGTATGTAGTTATCTGACAAATGGAATATTCTGCCTAAGGAAAGAGTGGTGTATAAATCTCTTCTAGACCCGTCACTCTTACCTGGGAACATCTCTGTTGGAGGTACTACTCTGGAAAGATAACTATCCTTATAGAGCTTTAGCTAAGATAAGGATAATGGCCTTAGTATCTAAAGTCTTGACAAAAAATGAGATAAGTATTAATACTTCAAGATTGCAAATGTCCGGAGATAATTCCGTTCCTGTTTATTATGATCCCAGTCATCCAATTAAACAAGAAACCCCGGAATACCATCAATTGGGTTCACAAATGAATCATATATCATCACCCTACTATAAGGATGATCCATTTGCTATATTCCTGTTTAATCCCTCTCCTGAACATCATTCCCAGTCCCATAATACCTCAAGCCAATGGATGGATGCTGGATCAGATTTCAGCAATTGGAATAATGCTGCAGTTGAATCTAGTCATACACAACATAATATGTCAGCAGAAGAAGATCCATCCGAAGAATCTCATCATTACGAACCTGCTTCTGAAAACCCTGAAGACTACCCATTTTATAATAATCTTGAATCTCCTGTCATATACGATCCTTATATGTTTCCTGAACCAGTTTACCATGGTCCTTTTGAAACTTATTTCTAAGCTCCTTCGGATTACCATAATGCCTATAACGATATTATGGTTGGACTTCGTGAACCTCCACCAAAATACGATTATGAGCGTAGTATGCCTTCTTCTCCTATTGAGTGCTTAGATCGTTCGTTGCACCAAACAGACGAGGTAACAAGGGAGAAAATCATGGACAAGGCAAGAACCAAATTTTATGGATAACAAGTCTATGAATATGGAGAAAGCTTAATGACCCTTGGAGAAGAGCTGATGAAAGATTAAAATCTATATTGTATTTTGTTTCCTTGTAATATATTATAATAAATCTCGTTTTGTTCATTTTGTTACAGAATGGTTGGAAAAGGCAAAGGTCCTAACTTTCTTCGTAAATACACTCCAGTTAATTATTTCGAACGTAAAACGAATGAAACTACTATAGAAAATAATGAGGAAACTGAAAGTTCAACTTTCAGAAGCCTCGGATAAATAGGAAACCCAAATGTTCCCTATAACCCTTCTATAAGTTTTCATTCTGCTCCTACTGCTGGAAGCTATAATATCACTCAAATCTACTCACATAATTTTCATGAAGGATACGCTGAAATGCCTTATGAAAATAAATGTGATCCTGAAGAAGAAGAATAACGAGGTGATTCTAATAAACTCTATGTTCCATATTATGAGACTGCTCCTATCCCTGCTCCTCATATAAACGAGAATGCATCGGGAGGTGAAAGGGAACAAATGTTGTTAAATCGAATAACTGAACTTGAACAAGAAAAAGCTGAAGTTGAAGCCAGAAATGCTTTGTTGGTTCAAACACTTGAAGAAAAGAAATTCAGAAATTTTTAGAAACAATGATTTCTATATGTACTCTTTTCTTGTATATATTTTATCAATAAAAAGTTTTGTTTTTGATTCCCATTTTATTTCTATTATATCATGTCTAAACAAACTGGACCTTCTTATAATGCGAGAGTAAAGAGGAAACATGCAGTGATTTGTAACACCCTTATTTTAAACACCAGCTATAATAAACATTTTACACACGCGTAAGCATTTATCCCAAGAATTTTTTTATTTTATTTTTATTTTTATTTTCTCGTGACGCGAAAATCATGAACCCTCCCTTTGCGTGTCGCGAGGGACTCCAAAGAAGGCAGGTCCGGGAAACCAGGACCTGGTTCTCGCGTGGCACGACATCAAATAGAAAGTTTCTAGACCTGTGCAATTTTTAACACTTAACCAATTTTTCCATCTTTAACCCATTTTGCCGTAAAATATTCCCAACACTTAAATATGGGTTCTAACATTCAAAAAAACATACTTTTGCATCAAAAACTACAATTTCAAGTATCCATTTACATCCATTAGATGAACTTCTAATTACACCCGAAATCACCAAAAAATGCATACTAGAATCCAACATTCGCCATAGACTTGACCTTGACTATCCCGGAGCTTTTCCTACATGCCACCACATATAATCACCATTAGTAATGAAGATAAAACATAACAAACAAGTAAGATTCTACTTATTTCCACCCAATCACCCTTTTGACCCGTTTCCACCCAATTTGTCAATAGGCTACATATCATTTGCATATCACCTACAAGTTTCATTCATTTCATTTTATATTCATGATTAACACATTTCCATTTCCATTTCCATTATGGCACATAGGCCATTACTTCCTTACCACATTTCCATTATGATTCTTAGATCATAACTTCATATCCACATATCTATTATGGTACTTATACCATAACTCCATATCCACATATCCATTATAGTATTAATACTATAACTACATTCATTCACTTATTCATACACCTCTATACACATTCATACCACATAACACATTATGCATACAACATTGCATATAACACTATTTATCATCAATTACTAAGTAAGTGCAAAAGCACTTACCTTGTGGATTTGAAGGTCCTGATTTCACTTCACGTTTTGCAATTTGATTATCTAAACACATTCATCTAGTTTAGTAATCCATCATACACCAAAATCACATTTAATTGGGTTCACAAACCAATTTCCTATTTCCAACCCAAACGGGCCCGTTTGAGTTATACTAATATCCAAACACCCCCTTTCACCCCAAACTCACCTACTTGAGTTTCATTATCCTTACCTTAACACTAATTTTTCATTCAATTTTTATCATTAGGTTAATTTGGTGTTTGTTCAAGTGTCTAACATTATATAAACACTTAATCATCATTAATTTATCATCTTATCATCAAAATCCAAAAACCCCCAATTTTTCCCATATGAACCCTAACTTCTCATAATCAAAATCAAAGGGTTCTAGGATGTTATTCACCATTCTTTACCTTTAGTTTAGCTAGATTATCAACAATCTAACATCAATTAACCACATGCTTCATAAATTCTGGATTTCTACAAAACTCATCTATGAACCCATCAATGGTGAACTAAAAAGGATGATAATCACTTACTTGATGTTAGAAGGATGACGTGTAAGCCAACACCTTCTCAATTTAAGCTTCAATTGCAAGATTTAGCTTCAACACCCTTTTCTCTTGAAAGCATCGACCCCCACTCCAACTAAAAATCTGAATTTTGACTTCATATAAGTCACATATGGCAGATTTGCCATATTTGCAATTTTAGTCCCTCAACTTTTATTTCATCCATTTTCATTTCAAAACTACACAAAAACTAACATAACTCCATACAAACTTGAAACCAACTTGTTTCAACTTATTTTTAAAATATTATTTTCACCATAACATTATTTAGAACATTTTTTTATTTTATAACGAGACCCGGTTTTTGGTTCGTTACAAATCACCTCCCCTTATTTTTGTTTGGTCCCCGAAACCCAACTTTACACAAAGAGCTTCGGATAATATTTGAGTATCTCTTCCTCAGTTTCCCAAGTCATTTCCGCTCCCTTTCTATGTTTCCATCTCACCAAAACTTGGCTAATCTCTTTATTGCGTAAACGCTTCACTTTTCTATCCAAGATTGCCACATGTTCCTCAACATAATTCAACTTTTCATCAATCTCAATGTCATCCAATGGAACAAAAGTAGACTCATCCGCTAGAAATTTTTGCAAATGGGACACATGAAACGTGTTATGAAGTCTACTTAGTCCCTCCGGTAGCTCTAATCGATAAGCTACCGCACCCACCCTTGTTATCACCTTAAACGCCCTGATGAAACGTGGGCCTAACTTCCCCCGTTTCCTAAACCGTATTACCCCTTTCCAAGGAGAGACTTTCAAAAGCACAAAGTCTCCCACTTGAAACTCAGTCGCCCGCATCCTATTATCCGCATAGGATTTTTGGCGATCTTGCGCCGCCTTCAAGCGTGCCCTTATTTGGTAAATGCTACTATTAGTTTCCTTGACCACCTCTTTGCTACCAAGTTCCCGTTGACCAATCTCACCCCAACACACGGGTGTTCGATATTTCCTCCCATACAATGCCTCAAAAGGCGGCATACCAATGCTAGAATGCTAGCTATTGTTGTAATAAAATTCCGCCAACGGTAAATGGTCGTCCCATTTTCCCCTAAAATCCAAAGCACACGCTCGTAACATATCTTCGAGCGTTTGAGTCGTTCGCTCGCTTTGACCATCCGTTTGTGGATAATAAACGGTGCTAAGATTTAATCTAGTCCCCATATCCTCATAGAATTTCTTCCAAAAATGAGAAGTAAACCTCGTATCCCGATCCGATACAATCGTCACCGGTACACCATCTCGTGACACTATTTCCTTCACATAGATTTCCGCCAATCTATCCGATGAATACATTTCCTTTATAGGAAGGAAATGTGCACTCTTTGTCAACCGATCTACTACTACCCATATCACATCATAACTCTTTCATGTCTTAGGTAGTTTAGTGATTAGATCCATGGTTATATTCTCCCATTTCCAAAGCGGTATTTCAAGCGATTGAAGCTTTCCATGTGACTTTTGATGCTCCGCTTTTAGCCTTAAGCATGTGAGACATCTTTCCACATACTTAACAATATCACGCCTCATACCCGGCCACCAAAAATGACACCTCAAGTCATAAAACATCTTTGTGGCCCCCAGATGGATAAAATACTTGGATTTATGTGACTCGTCTAAAATAGTTGTCAAAACGCTTGACAACCTAGGAATCCAAATCCTATCAAAACATGTCTTTAACTACGAACTATTTTCACCAAGCTTGTCAACATATGTAACCATCCGCTCTTTCTTCAAATCACCACCAAATGCTAACACTTGAGCCTCCTGAATTTCATCTATAAGAGATGATGAAATTGTCATCTTGAATGACTTCACCTTAATAGGTGCATGACTCATCTTCCGACTAAGTGCATCCGCCACTACATTCGCTTTACCCGGATGATAGAGTATCTAACAGTCATAGTCCTTGACCAATTCAAGCCACCGTCTTTGCCTCATGTTGAGGTCCTTTTGGTCAAAGAAATACTTGAGGTTTTTATGATCCGTGTAGATCGACACTTAGCCCCATATAAATAATGCCTCTAAATTTTGAGTGCGAAAACCACGGCCGCAAGCTCTAAATCGTGAGTAGGGTAGTTCACCTCGTGAGTCTTCAATTGCCTAGACGCATAAGCAATCACTTTCCCCCTTTGCATCAAAACACACCCTAACCCAAATGCGAGGCATCCGAAAACACAACAAAATCTTCGGTCCCGTCCGACAAGGATAGAATAGGTGCCTTAGTCAACTTTTCCTTCAAGAGTTGAAAGGCGGATTCTTGCTCGGAACCCCAAAAAAACTTAGTCTCTTTACACGTCAACTTCGTCATCGGCAAAGAAATCCGAGAGAAGTTTTCAATAAACCGCCGATAATAACCCTCCGACCCTAAGAAACTTCTAATTTCCGAAGGCGTTTTCGGCGATGACCAATCTTTAACCGCCACTATCTTGGATGGGTCGACAGTAATCCCTTTCTCATTAATCAAATGGCCCAAGAATTGGATTTCGCGCAACCAAAATGCGCACTTAGAAAATTTTGCATAAAGCTTTTCCCTTTGAAGAACTTCAAGAATCTCACACAAATGACAAGCATGATCACCCTCGCTCCTTGAATAAATGAGAAGATCGTCAATAAACACAATGACCGAATGGTCGAGGAACGGTCTACACACCTTGTTCATAAGATCCATGAAAACTGAGGGCGCGTTGGTTAAACCGAAAGGCATAACCGTATACTCATAGTGACCGTAACGACTGCGGAAAGTCATCTTAGGAATGTCGTCTTCTTTCACTTTCAACTGATGATACCCGGACTTCAAATCAATTTTAGAGAACCATGACGCCCGTTGCAATTGGTCAGAGAGGTCATCAATCCGAGGTAACGGGTACCGATTCTTCACCGTCAACTTGTTCCATCCTTCTTTTTAATGAAGATAACGGGTGCACCCCAAGGCGAGACGCTTGGGCGTATGAAACCTTTATCAAGTAGTTCCTGTAATTACTCCATTAGCTCTTTCATTTCCGGCGGTGCCAACCTATAAGGTGCTTTGGCTACCGGCTCAGCACCCGGTATCAAGTCAATCCCAAACTCTACTTCCCTCTCCGGAGGAACCCCCGGTAACTCAACTGGAAACACACCCTCAAACTGATTCACAACCGGAACATCGCGAATATCTTTCACTTTCTCGTTCACATCCGCAACACAAGCCATGTACGCCTTGCACCCACGCGCCATGTACTTTGTTGCCTTCACATAAGAACACAATCTTACCTTACCTTTATTTTCACCCTCTATGTAAATGGACTCACCCGATGGGGAGTCGAGTTGTATTGCCGTAGGTCCACATAAAATATTCGCTTTGTTCCTTGACAACCAATCCATCCCCACAATAACATCTACCCCAAGGTCGTAGGAATTAAATTAATAAGGAACGTTTCACCCCCACCCTTAACTTGCAATTCCTATAAATATCAAACACTAGGAAACTCGTATCATTTGTCCCCTCGGTTTCTAAGGGTTCATCTAACTTGCTACTTAGAAAAGAAGAATGCTTAACGAATTTGAAAGACACAAATGAACGACTATCCCCCGAATCAAATAGAACTAGTGTAGGTAAAGAGTTAATCTTAAATACACCTGACACCATCTCCGGGTTATTCTTCGCCTCTTCCGCCGAGATGTGGAAAGCTCTACCCTTTGGCTTTGGTATTTCAACCTTCCTTTCACTTCCACCTTGCTTCAGCTCGGGGCAATCCGCCCTATTGTGCCCGGGCTTGTAACAATTGTAGCATATACGGATTTGGCTTGGACATTGATTAGCCATATGCCTTGGCTTCCCCCATTTATAACAATTTGACGTACCCTTCCTACACCCCCCAAAGTGCTCCTTTCCACAAACCTTGCATCCCCATGGAGAAAACTTGATAAACGGCTTCTTGCTAGGGCTCCTGTCCTTTATCTTCTTCACAACTTGTTCAACAATTTCACGCTTTCTCTTTTCACCTCTTGCTTCTTGCCTCCTCAACTCCACCTCCCTTTCCTGACACCTGTTTATCAAATCTACAAGTGTGGTAAAATAGGATGGAGATATGCTATCTCTGAACTCCACAGTCAACATAGAATAAAATCTGTCAATCTTCACCTTCTCGGTCAACACCACGTCCGTAAAGAACTTGGCGCGATCAAAGAAATCCCCTGCCAATACAACTATTGACTCGGTCATTTGCCTCATGAGGAGGAACTCCTCAGTCATCCTGTCAAGTATGGCTTGTGGGCAATGGTATTTCAGAAATGCCGTCTTAAACTCCTCCCAAGTCATGGAGGTCACACCCAATTCACCCATCTCCTTTCGAAGATTTAACAACCATTCTTTTGCCCGCCCAGTTAACAATGGCACGCTAAACATTACCCTGTCCTCGGGTTTGCACTTTGTCATCTCAAAATTCGATTCTATATCCACCACCCACCTGTGGCTAAGGATCGGGTCCACTTACCTTGTGGTTCCTTCTCCTTCTCTTTCGATACCTCTTCGAGAGTGAGTTTAATAGCCCCTCTCATTTCTTCCATCAACAATGATGTGGCTTGCTCAAAAGCCTTGACCACATCTTCCTTAATCGCTTCATGGATTCTTGGATCCAACGGCTCTTCATTTGCATCTGTCATCTCTTAGCTGAGAATTTAGAATAAAACACCTTAATACCCTTATGCTATCAATACCTTAGATAACCATCTTACATTTATCCTTATATGTATTAAGTATATATATATCTTCCTATATGCCTACATATGTATATAATCACCTTCACCTAATCCTTGCAAATGTTCATTGTTAAATGGCTATCATAAGGACCCTTGCACATATTGTCTTATTAATCACATTAGCCAGACATGTTTAATAATACAATATGCCCAATTGTAATTATCATATCCATACAACAAATCACAAGACAAGTTTCGACACACACAATCACCTTGTCATTCATACATACATATACATATACACCATATGAAACAACATTAATCATTACATTACTAACATTTTACTTATGAAAGCTCCAAGTCTCGGTCAAGTCCTTCTTGGATTCTCGTATCATTCCCCCATATCAAGAGCTTTCGGTTTGAGTTTGGTGTCTCGCACACCAAATCCCTCAAACCTTTGCTCTGATACCAAGTTGTATCATCCATAATTTAAACACCAGCTATAATAAACATGTTACACACGCGGAATCATTTATCCCAAGAATTTTTTTTATTTTCGCGTGTCACGAAAATCATGAACCCTCCCTTCGCGTGTCGCAAGGGAGTCCAAAGAAGGCAGGTCCGGGAAACTAGGCCTTCGCGTGTCGCGAAGACCAGGTCTCTGGTTTTTGCGTGGCGCGAAGACCCCCAGCAAACAGAAAGTTTCCAGACTTCTGCAGTTTTTTACACTTAACCAATTTTTCCATCTTTAACCCATTTTGCCATAAAATTTTCCCAACACTTAAATATGGGTTCTAACATTCAAAATAACGTACTTTTGCATCAAAAACTATAATTTCAAGTATCCACTTACATTCATTAGATGAACTTCTAATTACACCCGAAATCACCAAAAAGTGAATACGAGAATCCAACATTCGCCATAGACTTGACCTTGAATATCTCGGAGCTTTTCCTACATGCCACCACATATAATCACCATTAGTAATGAAGATAAAAATAACAAACAAGTAAGATTCTACCTATTACCACCCAATCACCCTTTTGACATGTTTCCACCCAATTTGTCAATAGGCTACATATCACCTGCATATCATCTACAAGTTTCATTCATTTTATTTTATATTCATGATTAACACATTTCCATTCCATTATGGCACATAGGCCATTACTTCATCACCACATTTCCATTATGATTCTTAGATCATAACTTCATATCCACATATCCATTATGGTACTTAGACCATAACTCCATATCCATTATAGTATTAATACTATAACTACATTCATTCACTTATTCGTAAACCTCTATACACATTCATATCACATAACACATTATGCTACTTAACACATTATGCATACAACATTGCATATAACACCACTTATCATCAATTACTAAGTAAGTGCAAAAGCACTTACCTTGTGGATTTGAAGGTCCCGATTCTACTTCACGTTTTGCAATTCGATTACCTAAACACATTCATCTAGTTTAGTAATCCATCATACACCAAAATCACATTTTAATTGGGTTCACAACCTAATTTCCTATTTCCAACCCAAACTGACCTGTTTGAGTTATACTCATATCCAAACACCCACTTTCACCCCAAACTCACCTACTTGAGTTTCATTATCCTTACCTTAACACTAATTTTTCATTCAATTTTTATCATTAGGTTAATTTGGTGTTTGTTCAAGTGTCTAACATCATATAAACACTTAATCATCATTAATTTATCATCTTATCATCAAAATCCAAAAACCCCCAATTTTTCCCATATGAACCCTAACTTCTCATAATCAAAATCAAAGGGTTCTAGGATGTTATTCACCATTCTTTACCTTTAGTTTTGCTAGATTATCAACAATCTAACATCAATTAACCACATGCATCATAAATTCCGGATTTCTACAAAACCCATCTATGAACCCATCAATGGTGAACTAAAAAGGATGATAATCACTTACTTGATGCTAGAAGGATGACGTGTAAGCCAACACCTTCTCAATTTAAGCTTCAATTGCAAGATTTAGCTTCAACACCCTTTTCTCTCTTTTTCTCTTGAAAGCATCGATCCCCACTCCAACTAAAAATCTGAATTTTGACTTCATATAAATCAAATATGGCAGATTTGCCATATTTGTAATTTCAGTCTCTCAACTTCCATTTCATCCATTTTCATTCCAATACTACACAAAACTAACAAAACTCCATACAAACTTGAAACCCACCCATTTCAACTTATTTTAAAAATATTATTTCCACCATAATATTATTTAGAACATTTATTTATTGTATAACGAGATCCGGATTTTGGTTCGTTACATGATTGAAAACGCTGCTGAAGTTCATGATTCTCGTAAAGAACTTCAGAAACTAATTGTAGAAGGAATGAAGGATTCTCTTCCAATGATCATTACCGAAATAGAAAAGAGACAGGCAGATAAGCTATATGTGCAGCCGTCAATTCCAAAATCTATCCATTCTCAACTTTTAACTCAACATACTCAATCCAAACTCGTTACTCTTAAACCAGAGGGTTCTGCTACTCATCCAACCAAGAAGACTAAAAGGGAGAAGTATTACCATAATTCATCCGAAGATGAAGGGATGGATAATAATTATGGTCATGTAGAGAAAAAATAGGAAGGCTATCGGCTGTACATATAAAATGTTTCAAGACTGCAAACCATTTAATTTTTTCTGGAAGAGAAGGAGGAATAGCCACATTGAGGTGGATTGAAAAGACTGAATCTGTGTTTGCCATAAGCAAATGTGCTGAGGAAGATAAAGTTCTTTATGCTTCCAATCTATTTAAAGATCAAGATTTAGAATGGTGGAACAACATTGTTGCTGCCAAGGGTAGAGACACAGCCTATGCTATGGGCTGGAATGCCTTCAAGACGAGAATTGAAAAGAAGTATGTTCCCCAGAACGAAAGGGAACAAATCAAAGGAAAATTCCTTAGTCTCCTGATGATTGGAACCAATCATCAGGAGTATTCGACTAAACTCCTTGAGTATGCTCGAATAGTTCCTCATCTTGCTACCCCTGAATCTAATCTAACAAAAAGATATATTTGGGGATTGATCAGAGAAATCCGTGACATGGTTAAGGTTGCCATTTGTGATAACCTTGACGGTGCTATGGATCTGGGATCCTCCTTGACTAGTAGTCTAATTAGAAATCAAGAGGAGGGAAGAAAGAAGAAGAAAGCCATTGGGCAAGGCCCAAGTGGAATCAAGAAACCAAACTTCCATTCTAGAAATAACAATTCTTCTATCCCTGAATGTCCAAAGTGAAGAAAAGGCACTTGGGACGATGTCGATCCGGACCTTATTGCAATTTCTATAAGATGTGTGAACACAAAACAGAAGATTGTTATAGAAAGAAACCCATCACTTGCTATGAATGTGGTGAGGTTGGTCACATCAAGAGCTATTGTCCCAAACTAAAGAAGTCTGAAGGGACAGGTCCTAAACCCGCTGACGGAGTAAAGAAGAATGCACCAGCATTCGTTCTCAATACTCATGAAGCAGCAGGCATGCCCGATGTCATTACGGGTACATTTCTTGTAAATGATATTTATGCTCGAGTTTTATTTAACTCTGGTGCAAACCAAAGTTTTATAGATCATAAATTTTGTAGACTGTTAAATAAAACTCTAGCTAAACTAGACAAGAAATATATGGTAGAGACTGCCAACGGGGACTTAGTCCAAATCTCAGAAATCCTAAACGATTGTAATATCACACTATTAGAACATGTTATTCATGTACAACGGTTGCCTATGACTTTGGCAGGGTTTGACATTGTTCTAGGAATGGATTGGTTAGCGTCTAACCAAGCTCGTATCATGTGTGATAAGAAAGCCTTTGAGCTTCATTTGCCGCAAGGCAATATCATCACTATAAATGGTGATAAATTATCCAACCCTGTTGGAATAATTTCCATGTTGAAAGCCACAAAATATTTACGCAAAGGGTGCTTAGCATACCTCGTATCTGTAACCACCGACACTAAAAAGAAGATTGAAGATGCCGGTTGTGGCTGAATTCCTCGATATTTTTCCTGATGAACTGCCTGGAATTTCACCTGAGAGAAAAGTGGAGTTCAGAATTAATCTTGTACCCGGTACGGAACCTATTGCTGAAGCCCCATACGGATTATCTCCAAATGAGATGACATAATTAAAGAAGCAGTTGGATAATTTGCTAGAGAAGGGATTCATTAGACCAAGCTAGTCACCTTTGGGAGTTCCGATCTTATTCGTTAAGAAGAAAGACGATTCAATGCGTATGTGCATTGACTATCGTGAGCTAAATAAGGTCACGATTAAGAACCGCTATCCGCTTCCCAGAATTGATGTTCTCTTTGATCAACTTCAGGGAGCTCGATGTTTCTCGAAAATCAATCTTCGATCTGGCTATTATCAATTGAAAGTCTAGGAAGAAGATATTCCCAAAACAACTTTTAGAACTCGATATGTTCATTATGAGTTTACAGTAATGCCATTCGGACTCACTAATGCACCATCAGCTTTCATGGACATGATGAATCGAGTTTGTAAACCTTACTTGGATAAATTCATCATCGTACTCATTGACGATATCCTGATTTACTCCAAAAGTAAGAAAGAGTATGCAACTCATCTAAGGATTTTGCTTGAACTCCTAAGAAATGAGAAATTATATGCTAAATTCTCAAAATGTGAATTCTGGCTGTCAGAAGTTCAATTCCTTGGACATGTCATTAACGCTAATGGCATCTAAGTCGATCATATTAAAATCGAAGCAATATCCAAATGGGAAATCCCGAAATCACCAACTGAAATCTAAAGTATTCTCGGTTTGGCTGGTTATTATCGAAGATTTATCCAAGATTTCTCTCGAATTGTTGTTCCATTAACTTCTTTGACTCGCAAATTAGTTAAATACGAATGAGGACCTAAGCAATCTGAAGCCTTTGAAACTCTAAAGCAGAAACTTACACAAGCACCCATTCTGGCCTTGCAAGATGGAAACGAAGACTTTTCAGTTTACTGTCATGCTTCACACACCGGCTTTGGTTGTGTGTTAATGCAAGGAAGCAAAATCATTGCTTATGCTTCTAGACAATTGAAAATTCATGAAAAGAATTATACGACTCACGATTTAGAGTTGGGCGCCATAATCTTCGCACTGAAATTATGGAGACATTATCTATATGGAGTCAAATTCATCGTATTCACTAATCATAAAAGCCTAAAGTATATATTCAGTCAGAAAGAACTGAATATGAGGCAAAGGCGTTGGATGGAAATCCTGAATGATTACGATTACGAAATCTGTTATCATGAAGGTAAAGCTAATGTTGTAGCTGATGACTTGAGTAGAAAAGAACATGAGAGACCTAAACGAGAGCTTTAAGACTCGATCTTCAAATCGATCTTATTACTCGTATTAAGGAATCTCAACAGATGGCTTTAAAAGAACCCAACCTAGAGAAAGAAGGTTTGGGAGGTATGATCGAACAACTGGTTAAAGATGACGATAATATTCTTAGAATGAATAAAAGAATCTAGGTGCCTATCTATGGAAATGTATGCGAAGAAATTCTTGAAGAAGCTCATAAGTCTAAGTATATGATGTACAAAAACCTAAAAGCCAATTATTGGTGGATAGGAATGAAGAAACATATCACTATCTATGTTGCAAAATGCTTAACCTGTTCTCAAGTTAAAGCTGAATATCAAAAGCCGTCTGGTTTGTTACAGCAACTTGAAATTCCTGTCTGGAAATGGGAGATGATAGCCATGGATTTCGTTACTAAACTTCCCCAAACCAGTCGAGGGAATGATACTATTTGGGTTATCATTGACAGACTTACTAAATCTGCTCATTTTCTTCCCATGAAAGAAACATTCAGCATGCATAAGCTGGCATAATTGTACGTTACTGAAATCATGTCATTACATGGTGTGCCACTATCTATTGTGTCAGATAGAGATAGTAGATTTAATTCTCGATTCTGGCAAAGCTTTCAAAAGCCCTAGGAACGAAATTGAATCTTAGCACTGCCTACCATTCTCAAACGGATGGGAAGAGCTAAAGAACTATTCAAAATCTAGAAGATATGTTAAGGGATTGTGTTATTGATCTTGGAGGAAGTTAGGATGACCACTTACCTCTAATGGAATTCTCCTATAACAATAGTTATCATACGAGTATACAGGCCGCTCCTTTTGAAGCCTTATACGGTCGTAAATGTCGAACTCCAATATGTAGGTCTGAAATAGGAGAAAATAAATTATCAGGGCCTGAAATATTCCTGGAAACAACTGAGAAAGTGATTCAAATAGAAGATAGGTTGAAAGCAGCGCGTGATCGTCAAAAGAGTTATGCTGATAGAAGACGAAAGCCGTTAGAATTCAACGTCGATGATAACGTTATGTTGAAAGTTTCACCATGGAAAGGCGTTGTAAGAATTGGAAAGAAAGGAAAATTAAGTCCTAGATTCGTAGGACCATTCAAAATCTTGAAAAGAGTTGGGCCTGTGGCCTATCAACTGGAAATATGAGAAGAAATGAATGGAATACATGATGTATTTCATGTATCAAATCTGCGCAAGTGTTTGACAGATGAATAACTGGTAATACCCCTACACGATGTAGAGGTAGATGAAAAGTTGAAATTTATGGAACAACCTTTGCAAATCGAGGATAGGCAGGAAAAGAAATTGAAAAGAAAGAAATTGATGATTGTAAAAGTAAAATGGAACTCCAGACGTGGACCTGAATACACGTGGGAACTGGAGTCAGAAATGAAAAAGAAATATCCTCACTTATTCGAATATTCTCGAGGACGAGATTTAAACAAGGTGGGGAGGATGTAACACCTGCCACAAAAATGTCCAAGAAAATGCCAAGGTTAGAACTTATAAGGACTTAGGTATCTAAAGTACCAAAGTCCAAGGTTGAAAATGAAAATTTTGGAATTTTAGTAGATATCGGACCGACATCTAGTTCATATCGGTCCGAAGCAAATAAAGATTTGGATATTGGACCGAAGCGAAATCAAGTCGGATATCGGACCAACATCCTTATTCATAGCGGTCCGTAATGGAACGATGAGTCGGTTATCGGACCGACATCAGTTCATAACGGTCCGAAAACCTCCTCTCACCCGCAATTTGTGGTGTTGCCACGTGTCCAATGACTCAGCCCTAATGATGAGACGTGAGTCTAGATGTCGGACCGACATGGTCTACATATCGGTCTGGCATGCACCAAAAACATATGCGGTCCAATCAGATGTTGACGTCTAGGGCTGACGTGGGCATGGCCGGATGTCGGATCGACATCCCTCTCATATCGGTCTGACATGGACCCAAATCTCACCCTATAAATAGCTGGACGAGTTCAGTCGATTTTCTCATCCCAAATTTTATTCCAACTTTCAAAACTCGTTCTAGGTGATACCTAGCCCACTCTCGACGATCCCGGTCCAACTCCCGCTTGTTGTAGTGCTCGGTTTAAGAAGAAACGGTCTTAGAATTGCTGATACGCTAGAAGAATCAAGTTAAGAAGCTAGCTTTATAATCTTAGAGGCTCATTCCAATAAATAAGGTGAATACTTTATCTCTTTCAAAACTTGAATACAATTACGTTTAAGAAAATGGCCATATAAAGGTTAAGGTAATAATGCTCAACATTCTTCTACATGGAAGCATTCAGGCCATAGGTATACGTAAAACTTGCAAGGGATATACGGGTCTCGGGTGAAATTCCCGGATTGCGGCTGGTGCTTGTCTTGTAACAACTTCGGAGGAAAACTTGTCCCTTGTTATAAGACATGACGTCAGTGTATACTATGGTGCGATTGAACAGGACGGGCCTGCTGAATGTGTGGATTGAACATAAAGTTGTGATTATGAAATTAATACTTGTTTGTGCCAAATGATTTTCTGTCAAAATAATTGTATTCATCGGCGTTCGCGCTGACGTTTCATTTTCAAAATGTTTTCAGGTAATGAATAAAATGTGATGAAAATGGGATAAAGGCAGACATCAGATCTGGCCCATGATATAAGAAAGAGAGAGGGCAGACATAAGATCTGACCCTGTGAAAAAGGATAACTTACACGTTGGATTCTCGGGCATCGTGAATAGGAAATCCTAAACAAAGAAAATGAAGATAGGACCGGGGGACTGATCAAGCCTGGATAGTACTATTTCCGGTGGCTATATATGTATTTGATTTCAAACTCAGTTTTGTAATCAAAGGGTATTTAATCCCCTATGTTTATGAAAGTAAATACAAGACTTTTGTTTTCCAACTAAGTTTTGATATTTACAAGGACAACTCTCGAACAAATGTTGAAAAGATCATGGTGAAAAAGACTTCCGCTGTGTTTTATAAAAACTCTGAAATCAAAGCAGGTACCAATCTTTTGTCGCACACGTCCAGGGGGTGCTTGAGGCGGGGTGTGACATTTTGAAAGTGTGTCATGCCTATTGCTTGTTTGTTGTGTGTGTATGTTTACTAGTGTGTGTGTGTGTAGCCTTTCTAGAAGTGAGTCAAACCTCATCAATGTGGAAAGGGAATACGTGATATTTCAAGTGAGATGTGTGTTGTAGTGAGTTATGTAAATATATTGTTATAGGAATTTGTAATAGCGTGAATTTTTACGTGTGTTCTGGAATGTTAGTATAGAACTTAACAACGTAAGCTGAATTGTTTGAGCATGTATTTTATGGAGGTTTGATGCCTCATCTAGTAAGGGGAAAGTCATGCTTGACCAGTGGCATTGGATCGGCGTGTCATTGAAGAAGACTTGACATATGATGTTATGAACATTTGTTTCATATTTTATTTAGTTTGTTTGATATACAGTTGTTTGGTTTTGCATATACTTTAAGACTTCCATTGTGAGTGTGATTGGCTTTTGATAATGGTTTCTTGTGTAATTTTAATAAACTCACGTCCTTGGATTTTAGGTTGTGATATAATGATTTTTAGAAAATTTCATAAAAATGATTCAAAGAGTTAAAGCCTACTGAATGAGATCATAAACACCTCTATTTCTTCCACATGCATCAACCCTAAAATGTGCGCCTGAAAGTTTCTAGTGGTCCTTTTTTCATTCTTTTGAATATTTCACACGCCGATCAACTTCATAAAATGTTGTCAACAAGGAAAATATGTTATGAGAATCTTTAAATGTGTAGCGACTCTTTCTCAGTCAACTTTTAGGAACCAGTAAAAACTTGCACAGATGTACAAAGGTCGACCTCAAAAATTTTGAAGTCGAATTTGAAAACATGACCAAAAACACTAACCTTAACAATTTGTTTTTCGATGTTAAAATTGTTGGAGTATGGGGATTGTGAATACTCTAGGGAATACATTATGCTTGAAAAGTTAATTCTTGGCAACGCTTTAGTCAATAATTCAGCCTTTTGCAACTCTCCACTTATGTGCTCCACATGAATTTCTCCTCTTTTGATGTATTCTCGTATAAAGTGAAAGTGATTTTATTATATGCTTACTTCTTATATGAAACACCGAGTTCTTCATAAGAGCTATTGCCGAGCTTTTATCTACACGTAGTATAACTAGTTTTTCCTTGCTTCTCGTTAATTCACCAAAAAGACCCATCAACCAAATTGCCTGACAAGAAGTTGCTGCGACCGCCATAAATTATGATTCGCAAGAAGAAAAGGTAGCAGTCTTTTGTTTATGATAATTCCAAGATATTAAAGAATCATCATAATAAAACACCATGCCAATAGTGCTTCGTCCATCACTTTGATTTGTCCCGTTACTACTATCATTGTAGCCTACCAATTCATTACCGCCATTACGTCCATATCGAATAACCTTATTGATCGAACCTTTTACATAACTTAGTATGTGCTTAACCATGTTTAAGTGAGAAACTTTGGGCTCCTGCATGAAACGACTTACCACCCCGACCGCGTAGCTCAAATCCAGTCGGGTGTGTAATAAATAACTTAAGCTGCCAACTAGACTTCTTTAGTTGGTTCCATCCACGGCTTCTCCTTTGTCTTCTTTAGTCACCTGGAGTCCGGGTTCCATTGGAAATTTCGATGAATTACAATAAATCATACCGACATTTGGTAGCATCTTCTTTGCATAACTTGATTGTTTCAATGTAATAACCTTATTTTGTTGACACACTTCAATTCCAGGTAGTATGAGAAAAGTCCGAAATAGCTCATACTAAACTCCGCTTTCATTTGGCACTTGAACCTTTCGATCTCTTCTACACTTGTTCCGGTAACGATAAGATCGTCTATGACTAAGGAAGATTGTCCTTGTTTGGCGTATACAACATTCTCCTTTTGACATCGTTTGAAGCCCAAATGCTTTATAGTTTTATCCAACTTATCATTCCATGCTCTTGGCTTGTCGAAACCCATAAAGTGCCTTTCTCAAGCGATATACCTTATGTGCATTACCTATCACTTCAAACCCATATGGTTGCTTCACGTATACCACCTCCTTTAGCTCACCATTTAGAAATGTTGTTTTGACATCCATATGGCGCATGACCTTGCCATGTTTTGCTGCTAAAGCAATTATTATTCGAGCTGTTTCAAGTCCCGCTACAGGAGCGAAAGCTTCTTCAAAATCAATGCTTTGTTGTCGCCCCATTTGCTTCTCAATTCACCTTACCCATTTCAAACCAATCACTTTGGTTCCAGTCGGTAAATCACATAGGAACCATGTTTCGTTTTCTATGATGGAGACTAGTTCAACACTCATGGCTTCTTACCAAACTTTATAATTTTTTGCTTCTTTGAAATTTGTAGTTCCACCTGCAAAGTGTAGTGGTTCTCCTTCTTGTAGCATAACGTATTCATCATATTTTTTTAGGCATAACAGAAATTTTCGATGACCTTCGAAGTGGTGGCTGGTACGAGATTCCAGTCGCTACATAAGACTGGTCCTCTTGCTCTTTGTCCTGTTCGATTTCACCTTTTGTGTCGATATCTTATTGAGTTTACACTAGTAGTTTGAAGAAATACGAACTCTACTTGAAATGGGGGATTTGGGAGGAACAAGCAAAGATTAAGGGGCCGGGTGACCGAAAGGATTAATCTTTAATTCGGTTTTTAAGCTTTTGTAATGTTTAGTTTTCCAACTTTGGTTGATATTTTCTTTTCATTTTCTTGAGTCTTTTTGTTTTATATTCTCATTTTAGCTAGATTAATGATATGAACCTTTGTATTCTCGTTTGTTGCTATAAATATAATTCCTAGAAAGACTAGTGATTAGAACTTTTATTATATATTTATATTTATTAACAATAAAAAAAATTTACGTTTAAAATTTAACTAAAATACATTTAATATTTACTTACAACTAAATACAGATGAAATTAATGTACCGATAGATATTTAACGAAATAGTTTTATAGTCCAAATTTTTTTGTTTTAATCTTCTCTAATAAATATACCATCAAATTATCGCTGAAACGTTTTTTTTTACTAAAAATCATTAACAAACGCGAGTTAATTAGGCCTTGTATTTTTCTTCATTTTTGTCAATGATACATTACCCCTTATTATTGACGGCGAATGTTGAAGAAACTGCCTCGGAATATCTGAACCGTTCGAAATCAAGAGAATAAATCTCAGCCGTGTTAATTCCAACCGCCAAATTGCGGTTGTGTGCCCTGATCATCATAGCCGTTCGATCACAAGCCAGTTAATCATGACTGTAGATTGTTAATTTCTTACAATGCACTGTGTTACACCAGATTGCACCCCCTTAATCCTGATTATTCCTCCAAATTAAACGTTAGAACCTGGATCAAATTAAAAATTTAATGAAGTTACAAAACATTTTACAATATGAATAACTTAAACAAAAAATTAAAACCAAATCCACAACTTGGTTTGACTGTATTTATAAAAAAACTAAACCTACAGATTGGTCACACTAAAACTTAGAATTAAACACATAAGTAAATAATTTTATAAAAATATATTGTTTAAATAATTAAACAAGACCACGTTTCATGCTTGTATATCACAACGGAATGAGCCTCCCCACGTTCTGTTCCAACTCCCTCATTCAAACTCTTTAAAAGCACCGGCTAGAAAATCTCGCTTGAACACAAATAGCAGATGAAATATTACACAAAGATGAAGGTATATAGATACACTTACCATCAATAATCGGTGATTGGTGTGCTTCTTGAATACAGATCACCAAATTCATTATCATCACCATCGCCTTCACTCCTTTCATCACAATACGTTGCCAAACTCCCTTTTCTATTCGTAAACTTTCTTTTCACCTGTTATAATCTCGCTAATGTCAGGTGGGTGTCAAAAACATTAAAACTAACTTGGGAACCAAGGTTTGCTTAAAAACCTACTTTTGCGAGAGAAACCTCAGTTCATTAAGATCTGGCACGGTGACGGCAAGTTTCAATAAGGGTGGAGAAGGAAATTGGTGGAGACGGATTTGTGTTTAGTGCGGTGAAAATGGGCGGCCGGAAGCGGTTTGGTTCGTCAGAAGAGAAAAGAACCAGGGGAAGAGTCGAAAAGAACAAAACAGGGTGATCTTTGATGGATATTGTAGAGGGATATGAGTCTCGAGATGAAAGAGAGACCATAAAGTTAAGAATGAAGATGGGAGAGAGAATAGAAAGTTAATAATGAATGTATATGGGAAATCAATTTACTTCTTTCAAAAAAGCAGCTACGAATAGCTGTATCCAATTCATGTTTAATATTTATTTTTTACTTAATTCATTGGGAGTATACATACATCGGCTGCTCCTTCTAATGACGTTATTCATTGGGAGTAGACATACATGTAAAAAAAATCTTTTTGAGTATGCTTAAACTATTATTTTTTTCAAAATAACTTTATTTTTTAAAGTTATTTTTTAACAGACAAAATAACTTTAATATAATTAGAATAAATTTGATTTTTTTAATAGCAAAGGCCCAGACCTGGCAAACGGATAACCCTTTCACTCGAAAAACAGAAACGTAGTGACCCGACGCAGACCACCCAGGAGGAAACACACAACTGAAAAAACCTATTGGCTCAACCTGAAACATTTTGTTTCAAACGAGACTCGAACCCATAACCTCTCATTTGAAAAGTCATGATTTATCACACAACCAGAAGACTTATGGAGTTGTGGTAGAATAAACTTGATTAAAAAGAGTTTTGTTAAAATCTAATAAAAAAAGTTTTATCTTTGGAGATCTTTGAGTGCCACAGTAAAAAAAACCTATGTTATTTTGTTATTATTTGTTTACTAATAGTTTGGATAGGGTTAAAAGAAAGAATGACATTGTTATATTACTTTCTTAATTTATAGTAACGTAGACACTAGGAGTAACTTATAATAACATTATTTTGTAAAGAAAAATCAAACAAGACATATAAAAGTGCAGAACATAAATAAGTAGGTATTACGTATAATGTTAATGATAAGAATACCGTTACACATAGCCCATCAGCTAGATGCCAGGATCCAGATTCACAAGATGAATCAGGAGAACAGTCGAGGGCGAGGAGGCGTACGCAAAAGCCGAAGCGATTTAAGGAGTAGATCACAACCAATTTTTAAAATTTACTGTAAACTTTTGTCTTGCATTTATTAATTCCTGTCAAATAGTAAGTACTTTTGGAAAAAGATTTTGGTAAAGTTTTAATTTAATTATTTTTGAATACTCAGACTGGTACGGGTATTAAACCGATGGGTCGATCTTACAGTCCGTGTTTGTGTTAAATTAAGATTTTTTTTAAATATGTTCTCTTTTATTTCATTTGGCAACTTTATATAATTTGACGTTGGTATTTCTATTTTTGGGTTTTATTGTTAAAAGTTTATTTTTTTGGTATATAACAACGTTACAAATGAGTTATGTTGCTATTATTAAAAAATCCTATAACATGATAATCTCACATTCATACTATATTTTCATTAAATCCATTGATGTTATAACCATTATTACACACAAAATATACCCGTCTGGTTATTTGCATAAGGTATGTATTAATGATTTTGAATGTATAGAAGCCTTTCATTTGTACTTCATTTTTTGTATTTAAGTTGATCAGGTGCTTTGTATTTGAGTTATCAAGGATAACCGTATTAGCAATACTTGATATAGAAGATGAAGTACAAATGAAAGACTTGTATGCATTCAAAATCATTAATACATACAGCTTGTCTGATTTTGCTTACAATTCAAATAAAGACATCTATTCCATATTAATAAAATATGTCAAAGCGTCCCGGCCACCGGACGGGTATAAAACTAGTTAGTATTTACCCTTAGATTTTTTTCTTCTTTAGGCCGTTCAAATAACTTATAATTAGAAAAGTTTATAATAAACCGTCCCATTTTATAAAAAAAACACCCTTACTTTTTCCCCCTGAATTCTTTTATGATTCTTTATATAATGTTTATAACTTGTATACAATACATGCAATACCCATTGAAAAATTAAAAGTTTAAAATTAATCGACGTAGAGATGAAATGATGACAAGAGATGAACAATTTGTCAAAATAAACACACGCTAGCTTTACACACACTCCACAAAAGATGGAGTAGTCGGCAATTTTCATGCTCGATCAGTTAATCATTTGCTTCATATTAAACGTACACACTCCACACAAGATGGAGTAGTCGGCAATTCTCATGCTCACATGCCTAGTATAATAACAATCAACACCAACTACTCATTTTCCCAGGTAGTTCGAAAATTTACACTAACAGTGTCGAATATCCCTTAGTAATCACCGAGCTACCCATTTTCCTATGAAAATTTCAGTCAAAAAAAAGTTGGAAAAATACGAAAAAAAGAAACCTTAAATTTAATGACACATTTTCAACAATTTCCAATAAAAAATAATTTCGCCGGTAACTTGTCAGAAAATTCCGACAAAATTGTGAGAATATTTTAATTTATAAATGATTTAAATTATAATTATTTAAAATATTTTATTTTAATACTTTGTCAGAAAATTTAAAAAATAAAAATGGTGGTCGGAATTTGGTAGAATTAAAAAAAATTTAAGTGGTCGGAATTTAGTCGAAATATTAAAAAATTAAAAATTAAAAATTTGGTCAGAGTTTAGTTTGAAAATCTGTAAACGTGAGTTACAATTCTTCCATTTTTCTCTTTAGAATCTACTAGTGCTAAAACATGAGAGGGGAGTTCCTTAATCTCATACTCGATATCCCAAGTTGGAACCTTGACTGTTATCTTCTCCTTACACCTTAATATACTGTCTTTCAATTGAAAATTTCTACCGACTCCTTACACCTTAAACATATGTTTCTTTTCGTTTACTCCTACACTCTCCTCCTTTTACTACTCTATAATTTACTTTTTTAATTTTTTTACCAGGTTAAATAGACTAGCATTCTGAGTGTTAAACAAAGGTAAGCCTGGCGCAATGGTTAGTACCATGTATGCTAGCACGCATGGTGCGGGTTTAGTGTTTTCTTGGCTGGTTTTTATAGGCTGCTACCAACAGCTTTCTTAATTAATTTCATTGGTTGGATTCTTTTTTTATTACCACCAGCTTTCTTAATTCATTTTCATTGGTTTTGGTTGTTTCAGGAAAGGCTGTACCAGAAGTAGCGGGATATCGAAAAGTAAATGCTATACCGGAAATTCTTCCATTTTTCTCTTTAGAATCTACTAGTGCTAAAACATGAGAGGGGAGTTCCTTAATCTCATACTCGATATCCCAAGTTGGAACCTTGACTGTTATCTTCTCCTTACACCTTAATATACTGTCTTTCAATTGAAAATTTCTACCGACTCCTTACACCTTAAACATATGTTTCTTTTCGTTTACTCCTACACTCTCCTCCTTTTACTACTCTATAATTTACTTTTTTAATTTTTTTACCAGGTTAAATAGGCTAGCATTCTGAGTGTTAAACAAAGGTAAGCCTGGCGCAATGGTTAGTACCATGTATGCTAGCACGCATGGTGCGGGTTTAGTGTTTTCTTGGCTGGTTTTTATGGGCTGCTACCAACAGCTTTCTTAATTAATTTCATTGGTTGGATTCTTTTTTTATTACCACCAGCTTTCTTAATTCATTTTCATTGGTTTTTAATTGGTTGTATTCTTTTTTTATTACCACCAGCTTTCTTAATTCATTTTCATTGGTTGGATTCTTTTTTAATTTTAAGAAAAGATTCTCCTTCGATTAATTTTTATTATTTTAATATTCATAAAGTGGATAAGGGTCATTTTTACCCCCTTTAAGTTGTTATTTGGTTATTATGACATTATAAAGTGGGTACCCGTTGTTTTTACCCATTTAACGAGCTAATACCGTTTTTTTTGTTAAATTGCAGGATTGAATCTCATATGCTAGAACGAGTCCAACCCATCCCAAGTTCGTCACGAGTAGTATCTTCTTAATTTCATAGTTTTGTAATACAATTTGAAATTCGTGAATTTCAAATTGTATACGCTGAAATAAATATAATTTGCATATTTGTGTATTTATATTAAAGGAAATAAAATAATATATTTTCTCTTCTTTTAAAATCAGCTACGGATTAGTGACAGAATTACGTCGGAATATTATAAAAGGATCCGTCTGTAATTCGTCGCAAATCTAAAATATGGACGGAGAAATGAGAAGTTGGCCGGACAATTATCCGTCGGTAAAGGGACCGTCAGAAATTCGTCACAATATTACCGACGGGATTCAGTAAAAAAACAGATTTGCCACGAGCACCGCCGACAAACCATAACCAAAGGAAACCCGTCGGAGAGGGCTATTACAGACGGAAAAGTCCGACTGTTATATTGTTGTTTTCTAGTCCTGCTATCTTTTTGTTAAATCTAATACAGTTATAAATAAACTATTTATTTCTTATTTTGTAATATATATTTTCTCTGTGGTATTGCATGTGTAAAAACTTACTAGATGTTATACATTTACGAACATAACGTGCAATATTCATATAGTAAATTATAAATATATAGACCGAGAATAGTTAACTTTCATTTGTGTTTGTTGAAACTAGATCTCAGCCATTTAAAATAGGCATAACCAACTTTTTAGAAGATTATAGCCACATAAAATGCATATTTTTAGTAGTTAAGAAGTATGATCAGATTAGCACAAGGATTGGCACAGACATCACACAGATCACGCACGTTTCCCTCCGACGGTTATCCCCTTTGTATACTTCCCCACTCCCCCTCCCTCTCACACAAATCCATCCTCTCTGCCTCAAATCTACTCACCTAACCTAACCCATCGTCACATTTCTTTCTTCCGACGCATCTATCCTCACCGCCACCAGTCATTTGAGAGGCTGAATAAGGCTAAAACGCATCTAAATCGCGTCTCAACTAGACATTCCGATGTTTCCCCAACCATCTCCATCCCCAATTGAAGAAGAAGAAGAAGATTTTGCATCTAATTTACAGGTAATTGCAATTATGTTTCACGTCTTTGGATTTCTAATTTCTTCGATTAGGGCTCACGTACGGTACCACTGATTTCTTGAGCTATATCGATTCATATAAAATCCTAAATCGATTCGTATGGTAGTTGATCATCACTTCGATAAGACCAACACAAAATTACATACTAAAAGTTTGAATTCGTTATCTATCAAGTGGATGCCTCGGAAGAAATCAAAAGCGGAGATAGCGAAGAAGCAGACATATGGGCTGAAGAACAGGAACAAGAGTAAGAACGTCCAAAAGTATGTGCAACCTAAACCTGATGCTTCCAAACTTGCCACTAGATTTCATGTGGTTGTATTGATTTTATAGGGATTAGTTGTTTTTATTGAATGTTGATTGAATTTGCTTTCAATTTGACAGAAAAAGAAAGAGGAAGAAAGAAGGAATTAAATGATCTGTTTAAGATAGTTGTTGTTCAATCGAAAGTACATGTTGGTATATCATTTTGCTTATTTATTTGGGAAAATTGTAGATTTATTATATTGTTCGGTGCTGGACCACGAGAATGTAAATTGGCTTATGATTTTCCTTGTGAGTTATGGTTTCAGGTGGAACTTAGTATCTGGTGTTAGCTAGGGCAAATTGTTGATCTTCGCAATCATCAATGGAGTTTGAATGTTATAAATTTTTAGAAACCCGAACAATTGCTTCAACTCATGCTATTAATGGAGGTGTGGAAGAATGTTTCATGATCATGTTGATGGTAAGCTATTACAGCAATTAACATAACTGAATTTATTTTACCTTTGCATTGTTTTAGGTGTTGAGTTGCATCACTACCTTGGAAGTTGGAACAAATCAGGGCAGAATTTGACATACACTTTATGACAAACTTTAAAGCTCATTCTATAGAATCAGCACCGCATTCAAACTCAACAGCATACCGCCACTACCAGTGGCGCTTCCTCCACCCACCGCCATTCCTGCAGGGCCTGTAACATCCTCAGTTTTGTGTATTGCAAATGCTCGAGGTATAACATGCGTTTTTAAGTTTTAACAATAAAAAGTACTCTTATTTTTATATTAAAGATGGCAACATGGTTTTGGTTCTTAAGAAAACCAATGATAATGAACTGGCAGTCATTGATGCACTTGCTTCTGCATCACACTCATTAATATTTCAATTGCAGTGTTCCACAGGAAACTACGAATTGAAGAATCGATTGAATTAATTAAACTTGAAGAAAATATGCAGGTTTGTTTCCTTTTTTAATCTTGCTGACATTATGAAGGCGGATGCAAAATTTAGTCCTTTTTTTCCATACAATGATGTTAATGATTAAATTGACTCACATTACAAGTTTCTGTTCCTCGGGTCTAGCCACGTGGCGGGTAGTTTGGTTTTGATGGAGTTGTTATAATTAAATTTTAATTAATTGAATCACTTAGTTTGAATGTTATAAATTTTGGAAACCCGGACAGGGACGGGTATACTACTACTTAAATTAGACATAAAACATATTATTTTAAACATTTAAAATTTCTGTATTTTTTTTTTAACTTAGCTGACCTTTTCATCATAAACATGTAGCTTTTTAATTATCTAGGGTTATATATATTATAAATAACTTATGCGGTAGACACTTCTTATTTAGACGACATTTATTAATTAATACATCTTTCCATTTCTCTAAGAATCTATGACTTCATCTTTGTTTGGTGTTTATTAGAAAACAAATTATGTAGGTGGTTAAATTGGTATAAATATATTGTTGAGATATCAATTATCTTAATGCTATTTTTATTCCACGCCAAGTAAACTCACATTTGATTGTTTAAAAGCTAAAAGGTGCTATCTATATACAGTGTATATATTTATGATTTAAATGCATCTTTAAATAAATATAGCATCCGATTTTATGAAAATGATAATAACGTAGTTCAGTTTTATTCCAATAAAAATTTCCTGTATATTGTAGTTTCTTTTTGTATTATAATTGGACATTAGAGTTAATTGCATAGATAGTCACCGTGGTTTGTGAAAACAAACAAGTATGGGTATTATGTTTCGATTTTATAACAATATTGGGTATTAAGACTAACTTTCGTTAGTTTACCTGTTAAATTTAGGTAAAATGACCAAAATACCTATGAGGGACTATTTATGTAATTACCTATATTTTAATTAGAGGGACAATTTGTGTAAATAACTCAAATAATTAAATAAAATAAAACTAAATACCAATCCCCACCACCCTTAATTAAATTCCACATCTCTATCATCATTAATCGTCTACTCTTGGATGCAAGTCAAGATTCTATTAACGTTGTAGCAGCCAGTCTCCACACCGTTGGATAATGGATAGCGGTTGCTATTTTCTAGTATCGCCAGAAGAGTTCCTATAACATGGGTCACCGTCAGTCTCATCGTAGGGGACCTTGAAGGGCTCTTCCATGACTATACGATGTCAACCCTTGGTCATCTCGCGTCCAAATCGGGGGCTGCATCTACAAGAAACTCTCGTTAGAGGGCCCGGGGGTTGCCCCCGAGAGCACTCTGACGCTCAAGTGAGTGTATCATCCAAGATGGTTAAGAATATATGAGTATGTATCAGAGAGAAGAGGAAGGAGATGGATGGGAAGAACATGTCTGATGGAGGTGGTGACTTTTCCTATCTATAGGGAGAGTTGTTGGACTTTGCCCTAATGGGCCTCTCTAGGGTAGGCTTGCCTTCCTTGGGCTAACCATTGGGCCTCTAACAAGGGGTAGCCCTACAAGTCCCCCTAGTCCTTTGTTCTTGTTATTTATGATAAGGATATAGGACTCCACTTGTCCCTACACTGCAAAATTCTAGTTAAATTTTGGTCTCCACCAGTTGAGTCGCTGACGAGGGTAGCCCTACCAATATAAGCTACTTTGTGCTAGAACCTTAAACCTGTCATCGTCGGGTGTCGAATGGGGAATGTATTATTAAATCTCCCGAATTTATTATTGTTGTCTAGTCACCTTGCGACCGTTATTTGCCTTCTTCCAAAATGTGGTGACTCGTATGGGCTGAGTATTGCTTGGTCTATGCCACCTTAATCCATGTTATTTGTTCTAAATGGATCACTGTTCTAATGTCTCTTGATTCAGACATTTTTTAGTGTTCTACTCTTGTCGTGGGACATTATTGTTTTCTCATCCCACGATGTTGTTAATCTTTAGGCCATCTTTTTCTTCTATCCGCATAATGAGAGTATATGTGAAAGATTTTCACATGACCTACGGGTCCCCGCATGATTTTTTACCCGAAGGTGGATCTGATCGAGCAATTGCTTCAGGAACCATGATCGTAATGATGGGGTATGTGGGGCCTTTCACACAACCTACAAGTCCTTGTATCATTGTTTACCCGAAGGTGGATAAGTTGGATCTGGCCGAGGTAATGCTTGAGGACCACCGATACGCGCACCGAACAATCTTCTTTGTTTAGAAGCAATTATGTATATAAATCCATAGGGTTAGGGGATGGGTTTACCTCCTCCAAATGCAAGAATTTGGTCTCCCCTTCCTCTAAGTCCGTGAGGTGACAGATAACCCGTTGTCTTTTTATTAAAAGGTCCCATATTTATGAACCTTTAACACGGTAGGCGACACCTTGTTTTCCTCCGAGTTCTTCTGAGTGATAGTATATACAAGTGCTTGGTGGATAATTTCTTTGATTGGCCAACATTTAGGACAATCCAGTAAGTATGACATCTTCTTCTGGCTTATGAGGAACATCAAGTAATCATATTGTTATTTTCTCATTTAGAAGGAATATATGGCCTTCAAAGGAAGGTCTTGCTTATATATGTGATTGCTAGACTGGAGATCGTATGTACGATGGATAACGAAACCCTTATGATGCGTATAATAAATCCCGCAGGGTAACTTTCGGTAATAAACTACTGCATTGGTGACAATGGGGTTATACCATGCTAGCCCCCCAGTTTAATGCTACACAGTCATATTTGTAATATTAAAATCGAGAGTCTTTAAAAAGGAGGCCCTTCCTTTCTTAGGAAACAACGAATAAACTGAGGTCCTTAGAATGGGCACCTTCTCTTCTGAAGTGAAAACTTATTGGTTAAGGCCTTTAGTATGGACTCTTTTCATGAAATGGAACTTAGTAGGCGGGGGCCCTTATCAAGGGCTCGTTCTCTTTCTACGAGTTAATTTTACAATATAATATCCTTCTAAATAACTTTTTCCCTTCTTTGTGTGGAGAAGACATTAGTTGATGCCTTTCTAGAAAGAAAATATCAGTCAGGTCCTTCTGGCAGATCCTTCTCCTTATCTAGAAAGAAAATATATATCAAGTCAAGCTCTTCTTGAAGGAAAGTATCGGTTCAAGTCTCTATGGAAGGAGAATATTAGTTCGTGTCTTTTTGGAAGAAGGGTATTAGTTCAGCTCCTTCTGGGAGGAGAATATCAGTTCAGCTCCTTCTGGAAGGAGGAAACCAGTTCAGCTCCGTCGGAAAGGCGAATATCAGTTCAGATCCTTCTGGAGGGAGACTATCATTTCAGCTCTTTCTTCTTTTTTCCTCAAACGAGATGTGTTTCCTCTTAAAAGTTTGTTTTTTCACCATCTCAAAAGATGGGAACAGAGTTGTGTTTCCACATGAATGTTTGCTTCTCCACCATCTCCTCGGATGGGAGTTATTGCTTTATCTCCCCCACCCATCAAGGGTGGGACTAATCTCTACCACCCATAAAGGGTGGGAGTAATCTCCACCACCCATAAAGGGTGAGAGTAATCTTCACCAACCCATCGGGGTGGGAGTAATCTCCACCAACTCGTCGGGGTGGGAGTAATCTCCACCACCCCATCGGGGTAGGAGTAATATCCAACACCCAGAAAAGGGTGGGAGTAATCTCAACCACCCCGTTGGGTAATGGACAACTGTTGCTCTTTTCTAGTATCGCCGGAAAAGTTTCTACAACATGGGTCACCGTCAGTCTCGTCGTAGGGGACCTTGAAGGGCTCCTCCATGACTGTACGAGGTCAACCCTTGGTCTTCTCGGGTCCAAATCGGGGGTTGTATCCATAAGAAATGCTCGTTAGAGGCCCATAGGATTGCCCCCGAGGGCACTCTTACGCTCACGTCAGTGTATCATCCAAGATGGTTAAGCACAAATGAGTATGTATTAGAGATAAGGGGAAGGAGATGGAAGGGAAGAACCTGTGTAATGGAGGTGGTAACTCTTCCTATTTATAGGAAGAGTTGTTGGACTTTGCCCTAATGGGCCTCTCTAGGGTGGGCTTGCCTTCCTTGGGCTGACCATTGGGCCTGTAATAAGGGCTAGCCCTACAAACGCATTGGAATGTCATATATCTGTGGCCATCACCATTCAAGAGGTTGTCGGCCCTTAGTTAATAAGCTACAAGTTTCCTGAAGAAGACTAATTTAAAAACTAGTTCAAGTCAACTGCATTCAATTGTTGGCTTCCATAGAGGCGTTTGCCGGTAATCAATTGTTGGCTAGGAAATAGAGGGAAAATTGAGAACTTGAACGGAGGCGTCTGCTGGGATGATAAACAATTTCGACAACAACGTCTAATTCTTTGAACCAATATGAGAACTTGAGTGGTGGGATGATGAATGATGAAGGATAACTGATGATGACGACGAGGCCAAGGTTAGGGGATGCTGGGACAATGATTAAAATGAATTGGGGGGTTTTTGTTCTTTTAATTTTTTTAGCAAATGACACAAATAGTCCTACACTTATAGATATGGTATATTTTTATTTATTTTTTTTCTAACTAAAAGGATATTTTAGTCATTTTACTCAAATTTAACAGAAAAATAAATGGAAGTCAATCTTAATACCTAATATTGTTACAAAATCGGAACATAATACCCATACTTGCAACTTGAAACTCTTATTACCCATACCTGTTACTTTTCACAAACCACAAGGACCATTTGTTTAATTAACTCCTCATATTATATATTGTAGAGTTAATTACATAGATAGTCTTTGTGATTTGCGAAAAGTAATATGTGTAGGTACTAAGGGTTTAAAGTAACATGTTTGGGGTTATGCTTTCAATTTTGTACCGAGTTTGGGCACTAAGACTAACTTTTGTTAATTTTTCTGTTAAGTTTGGATAAAATGACTAAAATACCCTTTGAGGGACTATTTTTGTAACTTACTCAAATATTATATGATAGGGTTATTTATATTAAACCATCTAATCCATGTATTATTTGTGTAATTGTCTCAAAAACATAAACCCTCTAAAATTTACTCTTTGTCCACTAAAACTCCCTTTGTTCTAAAAAGAATTCATCTTCTTCTCCAATTAGAATTTAGATCCCGGGATTATCCATTTTTACCAAATGTCATCCTTTGTTGAAGAAACTTGATTTTCCATTTTTACCAAATGACATCCTTTGTTGAAGAAACTTAATTTTGATAAAAATCCCACTTTTCTCAAATTAACATTTACATGTACTTGATAAAATTCCCAAAACTGAGAAAAACCCAAAACTGAACTTGGTTGAGCTAATCAAAGACAACCCATTTAGATGTAGATGGCGGTATAGTGGGGGTCAAAAGAGGGTTTTTAGCCCGGGTGGTTAAATGCACCAAAGCCATACTCGACGATTGTTTTTGTCTCTGATGGTTATTAAATCAACCAACACTGCATCCAACGACTTGTTCCAGGTATCGCCGTTCCATATTGACCTTCTCGAACCAAAGAAATCGTCTTGTCGACACTGAAATTATCTGACGATCATTCTGCTAAACTGGTTGATTTTATGTTCTTTTTTCTTGATTTGTTTAGAGAGAGAAAGTAAGGAGTGTAGTGAGAGAGTATGTAGAGAATATTTGGGCAGTGTAGGAGGATTTGAAGTTGAAAGTGAAATGAAGGATTTTGAGTTGTAAACATCTACTTCATAAAGGTTTCAGTAATTGACAGATATCTCAGGGTTTGAAGTAGTTGCCGGCGAAGGATAGGAGAGTGCCAGAGATGCGGTTGGTGGAGGGTTTGGATTACCATCTTGGGTTTTCTCAAGATTTTGTAAGAACCGTAGTCGGTCAAGGTAGGTTTAACGTTTACTGGTTCATGTTCCAATCGTTGTCGGAGAAGTCAAGAAGGTTGTCCACAATTATCGATGAAAAATCATCAGAAAGCACCTTGGGTGGTGGTTGTTGGTGGGTTTAACCCCAAAATGATGGTTGCATCACAATTTTGAGTTTGTATCGGTTGTGGTGATTTGGGGTTGTAGTGGTGGCATAGGAGTTGGGTTACGATGGTTGCCGGTAGGATGGGTGTTGGGGTTGCGACGGTCGCAGGTGGGATGGGGCGTGGGATCGTTTGTAATCAACTCTTTTAAGTTTTAAATATAACTTTTTTATAAATTACACAAATAGTCCCTTGCATGTCAAAGTTATATAATTAGTCAATTAAATATGAAATGACTAAAATGCATTTTAACTTAACAGAAAAATTAACGAAAGTTCTTAGTACCCAAACTCGTTATAAAATAGAAAGCATAAAACCCAAACTTGTTACATTATATCCTTAATACCTAAACCTGTTACTTTTCACAAACCACAGGGACCATCTGTGTAATTAACTCATATACTATATTATTACACAACGCGGATGAACAGTGAACATTTTTTTTATTTTAGCCCCTTATAATTTATATAATATATGTTTTTAGCCCGTTCAATTTTCTACTTATGTCATTTTTCTGTAATAACTTACGTTCGTTAATTTTAATAAACGGAGTTGTATTCGTATTCGAGATTTTTTTTGTCGACGTTCCGATATAATTTTTTTTTAAAACGGAGTTATAATTGTAATTGAGTATTTTTTTTGTATCGTAAGCTATATCGACTACAATTATCGTTCAAGTACCGTGACCAACCGAACGATTATGACTAAACAGTATCGTTGCTGAAATTGGTATTATCATAACAGTTATTGGTGGTCGTTTCTATGGTTTTCGGTATATGTAAAGCATGACTTTAGTTTTCGGGTTATGTCATACAACACCTGTGTGATGAAACCATCACAAATAAGCCTTTTTCTATCGTAAACTATATCGAGTCCCGATGCATTAACGAACCGAACTGTTTTTTTTTGTATTGTAATGGTACCGTGACTTACCGAACTGATAATTGCCGAACAATATTGTTGCTAGAATTGGTATTATTAGAACCGGTATCGGTATTCGTTTCTATGGTTTCGGTAGATGTAAAGTGTAACATCCTAAACATAACGACAATAATAATGACGGGTATTGATATATGACGAATGGGACGAAATAGGATGGGGAGCCCTCCCTATAAATACCTTATGTCCTCCATCTTTCTCTCATTTCCTTCAATCCTAGAGAGAGAAACTGTAGAGAGAGAGTGTGTCGGTTTGACTCAAGATCGCACCAGCTCGTGTCTCCATTGCTCGTGAGAAGAACCTCTGAATCAGAAGCTTGATACAGGTAACAATCCGATCTGAATCTGTGATTTAGTTCGTTTTGTGGTTTTCCGGTTTTGGGTAAAAAGTCGACATTTTTACGTGTGAAACTTCGAAATAAACCTAGATCTTCTAGGATGAAAAACTAACAATTTGAACGTATAAAGTTTGGGTCTTGACAAGATCAGATCCGAATGCAAGAACTTAGGGTTCTTGGGAAAGAAGACAGCCTCACAGATTAACTTTTTAAGTTCGCCTGAAACTAATGTGGCGAACTTGTTAGGTTCACTTGGGGTGGTGGGAGCGAACCTGCTAAGTTTGCTGGCTGTCACTTGGCGAACTTGAGACAAGCGAATCTGGTAACTTCGTTGAATATGTTCGATGTGTGTAGTTATTGCGAATCTATTAAGTTCGCTAAGAGCATGTTCACCGGGCATTGAAGAATGAACTTATTAACTTCTCTTAGGGCTTATGTGGTGAATCTGTTAAGTTCGTCGGTTAAGTTCGCTTGACCATTATCAAGCGAACTTAGCCTAAGTTCGCCTAAGCCAAAAATAGTAAACCATTAGAGTCGGGATTTGTCTGATGTTTATTAAACTAATCAATTCAGATCGTGTGTGACGTGTGTTGGACTATTGTAAGGACATCCGAGGCTAGCTTATCAAGTTTGTTTTAGAGACCTTCTTTTAATGCTTTAAATAATGTTTTGGGCTGGTGTACATACTTACAAAATGATGTTTTATGAAATGATGTTTACGAAAGATTTTTTGGAAAGTGAAGTTTGAATGTGTTTACGAAATCTTTTGCCAATGAAGTTTGCGAAGTGTTTACGAATGAAATGTTATTTAATAAAACGTACGAATGCTTTAATTGAAGTGATGTAAAAGAAGTAAGGTTTATATGAAAATCACAAAATGAACGAATCTGCCATGATTCCTTCGGGAATCGAATATGTATGTTATGTATGGGCCATACCTTTATAGGGGCCTTTGTGGCTGGCGAACGGTTGTACAACTAGGGTATAAGGGGTGACGGCAGTCATAAGGGGATTATCGTGATCCTTAAAGTTTGATACTTGTGCTCTACGGGGTTAACTGCTTGAAGTTTGGTATGTACTATCTTTTGGGACGCCGTGCTTGAAGTTTGGTACGCTTGCTCTATGAAGCACCGTGCATGAAGTTTTGTACGTCTGCTTTACGAAGCACCGTTCTTGAAGTTGGAATTGACGGTTTCGAAAAGGCGCAAATTCAATTGATTTGTTGACTTATGTTTACGTTTATATTTATGTTTATATTATGTTATTGCATGTTGATGTACGCTTTTATTAAATGACGTTAGAATGTTACGTTTTGGCAAAATATTTGAAGTTAATGTTTTATGTAAAGTTAGAATTCATCAGCGTAGCTGACTTTTAGTATGCACATTCAGGTTAAGGACATGTATGGACATTGGACGGTGATGCTTGGCAAGCGAGAAGAGTTACCCAGCTGATCATAAAGACTTGCATCCCGTCATGTTTATGTTATTGTTTATGGTTATGTTAAGACAATGTTATGACTTCTGAATGTTGAACATGTTTGTGTTACGTTTTAATGAAAGTTTTCGCTGCGTTATGTGATATTCAAGTTTAAAAACTGTTTGTTTATAAGTCAATCCAACACGTGAGCCCTCCCAGGTTTGGGGCCTTTCATAAAGCACGACTTTATTTTTTTGTGTTACATCCTACAACTACAACATTTGTGTGACAAAACCATCGCAAATGAACTATTTTTTTTATCGTAAACTATATCGAGTCCTGTTGTATTTACAAACCAAACCGATAGCTAATAAACAATATCGGTATTGTTATCGGTATTATTGGAACTCACGTTGCTATTTTTTTATTATTTTCGATCGATGTAAAACACATGTGTTTTTTAATTTATTTTTGAATTTTTCTTTTTCTTTAAAACTTTTTTGCACCGGTTTTTATTTTTTTGGTTTTTTGTTCACGACGGTTTCACATGGTTTTATCTTTTCGTTAAACGACTTTTTATTTATTTTTGGTTTTTTTTAATTTACACCTGAATTCCGAAGATATCGTCGCCGTATGTTTTTTCCTCAACATTTTTATGTTCAAAATCTCGCCGACTTATCACTTTAATGTGAGGGCTAGCACCCACTAGTTTAAATTAGTTAAAATTGTTTTTACGTTAAATGATTTATGGTAAATTTAGTCCTAGACCACTATAATAAACAAAAGTTTGTAAGGAAAACGAGTCAATTTTAATTAAAATAATCAAAAGATTACAATAAAGATGCTTTTTTTATTCGTATGAGAAATTACAGTATAAAATCGTATATAAAACGAATTATAAACGGTGTAAATTTAAACATTGCATAAACGTTAAAATAATTCAAACCAATGTCTTCAATGGTGTAAAGTCTTTGGCTTTATTCATGACTGCAACATTTGAACAAAATAAGACGGTTAGCGTTGGTTGAGTCACGTATTCAACACACTTCCTTTAAAAACAGATTTTGTGCTTCGTTTAGACGAACGCGTCTATGTTCCATCGTATAACAACCAGAACAGTTGTACTATCAGAGATGGCTCACATGCTCGAGGTATTAATGGGTTAAACTGTGTTTCATATATGTGGAAAATGAAGTTGTAAATTTGTAATGGTGTTAGAATCAAGTAGAGAGTACTCATCTTTAATTGGAATTAAAGTTGATGCACATTATCTTGTGGTTTCGAGGAAATCGAGTGTTTCTCACGCCACAAAATGAACTCTCAAGTCCATGTTATAGTCACAACAATCAAGTAACTAATTCACTCATTAATCTTCTAATAAATAGGATTTAATTGCATTTAAACTGATATTTATTCATGACTTGGTTCATAACTACTCAAAATTAATTGATTAGTTGTAACCACAAATAGCAGGTACCGTGGTTCAGCAACGACTGCTGACCCACTCACATCAATTCCTACCAAGCAGCAACAACTGTTGATGTCAGTAGTAACTCTGACTAAGTGGTAAAAATGTCGATAATAACAACAACCTCAATAGGAACCAACTCGGTAGTAAACCGCACGTCAGTAGCAACCTCGATAGGAACCAACTTGGTAGCAACCACACATCGATAGTAACCTTACTAGGAACCAGCCAGGTCGGTAGCAACCCCAAGCTGACCTACTAAAGGCGTCATCGGTAGCTACTCCAAACTAACCTTCAAAAATAAAAAGGCGGCTCCCTAGCGGCTCGTGGCAATATGACCGTGCCAAGTGTACCATCAAAACACAATATTACGCCTAAGGCCCATGCACATGTGCGAGTTAGGGTGCTTCTCCTTATGGATCCCCACTTGTGTTTGCTTAAAAGGAAACAATAACTAAGGAGTAATCCTCCTTATACCACTCAAAGTTTCATCTCACTTCTTATTGGGACAAGTTCCATCCATTTCTTTTCTAATTTTTGCAGCTTTGATATTTCAAAACACCAAACTTTGAGTATTGATATCTCATTCATCTTAGTTCCGTTTTAAACACAGTTTGGTTCGTTGCGAAGCTTTTACATATTATAACACAAACCCAGTAAATGATAACTATATTAATCGCAATTATAATAATTATTTGTGTCTAAAGTTAGTGAAAAATCACCTTTTCACTATTTTTTTCTAACAATGCCCCACGTGAATACAAATCGATCAAAAATACACAAATCCAAATGAAACCTGTACAGTTGAGTCTTGTATAGGATAGAGAGTTTTAAACTTTTAGTCTCTCTTTGTAAAAATGCACTTAGTCTGCAAATTGTAAGTGGACTCGATGCCCTTGAACTAAATTTTGGTTAAAGTAGACGACAATACACATTTACACACGACTCTTCGTGGCCGAGCACATCCCTCACTATCGTGTCCATAATGGTCAAGAAACACTAGCCTAGTTTTGTGAAACCTCTAGGAATTGCGCAACCCACAATTTTATTCGAATCGACCACACTTCTCTTTCATAGAGATGATTCATCTCAAATCACTAAAAACATTAAAGTTAGCATGACATTTTTTTCCTAAGAAGCCTAAAAAAGAGATTTTAGACATGGTGTTCTTTTATTTTAGGTATGGTGTTTTTGTTTTATTTATGTGAACATATTTAAAAGTTGAAGAACACCATGCCAAAAATTTAAAACACCATGCCCTTTTTAGGCTTCTTAGGAAAAAAGACTTTTTTAGTATAAATCAACTATATATATATATATATATATATATATATATATATATCAACTTATACATTAGGTATGCCCATATAGTGACTACCCTTAGATATACGAGTTGGTTGTTCTATTGAACCTTGATATTAGGACCTTTAGTCAACTAGGTCAGGTTTCCTTCATATATCTTCTTTATTGGGTTTTAGTCTCATTCCACAACTTCATATCTCATCAACCCTTGGGTTGTTGGATCTAAAACATAATCTTTAACATCGTTAAGTTATTATAGATAATTTATAATTGAGATAAGTTGTTATGTCTCCGGCTTTGTTCTTGATTCCAACACTTGAACAAACAAATACGATTAGCGTTGGCTGAGGCATGTATTCAACACGTTTCCCTTAAAACTGATTTTGCACCTCTTCTTAAGCGAACGCATCTGTCTCCCATGCTACTACAACTGAAACAGTGTGTACTGCCAGAGAGGGTTCACGCGCCCAAGGTATCACTGGGTTAAAGTGTGTTTTGTATATGTGGAAATGAGTGTAACTCGTTTGAATGAAAGTTGTTTCACATTCTCTTTTGGTTTCGAGTGAAATGAGTGTAACTCGTTTTTCTCACACTGCAAAATGAACTCTCACGTCCATGTTATAGTCACACAATCAAGTAACCATCTTACTCTTTAATCTTGTAATAAATAGTATTTAATTGCAGTAAAATGAATTAAAGTGGTCAACCGAAACGACCATATTCATTCGTGACTTGGTTTGTAACTGCTCAGAATTAACTAATTAGTTGTAAAATTCATGATTTCACTAATTTTTCCTAACAAAGTTGAATTATAATATATATGGTATCGTGTATTCTACATTTAACCTTTTTTTGTATTATTCCTTGAGACGTCACCATGACTGAAGATTTAAGTGGGGTGGAAAAGCAATGGCCATTGAGTCGAAGATAAGATCGGTCCTATATGATGACGCATGGATGGTGTAAGCTTCTTGTCGTTGTTTTCTAGCTATTTCATTGCCTTTGTGTGTGTGGGGGTGGGAGGAGGGGGAGTAGGAGAGGGTTGATATATATGATTCCCATGTGGATTGGTTGGTGGGGTACATAAAGAATAGAGATGTGTCCCACATAGGCCTAAAGTCGTCATTTAGTATGTTGTCTTACATATTTGAGTCGCATGGGGTGTTTTTGAGCCTTTGAGGTGATTTTCTCATGTTGATTCAGCTTATATGTATGAGGTTGTAGGCTCGCATCATGTGAACGGTAAATATTGGCAGTAATAAAAAAAATATATTGACTTTCTACTATTTCGAGGTATTCTAACACGTCTATTCTATTGAATTGTTTGTCCAACCTTTGTTTTTATCAAGTAACAGTAAGATATTAATGAATATTAAAATTGATGGTATAAATAACTTTATAAGTATATAAATGTAAAATGCAACTCGAAAATACAATTTTATAAGTGTTATTTATTTTCCTCTCGACATATATTAGTATTTTACTGATCTTATAAAAATTTCAATTATAATACCTTATCAACATCAAATTTAATTCTAACAAAAAAGATAAAAAAAAACCGCAACAAATTTACCACACTAATCAAGAAGGATGTGTATTTTCTTAACAATAACCTACACCGTCACAATATACAAACATGAAAAATGACTTTAGAATCAAGAAGGGTGACTCAACTATATAAAATAACAACTTGCCACTTAAAACCCATATTTAAGGGGTCTCTAATTTTTAGGATTTAATTTCGTTTAATTTTGAGATTTTGAAAAGAAGAATAAAAATCTGTATATCTGAAAAAGTTTTTTTAAATTAAAGCTTACTCAAACTTTAATACGTGTGATTGTGCGATTTTAAGAAATTGTATACAAAAATATGCATCATCTTATTCACATGTATCAGGATTCTAAGAAAAAAAAATTATTTATTATGAAAATGGCTCGAATTTTATAATTCGCTTTGAGCCTCAAAAAAGGTTGAGGCAACCCTAAAAATGAATACTATAATTTGTAATAACTGTTGGAAATTTTGGGTGAAAACATGTGTTTTTCACTAAGTTATAAAAAAATAATTTTTGTCAACTTTGGACAGAAATAAATATATTCAAACGATGTAGTTTTGTGTATTTCTTTCTGGGTTTGTGTTGTATGTTGTGAGCGCTTCACAACGAACAAAACCATGTCCAAAACAGAGCTAAGATAAATGAGATATCGATGCTTAAAGTTGGGTGTTTAGTGCTGTGTAAAGTTACGAAAATTGGAAGGAAAAGTATGCAAACTTGTCCAACATAGGTGGGGGGACCAATCTTGGAGTGGTATATTAGTGGGAGCCTCTTAATGAATTTGTTTCCTTTAAGGTAAACTCTAGTGGGACCCTATATGGTGCGAAGCACCTGGACTCGCACTCGCCCACACGCGCTCGCGTGGCGTGGGCGTAATGTGGAGTTTTGACGGCGCCCTTGACAATTACAAGGTCACCGTGAGCCGCCTTTGTATTTTTGAAGGCTGGTGTGAGGTCAGTTTACTCAGAAGAGCCAAGCCTACTCTGGAAGAGTAAGTCTGCTCAGCATGACCAGTTTACTTAAGAGAGTCAAGTCTATTTCGGAAGAGTAAATCTGGTCAGCATGACCAAGGTTACTCAGGAAAGCCAACTCTATTCCGGAAGAGTAAATCTGGTCAGCGTGACCAGTTTACTCATGAAGGCCATTCTACCTAGGAGGAACAAATCTGATCAGCATGACCGGTGACTCATGAGTAAACTAGTTTAGTTCTACAGCTTCTGATACACAGAATATTGAAACAAAAGTCTGTTACGAATTGGAGAATTAAAACAGAATAAAATGCATTGAATACGTTTGATGCAAATTATTTTCGTTTTAATTCTTTTGAACTGTTTCGATTTTGTTTTCCCTGTAAACACCAATGTGCTCCTTGGTTGAAGAGACACTTGTAACACCAGCAACACTAAGCCAGCCTTTGTTCCCCCTACTCTTCTCTCTCAAGATATTTTTTCAGGTGCTAGCTAGGTTCTCCCCGACAGTACATACTGTTTCGGCTGTTATACATGGAAAACAAACGAGTTATCTTGAGAGACTCAAAATTTGTTTTAAGTGACTCGTATTGAATATGAATCCTCAGCCACAATTCTCTGTTTCTTCCCCATTCTTTGTATTTTCCATTTATTTAAGTTGTAACATGTATTGTAATTTACTGCTTTATTTTCTTTCTGTATTGTAATTAGAATTAGTGAATTGTTTTTATTATTTTATATGAACAGTTTCCTACGATAACTAATATCAATATTCTGCTTAGTTTTTCTTTCTTAAAACCGTGTTGGTTCTCTCAGTAACTCCGTATATGAAAAAAATATACAATTTGTAACAAACTAAAAAGAATATAATAAGTTTTCATTTGAATTTTTATGATCATGATAAAAATATAAAATATAGGCTTTGTAGTCTTTTATACGACAGAGAAAAAATTCAATGATATGTGGGTTGTATTTCTTGTTTGATGCTGTGGATAGTATTCCTTTTGGAGTTGATGTTTGTTTGGGGTCATTATCCTTTGGTGAACAATAAGGACATTTGTAAGTTGTTACTTCATCTTTCAAAAGAAAAATAATTTAATATATGGAATATTTCATACAATATATGTTAATGTAACTGGGTTATATTTTCTTGCATGTAGTGGTGACATAAATAATTTGAGTTTAACATTGTATGCTAAACTGCTAATGTTTTAACATTTATGGCCAATGTTTAAATTGTTGGACTAAACACTAATCTAACATTTATTATTTGGGATTGTAATATTAAGTTTATGAATTTTGAATATAAAATCCGGGATTCTCGTCCGTTTTATGGATCTACTTGAACCGTTTTATTTGATTCGTCATAATATAGTGTCTTCTGTGTCATTTCTATTGAAGAAAAAAGTGCTTGGTTGAGTTGGTGGAGGTTTTGGTGGGGTTGATAACAGAGGGTATGTTTAGGGTAGGCCAGGGTCAGTTTTGGGTAAGACAATGTCCTGGAATTATGAAAGGATCCATTTAAAGTGTGACAACTATGCTTGTAACTAGTCGAGCACCGTTCAACCTCGAGTTTGACTTATTTAGTTTAAATGGAGGTCGAGCTCCGCATGTTTGTTAAATAATTATTTTATTTATATAGTTTTAAAAAATGAAATCATATTTGATTGCTTAGTGAAAACCCAGTTCTACTTGCTTAATTAAAAAACAATTTGTTGTCTGGTTTTGAGCTAATTATGAAATCGGATAATGTTACCTGTTATAAACTAAACCAAGGTTTCACTGAATTAAAGTCGTTTATACAGTTATACTTTCATACAATATATGTTAATGTAACTGGGTTATATTTTCTTGCATGTAGTGGTGACATAAATAATTTGAGTTTAACATTGTATGCTAAACTGCTAATGTTTTAACATTTATGGCCAATGTTTAAATTGTTGGACTAAACACTAATCTAACATTTATTATTTGGGATTGTAATATTAAGTTTATGAATTTTGAATATAAAATCCGGGATTCTCGTCCGTTTTATGGATCTACTTGAACCGTTTTATTTGATTCTTCATAATATAGTGTCTTCTGTGTCATTTCTATTGAAGAAAAAAGTGCTTGGTTGAGTTGGTGGAGGTTTTGGTGGGGGGGTATGTTTAGGGTTGGCAAGGGTCAGTTTTGGGTAAGACAATGTCCTCATGGAATTATGAAAGGATCCATTTAAAGTGTGACCACTATGCTTGTAACTAGTCGAGCACCGTTCAACCTCGAGTTTGACTTATTTAGTTTAAATGGAGTTCGAGCTCTGCATGTTTGTTAAATAATTATTTTATTTATATATTTTTACAATTATATATATATATATATATATTTATAATTATAATTTATATATATAACATACTATATATGATATTGCAGGTTACATTCTTTGACTATAGGTTCTGGTTCAAAGTTTGAAGAAAACCCACAACTTTTCCTGAGATGAACGAAAGTTTACATATATTCTCAATTCCAAGTTATAATCTTTGACTGTTGGATTCGGAAGTTTGCCCAATATTACATTCATAGAGATGAGCGATAACAAATGGATTTTTAGCGTTGTAGTTTCAACTGAACAAGGCAATTTCATAACCTGCCCAGTTTGACGATTTGAATGCGGGCTACTTCAAGACCTGCTGAGAAGAGGTGACCTACAAAAGGGGTGGGTAGTGGAGAAAACCAGATACAGCTCAGTTTGTTAGGGATTGATCTCGATTCCTTCGACATTCATGAATCCATCAAGAAATAGATTACGGTTCTTGTGTAGGTGATGAAGAAGAAAGACGATGTGTTTGGTCTGCGATTTTGAATGAGAGAGTAAAGGACGTTTCCAGTAATCGTCTTACTTTTATAGTTTTTAATAATATACACAAATGGCCCTGTAAGAGCCTATTTGTTTCTTTTTATTACAAGTGCGGTTTAGTCATTTAACATGACATTTAACAGAAAAATTAACGTCAGTTAGTGTAAAATACGTAATTTATTACAAACCTTAAACTTAAAGAATGTTCAACGTGCTTTTTGAAGATAAAGAATGAAATCTCCAATTTCATATAAATGTTAATGACGTTTTCTGTAATTTTGTCTTCTTTTTATCATAATTTCATTATTTCTACAGATTTGATTACTTCACCGTTTGCTCGAACCACACAGGATTAAGCGATCTCCAGATTCGTTTACACATATTGGTTTCATCACATAGGTCCTTCTCGGATGTCTCTACCACACAGTTTCGATTGATTTAACTGGATGATCACACCACATAGGTTGTGATCGACTCTTAACTTGATTAATCGCACTACTTAGGTTTGATTTGTTGAATAAGTCATCCCACACAGGTTACGATTGGACATGATCTCAGCTTCTCCTTGATCGACTTTACGCATCTTCCACACATGTTCTTTCACCACATAGGTTACTTCATAGTTCCGATCACTTCACATAGATCGATCGTTTGTCTCTGGCTTTAACTGCAACGCTTCACACATATTACATTGTATCCGATTTTCACTGGCTTGATCATCACATAGATTGATCAGCTCTTCACTTTGATCTTGATCGTCTCACATAGTTACGATCAAGTTCTTGATGGTTTTGGGTAACACGAAATAGACCAAAAAAAGGCGGAAGCAATTGATTCAAATTGATTGATAATTGAATTGAATCGATTACCTTCATCAATGAGAATAACTATTCTATTAAATAGAAAACTAGTAAACGGCTAATACCAAAAGACTCGGACTAATTCTAACAGATAAGACTAGTCCCTTTATTTTGAATTCAAATGAAGATAAATGATTAATTAGGAGGCACACGTGCATGCAGCTGACGAGGTCTTGAATCACATTTCATCACCCTCCCTTGATTCAAGCTCCATAACACCTAGCAGTGACGAAAATACACAAACTTCTCACGTGCTAGAGCTTTAGTTAAGACATATGCCAATTGCTCATTGGTGTTGCAGTATTCCAACTTCATATGTTCTTGACTTACCATTCACGTATGAAATGATGTTTGAGCTCTATGTGCTTAGATCAACTATGTGTGACCGGATTTTTGCTCATATTGATAGCAGACCTGTTATCACAACACATAACTGTGGCGTTAGTCTGCTTAATACCCAGATCATCCAGAACCCTTCGTAGCCACAGTGCTTGACAGGTGGCTGCAGTGGAAGCAATGTATTCGGCTTCAGTGCTTGAGAGAGCCATTGTTGTTTGTTTCTTAGAGCTCCATGTAATAGCCCCACTTCCTAGAGAGAAAACACATGTAGAGATGCTTTTTCTATCATCTGCACTACTTGCCCAATCACTATCTATGAAACCAATCAAGTCAATGTTGGTTCCTTTTGCATACCATAGCCCAAAGGATGTAGTCCCTTCAACATATTTCAAAATGCGACGTGCAACACCATAATGTCACTTTGAAGGAGATTGCATAAATCTTGAGACCATGCCTACTGCATATGACAGAGCAGGCCTTGTGTGGGTTAAGTAAATAAGTCCACCCACTAAACTTCGATAGGCAACTTCATTACACTTATCTGCTTAATCTTCTAATTGGAGTTTGTCACAAGTGTTCATTGGTGTGACTTCTTGTTTGCAGGTTAAAAGGCCAAATTTAATCAGCAGGTTCTTAGCATATTTCTCTTGACATAGGAACAACCCCTTTTGGTTTGCTTTACTTCTAGACCAAGAAAGAACTTCAATAATCCCATGTCTGTCATCTCAAACACTTGCTTCACATCATCTTTAAATTCTACAATAAGATTAGAACAAGAGCTAGTGCATATTATGTCATCAATATATAGGCAAACATACATAACTTCTTAGTTTGCTCCATTCTTCACTTACAATGTTGGCTCATTTTCACTTCTTTGATATCCATTATTGATGAAATACTTATCAATCTTGGAGTACCAGGCCCTTGGAGCTTGCTTTAGACCATAGAGAGCCTTTTTTAGTTTGTAAACATATTCTTCTTTTCCTTTGACTTCAAACCCACAAGGTTGTTTCACATAGATTTCTTATGTTAAGTCACCATTGAGGAATGCTGATTTAATATCCCCTTTGAGCAGCAACACTTAGAACCAACTGAATAGTTTCAAATCGAGCAACATGTGCAAATGTTTCCTGGTAATCAATACCATGCTGTTATGAGTAACCTTTAGCCACCAGACGTGCTTTATGCCTTAGGATCTTTCCATCAGCCCCTACTTTTGTGTTGAAAAGCCACTTTAAACAACCAAGTTCTTACCATATGGAGGCTTAACCAGATCCCAAGTCATATTTCTTTCTACGGAATTCAATTCTTCAACCATAGCATCCTGCCATTCCTTCTTATCAAATGCCTCTTCATAGGTGGTAGGATCTGTTACATTTAAGGCAAACTGACACGAGTAAAAGTTATCATAAACAACATCTACTTCCTTAGCATTAACATACACATCATCTAGGTCTTTGAACTTAGGAGTGGGGGATGGTGTTTGAGGGTTGTTTAGGATGTTATGATGGGATGATGAGGCTGTAGTAAAGGCATTAACAGACTATGGTGAGGTTTGGTGGCTAGGTGTTTGCAAGTTGGGAGATTGTGTAGGGCTATGATCATGTTTGTGATTAGTATGAATGGGTGCATCTGGTGTAACAGGAAATGGGTCAGTATAAACAGTTTGCGGGTGATCATCAGAGCTATTGCTCTCAAAATCGCCCCTTTTAGTTCTCCAACGGCTGGTAATCGATTCTTCTTCTAATGGGAGAGTCCTAATCTATTAAACCATGAAATTAGGTTAAAATCTGCGTATCTAGGGTCTCTCGCGTACCACGAGGCCCAAAGAACCATCCCCTCGCGTACCTCCAGAGAAACAGGTCGCGTGAATTTCCTAGTCCCTCGCCTACGGCGAGAACAAAACCTGATTTTTGAACTCCTATCGTCGAAATACCCCAAATTCATATATTATGGGTCCCGTAACTAATTTTCTAGCCCGAGATATGCCCTAATGAAGTTTGGACTCTTTCCTGACTTTTTTCATTCCTCGTCCCATGTTCTCGTGTGCTCGTTTCTTCACAGTTCTTGATCGTTTAAGCTCCGATTACTCACAAACACGTACCACATACAACATTACTAAGTACAAGCTATAAATGACTCAAAATGACTCTAAAACTATACTAAAAACGCTACGAAATACAAGGGAAAACGAGGTGTGCTTTGCAACACATCAAACCTACCACATACAACATTACATAATCCCGTCTCAAGGTCATGTCTAGGCACGGGTTAAACCATGTAGATTTCCCACCACGTTAAACTAAGATTCACAGGTTTTAGAAATCAAGATGAAATATGGAATGAAATGTCAATGAGCATTATTAAGTATATGAATCAACCTCACCTAGTGGTGCATCTCCCAGGTCACCATCCCAGAAGGTAGCACATAGGTTGTAGTCTTATCAATTAAGCACATAAGAATTTAACTTAGAGGCGTATCCACCGAGTCACTATCCCAGTGGGAAACGCATAAATCAAATCTTATTTATCCAAAATATTGATCACTCAAGTCCCAAGCCTTGGGTGTATCAACCAAGTCGCTATCCCGGAGGGTAACACGTAGGTGAAACTCAAGTTCTCAATTGTTTAATTATACTCATGATTAGATGGAATTAATGGATGCGGGCGCCACCAAACTCGGATTTATTTTCATAAAAAGAGAGTGGTGTGCCAAGAAATTTCAAAAACCACTAAATTCTAGCTTAACGTGGTACCTATCACCTTATGTTGACAGTTTCTGCATTACCTACACCCCTAAGATGATTGTAATATCCTGGATTTCCCGACCCGTTTAACATATATTCATTTAATAAATATAAATCCCTTATACTTGAAACCTATATATATATATATATATATATATATATATATATATATATATATATATATATATATATATATATATATATATATATATATATATATATAAACTCTTGAAATTTTAATAAGTTTGTAAACCCATTTTAATTATGTAAATAATTTAAACTTGTAAATCTTAGAAATTGTTTTTATAAAATAAAAACTTATAAAAACAATTTAACTTTTAAATTCATAAAAAGCTAGGGGCTAAAACTGTCAATTCTCGAAATCCGTTTTAAACTAAAACTTCACTTTGATCATTCAGTGCCAAACATCCAAACTTCAAGGACCTGTTTTGTCAATTCTCCAAACTACTATTGCCCAGAATCGGTCATGGGTTCGAAACCCACAACCCCCGATTTTTAACCCATTTCGACCAAAAATCACGATTTCGTCCGGGTTCACTGAACCTCGGGCTCTTCCCTCGCGTGCGACCCGTCCCCAAGACGCCATGATGAAAATCTTCGACCGAGGCTTTGCGTGGAGTGTGAATTTACTCCGAACGGCCCAACCACCCGCCCTCGACTCGTTCACCCATTTATGGCTGAAATTGGCTATAAATAGCGATCGAAAAACATCAACGACACACCACTCGAACTCCTCATACCCTCAATTCGTTCGATTAACACCTGCGTTGGCCGATTTGAAGCCGCGACAGCCGACCTCGGCCTCAGCCTCGTTCTCCTTCGTTACGACTCCGATTCAGGTATTTCTTGTGCTCATTTCGATCGTTACAACCCATAGATCGAAAGCCCTCTATTTAATTCCATTAACAGAGGGCAATTCGACGCGTATTTGGCAGATTTCGTTTCTAGGGTTCATGTGGAAAGAGGATCGATTTGGGTTGTTGTTTAAGTTTTTCTTTTCCGAGTATATACACCAGCGAACCCGTAGCCGGGATGGTTAGTGTGTTTGTGCGTATATGTGAACCGGTCAGCGACCCGGGTTCGAATCGGGGGAAACCGGTTTTGCCCTTTCTCTTTTTGTAAGCCTTTTTAAAAACAGTTTTCAAGTTTTAATAATTTTTATAAATTCTGTTAAACTTTTATAAACTTAAAAATGATTTTTATTGACACTTTTGCATGCTGGAACATTTTTAATTAAATTAAACTTAGTTAAACCTATAAAAAAATTAAACCTTTAATTTTTGTTTTAAATTCATGAGAACTTATATAAATTTTGTAAACTCAGAAAAGTTTAGAAAATTTATTTAAAAATCAGAAACTTATGAATCTATAAACTTATACACTTTATAAAATTTATATAAACATAAATCTATTTGTTTATATTTGCTTCCTAAATAAATATAAACTTACGAAACTAAAACTTTAAATGCTATGAACTTGTAAACATTATATATGAATACCTAATGAAGTCTTAAATAGTTAATATAAATTATTTAATTGGATAAAGTAATTACTATTTTTAAATAACTATTTATCCTTGTCAAATAATTGTTATCCTTTAATAATTAATTATTCTTAAATAATTATTAAAACACTTAATAATTATTTGTTTATTCTTAGTCCTTAACTACTTATTAAAAATGATTATCATAGATTTCTACTAATTATTTATTCTTTAAATAAATGTTATTAACCTTGATGCAACCTTATTTACAATACTTAGAGAACTACTTTAAACTATTATCACATAACTTATGTAAAACTTTTTAAATAATTATTTTAATTAATAATTATTTTAATCTATAAATCTATTAAACTTTGATATACAAGTCTTGTATCATTCATTCAAAAAAAACCTTCATTTTTAACTTGATTTAAAACTTCATAAACACAACCAACCCACCTCCCATCGGAACCCTAGTCGAATCTCGAAATCCTAGATCCTTTATCTTAGACTTTTTATTTGAAACTTTAGACTTATATTCTTAGGCTTCGTGAGGATACTCTCCCTCCAAAGCTTGCAAATACTTATCCGTGTCGGATACTATTCATCATCCAAGTGAGTATACTTAGCCCCTTTTTCATTTACATTCTTTTGGGGTGAAACATGTTCAAACTTTAAACTTATACAATTCTTGTACAACTATGACTAGATGCTTATTCTTATGTTAAACTTGAGACTTGTATGCTTAGATTAAACTTAAAACTAGCATATTCATTAACTTTGATCAAGCCTATGGTAACAATGATAGATCTATTGTATTTGACCAATCCACCTTGATTGATTGACCCTTCGGGGGGAGCCCTTGGTGTTTGTTACTAAACCAAAACTTTGAGACTTGAGACTTATAAGGGTAACCTGCGGGTTATGCCTAAACTTGGTTGAGGATTGAATGTGCACAATGTTTAAGATACTTGTTTTCTCATACTTACATTATAGAATGCATATATCATAGTGAATTGTAATACTTTCAAATACTTGTTAAACTGTGTCAAAACCTTTGTATCTCACCAACTATTTTGTAGTTGACAGATTCTTTCACATGTTTCAGGTTCTACATCATGAGACTTGTTTGTGATCACATAGGACGCTTTGGACCTAGACTTCATATTAAACAAATGTTGTATACTTGTTATTTCCTTTGTATTGAACCTTTGAATATATTATTAATGAAATATTAAAACTTTAATAGTCAACCTTGTGCTATTGAACAACTGCGTCCGCCCCGACGTATAATCCGCCGTCGGTTGGGGTGTGACAGATTGGTATCAGAGCCTTGGTTATAGGGAATTAGGTTATTAGACACATGACCTAGACTATAACTTAGGAGACCCAAACATGAGTTACCTCATGTCCTTTACTAGGAACTTTCTCCTCATTCTATTCTTAATTCTTATACGTGAACGCTTGGAAATTCTATGCTTCTACTTATCTACGTACTACAAGAGGCTACTACATCGAGGACACGTTCTTAGGCTTTAAATCTAAGCCACCACTAAACTCTCGTCAAGAATATTTAAGTTCTAGACAATGTGTGAGAACTTGTGCGGACCGGAAGGGTGGATACCTGTATTCTAGGAAATTCTGTCGAGGAAAGCATTTCGTATAAATCCAAATCAACCATTGGACCCGTATGCTTTCCTGGGAATTCTTGGGATGAGTATCCACTTATAGGAATGTATGACTTCTCTAAACATTAGTGAGCTTAGATCTCTCTTGATATGTCAAAGTACTTACTTAGTGATATGCACTAAATGAGTACTATCTCAAATGCTATAAACTTCATAAATTCATGATTCAAAAACTTTCCTCTGTAACCTTTACTCTATGATCCTTATGTTTCGTCTCTTCAAGAATAATCACATGACAGCATGCTTACTCGTCATGACCTGAAAGAGTTACCTTCAAGGAGAAATTCTTACGAGATTATACTTAACAAACTACATACATAAACTTATATTTATAGATACTACCCAATAAACTTCGTGATCGTTGTAATACAACCCTTAAAACTATGTATTACTCTACAAATTCTCCTATAAACTTCATTATTTTATGAACATGACACTTAAGGGGAAACCCTTGTGTTTTCATCTTATTTTCATCACTCAACCAAACTACTCTAGATAACTCACTTAAACTTTTGCTACACTTTTATACATCTCAAAGTTTTCATACTTCCTTAAACTTCATGATCCTTGTAATACCAACACATTTAAAGCCATGTATTATCCTACAAGTCCTTTTATAAACTTCATTACTTTATAAACTTGACACCTAAGGAGAAACTCTTGTGTTTTCATTTTATAACTCAAGGCTTCATTCGATGATTTACTCAAACTTGTTACACATTTATATATCTCAAAACTTTCATTACATCCTTGAAACTTAGGCATCACCGTTTCTTGTAAACGAAACTTAACGTCTTTTAAATCAAAAATTAAAAGAAATTCGTAACCTAAGTGTCTTTCCTTGTAAGAGAAAAAGCCTACTATAGAATAAACAAGCTCCACATCTAAGACTCTAAACCCATAATGAACCTCAACATAGTACCATAAACCCAAACATCGGTGTCAATAACTAAAAATTTGTAGACTCACGAGGAAATTCTGGCTATGGAAATAGGGTACATAAGTGAGTCCTCGTGACCCACCCCCTTCTTCCGGGAATCCTCCTCGTTAGCCCATCAACTTCCAATCAAAACTATTTTTGAAAATACTACTGTGATAACTCAGTATTATGAATAAAAACCTTTTGAACATATTTAATCAACTTACTTACACACTTTATTTCTCCGTTTAAAGTGTATTATGTAAGGGCTAGAAGTCCCAATGTTGAAACATCTAATGAAAATTATTTTATTCCATCTCGTTATCACTTATTAACTTGACTCTTCTTTCACCATTATTTTGAAATTCCAGCTCGCGTTAGTATCTAAGATAATTAGCAACGTGGCATTAAACTATAAAAAAAATCTTAAGTGACACGTAAACTTGAAGAATAAACCTTGAACAAACCTTCTAAATTCGTAAGCACCCTTTTAAAACAACACGAATTACGAACCACTGTCATAATCAACTATGATCCTTACTCCTTGTATAAACTTAACACTTCTAAACTTGACCAACTCTTCGTTTGACAATCATACATACTTTTTTTTGTCCTACTTATACTACTTATCATTACCTAACTCGTCATTTTTGAACATCTTAATTACATTCTATATAAAAGAAAACTATGCCTGTTGTTATGAAACAAGATAAATCATTTATCATACTATCGTAAACCCTATCGAAACTTTTTCCCGTTACCCTATGCTAGGAGACTTTCCTCATCCAACTCTTGTCACGTAAAAGACTTACTATAAATCACAACGGGAATTAAAGACTTAAAAGCACGTTACTAAAACATCAAACTTCGTATACACAACTATAAGGTCAGAGACTTTTGAGCCATGTAAAAACTTATACAAATACTCAAACCCGTATTCTTAAAACTAAACATGATCAATAAAGGATCATGTAAAGCTTAATATTGCAACTTGTGATTTATCCTACTTATACTTGAATTCTTAGTCTTGAAACCCATACTTGGATCCTTAATCTTGAAACTTGTACTTGAATTCTTAGTCTTGAAACTCATACTTGGATTCTAAATCTTGAAACTTATACTTGGATTCTAAATCTTGAAACTTATACTTGGATTCTGAACCTTGAAACTCATACTTGAATTCTTAGTCTTGAAACTTATACTTGGATTCTGAATCTTGAAACTTATACTTGGATTCTTAGTCTTGAAACTTATACTTGGATTCTTAGTCTTGAGACTCATACTTGAATTCTAAATCTTGAAACTTATACTTGGATTCTTAGTCTTGAAAACTTATTGTGTGACGTATTCTTGTTCCAAACGCTGCTCCACACCTCTCTTAAATACTAGAGTATTTATATAACCGCTTTATACTCCAAACACAATCGTACACTTCTATACACTAAAGCGAAACTAAAAGACTTTAAACTATTCTATGTTTGACGTATTTTTGTTCAAACACAATTTAAACTATTCTATGTTTGACGTATTCTTGTTCAAACATAATTTAAACAATTCTATGCTCGACGTATCCTTGTCCAAACACTATGAACGTGTAGAGACTTTAAACTACTCCATGTTTGACGTATGCTTGTTCAAAACATGATAAACGTATAAGACTTTTAAACTACTCAAGGTTTGATGTATTCTTGATCAGACACGAGGAAAGTGTAAAGACTTTAAACCACTCAATGATTGAAGTATTCTTAATCAATCACGAGGAAACTTTGAAACCCTAAATCTTGTCACATCCTTTTCTCTTTAATCATTGAATGAATTTTCTCTGAGGGACTCGTTAATAAATGATCACTCATATGTGGAAACTTTAGTCGTGTGTTAAACAAATTCTTATACTCTTTCTTGATCCACACACAAACAGAAGGACCTATGTAGACTGTACGACGATTTGAATGCTTGCGGGTGCACACGTAAGTATGAAAATCAACGTATGGGAAGGCATAGTAACCTCTGTCGTGTGCTATGATCTGAGACTTATCGTAAAAGGTAGCCACGGAACTTAGGTACCGTAGCAATCCTTAGACGTAATAGGCTACGAACTCAAATCGTTAAACTTTCATCGAATCCATCCTAAGTAATGCATCTCACTTGAAATCCTGAATGGAAATTCAACAGATATTCTCTCGAATGCATTTATGAAATCGAATCTTCCTATATTTCAATGAAACTATATGAAACTGTTGACAACCCCAGACTTTGAAAACTTAGAAACTTGAGCGTAATCTTATTCCTGTCATTCCAGTTAGGACTTTAAACGTAACCCGTAGTTTACTAAGGGACGTAAAGTATCTTCCTCATTATCCTTGTGCGTATCATGAACTTAAATCTGGGAAAAACATAAACTTTCTAATTTAATTTCGGGACGAAATTTCCTAAAGTAGGGAACACTGTAATATCCTGGATTTCCCGACCCGTTTAACAGATATTCATTTAATAAATATAAATCCCTTATACTTGAAACCTATATATATATATATATATATATATATATATATATATATATATATATATATATATAAACTCTTGAAATTTTAATAAGTTTGTAAACCCATTTTAATTATGTAAATAATTTAAACTTGTAAATCTTAGAAATTAAATTCATAAAAAGCTAGGGGCTAAAACTGTCAATTCTCGAAATCTTTTTTAAACTAAAACTTCACTTTGATCATTCAGTGCCAAACATCCAAACTTCAGGGACCTGTTTTGTCAATTCTCCAAACTGCTATTGCCCAGAATCGGTCATGGGTTCGAAACCCACAACCCCCGATTTTTAACCCATTTCGACCAAAAATCGCGATTTCGTCCAGGTTCACTGAACCTCGGGCTCGTCCCTCGCGTGCGACCCGTCCCCAAGACGCCATGATGAAAATCTTCGACCGAGGCTTTGCGTGGAGTGTGAATTTACTCCGAACGGCCCAACCACCCGCCCTCGACTCGTTCACCCATTTATGGCTGAAATTGGCTATAAATAGCGATCGAAAAACATCAACGACACACCACTCGAACTCCTCATACCCTCAATTCGTTCGATTAACACCTGCGTTGGCCGATTTGAAGCCACGACAGCCGACCTCGGCCTCAGCCTCGTTCTCCTTCGTTACGACTCCGATTCAGGTATTTCTTGTGCTCATTTCGATCGTTACAAACCATAGATCGAAAGCCCTCTATTTAATTCCATTAACAGAGGGCAATTCGACGCGTATTTGGCAGATTTCGTTTCTAGGGTTCATGTGGAAAGAGGATCGATTTGGGTTGTTGTTTAAGTTTTTCTTTTCCGAGTATATACACCAGCGAACCCGTAGCCGGGATGGTTAGTGTGTTTGTGCGTATATGTGAACCGGTCAGCGACCCGGGTTCGAATCCGGGGAAACCGGTTTTGCCCTTTCTCTTTTTGTAAGCCTTTTTAAAAACAGTTTTCAAGTTTTAATAATTTTTATAAATTCTGTTAAACTTTTATAAACTTAAAAATGATTTTTATTGACACTTTTGCATGCTGGAATATTTTTAATTAAATTAAACTTAGTTAAACCTATAAAAAAATTAAACCTTTAATTTTTGTTTTAAATTCATGAGAACTTGTATAAATTTTGTAAACTCAGAAAAGTTTAGAAAAATTATTTAAAAATCAGAAACTTATGAATCTATAAACTTATACACTTTATAAAATTTATATAAACATAAATCTATTTGTTTATATTTGCTTCCTAAATAAATATAAACTTACGAAACTAAAACTTTAAATGCTATGAACTTGTAAACATTATATATGAATACCTAATGAAGTCTTAAATACTTAATATAAATTATTTAATTGGATAAAGTAATTACTATTTTTAAATAACTATTTATCCTTGTCAAATAATTGTTATCCTTTAATAATTAATTATTCTTAAATAATTATTAAAACACTTAATAATTATTTGTTTATTCTTAGTCCTTAACTACTTATTAAAAATGATTATCATAGATTTCTACTAATTATTTATTCTTTAAATAAATGTTATTAACCTTGATGCAACCTTATTTACAATACTTAGAGAACTACTTTAAACTATTATCACATAACTTATGTAAAACTTTTTAAATAATTATTTTAATTAATAATTATTTTAATCTATAAATCTATTAAACTTTGATATACAAGTCTTGTATCATTCATTAAAAAAAAACCTTCATTTTTAACTTGATTTAAAACTTCATAAACACAACCAACCCACCTCCCATCGGAACCCTAGTCGAATCTCGAAATCCTAGATCCTTTGTCTTAGACTTTTTATTTGAAACTTTAGACTTATATTCTTAGGCTTCGTGAGGATACTCTCCCTCCAAAGCTTGCAAATACTTATCCGTGTCGGATACTATTCATCATCCAAGTGAGTATACTTAGCCCCTTTTTCATTTACATTCTTTTGGGGTGAAACATGTTCAAACTTTAAACTTATACAATTCTTGTACAACTATGACTAGATGCTTATTCTTATGTTAAACTTGAGACTTGTATGCTTAGATTAAACTTAAAACTAGCATATTCATTAACTTTGATCAAGCCTATGGTAACAATGATAGATCTATTGTATTTGACCAATCCACCTTGATTGATTGACCCTTCGGGGGGAGCCCTTGGTGTTTGTTACTAAACCAAAACTTTGAGACTTGAGACTTATAAGGGTAACCTGCGGGTTATGCCTAAACTTGGTTGAGGATTGAATGTGCACAATGTTTAAGATACTTGTTTTCTCATACTTACATTATAGAATGCATATATCATAGTGAATTGTAATACTTTCAAATACTTGTTAAACTGTGTCAAAACCTTTGTATCTCACCAACTATTTTGTAGTTGACAGATTCGTTCACATGTTTCAGGTTCTACATCATGAGACTTGTTTGTGATCACATAGGACGCTTTGGACCTGGACTTCATATTAAACAAATGTTGTATACTTGTTATTTCCTTAGTATTGAACCTTTGAATATATTATTAATGAAATATTAAAACTTTAATAGTCAACCTTGTGCTATTGAACAACCGCGTCCGCCCCGACGTATAATCCGCCGTCGGTTGGGGTGTGACAATGATTACCCACAAGATTTCATGATTTAAGTTCAATTAATTACCCTAATTAACACGCAGAGGATATTTAAGCTTTCCAATCGGCTGGGTCTACCAAAACATCACAGAATATACGCGTTTTCTATCATTTATTCATTTAAACTCACAAAAGCAGATCTAGTCATACCTATCATCTTCCATTTTGTTTCCAAAACTCTAATTCAAAGGATATTTTTGAAATTATTTAAATTTTTTTTGTACTTTTGACTTCTTATAAAAGAAAAACAAACTAACTAAACTAGACTCAAGACGTTTCACATCCCCACCACTTGAACGACACGTTGTCCTGAATGTGAAACAAGAAATAACAAAAAATAAAAATAAAGACTCAAAAATAGACAAAAATAGTAAAGTGGAAACGACTTAGCTGGTAATGATAGCACGATTCTGTCCAGCTTCGTTCTTCCATTGGTGCAACCGTATAGCATTCCTTTACATGAATATAAGATTTGAATCGACCCCGACCAAATGGAGATTGAGTACGGACGGGGAGATCTATCCCTGCAAAATAAATCTAAAGCAACCCAAAAAGCATTAAACAGATTCAAAATAAAACCAAAACTTATACAAACTATACACTTGGGTTCTAACCCGAGAAACAAGCCTAATCAGGAGGCTTCTCCTTTATGCCGTCCCCGTCCAGCCCATTTAGTACAATTGGTCTACCACCGATTTGACAAACTCTGATGGCAGACCTTAAATGGGTTTTGAAAAATCTAAACGGGTCGGTCCACCAATATTTAAACTTACCTGGGCCAAACCTGATACGCGATGTATAGTGAAGGAGACGGTCTGCTTTATCCTGTGATAGAACATTGAGCAGTTTCTGTCGCTGTCTCTTCACTCCTAAGTTGGCCTTGTGCCTAGTCTTCCTTTCTCTTTCCCATGGTGCCTTTGGTTTCTGTGGCACCCTGCCATCGAGCCTTTGGTTTCTGTGGCACCCTGCCATCGGCTTCATCCACGGGCATTTCCTTGTTGCTCTCTCGGGTGCAATGTGGTGGGTCCGACACCAGCTTTATTTATGGTTCGTTGATAACCTCCTGCACTTGCACCTCTTCTTTCCTCCCCACACTTGGCTCTTGATACAACAGATCTTCAAGAAATTTCAGATCGCCAAGTGGGTCGAAACTTTCTTCACTAGGAGTCGGCATGCCCCCCAACGCGTTTCCAAATTCACTTTCCCAAGATGAGACTTGCTCCTTTTTTAACTCCTCCTCTTGCTCATCCAAGTAGACCCTCTTCGATGAACCCGTCTTCACTTTCTATATCCTGCATCAAATTATTCTCAAAGAGCAAGTGTAAAGTATCAAGTGCATTAGAAGGCTCAAGCTTGTCATCCGGAAAATTAAATGACTCAGGGATGTCACAATCATACTGAATAAAGATGGGTTCTGAAAACTTACCTGGACCATCACCCATAGTGTCGTCCGAGGACTCTTCTATCTCCATCTCATCGTCACTGAAGAATCCGTCCTCGATGGGCTCTAGTCCGTAATTATGAGGTGTAGGAACCGGAGTTGGGTCTGGCACAAAGTGCTGTACACTTTTGACTTGCGCTTTCTCCGTTAAAGTTTCCGTTTCTCTAGCTAGCCTCAGGCATGCTAACTCGTCCGTAAGCTTACCATTTTCTAGTATGAAGTACAGCTTCTCGGCCTTACTTAAACGGGTCCACTGAGTGCTCATTATCTCATGCACTTTCCTTTGCTTGTCCTAGAGTGTTTCTTCGACCTGTATTTCCTGCACTGACTCAATCTCACAAGACAAGTGTAAAGAGTTATAATGGAACATGTGATCTTGTATAGGATTTGGTGAACAAAGGTCGTCACAATCGACAGTAGAGTCAGAACACTTACCCGGATGTGGGACTTGTGTGGAAATACATGGAGTAGCAAAAAACACACCATCTTCTTCATCCCTGGTCAGCTTCGTGTTGCAAGACGAACTCTCCCCTCGATAATTAGCACACATCTCCTGATATTCAGCTTCAAGTGCCTCTATTCTACGGAGTTTCTCCTCTTGTTCCTTACGCTCTTCTTCTTCGATCCTTCTTTGTTCATCACTAATTCTCCTATTCTCCATCATTTGAGTAATCATGTCATTCGATTGTTGAAGCAACTCTTCCCAGAGTGGGGTCTTCCCAGCTTGAGCTCTCTTTCTCTCTTCATTCTCTTCCATCCATCGATTAAAAGTCTCGCATAGGTCGTTGTGGCTTTCAATCAAGGATGGGCTTACCTCTCATTCAGAACTCTCATATGACTGTGGATGAGGATTACCATAGTCGTCTGTGGAGTACCCCAATGAATTAGAGCAATTCTGAGTGTAATGGGGACCTCCACAAACCTCGCACCACACGTCCACGTATTGATCCCCTTGTGAAAAATAACGTCCTTAGTAGTTGTTCCCATAATAACGCTCCATATAAATCCCTGCAAAGGACACTCAAACAAAAATATCACGGGCACTAGATATATAAAAAAAAATAAAAAAAATAACTTTGAAAAATACTAAGCTAAGCAAGTAAACAGATATCTACAGAGACTCACTAAAAACAAAGAAAAGACACGGACCCTAGACGCTCTACGACTTAAGACACAAATAAGACTAAATAATCAGTTAAGTTCAATTAAAGTTAGATACGCTATCGCCTAAGTATACCCGACACTGGCGCCAAAACTTGATGTGTGCTGGACGGTCTATAAAAACTAATATAAAAACCTAACATAGACACTCTAGCTTTAAATTTATAAATCTAGACTCAACCTAATACTAGACCACACAACCGGCAAGTGTACCGATCAATTGAAGTAAAGTCTACTGAAAGTCCGGATATCGAACCCACGAGACACTAGTGATAACTCTACCTAGACTCTGACTCAACTAATTGAACTGAATTATATTGGGGGAGGGGGGGGTTTGTGTTGACTATAACTAATGGAACTCTCTAACTAACGACACCAACTATCAAACAGACAAAATGGATGAGATCAATAAAGGATAAAGCACTATCTAGGTAATGAATCCTATTTGACAAACATGAACTTCTCTCGGCTATGACACTTATGATGGAACTGGGATCTTTGAATACGAAACCCTAAGACAACCTAAGGATCCCAGATCATTCTCCGGGTGTGACCTAATAGGAACCCTTAAAGAACGTGTAAACTCACCGGTTGGTTGGATCACCTCTCAGCTATTTCCAACAATGCTAAAGTACCCTACAGATATATTACATCTCATTCTCAATATCTCAATACGCCCAAAGACATACGGGGTAACCTAGAAACTCTCGGTATGACATGAAATATCAATAATGCTAAGAAACCCTCCTTTTAAAGCAATCTACCTAAGAACCCTAACATCAAGGAATACCCGACAACTTCGCACCTTTCAGATATTGAAGTAGGAAGAACATTTAATCCTAAGACACTCTCAACTTGCGTTTCTATGGACGATGATATCAATTATCCACAAACTAGTTGCAAACACAAAGTAAGTAACCTAGCAGCATCTATTATTTGAAAGACATTCAACAAAACGCATGTGAAACACAAACTAATTGCAAATCAGAATTAAACATGCAAAAACATCATACTAATTGAATCCAATTTTTTTACTTTATCACCAATCCATCACAATCCAACATAAACCGAAGGAAATCCACGAATAAATCAAACAATCATCGAAAACCTAGATTGCTACTATAGTCTAGCCAAGATAAATGTTCAAACTCAGAAAACACATCTCTAAAGTCATAAACATAATCCAATCACAAACCAAAGTAAACAAGAAACCAAAGATCGAAACCCTACGAGCAAGAATTAACCAACCCGATTGATAAAGCTCCAATCTTTTGCTCTCGTTGCTTTCTATCCTCTCAAAATCGCCCCTTTTAGCTCTCCAGACGTGTTGTATTCGATTCTTCTTCTAATGGGAGAGTCCTAATCTATTAAACCATGAAATTAGGTTAAAATCTGCGTATCTAGGGTCTCTCACGTACCGCGAGGCCCAAAGAACCATCCCCTCGCGTACCTCCAGAGAAACAGGTCGCGCGAATTTCCTAGTCCCTCGCGTACCGCGAGAAGTTGGGCCAAAACCCTCGCGTACCGCGAGAACATAACCTGATTTTTCAACTCCACTCGTCGAAATACCCCAAATCCATATATTATGGATCCCATAACTAATTTTCTAGCCCGAGATATGCCCTTATGAATTTTGGACTCTTTCCTGACTTTTTCCGTTCCACGTCCCGTATTCTCGTGTGCTCGTTTCTTCACAGTTCTTGATCTTTTAAGCTCCAATTACTCACGAACACCTACCACATACAACATTACTAAGTACAAGCTATAAATGACTCAAAATGACTCTAAAACTATACAAAAAACGCTATGAAATACAAGGGAAAACGAGGTGTGCTTTGCAACACATCACTCCACGACCGTTTTTTTCTTTTTCTAGGAAAGTCACATCTCTACGGGTAATGAATTTCTTAGTAATAGGGTTATAGAGTATATACCCTTTGCTTTGGGATGAGTAACCTATAAAGATGCACTTCTTAGACATGTCATCTAATTTTTTCTGTATTGAGATGGGATTAGGCCATAGGCAACACAACCAAACATTCTTAAGTGATTAACTGTTGGTTTTCGGTGGGACCATGCTTCAAGAGGAGTTTGATTTCTAACTGCTTTGGTAGTGGCAAGGTTAATGAGGTAGACAAAGGTGGCAACAGCCTTAGCCCAGAAGTAGTTAGGTAATCTCATTTTGTTGAGCATACTCCTTGTCATCCCCATAATGGTTCGGTTTTTTCTTTCTACTACACAGTTATGTTCAGGAGTATATTATTATTCTGCATGTTTTATGTTTGGAAACCCTATAACCATTATTTTATCATGCAACAATTTCAAACTTTGAAAATGATAATGGGTATACCTCTTGTGCCATAACAAGGGCACATCATCAGTTGGTGGCTTTGCAACATTGAGGTGCGGCAAGCTTTCACTCTCGGATTCAGAAGCATCAAGAAGGAACATATTATTATTCTGAATATGTACATGCATTAGGACTAGGCCAGGTGATTTGCTCTTGATTATATATCTCCCATCATCATAGAGAAGAGAATATCCCTTCCTCATAGGTTGGCCCACACTTAACAGATTGTAACCCATTTGTGGAGCAAAATACACATCATGAAGTAAATGAGTGTTACCACTAGGAGTCACAATCTTAACTGTTCCTTTACCTTCAACAGCTAGAGCCTTCTTATCACCCAGTCTCACCTTCATCTTGAAGTCTTCATTCAGGAAGGTGAAACTCTCTTTGGATCATGTCATGTGGTTAGATGCCACTAAGTCAAGAAACCAGAGATAACTATGAGGAATTACCATTGGTACCACAGTCAACCATGAGTGACAGTTGATCATCAGTACATGCCATGAATAAATGATGATCATCTTCTTCATGGTTGTCTTCAGTCTCTGCTGCTACATTGGCTGTTGATGGTTCCCCAAGGTACCAACAGTCCTTTTTGACATGACCAAGTTTGTTGCAATGATTGCATTGAGGAATTTTGCTTCTGTCTTGACTTCTGCCTCTGCCCATACCTCTGAAGGACATCTTCCTCTACCTCTAAAGGAATTATTGTTTTTAAATGGCCGGTTACCATCTTGCATAGCCTGCAGGGCTTGTTCATCTCCTGCACTTGATTTCTCTAGTGTTGTTATGTTGTTCATCCTTTATTCTTGTGATTGTAGACACCCCATTAGTTTGACTGGAGTGAGTTGGGACATATCATGACCAACCTCGATAGAGGGTACAATATAGTCAGACTTAGCGGTAAGGCTACGAAGTACCTTTTCTACAATAATTTGATCAGAGATGATCTCACCTTAAGCCCTTTTTTGACTTACAATTGCCATTACACGCCCAAAGTAATAACCAATAACCTCTCCTTCTTTCATAGAGAGGTTTTCAAAGTCTCTCCTCAAGCCTTGTAGTTTTATTGCTTTGACTTGAGAATTACCTTGGTATTCTATCTTTAGTATCTGCCACGTTTCCTTGGCCGTGGAAGCAGCAGCAATACGATAAAACAGTTGATCATGAACGGCTTGTTGGATGATAGCCATTGCATGAGCATCTCTCTTATGAAAATTCTTTAGTTTCCCTGGATCTTTTTCGGTTTCATCAAGGCCTATGGTCTTCATTTTTATGCTCGAGTATTCATACCCTTCTCCTTTAAACACAGGAATCGGAGTTGGAGAAGTTGGGAGAGTAATTGTTTGTTCAGCCGTGAATCGTAGGCAATTGAATGGCTAGGGGTTTATGGGATCGCTTCAACCTGGCTCTTGATACCACTTTGATGGTTTTGAATAACGTGAAATAGACAAAACAAGTGGAAGCATTCAAATTGATTGATAATCCAAGTGATTACCTTCATCAACGAGAATAACTATTCTCTTAAATAGAAAACTAGTAAACGGCTAATATCAAAAGACTCGGACTAATTCTAATAGATAAGACTATTCCCTTTATTTTGAATTCAAATGAAGATAAACGATTAATTAGGAGGCACACGTGCATGCAGCTGACGAGGTCTTGAATCACGTTTCATCAGTTCTAACTTTGATTGAATCATAAGGTTCACGGCTACAACGAGAAGTTTGCTTCTATAGGGGATGCAATCCAAACGGTCTCGTCTTCTCGATCTTCTTCACAACTCTTGACTGTTACTGTTCGGTCCCCCAAACACCACACACCACCGCTGCTTACTTTTTTCCTCCGCTGTTGTTAGATGCGAGCAACCCGATTGCACAATTATCTCTTTCTTTATTCTACTTAGCCGATTGTTGTTGTTGTTCTTAGTGTTGAGTTCTTTAACTTTGTTCCTCATAGTTCTTTCGTTGCGTACTATGTTTGATCCTGTTATGCTTGATCCTGTTTCGTTTTCTTCAACTTTAAACCAATTCAAGAACACCCTACCCTTGATTTTATTCGATCACACTAATCGATTACTTGCTTGTTGTCTTCTTCACACAATCGAGCTCATTGTTTCCCATGCTAGCTCTGATACCAAATATTGACCCATGCTACCTTAATCAAGAACAAAACCGTCCACAAAAGATTTGGTGACTAACCCGTCTCTGAGCTCTATATTATTAATAAACCCGACACAACTAAAACCTTCAAATTTACTATTTATACTAAACCAATACTAATCATACCCTAACTCTAACATAATTAAATAAACTAACCCGATAAACCAAAAACTATTCAAATAAAAAACTAAACAATTTAATTCAAACATTAACTAATGCTAGCTCCTTATCTCCTTTCTTTTGATCTGATTCGAATTAGTACAACATGCAGAATATCCGGAAAGAAAAAAGGTCTTAGTAAAAGATCCGCTTGAGACAAGAAGAAGATAAGCTTCCAATTGAGGCCGTCTGAGCAAGTTCGGGTCAATGAAGTGTCAGAAGTTGATACTGAAGGAATAAATGTTAGCGGTACGTGGCCGTTAGGCACGATGATCAAAGGGTGAATTAATGACCAAACAATGATGGATAGAGGAGCTAGGCATCTGGATTTAGAGTGTGAAAGATGGCTTTAAATGATGTTGGTATACTAGCAATAAACTTGAAAAAGGATAAGGGTGAAGGGGACACAACCCTTACTCAAAAACTACCCTAATAAAAATACCCAATGAGGGTGTGTCACCTCATATTTACCCAAATTAAACCCTAATATCTAAACTATTGGGGGCACAACCCTAATATCCTAAAGAGTTTTTTTTTCATTTTTTAAACCTTCTTCACTACCTAAACATACAGGTACATATACCAGAAAGAGACTACCCTCTTCACTACCCGATTCATTAGGGGGTGCCTTACCCGATTTACCCGTGAGCCCGATTAGGGTTACCCGAGGTTGCCCCCTTCACCCCAAGAAGTTTTTTTATCTAGTTTTTTTATTTATATTAATCCTGGTCTAGTTTGTTAGGAGTTAGTTCCTGTTGTTTATCATAGACTAGGTTGTGATGTATATCCATTATATTATATATATATATATATATATATATATATATATATATATATTTTATGTTTCACTACTAAAAAATGAAAAAGTTTGCGACGACAGTTTGTAACATCCCGGAAATCTACAAGGTTATGATTTAGGCCAAAGGGCGACCCGTGTCCCCAGTAAACGAGAGAGTTAGCAGGAGCTTACCGTAAAACATTATTCGAATAAAGAAAAGGGACCCGGTCGGCCATAACGGGAATGGCTTGGGGTTTAGACGCGCGAAAGGAAAATGCAGGGACCCAAGTGTAACAGTAAACATTTAAAAGGGAGTTTGGAGGAAACCCTAGGCCGTAATCGGCCTAGGGGTGTCGCGACGGTAGAGAGACCAAGGGAGTGAGAAGAGGCGATCGAAGATGGTGAATTCCTCGTCGGTTTGAGCAAGAACTCACCTCTCAACAAAGGTAATCCTCGTTAAATCTCCATTTGTGTCTTTTACATGTTTTCATGCAAGAAGGAAAACCCGTTTAGGGTTTGATTGGTTGTTGGCCGTAAGCAACGTACGAAGGAGGGATGGAAGTGACGTTGGTCGACTGTGTTAATGGCATGTAGTGGTGGTGACCCGTAGGGGTGCTCAGCGGTCGGAGGTGGTGCGTATCAGGAACGTCTGAGGGAGAGAGAAAGAACGAGAGAGGGGTGATGGGTGACGTGGTGGTGGCGTCGGGGTTAGCCGGTAGTGATGACAGCGGCAATGAGAGGGGCCGGCGGTCACGATAGGGGGCTTCTGTGGCGGTGCTTCACGACGGCGGAGTAATGATTTGGGTTAGGACTAGACGAGAACGACGGATCGGCTAGGGTTTGTAATGCATGCAAGCATTAAGGACCCGACATGGTTCACACATTCGCATAGTTAGACTTTTACGTTCATGGCTTGCATGTGAGTATGAGACCCGGTCCGTGTACGCGTGCTCTCGTGGGGTTATAGTTTTGCTTGTCACGAGCGTGCATGCATGCGGATTCCTAAACGGGTTCAGAGTAACCCGATTCGAGTAGACACTCAGATTAGGGTTTCTGCATGGATGAAAGGATTTGCGAATGAGATGAGTATCGGGAGTATTTATACTTATACGTAGTCGACACATGTCTAGAATACACTCTGACCATGTGATCATACGTTGACAGGTTCGGGTTTTGTGCTAGGAGACAGTTGCAGTGTAGGAGCTAGATATTCGTAACGGTGAGTTTCTAATCCACTCTTTTAAACGTTTTACTGTTTTGGGGCTATCGTACATACTCGCATGTTTTATTAAACGAACGTATTACGAGTTATGATTTAATCTTGAAGTGTTTTATGAGATCATTGTGTAATAATGAAGCTAAGGGTCGTTATGGGGTCCTTAGGGTGGGTGTACAAGAGTTGTGATGATCTGTCTGTGTCATCGTATGAGTAAGTCGAGGTGAGTCGGGAATTTAGTTAAAACCTGTGATGGTTATACAAGGAGAGTTAGCATGGGAACCTGTACGTGGTTCATTAAAGAATCATGTAGGTGCTAGTATGCCGTTATGCGTCATGTGCTTGATGTTGTGGGTATTGTGTCGTTGTCACTGTGACACGACGGGTAGAGCATTGCATGGGTCTATGTGGTGTCCTTAGTATGAACGGGCTATAAGCCGGTGTGGTGTTTGTGTGTCGTATAATTTCCTATTCGAAAAGAGTTGGGTAATATGTCTAGACGTTATAAGGATACGTCTAAGTAAGCGTTGGATTACACAAGTTAGTGATCCGTAAATGGTGGTGAGTCGTAGTACATGTCTAAGAGTGTCATGTGTATATATGTGTTGCTTTGTGTGCTTGCATTGTTGTCTGTGTATACGACTAATAGTGATGTGGAGGAAGGAGTCCTTCGGGGTCATCATTGTACGTGTGATCTGGCAGTCATCATGTTGGTGATGTGTCAGCCATTGTATGGTAGATGATATAGTCAACGTGTGGTGGCTGGGTAGTCATCATAGATGACGAGTTTGTCGCTATATTTAGCGGCGGGGCCCTGTAACAAGGGTGGAGCTGAACTTATGACGAGTACCCGACGGGGATAACCCTGAGGAGGGTGCAGTGATGAGGTATGTATTTGTGTGCTTGTATATGTGTTAAATTGCATGCAAGTGATGAGTTATATTAATTGTGTATGAGAGGATATTAATGTGATAAATAGATGAAATCAATGTGGTGTGTCAAGTTAGATTGACCGTTGTGTCGGGCTGAGTACATTGTGTATAACTGTTGAGTCAGTTGGTTTTTTAGAGTCTTGGTTAGGACTGGTAAGTCCGTGTCTAAAGGTTGAATGAGTTAACCAATGTATGGTTAATATATACGGTAAATTGTGAGATTTCGGAATAGTAAGTTCGTTCTATGTCAGAGAGACTTACTGAGTTAAAATGGTGGGTAGAGTATGGGGTGGTGAATCATTTGGGATATTATAAAATAAAAGGGGTTATTTATATGATGAAAATCTATACAACTATTTTCTATTGACCAGAGGGTCTTGAGTGGAGATAAACAATAAATGAGACGAGTTGACTTTTGTTAAATTAAACTATTAGAACTCACTCAGCGTAGCTGACTTTGTATGTATGTTAGATTGTTTTGTAGGTGAGTCTGCTAAACGAGGTTTCTTGGCTTAGGAGCGGGCTAACTCGGGTTGGTGCGCATGCATTCGTCAGGTAACGTTATGAAAATTAACGAGGTTTAGGATAATACTATTTCGAGAGAGACTTTCGCTGTTTATTTAAATGAAAGTTAAAGTGTTTTAACGAGTTTACCTAGTGATGAGATCCAACTGTGGAGTGCCTAGTTTGGGACCTTACACAGTTTCGTGGGAAATTTGTCGAAATGGGTCGTTAGCGACAAGTTTCCGACAAAAAGAGTTTGTTGGATAAAACCCCGTAGGAAATGTATTTTCCGACAAAGTCTCGACCAATTTTACAACGAAATAGCGACAAAAGCCTTTCGCCGGTAATTTTCGACAATATTCCAACGATTATATTAAATAAATATGTTAACTTACTTAATAATCAGAAATTGTAGGAAATCTTGTGGTTATTTTATTTTATTTTTTTGTCAGAAAGTTGTTGCAAACTTGTGAGAAATTTCTTTTATTGATAACTTGTTGGAAACTTTTGTAGAAAATATATATGTTTTCTAGTAGTGTTTATAACGAATAACTCACAGAGTTTTAAAATTTATCGTCTTAAAACCGACTTCTAAATCTAAACTAATGTGCATCATAAGAGTATGTGGTATACTGTCACTTGACGTCCATCAAGATATTATATTTTTCGACAACACGCTCTCATAACTCGGTTTTGCTTTGAGTGTTCCCTAAAGTAAATATTAAAACTATTAATTTTGTAAATAATAAAACTATTAATTTCGTTGGGTGGTGCTTGATTTTCAGGAACAACATCAGGGTCGGACAAATTTAACGGTTAACCTTGTGGTTGTGGAACATATACTACTGGAAAACATGTATATTTTCTACAAAATTTTTCGACAAGTTACCAAAAAAAATATTTCTCACAAGTTAGTGACAACTTTACGACAAAACAAAAGCAAAAAAGTAAACCATAAGATTTCCTACAATTTTTTGACAAATTTATTAAATAAGTTAGCTTGTTTATTGAATATAATTGTCGAAAATTAACGACGAAAGGCTTTTATCGCTAATTCGTCGGAAAATTAGTCGGGACTTTGTCGGAAAAAGCATTTCCTACGGGGTTTTTTCCAACAAACACTTTTTGTTGGAAACTTTTCGCTAACACCTAATTCTGACATTTACTACGAAATCTGCTGTCGCAAATTTTTCAATTTTTTGATATCGATAACCCGGTGAACCGAATTGGTTTTGGTTGAACGGAAGAGGTTGATTTTGCGGACAGATTTGTAACGCGTTTTGTTGATTGGCGTATTGTTGAAACCATAACATCGTGTCGTTTGGATTCATGGTTAATTTTTATAAAAATGAGAGAGTAGAGATTGTTTTGATATTGGTGTGTCTAAAAGAATGGGTTAGAGCATTCTCATTAGATTCTCCATCCCCATCTCTATAAATACACTAAAAATCACTACCTTTTTTCTCTTATTTTCAATTAAATAATATTTTTTATATCTTTATCATTTCACTTTCTCTCTGCTCCAATCACAACCACTTTAAAAAATATTAAAAAATTAATAGGGGTGAACAGTGTTTTTCCCCAAATATAGAAAAAATTTATGCATTTTCTCTCTTCTTCACTCACAACCACTTTAAACCACTTCATAAAATATTCAGAATCCACTCACAAACATATGCAGAAACTGATGTGAATGCTCTTAATAGGTTATTTAGAGGGTAAAAAAATTAAATAAAGAATTTTTTTATTTTTTTTTAAATTTTGAACGGTCATATTTTTAAACCTTATTACCGTTCAACGGTCACAAAATGGCTCTCACCCGCGTGAAGCCTCACACGGGAACCCTCTCAACCCCCCCCCCCACCCCCACGCCATAAGGGGGCGGTGTTCCATGGATGGTCACGGCGTGAAGGCCCTCACGGTGAGGGTGCCGTGAGGGTATACCTAATACCCTAAGACTAGAACTCTCAACCACGAATGAACATATTTACTTAATACCTTATACTTCTAGGCAACAAGCCCTATGGTATTATAGACACTATCAATACATGATTATACATCCTCAATCAATTTGATGAATTTTCATAAATCCTACACGGCCATGTTGCTGCTATCAACAAACTAGACTAGAATCGTAGATCAAAAAGTTTGAGTCTTAGCCATGGTCAGGTTTCAGAAATAGGACCGTGGTTCAAATTTTTGGTTTGGTTTTGACCATCGCACACCCCTGTGGGCGAACCATGACTGAAGAAGCACGGCGCATGTAATACATCATCAGGAAAAGATCATATCCTTAAAGAAAGATTACAATGAGACTACAAATCAGAACATTAATTTCATGGAAGAATTATACAAAAATAAAAGATTTCCAAGCTGAATATATAATCATGTATCAAATCGAAAAGATCTAACAAGGAATTTGTTCCGTAAACCATTTCATGACAGAGAATGGAGCCTTGATCAAAGCCAGCGCCAATTCTACTATCACCGTTACACAGAAACAACAAGGACATAAACAGCTCAAAATCAACCTACACCAGCATACAAAAATCATATATTCAATTTCCCTAAAAGTATTGAAAAATTGCTACAAGATGCAAAGGTTAAAGAGACAAACCCGACGATCCAGATGACGACTCCGATGAGGGAGAGGAGGAGGGCGACAAAGGCGAAAGGGAGGCCTAATAGAAACCCCAACGGTCTGCATCTGCAGTCATCATCATCACCGCCACAACAACACATTTCTTCTGGTGATTTGCTTCTGAGTTTTGGATCGGAATGTGTTGTGATACGTGTGGAGTTTAGTGTTCAGAATAAGATAAGGAGGGCGTTGACGTCTAGTTGACGGAGAACACAAGAAGACGGTGATGGGTAGGAAATCCCAAAGAAATTCAACCACTCTGACCACTACACATCAACCACCTTCCATTGAAGTTAACAAACAATCATCATTTAATAGATATGTTTTATTATTCTACCATTAGAATTATTTTAATATACATCAATATTATCCACATACGTGATTTACTTTATTTATAATATAATTTAATATATTACTCTTATTAATAAATGAAGGTCGGTATCTACAATAGATTTATTATTTTTTTTAAGAGTAAACTTCAGTTTTCGTTCCTGGGTTTTGAATAAAACATCAGGTTTCGTCTCCCTCTAACACATTTCGTCTCTGACGTTTTATGTTTTAACAGTTTTCGTCCCTGGTCCTTAACTCCGTTAACTTTTCTGTTAGTTTTTGTGTGAAATTACTTATATACCCCTAACTCCATCTTCTTCCTCATAAGACCACCCACCACTACCAACCCACACCACCTCCTATTGCTCAAAATACTTCACCGATCGATCCTCATTTCTCAATCAAATCACTTAATCCCAATCCCTACTCAATTTCCCACACAAACCTCACTCCAATTTTGCACACATCCCCTATCTTTCCACTGATTTCTCCAAATCCTAACTTTATAACAATGGAATTCAACACAGTCAGAATCAAATAAACATTCACTTCACCATTCGAGAGCTCCCCAAGGGCAGACGACGAGAACTCCTCGTTCAGAAAACCACTTAGTTTATGGCCAGGTATGTATCATTCTCCCGTCATCGCTGCTTGTCGTTTCCCCCCAAAATCTCCGATTACTGCAACCGGAGGAATGAAGAAACCTAGGCCTGTAAACGATCCGATCGATCACGAACATATGCATGTTCGGGTTCGTTCGTTTAACTTTATACGAACTCGAACTCGAACTCGAACACTTAAACGAACATCAAATATATGTTCATGTTCGTTTGTTTAAAATGTGGGCCTGTTCGTGTTCGTTCGTGTTCGTTCGTTTAAAACCTCAACGAACAGTTCGTGAACGTAAACGAACACTTATACGAACATAAACGGACAGTTAAACGAACATAAATGAACACTAAACGAACACAAACGAACACTTATACGAACATAAACGGACAGTTAAACGAACACAAACGAACACTAAATGAACACAAACGAACACTAACTGCACACAAACGAACACTAAATGAGCACAAACGAACACAAAAGAATAGTCTTTAACAACAATACAACATCATTCATCCAAAAATTACATCAAAGTTGTTTATGAGTACATGAAAAGAATCCATCAAGATTCTATGAAAATGTTCATCATGATTCCAACAAAAAAATCAACCGTTCATCCTTGTTTCATCCAAAACGTGTTATCCAAAGTCTTCCATGCTAACCTATAATAAAAAGAGATATATGATGTTAGTGGTCCTAATGTACATATTATATTTACGAAACCAATAACACAATAATTAAATACTTCACCGTGTTTTTCATTCAAGCATGATGTATGCAATATCGCCATTTTCCTACAGTAGCAATGAAAAAATATGTTAGTTGTTAAATAATAATGAGATTATAATTGAAAGAATAAGCAAATCACCTTGGTTTTCTTTTTATGTAATCCATAATAATGACGATACCAATCAGCTCCACAAACAAGTGTATCTACCATCTTCGTTCCTAAACATGAACGATGCGGGTCAATAACCCTCCCACCAGCGCTAAAAGCTGATTCAGAAGCAACAGTCAGATTGAAATTCTGTATCATTTGAATCAAGTCTAGACATCACTCAAGTCTCAATTGATAACCTAAAACAAAAAAAAACTTACAAAGTCAGATTATGATTCAAATAAGCATAGTTATAAACGAACATAAACGAACATAAATAAACGAACGAACATAAACGAACAATTAAACGAACATAAACGAACGTTCACGAACATAAATGAACGAACGAAAGGTGTGTTCATGTTCGTTCGTTTAATTAAACGAACACAACTTTTTGTTCATGTTCGTTCGTTTAATAAATAAACGAACATAAACGAACTTCCCGCCGAACGGTTCACGAATAGTTCACCGAGCGTTCGGTTCGTTTACAGGCCTAAAGAAACCACACAGGTTCAGGCCTGGAACTGTTGCCCCGAGGGAAATCAGAAAGTACCAAAAGAGCACCGAAATGTTGATCAGGAAGCTTCCGTTTCAAAGGCTAGTTAGGGAAATCACTCAGGATTTCAAAACCGATCTTCGGTTCCAGAGCTCCGCCGTCGCTACTCTCCAGGAAGATGCCAAGGCATACCTGGTTGTACTGTTTGAATGCACTAATCTTTGTGTGATTCATGACAAGGGAGTTGTGACGTTTCAGATTTTTCATTTACGCATTTATAATATATATCATGTAATCATTTTTTTTATTTAATGAAATGCAAGTGTTTTTATTTAATTTTGTACAAAATATATATGTATTTATTTTGGGGATTTAAAATAATCAAAATTTTATAAGTTTTAAACTTAAATAAAATTTTATATAAAAATCCAAATTTAAAAGATTCGTAACATAAATATGATAATCTATCTAAATAAAAATAAACTTTTATAAAAAAAAAATATATATATATATATATATACATTTATAATAATAATATGAGTTTATAAAATATAATTGAAATTGAAAAAGAAATCTAATTAATTATTTTTATAAAAGTTGAGGGTCGTTTTGTATTTAATCAAACTACAAGGTTTAAAACAGAATTCAGTTAAGGGACTAAAGGTGTACAAATCAAAATACAAGGGCTCCTCCGTAATTATCTCTGGGACTATTTTAAATCAAAATCAAACTCCAGGGACCAAAGTTGACAAAACCCTATTCGCATTTCCGGTCACCCCCTTCGATTTGTCCGGCGGTCCAAGGCTTTCTCCGGCGAACACCCCGACAGGGCTGTTCCCTGCACCTCAACGCCCGACAAAAGCGTCTCTGACTTCGTCTCCCCCACGCGAACCAGACCCCTCGACCAATTTGTCTGCCAATCACAAGGATCGTCTGATCCTGTTGGTGGCCGAGACATCCAGGTCCAAATTCGTGCCCGACAGGCCACCTCCACGCCTGTTGACTGTCGGGTTAGTTTCACCTTGCCCAGACTAATGTCGGGACGTGTCCAATTGCGCGTTTGAGCATAAGGATTAGGCTCGGCTATAAAGAGCCATTGTCGACCCTGCTCGAACTCGTTACCATCCTTCCTCACACCCTCACTCCAAATTGAAGACTGCATTACTTTCGTCTTCCCTGAGAGAGACTGTGACCAAGAATTCAGGAGCTGATTCCATCCAGAAGTCTGATTCCCGTTTTGGACATTTTCGGTTCAAGGTTCCTGCCGTCCAGGCCCTTCGCGACCAAGTCCGGACCTCTTTTCGGTTCCATTAGCTTCTGTTATCATCAGGTAAACTATTCCAATCGAAATCTAGGCATTCGCTCGAGAGTCACCGGGCAAACTCAGTGTCCTCGGACACGGTTTGCCGGTCACCGAGAACCAGCGACCAGTTTCTCTGTTGTGTATTTAAATTACCCGTCACACACATAACCAGCAATGGGCAGTAGCCCGGCTGGTTATGCGTGTGTGTGTTTAAGGCGCAGGTCGCGGGTTCGATCCCGGTTGGCCTTCGGCCCAAATTTTTTATTTCTGTTTTCATTTATTTATTTTATTTAATTATCCTAATTTATTTTTAATACTCTTTTTATACAATAAATACTAAAACGAGTCGGTTTACTCGATCGTTTAATTTAAAATCGATTAAACTACATTTTTAATAAACCATCCCATTTTTTTATAATATTTTTATAAACTTATTAAATATACTATAATATATAAAATGTCCCATTTTACAAATCTTGTAATATTTTTATAAACTTATTAAAATACATTATGATATATAAAATGTCCCACTGTTTACAAATCTTGTAATATTTTTATAAACTCATTAAAATACATTTTAATATATAAAATGTTCCACCTTTATAAGTCTTGTAAATGTTTTTTTTATAAACTTGTTAAAAACAAATATAATATGGTAAAGAATTTTCTCTCATTTGTTACAAAAATACATTAAACATAATAAATACTTGTTTAAAACAATATATATATATATATATATATATATATATATTTCTATGAGTTAAAGTTTTACAAAACCGTTATCATTTTCTACCCTATTTTATACAAATAAATATTAAGAATATTATTATAAAACCTATACTCATTAGATACGAATACGCTCATACAAACATACAATAATCCATATTTATCTACATAGGATTTCATCGTGCTTAGTTTTCAACGTCTTTATCACCCGCACTCGTGGATCATCGTATCCGCTAGCCAGGTGAGTTACATAGCCCCTATTTTACATTTTTATACGTTTTGGGGTGAAACATTATACATGCTACTCACATTGTTTATACGTGTTATACATGAGACTATATGCTTATTCTTTGGATGTACATACATTTAAACGCAAGACAACCAACTGTAATATTGATAGATCTATTGTGCCTGACCAGCCCACCCGGTTAGGGTGTTTATTACTGCATACTCGGATATAACCGTGTGTTATATTCAAACATACCTGATATAGTGGGTAACTATATTCAAGCATACCGGACTTAGCTGTTGTGCTCTGTTCAAGCGTGTCAAACTCAGTTTGAATTGTGATTAAATAAATGGTACATCATATACACTATGTTTAACAAGATAAACAATGAGTTGCAAAACGATTTACAACTACTACTTATCGGAACTATTAAACCTATGTACTCACCAACTTTTTAGTTGACACTTGATTTAAATAATGTTTCAGGTTTGGATATGTGACTATTTGCTGAAGATTCCTCCACTTAAGGATTTTGGACCTAGTTAAATAAAACAATGTTTTGAACTAGACTAGGTTATTTGAAATGTATTGTATTTGGATCTTGTTGTTTCTTAATTTTAATTAATGAATTATGCAACCTTTAGTTACCATGTGCTTTTGAACAATCATTCTAATGTCCGCCTCGATGATTCCGCCATCGGTCGGGGTGTGACAGGAGTCACAATCATGCCCAAGGATATGCAGCTTGCTCTTAGGATTCGTGGCGAAAGAGCTTAGGGTTAGGGTTATGGTTTCAATTCAGTGAATGCATTCAATGTCAGTATGTCGATTAGATCTGTGTTAGTGGTTTCATCTTCAATCCATATGTAAACAAATGATTGTTATCTATCGATTTTAATCAATTTTGAACTCTTAGATTTATTGATAATAGGAGGTGTTGTGGGTTGGTAGTGGTGGGTGGTCTGACGAGGAAGAAAATAGTTAGGTGTATATAAGTAATTTCACACAAAAACTAACAGAAAAGTTAATGGAGTTTAGGACCAGGGACGAAAAATGTTAAACATAAAACGCCGGGGATAAAATGTGTTACAGGGGGATGAACCCTGATGTTTTGTTAAAACCTCAGGGACGAAAACTAAAGTTTACTCTTTTTTTTTTTTTTAAGTTTTTAACTTATATTTTATATATATATTTTTCAGGTACAATAACAAAACCAAGTCTAGATCACTTTGTAAGACTTTGACCTCTTATACAAAAGGGTTTGGCTCGATCTTTTTTAACCCCATATTTTCTTCTTTCTTTTTTTTTCTTTTAGTTTTTTTATATATTCCTTTCAAGTACGTTTTTTTTTTCTTTAGTGATTTTATTGTTTCAGTGTTATGTCCAATTTACTTTGTAACATACTTAGCGTAATATTTTTTTTCTATCTATACCGAATCGCAGCAACTTTTTACATTTCTTTATTTACTTAACGACGTTAATGTCACCACCACAACACGCGTTACAAAGTTCGTAGATGCGCCGTATCGCGCGTGCTTAATATGTTCTTAATCACGTTAATGTCATCGTACAACCACGCCGCAACACGCGTGTAAAATTTTCTAGTTAGCACTAGTAATGTAAAAAGAATATATAATATGTTTTTAATAAAATAAAGTTACGTATTACATGAGAAAACGATAGAGCGTAGGGCTACAAAAGTCGGGCTTGACTTCTTTACAAACAAATCCAGTCAACTCGGCTTATTTATCTTAATTGATTGAAATGTTGTATTTATTTTTAGAATTTTTAAAATTTGACATTCGCTTGACAGTCATTTATCAAAGTCGGTGACCAGTAATATCTTTTTCTTTTTTTTCTCTATTTTCATATACACTCCTTGAATTTTGACATTTCTAAATAATGCCCCTCATATTTCTAAAAATTTAAATGTACATCTAAAACAAATTTAATTTGTTATTGTGTTTAAAATTTTTTTTTTGTGTCCCGGTATTAATTTTGTTATACCCACTAGAAATCATGACCCGCACGTTGCGACGGGGTCGTACAACTCAGCGTCGGTGTCCAGTAAGAATTATTTTATTTCTTTTTCTTTCTCATATGCACCCCTTCAATTTTATCTTTAGAAAAATTCAAATATACCTCTAAAAAAATTTGTTGTTGTGTTTAGTATATTTTTTCTTTACGTCCCGGTATAAATTTTGTTATACTCACTATGAATCATAACCCACGCGTTGCAGGAGGTTCGTACAACTTTGTAAAATGTCAGAATTAGGTGTTTTTTCCCACCGCTACGTCACATGTCACCTATCTTTTGGACTATAATTTTTTTGTGTTTTTTTCTTTGGTTTTTTTAAATTTATTTTTATTGGAGTAACCGACTCGCCATAACTTCATACATTTCTTTGATGTACTTAATCAAAATTCTTTTTTGTGCTTAGCCACGTTATTGTCACTGCCTCAACCGTTTAGAGTACGCTTCCCGCCGTAGAGCGCGGAGTGCTAATGTCAATGTACTTAACGACGTTAATGTCACAGCTGCAACACGTGAATCGAGATTAAAAAACGTGCCGACTTAATTATGTAGTTAACGACGTTATTTTCACTGAACGACCCCGCCGCAACGCGAAGTTCATGATTTCTAGTTTTTACCAATATTAACATACGTAAAAACAAAACAATATTTTTAACATATATAAACATAATCCATAATTTATAAGCTACATAATTTATTGAAGAGTAAATTACCGTTTGCGTTCCTGTGATCTACACGATTTAACACAATGCGTCCCTAACATTAATTTTTAACGCTTTGAGTACTTGTGGTATACAATCTGTAACACTCTGAGCCCCTGGACCTAACTTCGTTAAAAAATTCCGTTAAGTTTAGTTTCGACAGGGGTAAGATGGTAATTTACTTTTTTTATAACCCTAATTATCACACAGCCCCGGGCCTATTTTAACTCACGCCCCCTATCGAAACTCGTCGTCCTCCCTCTTCCAAGCCGTCCCCGACCTCTTCCTAGACAATGCCTCTTCGAGTGGATGCCATCATCGACAACCAGACTGTCACATGCACAGTTTTTGACCAATTTTGTGTTTGATCATTTTTGTGTTAATAATCGGACATTCGATCGGTCCAATTTTTGACCAATTTTTTGTGTTTGAAGCTGGAATGCGTGTGCACGCGACCCCTACTCACCTTCGGGTGCGGGTAAGGGTCGTGTTGAAGTTTCTTTTCAACTGGGACTTCAACTTTCAGGTGGAATATGGCGGGGACAGGTAGTTTCGGGGACTTCAAATTAGTAGTTTCGGTTTGTATTTTTTGGTGTTTTTTTGTGAATGTATTTTTGGATTTATTTTTGCGTGATAATGAAATCAGTAGTTTCGTGTGATATGTATTACACGGAATATCGTTTATATTGTATCGTTTATTTTTGCGTGATAGTTTCGTGTGATATGTATTACACGGAATATCGTTTATTTTTGCGTGATAATGATATCAGTAGTTTCGATTGAACTTAGAAGTTTCGGTCGAAACTAAACTTAACGGATTTTTTTAACGAAGTTAGGTCCAGGGGCTTAGAGTGTTACAGATTGTATACCACATGTACTCAAAGCGTTAAAAATTCGTGTTAGGTACGCACTGTGTTAAATCATGTAAACCACAGGGACGCAAACGGTAATTTACTATTTATTGAATTATTCTATTAATTCTTGAATTCTTTTATATTTTTATCTTTGTCTTTTTCATTAGAAAATGTTAAAATGGATATATGATTAAATTTATTTATATATCGTGCTAAGAAAATATGTTATACTTTTGGATTAATATATATATATATATATATATATATATATATATATAGGGTTGTGTTTCTTTCAAAACCCTTATTTGATGAGAAAACTCTAAAATCATTCCCAACCGGTTAGAGATTGACACCTAGCACTATACTTTATATTTGTTGAAGGGTAATTTTGACATTTCAACCCCATATCCTTCAACAAAAGTCTGACAAGCTTTTGTACCTTCCATTCCTTTTTTTTCTATATCATCCACCTTAAATGTAAAGCCCCAAACCCGGGAGGCCTCACGTGTTGAATTTACTCATTCACAAACAGTTCTTAAACTTGAATATCAAATAACATAGCGGAAAATTTTGTTTTAAACATAACATTGTTCAACATACGGAAGCGTAACATTGTCTTAAACATAAACATGACATAAATAAAACATAACGGGATGCCAGACTTCATTATCAGCCGGGTAACTCTTCTCGCTTGCCAAGCATCACCGTCCATTGCCCGTACCTGTCCTTAACCTGAATGTGCATACTAAAAGACAGCTACGCTGGTGAGTTCTAGCTTATATAAACCTTTAACATAGACATTTGCCAAAACATAACATTCATTTATTCAACAAAAGCGTACGTAAAACAAGCAATAACTTAACATCGTAACATAGCATCATAACACAAGTCAACATGAACCTAAGGCTCGTTACCTCTAGGCCATCCGTCAACCAGGTCTCCTAAGGCTAGTTACCTCAAGGCAGACCAAACATCTTCTTAGGCACTGTTCCCTCGCGGGGAATGGTGCCTCCCGTAAGGGATCCTAGTAATCCCATGGGTGACCATCGTCACCCCATCCTCAACAAGTTGTACAACCGTTAGCCAGCCACAAAGGCCCCCTTAAGGGTAATGCCAATACATACATACATACCCTACTCCAGTAGGAACTCGTGGCAGATTCGTTCATTTCATGACTTTCATAAAAACCTTTACCTCGTTTTAGTTAAAGCATTCGTACGTTTTCTTAAATAACATTTCATTCATAAATCTTTCGTAAACTTTATTGGCAAAACATTTCATTAACTCGTTTCATCTTCCCTTTTCGGAAGCATCGTTTTGTAAACAATTCATTAACATATTTCAACTTCCCCTTTCGGAAGCATCGTTTTGTAATCATTTCATTAACACCTTTTAACTTCCCCTTTCGGAAACATCGTTCATAAACCTCGTTTTGTAAACATCATTCATAAACCTCGTTAGGTAAACATCGTTTCATAAACCTCATTTTGTAAACATCATTTCATAAACCTCGTTTAGTATGTATGCACACCAGCCCAAAATCATTATTAAAACATTTAAAATAGGGCTCTAGAACTCATTTGATACGCTAGTCCTGTTGTCCTAATAGAAGGCCCAAAAATGTCACGTACGATCTGAATTAGGTAGTTAAATACACATCAGACCTAATTCCGACTCTAACGGTTTACTCGTTCTATTTTAGGCAAACTTAAGGCTAAGTTCGCCTTTTACCAACCTGGCGAACATACAGGTGAACTTAGGCTAAGTTCGCCTGATCCATGCCCAGCGAACTTAGTAAGTTCGCCCCATAAGTTCCCTGGTTTCAACCCAGCGAAGTCACTAAGTTCGCCGCCATAGGTTCGCTTTCATGCCCCAGGCGAACTTGTCAAGCGAACTTGATAAGTTCGGCTTTTCCTCACTAGGCGAACTTGATAAGTTCGTCTGTCGAGCAGTCTTTCTTCCCCAAGAACCCTAAGTTCTTGCATGCAAATCCGACCTCGTCAAGATCCGAACTTTTTACGTTCAAAACGTTTCCTTTTCATTCTAGAACTGAAATCTATGTTTATCTTTCAGTTTCATACGTAAAAACACTATCTTTTTATTCAAACCCCGAAAACCCCAAAGTAAACAAAAACTCAGATCTAGGCCAAACCGTTACCTGTATCGAGCTTCTGATTCAGAGGTTCTCTTCACGAGCACTGGAGACACGAGCTGGTGCGATCTTGAGTGATTCCGGCACTTTCTCTCTTTACGGTTTCTCTCTCTAAAATGCAAGAATGAGAGAAATGAGGTGGGTTTTGGCTATTTATAGGGAGGCTCATCTCCCTTGTTTGCCATCCTCACGCGCACCCAGTCCATCGTGCCTTGCTTGTTTATTCAGCTCGTCTCATGTTTAACCCGTGATTAAAATTGTCGTTTTATTTTTGGGATGTTACATTAAACACCATTCATTCAAGCACACATCATCTCTCTTTACTTTTTTCTTAACTTCACTCCTCCATAGACGAATCTCCTATTTCTGATGATATTCTCAATCCAGTCAACGAAGACAACTCACCAGATGAAGGAGATGGTTCTCCTATTTTCAATGAAACAGTTGATGTTTTGTTGGGCAATTCTCCCTTGCGTTATGTTGGTTTTGATAGAGAAGGTAATGTATTTTTCCGGGTTTTTTTTCTTTGTAGATTAGCGTTAGTTTTTTATTTGTATTTTGTATTTTCTACATGCTAGATATTAGTTTTTTGTTTATAGTTATATTGATTTTTTTTATATGATCCCTAATTACTTCTTTTGATTTTGGTACTTGTGTGTGTGTTGGTATTAACTTTTTTACTAAAATTTTTATTTTTATATTGATTTGTAGGTTGTGTGTATCTCTGTGATAGTTTAGCTTTTTTATTTGTATTTTGTTTTACTTAGAAATCACTTTAGTTTTTGTTTATTTTTTTCTTTTCCATGCTAGATAATAGTTTTTATTTACACTAACAGTGATTATTTTTATATGATCCATAACTAGTTCTTATGATTTTTGTACGTGTGTGTTGCTATTAAATTTCCAAGTAAAATTTTGTTTTATATATTGATTTGTAGGTTGTGTGTGTCTTTGTGATATTTTTATTCGTAGTTAAATTATTTTTAAAATTTTTTTTAATAGTAGTTTTAGGTAACATGCTTGTAGTATATACATCAGTTTGAGAACATATTTATACCATATATATCAATTTATTAAATTTGGTATACTATATCCCTATCCAGCAGTAGCATATAATTCTATTTATTGTAATTTTGATAATAGATCCCGATCTAGCAGTTTTGAAACTTTATTATATTAAAGAATGTAATGTTAAAATGGTTTTATATGTTCGCATTCCTGTGCTGTCTAACCAGCTCCATATGGTACCAACTTCATCAGTGTAGTAATCATGTTTTGGTACCATCATTGTAAGAACATCTTTATAATATATATTGACCAGTGTGTTAACATTTTTTTTTTCAAGAATAACATGTTAAAATGATTTTATAGGTTCACATGCATGTGCTTGTATCAAACTCCTAATGGTACAAAATATTGGTGTCCGAAAGTAAAAACTAATGAAAAACCTATTGTTGGAAAAGTTTATGCAACTTGGGGTGAAGTAATTACAATGTATCAACATTATGCTGAGTTATCGGGTTTTGGTGTTCGTTTAAATGGCTACAAGAGGTGGAAAGGTGAAATAACACATAGAATATTGGTGTGTAATAGATATGGTGTGCCCAAGAGAAAAAGGATTGATTCTTTGGATCCCAATTGCTTGGTTTCTACTCGAGCAATTACTTTCAAAGTAAGTGATTGCAAGGCTCTTATTAGATTGAAAGCTGTATTAGGTACTCTTAACTACATCCTATATGACTTTGCTGAAAAACACAATCACTCTTTGATTTCTTCGAAGAATATGGATCTTACTAGAAAGGGAAAAAATCTCAAATTTGAGGACATTCAGTTCATTCATACTCTCCATTTACATACAATTGGGCCTACTGTTGCCCACCGTTTGCAGACTATGCTAAAGGGTGGCCATCATAATGTTAGTGGCACTAGGAATGTGTTTAGGAATGTTAGTCGTGTATATTCGGACGTTCATCGGTCATCGAGATGTCCAGTTGGTGGTGAAAAATATGGAAGAACGTGCTGCTAACCTTCCCAATTTTTGTTATGAGTTTTTACATCATGGTGGTGAGATTAAGGCTATATTTTTGGCAGATGATGTTTCCCGAATCAGCTATAAAATGTTTGGTGATGTTCTTGCATTTGATGCTACTTATTCTACCAACCAGTTAGTATTTATTTCCTTACTATCTTTGTTCACATATCTTATTTATTTTTGGTTCTTTGCTATATATATTTTTTAACTTATTATTTTTTAACTAAGGTACAACATGATTTTTGTGCCTTTTACTAGCATCGATCACCATAAAAGGTGTGTTACGTTTGGGGCTGGGTTAATTAGCAACGAAACAACACAGACTTATCAGTGGTTACTCGAAGCATTCCTTAAAGTTCATATCATACAACCAAAGCTAGTTTTAACAGACCAAGATCCAGCTATAAGGATTGCGGTGTCATCGGTTTTGAATAGATCTGCTCATCGGCTGTGCATGTGGCACATAATGAAGAAGTTACCTTTGAAGGTATCTGGTTAATTCATATTTTAACAGTATTGTGACTGTAAAAATACCAAAATGTAAATGTAAAATAATCAACCAAACTTTATTTGTTTTGCAAAACAGTTAAACTAGACATTTGAATAACAATCTTCTACCATAATTTTTATAACAGTTTATAATTACATTGGTGTAAACTTTAGGTCTACAGTTTTATATATATTTTTTTTTAACTCAGATGTAGTTTTTTTTAAACAAATATGCAATTAAAAAGTGATTGGTACTTAACTGTCCACAGGTTCATCTCTATTCTCCTTCCTCTGATAACTTGTATTTATCTCATTACTGAAGTCTCCATCACCATATTACTTGTTTCCCTTGCTTCTCCCTTGCCGTTAAACCCCCATTCTGGTTTGTAGTTGAAGACTGTCTCAAACCTTTTAACTAATTTCTTTATTTCTTGATTTCCAGGGTTTTCTCTATACATGACTCTAAGTTTGCTGACTAGGCACCCCTTGTGGTTTTCAGTCAAAGTCAACATTTCTTCCATATTCTTAATATTAACCTGTTGCATTAAGGTGATTTAATAGTAATGCTAGTATTTTAAACAAATGAATGATCTTTTATTGTTTTTTCATGAGTTGTCAAAATATTTAGGAGTTATAAAATAATACAAACTATATATACATGCATATATATATTTGTTGTGTTTATTGTTGTATCTTCATTACTCTCCTTCTTCTTCTTCTTCTCTCACACAATAGAAATAGACATTCCAATCAACTTTCCCTTACCAAATCCACCAGAGCTAATTTCAAAGTCTCCCTTTTCTGTAGACGATTAAGATTCCAAAACTTAATGTGTGATATCGTCCTATCCACCGTCATTCCATTGCATTTGACATAATCCACATATAGAAGCTTCGAAAAAAAACAAAAGCAATCAATAACATGTTTATATATGTTTTATGTTTAAAATGTTGAAGAAATAAAATACCATTAGCATACCGTTAATATTGGCAAAGCTCCCTTGAATGGCATTGGTTGGTTACTTTCCCAATCTTTTTTACAGATTTTAATGCACCTTACAACATGGGCACACCAATTATACTTTCAATTTCTATTTCTTCCCTTAAACATTTCAATACCTTAAGCTTACACTTCCCATGTGAATAACACTCTATCATTGTGGAAAAAAACAAGAACATAAAGTTTAGTTTGAAATTAACAGAGACGTCATCAACATCTTCTAAAACTCTAGAGACAATTTCACCTGGTGAAAAATAATCATTCTCATATGTATTTCTCCAGTTTAAAAACGTAGGATCCATTTGTTTTTTGGGAGTAATATTTTTTAAATCTTTTCCACAATTAGGGATCCCTAAGGGTGTTGGGGGCCATTAACCCCAATACTCATTTGCTCACCAAATCTGGTCAATAGAATTCTGTTACCTCAAAACTACTCATTTACTCATTTTACTTAGATTTCATTGGAAACACCCTACTCATTTACTCACCAACTTTTTTTTTTTAAATAAACATTTAATTTAAAAAAAAGACAATTTCATTAAAATAAAAATTAACATAATACAATTAAAAATAAAAACCCTCCGGTTCAGATGGGGTTCTCGACTCGAAAGTTTTTGTTCTTTTTGAGGATTGACTTCCTTCTAAATCCTCACCCATCAATGCTATGGGTTCCCATTTAGCATTGTTGCGTACAACCTCCCAACATTTCAAGTTGATGAATGGCCTTTTGTACACTTTCTTGTAATGGCTTAAAGCCGCTTCAACAAGATCCAAATCACTTGTACCACTCGGCCTTCTTTGTTTCTATATATATATATATAATTTGAAACGTTAGATAATAAAATTAAAAAATACCTATATAATTTGAAAAATAAATCTTACCATTTGTTGGTAACACCCGTTGAAGGCGGTCATTTTTTTATTAAGATCTTTTCACTTCCAAGACACTTGGTTAACGGTTCGATCGTTTTCACCAAATAAATCGGTAAAATGCGCAAGAACTTTCTTCCAAAACGAGTCACCTTTTTGTTGATTTCCTTTTCTTTTATTTTGTGTCTTGTGAATATAAGCTTGGGTGGTTGTGGAGGTGGTTGTGGTCGTTGTGGAGGTGGTTGTGTTCGTTGGGGAGTGGCTTGGGTTCGTTCGGGTCGCGGTTGAGATTGAACATTTGGCCTAAATTTTCTAGGCTTTCTTGACTTTTTGGATGATCCTTCCCTTTTTTGTAGAATGTAAAATATATAGATGAGATGAAAGATATTTAGATGATAGGTAAAAATATATGTGTGTGGAATGGGTATTTATAGGTAATTTTTTTTTTATTTAAAAGCACCCAACCCACCCCCCCCCACCCCCCCTCACCCCACCAACGGCTACTCACCAACGGTCAAAAAATGCAACAGCTTGATCGAGTAAATATACTCGAATACCCTTACTCGGCCACCCTACTCGGGTATACCCGAGTCAATGGGGGCGGTGTGCCATTTACTCGATTACTCGGATCACATACTCGAATGTGATCGAGTCTTCCGCCCCGTATACCCTAAGAGATGATAGATTGTCTTCTCACTCACCCTAATTATCCTACCAGGTAAACTTACTCCCATAACTGACTCATGAAACTTGTCTGCCACAAAATGACCCATTTTTTGGGGAATACCATCAAGTTTCATTGTCAGTAGTTTCCCAAAACCCGTTAATGTTATAGCTTATTTCTGCTTTTCATTCATAATACTAATAGCTTTGTATAAGTGTTTTGGTGAACGTCTGTTTATGATGTGGTAAAAATTTTAAGTTCCTGGGTTTAAATTATTTTGGGGGTTCACATCTACTTTTGTACGTTTACATTTTCTTCCCCCTCATTTCCACCTAATAAAACAAAAAAAATGAATTCAGAAAATGAAAAAATGGATATATTTACACTATACAGAATCTAGTATTGAAAAAACTAACCTGTCTTCATACACAAAATGGTAATGTTTTCCATCATTAACTAATACATAGACAAAAAACAAAAAAATATGATGTGTAAAAAAACGGGATTGAACCAGATGTTGGTATTTATAATTGTAATATTTTGTCAAAATATATAAATAAACCTTTCAGTGTATTCATAATATTCAAGTCTTCCTCAAAACTACTTTCTTCTATGTCCAATCCCTCATCTAATTCAAAAACAATTAATTTGAATTTATTGTGCTGTTTAAAATCTTTTAATTTAAGGATTATTGGATTTTAATAATCCCACCTTTTACCAATTGGTCAATAATAACCCCAACTAAAAATTTTCTTATCACCAGTCCCTACTTTCAAACTATTTTCTTACATTGGACCCCCCGTTAAAAAAACTTAACGCCGTTAGATTTTATATGATTTGGACATCTGCAAACCATCGGAAAGTCAAGCCAAGCTAGCAGTGGTCTCGTGGTGGATTTTGAAATTGGCTCTGGTGGTGTTTAACTGGTCTCGTTTTTTCGGCAAGTCCAAACAGAGACAACGGTTGTGTTTAACGATACCGGTTAAACACCACCAGAGCCAATTTCAAAACCGACTACGAGACCACTGCTAGCTTGGCTCGACTTTCCGGCGGTTTGCAGATGTCCACGCCATATAAAATCTAACGGCATTAAGTTTTTTTAACGGGGTCCAACGTAAGAAAATAGTTTGAAAGTAAAGACCGGTGGTAAGAATATTATCAGTTGGGATTATTATTGGCCGATTGGTAAAAGGTGAGATTATTAAAATCCAATAATAAAAAAAACAATTTTTACCGTTGTCAGAGATATGTTCATCCTCCTCACTCCATAATCAGTTGGTAAGTAATTTTATTATTATATTTTATTTTTATTACAAAAAATAGTTAATTACCCAAAAAATGTAACACAGGGCGAAGAAGCGAGAGAATTGCTAAGAAATGCTTTAGCAAACTATTCAGAGTGGGATTTGCTATTCAGAAGGGGTAGCGGCGCAACTTGTTGCCCGTCTACCTGCCATTAGTTTGTAATTGTGATGGTCATCTTATGTTTATAAAAGGATGCAAAATCAAATTCCTATAAAAAAAAAATTACTTACTTGAGATTGACTGTGAATTGCTACCAATGTAGACGACGTTCTTTATTTTACACAAATTATCTGTTAATGTTACAGTCATAAACAAGTGTCAGAGAAGTAACAACCTACTACCGACATTATACAATGATAAAAATTATTTTTAGGGTTTGGAATTTGGGTATTTTTTATTGGTAGATGAAGAATTTCAAAAAAAGAGTACCTGTTACCAATTGCGTAGATGAAGAAAGCAGTTGCAAACCCAAATCGAACCCAAATCAACTAGATAAGAACCAAAAACTGCAGAAGGAATTTCCAAAGATGAAAGGTGTGCAGGTCTGTAGAAGATTCAAGTTGATTCAATAGATGAAGAACAAAAAACTTAATTGAATAATTACGGTCAACAATCTAGATTCAAGTGTGTTCCACCCAAATGAATGCTAGAATGACTGATTCATAGAAGAAGAAATACAACAAAAATAATACCTGTTAACAATTCGTACCCAAGTCGTAGATGAAGAAACTAGTTGCAAACCGAAATTCGAACCCAAATCGAACCAAAATCAAATTGATAAGAACAAAATAACTGCAGAACAAATTTTCGAAGATGAAGTGTTTGAAGTTTTGATGAAAAATTGGTAAAGTGGAGTTTTATGGGGAAGATGTATCTTATGTAAGATTTCGAGAAAGTAAAAATATAGTAGCTTCAGAGTTCTACAGTTTAGTAAATGTCTATAATACCCCTAAGTACAATCTGATTTAATAAAATAAGATACTTTAATTTATGTCCATTGGATTGCTTCCACAATTAGTAATCCAAGCAATATGATGTAGTTTTAAGGTTTTGATATTAATTGGGGGTTTGGATTTGAGCATCAACCTATATATATATATCGGAGGGTTTTAGAGAAAATCATAAGTTAGGTGAAAACCAAGAAAATCACTTTTAAATCATTGATTAAAATTGATCAATAGTTGAAATGCATCATGGCAAGTCTGTAAATATTTAATAGATAATAGATTTAATTAAATATTCTAGGGGTATATTCGGTAGATTATAATTTTTTATTTTGGAAACAAATAAAATTCCTTAAATATCTCTCTCTTTCTCATCTCCACGCAAAATAAGTTTCATTTAAAATCAAAACGTGTTTTTTTTTAAGATGAAGTCAACTGCATTTTTTTTGAGGTTTTTCAATAATTACATATATGCTTACGTATATGTAAACATGTACACATATATGCTTACGTATATATAAACATGTTTACATATATGTAAATGTGTGTCAACAAAAACAATATAATGAAAAAGTACTTTATTATCACGCATCGTTTCCATCGTGTGTTTACGTATATGTAAACAATAAATTATAACGAAAAAGAAGAAATTCACAGACAAATTACGTAGTTGATATTTGTAAACACGTGTTTACGTATATGTAAACAGGTTACATGTATGTTTACGTACATGTAAACGATAAACATGTGATTACGTAACTACTCATATATATGTAAACATGTGATTACGTATATGAAAATACATATATTTGCTTACGCGTAATCAAGGATATAAAGAAAAATATATATGTAAAATCAATTTTTTTTATCCTGGCCATTTCTTCAATCTACTCTTCTGTAAGAGAGAGAATTTAATCAACATGATTTGCAAAAGAAATAAAATAATCAAGGAAAACCAATAGTGTAACCATGTCTTGTTGACTTTTCTTGGTCATTAAATTATCACCATAGTCAAAATCAAGACCTGTTCCGCCATTAATGATATCTTCATCATTTTGTTGCATACTCCATTTTCTGCAGTTAGTATCACAATCTTGTTTAATCCCTCAATTTCTCTTTATGATTTGATCATCATCATCATGAGAAACATCAACACACTTTGTTTTCTGTAGGCTGAAATTAACATGACCTCCCTGCTCCCAGTTTTTCTTTTCCATCTAGAAACTATGTTTACAAAATCTCCACTTTTGGAGGAACAGAAGAATGTTTCATAAAACCCAAAACGGAAATCATAAACCCTAAATCGATTTGCAAAAGAATGTATACGATTACCCATGCAATACTCCCTTTTAATAAATAAAATAATCAAACACAACACCACCAATGAAATTCTCGAAGTAACAGAACGTAAATGACTGCAAAAAGAAAAAATAAAACACTCCAACTCCGATAAAAAGTGTCGGCGATCAAAACACACTAATTGGTTAACAGAGAGAGACGAGTTTTGTCGTGAATTTAGGGAGATAAATAGAGAATGATTTAGTCAAGCAGTTAATAAAGGAATTTAACAAATTAGATGATTACCAAAAATAAAAGCTGTTAAAATTACATAATTAATCTTTTAATTAAAAATATAAAATTAAAAAGAAAAAATTCTGATTGGTTGAGAGTGGTTTTTTTTGTTTTTGCTTAAAATTTATGGTTTTCTTTTAATCTCTCCCCTATATATATAGGGGCATGTTCTTTTGAGAACCAACTATATGTTGAGAACCGAAAGAACCGTACAAAACGTGTACATATCGCTTTAGTGAAAAAAGTAAAATTCAACAACAATGTTTTATTTATCTCTTTCCACTCTTAGTTTGAGTTTATCTCCTCTCTCCTGAATTTTTTTAAGAAAAGTATAAAAATATACATATATACATTCATTTGTGAATATAGTGTGAGTGCATATATACATTTAAAAAAACGACTATAAATTCGAGGTCTTTTAAAACCAAACCTTAAACATATTGAAATGTACATGAATTCTAGTCAATTTATATTATAAATAGAGGAAGAGTTAATGCGGTTCTCACGGTTCTTAACATATTGTTGGTTCTCAAAAGAACATACCCCTATATATATATATATATATATATAAGAGCCAACAAGCCGAGCTTACCTTGACTCAGGTTTAGTTTGTTTACAAACAAGTCAATTTTGATCAATCCGACAAGCCCTTATAGAAAAAACAAATAACTTAAAGAACATTAACATCATTATTAGTAGCGATCGATAGGTGCCGAATCCATCATTTTATTAGGTGTCTAAGATGAAAGTAATTAAGTTTTAAATGTTTTTGATCCGTCTTCTTTAATAAAATACATTAATAAAGCATGCAAAACTATTTTACAATCTAAAATTATATATTACTCATTCCATAATTAAATAATTGTAAAAGGAATATAGGTAATACACTTTGTGAGATAATAGAACGAAGAGCAGATTACACAATTGGTCAATATTGTTTATAGATAGTTATGGAATTGGTACTAAAGTATCTAAAATTACAAACATATGAAACTTGTAATATCTATATTCTGTCATCCCTAAAATGGATAAACTTAAAAAAATAACTTACTTTTTTATTGTTGGTTAAATTTTTTGTGTTCACATGTGAAAGGAAAGATTAGAGTTGGAGGAGGAAGCTTGGGCTAAAAACTTGGAGGATAAGCATGAGAGCCATGAGTTTTGAAGGGATAAGAATGGTTATTTTGCAAGTTTGTTAGGAATAGAATTAGTATGGAATTGGGAAGTTTGGTTTTATTATTTGTTTGGATTATTTTTAAAGCATTCTAGTAGCTAGGTTTAGAATAGGATTGGTAGATTATATATATGGTGTCTTGTAATTGTAGTAAGTAAGTCAAGAAATAATAAACAGAAATAATCGATCGATTGTTGAGATCAAATTCCTTATTTGTATTTTTGGGCCTGATTTCCAACCTTTATTACCTTAATAATTTTATCCATTGGTGAAATAAATCTATGGTCTTTAAAGGAAAAGTTCTTTATCAAACGCCTATTTAAAAATAAAACTGTTTTTTTCTTGATAAAAATCGAGATTGTCAGTGGTGGTATTTTTGCAAGTCCTTTAGGAACCAAAGTGTGATTTATCAGAAGAAAATTTGTTTATTAAAAAAATTAAATAGACTTGTTAAAGGGACATTCCTTTGGCATTTTTGTAATTTTAGAATACTTCAAAAATTTAATACACAGCATTGCATATACCATAATAAACTTTTTGTGTAATTATTATCAGGTTCATAACAAATGTACAGCTATTTTTTACTAAAAATGTTTACTTAAATAATTGATGCTACTCTGGCTGGTCAACAACAAGCTAATAACAACAAATATCAGTTGGACTCTTTTACTAGTACTTCTTTAAATACACATGCTTTTGTCATATACGATCTCGCTATCAAATATTGTATGTAAGTTTGTATTATAATTTAAACTAAAAATTTTTATGCGCAATATTATGTATTATAAAATAAAAAAGTTTATTTAAAACAATATTATGTTTAATTACACAAAAGTGCCCGTATATAACAAAAAAATAAAGTTGTAACATATACAAAAAGATAGACGCACGTCTTATATATCGATATTAACTATGTATATTATTATGAAAATAGTTGTCTATTCCGTCATCCCATTGACCTTTGAAAAGCATTAGGGGTTTTCATTTTTAGAGGAAAATAAACCGAAAAGATTTTAAGTTACTAAAAAATGTATATGTAAAATCATTTAAAAGTAATTCTATATATTATTGACGAGGGTGAATTCAACCTTTGTCTAGATCGATTCTGGACCGTCCAACTTGATAAAATCAATTCTAGACCGTTCAAAGTGGACGGATACTTTATTTTCAGGGCGGTTACCGTGGGTTAGTATCCTGATGTTTGATGTCTCGCCGATTGCACACGTCTCCCCTCCTCCGGTTCGCCGTTGGTTATTTCCCGTACAACCCAACCCACGTTCGCCACTGGTAATCTCGCATACCAAATGACCCCCCTCCCTTATTTCTCTAAACACTAGTGAAAATGTAGACACCCCATTACGTGTTCTTGAAGAGGGAATCCACCCAAATGATCCAAAACCTAAACTTTCATCATCTCTTTCGATCCTCGGAACACATAAACCTTAATTCATGAACTTGAAGTTGCATCACAAATGACTCAAACCCTACTAGAGAATTCTCTGATAGAAACTCAAGCGCCGCTGCAACGCTGAATTCGCAAACCCTGATTCCTCCTCGATCATGCAGGTATCAAGCACGAACACGCACACAGGTGGAGGGAGTGCGTGTTGGACGCAATGATTAGATATTACATACTTTATTGTTGGGTATTGCAGGATACAGTTCGACGAGAACGTTAGTTTTGGAGATGCGGGAGAAATGAGGCGGGAAGTGGTTGTGTTGGAAGCAAAACATGCAGATCCAGATGGGGGGGGGGGGGGGTGTTTGCAGAATTTGATGGAATTCGTTTGAAGGTAAGAGGTTAGAGCACTCACATCCCATTCTTTATCCTTACCTTTTCCTTATAATTTAGAAAACAAATTAGGGTTTTTATGAAGGATTTCCCTCCATCCAATTACTTTTTTGGAACACAGATTGACATGATAGAGAAGATCGTTTATACGTCGACGCTTTTAGCTTTAGGGCCAACTGACGGATATACCTCTGACGAGAGCCAGGTAATTACTCTCGCAAAACTGTTTTTGAACCCTATTTTGTAATTTGTTCTATGAATTTATAATTCCTCCTTGCAATTTAGCTTGAATATAATGAAGTGTTCTTAGTGGTCAAATCATTCATACAAATGTTAAGTGCTTTGTATTATTTGCCAATAAATTGATGATTTTATAATACCAATCAATTTAGTGGTATATCATCTGTATCAAGTGTAAGTTTGTGAGACCAATAAGACTGCCCGCAACGCTAACAGCCATCATTCCTATAAAAAGTCCTAATCAGCATGCCACATCAGTTTTTCATGCATCCTCCCTACAAACTCATTTTACCCTCAACACTACCATACTCATCCTTCCCACAAACAACCTCATTATTTCCACATAATCTTTTTTTATTTTCATTTATTTATTTAAATTATTATTCGTTATGAAATAATTTAAATTAATAAATAATTAAATAACTAAATAATTAAACAAAAACTAAAATTACATTAAATTAAATAAAAGCAACAACAACTAAAATAAAAAAAATAAAACGAAGAACGACCGGAAGATGAGTGCGTACCTCGTGATCCTTGACAAACGAGTACGTGCCTAGTTCACTTTGGTATAACCCATGGGAAGAGCACGCTACCGGCTCTGATTAATCGTTTAGTTAGTTTTTAGTTGTATGATTTTTATATTTTTATTTTTAGGTTGTGTGATTTTTAGTTTTAAATTATGTTTAATGTTTATTAAATTAGGTTTTTTTTTATAATTTAAATTATGTTTAAAGTAGGTTTATTGTTTAAGGAAAACAAAAAAAAGAAATTAATTTATCTAGTGGGGCCCACTATTCTCAAGAAACGACCGCCCTTAGAGGCGTGCGGAACCCCACGGGCAGACCAACCTCAACGCCGCATTGCCCCACATGCAGGTGCCACCAAGGCCACGGATGGCTGAAGGATGTTGTGCTGCAGGCCGCCTAAGATGGCCCGTGTTGTTAGGATCTTTCAAACAAATTTAAAGAAAAACCTGTTAGAGGAGACTGAGGGTGTAAAGGAATTAGATGCAGAGAGGGAATTATTGTAGTTTATAAATTACAAATTAAGGAATGATTGTAAGAAAAATTAGGCTTCCAATATATTATTCATATAGTTTCAAAATCTCTAGCTTAACGGTTAATATTTCACCAAATTATATTGATGTTGCTTCTTGTGCTTTATGAATTAGGACCATAACTACTAGCATGTAATGTTAAACTCAATTTATTCAATTGTTGTTGGATTTTGGGCATTTGAGCCTCAGAGATTTAATAATGGAATCTCTTTTTATCGAAGGTTTTTTTACCTTTGCTGTAGTTATTTGTTATAGGTTTTTGAACATTTTCTAACTGCAAACACTACAACAATATCACCCTATACCGACGACTTTTTTTTGACCCTATAGCGACGATTTGTCGTCGGGATAGCTTATACCGACGACATGTCGTCGGGATAGGTGTCGTCGGTATAGGTCAGCCTATACCGACGACATGTCGTCGCTATAGGGTCTAATTAAATAATTCAAAAAAATTTCTATACCGACGACATGTCGTCGGTATAGGGTTTTTTTGTTTTTTTTAATAATTTTTGAAAAAGGCGACATGTCGTCGGTATAGGTCTTTTCTGTTTTTATTTTTTATTTTTTAATTTTTAATATTTTATCCAGAAATATTAAATTTCTAAAAACAAAAACCTGCAAATCATAAATATAAACCATTCAAACATTCAAATCGGATAAAAACTAATATCCGAAACATAAACCAAACATCCAAATTGTTCGACACACAAACTTGTTCGACACACAAATTTGTTCGACAAATCAAACATTCAAAACATAAACTTGTTCGACACACAAATATGCAAATTGTTCAAGACAAATACCAACAAAAAAGGCAAAGGCTCAACAACTCCAAGCTAATTATCATCGTTGCTAGTTCGGCGATCCCACATTCGACGCATTTCATCCATTTGTCGTTACATTTCAAGCATTTGTTGATTATGTGTACGACGTTCTTCCTCTCGTCAACCGCAACGAGTTTCGAACTTGTAACAAAATTAAATAAAGTTACATATACATACAAACGTACATAAGCATATGAATAAATACCCTCTTATATACCTACACATCACAATTACATACATACATACATCAATAAAAGCCCAAGTACATAATTACAAATATATACACACAAACATACATACATAAATAAATGTCCAATTACATAATTACAAACATACATACACATATATACATTCATATTAACTAATCATCATAAACACAAATTACACACATACATACACATACATACAAACACTAAATTACATAAACAAAATTATATAAAATAATCACACATCTAAACCAAATGACCTAAAATAATCATAATTTAATAATTCCATCATACATACAAATATACATACTCATACATACAAACATACATACATAACACATACATACAAAATCATAAAAATCTTAGATCTAAACCAAATTTCATCACAAATTAGTAATTAAAACGAGTACTTACCTTCACAAAGTTAGAAATCAAGAAATGGTGAAATTCCTCCAAAACCTAACTAAAATAAACAAACAAAACATCAAAATCTTGAAAAAGTAGCTAAAATATGAAACCCGGATGTTACCTCACCTTAAATCCCGAGAGTTTTTGTGAAAGTTGCTCCCAATAAATACCATCTTATATACCTACACATCACAATTACATACATACATACATAAATAAAAGCCCAATTACATAATTACAAACATATACATACAAACATAAATAAATGTCCAATTACATAATTACAAACATACATACACATATATACATTCATATTAACTAATCATCATAAACACAAATTACACACATACATACAAACTAATCATCCAAACTAATCATCATAAACACAAATTGCACACATACATACAAACTAAACATTCAAACTAATCATTATAAACACAAATTACACACATACATACATATACATACAAACACTAATTTACATAAACTAAATTATATAAAATAAGCACACATCTAAACCAAATGACCTAAACTAATCATAATTTAATAATTCCATCATACATACAAAAATACATACTCATACATACAAACATACATACATACACATACATACAAAATCATAAAAATCTTAGATCTAAACCAAATTTCATCATAAACACAAATTACACACATACATATCAACTAAACATTCAAACTAATCATCATAAACATAAATTACACACATACATACAAACTAAACATTAAAACTAATCATCATAAACACAAATTACACACATACATACATATACATACAAACACTAATTTACATAAACTAAATTATATAAAATAAACACACATCTAAACCAAATGACATAAACTAATCATAATTTAATAATTCCATCATACAAATATACATACTCATACATACAAACATACATACATAACACATACATACAAAATCATAAAAATCTTTGATCTAAACCAAATTTTAACACAAATTAGTAATTAAAACAAGTATTTACCTTCACAAAGCTAGAAATTCAAGAAATGGTGAAATTCCTTCAAAACCTAACCAAAATAAACAAACAAAACTTCAAAATCTTAAAAAATTAGCTAAAATATGAACCCGGATGTTAGCTCACCTTTAACCCGATATGTAATTGCTTAGATTTTATTCTTAGTAGTTTGATTAAACTTTTGTTCTGCATAAACATATTTTTTATGCAATTAAGTCAGCCAAATTCTTTTACCTGAGTATGCAATTGCTTAGATAAACTCCTAATGGATCTTCCCTAATATGATACCTCATCAGCTCCTAACGATCGAGCTGAACGTACCGAATGGACATTTGAAAAAAAAGGCCACTATTGAGCTTACACAATGTATGAGATACTATCATAGGTCACAAAATTTGGTTTAAGGATTTTAAGAATTAGGAGTAAAATATCAAATCTGGAATCAATGTGTGAACATTTTAGACAGCCTCTCCTTTAATTTGTGTGGTTAATATTAGTTAAGATCGTAACATAAAAAAATAAAAAAAATAAAGAGCAAAGATTGATTTCACTAAAGACAATCTGTCCTCGCTATAGCCTGACATGTGTCGAAGACAATATGTCCTCGCTATAGCCTTGGTTTCTTGTAGTGTTATTATTATTCGACAGTTTTTAAGAAAAGATACTGTGGTGTCTAAATATGAATCCAATACCCCTATGTTAGAAATCAGAAATGTTACGTAGAGTTGATTTTGTAACATGAAATGATAATTCTGCTTCACGAAAAAGTTTGAAGTGTTTTTAATACCTTTTATGTTGAGCATGTGAGAGCTTAAAGGAATCTTCTTGCTGAGGTGGACATCAATTGCATTGTTAAGCTCTTTCCAAGATAACGAATATCAATACTTCATAATGGAATATCGAGGCCGTTCCCGAGAAATTAAGTAGTTTATCAATATTCCATTATGTAGTCACAAATTTTCATGTAAATTGATTAGGGTATACCTTAAGAATAGATTGATTTCTCTCAAATCATAATGATTTTTGCCATAAAAGTATTACAATTGATGATTTTACATCAGGGATTTTTATATGCATATTAGTAGATATTTGAGTGTGCTTGAACTTCAGTTTCTTACTTTAGTTGTCTGCACACTTGACTGCCGCTTAGATTCACTCGCATATTGTAACAAAGTGGATGTGTTTAAGGCCAAAAAGGAAAACAAATTACTTAGATTCAGTAGGAGATTGCAACAAATTGTATGCTTTCATTTCAATCATCATTTCAGGGTTCCAATCTTATTACATAATCCAAGGAACCTTGGTTTGTTCTGAGTTTTATCTGAAGTTATATTATTGAAGTTTGAATTTTCACCTGGACTTTAAAGTTGGGCTGTTGATAAAGGAATGAAATCCAATGGAAGTTGAAGCTTAGTTTAATTTAAAGGAAAGTTCCGCGACTTTCTTTAGTTTTTTTTTGTTTTTTGTTTTTTAATTTTCGTTTTCACCCTCATATTCTATAATATATGCTTTTAACCCGTTTAATTTTCTAATAATTTCGTTTTTCTGTAATAACTTTCATTCTTTAACTTATAGTAAAAAACGGAATGCGCAACTTTCTTTAGTTTTTTTTGTCAACGTTCCGGTATAAATTTTAATGAAAACCGAGCTGAATTCAAAATCGAGTACTTTTTTGTATCGTATGCTATAGCCAGTATGCGTTTCGACGTAAGTTTTATTCCATCAAACGAGCCCAACCGGTAATGATCAGATTCCCGCCGCATAGCACGGGTGAAAAAAACTAGTTTTTATAGAAATTGAAAAGTCAAAGTTGATATTCAGAAATTTTACCAGTCAAAAGTAGATTTTGAGGATTTTCCTTTCATGTAAGGGAAAATTCCTAAAATAAACATTTTTTCAATCTTTTTTTTCAAAATAAACATTGAATTTTCACTTTTCACAAAATAAAATGCCAAAATCGCCGGATTATTCACTAAATCAGGAGAAATCGCCGACTTACGTGTACGTGTATTCTTTTTTTCTTTTTCGCTGGATTATTTTGAAGTTAGAACTAAAACCAGGGGCGGATCCATTCAATGTTCAGGGGGTGGCAGGCCCCACTAAACAAGACCATAGAAAACTTAATTTAAACACAAAATTAATAAGGCACCCGGCTCTTGTTTATAGCTGGCCCCCTAAAGCCCAATTTAATCAACCATTCCCTCAATTTTTTCTCTTCGTGACCTACTCAGCCATTCCCCCAAATTTAAATCGGACCTTTTACGTTATCAGATAACCTCATCCATCGTCGAAATTGAGCGAATAGGGATGCGAAAAATCACTCATCTGCAGATGGATTCATGGTAATAGCCACAAAGGTATGTGATGAAAAGAAACCAACAAAACCACTGCTTATTCTTTTTTGTATTGTTTGCAGTGAACTTTAGTCTGGTTATATTCCTACCTTTCTTTTCCTTTATTTTAACTCACTATACACCTTCTTTAATATGGTGTTCCTTTGTTTTAGTTGGCTTTCTCTCTACAAATATTTTGAATGCATTAGTGTTATCTTTTGTTTTAGGTTAGAGTTAATGAAGTTGTTTCTAAAGTGTAAAATGTGTATGATATTGGGTTTTCTTATTAAAATGAAATTTCCTTAATGACCAGAAACATAAGATTTAAAAAGTTAAATATAGGTGTATTCACGTAGGTTTATTGTAAATTTACAATTAGAGAGTACCTATATCGGATAAACTATGCCTAGTTAAGTCCCGAGAAAAGTTGTTGTTGATTGTAAGCGTAGTACCTATATCGGTTACAATTTACAAGTAGGTTTATTGTAAGCGTAGTTGTTTAGAAATGTGAACTAACCCATTTTTAACATCTTTGACCTGATTTGACAGGTCCTTTTTTGGTATCTTTGACCTATTTTAACCGGTCCAATTTTTGCACCCACCGGTAAATAATCCTGGATCCGCCATTGACTAAAACGTGAGATTATTTTGAAATTAGAACGAAAACGCCAGATTATTTTGCGATTAGAACGAAAACGCCGGATTATTTTGAAACTAGAACGAAACGCCGGATTATTTTGAAATTAGAACAAAAACGCCGGATTAGTTTAAAACTAGAACGAAATGTCGGATTTTTTTAAAGTTATAACGAAACGCCGGATATTTTAAAGTTAGAACGAAAACGCCGGATTATTTTAAAATTAGAACGAAAAAAATACACGTGTAAGTTTGTGGTGAACACACGTAAGTCGGCGATTTAGCCGGATTTAGCGAATAATCGGTTGTTTTTTACATGTTTATTTTATGGAAGTTGAAAATTTTTATTTTGGGAAAAACATTAGTAAAATGTTTATTTTAGGAATTTTCCCTTCATTTAACTCGTAGATCAGAGGATAGTAAACACAGCCATCTGCGTGAATGGATGATGAATTGCTGCAACGTTACTTTCATGGATCTTTCAAACTTCCCCTCTACTTTGTGGGCATTCCCAGATAGATATAGTTGTTTTAATGAGATTGATGGAGATGTATTTGTCATACTCAAGAAGACATCAATGGAATCCTTTATTGCTGGCGCAAATTCAAATTGTCGTCCTCTTCATCTCATCGGAAGTATCTCCATGCCATCACCCAAATTCAATTTATTATTATTCATACTTCATCAACCACCATCCTAATATAACTCGATCAAAAAGAGGAAAACGTCGATTGTCCATGGAAGGAGACTCAAATCAAGAAAAATCGAGCATCGATCCAGAATTACAAACTGTATTACTTGTTAACAATCATCATGATCATAAAGGCGGTATGATAACCATGCCTTTCATCATAGGTACGTCAAAATCCCCAAATTCTTCCTTGCTTATCCGACTCTCGATGGTTTCGATTCTGATTTTGTTTTGGGGGCAGTGAACGAAGCATTCGATAGAGTGGCTAGTTATGGATTGATGCCGAACATGATATTCTACCTGATGGAAGTTTATCACATGGACGTTGTAACCGGAACAAGCATACTTTCGATCTGGTCAGCACTTTCAAACGGTCTCTTCATTTTTGGAGCTTTCATCTCTGATTCTTACTTTGGCCGGTTTCGGGTCATCGCAATTGGGTCTCTCTCCACCCTTTGTGTAAGCCAAAATCATCCAATATTGCTCTTTGAAGTCTGATCCTTATTTTAATTCGTTTAATCATTTTATATATGTTCTTGTTGCATGAATGCGTGGATGACAGGGGATGACTCTTCTCTTGTTAACTTCCGTGGTTCCACAATTAACACCTTCTTGCCATGAACCCGACACAAATTGCAACTCACCAACACCAACCCAACTCGCTTTCCTTTTCTCATGTTTTAGTCTACTCTCAATCGGATCCGGTTGCATCAGACCGTGTTCCATAGCCTTTGGTGCAGACCAGCTTAAACACCATCCAACTCTAAACAACCAGCGGCTCATTGATAGCTATTTCAACTGGTACTATGCTTCTTTAGCGATTTCAACAGTAGTCGCTTTTACGGTTATGGTCTACATCCAAGACCAACTTGGTTGGCAGGTCATGTTTGCAGTTACTGTTTTGATTATGGCTTGTTCTGCTCTTATGTTCTTACTTGGGTCGTCTCTTTATGTCAAAGTGAGTGTCAGTGAAAGCGTGTTATCCGGGCCAATTCAGGTTCTAATCGTTGCTTTCAAGAACCATAGGATACATCTTCTACCCGATGACCGCTACTATCATAGTAGCGAAACCGACCAGGTTGAGCTTACCGACAACTTAAGGTTAGAGAATTACTACCAAATTTTACCAATTTACTTGCTAACGAGACGAGTCAACATTTAACGGTGTCATTTGGGTTTTTAGGTTTCTCAACAAAGCGTGTGTTGTCAGAGATTTAGTTTCGAACCAAGATTCTTCCAGATCAGATCCATGGAGTGTGTCAACAGTTGAAAACGTGGAATCCCTTAAATCGGTAATTCGGATATTACCGATGTGGTCCACGGGCATCTAATATTCACGACCATTTCACAGAGTTTGCCAACTCTCCAAGCGAAAACAATGAACCGACATGTGATCTCATGGCTCGAGATCCCGGCTGCATCATTCACTTTATTCATGGTCTTGACACTCAAAATATGGATCGCGTTTTAAGATTGTATGTTGGTCCCATTTCGAGCAAAATACACACATGAGCCACGCGGGTTCCATCCGAAAACCCTAATGGGAATCGGGTTAGTAATTTCAACCGTGGCAATGATTGTATCCGCAATTGTGGAAACCATAAGACGGGATTTGGCAAGTAAGAATATGGCAGTTGACATGTCAGCAATGTGGTTGGTTCCACAATATGCATTACTAGGTTTAGCTGAGGCGTTTAATGCAATCGGGCAGATGGAGTTTTACTACTCTGAGCTCTCGAAAAGCATGTCGAGTATAGCCATAGCCATGTTCATGGTGAGCATGGCGATTTCCGGGCTCGTTGGAAGCCTTTTGATTAACGTTGTGGACACGGTCACAACCAAAGGAGGTAACATAAGTTGGCTATCGAGTGATATCAACGAGGGTCACGTGGATTACTACTACTGGTTAGTTTTTTGAATTTGCTTAACTTTTTATACTACCTAATATGTTGTCATGTTCATCGGAGTTTTTCATCATCAGGGAATATGTTGTCAGCATGAGATCGAAGAAGAAACATATGATTTTAGCCTTTTAGGCATCAAAGATCAATTTTGATTTTTAATTTCCATGTCAGTAGAATGTATTGGTTGTGGAAATTGAATATTGAAGAGTAATAGAACTATGATGATTGAACAGGAAGAATACACAAAATGGCAGAAACCCTTCCATTGATTTACACAAATTCTCTACATTCGTTTATAATTAACACATATTTATACTGTTGAATGGTTGTTGATGACCGGACACAAGGGTTCGGTGTTAACCAACTTTAACTAACCACCATACTCATCATAACCACGATAACTTCCATAACCTTCATGCTTCTACTTCATTTGAGAGATCGTTCTTTTATGTCATCTTCCTTTTGTAACTCGTCTTCTTCTTGAATCTGAAGTTGCATCCTTCCACTTTCATTTTCCTGTTTCGACTTCAACTTTGTTGTTCTTGTTTTGACTTACTTTCTTTTTTCTCTTTTCTTGCCTTTTCTTTTGTTCTTGTTATATTCTTTCTTTCTTTATCTCTTCCTTCCTTTCTTACATGTCAGCGTGAGATCGGAGAAGAAGGATTTGATTTTAGCCTTTTAGGCATTAAAGATCAATTTTGATTTTTAATCTCCAAGGTCAGAATGTATTAGTCACTATAACAATTATATATTATAAATCCAGAGAGTTGAGTTTAGAGACTAAGCTAGCAATGTTTTATATACTTAATAGTTGACTACAACAAAATGAAGCTAATGCAACATTGGTAAAATGTTGCATTAGCACTACAACAATATCATCCTATCCCGACGATTTTTTTTGAATCTATACCGACGACATGTCGTCGGTATAGATGTCGTCGGTATTGCTTCGTCCCAATAGGTCAAAGATGTCGTCGGTATAGGTGTCGTCGGTATAGGTCGACCTATGCCGACGACATGTCGTCGGGATAGGGTTTAATTAAATAATTCAAAAAGAAATTCTATACCGACGACATGTAGTCGGTATAGCTTCTGGACTTATCCGGACGACAAATCGTCGGGATAGACCCAACCTATACCGACGACATATCGTCGGTATAGACTATTTCCAATTATTTTTAATTAAATTTGAAAAATACCTATACCGACGACATGTCGTCGGTATAGGATTTTCTGTATTTTTTTAATTTTTACTAAATTTTCTAGAAATATTTAATTTCTAATTACCAAAACCTGCAAATCAGATAATTCAAACCATTCAAAAATTGAATTCCGAAACATATTGTTCGATACAGAAACCTGTTCGACACACAAATCAAATATTTAAACATTAAGTTGTCCGACACACAAACATAAATATTGTTCAAAAATTCAACAATAACACCGACAACCAAGGCAAAGGCGCAACAACTTCAAGCTAATTATCGTCGCTGCTAGTTCTGCGTTCCCACATTCGACGCATTTCATCCATTTGTCGTTGCATTTCAAGCATTTGTTGATTATGCACACGACGTTCTTCATCTCGTTGTGCTACTCGTTGGGATTCGCGTTGTTGTTGATCTTCATCTCGTTGGGCTTCGCGGTGTTGTTGATCTTGGAGTTGTTGTTGAAGTTGAGTTACACGCTCATCCACTTCTTGCCAATGTGGTTGTGGAGTGGGGGTACTGAACAAATCCGGTGTGGGATTACTCACCACACGACCGACACCCCTGATATGGCCACGTCGTTGACCCAATGCACGCTCCATGCATGCAAACTCATCGACAGCAGACGAGTCACCACCAGACTCAGCAGAGGATCTTGCATACTCCTCTTGGATTCGGTCCTACATTAAACAATGTAATAAACAATCACTTGACTATTTTAATAAAATTCGACAGCATAACTGCTGTAAAATGGATAACCAACCTGTTAAACTATAAGTTATAAACGACCCAAATTCACAAATTCCAATCAACCAACGCTAATAACAACAAATACTAATAATACTAGCAAAAATAATCAACAATTGGGCTTAAGTTGGATGTTCTAAGTCTATTAAAGTGTGTTTGAATCATTTTGACCCGTTTTAAGTTGCAGTTGAATGTTCTAAGTCTAGTAAGTCTAACAACAAAATCATTTGACTTACATAATCTGATGATGCATTCGTGTTGGCCCAACCGGTCCCTTCTTTATAATGGGTCGATTTGAACACATCAATTGGGCCGGTACCCTGTAAAAAACAAAAATAATATCACTAAGAATTAATAAGCATGTTTATATAATACTAACAATTGTATTTTCATACCTCCATGTGTCGGCGCTGGGCGTATGATTTACTGCCATGGTAACTTGGGTAACGTTGTTTTGATCGGTTTTGTTTGTTCTTCGTCGCGCGGTTTTTATAGCTCGCATCTAAAAACAGCTCATTAATCAAAGTCTGCCAAGATTCTTGATCAAGATCTTCTGGTGGATTATTCATCGCCGCCTCCACATCATCGTATCCCCCATTCTCCAGGAAGTGACCTTTCAACACATTCTTGTGATCTTTATACGCCTCTGACACTCGGCGGTGATTCCGAGTTCAACGCCTCGCCACTTATCAGTGTTTCTCCAGGACTCCAGATCAAAATAATCCTACAAATAGAAAGTAATTATAAATGTAATAGTTATGAAATTGTAAGTAATTATAAAACATCTATACTTACTATAAGAGTGGGATATATGGCCCGTTTCTTCTCAATTGGAACCTTAGCCCAATTTGGATAATGTGGCGGAACAACCTTTTCAACCTCCAACGAGATAGAACGGATAAAATCCGAAGCGTTGTGACCCACAAACTTGTACCCCCCGGCATGAAGTTCTACATCAATGGGAAGAGGCTTCCTCCCATTTTCCTCAAATTTCTTATACATTTTTAGGTTTTTGCCTTTAGATCGTTTTTTTTGGGAGGAACTACCTATATTGACACATGACATTCAAAAGTTAGGCAATTATAAAGACATCTATTAAACAATAACAAGTAACTTACCACCAGATCCAGTCGCACAACCCGAGTCGAAGTGATACAGACCCCCGTCTCCAACGTCTCTCCACCGTGTGATTGCGCCATTGTTGCCATTTTTCCTACAACAAAATTTATTAGTAAGCACAAATAATTATTAATTAACAAAGACAAATAGTACATTTTTAACATACATTCAATCAGAATCATCAGTAAAATAACGTGTGTCAACAACATCATCATCTTCTTCATCGTCGTCATTTAGTTCGTCTTCATCATCTGAATTGTATGCATCTTCTTCATCTTCTTCATCATCATTAATAAAACTTTCATCGAGATCAATCGAGGCAACATGACTTGGGTCACCACCCTCATTTAAAGTTGTACGCATAGGCAAGTAGCCTAAGTCCACAACCAAGTTACCAAAAAATGATTGAGTTTCCCGTGTAATAGACTGACTATCAACATGGGGAATTGGAGTTTGGTCACCACCTACGTGACTTGATTCACCACCTACGTGACTTGATTCACCACCTTCGCATTCGGTGTCGACAACCAAAGTATAATCATTTGATTGAGTGTCGTGCAATATATCTATCTCATTAACAACAGTAGGATGATCCCAAAGCTTCCGATGGTGAACGTCCTCAACAACCCTCCATTGGCCAGTGGTTCGAGAAGGATCTCGAAGATAGAACACTTGTTTAGCCTGTGTGGCTAATATATATTGGACATCATCATACCATTCTTTGCCAACATACCAATCACGGCCAATGTCAATTATAGTAGTATTGTTTTGCTTAATTAATCTTTTACCTCTCGTGTCGAACCATTTACAATGGAATAGTACAACCGAGTAACCATCTATGTAGTTCAACTCTATGATCTCTTCTAGTTGACCATAAAATGGAGTATCGTCTTCTCCTATTGAAATTTAGATTCAAATTCACTGGTAGATGGACAAAACAAAACTTAAATTAGTAGAATTAAATGAAAATATAATAATAATTTATCACGGGTAGATGGACAAAAACACTTACGATTTGTAGGCTTTGATTTCATCGCAGTTGTTCAACACAAACCATTGTAATGATTTATTGGCATGTTCAGATAGCGCCTTGATTTTCTTTTTCGATATTGGTCGACATTGTGAAGAAAACACTTGAAACTTCCTTTTGGGAATGCCAGCATCTGCATTTCTATCTGGTCGGTTAAATTTGGTCTGCATACCATCCAGATACATAGAGCAGAATGTCAAGGCTTCATCTGCAACATAACCCTCCGCAATTGAGCCTTCAGGTTTGGCTTTGTTTCTAACATATGCTTTGAGCTTTTTCATGTATCTTTCAAAAGGATACATCCATCTCATATACACAGGGCCACCAAGAATAGCTTCTTCAGGTAAATGAAGAATGAGATGAACCATTATGTCAAAAAATGCTGGGGGATATATCATTTCCAAATTGCATAATATCTTAACCACTTCCTCATTTGCTTCATACATGTCTTTCACATCTACTGATCGTGCACAAATTTTTTGAAAGAATGTGCAAACGTCATTGATTGTTGTTGAAACATTTTTTTGCAGACCCGATCGTACCCCTATTGGCAGCAATCGTTGCATGAGGATGTGATAATCATGGGACTTTAACCCAATTATATTTGAATTATTGGGAAGTACCTTATTTTTGAAATTCGATCCAAATCCATCAGGCAGTCTCACTCCTCGAATAAACTGACAAAAGCGTTCTCGATCACTGGGTGTGAAAGAGTAAGGAGCTTGTGGTTGGTAAAACTTGTTGTTTTTTTGTGTTAGCCATAGGTTATGTCGAATACCCATATTTTCCAAGTCTTTGCGGGCTTTGTGTGTGTCTTTTGATTTATCTTTCATCAACAAAGTACCTAATAAACTCTCACACACATTTTTCTCCACGTGCATAACATTAAGATTGTGTTTTAAAAGCAGAGAAGACCAATAATCGAGCTCAAAGAAGATACTTCGTTTAATCCAATTCAACTCTGATGTTAGGCGCTTTCTTTTTACCCCTCCATACATTGGATGCTTCCCCGGAACACGATCTGGGAGATTTTTTAGTTGTTCTAATATTTGAGCATTAGTCAATCGTCGGGGATGATGTTTTGTCTCTTTCTTGCCATCAAACGACAGATCGTTCCTCCATTTATGCTTTCTAGGCAAGAATCTTCTGTGTCCAACAAAAGCTATCTTATTCGTTATAGCGCACGAAAGTGTGTCAACGTTACACGTAGGGCATGCTTTATAGCCTTGACCACTCCATCCAGACAAGCTACTACGAGCAGGATAATCGTTGATAGTCCATAACAGTGCAGCATGCATCCTAAATACAGTTTTGGTTGATGCATCTCTCACCTGGACTCTTTCAGCCCACAAAATTTTCAACTCATCAACCAACGACCTTAAGAATACATCAATGTCCTTACTAGGTGATTTAGGCCCGGGAATTAGCAAGGTTAACATGAAAGAAGACTCTTTCATACATAACCACGGTGGTGTATTATATGTTGTTAACACTACCGGCCACATACTGTAAGTCTGACTCATGTTACCGAACGGATTAAAACCATCGGCAGCCAAACCTAAGCGCACATTCCTTGGTTCTTTAGCAAAATCCGGATATCTCTCATCAAATTCTTGCCATTCCTTCCCATCAACCGGATGTCGCATCATACCATCCGTTGAGCGTCCAGTATTATGCCAGATCATATCTTTTGCCGTTAATCTTGAACTATACCTTCTTCGAAGCCGTGAAGTTAAAGGAAAGTAGTGCAACACTTTCTGTGGTACTTTCTTCCCCTTTGTGTTTTTGTCAACCCATCTGCTCTCATTACAAACCGGTTAGTTTTGCATTGATTCATTCTCCTTCCAAAACAGTGCACAATCATTAATGCAAGCATGGATAGACTGATATCCTAACCCAATCTTACTCAGTTTCTTCTTAGCTTCATAATGTGACGCTGGAACGTGATTTTCCTTTGGCAATGCAATTTGTAGAAGCTCTAACAGTTGGTCAAACGAACTATTCGTCCATTTGTTGATAACTTTGATATGCATCAATTTGGCTATGAAGTTTAGGGAAGACATTTGACTACAACCGGGGTATAACTCCTTATTTAGCTCCTCAAACAACGCATCAAACTCCGGGTCTAAGCCAGTTCCATCTTCATATATATTATCCCCGTTTGTATTTTTCTCAGCCATCACATCATCTATGGCATCAAACATCTCATTATTTGTTGTTGTAATTATTGGAGGAGTTGGTGTTGTTCTTGGGGCAAAAAATGATGCTATCTCTACCGCACGAGGATGCTGTTCACCATGATAAATCCAATTCTTATATGATTGTAGAAACCCACGGTCATGTATGTGGCCATATATCGTCTTCAAATCATGTCGACACGCATTACAACAACGTCTATACGGGCAAAACGCTCTACCTCGACCGTCGACATGGTTCTTGGCCGTCTCTATAAAGTTGCTAAGACCGCTTAAGAATGCCGGAGAATTTCGATTTCCCAGTGTAACCCAACTTTTATCAATTGCCATATCTAGTGTCATAAGCATACACATATACGTGCATTTAATAAATGATATAAATGAATGTATATGATTTGATCGGTACTCTAAGGCGGTGGATCCTGACCCACTTTTTGAATATTCTATCTCATATGTATACATTTTATCGAGTTGACTATTTAAGAAAAATCAGCAGCATTTACCCTTAACTCCCTAAGTATGCAAATAAACCACAAACTCGAAGGAGTAAGGAGAAATAGCTACCAATTTTATCTTAAATGTCAACCCGTTAAAATGTATACATATCCTAAATGAGATAGAATATTTAAAAAGCAGTCCCAAAGGGGACAATCCAAAATTTATCCCTATTAGATAAATTTTGGACGGGTATATTCTAAAGGGTTATCCTAAATAAACATACTAGTGTACACAATATGAGACATGACATACATAAACAAAGACGTACATAAATGACATTAGGGGTGTAAGCCTTTTTCTTATTTATTTTATAAAATTATAAAATATATATTTTTTTAATATATAAGTAATAGTATTTATAAAATTATGATAAACGAGCCGTTTACACCCTAAATAAAATAAAAAATTAACTACACAAAGGCATAAAAGTCGGAATACGTACCTTAAATAAATTCAATGAAACACAAATATGATGTTATTCACACCTCGTCAACCGCAATGAGTTCCGAACTTGCAACAAAATTAAATAAAGTTACATATACATACAAACATATATACATACATCTACAAATCATACAATTAAATAAACATACATACAAATACATACAAACATACATATAAACATACATACACATATACATATATATTATATACAAACATACATAAATAAATGCCCAAATTCTCAAATTACATACATAAACACAATTCCATACATAAAAATACATACAAACACACATACACATATATACATACATATTATATACATACATAAATAAATGCCTAAATTCTCAAATTACATACATAAACACAATTTCATACATAAAAATACATATAAACACACATACACGTATATACATACATATTATATACAAACATACATAAATGCCCAAATTCCTAAATTACATACACAAACACAATTCCATACATAAACATAATCAAAATTCATACAAACACACATACACAAATATATACCTACATATTATATACAAACATACATATATAAATGCCTAAATTCCCAAATTACATACACAAACACAATTCCATACATAAAAATAATACAAATACATACAAACACAGCCCAAATTACATACACAATTCCATACATAAACATACATACAAACATATATACAAACATACATATATAAATGCCCAAATTCCTAAATTACATACACAATTCGATAAATAAACATACATACACATACACAAACAATTGTCAAACAATTAGCTTTAAATAGCTTGAAATCCTCAAACAATTGTCAAATAATAAATGCCCAAATTTCCCAAATTTTCATCTAAACCTAATTTAATCCCAAATTTTCATCTAAACAATATATATACAAACATACATCCAAATTCCCAAATTTCATCTAAACCTAATTTCATAAATATTTATAAAATCATACATCTAAATCATATATACATACATACAAAATAAACACAACAATATACATACAAACATAATCTAAAGATAATTTATAAAAAAATTACTAACAAAGTTTGCAAATATCTTCGAATAGCTTGAAATCATCAAACAATTGTCAAAGCTTCAAACACCTAACAACAAACAAAAGAAATTAACCAAAAAACCCAAAATTTTTGATTTTATGGTCAAAATTGAAACATATAAGTTAACTAACCTTAAAAACCGAGAGATTAGTGAAGATTGCTCCACAAAACACATCAAAAACGGGAAATCGCCAAAGAGAGAAGATGAGAGAGTTTTGGGGTTTTTTTTTTCGTGGAAATGGGAAGCAGAAAGCTGTTGTCTGTGTTTAATCGCGCTGAGCCCTATACCGACGACATGTCGTCGGTATAGGCTAAAAAGTCGGCGCAATAGGTTCCCTATACCGACGACATGTCGTCGGTATAGGCTTCGTAGGGTTTTGACTGGTCAATAAAGTAAAAAAGCCTATACCAACGACAAGTCGTCGGTATAGGTCATTTTAGAATTTTTTTTTATTTTTATTTTAAATTTTTTTTGACCGACGAAATGTTTAATATATTAAAAATACAAAAAAAAAATTCAATATAACCCTATACCGACGACATGTCGTCGGTATAGGGTTTTTCCCAATAATTCATTGGGCGCCATTTTTCCCTCCATCTGGCTCAACCCTGTACCGACGACATGTCGTCGGTATAGGGTGTACCTGACAAAATTTTGGTTTTGACCTATACCGACGACATGTCGTCGGTACAGGTTGACCTATGCCAACGACAAATGTCGTCGGTATAGGCGACGTCGGCACATGGTCATTTCCTTGTAGTGTAGACCTTCAAAAGATTGTATTAGCCTAAAGCAACATTTCGTCAAGAGCTGCGTTAGGTGAAGTTACATTAGACCTAATGCAACCTTTTTTGAAAGAGTTGCATGTATGATTCAAATGCATCCTTTTTAGGAAGCAACTTTTTTACATGTAAACACAACTTTTTTTTTACTTTCAAATGTAACCTTTTCTATACTTAAATACAACCTTTAATGTATTTTATTTACAAAAAAATGCAACTTTTTCTATACTCATATGTAACCGTTATTATATTTTTAGTTAAAAAATTAAACTTTTTTTTATAGTAGACCGTTATTATATTTTTAGTTAAAAAATGAAACTTTTTTTTATAGTAATCGTAACATCCCGAAATTCGAAAGCGTAGATCGGGCACGAGATTTACAAATAAACAAGGAAGGTGGAAGGAGTTTGGCCTTGGGCTTGGACTTGGGCCGGAATAGGGAAGGAGTTTGGGCTCTATAAAACCCCAAACTTCATCCTCTCCACCCTCAACCATTTCCATCTTTACAAGTTCTAGAGAGAGAGAGAGGTTAGAGAGAGAAAGGTGTCGGTTTTGCTCCAAGATCGAACCATTCTTCTTCTCCAGTGATTACACGAAACTTTGCTGAAGAAACATGCCGATTAGATGTAAGAAACTCGTACAGATCTAAGTTTTTTTTTTGTTGAAATGGGGTTTTAGGATTTCATGGGTATAATCACATAAAGATCATATTTTTACGTGTAAAAACACCTGAAAAGTATAGATCTAGCTTTATGGAAGTCAGAGAAATGATTTGAACATAAAAAAAGTTATGATTTTGGATCGAAAACGAGGCCGAGTGGATTGTGTGTTCTTGAGCCTGCACTTGAGAGTCGCTACCTGCAAGTAGCAACACTCATCGAAGAAGATGAAGTGAGAATCGGCCCTTACCTCATGACACAAGTCCTGAACGCATGTTCAGGCGACTCTCCAGAGTATCAGCCGACTCTTGAGAGTGCCGACCGACTATGTCAGCCGACTCTTGAGAGTGTCGGCCAACTCTCCAGTGTATTAGCCGACTCTAGCAAGTTTAACCGATTTCACGTATTGTATTCACACAGATCACGTAGCGCTTGTGTAGCCCAAAGATTGTTAGTTTTCGCAGTAGATCGTAAACCAGGTGAGTTCTAATCCTCTTTCTGCCTGCTTTAGGGGTGGTGTGCATACTTGGTGTAAAGTGTTCATTACATTTTATATATTAATAAAAAAAAGTGAAAGCTATGTTTTAGTGTAAAGTTTAAAAGAGGCAAAAGTACATTTTTAGTAAAGTAAAGATATTTCATGTCAAGCGTTTACTCTATTTTCATATACATAAACAAAGGCATGATATATGTGATAAACTATGTTTAGTAAAGTAGAGATATTTCATGGCAAGCCTTCACTATATTTTCATATACATAAACAAAGACATAATATATATGTTAAGTTATATTTCATTAAAGCAAGTTATATTATTGGCAAGCGTTTACTATATTTTCATATAAATAAACAAAGGCATAATATATGTTGAAGTTATGATCAAGTTAATTAAAGTTTTATGAACAGAAAGTGAATATTCTTCCTATCGGAAGTGTACCAGCTTGTTAAGGTTCTTGGGACAGATGTTACTTTTACAAGATGCAAGTTATGGTGCTACCCATTAGTAAGAATCTTGGTGGCTGGTTAACAGTTGTACAATTGGGATGAGTGATGGCGGTTGCTCGGGGGTCTACGCAACCCCCATGTACCAGTTAAGCGGTATTGATCACGAGTACAATACTATGTGTTGATCACGAGGACAACATCATTGGGTCACGAGGACGATTGGGTCATGAGGAACAAACCATGCTTAGCGGTATTGATCACAAGGACAATACCAGGTGTTGATGACGAGGACAACATTATGCTGTGCGGTATTGACCACAAGGAAAATACCATGTATTAATCACGAGGACAGTACCATATGTGACAAGCGAATTGAAGGTTAAGCAGTATTTGTCGGTTCATGGGCGTGTGTCATGAGCGTAGTACATTGTAAAGGAATTGATGGTTTATTATTTGTTATAAACTGATTTGAAAAGTAAAGTATGTAAAGTGTTGCCTTAAGCGCAGTATGTACATAGTAATAAATCTTTTGTGTAATTGATTTAAAGTAAACATTAGAACTCACTCAGCGTTGCTGATTTTTAGTATGCACATCAGTTAAGTTTAGGTGGCAGTAGATGGATGTGGATGCTTGGCTTGGTGAGAAGAGTTACCCAAAGATTCAGCATCTGGCATCTCGTTTTTGTTTCTTTTGATTATGATGTTAAGACAAGTTTCATTTTGTATTTGATAAGTTGTGTTACACATGTTATGCTTCCGCTGTTATGTTGAAAGTTTAAATCGTTTCCGCTTCTAAGTGATGAAAGTTTTATGTTTAGGTGCTATATGTTGATGAGTAAATCCAATACGTGAGGCCTCTCGGGTTTGGGGCCATACAAGTTGGTATCAGAGCCATAGTTTAAGAGATTTGGACATCCCCGATGTCCAGGCTTAAACTGAGAATGGAACCAAGTAGCGGATGCAAGTAACGGGTAACTCAAGCCAAAGCATCAGAAGAGTAAAGTAAGTAAAGTTTTCCTTTACAGTGTCAAGATAAGAATAAAGGCTTTAGTGGAATCATGAAAGTGAATAATTAGAAAACTAGAAGTGATGTATTGGTTAATTGAAGATGGCTAGTGTATATTAACATCTTACCTTACTTATTGTGTTCTACCTATTCCCTAGCGTGATGAAATTAAATCCCTTTGTTCGTTATCTTTTAGTTAGAAATGGCTAGACGTGGAGGAGCTAGAAGAGGTAGAGGAGGAAGACGTGGTGGACGGACTTGCTGCCGCGGGCCACATACAAATCAAGAGATTAAGGGGAGTGTTCACAATACCCATACAGATATGGCACATAGTCAACCCAACGTTAAACATGCGGCAGAAGCTGAGCAGACATTCGGGTTCGAACTGGTCGGGCAGGTGGCTCTCGACCGTGAGTTCACCCGAATGATGAGGGATACCTTACCGGCCGTGCTGGCCGAAGCCTTGAGGAGAGCTAACGAGAACCCCATAACAAACCCAGCCACCGAAGGACCTGTTGTACTTCCAGCTATGGGAGGGCCAAATCCGGTGGGGAATGTTGCACCGCCTGCTCATGGGTGCGACTACAAAGCATTTCGGGGTTGTGATCCACCCGTGCTTACCGGGGAGAAGAAAGCAGCAGATACCTTTGATTGGCTCAATGGAATGTAGTCTACCATCAGCTTAAGTGAATGCCGACTAGACCAAGCAGTTATGTTCGCTGCAACGTTGTTAAAAGGAGAAGCGGCACACTGGTGGGAGACTGTGGAATAGGCAAAGGGTGACCATGACTAACCGGCAATACACTTCCAAGTACAATGAGTTAGCACGTCTGGTGCCCTATCTTGTGACATCCGAAGAGCAGAGAATTCATTACTATGTTCAAGGACTGCCACCAAAAGTCCGTACCTTTTTCATGACCAACACCTTTGAGTCGGTGGTTGTGCTGAGCGGTGTTGTGTATGATGACATCACTTCTGAAAATGTCATTCCTGAGGCGCCCAGGAAGCAAACAGTCAAGAGGACTGGTGAGGACCTCCAAGGTCCTAGCGAGAGGAGGACAAGGTTAGAAGCTGGGCATGCGGGATGCTTTAGGTGTGGTAAGTCTGGACACCAATCACGTGACTGCCCGATGAAGTATAGGTGCCACAACTGTGGAGAGCTGAGATATTTGAGTCGAGACTGTAAAGAGCCCAAAGAGCCGGAAGCGGGGGGATCCGGAAAGGGAAAGGGTGTAGAGAAGGAACCCTACATCAACAAGGCCAAAGTAAAGGTCTACCAGATGACTCAGTAGAGTACGTTGCAAGCTCTTATTTACGCTATGGCAAGTTCATGTTGTTGATTCCTTACCTGATTAGTTAGCCCCATTAGTCTAGATACCTTAGAAGTAGAAATTGCCCTCCTTAAACTCCGAGTGGTAGTTAATCACAATGACATTCATGACTAAGCTGCCTTGCATAGCTACGGTTTATGCCACCCATTATGTGATTTTCTATCAGTATAACTTATAACATCCAAAAATAAACAAGGAAGGTGGAAGGAGGTGGGCCTTGGGCTTGGACTTGGGCCGAAATAGGGAAGGAGTTTGGGCTCTATAAAACCCCAAACTTCATCCTCTCCACCCTCACTTTTACCATTTCCATCTTTACAAGTTCTAGAGAGAGAGGTTAGAGAGAGAAAGGTGTCGGTTGTGCTCCAATATCGAATCATTCTTCTTCTCCGGTGATTACACGAAGCTTTGCTGAAGAAACGAGCCGATTAGAGGTAAGAAACTCGTCCAGATCTGAGTTTTTTGTTGAAATGTGGTTTTAGGGTTTCATGGGTATAATCACATAAAGATCTAGCTCCACGGGAGTTGGAGAAATGATTTGAACGTAAAAAGTTATGATTTGGGATCGAAAACGAGTCTGAGTGGATTGTGTGTTCTTGAGCCAACTCTTGAGAGTCGCTACCTGCAAGTAGCGACACTCAGCGAAGAAGATAAAGTGAGAATCATCCCTATTGCATGACACAAGTCCCGAACGCAAGTTCAGGCGACTCTCCATAGTATCAGCCGACTCTTGAAAGTGCCGGCCGACTATGTCAGCCGACTCTTGAGAGTGTCAGCCGACTATATCAGCCAACTCTCCAGTGTATTAGCCGACTCTAGCAAGTTTAACTGATTTCACGTATTGTATTCGCACAGATCCCCTAACACTTGCGTACCCCAAAGATTGTTAGTTTCTGCAGTAGATCGTAAAACAGGTGAGTTCTAATCCCCCTTTTTGTCTGTTTTACTGGTGGTGTGAATACTTAGTATAAAGTGTTTATTATATTTTATATATTAATAAAAAAAGTAAAAGCTATGTTTTAGTGTAAAATTTAAAAGAGGCTAAAGTACATTTTTAGTAAAGTAAAGATATTTCATGACAATAGTTTACTATATTTTCATATTACATAAACAAATGCATGATATATGTGATAAGCTATGTTTAGTAAAGTAAAGATATTTCATGGCAAGCGTTCACTATATTTTCATATATATAAACAAAGGCATGATATATGTGTTAAGTTATATTTCATTAAAGCAAGTTACATTATCGGCAAGCGTTTACTATATTTTCATATACATAAACAAAGGCATAATATATGTTGAAGTTATGATCAAGTTAATGAAAGTTTTATAAACAGAAAGTTAATAGTATTCCTATGGGAAGTGTACCAGCTTGTTAAGGTACTTGGGACAGATGTTACTTGTACAAGATGCTAGTTATGGGTGCTACCTATTAGTAAGACTCTTGGTGGCTCGCTAACAGTTTTACAATTGGGATGAGTGACGGCGGTTGCTCGGGGGTCTACGCAACCCCCATGTACCAGTTAAGCGGTATTGATCTCAAGAACAATACTAGGTGTTGATCACGAGGACAACATCATTGGGTCACGAGGACCATTGGGTCACAAGCACTAAACCATGTTGAGCGGTATTGATCACGAGGACAACATCATGCTGAGCGGTATTGATCATGAGGACAATACCAGGTACTGATCACGAGGACAGTACCAGATGTGACAAGTGAATTGACTGTTAAGCAGTATTTGTCAGTTCATGGCCATGTGCCATGAGGGAAGTATAGTGTAAAGGAGTTGACGGTTTATTATGTGTTATAAACTGATTTGAAAAATAAATTATGTAAAGTTTTGACTTAAGGGCAGTATGTACATAGTAATAAATCTTTTGTATAATTGATTTAAAGTAAACGTTAGAACTCACTCAGCGTTGCTAATTTTTAGTATGTACATCAGTTAAGTGTAGTTGGGAGTATATGTATGTGGATGATTGGCTTAGCGAGAAGAGTTACCTGAAGATTCAGCATCTGAAATCCCGTTTATGTTTCTTTTGATTATGATGTTAAGACAAGTTCCAGTTTGTATTTGACAAGTTGTTTTAGACATGTTATGCTTCCGCTGTTATGTTGAAAGTTTAAATCGTTTCCGTTGCTAAGTGATGAAAGTTTTACGTTTAAGTGATATGTATTGATTAGTAAATCCAATATGTGAGGCCTCCCGGGTTTAGAGTCTTACATAATTGCAACCTTTTTTACACTAAATACAACATTTTTTTTACAATTTTATTTACAACAAATGCACTACATAATCACAATGATAGGTTAAGAATTTCAACTTACAAGATCAAAAGTACACGATCATAATTCACAAACTGAAACAAGAATTGGAATACAATTATTATTATTTTTTTTTACCAAAATACATAATTAGTGCATCACGATTTTCAATACTTAAATTTCAAAATACAAATCAACAAAACATATGAAAATAAAGTAAAAATAAGTGCAAAACAACAGTAAGTACAACTAGTTTTCAACTTTTTCATCTTCTTGATCACAATATCGAGCACACTTTTTGAGCTTTCCCCTTCTTTTTCTTCACCTTTTTTCTTCACCTTTGTAGGCCCAATTAAGAACGAATTTAATGGCACCATTAGAAACTTGCTTCCCATTCTAAAAAAAGTATCTATTTGTATTTAACATAACAAATCCCAAAGAATATAAAAGACAAGATTGAACTTCCAACTTTTTTAATGACATTCAATGTACTTAAGAGCTCTGATTATCTTCTTTAGTTCATCTCCCTATAAAAAGATATATTAATTATTCTGTACTAGGAAAAATCAAAGCACTTTTATATACGTGGCAAAACGGGTCGGCCCATTCATAAGTAAATGGGTCAAAATCACAACATATAAACAAATAATTCGGTACTTTAATAAACAAATATACATGCAAATTCATATTCTGATTTCAATTAATTCGGTACTTTAGTAAACAAATATAGAGCTTTCTTAGTTTATATTCTAAGATACATGCATGGTGATTAAAAAAGGCAAGTTAGTTCATATCACTATTGCATTATGAGACATTATTGGGATGAAGAATTAAGAACTTACTGCAAATTAAGAGTATATTAAAGCTAATGAAGTTCTTGATACAATTTAATGATTTTTATAAGTTTGTACGGAGTTAAATACTTCCATAGAATCCTTTATCGCATGTCAACAAAACATATTAAATAGTTTAACAAGTAGAAAAGCATAAACAAGTAGCCAGCCATGTAATGCTATCTTTGATTATCTTACAAACAGCAAGAATTATAAGAACAAGCCCGTCAAAGTTATCTTTCTCTATATGATGCTTCTTTCAAAGCTTTCAACTATATTTTGTAGTCTAGGAACAATCCCGTCAATAGCTTGGATAATTTTGTCCGTGCCAACGCCAGCAGCTTCCAATTGTTTTTTTAACATGGAATGCTAGCTCTCTACCCGGTTGGTTGTGTGCTCATCGAAGTTAAGCACTGGATTTTTCCAGCAACACAAAAATAATTCCTTATAGTTTGAAAACCAGTTTCTATCCAAGTAAAAATAAACCAAAAGTGATTAGTTATATATTCTTTTAAAATATTTTTACTTTATGTTTTATTGAATAATATATAAATTTACTAATGACAAGGACAGAAAAAAAACTATGAAGGCCGACTGTCAACGCATATGTGAGTTTTGAGTGCCAGCGATCGTATGCCTCCGACGTTGGCGACTCAAGCAATCTACCCCACATGTGCATAAATATGTTCCCTTCGTCCGAATGTCTGAAGCTTTGTGTGCAATGTTTAAAGATGCTAGTGCTAATATGCCATGTACGTTGAGATCTGGCAGCTTCGGGAAAACTTCATTGCATGCATTCATAGAGCCAGGTCTCTCTCACTTAATATGACACGTGACTGCATGCTCTTGTCGAGCATCGTTAGCTCCCATATGAAGTCCTCTTCTCTTTCGCTACGTAAAAATGCAAAAGTTTTACAAAACGTTCTACTGGTGGAGGTTAGACTAACAGTCTCAAGAAATGAGAGATTGTACTTGTTTGTCTTGTATGTTGTATCCATAATCAATACATGCGGAATATGAGCCATCTGGTTTACATTGTGATCAACCCAAGGGTTTCGATATAAATTAAAAACAACCTATGTTCCTTGATTTATATCTTTGTCACATGGATTATAACAAAACTAAGATCTAATTACACCTCGTCTTTTTCTCTTTCCGTTTAGGAGCTTCTCCTTGCTCTAACTTTTTGGGGTCCTCCACGGGCGATAGAACCTTAACATTATGCTGGTTTTCGTTCTGCACTCTTTATAGAACCTTAAAGGTTCTGATTTTTTCTCTATTCACTATGAGCTTAAGAGTCTTACTATCTTTAACACCTATTTTTTTCGTAATAGCTTCGTTATTAATTAAACCAACAAGTTTAATTAATTAAGATATTATTAAAAAAATAAACACATAGAAATTAATTACAAAAAACTTGTAAACGGCTGTTTGCTCCAACTGCAACGGGCGTTGTAATCGTAAGAAAGTTGACGACAACATTTGCCTTAACGGTCGTCTGACCCTTGTAGGAAACGACAGACCTGTCTACGTCAACATCCTGTCAATAGATGACGACAGCCTTATATACCTGAACAACCGTTACATATGATTTCAAATGGCCGTTTAAAGACGGTGTGAGATCAGAATGTGAGAGATGCGGGTATAGCATATCCCATAAAATATGTTAACAAAGAAAAAGTTCATTGGATTAACGCTTATTTTATTTTATTATAAAAAATATATGACATATTCTCTATCCCATAATCTATTAATTTAAATCCTACGTAGAGGTGTTATAACAACCATCACCAAAATACTTGATTATAAAGTTGCTGTTCTTTATATACAATGATCCAAAATTAAGAAGCTTCTTAAGCTGCAATGTAAATCATCTTCTTTAGTTTTCAGGTATTAATTTTAAATCTTTCATCCACTATAATCTTGCTTTCAAAACATTCCAGTGAAATTTCAGGGTATAATTGACTTCCTTGAGAACATGAAGCCACAAGATTGAATTCAAAGTACTGTATTCTTAAGCCAATGTACATCATGTTCTTAAGTACAATATAAAAGCTGAAAATAATGGGATATAAGTTCGCGTTTCCTTAATACACAAAGATGTTAATTTGTGTGAGGTTTAGTCAGCCAGCAACCTACCATTGTTGTAGGATCAAAGTTTGGCGCTTGGTTAGGAGAAAACAACTAATCTGAGTGAAAAAATTATGTGGCATATGTAACCTATAGAAGCAAAGAATATATAGGACACTGATATTACTGATTATGTTCAGTGTACACCGATTCAATCAGAAACATATAAAATGACAATTATATTACCGGTCACAGGTTTTTTCAGCTAAATAGAAAGAGAATGTAAGTTTCTTTGGTCCCAACGGGAATTCATGTCTTCATATTTCTACCCAAAAAAGAAAAACCTGAAATCATAGTTCCTGATGCATTAAAAAAACACACTACATACTGTCCCTGAAGCAAGGAAATTAGGAAGACATATATGGAGAAAAAGAAAGATTTAAAAGTACACAAATTAAAGACGTAACACGCAGATAGTAATACAGGCGGAAAACACTGGAAAGGCGTTGCTGATTGGTCTGTGTCAAATAAGAGGTTTAGGGCATATTTGGACTTTTCTTGTGGTGTTGTGGATCTGGACCTCCTGGTGCAATTTGGTCTGTCCCTGCCAGTGATCTCCGGTTTTCATGCTTCATCTTAGATAAATCGTACCCCAGTTTACTGAAAATCTGTCTGCTGTCCAAGCTCTTGACAACACGAAAACTTGTTGCTTCTGATTTGCTCAAATGTGCAAAGACAAGTAGAATAAATACTATTGAGAAATGTAGGGAAGTAGATTTTGTCATGTTTAGGATATAACTATATCAAAGAGCCCGAATTTGGTGTAAGCTTAAAAGAAGATATGAGAATATGGTGTATGGTAAAACATTATGAGTCTTGAGTTTATATACTTGTTTGAAGTGGTAACAAATACTAAAAAATATTATGCCACTTTTCGTCCATAGAAAATGACATATATTGACAGCGAGGTTGTTTGGTTATCCTTGTCATGTGGACATATGAGAGAAATTAAAAACACAACAAAAACAAATAGTTTCTGCATTAAATTTCAAAAGTTGCTTTCTTGGAAATGGAAGAAAGAAGTTGTAGGTTTTTCTTGATTTCGTGATAACCCTTGATAGCTTTTAGAATCGTGTGATCACTTTCAAATTAAAATATTTTGTGGGTATACAAAATCTTCAATCGGATAAGATAGAAAGTTAATTCAAAAGAACGAGATATGATTTTCTAGAAAATTTATATGAGTAGATGTATTGAAATACGTATGAATCTTATATAGGGGTTGAACAACCATAACGAATCATTTCAACTATTCATGAAAACGTATCACGGTTGATCGTTATAACCATTTATAACCGCTATAGTTATATAGTTACAACAGTACAAACTTTAGTAGAAAACACCATCAATAGTAGTAGGAGAGCTACTACCGATCATCAAACCATCACTGATCATTAATTAGTACTAGTAACAAAGTTCCAATTGCTCGTTTGGTTGCTACCAATCTACGTAGTTGTTACCGAACTACATAGTTGCTACTAATGATCAGTTACTACAAAAGTTGAGTAGTACTAATCGTCAATTTCCAAGCCATTTTCAATAATTAGTTGCTACCGATCTACATAGTCCTGACACCCATCGGGGGCATTGCCCCTTGTCCTCGACAGGGGTGGCCCTCGATCTCTAGCCAGGACGGTGCCTCCTTGGAACCTTCATCCTCTAGGGGCTTCACTCCTAACAATCTTAGAGGTTCCATGGTTCTAGAAATTAGAATATTCTCGATTGAGCGTGCACTCCACACCTTTTAACTCAAACCGATGTATATTCTAACTTCACACATAGTCTTAAATAAATCTAGTTATATAAAAAAACATTGATGACACAAAAATCTAGGGCACAAACCAATAGACGTAACAAGTATTTGGAGTATACTCAATACGTGCCATTTTAATTTACAAAGCACCCGAATTACCAGCCTCCTTGTAAATGCGACGATGGTGGAATGTTAAGGAGTTTCCGCATTAAATCTCGGTGTCAGTTTTTTCTTATTACTATATTTGAAAAAATTACACCAATGGTTTTAGTTTTTGGATATCATTATTAAATATTACAAATTACACATTTGATCACAAATGTTTGTTAATTTTCACACATTTCGCAGTGTTAAAATATGGTGAAATTACCACTTTATCATTTTTTTTAAACAAAAATAAAAACCCCAAGTACAAAACATAAAACGTCTGGACCAAGAAATTTGTGGTGTTCTTGGACTTCAAGAAAGTTGACTTGATAATTAGCCAAGTTCAAGAACTCTAATTTATGTTGCATGACGTCCATATCAAAGGTATGACAATTAGTTTGACATTTCAAGTAGCGGCTATGATTTAAAAGTTGACTCCTAGTTTGGTAGATTTTAAAACCTACTTGAAGTAAACTATGCAAGACATTATGGTTTGTATTCGATCATAACATTCGAGATTATGTAGGATTATTATACACGAAAGATCCCTTTTTTGGCTCTCTTTAGCACAAATAGAGTGGAGCACACTTAATTAATGCTATAGGGGTAACAAAAGAAAAATATAAAGGTGTAAATCTTATGAACAAAAAGTTCAAAAGTTCCAAGGAAAAGGATAAAATTTTGACCAACATAAATTGCAAAATGCCTAAACAAGAGAATACACAAAGGAAAATATATCTAAACATGAAGTAGCTAGGGCATTAACATTGCAACAATGATTTCTAACATCATGATTATGATTTTTGAACTTAATATAGTCAGTTCAACCCAAGAAAGTAGTTGGTATAAGAGTTTTAATAAGTGAAACTACAACATATAATGCAGATGGAAATGTGAGTCTGAAAATGGCTTATGCTATGTGTAATGGTTTCACAAAAAAACTGAAAAACGTTCCACCACATCAACAATAGAGCAATCATTAAACATAATCACTAAGGTATGTAATGGTTTCACACACGCAAACACTTGCCCCACGCCCACGATTTGAATCTCGCCCCCCCCCCCCCAATCACGCAACCAATCACGCCCCTTGCGGCAGTGTTCCACGCCTATTCATGGGCTAGGTGGATCACGCCCCGGTGTTCCACGCCCATTACATTTAGTCTTAGGGGAAAAAGATTACACCAAGCGACATCTTTTATGTTCCCAATACTAGTAAGAATCTCATGTCTTGATGTGCTTAACCTATTTGTTTTTTTTTTAATTTTCTAGTGTTTAAATATGATAAAGTTGTGTTAATCAAAAGTGGAATGTTTATTGGTAAGGGCTATGCATTTAGTGGTATGTTAAAACTAAATTTCATAGTTATTAGATATGAAATGAATAAGAGTGGTGCTAGTTCTTGTTTCATGCTTAAGTCTTCAAATGTGTGGCGGCATGGTTGAATTGCTCATATGAATTTTTAATTTGTTTATCATATCCAAAATTGGATTGCATAACAACATTCCATATTGGTTGAAATAACAAGTGTAAAACATATTGTGTTAAAGCCAAACATCTAACCAACTTATATAATATAGTTCACACAAATGTGTTTGATTTAAAATTTCTTCAACAAAAGGTAGTAATAAGCAATATATTGTTATGTGCACTTAGTAAATGTAATGATGAAACATTAGATGAATTTGTTTTGAAAGAATCATATCAACAAAAAATGAAGGTTGTAAACAGTGATAGAGAATGCCACAATTTACACATGTGTATAACATGATTTAGACATGTATAGCCGCTCCTAGTTCACCTCAAGAAAATGAAATTGCTTAAAGAAATACTCGTATGTTAAAAAGAAAAGGTGTATGTTGTGTTAATAAGTGTTGTCTCAAACCAGAGCATGTGGGTGTCTATATTATCAACTAGTTAACATTGAAATAATATACCTCGTAAGGAAAGGGACAAACCTCATAAGAATTATGTGTTCCAAGAAAATTATCGTATAAATACTTGTGATATAATATGGGTGTAAAACGAAGGTAGTGCATCGAAACCAAGTTCAAAAGAGAGAACCCAAAATAATGTATCGTATATTTATTTATATGCATACCATAGTAGTGCATATCATTTTATTATGCATAATTCTAAGAATCCGAACATACATATGAATAAGATAATGGAATGATGGCATGACTCGTTTTAAAATGTGTCTTTCTTTAGCCAAATAAGATGAAATCTTTTTACTCCATTCATGAGTTGAGGCTCAAAAAAGTTAAAAAGCAAAGGTAGAGAAATTGTTTGGTCCTTATTTATTTTGTTCTATATATATGGTTGAAACCTATCGAGAAGCAATGACCTCCTTAGAAGAACCTAAGCAGGAAAAGAACATCTAAATTGAAACATACTCTATTTTACAAAACAATACTAGGAAGTTAGCGAATATACCTTGGGCTTGTAAACCACTACAAACAAAACAAAGCAAAAAATACTCAGTAAAATATTACTAAAAAAGTAGGGTCTAAAAAGGATGGGATAGGGACAAACCTTACCTTTATTGCATAGAATAGATAGGCTGCACCTAATTAAAGAAGCCCCCAGCTCAAAAAACATACAAGCAATAAACAAGTAACAAATATCCAATATGAAAAGCATATATAAGAAAAAGACATAGAAGTTCGTACTGTCAACAGAGTGAAAGAAGAGTATACACAATAGTTCCTAAATCTTATAGGAAGCATACAGAAAAAGCACAAGAATTACATGGAGCAAGAAACATGTATCCATATCTAGTATAGGCACAATAAGGCATACAAACCCGCGTTATAACCATATAGAAAAACCAATATGACATACAAGCCCTAAGGCTAATGTATATAAGACTAAAGGCATCGTAAGACTAGGGGGCCCCTACAACTAAGGTGAAATCAAGAACGAAGCTAGCATCAACACCTATGATTAAATGTAACCTAAAGGTAGCCCAAATGAACTACTAGAGAAACCATGAATCCTTACCAAAGGCCAAGCCTGTACACACCCCTGAAAATCTGTAACCTTTATCCTGCATCTTCACGAACTCTTATCATTGATCATGTCCTCGCAGGGGTGCAAGTCTATCAAATCCTATAATATCTTTTCACTCCAAGTCAGTTTTGGTCTGCCTCTGTTCCTCTTTACCTCTATAATAAGTGTCTCCACGCTCCTTAATGGTGCCGTCATCTGTCTTCCCTCCCTTATTTTATCCGAGATACGTGCTACCCCTAATCTATCCTTAAAAACCTCATTTTGTATCTTGTCTAACCTTGTGTGCCTACACATCCACCTCAACATCATCATCCAGCTGTCTCCAACTTTCGCACTTAATCCTTCTTGATTGACCAGCAATCGGTTCCGTACAACATAGCCGGTCGCACTGCCACCGTATAGAATTTCCCTTTTAATTTCTCTAGAAACCTTTTATCGCACAAAACCACATGTGGCTGCTCTCCACTTACACCACCCTTATATCGCAACCAATGTCAACTAATTTCTCTAGAATTTCCCTTTTAATTTCTTTGTTTGCCCTGCTGAAGTTACAAAAAAAGATACTCAGTTTTAGAACGACTGATGCATAAGCCTTTGCTCTCTAAGGCTACTTGCTACTCCTCTAGCCTCACTAGGATGTATATTATCTTGGGTTATGTTCAAATAAGACCTCCTAAATATCGCGAGAACTCACGAAAAACAATAAAAAATTATGGAGACACCACCTCTATGGAGTCAGGTTCACTGTATTCACTGACCACAAAAGTTTAAAGTATATCTTTGGTCAGAAAGAGTTAAACATGAGGCATATAAGATGGTTGGAAATACTAAGTGACTACGACTGTGAAATCTGCTATCAGGAAGGCAAGGCAAATGTAATAGCCGATGCCTTAAGCCGTAAAGAAAGAGAAAAGCCTAAAAGAGTTCGTGCCTTAAGACTCGATATCCAGATAGATCTTGTAACACAAATTAAAAAGGCTCAACAATTAGCCTTGGAAGAGGCAAATTTTGAAAAAGAAAAAAATGAAAGGAATGGTCAATGGTTAAAGGAAACGATGTCGTATTGCGAATGAACAAGAGAATATGGGTGCCCGTCACTGAAGATTTTCGAGAACGAATTCTAGAGGAAGCTCAGAAGTCTGAATATACCATGCACACAGGAAGTGACAAGATGTACAGGAATTTGAAAGCTGATTATTGTTGGATACGTTGCAAAATGTATTACCTGCTCCCAGATTAAGGCAGAACACCAGAAACCATCTGGATTATTGCAACAACTTTAACTACCTATCTGGAAATGGGAAATGATAATTATGGACTTTATTACAAAACTTCCCTCGACCAATCAAAGAAATGATACCATCTGAGTTATCATTGATAGACTAACTAAGTCAGCCAATTTCTTACCGATGAAAGAGACTTTCGGTATGGATAAATTGGCACAAATCTACGTCAATGAAATTGTGTCATTACACGATGTGTCGTTAGCCATTGTGTCAGATAGAGACACTCGATTTACGTCTCGATTCTGGCAAAGCTTCTAGAAAGCCTTGGGAACTCGATTAAACCTTAGCACTTCTTATCATTCTCAAACAGATGGGAAGAGCAAAAGGACTATTCAGACTCCGGAATATATGCCCCGAGCCTGTGTGATAGATCTCAGGAGAAGTTGGGATGACCACTTACCTCTGATGGAATTCTCATATATGTAACATCTCGTATTTTGAAAACGTTAGATCGGGCACGAGATATACATTTAACCGAGGAAGGGGGGGATGAAGTAGACCATGGGCCTTGGGCAGGAACACATGGGTCGAAGGAGAGGGAGTTGGGCTCCATAAAACCCCAACTTTATCCTCTCCACCCTATTAGCTCATTTTCATCATTTTTCAAGTTCTAGAGAGAGAAAGAAGTTAGAGAGAGAAGGTGTCAGTTTTGCTCCAAGATCGATCCCAAACTTCTTCTCGAGTGCTTACTCGAAGTTTAGCCGATGAAACGAGCGGATTTGAGGTAAGAAACTCGTCCAGATCTGAGTTTCTGGTTCAAAATGGGTTTGAGGGTTTCTTGGGTATATTCAAATAAAGGTCAGATTTTTACGTTTAAAAACACATGAAAAGTATAGATCTGGCTTCATGTGAGTTGGAGAAATGATTTGAACGTAAAAAGTTATGATTTTGGACAGAAAACAGGTCTGATTAGAATTTGTGTTCTTGAGCCCACACTCAAGAGTCGGCCATCTTCATGTGGCGACTCTTGACAAAGAAGAAAAAGATTAGAATCGGACAACTGAGAATCGGCCCTTTTATATCATAACACAAGTCCTGAACACAAGTTCAGGCGACTCTCCAGAGTATCAGTCGACTCTTGTGAGTATAAGCCGACTCTTGAGAGTGTCGGCGGACTCTGTCATCCGACTCTCCAGCGTATCAGCCAACACTAGCATGTTTAACCGAATTCACGTATTGTACTCGTACAGATCACGTAGCACTCGTGTATCCCGAGCCTTTAATTTCAGTAGACAGTATATCAGGTGAGTTCTAATCCCCTTTCTTACCTACTTTTGGGGTGTGTAGGACCCTGGATAGTTTAAGGATTAAGCATCAAGTTAGTTAGGTGTGAGCCGTGAACATGGGGTTCACGACAAGGATGTAATGGGCCGGCCAGGGGGTCGAGAACTTGTATTCATGGGCTCAATCTAGTTTATCTATGTATAAATACATGTTTAGTCTAACCGAGTAGGGGTTAGCGGTTTTAGCATCTTTTCTTTGTAATTGTTTTGATAATACAAGTATGTTACATTGAATCCTATTCTTGAATCACCACACCAAGTAGATTCCGCCTACTTTGTGTGAGACTTTGATATCGTGTTCGTGTGTTTGAAGATCCATCGGTGTTTTGGGACTTACAATTGGTATCAGAGCCATTGAAGTCATTCAAGTCTCAGTTTGATATCAAAGATTCAAGATAAGAGGTATTTTTTTGTGTTTTTGATTGAATTTTGTGTTTAATCGAATTATTTGTGCCAGTTTGCTGCTGTTTTGGGAGGATATTTCTTGTTAAAATCGTCAAAGAGGAGATTGCTGCTCACCCTTGTGTTCTTCGTATTCTTGGAGCCGATTGATATTCAAATTTTGAAACTCCAAAAATCTTGGGAGTTAGTTTGGAAACCAAATCAGTCAAAGATATGATCTCGGGAGTATTTCACGGGAATAGTTCACGGGTTAGTTCTCGGCCGATTTCATGGGTCAGTTCACGGGAATAGCTTCACGGGTTAAAGTTCAGGGTCAAGCTTTACGGGTGAGGTCTTGGTTCTCGGCTAGTTAGTTCATGGGTAAACTTCATCAGGTTTGTCATACAATTTCATGGCTCAGGTTATGTTCACGACTCAGGTTAAGTTCACGGCTCAGGTCAATGTTCACGGTTGTGCTACAATTCACGACTCAACTTAAAAAATTCAAGTTACATGTTTAGATCAAAGGGATTAATACTCTGATAAAATGACCTCACAACAAAGTATGAATCTCAACAATATGTTGGACCTTCAAATTGGTACCAGCACAAAACCTCCAAGACTAACTTCTGGAGATGATTTTGGTGTTTGGAAATTTAGGTACAAGAATTATGTCATGCTCTCTGAGGCTAAGATGTGGAGAAGTATAATAAGAGGTCCTCAGGTTCCTATGTACACTAAATCTGATGGTACACATGCTCCTAAACAGATTGCTAATTATACAGATGAGGATTATGATCTTGCTGAACATGACTTGAAAGCTTTGGCTTCACTGACTATGGCTCTATCACCTGATATTGCTCATGGTTTCAAAGAATGCAAATCTGCTAAACAGCTATGGGAATCATTAGAGAAGGTGTTTGAGGGCAATGATGACATGAAAGCCAGCAGAAAGGAAATGCTACTGCAAAAATTCAACATGTTTAATCAATGTGTTGGGGAGAAGCCAAATCAGAAGCGAACCACTATTTAAAGAGCAGGCTAAAGTATATACCGGAGCCGTTGCCGATATCATTAGAAAGAAGATTTATGCTTGTAGTGGAGATCATCTTGAAGATATAAACTTCTGAAGACTGTTTGATAGCTTAATCCTAAGGGGAGATTGTAGGACCCTAGATAGTTTAAGGATTAAGCATCAAGTTAGTTCGGTGTGAGCCGTGAATATGAGGTTCACGGCAATGGTGTAATGGGTCGGCCAAGGCCGAGAACTTGTATTCATTGGCTTAGTCTAGTTTATCCAAGTATAAATACATGTTTAGTCTAACCGAGTAGGGTTAGCGGTTTTAGCATCTTTTCTTTGTAATTGCTTTTGATAATACAAGCGTGTTACATTGAATCATGTTCTTGAATCACCACTCCAAGTAGATTCCGCCTACTTTGTGTGAGACTTTGATATCGTGTTCGTTTGTTCGTGTGTTTAAAGATCCATCGGTGTTTTGGGACTTACAGGGTGGTGTACATATTTAGTGAACAATGTGTTTATTATATATTTTATATTAATAAACGATGGCGAAAGTCATGATTTAATAGCAAGGTTTAAAAGAGGAAAACGAAGTTTTATGAATGATAATATGAAACGTTTACGAGCAGTAAAGATGTTTTAAAAGAAGAATGAATGTAAAGTCTTAAAGAAAGTCATTAACACACGAAAAGAGATAAAGTTTTCCTTCAGGAATAAGTACCAAGTCAAGCTACGGTTCCTACGGGGGAAAATGTTACTATGTATAGAGAGTCAGTTATGGGCTTAGTGTCTATAGTAGGGCATAGTGCCTTTGGAAAGACTTAGTGCCTATAGTAGGGCTTAGTGCCTATAGAAGGGCTCAGTGTCTAACGTAGGGCCTATAGAAGGGCTCATTGTCCATAGTAGGGCTCAGTGCCTGTAGTAGGGCTTAATGCCTAAGCAGGGCTCAGTGCCTAAACAGGGCTCAATGCGTAAGCAGGTTTTGTGCCTAAGCAGTTACAAATGGAATTAACGGCATGGTGACAGCGTCTTGACACTAGTCAGGACTGTTACAAAATGTTATGGTGATGCATCGTGTTATCTTCCCTTATTTTTAGGCCATTGAACTTGAGTCATTTAGGGAAAATATGGGAAGAAATGGAACGTTCAAGATAAGTTTCAGATAAGATAATGTATGTGCGACTTAAAAGATACTATATATAAAGTTTTGCCTTAAGGGAAATATGTATATATTAATAAATCTTTTTTATGAATGATTTAAAATAAACGTTAGAACTCACTCAACGTTGCTGATTTTTAGTATGCATATCAGTTAAGTGCTAGTGGGAGTTTGGATGCTTGGCTAGCTTGTGGAGTTACCCCGAAGAGAAGATTTGGCATCCCGTTGTTATGTTCAGTATTTTATGCTTAAAGTTATGATGTTTTAAGACAAGTTTAAATTCGTACTAGATAAGTGTGTTAAAGATATGTTATGTTTAAATCGTTTCCGTTGTGATTGTGAATGTCTCATGTTTAAGAGCTATGTGTTGGTGAGTAAATCCAATAAGTGAGGCCTTCCGGGTTCGGGGCCTTACAGTATAACAATAGTTATCACACGTGTATTCAGGCTGCTCCGTTTGAATCCTTATACGGCAGAAAACGCAGAACACCTGTCTGTTGGGAGTAAATCGGAGAAAATCAAACGTCAGGTCCTCAAATGGTTCAGGAAACAACCAACAAAATATTACAAATAAGAGAATGATTGAAAGAGACTAGTGATCATCAAAAGAGTTATGCCAAAAAATGACGAAAACCATTAGAATTCAATGTAGGAGACCGTCTGTTACTAAAGGTCACACCTTGAAAGGGTGTAGTTCGATTTGTAAAGAAAGGAAAACTAAGTCCACGCTTCGTTGGACCACTCCGAATCTTAAAACATATCGGACCTATCGCCTATCAATGCAAATTACCAGAGGAAATGAATGGAATACACGATGTATTTCACGTATCAAATCTGCGCAAGTGTTTGGCAGATGAATCTCTAGTAATTCCTCTACAAGATGTGGAGGTCAACAAAAAGTTGAAATTCATTAAAAAAAACCTCTGCAAATTGAGGACCGGCAAATCAGAACGTTGAAAAAGAAAAAGCCGGTGTTGTTAAAGTGAAATGGAACTCCAGACATGGACTTGACTACACGTGGGAACTCGACTCTAAAATGAAAAAAAAATACCCGCACCTATTCCAATAAATCTCGAGGACGGGATTTAAATAAAGGTTGGGAGGATGTAACACCAAAGCAATTCTGAGGCCCTTATTTTGCCAAAAATGAAACCTCATAGACTAGATTTGCCAAATCCCAAAATTAGGGATTTAAATACAGGGTACCTAAACGGTCCGTGAAGTAGCCACCAAGGAAACCCTCCGGGAATGCCACATGGTTGATGACTAGTGGGTAAAGATTCTGACACGTGTCATGGGTAGCGGACCGCTACCCGATCCTTAGCGGTCCGCTACGCCGCAATTCTTTGGAGGTCCGCCAAGGGTGGTCTGCTAGGGGATAAAAGCCATGAGTAGCGGACCGCTACCCTCCCCCTTAGCGGTCCGCTACGCCATAATCCAGCCGCAATTTTTTGTTTTGCCATGTAGCCCTAATGACGCAGCCACTCTTGAGCGGTAGCGGATCGCTACCCCCTTCCTTAACGGTCCGCTGAGGGTCTAGTTGGAAGCTTATAAATAACTTTGTCCGACCTCACCTCCATTCCACACCAAACCACATCCTCTTTCCAATATTCTTGGAATATGTGCAACACCTCGATTATCGTGCCACACTCCCGGTAAATCTCCGATACTCGTTTATTTTCTGCACTTTTGATAAACGCTAGAAATCTGAGGAACTTTGCTAGAGCCACACTCCTAAGCAGCTGCTAGTTTCCAAGCTATGTTAAGGTGAATACGTTTATTGCTTTCGAAACCTTGAAACGTTTTCCATTTATGAAAATGGCAATGCATGTATTAAAAAATTGATGCATAAGTGCTTCTATGGGAAAACAATCAGGTTATAAGTATACGCAAAATTTGATCAAATGATACACGCTTTATGGATGAAATACCCATATTGTGGCTCGTATTTCTCTGTAATGATGATGTAAGACGGGTTACTGCATAACCGCTCTGTAAGTAAGACTGGGACTGGAGTTCCAGCAGTCTCATTACATGGGAAATACCAGTGTATACCGTGGTTGCATACTCGGATAAAACAATTCCGCAAGATGTGTAGATTGTACCCTCATTATGGTTAAATATTTTAATACTGTAATTTTCAAATGATTTTGTATCCTGATAAATATATTCACAAGCGTTCGCGCTGACGTTTTATTTTTGAAAATGTTTTTAGGTAATCAAGGATAGGTGCTAAAAGGATAAACTTCCTAGATACCTTGCTGACAAAGTTTGGTATTGAAATGATAAACTCTCTAGACACAGACCAACTACCTTGTGGATATAAATAAAACCTGTTGTGATGTAGGAGATGATGTAAATGGTTCAAAACCATGTTTGTAAACAAAGGGTCGCTTAAGTTCCCATTCCTTTATTTATCCCCAAAAGATAGAAAATGTTCAATATCAACCCATAGGATGAATTTTTTATAAAGATCGATTCAAAAGATTTTTCCGCTGCAAAACACTCCGATGATATAAATTAAATAAGGCGGAAGGTACCAACCGGTGTCGCACACCCGGGTGTCCTGAACCCGGGGTGTGACACCGGCCACCCTCAAATATCCTCCTGTTCATCAGTATCTTGGTAAAGTTTAGTTAAATTTATTTTTAGGAAAACATATCGACTCAATCATCAATCAAATTCTCCTTTTGGGTTTATGTTATTTTTGTTATTACTACTTTATATTGTAATTCGTAAATTATAAATCATATTATCTAAACACTATTTCTTTCCACTCTTTAAATTATAGATGTATTTGGAGGTTATATTTTCTTATAGTCCTTTGTGCTATTAATAGTGGAAAGTTCTCTCAATCGCAAACAAAAAAGATAGAACAAAGGGACAAAAAAGGCTTTATAGGATAAAACAAATTTATACATTCATTTACCATATGCTATTCATTGTTTATTTTCTTGTATTTTGGTGGATTAGTCAATCTTTGATCATCTCGAATTGCTACATACAAATTTGTCGATACCCTCATGACTATTAAAGGTTGCCTTTTGACATCATAGTGGATATTTCTCTATATTTAAGACTGGAATCCATCATCGTTCATCATTAGTGGATAGGTGGTCTTCCTGATTATATATACTATATCTTTGTCGATCTCCTTTTCAAGATTCAGAATTCTTGAAAACATTTGATTGGGATAATGAAGAAATAGATTATATAGTGATAAAGATACTAAGTGGATATGGCGGCTGAGTAATAATTAATTTATCTTCACCAACTATCATGAAACTTTAAACTCTGATGAGCCATCGTTCTGTCATATATTAGCCTTTTTGCTTCAGAAAACCAACATTTCGGTGTCTTCTTATGAAAAATGGCATTAGTTCTATAATAATTATATCTTCTAAGATGATAAAAGACAGAAAATAAATTCAAAAGAAATGTTTTGATTAATGAATATGTTCCAAAACCCGAGTAACAGACAAAACAGCCTGATGTCCACTCTGTGAGGTAGCTATTATATTTATTTATTTTGCATTATATCAACATTGTTGAGATTATTATTATTATTATTTTTTGTTGACAAAAAAATACCCCGTATATTCTCAATATACGGGGTATGTTATATTCTCAACTTACCTTTATATTGAGAATATTCTTCATAAGACAAACCTTAGTAGTAAAAATGGGATGAGTGGCATAATTGGCATCGTTCCTCATGAAAGCAACTCAGGATTGTTAGCGCGGGAAAATAAAAGCCAAAATAATAACCACAAATGCACGTATATTAATTACTAGTTTAGATCCCGTGTATACACACGGGGTGAAAAATATCAATAAATAAAATTTTTAAATTTTTATATGTATATTTTACAGGTGTAAAAATGTATCATATACTAAGGATATATCAAAATATGTAAAAACTAATATATAATTGAGTTTCGAAAATATATTAAGTACTATTTAATATTTGATTAAAAATAAAAGTTATATAATTACATTTCAAAGTTTTATAAGAGATAATTTAAAATAAATATTTTTTATTAGTATAACTAGGTTAAAATCCCGTGTATTACACGGATTAAATAAATGTAATTTTATATATTTATTAATAAAAAATTTTAATTTCTTTAAAAACCCGTGTGTTACACAGGTTGAATGATTTAACGGGACGGTTAAAAATTCTGTTAAGTTAAAATTTTAAAACATTTTTTTCAACTCGGTATTAATATTTTTTATGTAATTGATAAATGTTAATTTATATTAAATTTATTTAGTTAATGATATAATAACTATCTATAATTAAATAATAAGTATCCATAATTAGATTTATATTAGATATTTAAAAGTATATATTATTTTAATATAACTATTTAATAGGAGAGAGAGGCGAAAAAAATATACTAAGGATGTACCACAAAGTGACATGTGACATGCAAAAACCTTTATTTATTAGTATAGATTAATATTTTCTCATGAAAGCAACTCAAGATTGTTAGTGCGGAAAAAAAAAAGCCAAAATAATAACCACAAATGCAAGTATATTAATTATTATTACGAACAATGTTGAAGAAAAAAACTAAAGACAACTTAACACTCTAATTTGATTGTTTAGTACAAGCACTATTGGAACCTGTCTTTTTTATAGAAAGTCAATGTTGCTCCAGTTATCTTTACTCTTTGTTTAATCAAGCCGAAAGCCAGTTTATACAAATGTCCAAAAAGTCAATTGGCATAATCTATTGGCCGTACATTATCCACTTTGATCTGTCCCCTACTTTCACACGTCATTTATCACAAACACTCTTAAGGGCTTATCCTGAATTCCTGATATGTGCATGAAACATATTTGAGAAATAATTTGATAGAAATAATCTGAAAGAAATTAAAAAAGATCTCGTCCATTTTTTTCCATTTATTCATGAGACCCCTTCACCAATTTTAAGGTTGTTTTGGTTCTGGCTAAGAGCTTAAGTTACCTATAGGCTGAGTTACATTTTATAGATAAAAGATGGAATATGGTATAGTGACTTTGCAATTATTAAAAAGTTTTATATTAAACATGTAACTAAAATCTTGTATTCGGATTTAAGTTTTCTTTAATTATATACCTTCAGATGTGATGTTATACCATCTGACGACAAACCATCCAGAGAGTGCCAACTATTTTTCCCATCTCGCCTAACGAATCTCGACGACAAGTCGTCGTAATAGGGTGTTTTTCCCGACAACATTTTGTCATCACAATTGGGCCGTCGTATCATATAAACTTTCTTGTAGTGTTAGCCTTTCTTTCTGTTAGCGAACTTGTATATGTTCGCTTATTTTATTAAGGGCGAACTTACTGTAGTTTTGTTAGTTCATTTCCTTGTATATAAATAGTCCCTTTGTAATCTTTATTTGATAATCAATCAAATCATTCATTTTAACCCCAGTCATTCTCTCTCATTTTCATTCTCTCGTTTATCATTCTAACGTTCATTCTCGATATCATAACATGGTATCAGAGCTTACATGCTCGATTATGTGATTCTCTTCTCTTTTCTGCCATTATTCCGTACTCGTTGTTCGTCTTTTTCATTCTTTTTCTCGTTATTTGTTTCGTTTGGGGTTTGTTTGGTGTTTTGATCCATTCAAAACATTCTTTTTATGATTCTGATCATTCTTACGGTTGGATTTCTTCATATTCGTTTCTGATTTCGAGTTATGATGATTTCTACACCGATTTCACGTTTTTCTGTTCGTGCGGGAGAACTTGTCCTGATCTGTTACAGGCGAACTTAGTAAGTTCGCTTGTTTCCATTACTCCTGGCGAACTTGTTAAGTCCGCTTCTTTGATTGTTCTAACTTTCTCTTATTCCAGCGAACTTGTTATGTTAGCTTCTTGTCCCTATCATTGTGGCAATGGATTCTTCTAATCGTTTATCCTTACACTCATCTGATCATCCGGGTCTTTTACTTGTCTCAAAATATTTTGACGGCTCTGCTTTTGAATCTTGGAAACGTGCTATGTCCATTGCGTTATCTACAAAGAACAAGATTGGTTTTGTTGATGGTACTGTTGTCAGACATCTTTCCTCTCCTAATCTGGAGTTATGGAAGAGATGCAATGATATGGTCATTTCTTGGATTCTGAACACTTTGTCTCGTGAAAATAGTGAGAGTGTTTTATATGTTGAGACTACTCGTCAACTTTGGGATGAGTTAACTAACCGATATGGACAGAGTAATGGGGCGAAGTATTATCAGTTGTAGAAGTCTCTTTCTGGTATTTCTCAAGGGAATGATGATGTTGCTACTTATTTTACCAAAACCAAGTATGTTTGGGATGAGCTTAATGCCATCGAGCCTATTCCTCCTTGCACCTGTGGTAATTCCAGACTTATGGCTAAAAGCGAAGCAGATCAACGTTTGATGCAATTTCTGATGGGTCTTAATCCATGCTATGACATGATTCGCGGGAATATTATCATGATGAAGCCTCTTCCCTCCATCAATCAGGCTTATGTTTTTCTCATTCAAGATGAGAAATAGAGGGATCTTCATTCTTCTGCCCAGTTTATTCCTCAGAATACTTCTATGAATGCTTCTGTGCTGGTGCCAAAGAGTTCTGGTGCTCGGAAGGGTTCTGTGTGTTCTCATTGCAAGAAGTCGGGTCATGATTCCAACAAATGTTTTTGTCTAATTGGGTTCCCTAAAGATTTCAAATTTACCAAACCTAAAGCTGCTGCAAATGATGTTTCTGATGCTGGTATTTCTATTCCTATTTTTAGTGCACCTACTGGTATCTCTTCCAAACAGTACATTACTTTGCTGCAACTTCTTCAGCAAAATTATGGGCTTCAGGGTGGTGTTCCTACTGTTCAACCACTCAGCTTTGCAAATTTTGCAGGTATTATTGCTTGCAATTCGATTGCGGTCGACACTAATTGGATCATTGATACCGGTGCAAGTAATCATATGTGCTTTGATTTCAATCTGATTTATGATATTCAATTGCTTAATTAGCCTGTTTATGTTCTCCTACCAAACGGACATGTCTTAACTGTTACACAAGTCGGAACAATTAATCTCACCAAGACTTTTTCTATCTTTAATGTCTTCTTTGTGCCTCAGTTCAAGCACAATCTGCTATGTGTTCCTAAACTTTGTAGAGATACAAAGGGTCTTGTTCATTTTTCTGAAACTTCTTGTTTCTAGCAGGCCCCTTTACTAAGTAATCTGTTGGTTCTGGGAGATCTTCTCAATGGACTTTATCTTTTGCATCCTAATAAACTTTTCTCTGTTACAGTTAATTCTTTTTCTCATTGTAATTCTGTTGTTTCTTTGAAACTTTGGCATCATCATTTTGGTCATTTACCTTTGTACAAACTTAAGTAATTAAACGTTTTCACTGGTTCACATGATTGTTCTATTGATGATTGTTCTATTTGTCCTAAGGCTAGACATCATAAATTGCCTTTTGCATTGAGTAGTATATCCACTTCTCACATGTTTGATCTTATTCTTATTGATACGTGGGGACCGTATCGATCTACTACATATGATGGATATAAATATTTTCTCACCATTGTTGATGATTTTACTAGAACAACATGGACTCATCTTTTGACAACTAAAGGCAATGCTTTTACTATTCTTCAAGGGTTCATTGAGATGGTTGAGACTCAGTTTAGTACCAAAGTAAAGCGTGTTCGATCTCATAATGCTTTTGAACTTGGTTCGGGTGTTCATCATGCCAAGTATTTTAAACAAAAGGGCATTCTTCATCAAATTTCTTGTCCTCGGGTCCTCAACAGAATGGGGTGGTGGAACGAAAACATAAGCATCTTCTTGAAACTGCTCACGCTCTTATGTTTCAATCCATGTTACCTATACCCTTTTGGGGTGAATGTGTTCTTACTGCTACTCATTTAATTAACATATTCCCTACACGGGTTCTCAAGGGCAAATCTCCTTCTGAGATGCTTTTTGGTAAAGCTCCATCATATACTCTTCTTCGTACTTTTGGGTGTTTATGTTATGCTTCTACTTCTACACCTGGAAGAGATAAATTTCAGTCTAGGGCTCAAGCTTGTATCTTTATTGGATATCCTTTTGGAAAGAAAGGTTACAAACTTTATAATCTTGACACTCGACAAGTTCTTGTTTATCAGGATGTGACTTTTTTTGAGCACATTTTCCCTTCTTTACATTCTTCGGATCCTTCTTCTTTGTTCCCTTCTCTAAATGATTTGTTTGAGGAGATGGATCCAGCTGTTGTTCCCTCTTCTTCTTCGGTTGTTCCTGAAGTTTATTCTTTTCCTCTTCCTGTTTCTCCTGCTCCTACTTCGGAGCTCAGAAGATCTTCTCGTTATACTGTTCCTCCTTCTCATCTACATGATTATGTTTGTAATTCCGCTTCTGTTGATTCATCTTACTTTCATACTTTGTCGAGTGCTTGCCAAACTTCTCATTTTGTTAATCTTGCTGATCTTTCTCCTGATTCTCAGCATCTCCTTCTCAATCTTGATTCCGTTCGGGAACCTTTTTCTTATCAGGAGGCTGCTAAACATCCTGCTTGGCAAGAGGCTATGACTAAGGAATTTAATGCCTTGAAACGTAATCAAACTTGGGAGGTTATGCATTTCCCTAAGGGTAAGAAAGCTATTAAATGCAAATGGGTGTATAAAGTAAAATATAATGCTGATGGCACAGTTGAACGCTGCAAAGCCCGTTTGGTTGTTCGTGGTGATACTCAGAAAGTCGGGATCGATTATAATGAGACTTTCTCCCCTGTCGTTAAAATGACTACTATTCGTAGTCTTGTTGCTGTTGCCACCAAACGACATTGGGGTTTATATCAATTGGATGTTAACAATGCTTTCTTACATGAGGATCTTGATGAAGACATTTATATGCTTCCTCCTCCTGTAATGTCATTATCCTCTCCTGATCATGTTCTTAAACTCAAGAAGTCTCTTTATGGTTTGAAGCAAGCTTCAAGGCAGTGGTATGGAAAGCTTTCTGATGTTCTTAAAACTAAAGGCTATATGCGTTCTCCCAATTATTATTCTTTGTTTTCTAAGACCATAGGCGATTCTGTTGTTCATGTTGTTGTCTATGTTGATGACATTCTCCTTACTGGTAATAATGAACAAGAGATGCCTGCTTTAAAGGCTTTCTTACATTCCACGTTTCAGATCAACGATCTTGGTGGTCTTAACTATTTTCTGGGAATTGAAGTTCTCAAGTCTTCTTCTGGTCTTATTATGACTCAACGTAAGTTTGCAAAGGATTTGCTGAATGAGTTCCCTACGGATGATGTTTCTTCTGTTTCATCACCTTTGCCTTTGCATTTACAACTCAAGCTCAATGAAGGTCAAGTTCTTGATGATCCTTTGACCTATCGTCACCTTGTTAGTAAACTCAACTATCTCACTCACACTCGGCCTGATCTTGCCTTTGCAATTCAGTTTCTCAGCCAGTTTATGAATGATCCGCGTGTTCCTCATTGGGATGCTACATGGCATACTCTTCATTATGTCAAAGGCACTTGTTCTCATGGGTTATTTTTTAATGATGATCCTGATATGTCTTTGTCTGCTTATTATGATTTTGATTGGGTGGCTTGTCCTAATACTCGGCGGTCTATCAGTGGCTATTTCATCTCTCTTGGGGGCAGTCCTATTTCGTGGAAATCCAATAAGCAAGCCACTATTTCTCTTAGTTCTGCTGAGGCTTAATATCGGTCTCATCGTCGAGTCACACAGGAACTTGCTTGGTTAACTCGGTTATTTGTGGAGTTTCAGCTTACTAATCTCACTCTTGTTCTTCTCAAGTGTGACAGTCAGGCGGCCATCCACATCGTAAAAAATCCTGTTTTTCATGAGCGGACTAAGCATATTGAGTTGGATTGTCATTTTGTCCATGAGAAGCTTCAAACTGGTTTGATTCTGTTTTCTCATACGCGAATTTCTGATCAACTTACGGATTTATTCACTAAGAGTCTGGATGGTCAACCGCATTCAGAGACCATTTCCATGTTGGGGTTGTATACACATCGAACTTAAGGGGGGTGTTAGTGAACTTGTATATGTTCGCTAATTTTATTAAGGGCGACCGTTAGTTTTGTTAGTTCATTTCCTTGTATATAAATGATCCTTTTGTAATTTTTATTTGGTAATCAATCAAATTATTCATTTTATCCTCAATCATTCTCTCTCATTTTCATTCTCTCGTTTATAATTCTTGCTTGTTTTAGCGTTCAATCTCAATATCATAACACTTTCCAAATAGGCTCCGCCTTCTACATTTGATGTGTTTGTCGAATTGCATAGTAACTACAATAGTTTGCCAATGGCCTTATGGCCTATAGGCTAAATTTAAAAGCGTAGGCTAAATTAATTTATAGGCTTAGGCGGCGTGTTATTTGGTAAGCTAAATTTAGCCTACCGCTGACACGTGTTACACTCTGACTAATAAGAAAGTTGGTCATGTTTACTTTTTTAAGAGTTTCAGTGCCAAAAAGGGGCATTTGAGCTGACGTGCCAACTTCTTAATGGGTCACGTAGGGGATGTCTATGAATACGTAGGCTAAAGTAAAATGTCTATTTTTGAAAATTTTTGGTCAACCATGTTTATTTTGTTAATTATCCATTTGTTCTCTCGTTTCATACACAAATCAGTCATTTTTTTTATTTGAACTTTCAAAGATCTTCAATTTCTTTTGCTGGTTAATCCTTATTAGTATGTTCTCATTAACCTGAGTTAATGGCGTTCAAAAAGGTCAATTGATTATAGTTTATAGAGAGAGGATCTCTTAAGAAGGGGATTTTGGTTAAGTAGCCTAAGAAGGGATATTAGCCATTAAATTTGATTATTAAGGGTTGAGATTCAGGTGGACAAAAAAATGTGGACTTGAGGGCATTTCTGGAAGAGCCACAATTGTTGACTTTTTTCAAGTTTCCCCCAGTTTTTTTAAACTGTCATAACTTTTTCATACGACGTTATTTTTTAAAAAAATTATACCATAAAATCAAGCATTTTTTATCTTTAATTTGAGTATAGTATTGCTATATAAACAAAATTCAATTTAAAAAAGTTGTAAAAAATGTGTTGTATTTTTCTGGGTATAATATTTGTACTGTATTTTTCTATGCTAAATATTTGTGCTGTATTTTTCTATTTTGAATTTGTGTGTTGTATTTTTGCAACAGTTATGTATTTCTATGCTGAATTTGTTTGATATCTTTTTCTATATTATATTTTTCAGTGTTGTATTTTTTGTAACCATGCTAATTTGTGTGTTGTATTTTACATGTTAGTATTTTTATGACTAAGAATATTAAATTAAGAACAAAAATATAACACGTTCACTTTCTCTCTTTTCGCCAAAATTTAGCACATTTATAATGAATAAAAATCCATCACAAATCTATTTTCTCTTTGATCAAAATCTAACGCATTTCAAAAAACAAAATTCCAGCAAGTTTAGAGAAGAAAAATCCATCTTAATAACAAAATCATAAGAATCATATCAAAAAAGAAAAAAAAATTAAAGTAATTCCCAATTTATGACACTAAATCGTTTACAACAAGCAAGCATCGTCATCATCAATACATTTAATTTCATGTTTCTCCATTATTTCCCAAAAGACAAACATTAATTTAATAACATAATTTTCAATACACTAGATTATTACAACTAGAATCCCCCGGATCTATAGATCTCCGATCAAACGAAAAAGCAACTGGCCGTGGAGGATTAAAATTAAAGGGGAAATTTATCATATTTTAAGTGGAATTGTATGAATGCTTGAATGATAATTAACCTGACGATTTTCGTGTATGGAGGCCACACAATCATTACAGGCTTGAAGCTTTTCATCTCCGATAAGAGGTCGTATATGTACAGCTACTTTAGGCCATCGCCGGAATTGCTTCGATGTGTGAAAAATGCAAATGGATTCTCTGGTGGTTACTTCTGCTCTTCTATCCATTTTTTTAATTTAGGGTTAGGGGAGGAGAGAACATTGGGAAAGTGCTGGGTTTTGAGAAAATAAAAGTGACTAAAATGCCCTTTAATCCTAACTTTGAGAAGTGACACATGTCAACCCCACAATTCTTATTAGCATGCCTAGGGAAAATCCCTTGTTATTTGATCCTCGCTCGTAGTTTATATGCAATATCCTGTCTCATATATATGTCCAAACTTTCTGATGTCATTTTTACATGACAAATCTTTTCATATTCGTGATGGACATATGATGGTAACTGATAAACACTTATCACAGGCACATACTTTTACGTGCATGAACATGCACTCAAGGAAATTTTGATGCGTTTCTAACTATCGTAGTTATAATTTTGTTTCAAACCAACAATATTTGCAAAAATAAAGTATATTGATGCTTTTGTATCCAGAGTAATTGCTTCGTATCGTTCTATATGGTGTTACGATTACAACTCTTTAAACAAATTTAGATAGAAGACCCTCCACTCAAAGAATAAGAGTTTCATTTTGATGCTTTTGTATCCAGAGTACTTCACAATATGAAAAACATAATGATTTTGTTTTTATTGCACAGAAAATTTTCCATCGTTCAGTACTTGTTGCAGAATATATGTTAAATTTGATATTCCATTTAACCTAGCATTAATGCAGCCACATGTGTAGGTGTGTGCAACTGTATGAATGTATATAGGCATGTAAAATTGTAAACAGAAGTCGTAATTCAGATTTTTTTTTTAATAATAAGTGCATTACAATCTTTCCCATATAATATTAGGGTACATAAAACTTTCCTTAGACAATGTGAGTGCATCAACTCTTTTCAGCCTTTTACGACTTGGGCCGCTAGTTATGTTGGCCAGCTGGTCCTCCGGGTGCTACTCTAGCCGTGTGAATCAGTTTCCTCTCATTATAGTTCTTCGACTTAGACAACTCTAAAACTAAATCATTCAGAAACCGGCGGCTATTCACCCCTCTTTCCATACCCCTAACCCCACGATAACTAGAAGTTGCCAAACCGCTTGCACTTGCAAATAGAAGTAGTAGTATGCATATTGAAATTAACTTAGAAGACGAAGAAGTAGCCATTTTAATTAAATTAGCTTATAAACTAATGAGCTGAAAGTGTAAAGTTTGTTGAATGAGTTTTGTATAAGTCTAGCTGAATTTATAGTGCATTAATTGTAAAAGATGTTAAGAATATATTGTCTTGTAGCAACACAAATGCAACACCTCACATGGCAATGATAAAGATGTAGCGACAAAGCCGTAAAGCAGAAGTAGATCAATGATTTTGGGTGGGTATGTATATAGTGACAAGTTCAGCGTTCGTTTTCAATATCTTTAAATCAAAGTGCTCTCTTTTCCTTGATATTATTAAATTATAATTTTCCTAGTTTATAGAGTCTTACAAATACCAGTAAATACCAAGTGAAAGGAACATGGGTTGACTTACCTCTTGGATCATGATCTGATTCACGATGCAACTAATCTAAAATAGTTGGATTATAACACACCTCACTTATTTATTTATTTATTTGTCTTCTCTTAATTTTACATACCAAAATCATTCCACCACCGCCAATTCCACAGTTCAACCCCCATGGTTGTAGTCGTGATGGTGGAACTAGTAATGGGGGTGAGGGTCGACCACAAGGATGACGGTGAAGTTGAGACGTACTTACTATACTAGCTAGTGGGCAAACCCGTGCGTTGCAACGGGGCGTTGATGCATCTGGAAATTTATAAGGTTCAGTTTCGACAACTTCTACATTCGTACTCACTCCACGATGAAACGTGAATAAAAATTAGCACCCCCACTCGTAACTCGGTTTTGGAAAAAAAAACCTCACGTGTAAACGTTGCTAAAAGTACGCACGCCAGAAAGTCATAAGAGAAAAAAACTGAAACAAACACAAAACCTTGATGCAGCTTTGACGACTTGTTCGTCAACGCTTCGAAGACTTGTTTATTATAGCGCACAACTCTGTTTTAAACGAAACTTACACCAAAACTTAGATGAGAATAAGCATGTCACAACGTTATATTCGGAATTTTATAAAACATTATATTTTAAAAGTTATAAGAGAAAAAAACAAAATCAATGTGAAGATACCATGTGTCATTATATGATTGGGAAAAAAAGGGTAAAAACAAAACTAATATGTAAGATAACTTTTTTGTAAAACTCGTAAACTTCACTATTCACATGTTTTATAAGTATATATTACTATAATATATACACACCACAAGGATGATGGTGTAGTCCAGATGTACGTAAGGAGAGCAGATGAAAAAATTAAAGTTTAAATTATAATATATATATATATATATATATAGTTAAATATTAAATTTTCATCAGGCCGAAGATTTTTGGGGTTCGAATATCTATAGTTAAATATTAAATTTTTTGGTCAGATTCAAGTTGGATCGTGTCACATAATAAAATGATAAAACCTAATTAAGTTTCAAATAAACAATAAAAGTAGTAAAACTAATATACTCGTTTAAAACATCACAATGAAAGAACCTAAACCGGGTAACTCTCATAGTTGACAAACATAAACATAGTTCTTAAACCTTGAATCAAACGTTAAACTAACAGCGGAAGTCTCATACAAAATTCAGAGTTAACAAAAACTTTAAACATATCATTGTTCAACATTCATAAAGTAAGAATAACGGGAATGTCAATCTTGATTAGCATCAGCCAACAACCATCAATTACCAAGCTCTCGTAGCTTCAGATCTTTTTCTTTCTTGTGCTACCTGATATGCATACTAAAATATTCAGCTAACGTTAGTGAGTTCAAATTTTTATTTAACATTATAAAAGGTTTTTTAAAAAAAAACGTTTTTTAAACATACATATTATATTATACATATAGTACAGTAAAATCTTTCTTTCTTCTTCAAATATATACGTATTTACTTTGTGCTCTTTTTTTTAAGTCATACATTAACGTCTATAATCTGTTTTCATCTGTAAACGTCTCTGTGTCCCCGAAGGGACCGAGGCAGGTATTGTTCCCTAAGGCTCAACGCCCAAAGGCCGACACCGCCCCTCTGTGTTCAAGAAGGAAGTTCTGTTCGCAAGTATTGTTTCCTAAGGCTCAACGTCCAAAGGTCGATACCCACTTTTTGTGCCCCCAAGCGGGCTTCTTCATTCTTACTTAGCGACTGTCGCCACTAGAGTAACCGTCGTTACTCAACTTAACCAATTGTACAACATCCTTGTTATAGTGCCCTACCTAGCACTGTCCCGATTTTTCTCATGATACGTCATGGTCTCGGTCCATGACGTAACATCGGCTTCGAGTGGCACTGATCTCAAGGACCATTCTATTACCTCAAGACTTGCTACTATGCGTATGGTAGCACCAGCCTCTTGGACTACGCTATTACCCGAAGTCTTTTCTTATCTAGGTCTCATACTCTGACACATTAGACAATGTATTTGACTTATTTTTCTTCCCTTTGGTTATAAAATATATAGTTAAATAAACCATTATTTCTTCTCTTTCTGTTTATAAAACATACAGTTAAATAAACTGTTCTTTCTTATCTTTTTGTTTATAAAACATATAGTTGAATAAACCATTTTTTCTTATCTTTCTGTTTATAAAACATAGAGTTGAACAAACCATTCTTTCTTATCTTTCTGTTTATAAAACATATAGTTGAATAAACCATTCTTTCTTATCTTTCTGTTTATAAAACATAGAGTAAAATACTGTTTAAGTCCCTGACGTTTGACCATTTTAACTATTTGAGTCCCTTATGTTTAAATCCGTCTCTTTTAACCCTGGCGTTTCATTTTTGCTTCTATTTGAGTCCTGATGACTAACTCTATTAGATTTTCTGTTAACTTTTTTTCCAAATAACCAGAATACCCCCAAGACTCAAATGGTTAAATACCTTTATTATTTATAAATTCTTTTTAACACCCCCACCCTTTCCCTTCTCCCCCAATCAACCTCTCATGGCAACCCTAGAACCCACCTCTGCCTCCCCATTCTGTCGTTTTTAATTCCTCCCACCACCGCCACCACCATTGTATATTTATTTAATGAAGATATGTTTGAAAATGCAAAAACCTTGATGAACTTACAGGAAGCCAGCAAAGGTCTTGTAGCAGAGAAGATCTTCACATCAATGGCTGAAAAAGGGAAGCAGGCCGATTTTGTTCTTTGCATTGGTGATGACAAATCTGATGAGGATACGTTTGAATTTATTGGCAATGCAATCTCAAGAAACATGCTTTCGGTCAATACTAACGTCTTTGCCTACACAAGTGTTCAAAATTTTGGAAATTTCAAAATTTCCACCATAAAATTTCAAAATTACAAACCTGATCTCCGCCGTAAAAGTGTGAACGGCCGATGCCGCCGTCGCCACCTGACCCAACGGAGGGACCACCGCCTCCGCATGTTCCAAGTTGTCGGAGGAGCAAGGACGCCTGAACGGCGTTGTTTCCGTCGTCTGGATGCGAACCCACTGTGTCGCCGACGCCTATAGAGGCTTATTTCCGCTGGCACATGACCGCCGGAGTCCCTGAGTCGTTTTCTTGCAATGTTGTATTTGTAAAAACTTGAATTCAAGTAGAGGCAAATGATGAGGTGGAGAAGCTAAATCTTAAATCGGGTGGTGGTGGTGGTGAGAAGAGAGAGGGTAGAACATATTTTACCATGAGTCCTGAGAGTATTTTTTCATTTAAGAAAAAATTTAACAAAAAATCAAACGGCTTTAGTCATATGGACTCAAACAAAAGCAAAAATGAAACGTCAGGGTTAAAAGAGACAAATTTAAACATAAGGGACTCAACTAGTTAAAATTGTTAAACGTCAGGGACTCAAATAGTAATTTAATCTAAAACATATTTTTGAATAAACTATTTTTTCTTATCTTTCTTGTAAAACATTCGGTTAAACAATTGTTATCTTTCTTTCTTACAAAACATTCATTTACATAAACCATTACTGTTCTTATCTTTCTTTGCAAAAGTTTAAGTAATAAAATACATTTATTATAAATGTCTAATTCTTGAGTATGAACACGACCCTAAAACAGTAAAAATAGGGATTCTTGAACTCACCCGACTATTGGTATTCAACTTGAAGTTGGCATCTTATCTATTGCTAACGCGTAGCCCGGTTTCCACATAAGTCAAGATGTGAAATTCTCTTATTTGTACTAGTGTCGGCTCGAAATGTCGCCAGGCACCGATGGGAGTGTCGCCTGATAGTTTCGTCAGGCTTGAAGTTGACGTCTTATCTATTTCTAACGCGTAAACCGGTCTGCACATAAGTCAAGACGCGAAATTCTATTATTTGTACTAGTGTCGCAGGCACCCACATGAGTGTCGCTAGGCACTCTCGAGTGTCGGCTGGGAGTGTCGCCAGACACTCTTGAGTGTCAGCTGGGAGTGTCTCCAGGCACACTTAAGGGTTGCCTGAACTTGCATTCAGGACTTTGTGTTGTAGTAGGAGGGTCGATACTCAGCTTGTTGACACTGAGAGCCGACTCTCAGAGGGCCGATTCTCATAGGGCCAATTCTCCGAGGGCCGATTCTCAGTGGGCCGATTCTCTGTGTCTTCTTCGTCGTCGAGTGTCGCCACTTGTAGGTGTTCAACACTCGAGTGTCGGCCGAAGAACACGAATCCCATACAGACTCGTTTTCGATCTAAAACCATAACGTTTTACGTCCAGATCATTTATCCAACTTCCACGAAGCTAGATCTATACTTTCATGTGTTTTTATACGTAAAAATCCGATCTTTATGTGATTAAACCCGAGAAACCCTAAAAACCCATTCCTATCAAAAACACAGATCTGAGATCTATCCTTACCTCAAATAAAGTTGCTCTTCGTGTAGAATCAATCTAGGATGCTGGAGAATCTAGATGAAAGCAAGATCCAATGCTTGATAGCGTTTTCTTGAGCTTTCTCTCTCTAAAATTCTCTCTTTCTCTCTAGGGTTTTGGTGGTGAAGTGAGGGCTTATGGAGGAAGAAAAGGGTTTATGAAGCCCTCCTTTGCACTCCATCAGCCCGACCCAAGGCCCAAGCCCACAAGCCCGTTGATTTTCTTTTATTATTCCTTTCTTTTAACGTTTCCCTCCTGATACTCGTCGTCTTTCGTTTTATTCTTTCTTTGTTATTTTTTTGGAATGTAACACATAATCACACTAAACCATATTGGCTAGGTGCCTAGCCACGTATCCTTATTATAATAAATCAATAATTTTATACGTCACGTGTGGACTTTTAGATAAGTCTAGATTTTTGTTTCATGCTTCGCTCTTCTATTAAATTATGATGATCTTAAATAATTAAGTTATAATAATTTTTGTTTCTGGGCTCCCTCTCTCTTATTAAATAATAATTATTTTAAATAATTATATATCTAAAATATAAATCTTATCATTCTAATAATTTATTAAAACTTACTAAATTATAAAAAGATTTCAATTATATATCTTATTTTAAATTATAACTTTATAATTCTTAAACTGTCATTATTTGTTATTTATAATTCTTAACTATTCATTATTTCTTATTCCACTCATGGCTGATAACATCCAACATACAAATATTCATAAAAACTATTGGTTTACAACATTTTAGATTCATTCAACCCATGTAATAAATGGGTTTCTAACCTAATAGTCCATACATAAAAAAAACACTAATAAATTTGATTGTTATAATTCTATCCAAATTAAAAAAATTAAATAAGTACAATGCACTAGAAGGGATATCCAATCTTTGAAAATTTGTAACCCACCAAAAAATAAGAAAGATTCATAAACTGTCCCCTAATCGTCCAGCTTGAAGAAAGAATGATGAAACACCCTAAACTCAGGGTCTCATCAGTTGGATTTACACATTTGCAACATAGTTCTTAAACTGAAAAATTCATTCACACGCAGCGAAAAACGTTCGAACATAACATAGCATGTCTTTCAGGTCAAGTACAAATCCTCAATGTAATCATAAATAAATGATATCAAAACATAATAAATAGGATTCTATTCTTCAAGTAGGGTGGCCTTCTCATCCATGACATTTGCCCTCCTAAGCTCTCATACGTACCTACACTTTAACCTGATGTGCATACTAAAAACTTTAACCTGATGTGCATACTAAAAGTAAGTTTTGCTGAGTGAGTTCTAGTTTTCATAATCATTGTAAAAGGGTCTTTAACATAAAACATACATTTGCATCATAGCATATCATTAGAATGAAACAAAGCATCCCTATATCAGAAGGATTCACAACATCATAGAACATATACTTTGATCATTCATCGTAACATATCATTAGTGGTTGTCACCACTCCATACTGTTAGTCGTCGCTATCGTGTTCATACCGTCAGTCGTCGGTACCGTGTTCATACATAGTTTGAATGATCATCATCATTTCATACCGTTAGTCATCGCTACCGTGTTCATATCGTTAGCCGCGAAACTGTGTCCATACCGTTAGTTGTCGCTACCGTGTTCATATCATAACATATATCATGGTTTATAACATTCCTTGACAGTAATCATCCATACTTTACATCATTTCATTCATTCAAAGTACATGTATTCTTAACATACCTTTAACATAATTTTTCTTGTGAGTTGGTGTCAAAATTTTATGAGGGTTAGTGTTAAAATTTCTTAAGTGTCGCTCGAAATTATATCGTCATATACCACTAAAAAAATTAAAGTGTATGTGTGTGAATTAAACCAGCCGGTGGATCACGAAGCTACCCACGTACGCTTTTGTATGTTTAAATGGTTCGATCTATTGGATTACTTATTGGATAAAGGATCATTTATTTTGAAGTGATTATTTCATGTCTAACTTTTTTCTAACTTCTACTTTTAATACATTTACTTTTCTATAGGAGGTGGTGTCGTAATAATGTGTTGACTTAAAATATATGTCCAAATGCATTTGAAGATCCAGTGAAAAAGATGATTATAACTACAATAACATAGTTAATGAACTAAACTATTATAATGTTAAAAGTTTATTAGCTTTTTAGTTTATCGATGTTATCCAATTTTTACCTTTTTGAAATTCATGGAAATATCAAATACTAGTACTTATTTTCATAAGAATATAATATAAGTACCTATCCCCAAATAAATAAAGTAGAATAATCGAAACAAAAATGGAACCTAGAACGCGAGATCGAAAGGAAAGATTAAAAGGAAAAAGGGCGGGCTTGGGCCTTGCACGGTTATGGGCCAAGGGAGCCCACCTATAAATCAGATGGGCAGCCCCCTCTCCATTCCCCCATTTTGCGCAAGGTTTCCTAGAGAGAGAAAGAGAGATCGCGGGCTAGAGAGAGAGTAAGGAAATCGGTTCAAAAGCTCGGGAATCATCCTTTACCATCACAGCAACGGTGTAAGGCCCCAAACCCGGGAGGCCTCACTTATTAAATTTACTCATCAACTCATAGCTCATAAACATAAGACATTCAACACTTTGCAGCGGAAAGGATTTAAACTTTAACATACGCAACAGAATACAAAACATGTCTTAAACATACTTGTCAGTAACAAACTAAAACTTGTCTTTAAACAACATAATCAAAAGAAACATAAACGGGATGCCAGACACTGATCTTCGGGTAACTCTCTGCACCAAGCCGAGCATCCTCATCCATCTACAGCCACTAACTGATGTGCATACTAAAAATCAACAATGCTGAGTGAGTTCTAACGTTTACTTTAAATCATTTCGACAAAAAGATTTACTAATACATACATACTGCCATTAAGACAAAACTTTACATACTTTACTTTTCAAAACAGTTTAAAAACATGTGATAGCCGTCAATTCCTTTACACTGTACTGCCCTCATGGCTCACGTCCATGAACCGACGAGTATGTGGTCAATGCCCCCATGGCCAATGACCATGGACCGAAAATACCTCTTATCCGTCAATTCCCTTGTCACTACTGTACCGCCCCCATGGTCCACGACCATGAACCGACGAGTACCCGGTCAATGCCCCCATCGCCAATGGCCATGGACCGACAATACTGCTTAACGCTAAGGGTAGGTTGCATGGACCTCCCGAGCAACCGCCGTCACTCATCTGAGTTGTACAACCGTTAGCGAACCCAAAGATTCTTACTAATGGGCTTAACCCATATCTGACATCTTGTACAAGTAACATATGTCCCCAAAGGACCTTAACAGCTGGTACACATTCCCAAAGGAAAACTGTTCACTTTCTTTTCATAAAAAAATCTTTAACTTGTTCAAAACTTAACATATAATATGCCTTTGTTTATGTATAAAAATATAATAAACGTGTCACACCCCAACTGACGGCGGAATCGTCGGGGCGAGACATGTAGACTGTTCGTGAGCTCAAGGTTGACTAAATTGTAATATATTAAATCCATTTCCATTCAAACAAACATGAATCAATTCCAAAGTACATAATGAAATACAATTTGTTTTCGAATTAAAATTAACTAAGTCCAAAGCCTATGTGTAACATGTCTTGATCAAACTCATATGATAGCACCTGAAACATGAATAAAAAAAGGTCAACTAAAAAGTTGGTGAGCATACACAGGTTTGTATATTGATAGCGTATAGATTGTAAATGAACAAATCCTTACATAACATGATAAAATAAAGCATTTATGGAGAGTAGCCATTGTGTAACCAAAGTACAATCAAACATTTGTAACCAGCATGCAAAATTGTGTTGTCGGTAACAATCACCCCAATCTGGGTGGGTTTGTCAGACTCAATAGATCTATCATTGTTTACCGTCGGCTTGAATAGTTAATGATTGCACATAAATCGCACACAAAAGTTAGCACAACTAGCACTCAGGCATAAAGCTCAAATTGCACACATGAATGTAAAGAGGATTTGTATTTGTATAGTTTGTGTAAATGTAAGCAATAGTATTGTATAGTGTTCATGTTCCACCCCAAAAAGTGTAAAAGAGTAAAATAGGCTATGTAATACTCACATGATTCAAAGGCGTAGCTGACACGAGAGACTAGGTAGTATTGTGATCCTTGTAACGCACAACATTAACCTAAGGTGTATTGCGTTTGAACATGAATTAATAAAATGTCTAACTCAAAGTCTAGGGTTTCAATGGATATGAGTATAAGGAATTATATAATGAGTTCGTGACGAATTATGAAAAAAGGGTTGTGTAGGTGTTGAATAAAATGGAAGCAATTTGAAATGAATAGTTTAAAATGTTTTTAAATTAGGGTTTGGATTTGAATAATTAAATCAAATAATTATTATTTAATTACTCTAGTTACAAATTAATGTAATTATTCGGTTTATTTAAGTGTAGCCTAAATAACCAATTTTGTTTAAATATAAATTGAATAAATAATTATTACTTTATTTATTTATTTATAAAGGTATGTAACTTATTCATTTAGTTATAAAAATATAGTGGGTGTATTATATTAAATATAAATTTAATAAATAATCTTTACGCTATTTTTATAAAGATGAGTAATTAAGTTGTGTAACTAATATTTATGTGTAGAGTTTAATATTAAATATAAATTTAATTTTATAGGTTATACTAAATAACTTCTATTTATTTAGAAATAAGAATTTGGATCTTTTAAATAAAGTTAATCCAAATCTTTATAAAATTAATTATTTTTATTTAAAAATTAATTTGGAATACTTATTGTTTTTGAAAATATAAAATTATGCATTCTGACAAGATTTTCTCACACACACGACCGTGCCTGGGGCAAGGCACGATCGTGCTAGGACCACGGGCGCGACCGCGTTGGCAAGGGCGTGACCGTGTTGAACAAACAGAAGGCACAACAAGCCTGCTCACTAGGCACGACCAGGTCTATCCAAGAGGCACGACCGGGTCTGAGTGTGTGAGGCACGACCGCACTGGGATTAGCATGACCGTGTCTCATGAAGCACGACCGCGCTAGGAGATTAGCGCGACCGTGTCTATTCCAAAACAAAAATGAATTGACTAATTTTTATATTGTAAATGTTGGAATTCATAGGGCTTTCACCCATTAGGTTATTACGAATCTTTTTATATAGTTTAATTGCATTAAAACATCTCCAAGGTAGTATTCGATTAAATCATTTTGAAATGAACCCTAGATTACGGATTGGGTTCAATCTGATGCTAGACGATCCGATTAATATAGGGTTATTGGTCTATACTTAGATATGAAACTGTAGTTACAAGAAATTACCGGAACGCTTGATGAATTGAAGGGTCTCGATTAATATGAGTTTCGGCTTAGGCGGTTGTGACCTCCGATGACTTCTGGTACGACTTCGATCGAATTTCTGAGTGCAAGGCTCCTGGGATGTTCGTCGAGTGTGTGCAGAAGGTTGATTTGCAGGAAGGATAATAGAAACGAACGAATTTGATAATGGTGAGGTTATGGTCGACGGTTACGGGTTGAATTGGTATAATATGTTAATTCGTCGTAATTACTATGATTAAAATGTTACTTGGATTCATCAATATGTGGAATGGTTACGAATTCGAACGATCCAGCGATTAATGACTGCATTTACGTTTCAACTGACGAGAGGCGCCACCGTGCCAAAAAAAGGCGCGACCGTGCCTACTAGGGTTTCTGGTTATTTACAAAATCAGCCCTAGCAACTTCAGCTTTGACAGAATTAGCTTGGTTAGGATTTAACAGAACACCTAATGGGATTACTAACTAGGTTAACTCCAGGAGGTGTTACCACATGATTATGAGTTCTAAAACTTTGAATTAAAATACGTTTAGCTAGCAGTTAATGAGGCATAGGTTTGAACAAGTATGGGATTTAATGTAGTGTTGTTATTTTATTAATTAAAATAAATTAAAATAGGGTCGGAAAATCAGAGATGTTACAAAACGCTTGCCATAAAATATCTTTCCTTTACAGAAACATAACTTAATATATATCATGTCTTTGTTTATGTATATAAAAATATAGTAAACGTTTGCCAATAATATAGTCATACTTTACATAAATCGTGCTTTTGCCTCTTTTAAACCTTTCTTTAAAACATAACATTCGCCTTTCTCTATTAATATAAATATTTAATAAACACTTTACACTGAGTATGCACACCACCCTTAAAGCAGGTAAAAAGGAGATTTTGTGATCTTTAAGGGGCCCAAACTCCCCCTTTCCTCGGCCCACGCGCCCAAGCCTAAGGCCCGTCCCCAAGGTTTATCTTATTTTTATGAAATTTTCGTATACGCGAAATACGGGATGTTACAAACGGAAAGCAACGGAAACCGGACTTCAAGAGGTAACCATCTTCCCTAAATCTGAGTTTTTATAACTTTTGGGTTAAAAACGCATACAGGTACGGTTTTTACGTATGGAACTTAAAACAAATCATAGATCTAGGCTCGTGGATTAAAAAGGAACGTTTTGAACGTAAAAAGTTCAAAGCTTGCACAATTAGAATCATAGTCGTGAGTTCTAGGGTTTGTTGGGGAAGAAGACAGTCGTGACAAGTTCGCCTGGAACCGTTTGGGTGAACTTAACATCTTCGCTTATGCATGTTCACCTAACTTAAGGGGCGAACTTACCATATGTTCGCCAAAAGCCAAGGAAGCGAATCTATTATGTTCGCCTAGCTCAAAGTAGCGAACTTAACAACTTCGCGAAGCATATTCGCCTAAACCATTGTAGCGAACCTGTGATGTTCGCTTGGCACTATTATGTTGAACTTACCATGTTTGCCTATGCCATGAAGGGCGAACTTATCTATGTTTGCCAAACCCTAAAAGATAGGAACGTTTAATGTCGGTTAGGCCGGTTATCTTATCTTGTATGACTTGATTACACAGATTGTGTGCGACCCCTAGTGATGCTCACTGACCGGCTATTATACTTCAGGAACCCGCTCATCAGGTGAGTTCTATGTGTCCCCTATTTGTTACGTACGTGCAAATTATTTTTAAATGTTTTGGGGCTGAAGTGTAAACATGCAAGTAAATGAATGTTATAAATGATAATATGACCATATGTTATATGAATGGAATGATGAATGGATGTCTATATCAAGGGAAATGAATGCATGATCTAACGATAAATGAATGAAAGTTTGCTTTATATATATATATATATTGCAAGTTAGGAATGTATTAACGTTAAGGAAGGAATTACGGACTACTTCGGTAGGACGGTACGATGATAACAGCTACTACGGTAAACGGACGACCACTCGACTATTTATGTAGACGGTATGATAAAGTCTAGAAAGGTAGACTAAAAACGGCTACTACGGTAGATGGAGGCCCTTATACGAAGCATAGCTGCATATATAGTTCGAATGGGAAATGGATGCCTTAGGGTAAACGGGCAAACCACGGACTACGACGGTAGGACGGTATGAATCACAGACGGCTAGAAAGGTAGCCAGGCGGTATGAATGAATCACTGACTACTTTGGTAGGACGGTATGAATGACGGACTACGACGGTAGGACGGAACGTTTGTCTTTGTGACTTACGTAATGATGGGTTGATCACCCATATGTGTATGACCAATGAATGTTAAATGAAGGCAAATGAATTGTTAATGTGTATGTATATATATATATATATATATACTTATAAAGAAATAATATTTGTACCTAACTGCTTTAAACTAGAACTTATCAGCGTTAGCTGACTTTTAGTATACACTTCAGGTAGTAAAAGGAAGGAACAGGAAAACACATGAAGGCTACATGGCACAAGACTGACATCCTAACTATCTGCTTAATGTTAAGACAATGTTTTGAATGTTTAAGACTTCCGTTGTTTATGTAATTGAATGATGTATGCTTCCGCTATGCTTGGATGTTTTTTTTTAACAAGCTCAGTAAATGATGACTATATTTATTGAATAAATTCAACGAGTGAAGCCTCCCGGGTTTGGGCCTTACGATACCCAGTTTTAGTGTTAAAATATTCATCAAATACATGTAAAACTGTGATTTGAAAGTATTATTTTGATTTCCAAAGTAAAACTTCATGGTAAATCTTTATCTCTGTCTGATAGTAGTATATTACATTGTTCAGTTTGATGTATGGCAAAATATTTGAGAAAGCGGTAGAGCACTTATATTTTCCCACTTACAGACTTACACTCAATTGTAGTTACTAAAAACAACTTGTCCATTTTCCCCCTGTGATTTATGCAATTTTTAATCTTGAATTCATAAAGATAAAGAATGATCATGGGTATTTTGGGAATGATGTTACAAAAAGATTTTAAGGACTTCCAAAAGTGACCAGCATATATATTCAAACAAATGTAATATCTTATTCCACTGTGGGTTCCCTTTGCTTCTCCATTGACATTGTCCTTTAGTTGCCAATCTAGTCATCGATATTAAGGCACTTAGCATATATCATTTGATAATCATGGGCATAGATCATAATCAAAAGTAAAATAACTTTAATTTGTTTTTAACGTCAAAAGAATCCAACTTTTCTTCCCTCTTAGAATGAATCTAGTTGCCACATGCATGCCAAAGCGTCAATTGTCACTTGACCTCGTCTTTTCAAGAGTATCATTGTTTATATATTTCAAAAGATTCAAATCGTGTCGTTTAACTGTTTTTCATACCCAATTTGCTTACTCAACTTACAATATTCTTTTCGAATTTTAACTGTTTGTGCATGCATTCGTGTACTAAAAGCACTAGAGGACACTGCCGACAACATAATAAAAGTAAGTACAATACAGTTGGATAGTGAAGTTGATTGGAGGCCTAATCATAGTTTATCTTCATGAAAGTTTGCTACTTGTTTTTGGACTTTCAACGGTCAACATAGTATTATACCTACACTATTTTCTTGATCACTTTAAGGATAATACCAATTGTAACCATGTGATCCTATGTGGAAAGAAAAAGTGGGGGTCAAAACGGATGTATACTATTCACTTTCTTTATTTCCAAGAAATAAGATATGTTTATGATTCCTTTAATCTTAAAGACATGATTAAGTTAACTATAATACCATGTAATTATAAAAATAAATAGTAATAATAATAACACTTGAAAAAGAATGAAAAAAGGAAAATGATGTAGTGTGTTAATAGTGATTATTTTTATGGTTTTAAATTTTAACATAATTCTTAGGTTTTAAATTTATAAAATGATTAATACTTTAACTAAAAACACACAATAAACAAGTGCACCTATCGCAGCGTAATATAAGTTAGGTAAAAACTAAGTATCGAATCAATGGATACGGTGGCTTTAAGTACTCAATTGTTGTTATTGTTTAGTCTAATAATAAATATAGTGGTTTTATAATAATAAAATGTAAAGACAAGTGAGGCAACAAAACGAGATAGAGGACTGAAAGATAATCAGATTAACGGCATATCACTTGGGCTAGAATCCACTTGGTAAGAAATTTATATTTTAGAAGTAGGTCAATGGTGGGATCAAAATAGTAAAGGGATGAACGTCTCCTTGTTCGGGTTATCATTTTTAATGACCGGTCGGAAGGCTAATAGGCTCCCGCAAATGCTAACGCTTCCTTGGATCATTATTTGGACTAAGACTTTCTGGTTGACGTTGGTCCCATGTAAGGTTACCACGTCGTATGACTTATTGAAAAGTTGGAATGCGCAACCATCTCAAACCCACTCTTTGAAGAACTGAAAATACTGAAATTGACTAGTTTATGCTTTTTAGTAATAAAATGGAAAGGCTCCCAAGTAGGGTTATGATCGTATTGTCAAGATCAATCAAAAACAATATTATCTCTAATCCCTATCTACCTTAAACTATAGTATAGTGGAGTAGGGTGTCGTATCCAAAGGAAACTCGTGGACAGTGTTGTTTTTAGAAAACTAGTTGAGTTCAGAATAAAAAAGAATTAACTTTAAAAACTTTGAAAACAATTAAGAGAAAACGGATTACTTCCGGTTCAGAATGCAAGTTCGGTGATTACTAATTTGTACTTATTGGAAGTTACATAGACATAACTCGTTTTATTAGATTTGACAAATAACTGAAAATCAAGATAGTGACTGTGCTGAGCAACGATTATAAAACCGGATACTTGACACAAATAAAAACTCAATCATCAATTACCAATTTAGAACATCAGATCTAGACACTTAATGATTCACGATAGAAAACCGAAAATTGATAAATATATTAAATCTAGGACAAACCAAACTGTTTAATTAAATAGAACAAACTATAGCGTTCAAACAATCAAACGATTACAAGAATTCTATACCAAACTAAGTATGAACCAGATTATCACCTTACAAAGCAGATCCTACATCCGGAAGTAACCACAAAAGAACTAGCCGCTCATCGACATCATCATTGATTTTTCAATAATTGGTGTAACTTGATCTAGCATCAAAAACTTAGCCGGGTGGGCTTTTTAAGGCTCTTGCGTGTCGCGAACTTCTTCCCCTGGGTCTTCGCGTGGCGCGAAGAACCTAAATTCCAAGAATTTTGACTTTTGTTGAATTTTCTTCTCCAGGGCCCGTGTATGCTGCTATCCTCTTGATTTAAACTTTGTCTCTTCCGCTCACTTGGCACTTTAAACCTGTAACACTCACAAACACCAAATGCACATAAAACAGACTCGATATACAAAGCTAAACGCTTAAACTATACGAATTAAACTCTTATACATGGGATATTTGACCCAACATCACATCCCCACACTTAACCTTTTGCGTCCCGAAAAAGAATTATGCAATGGAATCATAATCGAAAAAATTGCTATCTATATTTTCATTCTACGCAGCACACATATATGAACACGTTAATTGTAACAATCGGTATTTCGCTCCGATTAAACCCAACCACCGACCTATCGAGCCCCGGATTCTGTGATCTACTATCCTATTATTACCAAGCAATCATTCTATCCATGGGTCTCACACTCAGAAAGCTACAACTCAGCCTAATCCTACCTCAAGGTCATATTTAGGCCCGGGTTAATCCATATAGTTTTTCCCACCACTATAAACACTAATCTATTAGTTTTCAAATCAGATGAATTATGAAATGATGGATGAATGATCGAGCTTTTATTAACTTATATGAATAAACCTAACCCGGTGGTGTTTCAATCAAGCTGGAACTCGACGTGTGACACATAGGCTGCAGTTTTTAACAATGAAGTACATAAAGTTCGGTTTAGTGGTGTATCCTCCAAGTCACAATCCCAGAGGGTAACACATAAACCTAGCTTAGACATCCAGATATTGATCACTAAAGTCTCGCCCATGGGTGTTTCAACCAAGTCGCGATCCCGAAAGGTAACACATAGGCGAAACTCAAGCTCTCAACTTAATTAATTTAAGCTCATGAAACGGCGGATTATGGAATGCGGGCGCCATCGACTTTTAGATTTATTTTCATAAAAAGAAAGCGGTGTGGCAAAGATTTCAAAAACTTATAAATGCTTGCTTATAGAGGTACCTATCAAACTATGTTGACAGTTTCGACCATACCGACACCCTAAGATAAGAACCCATAAGACATCCTGATTAATTATTCATTTAAACCTAGATACACTATCAGGATATTTAAGCTCTTCAAAGTCGGCTTGGTCTACCAAAACATTACAAATTAGACGCATTTGATATTTATTTTTTCCAATTCTCAAAACATGCAAAGTTTTCAATTGTACCTATCATCTTCCATGTGTTTGCAAAAATTATAATTCAAGGACATTTTTGAAATTTTTTAGTCTCCCCTCCCCACACTTAAACTCTACATTGCCCTTAATGTAGGAAGAACGACTCTAAAATAAAAGAAAATTACAAAAATTAAGAAAACTTAGCTGATTATACGATCGTATAGCATTTCATTCGCGTTCATGTTCCACATATGCAAGCGGGTTGCCTTGTACAAACACATCATCAAACTCGGACTTTCGTCACCCGAATGGAGATTGAGTACGGGTAATTTGAATCCAAATCTGCAAAATAAAGCTCACAACACACCCACAAGCATCATCTCGACTCAATAAAACGACTCAAAAGAAATTAAAAGACATGACAGACTCGACACGACTCAAAAATCACAAAAATGAAAAGTAGGGAAAAAGGACCAAACTTGGGTCCTTCGCGTGTCGCGAGAAACCCTTCCTAACTGTTCACGTGGCGCGAACAGTGGAAATTTCACCCGGCCATAATGGAACTCCTTCGCGTGTCGCGAAGATCTGGCCCTGGGTCTTCCCGTGGCACGAAGACATGTTGGTAACATAATGTTTTGACGATTTTTATACTTAGAAAAATTTTTGGTCCAAAAACCTAAATTTTCAACTTTTTCAAATTTTTGCTCCAATACTCCAATGATGTACGTACATACCTGGAATGTGATTTATGATAATTTTCCATGCTCGTATGGCCCTAAATCCCTGGAAAAAAAACTTAAAAAGACGCAAACACATACCGAAAATACTAAAACTCAGACTCACAACTTTACAAACTCTACACACGGTATCCTCCCCCCAGATAATGATGCATGGTCCCCATTGCCTTACTACAAGCCTCAGCATTCCCATAACTTCCCCACACTTGGGCTCTTCCCAGAGAAAAACACTAAAACGATATAAAAACCTAACTCACTTTCGTAGGAATCACGGATGCATTTAGCGAATGCATCAAGCCTTTTAAACCCCTCGGTAGCCCGAGTGGACGAGTTTAGTCTCGTGAGGGTTTCTCGAGAACACACCCACAACGTTCATTTAACTAGACAAGAAATTAAAACATACTAACCTTAGGCTGCCTCCCAAGAGCGCTAAGGTTAACGTCTTCAGCCAGACGCAGTGTACATTACTTTGGTTATGCATATGCAGATGCGTGTATCACAAAGCTTACAGATTCCTCCCTGGTGTCACTGATTTCGTCTGCCTCTAAGTAGGGCTTCAGTCTATGCCCATTCACGACCTGTCTGAGATGATCATCAAAATCCTCGATCTCTACTTCCCTAAACTGTCCAACTCGAATGACCAAGTATGGACCCATCCATTTACTTTTCAGCTTTCCAGGGTATAGCTTCAGTCTTGAGTTGTATAGCCACACCTTCTGGCCTACTTCAAATACCTTATTCTTTAACTTTGAATAGTGCACTGCTTTAATTTTTTCTTTGTATGCAGATGCACATCTGTATGCTTCATCCCTTAACTCTTCTAGCTCGCACAATTGCAACTTCCGCTCTTTACCTGCACTATCATACTCCAGATCAATAGATTTTACAGCCCATAAGGCACGGTGTGCTATCTCAACCGGCAGATGACATCCCTTTCCATATACTAGCGGGTAGGGTGTGGTACCAATCGGAGTTTTGTAAGCGGTTCTGTATGCCCATAAAGCATCGTTAAGTTTTGTTGACCAATCCTTACGATCAGGCCGTACTGTCTTTTGTAAGATCTCCTTTATTTGTCTGTTCGACACCTCCATTTGCCCACTTGTTTGTGGGTGATATGGGGTGGCGATCCGATGGTTCACACCGTACCGCTTAAGCAATTTACCAAATTTAAAGTTTTTGAAATGCGATCCCCCATCACTGATGATCACACAAAGGATACCAAACCTAGAAAAGATGTTACTCTGCACGAACTTACACATCAACGCATGATCATTCGTCTTGGTGGCAATTGCTTCAACCCATTTAGAAACGTAATCAACCGCCACCAAGACGTACAAGTGTCCCAATGAATTAGGAAATGGACCCATGAAGTCTATGCCCCACACATCAAATATGTTGACAACCATGATCGGTCGCATTGGCATCTCATTGTGCTTGGTGATGCTTCCCAATTATTGACACCGTACACAGTTCTTCACAAACTCTGTTGCATCCTTGAAGATCGTGGGCCAAAAGAATCCACAAGTTATGACCCTATGCCCTGTTTTCTGTCCACTAAAGTGCCCTCCACATGCATAGGAATGGGCATGTTCCAATAAGTATTGGACTTCACTCTCGGACACACAACGTCGAATCATCCGATCTGCCCCAACCTTGAATAAATCTGGTTCATCCCAGATATACTGCTTTACTTGAGACATGAAGTGCTGCCTCTTCTTTCTTGCCTAATGTTCTAGAATTTTTCCTGCAGCAAAATAATTGACAATGTTTGCATACCATGGGTCAGTGGAAACACTTAGTAGTTGCTCATCCGGAAAGGTTTCCCCGATTATCTTAGTAGAATCATCTTCAACATTCACAACCCATAATAGGTGGTCTGCCACCACATTCTCTGTGCCCTTCTTGTTCCGGATCTCTAGGTTGAATTCCAGCAGCAAAAGTACCCATCTGATCAACCTAGGCTTGGCATCCTTCTTCCCCATCAGATCCTTCACTGCACGGTGATCCGAGTACACGATCACCTTGCTTCCCCAAATGTAAGACCTGAACTTATCAAGAGCATAAACAACAGCAAGTAACTCTTTTTCGGTAGTAGTATAATTCAATTGTGCCCCATCGAGGGTCTTGCTGGTATAGTAAATTACCACCGGTTTCTTATCCACCCTTTGCCCCAAGACTGCCCTGATTGCAAAGTCACTTGCATCGCACATGATTTCAGAAGGCAGTGACCAATTAGGTGCTTGCAAGATCGGGGTGTCTACCAAATTTTCTTTTAAAACATTAAATGCTTGTAAACATTCCTCATCAAAAATAAACAGGACATCTTTTAAGAGTAAATTGCAAAGTGGTTTTGTGATTGTGTGAAACACACCACTTTTAAAAACTATACTTTAACGTGCGGAAGTCTTAATCCCAGAAATATTTTTATTATTTTTTTTGTTTTACCTCTCGCGTAGCGCGAGAGTTATTGGTTACCTCCCTCACGTAGCGCGAGGGACCTCTTTTCACAGAAAGTTTCCAGTTTTTCATCAGTTTTCACACTTAGCTATTTTTCCAACTTTTTCCAAAATACAAGACAACAAATTTTCCCAACACATGGGTTTTAACCAAAAACCCCTTCAACAACATGATCACAACCCAAAAACATGTTTTGTTTATCAAATTACAATCAAAAAGGGGAATTTCACCAAATCATCAAAACATGAAAATATGCATACGAGGATCCGCCAACGCCTTGGACTTGACTTTGACTACCTCGGAACTTTTCCTACATTCACCACACATATCACCATTAGTAATGAAGATAAACATAACCAACAAGTATTTACAACTTGTTTTCACCCTTTTCACCCATTTGACCCGTTTGCCTCTATTTGGTCAATTATGGTTCCATACATTAGCATTTCGTCAACATATTACCATTGTAATGTGTTAAACATAACAAACAAGTGATTACAACTTGTTTTCACACCTTTCACCCATTTGACCCGTTAACACCCATTTGGCCAATTAAGGATTTCATACACTTGTATATCACCTACAAGTTACTTTCATCATTTCAGTATCACTTTTCCATTTCCATTATGGCACGTAGGCCATAACTTCATATCCCAAAGGATACGAGATCATAACTCCATAACTAATCTATCCATTATGGTACTTAGACCATAACTCCATATCCATTCTATCCATTATGGTTCATAGACCATAACTCCATATCAACATATCCATTATAGTATAAATACTATAACTACATTCCTTCAATTATGCATACAATTTTATACTCATTCATACCACATAACAAATTATGCAACTTTACACATTATACATACAACATTGCATAAAACTCATTTATCATCAAAACTAAGTAAGTGCAAAAGCACTTACCTTTTGGGTTAGACGACTCCGCTCCGCCTTCTAGACCCACAATTTGATTGCCTAAACATACACACCTAGTTTAGTAATCTAATCATTCATTCAAAACACATACAATTGAGTTTACCACCCAAATTTCCATTTTCAACCCAAATTGACCCGTTTGGGTTATTTCCATATCCAAACACCCCCTTTAATCAAGAACTCAACTCAACCACTAGAATTCTCTTTCCAATACCTTGACACTAATTTTTATCAAACTAGTTTCTTTAAGTTAATTTGGGGTTTGTTTAAGTGTCTAACACCTCTATAACACTTAATCATCATCAATTTATCAATTTTTCATCAAAACCCCAAAACCCCCAATTTCCTCCATATGAACCCTAACTTTCAAAAATCAAAATCAAAGGGTTTCATGGTGTTGTTCACCTTCCTACACCTTTTGTTTAGCTAGATTATCTATAATCTAACACCATTTTACCACATGCAACCATAATTTCGGGTTTTCAACAAAACCCAACAAGAACACCATAAATGGTGGATCAAAGAGGAAGAAATCACTTACTTGATGTTAGAAAGGTGATGTGTGAGCCAACACCTTCAAGTTACAAGCTTCAAACACACGAATTTTGGCTTCAACCCGATTTCTCCTCTCTTCCTCTTCTCTTGAACGACTCAACTCCAAAAATGAAGTCAATTTTGACTTCTAAAGGTCAAATATGGCAGATTTGCCATGTTTCACCTTTAGCCCTTCTACTTTCAATCTTTTCCATTTCCTTCCATAACTAGTTAAAACTAGTATATCCCCGTTACTAACTTGAAACCCGCTTGTTTCAACTTATTTCTAAAATATTATTTTCACCATAATATTTATTAGAATTATTTATTTATTTATAACGAGACCCGGATTTTGGTTCGTTACAAATCTCCTCCCCTTATTTGGGTTTCGTCCCCGAAACCCGACTTCACATAAAAAGGTTCGGATAGCATTTGAGCATCTCTTCCTCAGTTTCCCAAGTTATTTCCGCCCCCTTTCTATGCTTTCATCTAACCAATACTTGGCTAATCTCTTTATTACGTAACTTCTTCACCTTCCTATCCAAGATTGCCACCGGTTCTTCAACATAATTCAACTTTTCATCCAATTCTATATCGTCCAAAGGGACAAAAGTAGATTCATCCGCCAAACACTTCCGCAAATGAGACACATGGAACGTGTTATGAAGTCTACTTAGTCCCTCCGGTAACTCCAATCGATAAGCTACCGTACCCACCTTTGCTATCACCTTAAACGGCCCGATGAAACGAGGACTTAACTTCCCCCGTTTCCTAAACCGTATCACCCCTTTCCAAGGAGAGACTTTCAAAAGCACAAAGTCCCCCACTTGAAACTCAATCGCCCGCTTCCTATTATCCGCATAAGACTTTTGGCAATCTTGAGCCGCCTTCAAGCGTGCTCTAATTTGGTCAATACTATAATTAGTTTCCTTGACCACTTCGACACTACCAAGCTCCCGCTGACCAATTTCACCCCAACACACGGGTGTTCGACACTTTCTCCCATACAATGCCTCGAAAGGCGGCATACCAATACTAGAATGGTAACTATTGTTGTAAGAGAATTCCGTCAACGGTAAATGGTCGTCCCAACTACCACCAAAATCCAAGGCACACGCTCGCAACATATCCTCGAGCGTTTGAATCGTTCGCTCGCTTTGACCATCCGTTTGTGGATGATAAGCGGTGCTAAGATTCAATCTAGTCCCCATATCCTCATGGAATTTCTTCCAAAAACGAGAAGTAAATCTCGTATCACGATCCGATATAATCGACACCGGCACACCATGACGTGACACAATTTCCTTCACATACATTTCCGCCAATCTATCCGAAGAATACGTTTCCTTTATAGGAAGGAAATGTGCACTCTTCGTCAACCGATCCACTACTACCCATATCGCATCATAACCCTTTCGAGTCTTTGGTAGTTTAGTGATCAAATCCATGGTTATATTTTCCCATTTCCAAAGCGATATTTCAAGCGGTTGAAGCTTTCCATACGGCTTTTGATGCTCCGCCTTAACCCTTAAGCATGTGAGACACCTCTCTACATACTTAACAATATCACGCCTCATACCCGGCCACCAAAAATGACACCTCAAATCATAAAACATCTTCGTGGCCCCCGGATGGATAGAATATTTGGATTTATGCGCCTCGTCAAGAATAGTTGTCAAGACACTTGACAACCTAGGTATCCAAATTCTATCAAAGCATGTCTTCAAACCCATGCTATTTTCACCAAGCTTATCAACATAAGAAATCATCCGTTCTTTCTTCAAGTCACCACCAAGTGCTAACACTTGGGCCTCCCGGATTTCATCAATAAGAGATGATGAAATTGTCATCTTAAATGACTTCACCTTGATAGGTGAATGACTTGACTTTCTACTAAGCGCATCCGCCACAATATTCGCTTTACCCGGATGATAAAGTATCTCACAATCATAATCCTTAACCAATTCAAGCCACCGTCTTTGCCTCATATTGAGGTCCTTTTGGTCAAAGAAATATTTGAGACTTTTGTGATCCGTGTAGATCGTACACTTAGCACCATACAAATAATGCCTCCAAATCTTGAGCGCGAAAACCACGGCTGCAAGCTCTAAATCATGGGTTGGGTAATTCACCTCGTGAGTCTTTAATTGCCTAGATGCATAGGCAATCACTTTCCCCCTTTGCATCAAAACACACCCCAACCCCGAATGCGAGGCATCCGAATAAACAACAAAATCCTCGGTCCCGTCCGGCAAGGATAAAACAGGCGCCTTAGTCAACTTTTCTTTCAAGAGTTGAAAGGCAGATTCTTGCTCGGGACTCCAAACAAACTTTGTCTCCTTACGAGTCAACTTCGTCATCGGCAAAGCAATCCAAGAGAAGTTTTCGATGAACCTCCGATAATAACCCGCTAACCCCAAGAAACTTCTAATCTCCGAAGGCGTCTTCGGTGATGACCATTCTTTAACAGCTATAATCTTGGATGGGTCAACGGTAATTCCTCTTTCATTAATCACATGACCCAAGAATTGGATCTCGCGCAACCAAAATGCGCACTTGGAGAATTTAGCATAAAGCTTCTCCTTTTGCAAGACTTCAAGAATCTCACGCAAATGACACGCGTGATCACCCTCGCTCCTTGAATAGATGAGAAGATCGTCAATAAACACAATGACCGAACGATCAAGGAACGGTCTACACACCCGGTATCAAATCAATCCCGAACTCTACTTCCCTCTCCGGAGGAACCCCCGGAAACTCATCAGGAAACACATCTTCAAACTGATTCACAACCGGAACATCGCAAATGTCCTTTACTTTCTCATTCACAACCGCAACACAAGCCATGAACGCCTTGCACCCACGCGCCATGAACTTGGTTGCCTTTACATAAGAGCACATTCTTACATTACCTTTTTTCTCACCTTCTATGTAAAAGGACTCACCCGACGGGGAATCGAGTCGTATCGCTTTAGGCCCACATAGAATATTCGCTTTGTTCCTTGCTAACCAATCCATCCCCACTATCACATCAAATTCCCCCATAGACATAGGAATTAAATCGATATGGAACGTTTCACCCCCCGCCTTTAATTTGCAATTCCTATAAACATCAAACACTAGGAAGCTCTTATCATTTGCCGCCTCAATTTCTAAGGGTTCATCTAACTTGCTACTTACAAAAGAGGAATGCTTAACAATTTTTAAGGAAACAAAAGAACGGCTAGCCCCCGAATAAAAAAGAACTAGTGCAGGTAATGAATTAATCTTGAATGTACCTGACACTACATCCGCGTTGTTCTTTGCCTCTTCCGCCGAAATGTGGAAGGCTCTTCCCTTAGGCTTTGGCGTCTCAACCTTCACCCCGCTTCCACCTTGCTGCTTTAACTCGGGACAATCCACCCTATTTTGCCCGGGCTTGTAACAGTTGTAGCATATACGGACTTGGCTTGGGCATTGATTAGCCATATGCCCCGGCTTTCCGCATTTATAGCATCTTGAAGAACCCTTTCTACATTCCTCAAAATGCTCTTTTCCACAAACTTTACAACCACGGGGAGAGAACTTGCCAAAAGGCTTCTTACTAGGGCTCTCGCCCTTTATCTTCTTCACAACTTGCTCCACAATCTCCCTTTTCCTCTTCTCTCCCCTAGCTTCTTGCCTCCTCAACTCCACTTCCATTTCCCGACACCTGTTTATCAAATCCACAAGCGTGGTGAAAGAAGATGGAGATATGCTATCTCTGAATTCCACAGTCAACATATCATAAAATCTGTCAATATTAGCCTTCTCTGTCGACACCACGTTCGGACAGAACTTGGCGCGATCAAAGAAAGCCCCAGCCAATTCATCAATCGACTCAGTCGTTTGCCTCATGAGGAGGAACTCCTCAATCATTCTATCCACTGCGGCCTGAGGACAATGATACTTCATAAAGGCCGTCTTAAACTCCTCCCAAGTCATGGAGGTCACTCCCAAATCACCCCTCTCCTTTCGGAGATTCAATAACCACTCTTTTGCCCTCCCAGTAAGCAGAGGCACACTAAACATCCCCCTGTCCTCGGGCTTACACTTAGTAGTCTCAAAATTAGACTCCATGTCCACCACCCACATGTGGCTAAGAATCGGGTCCACTTGCCCATCATACTCTTTAGGCTTAATCACCATGAACTCCTTAAGAGTACACCATTGTGGTACCCTCTCCTTTTCTTTCAAGACATCCTCTAGAGTGAGCTTAATAGCCCCTCTCATTTCTTCCATCATCAAGGTTGTGGCTTGCTCGAAGGCCTTAGCCACTTCCTCTTTTATCATTTCTTGGATTCTTGGATCCAACGGTTCATTACTTGCTTCTTCTGCCATCTCTAAACTTAGAAAATGAACCAAAAACACCTTAATCCCTTTTTACTTCCAATACTCTAGGTATCCAATACACGTTCTCTATTATATGTATTAAGTATATATATACCTACCTATATACATACATACATACATATATAACCACCTTCACCTAATCCTTGCAAATGTTCATTGTTATATGGTTATCATAAAGTCCCTTGCACATTTCGTCTTATTAAACATATTGGCCAGACATGTTTAATAACACGTCATACCCAATTGAAATTACCATCTCCATATAACAAGTCACAAAACAAGTTTCGGCACACATAACACCTTAACAACATTCATCATACATATATACATACACTATATATATATATTTTACCACTTTATTAAATCATTACTAACCTTTCATTTTCGCAAGATCCGAGTCTTAGTCAAGTCCTTCGTGGATTCTCGTATCATTTTCCCCCATATCAAGAGCATCCGGTTTGAGTTTGGTGCCACCACACCAAATCCCTCAAACCATTGCTCTGATACCAAGTTGAAACACACCACTTTTAAAAACTATACTTAAACGCGCGGAAGTCTTAATCCCAGAAATTTTTTTTTTTTTTTTGTTTTACCTCTCGCGTAGCGCGAGAGTTATTGGTTACCTCCCTCGCGTAGCGCGAGGGACCTCTTTTCACAGAAAGTTTCCAGTTTTTCATCAGTTTTCACACTTAGCCATTTTTCCAACTTTTTCCAAAATACAAGACAACAAATTTGCCCAACACATGGGTTTTAACCAAAAACCCCTTCAACAACATGATCACAACCCAAAAACATGTTTTGTTTATCAAATTACAATCAAAAAGGGGAATTTCACCAAATCATCAAAACATGAAAATATGCATACGAGGATCCGCCAACGCCTTGGACTTGACTTTGACTACCTCGGAACTTTTCCTACATTCACCACACATATCACCATTAGTAATGAAGATAAACATAACCAACAAGTATTTACAACTTGTTTTCACCCTTTTCACCCATTTGACCCGTTTGCCTCTATTTGGTCAATTATGGTTCCATACATTAGCATTTCGTCAACATATTACCATTGTAATGTGTTAAACATAACAAACAAGTGATTACAACTTGTTTTCACACCTTTCACCCATTTGACCCGTTAACACCCATTTGGCCAATTAAGGATTTCATACACTTGTATATCACCTACAAGTTACTTTCATCATTTCAGTATCACTTTTCCATTTCCATTATGGCACGTAGGCCATAACTTCATATCCCAAAGGATACGAGATCATAACTCCATAACTAATCTATCCATTATGGTACTTAGACCATAACTCCATATCCATTCTATCCATTATGGTTCATAGACCATAACTCCATATCAACATATCCATTATAGTATAAATACTATAACTACATTCCTTCAATTATGCATACAATTTTATACTCATTCATACCACATAACAAATTATGCAACTTTACACATTATACATACAACATTGCATAAAACTCATTTATCATCAAAACTAAGTAAGTGCAAAAGCACTTACCTTTTGGGTTAGACGACTCCGCTCCGCCTTCTAGACCCACAATTTGATTGCCTAAACATACACACCTAGTTTAGTAATCTAATCATTCATTCAAAACACATACAATTGAGTTTACCACCCAAATTTCCATTTTCAACCCAAATTGACCCGTTTGGGTTATTTCCATATCCAAACACCCCCTTTAATCAAGAACTCAACTCAACCACTAGAATTCTCTTTCCAATACCTTGACACTAATTTTTATCAAACTAGTTTCTTTAAGTTAATTTGGGGTTTGTTTAAGTGTCTAACACCTCTATAACACTTAATCATCATCAATTTATCAATTTTTCATCAAAACCCCAAAACCCCCAATTTCCTCCATATGAACCCTAACTTTCAAAAATCAAAATCAAAGGGTTTCATGGTGTTGTTCACCTTCCTACACCTTTAGTTTAGCTAGATTATCAATAATCTAACACCATTTTACCACATGCAACCATAATTTCTGGTTTTCAACAAAACCTAACAAGAACACCATAAATGGTGGATCAAAGAGGAAGAAATCACTTACTTGATGTTAGAAAGGTGATGTGTGAGCCAACACCTTCAAGTTACAAGCTTCAAACACACGAATTTTGGCTTCAACCCGATTTCTCCTCTCTTCCTCTTCTCTTGAACGACTCAACTCCAAAAATGAAGTCAATTTTGACTTCTAAAGGTCAAATATGGCAGATTTGCCATGTTTCACCTTTAGCCCTTCTACTTTCAATCTTTTCCATATCCTTCCATAACTAGTTAAAACTAGTATATCCCCGTTACTAACTTGAAACCCGCTTGTTTCAACTTATTTCTAAAATATTATTTTCACCATAATATTTATTAGAATTATTTATTTATTTATAACGAGACCCGGATTTTGGTTCGTTACATTGTGCCAAAACCCTTAATAAACCAACGGTAAAATCCCGCATGCCTTAAGAATGATCTTACCCCTTTGACATTGATAGGGGGAGGTAGTGTTGAAATTACTTTTATTTTAGCACGATCTACCTCCATCCCTCTACTTGACACAATGTGTCCCAAAAGAATCCCTTCCTGCACCATGAAGTGACTCTTTTCCCAAGTTAATACCAGGTTTATTCCCAACAAATGGGTCGGGCCGGGTTGGGCCTGGCGAACTCAGAAGGGGCGAACATAGGGGAAGCCTTCCCCTATAAATAGCCTAAACCTTCACCTTTTCTTTCATTTAACAAATTCTAGAGAGAGAAAGTGTTAACGAATCAACCTAGATCTGAGTTTTTGTTTATTTTGGGGTTTTCGGGTTTTGGATAAAAGGTGACTTTTTACGTATGAAACTTGGAAATAAACATAGATCTAGCATCTAGAATGAAAAACGAACGTTTTGAACGTAAAAAGTTGGGATCTTGACGTGATCAGATCCGCATGCAAAAATTAGGGTTCTTGAGGAGGAAGACAGCCCCGCATGTGAACTTGTTAAGTTCGCCTGGGAGTTGAGCGAACTTGGCCAGGCGAACTTTATAAGTTCGCTGGTAGCCTAAGGCATGCGAACTTGTTTAAACTCGCTTGGTATGTTCGCTGGAAGTTTTGTTTTAGCGAACTTGGTAAGTTCGCCTAGTTCTAAGGGGCAAACTTAGCCATAAGTTCACCTGAATCAGTAGGGTTAAACCGTTACGGTCGGGATTTGGTCTGATGTGTATTTAACTAATCAATTCAGATCGTGCATGACGTTGTTGGACCTTTGATAAGGACAACCGAGACTAGCTTATCAAGTGAGTTCTAGAAGCCCTTTTTTAAATGTTTTAAATAATGTTTCCAGGCTGGTGTGCATACGGGACGATGTGACTGTTTTATAAAATGATGTTTACGAATGATGTTTGTGATGTTTTATGAAACGATGTTTACGAATGATGTTTTCGAAGGAAAGGTTATGAAAGATGTGTTTATGAAATATTTTGCCAAAAGAAGTTTATGAAGTGTTTACGAACGAATGAATGGTTTTTAATAAAACGTACGAATGCTTTAACTGAAGTTTTGAAGTAAAAGAAATGAATGTTTACGAAAGTCACAAATGAACGAATCTTCCATGATTCCTTAGGGAATCGAGGTTATGGGTATGGGATGTATGTTATGGGCCTTACCTTTATATGGGCCTTTGTGGCTGGCCAACTGTTCTATAACTGGGGTGATGACGGTCAATAAGGGGATTATCGTGATCCTTTAAGTTGGTATTTATGATACTTGAAGTTTGGAACGACTACTCCATGGAGTATCGTGCTTGAAGTTTGGTACGTGTCATCCCTGTGATGTCGTGCTTGAAGTTTGGTATGTGTCATCTTTGTGATGCCATGGTTGAATTTTTGTATGGGTGCTCTATGAAGCACCATGCTTGAAGATGGAATTGACGGTTACGAGAAGGCGCAGTTTCGACGTATTCGTTTACTTATGTGTTATGTTTGTTATTGCTTGTTTATGTAGACTTTTATTAAATTAAGTTAAATGTTATGTTTGTGGAAAATATTTGAAGTTAACGTTTTATGTTAAAACTAGAACTCACCAGCGTAGCTGACTTTTAGTATGCATATTCAGGTTAAGGACATGTATGAAGGTTGAATGTGATGCTTGGCTAGCGAAAAGAGTTACCCGATTGAACATAATGACTGGCATCCCGTTATGACTTTTGTTTATGTTATGTTATGTTAAGACAATCGTTTGACGTTTATGAATGTTAAACAAGTTTTAATTATGTAAGAAAATGAATGATTCCACTGCGTTAATGATATTCAAGTTTAAGAACTGTATGTGAATGATTAAATCCAATACGTGAGGCCTCTCGGTTTGGGGCCTTACAAGTTGGTATCAGAGCAATAGTTTGAGAGATTTAGACACTCCCAGTGTCTGAACTTAAACTGTGAATGGGACCGAGAGCGGATGCCAGTACGGGTAACTCGAGCCACAGCATCAGGTATGAAAGTAGTTTATGTCTAGTATGCCTTAGAAAATATTATGTAGAGACTTATGTAATGATTAAATAGAAGTCAAAAGGTAGTGTAATGATTAATTACAGATGGCCAATGTATATTAACATCTTACAATACTTGTTGAATTCTATTTTTTAACTAGCGTGATGACATTGGATCCCTTGCCTTATCGAATGAAATGGCGGGACGAAGAAGCAGAAGGCATGGTGGGGCCGTACCGGTGGTCGTAATCGGACTGCTGCTCATCAGGAGTACAGCGAGTAGGGAAGCGTTCACACAGAGCCGCAAAGTAGTGTGCACGAAATTGTTCAGGCTCCCGTTGAAGAACAACATTTTACCTTCGAGTCGGAGGTGAAAGCGGCCCTAGCCCGAGAATTTACGGAGTTGATGAAGGCGTCCTTGCCAGACTTGTTGGTTGAAGCACTGAAGAAGGTAAACGGGCCGGCAACTGGTGCCCCGATCGTTGAGGCAGCTAACGCGCCGCTTGTTCACAGTTGCGACTATAAGTCCTTCATAGCATATGACCCACCGGTTCTGACTGGGAAGAAAAACGCGGTGGATACTTTTGATTGGGTGATCCGTATGGAAGCCGCAATCCATCTATGCAAGTGCCGACCCGATAAAATTGTGAAATTTGCTGCTAACTCCTTAAGGGAGGAAGCATCTCATTGGTGGGAATGTGTAAGGCAGGCAGAAGGGGACGAGGCTGCTGACTCGATGATGTGGAATGAACTGAAAACTCAAGTGATTAAGAACTTTTGTCCGAGGAATGAGATCGAGAGGGTGGAGATATAATTTCTAGGATTGAAAGCCGGAAGCATGACCTATCGGCAGTACACCACTCGGTTCAATTAACCGGCACGTCTGGTACCACATTTGATTACAACCGAGGAAAGGAAGATTTTTTGCTATATTCAGGGACTGCCAGACCAGGTCCGCACCTACGTCAAGGAAAACGCCCCTACTACCTATGATTCAGTAGTAGAACTGAGTGGCGTGGTATTTGATGATCTGACGCTGAATGTCGTTGGCATTGACGAGCCCAAAAAGAAGTCAAGTTTTCCTGCAAAGCGATGGAGAGGGAGGTTATTTGGGGCTCGGGACAAATAGGCCAGGGAAGGCGAGGCAGTGGTTTGTGGGAAGTGTAGAGGAAGGCATGCAGGTGAATGCCGGCTGGGGTCAAATTTGTGTTTTAAGTGCGGTAAGACTGGGCACTACTCCCGCGAATGCCCACAAGGCTTCAAATGCTATAACTGCGGAGAGGGCGGTCATATAAGCCGAGAATGTCCAAAGCCGAGAATGGGGGAAGGCGAGAAAGGGAAAGGCCCGGAGAAGAAGGATGAATGTCCCCAAGCAAAGACTCGAGCGTATGCGCTGACGCAGGAACAGGCCAAGCAAACCCCGATGTAGCATCGGGTACGTTCATCCTTGACAACACTTTTGTTTCTGTCTTATTCGATTCGGGTGCCAGTAAGAGTTTTATATCTGCTGCTTTCTGTAAAAAGGTACGATGTTCAGTTAGAAAATTAGAAAGAGCTTTTAGTGTAGAAGCCGTTGAGGGTAGAACTACAAGAGTAACTGATGTAGTTGACTATTCCACAATAAAAATAGAAGGCCATAGGTTCCATGTCTGCTTGTTTGTTATGGTTTTGGAAGGGTTCGATGGTGATTGGTTAACTGCCAATGAAGCATAAATTATATGCAAACGAAATATAATCCGACTCCAAGCTCCGGATGGCAGCGAAGTTGAGGTTTTAGGGGATCGCGACGCCCCGATGTCGAATGTCATCTCGATGATTAAGGCAACAGCTCACTTGAGGCGTGGATGCAAGGCCTATCTGGTGTATGTGATTGACAAATGTATTGAAGTGAAGGAACTGGACGATGTGCCCGTAGTACTCGAGTATCCGGAGGTGTTCCCAGAGGATTTGCCTGGAATACCACCCGCCCGAGAGATTGAATTCCGAATCGACCTATTACCACATGCCCAGCTCGTGGCTAAGGCTCTATATCAACTTGCGCCAGTGGAGATGAAAGAACTTATGGCACAACTAGATGAGTTACGTGAGAAAGGATTTATCAAACTGAGCATCTCACCGTGGGGTGCTCCAGTATTGTTTGTGAAGAAGAAAGACGACTCTATGAGAATGTGTATTGACTACAAGGAGTTGAATAAACGTACGGTGAAGAACAAGTACCCTTTACGAACGATCAATGACCTGTTTAATCAATTACATGGAGCAAATTGGATCTCAAAAATCGACCTTTGATCCGGGTACCATCAGTTGAAAGTGAGGGAAGAAGACATACCAAAAATTGCGTTTCGCACGCGTTATGGACATTTCGAGTTCCGCGTGATGTCCTTCGGATTGACGAACGTCCCCGCTGCATTCATGGATTTAATGAATAGGGTGTGTCGACCGATGCTGGAACGATCGGTGATAATGTTCATCGATGATATCCTCATCTACTCTAAGAATAAGGGAGATCATGCATGTCATTTGAAGGATGTGTTGGAAGCCCTGAAAAAGGAGAAGTTATATGCTAAGTTCTCCAAATGCGCGTTTTAGCTTAGGGAAGTCCAATTCCTGGTCAAGTCATTATCCCGAACGGCATCATGGTCGACCCAACTAAAATAATGACGGTAAGAGATTGGGATGTTCCTAAGACGCCAACTAAAGTCCGCAGTTTCTTGGGTTTAGCGGGCGACTATCGAAGATTCAACCAGGATTTCTCAAAAATAGCTTCGCCCCTAACAAAGCTAACACGAAAGGAAGTGAAGTATGAATGGTCGACCCAAGAAGAGGCGTTTAAGGAACTGAAGGAGAAGCTAACCCAAGCTCCAGTCTTGGCTCTTCACGAGGGCAATGAAGACTTGGCAGTTTACTCTGACGCTTCGGGTTAAGGATTGGGGTGCGTACTGATGCAACGTTGGAGTGTGATTGCATACGCATCACGGCAGTTGAAAGTTCACGAAGTCAGTTATCCAACCCATGATTTGGAACTTGTTTTTGTCGTGTTTGCATTGAAAATCTGGAGACATTACCCTTACGGAGTGAAGTTTACCATTTACTCTGACCACAAAAGTTTGAAGTACTTCTTCGAACATAAGGAACTAAACATGAGGCAGAGGCGATGACTGGAAATTTTGAATGATTATGATTGCGAAATCATCTACCACCATGGAAAGGCAAATGTGGTGGCCGACGCTCTAAGCCGAAAGGACGTGCTAGCTCCTATTAGAGTGAAAGCTTGCCAATTGGTAGTAACACCTGATGTGATGACAGAGATTGAGATGGCTCAAGATGAGGCACTTAAAGAAGAGAACATAAAGAAAGAGAGAATGGTTGGCCAACAGGACAAGTTGGAGTATAACACCCTTGGTGTGAGGACACGTTTTGGACAGGTGTGGATACCTATCGATGGCGGCTCAGAACCAAAATCCTAGATGAGGCTCATAAGTCTCGTTACTCTATCCACCTCGGTACCAACAAAATGTACCAATATCTGAGGAAGGACTACTGGTGGCCTGGAATGAAACATGAGGTGACGAAATACGTAAGCAAGTGCTTGACTTGCTCACAAGTAAAGGCCGAACACCAGAAACCGTATGGGAAGATTCAACCACTTGATATACCGGAATGGAAGTGGGAACACATTACAATGGACTTCATAACCAAGCTACCCCGCACAATAGGTCATGACACCATTTGGGTAATTTTGGACCGGTTAAAGAAGAGTGCTCATTTCCTACCTATTCGCAAGACGTTCTCATCGAAAAGGTTAGCGGAAGTGTTTATTAACGAAGTGGTAGCACGGAATGGGAAGCCTTTGACGATTGTATCTGACCGGGACACCCGATTCACATTAAGATTATGGAAAAGATTTCATGAAATGATGGGCACGAGACTTAATATCAGCATGGCATATCACCCGCAAATGGATGGTCAATCCGAAAGGACCATTCAAACATTAGAGGACATGCTCCGTGCTTGTATTATTGATTTCGGCGGTAGTTGGGACAGTCATCTGCCATTAGCCTGATTCTCCTACAACAACAGTTATCACACGACGATAGGCATGCCCCCTTACGAGATGTTGTATGGGAGAAGATGTAGGACCCCGGTTTGTTGGGGTGAGATTGGACAGAAGGAATTGGGAAATCTTGAGGTCGTTAAAGAGACATCGAAAAGGTTCAATGAAGGCCGCTCAAGATCGTCAGAAATCCTACGCGGATAAACGACGAAGGCCTGTTGAGTTTGATGTTGGGGACAGAGTAATGTTGAAAGTGTCGTCTTGGAAGGGAATCATACGATTTAGAAAGAGAGGAAAGTTAAGTCCGAGGTTTGTCGGACCATTCCGAATATTGGTACGGGTTGGTAAAGTCGCTTACCGGTTGGAGTTGCCTGATGAGTTAAGTGGTATTCACCCTACGTTTCATGTGTCGCATTTGCGAAAGTGTTTAGCGGATGAGTCAGCTCACGTACCACTTACTAATATCGAGGTCGACAACAGCCTTAACTACATCGAAGAACCCGTGGCCATCTTAGATCAAAAGGAGAAACGTTTACGTAATAAATTCATTTAATTGGTCAAAGTACAGCGGAAACACAGGAAGGGAGCGGAAGCCACTGTGGAGACAGAGACGGATATGAAGGAGTCGTACCCTCAGCTATTTGACTTACGATAGATTTCGAGGACGAAACCTATTGTAAGGCGGTAGACTTGTAATATCCCAAAAATAAAATGATAATTATAACAACGGGTTAATTACGAGCCGGACGAAATAAACGAACGAGGAACGTTTAGGCCTGACTAAGTTAGAAGAGGCGAACACAGGGGAAACCTTCCCTTATAAATAGCCTAAACCTTCACCTTTTCTCTCATTTTACAAATTCTAGAGAGAGAAATCGTAGAGAGAGAAAATGTCGAATCGACCGGTGAAGCAAGTATCTTGTTCCTTTAATACTCGTGAGAAGATCCTCCGAATCAGAAGCTCATTTTAGGTAACAAATCAACCTAGATCTGAGTTTTTGTTTATTTTGGGGTTTTCAGGTTTTGGATAAAAAGGTGACGCTTTTACGTATGAAACTTGGAAATAAACATAGATCTAGCATCTAGAATGAAATACGAACGTTTTGAACGTAAAAAGTTGAGATATTGACGTGATCAGATCCGCATGCAAGAAATTAGGGTTCTTGAGGAGGAAGACATCCCGTTAAGTTCGCCTGGGAGTTGAGCGAACTTGGACAGGCGAACTTGATAAGTTCGCTAGCAGCCTAAGGCAGACGAACTTGTCTAAACTCCCTTGGTATGTTCGCTGAAAGTTTGATTTAAGCGAACTTGGTAAGTTCGCTGGTTATGTTTGCCTGGTTCTAAGGGGCGAACTTAGCCATAAGTTCACTTGAATTAGTAGGGTTAAACCGTTAGAGTCAGGATTTGGTCTGATGTGTATTTAAATAATCAATTCAGATCGTGCATGACATTGTTAGACCTTTGATAAGGAGAACCGAGACTAGCCTATCAGGTGAGCTCTAGAAGCCCTTCTTTAAATGTTTTAAATAATATTTCTAGGCTGGTGTGCATACGGGACAATGTGACTGTTTTATAAAACGATGTTTATGAATGATGTTTGTGACATTTTATGAAACGATGTTTACGAATGTTGTTTTGGAAGGAAAGGTTATGAAAGATGTGTTTATGAAATATTTTACCAAAATAAGTTTATGAAGTGTTTACGAATGAATGAATGGTTTTTAATAAAACGTATGAATACTTTAACTGAAGTTTTGAAGTAAAAGAAGTTATTGTTTACGGAAGTCACAAACGAACGAATCTGCCTTGATTCCTTAGGGAATCGAGGTTATGGGTATGGGATGTATGTTATGAGCCTTACGTTTATAGGGGCCTTTGTGGCTGGCCAACTGTTATACAACTAGGGTGATAACGGTCACCAAGGGGATTATCGTGATCCTTTAAGTTGGTATTTGTGCTTTACGGGGTACGGTACTTGAAGTTTGTTACGACTACTCCACAGAGTATCGTGCTTGAATTTTGGTACGTGTCATCCTTGTGATGTCGTGCTTGAAGTTTGGTACGTGTCATTCTTGTGATGCCATGCTTGAAGTTTGGTACGGGTGCTCTATGAAGCACCGTGCCTGAAGTTGGAATTGACGGTTACGAGAAGGCGCAGTTTCGACGTGTTCGTTTACTTATGTGTTATGTTTGTTATTGCATGTTTACGTACGCTTTTATTAAATGAAGTTAAATGTTATGTTTGTGGCAAATATTTGAAGTTAACGTTTTATGTTAAAACTAGAACTAACCAGCGTAGCTGACTTTTAGTATGTACATTCAGGTTAAGGATAGGTATGAAGGTTCAACGTGATGCGTGGCTGGCGAAAGGAGTTACCCGATTGATCATGAAGACTTGCATCCCGTTATGACTTTTGTTTATGTTCTTTTATGTTAAGACAGTCGTTTGAAGTTTATGAATGTTGAACAAGTTTTAATTATGTAAGAAAATGAACGATTCCGCTGTGTTAATGATGTTAAAGTTTAAAAACTGTATGTGAATGAGTAAATCCAATACGTGAGGCCTCTCGGGTTTGGGGACTTACAATGATAAGGAATCTAAGCGAAGCGTCTAACAATATGTACGAAGAGTTAAATATGAACTATGTTAAAACTAGAGAACTTTCGGCTAGAACTATACTCTCGACCGGAACTTCCGATCGGTCGAAACTTTCGATTGGCCGGAACTTAAAACTTTCGGCCGATTCATATGTACTTCTGTTGATTCAAGAGTTTTTGCCAAAAACGTCGGTTTTGATCCAAAACTCCAACTTTTTATGTCTAAACCTTTTGTTTAACTCATGCAAGGCTAGATCTAGTGTTTTTATGCCAATTAACATGTAAAAATCCGATTTTTATATAAACCCAAAACCCCATTTCCAAAACTTAAAAACAGAGATTTAGAAGTTGTTACCTCCAATCTCGTCCAAATGATGATGCTATGATCTTCTCCCTTGCTTCAGCTCGATGGTTGGTGCAAAACTCCACAAAAGTAGGTTTCTCTCTCTAGCATTCTCCTTTCTCTCTCTAGAATGTAAGATGGTGAATATGGAATGAGTGAGGGAGTGTGTTGGCGGCTAGGGTTAAGGAGGGGGAGGGATTTTCCATTTTTCATGTTGTCGGTTTTGGTCCTCCTTTACTATTATTTGGAATGCTCGTTTTTCGGGTGTTAGAGTTAACGAGTTATTAAATCTTTAAGACTTTAATAATGTTAATTAATCATTGCTTTGTTTTATTCGTCCTTTAATCTTCAATAAGATGATGCACAGTATGTGTATACAGAAAATGGGATTTTCATTTTTGATATTCCATATTAATGTAATATATCTTTTGTTAGCAAACTTAAAGGTTACATCACCTGACCTGTGTTGATGAAACTTCTTTTTTTTTTATTGTGCTAACATTTTAGGTAAAATTGCTTAGCGGCCCCAGATTATTAACTTTTTTCCTACTAAGATTGGTAGTTTACGTATTTAAGATATCTGATTAATAGTGGTATCTGCCGTTCAAAAAAATAATAATAAAAAAAATAATAAATTTTTTTTAAAAACATGCATGTAAAGTAGATTGCTTTATGCATGGAAAGTAAATTGATAACATCATGGTTTGTGACATCTGCTGCTTCATTTGTACGTGAGAATCTACGTGGATCCTTAATCAGAAAGACGAATTTCTCTTCAAGAACAGGAAAATATCCATGTGATCAGCGGCGAAGTTTGAATAAAAACGCGGGGAGGCCGGGATTTTTTTTCCTATCAAGGGGCCGGAACTATAAAATTTTCGGCCAAATACGTATAAATTAACACTACTGACCGAAAAATCGGCCGAATACGTATAAATTAACACTACAGAGCGAAAAATCGGGGGGGGGAGGGGGGCCCCCCCGGTCCCTCACTAAGCTGCGCCCCTACATGTGATTAGGTTTTAAACTTATTATCAATTGAGCACTCAACTAAAAAACCAAAGAACATATTTGAACCGTTTAGTGTATAGTTTGTTGGGCTAATCTTGTCATAGACTAATAGTCTACGAGGTGCAAGGAGCAAGTCGCAAGTTTACCGGATTAGGTTGGAAGTTTGTTAATCCTAGTAGGAGTCTAATGCTCGTTTATTTTATTATTTGTTTATTGTTTGGTATTATATTTAAGTATTTGAGTAAGATTAGAAGACTTGGTTAGCAAGGTTAATTTTAGTATAAATAGATGCATTAGGGATCATTGTAAATGTGTCAAGAATTATAATATTAATAATAGAGTCGATTTTGGTTAAGATCAAACTCTGTGTTCGTGTTATTGGGCCTGATTTCCATCAATTGGTATCAGAGCTTGGTGAAAGAGAAGGCCGTTTTGAGAGTCGTTTTATAGGAAGGGAAAGGGGAGCAGCCCCCCTTTGGCTGCAGGGCTGGAAACGAGAAGGAAAGGGAAGTTAGCAGCAACATATTTTGAGGAGTCTTTCACTCATCACGAAAGTGAAGCAGGTGATGTGATCTAGTTGTGATAAGACAGCTTCAATACTTTATCAATCGATCCGGTCCTTCCCGCCAAGGATAAAAACGGAGTAGCCTCGGTAGGTTGTTTTTCTTTGCAGAAGATATCCGATCAGATTTGCGGGTAGGCAGACGGAAAAAGATTCATCAAAGCAAGATACTTTGAATCTAGTCTTGCCTAGCAGGTTAAGAAGAAAAACGGAAGAAGCAGCAGGGTAGCGAGCTTGTTTTTTTCTTCGATCGGTGGTCAAGAACGAGGTTGTTCTAGTGACCCGGGATGAGGGAGATCGATAGTGGTCAAGTGGGTTTGAAGCCGTGAAGAAGAGGAGATAGCAATGGTATAAGCAAAGTAGAAAAAGCATGCGTGTGAACATTGTGGTTGTGAAAGTTCATGTCGGGATGATCTAGGACGAGGCCAACGGAAGGGTTGATGGTCCAGGAAGGGTCAAGACGGTGAACGAGTCCAAGAGAAGTGCATGCGAAGATTAGGGGGTGATTATTGGGCTAATCTTGTCATAGTCTAATAGTCTACGAGGTGCAAGGAGGAAGTCGTAAGTTAATTGATTGGGTTGGAAGTTTGTTAGTCCTAGTAGGAGTCTAATGCTCGTTTATTTTATTACTAGTTTATATCTCGTGTCTACACACAAGTGAAAAATACCAATATTTAAAATTTTTAAATCTTTATATATATATTTTACATGTGTAAAAATATATTACATATACTACGGATATAAACAAACTCAAAATATGTAAAAATTAATATATAATTGGGTTTCGAAAATACGTTAATTACTATTTAATGTAATTTGACTTTCAATTAATATTTGATTGAAATAAAAGTTACATAATTAAAATTTCAAGTTTCTTATAAGAAGAGATAATTTAAAATAAATGTGTTTTATTAGTATAATTAATATTTTTTTAAATATATATTATTATTTAAAGATAGAAGTGTATTAAATAAGAGAGAGAGGCGGGAAAAAATGGTGAGAATGAATATGAATGCGACATGTGGCACTAAAAAACCTTTATTTATTATATAGTATAGATTTGTTTATTGTTTGGTATTGTCTTTAAGTATTTGAGTAGGATTAGAAGACTTGGTTAGCAAGGTTAATTTTAGTGTAAATAGATAGATTATGGATCATTGTAAATGTGTCAAGAATTATAACATTAATAAAAGAGTCGATCTTAGTTGAGATCAAATTCTGTGTTCGTGTTATTGAGCCTGATTTCCAACATACTTTTAGGGGTCTTCATCAATCGAACCGAATTCGAGTTATTCGAATCGAATTATTCTAATTTTGAAGCTAGATTAGAATTGGAAATAGATTCGAATTCGGAATTTAAATTCAAGTTGATTCAATTCGAATTCAACCAAAAATAATAATTTAATTTATTTTTGTTTTCAAAATTAATGCAAACTTAATACATTCAAATTTCAAATGACCAATTTTGATTGTAGCATCGAAGATACAATTTCAAACTAGTGAAAATATAGTTCAACATAAAGTGTCAAGTGAAATGTTGTGATGAGGGACAATGATGGACTGTCAATAATGACGGATGATGGTGGCTATTGACCGGTATTTGTTGGATAAATAACCCTGATCATCTTCCTATACAAAGTCGAGGGACTATTAACGTAAATATGTATTTATAGTTTAAAGTCAATAATGTAATTTGTAATAGGTTAAGGAGTCTTTGTGTCAATATTATAAAATTGTAACTGTATGTACGAATGGTTGTGTCGTATCATATACTATGCGTGTAACGAACCAACTTTCAGAATTTTTATATAATATGTTAATCATATTATAGGGATGAAAATAAATGAATTAGAAGTGGAGGGTTTGTTTTAGGTGGTGGAATTACCTAGTTTTGGAAGGAGGAGCCAAAACTGAAAGTGCAGTGACTAAATGTTTAAAATCTGAAAACTCATATTTGTTTAGTGGGGATGGCACATACACACACTCATTTGAGTGTGTGTGTCGTGAAACACAAAGGAAAAGAGGGGGGAGGGCCAAGAACAAGAAATTGGTGTTTTGCATGTGCAATCTGCTTGATTTGGAGTGTTCATCATCTTCTAGATTTCAAGTAAGTATCAATTACTTCCTTTGAACCTTCATGTTAAGTGTTCTTGGTGGGTTTTGTTGAAATCAAGCATTGGGGCTCATTTGGGTGTTGTAATTGATTATTAACTTGTTAAAAGTGATAATCTAGCTTGATTAAAGGTTAAGGGTGGTAGACAACATAATGGTAACATCCATTTTGATGATTCAAGAATTAGGGGTCTTGAGGGTGATTTGATGTTTTCTAATTGGGGATGTTTATATGATGAATTAAAGGTTGGTAAGTGTCTATGGTGGTAATAGACACATTATTGATAAGAAACCTCAATCAAATTATTGATTTAAAAATTAGGGTTCTTGAGAACCTAATTTGGGGTTTTATAATTGGAAGTGTCCCAATGGTGAATTGAGTATGAATAAGTGTTTATGGTGTAATATAAACACATTTTCAAGTATAAAACTCAATTGAATATGTGATTTATGAATTTATGAAATTGTGGAAATTGGGTGAAATCCTTAATAGGTCAAAATGTGTTGGTTGTTATCTTGAAAGGTTGAAAGCTTGAAAGAAGCTAATTAAACTAGGTTAGTTATTGGTGAAAATCATAGGATCTTAGGTGGGTGTCAAACCTCAAATTGGTGACTTATTAGGAGTTTACTAGATTACTAAACAAGTGGATTGATTAGGTGATCAAGGTATGGAGTGGCTAGCTTAGAAGACGAATTGGAATCTTCATTGGCAAATGTAAGTGCTTTGCATTTACTTAGTAGTGGATAAGTAGTTTATATGTAAGTAGATAATATGGTAAATTCTATTTACATGTTGTATGTTGATTTTGACTATGTGGCGTATGGTCAAACTAAAGTGTGAAATGTGGTAAAAGTGGTGTAGTTGACTAATGTGGTAAATAGTCAAACATAATGTGGTAAAAGTGGTGTAGTTGACTAATGTGGTAAAAGTGGTGTAGTTGACTAATGTGGTAAATAGTCAAACATAATGTGGTAAAAGTGGTATAGATGACTAATGTGGTAAATAGTCAAACATAATGTGGTGTATAGGTGTAGTTGACTAGAGTGGTATATAGTCAAACTAAAATATAGAATGTGGTGATTTGTTGTAATTTGACTTAGTGTGGTATAAGTCAAACCATTTGTGGATAAATAGTGAACCATTTGTGGATAAATGGTGAAATTGATATAAAATTGACTTAACATGGTATAAGTCAAACCATTGTGGATAATGGTGAAATTGGTGTAATTAGACTATGTGGTTAATAGTCAAACTTGAATGTGCAAATATGGTAAATTGGTGTAATTAGACTATGTGGTTAACAGTCAAACTTGAATGTGCAAATATGGTAAATTTGTGTAATTAGACTATTTGATTAATAGTCAAACTTGAATATGTAAATGTGGTAAATATGTGTAATTAGACATTGTGATTAATAGTCAAACTCGAATGTGCAAATGTGGTAGATATGTGTAATTAGACTATGTGGTTAATAGTCAAAATTGATTGTGCATGTGTGGTTAAATGGTGTAAATGACTCAATGTGGTCAAGAGTCAACTACAATGTAGAATGTGGTAACATTAAACTAAAATTGACTTAGTGCGGTAAAAGTCAACCGTTGGTAGAAAAACGGTAAATCGGTTGATTACGTGAAGTGTGGATACTTCACGGGTGGTAGTGAGGTCAAGTACTTCACTTGTGGAAGTGAAGTCAAATAATTCACGGGTGACATGAAGTGTGAATACTTCATGGGTCGGCAAGGAGTCAAATACTCCACACGAGAAAGCGAGTGGTGGTTCTCGCAATATACATGTGGATATGCAATTTGGTGAATGGTGAAACGTTAGGACTTGTATGGGTCAATACATGTCTAAGTTATATGTCTTTATATGCCTAAACAATTAAATGATTGAACTTGAAGTCAAAACACTTTAAGGGTAAAATATGAGTAGTGGTACTCGGGGTTTGGGGGTTGATAACTAACAAATATATGTTAGAATATGTGGGTGATTTATAGATGTTATTAGGTGAGTTTTGTGGCTTAAACACCAAAGGGGATTGAGGTTTTCGGTTGGAAAGGCCAAAAACTACAAAATATCATGTTTGTTCAGGGGAGGGAAGTAACCTTACACCCTAACCTACTGCCTTACGCCAATAACATTAAATGGAGTAACCTTATGCCCTACCTTGCGCCATTAAAATTAAAATTTGATTTTGGATTAGTTCTTGGTGATTTGACTTGGTACTTGTCCCAAGGGTTGTATTTCATTACTAATGGTGTATTTTGGGGTGATTTTGTTGTAGGTAAAACTCCTGTGTGATCTCGGGTCTCGCATCATGGGGATTGGATTCTCGTGGACATGTTTAGTAATTGGTTTTTTGTTAATCTTCCCGTATAGAGTCTTTACAAACTATTTGGGGTTGTTACAAGTTGAGGATAACTTGTTAGTAACTTTTGTTAAACTAATTTATGGAAATTATGTTAGTTTAATTCGTGTTTGTAAAACTTAACATGTGGACAAATGTCGTTTTGTAACCTAACTTCCGCGTGTTTTAAATTGTTTAAATTGGGTTGAATTTTTGGGTGTTACAATGCGTCGATTAGGTTTAGGCCAATATATATACGATAGGCCAAACCGGTTATGAAACCTTAATCAAAATTTCAATTCTATTCATCTTGATTTTCTTGTTAATTCAATCTTGTGATTACTAATTCTGGACAATAATTGGTATCAGAGCTTGGATTCAAACAATCCTCGTTCATAAAAAAAACCTACACGAAAACATACCGTCAAAATCGTCCAAGTCCCATCCGATTGTTGATTGTTTGTTAAAACCAAATAACCACAAACCTTTGTCACTGTTCTCGATTCAAGAAGAAGACCGAGAAGGCCTACTTCGATTGCCGATTAAGAAAACACAGGAACAAACTTGGAGTTTCGTTCTTGAAATCGCAAAATCCTTAATCACCAAGGAGAAGTCGCGAAACAGAAAAGAACAACCCGAACCAGAAATAAAGAGAAGAAACCAATTCTTGATTTTTTTATCACAGTCATCGCATTTTGAGAAGGAAATCGGGAAAAAATAATTAACGATCAAGTTTGGAAGATTGGATTCAAGTCTTGTTGCAACTTTTGATTCAACAAAGGAATTAAAGAAGCAATACAAGTCAGAATCACGTGTAAAGATAACAAAGTTTCAGGTTTGCAATTTCTAAATTGAAATCTGAAATTTTGCCTTAGAATCCAAAAAAAAACCTTGAGATTAGGCTTTGGGATAAACTAGTTTGTTTATTTGTTAAAATCGTGGGAGACATAGACATCACATACCCTATATTTTTTCTAAAGCCACATCTCCAAACACAAGCGTATTGAGACAATTTAAGGAAGTAGTAACCCGTCTAATTTTCAATGCCCAATACTTAAATCTACAAATCATACGTTATGGGTTATATGTATCAAAACCATTTTGGAGGCAAACGGTATTTTGGAGATGATTGAACCAACTGAAGCAACCGAACTGGAGATCAAGAAAGATAAGATCGCGATAGCTATCTATTTCAATCACTGGCGGAAGATCTGATTTTGCAAGTGACAAAGTGTGATAGTGCAAAGCAAATATGGGACACATTGAAGACTAGGCACATAGATGTGGATCGAGTGCAAAAGACTCGTGTACAAACACTCAAATCAGAGTTTGAGATGTTGCACATGAAGGAAGATGACACGATTGATTCATTCACCGCAAATCTCAATAGTATTGTCACCGGGGCAAACGGCCTTGGATCAACATTTGATGAAACAACCCTAGTACGGAAATTACTAAATTCCGTACCGGATAAATTCATTCAAATTGTTGCATCCATTGAACAATACTCGGATCTAAAAACTATGACTCTGGATGAAGCGATAGGAAGGCTAAAGACATTCAAAGAAAGAGTTAAGTTTAAGAAAGGAAGTCTAGTAGAAAATCAAGATAAACTAATGTTTACACATCATGATAATAATTTTGGCTGTGGACAACACTACGGGAAACGAGGACACGGAAAGTTTATTCCACAAAACCATGGTCATGGAAGGTTTGTTTCATCTGAAAGAGAAGAAACTTTCATGCAGCACATGTCCATGAAAAACTTGAATAAAGGGAAGAGATTCACAAAAATATTTTCGAGAAATCCCTCATTGGGTTTGTAGAAATCCCTCATTAGTTGTTCTTTGTATTGATCACCAGTATATATAGTGTTACAGTACATAGGAAAGTAACATAATTTCGATACTCTTAAACAGTAGATACAATGACATTATTTGTATTGTCATATGTCATCCATCGAACTTATGGGCCAAAATCTTTTCAAGAGTGGCTAATATATTTGATAGGAACGTGCATTTATCCAATTTGGTAAAAGTGATAACTCGCTCACGATCAATCAAGAAATGTATAATGCCCTTGTTTTTACATGAAAGTAGACCTTATCCAAAATTATACTCCACGAAGTTGACTTTCTCCTCTCAAAAGAATAGTTTCCTTCTCCTTTTAAGAGTATTAATGCTCTCAACTTAAGATCTCGTAGCACCATTTCCTCGTTCATTTCGAAACATGATAAAAAAATGGGCATTTGCGACCGAAATCACACCGGTCACAGAATTAGCTACCGCCTTCATTCCGGTTGCAAATCAGTCGCAAAAAAGCCGGAAAATAATTAATTAAAAATTTAAAAAATCCATTCACAACTGGTCGCAAAAGTTGCTACTATTTTATTTTGGTCACAAATCGTTCGCGAAAATACAGGAAAAATAAATTAAAATAAAATTCACTCGCAGAATTTGCTATCGTTTCAGTTCGGTCGCAAACCGGTTGCAAAAAACCCGGTCATAAATCCGGCGGTCGCAAACATGTCACAAATTTTGTGACCGAAAACCGGTCGTTGAATCCGGTCACAAAATGGGATTATAGAGGGAGTTTTTGTGACCGATAGTGCAGTCGTAAATGCCATGTTTTCTAGTATTGTACTAAAATACATGTTGTGCAAACAAACGTTAATTTTGGTCTTCAAATAATAAGTGAAGTAACCCTTCATTTATTTATATGTTTAAGATTTTATCACATGTTATTTCATATAGAACTAGTGGTATATTAACCATAATAAAAAAATAATTCAAAAGCACTTAATTTTCTAAAAAAAAATTTTAAATAAAAGTGTACAATTGTTTTATGTTATTGGAGTGTTAAATGTATCAAGTTCACGATCACTTAAAAGATGAAATTCATTATCATCGTCATCCTCATCAACAAGAGCATAAGTTTTTTCGTTTCCTACAATATTAAATAAGAAGTTTTAGTTACCAATAATCATAATATATATTAAAATTACATAAGATAAGTAACATATATAACAAGTAACATTGTGTTTGAGAAACCGGTTCATGCTCTTCCTCACCAAACATGCTATCTATATCATAATTATGAAGTTCTCCTTCCGGCTCTTTTTCAACCAACCAAAATTCCGTATGATTAATACTTTCATAATCAACCGGATCATACAATCTCTCATTATATTTGAGTCTAGAGAAATATTTACCCAAATGTTAACACTTAAAAAGTAATTACAATGTAATAAAAATTTTAAAAAAAATTCAATATAACGTACCTATTTTGTAAACGCAAGTTCTAATGAACAAACACAAAGTCATTTAGTCTTTCATGTTCCAACCTATTTCTTTTTTTTCTTACGAATCCTTTCAAAGACACTCCAATTACGTTCACAACCCGAGGAAGATGTGGTTTGACTTAATATTCGAACGACATAGTTTTGCATTAACGGATATTCTCCACCAAATAATTTCCACCATTCGGCTACAAAAGAAAATGGTTATTAAAACAATAAAAAATAACAAACTAATATAGTTAATAATAACATGAACAAATAAGCCGTGTGTTGTTCCCAGCAAATAATTTTTTTTTGTTTTAAAGTTCAAACAATTTTTTTTATTTAAAATTCAAACCTAAAACCGGTACAACGGTATAACCCGGTATTACCGATAATACCGGCGGTACAACTTACAAACCGTTCTTTCAATTTATCGGGATCAAACTTATCGGGCTAGTGACCGAAACCAGGTTCAACCGGTATTACCGGCCGGTTTGAATCGGTATTTAAAACATTGGCGGTTCATATCACTCTCATCTCTTTCTTGGTGGAGTCGCATGAAGAAAGAGATCAGAATTGTCTGGCGGTGCCAATAAGAAACAAAGCAATTGAAAGAGAAAGTGGAAGACGTGGAAGACGTGGACGCAGCGAAAGGGGATGGATGGCGCATAACAATAATGGCTGATGATCATACTAACGTGGACCCATAACCAAGTGCCAGGTAGCTGCCCGGCACTATTTCCTTCTTTGTTCTTTAAATAGTATATAATTTCAAAACTAAAATTATTCAACCTTACTATTATTTTTTTTATTTTTTTTCACATAAATGGAAAAAATAGCTTGTGACGACGCTTGAGACAGGATTCGAACCCACGCCACACAATTGAGAATGGGACGCGCGAACCATTGGACCAGTGACGAATTTCTTTCTTAGAGCTTATTCAATACACACATATATATATATATATATATATATTATAATAACAAAAAAATAAAAAAGTACTTCTATTGTTCATACCGACAAAATATATATATATATATATATATAGAAGTTTATTTCAGAACACTTAAATATTGCAAGAACAAGGGGAACAAATTTAAATCGTTTATTTTTTTGATCCATGGTAAAAAAAAATTAAAATTTTATACTTCTTACGTACAAATATGTATGTTTATGTACATAAAAAACCATCAAATTAGTTTTTTCATATGTTTTTATATATTTAAAAGTTTCCTACACATGTGTAGGTAAAAAAACCTACACATGTGTAGGCATGTATATAAACGAAATTTGTTCATATTTTTTTGTTTGAATTTCATGAAAAAATAAAAAAGTACTTCTATTGTTCATACCGACAATATATATATATATATAAGTTTCCTACAAAAGTACTTCTATTGTTTATTACATTTATATAATTTTCATATATTTTAAAACCTTTTAACATTGAAAAAATGAATAATTCGTTTGGTTCTGCGTGTTCTACCAATATTTAGTGTTCTGAATTGAACCCTCTCCAATATATATATATATATATATATATATATATATATATATATAAAAGACGTATCAAGAGTAAACCCTCACTTATTGTGTAAACTTGATAAAACTCATCAAGATCAATCAAAATCATTATTTTTATTGTTGAACATCATTATTACACATATACAACGTTATGTTCTTTTATGTATATGTGTAAATTCACATGTGTTAAAAAAATTATACATGTGTAAATTGTAATTATACTATGTATAAGCATAAATTACACATGTGTAAATTTTTTAACACATTTGAATTTACATATATATAAAAAAGAACATAACGTTATATATGTAATAATGTTATGCCAACAATAAAAATAATGATTTTGATTGATCTTGATGAATTTTTTCAAGTTTACAGAATAACGGAGGGTTTACTCAGGGTACAGCCCCTATATATATATAACTCTTTTGTTAATACGCCCCGTCATGTTTCACAAGTTTTTTGGGTTGTTGTGACATGTACATGTACAAAAGGCGAACTTTGAAACATGGAAGAATTAATTAAGGGAGTATGGCATGAGATACTAAGTCAATACCCATTTTTGAGCTTACAACATACAAGTTTGGTGTAAGAGTAGGATCGAGGGTTAACCCGCCGCTATCCAAGGATGTATGATATTTACGGACTATTGGTTGAACCATGCGTGAAATACATTCCATTGATTGAAACACACATACATGTACACCGTATCATATATCTCGAATATTATTATTAGCAATTCACATCATTACATGTGTATGATTTACCTAATTAAGGTGCTAGTGATGATGGGAATCGGGTCCTCCAGGAACTGATCTCTTTGGGTATGTATTCTTTCCACTTGCAACCTCTTTTTCAAATTGTTCCTCAAACTCTCTTCTAGCAATCTCTATTTTCCTGATACCAATGACACAACGACTTGCATAGGACGAGACTAAGAGCATTATAAACAAAACCTGAAACATTGCCCTGCAAATTGAATTCATATCTTTGTAGCTTTCAAATTTGAAGCGATACTAGTGTTTGAATCTTGATGATCATGCTTGCATATAAGTAGGTGTGTACATATAGAGGTCTAAAGTGTTTTCAACTTTTTAGGTTACATAGAAGATGATTCACATGACATCAAAGTTGACAATTTACACGTAGTTTGATGGAGGGATTGGAGATTGAGTATGTAGAGATAAGATCAAGATTCTCCAAGCTCATTGGTGGGATGTTTTGACGTTGATGTTGAAGCTAATCCTTTATAATCTTGAAGGGAATGGTTGATAATTATCAAGGTTTTTGAATATGTTTTTATCGCCTTATACTTTATTAATAAAATTCTAGTGTTTTAAAAATATTGTGATAACATATAATAATCCGTATTAAGTAAGTAGTAAATAATGAGAACAACAATAAAATATAAGTTTAATCAATTTTTTAATCATCTTTTTTTAATCGCAAACAACATTGTTTATGTAAGAACAATATACTGATTTTCAAAATCAAACTATTGAATAGATTACACAATATAAAATTACACCTTGCTACAAATTATGGAAATGATTTATTTTAATAAAAACTAATATCGCAATTCAAAAGGACATAATCGGAGTAATTTTAAAGTGATAATATTCTTTAATTCCACGTAAGAATGCGTGCATGGAATTGGTTCATTCCACGGCATGAATGAGGATCCATTATAACCCTATTGCCCAATTGGTCCAACGGCTATTCAAAATATAACCCATCATTAGGTTTTAGGCATTTAAAAAGAAACTAATAAATAATCTATAAAATGTGTCATCACGAAGACGGATTAAGTTAGGTCATAAAGGTTTTAAAGCATCCATAATAAGAAGATTTTGGCCCTTTTAAAGTGAGTGAAGATAAACCCTTAAGTGTAAAGTGAGTGAAGATAAACCCTTAAGTGTGTGTAAATTATGATATATTGATAATTGTGTGTTACAATAGGGTTACAAAGGGGGTTATATAGGATAACATATTTACAAAATGCTAACTTCTAATATGGCTAATTAAAGTGTGATCTAATATTCCGCGTAAGTTAAGGGCAGGGAGCGACCTGTAGCTTGGAGCATAAGAACATAAATCTTCAAGTCGGTAGCAGCTTTGTGAGGATATCTGCAATCTGATCATCCGTCAATATAAGTCGTACCATAAGTTTTCCTTGTGCTACTTTTTCGCAAAGAAAGTGAAAGTTAATTTCAAAGTGCTTTGTTAAGGAATGAAAGACCAGATTAGCTACAAGATAGGTTGCACCAAGACTATCACACCAGAGAGTGTGAGTAGATTTTGTGTCAATCCCAAGTTCTCTAAGGAGAGCTTCTAGCCAGACTAACTCTGTAACTGTATCTGTCAGAGCTTTGTATTCCAATTTAGTGGATGACCTGGAAACAGTTTTCTATTTTCGCATGGTCCAGGAGATAAGATTAGAACCCCAAGTAGATAGCAAATCCCCCTGGACCAACGGTCATCTGGGCACCCAGCCCAACCAACATCAGAAAAGGCTTTAATATTAGAGGTTCATTACTAACGAAGGAGACTTAGAGTTTGGAACCAGAATTATGTCGTATGAGTAAACCGTGATTAATGGTGCCTATTAGATATCTGAGAATTCGTTTGAGCGCAGTTTAGTGATTATCTAACGGGGCATGCATATACTGACACACTTTGTTGACCGTAAAGGCAATGTCCGACCTTAAGAGAGTAACATACTGTAGTGCACCAACAAGTTTGTCGATACTTGACTTGTTCATAGATGAGGGGACTGTCCTTAATAGATAGGACTTGTGAGGTGCTCACTAGATAAGAGACTAGATTGGAATCTGAAAGGCTAGCTCGTTGAAGCACGTTGATGATATATTTTCGTTGAGACAACATATATCCCGGTCTTAGGGCACAAATTCAACACCTAAAAAGTAAACAAGATCGCCAAGGTTTTTTAGTGCAAAGGCGTGCCTTGGGTGTTTAATGAGTGTATCAACATCTTTGGTGTTGTCACCAATGATGATGATGTCATCAACATAAACGAGGATGTATATGGTTGTGTTCCTACATTTGGATCCTTTAAAGCCGAATTTGTGAAGAGCTTGGGATAACTGATGAAACCATGCCCATGGGGCTTGTTTGAGGCTATATAAATATTTGTGAAGTAAACACACATGATCTGGATTTTTAGGTTCAACGAAGTCTTGTGGTTGCCAAAGGTAGAACGTCTCCTTAAAGTCACCATGTAAAAAGACATTGTGAACATCCAGTTGAGTGTAACAGCAAGAGAAAGAACCACTCTCATGAGGTAGATTTTACAACTAGACTGAAATTTTATAAAAATCGACCCCCGGTTGTTGTCAAAATCCCTTAGCCATGAGATGAGGCTTGTATCGAGTGACCGCTCAATTTTGGTCCTTCTTTAACCTGTACACCCACTTGTAATCAATAACATTAGTGTTAGGAGTATGAGGTACTAAAGATCATGTGCCATTTAACAAGAGCTGAAAATTCGTCGGCCATGGCTTGATGCTACTCTAGATGTTTGTTTGCAATGGTAAAGAAAGTGGGCTGAGGAAAAGATAAAGTAGATGTGGAAACATGATTAGCAAAAGAAATATAAGGAACATGAGGTTTAGAATTTTGACGCATATTTGAAGGACGAAGATGAGGAGTTGTAGGAGGAGATTATGATGAGTTTGAATTAGAAGAGGATGATAACAGATTTTAAGCGTTAGGAGATTGTTGAGGGGTTTGCTGGGAAGATGTAGGAGAGGATGGTTCAGGACTGTTAACGGGTGGCATCGTAAAATCATAAAAGGAAGTATGTATTGGATGGAGGAGGAGGAGGAGTAGTGATTCAGTTAGATGTGGTAAAAGGGAAGTGGTCCTCATTGAAACAGACTATAGATCCCAAAAGACCATGACTCGCTCATCATTCAATCAAGAAATAAACAAGAAACGAAGAATACGGATTAAACCTAAAACACACTTGTATTTATCGAACCAATCTCCACACTATTTACAAATGATGTCATGTATATATACAGACTAATCGACGTTTCGTTTCCTTGAGAACGACACAACCCCAATCAGCTTCTAAATGGTGACTCTTACACTTTGACCCTTAGACTAGACATAATTACATAATAGACACATAAACGTAACTTTAAACTAATTACATTTTGACCCGTTAACTTTTATCCAAACTTGATCACACAATTAAGGCCAACATTCACCCCCTAATTGTTGATCCAAGTTTGAGTCTCCTTTCACATGGTCTTGAATTGCTTAGTCAGTGTTTCGTCTAAAAATTCTGACTTAAATCCAAATGCAAGTTAACGAGACCAACTTGTGATCCCTTTTGATGTGCTTATTTTCCTTTCTGGTACTTTAATTTGATTATTCCCCTTCTAATACTTTGATCTTGATTCCTTCTGGATCCATTAAACTTACTTGGAACACACGTTGCAATCTTAATCAAACTTGCACTTGAACACCTTCTTTATTTCGTTTTGAATAAATTTCTGGGCAATCTGCATATGACCGATCCTTTGGCTTGATAAATCCGGCTTCCTACGGTTGTTGATGCTTAGTGATGATAAGCCCCTTGTGACATATTTTCCTTTCCTTTTCCCTTGTCGACGACTTGGCTACCCGAACTATCCACCAAATCTTAGCCCACCTACATCCTTAGAGCCGCCTGCCATTCTCCCAGGAAGAGAGATAACGAAAACATCTTACTAATTGTCACTTGTTTGTTTATTCGCAATTCCCCGACACTGATGATACCATCACCGGCTTCTTCCCTTTGGTTTCTCATGTCTTCTTGTTTCTGGTCTTTCGAACAACACAATAATCAACAATTCACCTTTGTGTATGATAATTGAAAACGAAGTGTTTTTTTTTCATGTCTCCTTCGGCACATCAAGTAACAACAAATACTCAATTTGTTTTCTTGTTTCTTCTAATTTAATAATCCACCCAATACCAAAAGTTTCACCATGAATTAAAACAAATTGATTCCTGATTGAAGAATTGAACACATGATCTAGATCATTTGATCCTTCGCTCTGATGCCACTATAGATCCCAGGAGACCATGACTCAACCATCATTCAATCGAGAAATAAACAAGAAACGAATAACATGGATTAACCCTAAAACACACTTGTATTTATCGAACCAATCTCCACACTGTTTTACAAATGATGTCGTGTATATATATAACACTCATCGACGCTTTGTTTCCTTGAGAACAACACAACCCTAAATGTGTGTTTCTAAATTGTGATTCTTACACTTTGACCCTTAGACTAAACATAATTACATAATAGGCAAATAAAATTTTAACCCGTTAACTTTTATCCAAACTTGATCACATAAATAAGACCAACACGGACATGGCGGGCAATATAAATCTAATATGTGGTTGGGTCAAAGCATCGATAGTCATGATGTGTAGGAATATAGCCAGAAAGATGCAGTATGTGGGGTGGAAATCCATCTTGTGATAATTGTATGGTCGAAGATGGGGAAAGCACTGACAACCAAAGACCTGAAGAAAGGAGTAGTCGGGAGAGCGTTTGAAAAAATGTTCAAAAGATGAAATTCGAGAAGAAATACCTGAGGGCATACGAATGATGACGTAAACGGTGGTGTCAAAGGGAAAGTGCCAAAAACTTTGAGGAACAAAGAACTGAGCCAGGAGTGTAAGACTAGTTTCAATAACGTGGCGATGTCGACGTTCAATTATGAGGTTTTGTTCACTCGTATGTGGGCATGATAACTTGTGAATGATTCCAAGTGAGGTGAAGAAGATGTGAGATGGAGAAACTCACCATCCCAATCAGTTTGGACATTTTTTATTTTAGAGCTAAATTGACGCTCAACAAAGGTAATAAAATTTGTGAAAGTTGTATAAACATCATATTTGTTTGTTAAGGAAAAATTCACATATGACAAGAAAAATGATCAACACATAGCATAAAATAACGATGTCCATCAAAAGATAACATATGTGTTGGGCCCCAAACATCACAGTATACTAAATCAAGAAAATTAGAGCTATGAAAAGTAAAACTAGGTAAGGACAATTTTTTGATTTCCAAAATCATAAGCAGTACATGAAATGAAAGACAAGTTTTTAGTAATAGGAAGAGAGAAAAACTAAAAACATAAAGTTGAAAAGACGTTGATGTGGATAACCAAGCCTTCTGTGCTAAACAGTGGATGAAGTCTATGTAGCAGAGAAGGCAATCTTATTAAGATACCAAAGTTGAGGATGGTGAAGGGAGTAGAGACCTTGTTCACTAGGGCCGGTGAGCAGGGTAATGCATGTAGACTTGTCCTTTACAACAAAAAAGAAAGAGTGAAACTCAAAGAAGACATAGTTATCTAGATAGAATTTTTGAACCGAAAGAAGATGTTTCTTAATTTCAGGAACATGAAGTATGTTGAAAATAGAAAAGGTTTTGTTAAGAGAGGAAAATCAAGATGAACCAATATGAAGAATAAGAAGTCCATTACGATTGCTAACATGGAGTAAGTCATTAACATAATGTGCCTATGAAATGGCAAGACTTAATCAGTTCGGCGTGACATGGTTATTGGCTCCCGTGTCAGGATACCATGTGGTACTAGCAGTAGAACATCCATCTCCATAATTGGAACGAGTATCGGCAAAGTTAGCTGTTGGATTGGCACGGAATGTAGACGGATCACGATTTAGATAATCACTTGGGATATGTCCATTGCCACACAGTTGAAGGAACCACAAACCATGTTCTGAGAGGATGCCTAAGAGAATTGACTGTCACCGCGTCCTCTATTGTTACCACGTGAGAGACCACGACACATCCATGATTGCTTTTTTCACGATTGTAGGGTGGACAATAGTTGTAAAAGGCTTAAGGAGCAACAGTGTTGGGTAGAAGTTGAAAAAAGCCATGTTGAGAAGCCATTTACTAAAGCCAGCAGTTGTTGTGATGGCTGAGATTGGATAGTAGAATCTGATCCAGATGGGGTACCTGTAGTGGCAGTAAATACAGATGTAGTACCTGGTTGTTAAGGCTTTGTAACCATGTAGTTATGATCATTGAGAAGATAATAGAGCTCATTTAACGTCATTGGAGAAGAGCGAGCAAGGATAGTGGATTTGAGTCCGTTATATTCCTCACATAGCTCGGAGATAACAAAAAGAACCAGCTCTTTGTCTTTGACCGATTCACCAATGTTGGCAAGAGCGGATGCATACTCCTGTGCATGACTCAAATAAGTCGTGTCTTATCCCCTTCACCTGAAGCTTAAAAAGTTGAGTCTTAAGTGAATACTCTTGTGAGGCAATGTGTGGAGCATAGGCACGTGCAAGTGATTCCCAAAGTTCACGAGTTGTGGTGCCTTGAACATGAGAAAATGATGCCTCAAAAAGTGTGGAGATATGATCATCCGAACATGTGCATCATTCGAGAGCCAAGCGAGATAGCTAGGATTGACTTTCAAGGTTGTTGTTGTACAAGATCATGTTTCCAGAGTTTAGTTTGGATAAGGATTTGAACCATCAATATAGAAAAAGAAGTTATTGGTGATCAGAAATGGCTCAATCATTGTTTTGTAGTAGCTATAGTTCGTTGGAGAGAGAGTGAAAGCAAAGTTATGTGAGTTGTGGGAAGCTTTCTCAGCTAATGTAAATGCAGTGATAGTGGCCATTGAGACTACAACCTTTCACGTAGAAAACTTGCGCACGAAACAAGAAACTTTCATGTGAAACAATAGAGTATCGTGCGAAACAATGGACTTTCATTCGAAACTGTTGTTCGTACGAAACATGTAACTTTCGTGTGGACTTATATACCAAAGTTGTGACTTTCGTGTAACTGTAATGAGCGAAAGTTATAACTTTCTCTTGCCTGTAACTTCCATGTGGAACTAATGCATGAAATTTGTGACTTTCGTGTACAACAGATTAGGGTTTAAACCTAACATTCTTGGTGAGGCGGCAATTGTAGAAAGCCAATGGCGGCTTGTTGATGATGACAATGCTTGCAGTGATGTTTGATGTGGTTGTTGTTGACAGTAGCAATGCGTGTGACATTCGATGACAGCGTTTGTAACGAAAATTGTATTCTAAAAGAATATAAAGTCCAAGGTTAAATGTAACATTCCTGATTTTCATGTACTCGATTCTAGTACAATAAACATTATTTCAGTTCTATACCTTACGTTATATTCTAATTTCAGGTTTTCATCCACACAATTCCATAATTTCCTTTTTATTTATTTTCACACACATTTTAAATCAATTCTTAAGATTTCATGTTCTTACAATTAGTCTATAGGTACATATATTTAAATAGTGTAATATATATATATATATATATATATATACTTACAAAGTTTTGGGTTGAAAACCCCCCCTCTAAACGTTTGAACCCTTAAGTATATTGAACTCACAGCTTAACCCCCACCATAGAATTGAACCTTTTCACCCAATTTTGACCCACCTTAACTTATTTTGACTATTAAAAGTCAATAAGTCCAAATTCTTGCAAAACCCGATGTTAGTTGGTCAAACACGATGGTTACAAACTTGCTATATAAGTGTAGTTAATTTCCAGTCATTTACCAACCCAAATATGGGACCAAATTAATAAATTTCATTCCTTGGAACCAAACTCCCATGAATTTGACTAACAAAAGTCAGACAAACCCAAATATTTGCAATTCAGGGTTGATTTTGATCAAACCGTATGATAGGAGACTTTCCTTTCGTGCGAAATCGATCCTAGGCCCTTCCTAAAACCAAATCACGACCCAATTGAACAAATTGCGCGGTCAGAATCGTAATTCAAAACAAGTTGGACTGGTTTGACTATCCAGAGTCAAACCGAGTCTAAATCATTACCAAATAAAGAAATCTAAACGCGTTCAATCACGTAAATCACGTATGAACTAATCCCGCATGTATCCAGACCACATTTGCGACCCTATACGTTCCCAATCAAGTGAAGTGACGCGTAATCAGTCCCGTATAGCTGTTATATCCAACCTTTAATCGAATCGTGGGATTTAGATAGAATTAGACGAATTAATACACCCTCACACCTTCGCATACTCTCATACAAACACTCTGGAACCCGTATTGCATTCCATTTCACCTCTGTCAATTGATCGAACACCAAGAACATAATTTCTAATCTTGTAGTCGTCAGCCTTCAGTACTCCACCATACCAGGTAATGTTTAGTTTGTTGGAGTAGTGTTTGAGTCCTTGTCTTTAGCCCCATATCAATTCGGGCTAACAAAAACCTATCGAACTCAAATGGAATTATGGTTCATAGCCAGTTCATACGTTTGGGAGGATTTGGTTTGATTCACAGGTTCTATTAAAATAAACGAGATCCTTGGCTCAACTGGTAAGACCTTGCACCACGAGCTAAGTGGCGTGGGTTCGAAACCCACAACCCGGCCCTTTTTGCGCGTTTACCAGCCTGAACCCGGTCCCCTTCCCAGTAACATGCTATCACAATTTCAAACCGGACTTATTATGTGGACTTGTCCCCTGGTCCAGCGGTAGCACTTTGGTCCTCCCTAGAACCCACCCGGGTTCGATCCGGGTGGTGTCTCTTTTTTTTTAAATTGTTTTTAACAGCCCACTTCTTTTATAAAATTTTTTTTTTTTTTATGAAACCCAACCTTAATTAGATCCAATTTAAACCACAATTTGTATCAAGACTTTTATAAAACACTTTATCATAAAACAAATTTTATTAAACACTTCTTATTATATATATTAGGGTTTTAAAACTCTATTTAAACAAATAAAATTTTTCTAAATATAAATATATATTTTCCATATTTCGTAAAAGAATATATTATTTTTAATGATAAAGAAATAGATGAATTTATTAATTATTTGTATATATATATATATATATATATATATTTTTCTTTCATTTACAATCTACTTAGAGTTTAAATTACAATTAGTATAATTTCTAAATTATATATGCTAATATATAATTACACTATATTTTGTCACATTTTTGTAAGTAAATAAATAAAATAAATTTATTTATTTAAATTATATTTGAATAAATATAATTCTACACTACCTTTCTAAATAAATTAATAAAAAGGATTTATTTATTTAATTTATTTAATTATTCAAATTAAACCCTAAAACATTTATTATTAAAACCATATACTTCAAACTTATATTTTTTTTTCTTTTCTCTTCATTAAATTTCCTATTCAAATACAAACATAAGCACAACCCGTTCATGATATAACACAAACCCTTTGTACAAGTCCCTATACTCGATCCCGTTGAAACCCTAGACTTACATTAGACCTTGCGCACAACATTAATTCAACTCTATACATTTGCACTCTAGGTCGAACCCAATGACTTACAACACACTGTTGCAATCTATTCTCTTGTGCAACCTACATCTGTGATACAAGTGAGTCTACATAACCTCTTTTCATTTTTGTACATTTTGAGGTGAACATGATTTACATTGAAACTATTTGCAATATTTCACAATACAATTCTACATTATGATTTCATGTGACTATTTGTGCATTATGATTGAATGCTATGAGTTAATACTACACATACATGACGCAACTCGTACAATCATTAACTCCGTACAAGTCACGGTTAACAAAGATAGATCTATTGAGTCTGATAAACCCACCCGGGTAGGGTGTTTGTTACCGACAACACATCAGGATAACACTAGGTGTTATGCCCTATATTAGGATAACCTGCGGGTTATGCCCTTCAGTCACAAGATTTGATTGTACACTTAGTATAACTATAGATTCTCCATAAGTGCCTTATATGCCATGTATCATATGAATTGTATAAAACATTTTGAAATCGTTGTTGTGATGCCAAAACTTATGTATGCTCACCAACTTTTTAGTTGACCCTGTTTTTAAATTATGTTTCAGGTACAAACAAATGAGTTGAACAAGTTGCTTTCACTTAAGTTTGAGGACCTAGGTAACTAAATTGTGAACTCATTATGTATTTTCAATTTCTTGTAATTGTTTGGATTTTGTATGGTTTAAAACGAAATAATTTAATATATTACAATTTAGCCAAGCATGTGCTCATGAACAGTCTACATGTCCCGCTCCGACATTTCCGCCGTCGGTTGGGGTGTGATATTAAAAATGAAAATTTTGAAATTTGGACAGATATCGGACCGACATCATCCTCCCCATTGATCCGAAGTAAGCCGAGGGTCAGATATCGGACCGATATCAGTTGGATAATGGTCTGATAACCATCATTGCGCCGCAATTCCTACCGCTGACACGTGCCCTATGACTCAGCCCTAAATTTTACACGTGTCTCGATAACGGACCGACATCTATGTGCATAGCAGTCCGCTATGTGCTCAATGATGTAAGGTCAAATACCCAATTCTTAAGTGTCGGTTTTGTATAGTTTTATGCGTTTTACTTTGTATATAGAGTCAGTTTAACGTTGGTATTTGTGTCTGAGTCTATTACAGGTTAAAGGTGCTAAATGATCGGATAACGAGGCATAATGGAGAAGGCATTAAAGCACAGGGGGTGAAAGTGTAAAATACCAAAGTTTCCTGGAAAGTCAAGTCTTCGCGGTACGCGAAGACTGTGAGAGAAAATCTCGCGACACGTGAGGAGAAGAAAAACAGGCCCGACTAAATTGTTCTTCGCGCCACGCGAAGAACTAGCCAACGAATTTCACGACACGCGAAGGGCCTGCGATTCAGGAAAAAGCCCTAAATTCTAATTAAAAGGAAATCCAACCCTAATTCGTAAAAAACTTTCATTCAGACGAATTTGGAGCAACTAGGGGCGATTTTCATAGGCAAGAGCAGTTCCGGATGAAGTATTGAAGATATGCTCGCGTGTCTGACAAGCATGCGTGGCTAAGCTGCGTGTGGCTTCCTCCCGGCGGATGGTTCGTTTAGGTTTTTGTGTTTGATTCAGTTTGTTTATGATTGGGTCTTGTTAGTTTCTGACAATAACTTGATAGATTGATGTATTAGGTGATTTAAACAATTTATGTTGATGCTTTGAGTTTTCTCATTTACAATCATGTTCGGTTGATGTCAAAACCTAGTAGCAGGGTTGGGTGACTAAAGGGGGTAACTTGGTATTCATAATTTGGGTGATTGAATTGTACTGGTTTGTGACGAAACTAGTGGTATAGGTTTTCTGACAAAGAATCTGTCTTCAATTACTGTTTTAACTGATTTTCCAACACTATGTATATGTGGTGTCCATTGAACAACTGAATTTTACCTAAACCTAGAACTTGAAGTTTAGAGGGAGTTACATCTTTATTTGATCTGTGTTTCATTCTAATTTACTAATCTAAGCAATTTAACTTTCCACTGATTCCCTGTGGATTCGACAACCCTACTTCCCTGTCTACAGTCCAAGGTAGATAAGTAGTAGATTTTATAAGTGTTTTTTATTGACATTGACACCGCGATCAAAATGGCGCCATTGTCGGGGAGTCGGTGCGCTTGGTTTTATTGCTTTAGTTTAGTTGTTTTTCTGGTTTAGTTGATTTTGATTCTTTAAAACAAAAAACCCCAAAAATATTTTCTTCTATTTTATTTTTAGTTTTATTTCTTTGTTCAGAACTACTTGGGTGTGCTATTTGTGCAGGTCAGCATGGACAGGCATTATCAGAATGACCAATATTACTATGAGCCGTGCAGTAACTGTGGCATCACTGGCCACTGGGCTCAAGATTGCCCAATATATAATCAACATGGTGGTGGTTCTGAGTATCAAAGCTATCAGGAAGATTACAATCAAGATTACCACTCGAGCAGGCCACCTGAACAAGACAACTATCACTCTGAATTGGATGTCATCCGGTCAAATATGATGGATCTGGCCAAAGTGGTGCATGAAGTGGTGAAACAACAGGAGAGCCAGGCAAAGCATCATCAAACCTTGTTAAATCAAGTAGTACACTTGGTCGAGATAGTTGCAATGCTCGTCAAGAATCAGGTAAGCCTTGTAGTGCACATCAATATTCAAGTGCTGAAACTACCAACAGTGCACACCTCAATGTTGTAAATCTTCAATCCTCATTTGAATTTCATGTTCTTGAACAAACTCCACCACCGGTTGTAGGGAGAGTGGTGGAGCACAGTGAGTCCAACTCTGACCCTAATCAGGATCTTATTTCACAAAATAACCTGAAAAATAATAATGTGAATAAACCTGTAAAAATACCATTTCCTGGTACTTTAATCAAACCGGTTCAAAAATAAAAAGAAAGTGATCCAACAAAGGATGAACGATGGGAAAAGTTTGAAAAGCATAAAATCAATTTGCCATTTTTAAAAACGCTTAAACAAGATCCTGATAGTGTTGAGTGCTTGAAAGGTTTGAGTACCCTAAAACGCCGGCACAAATGTCCCAAACAAGTAAAGCTGAGTGTTAGTGTGAATGCCGTATTTAAGGGTACCCTTCTCCTGAAACTCCAAGATCCAAGGGCACATATTATTTCTATACAAGTAGATGAAATTACACTAGATAGAGCATTGCTGGATCTTGAAGCATTTGTGAGTATAATGCCAGGGAGTCTGTACGATCAGCATGATTTTGGTCCGTTACAGAGAGTTAACACCACTGTGGTGTTGGCTGATCAGACTCCCGCACATCCTCGGGGGATTGTAAAGGATGTGATTGTGAAGGTAAAGGAGTTTACTACCCGGTGGATTTCTTGGTATTGGATTGTGTCAATAACATAGAACCAACTATTATTTTGGGTAGACCATTCTTGGCCACTACTCAGGCAAATATTAACTGTGCTGAGGGAACGGTAAGGATGAGGTTTAGGGCTTAGAAAATGAGTCTTAAAATATTTTTAAACTTGCCAACCCTGAAAGCTAACAAATGTGGATCACCTGAAAAGGTGAATCACACAGTCGAGAATACTTGTTTTGTAAGTGACAGGTTAACTGAGCGGAAGGATAGAGAGACTCCAGACAATTGGAAGAAGAGGGTCAAAAAGAGAAGGCGGAAAGGGAAGAAACCGTTAGTTCAAGATGCAGAGCGGGAGTTGTTTGCCTTGTTTGTGCAAGCATGGATGAAATTTGATAAGGGAGGAACCTAAGTGTGGGGAAGGAGGATTGCAAGCATCCCACCCGACCACCATAATGGCATTAAGGTACACCGCGTCTGGCTGAAGACGTTAAACTTAGCGCTCTTAGGAGGCAGCCTAAGGTATGTTTGGTTTTGTTTTTTTTTATTTTTAGTTAAATAAACGTTGTGGGTGTGTTCCCTAGAAACCCTCACGAGACTTCACTCGTCCACTCGGGCTACCGAGGGGTTTAAAAGGCTTGATGCATACGCAAAATGCATCCGTGATTCCTACGAAAGTGAGTTAGGTTTTTATTTTCGTTTTGTGTGTTTTTGTGTGTGAACCGGCCAAGTGTGGGGAAGTCACATGGATTATCATTCACGTGGGGTGCAAGTGAGGTCGTGTGCGAGTTTTCGGATGAAGGAACAAAAATTGGATTTTGAGTTAAAAAATTTTCTAAGTAAAAAAAATGCCATAAAATTTATGTGAACACTAGGTCTTCGCGTGTTCACGCCACGCGAAGACCTCTCCTCCAAGTTTCGCGACACGCGAAGGAACAAAGTCAAAGATCGGTCAACTTTCACCTCTTCGCGCCACGCGAAGAATTCCTCCCAGGTTCTCCCGACACGCGAGGAACCAAAATTTTTTTTTATTTTTTTTCTATTTTTTTTTTTTTGTAATTTTTAAACCGTGTCAGTCCGTCGAGTCTTTTATTTTTATTTAAGTCTTGTTATTGAGTCGATATGATGTTTGTGGTTTTGTTTGAGCTTAATTTTGCAGGTTTTGATTGATCCACCCGTACTCAATCTCCATTCGGGTGGTGATGCCCGACTTTCCCTTGCTTCTTTTGTACAAGGAAACCCGGGTAGCATCTGTGGAGCACGATCGCGAATGAAATGATATACGATTTTCTTTTATTTTTGTATTTCTCTTTCGTTTTTTAGTCGCTCTTCTTACATTGAGGGCAATGTAGAGTTTAAGTGTGGGGAGGGGAAACTAAGTCTGTAGTCAAGAAAAATTCAAAAAATCCATAAAAATTAAAAAAATTTAAAAATGTCCCTGTATTAGAATTTTGGCAACTTTGCTTGTGTGAAATTGAAATGAATAATAATAATAAAAAGCGCGTATAATTTGTAACGTTTTGGTAGACTCAACCGACTTTTAAGAGTTTAAATATCTTGATAGTGTATCTAGGTTAAAACGAATAATTAATTCAGGATATCTTGAGGGTTCTCATCTTAGGGGTGTCGGTAAGGCCGAAACTGTCGATATAGGGTGATAGGTACCTCTATAAACAATAATTTATATGTTTTTTGAAATCTTTGGCACACCGCTTTCTTTTTATGAAAATAAATTCGAAAGTTGGTGGCGCCCGCATTCCATACATCCACTATTGCATGAGCTTGAATTAATTACGTTGAAAGCTTGAGTTTTGCCTACGTGTTACCCTCCGGGTTACAAGCTTGGTTGAAACGCCCATGGGCAGACTCTTGTAATCAATTATAGATGATTAAGCGAGACTTATGTGTTACCCTCCGGGATGACAACCTGGTTGAAACGCCTCTAAGTTAAGTTTTTGTTCTTCATTGCTTAAAAACTACAGCTTATGTGTCACACGTCGAGTTCCAGCTTGATTGAAACAACAATGAGTTAGGTTTATTCATATAAGTTAATAAAAGCTCAGATCATTCATCCATTATTCCATAATTCACCTGATTTTGAAAACTTATAGATTAGTGTTTATAGTGGTGGGAAATCTATATGGTTTAACCCGTACCTAAACATGACCTTGAGGTGGGAGTAGTATGAGTCGTAGCTTTCTGAGTGTGAGAGCCATAGATAGACTGTTGCTTGGTAATGTATAATATATTAGATCACAAAATTGGGGGCTCGAGAGTCGGTGGTTGAGTTTAATCGGATCGAAATACCGATTGTTACAATTAACATGTATGATATTTATGTTGTGTGAAGTGCAAGTTTTTCCGATTATGATTCCATTGCATTATTCTTTTTTGGGACGCAAAATGTTAAGTGTGGGGATGTGATGTATGGTCAAATACCCAATACTTAAGTGTCGGTTTTGTATAGTTTTATGCGTTTTACTTTGTATACATCCTCACGCCCCCTTCACGCATGAGGGGGTGGTGTGCTATTCACCTTCATGTCGTGAAGGCCCTCACGCATACCCTCGCGTGAGAGTATATCTCTTATCCTTAGAGAGTGAAATAAAGTAAAGGCTTTTGACACTCATGTAACAACCTACTCTGAAATTGATAGGTCTTAATTTCATATTTTCAAAAACAACCGACTAATTAGTTTATAAAAGTCACTTCCATCTTAAAACATACACAACATATATACTATAGAAATACATAGTTAAATTTGTCAAATATATTTAACATTATGACTTTATTCTTCTTCAAGAGGTTGTTTTATCCATATAGAACTCACATACGTACAATCCATCCCGCCGACATATGGTACGCCCATTTAGGTGTAATTCGGGAGTAGACCAGGCCCTTTTGGGCTTAGGAACCCTCCTAGCTCCGCGTATGGTACGCCCATATCAGCAAATATTTAGTATACCTTGTTTTTTTTATTATTCTAACCCGTATTATTCTTCACGCGGGTGAGGAGAAGAATTGTGGGTGTTGGGTGGGTCCCCCATTATGGGTATGGGTGTTGTGTGGGTCCTCAATGGTCAAATATGTGGTATTTTACTCACTTAGGTATTTCCCTTACCAAGTGAGACCCAAGTGAGAAACATATTACACTGATATGGCGCCCACGTGGCATAAAAGGTACTCTCACTTGGCTCTCCCAAATGAGAGTATACCACATACTCTAATAAAAGCCGCCCCTGATCCGAACGTAAATAAATAAATTTTATCTGTGATTTTGATCCAACAACTTATAATTCTCTTTGTAGCATCAAAACGCAAAGTCAACCACCCCTAAAATATGAAGGTCTGGATAGGAATATTTCCATAGTACGAGGGGCAAAGAAATACTTACCGTGGATATATTAGCAGTCTGAAGAGGCGGGAAAATCGTCATAAACCCTAGTTCGGATAGAGCATCTGGAACTATTCGCTTCAATTTCTTCTTAATTTTTCAATCAATCCACGGAGATGGGAATAAAGGTTGTTATTTACACAATTTAACTATCTTTTCTTGTTGTTACATTTCAATTTAGGCAATTTGAAGTTTTTCTGGAAATTGTTTCTAATTTTTTGTGATTAGGGTTTAACGAAGCTTCTAGCGGATAATGCCCCGAAGTCCATGAAAGAGCAGAAATTCGAAAGTTATTTCGGTCGGAAAATCGCCATTGATGCTAGCATGAGCATCTACCAGTTCCTGGTACCTAAATTCCGTGCCCCAATTTTTTCCAATCGATCATATATGACCTTGCAAATTTTGTACCGTGTTTACCAATATTTTGAATTGCTGTAGATCGTTGTGGGACGAAGTGGAACAGAAATGCTGACCAATGAGGCCGGTGAAGTGACTAGGTAACTATTGATAATATGTGTTTCGATTTTGCGAGTTAAGTGCGTTTATTCGCGCGAAAACTTGGTTTATGTTGGGCTAGCTCCCTTGTCAAGTTTTTGTATGTTGTTAGGGTAATAGGATGAATCTTAAATCTTTCGTAAAAGAACACATTGAGGTTTAAGTTTACAATTGATCGTATATATGACAGTCATTTGCAAGGGATGTTCAATCGGACGATTCGGCTTCTGGAGTCTGGATTGAAGCCAGTGTAATTCCAATTTCTCTCTCAATTTGATGTTGTGTAAAATGAACAGTTTTTGCATTAACAAGTGTTTTTTTATTTTTTTTATTTTCTCTCTATAGCTATGTTTTCGATGGGGCACCGCCAGATCTGAAGAAACAAGAGCTGGCAAAACGGTAATTTGATTCTTGTTCCATGCCCAGATGATGTTTAGAAGTAATATCAATAGTTTGGTGTAAGGTTTAAATGGTGTTGTTATGAAATAGTTACTCAAGGAGAGAAGATGCAACAGCTGGCTTAGATGAGGCCATACAGGTAAATTAAGCATATTTTCTGTCTTAAAAAGGCATTTGAATGTTTGATTGTTGCTTTCACTCTATTTTTTCAATTAATCATTTTTTACATATTGTTTTTCCTGCTATTTTAGGCTGGCAATAAGGAAGATATCGAGAAATTTAGTAAACGTACAGTGAAGGTAAGTAACAGTTTATGCGTAAGGTGCAATGAAATGAGAAGTTAAAAGAAGTTCATTGATTAATTTTTTTTATTCCAGGTGACTAGACAACATAATGAGGATTGCAAAAAACTTCTCAGGCTTATGGGAGTGCCTGTCATTGAGGTAACATTATTAATTAAAAAAAATAAATTACGCATGTGTAGTCAAAAGATAATAACTTATTATTGTTTGTCTTGGATGTGTATTTATGTAGGCTCCATCTGAAGCAGAGGCACAGTGTGCTGCCCTTTGCAAAGCAGATAAGGCATGTATCTTTGTCTATATGCCAAAAAATTCTTTTTTTTATGGTTTCTTTTTTACCATTTTACACATCTGTAGTATTTAATTTGAGTATAACCGGACGTATTAAGTCACACATTAACTTATTCATATTGTTTGTCATGTAACATACGACCCGTCTCAGGTCTATGCTGTTGCATCCGAAGACATGGATTCTCTTACTTTTGGAGCACCCAAATTTCTTCGTCATTTAATGGATCCAAGCTCAAGAAAGACCCCTGTGATGGAGTTTGATGTTTCAAAGGTGCTAAATTTAACAAAATAAATCGCAATTATGGTCCGTTAATATGGTGTAACATTGAGATCTTGATTTTATCAGGTTTTGGAGGAACTCAACCTTACAATGGATCAATTTATTGATCTGTGTATTCTATGTGGGTGTGATTATTGTGACAGCATTAGAGGTAATACATAATTTCCATGATCACACTTTCAAATTAAGCTCATTGTTAATGTAATATTGCAAGGATCACTGTTTCGTACACTCACTACATACACCACTACTTTCACTACAAGTTTTTTAGTTTTGTAATAATATGTTTTTTGTTAAATCTTAGGTATTGGTGGCCAGACAGCATTGAAGCTTATCCGCCAACATGGCTCAATAGAGAGTATTCTGGAGAATATAAACAGAGAAAGGTTCTCTATTTTTCTAGTTGGTCTTTCCTAAAGTTGTCGTGTTGCTGTGAAATTGTCTGTCAGAAGTAATATCCTTTAGTTATAGTGTTCTTACAACATTTATGCAGATATCAGATACCTGATGATTGGCCATATCAGGAGGCCCGGCGCCTTTTCAAAGAACCTTTGGTCTGTGATGATGATGAGCAGCTTCAAATTAAATGGTCTGCTCCAGATGAAGAAGTGAGTCTATATGTAAAAAAGACATCAGATTTCAGATCATGAGCTGGTTTTATTTGTTACCGTATTTTAAATGTTTATATTTCTTTGTTTTTATTGTTCATTTTCAGGGCTTGTTAAACTTCTTGGTGACCGAAAATGGGTTCAACAGTGACAGAGTCACAAAGGCATGGCTACTAACATTTTTACTCAATTCTTTTCCTTTTATCCTTTCACATTTTTTTCATCTCTCTTCACTCACTACACACATATATCATATATATTTGTAAACTGATTATGGGCTCTAATATTAGGCAGTAGAGAAAATAAAAGCTTCCAAGAACAAGTCTACACAGAACCGGTAAGAAAACAACTGAATCATTTATTCAAGTGATTTTTCAACTCTGAATTTCTGACTTCTCTCTCTCTCTTCAATCAGATTAGAATCGTTCTTCAAACCAGTGGTTAGCACGTCTGTTCCCATTAAAAGAAAGGTAAGATTTCATTTAAAATTAGTTGAATCTTCTGCTGCACATTGCATGTTTCTTTTTAGTGGTTATAAGTTTATAACCAAATTTAGTCGACAGTGATTTTCCATGGTAGTAGGTTCTTTAACTCAATCATGCCATTGATTCCTGTATACCATATGAAACAAGTAGAAAACAAACCCTTGATGCTTGTGGTTAATTTGGAAAGTAACCATAATCCTGTATAATCCACCATAATTTTGAGTGAACTGGCTGTCAGGAAACTAAATGCATTCTTGGATCTCCAAAACCAGTAATCAAGAGTAAGAAATTCACTCAAGCGTCCTGTTGGATCATAAGCAGCTTTAGTCCTCCAGTTCTAGGTGTGCGTTTCAGGCACCCATTGATGGTATCAAAAGGTGTCTGCTTTGGGACATGAAGCTGAAATGGTGAATCTTTAGAATTGAGCCCTGCTTATTATTATTCCTATTTGATAGATACTTCCATAACCATGTTATGTTTCTCAATTCAGCACCTGAAAGAGATTCATCTTTTTAAATTTCAAGATTCTTGAACCAGATAAATGATTTAGAGAATAGTCTGTCCACCTATTTAAGTAGAAGGGTTACATTTCATAAATGCAATGCACTTTCTATTTAAGTTGAAACACCAATTTGGAACCAACAGTAACCGAGTGGGATATACCCGGAACCAATCTGCTTATCTTTCATTTTTTATTCAATCTTTGAATCAAATTTTGATTATTGTTATCAAATTGATTGCACTGAACTGTGTAACATAAGATGTTTCTTGTGCCAGGAAGCAAATGAGAAGGCTGCAAAAGAACCAGCCAACAAAAAGGCAAAGGCTGGAGCTGGTAGAAAAAAGAAATAGGTTTAGTTCCCTATTATTGTGGGCCCCAGCTGCATAAATGTGATCAATTTGGATTAATATCTTCTTTTTGAGAAAAAATCAAACTGCTTATTGTACTTGTTTAGAATTCTCATGTAATGTTAAGAATTTATCAGGTTTTTTATATTAGTTTTGTTTTACAACTACAACTGATGTATCATGTATCTTTCCACTGAAACAGCTGGTTTAAAGTTTACATGTATTCCTATTTGTCCCACCAATGTGACAACTATTGTACTCAAAATTAAGCTTTTAAACCATAGATTACAAAGACAGGCAGTTTAATTTATAACTATTTGTACAAAATGCAGCAAAAGTTGCCATTTCAATCTGTTGAAAAACCACAAACTCAATGTAATCTTATGGGCACAACTATAAAGCTAGGTTTAACAAAATCCAATGGTTCACTCTTCCAAACAACATAAACATGTTAACCAAGAGGAACCTTGGTGGCTTGGTGCACCAGGCTCAAGTTGCCCTTTTGTAATCATATATAGCAAATGCTTAATACCACATGATATCCTCAGTTTGGGGATCCCTGAAGCAAATCACTCTTGCTTTTAGCTTTCTTCATTTTGGCTTTGACCCGTGACTTTGACACGAGGGTTTGAACTGTGTTTATGAAATTACCGACTGCCATAATTATCAGAAGGATCCCACAAGTAACCACCTGGTGCCCGATAAAAACACATTTTTCAATCATACAAATGTTCTAATAACAGAAAATCTGTATGGTGAATAATTGAGAAAGAAAATGCGATTATGGGATCAATATGTAATGCAACTGCTATAGTTAATGGTTTTTTACTTTACCTGCCACTCGGAAGAGACACCAACCACTGCGATTTTCAGCAATAGCAGACCCACATATGCTTCAAAAGCCTATGAAGAGAAAACAAGCAGGTGGTAAGAAGAGAAAACAAGCAGGTGGTAAATATAACTGCACAACCTAATGTGGTATTCACACACTTGAGGTTTTGGAGCTTATTATCTTATTATTGCGACTTAATAATCAGTTTTTAATGTTTGTATAAAAAGATTCTGCTTTCTAATTGGCTTTTAAGGTAAAATAAGATGACTTATTTGCCCCCTTTTTAGCCTAATTTTAGAGACTTCTTTTCCATCTCTACCTTTTTCATAAAACATAATTTTTTGTTTTATCTATTAATTTTTTACTTTACCATAATTTGACAAACATTTAAGCATTGCATAACAACAGAAGCATCCCTACTCCTTGTGATAGGGTTAAACCAGAATTGGAGAAGAAAAGCTAAGAATTAGGAGAAGAGAATAACTCAAACAATCTGATGATTTCATTCATGATTCGATACCAAATATATAATCAAACAAAATACTAAAGACACCCCCAACTAACAATAATAGCCACTAACCCCCTTAACCTAATTGACTAAATAATAATAAAAATAAATAAAAATAAAATGTAACAATACTCCCCACTTAAAAACATTCTTGACCTCAAGATTCACAAATTAACAGAAAAAAAATTGCAACATCAATGGACACTTTAGGTTGACCCGTTCCACGGTGGACGCCATTCAGTTCGTCCAATGGCATTCGGAGTTGTGTCAATGAGACGCCACGGTGGATGTCATTCACGTCTATCGGTTGCATCTCCTATCGGTGTCGATTCTTTCTTTGCGAACACCGGTTTCGTCGTCTGCTTCAATAGGCTCAGAACCACTGATGGTGCGGTTTTTGGAATTGGTACGGGTGTAATTGTTAGCGGTCGTTTTGGGTGCCGGTTTGGGGAGGTTGAAGGGGTTGCTCGCGTAGATTTTTGGGCAGTTTTTGGTGCAACTTTGATGGATGTTACGGGTTGTGGGACTATTTTAGGTGTAGGCGGAACAGGTTGGGAATCGGTTTCTTGGCTAGATTTGGTGTAGACGACACATGTAGTGTGGATGACGCGGCTGAAGATTGTTTCTACTTCGATCCGGTTGGATCCAATCCTAATGCCAGCATTATCTGTTCCTGTTGTTTCATCACTTGCTCCTGTTGTTTCATGATGGCGGCTAGGGTTGCCCGGAGGTCAGAAATCGCCTTGTCATGATCCTTGAGAGCCTTGTCTTCATCTTGATTACGGGTGTTCGTCATGGTAGCGGTAGCGAATCCGATTAGGATCGCCTGGAGAAAGCTATGATACCCTTGATTGGGTTAAACCAGAATTGGAGAAGAAAAGCTAAGAATTAGGAGAAGAGAATAATTCAAACAATCTAATGATTTCACTCATGATTCGATACCAAATATATAATCAAACAAAATACTAAAGACACCCCCAACTAACAATAATAGCCACTAACCCCCTTAACCTAATTGACTAAATAATAATAAAAATAAATAAAAATAAAACGTAACACCTTGAGTGAGATTTTGATGTGTATGTTTATAACAGCAGAAGCATGCCCATACACTATTCCCAACCATTATATAAAAAAATGCATAAATTGATGTTTCTAAATTTAAATCATAAATTGATGTTTCTAATATAAAGATGTTTATAAAAATACTTTTCTAAAAAATATAGTATTAATACTTTGAATAACCAACATATTCTTACTGATACTAAATCCCAATACAAACCCTTTTGGGAAAAAGGGGGCATAATTTAGTCAGGAAACATCAACATTACCAAGTAAAACAGCCTGAAGGTAACAATATAGTTTGCAAAAAAACACAATTCTTTAGAAGGCATAAGTAATTTTCCAAATTATTCAGCAATTCACCTGCAAGATGAAGAGTATGGGGTATAACAACCATAGTTGACCTGCTACTCCAGCAGTTTCTCCCCACACAACATCCATTCTTCTAGCCTACAATAAAAACAATAGTCAACTTTATGATTTTAGGGTCAATTTTACTCCTAGTAACAAGTATCTTGCGTGAAACCCCATAATTTAAAGAATATAAGAGAACCTATATGCTTTAAACAGGCTTTCTTTTTAGTTCATGCCAAAATACTTTTTAAAAGAAAACACCTTTCCCAGTGCGATACGAGTATAGAGCCTCTGGCGTTGGTATCTGTTCTGTAGAAGCATTGCAATTCCTTGCATGATTGCCCATTTGAGAAACAATTGTATACCTTTCTGCAACAAGGTGAATATACACAACTAAAAGTTGAATAATCAAGCCTAAAACTTAAATGTAACAAAGTAAAAGAGTAACCTGCTTCTGCGAACAATCAGGTTGCCTTTCTATCTCCCATGTGAGGCTGATGAGTGCCATAAGCATTGCACAATAGTGATGATATATCCACCTGGAAAAAAAATCACAACATATAGTATCCATTAAAATAGCGTCCTCAACTTGTGCATTAAAAAACTTAGGATATTCTGATAATCAGAAGCATAATACGTTTCTCTAAACATTAAAAATTAAATACTATGACTTGAAGTCGCTATGATCAGTATATACAGATTCAAAGTAACATAAACCATGAAGGAAAAGGAAATATTGACTTGATCAAATATCTTAGGACAAGAGGAAAAATGACATAAAACTACCATGGACGTATATCACTTCCATTAACTCTTAAAATATTCTCTCTCAAAGCCAACCCCGTGTAGAGAAATAGTAACCACGCCTGAAAAGGGGACACTCATTATGCTATTGTGACATGTCCATTAACTCATATGATTTAATAAACATGTGTTAATGCGCATGATATTAAAATATATTTCACCTGGTAAAGCTGGACAGGCAATGCAGGAAAACATCCATTCCAAACCCATGACTGTAGCAGCAGTAACAAAGATGGGAAAAAGAGAAACAGATAAGCAGTCCTATCCTGCTCAAAGAAACCAAGAAAGAAAGAAGATACAGTTAACAATCATAAAAACAAAAGGAACCACTTCTCATTGGATGCCCGTTATTACAAAATTTCTAGCAGACACAAATGTTTCATTTGGAAGATCAAACATATATGCTAGTTGCTAAACCTTAATCAAGGAAAACAGCACAAGGTAGAACTCGATCACTGATTATAATATGAAATAAGAGACAAATCATGTGCATAATGAGTACCAAATACGACAAACATTAAAAACAAGGGAAAATCACCAAAATAAACATGTTAACTAAAGAATTTTGTAAATTATACATTGACTTTTATCTTTTCAAAAGTAAACATATAAAAAATCAACCAATTAAATGACGCCACATAAGCTTTGCTGGCTAGATTTCAGCATGGAGGCTAGATTTCAGTTGGCACAAATAACTTGGAAAAGTACAACGGGTCCACCGAAAAACCAATAAAAATGCCACGTAGCTTAGAGGCTAGATCTCAGCCTGGAGGCAAGTTCTCAGCTGAGAGGCTAGATCTCAGCCTAGAAGCTAGTTCTCAGCCGGGTAGCTTGGAGGTTAGATCTCAAGTTGAAGGCTACATTTCAGATGGTAACTCCATCCCGGCTAGATTTCAGACGACATCTTTTTACACGTGGCCTGTTTTGATTGGTTTTTTTGTAGATCTCGTTGTACCTTTCTAAGTTTTTTGTGCCGGCCAAGTTCAAGCTTTCAGGCTAAAATCTAGCTGGCTAAGCTTATGTGGCGTCTCCTTGTTGGCCCATTTCGGATATGTTTATTTTGGTTTGGACAAAAAGTTAGTGTTTATTTTGCAAAACTTTTTGGTCTAACATGTTTATTTTGGTGATTTTCCCTAAAAACAAATATATGTGCACATTTAGAATGTACCTTGAAATTATTGTATTCCTCTTTCACTTTCAACTGAACATCCTTTCTAGTAGCATGGACATTTATTGGACCAAGAAAAGTCCTCAAAAATCTTCCTGCAACCAATAAATTCTTAAACTTGGATATCTATTTATAGGGCTGTAAACGAACCAAACCGAACCGAACAAACCAAACCGAATGAAGCCTTGTTCGTGTTCGTTCGTTTAGCATTTAACTTGTTCATGAACGGTTCACGAACACTAACCGGACGAAATTTCATGTTCGTGTTTGTTCATTAAGGAAATGGATTTGTTCATGAACGGTTCACGAACAGAACCGAATTGATGTCAACCCTAATGTCTTCCGAAATGAACATTTAATAAGATCATTTTAATATCAAGTTTTATGTACATGTATCAAACTTACTTTACTTAGTTAATTGTTAGGGTAAAAAATAAAATAAAAATTAAAAAATACAAAAAGTTTAGATAAAATAAAATATAAATATACAAAAAATTTTAATGAACAACATAATCAAACGAACATGAACGAACACGAACGTAAACGAATGAACGTAAATAAACGAACGTTCACGAACACGTTACCGAACGTTCACGAACACAATTGAACGAACGAGACCTCTGTTCATGTTCGTTCATTTAATTAATCGGACGGAATTCCTTGTTCATGTTCGTTCATTTATTAAACGACGAACGTAAACGAACTTCCCGCCGAACGGTTCATGAACTATTCGCTGAACGTTCGGTTCGTTTACAGCCCTATCTATTTATATTGCTTTCAAAATACAATCTATGAAGAATTGATTTAAGTTTAACCAACAAGAAAGTGGTATATACCAACAAGCAAAATATTGAAGAACTGATTTAACTAATAAAAGCAGATCACCATAAGATTTACTGGGAAGAAATGCAGCTGCATCTCCTTCACTCAATGTATATCTTGCTCTACTTAACTCTTCAACCAACTGCATAAGGACAAAACAAGCAATCAACTAAATCTCTAAATAAGCCATAACTATAAAACTTGCATTACTAGCTTAAACTCACACATACTTTTTCGGCATCTTTTGGATCCAAATTCCCTTTCTTGACGGAAGAATCAATGAATGAATGAAGCTTTTTAATATTTGAATCAAGAGCTAGGGCTCGTTGCCTTAGCGATGCTTCTTCCTGTGAATTTTGAGAAATTAAGGCTGCCGCTGATTCCTGCAACGCTTTACTCTGTTCCACGATTCGACAAACTTCGTCCGCAGCGTTTCTCTCCGATGAGTTATCATCACCGCCCCTGACGGTGGCGGTGGAATCGCTCATCTTGAACAGATCGATCGATTGATCGATTTTCTACGCAATATTCAGTGAAATAATTGCGTCTGTGGTTCTGGAGTTATGGTATGACTATGCGTTCGATTCTGTGATTAATGAATGGAATAATAGAGAAGAGTACGAACGGAGATAAAGTATAAGGGAATAAAGAGGGGGCGGATTCCGGCGAGGAAACGGCGACGACGGTGGCGAATCTAACGCACAAAATCTGATTAATTTTAGTTGTGGCTTGAAACTTATATCATCTAACGATATCTATCACCGCATAGTTCAAATAAATATAAACCATTTATCCATTATATATGTTCAGGGTCTTTTAATATTAAAAAAAGTGATTATAATCATTTATTTACTATTAAAAATTATATGAGAATTATAAAACATTAAATGATTTTCCTATGTTTATTTAATTCATCTATTTATTACCCTCTATTTGGTGCTTGTTGCTACAACGAATCTCTCAGGTCTGCTCGGACGTGTCTAAGCTGACGAATAAGCATTGTAAAGAGATAACAATCTGGTTCAGATTCATCTAAGGTGATGGTTTGGAGTCGTTCTTCTTATATATTGTACTTGTATATGTCAACATGAACAACTCGTTAGAGGGTCCAAGGGCCGAAGCCCCGAGGACACTCCAACGCACAAGTAAGTCGAAGACCTCATATATATTTATGTATATATTTTATAAGTATATACATATATATAGAGAGAGAGAGGGAGTAGAGAGATGAAAGAGTAAACCTTTTTAGTCTTATCATAGATCTTCTATATTGTGTTTTCTTGTTCTGTCATGCATTTAAAATTGTTTGGGAAGTGGAAAACTGCTAAAAGTTAGTCATCCGGAGTAGCTTTGTTCATCTAGGGTAGAATTGTTCATCCGGAGTAGATCTGGTCATTCGGAGTAAACTGAACCAACAGTTAATTTTCACATTGCTTGCAAAGAATTGTCCTAATGGTAAAGAGTTTGAACATGAATTTGTATGATAATTTAATACAATCAATCAAAACAATTATAATTTCACATAAAAAATAATTTTTTTCTCATATTAGAAAAAAGGGGTTTTATACTCAATGGATAGTGGTGTTCGGCGGTTGTGATGAGGGATGGTGGTGGTCGACGACTGTGATGGATGGATGGTGGTAGGCGGTTGTGCTGACGATTGAAGGCGGATGGACGGGTTGGGGGAGGTGGTGGCGGTTGGAGGCGGATGGATGGCGGTGGGAGTCGTCGATGGCGGTGGGAGTCGTCGATGGTGATGGTGGTGGAGGTAACCGAAAAGGAAAAAGTGAAGAAGCGAGAAAACTGATTTCTTTTGACGTAATAATTTCCAAGGCAAACTCCATCACTGAAAGTTTAATTTAGTTTTTCGTTAATCCATCGGTGTTTGAAGACAAATTAGCTATAGATACTCGCACTACTACTAGCTTTATTTTTTTGGTTTTTTTTTACCTTAATTGACCTTACTATACACTATTGTGCGTACTCTAAGTCCAAAAAAGTTAATTTGGCCTACAAATCCATATCTATGATTACTTTACACTATTGGGCCTTGATGGTACCTGCCATTTGTTACTAGGTTGTTTGGCGATAGAGACCCACGCTAGATCAAAACTAGTTAATTCAGGCTTACTAATGCATGTGTATGATTACTTTACATTGTTGGGCCTTGATAGGTGATAGTGTGTTGTGTAATATTTATGATTAAGGGTACCTTTTCACATAATTCTTTGGTTTTAAAATTTATAAAATGATTAATACTTTAACTAACTACACACAATAGGCAAATGCACCTATCGCAACATAGTATAGTCTTCGTAAGAACCAAGTTTTGAACCAATGGACAGTACTCAACTGTTTTCATTATTTAGTCTAATAATAAAGAGAGTGCTTTTGTGATAATAAAAATATAAAGATGAAAATAATCATGCAACAAAACAAGGTAAGAGGTTGGGGAATAATCAAATCAAATGGGATATCACTAGGGCGAGAATCCACTTGGTAGTAAATCGATATTTTAGAAATAGGCTAATGGTGTGGTCAAAAGATAAAAAGGGTAGGGATGGCTCGTTGGTCGGGTTACCAATTCCAATGACTAGTTGGAAAGCCAATAGGATATAACAAGCCAATAACCTTGATTCATAAATGCAAGCCAAAATGTCTAGTAGAAGTGGTTCCTAGTCAGGTTACTCATACAAATTGTTGGAAAGCTAGAATGCCGCTAGACACAATAGCCACCTCGAGTCATTCTATGAAGACCTAACATGTGAATGTAGAAATGGCTCCCGTTAGGGTTACCATATCATATGACTTGTTGTAAAGCTAGACTGTCGCTAGATCCAATAGCCACCTCGAGTCATTCTATGAAAACCAAATTTAACTGATTTATTTTTTAGTAATAAAGTGGTAAGCTCCTTGTCATGTTACCGCGACCCTCAACCTATTGGAAAGTTAGAATGTCGCGAAACACTATAGCCACAGCAAGGTCAGGTTAAAGACATCCTAACTACAACAAACTTTAAAAGTAGAACTCTAATCTCAAGCTTTAACACTCCATGGCTTCCGCTAGAAGTCCTCTGAAGCTAAAGAGAAGAAGATCGAGGAACTACTAACACAAAACATAAGGTTTACCTAAAACTTGAATGCTTTGCTTGAATACCTAACCCAAACTACCAAGAGTTTAAATCTTTACCCACCGGGTCAAGTGTAGCACCAAAGGTTTGTATAAAGACGTACAACTTTGAGTGAATGTTTAAACAACGATTTTTCAACATGTATTATTTAAAACACACACAAGATTAAAAACTCTAGCAAATAAAGATTAAATACTCACATCCATAAAGAATGATCATAGTTAATAATGACCAAAAACATAAACACACCATTTTACTAAATTAAAATATTAATTTACACCAAGTTTCATCTTCACCCAAGTGATACAAGAGACTAGCCACTAGAGGCCATACAAATGAATGCATTGAAAAATCATGGAATGAAAACAAGTAATCAAACCAAAGACAAGTATAATGATTATGATATGCTTCTTGATTTTGGATGAAGTGAATATAGCCATTTCACTGCTCTTTGGTGGGAGGAAACCAGTAGGAAACTCTCCCAAATGTTGCTTAAAAATGAAATGGCTTGAGCTTGCTTTTATAGGCTGAAAAGGGGGATGCGACACCATGCATACAGACGCATAACCGTGCCATGTTCTTTGGCAACGACTCACTTTTGTAGGGATTTCAGCTCTTTCTACACATTCTGTTAGGGATGCACAACCATGCACAAGGATGCACGGTCATGCAAATGCGTTGACCACACGGGGCGTGCTTTCATACTTAGTTTCTATGATCATCTTTAAGGGGTGCCTGGCTTATGACTTCCCTATTTATTCGTTTTCTTTGACGTTTTCTTCCTTTTTGGTGCAGGGAAGCTAAACAACCTGCAAATTCTTAAAGGAACCAATTAAGTACTAATTCCAATGCAATTGCCCCAAAAACCAGTCGGTTATGGGGTTAATTATACAAGTAAAATATTTATAAATGATGGTACATTAATGGGCCCTGCCATTTGTTGGTGGGTTGTTTTGATTATAGAGACCTACACTAAGTGAAAACAAGTCAATTAGACCCTACTGATCCATATGTGTGATTACTTTACACCGTTGGCCTTGATGAGCCTTGCCATTTGACAGGTTGTTTTGCCTTTAAAATATATTACATTTTCATATTTTACAAATAAAATACTTTCACATCTTACAAATAAACTAACTTAACGGTGTGCTCACACACCTATATGCTACGTCCACAACAGAATACACACAAATCTTACAAAAAATACATTACATTTCCAGGTCTTACACATTAAGAAGAGAAATGTTAATTAATTAAAATAGAACTGTAAAAAAAAACTAAAACCGAAAATTGTTTGTACACGAGAGAATGATTCAAACATGGAGACCAGCCTACACATTACCATGTAGGTTTTTGTTTAAAGAACGACACACCAGCGCCCCATTTTGTTCATAAACTTATTTCGTAGACCACACAAGTTGTTAAAACAGGTGACCTACATGCATCAACAGGGATTCCAATACCATCTTTTCCGTATCTTAATTCCAAGAACACCAATTCCCATATTTTAATTACCACTGAAATGAAAAAGAGTGTATAAAATACGGAGGATTAACCGAGGTATGGGGAAAACAATGGTTGTTATATGTATCAAAAGAAAATGAATGACCATCACCATTTTCTACTTTGGTTGATGTTGGGTTGCCGTTTTTTTGTTAGTTTTTGTAGCTTACCGACGAAAATTCCTTCAGCTAAGGGCTCACACAAACTGTAATCTAAATGCGGAATAAACGAAGAATCACAATCAAAAGACCACGCCAAACGTTTCTTCTTTATTGAATCATAAATCAACTAAACGAATACAAGGAAATCTCAATTGAATTACAAGAACAAGAACTAGAAGTAAAAAGCCCCAAATATACACCAGATTATATCCCTAAATGCGAGTTAACAGAAAGTTAACAACTTAACTTTCAAGATTGACATAAACAACCCCTCTACTTGAATCTGTTGTACATCCTTCTACCTTTAACAACTTGTCACTTATTGCCCAAACTTATAAAAACAAACCAACAGTTGACCAATTACTATCAAACCGTTGACCCGTTGACCTTGACCTATCCTTTGACCATTATTGACTTCTACTTACTATATAACAATCTCCACCTTAGTGATTAGAAGTTAATAACCAATAGATCAAGAATACCAACTAAGCAATGTTCAAAGCATCCAAACAAAATCCAAACTTGGATCCGGGAACACTCTTAGTTAACATATCAGCTGCATTTGACTTTGTATCAACATAGTCCACTCTTACCAGCTTTGAATTTAACACATTAATACTTGCTTTGTGGCTATAATCTGTTCCTTATCCTTGCAGGCCACAAGCATGTCATCAACATATAATAACAAGTATATAAATTCCTTGTCATTATACTCCTTGTAATAAACACAAGTATCATACTCACTCCTTTTAAATCCCTGAGATACTATGAAGCTATCAAACCTCATATACCACTGTCTTGGGGACTGTTTCAAGCCATACAAGGATTTTTGTAACAAGCACACTTTATCACCCTGCCCTTTTACTTCAAAACTAAGTGGTTGCTTCATATAAATATGCTCTTCAAGGTAACCATGTAAAAATGCAGTCTTTACATCAAGTTTCTCAAGCTCCATACCATACACTGCAGTTAAGGACAACATGACCCTTATTGAAGTATACTTTACCACTAGGGAAAATATCTCATTGTAATCTAGCCCAGCCCTCTGTGTACAGCCCTTGGCTACCAATCTGGCCTTATACCTTGGTTCTTGCCTTAGCAGACCTTCCTTAACTTTGTATATCCATTTGCAATCAACCAGCTTGTGTTCTTCAGGTCTGTCAACTAGTACCCATGTCTGATTTTTATACAAGCTATTCATTTCTTATTTCATAGCCACTAACCACTTATCCTTTCCTCAGAATTAACAGGTTCAAAAATAGCTAAGTGGCTCATATATACTTTCTTCTTCAGCTACATTGAACACAAAAGCAGATATATCATCCCTATATCTGATAGGTGGTATAATATGTCTTTTTGGTCTATCATTTGCAATGCTAGTTCTGACCTCTGCTCTACTCGAGCTTTCTGCCTGATCAGAACCAGTACCAATTTCAATCACATATTCTTGAGGTAACTCCACCTCAATTTCAACTCCATGATTATCATTGTCTTGAACAATTGATTTCCCTGGAATGTCTTTATACATCACATCCTCTTTAAAAATCACATTCCTGCTTACTATAACCCTTAGACTTACATTCTCTAGCCTCCACAGCCTATATCCTTTGACTCCTTCAGGATATCCCACCATTATACACTTTTGTGCCCTTGGATCCAGTTTACCTTGACTTATGTGTGAATAAGCCAATGACCCAAATACCCTAAGATTCCCATAGTTTGTTTTTAATCCTGACCACATCTCCATTGGTACCTTCATATCTATTGCAGATGAAGGTGACCTGTTTACCAGATACACTGCAGTCTTCAAAGCCTCTGGCCAGAAACTTTTAGGCAGACCAGACACTATGAGCATGCACCTCACCTTCTCTAATAGAGTCCTATTCATTCTTTCTACTAACCCATTCTGCTGAGGGGTTCCAGGAATGGTTAGATGTTTGGCAATTCCATGCTTCTTACAAAAACTGTTAAACTCTCCATTACAGAATTCCAGACCATTGTTTGTTCTTAATTTTTTCACTTTCTTTTCAGTTTGTGTTTCTACAAGAACTTTCCACTCCTTGAATCTATCAAAAGCCTCTGACTTATGCTTTAAAATATACACCCACACCCTTCTTGAATAATCATCAATTAGTGACAAGAAGTAGGAAGCACCTCCCAAAGAGACATTCCTTGTAGGTCCCCACAAATCAGCATGAATGTAATCAAGAATACCTCTTGTTCTGTGAATCCCAGTAGTGAACTTCACCCTCTTTGCCTTACCGAGAATAAAATTCTCACAAGACACATAGTCACAACTGTAATCCCCAGGAAATTCAGGCTTCTATTCTGGCTTTTGTAACTTTTTTTATTTAAAGTCTTACATAAATAAAATCATCTTATTCATGATTGTATATACATATATTAGGTGCTTTACTTCAAGATTTAATGAATATTAAATTAAAATTATAAATGACTAAATCACATTAAACCTACATGAGTGTAGATATTAAATTATTTCTTAAATCTATATAAATATGCAAATACAAATGTTATATAGTAACATAGATTAAATCATATAAACTATAAAACAAACAAGTTTTATAAAACCATTTCACTTTAAATATATATATATATATATATATATATATATATATTCATATATAAATATAAAGAAACATTTAAGTTTTAATATAAATTTTTCTTTATTTTAAAACATCAAATGATTTTATGTTCTATGAGAGTTCAGGGTTAATTGTGTAATTTCTGAAACTTAATTTCAATCTAGAACAAATTTTACACATAAAATGATAAACACATGAGACTTGAGGGACCTATTTGCAAATTCGGTTATCTTCATCCCCAACTCACCAATTTTGACTTATCAAAGTCAACCACTTCAATTCGTTTTCCCAATCGCACGATTTGGATAAATTAACTTCAGTTGATGGTATCCAACCCTTGATCGACCGAAACGTGATGAATTAAACTACTCAATTTAATCTCAATCAAGCCACGCGACCCTAATCGTCCCATAACCGTCCCCAATCAATCGTGACATCAATTCATGCATTTAACACGAAATTGTACTATAAAATCGAACCCACACCTTCATTACAATCGCCACAAACCTTGTACACTTCTGTATTCGTTTCATTCCGTCTCCAGAACTCCGGCGAGCTCGAAGATCGCCGACTTCGACCTCGTGGTCGTTCTCCCTCAATCCGCAACCATTCGAGGTAAAATTAGTGTCTTTAGTTTCGTTTTAATACGAGTATTAAAAGCCCCATGATTCCATGTTCGGTTGGTTACAAATCGGGTGACTTTGGGGTTAGGGTTTGGGATAGAGACGATTGGGGAAGAAGGGGAACCAGTGCTGGTGGATTTAAAACTATTACGCGTCTGTCAGTAACCAATGTTCAAGCCCAGGACCACCGGTTAAGGCGTTCGTCTCATAAGGGGGAGGTCGCGGGTTCGAAACCAGCCCCGCATCTCATTTTTCCCTTTTGCGCGCGTCGAACCCGGCACCACTGTGACCCTCTGTTAAAACCATTTGAAACCCTGTTAAAACACTACCAGATCTTTAGTCTAGTGGTTTGTCTTCTTATCCATCCCTGAGAAGACCCGGGTTTGAGTCCCGTGGTCTGCAATGTTTTTTTTAGTGACTTTAAACCGAATTTCAACTTCATTTTTCTTATAAAAATTGTTTTATAAAACTCCCGATACTCGGAATATTTTTATGAACCAAATTATTAATCTTAAATAATTATTTAATAGTTTTAGAGAATTAAAAACTAATAATCTCTAATTGAGAATTTATATAATCATTTTATTTAAAACTTTTATTTACTATTTTTAATACACAATTATTTAGTATAACCTATGCCTTCTTTGTTATCCATTTAACTATTTAATTAATTAAAACGTATATTTTAATTTACTTATATATTCACATGAATATTTCTTAAATACTTAATCATCATTATGTAAACAACATTATATATATATATATATAAACTTGTATTCAATCCTTTGTCGACAAACATATTATTTTCTTTATTAAACGATCATATTATTTCCTTATTAACAAACTCATCATTTACAACAAATAGATACACCCTTATCCAACCTAGCCCAACCTTTACTTCTTAAATCCTGTGAGTATGTCATTAATACATATATACATGCAAACGTAGGTTAACCTTGCGGTTAGCTAAACAGTTTGTGCGACTATCCGTACTTGTGATTTCAAGCTACCAATCCAATGTGAGTTTACATAGCCCCTTTTTACTGTTTTTGTTTTTGGGGTGGAACATGTCGTCAACTTTATCTATTTAACCAAATTCAATATCTATGTTCTTGTGCTTGATCTTTATGCTTTATATTTGAACTACTTGGTGACCATTGCATGTGTTTCATGCCAGTACATTCATTAACTTGCAGCCCAAGCCTAAGGTAGTACCTAACATGATCATTTATATGGGAAACTGAACCTTTAACTTACCACAAGACCTTGGCGGGTTTTGTTGGGTATCAACTATAACTTGGAGTATCCGCTTGCTCTCTTTTTTTAAAAATGGCAATCAGTGGGATTGCGTATCTAGTTTTCTATTTATCAGGCTTGAATTGTACGCTTGGAACCTTGTGCGTTTTCACATATATGTTTTAGACGTGCTTTGAACATATTGAATTGTAATCTATACTAACTCTTTTGGTGTCAAAACCTATGTATCTCACCAACTACTTGTAGTTGACAGTTACTTACATGTTTCAGGTGCACCTGTTTGAGGACTACTTGCTCACCTAGGACTTGGACCTAGTTTAATTTAATTTATGTTTTGAACGTTTCATTTTCCTATGTAATGGATGCTTTTAATTTGAATAATAAATATTATCATATTTAATAGATGATCATGTGCTTATCAACAACCGCGTCAGCCCCGGCGTTTAATCCGCCACCGGCCGGGGTGTGACAGATTGGTATCAGAGCCATGGTTATAGGGAATTAGGTTATTAGACACATGACCTAGACTATAACCTAGGAGTCCCAAACATGAGTTTAACTCGTGTCTTTTATTAGGAACTCTTACTATGCATACTTACCTACACCTATTTATTTTTATTACTTAATGCAACTACATGAACTTCAATATCCAAGGGTCTACATGAAACTATTTGGAACTACTTGAACTACACTTAGACTTAATATTCTAATCCGAATGAAACTCTCGTCAAAGGTATGCAAGCTCTAACTAATGAATGAGAACTTGTGCAATCCGGAAGGGTGGATGCCTGTATTCTTGGAGTTCTGTCTAGGAAAGCATTTCGTATAAATCCAAATCAACAGATGGACCAGTTATGCTTTCCTGGGAATTCTTGGGATGAGTGTCCACTTATAGGCTAACGCATGACTTCTCAAACATTAGAAAGACTTAAAGTACCTTGATAAATCTATGTACTCATTAGAGTACCATCTATGTTTCACCTAACATCTCATGATTAAATTGCAAACTCTTATACATGATTCACATCTTATGAACTTTCTATTCACCCGTTTGTAGAATGCCTCCCCGTCACGAGCGTAGGAACAACCTCACCGATAGGATCATCCAGCAAATGGCTACGATCCTACCAACTATGGTCAACCAACTGAACCAGAATGCTGCACCAAGGAATCACACGTGCACATTCAAACACTTCAACTCCTGCAACCCCACCAAGTTCTACGGGAATGAAGGAGCCACTGGACTCCTCCAATGGTTTGAAAGCATTGAGGGAACTTTCATCAATGCTGACTGTCCTGAGAACCTGAAGGTTTGTTATGCTACTAGTGTCTTCCAGAAGAGGGCACTAACCTGGTGGAATGGAGAAAAGCGTAATCGTGGGATAGAGGTTGCACTAGCCTTACCTTGGGCCGATGTGAAAGCACTCATGACCGATGAGTTTTGCCCCCGTAATGAGGTCAAGAAACTAGAAGCTGAGTTCTGGGATCTCAAACAAGACAGTGGTGAAAGCCTTGCCTACACCACCCGCTTTCATGAGCTTAGCCTACTAGTGCCCCATATGGTCACTCCTCTCTCACGGGCCATTGAGAAGTACATCAATGGTCTGCCCATACAGATTCAGGACACTGTTTTGGGTAGTAACCCAGCCACTCTCGAGGAAGCCATCCGTCTTGCAGCAACCCTGTCAGACAACCATGTTAAGGCAGGGACTCTATCTAAAAAGGGTGCCAAGAAGACTTTTGATAAAGCCACCACTGAACCCCTCAAGGAGACTAAGTCTGAATCTTCCTTCAATAACAGGAAAAGGAAGGGCAAAAATTTCGCCATTATCACACCCGCTACTCCTTTAGCCCAAGTAGCCCCAACTGCCTTCAACCCCACCAAGAAACAATATGCGGGAACTTCGCCATTTTTTAATACATGCAAACTCCACCACCCTGCCCACGCACAATGTCGTGTGTGCACTACTTGTGGACGTTATGGACATTGGGCTAACACCTGTCGTGTTCCGCCAACTAATCAAGTCTACCAACCTGCTGCTCCCGTTCCTGTTCCTGTTGCTATCACTCAGGGTCGTGCTTGTTACGAGTGTGGTGACCCTAATCACTTTAGGAACCGTTGCCCTAGGCTAGTCATTGTTAACCAAGCAAATCTAAACCAGGGCAACATGGTTCAGGGAAACATAAACCAAGGGAATATGAACCGAGGGAATGTGAATCAGGGGAATGCAAACCCTGTAGCTCGTGGACGTGCCTTTAACATCAATGCCAACGAGGCTCAAGCCAACAACGATGTGGTGAACGGTACGTACCCAATTAACCAGCAATATGCTTCTATCCTGTTTGATACTGGTTCCGATAGGAGTTTTGTATCCTTTGAATTTGAACCACAACTTGCTATGAGTCGAGCTAAGCTAGACAAACCCTTTGATATTTTAGTAGCGGATGGTTATTCCGTTTCATGTGACACCATTATTAGAGATTGTACCTTAACCTTGAGCGATCATGACTTTTCAATCAATCTTATTCCCATGGCTCTCGGAGGTTTCGACATCATAGTAGGCATGGACTGGCTGACCAAGCACCATGCTGAAGTCGTTTGTTTTGACAAGTACATCCGTATCCCTCTTGACTCAGGTGACATTTTGAACGTCTACGGTGAGAAGCCGTCAAAAGGACTCAAGCTTATGTCTTGCACTACCGCACAAAAGTACCTACGGAAGAAATGTGTGGCATTCTTGGCCCATATTGTGGAACGAAAAGTCAAGGATAAGAATCTTCAAGACATTCCTGTAATCAAAGACTTTCCTGAAGTTTTCCCCGAAGACTTACCTGGTCTTCCTCCCATACGTCAAGTTGAGTTCCGTATTGACTTAGTGCCAGGAGCAAACCCCGTGGCCAAGTCACCTTATCGTCTTGCACCATCAGAGATGCAAGAACTTTCAAGTCAACTCCGAGAACTTTCTGACAAAGGATTTATTCGTCCTAGTGTTTCCCCTTGGGGAGCACCTGTTCTATTCGTCAAGAAGAAGGATGGTTCTTTCAGAATGTGTATCGACTATCGGGAACTTAACAAGCTTACCGTGAAGAACCGATACCCACTCCCGAGGATTGACGATTTATTTGACCAACTTCAAGGCTCGACTTATTTCTCAAAGATCGATCTTCGTTCTGGTTATCACCAGTTACTAGTCCTCGAATCCGATATCCCCAAAACAGCCTTTCGTACTAGATATGGTCATTACGAGTTCATGGTTATGCCCTTCGGACTAACCAATGCACCCGCGGTATTCATGGATCTTATGAATCGCGTGTGTAAGCCGTACTTGGACAAGTTCGTAATCGTCTTCATTGACGATATTCTCATCTACTCAAAATCAAAAGCAGAACATGAAGAACACTTGCGTTTGGTTTTGGACCTCTTGAAAAAGGAGCAATTATACGCTAAGTTCTCCAAATGTGAATTTTAGCTAAAAGAAGTCCAATTCTTGGGTCATATAGTCAACGAAAAGGGAATTCACGTGGATCCCGCTAAGATTGAGGCGGTGAAGAACTGGCAAGCTCCAAAGACCCCTACCGAAGTCCGCTCATTTTTAGGTTTAGCGGGCTATTATCGTCATTTCATAGCAAATTTTTCAAAGATCGCGGTACCCCTCACAGCCTTAACTCACAAAGGCAAACCCTATGAGTGGGGACCAAAACAAGAGGAAGCCTTCCAAACCCTAAAACAGAAACTGTGTGAGGCTCCTATCCTGACTCTTCCCGATGGAACCGAAGACTTTGTCGTTTACTGTGACGCTTCCCACTTAGGCCTTGGTTGTGTACTAATGTAGCGAGGCAAAGTGATTGCTTATGCGTCCCGACAACTCAAAATCCATGAGAAGAATTATACGACGCACGATCTTGAGTTGGGTGCGGTCGTATTTGCTCTTAAAATTTGGAGACATTACCTATATGGTACCAAATGTGAGGTTTACACCGATCACAAGAGTCTCCAACACATCTTCAATCAAAAAGAACTCAACATGAGGCAAAGGCGTTGGGTTGAACTCCTAAACGACTACGACTGTAATATTCGTTACCATCCTGGTAAGGCGAATGTTGTAGCCGATGCTCTTAGTCGTAAAGAACCTATCAAGATCCACAGCATTCGAATCCAAAATGATATTCAAACTCGCATCCTTGAAGCACAACATCTTTCCGTCACTGAAGGAAACATGTACAACGAAATGTCATGTGGTGCTGAACTCCAACTTGAGACCAAACCCAATGGGTTACTCTACTTTCTAAATCGTATCTGGATTCCGGACCGTGACAACCTTCGTACTTTTATCATGAACGAGGCTCACAAGACTCGTTATTCTGTGCATCCTGGTGCAGACAAAATGTACATGGATCTTCGTACTCAATACTGGTGGCCTAGTATGAAAAAGGACATTGCCCTATACGTGTCCAAATGCCTTACTTGTTTAAAGGTTAAAGCTGAACACCAACGTCCATCCGGTTTACTTGAACAACCCGAGATACCCGTGTGGAAATGGGAGTGTATTGCCATGGACTTTATAACCAAACTCCCGCATACATCTCGTGGACACGATAGCATTTGGGTAATCATCGACCGTTTGACAAAATCTGCTCATTTCATACCCATACGTGAGGACTATCGAGTTGAAAAACTAGCTCGAATCTATATTGATGAGATCGTTAGTCGTCACGGTGTGCCTCTCAATATTATTTCTGATCGTGATGGACGATTCACCTCTCGCTTCTGGCAATCCCTGCAATCAGCTTTGGGCACTCAACTGAATCTTAGTACTGCTTATCACCCGCAAACTGATGGTCAATCTGAGCGAACGATTCAAACTCTCGAAGACATGCTTAGAGCCTGTGTCATTGACTTCAAGGGAAATTGGGATTTACATCTACCCCTAGTCGAGTTCTCGTACAACAATAGTTATCATACGAGCATTAACATGGCTCCTTTTGAAGCACTTTATGGTCGGAAGTGCCGCTCACCTATCTGTTGGACTGAAATTGGTGAATCACAAATCACTGGTCCTGAACTTATTCAAGAGACTTCCGACAAGATAATGTTAATCCGAGACAACCTTCTGGTAGCAAGGAGTCGGCAAAAGAGCTATGCCGACAAACGTCGAAAACCCTTAGAGTTTCAAGTTAGCGATCTGGTTCTTCTCAAGGTATCCCCTTGGAAAGGCGTAGTTCGTTTCGGAAAGAAAGGGAAACTTGCTCCAAGATTCGTAGGTCCTTTTAAAATCCTTGAGCGGATTGGGAAGGTAGCCTACAAGTTGGATCTACCTGAAGGACTCAGCAACGTTCATCCGACATTTCATGTCTCGAACCTAAAGAAATGCTTAGCTGACGAGAACCTCCACATACCACTTGACGAAGTCCACATTGACGGCACAATGCACTTCGTGGAGAAACCCGTGGAGATCATGGACCGAGAAGTTAAGCAACTCAAGCGAAGCCGAATTCCAATCGTTAGAGTTCGGTGGGAATCCAAGCGTGGCCCTGAGTTCACATGGGAACGTGAGGATCAAATGAAAGCCAAATACCCACATTTGTTTTCAGGACCCTCTTCTTAATAAATTTCGGGACGAAATCTCCTAAAGTTGGGGAGACTGTAATACCCAGGAAATTCAGGCTTCTATTCTGGCTTTTGTAACTTTTTTTATTTAAAGTCTTACATAAATAAAATCATCTTATTCATGATTGTATATACATATATTAGGTGCTTTACTTCAAGATTTAATGAATATTAAATTAAAATTATAAATGACTAAATCACATTAAACCTACATGAATGTAGATATTAAATTATTTCTTAAATCTATATAAATATGTAAATACAAATGTTATATAGTAACATAGATTAAATCATATAAACTATAAATAAACAAGTTTTATAAAACCATTTCACTTTAAATATATATATATATATATATATATATTATATTCATATATAAATATAAAGAAACATTTAAGTTTTAATATAAATTTTTTTTTTATTTTAAAACATCAAATGATTTTATGTTCTATGAGAGTTCAGGGTTAATTGTGTAATTTCTGAAACTTAATTTCAATCTAGAACAAATTTTACACATAAAATGATAAACACATGAGACTTGAGGGACCTATTTGCAAATTCGGTTATCTTCATCCCCAACTCACCAATTTTGACTTATCAAAGTCAACCACTTCAATTCGTTTTCCCAATCGTACGATTTGGATAAATTAACTTCAGTTGATGGTTTCCAACCCTTGATCGACCGAAACGTGATGAATTAAACTACTCAATTTAATCTCAATCAAGCCACGCGACCCTAATCGTCCCATAACCGTCCCCAATCAATCGTGACATCAATTCATGCATTTAACACGAAATTGTACTATAAAATCGAACCCACACCTTCATTACAATCGCCACAAACCTTGTACACTTCTGTATTCGTTTCATTCCATCTCCAGAACTCCGGCGAGCTCGAAGATCGCCGACTTCGACCTCGTGGTCGTTCTCCCTCAATCCGCAACCATTCGAGGTAAAATTAGTGTCTTTAGTTTCGTTTTAATACGAGTATTAAAAGCCCCATGATTCCATGTTCGGTTGGTTACAAATCGGGTGACTTTGGGGTTAGGGTTTGGGATAGAGACGATTGGGGAAGAAGGGGAACCAGGGCTGGTGGATTTAAAACTATTACGCGTCTGTCAGTAACCAATGTTCAAGCCCAGGACCACCGGTTAAGGCGTTCGTCTCATAAGGGGGAGGTCGCGGGTTCGAAACCAGCCCCGCATCTCATTTTTCCCTTTTGCGCGCGTCGAACCCGGCACCACTGTGACCCTCTGTTAAAACCATTTGAAACCCTGTTAAAACACTACCAGATCTTTAGTCTAGTGGTTTGTCTTCTTGTCCATCCCTGAGAAGACCCGGGTTCGAGTCCCGTGGTCTGCAATGTTTTTTTTAGTGACTTTAAACCGAATTTCAACTTCATTTTTCTTATAAAAATTGTTTTATAAAACTCCCGATACTCGGAATATTTTTATGAACCAAATTATTAATCTTAAATAATTATTTAATAGTTTTAGAGAATTAAAAACTAATAATCTCTAATTGAGAATTTATATAATCATTTTATTTAAAACTTTTATTTACTATTTTTAATACACAATTATTTAGTATAACCTATGCCTTCTTTGTTATCCATTTAACTATTTAATTAATTAAAACGTATATTTTAATTTACTTATATATTCACATGAATATTTCTTCAATACTTAATCATCATTATGTAAACAACATTATATATATATATAAACTTGTATTTAATCCTTTGTCGACAAACATATTATTTTCTTTATTAAACGATCATATTATTTCCTTATTAACAAACTCATCATTTACAACAAATAGATACACCCTTATCCAACCTAGCCCAACCTTTACTTCTTAAATCCTGTGAGTATGTCATTAATACATATATACATGCAAACGTAGGTTAACCTTGCGGTTAGCTAAACAGTTTGTGCGACTATCCGTACTTGTGATTTCAAGCTACCAATCCAATGTGAGTTTACATAGCCCCTTTTTACTGTTTTTGTTTTTGGGGTGGAACATGTCGTCAACTTTATCTATTTAACCAAATTCAATATCTATGTTCTTGTGCTTGATCTTTATGCTTTATATTTGAACTACTTGGTGACCATTGCATGTGTTTCATGCCAGTACATTCATTAACTTGCAGCCCAAGCCTAAGGTAGTACCTAACATGATCATTTATATGGGAAACTGAACCTTTAACTTACCACAAGACCTTGGCGGGTTTTGTTGGGTATCAACTATAACTTGGAGTATCCGCTTGCTCTCTTTTTTTAAAAATGGCAATCAGTGGGATTGCGTATCTAGTTTTCTATTTATCAGGCTTGAATTGTACGCTTGGAACCTTGTGCGTTTTCACATATATGTTTTAGACATGCTTTGAACATATTGAATTGTAATCTATACTAACTCTTTTGGTGTCAAAACCTATGTATCTCACCAACTACTTGTAGTTGACAGTTACTTACATGTTTCAGGTGCACCTGTTTGAGGACTACTTGCTCACCTAGGACTTGGACCTAGTTTAATTTAATTTATGTTTTGAATGTTTCATTTTCCTATGTAACGGATGCTTTTAATTTGAATAATAAATATTATCATATTTAATAGATGATCATGTGCTTATGAACAACCGCGTCAGCCCCGGCGTTTAATCCGCCGCCGGCCGGGGTGTGACAACAACTAGTCAGCCCAGTAATCACATTTTGCTTCTTTAGTTCAACAAGTCCTTGGTCACTCATATGACCTAATCTCATATGCCATAACATGGCTTGATTGACTGGTTTGTCCTCTGCAATAGAGGCTGACCCCTGAACAACCTGACCATCTAAGGCATATGTGTTGTTCTCCCTTCTTATACTAGTTAACATCACCAATGAACCCTTTATTACTTTTACCCTGCGATCTCTCATGTTCACATGATATCCCTACCTTTCAAAGGTTCCTAAGGAAATTAGGTTCCTCTTCAATTCAGGGATAAACCTCACATTCTTAAGATCAATGACAGTTTCATCATCCAACTTAAATCTTATAGTGCCTATACCTTGTACTTTGCATGGCCTATCATCACCAAGTAGAACAACTCCATTAGCTTCAATAACCAGTTCCTTAAAAAACTCCTTGCAAGGTGTCATATGGTATGAACACCCTGAGTCCATGACCCAATCTTGACTAGATCCTGACTTGGTGACCATGAGCACATCTGCACTCTCATAGCCATCTTCTTGACTTTCAGATTGGCCATTATTAGAGCCTTTGCCCTTGTTAAACTCAGACTTTCTTTTCTTCCGTTCTTGGCATTCCCTCTTCAAGTGTTTGTCTGAGTTGCAGACAAAACACCTAAGCTTACCCCCTAGACTTGAACCTTGGTCTTTGGATCTTTCCTTTGTTAAATCTCTGATCTGGCCTTCCCCTTACAATCAGACCATCAGACCCCTCTTCCTTTGATTTACCCCTCTTTTGCAATTCTTTAGAATTCATGGCTATTACTACTTCCTCCATTGACAAACTATCTCTACCAAACATGAGTGTGTCTACAAAATGCTCATAAATGTGTGGTAAAGATGATAAGAATATTATTGCCCTATCTTCTTCATCAATTTCAACCTCTATGTTCTCAAGGTCTAGAACAATTTTGTTAAACTCTTCAATATGGTCCTCTAAAGACTTACCAGAGACCATCTTGAACATGTGTAATCTCTTCTTTAGATAGAGCCTGTTTGCTAGTGATTTCATCATGTACAAACTCTCTAGCTTTTCCCAGACACCAGCAACAGTCAATTCCTTCGAAACTTCTCTGAGCACTCGGTCACCAAGGCTAAGGATGATTGCGCTATGAGCCTTTTCCATCACCTCCTTTTTCTCTTTATCAGTCATTGTTGCAGGAAGGCCTTCTTCACCCTTCAACTCATCAACAACTCCCTGATGAACCAAAAGTGCCCTCATCTTCAATCTTCATAGACTGAAATCATTTCTACCGTCGAATTTCTTGATATCAAACTTTGCAACGTTCACCATCTTCAATCGTCAATCGGAATTGGATCAATTCGGCTTCTTCGATCGAGCTATCAAGCTCTGATATCAATTGTAAATCTAAATGCGGAATAAACGAAGAATCACAATCAAAAGACCACGCCAAACGTTTCTTCTTTATTGAATCAGAAATCAACTAAACGAATACAAGGAAATATCAATTGAATTACAAGAACTAGAAGTAAAAAGTCCCAAATCTAAACCAGATTATATCCCTAAATGCGAGTTAACAGAAAGTTAACAACTTATCTTTCAAGATTGACACAAACAGCCCCTCTACTTGAATCTGCTGTACATCCTTCTACCTTTAACAACTTGTCACTTATTGCCCAAACTTATACAAAACAAACCAACAGTTGACCAATTACTATCAAACCGTTTACCCGTTGACCTTGACCTATCCTTTGACCATTATTTACTTCTACTTACTATATAACACAAACAAACGACCGCAATCGCCGAGGTGGGAATGGGATTAATCTTATCTCAAAAATCCGCGAGAGATTACCGTTGGATATGCCATCAGTAGTTTGTTCCCACAAAAAGACAATGAAATCAGAAGATTCCCGCCTCAGTGACTGCCGGTGAACCTTCAGTATTTGTCGGCCAAACCCATGACACATATTTTGATCGGTAACCTGTCGGTGATACATTGGTATTTGTATTACTTTTTTAAAAGAATTTTTTTTGGCTTCCGTCGGTAATTACTGACGGACCATGACGGTCTATAAAATGCTGTTAGTGATTGCTTTTTGTTTAGTGGTGAAAGGCGTTTTGATGGTATGTACAAGCTACCTTGAAACTTTTTATAAAGTGAAAAATAAAAATGTAGTGATAACATATGGTAGATTCTTTAAACAAAACTGGGTCCGGCTAGGTCGGGTTAGGATGCTTCCATAGATCATCCTACCACCTAAATAATTTCACTCTTTTCTTCTTATTCTTTTCCATTAATAATTATATGATATGATATGCATTGCATATTCATGTATCTATGTATATACACGTGTGCCACATAATAATTATCAGTGCGTTTTTCCATCTAAACTCATAACTATTTTATCAGTTATTAAATTATTATAATTTTTTATTTCAAGAAATAACTAAATGGAACGGAATAGTGAGATGTTAGAAGATGCATCCAAATCGTTAAATCTAGAGAAATAATACAACCATATAAGACTGTGTAATGGGGCAACGCCCCCACCGTCTTGATGCCCCCACTTTCATCTCTAATTGGCTCATCTCAACACACACAGAGCTCCCTGTCATCGCGCCCGTTAAACCCCTCACGCCCTGTCCTTTGACGCCTCCGTCGCGGTGATTAACGCCCCATTTGGCTGATGTGTACCCATTACAATCAGTCTAAAAAACTAAATAGTAACGAGAATTTGCAAAGCTTTTTGAGGGAAGCAAATACGCGAGAAAGATGTTGAGTCAAGATTTAGTTGGCGTTATTTTGAAGAGAATCATGTGATGTAACAAAAGTGTGAAAAAGAATTGAGTGGTATTAGTTGAGGTTAGGTAAACAAGAGGGGCTTCGCTTATATGTCAAGATGCAAAGAGATTTTATTATGATATGAGATTAAACATAAAATACAATAAGTATTTTTTTTTTCACATTTCATAATTATAGTTGAGTAACCTAAGAATAATTTCCTACAATGGATTCTAAAAGTTATCATTTATCAACCATAGTTGCATTTTGTATACAATTACCAAAATACTTTAGATCTAATATATCATACAAGAAAAATATGTGAGTTTAAATGATGTAGGCTAATTATGTAAATATAGGTGAAAAGAATAGGTTTTATATTTTTGTGACGAAAATCAGGAAAACTAAAAAAATTATCTAATTTGATAACCAAACCGAAATTTTTAAAAAATGCTACGGTTCATTAGCTTTCGTTTACAAATATTTTGAACACCTCTAGTCATCACGAAAGTAACTAACCCCAAATTTAGAATGATTTGCCATGTTAGTTATATAATACACCAATATGTTTATCACTCACTTGTAGTTTCCGTACATGGGTCCTACACCATATAAACATGGGATGATTGTGTCGAAAATATGATTTTATAGTTAGAGTAAACTCACATTTTCGTTCCTTTGGTTTCAAATCAAACATCATGATTCATGCATATGGATATTAAATCCATATATTACTCTAGAAAACATATATAGTTAAGTTAACCGTTTTTTCTAGCTGTAATTTCAAAAATGTTATATAATATTAGAGAATAAGAACGATTAATAAATTATCATGAAGGAAAAGTAAAAGTAAAGAGAGACCTTTGTGAAATTAAATGATTAATACATAAAGTTCGTGTAGATTGGAATGCTAATAATGGAATATATTTACCAAAAAGCTAACACAAGTGGTCCCGGCGGGGCTCGAACCCGCGACCTTCGGCTCATAAGACCAACGCTCTAACCAACTGAGCTACGGGACCGTTTTTCTTTTATCCTTACAAACTGAATATATATATTGAACAACCACCTTATTTTTTATACGAATATTTGTGTATAACGTCTGATTACGATATTGTTGTCTCAAAAAGATACCTAGTAGTTTTACCGAAACGTAGCGTAACTCGAATTCTCGCGTCCCGCGGTGTGAAGCGAATTTTAAACGACTAAGGCGGTTATATTAGGTACATAAAAAAGCATATGAGGTTATGGCTACTCATTTAACCCTGAAAGAAAATATAAAAAACAAAAGAAAACTTGATGTTATTGTTAAATAATCATTTTATTGAGCTTTCATCAAAACTTGATTTTATTGTTAGAGCAAATTACAAATTACGTCCTTTAAGTATTACCCATATTTCAGAATACGTTATTTAACTAAGGAAAGTACAGAAAACGTCCTTTATGTTTAAAAAACCTTGCACGTTACGTCCTTTAGATTAACGGGTGTTAAATTTCACCGTTAAGTCAGGTCACGTGCCTTACATGAGGACGCGTTTGGGTCTTTTTACCCACAAAAATAAATTTAAAACCCTAAATTTGTAAAAGCCTCACCCATTCTCAGATCTATGTACCTGAAATAGTGGATAAAAAGACCAAAACACCCTCACATGCAAGGCACGTGACCTGACTTAACGGTGAAATTTAACGCCTGTTAGTTTAAAGGACGTAACGTGCAAGGTTTTTTAAACATAAAGGACGTTTTCTGTAATTTCCTTAGTTAAAATAAGTATTCTGAAATATGGGTAATACTTAAAGTACGTAATTTGTAATTTGCTCTTATTGTTATTTCATAATTTTTTTCACTGATATTTTTGCTTTTATTTCTAAAAAAAGAACCGAGCAAATCTATAAGATTTTGGAGTCAATTTATGAATATCTATCACCGAAGGTATAATAATATGATTAATATCAATATATCATTATGTTTTCATACAGCGATATTGCAATGTCATTAATCAACATGTTTTCATTTTTCCAGGATTTCAGATTAATTAGAGGTCTGTAGTTTGTGACATATACATCATTTAACAGGGTAGTAAAGATCATTTTATCTTAGAAAACACTTGAGACTTTTGATAAAAAAAATGAAAAAATAGGAAATTTTACATAATTGGATATATATGGTAAACATCCACAACTTGATATGTTACATTATACAAAAACAAAATTAATAAAATGCATTCACAAATTAGTTGTAATTTGTAAATGCCAGGAAGTATATTATAAGTACAATGAGACAGAATCAAAAGTCGAATACACGATATATACTTGATTTAGCTTATGACCAACCCCAAACCACGGTAAGAAGATACAACATGAGTATCGAGATAGGGTAAAACATGTAACCCACAAAACTGGTCCAAATCGGGAAAACTGTCCTTGTACTTGTGAAAATTCCCATTACTACACAGATGATGAACACAACCAGAACTTCTGCAGATACATCACATGGAATGTCCTTTATATACACCGTTAACAGAAATGTCGACAAGCTACTCATGTTACTCATAAACAGACCCGAATAGATCTACAAAAACAACACCGGTTAGTCCAATTTTATTTCAACATTAGTCATTCAATTTGCAAGTTTATATTGAGTGTTGATACAAATATAGTGAGCTAAACCTTCAGAAGAGTTAAATATATACCCGAGAAAGAGTTAAAGATGCGGCACGCCGAGTCTTTTGTCTTGCTGAGGTAATTGTTGATAAGAGACGTGGTATGCCTATGGCACAAGGTATTACAAAGTAAGGGATGAAGAAGGAAGGGATGTTCGCATCAGTGGCTAAATTTGCGACATTCATTATGAGTGGTTGTGCAATGAGAACCGCCACAACAATCCCAATGAGTACCAAACCCAAAGCCTCCAAGTACGCCCAAATTGAACCTTGAGCATTAGCATGTTTCTTCTTAGGTATCAAAGCTTCTTGTTCTTCATCCGCATCCTATATAAAATATTCACTTTACTACTTAATTACAGGATATATAGAACACTATTAAACAAATAAGTATCACCGACGGTCAATTACTGAAATAGCATTTGAAACCATTTTAAAACAAAACCTACCAACATTTCCATGCTTCTTTTGAGTTATAAGAAAGTCTTTAAATAGAAAAGATTGTTTACGCTTCCAAAAATAGAAAGTTACCGCTTGAGGTTTGGCGAAGAAACTAAGAGGGCTATAATCATTCTTAGAGAGTGATTTTCTTGCATCATGTAGCCATGTTGTTAGTACTCTAACAAATTCATCCTCTTGAATAGAATCATCTCCTGTAATGTCAAGTTGATCCATGATTCTCTCTACAAGACCTTCGCTTAGTTCACCGTCTGCTTGCACTTGAATTCCTACGATTAAAGTTCTCAACTCGGCGTAGGTCACTTTACCATCCTGGTTATGGTCAAGTTTCTTGAAAAGGCTGCACATAAATTTTTCACTCTCATAAGGATTTTCCCATTTCCAAAAGAAAAAAAGAGAGAAATTTGAGGCAGGTACTTACTATTTAATAAGCTGCACATTTGGTTTTCCGTTTAGAGAGAGTAGTTTGAATAATTTGTTCTTGACAAACTTCTGTCTAATATAATCGAATCTTCGGTTTTGGATCCATGGTTGGAAGATCTACATGTGTGAATTGAAAACAATTAGATTTACTTAAATATAAAATTTTAGTATGTCTCTTGATGAAATTTCATTTGATATGCATTTCTAATGTTTGAAATATAAAAGGCTAACCTGATACACAATGTTACCAATGAAGAAACTCAATGTTATAATGAGTGCAATTAAAAGTATCATTCGGGTTGCTGAAGTCGAATTGATGATTTTTGGGAGTTGAAGAATAAGAAACGGGATCATCGACAAGAGCATGAGTCTTGCAGTGTAGCTTGTTTCATTATCGGTTGTAACACCATAAGCTGAAAAAAGAACAGAAAGAATATATAAGAAACTAAAACTAAAATTAAACTTAGATATAAATATTTAAAGAGCTTCCAATTTTATAACCCGTGTACTCTATGCATTACTGAATGTATGTGATCTCAGAAATCAATTACTTGTTAATTTCGCTAGAAATGATGGCTTTTCTTCTGGAAGTTGTGGTAAAACTGTGGCATCATCATAAGCAAGATCATAGCTTCCGAAAGCTATTACGGAGGGCCAAACCAGTGTTAGGTTCATGACTGCTGATCCTGCGAGGACACTCATTCCCATTGCAGCACTAGTAGATGCACCCGTGTCATCACTAGATAATCGCGATTCTGCAAATTTATTATCAAACTCCTATTTTTGAATGAAATGTAGCCAATATTGGGAACTATATATTATAAGATATGTTGATATCGGATTTTGTTTTACATGTAAATTTATTAGTCAAGCATAAATTCCATAGATATGATATATGATTTTTGTCAATGTTAGTTTTCTGTCAATTTTTGTTAATCTAATTTTGTATAAATGTAACTAAATTGATATTTAAGTGGTCTTTAATGTTGTTTTGATACTTCGTGAGTTAATGTAGCGTTTCAAATAAATAACACCCTCCGTTTATTTAAGTTATTTTTTTTTCCTCAAAATAAGTATTCCCTTCTAAAAATATTTATATCTATTTTAATTTTACTTCATAATCACTAAACTGCATTAATTGAATATTTCTAAAAGCACGTGTACTTTTTAAGGGTTATTGGTATTTGATAATTATATAATTCATCGACCACACTTTCTTAAACCACGCCTTTAGAGTTCTAAGATTGTATACAAAATCAACATGTTTTAGTTGATTAAGTTAATTTTAACTATTAAAATTGATTTATTCCTTTGGTAGGGGACACTATAATATCCCAAAGGGACAGCTTGGCACGGTTCAATTACATAAAGCAGTCAACTCAATCAGCCCAAAAATTACATACCTACTATTATTATTATTATTATTATTATATATCTTTGTTTGATTTGAAATAACTACCTAGAAATAATCGACAGTTTAAACTTAAATATATCCGGATGTTATTTTAATTTATCGAACTCTTAGAACGCATGAGTAGATGGAAAACTTTTCTGATTTTTTGAGCTTTAATAATATACTAATAATAGGAGAAAGAAGGCTGAAAAATGAAAAAGAAATGAAGCTTACCAAGGACAATGTAAAGTGTTGGGAAGTTTGCAAGAATATGGAACAAACTGGCTCCAAAGAAACCCGGCCCGAAAAGGCTGAAGAACTTATTCGACCCTTTTGAAATATAACTTTGACCTATAGACATCAAATATTGATAAACCATGAACAAGAAAAGTCTTCCCCAAACACCACTTGTGCACGGCAAGAACCCATATTCTAGTTCACATTTCACAGTTGCACCTTCTGTTTTCCCACAAAACATCATCAAAATCGCAATCAAAATACCGTAAATTTTCATCTTCCTTTCTTGTTTTGTTTTGGCTAAAAGCGCGCACGAGGCTGATGAGGTCTTTCGAATCTTTGAAAGGTTTGATTGGTTGGATAAGGTGGCGATTAGATTCCAAAGGTATTAAAGATAAATGATAATTGACAAGACCTTTTTCAAACCACTTGGATCGACCTCAATGTTAGTTGGGTTGAGTTGATATAAGAAGAAGTTGAAGATAGAATTGAAGTGAAGATGATTGTGGAGGTTTTTTAGAATCTGTGTGGGTATATAAAGGGGCTTGTGTCAACAAATTGTTATACTAGAAACCAAATGGAAACAACTTGTAGGAAGGAGACAATGGCTGACTTGAAATGAAATAATTTTCGTGGTTATGAATTAATATCTCAAATATTTATCATAAAATAATTTGAATATATCTATACTATATAATAAATAAAGGTTTTCCATGCCACGCGTCGCCTGCATATTTATTCTCATAATTTTTTCTCGCATTTCTCTTTTATTAAATACACATCTATCTTTTAATAATAATATATTTAAAAAAATACTAATTATACTAATAAAACACATTTAACTTGAATTATCTCTTATTATAAGAAAATTTGGAATCTAATTACGTAACTTTTATTTTAAATCAAATATTAATGAAAGTCAAATTACATTAAATAGTAATTAACGTATTTTTGAAACTCAATTATATATTAATTTTTACATATTTTGAATTTTTGTTATCCTTAATATATGTAGAAATAGTATTAATCAAGTGAATAAACAAATAAAATCATTTATAAAAATTTAAATAAACTTAGATAACAAATTAAAATTATCACAATAGAAAATAATTTTGAAAGGTAAAAAGAAATAGAAGAAAAGAGAAAATAAAGTTAGTTTATGTAATTAATAGCATTCGTTACCTAACTTCTCAACGTGTCATTCTCGTATACTCTAGATTCAGATAATAGTTATGATATGCATGTTACATAAATTAGTTAGTTGAGGAATCAAGCAACATGTGGGGGATTTAATTGGCACATCAATATTGTGTATGTATGACTTCACTTTGTTTAAAATTGGAAATTGATGCATCTCGGCCTTGTGATTAATCTCCCCTTCTCGAACAGTGCAATTCGAAGCTAGATCGAATATCTTCACAATCTGACAAGTAGATCTTTTTCACTGTCGCGTAATTTTCATTGGGTACAAACTTGCGTTTGTCTCATTACTCGTTCACGAGCATGAACTATATCATATTCTTTATGTTCAATAATCTTTTTTTTAACCGCAACAGATATATAAAAAACGCGAACCTGACTAAATAAGCTGAGAAACGCCAAATTACATCAAAATGATAAGGTTTTTAATCCACTCATCCCAACAAATATGAACTTTTCTATTTCTATTAACAAACCACAAAAACGAATAATTGACAATTAAGTCAAAAATGCCTTAATCTTTTGTAGAACTAGGCCCGAAGATGAGCTTGTTCCGAAAACTCCATAACACCCACCAAGTAGAAAAACACACCGCTTCAACCAAGCCTTTCTTCTTTTTGGATAATAGGAGGGAATCAACATAATTCATAATCATTTTTGGATGAGTAGAAGGACCATCAAACTCAAGCTATTTAAAAACAAATTTCCAAGTTTTACACGCCAAAGAGCAATCACCGAGAATATGATCCAAATCTTCCACATGATCTGAACACCACGGGCAAAGAGTAGAGGGGACATCCATCCCTTTTTTTCAAGGTTACATCGCGTAGGAAGACGATCCAAAAGAACACGTGAAGCCATTATATTAACCTTTTAATTTGGGAACAAAATTGTTCGACTTAGATTTTGTGGAGTTAGAAGGCAAGATCTCACTATCACTATTTGAACGAATACTTTTAACCATAAACTTGTCCTTCCCATCAAAATCCCATATCCAAGAATCGGGCTTATCAAATAACGAGACACCTTAAAGCAAATCAACCAATTCCTCCAATTGCTGCTGCTCAATACCTCCCCAAATGTTCGTGCGCCAATCCCAATGCCAAACCGAACACGCCAAACGCTCAGCCAAATAACAATCTTTATTTCTTTCGATATAGAATAATCTTTGTAACCTTTTCTCAAGCAGATAATCACCCAACCACACATCACGCCAAAACCGGATATTTAATCCATTACCAATTTTCTTCCTAATAGACGAAAAAGGGATTAAACCTTGATCATTTAGGAGTAAAACCGAACTGGCAATACGGTTCCACACCCCGAACCCTTACTCTTTATCGAAAAGTCAAGATCCGAACCACAAGAACCATGAATAGCATTAATAATCTTCACTCATAACGCTTTCGATTGATTAACGAACCTCCATCTCCATTTACAAAGAAGCGCACGATTAAGAGCGTCCAAACTACCAAAACCTAGACACCCTTTCTCTTTTCCCGCGATCACCTGTTTCCAATTGACTCATGCCATCTTTCTTAAATCACCAACTCCTCCCCAAAAAAAATAGCCCGAATAGATTCAAGGGTGTTTTTCACCTTGGATGGCAAACGAAAAATAGAAAGATAATACGTACCAACCGAACCAAGAACCAAAGTAATGAAAGTAGACTTTCCACCAATTGAGAGCAAATTCGCCTTCCATTTGGATAATCTCTGATGAAATTAATTTCTGAATTATAATATCCCAATTTTTTACCCGAGATATGTTAAACCCAACAAGGATGCCAAGATATATAAAAGGAAAACGATCAGGTTCAATAATCTTATATTGATAAACCAAGAAAAACTACTAATATTAGTTATATTTCTTTACCTCCAAATGAAATTTATTCGTCATCAAACACTACTAGAAAACTGGAGTATTACTAACAGATATATACTGACGGAAAAACTAGTCGAAAAATACTGACAGGTCATCGACGAAATCCACCAAAATCCAGTTTTTAATTATTTTTTTGGATTTTGGTGGAACTCGTCGCTGATCCGATGATACTTCTTCGAGAGACATATTAGCCATTGGTAAAATAAAGCTAACAAATCCCACACGCAGGTTTTTTTCAGAAAAAATTTCCTCCAGTTTGTCTAGAAAGGTTTTCCGACAGGGATGACGTCTGTAATCCGTCGGAAACTATATGATTAGATTTTGATAAGTTTCCCGCTAGGAATTTTTCTCGCGTTTGTCGATGTGGGCCATTCCCGCTGGTTTTCGACAGGTTATCCATCGGTAATGCCTTCTATAAATAGAAACATTTGGATCTTTCTAAAAATGCAACAAAAACAAAGGTTTCAGTCTTTAAAACTTTCTATAAATAGTCATGATGGTAACCTTCAAGTTTCACAAGTCTAAATATGACAACCTCCGTGTATTTCAAATATGACAGATCATTATTAGGACGTGGTATAGGAAGAGTTAACATGCCATATCGTTGTTTGGGGGTTCCTTGGAATTGATGGTCGATGCGTATTATGTCATGGGCTCAACTGTCCGGGTTGGAATTGTTGTTCTTAGAATGTCTGTAGTAGGAGTAGATTTAATATTTTATGTAATATATATTATTTTATGTTTAGTTTATTATTATATGTGTTGTTGTCGTCATGCACGCACATACAAAGGTCAGAGAATATGTAATATCTGGAAATGTAACGAAATGTGTTTATAAGATCTCCAAATGTAACGTAATTCGTTTGTAAGATCTAGAAATATATAACTAATGTAACTTAATTGTTTGTAAGATGTGGAGATAATTATTATTACTATTATTATTATTATGCACCGCCCAAAAACATATAACTCCAATTTTGAACACTTACAGAATTTAGGCCAAGATTTTTTTCAAAAAGCTTTACACATTTAAAATGTCTTAACTCAAATATGTTAGTTACCTTTCTAACTCATTTTAACACATTAAAATATGGGTTCTTAGAAAATTTCGGCATGACCTATACAGAAAAAGAACAATCCTTATGAATAATACAACTTGTTTAACGACATAGCACTAACTAAAATCATAAGACTTAACACAGTTGTACCCACGACTCTTTATCTATAATCACATTAGAGTTATACTCCAAAACAAAAACATAAAAATCCACTTGACCTATTAGCAAAAATTACATAGCATTAACTAAAATCATAAGACTTAACATAGTTGTACCCACGACTCTTTATCTATAATCACATTAGAGTTATACTCCAAAACAATAACATCACAAAATCTTCCTATTAGCAAGAATTAAATGTTTAGTGACCTATTACTATTATATTATGATGCATTTCGAATCTAGATCGAACATCTTCACAATCTAACAAGCAGATCTTTTTCACTGTCGTGCATTATTCATTGGGTACAAACTTGCGTTTGTCTCATTACTCTTTCACGAGCATGAACTCTAAGAACTCCTGGAATTTAACACTCGTGGTGTAAAGACCAGGTTTGGTCGAGTTTGGGTGCCTAAGGAAGGCGAGATTAGGGCTAAGATCCTACACGAAGCTCACAAGTCTCGTTATTCTATCTATCCGGGCACTATGAAGATGTATCAGGATCTGAAGAAATACTACTGATGGTCCGTATGAAGAATGATGTGATCCTTTATGTAAGCAAGTGTTTGACTTGCTCGTAAGTAAAGGCCGGACACCAAAAGCCTTATGGCAAGATGTAGCCGTTAGAGATACATGAGTGCAAGTGGAACACATAATCATGGATTTCATAACTAAGATACCTCCTACAGCTAAAGGTTATCACACCATTTAGGGGATTGTGGACCGATTGATGAAGAGTGCTCACTTCTTGCCTATTCATGAGATGTTCACTTCAGAACTGTAACATTTGTGTTTTTCCATTTCATTGTATTTATCGTACAAGCCCATGTAATCCATGAGCAAGTTCAAATTTTAACACATCATATTTATACATCATCATTTTTAAAATATTATTTAAACATTTATTTATTTCCACTAAACATTTTTATATCAAATGACTTATATATTCTATGGACTTAAAACTGTATCAAATTTCATATTTATGTTCCATAAATATATCAAACTTGTGATATATATTTATTCACTATATTATTATAAACTTTTCTTAACTCATGCATTAACTAATTTAAGTTAACATGATTTTAATTCCAAATTTTCTTTTTAATGAATTATATTCATAGGAGTTATTGTAACAATTAAGTTATAAGTTCCAATCTTTAGAAAACTAAATTCAGACTTAGAAAGTCTAAAACCACACATTTATAACTACAAGGTTCATCGGTGTACCTTTTATAAAAACTAATACTTAAAAGATCATTAATTTAAACCTTTTAAAAAAATCAAATTTTAATATTTATTTAGTTATTAATGTTATTAAAAACCTTAAAGATGAATACCCATTAAAAAAAACTTACGAATTTTTATATTATATAAATTAATGGAATTTATACCTCTTAATTATCCCTGAATATTATGAAACATTTTATTAATAATTTACTAGTTTTTCTCATAATCCCCCACTATAAATAGACCCTCATTCTACTCTCATTCTCACACCATTCCCACAAAATTGAAAAGCCCTAAGACTACCATAATTAAGTTCTAATCCATCCCCCAAGATTCAAAGTCGTTTTCATGTTCTTAAGTAAGTTCTACCCGCATTCTATTTTGCGCTCTTGTTTTTATTTTTGTTTGTTGTTTTCCTTGCTTAGCACACCCACTCACACACACATATATACATGTGCATACTTATATATATATATATATATATATATATATATATATAAACCCATGTATTCTTTGTATAAAGTCATATAGATCAATACATATTTTAACTAAACCCAAACATATACAAATTTTAAATATTTTTATAAACTTTTGGGTGTGTAAACATATATATAAAAAAATCATCCTTGTAAACCAATTCTTTAATAAATGTTCAAGGGATTATAATAACTATTTTTTTCAAATAAAAATATACATATTTATAACTTTGCATAATTATTATCACAAACGTTTAACGAATAATATGTGAACATTATTATTTCTAACACGTGTAATGATTCATTACTAATTATGTAATTGAAATCTTAGATCATAAAATATATTTTGAGATATAAAAATAATTGTTTTTGTAAATATTTGCACTGTATAATTTTGTAAATTCATTTATTTAGATTGTTTTCTTATATAAATCATTAAAATAAATTTATTACTTTTAATTAAAAATTAATTATGATTTAATCATTAATTAATTAGATCATTAATTTTTACACTTAATTTTCATGGAAATTCAAACCATAAATAAAAGGATTTATTTATTTATTCATTTAGTTATCTATTTAGTTATAAAACTATATATTTAATATATTTTTATAATCATTTAAAACAAATTGTATACCGTTAATTAATAAATAATTATGACTAGATTATTAATTAATTAAGTATTAACTTTTACACTAATTACTCTGGGAATTCAGATTATAAATAAACAAAGAATTTATTTATTTAATCATTTATTAATTTGTACATTTACAAACAAAAGAAAACCATGTATTTATTTATTCACTCATTTATTTACAAACAAAAGTACACTAACTATTTATACACTTATTTATTTATTTTAAAAAAAATAAAATCCTTTATTTATTCTTTCACTTATACAATTATTTATCAAAGATTTACTTAAATATTATTTGCAACTCAAATAATTATTTTATCATTAAAATAAGAACACCCACATCAATCCCTCTACGTATTAGGATTTCCTATTTTATTTTTTTATAAATCATTGATACACATCTATACTATCTAATAAATAAAGGTTTTTAATGCCACGTGTCGCCTCCATATTTATTCTCATTATTTTTTTTCCGCTTCTTTCTCTTATTAAATACACATTTATCTTTTAATAATAATATATTTTTAAAGAAAATACTAATTTTTATATTAATAAATCTCCTGACATATTTTGTTGAGTGTATGTATTAATAGATTATATTGTATTTTACGGGTTTATTCAACCCGTGTGAAACACGAGTTTTTAAAAAATAAATTTTTTATTACTTAATATATAATATTATATTTATTCAACTCGTGTAATACACGGGAATTTAACTTAGTATTCCATCAAACATAGGTTAATCTTGTGATTAGCTAGAACATTTGTGCAACAACAACATACTTGTGTGACATTCAAGCTACTCATTTCAAGGTGAGTTACATAGCCCCACATTTTACATTTTTACATTTTTTGGGTGAAACATGATTACATTGAACTATTTGCAATTTATACAATTCAAAACATGATTACATTGAACTATTTGCAATTTATACAATTCAAACAATGTGTACATGTGTGTATTTTTATGCCTTATGCTTTGAACACTATGAGTTAACTACATTTATAACAAGTACAATCATTAACTCCGTACAAGCCAACGGTAACAGTGATAGATCTATTGCATTTGACAAATCCACCCAGGTAGGGTGATTGCTTACCGACCATACACAAGGGTAACATGAGTGTTATGCCTGACATGTCACAAGGTTTGATTGTGCACCCGGTTTACTATAGTGGTTCTCCATAATTGCCTATTTATACCGTGTTACATGTGAATTGAATACAACATCTTGAACCTATTTGTAGGGGCAAAACCTATGTATGCTCGCCAACTACTTTTAGTTGACCTTGTTTGTATCATGTTTCAGGTGCAAATGTTTGAGATTACATGCAAGATGATTTCCCTAGATTGAATAAAGAATTGAACACCTGATGTATTTTGTTTTGGTTGTTTGTTTGAACTTATGTTTTGAAACTTTGATTTATTAATTATATGAAACTTAGTTTGATCATGTGCTTATGAACAGTCTCCATGTCCCGCCCCGACGTATTCCGTCGTTGGTTGGGGTGTGACAAGAACGGTTGGTATGAGTGTTTATCAGCGAAGTTATAGCTCGGCATGGCGTGCCGGTGTCAATTGTTTCATATAGAGACACACGGTTTAAGTCTAGGTTCTGGAAGAAGTTCCATGATGCAATGGGAACAAGATTGAACATCAACACAACATATCATCCTCAAACAGATGGTCAGTCTGAAAGAACCATTCAAACCTTAGAAGATATGCTCCCTGCTTATATTATCGACTTCGGTGGAAGTTGGGATTGTCATCTTCCGCTCGCAGAGTTCTCCTACACCAACAGTTACCATTATAGTATAGGCATGTCGCCTTACGAAATGATTTAGTAGGATGTGTAGAACTCCGGTGTGTTGGGGTGAGATTGAAAGTCATCGTTTTAGAAGTCATTACATTGTCTCTATCTAGGAATGGAAGTGAAGGGCTCCTACGGGTACAATTGCTATGATGTTATGTTGTTATGTTGTATGTGAGTATGTATGTCTTGGCACTACCTTATCAGGGGCCTTTGTGGCTAGCCAACGGTTGTACAATTGTTTCTTCGTGATAAGGGATAACGACGGTTATTCATGGGGTAAACGTAACCCTAACAATTTCTTCATGATAAGTACTTCGTTATAAGTCCTTTGTGATAAGTCCTTCGGGATAAGTCCTTCGGGATAAGCTTTCGTGATGAGTCTTTGTGATGAGTTTCCCGTTTGTTTTGGCACAAATTAGACATATAATGCATGACTTGAAAGTAATGAATAGTAAAATTTTTGCCTTTATCGATACTGATGTTATGTGTGTGTAAATCCTTCTACTTTTTCTTAAATGTACGTTTTATGTAAAATTAGAACTCACTCAGCATAGCTAACTTTTAGTGTGCACATCAGATTAAGTGTAGGTCGAAAGGCAGCTTGTAACATCCATGTTTTTATAAGTTAACGGGGTTAGTGTAATTGTATATTACTTGTAAAGAATTAACGGAGGTTTAAAAAGAACCTAACAAGATTTATTCTTAAACGCGAAAGAGGCGAAACAAGAGGGTCGGTTGTGCCAAGAACCAAAAGTCGGCCCATGGAAAACCCTACAAGAGGGTTGCGACGTGATGGGAGCTCCCATTCACATCCATTCGGCCGCAAACACAAGGAAGGGAGGAGACGAGGTGATTTCTCGCGTTCGGAGTTCAATTCAAGGTATTTTCACAATCCTTGATTCCCCGTTATGTGTTTTGATCGTTGAAACATTGTCATAACACGCTTATGATTCTAGGGTTTTGCAAAGGTTGAGGTTTCGTGAAGAACGAGTTCAATTGGGGATTCGATCCGCACGAGTTTTACGATTCGAAGGTATAATCACGAAATCTTTTTCGTTTAGTTGTTTCGTTTATTGATTTGAACGCATTCTGCGTATGCGTGGGTTCGGCTGAGGCCACGAGGTTAGCCGAAAAAGTTGTCGGGTGGCCGATTGTGTGGTACGGGATACCCGGTGCCGCGTACGGAGGCTGGACCGGCGTCGGACGGCGAACAACAGCAACACGAAAGGCCGGGGATTGCTGTTCGAGGGCGGCGAAAGGCTGCGGTGGTGCAGCATGGATGGCCGAAGTCAGCAGGTGGTGCGACGTGGCCGGCTAGCGGCTGCCGGTGACCGGCGGGGATCGACGGGAAGTCGAGGCGGAGCCGGAGGTGACCGGTGACGTCCGCTGATGATCATGGGTGATCACGAGGGTGAGTTGGTCACGTATGGTGACGAGTTTAGGTGCGAGTTTAGTCACGTGTGGTGACGAGTAAACCGAGTGCGTCGGTTTCGGGTTTCGACTTTAGTTTTAACTTTTAGTTTACCTATTGAAGGTTTGAAGTCGAAAGATGAAGGTGAGGTGCACATGAGTTTGAGGAAGCGTACCATTTCGCACAAAGGTGAGTTCTATCGCCCAACCCTTTTAAATGTTTTACTGTTTTTGGGCATGAAATGCATGTGACGTAATGATTTTTAATAAACGAAAAGCATACGTGTTTTTATATGGTAGATGGACTTGTTCAAATGATTTATACGCTTGTGTGTGTGTTACTGTTTTTGTGTTACGTATGTGTGGTGGCGTAACGGGTGTATTGTTGTGATACGTGCGAGTAACGCATGTAATGAGAGGATGTTGTTTGACATGATCAAACGAGTTTATTGTGTTTGACGGTGGTCAGACGGGAACTTGTGTTTGCCGCTATCTGATGATAAAACAAATGGGACGAGGGTGCCGCGTGTCAAGTGTTGAGCTCTGTGAGGCAACGGTGATGTTTGTCACGGGTGGTCGTTAAAAACTTATATTTTATGACGTGTTTTCAAATGAGTTTTTAATAGGAAACGATGTGAACCTTTTTAAATGTGAAACGTGTTGAAAACGGTTTTGTGGAACGATAATGGTTTTCGGATGAATTATCCCTTTTAACTCACTATAGAACTCACTCAGCGTAGCTGACTTTTAGCATATAATTCAGGTAAGGAAAAGGTGTAGGTTGGCGGCTCTTGGATTGGCAAGTGGTTACCTGGGTTGTGTTTAGATCTATGGCATTCCCGAACCGTTGAACGTTTGGTTTGGATCTATTATTTTGACTAGCTGTTTGTTTAAGGAGATTTGACGCCGAATATGTGTTTGACTTTTATTTCCGCTGCATTTATGAGACTATTGGATATCTAGAACTAATGTGATTGTCGATAATGCCAATAAGTAGGGTTCTCGGGTTTGGGATGTTACACAGCTTGTGGATGCTTGCCTTGCATCAAAGAATTACCCGAACGTTGAAGATCTGGCATCCCACTATGTTTATGTTTTAAAGTTGTTATGTTAAGACAATGTTTACATTTTTTCGGACAAGATTATGCACTGTAACAAAGTTTTTCCGTTGCTTGAATGAAGCTCTATGTTTAAGAACTATATGTAAACGAATAAATCCAATGCGTGAGATCTTTCGAGTTTGGGGCTTTACAATCAGTATCAGTATGAATGTCTTCATCAGTATCAATTCATTAGTAACTTGGTATTCCGCAGTCATGAAGTCTGAAGTCACTATCAATTAATAGAAATGCTTTCACCATGATTTGAAGCTCAGGGCATCAGCAACCACATTCGCCTTCCCGGGATGATATATGTCATAATCTTTTAACAACGGAAACAAGCTTGAGGTCGTGCGTCGGATAGTTAACCTCATGGATATTTAGTTCTTGTGAAGCATACGCTATCACCTTTCCCCGCTGCATTAGCACACATCCCAACCCTTGGTATAAACTACCAAGTCTTCATTACCCTCAGGTAAAGCTAAGACCGGAGCTCGAGTCGATCTCTTCTTTAACTCAGCTCCACGAAGGCATTTTCCTGAGCGTAACCCCATTCTAACTTTTCCACTTTTCTGGTCAACTTGGTCAATGTGGACTGCAATCATCAATACTAACTTCATTTATCAATATAAGCTATCAACAATCCAACTTAGTTTTTATACTATTAGTTTCAAGGATCAAAGACTTAACATATATTATGTATAATTTTATCATATGTCGAAATGGATGTAATGTTAGTTTTAAGTTTTGTTTTCTTACTAAAAATACACTTAGACAAATTTACCCGTTAAACTTATTTTACATGTATGTTTCCGTTTTAGTTAAACTATTATACTATATAGCATTTCTGTATATGTTTTGTTATATTTTATGTAAAACACGCTAGCTTTAGTTTTTTAATTAAAAATCACTTGCAGAAAAAACAAGAAAAAACTTGTAATTTGAGAAATTAGTCTCCTTTTTAAGCATATTTCAAAAATAATTTTGTATCTTAAAGAACACCTTAAATGGGCAAGAATTATCATAAACACCTTAAAATTTGCTTCAAAACCTAGCCTTCTGATCAAAACAATAGAAAAAGCAAAGGAAATGCGTTTCAGAATCAATTCATAACCATCGACGATCAATCACTTGATATGTTGCATATATATACTTGATATGAAAACAAAATTTATAACATGATCAAAGAATATTTGTTGTCAATGACTAAAAACAACCTTTAAATACAGTGAAATAGAATAAAAAATTGAATACAAGATATGGCAATTAATCTAGCCTATGACCAACCCCAAACGACGGTAAGAAGATACAACATGAGTAGCGATGTAGGATATAACAGATAACCCACATACCCAGTCCAAAGTGGGAAAATTGTCCTCGTACTTGTGAAAACTCCCATCACTCCACAAATGATCAACACAACTAGAACCTCAGCCGATACATCCCATGCCAAATCTCTTATATACACAGTTAACAGAAATGTTGTCAAGCTACTCATATTGCTCATGAAAACTCCTGAATAGATCTGCAAAAGGATAAAATCAGTAACTAAGGCCTAATTAGTTTTCAACATATATTAGTCACTTTCATTCGCATATATGGTTATGAAACTTGAAAGAAATGTGTCATGGGACAGAGATTTGGCTAGGCTGCATAAGAGATTAAGAGTGAATGCAACATTAACCTGAATTTAATAAGTGGGTGGATGAATAGATCGTGAAAATACCTGTGAAAGAGTTAAAGATGCAGCGCGTTGAGTCTTTTGGCTTGCTGAATTAATCGTTGATAAGAGACGAGGTATGTTTATGGCACACGGTATTATAACATATGGGATAAGGAAGGAAGGGATACTTGCATCAGTAGCAAAACCTGAAACATTCATTATGAGTGGAAGTGCGACGAGAGCCGTCACAACAGTCCCTAAAAGTACCAAAGCCAGAGCCTTCAAGTACTCCCAAATCAAACCCTGGTCATTAAGGTTTTTCTTCTTGGGTATCAAAGGCTGTTGTTGTTCTTCATCTACACCCTATATAATCACAAAAAGGTCACTTTACTTCTTAATAACTTGATACGTATACAAATGGTGCTCACATTTTATGTTTCTGAAATAAAAGGTTACCTCTTTAGATTTGTTGAAGAGACTAAGAGGATTATAATCGTTCTTAGAGAGTGATTTCCTTGCATCCTGGAGCCATTTTGTTAAAATTCTAACAAACTCATCTTCTTCAACACATTTATCGCCAGAGATATCAAGTTGATCCATCACTCTATCTACGAGACCATCGCTTAGTTCGCCGTCTGCTTGCAGCTGTATTCCTAAGAGTAAAGTTTTAACTCAGAATGGGTCACTTTACCATCATGATTTTTGTCAAGTCTCTTGTGAAGGCTGCACATCAATATTTCACTCAATCATAAAGATCTTTTTTTCCAATTCAAATAAAAGACAGAACTTTGAGGCAGGTATATATACTAACTCTTTAATAAGCTGCACATTTGCTTTTCCATTGGTAGAGAAAAGTTTCAGTAGTCTGTTCTTGACAAATTTTTGTCTAATATAATCGAATCTTCTGTTTTGAATCCATGGTTGGAAGATCTACATGTAAATCAAAAATGATTTATCTTCATTGAAATATGAAATTTTAATATGCCATAAGTAATCCGAAGCTGATCCAAGAGTTAACGGATTCTTACTTGGACCAGCTAGATAGAGGGAAATGGGGCCCATAGGTGGTTTGGCCGGCTGTCAGGCCTGAATTCCATCAATAAAGGACTCTGATTTTGTCACCAAGATTTTTCCTCAGTTTTAGTGATTTTCAAATCTTTCCCTTTTTAGTGCTGATTGCGTTAATTTATGTGCTTATTTATGTCTTTAATTTTAATATTTATATTACGGTTTGCAATTTCGAAAATTTGACCATACTTGTCAAATTTATTAATCCCTAATCCTCATGTAATGGTTTCAATCATTCAATAATATATCATTTTCTTTGAGAAGTCTCTCTGTTTATCTTTCGTCCATTCGCTCTATGTCAATAAAGACATGGACGAAGTTGGGTATGGCCGATTGTGTTCAATTTGGCCGCGTAGTATAATTATGTGTTATAAATGCGTTGATCATTTCAATTATATTACAATCTTTTTGTTTTAATTTATGTAATGTGGTACAATTTAACCAAGATATTGTTATGCTTGAGAACTGAGACATAAAAGGCTAACCTGATACACCGCGTAGGCAATGAAGAAATCCAGTGTGAGAATGAGAGTGAGTAGAACTATCACTCGGGTAACCGAGGTCGCATTGATGATTTTCGGGAGTTGTAGAATGAGAAACGGGATCATTGACACGAGCATGATTCGGGCAGTGTAGCTTGTTTCACTATCAGTTGTAAGACCATATGCTAAAACAAAAACAAGACAATTTAAATAATTAAACCAAAAGTACCGAGATCTTAATTAGTTTCTATGCAATCAAAACAAATCAACTACCTGATAATTTCTTTATGAATGATGGCTCTTCTCCTGGAATTTGTGGTAAAATGGTATGATCATCGTCTTCCGCAAGATCATAACTTCCGAAAGCTATGACAGATGGCCAAATCAATGTTAAACTCATCACTGCTGATCCTGCAAGCACATTCATTCCCATTGCAGCACTAAAAGAGGCACCCATATCGTTGCTCGATAATCCATTTTCTGCAAAATATATATTTCGAGCATATTATTAATTTATCTTTGAGTTAATGAATTTTATCAAATAAATCATGCAAATTAAAAAAAAAAAAGAAATAAAAATGTTTTTAAGAATTATTTACATATACAAGTTGTTGACGTGTAACTCGTATGACCACTAATCATTGTGGATACAAGTGGGTCGAGTTGTTATAAAGCACCAAGAAAATAGGAAAATTTGCAATAATGAACCTTGGATCAGTTAAACTTATCAAAATTGACTCAAAATTGACAGACTTTTTTAGCCTACTTCGATTTGGTCATTTAGGTCAAAACCCGGCTGAAGTAGGCTAGTTCTGCCGGCTTCAAATTCCGTGCCGAACCAGCTTTTTTTGCAGATGTTCAGCCAACCAGAAACTGACATGTGATTGCACTGATTCCCAAGACGGCTAAAGCCCACTTCCTAGCAGGCTCAGCCGGCGTGTTTTTTTAAGTCTGCTATATGACTTTCATTAACCAACTTGAGTCATACAGGAAACTCATGTAGCAAATCATACTATTTTTTATGTATTCAAGTGGGCTAAACAAAGGCAAATAGACGGCTAAGGAAAATACATAAAAAATAGTATGACTTTGCTATATGACTTTCCTTAGCCCACTTGATTTTAGTTTTTTTATGTCATATAGCAGGCTAAAATCAAGTTGGCTAAGGAAAGTCATATAGCAGCTTTAAAAAAACACGCCGGCTGAGCCTGCTAGGAAGTGGGCTTTAGCCGTCTTGGGAATCAGCGCAACCACGTGTCAGTTTCTGGTTGGCTGAACATCTGAAAAAAAGCTAGTTCGGCACGGAATTTGGAGGTGGCAGAACTAGCCTACTTCAGCCGGGTTTTGGCCTAAATGACCAAATCGAAGTAGGCTGAAAAAGTCTGTCCATTTTGGTAAGTTTGACTAGTCAGATGTCCATTTTGATAATTTTCCCAAAAAAAATCAAGATCAAACTCACAGCATACCCTGGTTGAATGAATATTTGAAAGCCAAATTTGCCTTGGACTTGTTCAAAGAAGAAAACCTTGTAAGTTGTTACATTATTTTCTTTTATTCCATAAGGTTATATCCATTTAATTTTCGTTTATTTAAAAATATCTATCATAATAATAATAACTATATATTATGATGTTTCCGTCCGAATTTTCTTTATATATTATCCTAGCTAGACATATCATAATAATAATTATTACGATGTTTACGTCTGAATTTTCTTTATACTTAATATATCCTATTAATATATCCTAGACTAAAAGTGCTTCTAGCCTAATGATATATCAAGGTATGTAAGTGTTCATTTCAAGTGGATGAGGGTTCTAGTTACATTATAAATAAATTCGTAGATTTAGAAATAAGATTATAGTAGGTATGAGTTAGCTGTTCTAATTAATATCTGACAATCAATTAGTTTATATAATTTTAATTTCAGTCATTGTATTATCTGAAGAATTATACTATATTTTTATTTTATATATATATATATATATATATACTAGCTTAGAACCTGTGTACTACACACGTGGTGAAAAATATCAATGCATAAAATTTTTAAATCTTTACGTATATATTTTACAGCTGTAAAAATATATTACATATACTAATTAAGGATAGAAAACAAAATTCAAAATATATAAAAAATAATATATAATTGGGTTTTGAAAATACGTTAATTACTATTTAATTTAATTTGACTTTCATTTACTATTTTGATTGAAAATAAAAGTTACATAATTAGATTTAAAAGTTTCTTATAATAAAGAATAATTTAAAATAAATGTGTTTTATTAGTATAATTAGTAATTTATTTAAAAATATATTATTATTAAAATATACATGTGTATTTAATAAAAGAGAGAAGCGAGAAAAATGATTAGAATGAATATAGAGACGACACGTGGCATGAAAAAACATTTATTTATTAGATAGTATAGATTAATAATTTATTTAAAAATATATTATTATGGAAAAGATAGAGATGTATTTAATAAAAGAGAGAGACGGGAAAAAAATGATGAGAATAAATATGAAGTCGACACGTGTCATGAGAAACCTTTATTTATTATATAGTATACATACATATATATATATATATATATTATTTTTTTAGAATTCTATTAGATATTCAAGATATATTAACCCAATCACCAAAATAAACATCCGATCATTCAAACTTTACAAAATGAACATTGACATTTTATCTTTTAAACAATAAACTTTGATTTTTCACCGGAACATGTGAATCAGAGTGTTACGTGCACATTTTAGGGACGCGACGTGTACTTTTTAGGCGAAACCGTCAGCCTGAAAAAAAAATCTTCTTTGTATATGATTTTAAAATTTTATATGTATTTGTTTTAATATGTTTTGCCAAATTTCAATGTGTGTATTACTAACAAAAGCTTGAGCCATTTTGAAGAAGTTTCTTCTAAACATATTTTGATAAACTGGAGTATTTTTCCAATAATTCTTTTACACAGCTTATTAGTATTCAATTAAATATAATAAATAATTCAAACAAAATATATTTTTGATTCTTGATCATGTTTTTTATTAATTTAATAATTTTTTAAATTTGAGATGTATTTTATGTTTACACAACATTCCAAATTTTATGTGAATTAGACAATGATATTAAAATCTTATTCAATCAAGATACTGCCGAAATAAAAGAATTCAAGTAGGGTTACAGTTAATCCTGAAATACACAAAATTAGGGTATTATTTTTTTGAACAAACTAAGAAAAATAAAGCTGAAAATGAAAAAGAAATTACGCTTACCAAGGATGAGTAAGAGCATTGGGAAGTTTGCAAGAATGTGGAACAAACCGGCTCCAAAGATACCCGGTCCAATAAGGCTGAAGAATTTATCCGACCCGTTTGATATATAACTTTGACCCAAAGACATCAAGTACTGATAAACCACGATCAAGAACAGTCTTCCCCACAGACCGCTTGTGCATGGCAAGAATCCATATTGAGGTTCACATGTCGCTGTTGTAGCCTCGATATTCCCACAAAACCCAATCAAAATCGTCAAGAAAATAATTGAACTCCCGAGTTTCCCGTGTGGTTTCATCTTTCTTTCTGTCTTTCTGGTTATTCTGTCGGCTAAAAGCTTGAGAACCCTAAATAATGGAGATAAAAAAGAAGATTGTAAAGGTCTAAGAATATTGTGATCAATGAGTCTTTTCGAACCTCATTGACCTCAACGTTAGCCGGTTAGGGTCGATGTCACGAAGAAGGTTAAGAAGGCTGGTGAAGACGATTGTGGAGGTTTTTAAGGGGTTTAGAATCTTTGTGCCTATTTAAATGGGTTTGATTCAACAAACTGTTTTATAAGAAGACAAAGATCGTTGCTTGTAGGAAGGTGTCAAGGTGACTATGTTTGAAGCAATTTGTGCTATTAGATAGTTAAAACTTGTAAACAGTTATTTAGATCTAGCTTAGAGATTAAATCATGTGGACGTTTCGTTGGCTAATTCAATTATATGAAAAGACAGACTGTTATATTCATAAAATCATTTTTATAATCATATATAATAAACTAATTTATAAGATTGATTTAAGAGTTAGTAGGTCCTTAATTAAAGACAACTCATAATTTAAAGCCTTATGTAACATGTATGTAAATTTATTTAATTATAATAGATTTAGGCTAAATGTACTGATCCTCCTACTTGTCGTACCACAACAATACTTTTTTGAGAACATCTAAACGTACACCACCTAACACTAATCATACACCACTTGACATCTATATGAGTCGTATAGCGTACGGCTTTCAGACAAGGTTGCAAGCCTTTTCACATCAGTCTGATCGTTAGCCTATACGAGTTGTACAAGCACTATACGAGTCGTATATAAGCTATACAAGTCAAGAGTTATACGAGTCATATTAGCCCATGTACGAGTCATATAGACAATATACGAGTCATATAGGCCCTATACGAGTTAAGAACTCTGGTTGTTTAGTTCTATTAATAAACGTTGGAACCGTTTTGATAGTTCAAAAGTTGTTGGGATTTCAAAAGTTGTCTACATTACGTAATTCTCAAGTCTACAATGATTCTTTAAGAACTTCAGTTGTTTAGTTTCATTAAATTTTCAAATGTTTAGATAGTTCAAAATTTGCTAAGAATTCAAAAGTTGTTTGCATAAACGTGATTCTCAAGTCTACAATGATTCTTTAAGAACTCCGATTGTTTAGTTCTATTAAACGTTGGAACCGTTTTGATAGTTCAAAAGTGGCCGAGATTTCAAAAGTTGTCTGCATTAAAGTTGTCTTATATATGTACACACTAAAGTGTTATACATACGAACCCAATACGAGTCGTATTATACCATACGATCCCCTTGACGTTATACATACAACCCAATATACACAAATGTTATACGGGTCGTAATGTTCGATACAACCCCTTGACGTTGTTACATACAGGAAGTAATTTGAGTCTAATTAAGAACCACCACAAAAATTCAAGATGAACAAGGTTTTCAAGACGAACTTTCTTGTTGATTATAAGAATATGAAATATTCTAGCAATAATTTTCTCGGTTTCTGTCTTCTCTTTAGAGACAGTATCCATAGTGTTTTCTACTTGTTACTTGTTTAGATCTCTACCTTTTCTAAAACTAAGAATAACTAAGATTAAAAGCGCGATTGTACTTTATGCAGGCTATTTCATTTGTAAATGTTTCACCTGACATTCAAAGCTCTGCTAATTTCTTCGTTTACGTATTCCCTACTAATTTCTTCCTTTACGTATTCTCTACTAATTTCACTTGTAATTTCTTCGTCATGCTTTTGTTCTAATGTTAGAAAAAAACAAATTAAAGAGCATGACCATTCTACCTTCATAGCTTTTCTATTCCAACCTACCATCTTCTCCTCAGAAATTGAATAAAGGCTCTTTGAATAAAGATTGCATCTTATTTGGGTTTTCTTTTTTTTTTAACTATGATTTCGTGAAGCGAAATGAGAAATTAAAGACTGTTTTGAATAAAGAAACAAGAAAAAGAGAGGTGATGATGATGCACGATAATTTGCTTGTGATGGGAATGGATTTTTGCTTTGCTTTCCCAATAAACATGCATTACACACTTGTGACTGATGCAACAAGTGTAGTACTCCCCTCGCCATATTAGAGTCACTTAACTTATTCATGGCTTTAAAATTCAAATGACCGAGCCATGCATGCCAAACCCAGGCTTGGTTGTTAGTTGAGTTAAGTAAACATAATGGCGAGCCAATCTTCAGCGAGATCTTGTATAGGCAATTTATTGAATAAGGCACCTTCATTAGCAGTTCACCATCTTGATCATACAACCATAAAAAGTCGTTTTCCATCCAAACTTTGCTTCTATTCTCTGTAAGTTAACTAGGACTAATAATGTTATTTTTCAATTCGGGAATATAATACATATCGGTCATTACTCTTTGTTCCCCATTCTTGCAATCAAGGACAAATGTTCTTTTGCCTTGGATTTGTATTTTTGAACCATCTCCAAATCGCACTAGCCCACTGATACGCATATCATTTTTTTGTGAAATTAGATTCAAGCCCCGTCATATGATTTGAAGCTCCATCATCCAAGTACCATACTGAATTGTCACTTGAATCATTTGCATATATTTTTGGGTGTGCCTTTTCTTCGTTAAGCAAGACCTTTCATCACGAACTTCCATCATCATCAAAGGCAGCCCTTCATTGGTCTCATTCAGATTTGCTTCAACCTACAATTGCTTGGTACACTCCCACGAGTAATGCCCAAGTTTTTTTACAATTATAACAAGTTACATTCTTTTTGTCTCGCCCCTTATTTCCATCGCCAAACTGGTTATTACGGTCCTGATCATCACGGTTTTGTGTATTATAGTTGGACCAACCACATCCTCGACCATACCCTCGATCTCTTCCTCGACCGAACCCTCTACCTCGTCCTCGATTATACGAGCCTTGGCCTCGGTCTGAACCTTTACTATTCTGATCAGATCTTATTTCACTTGAACCATCCCTTGTAACATCAACTTATTTTCTTTCTCTACGATTTCTTCATTCCCTTTGATCCGCTCCTCAAACGCCAGGGCCTTTAACCTTGCCAAGCAATCTTCGAAAGTCATTGTTGCTAAATCGGTGACTTGTTCAATGGTAGCCACGATTCCAATAAATCTAGTCGGCATGAAATCGAGCAATTTCTTCACAACTGCAGCGCCTTCCAAAGTTTCCCCAAGACTATTAAACTTGATAATAATCTCAGATAACTTACCCGCAAATTCTTCGACCAACTCCTTTGAGCCTATCTTTAAAAGGTCGAACTCATGTCTGTACACGTTTAGCACCCAAATATCTCACCCGGAGAGCCTCTCATATCTCTCAAGCACTACGGGTATTGGCTACTTGAGCCAAAATATTTTCTGGCAAGGATTGATAAATCATGGCGCAAACGATCTTGTTTTACTTGTTATCCATTTCATCTTCATTGCCGGGATCAACCACTTCCCATAGATCTTGTGCATCAAATACCGCCTCCATCATAATCATCCATGTATTGTAGTTGGAACCAGATAACTTTGGGACCGTCAAGGATGACGTACTTGGTTCCCTTTGATGTTGTAAAACGATCTGGTTATGAGGTGTAGCGTCGCCACCACCCCCATCGGCCATACTTCACGATCTATAAAAACATTTGGATCTTGTCTTCGATTCGTCACAATCAAATCGACACCCTAGCGACCTTGTGACCGTGGTTTTGCACTCCACATTTCCTTCGAACGTCCGGATTTTCAAACTTAACGTAGCTCTGATACCAATTGTTGGGAGACAGTTGACAATTCATACTCAAACTACACAACACGTACAAAGAAATTTGTGATAAACTCTTATCGATCACTATTTCTAAGGATTATATTTATAGCAACAAACTTGAATACACAGAGTTCTACGATTAATCTAGCTTAAATGAGAATGTAAAATAAAAAGACTCAAGAAAATGAAAGGACAATACCAACCAAAAGTTGGAAAGACTAAACATCACAAAATCTTAAAAACTCAAAAGATTAAACCTTTGATAGAAAAGTAAAAATATTTATGTGATGAATGTATTGCTTAAGAAAAGTTTCTATATGTTGCTTATAGAGGAGGTGACTAGATATGTTTTTAAATGTTTAATTGTTTACATGAGTTTCATGATGTTCTAATGATTTTCTTTAAAACTGAATACGTGCTTAATTAAATAAAATACAAACGAGTACGTTGTTGAATTGGATACCAAGATTATTCAAACATTTGTGTATGTGAACGTTGAATATTAGTCATTCTCACAAGATATATTATATTATTTAACTTACGTCTTTTTTCATAAATGAAAAGGGTATACAAAGAAAAGTCATGTTTTGTGATTTCATGTCCCATCATTTGACGGGACCACGTCGTAGACGTTAAGAATACTCCAATTTCGAATGTCAGCTTCCTCATAAAGGCATTGTTAAATGTTAACTAGATTTTTTTTCACTCGCGCTTCGTAACGAGAGTCTGGTTGTTATCGGGGTCAGTTCATTTTGATGGATAAAATTTATGTCGAAATGCAGACTCATTATAGCTTATGAAAAAGAACCCTTGAATTTTAACATCTTTGTTTTTAAAAAAAAATTATACCTGAACGTTGCAAAAAAAAAACCGCGCATTATGTTTAAAAAAAATAAACGAACGAAAGTTAGCACAGGAAAACGAAATTAATAGATAACTAACGGGTTAAAAGCGTTTATTATATATACTATGAGTTGCTAAAACCATTCCCCTTGCAACACGGCTGGGACATTGTCGAATTTGGTTCGGCTCGTTTGCGGGGCTAAAAGTTACATACATTCGCTATAGTGTACGAAAAAAAAAACTTGTTTTTGAATGAAACTCCGTTTTTAATAAAATTTATATCGGAACGTTGACAAAATAAAACTAAAGAAAGTTGCGCTTTCCGTTTTTAATGAAAAGTAAAGAACGAAAGTTATAAAAGAGAAACGGAGTTACTAGAAAAGTTGACGAGTAAAAAATGTATATTATATATAGTATGATGGTTGAAAACAAAAAAAATTAAAAAATAATAAGTTGTGTTCATACACGTTACTTTTTAAACGGTTCATAATTTCCTAGGAGAGGCATTGTCCAATTAACGGTTTTTTTTTATTTTAATTTTCAATTTCATATTTTATATTTTATATTATATATTATATATGTATTTAATTTATTTCTTTTATAAATTTAATATTTCTATAATAACTTTCGTTTATTAACTTTTTAAAAAAATTGAATACTCAGTTGTGTTTTTACTATTATTTTTTATCAACATTCTGATATATATGTTATTGAAAACGGATTTCAATTCAAAAACGAGTATTTTTTTGTATCGAAAGCCATAGTGAGTACCGGTACCATGACGAACCGAACCAATACCGACCGAACAACATCGGTACCGGTATCCAAATTCTTTTTTATGGTTTTCGTCGATGTAAAACATGATTTTTTTTTGTTACCACATACAACATTTATGACGAAACTATCATAAGTAAACTTGTTTTGTATCGTAAACTATACCGAGTACCGGTACCTTACGAATTGAACCGATACCGACAGAACAACATCGTTACCGTTATCGGTATTATCGGAACCAATATTGCTATTTTTTCGTTCGATGAAAACACGTGTAGTTATCCTTTTGGGCATATTACAATTTTACCTTTTTGTTTTACATGACAACTTTTATGCGATTAAACTATTATAAATAAATTTCTTATTTTGTACACCTAATTTTTTACCGAACTGATACCGCCCGAACAAAATCTGTACCATTATCGGTATTCATTTTTATGCTTTTGGTTTTACGAGTCAGTTTCAATAATCTTCAATCTTTTTCTACTACCCTTATCAAAGCGGTATCGTACAACAACGTTACTTTTAATCCGCAACTTTATGTTTATAACTTTTATTTATACTATTATAAACATTATTTTATATACTGTGTATATACCAAATTCCCGCCACATCACGTAGGGGTATCCCACTATATATACGTGTGTGTGTATATAAGGGAGAGATCAAATTAAAACCGTTAACTTATGTGAAAACACCAAAGAAAACCAAGAAAACCAAGTACATAATTGTTAAATTATACTTTATATATATACATATATATATATATATATATATATATATAGGGAAGAGTTCAAATACTAACCAACTTTTTTTATGATAACCGTGCTAACCACTATCAAACAATCACGAAATTTATAAATTATTTTTTCTTTTAATTCTTAAAAGAGTATTTAAGTATCGTGAACATGTATTTTGAACATAAATACGTAAATGATGAGTCTTACATATACGTACCAAATAATGTTACATATACGTGACACATAGTGTTTACGTATGTATAAAATTATTTGATATGTATACGTAATACTATATTTGAGAGTGGTTATAACATAAATATTGGTTAGCATTTGAACCTCACCATATATATATATATAATGTATATATAATGTGTATATATAGTGGTAGGGATCAAATTAAAACCATAACATAGTGGATACCTTTGTAATGCTAAAGTTCAATGTTAATGTTTAAAGCTTCAAAGTAAACTAGAACTCATTTAGCGTAGATAACAATTATTATGCATGTCAGGTTAAAGTATAGACATGTATGGAAGCTTAGAGGTCAATAAAGGCATAGAGGGGAAGGTTACTCGGCTTAAAGCCTGACATTCTGATAGTTATGTTTTGTTTTGTTAGCAAACTATGATGTTTTCTTGTTGAGTTGTGAAGACTTAAATGTTATGTTTGAACAAATTTCCAGTGCGATTGAATTAAATGTCCAGTTTAAGAACTATTATGAGAATGTGTAAATCCAACAGACGAGACCCTAGGTTTGAGGCGTTTCAAGTTGGTATCAGAGTAGTAGTTTGAGAGATTCGGACATCCTCGATGTCTGAACTTAAATTAAAGAATGGGACCCAGCCGAGGATGTCAATACGAGTAGCCCAAATGCCCCGAGTAATAGTTAAAGTAGAAATTAGAAAGTAATGCCTTTGAAAATAAGATAGAGACCTAGATGCTGATGTTACTCATGACAGGGTATGCTTAGAACACGAAAAGTAAAGTAAATCAGTAATTACAAACCGGTCACTGTTATTAGTAATTTACCTTACTCGTGGTGTTCTGAATTGTTACTTAGCATGGTGACATTAGTGTTCCTTTACCTTCAGGTAGTTCTAGATATGGCAGGTAGAAGAGGTGGTAGTCGTGGTGGTGACCGAGGTGATCGTAGAGGAAGACCGCCGGTTAACTGAAGGCAAACAGAGGAAGTTGAGGACTCTCACCATGAAACTGAAATCCATGAGAATGAAAGTAATGAATTAAGGAACAGTGCGACTCATGCTGAGTCGGGACCTAAAGAGCTACCGACTTTAGAGCCCGAGGTTAGGGCATCCAAAGCAGAGGAAGTGGCACTGGTGTTGCAAGCCACTCTACCTGTAGCTCTAACTGAGGCCCTAAAGGAGGCAAGGAAAGAACTGGATGAAGCTGTAAGAAACAAGGAGAACCCAAAAGCAACACAAGTGATAGAGGAAAGGTGAATGTGGAAACCGATTGTGATGACTCTGAAGCTGAACCAGCTCGTGGTTGTTCTTACAAGTCCTTTAAGGGCTGTGATCCACCCCCATTGGATGGCAAAAAGAATGCAATAGCCACATTTCATTGGATAACAAGGATTAATGCAATTATCAACATCAATGAGTGTCGCAAGGACCAAACAGTCAAGTTCGCTGCTCATTCATTTGTTTATGAGGCTCTTAACTAGTAGGAAACCATTAAGCAAGCCAAGTCAAAGGGTACCATCAAGAGGATGAGGTGGGATGACCTGAAAAGGTTGGTAATCAAGAAGATTTCTCCTTAGAACGGGATTGATAAGGTAGAATATGAATTCTTGGGATTTAAAGCTGGCAACATGACTAATCGCTAGTATACTTTGAGGTTTAATGAGATGGCTCAGTTAGTTCCCCATCTGGTCAACACGGAGGAAAGGAGAATCAAGTGCTACATTCAAGGACTACCATAGAAGGTCTGTACCTGTAACATCCCAAAATGTCGAGAAATAAAGTTAACGAGTTCAAGCGGGCCGAAGTCGGGCCGAGTCAGTCGCGAACCGGGCTTGGGGAGGTCTCCCCCATAAATAGCCAAGATCACCACATGTTTCTCTCATTTGCAATTCTAGAGAGAGAAAAACCGTAGAGAGAGAAAGTGTCGGAATCGCACAAGATTGCACCCGCTCGTGTCTCTTGCACTCGTGAGAAGAACCTCCGGATCAGAAGCTCGATTCAGGTAACAATCCGACCTAAATCTGAGTTTTAGTTCATTTTTGGGTTTTTCGGGTTTTGGGAGAAAAGGTAAGGTTTGAATGGATGAAACTGAAAGATAATCATGGATTTGAGTTCCTTAATGGAAAACGAACGTTTTGAATGCGACAGGTTCGGGATCTTGACATGATCAGACCCGAATGCGAAAGTTAGGGTTTTTCGCGAAGAACAGGTCGTGCGCACTTGCTAAGTGCGCACGGAGCAGGTCCTGCGCACTTGCTAAGTGCGCAGGAGGAGGGACCTGCGCACTTGCTAAGTGCGCAGGAAGAGGGGTCTGCGCACTTGCTAAGTGCGCAGGCAGCAGAGTCTGCGCACTTGCTAAGTGCGCAGGAAGCAGGGTCTGCGCACTTGCTAAGTGCGCAGACATCAGAACTGGTTAAGTGAAGTCAGTATGTTTAGAAGGGTTAAACCGTTAGAGTCGGTATTGGTCTGATGTGTATTTAACTAATCAATTCAGATCGGAAGTGAAGTTGTTGGACCTTTGTTTAGGACAACCGAGACTAGCTTATAAGGTGAGTTCTAGAGCCCTCTTTTAAATGTTTTGTTAATGTTTTGGGCTGGTGTGAATACTTACGAAATGATGTTTAACGAAATGATGTTTTAACGAAACGATGTTTACGAAAGGAAAGGTTTTGAAGTGTTTTTGCCAAAAAGGGTTACGAATGTTTTATGAACGGTCTAAATGAGGAAATGTTTAATGAGAAGAGAAAGAGGTAAATGTTTTAAAGAAGTCATTACAAATCTAATCTGTCGAATGAATGGAATTGACGAATGAAGTCTGGGAAATGAGATTCCCAGCCTTGTGGTAGATTATGGACAGCGAGCCATAGTTGCCACAAGAACAACAGGGGCATTGTCTCTGTGGCATGTCAATGGTTATGATGTTGTACAACTGGTAAAGGGAGTAACGACGGTTACTCAGGGGTTAACGTGACCCTATGTAAGGTTAAATTATGATCCGACGGTGTCATTGGCCGTGAGCCGTGGCCGTCGATGGAAGTTGTCGGTTTATGGACATGAGAGCCATAAGGGCAACTGAATGGGTATTGTCGGTCCTCGTGCAGTTAGCCTTGGGGGCAATACCAAAAAGGGAATTGACGGAATGTATGGTATTATCGGTCTTCGTGCAGTTAGCCTTAGGGGCAATACCATACTAAATGACGGAACGAAGGGTAACACAGATTTAGATAATAATGTATGACTTAAATGAATGTTAAAAGTTTTAAAGAACGATCCATTTAACGGTGTTTATGATTATGATGTTGATGATGATATGGGTACGAAACCTTTTTTTTTAAGATGTTATAATTACATGCTTTTGTGAAAGGTTTTACTAATGAATGAATGATATGTTTTTTGGCAAAAGTTGATGTTAAAGTTTTTATGAAATGCTAGAACTCACCAGCGTAGCTGACCTTTTTAGTGTGCACATTCAGGTTAAGGCATGTACGGACGATGGACGGTGATGCTTGGCAAACGAGAAGAGTTACCCGGTCGATCATGAAGACTGGCATCCCGTTATGAGTTGTTTATGTTAAGTTTATGTAATTATGTTTTAAACAATGTTTACGCTTCCGCATGTATGAACAATGATGACGTTATGTTTGAATGAAATTTTCCGCTGCGTTATTTGATATTCATGTTTAAGAACTGTTTGTGAATGAGTAAATCCAACGAGTTAGGCCTCCCGGGTTTGGGGCCTTACAAGTTGGTATCAGAGCAATAGTTTGAGAGATTCGGACACTCCCAGTGTCTGAACTTAAACTTTGAATGGGACCGAAAGCGGATGCCAGTACGGGTAACTCGAGCCACAGCATCATGTATGAAAAGTAGAGTATGTGTATGTAGTATGCCTTAGAAGGGGTTAGGAAAGGACTTGTGTTCTGATGGAATCACAAAGGTGGTCAAATAGAAATCGAAAGGTAGTGTAATGGTTAATTGCAGATGGGCAGTGTATATTAACATCTTACAGTACTTATTGAATTTTATTTGTTAACTAGCGTGATGACATTGGATATCTTGTCTTATAGAACGAAATGGCGAGGAGAGGGAACGGAAGGCGTGGTGGCCGTACCGGCGGTCAAAATGGTGGGCGTAGCAGGATTCCTGCGCGCCAAGAGCACAGCGAAGAAGGAAGTGTTCACACTGAACCGACGGTTAGTGTGCATGGAACTGAACAGACACAAGTTGCAGAACAACCTTTCACTTTTGAACCAGAAGTGAGAGCAGCCATAGCTCGAGAGTTCTCCGAGTTGATGAAGAATTCTCTGCCAAGTCTGTTGGCTGAAGCGTTAAAGAAAGTTAGTGGGGAAGACGGATCTAGTGCGGCAACTGGTGCTCAGAACAACGAGACCGACAACGCACCGCCTGCTCGCGGGTCCGACTATAAGTCATTTAAGGCATGTGACCCGCCGGTCCTGACTGGGAAGAAGGACGCGGTGGCTACTTTTGACTGGGTAATACGTATGGAAGCCGCCATCCGTCTGAGCGAGTGTCGAGCTAATCAAGTAGTGAAGTTTGCTGCTAACTCCTTGAGGGAGGAAGCATCCCACTGGTGGGAAGGTGTACGTCAGGCTAAGGGGGATGAGGTTGTTGACTCGATGATGTGGGCTGACTTGAAAACTTTGGTGATCAAGAATTTCTGCCCGAGGAACGAGATTGAGAAGGTAGAGAGGGAATTTCTGGGTTTGAAGGGCGGGAGCATGACGCACCGGCAGTACACAACCCGATTCAATGAACTGGCACGTCTGGTGCCACATCTTGTTACGACGGAGGAGAGAAAAATTTCCTGCTACATTCAAGGGTTGCCGGACCAGGTCCGTACCTATGTTAAGGCAAACGCCCCTACTACCTATGATTCGGTAGTAGAACTGAGCGGCGTAGTATTTGATGATCTGGCACTGAATGTCGTCGCCATCGAGGAACCAAAGAAGAGACCGAGCTTCTCAAACAAGCGAACTGGTGGAAAGATGTTTGGGGCTCGCGATAAAAGGGCTCGGGTGGATGAGCCGACTGTTTGTAGGAAGTGTGGAAAGGAGCATGTGGGTGAATGTAGACTGGGATCTAACTTGTGCTTTAAGTGTGGCAAGACCGGGCACTACTCCCGTGAGTGCACACAACACTACAAGTGCTATAACTGTGGGGATGCCGGTCATCTGAGCCGGGAATGCACCAAACCAAGAATGGGTGAAGCCGGGAAGGGGAAAGGCCCGGAGAAGAGGGAAGAGAGGCCCCGAGCAAAGACTCGTGCGTACGCGCTGACGCAAGACCAGGCCAGAATGGACCCCGACGTGGCGTCAGGTACGTTCGTCCTTGACAACACTCTTGTTTCTGTGTTATTTGATTCGGGTGCCAGTAAGAGTTTTATATCTGCGACTTTTTGTAAACGCGTGAAGTACACTGTCAGTAAGTTAGAAAGGGCCTTTAGCGTAGAAACCACTGAGGGTAGAAATGCAAGAGTAACCGATGTAGTTGAAAACTCCACGATAAAAATAGAAGGTCATAGGTTCCCTGTCAGATTGTGTGTTATGGTTTTGGGAGGGTTCGATGTCGTGTTAGGCATGGATTGGCTAACTGCCAATGAAGCGCAAATTATATGTAAACGAAAGATAATCCGACTCAAGGCTCCGGATGGTAGCAAAGTCGAAGTTTTTGGAGATCGTGACGCCCCGATGCCAAATGTCATCTCAATGATTAAGGCAACAAATTACTTGAGGTGCGGATGCGAGGCTTATCTGGTGTATGTGATTGACAAGTGTAAGGAAGTGAAGGAACTAGACGATGTACCCGTGGTACGCGAGTACCCGGAGGTGTTTCCAGAGGATTTGCCTGGGATACCACCCGATAGAGAAATTGAGTTCCGAATTGACTTAGTACCAGATGCCCAGCCCGTGGCTAAGGCTCCATATCGACTAGCACCAGTAGAGATGAAGGAACTAATGACGCAACTAGACGAGTTACTTGAGAAAGGATTTATACGACCGAGCATCTCGCCTTGGGGTGCTCCGGTGTTGTTCGTAAAGAAGAAAGACGGTTCGATGAGAATGTGTATTGATTATCGCGAGTTGAACAAATGTACCGTGAAGAACAAGTACCCGTTACCAAGGATCGACGACCTGTTCGATCAATTACAAGGCGCAAGTTGGTTCTCAAAGATCGACCTTCGATCCGGGTACCATCAGTTGAAGGTGAGGGAAGAAGACATACCGAAAACGGCATTTCGCACACGTTATGGACACTTTGAGTTCCGTGTAATGTCTTTTGGATTGACGAACGCCCCTGCAGCGTTCATGGATTTGATGAATAGGGTGTGTCGACCGATGCTGGATCGATCGGTAATAGTGTTCATCGATGACATCCTTATCTACTCCAAGAATGAGGGTGATCACGCGTGTCACTTAAAGGAAGTATTGGAAGCTCTGAAGAAGGAGAAGTTGTATGCTAAGTTCTCCAAATATGCGTTCTGGCTTAGGGAAGTCCAATTCCTAGGTCACGTCATTAACCCGAACGGCATTATGGTTGACCCAGCAAAGATAGTGACGGTAAGGGAATGGGACATTCCTAAGACGCCAACGGAAATCCGCAGTTTCTTGGGATTGGCAGGCTACTATCGGAGATTCATCCAGGATTTCTCGAAAATAGCTTCGCCGTTGACAAAGTTGACTCGGAAAGAGGTTAAGTATGAATGGGGTTCGACCCAAGATGAGGCGTTTAAGGAATTGAAGAAGAAGTTAACCCAAGCTCAAGTCTTGGCCCTTCCCGAGGGCAATGAAGACTTGTTGGTATACTCTGACGCGTCGGGTCAGGGTTTAGGGTGTGTGTTGATGCAACGCGGTAGAGTGATTGCGTATGCGTCGCGGCAGTTGAAAGTTCACGAAGTCAACTATCCGACTCATGATTTGGAACTTGCTGCTGTCGTATTTGCATTGAAAATCTGGAGGCACTACCTGTACGGGGTGAAGTTTACTATTTACTCCGACCACAAAAGTTTGAAGTACTTCTTCGAACAAAAGGAGCTTAATATGAGGTAGAGACGATGGTTGGAACTCCTGAAGGATTATGACTGTGAGATCATGTACCACCCTGGAAAGGCAAACGTGGTGGCTGACGCTCTAAGCCGAAAGGATGTGCCTACTCCTATTAGAGTGAAAGTTTGCCAGTTGGTGGTAACATCGGATGTGATGAGCGAAATCGAAAGGGCTCAAGGTGAGGCACTTAAAGAAGAAAACATAAAGAAGGAAAGAATGGTTGGCCAACAAGACAAGTTGGAATATAACACCCTTGGTGTTAGAACACGTTATGGACGGGTATGGATACCTATCGGTGGCGAACTTAGAACCAAAATCTTGGATGAGGCTCATAAGTCTCGTTACTCTATCCATCCCGGTACCAACAAAATGTACCAAGACCTGAAGAAGGACTACTGGTGGCCTGGAATGAAATGTGATGTAACGAAGTATGTAAGCAGGTGTTTGACTTGCTCGCAAGTAAAGGCTGAACACCAGAAGCCGTACGGAAAGATCCAACCACTTGATATACCAGAATGGAAGTGGGAACACATTACCATGGACTTCATAACCAAGCTACCCCGCACAGCTAAAGGTCATGACACCATTTGGGTAATTGTGGACCGATTAACGAAGAGTGCTCATTTCCTACCTATTCGCGAGACGTTCTCGTCGGAGAGGTTAGCAGAAGTGTTTATCAACGAAGTAGTAGCACGGCATGGGATGCCTTTGACGATCGTATCTGACCGGGACACACGATTAACATCGAGGTTCTGGAAAAGATTTCATGAGGCGATGGGCACAAGGCTTAATATCAGCACGGCATACCACCCGCAAACGGATGGTCAATCCGAAAGGACCATTCAGACATTGGAAGATATGCTCCGCGCTTGTATTATCGACTTCGGTGGCAGTTGGGACAGTCATCTGCCGTTAGCCGAATTCTCCTACAACAATAGTCATCACACGACTATAGGCATGCCGCCTTACGAAATGCTGTATGGTAGAAGATGCAGGACCCCGGTTTGTTGGGGTGAGATTGGACAGAAGGAGTTAGGAAGTCTGGAAGTCATAAAAGAAACGTCAGAAAGGTTTGATTAAATCAAAGCTCGAATGAAGGCCGCACAAGATCGCCAGAAATCCTATGTGGATAGACGACGAAGGCCTATCGAGTTTGATGTTGGGGACAGAGTAATGTTGAAAGTATCGCCCTGGAAGGGAATCATACGATTCAGGAAGAGAGGAAAGTTAAGTCCGAGGTTTGTCGGACCGTTCAGGATAATGGCACGGGTTGGGGAAGTCGCTTATCGGTTGGAGTTGCCTGATGAGTTAAGTGGGATTCATCCTACCTTCCATGTATCACACCTGCGAAAGTGTTTGGCGGATGAATCGGCTCACGTACCACTTACTGACATCGAGGTCGACAACAGCCTTAATTACATCGAAGAACCCGTGGCTATCTTAGACCGAAAGGAGAAGCGTTTGCGTAATAAAGTTATTCCATTGGTTAAAGTCCAATGGAGGCACCGAAAGGGATCAGAGGCTACATGGGAAACGGAGGCGGAAATGAGGGAGTCGTACCCTCAATTATTTGACTTGTGATAGGTTTCGGGGACGAACCCTATTATAAGGGGGGTAGACTTGTAACATCCCAAAATGTCGAGAAATAAAGTTAACGAGTTCAAGCGGGCAGAAGTCGGGCCGGGTCAGTCGCGAACCGGGCTTAGGGAGGTCTCCCCCATAAATAGCCAAGATCACCACATGTTTCTCTCATTTGCAATTCTAGAGAGAGAAAAACCGTAGAGAGAGAAAGTGTCGGAATCGCAAAAGATTGCACCCGCTCGTGTCTCTTGTACTCGTGAGAAGAACCTCCGGATCAGAAGCTCGATTCAGGTAACAATCCGACCTAAATCCGAGTTTTAGTTCGTTTTTGGGTTTTTCGGGTTTTGGGTGAAAAGGTAAGGTTTGAACGGATGAAACTGAAAGATAATCATGGATTTGAGTTCCTTAATGGAAAACGAACGTTTTGAATGCGACAGGTTCGGGATCTTGACATGATCAGACCCGAATGCGAAACTTCGCGAAGAACAGGTCATGTGCACTTGCTAAGTGCGCACGGAGCAGGTCCTGCGCACTTGCTAAGTGCGCAGGAGGAGGGACCTGCGCACTTGCTAAGTGCGCAGGAAGAGGGGTCTGCGCACTTGCTAAGTGCGCAGGAAGAGGGGTCTGCGCACTTGCTAAGTGCGCAGGAAGCAGGGTCTGCGCACTTGCTAAGTGCGCAGACATCAGAACTGGTTAAGTGAAGTCAGTATGTTTAGAAGGGTTAAACCGTTAGAGTCGGTATTGGTCTGATGTGTATTTAACTAATCAATTCAGATCGGAAGTGAAGTTGTTGGACCTTTGTTTAGGACAACCGAGACTAGCTTATAAGGTGAGTTCTAGAGCCCTCTTTTAAATGTTTTGTTAATGTTTTTGGGCTGGTGTGCATACTTACGAAATGATGTTTAACGAAATGATGTTTTAACGAAACGATGTTTACGAAAGGAAAGGTTTTGAAGTGTTTTTGCCAAAAAGGGTTACGAATGTTTTATGAACGGTCTAAATGAGGAAATGTTTAATGAGAAGAGAAAGAGGTAAATGTTTTAAAGAAGTCATTACAAATCTAATCTGTCGAATGAATGGAATTGACGAATGAAGTCTGGGAAATGAGATTCCCAGCCTTGTGGTAGATTATGGACAGCGAGCCATAGTTGCCACAAGAACAACAGGGGCATTGTCTCTGTGGCATGTCAATGGTTATGATGTTGTACAACTGGTAAAGGGAGTAACGACGGTTACTCAGGGGTTAACGTGACCCTATGTAAGGTTAAATTATGATCCGACGGTGTCATTGGCCGTGAGCCGTGGCCGTCGATGGAAGTTGTCGGTTTATGGACATGAGAGCCATAAGGGCAACTGAATGGGTATTGTCGGTCCTCGTGCAGTTAGCCTTGGGGGCAATACCAAAAAGGGAATTGACGGAATGTATGGTATTGTCGGTCTTCGTGCAGTTAGCCTTAGGGGCAATACCATACTAAATGACGGAACGAAGGGTAACACAGATTTAGATAATAATGTATGACTTAAATGAATGTTAAAAGTTTTAAAGAACGATCCGTTTAACGGTGTTTATGATTATGATGTTGATGATGATATGGGTACGAAACCTTTTTTTTAAGATGTTATAATTACATGCTTTTGTGAAAGGTTTTACTAATGAATGAATGATATGTTTTTTGGCAAAAGTTGATGTTAAAGTTTTTATGAAATGCAAGAACTCACCAGCGTAGCTGACCTTTTTAGTGTGCACATTCAGGTTAAGGCATGTACGGACGATGGACGGTGATGCTTGGCAAACAAGAAGAGTTACCCGGTCGATCATGAAGACTGGCATCCCGTTATGAGTTGTTTATGTTAAGTTTATGTAATTATGTTTTAAACAATGTTTACGCTTCCGCATGTATGAACAATGATGACGTTATGTTTGAATGAAATTTTCCGCTGCGTTATTTGATATTCATGTTTAAGAACTGTTTGTGAATGAGTAAATCCAACGAGTGAGGCCTCCCGGGTTTGGGGCCTTTCAGTACCCTTGTGAAAGCTAACACCCCAAAAGACTTTTGAGTCGGTGTTTGAACTGATTTTGGATTGTCTATGACGATGTGGCCTCCGAGGACCCAATCCATACTGAACCCTAAAAGAAGTGGACTAATCTTGCTAAACGATTGGGAAGAGATATGTCTGAAAGTTTTTTTTTTCTAAAAGAGTGTTGTTAGAAAACTTATTTATCAAAATGGTGTTGTTGAAAAAGTATTTACCAAAATAATGTTTTTTGAAAAAACTTGTTTTTCTCACTCCTAATTTTATCGGATAAAACACAATTATTTAAATACTAAATAAAAGAAGAGGATATTACAACTTACTAATTATTATTAGGCTTATATAAAAGGAGAAATTATATTTTATATAAGTATTTTTTTCTAAAACGAAACCTTTTTTTAATTAAACGACATTATTTTTACTAAAAGCGAAAAGGTATTTATTTATGAAGTATTCGTTTCTCAAAATCTTTTTTCTTATAAAGAATTTTTAATAAATGTTTAACAAAAGATTGTTTGAAAAAACCTTTTTAAAATCTTAATCCATTACTGATTGTTTTTACATTTTTTTTTTCAAACTGTTTCTATGTGTACATATATGGTAGATATAATAATAAAAACGATAATACAGTAATAAAAATAATAAAGTTAAAAAAAGTATAAATTATATAAGAGAGGTAATTACGTTTTATAAAACTATAATTGGAGTACAAATGTACAATTGATATATAGCATATGGGAAACTATAAACTGAAATCCCAACTGAGTTAAGCAAACTATGAAACCCCAACATGTGGTCTACAATATTTCACATCCACCTTTTTCACTTTTCTTGTTTTGATCATACAAGAGTATTTTTGAAAATTCACTACATGTCCCACCTTTCAATGTGTACCTTTCTTGTTGACATCCTATCAGCATTTAATGATTTCATTTTCCCATAACATTTTCCATTCAAATATCAATCGAATAAATGTTTATTAAATGTCATTTTCTTTTTTTTCTTCTTCTCTATACTCTTTCGATCTTTCTCATACTTTACTCAGTCAACCCTCCATTACTACCATCTTTTTAATTCTCTCATCTTCAACCTCCATACATGGCTTCTTTCATAGATTTTGGAAACGATGATTCTTTATTTATAAATCAAGATGCTTTATTGGTTTCTCGCAACAAATCTTCATTAATGGTTTCTAAAAGTCTTCATCTTTCACATCTTTTTGTTCGTCTGCTAAATACCATCAATCAACGATCGTTTCTTTTCATTTAGAGAGTGAGGTTCGGGTATTACTGAAGATCAGAGAAAAAATCAGATACAAAAAGAAGGATGTTATTGAAGATCCAGGGTATATATCGAGTAAGCGATGTTGATTCAATGTTTGTAATATTCTACTGATCTGAGCAAAGTGCAACAGGGTATATATTATTTCATTTATATTTTTTATGTTTGTCCATTTAAAGCTCAATAATTTTTGTAAATGATGGAAACTATTATTTTGTTTTGTTTAATTAATTTTGTAACCGAAGTTTTGCATGAACACAATGAAGAGAGAATGGTTGAAGGGTTTTAGATTGAACTACATATTGGTGATAATAAACTAATTTAGTAGTTTTGTGTTGGTGAATAATTCTTTAATTTATATGGATGGATGTTAATATATTGTTCATAACAATCAAGTTATGGTTTTGTTCATCTATCTTCTGATGTTGATTCTATTATTGAACTAAATTATAGTTATGATGCAAAACCATGTTATCGAATTGTCATCTATATAGCGGAAGTTTCGTAAATCTCTTATTTTTAATATTGACTTTTATATATTTAACATTGATGGTTACATATTTTTATAAAAATAAAATTTTTAAGTCTCATTTTAGAAAAGTCTCATTTTAAAAAGTCTCGGTTTAATTTCTTGTAAGCTTTTTACAATCCAATATGTAACATTGATATTTACATATATAACATTACTAAATAAATTTAAAATTCTTTTTTTTTACAAAAACTTTGGTTTCATATAATTTGTATTGATTAATGATTAATTTTTTCCTTATGTTTTCGGTGATATGTTGCAAAATACAAACATTAGGGCTTTTATACAACTGTTACATAGTGGATTTTGTATTAAACGAATTTAGTAGTTTTGTGTTGTTGGTTGATTCGTTTAATTATATGGATGGATGTCAATATTTAGCAGTTTTAATTATACGAATTTAGTAGTTTTTGTGCTGATGAATGATTTCTTTTAATTAGAAGTAGAAGCTTCCTAAATAGCACAAATAAGATGCAATCTCGGACAACAGAAGAAAGGCCAAAGTAAATGACTTAAGAGTTGAAAAAAATGCAGATGGCGGTTCACAAATATAGTAAAAAAATGGGTTAAGAGTTGGAAAAATACAGATGGCGGTTCACAAATATAGTAAAAAAATGAGAATTAAATATTAGTTTTTTTTGTTATGTTAGTTGAATTTTATCACATAATAACACATACCTTGGTTTGAACCTATTTAACAGTGTTGTTTTTTATTTTTACAAAAATAAATTAGGCTTATTTTTTGTACTACGATTTTTACGAGGGATCTCATGATTAATGCGATATTACATATTGTTACTTACATATGTAACATAAGAAACTAAATGAAGCGTGAGCATTGTTTTGAAAAGCTTGATGCTAGTTACATTCCTAGATATATATGTAACATTATTTCTAGGTACATATGTGGATGCAATGTTACATATGTAACTAGGCATGTTACAAATAAAATCTCAACCCATGTTTGTGAATTAGTTACCAACGCATGTGTTGTAGAACATGTAATATATTTGGGTTTAAATTTATATTTTGTTGTATTTACATCTATGTAACACTATATTTTGTTGTATTTACATCTATGTAACACTAGTGTATTACACAAATGCAACATTATGTTACATATATGTAACACCAGTGTATATTACAATCGTTTTATAAATTAATAATCAAGATGAATATGTAAAATTTACATATGTAACTACTTGACAAAAAATTTCATAAACGTAATACGAGTGTAGTTTTTTTTTGCACAACCCTACTAGTTACATATGTAACATTTGTTAGATACATATATAACATTTTTGATATTTTACTCAATGTAAATATTGTAACGTTCAAGCTATAAACATACCAACAAATGTAACATTCTACTTACATATTTAACAATCCTAGTTACATATGTAAAAATTTTCTACCTACATATGTAACTACATGTAAATATTGTAATGTTTAAGCAAAAAATAGTTTATTGATTATATATATGTAACACGACCTCATTTTAAGTTCTGAATATGTAACATTTATTACCAGCATATGCTCGAAACGAAGACATGTAATGAAAGATGGAATCATGTTTGGTTATACATCAAAATATCTCATAAATAGTTTATTCGAACAAACTGTTACCCCAATTGCCACTACTTGTTGAATCTAATACAATAACAATTTTTAAAAGAATAAAAGTGAGCTTCTTTTTCATCCCACTATTGCTTGGTTAAACTGTTCATGAATGCCCATGAGCTTCATTTCTGTGTAAAAGTAGAAAAAAACCATACAGATATGTAACAAATAAAACTATAGTAATGTTTAGTAACAATATACATATGTAACTCATCAGATTAGCAGTAAGTTTTGTAATGAATCACTCATGTAACAAAATAGAGCTAAAACTATTTACATATTTAACTCGTCATGTATATATAACTCAACAGATTATATGTATGTTTCAAATAATTTCAGTTCTAATTTTCATATCTATCTCATCAAATTAGATTTAGTTTTTTTAATGAAATATTCATCTAACAAAATAATGCTACAACTATTTACACATGTAACGCACCATATGTATAAAACACACTTGATCTCTGTTTCTTTTTATATAAATGAATCATTACCTAAACATTTTTTGGTTTTCTTCTTTTACGACCGAGTATCCATTTCATCTGATTCAACATCTATTGGATTTTCAAATGTATTCTTAAACTTTCTTAATGATCTTTTAGCAATTCTTTCGATTTTCCTAACTACATCAGAATTAGGTAAAAAAATAAACTGTAAATTGTAATAAGAATATATAATACGTAAAATCATAATGTATTTTAAATACATACCAGTTTTCGTCGTTCAAGCTATAATATTTCTCACTCGAAAACCCTAATTTCAAGCTATGATTTTCACTAGATAGAAGACGATTAGAGTAGATAGAAAGACTTTTGAATTTCAAAATTTTTTAACTATTTTTTCGCAATTCTTCCAATTCTTCCTAACTACATACAACAAAAAGATTCAAATACTTTCAAAATTTCTAATGTTATATAAATAAATCAAGAAATAAGAAGAAAAAAAAATGGATGTCGTTGTTCATACCACTTCTATTCGTCATCTGAAAAGATTTTCCAAACATCTACCACCACTTTGTCGAAGTTAACAACTGAATCCAAACACCGATCACCACTTCTATTTGTCACCGACTCCTTCCGATAATTCCTTCTTCTCGGTGGAGATAATATTCAGAAAGAAGATATTCGTGAAAAGATGAAATTTATTTTTGGGGAAGATGAAATGATGAAAGAGAAGATTAAAAGGTAGATACGGAGGTGTTTCAAATTTTAGATATGGGGGATAGTTGAAATGACAGACTTTTGATTTAATGTTAGCATTGGTAATATATAAAGCACAGTAATAGAAAAAGACATCTACTTTTTTGTACTTTAATATGATCAAAAAATTTCAAAAGAAATCCTTAAAACTAACAAATCATCTCAGCCATTAAAAATTAAGGATCAATGGTTATAACAAAGGTTTCACATCTAAGAAGTGGTTTCATTTTATCCTATCCCTGTAGCATATAGTACAATTAGATAGCAAAGATTTTCATTGTATCTAACGGAGTAAATATATGCGCACACACGTACAAACAATTTTCAAATATGTAAAAAAGCAAACAGAAATGGATAGAGAATTAAAGAGGTTTTCTAAGTAATATTTTTTAAATTATTTATTAGAAGTTCTAAAAAAATAATTTAAGAAATAAACACTTCAAAAGCTGATTTTTTTTTCGCTTTTAATAAATAGAACAGATTTTTTTTTAATTAAAAACGTTTATTAGAGTCTTTTTGAACAAAAAATTATGTAAAATACAATTTCTCCTTTTTTTTTATATAAGTATAATAACAATAATTAGTAAATAAAAATATTCTCTCATTTTATTTAGTCATTAAAAAATTAGATTTATCCAATAAGATTAGGAGTTAGGGAAGCAAATTTTCTAAAAACACTATTTTGATAAATATTTTTTCAACAACACCATTTTAATAAATAAGTTTTTTAGCAACCGTATTTAAAAAAAAAAAATCATATGTCTGGGTCCATGGTTAAGAAGAAAAGGAATGAAGAGACACGTGTGTGTGTAATGATTTAGAGCTTGAAATTATAAAAGTTACATCTTAATCATTAAAATATCTTAATCCATTAAGCTAAGCAAAGAACTACTGTTATATGAAAATAAAAACCCTTAAAAAAGTTTAATTAAAAGGTGACAAAAATTGTAAAAACGTCATTTAGGATTAAAATTATATAAATAGTCATTTATGATAGAAACATCAAACTGCCCTTGACTTAACAGGAAAAAAACCGTTAGCTAGTATAAAGGACAAAATCTGTTACAAAAAAATATACACAAATGATGCCCAACGTACTTTTTGAAGATAAAGGATGAAACCTATAATTTCGTATAAACATAAAAGATGTTTTCTGTAATTTTGTCTATTTTCTATTAATATATTTTTGAGTAAAGTGTCATTTTCGTCCCTGTGGTTTGACAATTTTAGCCACTTTAATCATAAAACTTTTTTTTAGCTTTTTCGTCTCTGAAATTACAAAATCTAGTCATTTTTATCCAATTGACTAACTATGTCTACATTTTAACGTTAAATCAGGAGTCGGTTTGAAATTCATAGGTTAAAAATCTATCCAAATTTCCCCTGATTTAAGGTTAAAATGTAGACGAAATTCGTCAGGTGGATGAAAATGGCTATATTTTGTAAAGTAAGAGACGAAAAAGCTATAAAAAAGTGTGTAAATAAAACTGGCTAAAATGTTCAAACCACATGAATGAAAATGACACTTTACTCTATGTTTTTACACGTTACTGACTTATGGAACATAACAATAAATATACAAAGAAGTCGACATCAACAAGAAGTTTTGATTCACACTACAAAAAAAACATTCTGACTTCAATCCACCGAGGTTAACATTATCCGTCCAGCTTTTTTTCTCAATGTATCGATGAAATGACTGCTACCTTCACTAAATTAAATAAAAATTAAAAAGTCAAAGAAACGTGTTAATAGTTTAGCAGCCATTTAGTTTGCAGAACCGGTGGGTATGGAATCGGTCAATCGGGTATTCAGTTTCTATGTAGGTTCATGATCTTAAAATCGGACGATAACCCACATTATTGAAGGTGACATACATATTTTAAAAACAAACCAGTACAGTAGCCACCAATATATGAATAAAAACAATGGATATTTATCCATCAAAATAATAATCAAGTTTTTATTATTTCAATAATGTCATTCATATTTTTTTAACTATAAAAATCATCACTTTTATTGTTTTGTTATGAAATTATTTTATAAACATTAACTTTTTATTGTTTTGTTATGAAGCATTATACACAAAATGTAGGGTAGGATTGTGTACATTAGATCGTAAAGCGTCCCGGACCCTACGCAAATACGAGAGCTAAGTCAAGCACCAGCTTCGCTCTTTTTTTAACTTTTTTAAATCAAGAGGCTTTGTTGAAACGTACATGAAACTTGGTTATTATTAGTTATAAAAATCACTTTAGTTTAAATATCGTTTTAATGTAATTTTTTATAAATATTAAAAGATTATAAAATTAAGTGACTTAAATGAAACATATATGAAATTTGGTTATCATTTATTGATTTTTTTTTTTCTAGTTTAACATGAACTAAGAGGTAATTGTAAAGAAAAAAAGTATAAAATAATAATTAAGTTTTGTATTGTTTTATTTATTTTAATTATAAAAGAAACCTGATTACGTGAAATATTCTCAAAGAATATATCCGCGTAGGCACATGAAAAACTACAAAACAAAGTGTGCGTGAAGATAAGAACCTGGGAAAAAAAAACCAAAAATAGGCAATTGAACATGTTTCGTGTTTGCATAAATTAAAATATATGACAACGTAATTGATTTTTATGCTGGGCCTGGCATTTTGTGCGCTGTATATGTAATGGTCCCAAAACAAAATTAGTATCACAAATAGATGTTGATTGCAGATCGCTAATTTGGAGTATTTGACCCATTTTAAGATAAGGTAGCCAGCCAAAATTGATTTTTAATAACAAGAAGTCAAGAAACATACATATGTATTTCCAGTTAATTCAAGAAAATGCTTATGTTGATGTATTAGAGACGATTAGCATTCAGTGGCTGCTGTTGGTAAAAGTGAGGTGCCGCCTCTCTCAACCATGACGGATCGATGGAGATAACATTGCGCATGTATTGACGATCTGTTGATACAAGCGAATTATATATAACCCATTTTGGGTTCACCCTGCAGTCAAAAGGTTATATATTATATTAAATCATTTATAGCACAAAGGACCAAAAAAAAATTGTTTTTTATTTTATTATTATTATTATTTTATTTTTTTTGGTATTTATGTGCTAACCTGAACAATACAGATGATGGATGAATGTAAACTTCTTGAGAACTCCTGATGGTCTTGTACATACCGTTATGACTGTAAGGCTTCACAAATGAATAATGGTATTAATTATGTGAAATGTGATTTTATAATGAAATTCCAACAGAATATTAAATAATGTACTCGTTAAATCTGTAACATACCTCTAAACGACATGCATTAGCAAAAAATCCAGCAGTTACTGCCTTTCGTAGTACCTAAAACCACCAAGAATATCTATAAAAAAAAGTATTTATATGGTTACATGAAGCAAGTCGAACATGATATAAAGAAACTACCTGCATATCATTTTCGCATGATTTTAAGGCTAATCCTAGTCGCTGTGCTATTCTTCTTAGCTGTTCTCTGACTTCAATTACTTTTTTCTGAAAGAAAAAAATATAGAAGATATAAAATATAAAAACAAGAGGACCCGTTACAACTATTTGGACCAACACTTCTCTAAAGACGATAAAAGCTTACCATTGCATGGTAATTGATAAAGTTTTTGTGACACCATTTTGAAGATTTATTAGACTGAAGAAATCCCTTGTATACATTTAGGAAGGTCACATGGTCACCCTGCAAAATAAAAAGAAAATTAGATTATATAAAAACAGAACAATTTGCAAAATAAAATTGTCATGCAGCCTAACATCTCGTGGGCATCATTAATTTGATAATACTTTGAAAATAAACAATGCTAGAAGGCACATACGATTATTGATTTGTGGTACTGTATAGAATAAATGCTATGCGTAATTCAAATTTAAATTCTATGAAGATACTTCTAATTAAATTAAAAGTAATTATATAACACACCTCGGCTGCAGCAAATCTCAATTTGGCTCCATCCAGCTCCCTCTGCCCCTTAACCGATATCCATATTGACTGAAAAGTTGTATCTTATTTATTAGAATATGAACAATCTATAAACAAAGCCTAATAGACATTTACAGTAACCTGGCTGGTTATTTTTATCAAAATGAAAAATAAAATCATCAGAAATGGTTTCACATAAATAAAAATGAAGAAACAACGGCCCATGGTACAATTTAAAACACCTGAACTGAGAGGATAGCAGACACGGTGATGATTTCTTCAGAACATCCAAGCTGATCTGATGCTATGATCATTTTTGAGATCATGGGATCCTAAAACCAACAAAATTTATGATATATAAGTTGTATATTTTCGCAGAGAAAAACATTGAACATTTATTGAATGATGTGTTTTTTTCAAGAAATAGAGGATATAAGAGTGATATACCAATGGTAGCTCTGCAACTTGAAATCCTACTGGTGAAGTAAGTTTTGCATCATCATCAAGAACTCCAAGTGAATATAGTACTTCAAGAGCTCTAACCATTGATTCAGATGATGGTGATGCTGGCCAATCAAAACCTAAGATATTATCAATACCCAATGCCTTTAACTGCAGTTAATAATACACAACTATCAGAATCTGTAATGATGGAGAGTAGTTAAGATCTCAATTATTAGAAAATACCTGAATCACACTAGAAACAAGGTTTGATCTCTGCATCTCAGGAATCCCATGTGAAGACATCTCGTTAACAAAATAATCTTCTGTATAAAGCCTGTTAATTGTGATATAAAAAATATAAAATGTACAATAGAAAGTGAGAATTATTGAAAATAATTAGATAGTCATTGTAAATTTGTAATTTCATCACCTGTAGCATTTCCCAGGCCGTATTCTTCCGGCTCTTCCAGCCCTCTGTCTAGCAGAAGCTTTGGATATTGGTGCCACTACAAGGTTTTCTATATCCGTAATCTGTGGACGACAATTTACAAGATTTAAAACTATATAGTGAGAGATGATGAATAAATGATTTTCATTATATTGAGAAATCATAGTGTCAATAAAGAGCATGGTATAGATAAAAAAGTGAAAGAAATACCGGGTTGTAGAACCGTTGTTTTGAGAAACCACTATCGACAACATAGACGATACCCTGCTCAAATAAATGAAATTAAAAAATAATAAGATAATACATTTTAGTTTACATTTATATTAACTAAATTACTCAAAAATACCTCCAATGTCAGGGATGTCTCTGCAATATTTGTTGAGATCACCACCTTCCTTTTCCCTCTGGGGGAAGGTGAGAACACCAAGTCCTAAAAATATCCCACAAGTAATCATATTTAGTCAACAGGTATTAACAAATGAATAGTAATACAATATCTTATGTAAAAAAATAACCACATGAAAAAGGAAAAAAGATAAAAATTAGCGTAAGTAACCTGATCTGCACGAGTGAGTCCCGAATACAAAGGCAAAACAATCATTCCTGAAATGTTTAACCAAATTGTCATAATAAGCAACAGAGGAGATATATGATATACAAATTCGCTTGAGTACTAAACATTTACACATTTAATTGAAACCCGTTTGGGTCCAAATTTAAAAAGGCAGGACCAACAAATATCAAGCCTCTCACATACCTAAAGAAGATTTGCCACTGTTTTGAGCTTCTTCTGTGATTAATTGAACTGCAGTATCAATATCATCTTGCCCAGTTAAAAAGACAAGAATATCCCCCATTGGCTCCTACAAGTTAAAACGATAAATACGTAATATAAGTATAAAAAATGAAGAAAATGCAAATATTGGATATAGTTCTAAAAATCATATACAATAGAGGATGTACATTATCATGAATTGACATTACTGTTGAAACAGTAGCTCGAAGATAATCTGAAACAGGCTCTTCAACGTACAAAATCTGTACATTATATCCTCTACCCTGAAATCAGATCCTTTACGGGTAAGCAATTAAAACAAAGCAATATAGAAGCTTAATTTCTATGTTTTATTGTATAATAACAAAGGATTTAGCTACAATACACCTCAACAGACAAAATAGCAGGTTCTGTCTGCAGTCCACGATCTTCTCCTTCCAATTGAGGCCTCCTTTTTCTGATGGATATAAAAAGTTGCAATACATTAGCAGTAATCCTTGATTTTAAGTAATTAATAGAACTTAACCATTAATATGAATCATTATTCTAACTAGAGAACCTGGTTTGGAAAAATGCAGCCATAGATTTGGCTTCAATTGTGGCTGAAGCAATAATAAGGCGCAACTCGGGCCTACGTCGTTGTATCTAAGAAATCAATAATTAGCAACAATAAAATGAACATAAGCTGTTTACACAAATTACACGTACTTTTTTAGAGTCACTAAAAACAGATATTGAATTTTTATCCCATACCTTTTTCAGAAGGCCCAACAATATGTCTGTTGAAAGGGATCTCTCATGAGCTTCATCTACCATAATCACACTGAAATTATTATCAGGCTAATTATATTGATAGTTACCAAATTATTATACAATTATAAACCAACTTCACCTCCTAGCTAATTTTTACCATTCCAAAAAATGTGACTTGTAAATAAGTGAGTAAGAACAGTAAATTATAACCAGCACCTGTACTTGCTAAGGAGAGGATCATCCATCATTTCCCTTAATAATACTCCATCTGTCAGAAATTTGATCCTTGTTAAGTCCTGCGCTAACAAAAAGATAAATATGAACACTCTTGACCCTTCATAACATCAAAGTAAAATCCACTTTGCAAACTTGATCTCTTCAATTTATTTTTCCTTTTAGTAGTTCATATATGTTAAGATGAATTGAACTTCAAATTAAGTCTTACTGAATTTGTCACATCTTCAAATCGAATAGTATAACCAACTTCCTCCCCAAGTTTGACTCCCATTTCTTCTGCCACCCTTGCAGCAACACTCTGAAATATGATGTGGATTGAATGATTAATACAAGATAAAAAAAATATTCCAAAGAAATATTAGAAAATATAATAGTGACATTCACCAACAAGAAATTTGGCAGTGAGTACCTGCACCGCTAAACGTCTTGGCTGAGTACAAGCAATAATGTGCCCATCAGCCCACCCTGCTTCCTTAAGGTACTGCAAGATCAAATAAAACTACTTATACTTCAACTATTAAAACCTTCCACAATCTTAGTTCAAAATCTACACGAAACATTAACCTAGATAGATTGCTACAATTGTAGCAATATATTCCAAAAATCAAATACATTAGTCAACAATTTCAAATTTTAACAATCACAACCAACTCTTTAAATTTTTCATCACAAACTCAACTGGTAAACCTAGCAGGACTGAAAGGAGATAATACACAAAGAAATCTAGTGTTCTTATGGAGTCTAATTAAGAGATCATGCAATTAATGTAAATTAATATGCTACCTCCATTGCAAATAAACCCTAGCACTACAAACAGACATCAAAAGTCAAATAAAATATGTTTTTCCTCCAAACGAATTAGAGCACACACAAAGAGAATAAAAGGGGGGGAACCTGAGGGATTTGAGTGGTTTTACCACTTCCGGTTTCTCCGACGATGATGGTGGTGGAATGAGTCTCCACCAGATACAAAATAGACGTTCTGTACTTGAACACAGGTAATCGCTGCCTCTGCTTCTCCAAGCTCGCATATCCATACCTGCAATTGATTTCAGTAGGAAATTCAAAATATAACATCTAGGTTTCAATTAGTGGAGGAAGATTACGTGTGTGAAGAGGAGGGAGAGGCGGAATAGAAAAGAACGCCGCCTTCTTCGTCGTCAAGCAGGCGAGGTTTCTCCGTCCCTGGCTTCCAAAATTGCGCCATTGCTGCTGATCGGAAATACTGCCGATCAACAGTTAATGAAGAGTGACGGGAAAAGGACTTCGTGCCTATAATTATACTCTCGGGCAAGCAGGTTTGGTAGCCTCCAAATGATTTAAGTAAAAGGGTTATATCTGAATCGGTCACAGGTAAAGATGTTTATTTCACTAAAAGCACATCTCTAATGTAGTGTTCGGTATGTATGAACAATTAGTTAAACTGTCTACCAAACAGCACGAATTAATGATTCATTTAATTCTCATATGGTAATCAAACAGGACAATGGAATGGTAACGATCCATTTCTTTACTTTATTCATTCCATTCACTCGTCCATTTTATTCCCTCGTTCATTCCATTACCTCATAGTAAACAGACACGTAATGGTTCATTTTACCTCTTAATGTTTCAGCTTTGGAACAATGCTGAACCATTCAGATCTCTTAATAATTTAGCATTTAATAATTTAGATTTTCCCAAAGAGCACTTAAATAAATGCCTAGTAATACAAATATATGTACGTGAAGAATGAAAATGAAAAGAATAAATTGAAATAAAAACTAATGATTTTGATTGAAACTGGTGTTAAAACTTGTGCATTAAATCTTGTAAAAATAACACTTTCGAAATAAAGTTTATATCAAAATGTAAATCACAACAACCGAAAAAGAAAAAAACTTGGGTGACCTCCGAAACCACACACCGCTTAAACCAGTGGATTGTTGCCATTCTTATTCACAAGTCTGATTTAAATGGTATATATATATAAATGTTTTATTTTTTTAAATCCCTACATAATCTGCTTGCACTATACCGCCCAAGATGTTCCAAAGGAACAGTATATTTAGTGACGACGCCGCCCTTTGGGTTTTATTATTATGTGTAATACGTTTGAATTCTAACCGCTAATTATTACATAGGTTTTTCATATTATTATTTTTTTTCTAGTAATAATACATAATATATTACGAGTTTTATTATTCTATGTCATGAGAACCAATGGAAAGTAGTTTTTCATTTGTACCTCCATAATTGAGTGGCTCGAAGTAGAGGTGCTCAAAAGAACCGGAACCGAATCCGATCCGATGGATTATCCGAAACCGGATCCGGCTAGAACCGTTTTTTTTTTAACCGGACCGGATTTTTTGAGAACCGTCGGATCCAGAACCGGTTCCAAGGTTTTGTCCGGACCGGATAAAAATCGGACAAAATGGAACCGGACAAAATCGGACACAAAAAAATCCGGAAAAAAACCGGTTCCAATCGGATAAAACCGGATCCGATCCGGAACCGGTTCCATAAAAACCGGTTCCAATCGGATAAAACCGGATCCGATCCGGAACCGGTTCCAAATAGGTTCCAAGTCTCCACTCCCATAACCGGATCCGATCCGGAACCGGTTCCAATGGGTCCGGTTCTTGACCATCGTTGACGGAACCGGTCCGGATCGGATCCGGAACCGGTTCCGGAAAAAAACCGGTTTGTGCACCTCTAGCTCGAAGTAGGCTAGTAAACTAAAAGTTCTTATATGTTCACGAACATGAATAAAACATTTTGTTCATTTAATTAAATGGTCATTTCATATCAATCAAACTTTAACGCATTACAAAGTAGGAATGAGGTACCGAAAATACCAATACCGAATTTTTAGAGAAGTGAGTACTGAATAGAATACCGTACCAAATCTATCGGTACCAAATGCTCATCTCTATTACAAAAATTGTGAAGTGGATATATAGCCTCACCATTTGACCTTTTACCTTTAGCTATATATTTTTGTTTCACCCTTTAAATATAAACATAGTCGACATGTTAACGAGCAAGTGAATAGAAATTGTGAATCTATTATATCTAAAAACGTTACAAATCGTTTTAATATTAGATACAAATTCGATATGCGTAATAGAATAGATTTTATATTCGATCCATTTTAAGACTACAAAATCCGATTCGGGTCAAAACGTTAAACCTCAAGGCTCTAGCATAGATCCAGTTAACATCTCCGATGTTGGATAATTAATGGAAATACAGAGAATATAAAACTTCCAAACATCCAAAGTATCAAATCCAAGTGTGTAAATCTAGATCAGTTTCTGCATTTTCTTTTTCTGGCTCAAAGCCTCTATTTCCTCCATTGCAGCAGCCTGAACCGCGTCGATATTATCTGAGGTTGGAAGTGTGAATTAGCGATAATAGCCTCTGCCCCGACCGCGCCTACCCCATCCCCTACCTTGACCTCCTCCCCTAGAACCACCTCTCCCGCCATGTGATAGACCTTCAAATGCCCTGTCAACAAGCTGATTGCCACCTCCACGGCCCCTTTTGTTTGATTGGTTGCTGAGACCATTTAAGGCATTTGCAGGTCGTTTCCCTCTGAGGAAGCAAAAAATATGTACATTTGTTAAAGAAATATAGTTTTCTCGTGTCTAAAAACGATATTTTATGAATGGGTCGATTTAGGCTATTTTTATCTATAACAGGTCAAATGAAAAAAATAAAATAAAAAATTGCTTTACTCAAAGAACTATATTATTATTTTAGTAACGTAGTTTCTGGAGTAAATTACATAAATGTTCATGTGGTATGTCGAATATTATGGATATTGTCCCTCATCAAAACTATTTACGAAAAGGGACACAAAAAGCTACTATTCAGAGATGAAATTCGACACTTCACAATCTTATGTAAATATTGAAGTGACTAATTTACTGGTTTTGCCATGACCGACCACATTTTGTCCATTTACTGAACCATGTAACCGGCCCATTTTGCCACCTCTATGACCATTGTCTGCATGATTGCAAGCTTAACTTCGGGGTGGGTAGGGGTCAAACAGGGCCGGACTGGATTGATCCGAAACACTTGCCCAATTTTTAAGTATTTTAATAAACAGTCGTGTTAAATATGAATATAAATTTTATGTCGATATAAAAAATATATTATGTCGATATAAATTTGGTTATAAGCATTAACAAAACACTTAAAATAACCTTTGACCCATATGACATGTTTCCTTTTTAGCTAAACTTTTTTATTTGACCCCGTTAAAGATAAATATAACTGAAATAGACCAGTTGATAAGTCAATATGCTAAAATTGCCACCTCTAATTGGACATTTGGAACTTTAACCAAACTGATAGGTTTCCATCGCCATACAGAAAAACATGGAGGAAATGTGATGCTCAGATCATACAGTTTTATGTACATACCCGGACGTGTTTGCTGGAGCTACGATTTTCACTGCTTCATTCCAGGATAAGTTAATTCTCTTGTCTCCAATAAATGAAGGTGATTTTGCATGCAATGGCTGAATCAAGCAAAAAAAGCTCGTGAGATCCTGTAACTTTTTCAAGTATATTCATAGTCGCATACGCTTTCAATGCTCCAAATGAGCAGATAAAAGGCATTCTCCATGTTATTACGAAGTTAAAAACAAATGCGGTGGAGAATATTTGTGTAAATATCTACTTAACCCTCATAATTGATGTTCTGTATAATTCAGTCAATTCGTCCTAGTTTTTTTCCAAAAGATGACATTTTTTATGCTTTTTTCATTTATGAATCTTAACATTAACAACATTGTAATAAAAGAAAATTGAAGTCTCTTTTTTTATCCATTAGCTACAATGGCAAAGTAATTAAGCTTTTAGTAATCTAATGTAAGAACCAAACAATGAGGCATCAGGGTAATTTACTTAAACTTGAAGATCAAGCATGCATATATTATTGGCAGAAAAAAAAAACTTATTTAACTCATTATTACCTGTGTCATTGCCAAAATGTTATTGCAGGTACGCAAACCTGTTGTGGCATTCTGCTTTCGGATTTTCTGCATATTAAAAGGCTATATAATGAAATGCATCCCAACAAAAAAGAAAATAAAATTACATTGAAGATACTTATAAACTCACAATTTTAGCCTTTTCTTCATCAGATATAGCAGTACTCGCCTTATTTTGCTGACCCATTCCCTGTGTTAACTTCTTCATCGTAGCTTTAGTCAGGTCTTCAACACAGCTTAACCTAAATCATGAGAAGTGTAAATACAAGCGTCTTTTACAACTATAGAAGGGTTTTTTAGACATTTTGAGGCAGCTAATAACAAATTACCTTTCTGTGAAATCTTTGTAAAACTCAGTGAAGTCCTCACCAAGCCTGTCTGATGGTTGGCCAGTCACTATTTTATAACCACATAAACTATTAGTGGCGTTTGGAGCCTGTTACATAACAAGAGTCAATTCAGACTTCAACAATTTTTATAATATGTAAAATTGCTAAAGTGAAGTTTAATTGAACAATACTCACCTTGTTAGCTAAATGGTGGAATGTGCACAACATACACTCAACATATGTGAAGTTCATCTCTTCTCCTGTTTTCCTTCGAGGCATGTACTTCTGAGAAAATAATAATAATAATAAAATAGACACAAAAGTCACATGAGAAATGTCAAAATAGCAACAATAACACTGATATTCAACAAAGTAAAAAAGATTAAAAAAATATTATTTTGAAAAAAAAAATCGTTCCTGAATACCTTCAAGAGCTGAACAACAGAGGGCAGGATCTGCCTGGAGTCTTGAGGTGCGGCATAAGGTGAACTCTCGGCAAGGTTCTTGAGCAAGTCTACTTTCCGTTCTTCAGGAAGCTTCAAAAGAAAATTAATAAAAATAAACCATGATTTAATATTAAGTGATATATGAAAAATAAACTCAATCTTAATTTCAAATGGAATAAAAAACAAAGTTGAAAAGATTGATACCTTATCAAAAACAGGGAGAATGTGTTTGTTTAAATAATTGAGGAACTTGCTACTTGAAGCACCCCTCTGCATAAAATATAGAGATTCAAGTGTAAAAATAATAGGTCGTCTACTGGAACTAGCAAAAAAGCAATCATATAAAGATTAAAAGAGGCATACTATAAAGAACGGAAGAGCCATATATAGGCATGAAATTAATCTATCAACATGGTCCCCATCTGAAACCTGCACTTTGATGGTCATAGTCAGCAAAGTTACATATTCAACAAGTTACAGCAAAGATTAAAAATAACCTATTTAACAAAGTACAGCAGAGTTTAAAATTGCATATTCAAAAAGCTAGAGCAAAGAAGAAACATCATAAACTCACACTGAACTGTGCATCAAGGTCAGCTTGGCCTTCAATGATTTCAACAAGCTCTTGGACACTCTCAGTAGAAGCTTTCTCTCCAAATATGCTCAAACTTTTTAAAAAATCCATGAACATCTTGAACTCTGCTCCAGTAACATCTTGTAAACTCTGTTATATAATCCAGTCAAAACAAATTAATATATTTACCAGATTAAGTTGAAGTGCGTTACATAATTTTGAACTTTATAAAATAATCGGTAAATGATAATACTGAAAAAATTAGGAACATACTTTTTTGATCAAATCAGTTATATGCCTTTCCATTTGCTCCTGTGGCTTCAAGAGCTCGGCTTTTAGAGGGAACACCTATCATATTTAATTAGACACCATCTTTATTTCAAAATTGGCAATCACAATCATTGGCATGCTTCACAAAATGATCTTCTTACCTTGTCCCTGATGAAGATCAGGGTCCTCTCACGAAGATTATCATCTGTAACTGGTTCATCAACACTCTCAATGTGTTTAAATAATGCTGTCAAGGACGCTGCAAGCATATATTATTAATTTAGTTTACAGTTAATAACTGGGTATTTTGCTATAAGAGGTTGAGTATTTAATCTAGTACAAATCATATTGCAAAATAGGCATAGCATTGTTGATGTACCTTTCACATCCTGCCTTAATAAGGACAGAAGAGCTTTATGCACTGCATCACGTTCCACGTTTTCCTCTGGAAATATTGAAGTACTCAAGGTCATATGTAGTCATATATAGCAGTCCACTAACATACAAACTTAAAACCCAAATTTACCCGCTATGAGAAGTTGTGCAAGAATGTCAACAATCTTGGAAATATGCTCTGGTGTATCCTTGCAGAAAAGAGGAAGTCCACGAATTGCTTGCACGCGTGTCTTTTACAAAATGAGCAACCAAAAATAATAAGCAGTAAAATCTTCAGCTGGAAGCAATTCTAATGAAATCTATTGTAAAAGAATTTGAACACATAGATTAAAGTAAACACAGCAACAAACAAATTAAAATCTTGATGCAACAAATGATATGCGTACAGGTTCTAAAACATATTGAGGTACAAATCCCTCATCAACTACTAGATACATTCTCCTAACTGATCATGACCTCGAGGTCATACTTCATAGCAATCTTACCATGATTTAAGGTTCTCCATTAGTAAGAACATCAGCTCTTACATCGAGAGACATTAAGAAGAGTACATATTTAGTTTTCAAACTACTGGCTATATTAGCACTACTTCCAATCAACTACCTAAATGACTACAACTAGATTAGCAAAATTGCTAATTTACTCGATGGACTTAGTATCAGCAAGAGACCGGCAACATTTAAACCATAGTTGTCAATAGCGAATAGCGGTAAATAGCGACAAGCTACCGATATGCTACGTAGCGAATAGCGGTAAATAGCTCCCGCTATTTCATGGTTAGCGGTAAAGTAGAAGAAAATTTTAGAATACATTTAGTCAACTATTGTAGCAATTATAATCAACAAAAAAACATTCACACCACCAAAATAGCTAAAATATACTATCACTTTATTAAAAAAAACCGTAGCGCTAATTTATATTAAAAAAAAACAAAAAAAAAACGCTATTTCGTCGCTACATACATGATAGCGGTCATCTCCAGAAACACGATGTAGCGCGCTATAGCGCCCGCTACCATCACTATTGACAACAGGGATTTAAACTTTGTTAATTTTAAGGGGTAATTTTATCTTTTTAGGTATTTTATATTCCAACTACATTAACAAATGTATCAAGCAAATACATTATGGATTTTCAAAGGAATTCTTTAAATTCCAATTCCAGTTTCAAAACATTCGGCGAACCAAACGCGCCCTAATTCTCAAATTAACAACTGAATTTAACTTGTTTGATAAAAATACTAACCCCAAGCTCTTCTGCTTCACATAAATCCAGATGAGCATCAACTGCAGATCCTGATAACCCAGGGAAGAACTTGAAAAACCTAGGAATCAATTGAGCGGCTAATTGTCTCGCCTTTACACTTGAACTTCTTGCAGCCTCAATAATACTCTTGTAATCCTCCACATTCTACATAACAACATCCACAAAATATTTCAATAAACCCTAATTTCTCAAAATTGATCGAACAAACCCTAGAAACATAAATCAATGCAAACCTGAGACTTGTCTTTGGCTTCGCTGAGTCGTTCTCCATAAACATAGAGCTTTTCAATGTCCTTAGCGTCATTGGAAGCGTCCGCCATTGCTGATACAGATGCTCCCCGCTGTTTCAACGTGTAGATTTTGGGAAAAGAGGGTAATTCGAAGGAGGAAATGGAGATTGGTTGAGTGTGTGTAGTTACAGTAAGTAGGAAATTATATGAAGTGGGATAGAAGAAGTCGAGATCTTTTGTCGATGGCTGCAGATAGTTTGTAGAAGTTTTAAGAATATCGTGAAAGACACTTCCCCCGAGGAGTGTTTGAATTGCACATGGAACCGCTATTAAACCTCCATCAAACCTTACACGATTGATATCTATACGAGTCTACCACTCCCACAAGTGACATGCTTAGAAATCATCGACTTTGACTTTTGGATTATACAACCCGTATCATATGATTGTGAGAGAGGTGGTGTATGTTTAACAACTTCGATTGCATATTATGATTATGACAACAAAAGATATTCTTGTTATTTTTGGGACCAATCCGACCCGTTTAGGCTAACCTTTTATGTCTATATTCTAGTTTTGGTCCTTAAATATGAGAAATTACATATATGGATCCAAACTATGCACAAACGTAACACTAATAGTGGGATGGGCGTTAAAATTTTCTTTTAAGTGTGTGAAAAATAACCAAAATACCTCTTAATATTAAAAAACAAAAAACTAAAAAGCCTAAAACTGAAAAAAATCTATACTATATAATAAATAAAGGTTTTGATTTGTCACTTGTCATTCTCTCATGCATGCTCAAGTTTTTTTTCCCGTCTCTCTCTCCTATTAATTATACAAATTTTTTAATTATTTTTCTCTCTTCTATTAAATAATAATGACTTCTATAATTTTTTTATAAAACATTTTTCATGAATATGTAATACGTAAATCTTTATTACTAAGTATATATAACATTGCATTTATTTAACACGTATAATACACCGAGTTTCTAAAGTTTAATATAAATTAATATTTATCAGTTACATAAAAAAAAGTTAATACTCAGCTAAAAAAATGTTTTAAAAATTAACTTAACATAATTTATAACTGTCACGTAAAATTTTATTTAACTCGTGTAATACACGGGTTTTTAAAAACATAAATTTTTTTATTACTAAGTATATAACATTACATTTATTCAAACCGTGTAAAACACGAGATTCTAACCTAGTAGTATAATATATAAAATTGTGTTAGTGGGTCCGCTCCCCCCCCCCCTTGAAAGAACTGATTCATGTCACCCTCTCTGTCTTCGCTTTCCTGGTTTGTGGGTCCTCTCCCCCGAGTAGTGCACCACCATCACCAACGATTCTAGTGACCGGTTTCCTTCTCCGGTGGAAACGCATCTTCAACCCCCTCAGGACCAAACACTGCCACCACTGAGACCCAACGTAGATATGAAACGATTTGTGTGGTGTGGGTTTTGAAGATCTGAATCGATTTTGTATGGTGTGGGATGTTTGATTCGTGTTAAGACGTTAATCACAACAACTTAAACTCTAGTTACGTGGCATTCGAAATAGAGAAATCCAATGGAACGGTTGATTCGAATTTGTGTGGCTTGTTTGTTTGGTTTCTAAGCTGCTTCGTGATTTAAAGAGCTGGGGAGAGGAGAATTTAAACAATGAAGTTATACATTGTCTATCATATACATGATGACTGATATATATGTCTGTTCTTGGACAAATTGATAGTTGGTTGGGTTATTTAAAGTGTAAATCCAAGGTTGTTGAAAATATGTTGTGGAATCCATTTGTATAAGACTTAAATGATCTTGAGCTTATAGTAAATCATTAAGGGTTATATAGTTGAATTATAACTCGTGGTAGAATAAAGATTGCATAATAGAACTTGAAATAGTTGAATGATGTTATTGATCATATAATGAGAATGCAAGTTGAAATAGTTATGATTCTAACGAGTTTGATTATGTAAATCTATGTGGCATTAGTTTGGAAGTGACATTATATTGAGTTGTGGTTAGAACGATGAGAAATAACATATTTCTTGTAAGTATGATGTTCTTGAACAGGTACAAGAGGTACGGGATCAATTTGAGAAGTTAAAAGCCGAAAAATGGAGTTTTTGAGTTGTATTGGGTGTAATTTACGCCATTGGGCGTAATTTATGGTGCCCCCAATTGTATTTACGGCCATAGGGGCTGTTTACGGAAAAAAATGATAATAAAAAGAAATGTACTTAGAAATCCCAATGAGTATTTTTTTTATCATGTTTACGGATATTTTAAACATTTATGGTGATGTTGATATGTACGTAATTTATCATGTTTTAATTTGTCATAATTGTTATAAATAAAAAATCATATAAAAATTAGAATGGTAAGAAAAAGAAATGTACTTAGAAATCCCAATGAGTATTTTTTTTTATAACAAACTAACGGGTTTACCGATACCCGAAGTGTATTGGATCGGGTATAAGACACAGTTTTACAATTATGAGATTAGGATACCCAATACCTTCCCAGAGACACGTCTCATGCCACATGTTTCACCGATTAAGAGTTTTTTCACTATCAACCTCTCTTTAAAATCGGTACCACCGTTGTCAGTTGTAGTCCTTCTTTTGCAATTTTCTAGGTAGAACTTGGACATAACATTTGCGATTGATCCGCAGTGACTCTGACTATCAACTGTGGGGCTCATGTCAGAATTTGGGGGTGCTTATTTTGACTTGTTTGATTGATAAAAAGATTTGGTTGCAAACCATATGATCATATAGTTAAATTTGAGAAGTATATAACTTATATGATCTAACTTTTATCATCATTAAAATAGACGATTAATATTTGAGAGTGTATCCACCAACAAACATTAAAAAGAACTCAAATTTGTATTCATCCTCTACCACAATCAACATATTTCTCATAAGCCTTTTAGGACAAAGAGATTCAAGTTCACCAATCTTGGTATAATACACACCAAAGGATGATGAAGGAGAAACTATATATTTCATTTTCAACTATGTTCCTTCTAAAGATTTTATATTATCTATTCTGAAGCATACAAGTAATCTTATATATATGTACTTACATTATCCAGTATCATTATTAAATTACAAAAAATTATCTTATATTAGTAAAGTAGAACTATTCATGAAGTACATATTCATCATTAGTTAATTATACATGTTCTAATCATACATTACCATGACGTGCTTATTGTATTACCAAAAGCACAAGTTTCATAAATATGCAAATAAAAAGACATTATAAGAACACTTCACATATCACCACCAACAACATTCAAATGAGTTGTATCAAAATGAACATCAACTAGCACATCGACTTTGTTGCCTTCATTTTGTAAATCACATAGAACTCACACGAGTCTCCAACGAAGTTGTCATGTATCCCTAGATGAAGTCTATTATAAATACTTTAGAATCTAAAGAAATTGGTATCAAGTTATATTTTTCATTCATCCAGAATGTTGATTTATACAAAACAAGGAAATCGTAAATAAGGAAACACAATCAAGAGGCCTAACTAAAAGCCCGTAAAGATATGAGAAGATTGCGTAGATAAAAACATTCTTTTACTCCCTTTCAAGTTGGAGCGTGTAGATCTCGAACGCCCAACTTGACAACTAAACTCTTTAACTATTGTGACCCAAGGGGCTTGGTGAACAGGCCCGCCATTTGCATTTTTTAATCAATTTTCTTTGGTAGTATCTTCTTAGAATCAACTCGTTCCTGAACAAAATAACAATCTCTCTCCACGTGCTTGGTCCATTCATGAAACACTGGATTGTTGACTATGTCTCTGGCCGCCTGGTTGTAACAGAACAATTGTGTTGGTCCCGTTGGAGGCATTTCAAGTTCTTCAAGTAACCACGAACCCACAAAACTTCACTTACGGTTGTGGCCATAGCTCGGTATTAAGCTTTGGCAGAGGAACGAGATCGATACTACAGATTGTTTCTTGGATTTCCAAGAAATGGGCGCATCTCCCAAAAGAAGTAAGTAGCATGTTCGAGATTGTCTGGTGCATGGACATCCAAGCTAATCCGAGTCACAATAGGTAACAAGATTAGTACCACCATCCTTTTGGCAAAAGAATTCCTTGCCCTGACTTAGCTTTTCATCTTCATCAACTTTGTCTCCTTGTGATGGACCGCAACCTGCCATGAAGTCTCTCACGGCATTTACTTTCCTCCTTTTCCACTTTCTTTTTACTTGACCTTGCTTCTCTCTTTATTCACATTGTTTTACTTCCCATTCTTCCTTCTCACTGAGTTTCACCCTTCCTTTCATCATGTGATAGTACCAATTCAATAAATTAAATCAAGACGTTTCACATACATGAGTTTGATTTCCCTTGCAACATTCCAACCAAGACCTAGTTTAACCGAAACTAGTTCCCATTTCCTATTCATGCAACATTTCAAGTAACCACCTTCATCTTGGACAACCATACACAATTCAAGCAAATCAACCTCCATTCCATCTTATAATCTAAGGGGAAAGGTGTCCTTTTTCTATAATCCTTAGATAATCTGATACAACTGTTGCACCGTGGGTCACCCAAGAATATCCGATCAACATGTTTCATTGTTTAACATTACAACACAATCTTTGGACAATAACGAGAGTACATTATTAAACTTTGATTTGCATTCAATTTATGAACTACAGATCAACACCGACTTTTGTTTGGCATAGACTTCGTTTATATACAAACTTGAAATGACGCGACTGTTTGTAACCACCGTATGAAACGGTTCCTCCGTTAGCAATTGTCTAATGTTTGCTTCACGTCGTTCATAAACCTAACTTACTGGACTTTGACCGGACTTTAACATAGTGTATCTGAGCTAATTTGAAGGCTGACTTGAAAACAGATATGTGATGGGCTTTATCTACCGAACAACCCAACACACTACACATACACATTGTTTTTAAACAACCCAATAAACTAAATAATGTTTTATGACCCAAATATAAAACGACCCATTAAGACAACTTATTTGGATTAACAAAACTAGAGCCCAATAACTCCTGTATGGGTGACTCACTCAAATGATTTTGTTCATCAATCTTCTTTTTCTTGTTCATTTGTAAGCAAACTATATACAAGAAAGTAACGGCATTGATTACTCCTATACTAATCGAAAATTTACGGGTGAGAGGATCAATGGTCCCTCTGTAGTTCCACCCGTGCTTACAACCATGATAAAAAAGACAATATAACATGGAAAAAACCCTCCTTACCTACAGCCAAACACAGAAACAGACCCATGTAGTCGTTGGCTCATATTAAAGAACTGGTTACTATTAACCACCATATTTAGTTTTTCATGTTTTATATTTTATATAAACTTAGGCATAGATTAATACCATAAGGTTATCAACATGAATAATGTGAATTTAATGTTTACATTAACATATAATTGAAACTTGCTATCGTATTGTTAGCACCAATGCACTTCCCCCAAGGCCAAGAGTGTTAAGCCCTGTATCCACTCAACTCCTCATTTAATGCATAAATTAAAGCCCATGTATATTTTGGGATCCATGGACTGTTGACAGCCTTGCATCAAAGGTAAGTTTACATTATTAAAGCCCATATACATATATAGTTTGCAATGGAAAGGCCAGGGCTGCAGAAAGAAGTGACTTCATGTTCGGGTGAAATATGTTGTGCTCGAATCAACAATGACATACACAACGATAATAGTTTCGTCCAGTTTATAAGTAAACGAGTCGTAAATACGTCACCTGTTGGGTTAAGCTTCAAACCACGCAAAAGAAAACTCACGAACAGATTTTCACTTACTGCTTTGAACCCTCCAATTCATTCAAGGAAATTACATGCCTTTTAAATAAGAAAAAAAACCTAAGATCCCACTATGTACGTGAATACTAACAGACGGAATTTAGCCTACAAACTAGGAAAACAAGCCCACAATTCAAGCCACTACTTTGACCCAATTAAACACATTAAAACATAAAATAGCGTGTTAAATTAAACTAATCTGCTGGCCCATACGGTAATCTTCTGACCCGTATCCAAGACCCGAAACCCGTGAACTTGCTGACCCGGTTTAGAACCCGTCAAGATTAACCCTACATCACCGTATAATGACCTACAAAACAAAATGTTAAATATTATATATGTTTGTTTTTTTTGGGAGGGGGGCGGGGGGTAGTTGTGGTTGCCTCATATAAGTTAAGATTATTACATTGATATTTTTAAACATAATACATCTACTAGCCCCTCCTGGGCTCTGTCACCGAGTCCACATTTCTAGTGTTCTTTCTTTTTCATGATTTTGGTGGGGGAGGGAGGAGGGGGGTCGGGGTACAAAACCTACTTGTGGGGAAAGAATCCCATTTAATAATAACAGTAATGATGATGATACAGATTCTTGATAAGTCAATTTCAGAGCGCAGATGGGAAAAGCTGTGGGGTTGTAATTAAGAAGTAGAAAGGTGTTTGTAACAATCAACAAAAAATCAAGCCTTTGGCCTTCCTGTGCAAGTTTTCTGGTGCACCTAAAAGTTCTGAAATTATAAAGATAAAAAAATTAACTGGAGATGCACATAAATTACTTGTCAGCAGTTGGTGATCCGGCAGTTGATACAACTTTGTCTTCATTGATGCACCAATATGACCTCTTCCTATATGAAACTAAATGGTAAGTGAAAATTCACAATCAAGATAAATTACAAGAAAAAGTATAAAGTAAATCAAGATATATTAATATAACCAGAAACCAAAACAATATGGACATCAAATTGAAATTCAAAATTGGAACTTTCTGTAAGATCTTGCTAAATTTTGGCAGTGTTCATTTTCTTTCTGTAAGATCTATGATACTAGGCTTATGTTTATATACTTGAAATTTAAGTGGCCCAGATGAAGAATTTAAAATATTGAAAACAGTCTAGTAATATTTGTAGTTTTGTATTATAATACATTTTAAAGCTGGTACCACAGTTGAAATTCATGGTCAACAACTTCAGAAGTTTATGTTCACAATTGCGATAAAAGATTATACAATGTTGTATCTAATGGAAATTCAAGTTAGCATTGAACACAACTATATAGCATGGTCCAATTTGATAAATATATTGTCAATCAATGATTTCTAATAAATGTGTCAAACTGTAAGCTGCAACTAGCTTATTCATTAAATTATCAAGGCCCCAACTGGATATAGAAAATATTGAAACTGAGATGAAAGAATAAAGAAATATTCAAAGAGAACAAAAAACTGTCGCTACTAAAAAAATGAAAAATTTGCGACAACAGTTTCGTGGGAAATTTGTCAGAATTGACCGTTAGCGACAAGTTTTCGACAAAAAAGTGTTTGTTGGAAAAAACCCCGTAGGAAATGTATTTTCCGACAAAGTCTTGACTAATTTCCCGACGAATTAGCGACCAAAGCCTTTCGTCGGTAATTTTCGATAATATTCCGACAATTATATTAAATAACTAAGTTAACTTACTTAATAAATTTGTCAGAAAATTGTAGGAAATCTTGTGGTTACTTTTTTGTTTTTGTTTTGTCGGAAAATTGTCGCAAACTTGTGGGAAATTTCTTTTGTTGGTAACTTGTCGGAAACTTTTGTAGAAAATATACATATTTCCTAGTAGTGTGTTATTACCCATGCTAACTTTATTACATGGTTGATTGCACATTCTTATTTCTCTTTTAAATGTTTATAGCAACAAGTTAATGTCTTGTCTTAAAAGTTGGGAATTCTTATTGTAAACATAAAGATCTTATGTTGGTTACTTTGATCCGTTGTATAAGTGCAAAGTAATGTACAAACTCCCCAGAGCTTTGCAAGTACCTTGAACATCATTGAACTGTGTTTTATGATAAATATTTTCAAGAAACACAATGGTTATCCCAAATTGCAAAAATCCTATGTCGATCAGCACCAAATGGCTAGTTACATGTTAGTTATGCTACAATCGGAGGTTTGCTTGGGTATCATTGAGAAAGAATGTTCTTCTTGTTAGATTTAATACCAGCCAATCTGCTATACTTTTAACATAAGCTAAGACGATATATTCATGAAACTTTTGAGAAACAGGACTTTTGGCCAAAGTAATTTAAATGAAAGAAATCAATAAGTAGGACACAAGAACTTACCTAATCCCAAATGTAGCTAGATTAGTAGATTCTCTGGAATTTTATGCTTTGGCACTCAACATCAATGAGAGATTCCAATGGCTTGTGTTTTAATGGAGAGAAGCCTAAGGTGAAGCTTGAAAACCTAGGAATCGTTGGTGATTTTAGTATCATCAAACTAAGTAATTAGGATTTACTTAAGACCAATGAGAAATAAGAATAAACATTAATATAAGATGAAAGTGTGGAATACATGCTCATACAAAAATGTTCTTATTTCATGCACTAAGGAACCAGGGTTCAAAGGGGCAACACCCCCTTAGCAGGGTTTCAAGGGGGTTGCACCCCCTTGGTGGGGGTTTATGGGCAAAGCCCCACGTCGGGGTCTTGCTTGATGGAAAGATTTTCCGTTACCCTGTTGAAAAACCACTAAAAGTTGTTTCGAATTTGCATAACTGATGGAAAGTTGTTTCGGGTTTAGGGGAAAACCCCACGTTGGGGTCGCTTGATGGAAAGATTTTCCGTTACCTTGTTGAAAAGCCACTAAAAGTTGTTTCGGATTTGCATAATTGATGGAAAGATGTTTGGAATCATATCGGTAGTAAACAATGGTAGCAACTTGGTACTTCGGTAACAACTAGGTATGAGTAGCATTATGATCTATAGCAATTGTAGTAGTAGCAACTATAGCAGTAGTAACTTACTCATTAGCTGTAACTTAGTTACTCCTGATGTGGTTTCCACTGAAGTGTTTTCTACTGTGTAACCACTGATAATTATAACCTCTAATTGAAAAGTTGTGATTGTTTGTTCCCTATAAATAGAAAATCTTTGGTATGGTTTCTAAGTTCGAATGCACACACAAATTTTGGTATACGTTTTCATAAGAGAACTTGCATACTAGTTCTAGTTAATTTATCTCTTTTTTATCCGATTGAATTTTCATAAGTACCAACAAAATATTTCAATATGAAAGTGTCTAATACCATTCAGAGAGAAATTTAAGCATACACGAACTACAAAACATACAAGATCATGAAATCCATGTAAGAAAATTATCATGAATGCAATGTCATGTTCCGTGTTCTTTTTTTCCACATAACTGGTGAAGAACGACTGCTTTTTGGCAACTGATGAATGATAAGTGCCAGAATTATAGTGCATTTCTTGAGAGCCTTGTTGCTAGATGCAACATTGTGTTTCTTTGTTATGAAATGTAAAGCAACACAAATAGAACTCATGTTGTTTAAAGTATATTCCATTTACACATATACTGTTGATGAAATTAGCGAAATTAATCAATCAATCAACACCAAGAACAATCAATTGTATACAAGATCAATCAACCAAACGATTTAGGGCTTTATTCAATACCAAACGATTACATGAAAAGAATCATCCAATGCCAAATTGCAATTGAAGATGATGAATTACAGATGAAAGAAAATGAAATGAACTAACTATCCAAAAGAATTGAACAGCTCCTTTTAACCCCCTAAAACTCGCTAATCAGGTGTTAACCAACATTAACAAACTATCTTACAAACTTGTCACTTTCAGCCCTTAAATTATTGAGTTATTACAAACGCCACCCGAACTTCAACTTTGACTTAAGAACATTGACTTTAACTGTAGTTGACTATTGTTGACCATTTGGAATAACCTTTAACAATCTCCACCTTTATTCTAAACCAACAAAAGTCACAAGTAATCACTCTCCCACATTTAACAACTTGCAGCAGTGATTAAACTTTGAACTAGGCAATGCCTTGGTGAGCATACCAACACCATTGTCTTCTGTCTCCACATATTATACTTGAACTTCTTTAGACCCAATCACTTCTCTAATGAAATGCATTCTGACAGAAATGTGTTTGGTTCTTTCATGGAACACTGCATTCTTTGACAACTACAGTGCTCCTTGATTATCACATAAGACCAAAGCTTCAACTTCACCATCCACTAGTTCACTTACAAATCCCTTCAGCCATATAGCTTTTTTAACAGCTTCAATTAGAGCAACATATTCTGCTTCAGTGGTTGCCAAAGATACCACATTTTGCAAATTTGACTTCCAACTAACCAAGCTTCCAAACACCTTAAAGGCATACCCCGTGATTGACCTGCCTTTATTTACATCCTTTGCAAAATAAGCATCCACATAACCTCGGATTCCACTGACTTTACCAGTTCCATTTCCAAACAATAAGCCACATTCCTTGTACCATTCAAGTATCTGAAGATCCACTTCACTGCCTCCCAGTGACTCTTCCCAGGATTACTCAGAAATCTGCTTACTAAAGTCACTGCATAGCCAATGTCAGGTCTGGTGCAGACCATCATACACATTAGGCTTCCAATAGCACTTGAATAAGGAACACTTTGCATCTTGTACTCCTCCTCTTCATTCTTTGGTGATCCATGCCTGGATAGTTTAAAATGCTGACCAATTGGAGTCCCACCACTTGACATTGCCCTCTAAAATAGCTATCCAACACCTTACTCAAATAAGACCTTTGAGATAGTTTAAGCAGTCCAACACTTCTTTCCCTGCTAATTTCCATACCAAGAATTTTCCTGGCTTCACCCAATTCCTTCATGTCAAGCTCCTGCATTAGCAGCCTTTTAGTAGCTGCAATCTCAGACTTGTCCTTGCAGGCTACCAACATGTCATCAACATAAAGTAGGAGGTACACAAAATCACCTTTGTTGTATTCTCTGAAATACACACAATTATCAAAACTGCTTATGTTCCAACCATTTGAGATAATGTATTCATAAAAACTCTTATACCACTGTCTTGTGGGCTGTTAAACCATATAAGACCTTTGCAATAGACACACTTTGTTTCCTTGATTCTCCACCTCAAACCAACTGGCTGCTTCATGTATATTTGTTCATCAAGATTACCATGCAAGAAAGCAGTTTTTACATCTAACTGCTCCAATTCAAAGTCCTTCATTGCAATTAAAGCAAGTATGAATCTGATTGAATGTAACATCCCGAAATTCAAAAGCGTAGATCGGGCATGGGATTTACAAAGAACAAGGAAGGTGGAAGGAGGTGGGCCTTGGGCCGGAACACATGGGCCGAAGAAGAGGGAGTTGGGCTCCATAAAACCCCAACTTCATCCTCTCTACCCTTATTAGCTCATTTCCACCATTTTTTCAAGTTCTAGAGAGAGAGAGAGAGAGAAAGAAAGTGTCGGCATTGCTCCATGATCGAACCATTCTTCTTCTCCAGTGATTACACGAAGCTTTGCTGAAGAAACGAGCTAATTTGAGGTAAGAAACTAGCTCAGATCTGAGTTTTTGTTAGAAATGAGTTTTTAGGGTTTATGGGGTTTTATGACAAAAAGGTTGGATTTTTTATGTATGAACGACGATTTAAATCTCAGATCTAGCTTCATGGAAGCTAGATAAACGTTTTTGAACGTAAAATTTATGATTTTAGACTAAAAATGAGTCTGTATGGTTATGGTATTCTTGAGCTGACACTCGAGTGTTGCTACCTGCAAATAGCGACACTCAGCGAAGAAGATGAAGTGAGAGTCGGCCAGAGAGTCGGTCAGAGAGTCTGCCATCCTAAATCCTGAATGCAAGTTCAGGTGATACTTAGAGTGCCTGGTCCACACTGTCAGGCGACACTTTGTTTTCCTGGTCGACACTATCGGCCGACACTCGGTTTGTCTGGCCGACACTATCATCCGACACTAGGAAAGTTTAACCAATGTCATGTATTGTATTCGTACATATCACGTAGCACTCGTGTAGCCCAAATCTCTTTAGTTTCCGTAGTAGATCGTAAACCAGGTGAGTTCTAATCCTTTTTTTGCCTTCTTTAGGGGTGGTGTGCATACTTAGTGTAAAGTGTTTATTACATATTTTATATTAATAAACAAAGTGAAAAGCTATGTTTCAATGTAAAGTTTAAAAGAAGCAAATGTACGTTTTAAACAAAGTATAGTTATATCATTGGCAAGCGTTTACTATAACTTCATATACATAAACAAATGCATGATATATATGATGAGCTATGTTTCAGTAAAGTATAGTTATATCACTGGCAAGCGTTTGTTATATTTTTGATATATAGGATAAGCTATGTTTCAGTAAAGCTATGTTTCAGTAAAGCAAGTTATATTATCGGCAAGCGTTTACTATATTTTGATATACATAAACTAAGGCATTATATATGTTAGTATGATCAAGTTAAAAAAAGTTTATGAACAGAAAGTGAATAGTCTTCCTATGAGAAGTGAACCAGTTTGATAAGGTCCTTGGGACAGATGTTACTTGTACAGGATGCCAGATATGGGTGCTACCCATTAGTAAGAGTCTTGATGGCTCGTTAGCAGTTGTACAATTGGGATGAGTGACGGCGGTTGCTCGGGGGACTAAGCAATCCCCCATGTACCAGTTAAGCGGTATTGATCACAAGGACAATACCCGGTGTTGATCACGAGGACAACATCGGGTCGTGTGGTGTTGATCACGAGGACAACATCAATGGGCCACGAGGACTATACCATGCTGAGCGGTATTGATCACGAGGACAATACCAGGTGTTGATCACGAGGACAACATCATGCGAAGCGGTATTGATCACGAGGACAGTACCAGTAGTGACAAGGAATTGATGGTTAAGCGGTACTGATCACGAGGACAATACCAACAGTGATAAGAATTGACGGTTAAGCGGTATTGATCACGAGGACAGTACCAACAGTGACAAGGAATTGACGGCTATCTCATAAATGTATTAAATTGTTTTGAAAAGTAAAGTATGTAAAGTTCTGCCTTAAGGGCAGTATGTATGTAATATTAAATCTTTTGTATGATCGATTTAAAAGTAAATGTTAGAACTAACTCAGCGTTGCTGATTTTTAGTATGCACATCAATTAAGTGTAGGTGGCAGTTGATGGATGTGGATGCTTGACTTAGAAAAGTTACCCGAAGATCAGAGTCTGGCATTCCGTTTATGTTTAAAGTTTATGTAGTTTCATATAAGTTTATATTCGTATCAGACAAGTTATGTTTAGATAAGTTATGTATTTCCGCTGCGTATGTTAAAGTTTAAATTGTTTTCGCTGCAAAGTGTTGAATGTCTTATGTTATGAGCTATGTGTGGCTTCCCGGGTATGGGGCCTTACATTGAAGTATGCTTTACAACTGGAGAGTATATCTCATTATAATCCACACATTCTCTTTGAGTAAACCCTTTAGCAACTAACCTTGCTTTATATCTAGGGTCTTCTCCTGCCATTCCTTCCTTTACCTTGAATATCCATTTGCAACTCACTAATTTTTTACTCTTAGGAGGATCAACTAGAACCCAAGTCTGGTTCTTATACAAAGAGTCCATCTCTTCTTGCATAACAGCCTTCCATTTTTCGATGTCAGGACAAGCAATTGCTTCTTGATAAGTCAAGGGCTCACAAGTACTTTCTTGTTCAGCAGCAGTAAACACAAAAGCTTACAAGTCTTGATTATCCCTGAACCTTGCTGAAGGTACTATTTGCCTTCTTGGTCTTTCTTTAGCAAGACTATACCCTGTATTACCAATGCTTTCATTCCCATAATTACCACTATTACTTATACTAATAATTTCTTCTTCTGCAAATACCTCCACCTCAACTTGTTCCCCTTGACCAACTTCTACCCCATTCTGTGGTTTTGTTCCTACCACATCTTTATACATCAAATCTTCTTTGAACACAACATCTCTGCTTATGATAGTTTTAGGACTGCCCCTTCAAGTTTCCACAACCTATACCCCTTTACACACTCATGGTAGCCCAAAAATATACATTTTATGGCCCTAGGTTCCAACTTTCCTTGGCTAACATGTGCATATGCCACTGAACCAAACACCCTCAAGTTTCTGTAATCAGTTTTCTTTCTAGACTAGACCTCCATGGGAGTCTTCATTTCAATGGCTGATGATGGTGATCTGTTAACCAAATAAACTGCTGTTGAAATAGCCTTTGCCCATAACATCTTTGGTAACCCAGAGCTAAATAACATGCACCTCATTTTATCCAATAAAGTTGTCACACCCCCAAATTCCACTAACGGGGTTTTACCGTTTGGAAGGTGACACACCAGGATCTCAGTCATTAGTTACATCAAACGACACTATATGGGACTTGAAATGTCATAACATAAAAGTTCAGAGTTAATGCGAAAGCGTAAACGTTAATATAAAAATTTAAAGTAATTACACGCCACAAGCGTCAATCAATATAATTAAGTAAACTGATTAACATGTTTGAAATGAATGAAATGACAATAGGACTCCATGCATGTCCTAAGTGTGCAACCTGTGCCAAAGCGACCTGAGAAACATGTAAGAAAAAGTGTCAACACGAGGTTGGTGAGTTCACAGGTTTCAAGTTTACAATAAGAGAGTGTTTGTCAGATTATGTACATTCAATATGCATATCTATAGGTAGCTAGCCTATGTTCATGTCTTACTAAAGCGCTCGCAACCGAAGCTGACTGTGTTTGTATGCCTCCTGCCAGGTCTATTAACTCTGGCAAATGTGAGTAGGCTAACATTTCACCCGTTCGATATCCAATCGAGTTAGCGCGACTGACGCGGGTGGGGCTTGTCAAACCCAGTAGTACTACTAAACATTACCTCGCTAAGATCCATATTAACGGTCCGATATAAGATGAGGACTTTCTGTGATAGTGTGTTACGCTTAGCCTCAACAGTGATATCATATAAAGTACCATAATCAAATAGTTGCGTCATATTTTCTCCCCCAACGGGTAAAACATGTAAAATAATATTTGCTTGCATACCTGTTTCTCCCCCACGGGGAAAACAAGTAAAAATATGATAGTTGGTGTTCATGTTTGTTTATTCCCCAACAGGAAAACAAGTAAAATACGTTTGTGTGTAAGCATGTTTCTCCCCCAATAGTAAAACAAGTAAAAAAAGGGGTTGTGAAACTCACCTGAGCTTGAGTAGGGATTTGAATCACACAAGAGAAAAGTTGGAACCACGAGTGTAAGTCTCAGACGACTTACGTATGCCCTAAAATTATAAACACATAAATTAGGGACAAGTTGGGATTTGTGACGACGACACGGAAGATTGGACGCCCTAACGCATTCTGGGGATTTAAGAGTAGACGAACATGTCTACGGAATTATATATATATATCATAATAATTAAGATAAATGCGTTACGCGTTGAACGTTAATAACGAATAATAAATAAATAAATAAATAAATAAGTTCGTACGTTCGAGTCGTTTACAAAAGTTAGGAAAATAATATAATTTAATATTATTTTAGATTCGTAAGATTAATAATTAATCATTAGCAAAAATAACAAATATGTTATTTTTATTCGATCAAATAACGTAAGTAAATAATATAACAACTTATATTATTAAATAGTTTAAAACGTCGCACGAGATATTTAAACAAAGTGAAATAATATAAATATATATTATTTAGAAATAGGAGTCACGAGTTAAAAATAATATTAATATATTATTTCATACGAAGTCGGGGTTGAAAATAATATAATTATATTATTTCAAAAGTGGAATTATTACCAATTATAAGTTATAAAATCAAACCCGAGCCTACGGGTTGTTTTCCGGGTTAAAAACTTTAATATAATATTATATTAATATAACAATTTATTTGGTACTTAAAATAATAATGAAAATCGGTTTTAAAAATAAATGTGGGTGGAGAGACTCGAACCCGGGTCTCTCCCCCGAATAGCACACCCACTTAACCAGTCCCACCCGCTAGGGTTATCGTAACAGAACCCGGTCTAAAATGCTTTTAATCATCCATTACCGAGAGCCCCCTTCCCCATTTCAAGTCGCGATCGAACCCAATGCCACCCCCAAATCCGACCGATTCCGATTACGATCGATCCTGTAGACATAGGGGTTTTGCAAATCGGTGTCATACGACCCTGAGGACAAGTTTAATTCCGAAGATATCAATCCTATAGTCGAAATTTCCGTATGAACATACTAAAACCCTAGGTTATAGATTGTGTTGAATTCGATGAAATGAGTTCAAGATTTCATAGGGCTATCAATCCAGTTACTGGGACGACTCTAAGGACACATTCAATTTCATTAATCGATATCGGATTGCTAGGGTTCGACCAAATTAGAAATGTATGAACCCTAGAATCTGGTTTGATTAGAATTTGATAATGTAAGCCCTAATTAGGTTAGGGCTTTCATTCTATAGACTAAAAAGAATCAGAGGAAGGTTTCAATTACCAGATTGGATGTCGGGTTGATAGTGCTCGACCAAAACAGAGTCCGACGACGTGCGGGTTAGTCTCCGTCGATCACGGCCTTGTTTCCGACTGAACTGGGTATGGCTTTGCTACTGATGGATGCGACTAGAGTGTGTGAGAGTTCAATTTCAGGAATGATGCACGAACTGATCGAGTTCGGTTGATAATGGTTATTGAGATCGACGGTTACATGATTAATATTCATAATTCGTTTTAATTCGAGCAATGATGATGAGAGACTGTTCATAATCGATCGTTCCAAGCATTAATGTGTAATTCGGTTATGGATTGGGATAGGATATGACTCAAGGAGTTTGAATTGGAAATCAAAGGCATGATTTTGACTTTTAAAAGTCAACATAATTGATTTTGGTTTTATTACAAGACTAGTCCCTGATCTTTCATATTTCTATGTTGGAAAAATGGTCAGAGGTAGTCCTTGAGATTTGATTTCGTTAATTATGTTAGGACTTAACCGGATAATCTTAACGGGGTTAAGTTTTAAAAGAAAATTTTAACGAAGTTGCTAACGACGTTAACATAAAAAGTCGGGTTGTCACATTATCCCCTAGTTAAAAGAATTTTCGTCCCGAAAATTAATTAAAATAATAAATTTTTTTTTTGAGGGTGTCACATCATCCCCCTAGTTGAAAGAATTTTCGTCCCGAAAATTAGAATAGTACTTTAAGAGTTTGACGTGGATTGCTTGAACAGATGAGGATACTTGCGCATCATCTGATCCTCGCGTTCCCAAGTGAATTCCGGTCCGTGTTTCGAGTTCCAACGAACTCTGACAATAGGGATCTTACTGTGCTTTAACGTTTTAACTTCCCTATCCATAATTTCCACCGGTTCTTCAACGAACCGCAGTTGTTCATCGATGTGTAGTTCCTCAAGAGGAACCGTGAGTGTTTCGTCTGCTAGACATTTCTTCAAGTTTGAGACGTGAAAGACGTTGTGTACACCACTAAGTCTTTCGGGTAGGTCCAGCTGATACGCAACTGGCCCGATTCTCTTCACAATTTTGAATGGTCCAACATAACGAGGATTCAATTTGCCTCGTTTCCCAAAACGAATAACACCTTTCCAAGGTGAGACTTTGAGTAAGACCATGTCATCTATTTGAAACTCTAAGGGTTTACGACGCTTGTCGGCATAACTCTTTTGACGGTCACGAGCTGCTGCTATACGGTTTCTGATTTGAACGATCTTTTCAGAAGTTTCAAGTACGAGCTCCGGACCTGTAAGTTGAGTATCCCCAACCTCAGCCCAACAAATAGGAGAACGGCATTTCCGTCCATAAAGTGCTTCAAATGGAGCTGCCTTGATGCTAGTGTGATAGCTGTTGTTGTAGGAGAACTCCACCAACGGTAGGTGAGACTCCCAAGTGTTACCGAAATCAATCACACAAGCTCGTAGCATGTCCTCTAGAGTTTGAATAGTACGTTCTGTTTGGCCATCGGTTTAAGGATGGTAAGTTGTGCTCATATCTAGACGCGTGCCTAAAGCTTTATGTAACGATTGCCAGAAACGAGAGGTGAATCGTGCATCACGATCCGAAATAATAGAAATTGGCACTCCGTGCCGAGAGACTACATCCTTCGAGTAAATACGAGTAAGTTTCTCCATCTTGTCAGTTGCTTTGATGGCTAAGAAGTGAGTGGGTATAGTCATACGATCGACGATCACCCAGATAGTGTCGCATCCGCTTGGAGTTCGGGGTAGTTTGGTTATGAAGTCCATAGGAATTTGTTCCCATTTCCACATTTGGATCTCTGGTTGTTGAAATAGACCAGAAGGCTTTTAGTATTCCACTTTGACCTTTGCGCAAGTCAGACACTTGCTCACATAGGTGGCTATATCAGCCTTCATCTTTGGCCACCAATATAGCACCTTTAGGTCATGGTACACCTTGTCGGAACCTGGATGAATAAAGTATCAAGATTTGTGAGCTTCATCCATAACCAGTCCTTTTAAGTTCCTATACAATGGAACCCATATTCGCTCTGCAAGGTAGCGAATGCCATCTGATTTGACTACCAGTTGTCCTTCCATACCGCGTGTAGCTTCTAACGGTAGGTTTTCCTCTTTAAGAGCTTCGAGTTGAGCACTTCGGATTTTGGTCAGGTAATCCGGGGTGAATAGTAAGTTGTAATACTCGAACTCGTTTAGGTTTGGTGTCCTTATGGCTTAGGGCACCGGCTGCTACGTTAATGATATTTGATAGCACAATCATGGTCGTTCAAAGGTTTGATCCAACGGCGTTGTCGGATGTTCAACTCCTTCTGTTCGAATATGCGTTGAAGACTCTTGTGATCGGTGTAAATCGTGCACTTGGTATCATCTAAGTAATGTCTACAGATTTTCAAAGCAAACACTACATCTCCCAATTCTAGGCCATGGGTAGTGTAGTTTTTCTCATAAGCTTTCAACTGATGGGAAGCGTATGCGATAACCTTTTCGCGTTGCATCAACACACAACCAAGACCTCGAATAGAGGTATTGTAATACACTACGAAGTCATCCGTTCCTTCAGGAAAGACTAGGATAGGTGCACTACAGAGTTTCTGTTTCAATAGTTGAAATACGGATTCCTGAGTTTCGCTCCAGTTATAGGGTTTTCCCTTTTGAGTTAAAGTAGTGAGGGGTTGAGCAATATTTTGAGATTTCCTCAATGAATTGACGGTAGCAGCCAGCCAATCCTGGAAGTTGTCGCACCTCTGTTGCAGTCATCGGTGCTGTCTGATCCTTGATGGCTTCTACTTTAGATGGGTCGACATGTATTCCTTTCTCGTTGACTACATGTCCTAGAAGTTGAATCTTCGCGAATCCAGAATTCGCACTTAGAGAATTTGGCATACAATTGCTCTTGTTTCAGCAATCTAAGGATTAAGTGTAGGTGCTACTCATGTCCTTCCTTGTTCTTAGGATAGATGAGGATGTCAACAATGAAAACGATGACGAACTAATTGAGGTAGGGTTTACACATACGGTTCATGAGGTCCATGAATACCGCAAGTGCGTTGGTTAACCCGAAAGGCATGACCATAAATTCGTAATGACCGTACCTCGTTATGAATGCAGTCTTAGAGATATCCTCTCCTCGGACTCTTAACTGATGGTAACCGGACCTAAGATCTATTTTGGAATAGAAATTCGATCCTTGGAGTTGATCAACAAGGTCATCTATGCGAGGTAAAGGGTAGCGGTTCTTGATTGTGACTTTATTCAGCTCCCGATAGTCAATACCCATACGGAAAGTTCCATCCTTCTTCTTGACAAATAGTACCGGAGCTCCCCACGGTGATGAAGTAGGTCGGATGAAACCCTTATCTAACAACTCTTGTAGTTGTGTTGATAATTCTTGCAGCTCACTAGGTGCAAGTCTATAAGGTGCCCGAGTGATCGGTGCCGCTCCGGGTGCTAGATCGATTTGGAATTCAACTTGACGGTACGGTGGCATACTAGGCAAGTTCTAGGGAAATACTTCTGGATAGTTACGTACGATTGGGATATCTTCAATTTTCTTCTCCTCAGATGACTGCTCGGCGACGAGAGCCAAAATAGTAGTATGACCTTTTCGAAGACATTTCTGTGCTTTCAGGAAGGATATGATGCCAATGACTGCACCACTCATTTTGTCTTGGACAGAAAGGATTTCCCCTCTTAGGAGAGGAAGGCAAATATTTTTATCACAACAGCTGGCCTCAGGTTGGTTCTTGGATAACCAATTCATACTGACAATAAGGTCGAAACTGCCAAGTGTAACTAGCAGAAGGTCAATGTCAAGTTTATGACTAACTAATACTAGTTTACATTTGTAAGAATGCGAGTTGTTTCGATTTTCTGAGCGTCTGCTATCTCAATAGTATACCTGGCTTTTAATAGAGTTGGAGCACGACACACTAATATGGGATTTGTGAAGTCATACTGAGACTTCTAGTGAGACCCGTGCTTATAAAGCAAGTGTCAGTCAATGCATAGTCTAAGGGAAGAGGTTCACATGTAAGAAAGGAAAGTCTAATGAGATATAGATTCCAGTAGCATAAGAGATAAGATGTATGTCTAAGTAATTACGTTCAACTGATGGTTGGTTAGGTTAAATCTTCGTTTCCTAATGTCATTAGATCAACGGAATCATTTCATGAAGAAAGAAAGTCGTTTACAGGATTGAATATGCTGGGTATAATTCGTATTAGACTAAGGATTATTCATCGGATAAGGCAATAGGGTCGAATGAGATTTATTGTTGGAGCGTAAGGGAAAACGTGTTAGCTTAGAAAGGATTCCACGATTTCCTGTTTACAAAGTTGGAGTCGGTGGGTTTATCATGAGGTTCTATTAAAGTTTCAATCGAGATTGTTTCCTTGATCAAGTTGAATGAGAGTCGTAAGGTTACTAAGACTCTTACATGGGTGAAAATAACATGATGGATTCCATTAATGATAGTTCTGTGTGTCCGTAAACATCTTCAACCTGATAGTCGCGTCTATCAGCTGTTAAACGATACTAACTAGTCGTTGAGTGGGTTATGAGAGTTTCTACTGTCAATGGAATTATAAGTATGTAAATCATAGAGTAGGACCATTTATCCACACACTAGGTTTCACCAAGACTTACATGCACCTCAAATTATTATTACGTGTGCACCCGTAATGATAATTTGCTTTGCATGTTCACCCTAATTTCTCCCCGTCCTGTGCCATAATGTCCTTTAGTTTGTATTACCGAGTACATAATGTTGTTAGATATGATAAGTCATCGGAAAGCTTAGTCATCAACTATACTTTGATCAATTAGAATTCATATCGGGATGAGTAGTCGAGGGTGATCCGAGTATTCACTCGAGTTGAAACATATTACATGAGTCCAATCCAGCGGATTGTAAATGAGAACATGTAACAAACATGTACATGAAATGCTAATTCGAGAAATGAAACTAATTCATGAATACAAGTTACAGAAAGCAGCAAGGTAGTCGTCCTTTCAACTTAGTCAAGATAGGGTTTGAGTATGCATTGACCAATGCGTTCTCAGATTTATGGTCAATTTATTCTAAACAGAATATCGAACAAAGATGCGAGCCCATGGCTCGGGAAAGTGATGACATCTACGTGTCAATAGATTCTGTAATAATGCGTGTAACGGTCTGCCTTCCTTCGGCGTATTGTTGTTGGCGGGTACAGTAGGGACTCGCCTCCGACGATCCCGATTCCCAAAGAGATATGCGTTAGTACTGAGTAACATCCATAACATGGACCCGAGATGGCCCACCATACTCAACAGGTGATGGTGATGTAAGTGACTCCTCCGAAGGCTCCGTCTCGCTGCCCTCGGACGGGAGTGGATGTTGTTCTGCTGATCCCCCGAGTGTTGCCACTGGGAATGATGATGCAATTCAAATGATGTGTCCCTTGCCAACTGAGGGTGATACGAATGGTGTTACATGCCTGCACTACAATTTATGTATAGGTGCTTTATGTATTAGGTATGAGTGTCTGTGCCGTGTAACTAATGTGTGAGGTTATAGTCTAGTATGCAATCCTAGTTCTCTATAACCAATGGCTCTGATACCAATCTGTCACACCCCCAAATTCCACTAACGGGGTTTTACCGTTTGGAAGGTGACACACCAGGATCTCAGTCATTAGTTACATCAAACGACACTATATGGGACTTGAAATGTCATAACATAAAAATTCAGAGTTAACGCGGAAGCGTAAACGTTAACATAAAAATTTAAAGTAATTACACGCCACAAGCGTTAATCAATATAATTAAGTAAACTGATTAACATGTTTGAAATGAATGAAATGACAGTAGGACTCCATGCATGTCCTAAGTGTGCAACCTGTGCCAAAGAGACTTGAGAAACATGTAAGAAAAAGTGTCAACATGAGGTTGGTGAGTTCACAGGTTTCAAGTTTACAATAAGAGAGTGTTTGTCAGATTATGTACATTCAATATGCATATCTATAGGTAGCTAGCCTATGTTCATGTCTTACTAAAGCGCTCGCAACCGAAGCTGACTGTGTTTGTATGCCTCCTGCCAGGTCTATCAACTCTGGCAAATGTGAGTAGGCTAACATTTCACCCGTTCGATATCCAATCGAGTTAGCGCGACTAACGCGGGTGGGGCTTGTCAAACCCAGTAGTACTACTAAACATTACTTCGCTAAGATCCATATTAACGGTCCGATATAAGATGAGGACTTTATGTGATAGTATGTTACGCTTAGCCTCAACAGTGATATCATATAAAGTACCATAATCAAATAGTTGCATCATGTTTTCTCCCCCAACGGGTAAAACATGTAAAATAATATTTGCTTGCGTACCTGTTTCTCCCCCACGGGGAAAACAAGTAAAAGTATGATAGTTGGTGTTCATGTTTGTTTCTTCCTCAACAGGAAAACAAGTAAAATACGTTTGTGTGTAAGCATGTTTCTCCCCCAATAGTAAAACAAGTAAAAAAAGGGGCCGTGAAACTCACCTGAGATTGAGTAGGGATTTGAATCACACAAGAGAAAAGTTGGAACCACGAGTGTAAGTCTCAGATGACTTACGTATGCCCTAAAATTATAAACACATAAATTAGGGACAAGCTGGGATTTGTGACGACGACACGGAAGATTGGACGCCCTAACGCATTCTAGGGATTTAAGAGTAGACGAACGTGTCTACGGAATTATATATATATATATATCATAATAATTAAGGTAAATGCGTTACGCGTTGAACGTTAGTAACGAATAAAAAATAAATAAATAAATAAGTTCGTACGTTCAAGTCGTTTACAAAAGTTAGGAAAATAATATAATTTAATATATTATTTTAGATTTGTAAGATTAATAATTAATCATTAGCAAAAATAACAAATATGTTATTTTTATTCGATCAAATAACGTAAGTAAATAATATAACAACTTATATTATTAAATAGTTTAAAACGTCGCACGAGATATTTAAACAAAGTGAAATAATATAAATATATATTATTTAGAAATAGGAGTCACGAGTTAAAAATAATATTAATATATTATTTCATACGAAGTCGGGGTTGAAAATAATATAATTATATTATTTCAAAAGTGGAATTATTACCAATTATAAGTTATAAAATCAAACCCGAGCCTACGTGTTGTTTTCCGGGTTAAAACACTTTAATATAATATTATATTAATATAACAATTTATTTGGTACTTAAAATAATAATGAAAATCGGTTTTAAAAATAAATGTGGGTGGAGAGACTCGAACCCGGGTCTCTCCACCCAATAGCACACCCACTTAACCAGTCCCACCCGCTAGGGTTATCGCAACAGAACCCGGTCTAAAATGTTTTTAATCATCTATTACCGAGAGCCCCCTTCCCCATTTCAAGTCGCGATCGAACCCAGTGCCACCCCCAAATCCGACCGATTCCGATTACGATCGATCCTGTGGACATAGGGGTTTTGCAAATCGGTGTCATACGACCCTGAGGACAAGTTTAATTCCAAAGATATCAATCATATAGTCGAAATTTCCGTATGAACATACTAAAACCCTAGGTTATGGATTGTGTTGAATTCGATGATATAAGTTCAAGATTTCATAGGGCTTTCAATCTAGTTACTGGGACGACTCTAAGGACACGTTTAATTTCATTAATCGATATCGGATTGCTAGGGTTCGACCAAACTAGAAACGTATGAACCCTAGAATCTGGTTTGATTAGAATTTGATAATGTAAGCCCTAATTAGGTTAGGGCTTTCATTCTATTGACTAAAAAGAATCAGTGGAAGGTTTCAATTACCAGATTGGATGTCGGGTTGATAGTGCTCGACCAAAACTGAGTCCGACGACGTCGGGTTAGTCTCCGTCGATCACGACCTTGTTTCCGACTGAACTGGGGTATGGCTTTGCTACTGATGGATACGACTAGAGTGTGTGAGAGTTCAATTTCAGGAATGATGCACGAATTGATCGAGTTCGGATGATAATGGTTATTGAGATCGACGGTTACATGATTAATATTCATAATTCGTTTTAATTCGTTCAATGATGATGAGAGACTGTTCATAATCGATCGTTCCAAGCATTAATGTGTAATTCGGTTATGGATTGGGATAGGATACGGCTCAAGGAGTTTGAATTGGAAATCAAAGGCATGATTTTGACTTTTAAAAGTCAACAGAATTGATTTTGGCTTTATTACAAGACTAGTCCCTGATCTTTCATATTTCTATGTTGGAAAAATGGTCAGAGGTAGTCCTTGAGATTTGATTTCGTTAATTATGTTAGGATTTAACCGGATAAACTTAACGGGGTTAAGTTTTAAAAGAAAATTTTAACGGAGTTGCTAACGACGTTAACATAAAAAGTCGGGTTGTTACAAAAGTTCTATTCATCCTCTCAACTAATCCATTTTGCTGAGGGGTGCCAGGCACTGTTAAATGCCTCTCAATACCCTAATTCTTGCAAAATTGATTAAACAACCCATTACAAAACTACAAACCATTATCAGTTCTTAACTTCTTGACTCTCCTTTCAGTCTGTGTCTCTACCAAAACTTTCCATTCCTAATCATATGAGAATTTTGTGGACACATTGATGTATGGGAAGGAAAGTTTATTAATGGAGGAAGTCTTAGCTGCAATGAATTCTAAAGAACTCAAGAAGAGGGGTGAACTTAAAGTTGAAGGGGCTGATGGGTTGTTTGTCAGAGGCAGAATAGAACAAAGGTTCACAAAGAAAAAGGGTGAACACAGGTCAAAGTCAAAGGCCAAGAGAAGATGTTTTATGTGCAACTCTGAAAAACATTTCAAAAGGGATTACCCTGAATAGAAGAAGAAAAAGAGTGAAGGAAATAGTTCAAGAAACAAGGGTAATAAATCTCTAGAAAATTATTCTGAAGGATATGAAAGTTCTGAAGTATTGATGGTTTCTAAGGCTGAATGCAGTCAAGAATGGGTCATGGACTCTAGGTGTTCCTATCACATGTCTCCTGATAAAGGGTGTTTCAAAGAACTAAGAATGGAAGATCAAGGCAGTGTTAACCTGGGAGATGACAGACCTTGCAGTATTAAAGGTATTGGAATTGTGTCTTCTAATCTAAGCAATGGTTCCAAGATTGAATTGCATAGTGTAAGATATATCCCAGAGTTAGAAGAAACTTGATATCACTTGGTACATTTGAAAGTAGTGGTTACCATGTAAGTTTAAGGAATGGTAGAGCTAAAATAGTGAAGGGGTCTTTGACTATATTGACCGGGACTAGAAGAGGGAACAACATTTATTACTTGGATGGTAGTGTAGAATCTTGTAAAGTGTCACTTATAGAAGCCAAGGTGGAGTCTAAGGCAATGTTATGGCACAGGAGAATGGGGGCATATTAGTAGTGCTCATGGGCTAAAAGAACTAAACAAACAAGAGTTACTTGGAGATTTAAAAAACTGTGAAGTAGAGTTTTGTGAATTTTGTGTATTAGGCAAGTCTCATAGAGTAAGATTCCATAAAGGGTTGCATTCCATAAAGGGGGTTCTGGACTATGTCCATGCTGATCTGTGGGGGCCATCTAGGACAAGTCTCTAGGTGGAGCCAACTATTTCTTGTCAATCATTGATGATTATTCAAGAAGGGTATGGGTGTACTTGTTGAAACATAAGGATGAGACACTTGCCAAGTTCAAGTAATGGAAAGTTTTGGTAGAGACACAGACTGAAAAGAGAGTCAAGAAGTTAAGAACTGATAATGGTTTGGAGTTTTGTAATGGGCTGTTTAATCAATTTTGCAAGAATTGGGGTATTGAGAGGCATTTAATAGTGCCTGACACCCCTCAGTAAAATGGATTAGTTGAGATGATGAATAGAACTTTATTGGATAAAATGAGGTGCATGCTATTTAGCTCTGGGTTACCAAAGATGTTCTGGGTTACCAAAGATTATAGCTCTATCTTCCTCATCTAAACTGACCTCAATATTTTCTAAGTCTAGCACTAGTTTGTTGAACTCGTCAGTATGGTCCTCAAGGGACTTTCCTGACACCATTTGAAAGGTGTACAATCTCTTCTTGAGATACAGTCTATTCGCCAAGGACTTTGTCATGTATAGACTCTCCAACTTTGCCTATACACCTGCTGCCGATGCTTCTTTAGACACCTCCCTGAGTACTCTGTCTCCCAGACTCAGTATGATTGCGCTTTGCGCCTTCTCTAACGTGTCCTTCTTATCTTTATCACTCAAGCCTGCTGGTAAATTCGCTTCTCCTAGCAACACATCACTGATTCCTTGATGAACCAGTAATGCTCTCATTTTGACTCGCCTTAAACTGAAATCATTTCGACCATCGAATTTCTCGAGATCAAACTTCGCATTCACCATGGTTTCCGACAGATCTCTGACTGACTCAACTGATTACTCCGTTCTTCATTGATACGAGCCGAGGCTCTGATACCAATTGTTGATGAAATTAGCGGAATTAATCGATCAATCAACACCAAGAACAATAAGTTGTTTACAAGATCAATCAACCAAACGATTTAGGGCTTTATTCAATACCAAACGATTACAAGAAAAGAATCATCCAATGCCAAATTACAATTGAAGATGATGAATTACAGATGAAAGAAAATGAAATGAACTAACTATCCAAAAGAATTGAACAACTCCTTATAACCCCCTAAAACTCGCTAATCAGGTGTTAACCAACATTAACAAACTATCTTACAAACTTGTCACTTTCAGCCCTTCAATTATTGAGTTATTACAAACGCCATCAATTATTGAGTTATTACAAACGCCACCCGAACTTCAACTTTGACTTAAGAACATTGACTTTACTGTAGTTGACTACTATTTGGAATAACCTTTAACATCTAGACGTTGCAAAATCTAACAATTATGTCTCTACTTTTAGTGATTGTCATAAAGTTCTATTTGACAGCAGGCATCATTTTTCTAAGTGTCACTAGCAACCCTTGAACTCGACATATTGATTTTGTGACAAATAATTGACATCCATATAAATTATTTTAGCCTTTTCTATATAGTAAGAGCTACATGAAGAAAAACTCCAGATCCAAAAGTTTCAGCAAAATGAAAGTGTCATCGGTAATCGAAAGGTTTTATTGACAATCAAAATGTAGCTATACCTTTTTGCAACAATGAGAAGCCCAATCCGAAGTTGAATCGTAGTTCACCACAACTACAATAGAAAAGTATCTCTCTTACAAAAGTCCAACCGGACATCTATACACATTTCATGGAACATGTGGGATGCAAGTATGCACCACCAATAGTTCAACACAAAAAGAAAAAAAAAACTTATCATACTTCATTTCAAACGGATAGACTAGCTAATCAGAACTTTGCAAATTCTTCTTTAAGTATCACGCTTTTGATAGATCCCCCCTAAACAACTTGTGAGATATTGTAAACTCACTACTAGAAAACTGGGCATTTGCGACCGCATTTTCGGTCGCAAAACGGTCGCAATTGTCCTGTTGCGACCATTTTGTGATTGAAAATATGGTAGGAAAAATGCACGTCGCAATTTCCTTGTTGCGACCGAATTGCCACCGCTACTACATTTTACGACCGAATTTGCAACGATAAAAACTGTCGCAAATTTTGCGACCGCTTCAGTACTGTGCTATAGAAGTGTACATAATAATCAAAGTAATAGCATGTATGCCATTATTTTGTTATAATAGCAAGAGTTAATGGGACGGGGGGCAGAGATCTCGGTGTACAATGCCGTACGTTTAAGCTAGTTTTCTACGTTCATCAACATGTTTTAATAAAAAATACAGTTTTTGTTATGATCTAAGTGTTAAATTGTTTATTTAATCTACATATATATATGTAATATATCACATACACATATGAATGTAGCGTACTTAAAGTATGTGTATCTTTTTGTAGAGGAATCATGGAAACGAATAGATGGGAGAAATCTTCGGGATAGATGAATAAAAAATGTATGAATTGCCTATTATGCATGACAATGACTAAAAATAAATCAGAATATCTCTAGTTATTTACAATAATGTCATTTACTAATTTAGACAACTGATTAATCATGATCAATAGCTATTAGGAGTTCTTCAAGTTACAACCAAAAATTGATTTTTCATTTAATCTCTTCCCTACGCACACAGACTTACAAAGTTTTCAAGAAATTAATCTCATAATACGAGTTGAAGATCTCTAGTCAATCGTAAAAGGATATGAAGATCCATTCCATAATAATCATGTTTAACGTTTTTGAATAATTGTTGCTTGCGTCTACTAGCCCCACCTGGGATATGTAACATAGTCTGTGTTTTTTGTGTTCTTTCTATTTGTAGTGGGATTTTCATGGGGGTAGAGTCGGGTCGCTTGGGCTTATAGATTACCTACTTGTGTGGCAAAGAATCCAAGTAACGATGATGATACATATTCATGATAAGTCATTTTCAGAGGACAGTGGCGAAAAGCTATGGGGTTGTAAGAAGTAGAAAGGTGATATCAAGCCTTTTGGCCTTCCATTGCAAGTTTTTATTGGTGATTTTAATATTATTAATGTTGTTTGTGTAATTGAATTTACTTTAGACCAAATAAGTAATTAGAATATATATTGATTCGAGTTACGAGGTATGTAGTGCACACTCGATCAAATTTTGGGCACTATGGAACCTCTAAGGTTCTTAAGGAGGCACCGCTCTCTTGGCGAGGACCTAGGTCAAAGGGGCAGCCCCTGGCCGTGAAAAATTGCTTGGAAAATGATGATCAGGTATTAGTGGCAACTGATAGCGACATTTACAACTAGTCAGAAGTCGCAACTGACGAGTAATGGCACTAACTGTTGTCTCAGCCGCAACTCAATTAGTGGTAAGGCAACTAGCTAATTAGTTTTCATACTGACATAACTATATTGAAAGCAGTTATAACCGCTATGTGTATGTTGTACTCTTTCACGAAGAGTTGCAACGCTTCACCCTAATCATTGTGATGATTCGACCCGTATATAAAGGAATACATTTGTTCTCTTTAAACAACGAAAAATGAACAACTTCGTTTACAGTCATATTTTGTATTATCCGATTATTATTTCATATACATACGACATACTTTAATTTGAAAGTGTACACGATTCAGAAAGCTATCCAGGAAATATAAAATTCAAAACCTATAGCTCTCTCGTGCTCTATAATACTAGGCCTATGTTTATATACTAAAATTTAAGTGGTCCAGATAAAGAATTTAAATATATGGAAACAGCACTAGTAATTTATGTGAAAAATAATAGTTTAAGTATTTGGAAAGAAACCGGGAATATTTGTTATTTGGTACCACAGTTGAAGTTCACGTCATCGTAAAAGATCATGCAATGTTGGATCTAATAGCACTTCAAGTTGATAAATGTATTGTCAAACATCATATTGATCATGCTTTCTAATAAATGTGCGACACTGTGAGCTACAACTAGCTCATTCATTAAATTCTTTAAAGTTGCCAACTGGGTAAAGAAAATACTCAAACTGGGATAGAAAAAATATTCAAAGAGAACTAAAAACTGTTATCACACATGGTGATATTTATTTAGAGACAGTAGGCTATGAGGAAGATAATATTGTCCACTTCAAAATATGCTTTCAGGAAACTCAAAGTCAGCTTGATGGTTAACACCAATAATTTTGAACTTTGATAATATCAGAAATCTGGAACAACTAATTTTACTTCTAAATAAGAAATGTATAAACTGAAGCATGGCAACTATTTAGCAAATTTTAAATTGCAACATTTATTTGTGTTATTAATATAAACTTCATCTTTTAAAATGACAATTCTTTTGTCCATAAGTTTTAGCAATTAATGTATCTCATGAATATGCATTTTCAGCTATGAAACTATCTACTGAAATGATGTATTCAATGAACACGTCTTTTTTACTAAAACTAAATACTTATTAGTTTTTTTTAACGGCACCTAATCTACTCCTATTAACTAAATCCATCAAATCTACACACTGCATGATTCAAACCGTCATTAGTTGATGAGGAAATACACCATTTACGACCACGATATGCTCCTTAGGACAAATACTTATTTAGTTATTATTGGTGATTTTAGTGTCATCAAGATATTTAGTGTATTTGGATTTATTTGGTGACCAAATTAGAAGTCATATTGAAACACCAAACAAACTGGTAAGTGTGGAGTGCACACTTGTTTGATGATCTTATGTCTTCTGCTGCTAATTAAATACCTTGTTGTGTTAGGGGGGAACCTTATTAAACAACGGGGGTCTGGGGTAGCGCCCCTGGTTAGCAAGGTTATAGGGGAGGCAACCCCTAGTGAGGTCCAAGGGGCAACGCCCTTGGCTGGGGTTAGCTTGAAAAAAAATTATTTTCCATGTTTAGTTATGTATATAAAACCGAGTTTGGAAGTGAGAACTGCTGAAGGATGGTCCTCCGGACCAGTTTGGTCATGCTGACCAGTTTACTCATCCGGAGGGAAATTGCCTCTCTAGAGTAGATTGCCTTTCTTGAGTAGAATCACTTCACAATTATAAATTGATGGTTGTAACGGTTTTCAACCAATAACCGTCATGGCATTCCATTGTTTCTGTTTATCCTATATCTGCCCACGAATTTGGTCATTACTACATACAGAATATCATATTCTTTCTTGTTTTCTCTCTAAGTTTTATCCGATTGAAAATTCTAAAGTATCATCGAATTGTTTTTATATGAAAGTGAATTACGGTTCTCAGAGAAATCCAGGGTAGAACAATCTCGAATTTAATAATATATAGACAGAGCAGAGTAAACTGTCATTTGTATTTCTTTAGATGCAATCCTGACCATTTAAAATATCCTTAACTATCATTTTAGAACATCCTAACCATTTAAAATACAAATTTTCCAAAGTTACCTTTTGCTCCTCAAATATGACGTGGATCGATGAGTTTCTAAAATTTGGTATATTTTGATAAATTGTTCATCGCCTTTTGATTTGTAAGTATATAATGAATAATTCAGCAGCAAATTTTTCACGAATCAATAATGTATTCGAGTTTGTGGCTGACTTATTTTTAACCCAATTTGTTGTTAACTTTCGATGTTTATTTCTTTTGTTATTGAATCATTTCGATTATCAATCTCAAGAAACTGGATGTTGTTGGAGCTTTCCCCAATTACGTGGTGTGGATTGTTCGTTTGAAATGATATTAGGGTTTTGTTCGTTTGGCTCAACTTATTGAAGGGATTGGACCTGAAAAGGGATATCAGTGGAGTCATACTTTTAGTTTTAAAAGTCCGTAAATGAGGTTTTGTTTCTGGAAATTTGACATAATCGGTAAATCAATGGAATTTGATTTTGTCATTCTTTAGCAGCCTGGTTGGACTGGGTCTTTATTCTGCATTGTTGGTACATCATATATCTTGATACAACTTTTAGCAGTTTCACTAAAACTTGCTGTTTTGTTAAGCATTCATTTTTTTAATTTAAATTATTGTGGTAATAATATCCCTTTCTAATCAAAATTAACACACTTACTATAAACAAATAAAAAAAAACATAGGAGTGTTTGCTGTCAACCAGCGCGACCCGACCGATCCGTTTCAACCAATTCTTAAAATGACCATTTCAATTTGAACCATTTTTGACCAAATAATGATAATCTATTAAGGGTGTGACATATTGAAGGATCTTGCTAACAAATAAATGTATGCATTTTAGGGTTCTAGGGTTTCAATTGATCATATACATATTACAAGTCTAGATTGAATTTAGGGTTCTAGGGTTTCAATTGATTATACATAAATTGCTTAATTGTTGGATTATCAATATGCAGGCTTTTGAAGAAGCAGAGCTGCCTAATCTGAAAGCTGAGAACCTGGCCTCACTCACACCCATTATAAGGACATGATATAGAAGCTATATGGAAGAAAGCACCTGACAATCCACTTGACCAGGTAAACGAATGAATTTTTCCTTTTTTTGTTGCTTACTTTTCTAGAGATTTTTTGGATTTTGGTTAATTTCCTATATATTTATGTGTAGATTATGTAATGAAAGAAATTCTAAGATGTAATTGTCAAAGATTCTTGAGATCATTAAGATTTCATTTGGGTATCATTTAAATCATTGTGAATCACTGGTATAGTAAGCTAGATGTAAAAGAAGATATCTTGCCCCTTTGTTCCCAGATAATTGAGCCATCTAACTCACAGTTGCATAATTTTGTATGAGTTAAATAATGTTTTCTTCTGATTATTGTTATTGAGTTTGTCAATCAACTGTTAGAATTTTGATATCCATGTACTCATATCTATTAAACTTTCAATTGTAAGATTTTTGTGATAATGGTTGGTTGAAATAATTTACTCAATTTTAGTAATTGGTGTGGAAGAATATACTATACTTAAACTCTAAACAAGTCTCACCCTAGTGGCAGATGATACTCAACTTGCTATAAGTTTACAAAATCAAAGCATTTTTTCAAATTACCGAGTACCAGAAATCTCTTTGACCCCCACTTTCCAATCGCAGATTCATTTAGGTTCAATCTCCTTGAATGGCACGGACCACTACTCAATCACAACTCCTTGCCTTCTGTTCGACGATAGTAAGCCATTACCATTTGGCCGTTTGAGCAGCTCCCCAAATCCCCAATCCAGCATATTCATACAGGTATATTTCTTGCTATTCATGTATTTCTATTTTTCAGGTCGTTTATTTCTGTTCCTGCAGCTCCATGACCTTCTATTTGTTTTTAGACCAGAAAAGGGATGGTGGTCTATATCATGGTTATAGCTTATAAGAAGTTAACGCTAGAAGCACTTGTCTTACTAAAGAATTAGGAGCAGAATATATAACTTGGAGCTTCAAGTAATGATGATAATAATCCTTTTACTTTATGAATACATAAATAAAATCCAATCTACTTTTGCAGATATCATTGAACAACACAAGCTTACATAATTCAACATTATTAACTTAATATGATTCAAAAGAAGGGTTTGTGATGATAAAATCCTTTCTTTGTTTGATCACTTCATGTTATGTTTAATATTTACTTTAGTCATTTTGAATGGATGATTATATCATATTAACGAGACATAGGTAGAGTGGTTGGCATATTTGTTTTTTAATAATAATTTTCTCTGTTTTAGCTCAAGAAACCATCACTTATAAAGATGAACAAATAAGGGTATTGCAGACGACTACAAGTCACTTGGTAATAATAATTTCCTCTGTTTTATCTCAAGAAACCATCACAAAAGAGTTGGTGCAAAACTTGGTAATATCAAATTTAAGATAACCAAAGTTTTCTTTTGAAGTTTCCATAAATATTGCTTATTGTTTGACTTTTGTCAACTAATATGCTTATGTCGTTCAAAGAAAAAACTAATATGCAGATGGTTCTTCGTTTTACAAATTGTTTCTTCTTTTCACTATAAAACCGTGACAATATTTATAATTTTAGATTGTGTTTAGAGACGATTTTGGAACTGCCGGGCGTGGTGGATATTTTGATAAATATGGGTAATTTCTATTATTACTCGTGTTTTATATTAATCAATAGTTATCTGTTACATTCTTTTTGTTATTTCTTTTTTTTACCCTTTCAAGTATTGAAATCCTTGTGTTCTACATTTTAACAGAATTATCAGCGACATCATACAGAATCATTTATTCCATAGCATACATTTATGTGTTGTACATCCGTCTTCATCTTGCTTCATGTGTAAAAGGGTTTTGAAGGGAATATTCCTTTTGAGTGTTGACCCGTTCATTTTGTTTCCATTTGGATGACTTTGGATGAGTTTTGACCCGTTCAACCTCGTCGATTTCACTGAAATTATAAAAAGGGAAAAAGGAAGGAGTGTTTTAGTTCTTGATTTGATGAAATTATAACGCAACCCACTGGATTGTACTTGATCAATGGAAACCTTGATCTAAATTATAACGGTTGACGGGATTTGATGAAATCAAGTTTTGGCATAACGGTATGTTAATTTAAACATATGTTTCTATCCCAATTTCAATATCAAATGTTGATTTCATTGCTAAATTGATTTTGTCATTGATTAGAGTGTATTTAATTAAAAGGAATTAGACAATTAGGATAAATCATAAATTATTTAATATCTGCTCAAATGTTTGCTATATCTATTGATACTTAAAATGTTGTTTTTTTTGTTATACATATAATGAAATCAAGAGTTTAAGTGTCAATGTGTCATTAGAGTTTTATGATTATCTTGATTCTTGAAATAAGCCCGTTAGCTCCACCCCAATCAGCAAAGCACAACCCAAAGAAATAAAACAAAAGAACCCATTAAAAGATATATAAAAAACTAAATATAAAAAGATTGAAATGAATAAAAAAATACTTCTCTTTTTAATAGTGTAGTTCCTATTCTTTTAATTTTCATTCTGTAACGTCGACATATTAATGATTCTGAAAGTACAAAACCCTTTCATTTGTACTTCATCTTTGCTAATACGATTAAGGAACCCGGCCACCGCCGGAGAGATCCACCGACCTTATCTGGTTTTGCTTACAATTCAAAGAAAGACAGTTATTCCATATTAAAAAATACGTCAAAACGGCCCGGCCACCGACGGGTATAAAACTAGTTACTAGAGTTATTACACAATATTCTCACATATATTGATTATAAACACCAGAAGGACATACATTAACGAACATGGAAAACAAATGTGATCAAGTTAACTTTATTACATGGTTGATTGCACATTTATATTTCTCTTTTAAATGGTTGTAGCAACGAGTTAATTTCTTTTCCTAAAAGTTGGGAATTATCATGGTAAATGTAAGGAACTTAATGTACTTTCGACCGGAAGTTCCCACGAAACTTCCGACCAACACAACAATAATAGGTCAAATATTATGTCTTCCGTGTCTACTAGTCCCACTTGGCTATGTCACTGGGTCTATATTTCTTGTGAGACTTTTGTAGGGTCAGGTCGGTTAGGTTTATAGAAGCTTACTTGTGTGGGAAAGAATCTCATTTAATAATAACAGTAATGATGATGGTACTGATTCCTTATAAGTCACTTACAGAGGCCAATTCGGAAAAGTTGTGGGGTTGTAAGAAGTAGAAAGGTGATTGGAACAATCGTCAAAAAGAAAAAAAATCAAAATTATGGCCTTCCATTGCAAGTTTTCTAATGCTCTAAAAGTGTTCTAAATTCATAAAAAAAATAATTGAATTTTTTTAACAGAAAATTTTATTTTAATAAACTAGCAAGATGCTAGATTACACAAGAGAGCTACAACGAAAAATTAAAACTACACCATAATTCCAATCCAAAAGTTGCATATTCGTCCTATGTTTAATCCACATAAACGTATGTGTCTTGATCGCTTCCAAAATCACCTCCCGAGTTTGCTACTTTGAGAAAATTTAAGGCCCCAAACCCGGGAGGCCTCACTTGTTGGTTTTACTCATCAACAAGTAGCACTTAAACATAAGACATTCATTATCATGGAGGAAACGATTTAAAATCTCAACATACGCAGCGGAAACATAACGTGTCTAAACATAACTCGTCAAATACATCTGAAACTTGTCTTAATCAACATAATCAAAAGAAACATAAACGGGATGCCAGATGTTGAATATTCGGGTAACTCTTCTAGCCAATCCAAGCATCCACATCCATCTACTGCCACCTACACTTAACTGATGTGCATACTAAAAATCAGCAACGCTGAGTGAGTTCTAACGTTCACTTTAAATTGTTTATATAAAAGCTTTATTATTACGTACATACTGCCGTTAAGGCAAAACTTTACATACTTTACTTTTCAAATCAGTTTAAAACATATAATTAACCGTCAATTCCTTTACAATGTACTGCCCTCATGACTCTCGGCCATGAACCGACAAGTACCTGGTCAATGCCCCCATGGCCAACGACCATGAACCGACACTACTGTTTAACCGTCAATTCACTTGTCACAACTGTACCGCCCTCAAGGTTTACGCCATGAACCGACGAGTACCTGGTCAATCCCTCATGGCTAGCACCATGAACCGACAATACCGCTTTACGCTAAGGGGAGTTGCGTGGTTCTCCCGAGCAACCGTCGTCACTCATACCAATTGTACAATCGTTAGCGAACCCAAAGGTTCTTACTAATGGGTAAAACCCATATCTGACATCTTGTACAAGTAACATTTGTCCCAAGGACCTTTACTGCTGACATTCCCGTAGGAAATCTATTCACTTTCTGTTCATAAAACTTTATCTGACATGTTCATAACTTTCACATATCTTATGCCTTTGTTTATATATATATAAAATATAGTAAACGCTTGCCATAAAGATATATCTTGCTTTACTGAAAATATACTAGTACATATATTATACCTTTGTCTATGTATATGAAAATATAGTAGACGCTTGCCAAAAATATATCTTACCTCACTTAAAAATAGCTTGAGTAAATATTATGACTTTGTTTATGTATATATAAAATATAGTAAAGGCTTGCCATAAATAGATATTTACTCTCATCAAAACGTACATTTGCCTCTTTTAAACTTGTCACAAAAACATAACTTTCACTTTATTTATTAATATAAATATGTAATAAACATTATTCACTAAGTATGCACACCACTCCTAAAGCAAGAAAAAAGGGGATTATAACTCACCTGCTATCTTAGCTTGAATGGTCTACCAGATCTCACATAATCTGAATAATCATAACAATTTGACACATATCAGACTTAACTCGACACTAAACGGTTTCACCATTTCTGGCTAGGCGAACTTAAGGCTAAGTTCGCCTCTTTCTATCCTGGTGAACATACTGACTTCACTATCCTGCTAGATATACCCATAGACCTGATGCCTACGCACTTAGCAAGTGCGTAGGGCCTTGTTCTTACGTACTTGTCAAGTACGCAGACTTTGTTCTTGCGTACTTATTAAGTACGTAGACTTTGTTCTTGCGTACCTATCAAGTACGAAGGACATGCTTGCGGGCTGTCTTCTTCCCCACAAAACCCTAACTTTTGCATGCAGATCCGACCTCGTCAAGATTCGAACTTTTTACGTTCAAAACTTGTGTTTTCTAACCGAGAGTCTAGATCTATACTTTATTTTCGTTTTCAAACGTAAAAATCTAGCATTTACCCGATTTTATTTCAAAACCCAACACGGTATGAAAAACTTAGATCTAGGAGGGACCGTTACCTGAAATTGCTTCTCGTTCGTTGCTAAACGCTCTAAAGACTTGCATCAATGATCCTTGAAGCTCGGATTTGAAAACCGGGACTTACTCTCTAGGCTTTCTCTAACTTTCTCTCTCTAGGAAAACGAAAATGGCAGCTAAGGGGGGGGGGGGGTTGAGAGCTGATCTTGAGGCTTACAAGGGGCCCAACCCTTGCCCTTTTTCGGCCCATACTCGTAACCCAAGCCCGCTCCTCATATTCTTGCTAAGTTTTTAATTTTTCGCAAAATATACATGGTCTAAAACTCGGGATGTTACAGAAACAATCGGGTGTATCAGTTTATAGAATGTTTTACCGACGGAAAATCCGTCGGAAAAGTGACCCACCGACAAAGCCTAGTGGGAATCTTACCCGAAATCCAAAGTGGAAGTATTCCGACCAATTTCCGACAAATTATCTGTCAGAAACCTCTCTAGACAAACAAGTTGGAATCTTTCTAAAAAGGATTTGCTAGAGGATTATTGGTATGATATGATCGAATGAATACTGAAATCAAGCAAAATCGATGACAGTGAGGTGAAATTCAATCCAAAGGATCGAATGAGGTGAAATTCAGTTCAAAAAATTGAATGAAAAACTCATAACAATTGTAGAAATTGAGTGAAGATTGAAAAAAATAAGTGCAGAATCATGAATTTAAGGTATGAATACATTTATGCAATCAAGAGGAATGAGAATCAAGATGAAGATGAATGCAAAATGAGGAAGATGATGTTAAAGATCGAGCCGAATCTCTGATACCATGTAGAATTGTAAAGATTCGATTCTCATTCAAAAGTAAAGCTGATTACAAAGGAGATATAAATATAAGAATAACCTAACAAACTAAACAAGAAAACCGTCCGGAACTTGTAATGTACTTCCGACCGGAATACGAAAATCCGACCAACACAACAATAGGTCAAATATTATGTTTTCCGCGTCTGCTAGTCCCACCTCGCTATGTCATAGAGTCTATATTTCTTGTTTTCATTCGATTTCTTACGGGATTTTGGTGAGGTCATGTCGGTTGGGCTTATATAAGCTTACTTGTGTGGGGATATTTAATAATAACAGCAATGATGATACATATTCCTTATAAGTCACTTACAGAGGCCAATTCAGAAAAGTTGTGGGGTTGTAAGAAGTAGAAAGGTGATTGGAACGATCGACAAAAAGAAAAAATCAAAATTTTGGTCTTCCGTTGCAAGTTTTCTAGTGCTCTAAAAGTGTTCTAAATTCATAAAAAAAAGAAAATCACCAAAATGTACATGTTGATCAAAAAAGTTGTCAAAATGTACATTGAATATTCAAACTTTAAAATATACCCAAATCTAATTTAAACCAATAGGAAGGTGACACGAAGGCAAAAAATTTTTAAAGGCTTCAATTTAGCCGGCCAGGTGTCCACACCGGGGGCCTCCCACATGTATTAACCCGGCTAAAATGTAGCCGTTAAAAAAGTTGCCGGCTAGGTGGGTGTCGGGATGATGTTTGACGGCTAGATGGGTGCTGGCTAGGTGGGTTGCCGGCTAGGGTGTTGCATGCTAAGGTGAGTGGCGGCTAGATGGGTGCTGGCTAGGTGGGTTGCCGGCTAGATGGGTGCCGGAAAGGTGGTTTGCCGGCTAGGGGTTGCCGACTAAGGAAGTTGGCGGCTATGTGCTTGCCGATTAGGCGGGTTGGCGGCTAGGTGCTTGCTGGGTCAAACAAAAAGGTGATACGTGGCGTCTTCTAATTGCTCCATTTGAATATGTTTATTTTGATAAACTTGAAAAGTCAATGTACATTTTGCCACTTTTTTTTGGTCAAAATACACATTTTGGTGATTTTCTCATAAAAAAATAATTGGATTTTCTTAACGGAAAATTTTATTTTAATAAACTAGCAAGATGCTAGATTACACAAGAGAGCTACAACGAAAAATTAAAACTACACCATAATTCCAATCCAAAAGTTGCATATTCATCCTATGTTTGATCCACATAAACGTATATGTCTTGATCGCTTCCAAAATCACCTCCCGAGTTTGCTACTTTGAGAAACAACCGAGTGTATCAGTATATAGAATGTTAAAGTTGTCGCAAACTTGTCAGAAATTTCTTTTGTTGGTATCTTGTTGGAAACTTTTGAAGAAAATATTCATGTTTTCTAGTAGTGTTACCTGATCCCAAATGTAGCTAGATTAGTATATTCTCTAGAATTTGATGCTTTGGCACTCAACATCAATGAGAGATTCCAATGGCTTGTGTTTTAATGGAGAGAAGCCTAAGATAAGAGAAGGAATATTGAGATGGTTTGGACATGTCAAGAGGAGACAGACAAGAAAGGACCGAATAAGATTGAGATTCCAAGCTCGAAAAATGGATATAGCTGAGATGAGGATGTTGAGGTGGATGTGTGGACACACAAGAAAGGACCGAATAAGAAATTAAGTTGTTCGAAAGAGATTGGGAGTCACATGTATCTCAGATAAGATAAGAGAAGGAAGATTGAGATGGTTTGGACATGTCAAGAGGAGACAGAGCACAGATCCAGTGAGAACGGTGGAAACTCTCGTTGTAGCGGGGAAAAGGAACAGGGGGAGACCGAAATTAACGTGGGATGAGAGGATTAGGCTTGATTTGCTAGATTTACACCTCTCAGAGGACATGATCAATGATAGGATTTCATGGAGACGTCGTATTAGGGTTTTAGGATGAGTGACCCGTTGTGTGGGAGAGTAGAGTTGTTTAGCAAAGATTTTGCGTATGTCTTGTTTCTTGTAGGTGTGTTGTGTTTCTTGTGACTAATATACTCTAGTCATACACTGCTAATTGTTAGATTACTGTTAGATTTATTTTACTTTATTACTCTTTAATTTTATTTATACTTTTATCTTTTTCTTTCCCATGGAGCCGGGGGTCTAAACGGGAGCAGCCTCTCTATCCCTTGGGATAGAGGTAAGGTTTGCCCTCATCACACCCTCCCCAGACCCTACTAATAGCGTTAGCTATGTGTGGGATTATACTGGGTACGTTTGGTTTGGTTTGGTAAGCCTAAGGTGAAGCTTGAAAACCTAGGAATCGTTGGTGATTTTAGTGTCATCAAACTAAGTAATCAGGATTTACTTAAGACCAATGAGAAATAAGAATAAACATTAATATAAGATGAAAGTGTGGAATACATGCTCATACAAAATCGTTCTTATTTCATGCACTAAAGAACCAGGGTTCAAAGGGGCAACACCCCCTTAGCAGGGTTTCAAGGGGGTTGCACCCCCTTGGTGGGGGGTTAGGGGCAAAGCCCCACGTCGGGGTCTCGCTTGATGGAAAAATTTTCCATTTCCTTGTTGAAAAGCCACTAAAAGTTTTTTCGAATTTGCATAATTGATGGAAAGTTGTTTCGGGTTTAGGGGAAAAGCCCCGCGTTGGGGTCGTTTGATGGAAAGATTTTTCGTTACCTTGTTGAAAAGCAACTAAAAGTTGTTTCGAATTTGCATAATTGATGGAAAGATGTTTGGAATCATATCGGTAGTAAACAATGGTAGCAACTTGGTACTTCGGTAACAACTAGGTATGAGTAGCATTATGATCTACAGCAATTGCAGTAGTAGCAATTGTAGCAGTAGTAACTTACTCATCAGCTGTAACTTAGTTACTCCTGATGTAGTTTTCGCTGAAGTGTTTTCTACTGTGTAAACACTGATAATTATAACCTCTAATTGAAAAGTTGTGATTGTTTCTTCTCTATAAATAGAAAATCTTTGGTATGGTTTCTAAGTTCGAATGTACACACAACTTTTGGTATACGTTTTCATAAGAGAACTTGCATACTAGTTCTAGTTAATTTATCTCTTTCTTATCCGATTGAATTTTCATAAGTACCAACAAAATATTTCAATATGAAAATGTTTAATACCATTCAGAGAGAAATTTAAGCATACACAAACTACAAAACCTACAAGATCATGAAATCCATGTAAGAAAATCATCAGGAATGCAATGTCATGTTCCGGGTTCTTTTTTTGCACAGAACTAGTGAAGAACGACTGCTTTTTGGCAACTGATGAATGATAAGTGCCAGGATTATAGTGCATTTCTTGAGAGCCTTGTTGCTAGATGCAACATTGTGTTTCTTTGTTATGAAATGTAAAGCAACACAGATAGAACTCATGTTGTTTAAAGTATATTCCATTTTCACATTTTAAATTTTCTACTGTTGATGAAATTAGCGGAATTAATCAATCAATCAACACCAAGAACAATCAATTGTATACAAGATCAATTAACCAAACGATTTAGGGCTTTTTTCAATACCAAACGATTACAGAAAAAGAATCATCCAATGCCAAATTGCAATTGAAGATGGTGAATTACAGATGAAAGAAAATGAAATGAACTAACTATCCAAAAGAATTGAATAGCTCCTTATAACCCCCGAAAACTCGCTAATCAGGTGTTAACCAACATTAACAAACTATCTTACAAACTTGTCACTTTCAACCCTTAAATTTCAACTTTGACTTAAGAACATTGACTTTAACTGTAGTTGAATATTGTTGACCATTTGGAATAACCGTTAACAATATCCACCTTTATTCTAAACCAACAAAAGTCACAAGTAATCACTCTCCCACATTTAACAACTTGCAGGAGCGATTAAACTTTGAACTAGGCAATGCCTTGGTGAACATATCAGCACCATTGTCTTCTGTCTCCACATATTCTACTTGAACTTCTTTAGACCCAATCACTTCTCTAATGAAATGCATTCTGACAGAAATATGTTTGGTTCTTTCATGGAGCACTGCATTCTTTGACAACTGCAGTGTTCCTTGATTATCACATAAGACCAAAGCTTCAACTTCACCATCCACTAGTTCACTTACAAATCCCTTCAGCCATATAGCTTCTTTAATAGCTTCAATTAGAGCAACATATTATGCTTCTGTGGTTGCCAAAGCTACCACATTTTGCAAATTTGACCTCCAACTAACCAAGCTTCCAAACACCTTAAAGGCATACCATGTGAATGACTTGCCTTTATCTACAACCTTTGCAAAATCAGCATCCACATAACCTTGGATTCCACTGACTTTACCAGTTCCATTTCTAAACAATAAGCCATATTCCTTGTACCATTCAAGTATTTGAAGATCCACTTCACTACCTCCTAGTGACTCTTCCCTGGATTACTCAGAAATCTTCCTACTAAACTCACTTCATAGCCAATGTCAGGTCTGGTGCAGACCATCATACACATTAGGCTTCCAATTTCACTTGAATAAGGAACACTTTGCATCTTGTACTCCTCCTCTTCATTCTTTGGTGATCCATGCTGGATAGTTTAAAATGCTACTAATTGGAGTCCCACCACTTTACATTGCCCTATAAAATAGTTATCCAACACCTTACTCAAATAAGACCTTTGAGATAGTTTAAGCAGTCCAACACTTCTTTCCCTGCTAATTTCCATACCAAGAATTTTCCTGGCTTCACCCAATTCCTTCATGTCAAACTCCTGCATTAGCAGCCTTTTAGTAGCTGCAATCTCAGACTTGTCCTTGCAGGCTACCAACATGTCATCAACATAAAGTAGGAGGTACACAAAATCACCTTTGTTGTATTCTCTGAAATACACACAATTATCAAAACTGCTTCTGTTCCAACCATTTGAGACAATGTATTCATCAAAACTCTTATACCACTGTCTTGGGGGCTGTTTTAAACCATATAAAGACCTTTGCAATAGACACACTTTGTTTCCTTGATTCTCCACCTCAAATCCAACTGGTTGCTTCATGTATATTTGTTCATCAAGATTACCGTGCAAGAAAGAAGTTTTTACATCTAACTGCTCCAATTCAAAATCCAACTGGTTGCTTCATGTATATAGTTATATCATTTGCAAATGTTTACTATATTTTTGATATATAGAATAAGCTATGTTTCAGTAAAGCAAGTTATATTATTGGCAAGCGTTTACTATATTTTGATATACATAAACTAAGGCATAATATATGTTAGTATGATCATATTAAAAAAAGTTTATCAACAGAAAGTGAATAGTCTTCCTATGAGAAGTGAACCGGTTTGATAAGGTCCTTGGGACAGATGTTACTTGTACAGGATGCCAGATATGGGTGCTACCCATTAGTAAGAGTCTTGATGGCTCGTTAACAGTTGTACAATTGGGATGAGTGATGGCGGTTGCTCGGGGGACTACGCAATCCCCCATGTACCAGTTAAGCGGTATTGATCACGAGGACAATACCCGGTGTTGATCACGAGGACAACATCGTGTCGTGTGGTGTTGATCACGAGGACAACATCAATGGGTCACGAGGACCAAACCATGCTGAGCGGTATTGATCACGAGGACAATACCAGGTGTTGATCACGAGGACAACATCATGCCAAGCGGTATTGATCACGAGGACAGTACCAGTAGTGACAAGGAATTGACGGTTAAGCGGTACTGATCACCAGGACAATACCAACAGTGATAAGAATTGACGGTTAAGCGGTATTGATCACGAGGACAGTACCAACAGTGACAAGGAATTGACGGCTATCTCATAAATGTATTAAATTGTTTTGAAAAGTAAAGTATGTAAAGTTCTGCCTTAAGGGCAGTATGTATGTAATATTAAATCTTTTGTATAATCGATTTAAAAGTAAACGTTAGAACTCACTCAGCGTTACTGATTTTTAGTATGCACATCAGTTAAGTGTAGGTGGCAGTTGATGGATGTGGATGCTTGGCTTAGAAAAGTTACCCGAAGATCAGAGTCTGGCATTCCGTTTATGTTTAAAGTTTATGTAGTTTCAGACAAGTTTCTATTCGTATCAGACAAGTTATGTTTAGATATGTTATGTATTTCCGCTGCGTATGTTAAAGTTTAAATTGTTTTCGCTGCAAAGTGTTGAATGTCTTATGTTATGAGCTATGTGTTGATGAGTAAATCCAATAAGTGAGGCCTTCCGGGTATGTGACCTTACATTGAAGTATGCTTTACAACTGGAGAGTATATCTCATTATAATCCACACCTTCTCTTTGAGTAAACCCTTTAGCAACTAACCTTGCTTTATATCTAGGGTCTTCTCCTGCCATTTCTTCCTTTTACCTCGAATATCCATTTGCAACTCACTAATTTTTTACTCTTAGGAGGATCAACTAGAACCCAAGTCTGGTTCTTATACAAAGAGTCCATCTCTTCTTGCATAGCAGCCTTCCATTTTTCTCTGTCTGGACAAGCAATTGCTTCTTGATAAGTCAAGGGCTCACAGGTACTTTCTTGTTCAGCAACAGTAAACACAAAAGCTGACAAGTCTTGATTATCCATGAACTTTGCTGGAGGTACTATTTTCCTTCTTGTTCTTTCTTTAGCAAGACTATACCCTGTATTACCAATGCTTTCATTCCCAGAATTACCACCATTACTTGTACTAATAATTTCTTCTTCTGCAAATACCTCCACCTCAACTTGTTCCCCTTGACCAACTTCTGCCCCATTTTGTGGTTTTGTTCCTACCACATCTTTATACCTCAAATATTCTTTGAACACAACATCTTTGTTTATTATAGTTTTAGGACTGCCCCCTTCAAGTTTCCACAACCTATACCCCTTTACACACTCATGGTAGCCCAAAAATATACATTTTATGGCCTTAGGTTCCAACTTTCCTTGACTAACATGTGCATATGCCACTGAACCAAACACCCTCAAGTTTCTGTAATCATTTTTCTTTCCAGACCAGACCTCCATAGGAGTCTTCATTTCAATGGCTGATGATGGTGATCTTGTAGGTCCCTAGAGCATCGTCACGCAGCGGAGATAACACGGACATGTTCTGTGATTTGTGTGGGAACAAAGAAAACGAAGCAGAGAAACAAGAATAAAGACAAAAGATAATGAAACTATACGTAATCCATAACATAGAAGTCATCCCGTATTACAGACTACATATCGAAGAAGTACATATCTCTCATGTATGCTCACGGTCCAGGGCGGGAGAGCTCATCCCGCCCGGACACCTCTCGACCTAGTTCCAAGAAGTTCCGCCTACAAATGAAGACAAGTCTTCTATTTATAGGGGCAGGAACACTACTTGCGTACTTGGCTAAGTACGCAGGGCATTGGTCATGCGTACTTGCTAAGTACGCAATGTAAAAGCCTTGCGTACTTACTAAGTACGTAGGACCAACTGGTGAACAAGGTAAGTATGCAGGAACACCCTCTTGCGTACTAGCCTAGTACACCGATACATAGAATTTAATCTATAGTTACTAAAACATGCTTCTACAGACTCCCTTTTAACTATAGCATCAAATTCTATCTATCACCAACACTGAGAATCATCAGTTTACAAAGTATGTCCTAACAGACTCCCTCTAAACTAATGACATCACGTGTCTTCTGGCGAGACTTAATCTTCTGGCATTCCACTTGAGATCTTCAAATCTTCAAACTTCAGTCTTCAGTTGCCGAGTGATGACAAACCCGACTCCCTCTTAACTGTAGCTTTCATTGTAGACCAAACCAAGTGCTTCAATAAGAACCAACTAACCCAACACAAGTCATTGTAGTTCATCCTCTCAGCAGTAGCAACCTCCACCTTGACTTAGAATTCCTCCAAATCAGCTGCCATATGATAGAGAGTTTGAATTTCCAATAACATGCATCAAACTAATCAGCTCCCATAGGAATTCCAGTAAGATAAGCTTTAGTCTTCACACCAGATGTGTCCAACTCTATCCTGTATCTTCACGAGTCAACCAAATTCCCGAAGATGTTCATTTCCAATTTCCCCTTTAAATGTAAGCTTCTCCTGACTAGACCAGAAACAAGGGAACGTTTCCTATCCCGTCAACAAATGATAAAAGGTTCCATCTTCAACTAATAATCCAACGAATATCCATCTTTATCTTGAAAACACACGATAGAATCAAACACAAATTCATGCTCAGCAGTGATCATCCTATATCCAAAGTACAACATTCTTCAATTAGATCTTCATTCCTGGTTCACACCTCATAATCTGTATACATTCACCGCGGTGAAGTTCCATAACTAGGTTGTCTATCTGGCATTCCGCCCAGATCCCAAATGAGAAATCCAATCATAACTAAATCACATCAAATCTTGAACACATGCTTGACCAAAGAGCACGAAAAATATAGTTTACACGAGAAATCATAGTTGAGATCCATGTTACGTCAAAGAGGTATATATAAGTACCAACGGCTTTTCCACCACCTCTTTAATGTCTCATGAATACTAGATTTTATCCCCCTTATTTCTCTGTAAACTATGACCAGCTTCATCATCACGTCACTCAAATCCTCAAAAAGCACAACTAGCCAACTCCAGGATTTTATTCTTTTATTCTTTTGCAAAGATCAAAAACAGCAAATCCTTGGGTTCAAGTTGTTCCAGTATTCATCCTCTATTAAAGAAGTATCCCGGATACTCGTAGCCTACATATTCAGGTTTGAATACCTAAACAAGATGATTCTCTTTCCAAAATACCCAAAGCAGCCACATTGATGTTCTATACGTATAGTTATTAAATTATTAACTAAATTAACCTATTCTAGAAACTAAGTTATACTCTAGACTCTCTAAAACTCGACTAAACTACTAACCGGCAAATGAACCGATCGACTTTAGTACAGCTAAATAAGTCCGGAAATCGAACCCACGAAACTCTATTTATTACGTAAATTAGACTCACTTAAACTGACTGACTGACTGACACGACTAATTGTTTTTATATTTGGGGGGGGGGGGGGTTGTCTAAAATCCTAAAATAAAAGCGATTAAATTACTATCAATTAACTAAATTACCTAAGACACGAAGGTGATTTTGGGTTTTACTTCAGATGACGATGGGTAACTACCTAGACTGGAATCCTGGGATACTTCGAGCTATACTTTAAACGGATGCAAGTTAATAAGGAACCGGGATCATAAATTTCTAACCTCTTGAGACACCGAACATGACCCCCGACCCTTTTCGGGAAGACACCTAAGGAACTCTGAAGGCTGCTGAAAACACCGGTTGATCTAGACTTCCTCTCGGTTATCTAAATGTTTATGTAAAGTACCCTAATATGACCTACCCCCTCTCGGGTTGTAAACCTAGGATGACTTGGGTTCTTGATTCGACTCGATAGACAAATATTAGCAAGGCAACTACGACAGACTTCTCTCAAAGACCACCCTAGCAATTTACCAATTTAGACCTATCAATAATCTCGCACCTCTCGGCTATTAAGATTAGTATAACACCTAGACCTATTCAATTATCAAATATAGCTTCTAAGGTATTTTGGCCAATTAACCCAACAAATCACAACGCAAGTTAATGATCTAGCATGACCCTATTACGCAAAAGACATTCACCAAAGATCATACAAAGCAATATATAACAATTAGAATAATTCTAAGCATGCATATACAACGAATCAATAATCAAGTTTGCTACTTTATCATGAAATCCAAAATTAACAAGCATTCAATATAAAAATCACAACTTTAGCATCCCATTCATCATAATCTAGGTAGTTTATCTAATTTAGCTACTCATCATTATCCAAATCAAAGACGCAATTTCAACAAAGTGGAAAAACATGGTAAAAATTAAGAAAACAAAGAATTGATAAACCCGGATAGCCAAACCACGAGCTTGATCGATCCTAGGACTCCAACCTTCAACCGTTTCTCCTTCTTGCTTGAAATTGCTCCAAAATCTCTCCAAAATTCGTCCTAGATTCTTCAAAATCGGCTAGGGTTCTACAAGTATATGATTGAGATTTATTTATACCCCAATCCAGCATTAACCCACCTGAAAGTCGAACCGTTCTGCGAAAATAGGCCCTCGCCACCCGCGGAGCCCATTGGCTTCCCTTCTCGCGGGTGGCGAGGAGGTAAAAACTGTGTGTTGTGATACAACTCCCTCGCGGCCCGCGAGGGACAACTCCTGACCTTCTCGCGGGTGGCGAGAAGGTGTTTCTTCTCGAATTTCATGCTTTTAATTGACTCTTGACCTCCCGATCTCTTCCGGTACTCGGTTTTGCATATTTTTGACTCGTTTTCTGCCTATTTCAGCAACAACTATCACTCGAGACCTGGTAAACACAAATGGATCAGCAGTAACATATTCTAACTAAAAACTAAAAGAAAACTAAACAAAACCGCTCAAACTTAATACGATAAATGGGTGTATTTTGCAATACATCAAATATCCCCACACTTACCCTTTTTTTCGTCCCTGAAAAGGAATTATGTATACAGAATCATAGTCAGGTAGAAACTTGGTTCTCAAAAACTCAGTTATTTTAATTAAAGTTTAGTGACGTGTTAGCTGCGATTGCAAATATATTATCCTCTTAAACCCAAATCCGGCATCCAAGTTCCTTATCATGTTTATTTAATTTAAGTTCAATCATATTATCTAGGGTCTCACGCATCGGAAGCTATAGTTTCACCTAATCCCACCTCAAGCTTATGGAACAAAAGGAACAACCAATTGATTATTTCCTAACCGTCTTATGCTTTAAAAATCAAAAGAATTAACATCAAAATTTTCTCTTTTTTTTTCATCGAAATCACGAGCACACAATATTCATACCTAACCTAGAGGTTGTTTCAATCAGAGTCACCATCCCCAAGAGCGACAATGTGAGCGTCGGTAATCATATCATTTTATTTTAACTTATCCTAGCGGGAATTTCAATCAGAATCACCATCCCCAAGAGCGATTCCATAGGCATCGTTATTTTATATGCTCTTTTATTCTATTTTTTTTTCGATAAAAATTCTAAGATTTTAAAACTTATAACGGCATTCCTTATACTATTTGTGGCGGTATCGACTTCCCTACTTCTCCTAGATGATAACCCACAAATATCCCAACATTAGATATATTTAAGCTCAAAGGAAACTTCTCAACCGGTCGGGCCTACCCACATATCCCAAACTAGACACGCTTTCACTTTATTTATAATCTCATATTCAAAAACCAAGTAAAAACCCGACTTTACTATCATTTTCCGTGGTTTTAATTGCAAACTTCTAAAACAGAGACATTTTCCAATTTTATAATTTTTTTTTATATCATGAAAAATTAAATGTCCCATCCCCACACTTAAATGTTGCATTGTCCCTAATGTAGGAACGGAAAGAAATGAAAATACAAGATATACAACTGGAAAAGACTTAGCTGATAATAAAGCAAGACTGTCAACGTGCCAGTCAATTTCCACTAGTGCCCTCCATACCAAACGTGCCCAGCTAAAAATCCTCATTTATCACACACGAACGGAAGCGGCAACATCACAACAACCTAAACATAATCAAAATACTCGCAGAGAAAACCATTCAGTTTGTTCAAGCCAAACACAAACCAACCAAACCAACCCACCCAATGTATCAATGTATTAAAACATCACAAACCATAGAAACTGAAAACATCATAAACGAAAAATAAATAGAAAGGACACGATAACAGCTGCATCATCCCCACACTATTCTTCGTCCTCTTCACTCTCAGCCTCAAAAATCGGAAACTGTGGTGGACAGCGGTCGACACCATACTGACCTGAGCTGCCCGGTTGTCCATAAGAACCATACTGACCATAACCACTGTACTGCTGACCACTCGACCCCTGAGGCGCGAAAAAACTCGGGACATTCATATTAATGTTTCCCATCATATACCTCAATTACTCCTCCTGACATTGCTGCCTAGTAGAAAGCAGCGTCCTGATCTCATTATGGCCAGTGGTCACCAACCCATGTAACTCCCTAAACCCATGCTCCATCCTATCATACATCGAATCCAATGTGAGGGGGTCCGTTCGTGGATGTTGGAGAGGATACTGTGGTGCTAGCCTCTCAGACCGATGCAATGGTCTCTGATAACGGGTCGGTATCTCGGACTGCATAGCTGCTGCAGCCTCAGATCCTGCTGGTGGTTGACCCTGTGGCCCTGCTCGAATCGGTTCCCAACTAGGGGGTTCATGCATACTGAGAATCCCTACAAACTGTAATTCTCTAACCCCCATCATAACTGTAACCGACCCATCTTTCAAATACCTCGCCTCATATTTGTCAAACACCCCAAGACTTTCAGCAATTCTAGTCACATAAGGCCCCATGTAGACACCAGCATCCGGACCACCCCTCCAGGTCCTTTTCATGGACAATGCGATAATACTGGCCACATTTGCAGGCCTCTGCTCCACCATACACATCAAACAAAACAGATCAACCTGATTGATCTTATTCTCCCCCGAGCCTCTGCCAACAAGTGTCGTTGTCAAGATCTTATGAATATACCTGTAGACCGGATCGATAATTTCTGAATTCAACATACTCCCTGAGAAGGGAGCATTTGAGATAGTACCCCAAAACCTAACCAGATCATTCCTCACCAAGTTGTAATCATGCTGCCTCGTAAAGACACCCCTCACACTAGTGATAAACTCCGGTGTTTGAACCTCTGCCTGTGTATATAAGCCACTGCAAATTGGGGTATGGTCATCTCGTACACCTGTCTACCTAGAGAAAACGAGACCGCATCATGTTGCTCAAAATTTCCCTGCTTGTACCTGAAAGTAGCATGGAACTCTAAAGTCAACTCCTCATATTGTGGAGCCATACAACACAATGCAGCCCTGAACTTATCACCCAGCAACGCCTCGATCCTATCTCTTTGGCCAATGTGATCTAGAAGCGTCCAATCGATCGTCCTAAATTGTAGTAGATTTGTATCAATCAAGGTATCCAATTTCTGCGATTCCTGAGTTCCCAACTTAAATTGCAGAAGCGGGTGTTCTCGAAGCCTCGTGACTCTACAGTTAGGGATACGTTCTCTGGGATGATACTTGATCCTCCTTTGACCCAGATTTGGATTATAGTCCTGCTCAGCCGCGTCCCCTCGCGGGCGCGGTGGTGGGCCTCTTCGCTTCCTTCCTGATCTACTTGACGAACCTTCACCTGACATATCTGCACATGAATAATCAAACAAAAAAAAGAAAAACAGAAAGTCAGTATTCACAAACTATTTTTTTATTTTTTTTAATTTTTTATTTAATAATAAATAATCAACCGTATAGCATTTCATTCGTGGTTGCACCAGAAAACCTGAAGTTACAAACACTTTGGGCGACAATTTACAAGAAGATAAGTGTTTAGACCAAACTCGCCCGGATGGAGATTGAGTACGGGCGAGTAGCCTTTAACCTGTTAAAACATAAAATTACCCAAAAACTAACCCGAAACAAAAAAAAAATGACTCACTAACTAGACTCAATGTACATTACCTCCCTCGGCACTTTAATTGTCCCCAATTAAACCTAAGTGGAAAAACAAACCGACATTGAGTACAGAGCTTAAGTTATCCCAAACCAAACCATTTCAATTTTCGAATGTTCCCAAACCAAGCCACCGGCACAGACACAACCAAAACAGCCCCGAACTTACACATCCGCACTGCATTTAACATCAAAGACCCAAACTAACCCAACCTCACTGCAATTATCATCAAAGAACAATCTAACTAAATAACACGATGAAGAACCGACACCTAAACATGCAAAACTACCCACTACCGATCAAAACTCAAAGACTAAAAGATTACAAAATTACAAAATACAAGAAAACATACTTGGAGAGCGAGTTAATCAGTAAGAAAACTAAGAAACAAGAGGTACACCCAGAACCCCGTGAAAATGTATGCTAGTGAGTGAACAAATGAGTAGTTTCTGGTGGGTTTCAGGTGTAGGATGAGATGATAGGTGTAAGAGGGTCAAAAATGGTGAATGGGGTGTAAAAATGGTGGATTTGTGGTGGGTTGGTGGTGGAGGCCGTAAGGTATTTTAGGGTTTGTATGGAGAAAAGTAACTACAGGTTTGGGGATGAGAGGTTTTGTTCTGGAAGAGAAAGGGAGGCTCGCGGCCCGCGACGAGTATAGGAATGTGTCTCGCGGGTGGCGAGGAGCCTCGCGGCCCGCGACTTATATCTTCAATCCCTCACGGGTGGCGAGGGACTCGGTGGACTGGCGAATAGGATTAAGGGCCTCGTGGCACGCGAGGCTTTAACATGTATACCCCTCGCGGGTGGCGAGGGGCCTATTTCAACAAAAAACTTGATGTCGTTATACGTATAGTTATTAAATTATTAACTAAATTAACCTATTCTAGAAACTAAGTTATACTCTAGACTCTCTAAAACTCGACTAAACTACTAACCGGCAAGTGAACCGATCGACTCTAATACAACTAAATAAGTCTGAAAATCGAACCCACGAAACTCTATTTATTACGTAAATTAGACTCACTTAAACAGACTGACTGACACGACTAATTGTTTTTATATTTTTTTTTGGGGGGGGGTTTGTCTAAAATCCTAAAAGAAAAGCGATTAAATTAATATCAATTAACTAAATTACCTAAGACACGAAGGTGATTTTGGGTTTTACTTCAGATGACGATGGGTAACTACCTAGACTGGAATCCTGGGATACTTCGAGCTATACTTTAAACGGATGCAAGTTAATAAGGAACCGGGATCATAAATTTCTAACCTCTTGAGACACCGAACAGGACCCCCGACCCTTTTCGAGAAGACACCTAAGGAACTCTGAAGGCTACTGAAAACACCGGTTGATCTAGACTTCCTCTCGGTTATCTAAATGTTTATGTAAAGTACCCTAATATGACCTACTCCCTCTCGGGTTGTAAACCTAGGATGACTTGGGTTCTTGATTCGACTCGATAGACAAATATTAGCAAGGCAACTACGACAGACTTCTCTCAAAGACCACCCTAGCAATTTACCAATTTAGACCTATCAATAATCTCGCACCTCTCGGATATTAAGATTAGTATAACACCTAGACCTATTCAATTATCAAATATAGCTTCTAAGGTATTTTGGCCAATTAACCCAACAAATCACAACACAAGTTAACGATCTAGCATGACCCTATTACGCAAAAGACATTCACCAAAGATCATACGAAGCAATATATAACAATTAGAATAATTCTAAGCATGCATATACAACGAATCAATAATCAAGTTTGCTACTTTATCATGAAATCCAAAATTAACAAGCATCCAATATAAAAATCACAACTTTAGCATCCCATTCATCATAATCTAGGTAGTTTATCTAATTTAGCTACTCATCATTATCCAAATCAAAGACGCAATTTCAACAAAGTGGAAAAACATGGTAAAAATTAAGAAAACAAAGAATTGATAATCCCGGATAGCCAAACCACGAGCTTGATCGATCCTAGGACTCCAACCTTCAACCGTTTCTCCTTCTTACTTGAAATTGCTCCAAAATCTCTCCAAAATTCGTCCTAGATTCTTCAAAATCGGCTAGGGTTCTACAAGTATATTATTGAGATGTATTTATACCCCAATCCAGCATCAACCCACCTGAAAGTCGAACCGTTCTGCGGAAAATAGGCCCTCGCCACCCGCGAAGCCCATTGGCTTCCCTTCTCGCGGGTGGCGAGGAGGTAAAAACTGTGTGTTGTGATACAACTCCCTCGCGGCCCGCGAGGGACAACTTCTGACCTTCTCGCAGGTGGCGAGAAGGTGTTTCTTCTCGAATTTCATGCTTTTAATTGACTCTTGACCTCCCGATCCCTTTCGGTACTCGGGTTTGCATATTTTTGACTCCTTTTCTGACCATTTCAGCAACAACTATCACTCGAGACCTGGTAAACACAAATGGATCAACAGTAACATATTCTAACTAAAAACTAAATGAAAACTAAACAAAACCGCTCAAACTTAACATGATAAATGGGTGTATTTTGCAATAGCCTACATATTCAGGTTTGAATACCTAAACAAGATGATTCTCTTTCCAAAATACCCAAAGCAGCCACATCTTCACAAATAGAGCGAGGCCTTTAGCCGATGACGACCCAATTGCTCCCATTAGTTCAGCATTCAAACCCTATTAAATAAGTATCCTGGATACTCGTAGCCTACATTTTCAGGTATGGACACTTAAACAATGTATGACAAGTGGTATCATCTAACAAAAATCTCGTCCATGTTTCGCCAAGCCACATCGTATACAAATTCTGTTCCGGAAAAACCAAAATTACTATCCTCTCAAAAAAGGCCGAAACGCGTACAAATGATCCCTAAAGTATTTGGCCAAGGAAAGTTTTCCCGCCAAAAAAATCTTTTTTTGAATTCCAGATGCTAGTTCATGCGTACTTAGTAAATACGCACATAATCATGCGTATTTAGTAAATACGCAAAGCCAAGTACCCATGCGTACTTGTTAATTGCGCAGAGAAATGCTCTTGCGTACTTAGCTAAGTACGCAAGTCACTTCTCATGCGTATTTACTAAGTACACAGGGCTAACACATGCGTACTTAGCAAGTACGCAGAAAAGGTGATTCTGCGTACTTGTTCAGTACAGCAGTGCTCTTGACGGATTTTGAGGAGAATGCTCGAAAAGTGATGGATCTGAGAAATTACTGTTTCCAAAAGCTTAGAAAACATCATCTAACAAACCCTTAGCCTTCCAAACACCAAATTAAGTGATAACAAACTTGATTTTATGGATTTTAGGTCTGAAAAAGTACGAACTCGTATGAACACAGATCTGCTCAAAACCCTAAAAAATCGAAACTGGAACACAAATCAATTGACACCGAGGCTCTGATACCAGTTGTAGGTCCCTAGAGCCTTGTCGCGCAACGGAGATAACACGGACATGTTCTGTGATTTGTGTGGGAACAAAGAAAATGAAGCAGAGAAACAAGAAAAAAAACAAAAGATAATGAGACGATACGTAATCCATAACATAGAAGTCATCCCGTATTACAGACTACATACCGAAGAAGTACACATCTCTCGTCTACGCTCACGGTCCAGGGGCCGGAGAGCTCATCCCGCCCGGACACCTCTCGACCTAGTTCCCGGAAGTTTTGCCTACAAATGAAGACAAGTCTTCTATTTATAGGGGCAGGAACACTACCTGCTTACTTGGCTAAGTACGCAGGGCATTGGTCATGCGTACTTGCTAAGTACGCAAGGCAAAAGCCTTGCGTACTTATTTCGTACGCAGGACCAACCGGTGAACAAGCTAAGTACGCAGGAACACCCTCCTGCGTACTAGCCTAGTACCCCGATACATAGAATTTAATCTATAGTTAGTAAAACATGCTTCTACAGATCTGTTGACCAAATAAACTGCTGTTGAAATAGCCTCTGCCCAGAACATCTTTGGTAACCCAGAGCTAAATAGCATGCACCTCATTTTATCCAATAAAGTTCTATTCATCCTCTCAACTAATACATTTTGCTGAGGGGTGCCAGGCACTGTTAAATACCTCTCAATACCCCAATTCTTGCAAAATTGATTAAACAGTCCATTACAAAACTACAAACCATTATCAGTTCTTAACTTCTTGACTCTCCTTTCAGTCTGTGTCTCTACCAAAACTTTCCATTCCTAATCATATGAGAATTTTGTGGACACATTGATGTATGGGAGGGAAAGTTTATCAATGGAGGAAGTCTTAGCTGCAATGAATTCTAAAGATCTCAAGAAGAGGGGTGAACTTAAAGATGAAGGGACTGATGTGTTGTTTGTCAGAGGCAGAACAGAACAAAGGTTGTCAAAGAAAAAGGGTGAACACAGGTCAGAGTCAAAGGCCAAGAGAAGATGTGTTTATGTGCAACTCTGAAAAACATTTCAAAAGGGATTGCCCTAAATGGAAGAAGAAAAAGAGTGAAGGAAACAGTTCAAGAAACAAGGGTAATAAATCTCCAGAAAATTATTCTGAAGGATATGAAAGTTCTGAAATATTGATGGTTTCTAAGGCTGAATGCAGTCAAGAATGGGTCATAGACTCTGGGTGTTCCTATCATATGTCTCCTGATAAAGGGTGTTTCAAAGAACTAAGGATGGAAGATCAGGCAGTGTTAACCTGGGATATGACAGACCTTGCAGTATTAAAGGTATTGGAATTGTGTCTTCTAATCTAAGCAATGGTTCCAAGATTGAACTGCATAGTGTAAGATATATCCCAGAGTTAAGAAGAAACTTGATATCACTTGGTACATTTGAAAGTAGTGGCTACCATGTAAGTTTAAGGAATGGTAGAGCTAAAATAGTGAAGGGGTCTTTGACTATATTGACTGGGACTAGAAGAGGGAACAACATTTATTACTTGGATGGTAGTGTAGAATCTTGTAAAGTGTCACTTATAGAATCCAAGGTGGAGTCTAAGGCAATGTTATGGCACAGGAGAATGAGGGGCATATTAGTAGTGCTCATGGGCTAAAATAACTAAACAAACAAGAGTTAGTTGGAGATTTAAAAAACTGTGAATTAGAGTTTTGCGAATTTTGTGTATTAGGTAAGTCTCATAGAGTAAGATTCCATAAAGGGTTGCATTCCATAAAGGGGGTTCTGGACTATGTCCATGATGATCTGTGGGGGCCATCTAGGACAAGTCTCTAGGTGGAGCTAGCTATTTCTTGTCAATCATTGATGATTATTCAAGAAGGGTATGGGTGTACTTGTTGAAACATAAGGATGAGACACTTGTCAAGTTCAACTAATGTAAAGTTTTGGTAGAGACACAGACTAAAAGGAGAGTCAAGAAGTTAAGAACTGATAATGGTTTGGAGTTTTGTAATGGGCTGTTTATTCAATTTTGCAAGAATTGGGGTATTGAGGGGCCTTTAATAGTGCCTGACACCCCTCAGTAAAAGGATTAGTTGAGAGGATGAATAGAACTTTATTGGATAAAATAAGGTGCATGCTATTTAGCTCTGGGTTACCAAAGATGTTCTAGGTTACCAAAGATTATGGCTCTATCTTCCTCATTTAAACTGACCTCAATATTTTTTAAGTCTAGCACCAGTTTGTTGAACTCATCAGTATGGTCCTCAAGGGACTTTCCTGACACCATTTGAAAGGTGTACAATCTCTTCTTGAGATACAGTCTATTCGCCAAGGACTTTGTCATGTATAGGCTCTCCAACTTTGCCTATACACCTGCTGCCGATGCTTCTTTAGACACCTCCCTGAGTACTCTGTCTCCCAGACTCAATATGATTGCGTTATGCGCCTTCTCTAACATGTCCTTCTTCTCTTTATCACTCAAGCCTGCTGGTAAATTCACTTCTCCTAGCAACACATCACTGATTCCTTGATAAACCAGTAATGCTCTCATTTTGACTCGCCTTAAACTGAAATCATTTCGACCATCAAACTTCTCGAGATCAAACTTCGCATTCACCATGGTTTCCGACAAATCTCTGACTGACTCAACTGATTACTCCGTTCTTGATCGATACGAGCCGAGGCTCTAATACCAATTGTTGATGAAATTAGTGAAATTAATCAATCAATCAATCAACACCAAGAACAATCAATTGTATACAAGATTAATCAACGAAACGATTTAGGGCTTTATTCAATACCAAACGATTACAAGAAAAGAATCATCCAATGCCAAATTGCAATTGAAGATGATGAATTACAGATGAAAGAAAATGAAATGAACTAACTAGCCAAAAGAATTGAACAGCTCCTTATAACCCCCTAAAACTCGCTAATCAGGTGTTAACCAACATTAACAAACTATCTTACAAACTTGTCACTTTCAGCCCTTCAATTATTGAGTTATTACAAACGCCACCCCGAACTTCAACTTTGCCTTAAGAACATTGACTTTAACTGTAGTTGACTACTGTTGACTAATTGGAATAACCTTTAACATCTAGACGTTGCAAAATCTAACAATTATGTCTCTACTTTTAGTGATTGTCATAAAGTTCTATTTGATAGCAGGCATCATTTTTCTAAGTGTCAGACTAGCAACCCTAGAACTCGACATATTGATTTTGTGGCAAATAATTGACATCCATATAAATTATTTTAGCCTTTTCTATATAGTAAGATCTACATGAAGAAAAAATCCAGATCCAAAAGTTTCAGCAAAATCAAAGTGTCATCGAAGGTTTACGTTCGTTTGAGATTAACAATCAAAATGTAGCTATACCTTTTTGCAACAATGAGAAGCCCAATCCGAAGTTGAATCGTAGTTCACCACAACTACAATAGAAAAGTATCTCTCTTACAAAAGTCCAACCGGACATCTATACACATTTCATGGAACATGTGGGATGCAAGTATGCACCACCAATAGTTCAACACAAAAAGAAAAAAAAAACTTATCATACTTCATTTCAAACAGATAAACTAGCTAATCAGAACTTTGCATATTCTTCTTTAAGTATCACGCTTTTGATAGATTCCCCCTAAACAACTTGTGAGATATTGTAAACTCACTGCCATTTGCGACCGCATTTTCGGTCGCAAAACGGTCGCAATTGCCCTGTTGCGACCGTTTTGCGACCGAAAATACGGTAGGAAAAATGCACGTCGCAATTGCCTTGTTGCGACCAAATTGCCACCGCTACTACATTTTGCGACCGAATTTGCAACGATAAAAACATTCGCAAACTTTGCGACCGCTTCAGTTTGCCACCGCTTCAGTTTGCCACCGCTTCAGTACTGTGCTATAGAAGTGTACATAATAATCAAAGTAATAGCATGTATGCCATTATTTTGATATAATAGCAAGAGTTAATGGGACGGGGGGCAGAGATCTCGGTGTACAATGCCGTACGTTTAAGCTAGTTTCCTACGTTCATCAACATGTTTTAATAAAAAATTCAGTTTTTGTTATGATCTAAGTGTTAAATTGTTTATTTAATCTACATATATATATGTAATATATCACATACACATATGAATGTAGCGTACTTAAAGTATGTGTATCTTTTGGTAGAGGAATCATGGAAACGAATAGATGGGAGAAATCTTCGGGATAGATGAATAAAAATGTATGAATCGCCTATTATGCATGACAATGACTAAAAATAAATCAGAATATCTCTAGTTATTTACAATAATGTCATTTACTAATTTAGACAATTGCTTAATCATGATCAATAGCTATTAGGAGTTCTTCAAGTTAAAACCAAAAATTGATTTTTTATAATCTCTTCCCTACGCACACACACTTAGAAAGTTTTCAAGAAATTAATCTCATAATACGAGTTGAAGATCTCTAGTCAATCGAAAAAGTATATGAAGATCCATTCCATAATAATCATGTTTAACGTTTTTGAATAATTGTTGCTTGCGTCTACTAGCCCCACCTGGGATATGTAACATAGTCTGTGTTTTTTGTGTTGTTTCTATTTGTAGTGGGATTTTCATGGGGGTAGAGTCGGGTCACTTGGGCTTATAGATTACCTACTTGTGTGGCAAAGAATCCAAGTAACGATGATGATACATATTCATGATAAGTCATTTTCAGAGGCCAATGGCGAAAAGCTATGGGGTTGTAAGAAGTAGAAAGGTGATATCAAGCTTTTTGGCCTTCCATTGCAAGTTTTTATTGGTGATTTTAGTATTATTAATATTGTTTGGGTAATTGAATTTACTTTAGACCAAATAAGTAATTAGAATATATATTGATTCGAGTTACGAGGTATGTAGTGCACACTCGATCAAATTTTGGGCACTATGACCTCTAAGGTTCTTAAGGAGGCACCGCTCTCTTGGCGAGGACCTAGGTCAATGGGGCAGCCTCTGGGCATGAAAAATTGCTTGGAAAATGATGATCTGGTATTAGTGGCAACTGATAGCGACATTTACAACTAGTCAGAAGTCGCAACTGACGAGTAATGGCACTAACTGTTGTCTCAACCGCAACTAAATTAGTGGTAAGGTAACTAGTTAATTAATTTTCCTACTGACATAACTGTATTGAAAGCAGTTATAACCGCTGTGTATGTTGTACTCTTTCACGAAGAGTTGCAACGCTTCACCCTAATTATTGTGATGATTCGACCCGTATATAAAGGAATACATTTGTTCTCTTTAAACAACGAAAAATGAACAACTTCGTTTACAGTCATATTTTGTATTATCCGATTATTATTTCATATACATACGAAATACTTTAATTTGAAAGTGTACACGATTCAGAAAGCTATCCATGAAATATGAAATTCAAAACCTATAGCTCTCTCATGCTCTATAATACTAGGCCTATGTTTATATACTAAAATTTAAGTGGTCCAGATAAAGAATTTAAATATATGGAAACAGCACTAGTAAATAATAGTTTAAGGATGTGGAAAGAAACCGGGAATATTTGTTATTTGGTACCACAGTTGAAATTCACGTCATCGTAAAAGATCATGCAATGTTGGATCTAATAGCACTTCAAGTTGATAAATGTATTGTCAAACATCATATTGATCATGCTTTCTAATAAATGTGCGACACTGTGAGCCGCAACTAGTTCATTCATTAAATTCTTAAAAGTTGCCAACTGGGTAAAGAAAATACTGAAACTGGGATAGAAAAAATATTCAAAGAGAACTAAAAACTGTTATCACACATGGTGATATTTATTTAGAGACAGTAGGCTACGAGGAAGATAATATTGTCCACTTCAAAATATGCCTTCAGGAAACTCAAAGTCAGCTTGATGGTTAACACCAATAATTTTGAACTTTGATAATATCAGAAATCTGGAACCACTAATTTTACTTCTAAATAAGAAATGTATAAACTGAAGCATGGCAACTATTTAGCAAATTTTAAATTGCAACATTTATTTGTGTTATTAATATAAACTTCATCTTTTAAAATGACAATTCTTTTGTCCATAAGTTTTAGCAATTAATGTATCTCATGAATATGCATTTTCAGCTATGAAACCATCTACTGAAATGATGTATTCAATGAACACGTCTTTTTTACTAAAACTAAATACTTATTAGTTTTTTTTAACGACACCTAATCTACTCCTATTAACTAAATCCATCAAATCTGCACACTGCATGATTCAAACCGTCATTAGTTGATGAGAGAATACACCATTTACGACCAGGATATGCTCCTTAGTACAAATACTTATTTAGTTATTATTGGTGATTTTAGTGTCATCAAGATATTTAGTGTATTTGGTAAGTGTGGAGTGCACACTTGTTTGATTATCTTATGTCTTCTGCTGCTAATTAAATACCTTGTTGTGTTAGGGGGGAACCTCACTGAACAGCGGGGGTCTGGGGTAGCGCCCCCTGGTTAGCAAGGTTATAGGGGCGGCAACCCCTAGTGAGGTCCAAGGGTCAACGCCCTTGGCTGGGGTCAGCTTGAAAAAAAATTATTTTCCATGTTTAGTTATGTATATAAAACCGAGTTTGGAAGTGAGAACTGCTGAAGGATGGTCCTCCGGACCAATTTGGTCATGCTGACCAGTTTACTCCTCCAGAGGGAAATTGCCTCTTTGGAGTAGATTGCATTTCTTGAGTAGAATGACTTAACAATTATAAATTGATGGTTTAAACGGTTTTCAACCAATAACCGTCATGGCATTCCATTGTTTCTGTTTATCCTATATATGCCCACGAATTTGGTCTACAGAATATCATATTTTTTATTGTTTTCTCTCTAAGTCTTATCCGATTGAAAATTCGAAAGTATCATCGAATTGTTTTAATATGAAAGTGAATCACGGTTCTCAGAGAAATCCAGGATAAAACAATCTCGGATTTAATAATATATAGACAGAGCAAAGTAAACTCCCATTTATGTTTCTTTAAATGCAATCTTAACCATTTAAAATATCCTTAACTATCATTTTAGAACATACTAACCATTTAAAATACAAATTTTCCACAGTTACCTTTTGCTCCTCAAATATGACGTGGATCAATGAGTTTCTAAAATTTGGTATATTTTGATAAATTGTTCATCGCCTTTTGATTTGTAAGTATATAATGAATAATTCAGCAGCAAATTTCTCACGAATCTTTAATGTATTCGAGTTTTTGGCTGACTTATTTTTAACCCAATTTGTTGTTAACTTTCGATGTTTATTTCTTTTGTTATTGAATCATTTCGATTATCAATCTCAAGAAAATGGATGTTGTTGGAGCTTTCCCCATTACGTGGTGTGGATTGTTCGTTTGAAATGATATTAGGGTTTTGTTCGTTTGGCTCAACTTATTGAAGGGATTGGACCTGAAAAGGGATATCAGTGGAGTCATACTTTTAGTTTTAAAAGTCCGTAAATGAGGTTTTGTGTCTGGAAATTTGACATAATCGGTAAATCAATGGAATTTGATTTTGTCATTCTTTAGCAGCCTGGGTGGACCGGGTCTTTATTCTGCATTGTTGGTACATCATATATCTTGATACAACTTTTAGCAGTTTCACTAAAACTTGCTGTTTTGTTAAGCATTCATTTTTTTTATTTAAATTATTGTGGTAATAATATCCCTTTCTAATCAAAATTAACACACTTACTATAAACAAATAAAAAAAAACATAGGAGTGTTTGCTGTCAACCAGCGCGAGCCGACCGATCCGTTTCAACCAATTCTTAAAATGACCATTTCAATTTGAACCCTTTTTGACCAAATAATGATAATCTATTAAGGGTGTGACATATTGAAGGATCTTGCTAAGAAATAAATGTATGCATTTTAGGGTTCTAGGGTTTCAATTGATCATATACATATTACAAGTCTAGATTGAATTTAGGGTTCTAGGGTTTCAATTGATTATACATAAATTGCTTAATTGTTGGATTATCAATATGCAGGCTTTTGAAGAAGCAGAGCTGCCTAATCTGAAAGCTGAGAACCTGGCCTCACCCACACCCATTATAAGGATATGATATAGAAGCTATGGAAGAAAGCACCTGACAATCCACTTGACCAGGTAAACGAATGAATTTTTCCTTTTTTTGTTGCTTACTTTTCTCAAGATTTTTTGGATTTTGGTTAATTTCATATATATTTATGTATAGATTATGTAATGAAAGAAATTCTAAGATGTAATTGTCAAAGATTCTTGAGATCATTAAGATTTCATTTGGGTATCATTTAAATCATTGTGAATCACTGGTATAGTAAGCTAGATGTAAAAAAAGATATCTTGCCATCGGAGCTTGACCTCTAATACCCCTTTGTTCCCAGATAATTGAGCCATCTAACTCACAGTTGCATAATTTTGTATGAGTTAAATAATGTTTTCTTCTGATTATTGTTATTGAGTTTGTCAATCAACTGTTAGAATTTTGATATCCATGTACTCATATCTATTAAACTTTCAATTGTAAGATTTTTGTGATAATGGTTGGTTGAAATAATTTACTCAATTTTAGTAATTGGTGTGGAAGAATATCCATGTACCCATAAAGCATCATCTAGCTTCTCGGACCAATCTTTCCTATTTTTCCCTACGGTTTTCTCTAGGATTTGCTTCACTCCTCGATTGGCATTCTCAACTTGACCGCTTGTTTGGGGGTGATATGCGGTGGACAAACGATGAGTGACCCCATAGCGTGCTAACGCTTTTTCCATCACGGCGTTACAAAAATGAGTGCCACGGTCACTTATGAGAGCTCTAGGTGTACCAAAACGAGTGAATAACTTCTTTAGGAATCTCACCACCACTCGGCCAACATTTGTGGGAAGAGCTTGAGCCTCTAAACATAGTCAATCGCCACGAGGATGTACCGTTTCCCACTAGAGATGGGGAATGGTCCCATGAAGTCAATGCCCCAAACGTCAAATATTTCAAGGATTTGGATTGGATTTTGAGGCATCTCATTCTTGGATGAGATATTGCCGGTACGTTGGCACGCATCACATCTCCTAACAAACTCTAAGGCATTGTTAACTACCGAAGGCCAATAAAACCCACAATCAAACACCTTTTGGGCGGTGGTGTGAGGACCATGGTGACCTCCCGTTAAACCCTCATGAACATGCCTAAGGATCTCATTACCTTCCTCCTTCGTCACACACCTCCTAAGAATCCTATCTCCTCCTACCCTAAAAAGAAAAGGGTCATCCCAAATGTACCTCCAAGCATCCCTAAAAAGTTTCTTCCTCTGTTGGGTTGTCATACCCTTCAACACAACTCCATTTGCTAGGTAATTTGCCAAATCGGAGAACCATGGCATACCTTCCTTCTCCGCTGCCACAAACTCAACCGACTCGTGAGGGAATTTATCACCTATCGCCTCCTCACGAATCTCCTCTCTCTTCGGGTCTTCCAACCATGACAAATGGTCGGCCGCAACATTCTCCGCTCCTCTCTTATCCTTAATTTCTATATCGAACTCGGAGAGAAATAGGATCCACCGTATGAGACATGGCTTAGCATCTTTCTTTTGGAAGAGAAAACGCAAAGCAGAATGATCAGTGAAAACGGTGGTTTTCGAAAGCACGAGGTATGAACGGAATTTATCGAATGCGAATACTATGGCTAGGAGCTCTTTCTCTGTGGTGGTATAGTTTTCTTGAGCATCATTTAGAGTTTTGCTCGCGTAGTAGATGGGGTGGAAGTGCTTATCCCATCTTTGCCCCAAAACTGCACCAACTGCGTAGTCACTCGCATCACACATGAGCTCAAAAGGCAAGCTCCGGTCGGGTGATATAAGAATGGGGGCACTGATTAACTTTTCTTTCAAAAAATCAAAGGCTTTGAGACACTCCTCATCAAAGACAAACGGGATATCCTTCTCGAGGAGTCGGGTCATGGGCCGAGTAATTTTGGAAAAATCCTTGATAAAATGCCTATAAAAGCCCGCATGACCGAGAAAACTACGGATCGACCTAACACTCTTCGGTGGGGGTAACCTGCTGATTGTATCTATTTTGGCTCTATCCACCTCTATGCTATCTCGTGAGATCTTATGGCCTAACACTATCCCTTCCGTCACCATGAAGTGACATTTCTCCCAATTCAACATCAATTTCGTCTCCGTACACCGCTTCAACATCTTCCCCAAATTAATCAAACACTGATCAAACGAGCCTCCATAAACCGAGAAGTCATCCATAAAAACTTCCATGGAAGTTTCAATCATATCCTGGAATATAGCGACCATACAACGCTGGAAGGTAGCCGGAGCGTTACATAACCCGAATGGCATGGGGCGGTACACATATGTGCCATAAGGGCATGTAAATGTCGTCTTATACTAATCCTCCGGTGCGATGGGAATCTGGAAGTAACCGAAAATCCGTCGAGAAAACAGTAAAACTGTTGACCCGCCAGACGCTCCAACATCTGATCGATGAACGGTAGAAGGAAATGGTCTTTCCGGGTGGCGTCGTTTAATTTTCGGTAATCAATACACACACGCCAACCGGTGACCGTACGCGAAGGGATTAGCTCATTCTTCTCATTCATGACCACAGACATCCCCCCTTTCTTCGGGACAACTTGGGTCGGGCTCACCCATAGAGAATCAGAAATTGGGTAAATCACCCCGACATCTAGCAACTTCAAAACCTCCTTCTTCACTACCTCTTGCATGTTTGGATTGAGACGCCTTTGAGGTTGCACCACCGACTTATATTCATCCTCCATAAGAATCCGGTGAGTAAATTAGGCGGGGCTTATGCCCTTAATATCTGAAAGGCTCCATCCAATTGCCTCTTTGTGCAACTTCAGCACCTCTAACAACCTCAACTTCTCCTCCTCCATCAACTTAGAGGAGATAATAATGGGAAGACTTGAACCCTCTCCTAAATAAGCATACTCTAGGTGTGAAGGAAAAACATTTAATTCTAAAGGGGTTGGTATCTCTAAGGGAGCTCTCTCACTCTCATTCCTAACCTCACTAAGCTCCATCACCTCGGGAAACCACAGGGTTTCCTCCTCTTCTTCTTCACTCTCCTCCAATTCATCAAGCACTCCCCCTCCCAACAAATCGACTCCATTGATATACTCGAGACATTGGTCCTCGCCCGACATGAATGAATTCAAGAAATAGACGGAGTGGCATGGGCCGCTAAAATCACTAGAATCGTTTGGGTGTTGCATGGATCTAGCTACCTCAAATGTGACCTTCTCGTCACCAACGCAGAGTGAAATTTTTCCGTCATAAACATCGATGAGTGCCTTTGCGGTGCGCAAGAATGGACGGCCTAGAATGATAGGAACTCCCTCATCAGCTTCCATATCAAGAATGACAAAATCGACCGGGAAGACAAACTTATCGACCTTAACAAGTAGATTTTCAATGATACCACGAGGGTATTTGACGGAACGATCGGCTAAGGATAAAGTCATGCGAGTGGGTGAAAGTTCGCCTAGGTCTAGCTTCTCATAAAGGGAAAACGGCATCAAGTTGATGCTAGCACCTAGGTCGGCTAAAGCTCTACATTGGGTATCACTACCGAATAGGCATGGAATGGTGAAGATACCCGGATTCGTCAGTTTTTCCAATAATTTGTTCAAAACAACCGCGGAACAACCTCCGGTCAATGGAATGTTTGAGAGCTCCCCCAATCGATCCTTTCTTTTAAGAAGGTCCTTCAAAAACTTGGCATATTTGGGCATGCATTGGAGAGCCTCAATGAACGGGAGATTAATTTTTAGTTGTTTGAACATGTCGAGAAAATGCCCGTATTCCTTGGCATATTTCTGTTGCTTAAGGCGGGCAGGATACGGGACTCGTGAAAGATCTATAACTGGTGAAGGCCTAGACTCTATCGGTCTCTTCTCAACGCTCCTCTCCACTTGGGGCTCGACGGTGTGTGCGGTAATTGCTGGGTCTAGCCTAGATTGCACTTTACCGGGAGCCTTCAACTCAATTTCTTTATCAACTGGCTCCTCCTCCTCTACCTCTACCCCTTCTCTCACTTTCGGTTCACCTAAAATTCTTCCTCTACGAGTGGTGATGGCTTTCGCATGAGCATTCGGATTGAGTTGAGTGCCACCCGGAAATTGACCGGGTAACCTCTCCTCAAGTTTTCTAGCCATGTCACCAACGGACCTTTGAAGGTCAAGGAAAGCGGACTGCTGATTCTTAAGAAGAATATCGTGTTCAGAAAGAGTTTTCTGAGTGACCTGATCCTTAACAACTAACTGTGACAGGAGTTCCTCAATTCTATCTAAACCCTTGTTTGAACCCTGACCACTAGATGATCCCTGACCAACTGAACCTCCATTACCATTACCCTGTCCCTGGTTGTTAAACTGATTTCCAAACTGACCCTGTCCACCTGAACTCCCAGAACTGAACTGACCTTGACCCCGATTAAAATTAGATTGGAAACCAGGGGGGTTACTGGAAGAACGCCAATTTGAATTATTATTATTATTAGTAAAAGCATTTAATGGACATCTCGACTGACCGGCTACGAAATCGACTTGTTCCTCACTCATCAACGGGCAATGTAAAGTGCTATGACCTCCCCTATAGAACTCACGTTTGTCTACTTTGGCTTTTATCTCTTTCATCTCACGGTGCAAGTTCTCTAGAGCAGCAGCAACACTAGTATCCAGTGTGACCTGGTGAACACCTCGTAAAGATGAGGTTGCACTAGTGATAGGAGTGGTATTCCTATTTGCTGACCGCTGCTCAGACTCAGATTGGGCAAAACTCTCAAACATATCTAGGCATTCGGTTACTGATTTCTTACCCATGAGGTGTCCTCCCGCTGAAGTATCGAAACGAGCTTTCGTGTCATAATTGAGACCATTATAGAATTTCTCTACAAGGGCCCAATCAGAGAGACCATGCTGGGTGCATCGAGCGTGTAGGTTTTGGAAACACTCCCAAGCAAGGTAATAGGACTCATCGGGTTCCATGCGGAATGAGTGATTCTGATCACGGAGGCGAGATGCCTTAGCGGGTGGGAAATACTTCTTGATAAATCCATCCCTAAGGGTGGCCTAAGTAGTGTATGTGCCTGCGAGTTGAGAATCGAGCCAAGTGGCAGCTCGATCGGCTAGAGTGAACGGGAAAAGTTGGAGAAAGATGGCATCATTGGTGGCTCCTTGTAGCTGGAACGTACCTAAAATGCGAGTGAGACGGGCGATATGTGCAGGTGCGTCCTCATCATCACGACCGTGAAATTGACACGTGTTAGAGATGGCGGTCATGATGTACGAGGGGATTTTCCACGAATTTTCATTGGCGATGGGTGGAATAGTGATGGGTGAGTTTACACCAGTGAATCCTAGGGTGGATTGTTGGTGAACGGTCTGACGGTCGGCCATTTGGTCGACTCGGAAAGGTGGTGGGCTGGATGGCGGTGAAGAAAAAGTACTAACCTTCGGCGCGAAATCCGTTAGCGGGAAGTTGTTCTCCTTCTCTGGCTTAGGTAGCGGCCCTTTTGAGCGCATATGCATAAACTGCAAAACTAACACAAGGAAAAGGCAACGGCGCCAAAAACTTGATGTCGTTATACGTATAGTTATTAAATTATTAACTAAATTAACCTATTCTAGAAACTAAGTTATACTCTAGACTCTTTAAAACTCGACTAAACTACTAACCGGCAAGTGAACCGATCGACTCTAATACAGCTAAATAAGTCCGAAAATCGAACCCACAAAATTATATTTATTACGTAAATTAGACTCACTTAAACAGACTGACTGACACGAGTAATTGTTTTTATATATTTTTTTTTGTGGGGGGGGGGGGGTTGTCTAAAATCCTAAAAGAAAAGCGATTAAATTAATATCAATTAACTAAATTACCTAAGACACGAAGGTGATTTTGGGTTTTACTTCAGATGACGATGGGTAACTTCCTAGACTGGAATCCTGGGATACTTCGAGCTATACTTTAAACGGATGCAAGTTAATAAGGAACCGGGATCATAAATTTCTAACCTCTTGAGACACCGAACAGGACCCCCGACCCTTTTCGGGAAGACACCTAAGGAACTCTGAAGGCTGTTGAAAACACCGGTTGATCTAGACTTCCTCTCGGTTATCTAAATGTTTATGTAAAGTACCCTAATATGACCTACTCCCTCTCGGGTTGTAAACCTAGGATGACTTGGGTTCTTGATTCGACTCGATAGACAAATATTAGCAAGGCAACTACGACAGACTTCTCTTAAAGACCACCCTAGCAATTTTCCAATTTAGACCTATCAATAATCTCACACCTCTCGGATATTAAGATTAGTATAACACCTAGACCTATTCAATTATCAAATATAGCTTCTAAGGTATTTTGACCAATTAACCCAACAAATCACAACACAAGTTAACGATCTAGCATGACCCTATTACGCAAAAGACATTCACCAAAGATCATACGAAGCAATATATAACAATTAGAATAATTCTAAGCATGCATATACAACGAATCAATAATCAAGTTTGCTACTTTATCATGAAATCCAAAATTAACAAGCATCCAATATAAAAATCACAACTTTAGCATCCCATTCATCATAATCTAGGTAGTTTATCTAATTTAGCTACTCATCATTATCCAAATCAAAGACGCAATTTCAACAAAGTGGAAAAACATGGTAAAAATTAAGAAAACAAAGAATTGATAAACCCGGATAGCCAAACCACGAGCTTGATCGATCCAGGACTCCAACCTTCAACCGTTTCTCCTTCTTACTTGAAATTGCTCCAAAATCTCTCCAAAATTCGTCCTAGATTCTTCAAAATCGGCTAGGGTTCTACAAGTATATGATTGAGATGTATTTATACCCCAATCCAGCATCAACCCACATGAAAGTCGAACCGTTCTGCGGAAAATAGGCCCTCGCCACCCGCGGAGCCCATTGGCTTCCCTTCTCGCGGGTGGCGAGGAGGTAAAAACTGTGTGTTGTGATACAACTCCCTCGCGGCCCGCGAGGGACAACTTCTGACCTTCTCGCAGGTGGAGAGAAGGTGTTTCTTCTCGAATTTCATGCTTTTAATTGACTCTTGACCTCCCGATCTCTTCCGGTACTCGATTTTGCATATTTTTGACTCCTTTTCTGACCATTTCAGCAACAACTATCACTCGAGACCTGGTAAACACAAATGGATCAACAGTAACATATTCTAACTAAAAACTAAATGAAAACTAAACAAAACCGCTCAAACTGAACACGATAAATGGGTGTATTTTGCAATAGCCTACATATTCAGGTTTGAATACCTAAACAAGATGATTCTCTTTCCAAAATACCCAAAGCAGCCACATCTTCACAAATAGAGCGAGGCCTTTAGCCGATGACGACCCAATTGCTCCCATTAGTTCAGCATTCAAACCCTATTAAATAAGTATCCCGGATACTCGTAGCCTACATTTTCAGGTATGGACACTTAAACAATATATGACAAGTGGTATCATCTAACAAAAATCTCGTCCATGTTTCGCCAAGCCACATCGTATACAAATTCTGGTCCGGAAAAACCAAAATTACTATCCTTTCAAAAAAGGCCCGAAACGCGTACAAATGATCCCTAAAATATTTGGCCAAGGAAAGTTTTCCCGCCAAAAAACTCTTTTTTTTGAATTCCAGATGCTAGTTCATGCGTACTTAGTAAATACGCACATAATCATGCGTATTTAGTAAATACGCAAAGCCAAGTACCCATGCGTACTTGTTAAGTGCGCAGAGAAATGCTCTTGGGTACTTAGCTAAGTACGCAGGTCACTTCTCATGCGTATTTACTAAGTACGCAGGGCTAACACATGCGTACTTAGCAAGTACGCAGAAAAGGTGATTCTGCGTACTTGTTCAGTACAGCAGTGCTCTTGACGGATTTTGAGGAGAATGCTCGAAAAGTGATGGATCTGAGAAATTAATGTTTCCAAAAGCTTAGAAAACATCATATAACAAACCCTTAGCCTTCCGAACACCAAATGAAGTGATAACAAACTCGATTTTATGGATTTTAGGTCTGAAAAAGTACGAACTCGTATGAACACAGATCTGCTCAAAACCCTAAAAAATCGAAACTGGAACACAAATCAATGAACACCGAGGCTCTGATACCAGTTGTAGGTCCCTGGAGCCTTGTCGCGCAGCGGAGATAACACGGACATGTTCTGTGATTTGTGTGGGAACAAAGAAAATGAAGCAGATAAACAAGAACAAAGACAAAAGATAATGAGACGATACGTAATCCATAACATAGAAGTCATCCCGTATTACAGACTACATACCGAAGAAGTACACATCTCTCGACTACGCTCACGGTCCAGGGGCCGGAGAGCTCATCCCGCCCGGACACCTCTCGACCTAGTTCCCGGAAGTTCTGCCTACAAATGAAGACAAGTCTTCTATTTATAGGGGCAGGAACACTACCTGCTTACTTGGCTAAGTACGCAGGGCATTGGTCATGCGTACTTGCTAAGTACGCAAGGCAAAAGCCTTGCGTACTTATCTCGTACGCAGGACCAACTGGTGAACAAGCTAAGTACGCAGGAACACCCTCCTGCGTACTAGCCTAGTACACCGATACATAGAATTTAATCTATAGTTAGTAAAACATGCTTCTACAGATCTGTTGACCAAATAAACTGCTGTTGAAATAGCCTCTGCCCAGAACATCTTTGGTAACCCAGAGCTAAATAGCATGCACCTCATTTTATCCAATAAAGTTCTATTCATCCTCTCAACTAATACATTTTGCTGAGGGGTGCCAGGCACTGTTAAATGCCTCTTAATACCCCAATTCTTGCAAAATTGATTAAACAGCCCATTACAAAACTACAAACCATTATCAGTTCTTAAGTTCTTGACTCTCCTTTCAGTCTGTGTCTCTACCAAAACTATCCATTCCTAATCATATGAGAATTTTGTGGACACATTGATGTATGGGAGGGAAAGTTTATCAATGGAGGAAGTCTTAGCTGCAATGAATTCTAAAGATCTCAAGAAGAGGGGTGAACTTAAAGATGAAGGGACTGATGTGTTGTTTGTCAGAGGCAGAACAGAACAAAGGTTGTCAAAGAAAAAGGGTGAACACAGGTCAGAGTCAAAGGCCAAGAGAAGATGTGTTTATGTGCAACTCTGAAAAACATTTCAAAAGGGTTGCCCTGAATGGAAGAAGAAAAAGAGTGAAGGAAACAGTTCAAGAAACAAGGGTAATAAATCTCAAGAAAATTATTCTGAAGGATATGAAAGTTCTAAAGTATTGATGGTTTCTAAGGCTGAATGCAGTTAAGAATGGGTCATGGACACTGGGTGTTCCTATCATATGTCTCTTGATAAAGGGTGTTTCAAAGAACTAAGGATGGAAGATCAGGCAGTGTTAACCTGGGAGATGACAGACCTTGCAGTATTAAAGGTATTGGAATTGTGTCTTCTAATCTAAGCAATGGTTCCAAGATTGAATTGCATAGTGTAAGATATATCCCAGAGTTAAGAAGAAACATGATATCACTTGGTACATTTGAAAGTAGTGGGTACCATGTAAGTTTAAGGAATGGTAGAGCTAAAATAGTGAAGGGGTCTTTGACTGTATTGACTGGGACTAGAAGAGGGAACAACATTTATTACTTGGATGGTAGTGTAGAATCTTGTAAAGTGTCTCTTATAGAAGACAATGTGGAGTCTAAGGCAATGTTATGGCACAGGAGAATGGGGGCATATTAGTAGCGCTCATGGGCTAAAAGATCTAAACAAACAAGAGTTACTTGGAGATTTAAAAAACTGTGAAGTAGAGTTTTGTGAATTTTGTGTATTAGGCAAGTCTCATAGAGTAAGATTCCATAAAGGGTTGCATTCCATAAAGGGGGTTCTGGACTATGTCAATGATGATCTGTGGGGGCTATCTAGGACAAGTCTCTAGGTGGAGCCAGCTATTTCTTGTCAATCATTGATGATTATTCAAGAAGGGTATGGGTGTACTTGTTGAAACATAAGGATGAGACACTTGTCAAGTTCAACAAATGTAAAGTTTTGGTAGAGACACAGACTAAAAGGAGAGTCAAGAAGTTAAGAACTGATAATGGTTTGGAGTTTTGTAATGGGCTGTTTAATCAATTTTGCAAGAATTGTGGTATTGAGGGGCCTTTAATAGTGCCTGACACCCCTTAGTAAATGGATTAGTTGAGAGGATGAATAGAACTTTATTGGATAAAATAAGGTGCATGCTATTTAGCTCTGGGTTACCAAAGATGTTCTAGGTTACCAAAGATTATGGCTCTATCTTCCTCATCTAAACTGACCTCAATATTTTCTAAGTCTAGCACCAGTTTGTTGAACTCATCAGTATGGTCCTCAAGGGACTTTCCTGACACCATTTGAAAGGTGTACAATCTCTTCTTGAGATACAGTCTATTCGCCAAGGACTTTGTCATGTATAGGCTCTCCAACTTTGCCTATACACCTGCTGCCGATGCTTCTTTAGACACCTCCCTGAGTACTCTGTCTCCCAGACTCAATATGATTGCGCTATGCGCCTTCTCTAACATGTCCTTCTCTTTATCACTCAAGCCTGCTGGTAAATTCACTTCTCCTAGCAACACATCACTGATTCCTTGATAAACCAGTAATGCTCTCATTTTGACTCGCCTTAAACTGAAATCATTTCGACCATCGAATTTCTCGAGATCAAACTTCGCATTCACCATGGTTTCCGACAAATCTCTGACTGACTCAACTGATTACTCCGTTCTTGATCGATACGAGCCGAGGCTCTAATACCAATTGTTGATGAAATTAGCGAAATTAATCAATCAATCAATCAACACCAAGAACAATCAATTGTATACAAGATTAATCAATGAAACGATTTAGGGCTTTATTCAATACCAAACAATTACAAGAAAAGAATCATCCAATGCCAAATTGCAATTGAAGATGATGAATTACAGATGAAAGAAAATGAAATGAACTAACTATCCAAAAGAATTGAACAGCTCCTTATAACCCCCTAAAACTCGCTAATCAGGTGTTAACCAACATTAACAAACTATCTTACAAACTTGTCACTTTCAGCCCTTCAATTATTGAGTTATTACAAACGCCACCCCGAACTTCAACTTTGCCTTAAGAACATTGACTTTAACTGTAGTTGACTACTGTTGACTAATTGGAATAACCTTTAACATCTAGACGTTGCAAAATCTAACAATTATGTCTCTACTTTTAGTGATTGTCATAAAGTTCTATTTGATAGCAAGCATCATTTTTCTAAGTGTCAGACTAGCAACCCTAGAACTCGACATATTGATTTTGTGGCAAATAATTGACATCCATATAAATTATTTTAGCCTTTTCTATATAGTAAGAGCTACATGAAGAAAAACTCCAGATCCAAAAGTTTCAGCAAAATCAAAGTGTCAACGGAGGTTTTACGTTCGTTTGAGATTAACAATCAAAATGTAGCTATACCTTTTTGCAACAATGAGAAGCCCAATCCGAAGTTGAATCGTAGTTCACCACAACTACAATAGAAAAGTATCTCTCTTACAAAAGTCCAACCGGACATCTATACACATTTCATGGAACATGTGGGATGCAAGTATGCACCACCAATAGTTCAACACAAGAAGAAAAAAAAAACTTATCATACTTCATTTCAAACGGATAAACTAGCTAATCAGAACTTTGCAAATTCTTCTTTAAGTATCACGCTTTTGATAGATTCCCCCTAAACAACTTGTGAGATATTGTAAACTCACTACTAGAAAACTGGGCATTTGCGACCGCATTTTCGGTCGCAAAACGGTCGAAATTGCCTTGTTGCGACCGTTTTGCGACCGAAAATACGGTAGGAAAAATGCACGTCGCAATTGCCTTGTTGCGACCAAATTGCCACCGCTACTACATTTTGCGACCGAATTTGCAACGATAAAAACCGTCGCAAATTTTGCGACCGCTTCAGTTTGCCACCGCTTCAGTTGCCACCGCTTCAGTACTGTGCTATAGAAGTGTACATAATAATCAAAGTAATAGCATGTATGCCATTATTTTGATATAATAGCAAGAGTTAATGGGACGGGGGGCAGAGATCTCGGTGTACAATGCCGTACGTTTAAGCTAGTTTTCTACGTTCATCAACATGTTTTAATAAAAAATTCAGTTTTTGTTATGATCTAAGTGTTAAATTGTTTATTTAATCTACATATATATATGTAATATATCACATACACATATGAATGTAGCGTACTTAAAGTATGTGTATCCTTTGGTAGAGGAATCATGGAAACGAATAGATGGGAGAAATCTTCGGGATAGATGAATAAAAAATGTATGAATTGCCTATTATGCATGACAATGACTAAAAATAAATCAGAATATCTCTAGTTATTTACAATAATGTCATTTACTAATTTAGACAATTGCTTAATCATGATCAATAGCTATTAGGAGTTCTTCAAGTTACAACCAAAAATTGATTTTTTATAATCTCTTCCCTACGCACACACACTTAGAAAGTTTTCAAGAAATTAATCTCATAATACGAGTTGAAGATCTCTAGTCAATCGAAAAAGTATATGAAGATCCATTCCATAATAATCATGTTTAACGTTTTTGAATAATTGTTGCTTGCGTCTACTAGCCCCACCTGGGATATGTAACATAGTCTGTGTTTTTTGTGTTGTTTCTATTTGTAGTGGGATTTTCATGGGGGTAGAGTCGGGTCACTTGGGCTTATAGATTACCTACTTGTGTGGCAAAGAATCCAAGTAACGATGATGATACATATTCATGATAAGTCATTTTCAGAGGCCAATGGCGAAAAGCTATGGGGTTGTAAGAAGTAGAAAGTTGATATCAAGCTTTTTGGCCTTCCATTGCAAGTTTTTATTGGTGATTTTAGTATTATCAATATTGTTTGTGTAATTGAATTTACTTTAGACCAAATAAGTAATTAGAATATATATTGATTCGAGTTACGAGGTATGTAGTGCACACTCGATCAAATTTTGGGCACTATGGAACCTCTAAGGTTCTTAAGGAGGCACCGCTCTCTTGGCGAGGACCTAGGTCAATGGGGAAGCCTCTGGGCGTGAAAAATTGCTTGGAAAATGATGATCTGGTATTAGTGGCAACTGATAGCGACATTTACAACTAGTCAGAAGTCGCAACTGACGAGTAATGGCACTAACTGTTGTCTCAGCCGCAACTAAATTAGTGGTAAGGTAACTAGTTAATTAATTTTCCTACCGACATAACTGTATTGAAAGCAGTTATAACCGCTATGTGTATGTTGTACTCTTTCACGAAGAGTTGCAACGCTTCACCCTAATTATTGTGATGATTCGACCCGTATTTAAAGGAATACATTTGTTCTCTTTAAACAACGAAAAATGAACAACTTCGTTTACAGTCATATTTTGTATTATCCGATTATTATTTCATATACATACGAAATACTTTAATTTGAAAGTGTACACGATTCAGAAAGCTATCCATGAAATATGAAATTCAAAACCTATAGCTCTCTCATGCTCTATAATACTAGGCCTATGTTTATATACTAAAATTTAAGTGGTCCAGATAAAGAATTTAAATATATGGAAACAGCACTAGTAAATAATAGTTTAAGGATGTGGAAAGAAACCGGGAATATTTGTTATTTGGTACCACAGTTGAAATTCACGTCATCGTAAAAGATCATGCCTACTTGGATCTAATAGCACTTCAAGTTGATAAATGTATTGTCAAACGTCATATTGATCATGCTTTCTATTAAATGTGCGACACTGTGAGCCGCAACTAGTTCATTCATTAAATTCTTAAAAGTTGCCAACTGGGTAAAGAAAATACTGAAACTGGGATAGAAAAAATATTCAAAGAGAACTAAAAACTGTTATCACACATGGTGATATTTATTTAGAGACAGTAGGCTATGAGGAAGATAATATTGTCCACTTCAAAATATGCCTTCAGGAAACTCAAAGTCAGCTTGATGGTTAACACCAATAATTTTGAACTTTGATAATATCAGAAATCTGGAACAACTAATTTTACTTCTAAATAAGAAATGTATAAACTGAAGCATGGCAACTATTTAGCAAATTTTAAATTGCAACATTTATTTGTGTTATTAATATAAACTTCATCTTTTAAAATGACAATTCTTTTGTCCATAAGTTTTAGCAATTAATGTATCTCATGAATATGCATTTTCAGCTATGAAACCATCTACTGAAATGATGTATTCAATGAACACGTCTTTTTTACTAAAACTAAATACTTATTAGTTTTTTTTTAACGGCACCTAATCTACTCCTATTAACTAAATCCATCAAATCTGCACACTGCATGATTCAAACCGTCATTAGTTGATGAGAGAATACATCATTTACGACCAGGATATGCTCCTTAGGACAAATACTTAAATAGTTATTATTGGTGATTTTAGTGTAATCAAGATATTTAGTGTATTTGGATTTATTTGGTAAGTGTGGAGTGCACACTTGTTTGATGATCTTATGTCTTCTGCTGCTAATTAAATACCTTGTTGTGTTAGGGGGGAACCTCACTGAACAGCGGGGGTCTGGGGTAGCGCCCCCTGGTTAGCAAGGTTATAGGGGCGGCAACCCCTAGTGAGGTCCAAGGGGCAACGCCCTTGGCTGGGTTCAGCTTGAAAAAAAATTATTTTCCATGTTTAGTTACGTATATAAAACCGAGTTTGGAAGTGAGAACTGCTGAAGGATGGTCCTCCGGACCAATTTGGTCATGCTAACCAGTTTACTCCTCCGGAGGGAAATTGCCTCTTTGGAGTAGATTGTCTTTCTTGAGTAGAATGACTTAACAATTATAAATTGATGGTTGTAACGGTTTTCAACCAATAACCGTCATGGCATTCCATTGTTTCTGTTTATCCTATATATGCCCACGAATTTGGTCTACAGAATATCATATTTTTTATTGTTTTCTATCTATCTTATCCGATTGAAAATTCGAAAGTATCATTGAATTGTTTTAATATGAAAGTGAATCACGGTTCTCAGAGAAATCCTGGATAGAACAATCTCGGATTTAATAATATATAGACAGAGCAGAGTAAACTGTCATTTGTGTTTCTTTAAATGCAATCTTAACCATTTAAAATATCCTTAACTATCATTTTAGAACATACTAACCATTTAAAATACAAATTTTCCACAGTTACCTTTTGCTTCTCAAATATGACGTGGATCAATGAGTTTCTAAAATTTGGTATATTTTGATAAATTGTTCATCGCCTTTTGATTTGTAAGTATATAATGAATAATTCAGCAGCAAATTTCTCACGAATCTTTAATGTATTCGAGTTTTTGGCTGACTTATTTTTAACCCAATTTGTTGTTAACTTTCGATGTTTATTTCTTTTGTTATTGAATCATTTCGATTATCAATCTCAAGAAACTGGATGTTGTTGGAGCTTTCCCCATTACGTGGTGTGGATTGTTCGTTTGAAATGATATTAGGGTTTTGTTCGTTTGGCTCAACTTATTGAAGGGATTGGACCTGAAAAGGGATATCAGTGGAGTCATACTTTTAGTTTTAAAAGTCCGTAAATGAGGTTTTGTTTCTGGAAATTTGACATAATCGGTAAATCAATGGAATTTGATTTTGTCATTCTTTAGCAGCCTGGGTGGACTGGGTCTTTATTCTGCATTGTTGGTACATCATATATCTTGATACAACTTTTAGCAGATTCACTAAAACTTGCTGTTTTGTTAAGCATTCATTTTTTTTATTTAAATTATTGTGGTAATAATATCCCTTTCTAATCAAAATTAACACACTTACTATAAACAAATAAAAAAAAACATAGGAGTGTTTGCTGTCAACCAGCGTGACCCGACCGATCCGTTTCAACCAATTCTTTAAATGACCATTTCAATTTGAACCCTTTTTGACCAAATAATGATAATCTATTAAGGGTGTGACATATTGAAGGATCTTGCTAACAAATAAATGTATGCATTTTAGGGTTCTAGGGTTTCAATTGATCATATACATATTACAAGTCTAGATTGAATTTAGGGTTCTAGGGTTTCAATTGATTATACATAAATTGCTTAATTGTTGGATTATCAATATGCAGGCTTTTGAAGAAGCAGAGCTGCCTAATCTGAAAGCTGAGAACCTGGCCTCACCCACACCCATTATAAGGATATGATATAGAAGCTATGAAAGAAAGCACCTGACAATCCACTTGACCAGGTAAACGAATGAATTTTTCCTTTTTTTGTTGCTTACTTTTCTCAAGATTTTTTGGATTTTGGTTAATTTCATATATATTTATGTATAGATTATGTAATGAAAGAAATTCGAAGATGTAATTGTCAAAGATTCCTGAGATCATTAAGATTTCATTTGGGTATCATTTAAATCATTGTGAATCACTGGTATAGTAAGCTAGATGTAAAAGAAGATATCTTGCCATCGGAGCTTGACCTCTAATACCCCTTTGTTCCCAGATAATTGAGCTATCTAACTCACAGTTGCATAATTTTGTATGAGTTAAATAATGTTTTCTTCTGATTATTGTTATTGAGTTTGTCAATCAACTGTTAGAATTTTGATATCCATGTACTCATATCTATTAAACTTTCAATTGTAAGATTTTGTGATAATGGTTGGTTGAAATAATTTACTCAATTTTAGTAATTGGTGTGGAAGAATATACTATACTTAAACTCTAAACAAGTCTCACCCTTGTGGCAGATGATACTCAACTTGCTATAAGTTTACAAAATCAAAGCATTTTTTAAAATTAGGTTCAATCTCCTTGAACGCCCACTTTCCAATCGCAGATTCATTTAGGTTCAATCTCCTTGAACGCCACGGACCACTACTCAATCACAACTCCTTGCCTTCTGTTCGACGATAGTAAGCCACTACCCTTTGGCCGTTTGAACAGCTCCCCAAATCCCCAATCCAGCATATTCATACAGGTATATTTCTTGCTATTCATGTATTTCTATTTTTCAGGTCGTTTATTTCTGTTCCTGCAGCTCCATGACCTTCTATTTGTTTTTAGACCAGAAACGGGATGGTGGTCTATATCATGGTTATAGCTTATAAGAAGTTAACGCTAGAAGCACTTGTCTTACTAAAGAATTAGGAGCAGAATATATGACTTGGAGCTTCAAGTAATGATGATAATAATCCTTTTACTTTATGAATACATAAATAAAATCCAATCTACATTTGCAGATATCATTGAACAACACAAGCTTACATAATTCAACATTATTAACTTAACAGGATTCAAAAGAAGGGTTTGTGATGATAAAATCCTTTCTTTGTTTGATCACTTCATGTTATGTTTAATATTTACTTTAGTCATTTTGAATGGCTGATTATATCATATTAACGAGACATAGGTAGAGTGGTTGGCATATTTGTTTTTTAATAATAATTTCCTTTGTTTTAGGGTATTGCAGACGACTACAAGTCACTTGGTAATAATAATTTCCTCTGTTTTAGCTCAAGAAACCATCACAAAAGAGTTGGTGCAAAACTTGGTAATATCAAATTTAAGATAACCAAAGTTTTCTTTTGAAGTTTCCATAAATATTGCTTATTGTTTGACTTTTGTCAACTAATATGCAGATGTCATTCAAAGAAAAAACTAATATGCAGATGGTTCTTCGTTTTACAAATTGTTTCTTCTTTTCACTATAAAACCGTGACAATATTTATAATTTTAGATTGTGTTTAGAGACGATTTTGGAACTGCCGGGCGTGGTGGATATTTTGATAAATATGGGTAATTTCTATTATTACTCGTGTTTTATATTAATCAATAGTTATCTGTTACATTTTTTTTGTTATTTCTTTTTTTACCCTTTCATGTATTGAAATCCTTGTGTTCTACATTTTAACAAATTATCAACGTCATCATACAGAATCATTTATTCCATAGCATACATTTATGTGTTGTACATCCGTCTTCATCTTGCTTCATGTGTAAAAGGGTTTTGAAGGGAATATTCCTTTTGAGTGTTGACCTGTTCATTTTGTTTCCATTTGGGTGACTTTGTGTGAGTTTTGACCCGTTCAACCTCGTCGATTTAACTGAAATTATAAAAAGGGAAAAAGGAAGGAGTGTTTTAGTTCTTGATTTGATAAAATTATAACGCAACCCACTGGATTGTACTTGATAAACGGAAACCTTGATCTAAATTATAACGGCTGGCGGGATTTGGTGAAATCAAGTTTTGGCATAACGATATGTTAATTTAAACATATGTTTCTGTCCCAATTTCAATATCAAATGTTGATTTCATTGCTAAATTGATTTTGTCATTGATTAGAGTGTATTTGATTAAAAGGAATTAGACAATTAGGATAAATCATAAATTATTTAATATCTACTCAAATGTTTGCTATATCTATTGATACTTAAAAGGTTGTTTTTTTTATACATATAATGAAAGCAAGAGTTTAAGTGTCAATGTGTCATTAGAGTTTTATGATTATCTTAATTCTTGAAATAAGCCCGTTAGCTCCACCCCAATCAGCAAAGCACAACCCAAAGAAATAAAACAAAATAACACATTAAAAGATATATAAAAAACTAAATATAAAAAGATTGAATTGAATAAAAAAATAATTCTCTTTTTAATAGTGTAGTTCCTATTCTTTTAATTTTCATTCTGTAATGTCGACGTATTAATGATTCTGAATGCATAAAACCCTTTCATTTGTACTTCATCTTTGCTAATACGATTAAGGAACCCGGCCACCGCCGGAGAGATCCATCGACCTTATCTGGTTTTGCTTACAATTCAAAGAAAGACAGTTATTCCATATTAAAAAATACGTCAAAACGGCCCGGCCACCGACGGGTATAAAACTAGTTACTAGAGTTATTACACAATATTCTCACATATATTGATTATAAACACCTGAAGGACATACATTAACGAACATGGAAAACAAATGTGATCAAGTTAACTTTATTACATGGTTGATTGCACATTTATATTTCTCTTTTAAATGGTTGTAGCAACGAGTTAATTTCTTTTCCTAAAAGTTGGGAATTATCATGGTAAATGTAAGGAACTTGTAATGTACTTTTGACCGGAAGTTCCTACGAAACTTCCGACCAACACAACAATAATAGGTCAAATATTTTGTCTTCCGTGTCTACTAGTCCCACTTGGCTATGTCACATGGTCTATATTTCTTTTGAGATTTTTGTAGGGTCAGGTCGGTTAAGTTTATAGAAGCTTACTTGTGTGGGAAAGAATCTCATTTAATAATAACAGTAATGATGATGGTACAGATTCCTTATAAGTCACTTACAGAGGCCAATTCGGAAAAGTTGTGGGGTTGTAAGAAGTAGAAATGTGATTGGAACAATCGATAAAAAGAAAAAAAAATCAAAATTATGACCTTCCATTGCAAGTTTTCTAGTGCTCTAAAGTGGATTTTTTTAACAGAAAATTTTATTTTAAAAAATAATTGGATTTTAATAAACTAGCAAGATGCTAGATTACACAAAAAAAAATAATTGGATTTTTTTAACAGAAAATTTTATTTTAATAAACTAGCAAGATGCTAGATTACACAAGAGAGCTACAACGAAAAATTAAAACTACGCCATAATTCCAATCCAAAAGTTGCATATTCGTCCTATGTTTAATCCACATAAACGTATGTGTCTTGATCGCTTCCAAAATCACCTCCCGGGTTTGGTACTTTGAGAAAATGTAAGGCCCCAAACTCGGGAGGTCTCACTTGTTGGTTTTACTCATCAACACATAGCACTTAAACATAAGACATTCATTATCACGGAGGAAACGATTTAAAATCTCAACATACGCAGCGGAAACATAACGTGTCTAAACATAACTCGTCAAATACATCTAAAACTTGTCTTAATCAACATAATCAAAAGAAACATAAACGGGATGCCAGATGTTGAATATTCGGGTAACTCTTCTAGCCGATCCAAGCATCCACATCCATTGACTGCCACTTACACTTAACTGATGTGCATACTAAAAATCAGCAACGCTGAGTGAGTTCTAACGTTCACTTTAAATCGTTTATATAAAAGATTTATTATTACGTACATACTGCAGTTAAGGCAAAACTTTACATACTTTACTTTTCAAATCAGTTTAAAACAAATAACTAACCGTCAATTCCTTTACAATGTACTGCCCTCATGACTCTCGACCATGAACCGACAAGTACCTGGTCAATGCCCCCATGGCCAAAGGCCATGAACCGACACTACCGTTTAACCGTCAATTCACTTGTCACAACTGTACCGCCCTCATGGTTTACACCATGAACTGACGAGTACCTGGACAATGCCCTCATGTCTAGCACCATGAACTGACAATACCGCTTTACGCTAAGGGGAGTTGCGTGGTTCTCCCGATCAACCGTCGTCACTCATACCAATTGTACAATCGTTAGCGAACCCAAAGGTTCTTACTAATGGGTAAAACCCATATCTGACATCTTGGACAAGTAACATTTGTCCTAAGGACCTTTACTGCTGATACACATTCCCGTAGGAAATCTATTCACTTTCTGTTCATAAAACTTTATCTGACATGTTCATAACTTTCACATATCTTATGTCTTTATTTATATATATATGAAAAATATAGTAAACGCTTGCCATAAAGATATATCTTGCTTTACTGAAAACATACTAGTACATATATTATGTTTTTGTCTATGTATATGAAAATATAGTAGACGCTTGCCAAAAATATATCTTAACTCACTTAAAAAAAGCTTGAGTAAATATTATGACTTTGTTTATGTATATATAAAATATAGTAAACGCTTGCCATAAATAGATATTTACTTTCATAAAACGTACATTTGCCTCTTTTAAACTTGTCACAAAAACATAACTTTCACTTTATTTATTAATATAAATATGTAATAAACACTATTCACTAAGCATGCACACCACCCCTAAAGCAAAAAAAAGGGGATTATAACTCACCTGCTATCTTAGCTTGAATGGTCTACCGGATCTCACACAATATGAATAATCATAAAAATTTGACACATATCATACTTAACTCGACACTAAACGGTTTCACCATTTCTGGCTAGGTGAACTTAAGGCTAAGTTTGCCTCTTTCTATCCTGGTGAACATACTGACTTCAATATCCTGCTATATATACCCCTAGACCTGATCCCTACGCACTTAGCAAGTACGTAGGGCCTTGTTCTTGCGTACTTGTCAAGTACGCAGACTTTGTTCTTGCGTACTTATCAAGTACGTAGACTTTGTTCTTGCGTACCTATCAAGTACGAAGGACATGCTTGCGGGCTGTCTTCTTCCCCATAAAACCCTAACTTTTGCATGCAGATCCGACCTCGTCAAGATCCGAACTTTTTACGTTCAAAACTTGTTTTTTCGAACCGAGAGTTTAGATCTATACTTTATTTTCGTTTTCAAACGTAAAAATCTAGCCTTTACCCGATTTTATTTCAAAACCCAACACGGTATGAAAAACTCAGATCTAGGAGGGACCGTTACCTGAAATCGCTTCTCGTTCGTTGTTAAACGCTCTAAAGACTTGCACCAATGATCCTTGAAGCTCGGATTTGAAAACTGGGACTTTCTCTCTAGGCTTTATCTAACTTTCTCTCTCTAGGAAAACGAAAATGGCAGCTAAGGGGGGGGGGGGGTGGTTGAGAGCTGATCTAGAGGCTTATAAAGGGCCCAACCCTTGCCCTTTTTCGGCCCATACTCGCAACCCAAGCCCGCTCCTCATATTCTTGCTAAGTTTTTAATTTTTCGCTAACTATACCGGGTCTAAAACTCGGGATGTTAACCGGGTGTATCAGTTTATAGAATGTTTTATCGACGGAAAATCCGTCGGAAAAGTGACCCACCGACAAAGCCTAGTGGGAATCTTACCCGAAATCCAAAGTGGAAGTATTCCGACCAATTTTCGATAGATTATCGGTCAGAAACCTCTCTCTAGACAAACAAGTTGGAATCTTTCTAAAAAAGGATTTGCTGGAGGATTATTGGTGTGAAATGATCGAATGAATACTAAAATCGAGCAAAATCGATGACAGTGAGGTGAAATTCAATCCAAAGGATCAAATGAGGTGAAATTCAGTTCAAAGAATTGAATGAAAAACTCATAACAATTGAAGAAATTGAGTGAAGATTGAAAAAAATAAGTGCAGAATCATGAATTTAAGGTATGAATACATTTATGCAATCAAGAGGAATGAGAATCAAGATGAAGATGAATGCAAAATGAGGAAGATGATGATAAAGATCGAGCCGAATCTCTGATACCATGTAGAATTGTAAAGATTCGATTCTCATTCAAAAGTAAAGCTGATTACAAAGGAGATATAAATATAAGAATAACCTAACAAACTAAACAAGAAAACCGTCCAGAACTTGTTATGTTGCATGCTAAGGTGAGTGGCGGCTAGTTGGGTGCCGGAAAGGTGGTTTGCCGGCTAGGTGGTTGCCGACTAAGGAAGTTGGCGGCTATGTGCTTGCCGATTAGGCGGGTTGGCGGCTAGGTGCTTGCCGGGTCAAACAAAAAGGTGATACGTGACGTCTTCTAATTGCTCCATTTGAATATGTTTATTTTGATAAACTTGAAAAGTCAATGCATATTTTGTCACTTTTTTTTGGTCAAAATGCATATTTTGGTGATTTTCTCATAAAAAAATAATTGGATTTTCTTAATGGAAAATTTTATTTTAATAAACTAGCAAGATGCTAGATTACACAAGAGAGCTACAACGAAAAATTAAAACTACACCATAATTCCAATCCAAAGGTGCATATTCGTCCTATGTTAGATCCACGCAAACGTATGTGTCTTGATCGCTTCCAAAATCACCTCCCGGGTTTGCTACTTTGAGAAACAACCGGGTGTATCAGTATATAGAATGTTTTACCGACGGAAAATCCGTCGGAAAAGTGGCCCACCGACAAAGCCTAGCGGGAATCTTACCCGAAATCCAAAGTGGAAGTATTCCGACCAATTTTCGACAGATTATCCGTCGGAAACCTCTCTCTAGACAAACAAGTCGGAATCTTTCTGAAAAAGGCTCTGCCGGAGGACTATTGGTGTGATACGATCGGCGAGTTACCGACGAGCAAGGAATCCGTTGGTAATTTACCGCAGTGACCAAAATCCAATAAAATGTGGAATTAGACGTATTCCATTGGTTTTTCTTTAGTAAAATGCTTAGACGGATTGGTCCTTCGGTAATATTTGGTCGGTGAAGGCCATGTTTTCTAGTAGTGTTCTTGGCCGCCATCGAACTTGCGTTTAACTTGGGGATGTCGAGTATTGCTGAGACCGATTCATTGATAAATTACAGCAATGCTAACAAGAAAAAATAGAAAGTAAATCAATATATTATCAGCCAATCGAGCAGACTTAGCTATATGGCAAGAAACCAAACAGTGTCGGCATCAAATTGAAATTCAAAATTGGAACTTTGAGTAAGATCTATAATACTATGCCTATGTTTATATACTTGTTTAAGTGGTCCAGATAAAGAATTTAAATATACGGAAAACAGGTCTAGTAGTTTATATGAAAAATAATGTTAATTATTCCTAGCTTAAGGATGTGGAAAGAACCATGCACGAACATTTGTTATTTTGGTACCACCATAGTTCCGAAGACGATGTTCATACAAGATTATGCAATGTTGAATCTAATGGCAATTCAAGTTGATACATGTATTCTCAAACATCATATTGCACATAAATGTGCCATACTGTCAGCTGCAACTAGCTCATTTATTAAATTTTTAAAAGGAGCCAACTGGATAAAAAAAATGTATTCAACTGTGGCCGGAGTGAGAGATTTCATTGTACTATGTCGTTTAAGCCAGGTGTGAGCATGAAACTGAAATCACTTTTTATGTACTTGTTTTTTATGATTTTTTGATCTCGCTTTTGATTCGTTTCAACTTCGTAATTTAATATTACTTTTGTTTATACTTACTTTTTATTTTTATTTTTTTAAACCGCTTAAATTACACATTTTTTTGGTCACCAACGGGATTTGAATCCTTGTCGCATGAAAATGTTAAGCCTTATCCCAACACCTTGATACCGCTAGCCCGCTAGGCGCTAGACCAAAGGCCGTTTGTACTTAGTTATTTAGATTACTGATTATTGGTACCTGATTTTCTTGAAGGTTTTTCAAAGTTGAAGTCTTTTTCAGCTTTTAATGTTATTTATTTCTATCTATTTATATCATTGAAATAACATTATGTTGACATTTATGTAATTCTAGAGTGGACATGGTGGTTAATAGTGATGGTAGATAGCGGGTGTGGATGATGGTGGATTGTTGGTTGTTGATAGTAGGGGTATGCAAAATCAGTTAGGAGTCAGTTTTAACCACTTCTATAATCATAACCGTTTGGTCGGTTATGGCCTCTTTCATAACCCTAACTATAACCGATTGGACCGTTATGACAAAATCAGTTAACCGTCGGTTGTGAGTCGAATTCGGTTAATTTTTCCAAGCTGAAATGATTCAGTCACGTGATAACTAATTACAATTTGTTATTTGATTCTTGTTCATGAAAAATACCGCAATGTGTTTTTAGTTTTTAAACTTCATCATGTGTGTTTGATTATTAATTTTTTTTTGCCATATGAGTAAAAAGAATATACATAAATCGAATGAAAATTTCAATAATCGATAAACATATGTCCGTAAATATTAAATGTGTTGTTTAAGTAGTTTGTTCAAGAATTTACTTTTCTAAAACGATATCTAATAATTTACTCGTTTAAATATTATAATATAAAATACATATAATGATAATAATATTCATAGTTTATAATTTTGTATTTTTAGAAATATTTTTTAGATATTTGATAAATTTCTATTACGACTAACAGTTTTTTTTACCAAAAATCTATCATACTACTATGTACATAAACAATAGTGAACGGAGAGAAATCACTTACACTTTCTGCATGTATCTTATGGATATGGTTGTATTGGCTTGTTTCGGTTAACGTTCGGTTATTGGATACCCTTAACCATAACCGACTTATCGGTTAATCAGAGAACCTTAACCATAATCGTCGATTAATTTCGATTACCGGTTAATTCGGTTCGGTGGCGGTTCGGTTGTCGGTTAATTTCGCTTAACGGTTAAGATTTGCTCACAAGATTATTCTACCGGATGGTAGGATGCCTACTAGATGGAATAGACTCGTTCCTAGGAAGGCTAATATCTTGTCTTGGCGGGTGATGCAACGCTGAGTGAGTTCAAACGTTCACTTTAAATCGTTTATATAAAAGCTTTATTATTACGTACATACTGTCCTTAAGGCAAAACTTTACATACTTTACTTTTCAAATCAGTTTAAAACATATAATTAACCATCAATTCCTTTATAATGTACTACCCTCATGACTCTCGGCCATGAACCGACAAGTATCTAGTCAATGTTGTTGTCGTCCAGACGGTATATAAAATAAACTACTAAACCTAACCTAGACTCCTAAGTAATAAATGGAAAACCTATGAACTAGACCGCACTGACAGGCAAGTGTACCTATCGAGTGTTCCACAGCTTAACGGTAAACCGGAATATCGAACCCTAGAGACACTACGATAACAAAACTAGACTCTAACTTAGACTAAAGATTAATGATTGGGGGGTTGACTACACTACTACTTAGACTAAGGAATGCAACAAACTAATGTCGACTCAACTACCAAGACAAGTACTAAGATGAAATCAGAAGATGGGAAGAATATCACCTAGGTCGGAATCCTACTTGCAAAGCACAACTTCTATCGGTTATGGAAACTAAGATGGATCTGGGTTTCTAAGGATGACAACTAAAGACCACCTAGTGGATCCCTAATCATTCTCAGGGTGTCACCAACTAAGCTACCTAAAGATGTAATAACTCACTAGATGTTGGATCACTTCTCAGGTATTTTCAACTATGATAACCAAACCAAACCAAACGTACTCAGTATAATCCCACACATAGCTAACACTATTAGTAGGGTCTGGGGAGGGTGTGATGAGGGCAAACCTTACCCCTATCCCAAGGGATAGAGAGGCTGCTCCCGTTTAGACCCCCGGCTCCATGGGAAAGAAAAAGATAAAAATATAAATAAAATTAATGAGTAATAAAGTAAAATAAATCTAACAGTAATCTAACAATTAGCAGTGTATGACTAGAGTATATTAGTCACAAGAAACACAACACACCTACAAGAAACAAGACATACGCAAAATCTTTGCTAAACAACTCTACTCTCCCACACAACGGGTCACTCATCCTAAAACCCTAATACGACGTCTCCATGAAATCCTATCATTGATCATGTCCTCTGAGAGGTGTAAATCTAGCAAATCAAGCCTAATCCTCTCATCCCACGTTAATTTCGGTCTCCCCCTGCTCCTTTTCCCCTCTACAACAAGAGTTTCCACCGTTCTCACTGGATCTGTGCTCTGTCTCCTCTTGACATGTCCAAACCATCTCAATCTTCCTTCTCTTATCTTATCTAAGATACATGTGACTCTCAATCTCTTCCGAACAACTTCATTTCTTATTCGGTCCTTTCTTGTGTGTCCACACATCCACCTCAACATCCTCATCTCAGCTACATCCATTTTTCGAGCTTGTGTCTTCTTGATGGCCCAACAATCGGTTCCATATAGCATCGCTGGGCGAACTGCTGCCCTATAAAATTTACCCTTTAACCCTATTGGGAACCTCTTGTCGCACAAAACACCTGAGGCCGCTCTCCATTTACACCAACCAGCCTGCACCCGATGGACTACATCATTGTCGATGTCCCCGTTACTCTGGATGACAAATCCTAGATACTTGAACTTAAGTGTCTTAGGGACAACCCCACCTTCAATAGAAATCTGGGTCTCCTCGTCGACGTTTGCACCACTAAAGTTGCAGTGAAGGTACTCGGTTTTAGATCGGCTTATCTTCAAACCTTTGTGCTCTAAGACTGTTCTCCATTCCTCTAGTCTGTTGTTCAATGTCTCTTTACTTTCTGCAATCAACACGATATCATCAGCAAAAAGCATGCACCATGGAATTGCATCTTGAATCGACTTTGACAACTCATCCAAAACTACTGCAAAGAGAAAGGGGCTTAGTGCCGACCCCTGGTGAACTCCCACTTCCACCGGAAAAAAGTCTGTATCCCCCACGGGAGCTCGGACGCATGTCTTAGCCTCATGATACATATCCCTAATTGCCTCACTATATTTACTAGGGATCCCTCTTCCCTCCAGACTTTCCCAGATCAATCTTCTAGGCACACTATCGTACGCCTTTTCAAGATCGATGAACACCATATGTAAATCATGTTTCTTCTCTCTGTACTTTTCCATTAATCTTCTTAAAATGTGTATCGCCTCCGTAGTGGACCGGCCTGGCATGAACCCAAATTGGTTTGCTGTAACCTGGGTTCGTCGTCTAATCCTTGTATTTTCAACTATGATAAAGTACCCTAATACACAGATTACCTCTAAGTCTCTCCGTCCACCAATACACTCAAAGAATGCACGGGGTAATCTCAAGATAACAACTGTGACACGAATAGCAACAACCACTAGACACCTAATACCGGCTTCCTCTCAGACAGCTGACACTCGGATTCCTAATGATGAAGACTAAACGACTAATTCTCACTTCTCGGGTATTGAACTAGGATACACATTCAATTCTAATCAACAATGAAAAAAAATTCCTATGGCTACTACGTCTAGCAAACCACCTTAATCACAAACCCTAAGATCTATGACCACGATACGCTAAACAAACTGGCAGACAACCACAATCAACGCAAGAAATTAAAATCAAACACAAGATTCGATCTAAACATGCAATAACATCACAAATTATCAACTCAAGATCTTCTACAAAATCATAAACCCATTAATAGAATCCAAAAACTGATAAAAATCAAAGCTTTACTAAGTATTAATCAATTGACCTAGGCAATATCAGAGTTTTATTCTAGGATCATGTTCAAACAACTAAAAAAAGAAGTAGAAACACAAACCATGGTATCAAACACACAAATTAAAGATAAAGTTTCAATCTTGCAAACCTATCGGAATCCAAGGCTTTCACCTTTAGCCTTCAGTCGACTTCCTACTCCTTAAAATCGCCCTCAAACCTTCTCTGGACGGCCAAAAGTCGAGCTCCTCTCATAATGGGAATCAAAATCTATTTAAATCAAAATTACTGTTTTTTCTCGAAAAATAGCTCTCTCGCGTACCGCGAAACATTTGGGTTGGGTTTCTCGCGTACCGCGAGGAACTAAATAGTCGCGGGCAATTTTCAAGTTCTTCGCGTACCGCGAAAGATTTTCTTCTGAGTCTTCTCGTACCGCGAAGACTTGATTTTCTTCATTTTTTTCACTTTTGATCTTCGGACTTCTCTTTCTTGCTCGATTTCTTCACGTATTCACTAGTAATCTTTACCAGGACCTGCAAATATACAATAGACACAAATACAGACTTAAACAAATAGAAACGAACACAAAACTGATCAAAAACTCACAAAACACTAGGAATAAAGATGTCAATTCACTTGTCACAACTGTACCGCCCTCATGGATTACACCATGAACCGACGAGTACCTGGTCAATGCCCTCATGGCTAGCACCATGAACTGATAATACCGCTTTACGCTAAGGGGAGTTGCGTGGTTCTCCCGAGCAACCGCCGTCACTCATACCAATTGTACAATCGTTAGCGAACCCAAAGGTTCTTACTAAAGGGTAAAACCCATATCTGACATCTTGTACAAGTAACATCTGTCCGAAGGACCTTTACAGCTGGTACACATTCCCGTAGTAAATATATTCACTTTCTGTTCATAAAACTTTATCTGACATGTTCATAACTTTCACATATCTTATGCCTTTGTTTACGTATATATGAAAAATATAGTAAACACTTTCCATAAAGATATACCTTGCTTTACTGAAAACATACTAGTACATATATTATGCCTTCGTCTATGTCTATGAAAATATAGTATACGCTTACCAAAAATATATCTTACCTCACTTAAAAATAGCTTGAGTAAATATTATGACTTTGTTAAGTGCGCAGAGAAATGCCCTTGCGTACTTAGCTAAGTACGCAGGTCACTTCTCATGCGTATTTACTAAGTACGCAAGGCTAACACATGCATACTTAGCAAGTACGCAGAAATGGTGATTCTGCGTACTTGTTCAATACAGCAGTGTTCTTGACGGATCTTGAGGAAAATGCTCGAAAAGTGATGGATCTGAGAAATTAATGTTTCCAAAAGCTTAGAAAACATCATCTAACAAACCCTTAGCCTTCCAAACACCAAATGAAGTGATAACAAACTCGATTTCAAGGATTTTAGGTCTGAAAAAAGTACGAACTCGTATGAACACAGATCTGCTCAAAACCCTAAAAAATCGAAACTTGAACACAAATCAATGAACACCGAGGCTCTGATACCAGTTGTAGGTCCCTGGAGCATCGTCGCGCAGCGGAGATAACACGGACATGTTCTGTGATTTGTGTGGGAACAAAGAAAATGAAGCAGAGAAACAAGAACAAAGACAAAAGATAATGAGACGATACGTAATCGATAACATAGAAGTCATCCCGTATTACAGACTACATACCGAAGAAGTACACATCTCTCGTCTACGCTCACGGTCCAGGGGCCGGAGAGCTCATCCCGGACACCTCTCGACCTAGTTCCCGGAAGTTCTGCCTACAAATGAAGGCAAGTCTTCTATTTATAGGGGCAGGAACACTACCTGCTTACTTGGCTAAGTACGCAGGGCATTGGTCATGCGTACTTGCTAAGTACGCAAGGCAAAAGCCTTGCGTACTTATGTCGTACGTAGGACCAACTGGTGAACAAGCTAAGTACGCAGGAACACCCTCCTGCGTACTAGCCTAGTACACCGATACATAGAATTTAATCTATAGTTAGTAAAACATGCTTCTACAGATCTGTTGACCAAATAAACTGCTGTTGAAATAGCCTCTGCCCAGAACATCTTTGGTAACCCAGAGTTAAATAGCATGCACCTCATTTTATCCAATAAAGTTCTATTCATCCTCTCAACTAATCCATTTTGCTGAGGGGTGCCAGGCACTGTTAAATGCCTCTCAATACCCCAATTCTTGCAAAATTGATTAAACAGCCCATTACAAAACTACAAACCATTATCAGTTCTTAACTTCTTGACTCTCCTTTCAGTCTGTGTCTCTACCAAAAGTTTCCATTCCTAATCATATGAGAATTTTATGGACAAATTGATGTATGGGAGGGAAAGTTTATCAATGGAGGAAGTCTTAGCTGCAATGAATTCTAAAGATCTCAAGAAGAGGGGTGAACTTAAAGATGAAGGGACTGATGGGTTGTTTATCAGAGGCAGAACAGAACAAAGGTTCTCAAAGAAAAAGGGTGAACACAAGTCAAAGTCAAAGGCCAAGAGAAGATGTTTTATGTGCAACTCTGAAAAACATTTCAAAAGGGATTGCCCTGAATGGAAGAAGAAAAAGAGTGAAGGAAACAGTTCAAGAAACAAGGGTAATAAATCTCCATAAAATTATTCTGAAGGATATGAAAGTTCTGAAGTATTGATGGTTTCTAAGGCTGAATGCAGTCAAGAATGGGTCATGGACTCTGGGTTTTCCTATCATATGTCTCCTGATAAAGGGTGTTTCAAAGAACTAAGGATGGAAGATCAGGTAGTGTTAACCTGGGAGATGACAGACCTTGCAGTATTAAAGGTATTGGAATTGTGTCTTCTAATCTAAGCAATGGTTCGAAGATTGAATTGCATAGTGTAAGATATATCCCAGAGTTAAGAAGAAACTTGATATCACTTGGTACATTTGAATGTAGTGGGTACCATGTAAGTTTAAGGAATGGTAGAGCTAAAATAGTGAAGGGGTCTTTGACTGTATTGACTGGGACTAGAAGAGGGAACAACATTTATTACTTGGATGGTAGTGTAGAATCTTGTAAAGTGTCACTTATAGAAGACAATGTGGAGTCTAAGGCAATGTTATGGCACAGGAGAATAGGGGCATATTAGTAGCGCTCATGGGCTAAAAGAACTAAACAAACAAGAGTTACTTGGAGATTTAAAAAACTGTGAATTAGAGTTTTGTGAATTTTGTTTATTAGGCAAGTCTCATAGAGTAAGATTCCATAAAGGGTTGCATTCCATAAAGGGGGTTCTGGACTATGTCCATGATGATCTGTGGGGGCCATCTAGGACAAGTCTCTAGGTGGAGCCAGCTATTTCTTGTCAATCATTGATGATTATTCAAGAAGGGTATGGGTGTACTTGTTGAAACCTAAGGATGAGACACTTGTCAAGTTCAAGAAATGTAAAGTTTTGGTAGAGACACAGACTAAAAGGAGAGTCAAGAAGTTAAGAACTGATAATGGTTTAGAGTTTTGTAATGGGCTGTTTAATCAATTTTGCAAGAATTGGGGTATTGAGGGGCCTTTAATAGTGCCTGACACCCCTCAGTAAATGGATTAGTTGAGAGGACGAATAGAACTTTATTGGATAAAATAAGGTGCATGCTATTTAGCTCTGGGTTACCAAAGATGTTCTGGGTTACCAAAGATTATGGCTCTATCTTCCTCATCTAAACTGACCTCAATATTTTCTAAGTCTAGCACTAGTTTGTTGAACTCATCAGTATGGTCCTCAAGGGACTTTCCTGACACCATTTGAAAGGTGTACAATCTCTTCTTGAGATACAGTCTTTTCGCCAAGGACTTTGTCATGTATAGGCTCTCCAACTTTGCCTATACACCTTCTGCCGATGCTTCTTTAGACACCTCCCTGAGTACTCTGTCTCCCAGACTCAATATGATTGCGCTATGCGCCTTCTCTAACGTGTCCTTCTTCTCTTTATCACTCAAGCCTGCTGGTAAATTCACTTCTCCTAGCAACACATCACTGATTCCTTGATGAACCAATAATGCTCTCATTTTGACTCGCCTTAAACTGAAATCATTTCGACCATCGAATTTCTCGAGATCAAACTTCGCATTCACCATGGTTTCCGATAAATCTCTGACTGACTCAACTGATTACTCCGTTCTTGATCGATACGAGCCGAGGCTCTGATACCAATTGTTGATGAAATTAGCGAAATTAATCAATCAATCAACACCAAGAACAATCAACTGTATACAAGATCAATCAACGAAACGATTTAGGCCTTTATTCAATACCAAACGATTACAAGAAAAGAACCATCCAATGCCAAATTGCAATTGAAGATGATGAATTACAGATGAAAGAAAATGAAATGAACTAACTATCCAAAAGAATTGAACATCTCCTTATAACCCCCTAAAACTCGCTAATCAGGTGTTAACCAACATTAACAAACTATCTTACAAACTTGTCACTTTCAGCCCTTCAATTATTGAGTTATTACAAACGCCACCCCGAACTTCAACTTTGCCTTAAGAACATTGACTTTAACTGTAGTTGACTACTGTTGACTATTTGGAATAACCTTTAACATCTAGACGTTGCAAAATCTAACAATTATGTCTCTACTTTTAGTGATTGTCATAAAGTTCTATTTGATAGCAGGCATCATTTTTCTAAGTGTCAGACTAGCAACCCTAGAACTCGACATATTGATTTTGTGGCAAATAATTGACATCCATATAAATTATTTTAGCCTTTTCTATATAGTAAGAGCTACATGAAGAAAAACTCCAGATCCAAAAGTTTCAGCAAAATCAAAGTGTCATCGGAGGTTTTACGTTCGTTTGAGATTAACAATCAAAATGTAGCTATACCTTTTTGCAACAATGAGAAGCCCAATCCGAAGTTGAATCGTAGTTAACCACAACTACAATAGAAAAGTATCTCTTTTACAAAAGTCCAACCGGACATCTATACACATTTCATGGAACATGTGGGATGCAAGTATGCACCACCAATAGTTCAACACAAGAAAAAAAAAAACTTATCATACTTCATTTCAAACGGATAAACTAGCTAACCAGAACTTTGCAAATTCTTCTTTAAGTATCACGCTTTTGATAGATTCCCCCTAAACAACTTTTGAGATATTGTAAACTACCTACTAGAAAACTGGGCATTTGCGACCGCATTTTCGGTCGCAAAACGGTCGCTATTGCCCTGTTGCGACCGTTTTGCGACCGAAAATACGTTAGGAAAAATGCACGTCGCAATTGCCTTGCTGCGACCGAATTGCCACCGCTACTACATTTTGCGACCGAATTTGCAACGATAAAAACCGTCGCAAATTTTGCGACCCTTAAGTTTGCCACCGATTTGCGACCGCTTCAGTTGCCACCGATTTGCCATCGCTTCAGTACTGTGCTATAGAAGTGTACATAATAATCAAAGTAATAGCATGTATGCCATTATTTTGTTATAATAGCAAGAGTTAATGGGACGGGGGGGCAGAGATCTCGGTGTACAATGCCGTACGTTTAAGCTAGTTTTCTACGTTCATCAACATGTTTTAATAAAAAATTCAGTTTTTGTTATGATCTAAGTGTTAAATTGTTTATTTAATCTACATATATATATATGTAATATATCACATACACATATGAATGTAGCGTACTTAAAGTATGTGTATCTTTTGGTAGAGGAATCATGGAAACAAATAGATGGGAGAAATCTTCGGGATAGATGAATAAAAAATGTATGAATTGCCTATTATGCATGACAATGACTAAAAATAAATCAGAATATCTCTAGTTATTTACAATAATGTCATTTACTAATTTAGACAATTGATTAATCATGATCAATAGCTATTAGGAGTTCTTCAAGTTACAACCAAAAATTGATTTTTTATAATCTCTTCCCTACGCACACACACTTACAAAGTTTTCAAGAAATTAATCTCATAATACGAGTTGAAGATCTCTAGTCAATCGTAAAAGGATATGAAGATCCATTCCATAATAATCATGTTTAACGTTTTTGAATAATTGTTGCTTGCGTCTACTAGCCCCACCTGGGATATGTAACATAGTCTGTGTTTTTTGTGTTCTTTCTATTTGTAGTGGGATTTTCATGGGGGTAGAGTCGGGTCGCTTGGGCTTATAGATTACCTACTTGTGTGGCAAAGAATCCAAGTAACGATGATGATACATATTCATGATAAGTCATTTTCAGAGGCCAATGGCGAAAAGCTATGGGGTTGTAAGAAGTAGAAAGGTGATATCAAGCTTTTCGGCCTTCCATTGCAAGTTTTTATTGGTGATTTTAGTATTATCAATATTGTTTGTGTAATTGAATTTACTTTAGACCAAATAAGTAATTAGAATATATATTGATTCGAGTTACGAGGTATGTAGTGCACACTCGATCAAATTTTGGGCACTATGGAACCTCTAAGGTTCTTAAGGAGGCACCGCTCTCTTGGCGAGGACCTAGGTCAATGGGGCAGCCTTTGGGCGTGAAAAATTGCTTGGAAAATGATGATCTGGTATTAGTGGCAACTGATAGCGACATTTACAACTAGTCAGAAGTCGCAACTGACGAGTAATTGCACTAACTGTTGTCTCAGCCGCAACTCAATTAGTGGTAAGGTAACTAGCTAATTAGTTTTCCTACTGACATAACTGTATTGAAAGCAGTTATAACCGCTATGTGTATGTTGTACTCTTTCACGAAGAGTTGCAGCGCTTCACCCTAATTATTGTGATGATTCGACCCGTATATAAAGGAATACATTTGTTCTCTTTAAACAACGAAAAATGAACAACTTCGTTTACAGTCATATTTTGTATTATCCGATTATTATTTCATATACATACGAAATACTTTAATTTGAAAGTGTACACGATTCAGAAAGCTATCCAGGAAATATGAAATTCAAAACCTATAGCTCTCTCATGCTCTATAATACTAGGCCTATGTTTATATACTAAAATTTAAGTGGTCCAGATAAAGAATTTAAATATATGGAAACAGCACTAGTAAATAATAGTTTAAGGATGTGGAAAGAAACCGGGAATATTTGTTATTTGGTACCACAGTTGAAATTCACGTCATCGTAAAAGATCATGCAATGTTGGATCTAATAGCACTTCAAGTTGATAAATGTATTGTCAAACGTCATATTGATCATGCTTTCTAATAAATGTGCGACACTGTGAGCCGCAACTAGTTCATTCATTAAATTCTTAAAAGTTGCCAACTGGGTAAAGAAAATACTGAAACTGGGATAGAAAAAATATTCAAAGAGAACTAAAAACTGTTATCACACATGGTGATATTTATTTAGAGACAGTAGGCTATGAGGAAGATAATATTGTCCACTTCAAAATATGCCTTCAGGAAACTCAAAGTCAGCTTGATGGTTAACACCAATAATTTTGAACTTTGATAATATCAGAAATCTGGAACAACTAATTTTACTTCTAAATAAGAAATGTATAAACTGAAGCATGGCAACTATTTAGCAAATTTTAAATTGCAACATTTATTTGTGTTATTAATATAAACTTCATCTTTTAAAATGACAATTCTTTTGTCCATAAGTTTTAGCAATTAATGTATCTCATGAATATGCATTTTCAGCTATGAAACCATCTACTGAAATGATGTATTCAATGAACACGTCTTTTTTACTAAAACTAAATACTTATTAGTTTTTTTTTAACGGCACCTAATCTACTCCTATTAACTAAATCCATCAAATCTGCACACTGCATGATTCAAACCGTCATTAGTTGATGAGAGAATACACCATTTACGACCAGGATATGCTCCTTAGGACAAATACTTATTTAGTTACTTGTTTGATGATCTTATGTCTTCTGCTGCTAATTAAATACCTTGTTGTGTTAGGGGGGAACCTCACTGAACAGCGGGGGTCTGGGGTAGCGCCCCCTGGTTAGCAAGGTTATAAGGGCGGCAACCCCTAGTGAGGTCCAAGGGGCAACGCCCTTGGCTGGGGTCAGCTTGAAAAAAAATTATTTTTCATGTTTAGTTATGTATATAAAACCGAGTTTGGAAGTGAGAACTGCTGAAGAATGGTCCTCCGGACCAATTTGGTCATGCTAACCAGTTTACTCATCCGGAGGAAAATTGCCTCTTTGGAGTAGATTGCCTTTCTTGAATAGAATGACTTAACAATTATAAATTGATGGTTGTAACGGTTTTCAACTAATAACCGTCATGGCATTCCATTGTTTCTGTTTATCCTATATATGCCCATGAGTTTGGTCTACAGAATATCATATTCTTTTTTGTTTTCTCTCTAAGTCTTATCCGATTGAAAATTCGAAAGTATCATCGAATTGTTTTAATATAAAAGTGAATCACGGTTCTCATAGAAATCCAGGATAGAACAATCTCGAATTTAATAATATATAGACAGAGCAAAGTAAACTGCCAGTTATGTTTCTTTAAATGCAATCCTAACCATTTAAAATATCCTTAACTATCATTTTAGAACATCCTAACCATTTAAAATACAAATTTTCCACAGTTACCTTTTGCTCCTCAAATATGACGTGGATCGATGAGTTTCTAAAATTTGGTATATTTTGATAAATTGTTCGTCGCCTTTTGATTTGTAAGTATATAATGAATAATTCAGCAGCAAATTTCTCACGAATCATTAATGTATTCGAGTTTGTGGCTGACTTATTTTTAACCCAATTTGTTGTTAACTTTCGATGTTTATTTCTTTTGTTATTGAATCATTTCGATTATCAATCTCAAGAAACTGGATGTTGTTGGAGCTTTCCCCATTACGTGGTGTGGATTGTTCGTTTGAAATGATATTAGGGTTTTGTTCGTTTGGCTCAACTTATTGAAGGGATTGGACCTGAAAAGGGATATCAGTGGAGTCATACTTTTAGTTTTAAAAGTCCGTAAATGAGGTTTTGTTTCTGGAAATTTGACATAATCAGTAAATCAATGGAATTTGATTTTGTCATTCTTTAGCAGCCTGGTTGGACTGGGTCTTTATTCTGCATTGTTGGTACATCATATATCTTGATACAACTTTTAGCAGTTTCACTAAAACTTGCTGTTTTGTTAAGCATTCATTTTTTTTATTTAAATTATTGTGGTAATAATATCCCTTTCTAATCAAAATTAACACACTTACTATAAACAAATAAAAAAAAACATAGGAGTGTTTGCTGTCAACCAGCGCGACCCGACCGATCCGTTTCAACCCATTCTTAAAATGACCATTTCAATTTGAACCCTTTTTGACCAAATAATGATAATCTATTAAGGGTGTGACATATTGAAGGATCTTGCTAACAAATAAATGTATGCATTTTAGGGTTCTAGGGTTTCAATTGATCATATACATATTACAAGTCTAGATTGAATTTAGGGTTCTAGGGTTTCAGTTGATTATACATAAATTCCTTAATTGTTGGATTATCAATATGCAGGCTTTTGAAGAAGCAGAGCTGCCTAATCTGAAAGCTGAGAACCTGGCCTCACCCACACCCATTATAAGGATATGATATAGAAGCTATGGAAGAAAGCACCTGACAATCCACTTGACCAGGTAAACGAATGGATTTTTCCTTTTTTTGTTGCTTACTTTTCTCAAGATTTTTTGGATTTTGGTTAATTTCATATATATTTATGTATAGATTATGTAATGAAAGAAATTCTAAGATGTAATTGTCAAAGATTCCTGAGATCATTAAGATTTCATTTGGGTATCATTTAAATCATTGTGAATCACTGGTATAGTAAGCTAGATGTAAAAGAAGATATCTTGCCATCGGAGCTTGACCTCTAATACCCCTTTGGTCCCAGATAATTGAGCCATCTAACTCACAGTTGCATAATTTTGTATGAGTTAAATAATGTTTTCTTCTGATTATTGTTATTGAGTTTGTCAATCAACTGTTAGAATTTTGATATCCATGTACTCATATCTATTAAACTTTCAATTGTAAGATTTTGTGATAATGGTTGGTTGAAATAATTTACTCAATTTTAGTAATTGGTGTGGAAGAATATACTATACTTAAACTCTAAACAAGTCTCACCCTAGTGGCAGATGATACTCAACTTGCTATAAGTCTACAAAATCAAAGCATCTTTTCAAATTACCGAGTACCAGAAATCTCTTTGACCCCCACTTTCCAATCGCAGATTCAATTAGGTTCAATCTCCTCGAACGCCACGGACCACTACTCAATCACAATTCCTTGCCTTCTGTTCGACGATAGTAAGCCACTACCCTTTGGCCGTTTGAGCAGCTCCCCAAATCCCCAATCCAGCATATTCATACAGGTATATTTCTTGCTATTCATGCATTTCTATTTTTCAGGTCGTTTATTTCTGTTCCTGCAGCTCCATGACCTTCTATTTGTTTTTAGACCAGAAACGGGATGGTGGTCTATATCATGGTTATAGCTTATAAGAAGTTAACGCTAGAAGCACTTGTCTTACTAAAGAATTAGGAGCAGAATATATGACTTGGAGCTTCAAGTAATGATGATAATAATCCTTTTACTTTATGAATACATAAATAAAATGCAATCTACTTTTGCAGATATCATTGAACAACACAAGCTTACATAATTCAACATTATTAACTTAACAGGATTCAAAAGAAGGGTTTTTGATGATAAAATCCTTTATTTGTTTGATCACTTCATGTTATGTTTAATATTTATTTTAGTCATTTTGAATGGATGATTATATCATAATAACGAGACATAGGTAGAGTGGTTGGCATATTTGTTTTTAAATAATAATTTCCTCTGTTTTAGCTCAAGAAACCATATCAAAAGAGTTGGTGCAAAACTTGGTAATATCAAATTTAAGATAACCAAAGTTTTCTTTTGAAGTTTCCATAAATATTGCTGATTGTTTGACTTTTGTCAACTAAAATGCATATGTCGTTCAAAGAAAAAATTAATATGCTGATGGTTCTTCGTTTTACAAATTGTTTCTTCTTTTCACTATAAAACCGTGACAATATTTATAATTTTAGATTGTGTTTAGAGATGATTTTGGAACTGCCGGGCGTGGTGGATATTTTGATAAATATGGGTAATTTCTATTATTACTCGTGTTTTATATTAATCAATAGTTATCTGTTACATTTTTTTTTGTTATTTCTTTTTTTTACCCTTTCAAGTATTGAAATCCTTGTGTTCTACATTTTAACAGAATTGTCAGCGACATCATACAGAATCATTTATTCCATAGCATACATTTATGTGTTGTACATCCGTCTTCATCTTGCTTCATGTGTAAAAGGGTTTTGAAGGGAATATTCCTTTTGAGTGTTGACCTGTTCATTTTGTTTCCATTTGGGTGACTTTGTGTGAGTTTTGACCCGTTCAACCTCGTCGATTTCACTGAAATTATAAAAAGGGAAAAAGGAAGGAGTGTTTTAGTTCTTGATTTGATAAAATTATAACGCAACCCACTGGATTGTACTTGACAAATGGAAACCTTGATCTAAATTATAACGGCTGGCGGGATTTGATAAAATCAAGTTTTGGCATAACGATATGTTAATTTAAACATATGTTTCTGTCCCAATTTCAATATCAAATGTTGATTTCATTGCTAAGTTGATTTTGTCATTGATTAGAGTGTATTTGATTAAAAGGAATTAGACAATTAGGATAAATCATAAATTATTTAATATCTGCTCAAATGTTTGCTATATCTATTGATACTTAAAAGGTTGTTTTTATTGTTATACATATAATAAAAGCAAGAGTTTAAGTGTCAATGTGTCATTAGAGTTTTATGATTATCTTGATTCTTGAAATAAGTCCGTTAGCTCCACCCCAATCAGCAAAGCACAACCCAAAGAAATAAAACAAAATAACCCATTAAAAGATATATAAAAAACTAAATATAAAAAGATTGAATTGAATAAAAAAATAATCCTCTTTTTAATAGTGTAGTTCCTATTCTTTTAATTTTCATTCTGTAACGTCGACGTATTAATGATTCTGAATGCATAAAACCCTTTCATTTGTACTTCATCTTTGCTAATACGATTAAGGAACCCGGCCACCGCCGGAGAGATCCACCGACCTTATCTGGTTTTGCTTACATTTCAAAGAAAGACAGTTATTCCATATTAAAAAATACGTCAAAACGTCCCGGCCACCGGACGGGTATAAAACTAGTTACTAGAGTTATTACACAATATTCTCACATATATATTGATTATAAACACCTGAAGGACATACATTAACGAACATGGAAAACAAATGTGATCAAGTTAACTTTATTACATGGTTGATTGCACATTTATATTTCTCTTTTAAATGGTTGTAGCAACGAGTTAATTTCTTTTCCTAAAAGTTGGAAATTATCATGGTAAATGTAAGGAACTTGTAATGTACTTTTGACCGGAAGTTCCTACGAAACTTCCGACCAACACAACAATAATAGGTCAAATATTATGTCTCCGTGTCTACTAGTCCCACTTGGCTATGTCACAGGGTCTATATTTCTTGTGAGATTTTTGTAGGGTCAGGTCGGTTAGGTTTATAGAAGCTTACTTGTGTGGGAAAGAATCTCATTTAATAATAACAGTAATGATGATGGTATTGATTCCTTATAAGTCACTTACAGAGGCCAATTCGAAAAAGTTGTGGGGTTGTAAGAAGTAGAAAGGTGATTGGAACAATCGACAAAAAGAAAAAAATTCAAAATTATGGCCTTCCATTGCAAGTTTTCTAGTGCTCTAAATGTGTTCTAAATTCATAAAAAAAATAATTGGATTTTTTTAACAGAAAATTTTATTTTAATATACTAGCAAGATGCTAGATTACACAAGAGAGCTACAACGAAAAATTAAAACTACACCATAATTCCAATCCAAAAGTTGCGTATTCGTCCTATGTTTAATCCACATAAACGTATGTGTCTTGATCGCTTCCAAAATCACCTCCCGAGTTTGCTATTTTGAGAAAATGTAAGGCCCCAAACTCGGGAGGTCTCACTTGTTGGTTTTACTCATCAACACATAGCACTTAAACATAAGACATTCATTATCACGGAGGAAACGATTTAAAATCTCAACATACGCAGCGGAAACATAACGTGTCTAAACATAACTCGTCAGATACATCTAAAACTTGTCTTAATCAACATAATCAAAAGAAACATAAACGGGATGCCAGATGTTGAATATTCGGGTAACTCTTCTAACCATTCCAAGCATCCACATCCATCTACTGCCACCTACACTTAACTGATATGCATACTAAAAATTAGCAACGCTGAGTGAGTTCTAACGTTCACTTTAAATCATTTATATAAAAGCTTTATTATTACGTACATACTGCCGTTAAGGCAAAACTTTACATACATTACTTTTCAAATCAGTTTAAAACCTATAATTAACCGTCAATTCCTTTACAAAGTACTGCCCTCATGACACTCGGCCATGAACCGACAAGTACCTGGTCAATGCCCCCATGGCCAACGGCCATGAACCGACACTACCGTTTAACCGTCAATTCACTTGTCATAACTGTACCGCTCTCATGGTTTACACCATGAACCGACGAGTACCTGGTCAATGCCCTCATGGCTAGCACCATGAACCGACAATACCGCTTTACGCTAAGGGGAGTTGCGTGGTTCTCCCGAGCAACCGTCGTCACTCATACCAATTGTATAATCGTTAGCGAACCCAAAGGTTCTTACTAATGGGTAAAACCCATATCTGACATCTTGTACAAGTAACATTTGTCCCAAGGACCTTTACTGCTGATACACATTCCCGTAGGAAATCTATTCACTTTCTGTTCATAAAACTTTATCTGACATGTTCATAACTTTCACATATCTTTTGCCTTTGTTTATATATATATGAAAAATATAGTAAACGCTTGCCATAAAGATATATCTTGCTTTACTGAAAACATACTAGTACATATATTATGCCTTTGTCTATGTATATGAAAATATAGTAGACGCTTGCCAAAAATATATCTTACCTCACTTAAAAATAGCTTGAGTAATATTATGACTTTGTTTATGTATATATAAAATATAGTAAACGCTTGCCATAAATAGATATTTACTCTCATCAAAACGTACATTTGCCTCTTTTAAACTTGTCACAAAAACATAATTTTCACTTTATTTATTAATATAAATATGTAATAAACACTATTCACTAAGTATGCACATCACCCCTAAAGCAAGAAAAAAGGGGATTATAACTCACCAGCTATCTTAGCTTGAATGGTCTACCGGATCTCACACAATCTGAATAATCATAACAATTTGACACATGTCAGACTTAACTCGACACTAAACGGTTTCACCATTTCTGGCTAGGTGAACTTAAGGCTAAGTTCCCCTCTTTCTATCCTGGTGAACATACTGACTTCAATATCCTGCTATATATACCCATTGACCTGATCCCTCCGCACTTAGCAAGTGCGTAGGGCCATGTTCTTGCGTACTTGTCAAGTACGCAGACTTTGTTCTTGCGTACTTATCAAGTACGTAGACTTTGTTCTTGCGTACCTATCAAGTACGAAGGACATGCTTGCGGGCTGTCTTCTTCCCCCACAAAACCCTAACTTTTGCATGCAGATCCGACCTCGTCAAGATCCGAACTTTTTACATTCAAAACTTGTGTTTTCTAACCGAGAGTCTAGATCTATACTTTATTTTCGTTTTCAAACGTAAAAATCTAGCCTTTACCCGATTTTATTTCAAAACCCAACACGGTATGAAAAACTTAGATCTAGGAGGGACCGTTACCTGAGATCTAGGAAGGACCGTTACCCTAAAGACTTGCGCCAATGATCCTTGAAGCTCGGATTTAAAAACCGGGACTTTCTCTCTAGGCTTTCTCTAACTTTCTCTCTCTAGGAAAACGAAAATGGCAGCTAGGGGGGGTGGTTGAGAGCTGATCTTGAGGCTTATAAAGGGCCCAACCCTTGCCTTTTTTCGGCCCATACTCGCAACCCAAGCCCGCTCCACATATAAAGGCTTTCTCTAACTATACCGGGTCTAAAACTCGGGATGTTACAGAAACAACCGGGTGTATCAGTTTATAGAATGTTTTACCGACGGAAAATCCGTCGGAAAAGTGACCCACCGACAAAGCCTAGTGGGAATCTTACCCGAAATCCAAAATGGAAGTATTCCGACCAATTTCCAACAGATTATCGGTCAGAAACCTCTCTCTAGACAAACAAGTTGGAATCTTTCTAAAAAAGGATTTGCTGGAGGATTATTGGTGTGATATGATCGAATGAATACTAAAATCGAGCAAAATCGATGACAGTGAGGTGAAATTCAATCCAAAGGATCGAATGAGGTGCAATTCAGTTCAAAGAATTGAATGAAAAACTCATAACAATTGAAGAAATTGAGTGAAGATTGAAAAAAATAAGTGCAGAATCATGAATTTAAGGTATGAATACATTTATGCAATCAAGAGGAATGAGAATCAAGATGAAGATGAATGCAAAATGAGGAAGATAATGATAAAGATCGAGCCGAATCTCTGATACCATGTAGAATTGTAAAGATTCGATTCTCATTCAAAAGTAAAGCTGATTACAAAGGAGATATAAATATAAGAATAACCTAACAAACTAAACAAGAAAACCCTCCAGAACTTGTTATGTTGCATGCTAAGGTGAGTGGCGGCTAGTTGGGTGTCGGAAGAAGTTTGGCTACTAGATGGGTAACGAAAAGGTGGTTTGCCGGCTAGGTGGTTGCCGACTAAGGAAGTTGGCGGCTATGTGCTTGCCGATTAGGCGGGTTGGCGGCTAGGTGCTTGCCGGGTCAAACAAAAAGGTGATACGTGGCGTCTTCTAATTGCTCCATTTGAATATGTTTATTTTGATAAACTTGAAAAGTCAATGTATATTTTGCCACTTTTTTAGTCAAAATACACATTTTGGTGATTTTCTCATAAAAAAATAATTGGATTTTCTTAACGGAAAATTTTATTTTAATAAACTAGCAAGATGCTAGATTACACAAGAGAGCTACAACGAAAAATTAAAACTACACCATAATTCCAATCCAAAAGTTGCATATTCGTCCTATGTTTGATCCACGTAAACGTATGTGTCTTGATCGCTTCCAAAATCACCTCCCGAGTTTGCTACTTTGAGAAACAACCGGGTGTATCAGTATATAGAATGTTTTACCGTCGGAAAAGTGGCCCACCGACAAAGCCTAGCGGGAATCTTACCCGAAATCCAAAGTGGAAGTATTCCGACCAATTTTTGACAGATTATCCGTCGGAAACCTCTCTCTAGACAAACAAGTCGGAATCTTTCTGAAAAAGGCTCTTCCGGAGGACTATTGGTGTGATACGATCGGCGAGTTACCGACGAGCAAGGAATCCGTTGGTAATTTACCGGCAGTGACCAAAATCCAATAAAATGTGGAATTAGACGTATTCCATCCGTTTTTCTTTAGTAAAATGCTTAGACGGATTGGTCCTTCGGTAATATTTGGTCGGTGAAGGCCATGTTTTCTAGTAGTGTTCTTGGCCGCCATCGAACTTGCGTTTAACTTGGGGATGTCGAGTATTGCTGAGACCGATTCATTGATAAATTACAGCAATGCTAACAAGAAAAAATAGAAAGTAAATCAATATATTATCAGCCAATCGAGCAGACTTAGCTATATGGCAAGAAACCAAACAGTGTCGGCATCAAATTGAAATTCAAAATTGGAACTTTGAGTAAGATCTACAATACTAGGCCTATGTTTATATACTTGTTTAGGTGGTCCAGATAAAGAATTTAAATATATGGAAAACAGTTCTAGTAGTTTATATGAAAAATAATGTTAATTATTCCTAGCTTAAGGATGTGGAAAGAACCATGCACGAACATTTGTTATTTTGGTACCACCATAGTTCCGAAGACGATGTTCATAAAAGATTATGCAATGTTGAATCTAATGGCAATTCAAGTTGATACATGTATTGTCAAACATCATATTGCACATAAATGTGCCATACTGTCAGCTGCAACTAGCTCATTTATTAAATTTTTAAAAGGAGCCAACTGGATAAAAAAAATGTATTCAACTGTGGCCGGAGTGAGAGATTTCATTGTACTATGTCGTTTAAGCCAGATGTGAGCATGAAACTGAAATCACTTTTTATGTACTTGTTTTTTATGATTTTTTGATCTCGCTTTTGATTCGTTTCAACTTCGTAATTTAATATTACTTTTGTTTATACTTACTTTTTTTTTCTTTTTCTGAACGGCTTAAATTACTCATTTTTTTTGTCACCAACGGGATTTGAATCCTTGTCGCATGAAAAGGTTAAGCCTTATCCCAACACCTTGATACCGCTAGCCCGCTAGGCGCTAGACCAAAGGCCGTTTGTACTTAGTTATTTAGATTACTGATTATTGGTACCTGATTTTCTTGAAGGTTTTTCAAAGTTGAAGTCTTTTTCAGCTTTTAATGTTATTTATTTCTATCTATTTATATCATTGAAATAACATTATGTTGACATTTATGTAATTCTAGAGTGGACATGGTGGTTAATAGTGATGGTAGATAGCGGGTGTGGATGATGGTGGATTGTTGGTTGTTGATAGTAGGGGTATGCAAAATCAGTTAGGAGTCAGTTTTAACCACTTCTATAATCATAACCGTTTGGTCGGTTATGGCCTTTTCCATAACCCTAACTATAACCGATTGGACCGTTATGACAAAATCAGTTAACCGTCGGTTGTGAGTCGAATTCGGTTAATTTTTCCAAGCTGAAATGGTTCAGTTACGTGATAACTAATTACAATTGTTATTTGATTATTGTTCATGAAAAATACCGCAATGTGTTTTTAGTTTTTAAACTTCATCCTGTGTGTTTGATTATTAATTTTTTTTATGTCATATGAGTAAAAAGAATGTATATAAATCGAATGAAAATTTCAATAATCGATAAACATATCTCCGTAAATATTAAATGTGTTGTTTAAGTAGTTTGTTCGCGAATTTACTTTTCTAAAACGATATCTAATAATTTACTCGTTTAAATATTATAATATAAAATACATATAATGATAATAATATTCATAGTTTATAATTTTGTTTTTTTAGAATTTTTTTTTGATATTTGATAAATTTCAATTACGACTAACAGTTTTTTTTACCATAAATCTATCATACTACTATGTACATAAACAATAGTGAACGGAGAGAAATCACTTACACTTTCTGCATGTATCTTATGGATATGGTTGTATTGGCTTGTTTCGGTTAACGTTCGGTTATGGGATACCCTTAACCATAACCGACTTATCGGTTAATCAGAGAACCTTAACCATAATCGTCGATTAATTTCGATTACCGGGTAATTCGGTTCGGTGGCGGTTCAGTTGTCGGTTAATTTCGCTTAACGGTTAAGATTTGCTCACAAGATTATTCTACCGGATGGTAGGATGCCTACTAGATGGAATAGACTCGTTCCTAGGAAGGCTAATATCTTGTCTTGGCGGGTGATGCAACGCTGAGTGAGTTCTAACGTTTACTTTAAATCGTTTATATAAAAGCTTTATTATTACGTACATACTGCCCTTAAGGCAAAACTTTACATACTTTACTTTTCAAATCAGTTTAAAACATATAATTAACCGTCAATTCCTTTATAATGTACTACCTTCATGACTCTCGGCCATGAACCGACAAGTATCTGGTCAATGTTGTTGTCGTCCAGACGGTCTATAAAATAAACTACTAAACCTAACCTAGACTCCTAAGTAATAAATGAAAAACCTATGAACTAGACCGCACTGACAGGCAAGTGTACCTATCGAGTGTACCACAGCTTAACGGTAAACCGGAATATCGAACCCTAGAGACACTACAATAACAAAACTAGACTCTAACTCAGACTAAAGATTGATGATTGGGGGGTTGACTACACTACTATTTAGACTAAGGAATGCAACAAACTAATGTCGACTCAACTACCAAGACAAGTACTAAGATGAAATCAGAATATGGGAAGAATATCACCTAGGTCGGAATCCTACTTGCAAAGCACAACTTCTATCGGTTATGGAAACTAAGATGGATCTGGGTTTCTAAGGATGACAACTAAAGACCACCTAGTGGATCCCTAATCATTCTCAGGGTGTCACCAACTAAGCTACCTAAAGATGTAATAACTCACTAGATGTTGTATCACTTCTCAGGTATTTCCAACTATGATAAAGTACCCTAATACACAGATTACCTCTAAGTCTCTCCGTCCACCAATACACTCAAAGAATGCACGGGGTAATCTCAAGATAACAACTATGACACGAATGGCAACAACCACTAGACACCTAATACCGGCTTCCTCTCAGACAGCTGACACTCGGATTCCTAATGACGAAGACTAAACGACTAATTCTCACTTCTCGGGTATTGAACTAGGATACACATTCAATACTAATTAACAATCAAAAAAAATTCCTATGGCTAGTCTAGCAAACCACCCTAATCACAAACCCTAAGATCTATGACCACGATACGCTAATCAAACTGGCAGACAACCACATCAATGCAAGAAATTGAAATCAAACACAAGATTCGATCTAAACATGCAATAACATCACAATTATCAACTCAAGATCTTCTACAAAATCATAAACCCATTAATAGAATCCAAAAACTGATAAAAATCAAAGCGTTACTAAGTATTAATCATGTGACCTAGGCAATATCAGAGTTTTATCCTAGGATCATGTTCAAACAACTAAAAAAAGAAGTAGAAACACAAACCATGGTATCAAACACACAAATTAAAGATAAAGTTTCAATCTTGCAAACCTACCGGAATCCAAGGCTTTCACCTTTAGCCTTCAGTCGACTTCCTACTCCTCAAAATCGCACTCAAACCTTCTCTGGACGGCCAAAAGTCAAACTCCTCTCATAATGGGAATCAAAATCTATTTAAATCAAAATTACTGTTTTTTTCCCGGAAAATAGCTCTCTCGCGTACCGCGAAACATTTGGGTTGGGTTTCTCGCGTACCGCGAGGAACAAAATAGTCACGGGCATTTTTGAAGTTCTTCGCGTACCGCGAAAGATTTCTTCTGAGTCTTCACGTACCGCGAAGAGTTGATTTTCTTCATTTTTTCACTTTTGATCTTCGGACTTCTATTTCTTTCTCGATTTCTTCAAGTATTCACTAGTAATCTTTACGAGGACCTGCAAATATACAATAGACTCAAATACAGACTTAAACAAATAGAAACGAACACAAAACTGATCAAAAACTTACAAAACACTAGGAATAAAGACGTCAATTCACTTGTCACAAATGTACCGCCCTCATGGATTACACCATGAACCGACGAGTACCTGGTCAATGCCCTCATGGCTAGCACCATGAACTGATAATACCGCTTTACGCTAAGGGGAGTTGCGTGGTTCTCCCGAGCAACCGCCGTCACTCATACCAATTGTACAATCGTTAGCGAACCCAAAGGTTCTTACTAAAGGGTAAAACCCATATCTGACATCTTGTACAAGTAACATCTGTCCCAAGGACCTTTACAGCCGGTACACATTCCCGTAGTAAATATATTCACTTTCTGTTCATAAAACTTTATCTGACATGTTCATAACTTTCACATATCTTATGCCTTTGTTTACGTATATATGAAAAATATAGTAAACACTTGCCATAAAGATATACCCTGCTTTACTGAAAACATACTAGTACATATATTATGCCTTCGTCTATGTATATGAAAATATAGTATACGCTTACCAAAAATATATCTTACCTCACTTAAAAATAGCTTGAGTAAATATTATGACTCTGTTTATGTATATATTAAACATAGTAAACGCTTGCCATAAATAGATATTTACTCTCATTAAAACGTACATTTTCCTCTTTTAAACTTGTCACAAAAACATAACTTTCACTTTATTTATTAATATAAATATGTAATAAATACTATTCACTAAGTATACACACCACCCGTAAAGCATGCAAAAAGGGGATTAGAACTCACCTGGTATCTTAGCTAGAATGGTGTACCAGATCTTACACAATCTGAATAATCATAACAATTTGACACGTATCAGACTTAACTCGACACTAAACGGTTTCACCATTTCTGGCTAGGTGAACTTAAGGCTATGTTCGCCTCTATCTATCCTAGTGAATATACTGACTTCACAATCCGGCTATATATACCCATAGACCCGCACTTAGCAAGTGCGTAGGGCATTGTTCTTGCGTACTTGTCAGGTACGCAGACTTTGTTCTTGCGTACTTGTCAAGTACGCAGACTTTGTTCTTGCGTACTTATCAAGTACGCTGACTTTGTTCTTGCGTACTTATCAAGAACGCATGACATGCTTGTGGGCTGTCTTCTTCCCCACAAAACCCTAACTTTTGCATGCAGATCCGACCTCGTCAAGATCCGAACTTTTTTCATTCAAAACTTGTGTTTTCTAACCGAGAGTCTAGATCTATACTTTATTTTCATTTTCAAATGTTAAAATCTTGCCTTTACCCTATTTTATTTCAAAACCAACACGGTATGAAAAACTCAGATCTAGGAGTGACCGTTACTTGAAAGCGCTTCTCGTTCGTTGCTAAACGCTCTAAAGATTTGAACCAATGATCCTTGAAGCTCGGATTTGAAAACCGGGACTTTCTCTCTCTAGGCTCTCTTTCACTTTCTCTCTTTAGGAAAACAAAAATGGAAGCTATTGGGGGGGGGGGGGTTGAGAGCTGATCTTCAGGCTTATAAAGGGCCTAACCCTTGCCCTTTTTCGGCCCATACTCGCAAGCCCAAGCCCGCTCCTCATATTCTTGCTAAGTTTTTAATTTTTCGCTAACAATACCATGTCTAAAACTCGAGATGCTACAAGTTTACCCTCCTTACAACAGGCTTCGTCCTCGAAACCTACCATAAGCTATACTGATAGAAAATCACAGAATGGGTGGCATAAACCGTAGCTATGCATGGCAGCTTGGTAATGAAAGCCATCGTGATTAACTACCATTGAGAGTCTAAACGGGGAAATCTCTAACTATAAGGCATCTAGACTAACGGGTGTAACTACTAGTTAGGGAAACAATAACTTGAACTTGTTATAAGAAAACTGGTACCGTACCTTACTGAATCATCTTGTAGACCCTTTCTTTAGCTTTGTTGATGTAGGGTTCCTTCTCTTTACCCTTTCCCTTTCTGGATCCCCCTGCATCCGACTCCTTGGGCTTCCTGCAATCTCGGCTTAAATGTCCCTGATCTCCACAGTTATGGCATCTAGGCCTGTCCAGGCAGTCACACGACTGCTATCCGAACTTGCCACATTTAAAGCATTCCACCTGTCCAAGCTTGCACTCACCCCCATGTCTTCTTCCACACCTACCACATAAACCTTCAGCTTCGACCCTAGCTCTGCTCTCATCAGGACCTTGGAGGTCCTCACCAGTCCGCTTCACTGCTTGTTTCTTGGGCACCTCAGGGATAGCCTCTGCAGAGGTGATGTCATCATACACAACACCGCTCAGAACAACCACCGACTCAAAGGTACTCGGTGTATTGGCCTTGAAAAAGGTATGAATCTTTGGAGGTAACCCCTGAACATAATATTGAATCCTCCTCTCTTCAGCTGTCACAAGATGGGGCACCAGACGTGCCAACACGTTGTACTTAGAAGTATATTGCCGGTGAGTCATGAGTCCGGCTTGAAGAGTCAAGAATTCCTTTTTCCACCTTATGCACCTCGTCTTAGGATAAAACTTTTCAATTACCAATGCTTTCAGTTCATTCCATCTCATCAATCCGACCGCTTGGTCACCCTTAGCCTGTTTCACAGTTTCCCACCAGTGTGCTGCTTCCCCCTTTAATAACTTCGCAGCGAACATGACTGCTTGCTCCGGTCGACATTCACTAAGACGAATGGTCGAATCCATGCTGCTAATCCAATCCAAAGTATCTGCTGCTTCTTTCTCCCTAGTAAGCACGGGTGGATCACAACCCCGAAATGCCTTGTAGTCGCAGCCGCGAGCAGGCGATGCAACATTCTCTATCAGATTTGGTCCTCCCATTGTTGGAAGCACCACCGCGATGGCCTGTACGTCCACCACGTCGTCGTCCTCCACCCCCCTCTAGTTCCTCCACGTCTAGCCATTTCTAACTGAAAGATAGAGAACAAAGGGATTTAATTTCATCATGCTTGGGAATATGTAGAACACAATAACTAAGGTAAGATGTTAATATACACTGACCATCTGCAATTAACCATTACATCACTTCTTGTTTTCTATTTATTCGCTTTCGTGATTCCACTAAAGCCTCTATTCTTATCTTGACACTCTAAAACAATGAAAGAAACTTTACTTACTATACACTTATGGTGCTTTGGCTTGAGTTACCCGTTAATGGCATCCGTTACTTGGTCCCATTTTCAGTTTAAGTCTGGACATCGGGGATGTCCAAATCTCTCAAACTATGGCTCTGATACCAACTTGAAAGTCCCCAAACCCGAGAGGCCTCACTTGTTGGCTTTACTCATATCACATAGCACTTAAACATAAGACATTGATTATCACAGAGGAAACGATTTAAAATCTCAACATACGCAGCGGAAACATAACGTGTCTAAACATAACTCGTCAAATACAACTGAAACTTGCCTTAATCAACATAATCAAAAGAAACATAAACGGGATGCTAGATGCTGAATCTTCGGGTAACCCTTCTAGCCAAGCCAAGCATACACATCTATCTACTGCCACCTACACTTAACTGATGTGCATACTAAAAATCAGCAACGCTGAGTGAGTTCTAACGTTCACTTTAAATCGTTTATATAAAAGCTTTAATATTACGTACACACTGCCGTTAAGGCAAAACTTTACATACTTTACTTTTCAAATCAGTTTAAAACATATAATTAACCGTCAATTCCTTTACAATGTACTGCCCTCAAGACTCTCGGCCATGAACCGACAAGTACCTGGTCAATGCCCACATAGCCAACGACCATGAACCGACACTACCGTTTAACCGTCAATTCACTTGTCACAACTGTACCGTCCTCATGGCTTACACCATGAACCGACGAGTACCTGGTCAATGCCCTCATGGCTAGCTCCATGAACCGACAATACCGCTTTACGCTAAGGGGAGTTGCGTGGTTTTCCCGAGCAACCGCCGTCACTCAGACCAATTGTACAATCGTTAGCGAACCCAAAGGTTCTTACTAATGGGTAAAACCCATATTTGATATCTTGTACAAGTAACATCTGTCCTAAGGACCTTTACAACTGATACACATTCATGTAGGAAATCTATTCACTTTCTGTTCATAAAACTTTATCTGACATGTTCATAACTTTCACATATCTTATGCCTTTGTTTATGTATATATGAAAAATATAGTAAACGCTTCCCATAAAGATATATCTTGCTTTACTAAAAACATACTAGTACATATATTATACCTTTGTCTATGTATATGAAAATATAGTTGACGTTTGCTAAAAATATATCTTACCTCACTTAAAAATAGCTTGAGTAAATATTATGCCTTTTTTATGTATATATAAAATATATTAAACACTTGCCATAAATAGATATTTAGTCTCATCAAAACGTACATTTGCCTCTTTTAAACTTGTCACAAAAACATAACTTTCACTTTATTTATTAATATAACTATATAATAAACACTATTCACTAAGTTTGCACACCACCCGTAAAGCAGGCAAAAAGGGGATTAGAACTTACCTGCTATCTTAGCTAGAATGATCTACCAGATCTCACACAATCTGAACAATCATAACAATTTGACACGTATCAAACTTAACTCGACACTACACGGTTTCACCATTTTGGCTAGGCGAACTTAAGGCTAAGTTCGCCTTTTTCTATCCTGGTGAACATACTGACTTCACTATCCGGCTATATATACCCATAGACCTAATGCCTGCGCACTTAGCAAGTGCGCAGGGCCTTGTTCTTGCGTACTTGTCAAGTACGCAGACTTTATTCTTGCGTACTTATCAAGTACGTAGACTTTGTTCTTGCGTATCTTTCAAGTACGCAGGGCATGCTTGCGGGCTGTCTTCTTCCCCACAAAACCCTAACTTTTGCATGCAGATCCGACCTCATCAAGATCCGAACTTTTTACGTTCAAAACTTGTGTTTTTAACCGAGAGTCTTGATCTATACTTTATTTTCATTTTCAAACGTAAAAATCTAACCTTTACCCGATTTTATTTCAAAACCCAACACGGAATGAAAAACTCAGATCTGGGAGGGACCGTTACCTGAAATCGCTTCTCGTTCGTTTCTAAACGCTCTAAAGACTTGCACCAATGATCCTTGAAGCTCGGATTTGAAAACCGAGACTTTCTCTCTCTAGGCTATCTCTTACTTTCTCTCTCTAGGAAAACAAAAATGGCAGCTAGGGGGGGAGGTTGAGAGCTGATCTTGAGGCTTATAAAGGTCCCAACCCTTGCTCTTTTTCGACCCATACTCGCAAGCCTAAGCCCGCTCCTCATATTCTTGCTAAGTTTTTAATTTTTCGCTAACTATACCGGGTCTAAAACTCGGGATGTTACAAGTCTACCCTCCTTACAACAGGTTTCGTCCTCGAAACCTGCCATAAGCTATACTGATAGCAAATCAAAGAATGGGTGGCATAAACCGTAGCTATGCAAGGCAGCTTGGTCATGAAAGCCATCGTGATTAACTACCACTGAGAGTCTAACCGGGGAAATCTCTAACTATAAGACATCTAGACTAACGGGTGTAACTTCTAGTTAGGGAAACAATAACTTGAACTTGTCATAAGAAAACTGGTAACGTATCTTACTGAGTCATCTGGTAGACCCTTGCTTTAGCTTTGTTGATGTAGGGTTCCTTCTCTTTACCCTTTCCCTTTCCAGATCCCCCTGCATCTGACTCCCTGGGCTTCCTGCAATCTCGGCTTAAATGTCCCTGATCTCCACATTTATGGCATCTAGGCCTGTCCGGGCAGTCACGCGACTGGTGTCCGAACTTGCCACATTTAAAGCATCCCACCTATCCTAACTTGCACTCACCCAATGTCTTATTCCACACTTACCACATAAACCTTCAGCTTTGACCCTAGCTCTCCTCTCATCAGGGCCTTGGAGGTCCTCCCAAGTCCGCTTCACTGCTTCTTTCTTGGGCACCTCAGGGATGGCCTCTGCAAAGGTGATGTCATCATTCACAACACCGCTCAGAACAACCACTGAATCAATGGTACTCGGTGTATTAGCCTTGAAAAAAGTATGAATCTTTGGAGGTAACCCATGAACATAATAATGAATCCTCCTCTCTTCAGTTGTCACAAGATGGGGCACCAGACGTGCCAACTCATTGTACTTAGAAGTATATTGCCGGTGAGTCATGAGTCCGCCTTGCAGAGTCAAGAATTCCTTTTCCACCTTGTGCACCTCGTTCTTAGGACAAAACTTTTCAATTACCAATGCTTTCAGTTCATTCCATCTCATCAATCCGACCGCTTGGTCACCCTTAGCCTGTTTCACAGTTTCCCACCAGTGTGCTGCTTCCCCCTTTAATGACTTCGCAGCAAACATGACTGCTTGCTCCGGTCGATATTCACTAAGACGAATGGTCGACTCCATGCCGTTAATCCATTCCAAAGTATCTGCTGCTTCTTTCTTCCCAGTAAGCACAAGTGGATCACAACCCCAGAATGCCTTGTAGTCGCAGCCGCGAGCAGGAAGTGCGACATTCTCTATCAGATTTGGTTCTCCCATTGTTGGAAGCACAACATACTTGTGTTGGGGTTCTCCTTGGCCTTCCTCAAGGCTTCGTCTAGTATGGCCGATAAGGTTTCCTTCAGCAGTCGGGTAAATTCACGGCCAAGAGCTGCTTGCACAGCCGGATCGAACCAGAATGTCTGATAATCTCCTGCCGCATGCTCAACATTATGCTGACTGACTACCGTATCAGTATGGGTAGTGTGAACACTCCCCTCAATCTCTTGGTTGGTTCTAGCTCCACCGTGGCGGCGTGTACGTCCACCACGTCGTCCTCCTCCACTTCCTCTAGTTCCTTCACGTCTAGTCATTCCTAACTGAAAGATAGAGAACAAAGGGATTTAATTTCATCATGCTAGGGAATATGTAGAACACAATAAGTAAGGTAAGATGTTAATATACACTGTCTATCTGCAATTAATCATTACATCACTTCTTGTTTTCTATTTATTCACTTTCATGATTCCACTAAAGCCTCTATTCTTATCTTGACACTCTAAAACAAGGAAAGAAATTTACTTACTATACACTTCTAGTGCTTTGGCTTGAGTTACCCATTACTGGCATCCGTTACTTGGTCCCATTTTCAGTTTAAGTCTGGACATCGGGGATGTCCAAATCTCTCAAACTATGGCTCTGATACCAACTTGTAAGGCCCCAAACCCGAGAGGCCTCACTTGTTGGTTTTACTCATCAACACATATCACTTAAACATAAGACATTCATTATCACGGAGGAAACGATTTAAAATCTCAACATACGCAGCGGAAACATAACGTGTCTAAACATAACTCGTCAAATACAACTGAAATTTGTCTTAATCAACATAATCAAAAGAAACATAAACGGGATGCTAGATGCTGAATCTTCGGGTAACTCTTCTAGCCAAGCCAAGCATCCACATCCATCTACTGCCACTTAACTGATGTGCATACTAAAAATCAGCAACGCTAAGTGACTTCTAACATTCCATTTAAATCGTTTATATAAAAGGCAAAACTTTACATACTTTACTTTTCAAACCAGTTTAAAAGATATAATTAACCGTCAATTCCTTTACAATGTACTGCCCTCAAGACTTTCGGCCATGAACCGACAAGTACCTGGTCAATGCCCCCATGGCAAACGACCATGAACCGACACTACCGTTTAACCGTCAATTCACTTATCACAACTGTACCGCCCTTATGGCTTACACCATGAACCGACGAGTACCTGGTCAATGCCCTCATGGCTAGCACCATGAACCGACAATACCGCTTTACGCTAAGGGGAGTTGCGTGGTTCTCCCGAGCAACCGCCGTCACTCATACCAATTGTACAATCGTTAGCGAACCCAAAGGTTCTTACTAATGGGTAAAACCCATATCTGACATCTTGTACAAGTAACATCTGTCCCAAGAACCTTTATAACTGATACACATTCCTGTAGGAAATCTATTCACTTTCTGTTCATTAAACTTTATCTGACATGTTCATAACTTTCACATATCTTATGCCTTTGTTTTTGTATATATGAAAAATATAGTAAACGCTAGCCATAAAGATATATCTTGCTTTACTGAAAACTTACTAGTACATATATTATGTCTCTGTCTATGTATATGAAAATATAGAAGACGCTTGCCAAAAATATATCTTACCTCACTTAAAAATAGCTTGAGTAAATATTATGCCTTTGTTTATGTATGTATAAAATATAGTAAACGCTTGCCATAAATAGATATTTACTCTCATCAAAACATACATTTGCCTTTTTTAAACTTGTCACAAAAACATAACTTTCACTTTATTTATTAATATAAATATGTAATAAACACTATTCACTAAGTATGCACACCACCTCTAAATTAGGCAAAAAGGGGATTAGAACACACCTACTGTCTTAGCTGGAATGATCTACCGGATCTCACACAATCTGAACAATCATAGCAATTTGACACGTATCAGACTTAACTCGACACTACACAGTTTCACCATTTTTGGCTAGGCGAACTTAAGGCTAAGTTCGCCTCTTTCTATCCTGGTGAACATACTGACTTCACTATCCGGCTATATATACCCATAGACCTGATGCCTGCGCACTTAGCAAGTGCGCAGGGCCTTGTTCTTGCGTACTTGTCAAGTATGCAGACTTTGTTCTTGCATACTTATCAAGTACGTAGACATTGTTCTTGCGTACCTATGAAGTACGCAGGACATGTTTGCGGGCTGTCTTCTTCCCCACAAAACTCTAACTTTTGCATGCAGATCCGACCTCGTCAAGATCCGAACTTTTTACGTTCAAAACTTGTGTTTTCTAACCGAGAGTCTAGATCTATACTTTATTTTCATTTTCAAACGTAAAAATCTAGCCTTTACTCTATTTTATTTCAAAACCCAACACGGTATGAAAAACTCATATCTAGGAGGGACCGTTACCTGAAATTGCTTCTCGTTCATTGCTAAACGCTCTAAAGACTTGCACCAATGATCCTTGAAGCTCGGATTTGAAAACCGGGACTTTCTCTCTCTAGGCTCTCTCACTTTCTCTTTCTAGGAAAACGAAAATGGTAGCTATGGGGGGGTTGAGAGCTGATCTTGAGGCTTATAAAGGGCCCAACCCTTGCCCTTTTTCGGCCCATACTCGCAAGCCCAAGCCCGCTCCTCATATTCTTGCTAAGTTTTTAGTTTTTCGCTAACTATACTGGGTCTAAAACTCGGGATGTTACAGAAACAACCCGGTGTATCAGTTTATAGAATGTTTTACCGACGGAAAATCCGTCGGAAAATTGGCCCACGACAAAGCCTAGTGGGAATCTTACCCGAAATCCAAAGTGGAAGTGTTCCGACCAATTTCCGACTGATTATCGGTCAGAAACCTCTCTCTAGACAAACAAGTTGGAATCTTTCTAAAAAAGGATTTGCTGGAGGATTATTGGTGTGATATGATCGAATGAATACTGAAATCGGGCAAAATCGATGACGGTGAGGTGAAATTCAATCCAAAGGATCGAATGAGGTAAAATTCAGTTCAAAGAGTTGAATGAAAAACTCATAACATTTGAAGAAATTGAGTGAAGATTGAAAAAAATAAGTGCAGAGTCATGAATTTAAGGTATGAATACATTTATGCAATCAAGTGGAATGAGAATCAAGATGAAGATGAATGCAAAATGAGGAAGATGATGATAAAGATTGAGCCGAATCTCTGATACCATGTACAATTGTAAAGATTCGATTCTCATTCAAAAGTAAAACTTATTACAAAGGAGATATAAATATAAGAATAACCTAACAAACTAAACAAGAAAACCGTCCAGAACTTGTAATGTACTTCCGACCGGAATACGAAACATCTGACTAACACAACAATAGGTCAAATATTATGTTTTCCGCGTCTGCTAGTCCCACCTGGCTATGTCATGGAGTCTATATTTCTTGTGTTCATTATATTTCTAACGGGATTTTGGTGAGGTCATGTTGGTTGGGCTTATATAAGTTTACTTGTGTGGGGATATTTAATAATAACAGTAACGATGATACATATTCCTTATAAGTCACTTACAGAGGCCAATTCAGAAAAGTTGTGGGGTTGTAAGAAGTAGAAAGGTGATTGGAACGATCGACAAAAAGAAAAAAATCAAAATTTTGGCCTTCCGTTGTAAGTTTTCTAGTGCTCTAAAAGTGTTCTAAATTCATAAAAAAAAGAGAAAATCACCAAAATGTACATTTTGAACAAAAAAGTTGGCAAAATGTACATTGAATATTCAAACTTTAAAAAATACCCAAATCTAATTTAAACCAATAGGAAGGTAACACGAAGGCAAAAAAGTTTTTAAAGGCTTCAATTTAGCCGGCCAGGTGTCAACACCGGGGGCCTGCCACATGTATTAACCCGGCTAAATCGTAGCCGTTAAAAAAGTTGCCGGCTAGGTGGGTGCCGGGATGATGTTTGACGGCTAGATGGGTGCCGGCTAGGTGGGTTGCTGGCTAGGGTGTTGCAGGCTAAGGTGATTGGCGGCTAGTTGGGTGCTGGAAGAAGTTTGGCGGCTAGATGGGTGCCGGAGAGGTGGTTTGCCGGCTAGGTGGTTGCCGGCTAAGAAAGTTGGCGGCTATGTGCTTGCCGATTAGGCGGGTTGGCGGCTAGGTGCTTGTCGGGTCAAACAAAAAGGTGATACATGGCGTCTTCTAAGTGCTACATTTGAATATGTTATTTTGATAAACTTGAAAAGTCAATGTACATTTTGCCACTTTTTTTTTTGTCAAAATACACATTTTGGTGATTTTCTCATAAAAAAATAATTGGATTTTTTTAACGGAAAATTTTATTTTAATAAACTACCAAGATGCTAGATCACACAAGAGAGCTACAACGAAAAATTAAAACTACACCATAATTCCAATCCAAAAGTTGCATATTCGTCCTATGTTTGATCCACGTAAACGTATGTGTCTTGATCGCTTCCAAAATCACCTCCCGAGTTTGCTACTTTGAGAAACAACCGGGTGTATCAGTATATAGAATGTTTTACCGACGGAAAATCCGTCGGAAAAGTGGCCCACCGACAAAGCCCAGCGGGAATCGTACCCGAAATCCAAAGTGGAAGTATTCTGACCAATTTTCGACAGATTATCCGTCGGAAACCTCTCTCTAGACAAACAAGTCGGAATCTTTCTGAAAAAGGCTCTGCCGGAGGACTATTGGTGTGATACGATCGGCGAGTTACCGACGAGCAAGGAATCCGTTGGCAATTTACCGACAGTGACCAAAATCCAATAAAATGTGGAATTAGACGGATTCCATCGGTTTTTCTTTAGTAAAATGCTCAGACGGATTGGTCCTTCGGTAATATTTGCGTTTAACTTGGGGATGTCGAGTATTGCTGAGAACGATTCATTGATAAATTACAGCAATGCTAACAATAAAAAATAGAAAGTAAGTCAATATATTATCAGCCAATCGAGCAGACTTAACTATATGGCCAGAAACCAAACAGTGTCGGCATCAAATTGAAATTCAAAATTGGAACGTTGAGTAAGATCTATAATACTAGGCCTATGTTTATATACTTGTTTAAATGGTCCAGATAAAGAATTTAAATATATGGAAAACAGGTCTAGTAATTATATGAAAAATAATGTTAATTATTCCTAGCTTAAGGATGTGGAAAGAACCATGCACGAACATTTGTTATTTTGGTACCACCATAGTTCCGAAGACGATGTTCATAAAAGATTATGCAATGTTGAATCTAATGGCAATTCAAGTTGATACATGTATTGTCAAACATCATATTGCACATAAATGTGCCATACTGTCAGCTGCAACTAGCTCATTCATTAAATTTTTAAAAGGAGCCAACTGGATAAAAAAAATGTATTCAACTGTGGCCGGAGTGAGAGGTTTCATTATACTATGTCGTTTAAGCTAGGTGTGAGCATGAAACTGAAATCACTTTACTTCTTTTTTATGATTTTTTGATCTCGCTTTTGATTCGTTTCAACTTCGTAATTTAATATTACTTTTGTTTATACTTACATTTTTTTTCTTTTTCTGAACGGCTTAAATTACACCTTTTTTTTGTCACCAACGGGATTTGGATCCTCGTCGCATGAAAAGGTTAAGCCTTATCCCAACTCCTTGATACCGCTAGCCCGCTAGGCGCTAGACCAAAGGCCGTTTGTACTTAGTTATTTAGATTACTGATTATTGGTACCTGATTTTCTTGAAGATTTTTCAATGTTGAAGTCTTTTTCAGCTTTTAATGTTATTTATTTCTATCTATTTATATCACTGAAATAACATTATGTTGACATTTATGCAATTCTAGAGTGGACATGGTGGTTAATAGTGATGGTAGATAGCGGGTGTGGTTATGGTGAATTGTTGGTCGTTGATAGTAGGGGTATGCAAAATCGGTTAGGAGTCAGTTTTAACCATTTCTATAATCATAACCGTTTGGTCGGTTATGGCCTCTTCCATAACCCTAACTATAACCTATTGGACCGTTATGGCAAAATCAGTTAACCGTCGGTTGTGAGTCGAATTCGGTTAATTATTCCAATTTGAAATGGTTCAGTTACGTGATAACTAATTACAATTTGTTATTTGATTATTGTTCTTGAAAAATACCGCAATGTGTTTTTTGTTTTTAAACTTCATCCTGTGTGTTTGATTATTAATTTTTTTTTTGTCATATGAGTAAAAAGAATGTACATAAATCGAATGAAAATTTCATTAATGTATAACACATGATAGCAAAACAATTAATAAAACGTGCAAAATCGTAAGGATAAATTATTTTATAAGATGTTTAAATCGATAAACATATGTCCGTAAATATTAAATGTGTTCTTTTCTAAAACGATATCTAATAATATACTCATTTAAATATTACAATATAAAATACATATAATGATAATAATATTCATAGTTTATAATTTTGTTTTTTTAGAAATTTTTTTAGATATTTGATAAATTTCTATTACGACTAACGGTTTTTTTTAACATAAATCTATCATACTACTATGTACATAAACAATAGTGAAAGGAGAGAAATTTCTTATACTTTCTGCATGTATCTTATGGATAGGGTTGTACTGGCTTGTTTCAGTTAACGTTCGGTTATGGGATACCCTTAACCATAACCGACTTATCGGTTAATCAAAGAACCTTAACCATAATCTTCGGTTAATTTCGATTACCGGTTAATTCGGTTATGTGGCGGCTCGGTTCTCGGTTAATTTCGCTTAACGGTTAAGATTTGCTCACAAGATTATTCTACCGGATGGTAGGATGCCTACTAGATGGAATAGACTCATTCCTAGGAAGGCTAATATCTTGTCTAGGCGGGTGATGCTTAATCGTCTTCCCACTATATCTAATCTAATGGATAAAGGTATTGATATTCCCTCGTTATGTCCTTTATGTTTGGAGAAAATGGAAACTGTAGATCATATTTTTGGTGAGTGCTCGGTTGCTGTTAGAATTTGGAGAGCTGTTTGGCATTGGCTGCAAATGGATGCCCCTTTGTCCATGGATCCTGGTTTGACTTTGGCTTTGATTGACTCCGCCAAGTGCAATAAAAAGATGAAGAGTTACTTGAGGCTATCGTCACGACGTCCTGGTGGATGATTTGGAAGTTCAGGAACGAAGTTGGTGTTTCAAAAAGATAATGGCTCGTCTAAAAAGTTTATTATTGATTCTATTGTTAATGTTTCGTTTTTATGGATCTCTAGTAGAAACCAGAAGGCTAATTTTAGAGATGGGTTGAATGGTTACAAAACCCTCTACTGTTTTTCTATTGTTTGGTTGTTTGCTCGTCTAATTTTCTCTAGTCGGGTTTTTTGTTAATATATTTTGCCTTTTTCAAAAAAAAGGTTTGCTCACTCCTAGTTAATAGTGTAGATTGTTGATAGCATAAATGAGTTTTTATCGGTTGGTTTACACGGGTGAATCTGTATAAATCGATCATCGGTTTAGTTTTGCATTCCAAATTTAAAAAAAAAATGGCCAGACGATTTATGAATGTCCAAACTGGATTGTTTGGTTTGGTTTGTAGTTTAGACAAAAAAAAATAAAATAAAATAAAAGATGCATGTCAAAAACCAGGCCTGATCTGTAATATTTATAAAAATAATTAAATTATTTTCTTAGTGAGGTTATCAAGTTTATCTTTATTTTTAATAGGTTATCAAAAGTCTTATGAAAATATTAGAATTTTGAAGTATAAAAGTTTATGTTTGAGTTTTGACAAGAAAAAGTACTATCCATTATTACTTATCTTGAAGTGATTAAATTTAAATAATTATTTGTATTTATTTTTTTTTTTTTTCCGAAAGGCAAATTTTATTTACAAAGAACACCCCTAGCATCCAGCTAGAGATATGAGAAAAAAAACATAACCAAAAAGAAATACATGATTACTTATATTGAAATTGTATCAATTCTTCCATTTTGGTGATTTATGTTTTGATCTATTCTCTTGTTAGCGAGCTTGTTAAGGGCAAACTTATTAAGTTCGTCTGGTCCAGACTAATTTGTTAGTTTTTCTTTTCATTGTATATAAATAGCTATTTGTAATTATTATTTGTGTTATCAATCAAATCATTCAATTTTACCTCAATCAATCTCTCTCATTTTCTTTCTCGCGTTTATCATTCTTGCTTGTTTCTAGTGATCCTTCTCGATATTATAACATGCTATCAGAGCATATAGGCTCGATTATGTGATTTTCTTATCTTATTCAGCACTGGTTCTTCGTTTTTTCTTTCGTTTTCTCATTATTCATGTCGATTGGGGTTCGTTTGATGTTTTGATCCGTTCAAAACTTTCCTTTTATGTTTCTAATCATTCCTACGGTTGGTTTTCTTCATATACGCTTCTGATTTCGAGTTATGATGATTTCTGGATCGTTTTCATGTTTTTCTGTAGTTAAGTTCTCTTTTCAGTAAACTTATTAAGTTCTCTTTTCAGAGAACTTATTAAGTTCTCTTTTCGGAAAACTTGTTCAGTTCGCCCTCCTCTGTCTTCTTTTCTCAGTTTCGTTTCTTCGTTTATACTGTCATGTCTATTACCACTGTTCCGCCTATCATTGTTCCCATAGATTCTTCTAATCCTTTGTTCTTACACTCATCTGAGGCTCTTACTTGTTTCCAAAACTTTTGATGCCTCTGCTTTTGGATCTTGGAAACGTGCCATGTCCATTGCTTTATCTGCTAAGAACAAACTTGGTTTTGTTGATGGAACTATTTTCAGACCTCTTTCCTCTCCTAATCTGGAGCTATGGAAACGATGCAATGATATGGTTATTTCTTGGATCCTCAACACTCTGTCTAGTGATATCAATGAGAGTGTTTTGTATGTTGAGACTGCTCGTCAGCTTTGGAACGAGTTAACTGACCGGTATGGACAGATTAACGGGGCAAAGTATTATTAATTGCAGAAGTCTCTTTTTGATCTATCTCAAGGGAATGATGATATTGCTACTTATTTTACCAAGATCAAGTCTGTTTGGGATGAGCTTAATGCAATCGAACCTATTCCTCCTTGCACCTGTGGTTATTCCAGATTAATGGCTAAACGTGAAGCAGATCAACGATTGATGCAATTTCGGATGGGTCTTAACTCTTGTTATGACATGATTCACGGGAATATTATCATGATAAAGTCTCTTCCCTCAATTAATGAGGCTTATGCCTTTCTTATTCAAGATGAAAAACAGAGGGAGCTTCATTCATCTGCACAGTTTATTCCTCAGAATGCTTCTATGAATGCTTCTGTGCAGGTACCAAAGAGTTCTGGTGCTCGAAAAGATTCTGTTTGTTCTCATTGCAAGAAGCCGGTTCATGATGCCAGCAAATGTTATCACTTAATTGGATTCCCGAAAGATTTCAAATTTACTCGGCCTAAAGCTGTTGCAAATGATGTTTCTGATGCTAGTGTTACTGTTCCTGCTTCTAGTGCACCTACTAGTCTTTCTTTCGAACAGTACAACAATTTTCTGCAACTTTTTCAGTAGAATTCTGGGGTTCAGGGTGGTGTTCCAACTGTTCAACCACTTAGCTTTGCAAATTTTGTAGGTATTATTGCTTGCAATTCGACTACGGTCGATACTACTTGGATCATTGATACCGGTACAAGTAATCACATGTGCTTTGATTTCAATTCACTTTCTGATGTTCAATTGCTTAATTCGCATGTTTATGTTCTTCTTCCAAACGGGCATGTCTTAACTGTTACGCAAGTCGGAACAGTTAATCTCACCAAGACGTTTTCTATCTCTAATGTTTTCTTTGTGCCTCAGTTCAAGCACAATCTTTTATCTATTCCCAAACTTTGTAGGGATACAAAGGGTCTTGTTCAGTTTTCTGAAACTTCTTGTTTCTTGCAGGCCCCTTCATTGAGTAGTCCGTTAATTCTGGGAGATCTTCTCAACGGACTTTATCTTTTGCATCCGAATAAACTTTTCTCTATTACAGTTGATTCCTTTTCTCACTGTAATTCTGTTGTTTCTTTGAAACTTTGGCATACTCGTCTTGGTCATTTACCTTTGTACAAACTTAAACAATTGAATGTTTTTACTGGTGCATATGATTGTTCTATTGATGATTGTTCTGTTTTTCCTAAGGCTAGACATCATAAATTGCCTTTTGCATCTAGTAGTATATCCAGTTCTCAAATGTTTGATCTTATTCATATTGATACGTGGGGATCGTATCTATCTACTACATTTGATTGATATAAATATTTTCTCACCATTATTGATGATTTTACTAGAACTACTTGGACTCGTCTTTTGACAACTAAAGGAAATGCCTTTACTATTCTTCAAGGGTTCATTGAGATGGTTGAGACTCAGTTTAGTACCAAAGTGAAGTGAGTTCGATCTGATAATGCTTTTGAGCTTGGTTCATGTGTTCATCATGCCGAGTATTTTAAACAAAAGGGTATTATTCATCAGACTACTTGTCTTGGGGTTCCTCAACAGAATGGGGAGGGGGAACGTAAACATAAGCATCTTCTCAAAATTGCCCGTGCTCTTATGTTTCAATCCAAGTTACCAATAACTTTTTGTGATAAATGCGTTCTCACTGCTACTCATCTGATTAATATTTTCCCCACACGGGTTCTCAAGGGCAAATCTCCTTCTGAAATGTTTTTTGGTAAAGCTCCATCATACACACATCTTCGTACTTTTGGGTGTTTATGTTATGCTTCTACTTCTACACCCGGAAGAGATAAATTTCAGCCTAGAGCTCAAGCTTGTATTTTTTTTGGATATCCTTTTGGAAAGAAAGGTTACAAGCTTTATAATCTTGACACTCGACAAGTACTTGTTTCTCGGGATGTGACTTTTCTTGAGCACATTTTCCCTTTCTTACACTCTTCGGATTCTTCTTCTTTGTTCCCTTCTCTATATGATCTGTTTGAGGAGACAGATCCAGCTGCTATTCCTCCATCTTCTTCGTTTGCTCATGAAGTTGATTCTTCTCCTCATCCTCCTGTTTCTCCCGTCCCTCCTCCTCCACCTTCGGAGCTCAGGAGATCTTCTCGTTCTTCTATTCCTCTTCTCATCTGCAGGATTATGTTTGTAATTCTGCTTCTTCTGTTGATTCGTCTTGTTTTCATACTTTGTCAAGTGCTTGCCAAGCTTCTTATTTTGTTAATCTTGCTGATCTTTCTCCTGATTCTCAGCAGCTCCTTCTCAATCTTGATTCTGTTGAGGAACCTTCTTCTTATCAGGAAGCTGCTAAACATCCTACTTGGCAAGAGGCTATGACTAAGGAGTTTAATGCCTTGGAATGTAATCAAACTTGGGAGGTTATGCATTTACCTAAGGGTAAAAAGGCCATTAAGTGCAAATGGGTGCATGAAGTCAAGTATAATGCTGATGGCACTGTTGAACATTGCAAAGCCCGTTTGGTTGTTCGTGGTGATACTCAAAAAGCAGGTATTGATTATAATGAGACCTTTTCTCCTGTCGTTAAAATGACTACTATTCGTAGTCTCATTGTTGTTGCCACTAAACGACATTAGGGTTTATATCAATTGGATGTCAATAATGCTTTCTTACATGGGAATCTTGATGAAGACATTTATATGCTTCCTCCTCCTGGAATGCCTTTATCATCTCCTGATCATGTTCTTAAGCTCAAGAAGTCTCTTTATGGTTTGAATCAAGCTTTAAGGCAGTGGTATGGGAAACATTTCTAATGCTCTTAAGACCAAAGGCTATATGCGCTCTCCCAATGATTATTCTTTATTCTCTAAGATGATGGGTGATTCTGTTGTTCATGTGGCTGTCTATGTTGATGACATTCTTCTTACCGGTAGTAATAAACATGAGATGTCTGATTTGAAGGCTTTCTTACATTCCATATTTCAGATCAAGGATCTTGACAGTCTTAACTATTTTCTGGGCATTGAGGTTCTCAAATCTCCCTCTGGTCTTATCATGTCTCAACATAAGTTTGCGAAGGATTTGCTGACTGAGTTTCCTACAGACGATGTTTCTTATGTTTCGTCTCCTTTGCCGTTACATTTACAACTCAAGCTCAATGAAGGTCAAGTTCTTAATGATCCTTTGGCCTATCGTCGCCTTGTTGTTAAACTCAACTATCTCACTCATACTCGGCCTGATCTTGCTTTTGCGGTTTAGTTTCTCAGCCAGTTTATGAGTGATCCGCGTGTTCCTCATTGGGATGCTGCGTGACATACTCTTCGGTATGTCAAAGGTACTTGTTCTCAAGGGTTGTTCTTTAATGATGATCCTGATATGTCTTTGTCTGCTTATTGTGATTCTGATTGGGCGGCTTGCCCTAATACTCCGCGTTCTGTCAGTGGCTATTTCATTTCTCTTGGGGGCAGTCCTATTTCTTGGAAATCCAAGAAACAAGCTACTGTTTCTCTTAGCTCTACTGAGGCTGAATATCGATCCCTTCGCCGTGTCACACAGGAACTTTCTTGGTTGACACGGTTATTTGTGGAGTTTTGGCTTGACAATCTTACTCCCGTTCCTCTCAAATGTGATAGTCAGACGGCTATTCATACTGCTAAGAATCCAGTTTTTCATGAGCGAACTAAGCATATCGAGTTGGATTGTCATTTTGTCCGTGAGAAGCTTCAAGCTGGTTTGATTCTGCTTTCTCACACGCGGACTTCTAATAAACTTGCAGTTTTATTCACTAAGAGTCTGGCTGATCAACCGAATTCTGCTATTATTTCCAAGTTAGGGTTTTATACGCCTCCAACTTGAGGGGGGTGTTAAGGGCGAACTTGTTAAGTTCGCCCAGTCCAGATTAGTTTGTTAGTTTTTCTTTTCATTGTATATAAATAGCTCTTTTTATTCATTATTTGAGTTATCAATCAAATCATTCAATTCAATTTTACCCTCTATCATTCTCTCTCATTTTCTTTCTCTCATTTTCTTTCTCTCGTTTATCATTCTCGCTTGTTTCTAATGATCATTCTCGATATCATAACATCTTTATCCATAGGTACCTAAAAGACTTAATATCTTCCAAAGTTTCCTCCGTCCTCACCGGCTTATTTGAAAAATGAACCTCGTTTCTTGTACGCCAAATGCATCGGCAATCAATTCTAATAATCCCTTATATCTAGCATGTATATTCCATTTATTCAATGCTACAAAAGTCGGCAATTGATCCATCTCTACCCTCTATCCAAAGCTATTGCATTTTAATGGGATCCAGTTGTTCCAATTCATCACAAAAAAGTTACTTGTATCGTCCACCATAGAGATTAACTTTTTGACCGATCTAACCGAGTATTGACCTGAGTTGTCTCAGTTAGATTTCTTATTTACATTATTCAAATTGATGTTTTCTAAATATTTTGTTTGTAATTTTCTCATTATTAAAAATTTAGAACAAAAATGAAAGCACGTTAACTATTTATAAAATTAGCTATTCTTTTTTAGTTTATCTAAGAAAAATATTATTCATCAATATAATAATACTCATTTTTTTTGGTATTTGTTAGTGTTTTTTAGTTTCGTCTAAAATATAATTATTTGCAAAATTTTGGCTCCACATGTTCGATTGAATATACGTAGGAGTAGAAAGTGACACCTAAAGACTAGTGAACCCGAGGGTGGGCATCTTGGGGCTGTAGTTTAACCATCACGAGCCCTACCGGCCACTTTCGCGTTCCTTTCGGTTCCCATCATTCCTTGTTGGCTCGCTTCTAACCATTAATAAGTATTATAAGAACGATCTATAATTATGTTAAAATCTAATCATTAAGGAAAAAAACTAATATTTTGAATATATACCAACTCACTCGATACATTTTGTTGGTTGATAAGAAACGTCCATGGACGGGTCGGGGAGGGGGCCTCAATGTTTATTTGTCATTGCTTATTACGTAGGCCCGATGTTCAATAATTGTGATTGGGCTGGCCCAGAATCATGTGGGTTTTATTCATGAAAATCGTAACAATGGGTCGAATCGACACTCGACGTCGACCATAGCAGTCTCTTCTATTCATCGGCAATTTTTCACTTTTCGGTATTTTGCATCCATAAATGATATATATATAGGGGAATGATAATAAGAAAACTCATTGTTCATAAGAAAATCAAAAAACTATTTATTAAAGGTAAAAAGAATAATAAAAAAATCATAACTCAAAATATAAATCAAAAACTAAAAAACCGCTTCGAATACCTTGTTCCCCACGTCGTCCTCTTTCAAAAAAAAATCAGGGTTTTGCTACATATGTGTAGCATAGTTAGCTTTTGTGGGTGGTTTTTTGGGTTTCATTTAGCTTTTAGGTTAGATTTTTTTAGGGGGAGGGGGGTGGGGTGGAGGGTTTAGGTTTTTGGGTAGGGGTTAGGCTTTTGCTTTTACTACACATATGCAGCTTATTTAATGAGAAATTTTTTGGTTTCTCATAAAAATGAGCTTTCTAAGGAACTCACCTCTCTATATATATATTATATATATATATATATATATATATATATATATATATATATATATATAGGAATGTTCCACTAATAAGTAGTTTTTCGTAAAAAAAAAGGGTCAAACGAACTCCAATTGAGCTCTCCAGCGACGTTAGAACCGTCTCATCAAACTCTAACCTGCCTCCAGAAACCTAAATCCCCCTACACCTGCACCCCCAAAAACCTAAACCCCACTCCAACCCCACCCCGAAAAGCCTAAAACATCCACCCCCACCCACCCAAAAACCTAACCCCCCCACCCCTTAAAAACCTAAACCCACCCCCACCAAAAAAAAATCTTAAACCCTAAAAGCTAAACCTTATGGCTAAAACCCTACAATTCAACTCTAAAAATTAAATCTTAAAAGTTAAACCCTAAAATCTAACATGGTAGAGTTCGACGATACGGTTCCAACGTCGTTGAAATGAGCTCAATCGGAGTTCGTTTGATATCGTTTCTTAAGGTTTTTGTCATTTCTTAGGTTTATTAGCGAAAAATCACTTCTTATTTGAACCTCCCCCTATATATATAGGGGACGGTTCCACTAAGAAGTGGTTTTTCGGTAAGAAATCCTAAGAAGTTGGTCAAACGAACTCCGATTGAGATCATTCCAGCGGCGTTGGAACCGTATCATCGAACCCTAGCCCGCCCCCAAAAACCTAAACCCCCTCCACCCACACCCCCAAAAACCTAAACCCTCCTCCAACTCCACCCTGAAAAGCCTAAAACACCCACCCCCACCACCCAAAAACCTAAACCCCCCACCCCCCCTAAAAAAAACCTAAACCCACCCCACCCATCCCCAAAAACCTAAACCCCCCAAAAAGAACCTAAACCCTAAGGCTAAAACCCAAAAATTCAACCCTAAAATCTAAACTTTAAAAGTTAAGATGGTAGAGTTCGACGAGACGGTTCCAACGCCACTGAAATGAGCTCAATCGAAGTTCGTTTGATATCGTTTTCTTAAGGTTTTTGTCATTTCTTAGGTTTATTAGCGAAAAACCACTTAGGTTTCTTAGCGAAAAACCACTTCTTATATATATATATATATATATATATATATATATATATATATATATATATATATATATATATATATATATATATATATATATATATATATGGAATGAATAATTTGAGAACTGCTAAATATTTTGAGAACTCGCGAGAACTAGTCAAAAAATCAATCAAAACCATTTTTTGTTTATACTACCTTTATTACTAGAATACAACATAAAAAATAAATTTATATATGTAAATTTACTTGTATTCATATTTTAAATAATATATACACATGTGTAAGTATTTACCATTTGCACATGTGTATAAATTCTTTTTAAGAATAATTTAGAGAGAAGAGATGTATTAATTGGAGAGATATTTTAATAATAAAGATAGTGAAAACAAAAAAATGGTTTTAATTGGTTTTTTGACGAGTTCTTAAAACATTTAGAGTTTTCATTTGAACCTAACCATATATATATATATATATATATATATATATATATATATATATATATATATATATATATATATATATATAGTATGGGGTTATGTTAGAAAGTGAAAAAAGTGTAGGAATGATTTTTAGCTATTAATCTTGGAGATGGATGGTTCTTAACATGCCACATAAAATGGGAGGGAATTTAAATGCTGGAAGGGTATAATAGTAATTGCGTACAAGAGAGAGAAATAACATACACATGTACCTTCCACCCCCATTTTTTAAACGTTTATATATTTTTTATACGCATTATTTTTTTTTAAATTATACCATAAAATCGAGCGTTTTTTTATCTTTAAAACGAGTATGGTCTTGCTATATTTAAAAAAAAATCACTGAACTGGGTTTGTACGTTTTTAAAAGCGTTTTCATGACGTTTTTTCAATACGTTTTTCATTGAGTTTTTTAATAACGTTTTTTTAATGGCGTTTTTATAACTTTTTTCACTGCGTTTTTCATGAACTTTTTTCACTGTGTTTTTTCATAACGCTTTTTTCATGGCGTTTTTTCAAGACGTTTTTCATTGTGTTTTTTCATAACGTTTTTTTATGGTGTTTTTTTCATTGCGTTTTTAATGCTTTTTTATGACTTTTTTCACTGCGTTTTTTATGGACTTTTTTCACTGTTTTTTTTATGACGCTTTTTTCATGTCGCTTTTTTCAAAACGTTTTTCATTGTGTTTTTTCATAACGTTTTTTATGACTTTTTTGCACTGCGTTTTTTTATGAATTTTTTCACTGCTTTTTTCATGGAATTTTTTCACTGCGTTTTTTCACGACGTTTTCTTCATGTTGTCTTTTTCATTGAGTTTTCTGGTGTTTTTGATCAACGATCGTGCGGAAAACAGAAAAACGCATGTTTCAGATTCTCCAACACAATCGTGGAATCGATATCTTTGTGTGTTCAGCTCTAGGAACACAAGAGTTGCAGGAGCTCGTACGCAGTATGATGTTTTATGGTGATTTTTTTATGCATTTACCATTATGGTTTTAGGTGTTTTCTGTATGGTGTCTTCTTTTATAGTATTTTTGAACTAGGCGTGTTATGGTGTTTTTAAACTGGGCAACTTTATAGTGTGTTTTGAACTATGATTGTGCAGAAAACAGAAAATGCGTTTTATGGTGTTTTTTGATGCAATTACCATTATGGTTTTAAGTGTTTTCTTTATGGTGTCTTCTTTTATAGTGTTTTTGAACTAGACGTATTATGGTGTTTTTAAACTAGGCAACTTTATGGTGTGTTTTGAATTGTGATTTTGCAGAAAACAGAAAATGCGTTTTTCAGATTCTCCAACACCTCCGAGGAATCGTTATCTTTGGTGTTCAGCTCTATGAACGCGAGAGTTGCAGGAGCTCGTACGCGATCAAGCAGAAAACAGAAAACGCATTTTTGGACGCCATTACCACAATGGTTTTAGGTGTTTTATTTATGGTGTTTTTCTTTTCCGGATGAAACAAGCTCTTTATAAAAATTTCATAAACTCCTCCGGTTCAAAAACATCAAAAACTTGCCCAGTTCTAAAACACCATAACACACTCACTTCAAAAACACCATAAAATGTCGAGTTTAAATTTTTTTTATGAATTTGTTTTTGAATTCATTACGTTTTTTTATGGTATTTGTAAGTCGTTTTTATGATGTTTTATAAAGTTTGTACAACGTAGTGCAAAAACACCATGAATAAAAAACCTCACTTAACACGTAAATTTTTTTAAAAAAATTTTATATAACAATATTGTACTCATATTAAAGATAAAAAAACGCTCGTTATTATAGTGTAATTTTTTTATATAATAACGCATTAAAAAGTTATGAACGTTTAAAAAATATGGGGGAATATGCATGTGACTTGCATGTGCATATTTTGAGTATTTTAAAAATCAAGCATATGTTTCTTTCATGATTTTGCCCTTCCCCCTTGGTCCCCTCCTTGTACACATGTCATTCTATGGTGGCTTCCTAGACTTTTTAGCCTTCTTAGAATATCCTTTATATATATATATATATGTATATATAGAGAGAGAGAGAGAGGAGGGTTCCCCTACAAAGTGATTTTTGCCTAAAAAGCCTAGGAAGCCATCTCAATCGTTCATTTTATTGATTCATGGTTGAGATCAATTTAAAAGTTTGATGTTGATTTGCTATTATTACTAAAGGCAATCTAGACTTTTTGTAATTAATTATACCTAAATTAACTTTTCAAGTCCCTTAAAAAACGTTAATCATTAAACACATTAATTTTCTCTCTCTAATTCCTATAATTGATATACGCAAACCACAATACTGGTTTCAAAAAATCTATGTTACAAAAAATAAGATAAATGTAACCCAACCAGCACACAATTTATTTAAACATCCCAACACACGTTAAATAGCACACAAGCATTTAAACAGCACATCACACAAAAAAAGATAAATGTAACACAACCTCAACATTCTTTCAGCCTCTGTTAAACAGCACACAAACATTTAAACAACACAACACACGTGGTATGTGATGTTTGATGAAATAAACATCATATGCGATTATTTATGGAACAAATCAACACACCTATTAAAACAGCACAAGCACAAGTGGTATGTGCTGTTTAATGAAAAAACATCATATGCAATTATTTATGGAACAAATCAACACACTGTATACAAATCAGTACACACAGATGATACATCGTGTGTCATTGAGTACCCAGTCCAGTTTCAAATTTCATAAAAAAACTTAAATACACAGTGTATACAAATCAGTACATAATCAAACATCCTAATATAAATAAGTACAATCAGAATATTTGAACAAAACATTACCTTCGATCCTTTCTTCATTGGAATCGCTACCCATTGAATCTATGAAAGTATGAACCAAACCGTATGGAAGAAACACGTTCATTTAGTCAAAACCAATTAAATTAATATGCAAATTAACTTACCATGATTATAAGATTTACCATAAGTAAATTATGAAAAAAATACCAAAGTATCTTTTATAAATAAATCCATCAAATGCCATATGTCACTCCCACATTATTTTCTACACTTTTTAGGCAAAAGATACTTTGTACTTGAACCCTCCTCTATATATATATATATATGGGAATCATCATAAGAAAATTCATTGTTCATGAGAAAACCAAAAAAACTATTTATTAAAGGTAAAAAAAATAAAAAAATCATAACTCAAAATATAAATCAAAAACTAAAAATATAAATCATAACTCAAAAAAAAAATATATATATATATATATATATATATATATATATATATGGGGTTTAGGTTTTTGGGTAGGAGTGGGGTGGAGGGTTTAAGTTTTTGGGTGGGGGTGGGGTGGAGGGTTTATGTTTTTGGGTGGGGGTTAGGTTTTTGGGTGTACTACATATGAATCACATTTAATGACGAGTTTTTTGGTTTTCTCATAAAAATGAGTTTTCTATTGAACTCACCCCTATATATATATGTGTATATATATATATATGTTTATATATATATATGTATATATATATATATATGTATGTATGAGAGAGATCAAGAGAAAACCACAAATTTGGGCGAAAACCGAGAAAACAACAAAAACAATGTATAATACTATGGGTTACGTATACGTAACCGCAATTTTTTTTGAATTTTTTTGTTTTCTGTTTACGTATACGTAACACTATTGGTTACGTATACGTAAGCCATTATTTAAATGATTTGTTGGTAAAAATTTATAATATTACATTGATACTCTTATAAAAAAATAAATATAAAATATTATTATATTATTGGTTAAAATTGGTTTTTTAGTGGTTTTCTCGGTTTTCACCTAACTATTGGTTTTCTCTGTAACCCACCCGTATATATATATATATATATATATATATATATATATATATATATATATATATATATATATATATATATATATATAGGGTTAGGTTCATGACATAACTCATTTTAATAAGAGTACTAGAGAACCACTAAAAAGAGAAGGGATGAAATTTTGAAGAGGAAGGGTAAATTGAAACTTAAAATATATAAATTTTTAAACACTTCTATCTATGCATACGTTATTATTATTATTTTAAAAGTGCACCATTAAATCAAGAATTTCTTTATCTTTTATTTGAGTATAAATAACGTTATAAAAAATAAGAATTAACTCATTTTTTTTCTTCTTATTTTTAATACTGTATATGTGTAGTAGCACCCCAAAAACCTAAACCCCACACCCCACCCACCCCCACCCCACCCCACCACCAAAAAACCTAACCCCCCCCACCACCCCCACCCAAAAACCTAAACCCCCCACTCCCACCCCTCAAAATCTAACCACCACCCACCCCCACCAAAAAACCTAAACCCACCCATCCCCACCCCTACCCTCAAAAACCTAAACCTAAAAGCTAAACCCAAAAACATAACCATAAAAACTGAACTAAACCCTAAAGGGAAACATGGTCTCCGAACCGCTATTTTAGTTTTTGATTTATATTTTTAGTTATGATTTTTTTTGAATTTTTTTTATTTAATGAGTAGTTCTCTTATTAAAATAAGTTTTCTCGTGAACTTCTCTCTCTCTCTCTCTATATATATATATATATATATATTGGGGGAGAATCAAATAAGAAGTAGTTTTTAGCTGAGAAATCTAAGAAATGACAAAAACCTTAAGAAACGATTTCAAACGAACTCCGATTTAGCTAATTTCAGCGGCGTTGCAACTGTCTCGTCGAACTCAACCATCTTAGCTTTTAGGGTTTAGCTTTTAAGGTTTAGATTTTACGTTTGAATTTTAGGATTTTAGCCTTATGGTTTAGCCTTAGGGTTTTGTTTTTAGGGTTTAGATTTTACGATTTAAGTTATTTTTTTCGGGGTGAGGGTGGGGTGTTTAGGTTTTTGGGGGTGGGTGGGGGTGGGTGTGGGTTTAGGTTTTTGCGGGGGGTGGGGGGTTTAGGATTTTGGGGGGGGGGGGGTGGGGGTGATGGTTTTAGGCTTTTCGGGGTAGGGTTGGAGGAGGGGGGGTTTAGGTTTTTGGGGGTGCGGGTGGAGGGGGTTTAGGTTTTTGGGTCCGGGTTAGGGTTTGATGTGACGGTTCCAACGCCGCTGGAATAAGCTCAATTTGACCCACTTCTTAAACAATGTGTAATACTATGGCTTACATATACGTAGCCGCATTTTTTTTTGATTTTTTTTTTCAGTTTACATATACGTAACACTATGGGTTACGTATATGTAAACCAATATTTAAATAATTTTTTGGTAAAAATTTTTAATATTACATTGATACTCTTATAAAAAAAATTATTATTATATTATTGGTTAAAATTGATTTTTTTAATGGTTTTCTCGGTTTTCGCTTAACTATTGGTTTTCTCTGGAAACCAACCCTATATATAAACATATATATATATATATACATATATATATATATATATATATATATATATATATATTGGGGAGGGATATTCTAAGAAGAGAAAAAAGTGTAGGAAGCCACCATGAAGTGACATGTGTCCAAGAAGGGGAACAAGGGGGAAGGGCAAAATCGTGAGAAAATATGCGATTGATTTTTCAAATGCACAAAATATGCGATTGATTTTTCAAATGCACAAAATATGCACATGCAAGTCACATGCATATTCCCTTATATTTTTTAAACGTTCATAAATTTTTAATGAGTTATTATTTAAAAAAAAATTACACCATAATAACGAGCATTTTTTTCTTTAATATTAGTACACTATTGTTATATAAAATTAAAAAAAAATTACGTGTCAAGTGGAGTTTTTTATTCATAGTGTTTTTGCAATAGATTGTACAAAATCTATAAAAACATCATAAAAAACGACGTACAAATACCATAAAAATGTCATAAATTAAGAAAAATCATAAAAAAACATTTAAACTGAACATTTTATAGTGTTTTTGAAGTGAACGTGTTATGGTGTTTTTAGAACTGACCAAGTTTTTGGTGTTTTTAAACCAGAGGAATTTATGATATTTTTAAAAAAGCTTGTTTCATCTGGAAAAACCATTACGGTAATGTCGTCTAGAAATGCGTTTTCTGTTTTCTGCTTGATCGCGTACGAACTGCTGCAACTCTCGCATTCATAGAGCCGAACACCAAAGATAACGATTACTCGGAGGTGTTGGAGAATATGAAAAACGCATTTTCAGTTTTCTACACAATCACAGTTCAAAACACACCATAAAGTTGCCTAGTTTAAAAACACAATAATACACCCAGTTCAAAAACACTATAAAAGAAGACAACATAAAGAAAACACCTAAAACCATAATGGTAATTGCATAAAAAAAACCATAAAAACGCATTTTCTGTTTTCTGCACAATCACAGTTCAAAACACACCATAAAAGTTTCCCAGTTTATAAACACCATAACATGCCCAGTTTCACATACGTTGTTCCTGTTTTTCCGCACGATCGGTGATAAAAAACACTAGAAAACTCTATGAAAAAGAGCTTGCACAGTTCAAAACACACCATAAAGTTGCTCAGTTTAAAAACACCATAAAACACATTTTCTGTTTTCTGCACAATCACAGTTCAAAACACACAACAAAGTTGCCCAGTTTAAAAACACCATAACACGCCTAGTTTCACATGCGTTTTTCTGTTTTTCACACGATCAATTATCAAAAACACTAGAAAACTCTATGAAAAAGACACCATGAAAAAAACGTCATGAAAAAACGCAGTGAAAAACGTCCATGAAAAACGCAGTGAAAAAAGTCATAAAAAAACGCAGTAAAAAAACATCATGAAAAAGTCTTGAAAAAACGCCATGAAAAAGACACCATGAAAAAAATATCATGAAAAAATGCAGTGAAAAACGTCCATAAAAAACGCAGTGAAAAAGTCATAAAAAACGACATGAAAAAACGCAGTGCAAAAACATCATAAAATAACGTTATGAAAAAGACTAGAAAAAACGCCATGAAAAAAAACGTCATGAAAAAACACAGTAAAAAAAGTCTTGAAAAAACGACATGAAAATGCTGTTAAAAACGTACAAACCCAGTTCAGCGATTTTTTTTTTTTTAAATATAACAAGACAATACTCGTTTTAAAGATAAAAAAACGCTTAATATTATGGTATATTTTAAAAAAAAAAATAATGACGTACAGAAAAGATATAAACATTTAAAAATGAGGGTGGAAAATGCATGTGACTTGCATGTGTATGTTATTTCTCTCTTTTGGAAGCAATTACTATTATACCTTTCAAGGCTTAAAATCCCTTCATTTTTACGTGATTTTCTTAGAAACCCTCCATCTCCAAGATCAAGAGTTCAAAATCCTTTCTAGACTTTTTTTCCTTTCTAGTGGAACCCTATAATATATATATATATATATATATGGGAGAGTTATTCTACAAAGTCTAAAAACTGTAAAAAGTGTAAAAAGTCTTTTAAAAACCCCACCACCACCCTTCAAAAACCAAAAACCACCACCCCAAAAAAACCTAAATCCTAACAAAAAAATCTTAAAAGGCGAAAAAAGTCGTCTTAAAACACCCCCAAAAGCTTAAAACCCTAACCCAACCCCCCCAAAAACCTAACCCCCACCCCACCCTCACCCCCAAAAACCTAACCCCTACCTCCCCCACCCCCAAAAACCTAAAACCCCCACCCCTAAAAGCCTAAATCTTAAAAGCTAAACGTTAAGACAAAAACTAAACCCTAAAAGATAAACTGTAGGTCCCGGGAGCCTCGTCGCGCAGCGGAAATACACGATCTGTTCTGTGATTTGTGTGGGAACAAAGAGAACGAAGCAGATAAACAAGAACAAAGACAAAAGATAATGAAACGAAACGTAATCCATAACATAAAAGTCATCCCGTATTACAGACTACATACCGAAGGAACACACATCTCTCATCTAAGCTCACGGTCCAGGGGTCGGGAGAGCTCTTCCCGACCCGGACTCCTCTCAACCTTGTTTTAGAAGTTCCACCTACAAATGAAGGCAAGTCTTCTATTTATAGGGGAAGGAACACTACCTGCGTACTTGACAAGTATGCAAGGCAAAAGCCTTGCGTACTTACTAAGTACGCAAGGCAAAAGCCTTGCGTACTTACTAAGTACGCATGGTTTGGTCATGTGTACTTGGCAAGTACGCAAGGCAAAATCCTTGCGTACTTACTAAGTACGCAGGACCAAACTAGTGTGCGGGCTAAGTATTCAGGAACACCCTCCTACATACTAGCCACGTACACCGATACATAGAATTTAATCTATAGTTACAAAACATGCTTCTACAAACTCCCTCTTAACTATAGCATCAAATTCTATCTATCACTAACACTGATAATCATCAGTTTACAAAGAATGTCCTAACAGACTCCCTCTAAACTAATGACATCACGTGTCTTCTGGCGAGACTTGATCTTCTGGCATTCCACTTGAGATCTTCAAATCTTCAAACTTCATTCTTCAGTTGCCGAGTGATGGCAAACCCGACTCCCTCATAACTGTAGCTTTCATTGTAGACCAAACCAAGTGCTTCAATAAGAACCAACTAACCCAACACAACTCATTGTAGTTCATCCTCTCAGCAGTAGCAACCTCCACCCTGACTTAGGACTCTGAGTCTGACAATGTCTTCCTAACCAGGTAACAATAGTAGAATAAGACAACTCCAAATCAGCTGGCATATGATAGAGAGTTTGAGTTTCCAATAACCTGCATCAAACTAATCAGCTCCCATAGGAATTCCAGTAAGATAAACTTAAGTCTTCAACCAGATGTGTCCAACTCTATCCTGTATCTTCACGAGTCAACCAAATTCCCGAAGATGTTCATTTCCAATATCCCCTTTCAGTTTAAGCTCCATCTGACTAGACCAGAAACAAGGGTATGTTTCCTATCCCATCGGCCAATGATAAAAGGTTCCATCTTCAACTAATAATCCAACGAATATCCAGCTTCATCTTGAAGACACACGATAGAATCAAACACGAAAAATATAGTTTACACGAGAAATCAAGGTTGAGATCCATGTTACGTCAAAGAGGTATATATATAGGAAGTACCAACGGCTTTTCCACCACCTCTTTAATGTCTCATGAATACTAGATTTTATCCCCCTCATTTCTCTGTAAACTATGACCAGCTTCATCACCACTTCACTCAAATCCTCAAAAAGCACAACTAGCCAAGTCGAGGATTTTATTCTTTTATTCCTTTGCAAAGATCCAAAACAGCAAATCCTTGGGTTCAAGATGTTCCAGTATTCATCCCCTATTAAAGAAGTAACCCGGATACTCGTAGCCTACATATTCAGGTTTGAATACCTAAACAAGATGATTCTTTTTCCGAAAGACCCAAAGCAGCCACATCTTCACAAATAGAACGAGACATTTAGCCGATGACGACCCAATTGCTCCCATTAGTTCAGCATTCATACCCTATTAAATAAGTATCCCGGATACTTGTAGCCTACATTTTCAGGTATGGACCCTTAAACAATGTATGCCAAGTGGTATCATCCAACAAAAATCTCGTCCGTGTTTCGCCAAGCCACATTGTATACAAATTCTGGTCCGGAAAAACCAAAATTACTATCTTCTCAAGAATGGGCCGAAACACGCGTATAAATTATCACACAATTTTTTTTTAATCCCAAAGGCTAGTCCATGCGTACTTAGCAAATACGCATATGTAGGGTGTTGCTGCGTATTTAGTAAGTTCGCAAAGCCAAGTACTCATGCGTACTTGTTAAGTGCGCAGAGAAATGCTCTTGCGTACTTAGCTAAGTACGTAGGTCACTTCTCAAGCGTACTTACTAAGTACGCAGGGCTAACCCATGCGTACTTAGCAAATACGCAGAAAAGGTGATTCTGCGTACTTGTTCAGTACATCCGTGTTCTTGACGGATCTTGAGGAGTATGCTCGAAAAGTGACGGATCTGAGAAATTAATGCTTCCAAAAGCTTCGAAAACATCATCTAACAAACCCTTAGCCTTCCAAACACCAAATGAAGTGATAATAAACTTGATTTTAAGGATTTTAGGTTACGAACACGTTTTTGCTCAAAACCCTAAAAAATTGAAACCGGAACACAATCAACGAACACCGAGGCTCTGATACCAGTTGTAGGTCCCGGGAGCCTCGTCGCGCAGCGAAAATACACGATCTGTTCTGATTTGTGTGGGAACAAAGAGAACGAAGCAGATAAACAAGAACAAAGACAAAAGATAATGAAACGAAACGTAATCCATAACATAGAAGTCATCCCGTATTACAGACTACATACCGAAGGAACACACATCTCTCATATAAGCTCGCGGTCCAGGGGTCGGGAGAGCTCTTCCCGACCCGGACACCTCTCAACCTTGTTCCAGAAGTTCCACCTACAAATGAAGGCAAGTCTTCTATTTATAGGGGAAGGAACACTACCTGCGTACTTACTAAGTACGTATGGTTTGGTCATGCGTACTTGGCAAGTACGCAAGGCAAAAGCCTTGCGTACTTACTAAGTACGTAGGACCAAACTGGTGTGCGGGCTAAGTACTCAGGAACACCCTCCTACATACTAGCCACGTACACCGATACATAGAATTTAATCTATAGTTACAAAACATGCTTCTACATAAACCCAACAAGCTAAGATCGTAGAGTTCGACGAGACGGTTCCAACGCCGCCTAAATGAGTAAAATCGGAGTCCGTATGAGTCGGTTCTGAGCGTTTTAAAAGAATTTTTACACTTTTTACACTTTTTAGAATTTGTAGCGGATCACTATATATATATATATATATATGGGTGGGTTCCCGAGAAAACCAATAGTTAGCCGAAAACCGAGAAAACCAATAAAAAAACCAATTTTAACCAATAAAATAATAATATTTATTTTTTATTTTATTTTTTTATAAGAGTATCAATGTAATATTATAAATTTTTATCAAAATATCATTTAAATATTGGCTTACATATACGTAACCTATAGTGTTACGTATACGTAAACAGAAAACAAAAAAATTCAAAAAAATTATGGTTACGTATACGTAATCCATAGTATTACACACTATTTCAGTGGTTTTCTCGGTTTTCGCCTAACTTTGTGGTTTTCTCTTGATCCCTCCCATATATATATATACATACTATATAATAAATAAAAATCATTTATGCCACGTGTCGCGTCCATATCCGTTTTCACCATTTTTCCCGCATCTCTCTCTTATTAAATACATTTCTCTTTTTTAAATAATGATTTATACTTAAAGAAAAATATTAATTATACTAATAAAACTCATTTTTTTAAATTATCTCTTATTTTAAGAAACTTTAAAATTTATTTATGTTACTTTGATTTTTTACTAAATAGTGATGTAAGTCAAATTATATTAAATAGAAATTAACGTATTCAAACCGTGTAATATACAAGTTTTTTAATATATAAACATTTTATTACTAAATATATAACATTACATTTTATCAACCCATGTAACACACAGGTTTTTTAAAATACAAAATTTTATTACTAAGTATATAATATTACATTTTATCAACTCGTGTAATAAACGGGATTTTAAGCTAGTATATATATATATATATATATATATATATATATAGGGGAAGGTTCTTTGGGAACCGGGGAATCATATGTTTCACATGTAAAAAACTCATGTTCACATGTGAAAATCTCATTTTCATGTAATTTTCTTCGAAACTTTTGCATATAAACACATTTACAAGCCGTTCTAATTAAAAAAAAATAGAAAATTTAAAAAATAAAAAAAGTTAAAAAAAGGTTAAAAAAAGTAAAAAAATAAAATTTTTGTAGAAACTAAAATTTTTTATTAGGATGGCTTATTTACATGTTTATATGTAAAAGCTCAGAAGAAAATTACGTAAAAATATGTTTTTCACATGTGAAATTGAGTTTTTTACATGGATAGGGTTCTTTTAATAACTCACTGTTGTTGTATTAACCCAATTAACTTCATCAAAATCAATCCAAATCATTTTTTTAATAACATTATTACACCAATATAACGTCATGTTCTTTTTTGCATTTTCATAAATTCGCAAGTGTTAGGGGAGTTTATAGCAGTGTAATTTTTTGCTGAAAGATATATATTTTGTGTTTTCAGCAAATTTTTACACTGGTGTATTGGTGTAATAATGTTATTAAAAAGAACATTATGTTGTATTAGTGTAATAATGTTATTAAAAAATGATTTAGATTGATTTTGACGAAGTTAATTGGGTAAACATAATAACAATGAGTTAATAAAAGATCTTTATCCTATACACACACAAAGGGGTTGTATCTATTGTAAACCCCGAGTTGTTATAAAAACTCAGAAACTCATTCTAGACCATATATTAATTTTCTTGCTTTTCTATTTTATTTTAATCATGAGGGGTAATTGTGATATTTTGCCACTCCCTTTAACCCAAGATCCGGCTTCTCTCCCTCTTTAGATGCACTATCCTCTATCTCGTCTTCACTAAAAAAAAAAACCAGCATCCATCTCCTTCTCTCTCTAAACACTGCCATCTTTATAAAATCTAGAGAGTTCATCTCCTTCACCCCCCATCTTCATAAAACCTTCATCCCTAAGTCCACCCCTCTCCTACCGTGTATGTTTAATGGCTTGAACAAATATCTCCACTGATTTTACGGCATTGTTCTAATCAGGTTTGTTAGAATAAAAATGGCTACCGTAAGAAAACACAAACATGGAGACCACCATGGCTATGGCGAGCTCGTTCTCTATGTCGATTTGGTCGGCGCCGAAGGCCTACAGTGACGGCGCCAGAGGACTGCAGCGTCGATTTTATGGTGGTTTACGACGATGGTGATGAAAAATCGTAATTGCAACGGTTTTTTTTAAACTCATTATGTGGTGTTTTATGGTTTTTTATTAAGAAACTCATTTATGGTGGGTTTTTTATTAATAAACTCATTATGTGGTATTTTTATTAAGAAACTCATTTTGTTTTTTGTGGTGGTTGTTTTTTTATTAAAATATACTAAATCATCGATTTTGTTGTGGTTTATGGTGGTTTACGGTGATTGTGGTGGTTGACGACGCCTAAGGTGGAAAAATCACCGAAGGACTGCAGCGTGTTTGTTTTTTACGGTCATGGTGGTGAAAAAACGTTACTGCAGGTCAGTTTTATGGATTCTTGATAATCTTTGGATCTTTGTCATTACAGATATGTAAACTGAATGTACAGATGTGTGAATTGAATTTACACATGTGTAAAATGAATTTACACACATGTATGTGATTGAATTTACACAAGTGTAAACGGACCTGAAGAGAGTTAAAATCATGTTTTAGGGTTCTTTTTACACATAATGCTTTTGAATTTTTTATTTGGTTACAAGATGTACATTTTTTTTCTATATTTAATAGGTTGATTTTTGACAGATCTAAAAGATCGGAGTTGTAGAACTTAAAGCGTTCATATATTGAGTTGCAGATCTGAAGAAGAAGGAGTTTGTGAACTTGAGGTTCTGTTTTACACATGTTTTTTTCATTATTACACATGTGTATTTGATTTTTACACATGTGTAATAGATCTTAATAAAGATAATTACACATGCATATTTGATTTTACACGTGTGTACTTAAGGTTCTTTTACATAGTGTAATTATGTAGATTTTAAGGGTTTTTTTTTCTGATTTGTATAGATATTTGAGTATTTGGATGTAATTTTTGTTTTCTTATTTGTGTATATGAGTTTTTACCTATGTTTATTTGAGTTTATAGTGTTTTACACACGCGTCAACATCATGTTCTACATTTGTTCTTATGATTTGGGAACTTATAATTGATATGGAGATAGAGATAGAGAGAGAGAGAGAGAAAAAAGTGTGTGTGTTTTGAGTAAATTACAAATTATGTCCTTTAATAACAGTTCAAATTGCAAGTATTGTCCTTTGGCTTTAATAATTACACTGGACGTCCTTTTTTGGATTATTTGCGCAGTTTAAGTCCTTTCTACTAACCTCCATTCAAAAGTTCTGTTAAGTCTTATCATGTGCCCCATGAGGGGCTATTACGTCTTTTTACCCATCTTTTTTCCTGACTCACCTTCCCATCTTGTTCATCCCTGCCTTCTCTCCGTAAAACATTAATTTGTAGATTAAAAAACACCATCACAAATCATAGAACAACAATTCAACAATTGAAGACAACTCATAATTAAAATTCAATTTCAACTCATAGTGGGACGTGTGGAGGTTTTTGGAACTGATTTCATCTAAACTGAAACCAATATATAATTCGACAAAAATACATAAGCTTACAATTGTGTGTAAAACCCAAAATCCAGGCTTAATTGTTGGAAACTTGGTGTGTAAAATCCGAAATTCTACAAACCCACGCCGGAAATTAGGGCTATTCTTCCCGGAACTGATAGGGCACTTGTGCTTCATCTTCAAGATCTGCACCCACTTGTTGTTGATCTCCGGCGGCCATTTGTGAAATCTTTGTGGCAGCGAGTTCAAAAACATGAAGAACCAGAAATCGAAATCACCATTAACAATCCATACCCGATCAGAAGAGGCTAGGGCAAATCAGAAATCGATCGGTTCATGGTGGTGGTCGCCCCTTTTCCCCCATAAAAATCGATATGTTGATGGTGGTGCCGGGTGGAGATGAATCTTCGGGTGCAGACGAAAGGCTGGGTGGCAGTGGCGGTGGCGTGCCGGGTGGCGGTGTTGGGTGGCGGTGCTCGGTGGCGTGCCGGGTGGCGGTGGCGACAGGATGTAGAGAGGGGGAGGGAGAGGATGATTGTTTGACCTAGTCAACCCGTTATATATATATACATATTTATTTTCATTCAAGTATATAAAGTTTGAGTCAATTACATAAATAGTCCTTCAAAGAGTATAAAGACGACTTTACCCTCAACTTAACAGAAAAAAGTTAACACCAGTTAGTGTAAAGGACGAAATGTGTGCAAAGGTTTCAAAAAAAATGACATGCAATGTAATTTTTGAAGCCAAAGGACAATATCTGCAATTTCATATATAAAGAACATAATTTGTAATTTACTCGTGTGTTTTTGTAAAATTATTGATTTTCCCTTTTGGGGTATTTTAAAAAGAAAAAATCCAGATTTAATGACAACCACAAATTAAAATATATAAAATTGAATGTGTGGTCCAGAATGAGTTTCTGGGGTTTTAAAACAACTCAGGGTTTACAACCGATACAAACCCTATATATATATATATATATAGGGCAAGTATACGGTGGAAACCCATTTAGTTGGGAAAATTCTAGAAACTCAATTCGTGGTCTTGATGATGCCACCTTTCACCTACTTCAAACCTTTACATTTTGTGGTCAAGGGTATATTAGCCTTTCCACCATATTTCTCCCATTCTTCACTTCATCAAAGCCAGGGAACATAAATTTGTAAGACTTTCCATGCTTATAAAATCATAAAATCGTACTTTCATCTACCTCTATCTTATGTCTCATTTCATTTTCTCCAAGTTAACTTCCAAATCTCATTTCATCTTCTCCAAGCTAACATCATGCTCGCAATCCACGAGAAGACTTGTGGTCGAATTCAAGATTTTTTGGTTGTTAAAATTGATGATTTGCAATTCAATTTGTATTCGGTACACTACCCACTATGTGAAAGAGAATAAAAAAAATCTCTTGCATAACTCCATCTTATCCTCATTCATCAAATTTGGAACTTTCTCTCTCTTTCTATGCAAGATCCATATCTTCAAGAACACATCTACTAAGTGTGAGAGAAAGAAAATAATTAGATCTCAAATTCAAGCTCATGTGAAGATAAGCTCAATCAAAATTCAATCTGGAAGGAGGTTTGATCGGATCACCAGGTGAGAGTCAATGTGGGTAAAGATTTTAACTGGGTCTTAGGTCTAAAACGGGTCGTAGTAGCAACATTTAATTTGGTCTTAGGTCGAAAATGGGCCGATTCGAGGTACTTTGTTATATATTTTTCAGTAACTTTTATAAAATTTATAGAGTTTGTGGTTTTTCTTTAAAAGAATCTTTGAAATCAAACCCATATATTGAAAGTCAAAAGAGGGTAAAAAGTTTACTACCTTCAATGTTTGATAGCCTCTAGTTGAAAGTTAAGTCTTTCACTGGTACAATGAAGTTCAACCTTCTGATGTTGAAATGTTACATATGTAGCTGATAAAGTTACATATGTAACTAGCGATGATACATATGTTTCATATGTTGTGATGACGGGGGAGTATGTTATGTTAAAATGTAATTTGGATTTTGATGTAAAACCTCCATTTTTTCTTTTGACTCTTGAAGAAATTAATGGGTTTTTTTACAGATGGTTGTGATGTTCATGTAGGTTAGTTATCACCTGAATAAAAAAGAACTGATGCATAGGTGTGATTAGCTAGAAACGTAACTTGACACGACGCAAGGGTTTCCCCTTGCTTCCACCTGTGTCAGGGCGTATGCCCTAGTCCTAGCCCTCGGCTTCTCTATCACTTTCTCCTTTCCAAAGTCTCCCTGCTTTGGTTGCCGACAGTCCTTGGCCCCATGGCTAGCCCTTCCACAATTGTGACATCTCTAAGAGTAGCTCGGACAATCTCGTGAGAAATGTCCCGTCCTTCTACACCTGTAGCACACATTGGATCCTACCCTGCATTCCCCCTGAGTGTTCTCTTCCAAACTTCTCACATAACCCAGTCTTTTCAACCTTGTCTTCTTGGTCACGGGTCCGGAATTATCCTTCCCCGACTTTCTAGTAGAGCTGTCCCATTTTCTCTTGGGCGTTTCAAGAACTGGGTCCTTAGTAGCGAGGTCACCATAAACTATCCCGCTTAGTTCCACCATGGAATCAAAGGTCCTGGGTGCACTAGCTTTAATAAACGTGCAAACTTTCTGATGCAGTCCGTTAATGTAGTACTTCATTCTTCTTACCTCTGTGAATCAGATGAGGAATCAGTTGGGATAGTTCATTGACTCTCAAAGTGTACTGGCGGTGAGTCATGTTGCCTGCCTTGAGTTCTAAAAATTCACTTTCCACCCTCTCAATTTCATTTTGTGGGCAAAACTTCTTGATCACTAACTTTTTCAAATTATCCCATTTCATCTTCTTGATGGTGCTGGGTGACTTTGATTGTTAGATGGTCCTCCACCAGCTCAAAGCCTCATTTGTGAACGAGTGAGTAGTAAACTTAACTACCTGATCTCCACGAAATTTGCTAATATTGATAACTACGTTCATCCGCTCTATCCACTCAAATGTGGCAATGACATATTTCTTTCCATCAAACTTGGGTGGATCGCAGCCTCTGAAAGACTGGTAGTTGCAACCACAAGCAGGTTCATCATCAGAATCATCATTGTAAGTGATTTCGGCATCTCTGCCACTATTTCTTCATCTACCCTTTTAGTCATCCTTTCTTTCTTTCCCAATATCTTTCAGAGCCTCGATCAATGTTGTCAGTAAGATATCTTTTAAGATTGAAGTAACTTCTTCGGCTATAGCTGCCCTGACTATGGGCTCCAAGATCAGATGTTTATCATGATCCGCACTGTGATCGTTTACAATGTGCTCCTTTTCACTTTCTTTAACTCTGGCGGATTCAGTCTCGATGAGAGAGTGCTCACTTCTGTCTTTCTGCCTTCGGTTGAATGGTGGTCAGCCTCTACGACCAACTCAGACTCTAGTACGATCTCCTTTCTTTCCTCTAGCCATTGTTATCGCCATCTGTGGACAAGGAAATGCTAATGTCATCATGATAGGTCATTCTTTAGAACTCTAAGATTAAGGTAAATTGCTAATGATAGTGACCGGTAATGTAATTACTAATCTACTTTAACACTCGGTTCTAAACAACAATCTGTTAGAGTAACACGTGTTCCCAAGTTTCCACTCTCTGTTCTAAGGCACGTACTTCTATTTCCTGTGCTAAGGCATTACTTTCTATCCTTTGTACTCTAAGGCATTTACTATCTATCCTCTGCTATACTTTCATGACCGGGCTACTCATACTGACATTCCTTTCTATGCCCCATTCTTAGTTAAGTTTAGACATTATTGCAAATGTTCGAATCTCTCAAACTATGGCTCTGATACCAACTTGAAACGCCCTAAACCAGGTATATCTCATAGTTGGCACAAAACATGAAAAATACATAGTTCTTAAACTGGTAATCGGAATCTATTACAGCGGAAATCCTTACTAAATTCACAAGGAATTAGAACTTTCAAACATCATTGTTCATTACTATCAAACTATAGGCGATGTCAGTCTTTAACTTGAGTAGCCCGCCAACCATGTTATCCAAGCTATCACGGCTTCTCTGATCTATCTTTCTATAACCTGATGTGCATACTAAAAGTTACCTAACGCTGGTGAGTTCAAGTTTTCATAAGCATTAAGAAAAGAGGTTTAATTATAACAGATCATTCGTAAAACATAGTTTAAATAAAATGTTCTTTATCATACTTTACTTTACTCTGTCATTCATAGAAAGTCATACATTTTAAACGTCTAAATCTGTATCATACTGTAAGTGTCTCTATTTGTTCCCATAGGAACCTTTACCATACCTTGCTGCACTATACATCTATACATAGATAGATACTCGGCTAAACGTAGATAGACACCAGACTATACGTAGTTAGCCACCCAACTATACATAGATAGTTAACCAGTGGCCGTCGTCACTTGAGTAACCGTCGTTACCCATCTATACCGATTGTATAACCCTATCCCATTGACAGGCCACAAAGGCACTGCCCATGTTGTTCTTATAACAGTCATGAACTCAGGCCATGACGTTGTCATAAGGTTAGCCTAGGCCTAGTCATGTGGACTGAGCCGCGGTCCCAAGAGTCCATACTATAGGATTCATACTCTGACAAATTAGATAAATGTATTGACTTTCTCTTTCTTTTTGTTTGTAAAACGTTTAGTTATATAAACCTTTATTTCTATAACATCTTTCTCTTTATTTATAAAACGTTTAATTGCATAACCCGTTCTTTTTATATCATTTCCCTTTTCTTTGTAAACATAACCTTTCTATCCTTTCGTAAAAATACTCTGTCTGTATCATTACTATTTATAAAACGTATAGTTTAGATAAACCTTTCTTTTTCATAAAAACTCTCTCTTTTATAAACGTTCACATTTTAGTAATAAAACATATTTATTTTAAAACGTTCTATGTGAGTATGCACACCATCCTAAAACGGTAAATAGGGATTCTTGACTCACCTAGATATATCCAGAGTTGGACGGTGTAAGATAGGTCGAGTGCTACACGATCTGCATGAACATTAACATGCGGAGTCTATCAATAACGGCTAGTGTCGTATATAATGTCACCTAACACTAGTGTTGCCGATGGTGTCGCCAGACACTAGTGTCACAAGTGAAAGTGTCGCCGCTGACAGTATCGCCATGGCTAGTGTCGTCATAACTTGTGTTATGGGCTTTTAGTGTCGCCACTCAAAAGTGCCACCGATCATGAGTGTCGACATCCTTAGCGTCATTCAAACCAAAGCCTTCGACTAGTGTCGCAACCAGTGTCGCCTCAAGAACACTGTTGAATCCAGTCACCATTTTGATCTTAGATAATAACCTTTTACGTCAAAATTGTTTTTTTAACTCCCAAGTAGAGATCTATGGTTTTTAGGCCATTTCATACGTAAAAATCCAACCTTTATGGATTAAACCACATTGTACCCTAAAAACCCATTTCAAACCAAAACAGGAGATTTGGACCGATTCTTACCGTGAAATGCACTGAATCTTCATGCTCTATCTTGAAGGCTTGAATAATGATATTCTCCACTTTCTCTCTCTAGCTCTCTCCTTTCTCTATATAGAATCTTGAAGGCAAAAGATGGTGAATGAAAGGGTGAATGGGGGCGGCTAGGTTAAGAGGGCACTCCCTCATTCTTCTATTTGGTCGTTTAACCCCCTCGATCTTTCTTTTCGCTTCTCATAATCGACTAACATGTAAGAAGAGGGTTTTCGGGATGTTACAAAGGTGCACAAAATCGTTTTTTCAAATCGAACTGGTCAACACCGGTTTGGAGTCAAACCGGTTGGGTTTGAAACCGGTTCAAGGTGATGAAAACCTAAATCTATACAAACCGGTTGGGTTAGGTTTGAAACCGTTTAATCTCAAATCGTTTTAGAAACCGGTTTTTTATCAAATTAATAAAAAAATTATATATATATAAAATAAACAAAATAAAGTACATCTTTTATTTACTTTTTTAAGTTTGGAAATTACAAAACATAAAATCATTACAAAAAAAGATAGAATTACAAAACATTACAAATAATATTTTATTTTATGATTTTTAATTGTTGTCCTCGTCGTTCTTTAATAGTTTATTTTTTATTCTTTGCAGGAACCATTCTGTAAGGCCCCAAACCCGGGAGCCCTCACTTCTTGGATTTACTCATTCACAAACAGTTCTTAAACTTGAATATCAAATAACGCAGCGAAAAATACTTCAATAAAACATAACCATTACATTGTTTAACAAACGAAAGCGTAACATAGTCTATTATATAAACAAAACAAAATCTAATCTTAACGGGATGCCAGTCTTCATGATCAACCGGGTAACTCTTCTCACTTGCCAAGCATCACCGTCCATCATCCATACCTGCCTTAACCTGAATGTGCATACTAAAATGTCAGCTACGCTGGTGAGTTCTAGTTTTCGTTCGATTTAAGAAATGGTTCATCATTCAAAACATTCATTAGGGTTTAACATCACGTATAAGAAAACAGGGCCTTTCGTTCATCATTGAAAACCTTCAAACATTTTTCCTCATCATAAACACATTGAACGGATCATTTGTTTAAAACATTTAACATTCATTTAAGTCATACATTACTATCTAAATCTGTGTTACCATTCATACCGTCATTTTCGTCAATTCCCTTTGGTATTGCCCCTAAGGCTTAACTGCACGAGGACCGACAATACCCATTCAGTTGCCCCTATGGCTCTCATGTCCATAGACCGACAACTTCCATCGACGGCTATGGCTCACGGCCATAACACCATCGGATCATAATTTAACCTTACATAGGGTCACGTTAACCCCTGAGTAACCGTCGTTACTCCCTACCAGTTGTAAAACATCAAAACCATTGGAAGGCCACCAAGACACTGCCGCTGTTGCTCTTATAGCAACTATGGCTCGCTGTCCATAATCTACCACAAGGCTGGGAATTACATTCCCAGACTTCATTCGTCAATTCCATTCATTCGACATACTAGATTTGTAATGACTTCTTTAAAACCTTTGCCCTTTTTCTTTTCTTTTCATAAAACCTTTCATTCATTTTCGAAGCCCTTTACCTTTAGTTTAAACCATTTCTTTATAAACATTTCGTTCGTAAACATTCCATTCATAAAACTCTCTTTCCATAAACCGTTCATTCCAAATCATTTCATTTCGTAAACATAGTTTCATAAGCATCATTTTATAAACATACTTTCATAAACATCGTTTCGTAAAAAAATTATTTCATATGTATGCACACCAGCCCGAGAACATTATATAAAACATTTAAAAGAGGGCTTCTAGAACTCACCTGATAAGCTAGTCTTGGTTGTCCTAAACAAGGCTCAACAACGTCATGTACGATCTGAATTTGATAGTTAAATACACATCAAACCCAATCCTGACTCTAATGGTTTAACCATTCTAAACATACTAACTTTACTTAATCAACCTGATGCCTGCGCACTTAGCAAGTGCGCAGACCCTGCTTCCTGCGTACTTGATAAGTACGCAGGATCCTCTTCCTGCGTACTTGATAAGTACGCAGTGCCCTCTCCCTGCGTACTTGATAAGTACGCAGGACCTGCTCCGTGCGTACTTGATAAGTACGCACGATCTGTTTCTTCGCAAAACCCTAACTTTCGCATTCAGGTCTGATCACGTCAAGATCCCGAACTTGTTTACATTCAAAACGTTTGTTTTCCATTAAGGAACTCAAATCTATGTTTATCTTTCAGTTTTATCCGTGAAAAAGTTACCTTTTCACCCAAAACCCGAAAAACCCAAAAAACCCAAAAACGAACAAAAACTCAGATTTAGGCCCGATCGTTACCTGAATCGAGTTTTTGATCCGGAGGTTCTTCTCACGAGCTATGGAGTAACACTTTTCTGAAATCTCGGGTCGATCCACCAACTTTCTCTCTCTATAGTTTCTCTCTCTAGAACTTGCAATTGAGAGAAATGATGGAGGTCTAAGCTATTTATAGGGGAGGCTCCCCTTCCGGCCCGCCGGCCCATCCGGCCCGACCCGACATGCCTCGTTCATTTATTTCGTCATTTTAACTGTCGTTTTATTTTTGGGATGTTACAAGTCTACCCCCTTACAATAGGTTTCATCCTCGAAACCTATCATAAGTCAAATAGATGAGGGTACGACTCCCTCATCTCCTCCTCCGTTTCCCAAGTGGCTTCCGATCCCTTTCGATGTTTCCATTGGACTTTAACCAATTGGATAATCTTATTACGCAAACGCTTCTCCTTCTTGTCTAAGATGGCCACGGGTTCTTCGATGTAATTAAGGCTGTTGTCGACCTCGATGTCAGTAAGTGGTACGTGAGCTGATTCATCCGCCAAACACTTTCGCAAGTGTGATAGATGGAAGGTAGGATGAATCCCACTTAACTCGTCAGGCAACTCTAACCGATAAGCGACTTCACCCACCCGTGCCATTATCCTGAATGGTCCGACAAACCTCGGACTTAACTTTCCTCTCTTCCTGAATCGTATGATTCCCTTCCAGGGTGACACTTTCAACATTACTCTGTCCCCAACATCAAACTTAATAGGCCTTCGTCGTTTATCCTCCTAGGACTTCTGACGATCTTGTGCGGCCTTCATTCGTGCTTTGATTTGATCAAACCTTTCCGATGTTTCTCTTACGACTTCAAGACTTCCTAATTCCTTTTGTCCAATCTCACCCCAACAAACCGGGGTCCTACATCTTCTCCCATACAACATTTTGTAAGGCGGCATGCCTATCGTCGTGTGATGACTATTGTTGTAGGAGAATTCGGCTAACGGCAGATGACTGTCCCAAACTGCCGCCAAAATCGATAATACAAGCGCGAAGCATATCCTCCAAGGTCTGAATGGTCCTTTCGGACTGACCATCCGTTTGTGGGTGGTATGCTGTGCTGATATTAAGCCTCGTGCCCATCGCCTCATAAAATCTTTTCCAGAACCTTGATGTGAATCGTGTGTCCCAGTCAGATACGATCGTCAAAGGCATCCCATGCCGTGCTACTACTTCTTTAATAATTACTTCCGCTAACCTTTCTGACGAGAACGTCTCACGAATAGGTAGGAAATGAGCACTCTTCGTTAAACGGTCCACAAATACCCAAATGGTAGCTGTGCGAGGTAGCTTGGTTATGAAGTCCATGGTAATGTGTTCCCACTTCCATTCTGGTATATCAAGTGGTTGAATCTTTCCATACGGTTTCTGGTGTTCGGCCTTCACTTGTGAGCAAGTCAAGCACTTGCTTACATACTTTGTCACTTCATGTTTCATTCCAAGCCACCAGTATTCCCTCCTCGAAATCTTGGTACATTTTGTTGGTACCAGGATGGATAGAGTATCGAGACTTATGAGCCTCATCCAAGATTTTGGTTCTAAGCTCGCCACCCATAGGTATCCATATCCGTCCAAAACGTGTCCTAACACCAAGGGTGTTATATTCCAGCTTGTCATGTTGGCCAACCATTCTTTCCTTCTTTATGTTTTCTTCCTTCAATGCTTCATCTTGAGCTCTTTCAATTTCTCTCATCATGTCTAATGTTACTATCAACTGGCAAGCTTTCACTCTAATAGGAGTAGGAACATCCTTTCGGCTTAGAGCGTCAGCCACCACGTTTGCCTTTCCAGGATGGTATATTATTTCACAGTCATACTCTTTCAACAGTTCCAACCATCGCCTCTGTCTCATATTGAGTTCCTTTTGTTCGAAGAAGTACTTCAAACTTTTGTGGTCGGAGTAAATAGTAAACTTCACCCCGTAAAGGTAGTGCCTCTAGATTTTTAATGCGAATACGACAGCAGCAAGTTCCAAATCGTGAGTCGGATAATTAGCTTCGTGAATCTTCAACTGTCGTGATGCATACGCGATCACTCTCCCGCGTTGCATCAACACGCGTCCCAATCCCTGACCCGAAGTTTCAGAGTATACCACTAAGTCTTCATTGCCCTCGGGAAGGGCCAAGACTGGAGCTTGGGTTAGTTTCTCCTTCAATTCCTTAAACGCCTCGTCCTGGGTCGAACCCCATTCGTACTTTACCCCCTTCTGAGTCAACTTTGTCAATGGCGAAGCTATTTTTGAGAAATTCTGGATGAATCTACGATAGTAGCCTGCCAATCCCAAGAAACTACGGACTTCAGTTGGCGTCTTAGGAATATTCCATTCCTTTACCGTCACTATCTTTGCTGGGTCAACCATAATGCCGTTCGGGTTAATGACGTGACCTAGGAATTGGACTTCCCTAAGCCAGAACGCGTATTTGGAGAACTTAGCATACAACTTTTCCTTTTTCAGAGCCTCCAACACCTCCTTTAAGTGACATGCGTGATCACCCTCATTCTTGGAGTAGATGAGGATATCATCGATGAACACGATTACCGATCGGTCCAGCATCGATCGACACACCCTATTCATCAAATCCATGAACGCTGCGGGGGCGTTCATCAATCCGAAAGACATTACGCGGAACTCGAAATGTCCATAACGCGTGCGAAATGCAGGTTTCGGTATGTCTTCTTCCCTCACCTTCAATTGATGGTACCCGGACCGAAGGTCAATTTTTGAGAACCAGCTTGCGCCCTGTAATTGATCGAACAGGTCGTCGATCCTTGGTAAAGGGTACTTGTTCTTCACCGTACGTTTGTTCAACTCACGATAGTCAATACACATTCTCATCGAACCATCCTTCTTCTTTACAAAACCCCAAGGCGAGATGCTCGGTTGTATAAATTCCTTCTCAAGTAGTTCGTCTAATTGGGCCATAAGTTCTTTCATCTCCACCGGTGCTAGTCGATATGGAGCCTTAGCCACGGGCTGGGCATCTGGTACTAAGTCAATTCGAAATTCGATCTCTCTGTCGGGTGGTATCCCAGGCAAATCCTCTAGAAACACCTTCGGGTACTCACGTACCACGGGTACATCGTCTAGTTCCTTCACTTCCTTACACTCGTCAATTACGTACACCAGATAAGCCTGGCATCCGCGCCTCAAGTAATCTGCTGCCTTAATCATCGAGATGACGTTTGGCATCGGGGCGTCACGATCTCCAAAAACCTCGACTTTGCTACCATCCGGAGCCTTGAGTCGGATTATCTTTCGTTTACTTATAATTTGTGCTTCATTGGCAGTTAGCCAATCCATTCCTAACACGACATCGAACCCACCCAAAACCATAACAAACAACCTGACAGGGAACCTATGACCTTCTATTTTTATCGTGGAGTTGTCAACTACATAGGTCACTCTCGTAGTTCTACCCTCAGCGATTTCCACACTAAAAGCCCTTTCTAGCTTACTGACAGTGTACTTTATTCGTTTACAAAAAGTCATAGATATAAAACTTTTACTGGCACCCGAATCAAATAACATCGAAACAAAAGTGTTGTCAAGGATGAACGTACCTGACGCCACGTCGGGGTCTGCCCTGGCTTGTTCTTGCGTCAGTGCGTACGCACGAGTCTTTGCTCGGGGCCTCTCTTCTTTCCTTTCCGGGCCTTTCCCTTTCCCGGCTTCACCCATTCTCGGTTTCGGGTATTCCCTACTCAGATGACCGGCATCCCCACAATTATAGCACTTGAAGTGTTGTGGGCACTCACGGGAGTAGTGCCCGGTCTTGCCACACTTGAAGCACAAGTTAGATCCCAGTCTACATTCACCGGTATGCTCCCTTCCACACTTCTTACAAACAGTCGGCTCATCCACCCGGGCCCTCTTATCACGAGTCCCAAACATCTTTCCACCAGTTCGCTTGTTCGAAAAGCTCGGTCTCTTCTTCGGTTCCTCAATGGCGGCATCGTTTAATGCCAGATCATCATACACCACACCACTGAGTTCCACCACCGAATCGAAAGTGGTAGGAGTGTTTGCTTTGATAAAGGTGCGGACCTTGTCCGACAGTCCCTGGATATAACAAGAAATCTTTCTCTCTTAAGTAGTAATTAGGTGTGGCACCAGTCGTGCCAACTCATTGTACCGGGTGGTGTATTGACGGTGAGTTATGTTACTAGCCTTTAAATTCAGAAATTCCCTCTCCACCTTCTCAATTTCGTTCCTTTGGCAAAAATTCTTAACAACTGACGCCTTCAAATCATTCCATAACATGGAGTCAACAGCTGTATCTCCCTTAGCTTGTCGCACTCCTTCCCACCAATGGGACGCTTCTTCTCTCAAGGAGTTAGCAGCAAATTTCACCACTTGATCCACCCGGCATTCGCTGAGACGGATGGTAGCCTCCATACGGATTATCCAGTCAAAAGTAGCCACCGCGTCCTTCTTCCCAGTCAGGACCGGCGGGTCACATGCTTTAAATGACTTATAGTCGCATCCGCGAGCAGGCGGCGCGTTGTCAGTCTTGTTGTTCTGGGCACCAGTTGCCTCGCTAGACCCACCTTCCCCATTAACCTTCTTCAATGCTTCAGCTAACAGACCTGGCATAGAGGTCTTCATCAGCTTGGTGAACTCTCGAGCTATAGCTGCTCTCACTTCTGGTTCAAAAGTGAAAGGTTGTTCCTCAATCTGTGTCTGCTCAGTTCCATGCACACTAACCGCCGGTTCAGTGTGAACACTCCCTTCTTCACTATACTCTTGGCGTGCAGGGTCCTGCCACGCCCACCGGTACGACCACGGGTACGGCCCCCACCACGTCTTTCGTTTCCTCTCCTTGCCATTTCGTTCTATAAGACAAGGAATCCAATGTCATCACGCTAGTTAACAAATAAAATTCAATAAGCACTGTAAGATGTTAATATACACTGGCCATCTGCAATTAACCATTACACTACCTTTCGATTTCTATTTGACCACCTTTGTGATTCCATCAGAACACAAGTCCTTACCTAACCCTTTCTAAGGCATACTACACATGTAAATATATACTACCTTCATATCTGATGTTGTGGCTCGAGTTACCCGTACTGGCATCCGCTTTCGGTCCCATTCACAGTTTAAGTTCAGACACTGGGAGTGTCCGAATCTCTCAAACTATTGCTCTGATACCAACTTGTAAGGCCCCAAACCCGGGAGACCTCACTTGTTGGATTTACTCATTCACAAACAGTTTTTAAACTTGAATATCAAATAACGCAGCGGAAAATACTTCAATAAAACATAACCATTACATTGTTTAACAAACGGAAGCATAACATAGTCTATTACATAAACAAAACATAATCTAATCTTAACGGGATGCCAGTCTTCATGATCAACCAGGTAACTCTTCTCACTTGCCAAGCATCACCGTCCATCATCCATACCTGCCTTAACCTAAATGTGCATACTAAAAAGTCAGCTACGCTGGTGAGTTCTAGTTTTCATTCGATTTAAGAAATGGTTCATCATTCAAAACATTCATTAGGGTTTAACATCACGTATAAGAAAACAGGGCCTTTCGTTCATCATTGAAAACCTTCAAACACTTTTCCTCATCATAAACACATTGAACGGATCATTTGTTTAAAACATTTAACATTCATTTAAGTCATACATTACTATCTAAATCTGTGTTACCATTCGTACCGTCATTTCCATCAATTCCCTTTGGTATTGCCCCCAAGGCTTAACTACACGAGGACCGACAATACTCATTCAGTTGCCCCTATGGCTCTCATGTCCATAAACCGACAACTTCCATCGACGGCTATGGCTCACGGCCATAACACCGTCGGATCATAATTTAACCTTACATAGGGTCACGTTAACCCCTGAGTAACCGTCGTTACTCCCTACCAGTTGTACAGCATCAAAACCATTGGCAGGCCACCAAGACACTGCCGCTGTTGCTCTTATGGCAACTATGGCTCGCTGTCCATAATCTACCACAAGGCTGGGAATTACATTCCCAGACTTCATTCGTCAATTCCATTCATTCGACATATTAGATTTTTAATGACTTCTTTAAAACCTTTGCCCTTTTTCTTTTCTTTTCATAAAACCTTTCATTCATTTTCGAAACCCTTTACCTTTAGTTTAAACAATTTCTTTATAAACATTTCGTTCGTAAACATTCCATTCATAAAACTCTCTTTCCATAAACCGTTCATTCCAAATCATTTCATTTCGTAAACATAGTTTCATAAGCATCATTTTATAAACATACTTTCATAAACATCGTTTGGTAAAAAAAATTATTTCATATGTATGCACACCAGCCCGAGAACATTATATAAAAATTTTAAAAGAGGGCTTCTAGAACTCACCTGATAAGCTAGTCTTGGTTGTCCTAAACAAGGCTCAACAACGTCACGTATGATCTGAATTTGATAGTTAAATACACATCAAACCCAATCCTGACTCTAATGGTTTAACCATTCTAAACATACTAACTTTACTTAATCAACCTGATGCCTGCGCACTTAGCAAGTGCGCAGACCCTGCTTCCTGCGTACTTGATAAGTACGCAGGATCCTCTTCCTGCGTACTTGATAAGTACGCAGTGCCCTCTCCCTGCGTACTTGATAAGTACGCAGGACCTGCTCCGTGCGTACTTGATAAGTACGCACGATCTGTTTCTTCGCAAAACCCTAACTTTCGTATTCAGGTCTGATCACGTCAAGATCCCGAACTTGTTTACATTCAAAACGTTTGTTTTCCATTAAGGAACTCAAATCTATGTTTATCTTTCAGTTTTATCCGTGAAAACGTTACCTTTTCACCCAAAATCCGAAAAACCCAAAAACGAACAAAAACTCAGATTTAGGCCCGATCGTTACCTGAATCGAGTTTCTGATCCGGGGGTTCTTCTCATGAGCTATGGAGCAACACTTTGCTGAAATCTCGGGTCGATCCGCCAACTTTCTCTCTCTACGGTTTCTCTCTCTAGAACTTGCAATTGAGAGAAATGATGGAGGTCTAAGCTATTTATAGGGGTGGCTCCCCTTCCAGCCCACCGGCCCATCCGGCCCGACCCGACATGCCTCGTTCATTTATTTCGTCATTTTTACTGTCGTTTTATTTTTGGGATGTTACACATTCCTGCTTCATTATGCTACATCGTAAGTGAGTTCTTCATCAGAAAGTGGCATCGCCTTTTCTTGTGCCACTTCTCCTTCGTGTATGATTTCTTCAACTTGAATTTCTACTTCAAGACTTGTAGTATCTTGTATCTGTTCCATTGCGTCCAAGTAGTCTTTCAAACAAATGCACATTCCCATCACCACATGTGTGAGTCTTGTTCTTCTTATGGATTAAACACTGCCACTAAGAGAAAAAGTTGATTCCGAAGCTATCATAGAATCTTGGACGGTTAGTAAATCACAAACCATGGCAGCTAGAATTAGAAATTGGGATTCCTTTCCTTTCCACCAAGCCAAAATATCAAAACTTTCGAATTCATCGGGAGTCATAGTGGATAAAAATTGGTTCCAATATACCTTTTGAATTAGATACTTGGGGTGCTACCCCGAGCCCATTTACTATTTTCATTCCTCAAAGTATTATATAAATTAAACATTGTATTATTACTTGAGCTATTTCTTGATGTCGAACCCACTGCGTCATGTATGTTTGGTGTGGAACCATATTTCGGTAGATAAATGTCAAACAAATTTTGAAAGCATTCGTTAAAATGTTGTTTTATATTGTTAGCAAAATGGAAGTCTTCTACATCCAAACCCGAATCGTGCATTAAAGTTTCAACCCCGGTAACATTTAGGGTTGGGTTCAACGCGGTGGCACAAGAAATAACGGGAGACATATGTAACATCTGCAAACCCAACACTTTTAAATGGAACGGGGGAAAGAAAGGAAAGGAGTGTGGGCTTGCGTTGAGTGGGCTTGGGCCGATATGGGTGGAAGGGAGGGAAGGCTATAGCCCTAATCAACCCTTGGAACAACCTCCATTCCACACTTGCACCCAATATTCGTCTAGAGAGAGAGAATCCTAGAGAGAGAAAATCAAGAAGTTGGGTATTTTGCTCCAAAGCTTCTCTCTAGTGTTGGTGAAGACGAACCAAGGAAGAACCAACGTCTTTGTGGTAAGAATCCAACCTAAAACCTCTGTTTTCAGTTTAAATGGGTTTTGGGGTAAAACTATGGTTTTAATCTTAAAAGACAAGGTTTTTACGTATGAAATGGGGTATAAAGCCCAGATCTGAGCTTATAAGAGTTAAACAAAGGTTTTGAACGTAAAAAGTTATGAACTTGGGTTGAAAACGGGCCTGAACATGAAGATCTTCAAGTGGCGACACTGTTTCTTTGGGCGAAACTAATCGGGGAAGAAGACTGTTGATGGCGTAGTCCCGAAGATTTTCAATGATTGGGACATGTTTCATTCCCTAACGACACTAGTAGTGTCTCCAATGTCACATAGCGACACTAAATCTCACGACACTAAGTCCAGAACGAAAGTTCTAGCGACACTGATAGTGTGCCTGGCGACACTGATAGTATGCCTGGCAACACTGCCTTGTTCTTGGGACACTGGGTAGGCGACACTAGTTAAATGATAGAATTCGCGTGTTGACTTGTATGCAGATCGGTTAGCACGATAGCACCAACTAGATGTCCGACTCAGGTTTAATTACAAACGATCAGGTGAGTCAAGAATCTCTATTTACTTGTTTTCTAGGGTGATGTGCATACTTAACGAATGTTTATGAAATGACAAACGTATATAATGAAATGTTTATGAATGAACAGTTTATGAAACTAACGATGTTTGAAACAAGAACGTTTATGAAGTGAAAGGTTATGAAAATGAATGTTTATGAAACAAAGGAATGTTTTTTAATGAAAGAAAGGGTTTTACGAATGAATAAAATGTTTTATGAAAAGAAAATGTGTAAAGGTTTTAAAAAAGTCGTTACATGTCAAATATGTTAAATGAATGAATTGACAAAAGAAGTCTGGGGGTATACGTCCCCAGTCTATGTGGTCTATCAATGGGTGTAACGGTTGTGCAACCGGCGAAGATATATACCGTATTATGAACATGTTAACGTTGATCCATGATCAACTTTGATTTATTTATTTATTTATATATTTTTTTCAATCAGTCATTTTATCTAAATTTTTGTGCTAGGTTCGTATCAACCCATTCATGTTAGGTTTGGAGTGGTGTTTTTATATCTATCAAGAATTGATAACCCTATCCGAAACCAAAAGAAAGTTTAGATCTAAAAAGCCTATCAAATATTACTACTATTTCTCGTATTAATTTTATCATGGTTATTCATCAAATTTAAACTAGTGAATGCATTAGATTGGCCTTTCAATCAAAAAAACTATTCAAACAAATTTTCATAAATACATTACTTCAATTTCCTAAAAAATAAAAATATAAGTGGATGTAACTATTTTTGAAATGAAATTATATTAAAAAAAATAACACTTTTATTAGTTTGATACCTATACAGTTAGGAACTTAAATGATATTTTACGGAAGTCAACTAATTAATTACATACAGTTAATTCGACATGCACATCGTACATTATGCAATGGCCTTAGTCAAATAATCACATTAAGGTCATTCAATATCAATGGCCTAGTGCCCTATTAAGGATGCGTCAAAATGGTTCTTCGAACACCATCTATAGGACTCGTATGTATGTCATACGAGTCGTATAGGATTAGGGTTCCCCGACAAAGCTGCACCACGTCACATTAGTCAATCCTGTTAAGGATACGACAAAATGGTTCTTCAGACACCATCTATACGACTCATATAGGCCATATACAAGTCGTATAGGATCAGGTTTACATGACAAAGCTACACCACGTCACATCAGTCAGGCCTGCCTCCCTTCACGACTCATATGGGGTTATACGAGTTGTATAGCATTATACGACTCATATAGCGTTTCAAGATGATTAAAATAATGCTCGAAATGTGTGATCTATTTGACGCGACGTAAGATTGCTCGATATACGTGTGAATTATGTGGACACGACGTAAGATTCCTTGATACACGTGCCAATTATTTGACATGAAATATGATTCCTCAAAATGCGTGCAAATTATTTGACACAATGTAAGATTCCTCGTTATGCGTGCGTATGAAACATTCTTTGCACTTTCTCTCTCTAAAACATCAAGAATGCATGAGAGAATGAGGGAGGGGAGGGGGTGGCTGTTAGGGTTAGCCTCCTTCCCATCTTTCACACGTTGACGACAATGGTCCCTCGACCTTCGTTTCTTTACTTAAATCTTCAAAAATGAACAAACAAAAATGACAGGTTTTCGGGTCGTTACATGGTTAAAACCTATAAGATCATCAAGAACTCGAAATACTACTGTCACTTTCAGCCCAAACCCCCTAGTGAATGATCCAGTCATACCCCCGCTATTACCAAGATATTGCCTCCAAATACTGACAACCGATTGTGGATCCACGAGGGAACTTGGCTCTAATTAATTTTGACCGGAGCCCGGGCTAAGGACACGAGATAATAATAAACAACATTCGAGGGAACTATATTAGACAAGTTAAACGAGACACTACCCACTTTCCCATACTCACGTTTTGAAACACCATATGTGTGTCCGCCTTCATCTCCTAGATCAGCTCCAACAGATAACGTATGAGACCCATGACAGTATGACTTCCCTTTGTGGATACTCGGTGTTAACCCTTCGTAAGCTCAAGGCTGATTAGTCTTTCTTCTCTCCTCGACTATCCCATGGCAATAATGTGATACTCACCCCATCTTTCTGGAACCGGTATGTATTCTTGAACCCGTCATGAACCGCCTTCCTATCAAATTGCCATGGTCGCCCCAACAAGAGGTGACAAGCGTCCATCGGTACAATCTCGCACCATAACTTGTCACTATACTTGGACCTAATGGAGAAACTCACTAAACACATCTTATCAACCTGAATTGTGTTTCCTTTTCTTTACCAAGCAAGCTGATAGTGGTCCAGATGGTTTTCCTGTTTAAGCCCAAGTAGTTCAACCATAGCACGTGAAACTATGTTTTCACAGTTGCCCCATCAATAATCACTATGCAGATCTTAAACTTTGTCATGCACTAGGTTTTGAAAATGCTCTGACGCCTCCATATATCGCTATCGATTTCGGCTACAGGTGAAGCAGTAAGAACTCGCTGAATAATGAGTTCTTCACAGTAGTCATGTCCAACAACCACAACAATCGATGCCAATTATTCATCATCTCCATATTCCCCGTACTCATCATACACCAGAGGAGCGTCATCAATGAGCGTCACTAGTTGTTGGTTTGGACAATCTCGCGACACGTGTCCAAGCCAACTGCACCTGTAACAACGAATGGAACGACCCATAGAGGGACCTACAGCTGGCGTTGTTGCCTTGGTCCTATCGCCAACCTTTGGGGAAACATGTTTTGATGCCATCATGGGATTTTCTATACCCTTCGCTGTTCTAGCTTTTGTCACCAGCCGTACCTTTTTGTTGCTTCCCCATTTTCAAAGCCAACCAACACACGTCGTTGTAGGTCCAATATTGTTGTAACTGCACCATATATGATATTTCGAGTTTAAGACCCCTAGAAGCCTCGCAACTACATGCTCCTCCTCTTCATCCACACCACACCTCATACGTAACCTGTCAAAAGTAGCAATGAACTCCTTAACCGGCATAGTACCTTGCGTTGTTTGGTAGTATTCCAGGAAAGCCTCTATCGGCGGTTAGATGGTAGGAACTTCATGCTCATTAGCTTCTTTATCTTAACCCACGTCCCGACCTTTGGCTTACCTTCCCGCCGTCGCTACCTCTTGATATTCTCCCACCAGAGGGAAGTAGGCTACTTCAGTTTAATAGCCACAAGTTTGACCTTCAACCGTCCAGGGATATTTTATAGGTCAAAGATTCGCTTAACGGTGTTGATCCATTCGATGAAGTCGTCCGCCATCAAAATTCGGAATCTCTACTTTGAGACCAAGATCCCGTTGTTGGATCAGAATGTCATGGACTCAGTCCCTTTGACAAATAAACCCCGAATGGGTTCTCGTCATCCGTTCCCGACTCGTCCTCCCCCACAGTGTCCGTGTCCGTCCCTGTCTCTTCCATCTGATGTTGGTTCAGTTCCAACTCTCTGACCCTTTCCTGCAACCAGGCGATCTCCTCATCTCGCGGATCCGACGTGTTCCCTACGTTGCCTCATTTGGCGTTTCTACGTAGGGGGCGACTTCTTCAACGAGCCATTTGATTAACCGTAGCTCTGATACCACTTGATGTGAACGGAAGCGCAATCAAAGGGCACACAAGAATACACGATAATAACCAAATGCTTCGAATCGAATGCTCCGAAAAGTCGAACGATTTGATTGGAAAGTCTCAATTAGAGAAAATATATTCAACAAAATTTGATAAAAACCGAACCCTAACTCTCAACTTACATATGAGAGTAATAGTTTAAAACTGAAAAAAAATCACACCAATTAAATTCAAATTTCAAAATAAAATAAAAGACAGTGCAAATCTTTAAATCTTCAAATCTTTCCCATTGCTGCCACCATTTTGCTCATGGTTCCCACTTGGATCAGCCCAATCAAACGATCCATCCTGCGATGATCCATCCTGCGATCCCCAACCCTTCACGATCGCGAGATCCGTAAGCGTAAGCCAACCCAGTCAGGTTAAACTTAACGATGCTCATGCATCCTACACTATTCATTTAATTAATATTTATAAAATGGCCTAAATTAAATAAACACGCTACAACTACAAAATACATCAAAGTATACACAATGTTAATATCTATATCCATAATGTAGCACAACAGATTTCAACTCTTGATTGCATCTCATTTTTTGTCTAATGTTACATCTATTTCTACATCATCATTATTTTTTACAATTATTTTTCATCATTAAATTATTTTTTTATAATTGTTAAATTTCTTACTAATTAAAAAATAAAATATTAAAAATTTAAAATTATATATTTTTAAAATTAAACATTGCATCAAAAATTAAAAATAACATAACATAAATTAAACATTACAAAAACGAGGTTAAATTTTGATTTGTGTTTGGGTTTGGATTCAGATTTACTCCCAAGGAGCCATGGTATGACAATTGCGTCAATGAGGTTGGGTTTTGATACATGGTTGTTAATACAAACTTCAGCACATTACATAATTCGAGTTGTTGTATTGATATATATTTTCTTGACTGATAACAACAATAGACAGAATTACAATGTTCTTCGATTCTAGCTATGATTTCTTCTCTGATGGAAAAAAAGCCCCTCATACATGGTGGAGAAAGCTCTTTTTATATACTTGATCTAGTTGTAGTGGGCCCCCATACTTTGGGCTAATATGTCGTGCTCTATTTATTCCCTTCTCTGATTGGCTCTTATTCCTTCTAAGGGCCCCACCCCATATGCGCCATAACCATCCTGATAGTGACCTAAACAGGATCCAGGTCGGGTGCGTGGGACTTTTTCCGGGTCGCTTCGGCTTATACCTCTTCAAGCCCCCCTAGTCGAGTGTGTAACGTGAATTGGTGGATGATGCACTACTTGCTCTTGATCTTGGTGAGAAGGCCTTGATTACCTGTAGGGGTCTGCGTATCTGATGTAGGGTCAAATATCCCGTATATATGTGTCATTTTTGTATAGTTTTAATAGTTTAATTTTATATTTCGAATCGGTTTTATGTGTGTTTTGTAGTTTGAGTGTTACAGGTAACTGTTCATATTGAGCGGGGAGATACGAGTCATAAACAAGAAGGCATCAAAGCACGGAAAGTCAAGGAAGTCAACAAAAGTCAAAAAGTCAAAATTCTTGGAAATTGGAGCCTTCGCGATACACGATGTATTAGTGAGAAGTTCTCGCGGTACGCGAGAGAAGGAAAAGGGGACGCGACTATTTTGTGGTCAAAATGGCACTTTGCCGGGGAATTTATGGTCAATCCAAGTGGAGAGTTTACCAGATCATATTGGCACTCAGCTGAAACCCTCATTGGAATCACCACCCCAGTTGGATCTGAAAGAGTTGCCCAAACATTTAAAATATGATTATGTAGGTGACAATAACACTCTTCATGTTATAATTGTTGCAGGTTTGACTGAAGAGCAGGAACAAGCGTTGATGAAGGTCCTGGTTGCCCATCGGGTGGACCATTGCAGATCTAAAAGGGATCAGCCCAGCAATAGTCATGCATAAAATCGTCACAGAAGAAGGAGCAAAGCCAGCTCGGGATGCTCAACGAAGGTTGAATCCCAACATGCGTGAAGTGGTGAAGAATGAAGTGCTAAAGTGGCTGGATGCGGGTATCATCTACCCCATTTCTGACAGCAGCTGGGTGAGCCTGACCCAAACAGTGCCTAAGAAGGCTGGCATACATGTAATAAAGGGAGAGAGTGGTGAGGACATTGCTACTCGACCGGTAACTGGGTGGCGAATCCGCATAGACTATAGGAAGCTGAATACTGCAACATCAAAAGATCACTTCCCTCTCCCTTTCATTGATCAAATCATCGAGAAACTTGCAGGTCAGAAGTTTTATTGCTTTTTAGATGGGTACTCGGGATATAATCAAATTGCTATACATCCAGAGGATCAACAAAAGACCACGTTCACTTGTCCATATAGTACCTTCGCTTTTAGGCGAATGTCATTCGGCTTGTGTAACGCCCCACCCACCTTTCAATGGTGCATGATGAGTATCTTTTTAGATATGATCGGGGAGTCCATGGAGATCTTCATGTATGCTTTTTTGATATTTGGCACAACTTTTGAAACTTGCTTAAATCAACTAACTAAAGTGCTTAAAAGATGTGTTGAAACTAACCTGGTACTCAGTTGGGAGAAAAGTCACTTTATGGTTCAAGAAGGGGTGGTTTTGGGTCATGTTATTTCAAGCAAGGGTATTGAGGTCGACCATGCAAAAGTCCGGGTAATTTCTACTCTACCTCCACCAAACAGTGTCAAGGGCGTCAGTTCTTTCTTAGGACACACCAGGTTTTATATTAGGTTCATTAAGGGTTTTATTGTCATAACCAAATCGTTATGTAATCTTCTACTTAAAGATGTCCCTTTTGTTTTTGACAAAGAGTGTTTAGAATCATTTGAGCTAATAAAACAAAAATTAGTGGAGGCTCCTATTTTAAAATCACCGGATTGGTCATTACCCTTTGAGATAATGTGTGATGCTAGTGACTATGCCGTGGGGGCAGTGTTAGGGCAACGGGTGGATAAGAAACCCGTGGTGATATACTATGCAAGTATGACTCTTTCTGATGCTCAGCTAAATTACACCACAACTGAGAAAGAGCTACTTGCAGTGGTGTATGCATTGGATAAATTTAGATCATATATTTGGGGGAGGAAGGTTATTGTTTATTCTGATCATAGTGCAGTCAGGTACCTCATGGCAAAAAAGGATGCAAAACCCTAGTTGATCCGGTGGAATTTGTTATTACAAGAGTTCAACTTGTAAATCCTTGATAAGAAGGGATGTGAGAATGTAGTGGCGGATCATTTGTCACGCATTGTGCCGGAAGAAGATGATCCCGTTGGGGAGATAAATGAGACATTCCCTAATGAGCAATTACTTTCAGTCTCCACTACTCCTTAGTTTGCTAATATTGTGAACTATTTGGCCACAAGTATAATCCCCGAGTTTTGGTCTAAAAAGAAGATACATCAATTTATTGCACAAGCACGCCAATATATTTGGGATGAGCCAGATCTATTTAAAGTGGGCGTAGATCAACTGATCAGAAGATGCATACCAGAGTCAGAAATTCAATGTGTCTTAAGTTTAGTGTATGCCTCTGCATGTGGAAGACACTTCAGTGGGCAAAAGACAGGACGTAAGGTCCTAGAAGCAGGTCTATTCTGGCCAACGATCTTTCGGGATGCTTTTGAGTTCGCAAAGAACTGAGTGAACTGCCAGAAAATGGGTAGTATTTCTAAGAGAAACGAGATGCCACTGCAGCTGATCTTAGTTGCGGAAATATTTGACATATGGGGCATCGATTTCATGGGGCCGTTCCCAAATTCATGTGGGTATATATATATTTTAGTGGTTGTGGATTATGTGTCCAAATGGGTCGAGGCTATAGTGTAGAAATAAATACTGATGGCTACAAAATTCCCTAAGTACAAATGCTGCTGATCTCAAAGATTGCTGCGGATCGACAAAGTTGCAGCTGATAGGCTTTATCCGCTGCTGACCAAAGTTGCAGCTGATAAGTCTTATTAGCTGTTGACCAAAGTTGCAGCTGATAGGCCTTATCCACTGAAGATCAAAGTTGCAGCTGATAGCCTTTTCACTGAAGATCAAACATTGCAGCTGACTGTTCTTGATAAAGCAACCAATACCACTGACAACTTTCTGCTGTTACACTGACACACTCCACACAGAAAGAATGTCATTGGCACAAGACAATAAAAGACAACGACGCTCTCCTTTTGAGTATTCAAGCAATGATGCAAAGAAGACGTTTGAATAAAGTTAACCTTTGTAGTTATTATTATTGTCTGTATATGTCGAATAGCTTCAATACAAGATCAACGGTTTGTGTTAGATCTGATCCTTAGAATCAAGGGTCTGTCTTGATTCTAAGTTACTATATAAGTAGTACTTAGAATCATTGTAAAAGTACTTTTTGCTTAAGAGTTTTCTCTGTAATCTTGTAACACTTGAAGCTTAATACAAATTGCATTTATCAGTATTCTTCTTGTCTACTTGTTTACTTTGCTTAAGTTGTGATTGTTTCCACCAATCTCAACTGGAATAGAACCATCTTGTATTTACCGATCCAACAAGTGGTATCAGAGCTTTGGCTCACAGATTAAACAAACTCACATTTGTTTAATCATTCTCTGGTTCTATTCTTATCTATCTCTTTGCTAAAGTCACTCATTGTCTAAAAATAAAAATGGCACAAAACAATGGATTTGAAGACATTGGAAGCATCTCCAGACCACCAAGACTGGTGTCTGGAGAAGACTATGATATGTGGAAGAACATGATGGAAAGTTTCTTCTGCTATCAAGAATATGGGATGTGGAAATCTATTAAAAATGGACCATACATACCCATGGTGGCCTCAGCTGATTCTAGAGGTACACTGGTTCCCAAAGAATCCTCCAAGTACTCTGATGAAGACATCAAGAAAATGGAGGTAGACTTCAAAGCCTTGGGAGCCATTCAAATGTGCTTACCAAATGAAGTTTTTCACAACTTCAGAGGTTACAAAACCGCTAAGGAGCTATGGGAGGCTCTTGAGAAGATGTTTGCTGGCTCAGAGGAAGTCAAAGAAAACGGAAGGGACATCCTGAAGCAGCAGTATGAAAACTTCGTCCGGAAGGAAGGTGAGTCCCTAACTGTTTTATATAACAGATTTACTTATCTTGTAGGTGAGCTGCAGCTGGAGAATGAAGATATTCTCAAAAAGTTCATCAGGTCTTTACCTAGCTGTTGGACACTCTACACAGTGTCCATTAGAAGAACTGAGAATCTGAAGACTCTCCAAATGACTGATCTCTTCGGTATGCTGAAAACCTATGAGCTAGAGATGATTCAGGCAAAAGAACGAAGCTCAAGCTATCAAAATGCCTCAACATCCACCACCACCTCTGCCCTCCACTCTGACCACTCAGGTCCTAGTTCTAGCAACTACTATCCTCCCATTGTCACCCATCCACAAACTCCAGCCTCTCAAACAAACACCTCACCATTTCTCCTAGAAGCTCCTCCTCAAACCTCAACTGCTTTTGTTTCTGAAAACTCAAGCAACATGTCCTTTATCAAGGAGGATCTGGAATGCTTCCATCCAGATGACTTAGAAGAAAGGGACATACATCATTCGTATGCCATGCTCTCTATAAGAGCAAAAAGGTTCTACTCTAGAACCGGAAGACCCATTCCAAGCAACAACTCCAGCACCAAAGTTGGATTGGATAAAAGCAAACTAAGATGTTACAACTGTAACCAACTGGATCACTTTGCTAGAGAATGCAAGGCACCAAGAGCCAATCCAGCTACTCCTCAATCAAGACAAGCTCACCAAGCCCAACCCAGACAACAACAGCAACAAGCTACTCCTCCAGTTCAAACTGTAGCTTGTGCAACTGTTGGAACTTCTGACTTCGACTGGAGCTTCCAGTATGAAGATCTGCCTGCCAACAACCAAGCTCTTATGGTAGACACAACTGAGATACCGCCTCAGGTATATGAACATCTCTATTCCCAAGCTTGTATTGATAAGGTGTTAGGCTACAGAAAGCATAATCAAAACCTTATAGATCAAAATGAAGAGTTTCATCAAATGAAATCTAAATTCATAAAGGTAGAAAAAAGTTATAAAGAAAAAAAGTAACTGCCTAAAGAAAGAGATTTCATTACTAAAACATGAACAAAGCAATCTTGAAACTCATATTGATGATCTACTGGCTAGATTAAAAGCTACCAGAGCAGAATTGGCTGAACAAAAAGTTCATGTTGATAAATATGAATTTGCATCTAAAAAGCTGCAAAGACTTTTAGATGCTCAAATTCATGAAAAGGTAAAAATTGGTATAGGGTATCATGGTGAACAATGCCAAGCCGTTGCACCTCCTGCTGACTACGGTGTCATCCATGAACCGAGCTTCAATCTCTCAAACCTTGAAACAGCCAACCGAGATCTTGATCCCTCAAGGCATGAACCGTTGGTACAAGAGTGCACTACCTCGTCAGATTCTGAGTCAACTTGTTCAGAGTCCACTAAAGCTGAGGAGGCCTCATCAACAACTCAAGTACCAGCACCGCCTGTCTTGGAAGTCATTCAAACAAGTGCTCCTGTTCCTTTCATTCCCTCGGTACAAGTACCAGCTTCAGTACAAGTACCAGCTGCTCCAGTTCCTATGCCTTTCAGCCAAATCAAAATCAGCTATCCTCCAGAAGGAAGAAAGCTAATTGTTGAAAAGGGACAGTCCTCAACTTCCATCAACTCCAAGCCTCAAAGGAAGGTGTTTAACATATGTCATGCTCCTGGAGAAAGAGTTCCATATGTTCAAAAGACATTGGAAGAATCCACTTTTGAGCACAACAAAGCTCACCCTTGGAACTTCAAAGACCTTTTCAAAAGAAAGGATTATGTTTATCTTTCAAGGGACAAACTGGCTAAATCATGCTTTGTCTGTGGCAAATACAATCACACTGCCAGCACCTGCTTCTACTACCTTCAGCAGCAGAGGAATCAGCAACAAAGAGTTCAAAAACCACATGCTTTTGAGAAAACAAACAAAAGCAAACATGTTAGAAGCTTTGAAGCAAAGGCAACTCAATTCCGAAACTCTCCTTCTCCACCAAGGAAGCAACTGCCAAAATCTCAACAAATGTGCATCATCTGTGGTGAATCAGACCACATTGCTGCAAATTGTCAATTTAACCCTTTCAACCAGATCCTTCATCAAGCCCCTCAAAGACAAAAGGTAAAGAAGGATCAGCATACATCGGTTGTTAAACCATCAGCAACCAGAAAAAGTGTTGGTAATCAAGTGAAGCACAAGCAACGTAAAGACAAGCCTTCAGCAGCAACCAAATCTGCTGCTGCTCAAGCAAAACCATCAGCAGCAACAACATTTGCTGCTGATAAGCTTAAGTCAGCAGCAACAAAATCTGCTGCTGAGAAGCCAAAGCCATCAGCAGCAACAAAACCTGCTGCTGATAAGCTAAAGTCCCCAGCAGCAAAATCTGTTGCTGTTAAAGAACATCCATCAGCAGCCAAAGCAAAATCAGCTGCTGACAGAGAAAAGAGAACTGGAAGACCATCTCCTCAACAATGGAAAGCCAAGATCCTAGTTTCTATCACTCCAAGAATCATCATTGGCTCTGTTGAATGCACACATGATGAATCTAACATTCCAAGAACCCTTTTCTTCAAGGATGCAAGCTTTTGGACTCCTCCCACTAACTAGATCTCTATCATGTGCAGGGACAGCCAGGTCACAAGAATAACACCTGGGTGGTAGACAGTGGTTGTTCCAGGCACATAACAGGCAACAGATCTATCCTCTCCAACTTCAGACACTTCAATGGAGGATATGTTGTCTTTGGAAGTGACTCAAAGGGAGGATCCATTACTGGACAAGGAATTGTGTCCAACGAAAGAATGAGCGTTGATAAGGTCAACTATGTCAAAGAATTGGACTTCAATCTCATGAGTGTTTCCCAGGTCTGAGATCAAAAGCATTGGATGCTCTTCACAGATAAAGAATGCTTTGTACTGTCTCCAGGCTTATCCAAACCTCCTCCAGAAAAGATTTTATTAACTGCTCAGAGAAAAGAAAATCTCTATGTACTGGACATGAATGAAGTCACTCCATCTGGGAGAGTTTCCTGTTTTCTGTCAAAAGCCTCAGTTGATGAATCAGCTCTCTGGCACATGAGATTAAGTCATGTTAATATCAAAACTATTAACAAACTGGTGAAGGATAATCTTGTCAGAGGGATTCCTGAAAAAGAATTCAGCTAGAAGACCATTGCATTGCTTGCTTAAAGGGGAAGCAACACAAGAGTTCTCACAAGCCCAAGACCTTGAATACAAATGACACTACACTACAGCTGCTGCATATGGATCTCTTTGGTCCTACAAATGTCATGTCAATGGGCAAGAAGTCATATTGTCTGGTGATAACTGATGACTACACCAGATTCTCATGGGCATATATCTTGAGAACTAAAGATGAAACTGCTGAAATTCTCAAATCCTACATTCTTAGGGTAGAGAATCAAAGCAATCAAAAGGTGAAGATCATAAGGTGTGATCAGGGCACAGAGTTCAAGAACCACACTTTAAACTGTTTCTGTGAAAGCAAGGGGATAGAAAGACAATACAGTGCTCCAAGAACTCCTCAACAATATGGAGTTGCTGAAAGGAGAAACAGAACTCTAATTGAGTCAGCAAGATCTATGTTGGCTGACTCAAAACTGCCTCTCAAATTCTGGGCAGAAGCAGTTAGCACAGCCTGCTATGTGCAAAATAGAGTTCCTATTGTCAAGAGCCTCAACAAGACACCTTATGAACTTTGGTTTCAAAGAGTTCCCTACATTGGGTTTCTAAAGCTTTTTGGGTGTCCATGCACCATTCTCATCACACATGGGGTTCTTCCTAAGTTTGGTGCCAAATCTGATGAATGATATTTTGTGGGCTATTCCTCTCAATCAAAGGCCTACAGAGTATTCAATTCAAGAACAAGAATTGTGGAAGAATCAACAAATGTGGAATATAGAGAACACATTGTCTATGAGCAGGGAAAAGGCCCAAACTGGCTCTTTGACATAGACTCCTTCTCCCAAATATTTGAGCCTCTCATCTTCTCAAATATGGAGTCTACCTCTACACAAACACCTGCCTCCACTTCATCCACTAACTACAGATTGGATTTTCTTAAATCTTCTACCAGTCTAAGAAGACCATCCATTGATCCTCCATCAGTTGTGGAAACAATTGAAGCAAGTGAAGCCGGAACAAGACTTTCCAATGTCACCAGCAGCAGCCTGTCTGAAACTGAAAATTTAGATGAAGACTCTTCGGTAAATGTTGTAGATGATGTTGATGCTATTGCTGAAAATATTGATGTGGCTGTTGATGTTGAAGACTCTTCCACCATGAATGAAGAGACCCCTAATCAAAATCAAAGCAACCTGGAGCAAGGGATACAGCTGGAGGTGGTACCAGCACAGAGGATCTACAAAGAACATCCTCAAGAAAATATTATTCGCCAAGTCCACCAAGGAGTTCTCACAAGAAGCAAATCTCACGAGGCCAATATATGCTTGTTTTCATGTTTTCGATCTCAGGTGGAACCCAAGAAGATAGATGAAGCACTGAAACACAACAGCTGGATTGAGGCAATACAGGAAGAGTTGCTGCAATTCAAGAGGCAGGATGTCTGGAAACTTGTTGATCTTCCACCATGTCAATATGCTATTGGCACACGATGGGTTTTCAGGAACAAGCAAGATGAGAGAGGCATTGTAGTCAAGAACAAAGCCAGACTTGTAGCTCAAGGCTACACTCAGGAAGAAGGAATTGACTATGATGAAGTCTTTGCTCCTGTTGCCAGGCTGGAGGCCATCAGAATCTTCCTGGCATATGCTGCATCCAAGAATTTCATTTTCTATCAAATGGATGTAAAGAGTGCTTTCTGTATGGGAAGATTGGTGAGGAAGTATACGTCAAACAGCCTCCAGGCTTTGTAGATCTTGCACATCCTACTCAAGTGTTCAAACTAGACAAAGCTTTGTATGGCTTACATCAAGCACCAAGAGCCTGGTATGAAACTTTGTCAGGATATCTACTAAGCAACAACTTCAGAAGAGGTGCTATTGACCAGACCTTGTTTATTAAAGATGAAGGGGGAGAAATCTTACTAGTTCAAATCTATGTTGATGATATCATCTTTGGATCAACAAGGAAAAAGCTGTGCAAAGACTTTGAGATTCTGATGCACTCAAAGTTTGAAATGAGTTCAATGGGTGAACTAAATTTCTTTTTGGGTCTACAAGTCAAACAAGTCCCAACTGGAATCTTCATCAGCCAATCCAAATATGTAAAGAGCATTTTGGAAAGATTCAAGATGGCTGACTGCTCTGCTGCAAAAACCCCTATGCAAGTGCACCATCAGCTGACTCCAGACAAAGATGGCTAAGACAATGATCAACATCAGTACCGTGCAATGATAGGGTCTCTCATGTATCTCACTGCCTCAAGGCCAGATATCATGTTTGTAGTATGTCTCTATGCAAGATTTCAAGCAGCTCCAAAGGTTTCACATCTTCAAGTTGTTAAGAGAATTATTAGATACCTAAAGGGAGCCCCAAGACTTGGGCTTTGGTACTCTAAAAATGACAAGTTCAATCTGTATGCATACACTGACAGTGATTATGGGGGACGCAACTTGGACAAAAAGTCCACATCATGGGGATGTCAGTTTCTGGGAGGGAGGCTGATTTCATGGCAGTGCAAGAAGCAAACATGTGTTTCAACTTCTACAGCTGAAGCAGAATACATTGCAGATTTAAGTTGCTGTGCACAAGTCATCTGGATACAAAATCAAATGCTGGATTATGGGATGACTTTCATGGCAACTCCAATTCACATTGACAACATGAGTGCTATATCAATCACAAACAATCCAGTGCAGCACTCCAAGACAAAGCACATTGACATCAAGTATCATTTCATAAAAGATCAACCTGAGAAAAAGAGAATTATTTTAACCAAAGTTCATACCAATGAGCAATATGCTGATTTGTTTACAAAACCTTTTGATGAAGCTAGATTTAGATATTTAGTTGAATCCATTGGTATGATGAACTTTGATTAAAATCTATCTCTAAAATTCTGTTTTAAAATGTGTTTTGTCTTTTGTTGTAAGTAAAAGTTATGAGTCAGCAGCATTTTTGTCCTTCAGCTGCTGACAGGTTTAATCTTCGGCAGCAAAGGATTTGCCACTGACTGCTTTAAGTTATCAGCAGGAACAGGTTTCCTGCGGATAGCTTTAAGGCTGTCAGCAGCAACATCCTTGCTGCAGATCATTGAATCCATCAGCAGCAATTGAGTTTGCTGCTGACAGACTTAACCTTCCACAGCAACCAAGCTTGCAGCGGACATGCTTATCCATCCACAGCAACCAAGTTTGCTGCTGAAGGGTAAATTTAAGTCCAAATTAACTTTTACGCGCTATAAAAATTAAAGTCAGTCTTTACCATGACTGCCTCGGTGTATCACAGCTGTAACAGTAAAAAGTGAATAAGGTTGTACTGTACAAGTCATTTTGCTTTTTCCCTCCTCTGCCATTATAAGAACAAATCAAATTTCCTTACCACCTCTTCACATTCAATTTCACCCTAAACCCACATCACTTTCTCTCAAGTCCCCACCACATTCAAAGCCTTCCATCCTTAAAACATTCAAAGCCTTCCATCCTTAAAACATTCAAAGCCTTCCATATTCTTAAACCTTCAAACCTTCCCTCCAAAATCAAACAACAATGGCAGACATCAATAACCCTGATGATAAGTTCTCCCCGTACCACAACCTTACAACATACTTAACCAAGGGAAAGAAATCCGAAGGATTCAATGATATGAGCGACTTCCTGTGCCGATCAAAGATCCATTTTGCCCTCAAAACCAACCCTACCATATATATCCCTCATATGGAGGATTTACGGAATACCGCCGTCTACTCTACCGAATAGGGGATTCCCTAAATAAAAGCCAAGGTAGACAGCAATGACATCATCATCTCTGAAGCTACCCTCCGAAAATATCTTAAGCTTCAGGATGAGGGAGCAGCCATCTCATACTCAAAGGACGAGTACATGAGGACCTTGGTATCCATAGGGTACACTGGAAATCAAAATGAGTATACAATCGAGAAGGCGCTGATGGGCCCTCCGTGGAAGTATCTCTGCCACACTCTTCTCCAATTCATATCTCAGAAGAGAAGTGGATGGCATCAAGTGAGCTCCGCACTTGCCTCTGCTTTTCATGGTATGATTACTGGCCTAGGTTTCAACTTTGCACACCTCATCTTTTAGGGTTTGAGATATAACCTTCAAGAGGGTTCAAAGCAACATTTTTTTATGTACCCAAGATTCTTGCAGGAGGTTTTCAACCAGGAACTAAAAGAACTCTCAAAACATGCAAGAATCTACATCATGTTGGGACATAAAAATAATATTTTTCAAAGTATGAGAACTGTTTCCAAAAAGTTCTCAGGGGTCAATGTTCCATTGTTATCTACAATGCTGAACATACAAAGTACCCCGGGTGACAGTTCAGCAATCCCAGCTGATACTGATCCCACACCCTCCACATCACATCCTGAACAACAATCTGCTTCCACCATTCGAACCCCTGTGCATACTACTAAGGATGCACATGTACAAAAATCACTTACATCTGTTTTGGATGTTATCGTTCAACTAGAACAAAGGGCCCCAATTGCAACGACATACACCAGAAAAAGGAGCAAGAAGACTCCTTCTCTTCTTGTCTCAAAGGCCCAAACCCAACCTCTAAGCCCTCATTCAGAATCCCAACATTCTAATGAGAATACCAAAAGGGATAGCCACAACACTAGAGAGACCTCCTTGGAAGCCTCTCTATTAGGATCAGGATCATATCCCAGATCCATAGAGCAACCCCCTGAGCCATTCCATTATTTCTCTTCTCTGAACCTAAGTGCAGAGGCACCTGGTCAAGATGATATACCTTCTCCAACAACCACTATATCAGAGGTATTGATTGACTTGGCTGCTGGTGCACCCAGCCCAGGTTCATCACCCAAGAAGGTTCACTCTGGTAGTATTGATAGAGTGAATGTGGAAAGGGCTATCACTACTCCTGGTACATCAACTGCCTAGAAGGACAGTGTTAACATAGCTAAGACCCTAACCACGGCAACTCACAGTGAGGATGTTTCATGTGGAACACTCTTCACTGAGAGGAATCCCAGGCGCCAAGAAAACCAGGGTGATGGGGATGCAGAGGCTAGGCCTAAGGCCCCATCTAGCTCCAAGGATTCCACAATTGTGGATGAGGACAGACTGAAACTTCGTAACTTGGAATTGACGGCCAGGGTGGCAATGCTAGAAGCTGAAGTGTACAAACTAAGACACCAAGTCTCTATGCATGAAGCCCATCAATTCCCAACTGTGCCTACTCCCTCTCTTGTATAAGTGGGAACTCAAACATATACATCCCTTTTCACTGATGCAACCAAAAAGGGGGAGGTGGTTACTAAGGAAGATGATGCTGACAGCCTCGAAGAATGGATACAAGAGCATACTGTGTTTCAAAGTTCCCTATACAAACCTGTTTTTGTTCAAATCCATGACTTGCCAGACTCAGTATATGAAGAGGAAGATGTCACTGAGGATTGGAAGTTACAAGAAGAAACTCTCCATGAAGACACACCTCCATTATTCAGCATTTTTCCTGAAGCTGCAGCCATAATAAGTCATTCATCTACCCCCCAACTCTTCCTAATTTCAAAGAAGATAGAATTTGACTCCATTCTAGCTTGGGGATATGATGGAATAGCTAAGAGATTCTGGATTGGATGGGAGTTTAGTGGAGTAGAAGAGCTAAACTGGAACTCTCTTAATGCCCTCCAAGTTCTCAATCTGTATCTGACAAAATGCATCAACACTTCATCAGATCTCTCAGCAGAACTTGCAATCAGCAGGTTCTATGACTTAATGGAGGATAACATGCCCTGGTTTGAAAGACTACTAAAAGAAGCAAACAGGGTGGCTTATCCTGAATCTTCATCTGCAGCAGAACAAAGACTGGCTCCGAGAAGACTTGATATAATCAGGAGCAGTGTTTTAACTGAATAAGAGGTTATCTGCTGGAGAAGATTCCTGTACAACATAATGGTTAGGGATGTGGAAGTGCAAGGATGGATAAGCACTGACTCCCATGACTTCACCTTCTTCCTGAGCAATGGATCTTCTCTCTCAATCAACATCAAAGAGATCTTGCTCCTACCTTCAGCCTTCCTGCATAAGGTCTTTGAGCTCAGATCACTCATCTTTAATGTCAACTCCTTAGAAAGTCAAGAAATGATCAAAATCATCAAGGCTTCTCTTTATAAGGAGGAATCTAGATCTGACTCAGACCTATCCTTTCTCTCTTCTCCAACAGTCAGACTAAACACAGAAGAAGAATAAAAAAGAAGAGACGAGGAAAAGATGAAAGAAGCATGGAATGAAGTGACAGGTATGGAATGGAAAGAAGATGAAGAAAGTTCCCTTCCCTTGTCCATTCCCCAAAATGCCAATGAAGCTGAAGCTGAGATCCCAACAACATCTACTACATCTGCTGTTGTGGTCCATGAAGTTGAAGCAGAGGCACCCAACAAAGATAAGGGAAAGGGACTAATGACCAAAGAAGATGAAGAAAGAATTGAGAAGGAGAAGAAAGAAAAGGAGGATAGACGAAGAAGAGGAGAAGAAGAGGAGATGGTTGAACTAAAGAAAGCTCAAGATAGAAAAACAGCCATTCTCCTCAGAGAACAACAGATTCAGCTGTATGCAAAACAGCTGGATGATCTGAAAGTAAAAATTCCTGGAGTTTATCAAATTGAAAAAGATGAAGCTCTTGCTCTTCAACTGTAGGAACAATTCAACAAAGAAGAAGAAGAAGAGATAGAGAAGAAGAAGAAGAAGGAAGAGGCTAAGTTCAGAATAACTGATTCTGAACTAGCCAAAGAAATGAGAGAGGAGTGGGTAAAGGCTCTGGTTTCTCAAGGTGAGGATGCAGACTACCTTGAGAAACTATCAAATAAAGAAATCTACAGAGCCTTTATGGGTCAGCAGGGTCAATTGGCAAACAAGAAAAAGGCTGAAGAAGAAGAAAAAGTCAAACAAAAGTCCAAGAAGACCATTGCCTTTAACCGAAGATCCCATGAAGAAAGGAAGATCATGATTGATTTCCTTAAGGCTAGAGGAGAGAGTGGAAAGAGACCGGGTCCCATGAACTTCATGAACCTGCAAACCCTCTATCTTAAAGTCAAGAAGGATGAGGAAGAAAGACTGGGGAAGAAATGCTCCAAGAAGAGCGTAATCATTGAAGAAAAAGAAAGGAAAACAATGAAACCCAAGCCTTCTCCCTCACCCAACACTTCCTCAATCCAGCAACCTTCCACTCTCCATCCTAGACCTCCCTCCTCTCCACCCTCAAAGTCCAAATCCTCACACCCAGCTCCTACTCATCAACAACCTCCCAAAAAGAAAAACAAACCTACTTCCAAACCAGAAGACTCAAGAGAAATAGTCATCTGGTCATACAGCTCTCAAGACCAATGGTTTGAAGTTTTCAGGGGGAGGACAGAAGTTAAAAGATCAATTTATACATCTGTTGATGAGGTACTACAGCTTCCAGATTCTGATCTAAGAAGAATGATGGAGCTGGGTGAAGCCAATGAGCCCGTGAATGAAGGTGGGAGACATCTGCTACTGGTAATCAAACATCACTTCAACCATAGCAGAGATGAAATCCTTGATGTCAAACCTCTCCAATCCCACTCTCCATTCATCAGCTGGTCCTACAATGCTGAAAAAGATGAGTTCACATTGACAGATGTTAAAGGACAGAAGATGAGGTGTTCAAGCAAAGCTATCTTCAAAATGGCCAGCAAAGACATCAAGACTCTATCTGAGCTTCCTCCTAACAATCCCAGCAAGGACCAGAGAGGATATGAGGTTGAAAGAATTGTCAGCCACATGCAAAAGCTTCAGCAACAAAAGTAGTAAGAGAGTTTTGATAACATCAGTCTAGGGGGAGTTTGTAGAAATAAAGACTGATGGCTACAAAATTCTCTAAGTACAAATGCTGCTGATCTCAAAGATTGATGCGGATTGACAAAGTTGCAGCTGATAGGCTTTATCCGATGCTGACCAAAGCTACAGCTGATAAGTCTTATCAGTTGCTGACCAAAGTTGCAGCTGATAGGCCTTATCTGCTGCTGACCAAAGTTGCAGCTGATAGGCCTTATCCACTGAAGATCAAAGTTGCAGCTGATAGCCTTTTCACTGAAGATCAAACGTTGCAGCTGGCTGTTCTTGATAAAGTAACCAATACCACTGACAACTTTCTGCTGTTACACTGACACACTCCACGCAGAAAGAATGCCATTGGCACAAGACAATAAAAGACAACGACGCTCTCCTTTTGAGTATTCAAACAATGATGCAAAGAAGACGTTTGAATAAAGTTAACCTTTGTAGTTATTATTATTGTCTGTATATGTAGAATAGCTTCAATACAAGATCAACGGTTTGTGTTAGATCTGATCCTTAGAATCAAAGGTCTGTCTTGATTCTAAGTTACTATATAAGTAGTACTTAGATTCATTGTAAAAGTACTTTTTACTTAAGAGTTTTCTCTGTAATCTTGTAACACTTGAAGCTTAATACAAATTGCATTTATTAGTATTCTTCTTGTCTACTTGTTTACTTTGCTTAAGTTGTGATTGTTTTCGCCAATCTCAACTGGAATAGAACCATCTTGAATTTACCGATCCAACATATAGCAACCAAAACGAATGACCATACCGTGGTGTGCAAATTTGTGTAAACCAACATCTTCTCCCGATTTGGAATCCCTCGCGTGCTCGTAAGTGATGGGGGCTCACATTCAAGAAATTCAAGTTTGGGAAATTGCTTAAACGGTATGGTGTTGATCACATGATAGCAACCCCATATCATCCACAGACTAGCGGCCAGGTAGAAGTATCAAACAGGCAGATCAAAGAAATTCTAGAGAAGACAGTAAGGTCAGATCGAAAGGATTGGTCAGCCAAGCTCAACGATTCCTTGTGGGCCTACCGCACAGCGTTTAAAACTCATATAGGCACCACACTGTACCGACTAGTATATGGCAAGGGCTGCCACTTGCCGGTTGAAATTGCACATCGGGATTTATGGGTAGTCAAGGAAGTTAATCTAGATTATGATGTTGCCGGTGTGAAATGGAAGTTGCAACTAAATGAGCTATTGGAGTTGGGAGATGAGGCGTATGAGTGTGCATCCGCATACAAAGATAGAATGAAGAAAGTGCATGATGCAAAGTTAAAGAAGATGATATTTGAAGTGGGCCAGAAAGTTTGGCAATACAATTCAAGGCTCAAGTTGTTTCCAGGGAAGTTAGAGAGCAAGTGGATGGGCCCGTACTTGATTAAATGGGTAGGTAATTTTGGAGACATTGAGATCGAAGACTTCGATGATTATCTGAGGCAAGTGGTAAATGGCCACCGTCTGTGAAACACCCTACTTATCTTATTATTTTATCAGAGTATTTTATTACGGAAAACTGGTCCCAGATTAACAAAACCTTGTCATTAAATGACGAAGGTATGTTTTCATTTATAATAATATTGTTTTACAAAAGGATAATATAATTACATCATCCTATATAGGGATTTTCCAACTCCGAGCAGTCACGTCTTCAGGAAGCCTCATTTCATGTGCTTCTTTCCTGTAGTGTTTGGAAAAAAAATTTTAGTTAGCTTATGCTAAGTAAGTACACTGCATCTTTTCATTTCATTATTATGAACCCTTTAGGTTCTTATTATTATTCACATTTTCTCGGTCTCTCGGCGCCCCTGTGACCATCTTCGGACATACCTCCGATCACAGTATTTGTATATTTTATGGGCGTGCTAACCCCCTCGCAACCATCTTAGGTCGTACCTCCGGTCCGAGTATTGGCAAGGTTCTTATATTCGTCAGTATAGACCCCTCACATTTGTCACGAAGACTCATTCATTCCTCAGCCCCGTAGGCTTGGAATCTTTTACTCTTTTAGCCCCGTAGGCCTAGAGTTTTTCTTTTAGTTCTCTTCTTTATTATTTATTGAGATCCACCTTACATGCCGGGTATCTCATTTCATTTGGGACCTTGAGTATCTTTGACTCATAGCCTCCCAAATGTATCAAACATTTATTTTCATTTCACTTATATGCTTGATTTACTACCCAACCAGTTCTCACCTTAAAACTTTGTAACAGTTTCTCCACGATGTATTAAAAGAGTTTATATATAGGAAGTACCAGCGGCGTATCCACCACCCTTTTAGCACTTCGTGAGTACTCCGTTATTTCATTTTAGAGTTTAGACTCGTTTCATCATACTCATTCATATTTGCATGTATCATCATGCATTCACTTATTCGTCATGCATTTCACGTATTCATATTCATCACGTATTATTATATATGGTATACTTTCATCATATATTCATACTTGTCATATACTGTAAACTAGGGTGATTATCCTTCAAGAGTAGTACCTGTAGCAGATATGTTCCCAGGAAAGAGTGACGGGTCTAGGAGAGATTTATACACCACTATTTCCTTAGACAGAATATTTCGTTTGTCAGATAACTACATACCAGTCGGAAGTTCTCCTGTACGTTTACTATATTTCTATTACTACTTTTTAGTCTATACCCCTAAACATTCATAATGGTTTTGCCATGAAGTATCAAAGAGGTTTATATATAGGAAGTACTAGCGGCGTATCCACCACCCCTTAGATACGTCGTGACTACTACATTATTTCCGTTTAGTGTCTAGACTAACCTTTCATTACCCCGTACCCTCGTCATATTACATATCACATAGCACATATTGTTTTAAACACGTATTTCACATAATCGTGTCTAGGGTACGGGTCCAATGTACTTACTTTATCCTCGGGTAGTTCCTAAGTTCCTTCCTCGCTTTAAACGCTTCTCCGAACTTGAACCGCACTCGCAACGTACCGCACTCGTACTCAAACGCGTTGCCCCGAGACTCTTGCTCCTTCTAAATTTCGTGTGTATGTGAGGTGGTGATGGTGTTTGTGATTTCAAACGAATGGCTGAAGCCATCTATTTATAGGCTGAGTTGGGACCCATGTCGGACCGTTATCCCTGGTGATGTCGGTCCGACATCCAAGTGAGGCGGCTTATTGGCTTGGCGAGCACATAGCGGACCGTTATGTAACTGATATCGGTCCGTTATGGACATAGCGGACCGCTATGCGTTCACGTCGGTCCTATATCTCTTTTACACGTGTCAGATCTCAACGGTGAGTCATCCAACACGTGTTATTACTAGGAATTACGGTGCAATGACGGTTGTCGGACCGCTATTTAACTGATGCCGGTCCGACATCAGTCACGTGGCTCAGTTCGGACCGTGGGAAAGATGATGTCGGTCCGACGTCCATCCAGATTTCAAAATTTTCATTTTCAGACCCTGAACTTTAATTCCAACGTATTCTAACCCTTCTACTTTAATCAAAGGTCATTTTAACCCCTAGGGTTTCATTCCATGATCATCTCAGTCCTTCAACTCGTATTTTCAAGGAAATTGGGGTGTTACAACTCTCCCTTCCTTAAATCAGGTTTCATCCTTGAAACTTGTTAATCCTTGAAGAGTTGAGGATAACTCTTTCTCATTTCATCCTCAGCTTCCCAAGTCATCTCTGGTCCTTTTCTGTGCTTCCATTGAATTAACACTTGCTTAATCGTTTTGTGGCGCATCTGCTTTTCTTTTGTGTCTTGGATCTTGATAGGTTCTTCAATATAAGTCAGTTTATCGTCTACTTCTATTTCTTGCAGAGGAACGTGTGCAGCTTTATCCGCCAAACATTTTCTTAGATATGATACATGCAACGTGTTGTGTATCTTATTTAATTCCTTAGGTAGCTCTAACTGATAAGCTACTTTTCTGATTCTTTTGATGATTTTGAAAGGTCCAATGACTCGTGGACTTAACTTTCCATGTTTCTTGAATCGAATTAGACCTTTCCAAGGAGATACTTTTAACAAGACGTAATATCCTTCTTGGAATTCTATTGGTCTACGTCTCTTGTCTGCGTATGACTTCTGTCTATCTTGTGCGGCTTTCAAACGTGCCTTGATTGAGTCAAGCTTTTCTGATGTGGCTTGAACTAATCCTTTGCTGCCTAACTCTTTTTGTCCAATTTCTCCCCAACATACAGGAGTCCTACATCTTCTACCATATAGCATCTCATATGGTGGCATACCAATACTGTAATGGTAGCTGTTATTGTATGAGAATTCTGCTAACGGTAGATGATTATCCCAACTTCCACCGAAATCAATTATACAAGCACGCAACATATCTTCAAGTGCTTGTATCGTCCTCTCACTTTGACCGTCGGTCTGAGGATGATATGCCGTGCTGATTAACAATCTAGTTCCCATCTCCTCATGGAACTTTTTCCAAAAACGAGAAGTGAAACGAGTATCTCGATCAGAGATAATCGAGACTAGCACTCCATGTATTGAAACAATCTCTTTGATGAATAAATTAGATAACTTTTCTGAAGAGTATGTCTCACGTATTGCTAAGAAATGAGCACTCTTAGTTAACCGATCTACAACCACCCAAATGGTATCATAACCCCTAGCTGTCTTTGGTAGCTTGGTTATTAAGTCCATAGTGAGATGTTCCCACTTCCATTCTGGGATTTCTAATGGTTGGAATCTCCCATACGGTTTCTGATGTTCTTCTTTAACTTGTAAACAAGTCAAGCATTTTACTACATATTTCATGATATCAAATTTCATTCCAGGCCACCAATAATCTCTGCGCAGATCTTGGTACATTTTTGTAGTACCCGGGTGAATAGAATATCGTGATTTATGAGCTTCATCAAGAATCTTAAGTCTAAAATCACCTGATCGTGGTACCCACATGCGACCAAATCGAGTCTTGACTTTATGTTCATTCTCTTCTAGAAACTTCTCCTGGCCAGCCATTCTTTCTTTCTTAATATTCTCACCTTTTAATCCTTCGATTTGTGCATCTCGAAGCCGGCTCATGAAATCAGGAGTTATCACTAACTTATATGCTTTCACCCGAATAGAATGATGCTCTTCCTTGCAGCTTAGAGCATCGGCTACTACGTTAGCCTTTCTAGGATGATACAATATCTCACAATCATAATCCTTGACCGGTTCTAACCATCGTCGTTGCCTCATGTTTAAGTCCTTCTGGTCAAAGAAATATTTAAGACTTTTGTGGTCAGTGTAAATCATACACTTCGTTCCGTATAGGTAATGTTTCCAGATCTTTAGTGCGAACACCACCGTAGCTAATTCTAGATCATGGGTTGGATAGTTTGCTTCATGTGTCTTTAGCTGTCGAGAGGCATAGGCTATCACCTTTCCTTTTTGCATCAGAACACATCCTAACCCAAGTTTCGAGGCATCAGAATACACCACAAGGTCTTCTACTCCTTCTGGCAATGCCAAAAATGAGCTTGTGTCAATCTTTCTTTTAATATCTGGAATGCCTTCTCTTGTACCGCATTTCATTCGTATTTTGAATTATTTCGAGTTAGCTTAGTTAATGGGTGGCTATCTTAGAGAAGTCCTGGATGAACCTTCTATAATAGCCAGCTAATCCCAAGAAACTTCTAACTTCTGATGGATTATTAGGTGGAGACCATTTCATTACAGTCTCTACCTATGCTGGGTCTACTAAGATACCTTCTGCGTTTACCACATGACCCAGAAACTGAACTTCCCTTAACCAAAATGCACACTTTGAGAACTTTGCGTATAATTTCTCTCTTCGTAAAGTACTAAGTACTTCATGAAGATGTTGTGCATGTTCTCCTTCATTCCTTGAATATATCAAGATGTCATCAATGAAGACAATAACAAACTTATCTAACATTGGCCGGCATACTCTATTCATGAGATCCATGAAAACTGCTGGAGCATTTGTCACTCTGAATGGCCTCATTACAAATTCATAGTGTCCATAACAAGTTCTGAATGCTGTCTTAGGTACATCTTCTTCTCGTACCTTGACTTGATGATAACCGGATCTTAAGTCAATCTTGGAAAACCAACTAGATCCTTGTAATTGATCAAACAGATCATCAATTCTAGGTAAGGGATACCTATTCTTGATAGTCAGCTTATTCAATTCACGGTAGTCTATACACATCCTCATACCACCATCTTTCTTCTTCACGAACATAATTGGTGCACCCCAAGGGGATACACTTGGACGTATAAATCCCTTGTCTAACAACTCTGTTGGTGCTAACCGGAATGGAGCTTTAGCTACCGGCTTAGCTTCAGGAATCAAATCGATTTTAAATTCGATTTATCTCTCTCAGGTGGAGCACCTGGAAGATCGTCTGGGAATACTTCTAGGAATTCTTTTAGGAATTCTTTTACCACTGGAACTTGATCCAGTTATTTCCCTTTCATCTTTACATCAGTTACGTAGGCTAAGAAGTCTTGATGACCTTGTTTCACGTAGTTACTTATTTTGGCCATTGTACATATCGTGTCTGGTTCCGTCGTTCACTAATGAAACTAACTTTCTTTCATGTAGGTGTTAGGAATCGCACAATCTTCTGATTGCATACAATCGTTTCAGAATGTGAAGACAACCATTCCATTTCAATGATTATGTCAATTTCTTGCATCGGCATCGGAATTAAGTCAACGAAATATTCTTCTTCCTTTATCAGTAGTTGGCAATCTCGACATATTTCAGTCACTACGCAGTTGCGATCACTCGCGATTTCGACTTCTAATGCCTTAGCCAACCTACTTCTATTGAAATTTCTAGAGTTTGCATACTTTAAAGAAATAAATGATTGACTAGCTCCTGTATCAAATAAAATACAAGCAGGTAGGGAATTCAAGAGGAATATACCTGATACAATGTCAGGAACATCTTTCGCTTCACGTGTAGTGATCTGAAAAGCCCTTCCCCTTGACTTCAGAGCCTCGATCATTTTTACTTCATTTTATGCCACTCTTGACCCTTCTCCGGTCATTTTTGTATGGAATTTTAACTCAGGACATTCCATGCTGAAGTGTCCTGATTTATAACATTTGTAGCACAATCTGATTCCACTCATACACTGCAATGCAATGTGTCCTGGCTTCCAACATTTGTTGCAAGTTGTGGACTTGAATCGGCACTCCCTCGGGTGCCTCCTTCCACAAGTTTTGCAATTTTTGATACTTTTCCTTTGGGAGGAACCACCTCCTTGTTTACTAAACTTAAACCTTTTAAGAGACATAGGAGAAGGATAACTCTCTCCTTTCCTCTTCCCGTCTCTTTCAGCTTGTCTTTTGAGCTCCGTTTCGCGTTCCCGAGCCCAATCAATCATTTCCTCCAAGTTCGCGCACTTGGATGGATGGATAAACTCTTTAATATCTGTTTTTAAAATGAGATGGTATCTTTTCATCCATATCTTTGGGGTTATTAACAAAGCTGGACAAAACGTAGCCTTGTCAAAGAAGATCCCCGTGCTCTCGACCACAGTCACTGTTATCTTTCGATTGCCACTCGAGGGCAATAGTGTTTTAAGAAGAGATCTTTGAACTCTTCCTAACTCATCTCTTTGATTCTCTCTCTACCTTTTTCTCTCTTCACTACTCCCCACCAATCATCAGCTCATTCTTTTAATTGGTTGGTAGTGAAGGTAACCTCATATTCCTTCTCACAGTGACTTGTATCGAATGCCCTTTCTATTGAGGCAATCCACCTCTGACTTTCTAAGGGATTAACAGCTCCCTTAAATTCTAAAGGTTTACAAGTCATAAAATATTTATATGTACAATGAGTTGACTTTGTATCAACTTTTCGATATCCACCTTCTCCATTATGAGTAATTTCCTTATGGTTTTCAAACCAACTTTCTAATGAGCTTTGTAGATCTGCTTGTAAGATTGGGAAATTCGCATAGAACGCTTTTCCTACTTCTAATGCGATTTGTCTCGGGATATTCTCCGGCACTTGCTCAATTTCGTTTTCATTATGATGTGGAGATTCAGCTCTCCTGTGGCTTCCCGTCACGTATTTCGTCGTTCTGATGTTCAGTCATTTGCTGAAACATGACGTCGTTTAATCTCTCATTCGTTTACCTTAATCATATTCTAGGGTTTTATACTATAGGCCTCGTTTTTTATTTTAACCCTATTCAAATATTCTAGGGTTTAACATAAGGCCTCATTTATGCATATTACACATATGCACATTTATTCATGCATTTTAATCATGCATTTTTCACATTCCTGGCTTACTATCTGCTGAAATATGTTATCATATGATGTTTGCGATATCATGATGGTCCCATACATTAGCTCCAATAATGGCCAGGCATAAAGCAATGTATGTTACATATCATGAAATTCCCAACTATCATCTGGAGCTTATCTCATACAAATTTTACCCACATATACTCACACCTTTCTTGTTTTAAGCACTGTAATTTAAATATAACTGCTTCCTAGGATGGCCTCGGGTTGAATCCCTATTTATATCATAAGCACTTATTGTTTGAGTTTAAGTACTCTTTCTAATACTTAAATCCTTCAAAGCGTGCTCTGATACCAACCTGTAACACCCTACTTATCTTATTATTTTATCAAAGTATTTTATTGCAGAAAAATGGTCCCATATTAACAAAACCTTGTCATTAAATGATGATGGTATGTTATCATTTATAATAATATTGTTTTACAAAAGGATAATATAATCACACTTGGCAGTTTCAACGTAATTGTCGATATGGATTGGTTATCTAAGAACCAAGCCGAGATTATATGTCATGAGAAAATTGTTCGCCTTCTTCTCCCGAGTGGAGAAACCCTTTCTATCCAAGGCGAATGGAGTGGTGCAGTCGTTGGCATCATATCCTTCATGAAAGCCCAAAAGTGTCTATGTAAAGGTCATACTGCCATTCTGGCTCTCGTCTCCGAGCAGCCATCTGAAGAGAAGAAGATTGAAGACATTCTGATTGTTCGTGATTATCCGAAAGTATTTCCCGAAGACTTGCCTGGTCTTTCGCCTCATCGTCAAGTCGAATTTCAGATCGATCTGGCACCCAGAGCAGCACCTATTGCTCGGGCACCGTATAGACTTGCACCTAGTGAGCTGCAAGAGTTGTCTACACAACTACAGGAGTTGTTGGATAAAGGTTTTATCTGACCTAGCTCATCGCCATGGGGAGCTCCAGTCTTGTTTGTCAAGAAGAAGGACGGGACTTTTCGCATGTGCATTGACTACCGTGTGCTGAATAAAGTAACCATCTAGAATCGTTATCCTCTACCTCGCATTAAAGATCTGTTTGATCAACTCCAAGGATCAAGCTTCTATTCTAAAATCGATCTTAGATCCAGTTATCATCAATTAAGAGTTCGAGACGAAGATATCTCAAAGATTGCATTCAGAATTAGGTAAGCCCATTACGAGTTTATGGTCATGCCATTTGGATGAACCAACGCACCCGCGGTGTTCATGGACCTTATGAACCATGTGTGTAAACCCTACCTCGATTAGTTCGTCATCGTTTTCATTGATGACATCCTCATATATTCTAAGAACAAAAAAGAACACGAGGAGCATCTACATTTAATTCTGGAACTACTGAAACAGAAACTTTGCAGTGTACCCAAATTTTCCAAGTGTGAATTCTGGATTCATGAAGTACAATTCTTAGGACATGTAGTCAATGAGAAAGGAATACATATCGATCCATCTAAAATAGAAGCCATCAATAATTGGGCAGTACCGACGACTCCGACAGAGGTGCGATATTTTATGGGATTGGCTGGATATTACCGCGGTTTCATTGAAGGATTCTACAAGATTGCTTAACCCCTCACTTCCCTAACCCAAAAGGGTAAACCCTATAACTGGGGTGACACCCCGGATTCAGCGTTTCAATTGCTTAAACACAAACTCTGCAGTGCACCCATCCTATCTCTTCCGAAGGGAACGTATGATTTTGTGGTGTATTACGATGCATCCATTCAAGGTTTTGGTTGTGTACTGATGCAACGCGAGAAAGTGATCGCATACGCTTCTCGTCAACTGAAAATTCATGAGAAAAAGTACACAACTCATGATTTAGAGTTAGGAGCCGTGGTATTTGCACTAAAGTTATGTAGACATTACTTGTATGGTCCCTAGTGCACTATTTACATCGATCACAAGAGTCTTCATCATATATTCGTTGAACAAGCGACAGCGTCGTTGGGTTGAACTCTTGAATGATTACGACTATGTGATCAGTTACGTAGGCTAAGAAGGCTTGATGACCTTGTCTCACGTAGTTACTTATTTTGGCCATTGTACATATCGTGTCTTGTTCCGTCGTTCACTAATGACACTAACTTCCTTTCATGTAGGTGTTAGGAATCGTACAATCTTCTGATTGCATACAATCGTTTCAGAATGTGAAGACAACCATTCCATTTCAATGATTATGTCAATTTCTTGCATCGGCATCGGAATTAAGTCAACGGAATATTCTTCTTCCTTTATCAGTAGTTGGCAATCTCGGCATATTTCAGTCACTACGCAGTTGCGATCACTCGCGATTTCGACTTCTAATTCCTTAGCCAACCTACTTCTATTGAAATTTCTAGAGTTTGCATACTTTAAAGAAATAAACGATTGACTAGCTCCTGTATCAAATAAAATACAAGCAGGTAGGGAATTCAAGAGGAATGTACCTGATACAATGTCAGGAACATCTTTCGCTTCACGTGTAGTGATCTGAAAAGCCCTTCCCCTTGACTTCGGAGCCTCGATCCTTTTTACTTCATTTTATGCCACTCTTGACCCTTCTCCGGTCATTTTTGTATGGAATTTTAACTCAGGACATTCCATGCTGAAGTGTCCTGATTTATAACATTTGTAGCACAATCTGATTCCACTCATACACTGCAATGCAATGTGTCCTGGCTTCCAACATTTGTTGCAAGTTGTGGACTTGAATCGGCACTCCCTCGGGTGCCTCCTTCCACAAGTTTTGCAATTTTTGATACTTTTCCTTTGGGAGGAACCACCTCCTTGTTTACTAAACTTAAACCTTTTAAGAGGCATAGGAGAAGGATAACTCTCTCCTTTCCTCTTCCCGTCTCTTTCAGCTTGTCTTTTGAGCTCCGTTTCGCGTTCCCGAGCCCAATCAATCATTTCCTCCAAGTTCACGCACTTGGATGGATGGATAAACTCTTTAATATCTGTTTTTAAAATGAGATGGTATCTTGTCATCCATATCTCCGGGGTTGTTAACAAAGCTAGACAAAACATAGCCTTGTCAAAGAAGATCCCCGTGCTCTCGTCCACAGTCATTGTTATCTGACGGAGTTGAAGAAACTCCTCAGTGATTCTTTTGATTACCACTCGAGGGCAATAGTGTTTTAAGAAGAGATCTTTAAACTCTTCCCAACTCATCTCTTTGATTCTCTATCTACCTTTTTCTCTCTTCACTACTCCCCCCAATCATTAGCTCATTCTTTTAATTAGTTGGTAGTGAAGGTAACCTCATATTCCTTCTCACAGTGACTTGTATCGAATATCCTTTCTATTGAGGCAATCCACCTCTGACTTTCTAAGGGATTAACAGCTCCCTTAAATTCTAAAGGTTTACAAGTCATAAAATCTTTATATGTACAACGAGTTGACTTTGTATCAACTTTTCGATATCCTCCTTCTCAATTATGAGTAATTTCCTTATGGTTTTCAAACCAACTTTCTAATGAGCTTTGTAGATCTGCTTGTAAGATCGGGAAATTCGCATAGAATGCTTTTCCTACTTCTAATGCGATTTGTCTCGGGATATTCTCCGGCACTTGCTCAACTTCATTTTCATTATGATGTGGAGATTCAGCTCTCATGTGGCTTCCCGTCACATATTTCTTCATTCTGATGTTCAGCCATTTGCTGAAACATGACGTCGTTTAATCTCTCATTCGTTTACCTTAATCATATTCTAGGGTTTTATACTATAGGCCTCGTTTTTTTATTTTAACCATATTCAAATATTCTAGGGTTTCACATAAGGCCTCATCTATGCATATTACACATATGCACATTTATTCATGCATTTTTCACATTCCCGGCTTACTATCTGCTGAAATAAGTTATCATATGATGTTTACGATATCAAGATGGTCCCATACATTAGCTCCAATAATGGCCAGGCATAAGGCAATGTATGTTATATATCATGATATTCCTAACTATCATCTGGAGCTTATCTCATACAAATTTCTACCCACATATACTCACATCTTTCTTGTTTTAAGCACTGTAATTTAAACATAACTGCTTCCTAGGATGGCCTCGGGTTGAATCCCTATTTATATCATGAGCACTTATTGTTTGAGTTTAAGTACTCTTTCTAATACTTAAATCCCTCAAAGCGTGCTCTTATACCAACATGTAGCACCCTACTTATCTTATTATTTTATCAGAGTATTTTATTACGGAAAAATGGTCCCATATTAACAAAACCTTGTCATTAAATGACGAAGGTATGTTTTCATTTATAATAATATTGTTTCACAAAAGGATAATATAATCACACTTGGCAGTTTCAACGTAATTGTCGGTATGGATTGGTTATCTAAGAACCAAGCCGAGATTATATGTCATGAGAAAATTGTTCGCCTTCTTCTCCCGAGTGGAGAAACCCTTTCTATCCAAGGCGAAAGGAGTGGTGCAGTCGTTTGCATCATATCCTTCATGAAAGCCCAAAAGTTTCTATGTAAAGGTCATACTGCCATTCTGGCTCTCGTCGCCGAGCGGCCATCTGAAGAGAAGAAGATTGACAACATTCCGATTGTTCGTGATTACCCAAAAGTTTTTCCCGAAGACTTGCCTGGTCTTTCGCCTCATCGTCAAGTCGAATTTCAGATCGATCTGGCACCCAGAGCAGCACCTATTGATCGGGCACCGTATAGACTTGCACCCAGTGAGCTGCAAGAGTTATCTACACAACTACAGGAATTATTGGATAAAGGTTTTATCTGACCTAGCTCATCGCCATGGGGAGCTCCAGTCTTGTTTGTCAAGAAGAAGGACGGGACTTTCCGCATGTGCAATGACTACTGTGTGCTGAATAAAGTAACCATCTAGAATCGTTATCCTCTACCCCGCATTGATGATTTGTTTGATCAACTCCAAGGATCAAGCTTCTATTCTAAAATCGATCTTAGATCCGGTTATCATCAGTTAAGAGTTCGAGATGAAGATATCTCAAAGATTGCATTCAGAACTAGGTAAGCCCATTACGAGTTTATGGTCATGCCATTTGTACGAACCAACGCACCCGCGGTGTTCATGGACCTTATGAACCATGTGTGTAAACCCTACCTCGATCAGTTCGTCATCGTTTTCATTCATGACATCCTCATATATTCTAAGAACAAAGAAGAACACGAGGAGCATCTACATTTAATTCTGGAACTACTGAAACAGAAACTTTGCAGGGTACCCAAATTTTCCATGTGCGAATTCTGGATTCATGAAGTACAATTCTTAGGACATGTAGTCAATGAGAAAGGAACACAAATCGATCCATCTAAAATAGAAGCCATCAAGAATTGGGCAGTACCGACAACTCCGACAGAGGTGCGATATTTTATGGGATTGGCTGGATATTACCGCGGTTTCATCGAAGGATTCTACAAGATTGCTCAACCCCTCACTTCCCTAACCCAAAAGGGTAAACCCTATAACTGGGGTGACACCCAGGATTCAGCGTTTCAACTTCTTAAACACAAACTCGGCAGTGCACCATCCTATCTCTTCCGAAGGGAACGCATGATTTGTGGTGTATTGCGATGCATCCATTCAAGGTCTTGGTTGTGTACTGATGCAACGCGAGAAAGTGATCGCATACGCTTCTAGTCAACTGAAAACTCATGAGAAAAAGTACACAACTCATGATTTAGAGTTAGGAGCCGTGGTATTTGCACTAAAGATGTGGAGACATTACTTGTATGGTACCTAGTGCACTATTTACACCGAGCACAAGAGTCTTTAGCATATATTCGAACAGAAAGAGTTGAACATGCGACAGCGTCGTCGGGTCGAACTCTTGAATGATTACGACTATGCGATAAAGTATCATCCGGGCAAGGCTAATGTAGCAGTCGATGCCCTCAATCGGAAAGAAACCAAACCCAAATGAGTTCGAGCATTACAACTTACTATTCACCTTGGATTACCTGATCAAATTCGTAGTGCTCAACTCGAGGCCCTTAAAGATGAAAACCTACTGTCAGAAGCCACACGTGGTTCGGAGAACCAACTTGAGGTTAAATCAGATGGCATTCGCTACTTCGCGGAGCGAATATGGCTTCCTGTATACGAGAACTTAAGGGAACAACTAGTGGATGAAGCTCACAAATCTCGATACTCTATTCATCCAGGTTCCGAAAAAATGTACCATGACCTAAAGGTTCTATACCGGTAGCCGAAGATGAAATCCGATATAGCCACCTATGTGAGCAAGTGCCTGTCCTGCTCAAAGGTCAAAGTGGAATATCAAAAGCCTTCTGGTTTGCTTCAACAACCAGAGATTCCGATGTAGAAATGGGAGCAGATTTCCTTGGATTTTATTACTAAACTACCTGACCTCCTAGCGGATGCGACACCATCTGGGTGATCATAGATCGTTTGACGAAATCCGAACACTTCCTAGCAATTAAAGAGACTGACAAAATGGAGAAACTTACACGTATTTACTTGAAGGGAGTAGTCACTCGGCACGGAGTGCCAATCTCAATCATCTCTGATCGTGACGCTCGATTCACCTCATGTTTTTGGCAATCTCTACAAAAAGATCTAGGCACGCGCCCGGATATGAGCACGGCATACCATCCTCAAACAGATGGCCAAACGGAACGTACCATTCAAACCTTTGAGGACATGCTACGAGCTTATGTGATCGATTTCGGTAACAGTTGGGAAACTCACTTGCCTTTAGTGGTGTTTTCCTACAATAACAGTTATCACACTAGCATTAAGGTGATCGCGGTGTCAAGGTCAATCAAAAACACTTATAAAAACTACTACTTAGCTACCTTAGACAGGAAAGTAGGGTTGTCGAATCCACAGGGAATCAGTGGAAAGTTTAATTGCTTAGATTAGTAACTTAGAATGAAAACACATATCAAATAAAGATGTAACTACCTTCAAACTTCAGGTTCTAGGTTTAGGTAACATTCAGTTGTTCAATTGGGCACCACATAGACATAGTGTTGGAAAATCAGTTAAAAGAGTAATTGAAGACATATTCTTTGTTAGAAAACCTATACAACTAGTTTTGTCACAAACCAGTATAATTCAATCACCCAATTTATGAATACCAAATTACCCCCTTCAGTCACCCAACCCTGCTACTAGGTTTTGTCATCAACCGAATACAGTTGTAAAGCAAGCAAACTCAAAGCATTCAAATAAATTGTTCAAATCAACTAATACATCAATCTATCAAGTTATTGTTAGAAACTAACAAGACCTAATCATAAACAAACTGAATCAAACACAAAAACCTAAACGAACCATCCGTCGGGAGGAAGCCACACGCAGCTTAGCCACACATGATTGTTAGACACGCGAGCATAGCTTCAATACTTGATCTGGAACTGTCTCTACCTTAGAAAATCTCCCTTGGCTGCTCCCAATTCGTCTTAATGAAAGTTATTTGCCAATTAGGGATGGATTTCCTTTTAATTAAAATTAGGGCTTTTTTGCTGATCCGTCGACCCTTCGCGTGTCGCGAAGATCCATGGCCAGTCCTTTGCGTCGTGCGAAGGACAAATTAGTTGGACTGCTTTCTGATTTCCTCGAGTGTCGCGAGATTTTCCTCTGGGTCTTCGCGTGGCGCGAAGATCAAATTTTCATGATTTTCTTCTCTTTACTCTTTGACCCCTTGTACTTTGATGCCTTCTCAATTATGTCTCACTATCCGCTCATTTAGCCCTTTAACCTGTCATAGACTCAAATACAAATACCAACGTAAAACTGACTCGATACACAAATTAAAACTATACAAAACCGACACTTAAACATGGGATATTCGACCCTACATCACAAGGCAACACCATTCGAGGCATTATACGGACGGAAATGCCGATCACCTATTTGTTGGGCTGAAGTTGGGGATAGCCAACTTACGGGTCCGGAACTTGTATTCGAAACCTTAGAAAATATCGTTCAAATTCGAAATCGTTTGGCGGCAGCCCGTGATCGTCAAAACATCTATGTTGATAAACGTCGAAAACCATTAGAATTTCAAGTTGGTGACACGGTCCTATTGAAAGTCTCACCTTGGAAAGGTGTAATTCGTTTTGGGAAACGAGGTAAACTAAACCCTCGTTATGTCGGACCGTTCAAGAGATTGAAGAAAATTGGCCCGGTAGCGTACCAACTGGACCTACCTGAAGGACTGAGTGGTGTACACAACGTGTTTCATGTCTCAAACTTGAAGAAATGTCTAGCAGACGAGACATTTGTCGTTCCTCTTAAGGAATGACAAATCGATGAATAATTACGCTTCGTTGAAAAACTGGTAGAAATCATGGATATGGAAGTCAAAACGCTCAAACACAGTAAAATCCCTACTGTCAGAGTTCGTTGGAACTCGAAACGCGGACCGGAATTCACATGGGAGCGCGAGGATCAGATGATGCGCAAGTATCCTCATCTCTTCAAGCACTCCACGTCAAACACTTAAGGTACTATTCTAATTTTCGGGACGAAAATTTTTTCAACTAGGGGATGATGTGACATCCGGAAAAAAAAATTTATTTATTCTAATTTTCGGGACTAAAATTCTTTCAACTATGGGATGATGTGACATCCGGTTAAATAGAGTTAACCCCGTTAACCAAATCCAGTTAAATCTTAACCTAGTTAACCTATCTCAAACCCGAGGGACAAATCCCTCCATTCCTCAAACTCTAATCCACATAAAACTGCAAGGACTAGTTGTGTAATTAACCAAAACCTGATTCTGTTGACTTTAGAAGTCAAAATCAGAAATTTTGTGTTCCCGTTGACTTTTGAAAGTCAAACAACCATGTTCTTGACTCAAATTCGCGAAATTAGTTTCATTGTAACTGCCATACACAACTATTATCATTAAACGACAATCATTGAGGCTTTAAACGGCATTATTTATCAAATTAAACCCATTTATGGATAACTAAAACATAGTCGCCTCATTACCTCATATCAACTTAATTCGACCAATTCGTCTGTTATTCTCTCAATCGAGCATCTGCGCACGCTAGACAAAACTCTCAGAAGCAGTTCCACACACCAATTCGACCGGAGAAGTAGTCAGGATCACCGAAGAGCAAGAACACACCGTTGGGACTGTGTTTTACTCGAACATCACCAATTATGCATCCATTCTGGTAATTAATCTCACCCTCAGCTAAGTTTTAACCCATCAATTGAAAGCTCTATGATTATTGGGGCTTAAAACATCAAATTAAGCATGAACCATATTCTAGGGTTAATGTGAAACCAGTTTAATCGAACTCCACTATAAACTCGATTTAAATTCATTTAAACTATATGATTAGCTTCGCAATCTCTTACTCTATAAAAGCCCCATGCTAATTTAATCAAATAACATCGAATTATTCATGATCCAGAATCTAGGGTTTGTTAATATGACGATTTGGGGGTTTTGATCTTAAACTCAATCTTAATCTAATTAAACTACATGAACAGATTCACAATAACCTAAGCAATGAAAGCCTTATGATTCCAACAAGTTTTAGTATCGAAATTGATCAAATTGATTTGGTGTTCTTGATCTAGGGTTTCAGCCCTTCAATCCTCACTTAAACGATCCAAAACTACCTAATTTTGAAATTAAATTCACACACAGGTTCGTAACTGGTCGATTAACAAAACCCCTATGACTTTTGAGTCCATCAAAATTGGATTCAGAGGCTTTTGGGAGGGGGGGGGGTTGGTTCGGATTCGCCTAAGGGGAAGAACTCCCATGAGTTCTATGTTAAAAACATTCTAAGCCGGATTATGTCGCGACACCCTAGCGGGCGGGACTGGTTAAGTGTGTGTGTTGGTGGGGAGGAGACTCGTGTTCGAGTCTCCCCACCCCTATTTTGGTTTAAATCATTTTTAAACTATTATTTTAATATAAAATGTATCCTTATATTATTATATTTATATATTAATATGTTTTAGCCCCGAAAAACACCCGTAGGCTTGGGTTTGATTTTATAACCCGTTTTGATAACATTTTCCCCACTCTAAAATAATATAGTTATATTATTATTCAACCCATGACTCTAAATAAAAATAATATATATATATATATATATATATATTATTTTCACCGGAATAATATTTATCCATATTTATATTTTCAAATAAAAATAATGTATTTATTATTTTTGTCATATAAATGATTATCGTGTTCTTTCTTCAAATTTAATAATAATATAAAGAATTATATTATTTTCCTAGACCATTATTTAATGGTACAAACCCACGAATATTTATTTATATAATATTATTCGTAGTTAGAAAACTCTCGATTTGTAACGCGTCTATCTTAATTGATAAATTAAGAAATCCCTTATTCCCGTGAACAAGTTTGTCTACGCGTTGATCTTAAGTATGTTTTAAGACGTTCAAACTTTCGTGTCGTCGTCACAAAATCCCATGTGTCCTTAACTATTATGTTTATAATTCTAGGGCATACGTAAGCCGTTCACAGACTAACACTTATGGTCCCAATTTCATCCCTGTGTTTTACGAACTCAGGTGAGTTTCATGACCCCTTTTACTGTTTCAAATTGGGGGAGAAAACATGACGCAAACTCTTTTGATTATTGTAACTTATATGATATCACTTGTTAAGACTAAGCGTAACACACTATCATTGAAAGTCCTCACACACATCGGACCGTTAATATGGATTTAGCGAGTTAATTTGAGTAGTACTACTGGGTTTGACAAACCCCACCCGCGTAATTCGCGCTAACTTGATTGGAGGTCGAACGGGTATCATATTGACCTAAACACATTCACCATGGTTAATAGACATGGTGGGAGGCATTCAAACACAAACAGTCAGCTTCGGTTACGAGCGTTTTAGTAAGACATGAACATAGGTTAGCTACCTATTGATACACATATTGAATGTACATAATCTGGTAAATGCTTTTATTACAACTTAAAACCTGTGAACTCACCAACCTAGTGTTGACACGATTTCTTACATGTTTTGTCAGGTCGCTAAGTACAGGTGCACAATAGGACATGCATGGAGTCTTGTCATCTGTTCAAACATTGATTAAACATTTACTATGTTCCATTTATATTTGACTATGGGCGCGTTTTTTTGCGCATTTACTTCTTTGTTTAACGCTTCCGCACTTACTCTTAACTTTTATGATATTTCATTTATGTCCCATATATTTTCGTTTGATGTAACTAATGTCTGAGATCCTGGTTTGTCACACGCCAAACGGTAAAACTCTGTTAGTGGAATTTGGGGGTGTGACATCTTGTATAATCCAATTCTTTTGAGTAAAATAGATTCTTTCCAAAGTTGCCTCAATGGTAATAAACTTGAAATAACGACATAGGATAATTTTTTCCATTTCGAAGACAGTTAGCCAATAACCGATGTTTACGAAAAACTGGTTGGGTGATAATTGTGGGTAGTAAAAAAGAAAAGGCTAAGGCTCAAAGGGCTATCTAGGCGGATTATATTTTTGGGATTTTTGGGTTTAAGGATAATATATATAAGGGTAATAACGTCCTAGGTGCCTCAATCACTTTCATACTTCTATTAGTTTGTGGTCTTGATATGTATAAGTCACACAAGTTCTAATTATGCACAGAATCCGATCGAATAAACTCTCAATATACCAAACGAAAGAGCATGCAAAAAATAATGATAATAATGCTCGTGAAAAGGCTCAGATTATTCTCACATGATGGAAACGGATGGGATAGGGTTTAGTGATTTGTTATGCATAATATCCATTTGTTTCTACTTGCCATGTATTTATTTTATTTAGTTAGGTGTGAACTCAAAGAGGTTTAGATTTTAGGGTTTAAAATTTTTGAAAATTTTCCGGGTTTTACCAAAGGTAGGTTTTTGTAATGTTTTAGTCAAATGGGTAGAAAATCACGAGTAAAAATTTTACTGCTTTGAGGTTACAAGTAGTCTTGAATCTCTTATTCTCCACCCCACACTTAAAACTGTGCATTGCCCTCAATGTACAAATGCATGTAATGGAATGCTATGCATGAAGTTTTAAGGGAAAAGAAACTGGTACTCCCCCGGTCAATTCGGTGTATAACCTATGGCCAAAACTTGTTGTTGTCAACACTTTGCTTTAAAGACTTCATCTAATTTCTCATAAATTTGATGTGTATTCCGGCGTACCAGCTTGTAGAGATGGAGTGTGATTCCTCAAAGAAGTTGAGAAACTACCTGGTGATGTTATGCTACTAGACACACAAAGAAACATAAAAACCGAAACGGAAATAACATGTAGTAGTTAAGCTACTAAGGTCCTAGTATTGAGAAGGCATGCCTGAAGGCTAAAGTATAAGAAACTTAAACTTGGAAAAACCAAACCAGAGGTCCACGTGTTCTGCCGTATGCACCAACTTCTCAATTATTTATGATCATCGGGTTGCCTCCTGGAAGCGCCACATTTATTTAAGGGTTGTTGGCCGGACCCGTACGTGCTTTGTGAATTTCCAATTTAGTGCAAGTGGTGGAATAACCTGTTAAATGGTGGCTTGTAATATGGAGAGGTTCATCCATCCCATTTGATAACCATGAATACGATGTGATAAGAAGCTGATCCAAGAATTAGCGGACTACTTTTTGGACCAACTGAATTTCCAATTTAGTGCAAGTGGTGGAATAACCTGTCAAATGGTGGCTTGTAATATGGAGAGGTTCATCCAACCCATTTGATAATCATGAATACGATGTGATGAGAAGTTGATCCAAGAATTAGCGGACTACTTTTTGGACCAGCTAGACAAGGGAAAACAGGATAAAAAGAGTACAAACTTGAAACAGTCATAACTTGATCTACGTTTTGAGTTACAGGGCCCTTGACCAGGGGATGGAAAGGTTTCAACGAGCCGGATCATGTGACAAATGACGTAGGTGGTTTTTCCCAGTGGTCTGAGCCAATTTCCCCCATTAAGTGGCCCAATTTCACAAATCAAAGACTTTCCCCAATTTTCTATTTTTTATACCTTCAACATTTTTGTGCAAAAACGGGTGACTCGTTGATTTATGTGTTTCCAAAGTCTTTTTATAGTATTAATTTTACATTGGATGGATTGATTTGAAATTTTGAAAATTCTTGTAAACCTGCCAAATTTAGAATGCTCTATATAAGAGCACCTAAAGAAAATAGTGTAATTAAATCACGCCACCACCATTTGAAATTTCCTGGACCAAACTTCAAGAAACCTATATAGTGAAGGAGACGGTCACCCTGGTATGATAATTTTGTCATGTAATTTTCATTGGATGAACGTTTCTTCCTCCATGAAAAGTGGTTTTCAGAGTGATGTGCCCTATCATGTCGCTTATGTGATTCATGTAATGATTCACTGATATGCTAGGTCATAGGTCAGCTATCACTGTTGCAAGGAAGAGGTGCCACCATTGTCATTTGTTTGTTGGTGATCACATTCTCCTGCATAATCTCCTCCTCGATGTTGGTCTCACAATCTGGTTCTTCATATGATGTTGTCTCTGAAGTGAAAGGAACTCCAGACTGTTCCATACATCCTTCTTGTGCTTCCATATTTAGGATTCCCACCAATTCTTCTTTAGAGATTCGTTCTTCTAACTCCTTTGATGTTTTAGCTTCCAGCCTCTCAGATAAGTTAAGAAGTGATTGTAAAGTTGCAGTAACCTTTTTTTCTGAATCATCCGGTCTCACTTCCGACTGATCCATGCTTGTGAAGCTGGAAGGTTCTTGCTCCTTATAGTTACTCAACCCTACTAGAGATGTTGGAACTACAACTTCCGATTCTTAGACTTTGAAGAGATCATCTTGTTGTTCAGTTGGAAAGCTCTTTAGGATTTGAACCTTAACTTCTTCCAAATGACGAAACACTTGTTGTTCAGTTGGAGAGCTCTTTAGGAGTTGAACCTTAATTTCTTCCAAATGATGAAACAGATTTACTGGGGTCCATGAGTCGGAATCTAGAGCCGAGTTTTGAATTTCTTAGGGTGTGGTTTTCTCATATGGTTGCCCGTAGGGTTGGTGAAAATCTATGGAATACCCTTAATAGTGATAACAATCTTGGGTGTAGTGGCCTTCCCCACAGATCTCACACCAAACCTCTGAATAGTGGTACTCGTAGTTGTCTTGGTATCCTCCATAACAACTCTCGTAGTTGTCATCCATGAAAGTTTTTGTAAAGAACAACCAAAACAAACCATAAAAATAAATGTTAAGGATAAAAAGGCTAATCCATTAACTCGAATCTTTCTTGAAATCACCGTGTCCCCGGCAACGGCGCCAAAAACTTGATGTGTCATTTTTAATATATAAAAATATAATATATTTTTATGATGGTTTTACGAGATCAGGTTTTTTAATTTATAAAATGATAATTACTTTAACTTAAAAACACACACAATAGGCAAGTGTACCTATCGCAACGCAATATAGTTTAGGTAAGAACCAAGTATCGAAACAATGTACACGGTCGAGTTCCAATACTAAACTTTTGTTATTGTTTAGCCAGATTAATTAGTGAGTGAGTTTTGTGTGCTTATGAAGTAGAAAAGTAAATGACAGAAAAGTAAATGACAGAAAAGTAAATAACAGAAAAGTAAAAACGTGCGTGATGTGTGTAACAGAAATGTGATGAACAGAATAGTAAATAGCAAGAAAGTAAATATCTCGGAAATGATCATTTCAAGAAGAGTATTGCTTCGGGCTTCGAATCAGCTTGGTACGTGATAATGTTAAGTTGACTAATCTAGTGATATGACTACTACAAACTTGTGACCGGGTCACCGCTAGAGCCTCGTCCTCACGACATTTGATTCACGAATTAAAATCTTTAAATTAAAATAGTAGTGCCGCCCGTTAGGGACAACAGTTACCCTCAACCCTTCGAATGGTCCTCTCCAGGTTAGTTTAAAACATCGAACGTAAATGCTTTGTACTAAAGTTAAATAGGTGATTATATTTTGTTCACCGGGAGGCGGTGTAACAATGGGACAAAGTATAAAGACGTACTGTTCCCAACATGAGTTCACCAAATCTTGGTCGTATAATAAGTTTGTATAAAGACGTACGACCTTAATAATGTTGACCAAGCCTTGTCTTATCAATCTCTACTTGTATAAAGACGTACAAGTTTCAAAAGAAGTTTGATTAAAAAGGTTTTACTATCTTACACTTTAAAATCAATAACACTCACAAATATAAAGACGGATTTAGACAATAATAAAAGCCCATCAAATGGTGGTTTTAAGAACGAATAATTAAAGACATAAACATACCACTAGATTAATACGTCAATCATTAACATGCACCAAACATCATCTTCACCCAAGCAATACAAAGAGTTTAGCCACGAATGGCCATACTAACTAGCGTAACGCTAAGTTTCGTAGGCTCCCCTATTGCGGATAAAGAGGAGGAGCCTCTCTACTCTCTACTCTAGACTACAGAAACGGACTCTCTTGAGTTCTGGTAATGTATGGAAGGGTGTGTGGAATGAAGAACCCACGCCATCTATTTATAGGCCTCAAAATGAGCAATTCACGGCCGTGTATTAGATTGCACGGGCGTGCAAACACCTCAGTAATCAAACAAGGTACACATGATAGTGTACTGGGCGTTGGGGAGCAAGGGAGGCCAATGCACGACAGTGCAATGGGATGCACGGCCATGCATCCCTCCCCTGCTTCCTAGTTTCGTCTTTTAGCTGTTGGTTTGACCTCCTTTGACCTGGTTTGACTTCTTGGGGGTCAATGCTCGGGTTTAGTCCTCCAAAAGTTTGATTTCTTCATGTTTTAATCTGGTTTTTGCTCTGTTTACCTTGGGACACCGAATAACCTGCAATTTGTAAAATATGAACGCTTTAAGTATCATTTGCAAGGTTATAAGTCAATTAGTACCATAATATGGGGATTATTATGCATGCAAAACATGTATAATTTAGGGTATATCACATATATCGCTCGCCAGGATTTATTGCCTTGGCGGGCGTATATATGGCTTGTTTAGACGAGAAGGCATATATAATGATGTTGATGCACGCGCTAGGCTACATTGCCTTGGCGGGCGTATATATGGCTTGTTTAGACGACAAGGCATATATAATAATTCTGATGCGCGCGTCAGGCTGTATTGCCTTGGTGGGCGTATATATGGCTTGTTTAGACGACAAGACATATATAATAATTTTGATGCGCACGCCAGGCTTTATTGCCTTGGCGGGCGTATATATGTCTTGTTTAGACGACAAGGCATATATACTAATTTTGATGCGCGCGCCAAGCCTTATTGCCTTGGCGGTCGTATATATGGCTTGTTTAGACGACAAGGCATATATAATAATTTTGATGCACGTGCCAGGCTTTATTGCTTTGGCGGGTGTATATATGGCTTATTTAGACGACAAGGCATATATAGTAATTTTTGCTATGCCAAGAATCAATAGGTAAGATTAAAAGGCGTGCATTCAAGTCGCTTCTAGTATTAAATATTTTTAAATATTTCCGAATGAAAACGATTTTCTTTGCTCAACCTAATGCCTACAAATAGCATTTCCGTAATTGCGTTGCATTCCAGGTTCTGGGTATCTTTTTACCATTTAGCGGGCTAAACTCATACGCACCCTTTCCCAATACTTCTCTTGTCACGTTGGGGGCCCTCCCAAGAAGGTCCCATCTTGCCTTGAGGTTCGGCCTTGCTAGCAGCAATACTACGTAACACAATCTACTTTCTTGAAACTACTCTCTAGCACCCGTCGATTATAGAAGGTTTCTATCTTTTGCTTGTGTAACATCCCAAAATTTAACGGATCGAGAAGCAAGAACGGAAAATAATACAAGCAAAGCAAAGTCCAAGGTTTAAAATAAAAATTTCAAGTTTTGGAGCAATAACGGACCGTCATGGACGGTAACAGTCTGCTATGAGCCGTGACGGACCTTCACGAGATGGTAACGGTCCATTACGGGATGAGAAAGGGTTTTAACCAGAGAGTGACACGTGTCCTATAACTCATCATGATGATGTGACATGTGTAAACCCTATGACAGACCGTCATAAAGGGTAACGGTCCGTTACGATTCATGACAGACCGTCACGAGAGGATAACGGTCCGTTACGTGTTGACGAAGGGTAACGGTCCGTTACGATTCATAAAGAACAAACGGTGAGGACCGTCACCATTGGTAACGGTCTCTCACGAACCCAGTGAGGCAGCTATAAATTGATGAAGTTGGCCGTGAGTTTTAGACACATAAACACAAATCACACACACATAAACACGTATACCGAGGCAAGATTAGCACAACGGTTACGAGCGTGATGATTACAAGTACGGTACACTGCGAGTGCGGTTCGAGTCCGGAGAAAAGCGTCTAGACGAGGAACGAACTTAGAAACTACCTGAGGATAATGTAGGTACACTGGACCCGTACCCTAGATAATAATTATGTGAATAAAATGATTATGTGTTATATGCTATACGTGAACTAAGGTACGGGGAAATAAAGAAAGGTAATAAAGGATTAATCTAAACACTAAACGGGAATAATGGAGTAGCCACGACGTGTTAAAAGGGTTGTGGATACGCCGCTGGTACTTCCTATATATAAACCTCTTTGATACTTCATGGTGAAACCATTATGAAAGTTTAGGGGTATAGACTAAATGACAGTAATATAGTAAATGAACGGGAGAACTTTCAACCGGTATGTAGTTATCTGACAAACGGAATGTTCTATCAAAGGAAAGAGTGGTGTATAAATCTCTCCTAGACCCGTCACTCTTTCCTGGTAACATCTCTATCGAAGGTACTGCTCTGGAAGGATAATCACCCCAGTTTACAATATATGACGAGTATAGATATGTGATAAAGTTGAACACATGAATATGTGAATACATGATGATCATGAATACGTGAATGCATGATGATACGTGCAAATATGAATGAGTATGATGGAACGAGTTTAAACCCTAAAATGGAATAACGGAGTATTCACGAAGTGTTAAAAGGGTGGTGGATACGACGCTGGTACTTCCTATATATAAACTTTTTTAGTGCATCGTGAAGAAAACGTTAAGAAAATTTAAGGCGAGGACTGGTTGGGAAATAAATCAAGCATATACGTGAAATGAAAACAAATGCTTGATACATTGGGAGGCTCTGAGCTGAGATACTCAAGATCCCAAATGGAAAGAGATACCCGGCCTGTAAGGTAGATCTCGATAATAAAGAAGAAAACCAAATATAAAAGCCTACGGGGATAAGAAAAGAATGAGCCTTCGTGGCAAATGAGTCTTCGTGACAAATGCAGGGGGTCTATACTGATGAGTATAAGGACCTTGCCAATACTATGACCGGAGGTACGTCCGAATATGGTCATGAGGGGGTTAGCACACCCATGAATGATATGAATACTATGACCGGAGGTACGTCTAAAGATGGGCATTAGGAGGTTAGCACACCTATAAAATATACGAATGACATGACCGGAGGTACATCCGGAGATGGTCTGAGGGGCGCCGAGAGCTCGAGAAACTTGAACACTACTAAGAACCTAAAGGGTTCATAATAAAAGAAAATATGAAGTGTACTTACTTAGCAAAAGCAAATTCAAAAACGTTTTCCAAACACTGTAGGAAATAAGCACATGCAATAGAGCTTCCTGTGGATGAGGCCGGACGGAATGAAGAATCCCTAGACTTTGTAATAGAATATTGTATATGGAAAACAATATTTATAAATGAAAAATATACCTTGGTCATTTAATGGCAAGGTTTTGATAATTTGGGACCTGTTTTCCGCATTAAACTCTGATAAATAATAAAGAAATAAGTAGGATGTTTCAGGTTGATACTAGAGCATGGTTTGAGGGATTTGAGTATGAGTAGGATACTTAAACTCAAACAATAAGTGCTCATGATATAAATAGGGATTCAATCTGAGGCCGTGCAAGGAAGCAGATATGTTTATATTCTAGTGCTTAAACAGAAATATATGAGTATACGTGGGTAGAAATTGGTATGAGATAAGCTCTGTGTGATAGTTGGGAGTATCATGATACGTAACATACATTGCCTTATACCTGGCCAGTATTGGAGCTAATGTATGAGACCATCATGATATCACAAATATCATATGTTTACTTATTTCAGTAGATAGTAAGCCTGGGAAATGTGAATGTGCATGATTAAGATACATAAGTGAATGTATATGTGTATATGTGTAAATGCATGAATATGGGCCTTACATGAAACCCTAGAATGCTTAATTATGTTTAAATTAATATGAGGCCTGTAGTATAAAACCCTAGATTATGAATACGGTAAATGAATGGGAGATTAAGATGATACCATGTTTCAGCAAAAGGCTGAACATCAGAATGAATAGATACGTGACGAGGGAAGCAACAGGAGAGCTGAATCTCCACTTCACGATGAGAATGAAGTCGATCAAGTCCCAAAAAATATCTGGAGACAGATTGCAATAGAAGTTGGAAGCGCATTCGATGCGAACTTTCCAATCTTATAAGCAGATCTATAGAACTCGTTAGAAAGTCGGTTTGAAAACCATAAGGATAATACTCATAACGGAGAAAGAAGAAATCCACAAGCTTGTTGCACGTATAAGGATTTCATGACATCTAAGCCTTTAGAGTTTATGGGAGCTGTAAATCCCTTAGAAAGTCCTCGATGGATCGCCTCAATAGAAACGGCGTTCAATATATGTCACTGTGAAAAAGAACATGAGGTTACCTTCGCACCAACCAATTGAAGGAACTAGCCGATGATTGGTGGGGAGTGGTGAAGAGAGAGAAAGGAAGAGATAAGATCAAATAAATGAGATGGGAAGAGTTCAAGGATCTCTTCCTAAAACAATATTGCCCTCGAGCGGCAATCGAAAGAATCACTGAGGAGTTTCTTCAACTCCGTCAGATAACGGAGACTGTGGATGAAATCACGGGGATCTTCTTTGACGAGGCTAGGTTCTATCCAGCTTTGTTGACAACCCCGGAGATGTGGATGACGAGATACCATCTCGTTTTGAAAACATAAATTAGAGCGTTTATCTATCCATCCAAGTGTGCGAACTTAGAGGAGATGATTGATTGGGCTCGAGAAAGAGAGACCTTAAGAGGCTGGTTGAGAGAGATGGAAAGAGGAAAGGAGAGAATTATCCTTCTCCTATGCCTCTCAAGAAGTTTAAATTTGAAAAACCGAGAGGTAATCCCTCCCCAAGAAAAGGAGTACATAATTGCAAGAATTGTGGAAGAAGGCACCCAGGAGAGTGACGGTTCAAACCCACCAATTGTAACAAATGTGGGAAAATTGGACACATTGCACTGCAATGTATGAGTGGAACAAGGCTATGTTATAACTGTTACAAGTCAGGACACTTTAGCAAGGAATGTCCTGAGCTAAGATCTCAGACGGAAAAGACAGCAGAAGGGTCAAAAGTGGTAGAGAATGAAGTAAAGAGGATCAAAGCTCCGAAGGCAAGGGGTAGGGCTTTTCAGTTAACTACAGAGGAAGCGAAAGATGTTCCTGACATTGTATCAGGTACATTCCTCTTGAATTCCCTACCTGCTTGTGTTTTATTTGATACGAGAGCTAGTCGATCGAATATTTCATTAAAATAAGCAAACTCTAGAAATGTCAATAGAAGTAAGTTGGCTAAAGCGTTAGAGGTTGAAATCGCGAGTAATCGAAACTGCATAGTAACTAAAATATGCCAAAATTGCCGACTATTGATAGAAGGAGAAGAATATCTCGTTGATTTAATCTCGATGCCAATGCAAGAATTCGACGTGATCATTGGAATGGACTGGTTATCTTCTCATGATGCAATGATTATATGCAACCAAAAGATCGTGCGATTCACGACGCCTACAGGAAAGGAAGTTAGTGTCATTGGTGAACGACAGAACCAAATTACGTTATGTACGATGTCCAAAATAAGTAGCTACATGAGACAAGGTCATCAAGCCTTCTTAGCTTACGTAGCTGATGTAAAGATGAGAGGGAAGGAACTAAGCCAAGTTCCAATAGTGAATGAATTTCCTGAAGTATTTCCGAAAATCTTCCAGGTGCTCCACCTGAGAGAGAAATCAAATTTAAAATCAATTTAATTCCTGAAGCTAAACCGGTGGTTAAGGCTCCGTATCGGTTAGCACCAACTGAAATGAAGGAATTGACGTCACAACTACAAGAGTTGCTAGACAAGGGATTTATACGCCCTAGTATATCCCCTTGGGGTGCACCAATTCTATTCGTGAAAAAGAAAGACGGTAATTTGAGAATGTGTATAGACTACCGAGAATTGATTAAATTGACTGTCAAAAATAGATATCCTATACCTAGAATTGATGATCTGTTTGATCAATTACAGGGATCAAGTTAGTTTTCCAAAATCGACTTAAGATCTGGTTATCACCAAGTTAAGGTACGAGAAGAGGATGTGCCTAAGACAACATTTAGGACTCGTTATCGACACTATGAATTTGTAGTGATGCCATTTGGAGTGACGAATGCTCCGGCAGTTTTCATGGACCTCATGAATAGAGTATGTCGACCAATGTTAGACAAGTTTGTTATTGTCTTCATTGATGACATTCTGATTTATTCAAAGAACGAAGAGGAACATGCACAACACCTTCGTGAAGTACTTAGTACTTTACGAAAAGAGAAATTGTACGCGAAATTTTCAAAATGTGCATTCTGGTTGAGAGAAGTTCAATTTCTGGGTCATGTTATAAATGCAGAAGGCATCACAGTGGACCCAGCAAAGGTAGAGGCTGTAATGAAATGGTATCCACCTAAGATTCCATCACAAGTTAGAAGATTCTTGGGGTTAGTTGGCTATTATAGAAGATTCATCTAGGATTTTTCCAGGATAGCCACCCCGTTAACTAAACTAATTCAAAATAATTAAAAGTATGAATGGAATGCAAATCAGGAGAAGGCATTCCAAACACTGAAAGAAAGATTGACACAATCTTCGATTCTATCATTTCCAGAAGGAGTAGAAGACTTTGTGGTGTATTATGATGCTTCCAAGCTTGGGTTAGGATGTGTTTTGATGCATAGAGGAAAGGTGATAGCCTATGCCTCTCGACAGCTAAAGACACATGATGCAAACTATCCAACCCATGATCTGGAGTTAGCTGCGGTGGCGTTCGCACTAAAGATCTGGAGGCATTATCTGTATGGAACGAAGTGTACGATTTACACAGACCACAAAAGTCTTAAGTATTTCTTTGACCAGAAAGATTTAAACATGAGGCAACGACGATGGTTAGAACTGGTCAAGGATTATGATTGTTAGATCTTATATCATTCCGGAAAGGCTAATGTGGTAGTCGATGCTCTGAACCATAAGGAAGAGCATCATCTTATTCGGGTGAAAGAATATAAGTTAGTGATAACTCCTGATTTCATGAGCCAGCTTCGAGACGCACAAATCGAAGCATTAAAAAAATGAAACTGTTAAGAAAGAAAAGATGGTTGGTCAGGAGAAATTTCTAGAAGAGAATGAATATAAGGTCAAGACTCGATTTGGTCGTATATGGATACCACGATCAGGTGAGTTCAGACTTAAGATTCTTGATGAAGCTCATAAATCACAATATTCTATTCATCCAGGTACTACAAAAATGTACCAAGATCTACGCAAGGATTATTGGTGACCCGGAATAAAGTTCGATATCATGAAATATGTAGCAAAATGCTTGACTTGTTTACAAGTTAAAGCAGAGCATCAGAAACCGTATGGGAGATTACAACCATTAGAAATCCCAGAATGGAAGTGGGAACATCTCACTATGGATTTCATAACCAAGCTACCCAAGACATCTAGAGGTTATGACACCATTTGGGTGGTTGTAGATCGGCTAACTAAGAGTGCTCATTTTCTAGCTACACGTGAGACATATTCTTCAGAAAAATTAGCTGATTTGTTCATTAAAGAGATTGTTTCCAAACATGGAGTACCAGTCTCGATTGTCTCTGATCGAGATACTCGTTTCACTTCATGTTTCTGGAAAACATTCCATGAAGATATGGGAACTAGATTATTAATCAGCACAGCATATCATACTCAAACTGATGGTCAAAGTGAGAGGACAATAAAAACTCTTGAAGATATGATGCATGCTTGTATAATTGATTTCGGTGGAAGTTGGGATAATTATCTGCCATTAGCAGGGTTCTCATATAACAACAGCTACCATTCCGGTATTGGTATGCCACCATATGAGATGTTATACGGTAGAAGATGTCGAACTTCTGTGTGTTGGGGAGAAGTTGTTTAGAAAGAATTAGGCAGCAAAGAAATAGTTCAAGCCACGTCCGAAAAGCTTGACCTAATCAAAACACGTTTGAAAGCTGCACAGGATAGGCAGGAATCATATGCAGACAAGAGACATAGACCAATAGAATTCCAAGAAGGAGATTACGTTCTGTTAAAAGTATCTCCTTAGAAAGGTCTAATCTGATTCAAAAAACGTGGCAAGCTAAGTCCACGATTCATTGGTCCTTTTAAGATCATCAAACAAGTAGGAAAGGTGGCTTATCAGCTAGAGCTATCTGAAGAGTTGAATAAGATACACAACACGTTTCATGTATCTTATTTAAGAAATTGTTTAGCAGACGAGACTGCACATGTCCCTTTTGAAGAAATAGAGGTTGATGATAAGTTAACATATGTTAAAGAACCTATCAAAAGTTTAGACACAAAAGAGAAGAAGTTACGTCACAAAACGATCAAACAAGTGTTGGTGCAATGGAGACACAGAAAAGGATCAGAAATGACATGGGAAAGTGAAGATGAAATGAAAAAGAATTACCCACAATTAACAGGTTTCGAGGACGAAACCTAATTTAAGGGGGGTGGGGAAGAATTGTAACATCCCAACATTTAACGGCTCGAGTAGCAAGAATGGCAAATGATACAAGCAAAGCAAAGTCCAAGGTTTGAAATAAAATTTTGAAGTTTTGGAGCCATAGCGGACCGTAATGGACGGTAACAGTCTGCTATGAGTCGTGACGGACCGTCAAGAGACGGTAACGGTCCGTTACGGGTTGAGCAAGGGTTTTAACCAGAGAGTGACACATGTCCTGTGACTCATCATGATGAAGTGACGCATGTAAACCCTGTGACAGACCCTCATGAAGGGTAACGGTCCATTACGACTCATGACGTACCGTCATCAGAGGATAACGGTCCGTTACGTGTTGACGGAGGTCTTGGCGGTTAAGGAACAAACGGTGATGGACCGTCACGGACCCAGTGAGGCAGCTATAAATAGATGAAGTTGTCCGTGAGTTTTAGACACACGAACACAATTCACACACACATAAACACGTATACCGAGGTAAGATTAGCACGACGGTTACGAGCATGGTGATTACGAGTTCGGTACGCTGCGAGTGCGGTTCGAGTTCGGAGGAAAGCGTCTAGACGAGGAATGAACTTAGAAACAACCTAAGGATAATGTAAGTACACTGGACCTCGTATCCTAGATAATAATTATGTGAATATGATTATGTGCTATATGCTATACGTAAACTAAGGTACGGGGAAATAAAGAAAAGTAATGAAGGATTAGTCTAAACACTAAACGGGAATTATGGAGTAGCCACGGCGTGTTAAAGGGGTGGTGGATACGCCATTGGTACTTCCTATATATAAACCTCTTTGATACTTCATGGTGAAATCATTATGAACATTTAGGGGTATAAACTAAATGACAGTAATATAGTAAACGAACGGGAGAACTTCCAACCGGTTTGTAGTTATCTGATAAACGGAATGTTCTGTCTAAAGAAAGAGTGGTATATAAATTTCTCCTAGACCCGTTACTCTTTCGTAGGAACATCTCCTTTGGAGGTACTGCTCTGGAAGGATAATCACCCCAGTTTACAATCTATGACGAGTTTGGATATGTGATAAAGTTGAACACATAAATATGTTAATACATGATGAACATGAATACGTGAATGCATGATGATACATGTAAATATGAATGAGTATGATGGAACGAGTCTAAACCCTAAAATGAAATAACGGAGTACTCACAAAGTGTTAAAAGGGTGGTAGATACGCCGCTGGTACTTCATATATATAAACCCTTTTAGTGCATCATGGAGAAACCGTTACGAAATTTTAAGGCAAGGATTAGTTGGGAAATAAATCAAGCATATACGTGAAATGAAAACAAATGCTTGATACATTTGGGAGGCTCTGAGTCTGAGATACTCAAGATCCCAAATGGAAAGAGATACCCGGCCTTTAAGGTGGATCTCAATAATAAAGAAGAAAACTAAAGATGAAAGCCTACGGAGCTAAGAAAAGAATGAGCCTTCGTGGCAAATGAGTCTTCGTGACAAATGCAAAGGGTCTATAAGTATAAGGACATTGCCAATACTATGACCGGAGGGACGTCCGTAGATGGTCATGAGGGGTTAGCACACCCCTGAATGAGACGAATACTATGACAGAAGGTACGTCCAAAGATGGTCATGAGGGGGTTAGCACACCCATAAAATATACGAATGACGTGATCGGAGTTACGTCCGGAGATGGTCACGGGGGCGCCAAGAGCCCGGGAAACTTAAACACTAATGAGAACCTAAATGGTTCATAATAAAAGAAAAGATGAAGTGTACTTACTTAGCGAAAACTAATTCAAAAACGTTTTCTAAACACTGCAGAAAGAATCACATGGAAAAGAGCTTCCTGTGGATGAGGCCGCACGGAATGAAGAATCCCTAGACTTTGTACTAGAATATTGTATATGTAAAATAATATTTATAAATGAAAAATATACCTTGGTCATTTAATGGCAAGGTTTTGATAATGTATGACCTGTTTTTCGTATTAAACTCTGATAAATAATAAAGAAATAAGTAGGATGTTTCAGCTTGTGTCATGCCTCACTAATGGCTGCCAACTCTCGCCGTTCTTCTAAGGTATCTAGATTAGCCCGAATGGGGCCTTCATTGTCTTTATTTTAATTGCCAATGGTACACGCACTCGTTATCCCAATTTCTGCCGGTATCACCGCTTCCGAACCGTAAGTCAAACTATACGGTGTTTCCCCGGTGCTTGTTTTGGGTAATGTCCTGTGCGCGCATAACACATGGGGGAGCTGGTCAACCCATGATCCCCGCTCTTCTTCCGGCCTAGTTTTCAATCCCTCAACCAAACTACAATTGGCGCGCTCCACTTGCCCGTTACCCTGGGTTGCGCCACCGAGGTAAAGATTTGCTAGATCTGAAGCTCTCTGCACTATTCTTGAAGGGTTCTATATTCAAATTGTGTACCATTGTCGCTTACCAAATTCAAAGGGATACCAAACTGGCAAATGATGTGTTCCTAAAGAACCTTTTTTACTTGCCCCGCGGAGATGCTGGCTAACGGTTTTGCCTCTATCCACTTAATACTTTTATAATATTCATCATCACAATTTATTTAATAATATAAGGAAAAGTCATGAAATAACAATATAAGAACTAAAGTTACAAAATTATGTAAGAAAATAAAATCTCATTCTCATTAATATTAGCTAGACATTAGCACCCCGCGCTCTGCGGCGGGAAGCGGACCGTAAAACAGTTGAGGCGGTAAAATTAACTTCGCTAAGCACAAAAAAAGTATGGTTAGGTACATAAAAGAAACGTAAGAAGTTACGATGACTCGGTTATCCCAGTGAAAAGAAATGTAAAAGAAAAAAAGAAAAAAACCCAAAAAAAATTATAATGGTCCAACAGATAGGTGACAAGTGGCGTGGCAGTGGGGAAAACATCGAGTTTGGACATTTTACAAAGTTTGGGGGGGTGTGGTCGACACTTGTAAATGAATATAACAAAATTTATACCGAGATGCCAAGAAAAAATATTAAACTCAACAACAAATAATTTTTTTTTAAAATTAACGAACGAAAGTTATTGGGGAAAAATCATATTATATATAATGCAGGACCGTTGGCCATTTGGTGAAATAGTAGCCCCAAGACTTCCCATAGTAGAGGTCTTGGGTTCGAATCCTTGCCTAAGCAAAAAAGGGGTTTATGGCCAGGTCAGGGGTTTACCAAGTTGGGAGGGTTCCTCCTGGGGTGGGCTGCCCTGGATGTTCTAGGTGTTGCCTCGGGAAAAGCCAATTATCCTAGAATATCTAGATGTTGCCGTTAATATATATATATATATATATATATATATATATATATATATATATAATGCAGGGGTAAACTCGAAATTTTATAAACTTGAAGGGGTCAAAGAAAAACGTGAGGGGTAAGTTTTACTAACTTACAAAGTTGAGGGGAAGATTTTTCGGTGGAAAATTCCACCAACTTTGCAAATTAAGGTAGAGTAAATTCTATTTCTCCTATTTTATCATGAGTAATCATCAAATTTAAACTAGTGATTAGATTAGATTGCCATTTATGCAGGGGTCGGTAGTAGTGTAAATTTTCGCGTTTTCGTCCGAAAATTTTTATACGCATTGAGTCGGCTCCCCTGATTTTTTTCCTAAAAAATTCTTGGCCCCCTCTGATTTTTTATTCCTAAAAATTTCAGTTCAATGCTCTATTCTGATTGATTTGTTAAGTTATGGTACGAAATTAAAAAAAAAAAAAAAGTTTGTGCATTTAAAAGATACAAGTGTAAGTTTAGAGGGAAAATGAAAAATTCATATTAATTCACCCTAGAAGGCTGAAATCATTAACCTGGTGCTCTCTTTGTCGATCCAAACAACAAGAGACCGGTCCATTGTCTCCCAAATCGCTGAACGACTGAAGTGAACAGACCCAGCCGCTCGCCACCGGCCACCGTTCACTCATGACTTGCCCCTGTTCTGTTGGCTTGTTCTTGATTTCTTAGACCTTGGTAAGGTACTAACTACTAAGTTAGTATGATTTATGATTTATGATTCATTGATTATTTGATTTGATAATTTGATTTCTTGATTACTAACTTATAATTGTAAAGTATTAGGGATTTAGTGTTAGAAACTTATGGATTATGATTTATAATTCATTGATTTGATAATTTGATATATGATTTATAGATTATTGTTTTTTTTTTGTTAGGCGTATCATGGAAAACTTGAAAAGTTTAACTATTAATTCTTTTTACAAAAGAATTGATGATGAACAAGAGAAAAGAAAGGATGATTAACAAGAAAAACCGTTAGCCATTTGGTGCAATGGTAGTCCCAAGACTTCCCATATTGGAGGTCTTGTGTTCGAATCCTAGCAATAGCAAAAAAGGGGTCTGTGGCCAAGTCAGAGGGTTTAACCAGTTGGGGGATTCCTCCTGTGGTGGGCCGCCGTGGATGTTCTAGGTGTTGCCCCGGGGAAACCCAATTATCTTAAAATATCTAGGTGTTGACGTTCAAAAAAAATTAACAAGAGAAAAGAAAGTCGTCGGGCTTAGTTGTAATTCTTCGTTCAGGTACTTACCATTTTTCTCTCGCATCATCATAGATATTTAGAGTTATTTATTTTTGATTTGATTGACCCGACCCGACCCGAATTGAATTGCCAACCCGAAACATAGCGGTAGTAAAAAAAATTTGGGTCTCGTGACTTTCGGCCCCCCTACTCATTTTTTCAAGTTCCGCCACTGCATTTATGAAAAAACTATTCAAACGTACTTTCATAAATATATTACTTCAGTTTTCTGAAATACAAATATAAGTTGATATAATTATTTTTAAAATGAAAATGTATTAAAATATAATTTTTTTTAATTTGAAAACTATACAGTTTTGAACTTTTATTTTTTTTTACGAAAAGTTAACGAATTAATTGCATACAGCTTCGACGTGCACATTATTATGCATTTAATTTATAGTTATACAATGGCCTAAGTTAAATTAAATAAACACAGTACAACTATTAAATGTGTCATTGTAGATTTGAGGCATATCTCAAGTCTAATAGATTGAGACAAATTGTTCTAGGTTGAGCTAGGGATTTTTTAGTTGTGGGTTTTCTTAGGTGGTATGGGGTCGGTTCACCACGCTTCTGTTATTCGGGCGGAAGGGTGATCTGTTTGTCAGGGTGATCCCGGGTGTCTGGGCCTTTGTTGTTCAAAAAAAAATTTCATCGTTTTATTATTCAGATATTATTTTAAAAAAAAATTTATAATATTCATCATCATATTATATATACATATATATATGTATATATAATGAAATTTATTACAGAACACTAAATTATTATCATAACAAATATAAATTGTTTTTATTTTTTTATTATTAGTTCATGTTTTAAAATTTCTTACTTCTTACTTCTTACTTCTTACATGCAAATATTATGTTAGGCCATCCGGTATGGTTCAACATTTCACACCCTTCAACACTGTAACATTAGCGTCACATTAGTTTCCACTAATTTTCAACACATCTTCACATTTGGGGGTATGGTTCCACATCTTCACATTTGAATAAAAATAAATAAAAAAACCTCCATTATAGTTCCTTCCATAGCCGTGGAGATCTCCACAAAAATTCACCACCACTATGGATTACGCTAGAGGGGCGCAGTGTTCCATGGTCCCACGGTTGCCCATCATTTCCATGCCACCCCTCCACGGGGTATTCCGGATGGCCATATGTAAATAAAAAACATTAAACTAAGTTCATTTATTTTATATTATTTTTAACCGTTTACTTATATATGTGTCTGTAATATGACATACACATATGTATAATATAAATAAACAAAATTTGTTCATATTTTCTTAAATTTATGTGGAGATGAATAAACATTGAAACTTTCGGCTGATTCAACCATACTTTTGGCCGATTTAAGCTGTTTTCCAAAAACGACATTTTTCGATCAAATCTTTCAACTTTTTACATCCAAAACTCTTGTTTAACTCATGCAAGGTCAGATCTAGTGTTTTTAAACTGTTTCACACATAAAAATCTGGTCTTTAGGAAATCCAAAAACCCACTTTTTACCCAGTTATCAAAACAGTGATTTAGGCATGGATTCTTACCTAAAAACGATCAAAACTTCGAGCAAAAGCTTTCTCAATCAATCGCAAATGATAAGGGAGCGATCTTTGATGAATCCTTCACTTTCTCTATCTAAAACTCTATCTATCTCTATATATATATATATGTATATATATATAAATATATATGTATATGCATGGAGTGTTGGTGAAGAATAAGGAGGGAGAGGGTTTGTGGCTAGGGTTAAGGCTCCACCCTACATTTCACGTCTTACCACAATTATCCCCGATCTTTATTTAATGGTTTATTTTCCACAAAATAAAATTAAAGTGTCGGGATTTTGGAGGGTTACAAGTCTACCCTACTTACAGAGGTTTCATCCTCGAAACTTGTCATAGGTTAAATAACTGAGGCTGCAATTCTTTTATCTCCTCCTTGGCCTCCCACGTATCCTTCGATCCTTTCCTGTACTTCCACTGTACCTTTACAAAGTGAATCACTTTGTTACGAAGTTGCTTTTCATTTATATCAAGGATGGCTACGGGTTGTTCGACATAGTTCAATATGTCATCTACTTGAATGTCATCGAGTGGGATATTCGCTTACTCGTTTGCTAAGCTCTTATGCAGATGCGACACATGATTCGTAGGATGAATTCCACTCAACTCCTCGGGCATTTCCAACATATACGTAACTTCCCTGACTCGGGCAAGTTTCTTGAACGGTCTAATATACCGAGGGCTTAGCTTACCCTTTTTTCGAAATATAATGATGCCTTTCCACGGTGAAACCTTTAACATTACCTTATCACCAACACTGAACTCAATAGGTCGCCATCTTTTGTTGGCATACGACTAGTATCTATCTTATGCAGCTTTCATTCGGGCTTTATTCTGATCAAAATTTTATGATGTAGCTTTAATAACCTCAAGACTGCCCAATTCTTTTTGCTCGATCTCACCCCGGCACATAGAAGTCCTACACCTCCTGGCATTGAGCATTTCGTAGGGCGGCATGCCTATGCTAGCGTGACAACTGTTGTTATATGAGAACTCTGCCAAAGACAAGTGACTATCCCAGTTCCTCCAAAATCGTTTATGCAAGCACGAAGCATGTACTCCGGTGTCTGAATGGTCTTTTCAGACTGACCATCAATCTAGGGGTGGTAAGATGTGATGATGTTTAATCTCGTTCCCATAGCTGCATGAATACTTTTCCAAAACCTTGACGTGAACCGCGTATCCCTGTCGGACACAATAGACAAGGGCACGCCATGACGAACGAAAATTTCATTTATGAATTCCTCAGCCAACCTTTCAGATGTAAAAGTTTCATGTATTGGCAGAAACTGAGGACTTTTCATTAACCGATCCACAATCACCCAAATGGTGTCATAACCCTTTGCTGTGCGGAGTAGCTTGGTTATGAAGTCCATGGTGATGCGTTCCCATTTCCAGTCAGGGATCTCCAACGGTTGTATCCTACCATAAGGCTTTTGATGTTCAACCTTAACTTGAGAACAAGTCGGATACTTAGCCAGGTACTTCATTATGTCGAATTTCATCTTGGGCCACCAATAATCTTTCGTTAAATCCTTTTACATCTTTGTAGTGCCCGGTTGGATCAAGTAGCGGGACTTATGTGCTTCATCCAAACTCTTCGTTCTCAGTCTGCCCTCTATATCCACATTCTGACTGTCACAGGCTTAAAATCCACTTGCGGGGTATTACCGTGAGGCGCGTGACAAACGAGGATCATTGTCATTAGTTATACTGAACGATCACTATATGAGTTTTAAAAATACCAATATTGCTCTTAGTCACGAGAAAATACCGTTAAGTTGAAAGTACTACGGAAGCGTAAATAAATCCAAGTTCAAAAACAACCAAATGTGCAAGACAAGGCGCCAAAAACCAAAGTAAATAAAGTAATAAAACGTGTTTTAAGATGTTTATGAAAACCATGCACTTCAATGCGTCCTAGTCCTGAGTGTGTACCTAGCGATGTGAGAAAGGCATGCTTAAAGTGTCAACACAATGGTTGGTGAGTTCACAGGTTTGTAAGTAAATAAATGTTCGATGTTTGCCAGATAATGTAAATAATGTATATAAATAGATAGCTAGTCTATGTCATGCTACTACAAGTGTTTCGCAACCGAAGATGACTGTTTGGTTTGTTTTCCTTTCGCATGTCTATCGAACAATGGCTAAATGTCTACGTCAATATTACACACGTTCGACCTCTAGTCGATTTAGCGCGACTAACGCGGGTGGGGTTTGTCAAACCCAGTAGTACTACTCAAAATTACCTTGCTATGTTACAATACTAACGGTTCGAGATGTAAGGACTTTCATGATATGTTTGCACTTTAGTACGCCAGTGATGATACAATAATACAAGATCTAAAATGCTTGTGTCCATGCTTTCTCCCCCAACAAAGAAAATAAGTAAAATAGAGGGGCCGTGAAACTCACCTTAAAGTATGTGCTAGAATGACAACTGAAAGACAGGTGACCCGCTAACGGCTACCTATATTTCATAAGTTTATGAGTGTATGTTCGTGTTGGTTTGTAAGACCCTTTGCATCTAAACAATCCCATTATTTATGTGTTTGAAAAGAGTTTACAAGTTTGACTCATGTTTGACCAAGTTTGACCCGACGACCCGTTGGCGACTCATTGTTAGAATTAGTGTTTGATTAGTATAATACTATCATATTATACACATAAGATCATGAAGCTAACATTTACCACATATAACAAGTTTCCATATTTAGAAAGTTCCATATTTAGTAAGTTTCCATATGTAACACCCAAAAATTCGAACCAATTTAAACTTTTTTATATATGACGCGGAACCGGTCCCAGTTACAATATTTAATATATCCACACGTTTTAGTTTTACAAAGATGAATTTAACTACATCATTTTCCACAATGGTAGTTTAATCAAAAGTTACCAACCACAAGTTATCCACAACTTGTAACGACTTCGAATAAATTGTAAAACGTCAAAATCCAATTTTGAGAATCCAATATCCACCTTAGGCGAGACCTGAGATCACCACGGAGCTTTTCCTACATTCAAAACAACAATTTGAATATGGTTAGTAAAAATAAGTAGTCTTAGGGACCTCTCCGCAAGTCCCCACAACGATTACCAAGTCCGTATACTCCACCCTTTCATTGGTAAAACCCAAGAAAAGCCATTTTTAAAAATACAAATTTCTGTTATGGAACACTACCATGTTCCCCTGAATCTTGAACACAACTGTGTTCAGATGAACACAACCGTTTTCATATTCAGCTCTAGAAAAGAAACAAGGTTGCTGTCATGGCTGTGTTCAGATGAACACAACCATGTTCCTTGGCAGCACCTTCCATTCTCACCATTTTTACAATTTTTTTTTGTATATAACAAGTATCTATCATGTATTTACTTGTTTTTTTACCACGCATTAACTACCACATTAACTAACATTTATTTGTTAGTTTATCCACCCCCAATACGAGCATCACTACTAGTTTTCCGTTCCGACCCGTTTGCGTCTTTGTGCAATACGACACCAATATAACATGTATGACAACAACACACACAAATGTTTACTCCCATCCATTTATCACCTTTTAGTTGGCTTTCAACGCCTTGGTGTGAGAATCACAACTCGTCTTACCCGTACTTGGAGTATTTGACTCCAATTCCACCCTTTGAAGTATTCCACACTTCTTATTGGGTTTACGACCTCTTGGTGCGAGTACCACAACTCGTCTTACCCGTACTTGGAGTATTTGACTCCAAGTCCACCCTTTGAAGTATTCCACACTTCTTATTAGGTTTACGACCTCTTGGTGCGAGTATCACAACTCGTCTTATCCGTACTTGGAGTAGAAGTATCCACACTTCTAAACACCAATTCACCAAATTATCACATTTTGTTTGACTAAATTTCCACATAGTCAACTACATCAATTTAAACCACACGTGCATACTACCTTGACTTTTACCACATAAGTCATTACACCAAATTCAAACCACATTATGCACACGAATTTTACTTTTACCACACAAGTCAAATTACACCAAATTCATCACATTTACATATTAGTTTGACTATTTACCACATAAGCCAAATTACACATATTTACCACATTTGCACAATCAAGTTTGACTATTAACAACATAGTCTAATTACACCAATTTCAACATAATAATTTGACCTTATACATCTAAAGTCAAATTACACCAATTTTACCATTATCCACAATGGTTTGCCTTATACCACATTAAGTAAATTTATATCAATTTCACTATTATCCACAATGGTTTGACTTATACCACACTAAGTCAATTTACAACAAATCACCACATTTAGTTTGACTATATTCCACATAGTTCAACTACACCACTTTTACTAAGTGTCATTTATTAGTTTGACTAATTTCCTCATTATGTCAACTACAACAATCCTACCACATTCATACTTTACTTTGACCATTTACCACATAAGTTAAAATCGACATACAACACATAAATAGAATTAACAACACATCTATTTACATGTAAATATTACTTATCTACTACTAAGTAAGTGCAAAGCACTTACCTTTGCCAATGAAGATTCTAATTGGTCTTCAAAGCTAACACCTTTAATGCCTTGATCACCTAAACATTTCCACATGTTTAGTAATCTAATTTACTCTAATACATTCACCAATTAAGTTTAACACCCACACAAGCTTTTATCCATCTAAGTCAATTCCACCCATTTTGACCCGTTAAGGAATCACCCAACACTTTAATTTCATAAATCAAACATTATAAATGTGTTTTCTACTTGGTCTAGTGTTCATGGACATGCCACAACACTCATACACCATTTAAACACCACCCAAAACTCCCTTAACCCAAATGACCCATTAAGGATTCACCCAAGTTACACCAAAACTCCAATTTTACAAATCACTATAAAAATTGGGGCTTTATGCTTAATTATGTGTCTAATAACTCCCTAGACACTTACCCAACCTCAATTCAACATTCAAACATCTCCAAATCAAAAACCCCTAATTTGACCTCAAGAACCCTAATTTTTGAATCATCAAATTGGATGATAAAACCAAGTAATTTTTTATTCTCCAACATTAGCAATGCTAGATTAAGGTTTATAATCAACATTCAATCCAAATCATCACACCAATTAACCTAATTTAGATTTTCCACCAAAACCCACCAAGAACACTAAAATAGAGATTTAGATGAAAAAGATGAAGCTTACTTGATGTTTGGAAGAAGATGAACACTCAAAATCATCCACATTCCTCATGTAAATCATCAATTTCTCGATATCAGCTCTATCCTCTTCTCCCCCATGTCAAAAATGCAAGAACACACACAATGTGTGTGTTCTGTGACATTCACTCCATCAAGTAAATCAGCTTTGGCTGATTTACATAATTAGTCCCTGTAGTTTGAAAGTTGACTCCTTGCTCCCAAACTTAATAAAAACTCACTTTTGCAATAAACCTCCAACTTCCATTATTATATATTCACACCCTTCAAATAATATTAAAACATATTATTTTATAACACCGAAAATTGGTTAACAACGATGCGTTAACAACGATGACTGGTGCTAGGATTGATCAAAAACACCAACAATTGCAAGACGAAAATTGATTTGTGAATGGTTTAAGAGTGATGAAGATGAAATCGATGCAAAGGGGGTGTGGGGGCTGAGATTTTCGAAAAAAAAAATGAATGGAATGGAGTTAGGATTTTGAAAAGTTCTTTAAATACTCCATCCATGGGCTTTAGAATGGGTTTAAAACAAGTTAGGAGGCCCGTTTATTCATTTAAAAGGATTTAATTAATTTAATTAATTCTAACTAATTAAAAATAGTTTCTACTAATTATTTTTATAAAAACATTTTTATAAAAAAAACCATCAATGCAAATAAAATCACACAGTTACGCGTAAACATACGCGATTTTATGAAAGTTCACAAATTAAGCATAAATTCATATAACACGTAATTTCACATAATTTATATTAAATATAAACTAATAATTGTTCGAATTATTATTTTTGAATAATCACCAATGTTCGGGGACATACTCGTGCGACGCGATAATTCTCCGAATTACCGTTACGTGAATGTTTGTGAAGTAACCGACACACTTAATTAATCCTAATCAAGTATAATGCATGAGTGAATGTTTTAGATAACGGAGTTTGTGTTAACGGAGTTAACCTGAAAATGCCGGGTGTCACACTGCCAAACCTGATCCTTACCCTATGAGTGTTAAATTCCAAATTATTGACCAACCATTCATTTTTTTTTATATTCTCCTCCTTTATGGCCTCGGCCTAGGCTTTCTCTATCTGTGTCATGAAGTCCGATGTTACAATCTGCATGCAAGCTTTCACCCGCATAGGAGTTTGTTTCTCCTGCCGACTCAGGGCGTCAGCTACTACATCCGCCTCTCCCGGATGGTATAATATCTCACAGTCATAATTCTTTAACAACTCCAACCACCGACTCTGCCTCATATTCAGATCTTTTTGCTTGAAAAAGTGCTTTAAAATCTTGTGATCTGAGTATATGGTGCACTTGACTCCATAAAGATAGTGTCTCCATATCTTTAACACATAAATCACATCAGCGAGTTCTAAATCATGCATCAGATAGTTAATCTCATGTAGCTTTAGCTGTCGAGAAGCGTACGCTATTTCTCTTCCTCACTGCATAAGCACACATCCCAACCCTTGATATGAGGTGTCAAAATATACAACCAAGTCTTCATTACTCTCGGGCAAGGCTAGGACTAGAGCTTGCATCAATCTCTTCTTCATTACTCTCCTTCACTAATCTGACATCTTTTAGGTTCTATCATACAAAGGATGTGAAGGATATTGGACCATAGATCAAGGAAGTCAAGGGTTAAGATTAAAGAGATGTAACGTCAGCAGTTTTTTAGGCGTGAAAAAGGTTTGGATGGGTAACTTTGGAATAGTCTACCATTGATGACTTATTTCAAGTTCCCCTGTTTTCTTAACGCATATAACTTTTCTATAAGACATTATTTAAAAAAAAAATACACTATAAAATCGAGTATTTCATTTTCTTTAGATTAAGTATATTCTTGTTATACTTTCTAAAAAAAATTAACCTTTTAAGAAAATGGTGACGTGTTGCGTGTATATTGTGCGCAATTATAAACATAGATTGCGTTATTATTATATACGTTGCGTCATTATTTTATGTAAGTTACATAATTATTTATATATGTTGCGTTATTATTTGTGAGTAATTACTTATATATGGTTACGTAATTAACTTTATAGTGTACGTAATCATGTAATTTTTGTGCGTGATTATGACACGGACAGACCCCTCGCGCGTCCTGATGACTTTGTATCCATCGTACATTTTTTACCCTTTGTATCATAACTAGCACGCACGCACACATACACACATATATATAGGGTGAATATAAATAAAATACACTTGAGTTGAGAAAACCCATGAAAACCATGTGTAACAATAAAAAAAAATTCTCATACATAATATATATATATATTATCTTCTCCGTAACAAAATAAAATTTTCTACCATGCAATTACATATATGTTACACATGCAGGCTTTGAAGGGAACATATTCACATGGTGTAACGACCATTTCGAGCTGCAGTGTAGCATTTCGATGTGTAACATTTATTTACATGTATGTAACAGCACGTTAGATAACTTTTTTTATTTTCTATCACGGAGCATATAATAACATATATTACGTGTGTATATTTTTTATTTATTTTTCTATAGGGTTTTTGTGGGTTTCTAAACTCAAATAAATTTTTAATTTATATTTGTGTTTTTTTGATCCTACTGTAAGGTAATGCATATAAATAAAACTCTTTTTCAAGAATAAATGTGTGACATATTGATATATACAGCTACAAATCGAAATTAAGCATCCACTTGCTGCAGGTATGACATGTTAAATCAACTTGAATCTAGTTATTGTGAGAGTGACGTATCGGCACATATAGAGGATAAATGAAAACCACATTAAATCATGTGGTGCTTTGACGTGTAGTAAATTTAATTTAATTATTAGAGTTTTTAATTAAATTTTTTTAAACAATAACATTTTACGTATAAATATTTAACTGTAAGAACTTGAACCAAGTAACCAACATCACTTTTTTGAAAGATACGCATCATACCACTAAACCACTATAAATCATTGACAATTAAATGAGTGTAGTTAAAAATATATTTACCAAACGGTCAATAGGGGTGATTGAAAAAATTATTTTTTATATAGGTGTAATTTTAACTTATTATATATATACACACATATATATGTTTAGGTTATAGTAAAAAGGGTTTTAAAAATAAGAAGGGTAAGAAAGATTTTAAGCTTGACATGTGTCATTTTATTGTTTTTAAAGGGAGGACATAATGGTCAATGTGTAATACACCAGCTCAATGTGTAATACAAGGTCTGATATTACACAATGATCAAACCCGATATTACACAATGAACTGATATTACACAGTGCGCATATTACACAATGACCTGACATATTTGAGCGAATTACACAATGAGTTGGAAAACGTAAAACACAATGATGAAAACATATAACAGAATGATGAAAAATATTTGACACAATGAACTTGTATTACACATTGACTTGACTAATTACACAATGAACTTGTATTACACAATGACCAGACGTGGTATTACACAATGAACTTGTATTACACAATGAACTTGTATTACATGATGAAATTGTATTACACAATGACCTTACTAACTACACAATGAAATGGAAAATATAAAACACAATGATAAATACATATAACACAATGAACTTGTATTACACATTGAACTTGTATTACACAATGACCTGACTAATTACACAATGACCAGACGTGGTATTACACAATGAACTTGTATTACACAATAAACTTGTATTGCACGATGAACTTGTATTACACAATGAGCTGAAAAATGTAAAACACAATGATATATACATATAACACAATGAACTTGTATTACACATTGAACTTGTATTACACAATGAACTTGTATTACACAATGACCAGACGTGGTATTACACAATGAACTTCTATTACACGATGACCTAACTAATTACACAATGAGCTGAAAACGTAAAACACAATGATAAATACATATAACACAATGAACTTTTATTACACATTGAACTTGTATTACACAGTGAACTTGTATTACACAATGAACTTGTATTATACACTAACTTGTATTACACAATGACCAGATATTATACAATGACCAGACGTGGTATTACACAATGAACTTGTATTACACGATGAACTTGTATTAAAAATGAGCTGAAAAACGTAAAACACAATGATAAATACATATAACACAATGAACTTGTATCACATATTGAACTTGTATCACACAATGAACTTGTATTACACAATGAACTTGTATTACACAATGACCTGGCTAATTACACAATGAGCTGAAAAACGTAAAACACAATAATAAATACATATAACACAATGAACTTGTATTACACATTGAACTTGTATTACACAATGAACTTGTATTACACAATGACCTGGCTAATTACACAATGACCTGGCTAATTACACAATGAGCTGAAAAACGTAAAACACAATAATAAATACATATAACACAATGAACTTGTATTACACATTGAACTTGTATTACATAATGAGCTGGAAAATGTAAAAAAAAAATTCTTTTTTGTTTATAACGATACTATACTCGTTTTAAAGATAAAAAACGTTCGTTTTTATCGTGTAATTTTTTAAAAAAAATAATGTCATATGTAAAAGTTATGAACGTTTAAAAATAAGGGGGGAAACTTGATAAAAAGTCAACAAAAGTGGCCAAGACTAAAATACCCTTCAAACAAATTTTTCTCCTACAATTTAATCTCAATCATTAAATCTTTTCTACAATTTGATCTAATGGCTCTAAATCCTTCTCACCATTCTTAGATTTAGAATTCTTTTTACCTGAACCTAATCCCATATATATATATATATATACTAGTAAAAGGACCGTGCGCGTTGCGGCGCGCTAAACTCGGGAAATAATGTTAAGTTTGTTACATGTGTTTGATCAAAAACCACCAATATTATAGATATAGTATAGATAAATTAAAAACTAATTACACGGATGGTCCCTGTGGTTTGGTCAAATTACGGTTTTCGTCCCTAGGATTAAAAAATTACGGATTTAGTCCAACATAGTTTAATTTTGTTACACTGACGGTGCCTGGCATGGATGGAAGTTAACTTTTTCAGTTAAGTATGTGTGAAAAGACTAAAATTCCCTTAACATTAAATAAATAAAAATAAAATAATATACCAAAACTCCCCATCCCACCCCCACCTCCTTCTCCGGCTAGCTTTACCTTTTTCCGGTCACTTTTTTCCGACCACGTTTTCTGTTAACGTTTTTCCTAGTTCAAAATCATTTTGGGGTTATTAGCTTATAAAAGCTTCCTAATGCCATGAAAACCAACAACACTTATTTTCCAAATAACCGAACCAAATACCACCTTCGTTTTTTTTAATCAGACACCATCTATGTGAATTGCTAAGCTATTGAAGGAAAACTGAAATGGTCATTTAGGAAGAGCTTCAGATGGATCAATAATAAGTATCTCCATGTTGTTTATGGATAGTGCACTTCGATTCTTTGACTTTTCTTCCATGAGAGATCAAATCCCCAAATAGTCAAATACAGATACTAAATTCAAACGCAAAATCCTTTGAACATTTAGGATGTGTTATGTCGTTATGAACTTGTTGTAAGACCCGGTGCAACCATCCCAAATCAATTATCTCCTTGCCTGCAAGACCCATAACAAATTAACATAATCTCTAACAATTTTCCTGACCTAATCAGGGGTAGCTCTTGGTGGTGGTGGTTGTAGGCGGAGACGGAGGCGAAGGCGCTCGGTTGCAGGTGCTAACTAGGGCTACGAATTGCCCCTCACGAGCCTCGACAAAGGGAAGGTCAGTCGACAAGTTGGGATGGGGTGGCCTGGCGATGAAGAAGGGACGGGTGTGATGGTGCTGGTGGAGCTTGCCGGAATGTTGCCGACAGTAGGGAGGGGAAGATGATGGTGTTGGTGGAGAATCAGGGCTTGTAATGGATCTACATTCTTAATTAACATGTTTATTAAATAAATAATATATTCTTTTTATTTATTTAATGTCAAGGTTATTTTAGTCTTTTAACACCTACTTAACTGAAAAAGTTAACCTCCATCCATGCCAGGGACCATCAGTGTAACAAAATTAAACTATGTTGTACTAAATCCGTAATTTTTCAATCCTAGGGATGAAAACCGTAATTTGGTCAAACCACAGGGACCATCCGTGTAATTAGTTCATAAATTAATGATAAGACAGTTTCTTTTTTCTCTTTCTCTTTGACTGCTACATATACGGTATGATGAGTTTCTTGAATCTGGTTCTCTTTGATTGCTTCAGCGAAGGGAATAGTTTGGGGATTGAAAAAATAATGTTAATTCTGTTACATTATTACGTGGAATTTGTTTTGAAGTAATTACTATTTGTGCCTACTATCTAGTGGGGGGCCCGCGCAATGTGACGGGGAACACAACACTTAGGTTGGTGGTTTTAATGGTGTGCACAAAGTGGTTCAAACTAATGTTGGGTTATTTTTTAATTTATTATTTTTATTATTGTTTGAGTAAATTACGTGATGTGGGAGTAAAATGATCAATTGTCTTATTTATCTTATCTTGCACATAACATGAGATAGTGGTTCAAACTAACGTCCATTCATCAAAAGACGAAATGTTTGAAACATTAAACGAAATGATATTTTGTGTAATTATTGAAAATAAAGAAAGCAGTTGCATTTTTTAAGATATCTAAAGACGAAACATATAATTTATTCTATAAAATATAGATTAAAAGGATGATATCTTAAATAAAAATCAACTTTTAACTCGTACAATCAACTAATAAAATTGTATCACCAATTTGAGTTTAGGAAAAAAAATGTTGTCGTATTGTTTTTTATTTTATTAATACCGGAGACTTAAATAGTTTTTCCAAGCAAGTGTTTAAATAAGTGATTAATGATTTTTTTTATAATATTTAAATAATTTAATATTTTGTTATATTATATATCACAATAATTGATGAATATACGGTTCACAAAAGTATAATATATAGCTAAACTTACAATAATTTTGAATAGCATAACTAATAAGACTGTGTATCATCATATAATTATTTTTAACATATTTATTTTTTTAACAAAAGTACTCACTAATACAACAATAACAATTCAGATTAAGACATTTTAATATAAAATAAGTTTGACATGTCCAATTATTTATTAACATTGTAGTAAAAATCAGGATTAATCGATAATCGGGGGTCTACCGATGCGATTTCATCTAATCGTACCAAAATACATGTAGGCGGTCTAAATCGGCCGAACGATTTTATTTTTTTATTTTTTATTTGTCACTTATTATTTAATAAAATTCTAAGTTTCATATCATGTTTACTGGTTGGACTGAAACATGGTTGTGTCGTATCGATGTTTACCAGTGTTTTAATATATATATATATATATTTACATATATATATATATATATATATATTTATATATATATATATATATGGTGCCCCCGCGATGTGGCAGAGAACACAGATACTAGTAATCACGTAACATGTTTTTTTTTAATTAGAAAAAAACTATAGCAATACCATACTCAAATTAAAGAGAATAAAATGCTCGTTTTTATGGTGTAATTTAAAAAAAAAAATTAACGTATGAAAAAATTATGGCCGTTTAAAATCATGAGGGGAGAAGGTAGTTGGAATAACTTCAATTTTCAGTTTTTTTTTAAACATTAGAAGGTTGTACCTTATGCTTAAAAAAACGTGTAAGTAAATTTTCTTAAAAAGTGTTAAAAACATCTTTGTCCTTCTCAAGTGTTAATACATATTTATTATTTTAACAAAAGTACTCACTAATACAACAGTAACAATTCAGATTAAGACTTGTTAATATAAATATAAGTTCGACATGTCCAATTATTTATTAACATTGTAAAAATCAGGATTAATCGATAATCGAGGGTCTACCGATGCGATTTCATCTAATCGTACCAAAATACAGGTAGGCGGTCTAAATCGGCCCAACGATTTTATTTTTTTATTTTTCATTTGTCACTTATTCTTTAATAAAATTCTAAGTTTCATATCAATGTTTACTGGTTGGACTGAAACATGGTGGCGGTGGCGTCATAGTGGTGCCGGCGGTGGTAGTGACGATGAAGGATGTTGCAGTGGTAGTGCTGGTGGTGGTGACAATGGTGCTAGTGGTGGATACGTCGATGGTGGTTGGTGGTGGTGGTGATAATCTTATGTGATTTTTCTCATCAAATATGTTGTTAACCCGTTTTTACCCGTTTGAACCCAATATAAATTTACATAGTTTTTAGACGGCACATCTTGACCGAACTATGTTAAGGTGTTGCTCATTTCGACTCATTCTGTGTTATGATGCTACCCAATTCAACTCAAAATACAAAAAAATATTTACCCAAATCAACTCACTTTTCGTACTTTGGGTCAAGAATCAAGATTACCAAGTCTAATATTACGATTTTGTATATATATATATATATATATATATATAGTATGATGAGGTTACACTAGAAAGGGACAAAATCATAGAAAGTCTAGGAAGGAATCTGGGCCATTAGATCAATAAGACTTGAACCCACTTGAACCCTCACCACTAGGGAGGAAATTCCACCGACACCTTGGATACCATTAGACTAGAAGCATTGTGATAGCAGCAAATTTGTCGTTGCTAAATCCAATCGTTAAAAGGCACTGATTTTCTTTAAAAAAAGATATTTTTCCGGTTTCAGATTTTTTACATTCAATCGTCCAATCAAATACCCAAACTTGCAAATCAGTCCAAAATTTTATAAATATAATACAGATTCATAAAATCATACAAATTATCTAAATCTAAAACAATAATTATTTAAAGGCAAATTGGTTTTTAATAATCCAAACTATGGCTCATTGGCTGATAATATTCTGAACTAACAGTTTGGCTGGTGATAATCTCAACTTTCACTTTTGTTGTCAGTGACAGTCCTATTAACATAATCATCATATATTTACATTCGATTCCGCTTGTACGTTTCTCCATTTCATTTAAAATTGTTATTTTGAGCGAAAATAAGTGTAAATCGAGTGTAAATATATGATGATTATGCTACTGAGACTGTCGTTGACAACAAAAGTGAAAGTTTAGATTATCACCGGCCAAACTGTTAGTTTGAATTATTATCAGCTAATCAGTCATAATTTGGATTATTAAAAATCAATTTACCTTATTTAAATTATCCGAATCACACTTTTAAAGAAAAAACCTATGCTTAAATTGATGAGGGGTTTTGTGGTAAGTTTTTTTATAGCAATCGGATATTTTTCCTTCATTTCATTGTTTTTCATATAATTTTAGGGGCAATTACATATATCCCCTATAAACCTCATAAATTACATATATCATCTTTCTTAAAGCTAAAAATATCAAATATACTCATTTTGTTTATTTTATTAAACATAAATTCTAGAACGACTATTTTACCTTTTTTTTAGTAAAACTTAAAATTTTTAAATTTACCCTTTTACTTAGTTTTTTTTTACATTTTTTTGTTCTTACTTATTTTTTAGCTTTTTTTTTTTTTTCCTTTTTTCCGGTTTTGACCCTCTTTTTTCGACAATAATCGAGATGTACATAATAAGTGCCAAATTTTTGATGTTGAATGTGGAATCGAAAAACATTTGAAACAATATAAACTCGATAACCTGAATCAACCGACTGGTTTGGATGTTGGAATCACAAAAAATGCACATGTTAGAATCGGCCGAATTAGATCAGAAGGTCGTATCGTTGGAATCAGCCGACATGGAATCAACCGATGTACTGGGATCGATGGATCAAAATCGTCAATCTCCGGTTAGGAAACGATTGCCGGTTGAATCGCCAGTTAGGTTTGAATCAGAAGGATGTATCGCTGGTTCGAGAATCAGAGGAGTCGTGTTTTTCTTGTAAGCTTAAAATGTTATTTTTGTCAGAATGTATTTATAAATAAGTGAATATATGTAATTTAAGTTTTGAGTTTGATATATATATATAATTAGGTTTTAAAATAAAGGGATATATGTAATTCACCTTTTAAATAAGGGGATATATGTAATTTAAATTTTGGATTAAGTATATATATAATTAGGTTTTAAAATATAGGGATATATATAATTCCGCCTTTATTTGATTATTTCTTTCCATCAATTTGCCTTTATGCTCGGCTCTTTCCTTCTCTTCGTATTTCTTTCTCCTCTTACAACTGTATTAATTGTTCTTTTAACACTTGTACGTATAATTAAGATCTTTTATAGCTCACTTCACTACAAATCAACTAATCAAATATAAATATCACCTAAAATTGACCTAAGACTCACCATAAACCGTTGGCCATTTGGTGCAATAGTAGCCCTAAAACTTTCCATAGTTAAGGTTTTGGGTTCGAATCTCACCTGAAGCAATTATTTGGGTTGAGCCAATAAGTTTTCCCAGTTGTGGGTTTCCTCCTGGGTTGGAGGTTCGATCCGGATTGATGCTGTAGTTGGGCTCGATTTAGATAACATCTATCTTCCAAAAAGATACTGGTGTCTGCTTTAAAAAAAAAGACCCACCATAACCTATTCAAGCAAAATGACCTCTTAAGACCCGTTTCAACCAAATCTGACGAAGGACCTCTATTCTATTATTCAAATATTTGGATTAATTTAATTTAGAGGGTGTGATGGGAAAGTGCTTATTAACTTTTCAAAAAGCCAATAAGTCAATAAGTCATTCCAAAAACCAGAATTTCTTGGCTTTTGAGAATGACTTATTGACTTATTTGCTTTTTGAAAAGCAAATAAGTCAATAAGAGCTTTCCCACCACACTCTCAAACACCCTCTTAGTTTAACTTTTTTGGTTAAATATATAGTGACGGGAAATACTAATTTAGTGTTATTTTTTTAATTTAAATTTTTAGTGATAGTAATTACACGAATGGCTCCTGTGGTTTACACGGATTTCACTTTTGGCCCCTAGAAATGGAAAACTACAAGTTTGACCCAATAGTTTGCACGATTGTAACAAGTTTGGCCCCTGAGATAGATGGACGTTAACTTTGGCTGTTAAATTTTATAAAATGACTAGAATACCCTTAGTTTTAAAAGACAAAAAAAAAGAAAAATTATAAATTCTTGGAACACATGTGGGACCCACCAAACCTAAACCCAAACCCACTTTAACATCTTCATCCTCAACATTTGTCCTCCACCACCACCACCATCTCCGGCACTAAAATGACGACAACCACCACTGCCTCCGGCTACCACTAAAATGAGATTGCTTAGATTTAAGGATTCATGGTTTAAACTTAAGACAAAAAAACCAAAACTGAGTAAATGTTAATGTCATTTTCGTACATGAATCTGGTGGAGTTTTGAACCACTAAACAATCCTCACAAGTTAAAGCTCTACATCTCAGATCTCATATCTCGTGAGCCTTAAACTTCGACATCTGCATGAACCAAAAGTCACCTCTGATTCACCCCCCTCCATTTAACTTCTCCGACACAGCTACCACCACCGCAACCGGTAACAACATCTTCGGCACAGCTACCACCACCGCCGTAATAAAAATACGTCATCGGACCAGGTGGGTGGGATCAACACTGTCACCAACAACGCCACCGTCATTCCAGATTTCCGCTCGTCCCTCCCTAGTTCCAGTCGAAGATTCGATAATGGTGGTGGTTGCCCCATCTAGACGTGAAAGGGGAAGAACGGTGGCGGCTGAGAGGGGAAGAACGGGAGCGGCTGAGCGGGGAAGGACGGCAGTGGCTGAGATGTCGCCGGTGGATGAGAGGGGGGGGTTAGGGATGTCGCCGGTGGAAGAGAGGAGGGGGGGTTAGGGATGTGAATATTTGCAGGTTGATGAGGTTGGTGTTTGTACGGTGGCGGATGTGTGGTGGTGGAACAAGAAAGTCCTAGGTGGTGGAAGAAGAAGATCAGATCTCATTAGTAGGGATGTGAAGAAGAAGAAATGGGAATTTTTTTCTTAAAAGGTGCTGCTTATGATAGTAGTTTCACAAGCGGTGTCGTATACGAGATGTTTACAAAAATGGTTTTTCCACGCTTGCTAACCACGAATTGGTGTGATTCCATGTTTCCAACCACGAATTGCGTGTGATTCCAAGTTCCTAACCACGAATTGAATGTTTCCCCAATTGCCAACCACGAATTGCATCATTCCACAATTGCTAACCACGAATTGAATGTTTCCCCAATTGCCAACCACGAATTGCATCATTCCTTAAATGCTAACCACGAATTGAATGTTGCCAACCACGAATTGCATCATTCTTCAATTGCTAACCACGAATTGAATGTTTCCCCAATTGCCAACCACGAATTGCATCATTCCTTAAATGCTAACCACGAATTGCATGTGATTCCATATTCCCAACCACGAATTGATGGGATTCATTATTTTTTTGATTAATTCGTTGCCAACCACGAATGTAATAGTAGTTAGTTACCAACCACGACTTCATTCAAGTCTTGTTCAGCCACGAATTCATTCACAACCCAACAATAATCCCACTGACTTTGGCTTTATGTCTATTATTGTTTTATTTATCACGGGTTGTAAATGACTTGACGTTTCACTACTAATATATCTATTTATTTGTATTTTTGTTTCACATGTTATGTTTAGTAGCTAGTAGGTATTACTTTTTAATCAAAGTCAAGAATTTCAATAATGATATCATTACAAATACATTTTTATAAGTAGCATATAAGTAGGATATCTTAGATGATTCACATTTGTCAAATTTTTATCAAATCACATTTTCACCTGTTATCAAATCACATTTGTTTCACAATTCACACATGGAACCACAAGTGTTTCCCGGTCCTAGTTGTCCAGAAGTATTATTTCTTGAAAGAAACCATAGAGCTTATCAGTTGTTTCATTCATCATCCTATAGTCATGAAGCACTTATTCTTAGACGTGCTGATCGGAAATTCTGGAATCACTTTAAAAATTTTGAGGTTCCAGAAAATGTAATGTTACACATACGAGAATCTGGTTTTGGTGGTGTTTTTGACTGTGGTTACCGAAAGGTGGATAATCACTTGATAACCGCACTTGTAGAGAGGTGGCGTCCAGAAACCCACACCTTTCATTTTAAATTTGGAGAAGCCACTGTTACATTGCAAGATGTTCAAGTTCTTTGGGGTATGCCGATCACCGACAACGTTGTTTCTGGAGAGGACATAACATTATCGGAAACTCAGTGGAAAAGCCGTTGTTATGAAATGTTGGGTTTGGATCCTGCATTTTGTCATTTGAAGGGTTCTCTGCTTAGGTTATCTTCTATAATGGAAGAACTAGAGAAGCCGCTTCCTGAGTCCACTGTATCGCCTTTACAACGAGCAAGGTTATACATCTTACATTTATTGGGAGGAACCCTATTTCCTGATTCTACTGGGAACCACGTATCTTTACATTTTTTAAATCATCTAGAGGATTTAAAAGAATGTGGTCGGCTAAGTTGGGGGAGCGCTGTTCTTGCTAGCCTTTTTAGAAATCTCTGCAAAGCATCATCCCCGCAAGCCACAGAAATTTATGGGCCGATGGTATTGTTACAGTTATGGGCATGGGAGAGAATACCATCAATTGCTCCCATACGGACAGAAGATTATGCTAGAGAAAAACCGTATGGTGCACGGTAAATTAAAAACAACATATATTATATATGTTTATTTTTAATTATTTATAATATCAATTTTATACGATTTTGATAGGTGGAGTGTTCCTTTAAGCTTCAGAGAAGCAACAAGTCATGTTCTTGTTATGTTTCGTTCACAATTTACATCTCTACAAGCGGATGAGGTAATTTAAATTATATACATTTCTTTTTCATTATAAAAATATACTAATGTAATTTAGTTTCAATTTTGTAGTTCATATGGACGCCCTACTTTGGGGTTATGTTGGATCTACCGGAGATGTGTAGAAGCGACCACCTTAGTTGGAGGTGTGATACCACTCTCGTATTTTGGGACGTTGTTGAGGCCCATATAGCAAGTAGGGTAATGCGACAGTTCGGTTTTGCTCAACCGATCCCTTATAATGTAATGTTCGACAAGAGCGAACATGAAAATTTGCATAAATCTAATCGTAAGGGCAAAGGTAAAGATTGGAGACAACGCCATCATCAATACATTACAAATTGGGAGTCTCGGTTAGAGCGTGTTGTCGACGGTGTCCCTGCTAATACGGTTTTTGCAAGTAATGAGTATTTGAATTGGTATTTTCCACGTACTATTTTATTCATTACTAAACCTGGTCGTCATCATTCTTCACAATCGCATCAAGATCATGGTGGCAGACTTAAACTATTGGTAATTATATTTTATTATGATTTTTTTGTAAATTAAAAACTTTAACATTTATGGTTGGTTATTGTAGGGAGATGGAATGAGTCAAATATATAGAGCTACAGGAGAATTAATGGGAATGGATACACAAAATACACAATTTTTGCAGCCTTTACAAAATATGGCGAACCAATATATGGGGCTTGCAAACATGGGAGAGCATATTTATTGCCCAAGTTCACATGTGGCTACGAACAACAGTCAATATTCTTTCCCAACTGAACCCTTAGATATGGTTCAAAGTGTCCGTAGACGCGGTGGTAGACGAGGTGGTAGACGAGGTGGCATCCATGGTGTTGGTAACCAAGATGGTGACGATTTACAAAACCCTGATCCTGATGGTCGAAACCAAGAATCTGAACACCAAACACAAAATCTAAATTTGGAACTAGGCGGTTCATCGTCTAATAATGTTGGTTTTGCACATTTTTCAAACATGATGGGTAATTTTAGTCAAGCTTATTATACACCATCACAACATACTAGTCCCCCATTAACGTATAATCATTCAAACGATTTTGTGAACATGGTCATGCCTCAAAATATCAACACCGACACCATGACAGATCAACACGTACGACCATCTGTAACCCCTATACCATTCCCAAACTTCGATATTAGTGAAAATCCAAATCTTACAGATCAAGAAGGGCGGCCTAGACGGACTTCTAGGCCACCTTGGTGTGGCACGCATAGCAGATTAGACCGTCATTAGATTATAAACATGTTTTGTTTTATTTAAGTTTAATTTTTTTTTGTATGGTAAAAGTACATGTTTTGTTTTATTTAATTTTTATTTTTTATTGTATGGTAAAAGTACTTGTTTTGTTTTTTTGTAAAAGTCACGTGAATCTGATGCAAGTTGGATCTATTTGAATTATAACCATTATAAATACTGCCATTCACATACATCACACTTTCATTGATCTAAATTTAACACTTAAATAAACATGTCTTCTAGTGCACCCGGTAGTGACATACCGGCACCGATAGAGAACCATTTTTGGAGAAATAATGAGAACTGGTCTAGAAATGTTGTCCAATTCTTTTACAACGGAGATAGTGATTGGTGTAGGGTTCATTGTATGGGCGATGAAGTACTTGACTGCGAATTTTGGGGTACCCTTTTAGGGCTTTGTGGAGACGCTTTTATACAGGAGATGGTAAGTATAAAAAATTATGTCATATTAACGTAGATAGTAATTCCTGTAATAATTGTTTTTTTTTGTACAGCATGTTCGCGCTTGGACAAGAAATCTTATGTATTGGAGGTTATATTACATATTAATAAGCGATGAGTTACCGAGGGGGGATCGTTGGACTATTCTACCGCCTAAGTTTATGGACCTAATAACTGACGAACATCACGATTCATTTGAATATGGTGATGGGACGAACCAGCTGTATCCTGCACTTTGGGAGGTCGAAACGGTAAAGTTGTATAATTAATAAATAATTATAATTTACTATAAATAAATAATTATTATTTATATGTTTTAACAGGCATTTTTACCTCTATCTCCTGATGGTATAAACTGGTACCTTTTTAAGATTTGTATGCATTCACTACAAGTTCATGTAATTTATCCATATGATTGTGTTGCAAATACATGTGCTAATTCATGGTGCATACATCGTGGTATTCACCTAGTATTTTTGGAATTCGAGTTACATTTTAGATGGTTTCTACAACGTATTTTGTTTTTTCAACGCTCTGGCCTACAAGAAGTAGAGACTTTAGAACATTCCGGGGAAAGTGTCTGGCCTCCAAATGGTGTTCACATTGGTCGAGATGCGGGAGTCATAATATGTATGTTATTACGCAGGCTAGTACAAAACAGGTCATTAGTGTGGGATGAAGATAGTGTTCAAAATGCTTGTCTAAATTATAGACGTTTTATGGCAGATCAGATATATGGTAGTCGTATATGAACACCAATGTAAGATTGTCATTCAACTTTATGGCAGATCAATTATATGGGGGTCACATGACTTGTAAGATTTTGATTCCTCATGTGTAAGATTGTGTATTGTACAAAGATTCTTATCTTTTATTATTGTCAACAAAGACTTTTACATAAAACATTAAAGTTACATTTATCTAAACAAATATAAGTTACATAACTTAATTCCATAGAAATATCAGATAACATTATTGAGCAAAAACACATCATCATAAAATCTCCAGTTACGACCGGTTGGGACATCTCTTCCTGTTATGACCGGTTTCATTGCAGATTCCGCACCTACGAGCGACAGATTCTTCATTGTAATGAACATCCATCTCGTTATGTATCCTACGAGCTCGTCTCCTACCACGGGATGTGACAATTTTTGATTCGTCAGCTATAATCCTCCAACCAGGATCTATCCATAAAGCAGGATGAGGTAGCGGCCGAAAATCACTCTGATATTGTTGTAGATATGTTGCATTTTTGTATACCCTATGAACAATGTCATGAGGTCTTTCACCTCGATGACGACAAATGGAAATTGCATGTAAACATGGAAATCTTTCAGCTTGCCACTTTCCGCATGAGCATTTTTTGTTTTTATATTGGACAATATAATCGTTGTCGCCATCTTGATTTGTTTGCATCATTGATGTAACCCTGTACCACCCTTCTTCTTCATTAAACTCAGTTACAGTGTGGTCTTGACCCCGTTTGTCACGTTCATCAAAGGTGTGCCATACACGTGGGGGTAAAGATGTTTTACAATGCTTTGCAATGTCAGTATGGTTTCGAAATTGTTGCACGACTTTATTAAACGTATAATCAATACACGCCTTTATGGGCAGCACCCTAGCTCCACGTAATGCGTTGTTTAAGCTCTCTGAAATATTTGTTGTTAAGTTACCCCAACGACTATCTTTTTCATCATGCATAAGTGTCCACTTATTGAAACCAATTTGTTTCAAATACTCCCAAGCCTCAGGATTGATCTTTTTAATTTGTTGTATACAGCTTCGATACTTTCGACGTTGTGTGGTGCTACCAATAGACCAACATAGCCTTTTTAAGCTAACATTCTTGAACTTCTTCATGAAGTTGCTCCTAACATGACGCAAACAAAAACGATGATATGCAAGTGGCTCCTTCCACATATCAAGATTATTCATTGCATGAATAATGCCTATGTGTCTATCTGAAATAACACACAATCTTCTCCTAGTTAGACTAGCAATATGTTTCCATAACTGTATAAAAAACCAACCCCAGCTATCATTAGTTTCCTCGTCAACGATTGCATAGGCTACTGGCAGTATATAGTTGTTTGCATCTTTTGTAACTGCAATTAACAACTTACCACGATATGATCCCGTCAAATGTGTACCGTCTACGCATATAATGGGCCGACAATGTTGAAAAGCTTTTATGACAGGCCCAAATGCCCAAAATACATATTTAAATGTATTGTATTCACCTGAACCATCTATTTGATGATACCATTCCACAATAGTGCCATTATTTGATGACATCAAGGCTGTAACGTACTTAGGTAACTCCTCGAAATTAGACTTCCAGTTACCGTAAATACTATCAACAGCTATTCTTCTAGCTCGCCAAGCCTTAATATAGGAAATATCAACCTTCAATGTTCCCTTTATGTACGTCTGGATTTGTTTGACAGGGAAAGCAATGTCCGTACGAACCGCATGGTTGATGTATGCTGCAACATTTTTAGATGTAAGGCTTCTATTGTTGTTGCGAATGACCGACCCATAACAGTTGTGAGACGCAACCCATTTTACTATCCTCCACAATGTTTCACCATGCTTCACACGTGCATACACATACCAGTTGCACGGAGGAGCGTATGGAAGGTTACTTGTTTCACAAGCGATTGTGGTGTAACATCTTGCCCTCCATTTTTGAGGTCTAGTTTCAACTACTATTAACTCTCTATTACAGGCAACATTCCACTTTCGAACAGCATACATCAACTCAGTTTTAGATTTAAAGTACATACCAACTCGAATTTCATTTAACTCATTGTTCCACAAATCTATGTGGTCATCTTCTTCAAAACCACCTGCGTCGTAATCTCTTAATTCCTCTACATCATCAGAATAGTTCACCGGGCCTTGAGAAAGCCCTTGAACAATTCCGAGATTATATTCTGCTGGAGTTTCACCGTAGCCGTCGTCATCAGTTTCGTCAGTGGACATATTTAAATCCTCTCTTACATCTTCAGAATCTTCAGACCTTAATTCTTCAACAATCTTATCCAAGACTTCTTCATCATCACCATGAATAGTGTCAGCAACTTGTTCATATGAAATATCTTCTACTATGGTATGTTGGTTTGACGGGCCGGCTTCAAAAGTTGATGGGGATTGTATTGGATCATTGTATTGATAACAAGGGGGTGTTGGTGTTATTTGGGGTGCCATTGAGACAGAAACACTACGAAGCAGATCCATACATCCGTCTGGTTGGACTGACATTATTGGCTGACAATTAACGTATATGTTAGCCCTGAAATTTGCTTCTGCTTCTGCTAAATAATACATAATATCTAAACTTGCATCACTAGAAATATAGGATGCTTCAGATATCCCTTGAAACTGATAATATAATAATAATCCTAAGTTAAAAGATTCTTTTTGAACACCAAGATGATTATAAACCATACGAAGCAATTCTTCATATCGGATTCTGTGGTGAATAATAAAGGAAGTCGTTCGAGTAGATTCATCTGAGGAAACAACTCCGTTATCATACGAAAAATTACCACCATAGAATAATCTAACAAGAAACGGACGGGTTAAGGACATTATGAAAGAAAGACTTAAAAGAGTTTGAAATATTTGAAAGAGTATGAAAGAGTTGAAAGGGTTTGAGATGGTTATTGTTGCAGTCTAATATATATTTGTTGAGCAAAAATTCTATCAAATTTTTCACACAGAGTAATCAGAAAGAGAAAGATTCTTTATAAAAATAAAGCTGACAGAGATTCTCTTGTTTCTTCATAAAAAATAAAATTGACATAGATGATTATCAGAATAAGATTCTCTCAACAAAATAATAAAACAACAATAAAAAAATAAAAGAAAAATTAATACTCAATTTTTAAGAGAATTCAATATTGTGCCAGAACATGTGACAATTTAACAATAATTGTTCAACTCTACTATCTAAATAATTGCGTCTATTATGTAGTCACATAAAAAGACAAATACGAATTATTTGATGTAGTGAGTGGTCACAATCATTTGAACAATAAAGTCAAGTTAATTATAAATATATATCTATAAATATATATCTATATAATTATTGTATTAATGGGTTTAGGAAAATAAAAAATAAACAAAAAAAAGGAAAATGTAGAATTCGTGGTTAGTAATGTATGTTTTCAACCAATTCGTGGTTGGCAACCACAATTCGTGGTTGGCAACATTACCATGTACAATTCGTGGTTACCAACCATTAAAAACTACAGAATTCGTGGTTGGCAAGCAACAACTTGAAGAATTCGTGGTTGGCAATGAAGAATTCGTGGTTGGCAACCAACCACTACCTACACTTCGTGCTTGGCAAAACATGTTTGAAGAAATCGTGGTTACCAACCACGAATTAATCACCAATTCGTGGTTGGCAAAACGGAATCACACCAATTCGTGGTTAGTAATCATGGAATCAAGCAATTCGTGGTTAGCAACCGTGGAAAAACCATTTGTGTAACTGATTCGATTACGACACCGCTTGTGAAACTACTAGTGATGACCAGCACCGTTTAAGAAAAAAATTCGAAGAAATGGAGGTTTTGTTTAATTTTGAGGTTAGGTGGGTCTCTAAGATATTATTTTAAATTTTAGTTATATATTTAATTTTAGAGGTGTTTTAGTTATTTTATATGTATTTAACTGAAAAACTTAACTGAAATTTATTTCAGGGGCCAAATGTGTTACAATCGTGCAGATTATTGGACCAAACTTATAGTTTTTCATTCTAGGGGCCAAAAGTGAAATTCGTGTAAACCACATGGGCCATCTGTGTAATTAATTCTATTTAATTTTTCATTTGTATTTAAATATTTAGCGAAAAATAATATTAATTTATATTTCATTTCTTATTTAAGTATTTAGTGACAAGATTTATGAATGGATATTCCATCACAAAAAAAGAACACAATTTTGTCCTGTCGCAAGGTTGCGACAACAGACATTTCTTGTCGCCAAATCTGTCGCAACTTGGTGATGGATTTATGTTTGTCGCAAAAGACCATCGCTATACTCCTTTTTATAGTAACGGTAGCTTTTAGAGTGGTTAATGCGGAACAAAACAAAGGTTGTTCTTCTAATTAAGCTGACTCTCTATGCCAATGAATAAGGTTAGCCATCCAACGCTTATGATCAAACAGTGACGACCAGACTCAATGATCAAAAGCTAACGATCACATGATATGTGACTTGATATGTATAAACCAACTATTTGTCAACACTTTAACCAACTATTTATAAAAGCGTGCAACATTTTACGAAAATACATGTAAGTTAGTATATACTCATACTGAATATTGGTCTCAATAAAAAACAAAATTACAATCTAGTTAATATGCAAATATAGTTACAACTTCTCTATGTTCTTTTGATTTTTCTGCGCTTAAAATTTGAGTTTTTCCTTGAATAATCTCAAAATTGATTTATAACACAACAAATATACACGATCAAAATAGTGTCTTGAAAATTTTCATATAAGCAATCCAAAATATTATGGAGATTCACTACTAGAAAACTGCATCTTCACCGACGGACGTTTCCGTCGGTAAACTACCGATGGATCACCGACGGAATTAACAAAATTCCAGATTTTTAGTTATTTTTTGGATTTTGGTACATACCGTTAGAGGTGGGCAAAAAAAACGGTTCCATACCCGATACCTGATACCTGACCTGAACCAGTTCCTACCCGATGTCCAGCGTACCGGTTCCTATCCGAAAAAAACCGTCGGTTCCTCGCCCCTAGTGAAAACCGGTTCCTCTCCCTACCCCGTTCCTACCCTACCCGGTTCTAGCCGAAGGGGCTTTCAAATTATAGCCGTTAAGAAAGATTTGATTGGATCTAAAATTTTTGTTACTTAGTGGCTAATTTGGAGATACATGAACGACTTGCTTTTCAAGAAAAATCGAGTCAATAAGCTTAGGTTATTTGATAAGATTGCCCACTTTTCATTTATTTGGTATAGTAGCAGGAACACGAAGTGCAAAATATCTAGGATCGAGAGGCTTAAAAACCTATTATTGTATGTGTAATACGTTTTTTGTCCTAGCTCTTTGCTAGTGCTTTTTATAAAATTCTGCCGTTGTAAAAAAAAAACGGTTTTCTAGCCATTTTTTGACCGTTATGTGACTGTTTTTTTTCTTTTTTTTTTCTTCATTTTTGAGACCATTTACCCCCCCCACCAAGTTAGTATAAGTAGGTGTTGGATGAAATTGGTTGATTACACCACTTGAAAACGCAAAACCGAACACAAAAATACTCTCGCTATACCATCGTTATGGCTCTATCGCAATCTCCTGTTGGTCACGGTTCCTCCACTGAGGTTACCATTGTTAGGGTGCTACCTACTAGTAGGAACCCAGAAGCAATTGGGATTTGTGTGAGATGAGTGACGGGTCTCAAAAGGCTCGTTGCAAATTTTGTGTCGTTTTATTGGGAAAAGACTCGAACTCAAATTTGAGGATGCACATTGGTAAATATTGCAAGGTGAAGAGTTCTGACGAAGAATAAACAAAAACCGACGAGGCGACGACTAAGACGACGAATAAATAAAAATCAAAATGTATAAGTTGTGTTTTTTTAGTGAATTTACTTTCTTGTGTTTGTAAACTTTTATAAACAAATAAAAAATGAATTTTATGTTGTTTATTATATTTATTTAAAAAATAATTATGCCCTACCCGGTTCTACCCGGTTTTTGGATCCTACCCGGTTCCTACCCTACCCTAGCCGGTTACTCATGGGTACGAGTTTAGGTTTACCCTATCCAACCCGGTTCCATACATGGTTCCACCATCTACCTGGTTTTTGACCATTTTAACCACACAACGGTTTTAGAAAAAACCCGGTTTGTGCACCTGTACACACCGTCGGCAATTACCGACCGGTAGCTAGCCTATAAGTAACCCGACGATGGTCCCAGATCAATAATTCCCACGTCAGTGTCTTTTTCAGAAACATGTTATTTTAAACCCTTAATACCCAAACATGTTATCAAATGTTCGTATAAAGTATTAATTTAAAGTCTTAGTACCCAAACATTTTATTTTTCGCAAACCAAATAGACTATGTGTGTAATTAACTCAAAAAAATAACAAGCCAAAAAAAGTTATGAACGTTTTAAAAATTACGAGAATCTTTTTTTAAGAAAAAAATATGAGAAATGAGGTGGATATAGAAGGTGGCTGTGTCACCTTCTTTTTGAATCTGAATTTTGATGGGTGAGCTAAATGATGAAATTACCCTTGAGCCATATTAACCATCCATCTCAAAATCCATTTTTATATTAAATCAATGGTGGAAATGGAGTTATTGGGTTATCACAATTTTAACCGGTTAACGCATGATCCAAATCCAATATAACGAGATTCTCATTGTCCCTGTCTACTATCCAGCGACGAGTTTTCTCATGAACAATGACGAAATTAATCCTCATTAATGGCATTTTCGTAATTAATGGTATATTTTTTTTCTGAATCTGAATTTTGATGGGTGAGCACAACAAAGGGAACGATATATATATATATATATATATATATATATATATATATATATATATATATATATATATATATATATATATATATGTATATATATATATAGGGAGAGAATCAAGAGAAAACTAATTGTTTATGAGAAAACCAAAAAACTCTTCATTAATGGCATTTTCGTAATTAAAGGCACCTTTTTTGTAAGGCAAAAAAAAATTCTTAAAAAAAAAAATAAAGAAATAATAAAACAAAAAAAAACTAAAAACTAAAAAAACCAAAATGTTTCTCTCGTTTTCCTCATTTCATAAAAGAAAAAAAAACTCGAAAAAATAATCGGTTTAGCTTTAGGGTTTAGTTTTTTGGGTTTAGTTTAGCTTTTAAGTTAGATTTTTGGGGTTGGGGATGGGTGAGAGAGGGGGGAGGGGAGGGTAGGGGTGTTCAAAAATATCCGAATCCGAATTATCCGAAATTCCGAACCCGAAATATCCGAAAATTCGGATATCCGGATTTCGGATTCGGACTAGGATAGTGATTTTTAAAATTTTCGGATAGTTCGGATATCCGAATATCCGAATTTTTTACATTTATATTATTTTATTTTTAGTTTTAACTAAAAAATAAAATGCTTTTAAAACCCTACTAGTATCTTACTCTTATTCACATTTTGAATTCATATTCACACAAACATATATTCTCAAATTTGCTCAGCCGCCATCTTCGTTCCAACCACTCCACCATCTTCGTTCCCGATTCCATCCACTCCAACAGGCCACCGGCTTCGTTCCAACTGCACCCACTGGCTTCTCCGAACGAGAAGGACATTGGAAAGAAGAAGAGGAGGTTATGGATCTCGTTATCGAAGGAAGAAATTGAAGAAGATGTATACGTGTTTACTGGATCAAGACCGGCTCGAAGACCTAAGAAACGTAACAGAACCGCACAGAAACACGTTGATGTGTGTGTGATTGTGAGATCAAATTGTTTTCCGATTCAGCTCTTTTTCTTAGTAATAATATCACAATTTAGAACTTTGTTTTTTTTTTTTCACATTTCGGATATCCGGTTTACTATCTGATATCTGAAATTTCGGATACGGATAATAAAATCCACTATTCTAAATTTTCGGATATCCGAAATTTCGGATATCCGGTTTTGAACACCCCTAGGGGAGGGGGTTGGGGGGTTTAGGAGGGTGGGGGTGGGTGAGGGGGGTTTAGTTTTTCAGGAGGTGGGGATGGGGGGTTTAGGTTTTTGAGAATATATAATGATAGTATAATTAAAAAAGTGTCATTAATGAGTAGTTTTTTGGTTTTCTTATGAAAATGAGTTTTCTCATGAACTCAACTATATATATATATATATATATATATATATATATATATATATATATATATTATAACAATTATGATAAAAACAATTAAAATAATTATGTTATATATGTAAAATTATATATATTTAATACATTAAATAAATTATATAAATAAAATGCTTGTTTAGGCTGACGAGCTTGATATTTGAAGCTGATGCTGGAGCTCGTTTATTAAATAAGCTCTAATATAGGAGCTCAAGCTCGTTTAAGTTTGACTCGATGGAGTAACTCGTTTGTGAGCTGTTTACATAAACCATAACTATGTCCAACATTGTATAAAGTTTTGTATTAGTTTATAATTTTCTTAAAGAAATCATGAAAACCAAAGCATTTTATAAATAATATTTTTTGTTTATTGAGTTCAGTTAATAAATATATAAATAAATTAATTTCTAGTTTCTACAGTAAAAATAGGATATGAAGCCCGAAGCTAGGTCTTTGCTTGGTTGTGCCCATTTCACTAAAAACACGTATATATTCTAACACTAGGTTAAAATCCCGTGTATTACACGGTTTGAATAAATATAATATTAAATATTAAGTAATAAAAAAATTATTTTTTAAAAACTCATGTTTTACACAGATTGAATAAACCCGTAAAATACAATAAAATCTATTAACATATACATTCGTCAAAATATGTCAGGAGATTTATTAACATAAAGATTAGTATTTTATTTAAAAACATATTATTATTAAAAGATGAAAATGCATTTAATAAGAGAGAGAGGCGAGAAAAAAATAATGAGATTGAATATAGAGACGACACGTGGCATTACAAAACCTTTATTTATTATATAGTATAGATTCCCGATCAAAGATCTTGAAAAGCGGTCCATATGCTATGAAAAGCGGTCCATGCTCCATATAATTTCATTGAGGTTCCACCGGGTGCCCTATCATCGTAAATGCTAATTACCTATTCTCTCATTTTGCAACGTGCCACCTACTCATTTCAACCTTTAACTTTGCTGTAATTACTATTTAAACCCTTAACTTTCTAAAATTTGTAATTGACCTCTATATTATATATAATATATGCTTTTAACCCCATAATTTTTTTACTAAATTTTATTTTCTCCAATAACTTTCGTTGGTTAACCTTTTTTTAAATCGTTAAATATATTTTTTAGGTATCGTTGGTTATATCAACTGGCGGTAACATGCTGGTACCTAAAAGAATGAGATCGACACCAACTAAAAAACATTGTTACGGTTGTATAATTGTCTTTGTTACTAAATGTTTTAACCAGTTTGTCGTTTCAATGTTCAGTCATGTTTACGTTGCAACGTTACTTTTATACGTTTCTTTTTGTGCTTAATAACGTTAATATGACGTCTGGTATAATAATAACCCTCCAGCTTTTTCCATTTTCATATACTACCCTTCAACTTTCTCAAATTTCTAAACTATTAAGTTTACCCTCAAATTTCGTTTCTTTTTGTCTTTTATCTTTTCTTTATATTTTTCTTTAATGAATTTGTCGTTTCAATGTTAACTTCTATTCGGGCTGTAATTTATTTATTTTTCGATCTCAAAAACCAAGTCGTGACAACTTCTTACGTTTCTTTTATGTACTTAGCATGTTATTGTATTCGCCACGACACGCGTAACGAGGTTCGCAAACCCGTCACATAGTGTGGGCTTTAATTATGAACTTAAACACGTTAATGTCACCTTACAGCCCCGCTGCAACGCGCGGGGTCATATTTTCTAGTTCGACTCATCCATTAGAAATTAGAAACTAAGATTAAAAAGCAACTACGGTGAATAGTGACATATCCATTCGTATGTTGCCACGTAATTTTTTTAAATATTTTTATTTTTAACCCTTATACTATATATAATATACGCTTTTTACCCGTTTCAATTTCTATCAATTTCGTTTTCCTTTAATAACTTTCGTTCATTTATTTTTTTTAGAATACGAAGGGCGCGTCTGTTTTTAGTTTTTTTTGTCAACGTTCCCATATAGTTTTTTTTATAAAACGGAGTTGTATTCAAAATCAAGTTTTTTTATATCGTTGCCTATAACGAGTGTCATTACCATTGTGGTACCGTGACGAGCCTAACTTATTATGAGCGAACAACATCATTGTCGACATTGGTATTATCGGAACCCGTATTTGTATTCGCTTTTATGGTTTTCGACGACTCGAACCGGTAAATTTTTTATTTTGTTTTTTTTTTCATTTTTATTATTTAGTTTTATGTTTCTCTTTTATTAACATTATTTTTACCGTTACGCCTACGATTTCATTTAAGATTTATTAACGATGGCCCGACACCCGCCATGAAGCGCATGTATAACCATCTAGTTCTTATAACTTATAAGTTTATATATATATATATATATATATATATATATATATATATATATATATATATATATATATATATGGAATTGATCATTTAAGAACTCTTAAATATTTTGAGAACCAGCAAGAACTCGTCAAAAGACCAATCAAAATCAATTTTTTTTTACTACCTTTATTACTATAATACAACATAAAAAATGAATTTATATATGTAAATTTAGACGTATTCATATATTAAAAAAAATATACACATGTGTAAGTTTATCACTTACACATGTGTAAGTGTTTACTATTTACACATGTATATAATTTTTTTAAGAATAATTTAAAGAGAAGAGATGTATTAATTGAAGAGATAAATCATGTTTTATATTGTATTTTAATAATAAAGGTAGTAAAAAAAAATTAGTATTAATTGATTTTTTAACGAGTTCTCAAAATTTTTAGAGTTCTCATTTTTAAAGGTTTGTTCATTTTTTATTCTACTTTTACTTTTATATTTGAACCAATGAATTTTTATTAAGAAAGTTTTCAACCCTTTTAACTCTTTTAGTAATGATTTTTATTTTTCTTTTAAAGTTCTATAAATATGGTTAGTTAAATTAAATGGTGTATTATTATTACTATTATCATTATTTTATTATTATTATTATTATTTTGATGATTTTTATTTACGGGTGAATTTCATATATACTTGTCGAAATTTAAAAATATAATATATATAAAATAAAAACTTAAAAATATCATATAAATTTCAAGAAATTGATTAGAATATCATATCTACCTATCTCATTAAATACAATCTAAAATATGATCGTTCTACTCTTATTTTTATTTAAACTATAAAATTCCATATTTATCCCTCAAAGGTTTTTTTCTCAAAAAATCATCATAATTACCCATTCATTACAAATAAGTCATTTTCCTTCTAATTGACTTTCTTTTACGGTTTTTATAAATTTCTTCTACAACAAACATTCTGATGCAAACGGAAGCACAATCAAATGGTGCTCGAGAACACACGATAAAACCAAACGATTTGAACCAAATGATTTGAATAGTCGGAAGCTTGGATCAACTAAGTTAATAGAAATATGATCAAATGTCTACCAATTGTGAGGCCCCAATCCCGGGGGACCTCACGTATTGGATTTACTCGTCAACACATAGCACTTTAAACATAAGACATTCATTAACACAGCGGAAACGATTTAAACTTCTCTACATACGCAGCGGAAAACATAACATGTCTAAACATAACTTGTCAAATACAACTGAAACTTGTCTTAATCAACATAATCAAAAGAAACATAAACAGGATGCCAACTGCTGGTCTTCGGGTAACTCTTCTCTCTAAGCCCAGCATCCACTTCCATCTACTGCCACCTACACTTAACTGATGTGCATACTAAAAATCAGCAACGCTGAGTGAGTTCTAACGTTTACTTTAAATCAATTATACAAAAGATTTACTAAAACATATATACTGCCAATAAGGCTAACCTTAACACACTTTGCTTTTAAAACATATATACTGCCATTAAGGCTAAACTTAACACACTTTACTTTTCAAACAGTTTAAAACGTATAATAAACCGTCAATTCCTCTTTACTGTACTGCCCTCATGGCTTACATCCATGAACCGACAAGTACCTGGTCAATGCCCCCATGATCAACGACCATGAACCGACAATACCGCTTATCCGTCAATTCCTTGTCACTACTGTACCGCCCCCATGGTCAACGACCATGAACCGACGAGTACCTGGTCAATGCCCCCATGATCAACGACCATGAACCGACAATACCGCTTATCCGTCAATTCCTTGTCACTACTGTACCGCCCCCATGGTCAACGACCATGAACCGACGAATACCTGGTCAATGCCCCCATGGCTTACATCCATGAACCGACAATACCCTGGTCAATGCCCCCATGGCTTACATCCATGAACCGACAATACCGCTAAGGGGAGGTTGCGTGGACCTCCCGAGCAACCGCCGTCACTCATCCCAGTTGTACAACCGTTAACGAACCCAAAGGTTCTTACTAATGGGTAGAACCCATATCTGACATCTTGTACAAGTAACATCTGTCCCAAGGACCTTTATAGCTGGTACATATTCCCGAAGGAAACTGTTCACTTTACTGTTCATAAATATTTCTGTAAATCTTGTTCATAACTTAACATATATCATGCCTTTGTTTATGTATATGAAAATATAGTAAACGCTTGCCAAATGATATATCTTACTTTACTGAAAACCTTTCACTAAAACATGGCTTTTCTCTTCAGTTTATAATATATAAAATATAATAAACACTTTACACTAAGTATGCACACCACCCCTAAAGAAGGCAAAAAGGGGATTAGAACTCACCTGATAAGCAGTTCTGAAATACTCTTAGCTGGTTACTGCGCGTCACTAATGTCACCCACGATCTGTTATAATAAAGCCGTACTTGTAAGGTAGTGCTCCTAGATGACACTAGACATCTCTATGCTTAAACCTAGTAGTTTCGATGGATTTGCACCTATCGAAACTAGGTAGTTTCGATGGGTCTGCACATATCGAAACTTGTAGTTTCGATGGGGTCTGAACATATCGAAACTTGTAGTTTCGATGGGGTCTGAACATATCGAAACTAGGTAGTTTCGATGGGTCTGCACAGATTGTCTTTCCAAAAATCTGAAGCTTTTGCATGCGAGTCTGATCGAGTCAGTATCTCAACTTTTCTTAGATCAAAATGTTTGGTTTCCATTCTAGATGCTATACCTAAGCTCATTTTCAAGTTCCATCCGCAAAATCGTTGCCTTTTTATCCAAAACCCGAAAATCCCAAAAACGAACTAAAACTCAGATCTAAGAGAATAGGTTACCTGAAATCGCTTCTCCTTCACAGCTAAACGGTCCAGATACGTATGCCCACAGTCCTATGAGCTCGGATTTGAAAAACGGGACTTTCTCTCTCTAGACTCTCTCTCACCTTCTCTCTCTAGAAACGAAAATGATAGTGGAAATGAGGGCTTTTAGGCAGGTCTTGAGGCTTATAAGGGCCCGACCCTTGCCCCTTTCGGCCCATACACCCCGGCCCAAGCCCGCTTCCTTTCTTTTTATTTAAGTTTTAATTCCTCGTAAATTCTCTCGTGTTCTAAAACTCGGGATGTTACACCAATAACATAAACCCTATCTCTGAACTTATAGATGAGAGTAATAAGTCTAAAATGAAAAAGACCATCACTAATTTAGGAATTCAAATTTCAAATAAATAATAAAAGATAAGGCCAAAATCTTCATCTCTTTTCTTGTTTGTCGCCACCATCAGTCTACAGGCTCCACTCCTGGACCGACCTAACCCATGGAACTAGCCCATGAATCTCAACCCTTCACAAGCCCACACTCTTTAGAAAAACCCGTAGAGAAACCCGACGATGCTCCTGCATCATCCCCCCTTAAAAAGCCTTTTTCATATGAAATGCCTTGGACCACAAACACAATCACCATGACCCACATATGGACACACGTGGCCCGCCCTACTGTAACCCCGCAACAACAAAACCGAAGCCTCCAACCCTATAACAAAAGTAGCTCACCAAACACCAACTAGAAATATGCACTCACAAGCCCAAAGTTCAATACCAACCAAGCCACAGTCACTAATCCCTGGATCACAATCTATAAACCCAAAGAACACCACGATAGTACTCTTGGAATTGGTTCCCACACACCAGCATTAGAAAGCCAACCCCCAGTAACAAACCCCGTCTCTATCAACACCAACAAGAATGAAATTGGTCTGAAATACTATCGTAGTTGCTACCCTAACCCTTCTAGTGATCGGCTCAGTCACAACCCCACCATCAGCATAGCCTTCCATCCAAAGAGTCAGCGACCAATTGTGGTGAAACACCCTACTTATTTCTACTTTTATCAGAGTATTTTATTGCGAAAAACGGTCACAGTTTATCAAAACCTTGCCATAAAATAAGGTATATTTTTCATTTATAATTATTGTTTTTCAAAATATGATATGATTACATCATATTATATAGGGATCTTTCAACTCCGATCGTTCCGTCCTAAGGAAGCTTCATTCCGTGTGCCTCTTTCCTGCAGTGTTTGAAAAACGTTTTTGAATTATCTTTCGCTAAGTAAGTACACTGCATCTTTTATTTCATTATGAACCCTTTAGGTTCTTACTATTGTTCGTGTTCTCTCGGGCTCTCGGTGCCCCCGTGACCATCTTCGGACGTACCTTCGATCACGGTATTTGTATATTTTATAGGTGTGCTAACCCACTCGCAACCATCTTAGGCCGTACCTCCAGTACGAGTATTGGCAAGGTTATTATACTCGTCAGTATAGATCCCTCGCATTTTTCACGAAGACTCATTCATTCCACAGCCCCGTAGGCTTGGAATCTTTTTCTCCTTCAGCCCCGTAGGCCTGGAGTTCTCTTCTTTATTTATTGAGATCCACCTTACTGGCTGGGTATCTCATTTCATTTGGGACCTTGAGTATCTTAGACTCACAGCCTCCCAAATGTATCAAGCATTTGATTCATTTCACGTATATGCTTGATTTACTTTCCAACCAGTCCTCACCTTAAAACTTCGTAACGGTTTCTCCACGCTGCATTAAAAGGGTTTATATATAGGAAGTACCAGCGGCGTATCCACCACCCTTTTAATGCTTCGTGAGTACTCCGTTATTCCATTTTAGGGTTTACACTCGTTCCATCATACTTATTCATATTTGCACGTATCATCATGCATTCATGTATTCATCATACATTTCACGTATTCATACTCATCATGTATTTAATATATTCATCATGCATGATATACTTTTATCATATATTCATATTCGTCATATATTGTAAACTGGGGTGATTTTCTTTGCAGAGCAGTACCTCTAACAGAGATATTCCCAGGAAAGAGTGATGGGTCTAGGAGAGATTTATACACCACTATTTCCTTAGACAGAACATTCCGTTTGTCAGATTACTACATACCGGTTGGATATTCTCCCGTTTGTTAATATATTTTTATTACTGTCTTTTAGTCTATACCCCTAAACATTCATAATGGTTTCGTCACGAAATATCAAAGAGATTTATATATAGGAAGTACCGGCGGCGTATCCACCACCCCTTGAATACGTCGGGACTACTCCATTAATCTCTTTAGTGTCTAGACTAACTTTTCATTACCCCGTACCCTCATCATATCACATATCACATAGCACAAATTGTTTGAACACGTAATTCACTTAATCGTGTCTAGGGTACGGGTCCAGTGTACTTACTTTATCCTCGGGTAGTTCCTAAGTTTGTTTCTCGCTTAAACGCTTCTCCGAACTCGAACCGTACTCGCAGCGTACCGCACTCGTACTTAAACACACTGCACCGGGTCCCTTGCTCCTTCATAATTTCGTGTGTGTGAATGTGGTTTGTGTTGTTGTTATGAGAAAAATGAATGACCATTGCCATCTATTTATAGGAAAAATCCTGGGTTCGTGACGGACCGTTACCAACGGTTACGGTCTGTCACCGTTTGTTCCTTAGCCGCCAAGTCCTTTGCCCATACGTAACGGACCGTTATCCTTTCGTGACGGTCCGTCATGATTCGTAACGGACCGTTACCCCTCATGACGGTCCGTCATAGGGTTTACACGTGTCACTTCACTAAGTTGAGTCACAGGACACGTGTCACTCTCTGGTTAAACCCTTGCTTAATCCGTAATGGACCGTTACCATTTTGTGACGGTCCGTGATGTCTCGTAACGGACCGTTATCGTTCATGACGGTCCGTTATGGTTCCGAAACTTCAAATTTTCATTTTTAACCATGAGCTTTGTTTGACTTGTTTCTTGAGCTTTTTAAATTTTGGGATGTTACATGTGGGATAACGTTTAAACCATGCTCCGATGAATTCTTGCCACATCCCGGGTTAAATGCACTAAATAACGGTAAACGACATTCGGAGGAATAATAGGAGATACGCTAAGTGAAGTAGTGCCCGCTCCCCCCAAACTCACACTCCAAAGCACCACCCGGGCATTAACCCAACTTCGATCACCAGGTAATGTAGTGAAAATGCTAGTACAAAACACACCCGTGGGGCTAATCGAATAGAACCCTTAATGACAAGGATCACTCTGTGCATATCCCTTGTATATCCTCTGTAGAATCAAGGCCGACAAATCATTCTTCTTGCCCTAGCTATCCCATGGTAACAATATAATGCTTACCCATTTTTCGGGAACCGACATGTATTTTTCAACTCATCGTGAACCACCTTCCTATCGTATTGTCATGGCCGACCCAACAAAAGGTGGCAATCATCCACCGGGACAACCTCACACCAAACTTCATCACTATATTTGGACCCGATGGAAAAACTATCCAAGCATCGCTTATCAACTCGAACCGTTTTTCCCTTCCTCAACCAGGCAAGATGATTCGGTTCCCAATGGTTTTCCTATTTTAATCTGAGCCTCTCAACCATAGCAAGAGAGACGGCATCCTGGAAACTTCCCTCGTCAATACTTATTGTGCAAACCTTGCCCTTTGACGTACACTTGGTTCGAAAGATGTTGTGGCGCCGCCACGTATTACTGTTAGTACTAGACACAGGTGAAGCGGTGAGACTCAGCTGGATGATAAGGGCCTTACCCTGATCAGGACCGATGACCTCGTCGATAATGACCAACTCTTCCCCATCCCCACATTCTTCATAATCATCATATACCGGAGGTGCCGTCAGCAAGTGTTACCAACTGTTTGTTCTGGCACTCTGATGACAGATGTCCGATTCCACTAAACTTTTAACAGTGGACTGAACGACCTGTAGACGAGGTCATAGCAGGGGCTGATGCTTTGGGAGCATCGCTACTGCTACCACCAACCTTCGGGGCAGATGGTGTTGGTGTTGGTGTTGGCGTTGCCGCTGAAACTCCTGTTCTCGTCACTGCTTTGGTCCCCGTCACCTTTGTCTTACCCTTGTGCTGTTTATCCACCTTTAAGGCTAACCTACACACATATTTATAGGACTAATACTGCTGCAGCTGTACCACATCTGAGATCTCAGGTTTGAGAGCCCCCAATAATCTCTCGATTACCTGTTCCTCCTCCTCATCTACAACACATCGCATATGAAACCAGTTAAAATAAGCAATAAATTCCTCTACTAATATCGTACCTTGTGTTGCCTTATGGTAGTCTAAGAAGGCCTCTTGGCGATGGTTGGAGGGTAGAAACTTTCGGCTTAACAGACTTCATTAGGCAATCCATAATAGTCAGACTCTGTGTTATTGTAAGAAGCCTTCCTCACACATACGCCACTATTATGCATGACCCACACAGTAGCATGTTTTTAGGAAGGGAACTTGCATCCATTTTAAAAAATCCCTTGTGCAAAAAATAGAATGGGCAAGTTTGCATGCTAGAGCTTTCAATTGGTCGCTTGACCGACTGAAGTGTGATTAAGCTAGAAATAAAGAAAAGAAGCCTAGTTAAGAAAAAAACATATGGATTAGGGTCTATACCTTTTGAAATTGGCATACTTACATGTTTGGCGAGTCATTAAGTCAAAATTTTCTCTTTTGTTGTATCCACGTCAAAATCTAGATTGGTGATGATTGGTGATTCATAGTTGTTCTTCAAATATGCAAATGAAACGTTGGACCTATGTACAGTTAAAGAAGACATACGAGTGGATTTTTGAAATTTCATCATCCGTAAGCATTCTTTGTTTCCTACCTTTATCAAGTAATCTATGAGAAGGTACCTTGAATATGATTGGTTGATCATCGGTAGCTGAATTAGCAGGAATATCAGAAGCAAAATTTCTTCGCACATGAATATATCTTGTTTCATCTATGGATCAAAATACAATGATCAATGTTTGGGTAATTCATTTACCAGATATGAATCAACTATGTAACACCCACATTTTAATTAGCAAAAATTAACTCTAAAATGCAAGCGGAAATGGTCCCAATTTAAACTTTTGTAAAATAATTTGACTTACACACGTGACATACACGTGTTAAAAAAATCCGACATGACCCGTTCTCATTACGGACTATCCTTACGAAAACAAAACAACCCCTGTTTATTAAAACCAAAACCAAATTCAAAAGTCTACACCATAAAACCGAGTTATTATTTGTTTAGCCATTAATCACAATTCTCTACACAAGGTTTAACCCAAAGCAATTTACAAAAGTCTAATCCTCCAAAGGAGAAATTTAAATCCGAACACTTTGACATATCGAGGCCTAAACCGGAGCTTTTCCCAAAGACTCCCATGGGTTAAACCTAAGAAAAACCCAAAAATGAGGTTCAACATAAGAAAAACGCGTATGCAGAATCAGCCCAGCCTAGGCCTACGACCACCCCTGCACAAAACTGTCTTTGTATTTGAATTCCTCTCGTCAAGGCACCCATGATCCATATATTATGGCTCCCGTAACTCAAATCCTAGCCCAGGATATGATTATATGAAATTTATGGCTTTTCCGATAACATGTGTTAACACCTATACACGTCTTACCCAAACCAAACATCAATTCCGAATGTAAACATACAACATTTTAATGGATTTAATTCATGTATAATGCATGTATAAAACTCCATATACATGTCTTAGTCAAATCAAAGATAAATCCCAATGCAAATACACAACATTTAAGGGATTTAAATTATAATCACACAAATGAGAACAAGTCTCAAAACACTCACGAAGATCATGCCCTCATAACACCCATGAGGGACATGTCTCCACATAACCATCCATGAAAAATATGTCCTCAAAACACCCATGAGGACTATGACTTCATATATCAACTGTGAAGAATACATCCTTATAACACCCATATGAAGACTATGACTTCGCATATCACCCATGAAGAATGCATCCTCAAAACATCTATGAGGACTATGACTTCATGTATCACCCGTGAAGAATACATCCTCATAACACCCATGAAGACTATGACTTCACATTCATCATTTTGTTTGCAAACACACACCAAAAATATTTTCACCAAATACATAATCATATAGCATAGTATGTAAACTACACTAAATACCAATTACTAAGTAAGTGTAAAACACTTACCTTTAATGCTAGACGAACCCGGTTGATCTTCAACCTTAGCTCTCCGATTACCTAAACATTTACACCTATTTTTAGTAATCTAGAATCCTAAAAATGTCAATTGGGTCAAGCACCCATAAGATGAACTAAAGTTCATCACCTATGACGAAGAATGGTGTATTCAAATTAAACCACCCTCAATCCTCCAAAATCATCATCAAACACCAATGTTAGTTGAATCAACCCATTTGACCCATTTGGGTAAAACTCATCTTTCACCCAAAATCTTAAATTCTTAGATCACCAAATTAATTAGGGATTTTCATTAGGTTTTGTGTTTATGAACATCCTAAACACTTATAAACCTTTAACACATCATTTAAACACCCAATTTAGGAAAACCCCCAAATTCAACTCAAGAACTCTAATTTTTTCATAATCAAATTTGGTGTTAAAACCAAGTCATTCTTGTTTCTCCAACATCATTAACACTAGATTAAAGCTTCTAAACAAGATTTAATCCAGATTAATCCATCAATTTTACCCATTTAGAGGTTTTCACCAAAACCCACCAAAACTTCATTAATGGAGATTTAGAACATGAGGATGAAGAAAATGATGCTTACTTGGAGTTTTAGAAGAAGATGAGTGCTAAAACCTTCAAATCCAAGCATGCAACCCACCAATTTGAGCTATGATCACCAATCTTTTCTCCTTCTATTCTTTTGTTCACGTAACACACACACAAAACACACCTCAGTGTTTTTCGTAAATCCCCAGCCCACTAAATTAGATTTCCAACAATTACTAATCAGCCCTTGTAGTTTGAAAGTTACATCCTTGCTCCCAAACTCAAGTATGCTCAATTACACAACGAATCCTTCGCTTTTATTTTGGTTTATTTTCATCCTTCTAATATGTTTTTCACATATTATTTATTAAACCTGAAAAGTGGTTCGTTACAAACTATAGACTCCTCGACCCTTGCCTTGTTTTTTATCGTTCTTTTCAATGACCCAAGCTTCTTAATAATGAAGTGTTAAAATATTTGTTAGCGAGATTAAATGATTGATTTGTGTGAATCTACAACATTTAAGAAACAAAATTTTTATCTCTCATAGACATGACAATCATGACTTTTAAAGCTATAAAATTTATAATTGTTAAGGTAATCATCCCTTGCATTCGAAGTATATCCATCTGGAATCACAAAAGGATTTCAGTTGTTGTTTGCTCAATATATACGCTGCTTTTGGTTTTACTAGTTTGTTGCTAGCCATGAAAATGTGCATTTCCGGTAATGAGCAATATGCCTCTACATCTTTCCTTGCCTTGACGTTGTCATTCATTTTGGATGTTTCCATCATCGTGTTATACATATTCCTGTATATGTTCTTCTCAGTGGGCATGACATCGAGGTTGTAATGGATTAACGTCTTCTATCTAGGGTTCCACAATATGAACATGCGAATCTTTCAAAGCTATCCAAAAAGGTGAATTATAGACGGTAATGAAGACTAGACATAAGGAATACACTTTTGAATTGGAGCTATTCGAATTGAATTCGTCAGTACATAACATATTATGGACATTTTTTACGTCTTTCGCAAAGCTCGGATGGTTCAAGTCGAAATGCATCCATGCTTGACAATCACTTAGATGTACCATTACTCCTGGTTTTTTTTTGATGATCGGGATACCAAAATATATGTTATGTCATCTTTTTTGACATATAAAGTCTTTGAAATCTTGGAGCAATCATGTAAGTCAAGACTAAATTAGGTTCTTTTTCATTTATGTTGTAACGATATTCACCGCACCGTCGACAACGGGACAACTCAGAATTATCCATATAAAATAACATGCAATGGTTTTTGCAAGCGTGAATCCTTTGTTTTGGTAGGGTAAGATCTTTTAAACGCTTCTTCATATCATAAAAGTTATTGGATAGTTTCTCACCTTCGGGTACCATATCTTAAAGATGGGAAGTATTTGATTATAACTCAAGTCAGGAACATTACACGATGCTTTTCAATTTAACAATCTTGACGCAGCTTCTACTATGACTAATTTTGACACACGTCTCATAAAAGTTGGTCAACATTTTGTAAAATGTCAAAACATCTCTTCGTTGACGGACTAGATTCTTCTTCTTCTACTCTTGTGTTCGTATATACCATGTTATTTATCACCATTTGAGTGCAACCGTCAACGTCATCTTGTATCAGATTGGAAGCTTGAATTTGATAGTGTATCATATGGTGCCTTTGTTCGCCATTGTTCCACCACATGTAATAATAATCAGGCATGAAACAGAATTTATACAAGTGAAACTTCACTTCTTTTCTCTCCTTGTACTTTTAGTTTTGACATTTATAAGAAAAGGCATCTAATATTTATAATTGTTCCCCCCCACAAGTAGTTTCCGTTTCTCTCAACATACCTTTCATTGGAACATGCAAATTCCAAGAAACCTTTCACTTTATCGACAAACTCATCGCTAAGTCACTCGCTTATGCCGTTCTTTCTATACATCCATCCACTATTTGTGAATTTCAACATAATCAATTTTAACAAAGAATAATAATAATACATTATCTCACATACATACCTATCACATTACACATACTTACAAATTAGGTAAACATACATACAAATTACACACACATACAAATTACATAAACATGCATACAAATTACATAAACATAAATACAAATATATACACATACATACATTATCTCTATACGTACAAATAACATACCAACAAAGAAAGAAAAGAAAAGCGACACGTGGCAGTGGTCAGGTGTTGTCATACGAAAGTGGTGGCAGTTCTGTTTCAATCTACGAGCTCGTCAACAAAGGACTTTGTGTAGAGCTAGATTGAAACGTTTGCTAGTGGACCTTATTTAATTTCCTGACGGCTAATTCCAACAAACCCGCTAACACTGCATTAACTGATCAGATGGCAAATTCAACGCTATATTTGTCATATTTAACTTCTTTACCCACTGATTTTAACTAAAAGTATGGTATACAAAGTAGGTATTGGTATTTAATGAAAAATACATATCAAGAAATTTATACGTTGGAAAATGATATAGTGCATTCGAAAACAAGGAAGGTTCAAAGATATTATAATGACATTTTTTAACAGATTACTGCTGAATGGTCCGTCGGAAAACTCACACCGACAAACCATGGAATTCGGCTGAAATATTTTCTGAAAAGTTTAATTGTGGGAATATTAACTTTAATCAGCGACATATTATTGATGGATAGGCTGTAGTAAAATTGTCTTTGAAATTGGAACAACTAAAAAGTTTAGCGAGATAATCATCGACTGATTACCGATAGCTCGTCCGCCCAAAAACGTTTCCCATAAACAACAACAAATTGTTGATATCAGAGTATCGGTGGTCTGTCGATAATCCGTTGGGTGATTATCTCAACTTTATGGATTGTGGTGTCCATTGCTAATCACCGATGGATTACCGACGTATATTTTATTTTAATATGTTTACTTTTTATAAAAGTTTTAGTGGATTTCTTCGGTGATCCATCGATAATTACCGACAACAGGTGTCCTTAGTAATATTCATTTTTCTTGTAGTGGATTAATATCGATGTTACTTTCTTGTTAAGTTGTTTATCTTCTTAGATTAAATTTCAAAAAATTAAACGCAAACATTTTTTTGTATATACATTATATACAGTGTTAGTATTTCCCTCACAAATACCTCATTCGAGCCAGTAAGTGATGAGTAGGCCCGATGATCAGTCATCACTGTTCCACAATTCAAGGGTCTGATGAAGGAGCAAGGGTGGTGGTCTGCATTTAGGGCGTGAAGATAGCTGGTGGTCATCATTAAACAATTCTGTGTCAAGTTTTTATTATTCTTGTAAAATAATAATTTTATTAAATAAGTAATAATCATAATTGTATAATTTATTACAAAAAACTGATCATTTAGTTTATATATTAAAATTATGTAAATTAAAAAAACTGTATATTTTATAAAAACTGATTAACCCTAATACAATTTTGACAAATTTTTCTTAAATTTTGAATAAATATTAAAATATAATGCAGTTTTATTTGTTTGAAATATATTTTAAAGAAAGTAAAGAGTTAAAGCAAAGAAGGTAAAGAAGCTGCACTTCGGTTAGCTTGATAGTGTCAGTGACATATGTCATATTATATGCTTATGTGTTAATATGTGTTATGTGTTTTAATGACATTATATTATGTGATGTAGAATAAGTGCATAGTAGAAAGTCCTGCAAGCAAGCAAAGTAGAAGTCTCACCCCGAGGTGTGAGCAAGCAAAGTAGAAAGTCTCACCCTGAGGTGTGAGCAAGCAAATGAGTCTTATGTTGAGGTGTAAGCGAGAAGGTCCCACCCCGAGGTGTGGGCACAGTAAAGTAAAAGTCTTACCCTGAGATGTAAGCGAGAAAAAAAGGGACCTTGTCCTCAGACATTGATCCATATGTGATAGTTAAAGTATGATATAGTCATTTGTCATGTACGAGTGAAAAGTAAAGTTTGAAAGAGTAAAGGAGGACACCTAAACCGGTTTTCTCAAAAGTAAAGTTTTAATGAAAGATAAAAACAGAACGATTTTATAAATTGTAACATTGTAAAGTAAAGACAAAGACAAAGTTGTTTTAAAGTAAAAAAAAAGAAAGCTTATTTTATTTTATAAAACTAGATATCAGAAGAAAGTTTACAGTTTAAAGTAAATATAGAATTCACCGACGTTAGCTGACTTTTGGTATGCATAACATGTAGTAAAGGTAAAGCAAAGGTAAAGTAAAGGAGCCGTGAGGGCCTGATAGCATGGACGTTAGGTTGTTGTGCTGAAGATTGACTTTCCTTTTCCCAGTAGTTACGTTTTGAACAATGTTAGTTGTTATTGGATTATGAATGTTTTGAATTAAAGACTTCCGCTGTAATAGATTCTGATTTCTGGTTTAAGAACTATGTTTGTTATGTTTTATGCCAACTATGAGATGTACCCGGTTTGGGGCGTTTCAAGTTGGTATCAGAGCCATAGTTTGAGAGATTCGGACATTTTGGATAATGTATGAACTTAAACCGAGAATGGGACAAAGGAAAGGAAAGGAGTCAGAGCAGCCGGTCCTGGAAAAGTAGTGAAAGGAAGGTAGTCAATCTCCTAACATAGAACATAGACGGTAATGCCTTAGTACAGATAGTAGACAGTAAATGCTTTAGTATAGATTGTACATAGTACATGCTTTAGCATAGACAGTAGACAGTATGTGCCTTAAAGTAAGGACTCTGAACTTGGATACAAATGTTACTCTTGACAGGAAATGTTCAGAACCCGAGTAGTAAAGTAAATTAGTAATTTCATACTGGTCTTTGTAATTAGTAATTTACACTACTCGAGGAGTTATAAATTATTACCTATCATGATGACATGAGTATTCATTATTCGTGGTTAGTTACGAATGGCTAGAGCAAAGAGAGGTGGCTGTTCTCGTCGTCGGGGCCGACCGCCAGGTTATCGAGAACGGGTAGAGGAAAGTGAACACTCCCGCAATGAGACTAAATCGGTGCATCTGGAGCATAATGATAGTGAGAACCATGTGTTGGTTCACGATGATGTGTGCAATGAGGGATTGGTTCCGGAACCAATCATAAGAGAAGCTATAGCTGTAGAGGTCACATCAGGTTTGAAGGGCGTCTTACCGAAAGAACTGGTAGAGGCTCTTAAAGAGTTTGGAATACAGATGAAAGAAAAGAAAGAGGAAAGTAGCAAAAGAACTGAAGTCACTGATAGTGACGACTCTGATTTTGAAGTGGCAGCTCGAGGCTACAATTACAAATCATTTCGAGGGTGTGACCCGTCGAAGTTCTATTGAAGAAAAGATGCAGTTGCCACTTTCGAGTGGATAGAGAGGTGTGATCAAAATTAGTGAGTGTCGTGATGACGAAGCGGTCAAGTTTGTCGCTCATTCATTCACTAATGAGGCGCTGAGCTGGTGGAGGTCTATTCAGCAGACCAAGTCCTCCACTGTTATGAAGAGGTTGAAATAGGATGACATGAAAACGCTGATAATCAAGAAGTTCTATTCGCAGAACGAGATTGATAGAGTTGAGAGAGAGTTTTTGGGGCTCTGTGCTGGCAGTATGACTCATCACAAGTATACCTCAAAATATAATGAGCTGGCTCAATTGGTTCCACATCTGGTGGACACTGAGGAGAAGCGGATAAAGTACTACATTAAGGGGTTGCCACAGAGAGTTCATGTGGACATTAAAGCCAGTGCCCCTACAAGATTTGAATCTGTGGTGGAACTTGTTGGAATAGTGTATGATGACTTCGACTCCGCGGACCCACTACCTGCTGAAACTCAAAAGAAAGTGACTAGTGTCGTTAAGCGGCTGGAAAAGGAGTCGGCGGGCCCGGAGGTGAAGAAGCTGAGAATAGAGGATGGCAATGAATATGCTAAGTGTGGAAGGAAGCACTCTGGGGAGTGTCGTGTTGGTTTGAACATCTGCTATCGGTTGCGAGAAGACGGGGCACTATTCATGAGAATGGCTGGGAGCACCGGCATGCTATAACTGTGGGACTCGTGGGCACATGGTCAAGGATTGTCGTAAACCCAAAGCTAGATAACCTATCCATACCCAAGACCTCATCGAATCCTCCCAAGGCTATAACATACAACCTAACGGGGAATCTATAGCCGTATATCTTTATCGTGCAACTGTCTACTACTTTTATCACTTTCGTGGTTTTACCCACAGTAGTGTCCACATTAAAGGGCCGTTCTACTTTAGTAACTTTTCATTTCATTCTTTTACATCGCGAAGACGATATGAAACTCCTACTAGCACCAGAATCAAACAATACTGAAATAAAAGTGTGGTCAAGGACGAACGTACCTGACACCACATCGGGGTTTTCTCTAGCTTCCTCCTGTGTCAGTGTATACGTTCGCGTCCTTGCCTTTGGCTTCTCAGCCTTATTTCCTTTCTCGGTGCTAGCAGCCAACGAAGCCCGAATTATATGTAAGAGAAAGATAGCTCAGCTCAATGCTCCAGACGGAAGAGAAGTTTTGGTTTACGGGGATCGTGACGGCTTGTTAATGAACGTCATTTCGATGATAAAGGTAGAGAAGTGCATGAGGCGCGGATGCGAGGCCTACCTGGCCTATATGATAGACAAAGATAAAGAAGTAAAAGAGTTGAAAGATGTACCTGTGGTGTGTAATTTCCTGGAGGTGTTCCCCAAGTACTTGCTTGGATTACTGCCGATCGGGAGACAGAGTTCTAGATAAACTTAGTGCTAGGTGCCCAGCCTGTGGCTAAAGCGCCATACCGACTTGCGCCTCTGGAGATGAAAGAGCCGGCGACACAGTTGGAAGAGCTCCTGGATAAGGGCTTTATAAGTCCGAGCATTTCCCCTTGGAGTGCTCCGGTGTTGTTTGTAAAGAAGAAAGACGGTGCCATGAGGATGTGCGTCGATTATAGAGAGTTGAATAAACGTACATTGAAGAACAGATACCCGCTACCGTGGAGCGATGATTTGTTAGACCAGCTGCAAGGTGCAAAATGGTTTTCCAAGATCGACCTGCAGTCGGGGTATCATTAGTTAAAGGTGAGAGAAGAGGATATACCGAAAACGGTGTTTTGCACGCGGTATGAACTTTACGAATTTTACGTGATGTCTTTCGGCTTGACGAATGCTCTAGCAACATTCATGAGTATGATGAACCAGGTGTGTAGACCGATGTTAGAAAGATCGGTGATAGTATACGTAGATGACATACTTATCTATTCGAAAAACGAAGGTGACCATTCCTGTTACCTACGAGAGGCACTAGAGACGTTGTAAAGAGAAAAGTTGTATGCCAAATTTTCCAAGTGCTCGTTCTGGCTGAAGGATGTTCAATTACTAGGTCACGTTATAAATGCGGACGTCATTATGGTTGACCCAAAAAATATCACAACAGTTAGAGAGTGGGAAATTCCGAAGACGCCGACTGAGATTCAGAGTTTTCTAGGATTGGTAGGCTACTATCGAAGGTTCATTAAGGACTTCTCAAAAATAGCTTCACCTCTGACAAAGTTGACACACAAAGAAGTAAAGTACGAATGCGGTCATGCTCAGTGTGAATTTGTAGAGCTAAAGAAGAAGTTTACCCAAGACCAGTGTTGGCACTACCCGAGGGTAATGAGGACCTGGAAGTATATTCCGACACTTCGGGTTAAGGGTTAGGATGTGTACTGATGCAGAGGGGAAAGCTGATCGCGTATGCGTCATGACAGCTAAAGGTTCACGAGTTCAACTACTCGACTCACGACCTTGAGCTCGCGGAAGTTGTCTTCGCATTGAAGATTTGGAGGCATTACCTCTACGGAGTAAAATACACCATTTATTCGTATCACAAGAGCTTGAAGTATTTCTTCAAGCAGAAAGACTTGAACATGCGACAGAGACGGTGGTTGGAACTATTAAAGAATTATGACTGTGAAATCATGTACCACCCGGGAAAGGCGAATGTGGTTGCCGATGCCCTAAGCCGAAAGGATAGTCAAACTCCTATTAGGGTGAAAGCATATCAGTTGGTGGTGACACCAAATTTTATGACAGAGTTAGAAAGAACACAGACAGAGGCACTTAAGGAAGAGAACGTAAAGAAAGAACGAATGGTCGGTCAACAGGTAAAGTTAGAGACAAAGACTCATGGAGTGAGGACCATATGTGGTCGTATGTCGGTACCGAAAGGCGGAGAACTTAGAGCCAAAGTACTTGACGAGGCCCATAAGTCTTGATATTCCTTCCACCCGGGAACCACAAAGATGTATCAAGATTTGAAGAAAGAGTAATGGTGGCCTAACATGAAGAATGATGTGACATAATACGTGAGTAAGTGTCTGACTTGCTCACAGGTTAAGGCCGAACATCAGAAGCCATACAGGAAGATCCAACCTCTAGACATACCTAAATGGAAACATGAGCGTATTATCATGGACTTCATTACTAAGTTGCCTCGCACAGCTAAGGGCCATGATACGATTTGGGTAATAGTGGATCACTTGACAAAGAGTGCACACTTCTTGCTTATCCGAGAAGCTGGCAGAAGTATTCATCAGTGAGATAGTCGCTCGATATATTGTACCGCTGTCGAATGTATCTGACCGGGACACATGATTCACATCGAGGTCCTGGAAAAGATTTCATGAGGCAATGGGTAAGAGATTGGATATCAGCACGACTTATCACCTACAGATGGAGGATATGATCCGCGCTTAAATTATAGACTTTGGTGGCAGTTGGGATAGTCAACTACCTATGGTAGGATTCTCCTACAATAATAGCTACCACGCCACTATTGGTATGCCACCTTACGAAAAGTTGTACGGTAGAAGATGCTGAACCCCGGTATGCTGGGGTGAGATAGGTCAAAAAGAGCTGGGAAGCTTAGAGGTAGTCAAGTGACCTCTAAAAAGTCTGACCAGATTAAAAGCCCGAATGAAATCAGCGCAAGATCGTCAGAAGTTTTTCGCGGAGAAGAGGCGGAGACCCATTGAGTTCAATGTCGGGGATCAGGTATTGTTGAAAGTATTCCCCTAAAAAGGGATTATACGGTTGAGGAAAAGAGGGAAATTAATTCTGAGGTTTGTCAGACCTTTCAAGATAATGGCACAGGTTGGTGAAGTTGCTTATCGACTAGAGTTGCCTGATGAATTAAGTGGGATCCACCCTACTTTCCACGTGTTACACTTGCGCAAGTGTCTAGCCGACGAATCGGCACATGTGCTCCTCAATTATATCGAGGTAGACAATAGCCTAAATTATGTTGAAGAACACGTGGCCATACTAGACAGGAAAGAGAAGCAGTTGCGAAATAAAGTAACACGATTAGTCAAAGTACAATGAATGCATCATAAAGGGTCGGAAGCTACTTGGAAAACTGAGGCGGAAATGAAGGAGTCGTATCCTCATATGTTTGAGTTGTGACAGGTTTCGAGGACGAAACCATTCGTAAGAAGGGTACACTTGTAACATATCGAAATTTACGACAAAGTATATAAAACGATTTACGGGAAAGAGAAATAAATGAAATGAATAAAAGCACAGCGGGATCAAGCGGGTACGGGCCTTAGACCGGGCAAAGGAATTGCAAGGGAGGGGGAGTAAAACCCTAGTCATCCTCTACACTCCCTCATTCATCATATTCATCATTTAACCTAGAGAGAGTAGAGAGAGAAAGCTCGAAACCACACCCGAGACCTTCATACACGACGTGGAGATCGTTTCTAGACATTACAGAAGGCTGGAGAAGAAAGGATCACGCGTAAATAGGTAAGAAAACATTCCCAGATTCGATTTATGGATTGAAAATGGGTTTTAGGGTTTTAAGGTGGCTTTTATAAAAAGACGGGATTTTTACGTAAGAATTAGCCTAAAAAGTATATATCTAGCTTCATGAAAGCTAGATATGAGTTTTGGACTTAATCTTGGATCAAAAACGAAGAATTTGGCCAAGAACATTTGAATCGTCCGAAAACTAGATGAATGGTCCGAAAACGATGACCCGACCGAAAAGTATTTCAGACGAAATAGTTTTCGGACAGAATGTTTTCGAATGAAATAGCTTTCGGACTGAACGTTTCGAATGAGATGGTTTTCGGTCGAAAGAGATTTCGGTCGAAAAGGGATTTCAAACAATGAGTTTTCGGAAGGAAATGTCTTAGTTATAGCTGTGTATTGATATGTCTCATTTGTGCCTTATGGACATATCGAATATCATCACACCCAGCTAGAAGTTCCTATTATTGAGTGAGATAATTCTGTAAAACTAAAGTGAGTTCTTATTGCCCTTTGTCCCTAACGGTTTTAGGCTGGCATGCATACTGGTAGAAAGATTTGAAAGGCAAAGAATAGTTTTATAAAAATGTTATTTTTATAAAGTGAAAGAGAAAGTTATAGTTTTTATGAAAATGTTATTTTTATAAAGTGAAAGGGAAAGTGTTAAAGAGTATAGTACTATCTTTGAAATATATTTCAAAGAAATTAAAGAGTTAAAGCAAAGAAGGTAACGAAGCTGCACTTCGGTGTTGTTTGACAGTGATAAATGCCATATTATATGGTTATGTGTTAATATGTGTTATGTGTTTCAATTGCATCATATTATGTGATGTAGTGTAATTGCATAGTATTTGCACAGTAGAAAGTCCCGCAGACAAGCAAAGTAGAAGTCTCACCCCGAGGTGTGAGTACGCAAAGTTGAAAGTCTTACTCTGAGGTGTGAGCAAGAAAAGGAGTCTTACCCTGGGGTGTAAGCGAGAAAGTCTCACCCTGAGGTGTGGGCACAACAAAGTAAAAGTATTATCCTGAGGTGTAAGCAAGAAAAGGGACCTTGTCCTCGGACATTGATCCATATGTGATAGTTAAAGTATGTTATAGTCACTTGTCATGTACGAGTAAAAAGTAAAGTTTGAAAGAGTAAAGGAGGACACCTTAACCGGTTCTCTCAAAAATAAAGTTTTAATGAAAGATAGAAACGGAACGATTTTATAATTTGTAACGTTGTAAAGTTTTAAAGTAAATGCAAAGGCAAAGTTGTTTTAAAGTAAAGAAAGAAGACTTATTTTATTAAACTAGCTTTGAGAAGAAAGTTTACTGTTTAAAGTAAAGATAGAACTCACTAGCATTAGCTGACTTTTAATATGCATGACATGTAGTAAAGATAAAGCAAAGATAAAGTAAAGGAGCCGTGAGGGCCTGATAGCATGGACGTTGGGTTGTTATGATGAAGACTGACTTTCCTTTTCCCGATAGTTATGTTTTGAACAATGTTAGATGTTATTGGATTATAAATGTTTTGAATTAAATACTTTCGATGTAATATATTCTGATTTCATGTTTAAGAACTATGTTTGTTACCTTTTGTATCAACTATGAGATGTACCTGGTTTATGGTGTTTTAGACTTGTTGGTGCTTGTGACTTGCTAGGAATAAGAAGAGGTTCTCTAACAATGATATCAAGATTGAGGCTATTATCCATAATATCAAGCCCTCGGTTTTCTTTGGTTAACTAATATATCTAATCTTAAGTTCATCTCTTGGACTCCGGCGCTCCTTTTGGGGGTCTGTGTAATAATATTTTCCTTTAAAAAAAACAAATTAAAGTGATAGCTAGCACCGATGCATTTCAATTCTTCTTGATCAAAATGCCGTTCCAAAGAAAAAAAAAGTTAAATTGATAGGAGTGATGCATTTCAATTGTTGTTAATCAAAATTCAAGCAGATTTGAAAAGAAAAAAAAAATACTCATTCTAACAATTACGTACTATATGGACCCTAGACCGAGAGTATTCAATTCAATGCCCAAACCTAACAAAATTAATTTTCATGTCTATAAAAGCCATTGAGATATGTCTCCATGAAACACATCGGCCAATCGCATCTTTCTCTGTATTCAACACACCATTCTTACAAATTTCTTCTCACTAGTTGAAAATGAAACATGTAACATGGGTGTCCCTTAACCTAGTAATACTGATGTTCTTGTTCCAGGCTGTCATCACATGCGATGCACGGGCAGTGGGGTGTGCCCAGAAACTTAGGGTTCTTGCAGCCAAGTATAACGTTACATCCATTCTGGTGTTTGGAGATTCGAGTGTTGATCCTGGTAACAACAACGATCTTCCAAACACATGGCATAAGGGCAACTTTTTGCCTTACGGGAAAGATTTCGTTCGTTCCATACCCACCGGAAGGTTCACCAACGGCAGGCTTGCGACTGATTTCATTGGTACTTTTGGTTAAATATAATCGTGCATGAATACCATGCATAGATACTTGCGGAAGCTGATTTATATTGCAAGTTTTGTAACTTAAAACATGCATGAGTGATGTGATTTGTTGTTTGTTTGTGTGAATGCAGCTGCTGCTTTAGGTTACACAAGAGAAATCAAAGCCTATTTAAATCGACGCCTGAAGGAAGAAGACCTGTTGCATGGTGTTAGTTTCGCATCAGGTGGATCTGGTTATGATGATTTCACAGCGAATATCACTGTAAGTGACATTCTTAAACATTCAATTAAACCTTTTTCTTATACAGCAAACATTTAAACCTTCCTGAATATGGTTAAACATATGACCAAAGAATGAAATGTAGTTAGCTTTCTCATGTATTAAGTTAGCTAATACAAATGTACGTACCAAACGGACATCCCGGTGATAAAGTGGTATAATCTCCAATAAAATGGTTGTGGGTTCAAATCCTGTAACGTGTAGGTACGATGATTTTAGGAGTAGAGTGGGCGCAGAGTAGAGAGTTTATTCGCCGGTAAAAACAAAAAAACTAATAATGCACTAGTATCAGACTATCCGGCATTTTTATAGAAAGTTTTCGGTGTATTAAACCATACAAAAGTTAAAAATTTTATCATATCAGCTTGCTATTTTGGACATCTATATCTTCATTATATGTGTATCATTTTAAAATATTTAAATATTATATTAATTTAAAAATAAAGTACAAACTGTATAACAGAAGATAAATAGTGTTTCATTAAATATTTATGTAATATTGCAGATATAATTTTTGTAAGAAATATTATACAAACTACTTCTTATAATAAAAAAATATTATTTATTGAATTGTGTGATTTCATTAAAAGCCTGCTAGCAAGAAGTTTGATTCAAATAGCTGGTAATTTACAATTCTTATTGTAAAAACTATAACAAATAGTTTGCTTAATTTTTTTTTGAAATAACATTAAAATCAAATCCTAGTAAAACAACTGTTTTATAAAGTAATTGCTCAAAAATACGTAAACTAATTCAAATTACTAGTGCTAGAAAATTGTATTTTTTTTAAATCAAATCTGTATGATCACATTGAGTGCTCACATTAAAAACTTTGTGTGTGTGTGTATATATATATATATATATATATATATATATATATATATATATATATATATATATATATGTACACATATATACATATATTATCAAGAGTACATATATATTGATCTATAAATTTCAAAACAAGATAAATGCACGTGGCCCCTTCTTCATGATTAAAATGGCGCTATAGGTTACAGAGCGCAAAGAACGCTGAACCTGTTCGACCCCTACTACGGGCACCACCTTACCATGATATTACCAATGTAAGCACTAAGGGGGCTACCCCGAAAAAGTAACAAGACAACAGCTCCAAGAAAATGCTCCAAATTTATTTAGATTTCCTAAATAATAATTACTTTTATATATATATATATATATATATATATATATATATATATATATATAGTGTTAGGTTGAAATAATAACTCATAAATACTGAGAACTCGCGAGAACTCGTCAAAAAACTAATTAAAACGTTTTTTTTTGTTTTCACTATCTTTATTATTAAAATATAATATAAAAAATGATTTTTTTTCAACAAATTCTTCCCTTCTCTCTAAATTATCTTTAAAAAAAAATTAGAGAGAATGAATCATTTGAAAACTCCTAAATATTTTGAAAACTCGCGAGAACTCGTCAAAAGTCCAATCAAAACCATTTTTTTTTGTTTTTACTATTTTTATTGTTAAAATACAACATAAAAAATGAATTTTTATATGTAAATTTACATGTCTTCATATATTAAAAAAAATATACACTTATGTAAATTTATCACTTACACATGTGTAAGTGTTTACCATTTACACATGTATATAAATTTTATTAATGATAATTTAGAGAGAACGGATGAATTAATTGAATAGATAAATAATTTTTTATGTTATATTTTAGTAATAAAGATAGTGAAAAAAATGGTTTTAATTGGTTTTTTGACAAGTTATCGCTAGTTCTGAAGTATTTATAAGTTCTCATTTGAACCTAACCATATATATATATATATATATATATATATATATATATATATATATATATATATATATATATATATATATATATATATATATATATATAGATATGTTCTTTTGAGAACCAACAATATGTTAAGAACCGTGAGAACCGTATTAACTCTTCCTTTATTTATAATATAAATTTACTAGAATTCATGTACATTTCAATATGTTTAAGGTTTGGTTTTAAAAGACCTCGAATTTATAGTCATTTTTTTAAATGCATATATGCACTCACACTATATGCACAAATGAATGCATATATGCATATTTTTATATTTTTCTTAAAAAAATTCAGGAGAGAGGAGATAAACTCAAACTAAGCGTGGGAAGAGATAAATAAAACATTGTTGTTGAATTTTACTTTTTTCACTAAAGCGATATATACACGTTTTGTGCGGTTCTTTCGGTTCTCAACATATGGTTGGTTCTCAAAAGAACATGCCCCTATATATATATATATAGGGTTAGGTTCAAATGAGAACTCATAAATACTTGAGAATTCGTCAAAAAACCAATTAAACCAATTTTTTTTTCACTACCTTTATTATTAAAATACAATATCAAAAATCATTTATCTCTCGAATTAACTCATCTCTTCTCTCTAAATTATTCTTAAAAAAGTTTATATGCATGTGTAAATGGTAAACACTTACACATGTGTAAATGATAAACTTATACATGTATATATATATTTTTAATATATTCATACATGTAAATTTACATATATAAATTCATTTTTTTATGTTGTATTCTAACCCTAAAGATAGTAAAAACAAAAAAAATTGAGTTTGATTGGTTTTTGACGAGTTCTCAAAATATTTAGGAGTTCTTAAATGATCCACTCCTTTTATATATATATATATAGAGAGAGCCATTCAATTGAAAACTTATAAAATGGTGAGAACCTTGAGAACTATTTACAACCACTAGTTTTTTTTTCCAGATTTTAATATTTATTTAAATATTTGTTTCATCTCAAGGGTGGTATTGTCATTTCTTAAATTGGTCTCAAAGCAGTGGGGATGAAATGAGAAATGAGAGGTTATAAACGGTTACATTTATAATCGATTGAACACTTTTTTGATTTATAAGCTTTTCATATAGATTATGGGAAATTGATTTGTCCGTATATTCAAATTGATTTGTCCAACCAAAAAATAGATATAATTCTTTTTTGTCATTCGAAACTATAAAATCCATAAATGAAGAAACCACTAGGGAGTATGTGATGGTTGGGGCACTCGAATAAAGATGCTGCGATTACTGGATGCTAATATGCACAAATGCACATGATCATATGCATTAACGACCATATGCAGCAATGCACTTTTGCAATGTGTTATTTCACGTATGCAATAATGCATGTAAAAACTATTTTCCAAATTCAATATATAATTGTAAACATGAACAAGTGCATACTATTAAATATCTAAATACTAAAGTTGTTCATGTACATTTTAAAGATATCATGTTATGTAAACGTTTATTAATTACTTCATATTCAGATATATACACATTCATTTTTTTCTCATGAAATATTTTTACTAGTTTTTGTATTTTGGTGATGTCCTGTTTGGCTTTTTTTTTTTAACTTTCTTCAGTCTTCAAATTTCCTTGTGATATTTCGGCTGAATTACGTAAAACTTTTGATAACAGAAGAACGATTTGATCACGGGAAGCTTGTTCAGTTATTTGATGCATGACTTTCTTTTTTCTTTTCTTGCAGAACATGTCTTGTTGGTTTCATGTAATCGGTGAAATTATAGCTCCATTCCTGAACACACATGCATATTGAACTAGTCCCAAATACATACCATAAAAGATTTAACTTAATGTTAAGTAGTAGTAATATACACATAAATTATATTTAATTTAATTCTATGAAGTAGAATCAAAATCCTAAATTTTAGGTTTTATACGAGTTATGACTTAGAATTTTACAGTCGATAAATCAATTTCACTAATTGTTGAACAATTGCATATCATTACTAAAATGAACATATGCATTACACCATATTGAGAGTTTAAGAAGAGATGCTAGGAGGGTGTCTTTAATTTTTTTTGATAGCATTTAATCTAACCGAGTCCAGATCAGTTTACCAGGAACTTTATGCACATATGCATATTAAAAGAAGTTTTATGAAGATTCTCTATGCACACATGCAGCAACAAACAAATAATTATAATCAAAAGTAAATCGCTAATATAAGCCCAAATTTTAATTTGTATCCCAAGATCTAGAAGCAAATTATCAAACAATTTTATAAATCATCATCTTTTGGTGAAAAAAAAATCAAAAACATTTGTTTAGTTGTATTCATGGTTGAACAAGCACCTTCCATTTCTCAAATCCATATTAGTGGTGAAAGATTTAAACACCAGAATTTTAAAGACAATTAAGTTGCATCTCTTACTCCACTACACTCTCAAAGACACACCTCCATTGTTGCAAATGCATTCAAGAAAATGAAAATGAAAACCCAGATGGAATTAAGAATTAAGGATGGTGAATGGTCTTGAACGTGGAGGCACGGTGGGTGGCGGTTATGGTTCTCGAACACGACCCGGTTCTGGCGGCAGGCCAGTTGATAGTTATGGTTCTCCAACAGATCAACGACGAAGGTTTGTCTCGAACATACAGTGGGCGGCAATAGTTATTGGCATACGGAGATGGAGGTGTTTGTGCAGGAGACCGTTGTTAGGGTTGTTATCTCCAGAAGAGAACTTTCTTTAGAGAAGATCGATGACTACCATGTGCCTCCTTTGAATAGATATCAAAAATTGCAACCATCCTTTGAATGCTTGGATTGTTACGATGGCGCGCACAATGAAAAAAAGAAGGGAGAAGACAGAGGAATAAAGGTCGATTTACATTCTTTGTCTGTGCGTCTCCTACTTCCGGTGGGGTTTTTCTTGAGAGAATTTCTATTTGGTTTGCAAAAAGTTACCGTGGAAGGTTGGAGATATAGGAGAAGTGAGGGAGTGGGCTGTTTTAAATACCAATAATACCCCTTCTTTGTTTATTTGCTTGGTACTACAAATAATGCTTCATGTACAATAACTTAAGTGGTTCTCAAGATTCTTGACAAAATCATGGTTCTTAACAAAATCATGGTTCTTAAAAGAATACCCCTATATATATATATAGAAGTAGGATCATATACAAAATACATTTAGCATAAAAAATGTAGGAAACAATCTGGGCTGTTGATCATATTAATTTAATGGTTAAGATTAACTAGGTGTTAATTTTGAAATTAATTAGAATTTAAAATCACCAAATGTATTTAGATTTCTTAAATAATAATTACTTATTTCAATATTAGATTTAACTCTTTCAAATTACTTTAAATTCCAAGTTGCTTAAGACAAATTTCAATATTAGATTTAACTCTTTCAAATTCCAATTATTTTGAAAAGTTGTAATTCCTTTAAAAATATCTGTTAACTCGCAACCGTAATTTTTGTAAAAAGTTATAATAAAATTGAATTCTTAGAGTAGTTGGATGAAAGAAATGAGAAATGGGATAAAGAAAATAGAGTTTGATAGAATTATAGAGAATATAGTGCTTTCTAAGATTCTTCTTCTTCTTTTTTTTTTTTTTTTTTTTCCTTTTTCATAAACAATATGTTAGTATAGGCGACTAGACACTAAGATTTTAACCCATGTGTTACACAAAAAGTCTAAACAAATACCTTTTTTTATTACATAAACACTATCCATTTATGATATACCAATGCGCGCATATGTTTACCGACTTTCTCCGATAAAAAAATTATTTCAAATTTTATCAAACACTTCAATGAAAGTATTAATGAAAATATATAAGTATACAAAGTTTTATATTTACCTATTTAGGTGTTTCACATACAAAACTAGATTACTAATTTTTGCACTACATAAATATTTTGATCATAACTTAATTATATACGACAAAATTGTAAGAACTTAAGTATATATGTACGTAAAAATCAATATTAGAAATATTAACGGAATCTTTTATTAACAATTAATAGGTTAGATAATGAAAGAAACTGTTGGTGCGTGTTTTATTAGGTTAGTTTATGAAAGAAACTGCTGGTGAGTATTTTATTAGGTTAGTTTATGAACAATAAGGTTATTAGGTTAGTTTATGAAAGTTAGTAACATTCAATATTTTAAGTTCTTGTAATATTAACAGTAGGTTAGTTTAATCTTAGGCCCAAATTTAATATTTTTGGCCAACTTTTTTTATGTCCAAAAATTTCAAGCACAACCGAAAAAATCGAAACCCAAACCGAACACCTAAAAAACCAAAACCAAACGGTTTTAAAAAAATCAAAAACCGAACTTTTGCTTTTACCCCAAAACCAACCGACCCATGCACACCCTAATCGATATGACAAATTTTCATTTTTTTCCAAGTCCCACATTGAACTTTATGCAAAGTAATAAAGTTCTAACAATGATCAAGGATGTAAACACACTAGTAAAATGTGTGTTTTTTTTTCTCAGTTATGAATTAAAATTTCTCATGATAATTATCAATTTTTTTGGTTTTATTCTATTAATTATCATGATAATCCATTCCAATATATGAATTAAAATTTATCTTTAATAATTAGTTACATCTTTCATGAGAGTTTTAAGTTGATTTAAAGATTACAATTTATAACAACATATGTTTAATTACTTTGATTTTGGGATGTTATGTCTATAACTATTGCTCTTAACACAGTTTATATGACAGATCTAACTGAAAATCTTATAGCAATCAAACAGATAATATTGACGTGACTGATATATAGTTTCTTATTGTAGAATGTTATATCCCTTAACAAGCAATTGGAGTACTTTAAGGAGTACAAGATTCGTATGGAAAGGCTTGTTGGAAAAGAAGATGCTCATAAGATTGTGGAGAATGCAGTGTACATCTTGAGCATGGGTACAAATGACTTCTTACAAAATTACTACATTGATCCTACTCGATCCCACATGTTCACCATCGCCCAATACCAACGTTACTTGATCAGTTGCATGGAAACTTATGTTAAGGTAAATCGTGAATCTTTTTTTTTTTGGAAGTACCACACTTGGTAGAGGCTTTTGCCTCTTAGATGGGAGATCCTGGGTTCAAACTCAGGCATGACGTGAATTATTTGGTGTAATTTATGAGTAGGGGTAGAGTAGAACATTTGCCGTTAAAAAAAAAGAGAAACTTTTTGTTAGGCTGCCCACAACGCTGAAAATTTCCAATCGCCCGTGGCTGAGGTGGCTATCATCCCTCCCACATGCGGCGTTGGTCTTGGCTGGCCCTTCGTTTTCCATCCGTCAGTATGTGCGGCGCATGTGGCCTGCACTCTAATTCTTTTTTTTTTGTCTCACAAATCAAATAAATAAATATTAAAAAGTAGGTTGTATGTGGTAGGGATGTGTATGATAGTGTTGAGGGTAAAAAGAATTTGTGGGAAGAATGGGTGAAAATCTAATGTGACATACTGACTAGGCCTGCATGTGAGAAGAATGAGGTTTAGCGTTACAGAGAGGCTTATAGATGGCTAGCTACATGTACGATAAAATTAAGTTCAAATTAATGATCTTTAATAAGTTTATTAATGGATATGTGTAAAATGAATTAAAATTTATGATTTTTAAGATATGAGTACATGCTATTCTATGCTTACTAGTTTTCCAAAGGGTTTCTTTTAATACATAAGGGTAAAATGGGTATCTAAGTTCATGATTTTCAGACAATTGTGTTAGGTTGACGGGTTGAATCGTTGAGTCCAACACGACAGGTATATTTATTTGTTTTATAGTCATCAACGTTACCCTGAAAACCGTGCAATCCAAACATGATACGTTCAACACATTTATTTAAACAAGTCAAACAGATTGACAGATTGTAATCAAGTTGTAAATGTGTTAAACGGGTAAAATGGGGATCTAAGCTCATGTGTTTTCTTTTAAAACGGGTTTATAAGGTAACCGAATTCTAATTCTTTTCATCTCGTGTTTCTTGTTATGTCGACATGAGAGAAGTAGCCTATGATAAATATAAGGGATGTGTGTTAAATTTTGAACTAAATTTAGCATTTTGCACAACCACAGCTAGCTATCTGTACGATAAAAGTTCAAATTAATGATCTTTAATAAGTTTATTAATAATTAATGGGTAGGTGTAAAATGAACATTCAAATTTATGATTTTTAAGGTATGAACAATTACATGCTATTCTATGCTTACTAGTTTTCCACGGGTTTCTTTTAATGCATTAGGGTAAAATGGGGATCTAAGTTCATGATTTTTCAGACTTTATCACTGCTATCAATTGTTTTAGGTTGACGGGTTGAATCGTTGAGCCCGAACACGACCAGTATATTTATTTGTTTTATAAATATCAACGTTAACCTAGACACCAATGTTTTAAAACCCGGACCGGACCGGCCGGTCGGACCGGGAACCGTGACCTTCACCGGTCCGGTTACATGCTCTGAGACCGTTTGCTAGTTGAACCGGGCGATTCAGCGGTCGAACGGTGAACCGCTAACCGGTGGTCGAACCGGGTAGTTTAATTTTTTAATTTTTTTACTATTTTTATCCTATAGTCCTCCTACTTTCTTATATTTACAATTTTAACCCAATTTGGCTCTTTCCTTTTAATTTATACGCTGCCACAGTTCCTCCAAAACCCTAATCAAAATTAAAATTGAAGATTCAAAAGAATTAAAATTCTTACAGACCTACAACCCTCGTCCTTGACTCAAAATTGTTTAAATGGTTGTATATGTAGTATTTTGAATTTTTTATATTTTTCTATATATTTTTATAAATATTTATATTATTTATTGCGTCATCCGGTTCTTGAATCCGGTCCGACCAGTGAACCTATAAGACATCTGGTTCGTTGTCCGGTCCGGTTCTGAAAACATTGCTAGACACACTAAAGACCATATACAATCTGAACACTACATGTTTAACTCATTTATCTAAACGAGTCAATAGGATTGACGGACTTTAATCAAGCTGTAAACGTGCTAAACGGGTTAATGGGGGTTTTTAAACGGGTAATAAGATAACAGAAATCTAATTCATTTCATATCGTGTTTGTGGCTATGTGAGAGGTAGCCTAGAATGATAAATATAAGGTATGAGTGCTAAAATTTTGACCCAAAATTAGCATCTACACAACCCCATTACATATGACACCCTGGATTCGGAAAAACCTGCCCCATGACCATCCTGCATAAAAAGATTCTCACGGGTAAAACCGTTAATTTTCTATAAATGATGCTTCAATAAATGAGGGGGGCCAACCACAACTACAAAACTGTAACAAACGCTCCAAGTCCATTAATGAATTTGCTAAATATCATCGGCATATTATAATAATGATTTTATTTAGTTTTCCCTTTGTAAAACAAAAGGTTGCATATTATAATAATGAATTTGCTAGACAGTAATTATATATAGTCCTTTTTATAATGGAAATTACAGAAAATGCATTCACTGGGAGTGAGAAGACTGGCCGTTGTTGGGATGGAACCATTCGGGTGCATGCCATTGATAAGGACATTAAAGGATAGTGTTGAATGCGATGAAAATATGAACCAACTGGCTCTCTCTTTCAACCTTTTATTGAAAGCGAAGGTGTCTGAGCTAGAGGCAACATTAGGGATGAGAACTGCCTTTGTCGACATTTATGGTGTCATTCAGAATATCTTGCGATACCCATCAAGATATGGTTAGTAACTATTCATCACCTCTTAAATTTTATGCAAATTTGCTTTGATTTATTTATTATCTGTAAGTGGGATAGAACTGCATGCCTATATTGGTATTCCATTCATAACTTCTTATAATAGCATGTCTTGGTTTTATAAGCCCCAGAATGGAAATTTCTAATTATATCTTATTATAATTGTCTATAGACAAAATGGATGAAAATTTTCCATGACATCCTGGACTTACTAAGATCATGTGATATGTTATATCACGTTAGTTTTTAATTATTGTATATTTCTAAAGACAAACCCAAGTCTATGCATTTGTCATTAAATTGTTGCTATACATGAGGAAATTATTTATTTTAATATAATGAAACTATATATAATTAACTGTTAAAAGGTTTGATAAATATATATAATAAACTATAATTTATCATCATAAATTTTTTAAACTAATAATAAAATGTAAATACATTTTTTATATTTATATAGATTATTTTTAAGTTTTGTAGAAATTTTATTAGCTAATTATGCATGAAAATCAAAGGGCATTTGGTCTAATGTTATCCATGTGTGTTGCATGGTGTCTACTTTCCAATAGGTTGTGTGTTCTAGTCCTGTCGTGGATAAGTGGTGTAGATTAGAAATAGATTTAGAGTGTGTGTGAGTTTGCCGTTCAAAAAAAAAAATTTGTGCACGATAGGTTTGAACATTATGCATCCCTGCAATGAACAAGATAAGTAGATAACTAGATATATGGTCCTTCTTGAAGAATTGTTTTTGGTTGAATTGAAATTGGCAGGTTTTGCTGAAACCAAGAAAGGTTGTTGCGGATCTGGATTAACAGAATTCGGGACGTCCTTAAAAGGGTTGAATATGTGTGCAAATCACACAAAGTACATCTATTGGGATGCTGTTCATTTCACTGAAAGCATGTATTACATCATCGCAGACAAGGCTGTGAAAACTATAATTGAAAGTCTTTAGCACCACATTTATTCTGATTCCATATATATATAGCCTGCCTCAATATGTGGTAGGGGTGTGAACTATGGTTTTAGTTATTACTCTATTGCTGTGCTACTTGTTATGATTTATTTGATTTCATTCATTTGTAAGTTTATCGCGGAAGAAGTTTCCTACTCAAGTATGAAATCATGTATTGTTAGCTTTGGTTATGATGAAATAAAATTATTTCTGTGTGATTTCTTCATGATATCTTGCACTTATTAGAACAGGATGTGTGTTTTTCCTGCTATATAATTTTAGAGTTATATTTGTTCAAAGGAGTGCTTTGCTTGGACAATGAAATACCCGAAATTTTTAATTCAATAATTTTTATAAAAATAAGAATCAAGAAAACTTATAAATGATGAATTATATTTAGTACTGAAATTATAACAATGAAAAAGATTTAAAAACAGAACTGATCAAATATAAACCAGGGAGAATGCATATCTCCTTTCTCAATTTTCAATAACAAATAATCAAATACATAGGTTTAAAGAGAAAAAGATAATTAAGACTATTAAACTACCAATTATAAAATTCTACTTAATATTTATTATGAGACTTCAAATTCAAACTTGACATCTATTCTTAAGTACAATTTGAAACCAAAAAAGCCCAATAAGCTAAAATTATTAGTTTTATAGCTTCAAACCAAATAAGCCCAATAAGTTAAAAGCCCAATTATATTTATTAGTTGAACTAAACATAACATGAAAGTTGCTCGTGTTTGGACTTAATCTTCATGAGTGCTTGTTGACCCCAAGTGACTCCTTTTCCACTCCAATTTAATATGAACTATTTTTTTCACCCGCGCTATGCGACGAGGTCTGATCGTTATCGGTTCGGCTGGTTTGCGAGGATAAAACTTATGTAACATCTGAAAATCCCGACAAGTTGTGGACCGAAAGAACGAAAAAGAAAGATGATGGACTTGTTGGGCTTGGGCTTAGGCCGGGGCCAAAAGTTTGAAGAGGGTAGGGAGGGCTTAAACCCTAGCCTCCCTTGATTCAGCCATCATTCCATCAAAACACAAAAAAATCGTAGAGCGAAAAAGAGGGGGTTTGTAGAGAGAGAAAGTCCAAGAAACTCATCTTTGATCTTCAAGGATTGCTCCAATATGTTACTCCATCGATTTAGAAGACGAATCCACGGAAAAATACAGCTTTTGAGGTAAAGATCGAACCTAAAACCCCTGATTTTCAATTTAAATGGGTTTTGGGGTAAAACTAGGGTATTCATATCAAAGTATGGGGTTATACGTGTAATATGGGGTATAAAGACCAGATCTAGCTTCATGGCAGCTAGATAAACGATTTGGACGTAAAAAGTTATAAACTTAGATTGAAAACGGGCTTACTTGAGATTTGTGTTCATCAGGCGAAACTAAGTGTCGCCAGGTTCATCTGGTGACACTAATAAGGGGAAGAAGGTTAAGAGGCATGATGCCCAAGGTTTCCAGTGATTGGAGACATGTGTGATAGACACTGGGAGTATTACCACAACCATGTGACTACACTAAGGTGGGCAACAATAAGTCCCACGACACAAAGTCCAGAACGTCAGAAGCCTTTGATGCCGGGTAACTCATTCTCGCCAGCCAAGTAATCCAAAGCTTCCTTCATACCTACACTTAACTAGATGTGCATACTAAAAGTCAGCTAACACTGAGTTTGTTCTAGCTTTACATAAAAGATTCATACACACGATTTAATAAAAGAAGAATGATTTACACACGCTATCGCACTTGCATGTAAGGGCAAAACATTCACACACTTTACCTTTCCAGTCATACAGTATTATGTCTAATCTGCTTTTACACACCCTATCAAGTCAGTACCATCCATGACTTCTGTCCATGGATGAATATCACATCCGTCAATTCTGTCACACCCCCAAAATCCACTAACGGAGTTTTACCGTTTAGGGGCGTGACATAACAGGATCTCAGTCATTAGTTACGTTGAACGACTCTATATGAGTTAATAAAAACCACTAGTATTGCTCATAGTCACGATGCAACACTAGTAATGAAAATACTGATTTAATGTAAGACTTGCGGAAGCGAAAAGTTAAATGAAAAACATGCGCCAAAACAGTTGCGCCAAAATAAACAATTCAAAGATAATTAAAATAAATAATTCTTGAGTTTGCAAATGATAGACTTCGTATGCATGCATGCCTTAGCTCGTGCTTGTATCTTAATTACCTGAGAAAACATGCTAAAACGTGTCAACACTAGGTTGGTGAGTCCACAGGTTTATATGTTTGTAAAGCTTACTAGATAATACCGTATTCAATTATATCATAGGTAGCTAACCTAGTACATGTTACTAAAGCGTTTCGACACCGAAGCTGACTGTCTGTATGTTTGAACTGCCTTCCACCATGACTATCACAATCAATGGTAAACGTTTAGGTAAATGTTACACCCGTTCGACTACCTGTCGTGTTAGCGCGACTAACGCGGGTGGGGCTTGTCAGTGCCCAGTAGTACTACTCAAGATTTCCTCGCTAACCCATATACTAACGGTTCGATAAGTAAGGACTTTCGTGATATGTTTGCGCTTAGTACACAAGTGATATAAAAGAAACGTAATATCTAAATGGTCGTACCCATGTTTTCTCCCCCAAGTTTAAAACGTAAGAAAAGGGGCCGTGAAACTCACCTTAGAGTATGTGCGTAAGAAAGCGAATCTAAAATGTTTGACGACTAACTGCCACCTATAAACACCGGTTTATAAGTGTATGTTCGTGCAAGTTGATACAAACCCTAAGTATCCAAACAATCCCATTGTTTTAAGGGTTTAGAAAAGTTTGTAAGTTTGACTCATGTTTGACCAAGTTTGACCCGACGACCCGTTGGTGACCCGTTTAAATGATTTAATGTTTGTTCAGTACAATACTTCTATATTATACACAAATGATCATGCTGTAACACTTAGCAACAAATCCTTATTGTTCTAATCAAACAAGCAAAGTTTCCAAAAATAGAAAGTTTCCAAAAATAGCAGGTTTCTATAAATAGCAGGGTTTCAAAAATAGCAGGTTTGTTCGGGACTCATGTTTCCTGGAAACTATCATCATTGATATATTTGTAGTATTACTCTAACATGTTCTAGTTCATCATATCACATAACAATTGCATAGAACTAAACATGTACGTCACAATTCCAAGTAAAGTTTCCATCTTTAGTAACCTACGACTAGCATGCGTGATTTCAAACACCTAACACGTTACAACATGTTATTATGTCCTATCTATCATGTACCAATCATCAACTATATCAAGCATGTCTAAATAACAAGTGTTAACCATTTTTAACAATTAAAGTTTCCTTATTTGGAAAGTTTGTAAAACCGGGTTATGTATTCAAAATCTGATTTCGCAATTCATCTAACCATGTATCAACTAGCTCATAACCATCATCACATCATCCTAACCATGTCTAGCATGCAAGTTAGAAAACCTAAAAAGTTTCCTTTTTTAGTAACTTGTCCATTACACGCTCAAATCCCAAAATTAACACATCAAATCGAATCTAAATCTTTCAACTAATATAATTACAACTATACAAATCATAATCCACGTCTAGCATGCGATTCCTATCCTTCACATAATCAAAAAGTTCCAATATTTAACACGTTACCAATCACATGGATCTAGGGTTTTGCAATTAACCATAAAATCATCAAATACGTGTAAAACAATAACAAAGTTAACATTTTTATTATAAAATTTCATGTTTGGATGAACTAGGGTTTGATCTAAAATTTAGGGATCAAAAAGTGACGGAATTGAACGAAACGACTTACGTAGAAACGTTAGGAATTTCGAGAGGAGTCCAAATACGCGTTCAATTGCGAGATCGGAGATCGAACGATGGTCCTTTTGATTCCTTGAAGTTTCGGTCGAGTGGGGTGAGGGTGAGAGGAGGTCGACGGTTTCTAGGGGTGGTGGTTAGGGTTTATGTTTTTTTTTATTTTTTTATAAAAACTTATCCTTATCTAATGGTTAATGGGTTTTAAGATGGGCTTTTAGCTTAATTAAAGCCCATAGGCTCTAATTAATTAAATAATAACTATTTAATAATTAAAATCTTTGATTTATATTTTTATAAAAACTCCAACTTTTATAAAAATATTGTATGCGGTTAATATTCGATAAACACATACGAAAACAGTAATATTCACATAATTCACGTAATCACATAAGATTATATAAAACTCGCAATTTATATAAAATATAAATTATTAATGTTCGTAATATTAATGTTCGACTAATCACCAACGTTCCGGGTTATACTCGAGTGCGATCCGATGTGTACGATTAAATGCAATGTACGTGCAACTAACTGAGTTAATGGAGTTTGAAATGAATAATGTTTGAACTAACGAGGTTTGAGTTAACGGAGTTAACCTGAAAATGTCGGATGTCACATCATCCCCTTGTTGAAAGAATTTTCGTCCCAAAAATTAAACGAAGTCCGTAACGTCTGAAACAAAAAGTTTAGGTTTGTCACATCATCCCCTTGTTGAAATAAATTTCGTCTCGAAATTTAGTTAGTACCTTCTGTGTTTGCCGTTGAATGTTTGAACAGGTGAGGATACTTTTTCATCATCTGATCCTCGCGTTCCCACGTGAACTCCGGTCCACGCTTCGAGTTCCAGCGAACTCTGACAATAGGTATCTTACTGCACTTGAGAGTCTTGACCTCTCGGTCCATGATCTCAACGGGTTCCTCAATAAAACGTAGTTGTTCATCAATTTCCAACTCCTCGAGTGGAACTACAAGTGTCTCATCTGATAGGCACTTCTGTGTACTCCATTGAGTGTATCTGGTAGGTTCAGTTGGTATGCTACTGGACCGATTCTTTTCTCTATTTAGAATGGTCCAACGTAACGCGGGTTTAGCTTTCCTCGTTTTCTAAAATGAATCACACCTTTCCACGGTGAGACCTTTAATAACACTTTGTCACCCACTTGGAATTCTAACGGTTTTCTGCGCTTGTCTGCATAACTCTTTTGACGGTCACGAGCTGCCGCCATACGGTTTCTGATTTGCACGATTTTCTCTGAGGTTTCATGCACAAGTTCAGGACCCGTAAGTTGGCTATCTCCAACTTCAACCCAACAAAGTGGCGATCGAAACTTTCGCCCGTACAAAGCCTCGAACGGTGTTGCTTTGATGCTAGTATGATAGCTGTTATTATAAGAGAACTCCACTAAAGGTAAGTGAGTTTCCCAACTGTTTCCGAAGTCAATTACGCAGGCTCGTAACATGTCTTCTAGAGTTTGAATGGTACGCTCGCTCTGGCCATCTGTTTGAGGATGGTACGCTGTGCTCATATCCAGGCGCGTACCTAGAGCTTTCTGTAATGATTGCCAGAAACGTGAGGTGAATCGGGCGTCTCTGTCAGAAATGATGGAGATTGGCACTCCATGTCGAGATACTACTTCTTTAAGGTAGAGACGAGTTAACTTTTCCATTTTATCGGTCTCTTTGATAGCAAGAAAATGAGCTGATTTGGTTAGGCGATCCACTATCACCCAGATTGTGTTACATCCAGTAGGGGTTCGGGGTAATTTGGTTATGAAATCCATGGAAATCTGCTCCTATTTCCACATTGGTATTTCCGGTTGTTGAAGTAATCCGGATGGCTTTTGGTACTCCACCTTGACCTTGGAACAAGTCAGACACTTGCTCACGTAGGTGGCTATGTCGGCTTTCATGTTCGGCCACCAATACAAAACCTTGAGATCGTGATACATCTTGTCGGATCCTGGATGGATAGAGTATTGGGATTTGTGAGCTTCATCCATGACTAGATCTCTTAGGTTTCCATATACTGGTATCCATATTCGTTCCGCGAAGTAACGAATACCATCTTTTTTAACCTCAAGTTGTTTCTCCATACCACGAGTGGATTCCAACGATAAGTTCTCCTCTTTCAAGGCTTCAAGTTGGGCATTACGGATCTGTTCGGGTAATCCTGTATGAATAGTGAGTTGTAATGCTCTAACCCGTCGGGGTTTAGTTTCTTTTCTGCTTAAGGCATCGGCTACCACATTAGCTTTGCCCGGATGGTACTTGATTGCACAATCATAATCGTTTAATAACTCGATCCAACGACGTTGACGCCTATTCAACTCTTTCTGCTAAAAAATATGCTGAAGACTCTTGTGATCGATGTAGACGGTGCACTTGGTACCGTACAAGTAATGTCTCCATATCTTGAGTGCAAACACCACGGCTCCTAACTCCAAATCGTGAGTCGTGTAGTTCTTTTCGTGGATTTTTAACTGTCGAGAAGCGTATGCGATAACCTTGTCACGTTGCATCAACACACAACCGAGACCTTGGATGGAGGCATCGCAATACACCACGAAGTCATCCGTTCCCTCTGGTAGAGACAAGATAGGTGCGCTACATAGTTTCTGTTCTAGTAGCTGGAATGTTGATTCTTGAGTCTCACTCCAATTATAGGGTTTATCTTTTTGGGTTAAGTAGGTGAGGGGTTGGGCAATCTTTGAGAATCCCTCGATAAAACGACGGTAGTATCCGGCCAATCCTAGGAATTGTCGAACTTCGGTTGGAGTTGATGGTGCTGCCCAATTCTTAATAGCTTCCACTTTGGCTGGATCGACATGTATTCCTTTCTCGTTGATCACATGCCCTAGAAATTGAACCTCGCGAATCCAAAAATCGCATTTGGAAAACTTCGCGTACAGCTGCTCCTGTTTCAGTAGTTCAAGGATCAAACGCAGATGCTCCTCATGCTCTTCCTGACTCTTAGAATATATGAGGATATCGTCAATAAAAACAATGACGAATTGGTCCAGATAGGGTTTACACACACGGTTCATGAGGTCCATGAACACCACGGGTGCGTTAGTTAATCCAAATGGCATGACCAAAAACTTGAAATGGCCGTACCGGGTTCTGAATGCAGTCTTGGATATATGTTCATCTCGAACTCTCAGCTGATGATATCCAGACCTTAAATCGATTTTCGAGTAGAAACTTGACCCTTGAAGTTGGTCGAATAAATCGTCAATGCGGGGTAGTGGGTAGCGGTTCTTGATTTTTACCTTGTTTAACTCTCGGTAATCAATGCACATGCGGAAAGTTCCATCTTTCTTTTTGACAAACAGGACTGGAGCTCCCCATGGCGATGAGCTCGGTCGGATGAAACCTTTATCCAACAACTCTTGCAGTTGAGTGGATAGCTCTTGCAACTCGCTTGGTGCCAGTCTATAGGGTGCCCGAGCAATAGGCGCTGCTCCGGGTGTTAGGTCAATCTGAAATTTGACCTGACGATGAGGTGGAAGACCAGGTAGGTCTTCAGGAAATACTTCTGGGAATTCACGAACGATTGGGATATCTTCTAACTTTTTCTCCTCGGTAGACTTATCAGCAACAAGGGCCAGTATCGCGGTATGACCCTTACGCAGACACTTCTGAGCCTTCATGAAAGATATGATGCTCATGGCTGCACCACTTCTTTCGCCCTGAACAGATAGGATTTCTCCACTAGGAAGGGGTACATGAACGATTTTCTCACTACAGATGATCTCAGCTTGGTTTTCAGACAACCAATCCATGCCCACAATTATGTCGAAACTGCCAAGTGTAACTGGCATGAGATCGATGTCAAGTTTGTGACAGAAAGTTCTAACTGACATCCCTTGAGAATGTGGGTTGCCTCGATTACTTTACCGTCTGCTATCTCTACAGTATAATGATGTTCTAATAAAGTTGGAGTAAGACTGCACCAACTGGAAAATTGTGAAGTCATGCTGAGATTTCTAGTGAGACCCGTGCTTATAAGGTAAGTGTCGGTGAATCCAAAGGTCAAGGAAAGAGGTTCACATAAAGAAAAGAAAAATCTACTGAGATGCAGGTCCAGTAACCTAAGAGATAGGATGTCTGTTTAAGTAGTCGCGTTCAACTGATTGTTGGTTAGACCAAATCCTTGTTTTCTAATGTCATTAGAACAACCGGATCATTTTGTGAAAAAAAAGAAGTATGTTTACAGAGTTGGATATCCTGGGTATAAGTCAAAGTAGACTGAGGATTAGCTACAAGATAAAGAAATAGGATCAGATGAAATAACATGTGCTAGCTTGGGAAGAATTTCGCTTACATAGTTGGAGTCGATAGGTTTGTCATGAGTTTCCATTAGGGTTCCAATCAAGATGGTTTCTGTGATCATGTTTAGATGAGAGTCTTAATTTCACTAGGACTCTTCCATGAGTGAGATAAACATTTTCGACCTGATAGTCGCGCCTATCACTGTTGAATAGGTTTAATGATACCAATTAGTCGTTGAGTGGGTTACGAGAATTTCTACAGACAGTGGAAACTTAAGTTTGCAACTCACAGATTAGGATCATTTATCCACACACTAGGTTTCACCAGGACTTACATGCACCTCAAATTACTATTACGTGTGCACCCGTAATGATAATTTGCTTTGCATGCTCATCCTAGTTTTCCCCTGTCCTGCGTCATAATGTCCTATAGTTTGTATTGCTGAGTACAGAGTGTTGTCAGATATGATAAGTCATTGAGAAGCTTAATCATCAACCATAAGTTGATCAGCTAGGACTCCTATCAGGACGAGTAGGCAGGAATTGTTTGATCCGAGTATTCCCTCGAGTTGGAACACAATTCAAGAGTCCAATCCAGCGGATTGTAGATGAGAGCATGAAACAAACATGCACATGAAATGCGACTTCAAGAAATGAAACTAATTCATGAATACAAGTTACAGGAAGCAGCAAGGTAGCCGTCCTTCCATCTGAGTCAGGGTAGGGTCTGAGTATGCAATGAGCAATGCGTTCTCAACTTTGTGGTCAATCTATCTTCAACAGAATATCGACCAAAGACGCGAGCCCATGGCTCGGGAAAGTGATGACATCTACGTGCCAAAGGATCTTGCAATAATGCGTGCAACGGTCTGCCTTCACTCGGCGTATTGTTGCTAGGGGGTACAGTAGGGACTCGCCTCCGACGATCCCAACTCCCAAAGAGATATGTGCTAGTTGAGTGTCGTCCATAACATGGACCTGTGAATGCCCACAAAACCCAACATGTGATGGTGGTGTAAGTGACTCATCCGAAGGCTTCGTCTCGCTGCCCACGGACGGGAGTGAAGGTGGGACTTCCTCCTCGCGGATCCAGTTCCTGATCCTATCGGGATACCAATCCCAGTCCTGCGTGTTGCCTCTAACATGCACCTGAATAGGCTCATCATGCCCTACTGTGGTGTTGATCGGGTTGAGTCGGCGTCTCCTCGGCTCTGGCAAAGGTACGGTAGGAACATCGTGCTCCTGAACGACTCGGGATGCGGGTGAATTAGGCGGGGTCGACATTTCCTGTAATGGGATGAGTGAGTGCCATGTTTGAGTGTAAGTGCTGTGTAACTAATGCATGTACGTGGTTATAGTCTAGTATGCATTTCCTAGTTCTCTATAACCAATGGCTCTGATACCAATCTGTCACACCCCTAAAATCCACCGACGGAGTCTTACCGTTAGGGGCGTGACGTAACAGGATCTCAGTCATTAGTTACGTTGAACGACTCTATATGAGTTAATAAAAACCACTAGTATTGCTCATAGTCACGATGCAACACTAGTAATGAAAATACTGATTTAATGTAAGACTTGCGGAAGCGAAAAGTTAAATAAAAAACATGCGCCAAAACAGTTGCGCCAAAATAAACAATTCAAAGATAATTAAAATAAATAATTCTTGAGTTTGCAAATGATAGACTTCGTATGCATGCATGCCTTAGCTCGTGCTTGTACCTTAATTACCTGAGAAAACATGCTAAAACGTGTCAACACTAGGTTGGTGAGTCCACAGGTTTATATGTTTGTAAAGCTTACTAGATAATACCGTATTCAATTATATCATAGGTAGCTAACCTAGTACATGTTACTAAAGCGTTTCGACACCGAAGCTGACTGTCTGTATGTTTGAACTGCCTTCCACCATGACTATTACAATCAATGGTAAACGTTTAGGTAAATGTTACACCCGTTCGACTACCTGTCGTGTTAGCGCGACTAACGCGGGTGGGGCTTGTCAGTGCCCAGTAGTACTACTCAAGATTTCCTCGCTAACCCATATACTAACGGTTCGATAAGTAAGGACTTTCGTGATATGTTTGCGCTTAGTACACAAGTGATATAAAAGAAATGTAATATCTAAATGTTCATACCCATGTTTTCTCCCCCAAGTTTAAAACGTAAGAAAAGGGGCCGTGAAACTCACCTTAGAGTATGTGCGTAAGAAAGCGAATCTAAAATGTTTGACGACTAACTGCCACCTATAAACACCGGTTTATAAGTGTATGTTCGTGCAAGTTGATACAAACCCTAAGTATCCAAACAATCCCATTGTTTTAAGGGTTTAGAAAGTTTGTAAGTTTGACTCATGTTTGACCAAGTTTGACCCGACGACCCGTTGGTGACCCGTTTAAATGATTTAATGTTTGTTCAGTACAATACTTCTATATTATACACAAATGATCATGCTGTAACACTTAGCAACAAATCCTTATTGTTCTAATCAAACAAGCAAAGTTTCCAAAAATAGAAAGTTTCAAAAAATAGCAAGTTTCTATAAATAGCAGGTTTCTATAAATAGCAGGTTTCCAAAAATAGCAGGTTTGTTCGGGACTCATGTTTCCTGGAAACTATGATCATTGATATATTTGTAGTATTACTCTAACATGTTCTAGTTCATCATATCACATAACAATTGCATAGAACTAAACATGTACGTCACAATTCCAAGTAAAGTTTCCATCTTTAGTAACCTACGACTAGCATGCGTGATTTCAAACACCTAACACGTTACAACAGGTTATTATGTCCTATCTATCATGTACCAATCATCAACTATATCAAGCATGTCTAAATAACAAGTGTTAACCATTTTTAACAATTAAAGTTTCCTTATTTGGAAAGTTTGTAAAACCGGGTTATGTATTCAAAATCTGATTTCGCAATTCATCTAACCATGTATCAACTAGCTCATAACCATCATCACATCATCCTAACCATGTCTAGCATGCAAGTTAGAAAACCTAAAAAGTTTTCTTTTTTAGTAACTTGTCCATTACACGCTCAAATCCCAAAATTAACACATCAAATCGAATCTAAATCTTTCAACTAATATAATTACAACTATACAAATCATAATCCACGTCTAGCATGCGATTCCTATCCTTCACATAATCAAAAAGTTCCAATATTTAACACGTTACCAATCACATGGATCTAGGGTTTTGCAATTAACCATAAAATCATCAAATACGTGTAAAACAATAACAAAGTTAACATTTTTATTATAAAATTTCATGTTTGGATGAACTAGGGTTTGATCTAAAATTTAGGGATCAAAAAGTGACGGAATTGAACGAAACGACTTACGTAGAAACGTTAGGAATGTCGAGAGGAGTCCAAATACGTGTTCAATTGCGAGATCGGAGATCGAACGATGGTCCTTTTGTTGCCTTGAAGTTTCGGTCGAGTGGGGTGAGGGTGAGAGGAGGTCGACGGTTTCTAGGGGTGGTGGTTAGGGTTTATGTTTTTTTTTTTTTTTTATAAAAACTTATCCTTATCTAATGGTTAATGGGTTTTAAGATGGGCTTTTAGCTTAATTAAAGCCCATAGGCTCTAATTAATTAAATAATAACTATTTAATAATTAAAATCTTCGATTTATATTTTTATAAAAACTCCAACTTTTATAAAAATATTGTATGCGGTTAATATTCGATAAACACATACGAAAACAGTAATATTCACATAATTCACGTAATCACATAAGATTATATAAAACTCGCAATTTATATAAAATATAAATTATTAATGTTCGTAATATTAATGTTCAACTAATCACCAACGTTCCGGGTTAGACTCGAGTGCGATCCGATGTGTGCGATTAAATGCAATGTACGTGCAACTAACTGAGTTAATGGAGTTTGAAATGAATAATGTTTGAACTAACGAGGTTTGAGTTAACGGAGTTAACCTGAAAATGCCGGATGTCACAAATTCACACTAGTTACTATCTTTCGTGACAACCGTCCCCGGATCTACGCAATGCTCATGACGACCATCCATGAAACGTACGTACTTGCCCTTATCATGACAACCGTCCATGATGTAAGCATAACACACCAAGGGTCACATTAACCTTATGAGTAACCGTCGTTACCCTTACGCATAAAGCAATTGTACAACTGTTAGTGAACCACAAAGGCTCTTATTAAGGGGGGGAACGCCCGTAACTGTCATGGCACATGTTCCCGTAGAAACCTGTTCCCTTCCCTATCCCAGATTTAGACAATGTAATGAACTCTTAAAACATTTACCTTCTTAGTTTATTTAAAACATTCTTTAAACACACGTTTTTCCTCTTTTCAAACCTTACCTTAAAACCATTCTTTTCTTTGTTTACACACATTTTTAGTAAAATGCATACCTTACATTTACCAACACACAATTATGGTAAATACATCACACGCTTTTGTTTATTAAACACATATTTATAATAAACACACACGCAGTATGCACACCACCTTAAAAGCAGGCTAAGAAAGGGGTCTAGAACTCACATGTGAAACTAGCTCAGAGATACTATCAACGGTCCTCTTATGTCACTCACCGATCTGGATCAATAACTCATTAATTCTATACTTTCTAATATTACAGGCGAAACTAGATCTATTTCGTTTTCCTGAGTTCAAAGCGAAGCTAGGCAGTTTCGCTCCTTTTGCCTAGGCGGCACTAGGTTAATTTTAACAAAAACTTAGATCTAGTAAAAATGCTTACCTCAAAACGACCCACTTCTCCAGCAAATCTTCACCGAGCAGTGGAGATAGACGTAGGATCGATCTTTAGCCAAAACCGTCATTTTCTCTCTCTATAACTTGGGTGGAGCTTGTTTGTGAAATGTGGCTGATCTTTGGCAAGGGTCTAGGGCTTAAGCCTTTCCCCTTTCTCGGCCCAATTCTCGGCCCATCTCTCGACCCAACGAGCGCCCACCCTTTTTTATTCCATTTCGTTCGAATTCGTCAGGTACCCATTGTTATTTTCATGATGTTACACTTATCCCAAATTCAATGTTACTATTGTCAAAGATATGGGGACAATAGTAAGATGTGAAGAAAAAGGATTTCATACTAAAAGAAAGGAGCAAACTTCGTGCATGAATGTGAAAACAAAGAATATGATGTTATGTTTATGACCTATGACAAGCAAGAAAAATAGCAGATCAAGGCCGGCCCAATAGGCTTGATGGGCCAAGCTAGGGCTTAGGAGCATAAAAAAAATATGGTCAAATAACTCTTATAGTGGGAAAATGATCTATGAATGGAACATAGACGGTCAGTCAGAAGGACAGATTTATAATACTGTCCATAGGATCCTTATGTATAGCACAGTTTGCAAGAATAATAATAACTCAGTAAAAACCATAGCTAATATGATAATATCAGGTTTTACTGGCGAGTTAAAAGGATGGTGGGACAATTATTTATCCCAAACTGATAAGGATAAAATCCTTAATAGCGTCAAACAAGAAGAAGGCGCTAGTAGCAGCAATACTGAAAGTAATGCTGTCTATATCCTAATAGTGAATATTATAGAACACTTTACTGGAAGTTGGTCTGAAGATTCTGAAAATATTAGAACTCTTCTCCAGAATTTAAGATGTAGAACTCTGACATCTTTTAGATGGTACAAAAATACTTTCTTATGTAGAGTTATGGAACTCCCGGAGGCTAATAGTCCTCATTGGAAATCAAAATTCATAGATGGTCTTCCTTACTTATTTGCAGAAAGAATTAGAAACAAATTAAGAATAGAAGGAGTCATAAATTATGACAGTTACACCTATGGTAAGCTAATAGGTACCTGTGTCCAAGAAGGCATAGGCCTTTGTAATGAAATAAAACTTAATCAGCAGATTAAAAAACATTCTCTAAATGAGAAAAAACAATTAGGAGATTTCTGTGATCAATTTGGCATAGAAAGTAAAAATGACAAATTTATTGAAAATAAAAGAGATGTCTCTTCCCCTTCTAAGAAACATTATAAAAGAAGGAGAAAATTTAAAGAAAATAATTATAGAGACACTTATTATAAAAGAAAGAGGTATAAGGAGAGAAAAGAACCTCCTTCTGATAATTTTAAGAAATTCTTAAAATGCAAAAAATGTGGCAAGATTGGTCATAAAGCAAAAACATGTTGGGTTAGAAAGAAACTTAATAAGTTAGAAGATAAAGAGTTAAAAGACAGAATTAATGAAGTCTTACTAAGTAATAACTTAGAGGAAACTAATTCTGAGTATTCTTCCTCAGAAGATGACAATCTAAATATTTTAGATTATGATAGCCTTAGTTCCTTAGATAGAGATGAACATCAGTGTCTGGCTAATTGCAATAATGAATGCTAGAAAAACCCTTCAGAAATTTCTGAAAAAGAACTTTATCAAATTATTTCTCAGTTCCAAAATATGGAAATCAATGTTTTAAGTAATGTAATTTTGAATCTTTTAAAAGTAATAAGTGATCCCCAATTAAAAGAAAAATTAATTTCTGAATATTTGAACAATCAAAGATCAGAGGAAGCTTCTTCCTCAAACGATCCTCAGAAAAATCTAGAACCCTTCTCTCTTGCTGAGTTGAAAAAACAGCTTGCTCAAAGCTAAAAAATTTCTAGACCTGTTAATGTACCGGATTTAAAGAAAGAAATTGACAATCTGAAGACTGATATTAAGATCCTTCATAAGGATAATAGAAATCTTGAAGAAAGGCTCATAAGGCTTGAAACCTTCCAAGAAAGAAATACTGAAAATAATTCAGGAATACTTTTAGAAAGTATTATAGATTTTATAACCACTCAGAAGTGGAATATAAAAGTAAAAATTCTTATTGAAGAAAATTTCTTCATTACAGTTTCTGCTTTAGTTGATAGTGGGGCTGATCTTAATTGTATTCAAGAAGGAATTATTCCTACTACATACTTTCATAAAACCTCCCATAACTTAAGTTCTACCGGAGGAGAAAAATTAAAAATAGAATACAAATTACCACAAGTTTACGTATGCCAAAATGAAACCTGTATTCCTACTATTTTTGTTCTAGTTAAGAATTTAACTAGCCAAGTTATTCTTGGAACCCCTTTTCTAAATAAAATCTTCCCTTTAAAATAGGTTGATAATAAAGGAATAACTGGATCTTTCCAGAATAAAGAAATATATTTTCCTTTCATTTCAAATCCTTTTTCAAGAACTTTAAATAGCGTAAAAGATTCCCTTTTACAAGCTAAGATAAATCAAATTGATTTCTTACAAAAAGAAATATTTTCTTTAAACATTTAAGAAAGGATTAATAATCCTAAACTACAAACAAAAAATAAAAATGGTTTATAATCAATTCATTCTTCAAATTTGTAATGATCATCCAAATGCTTTTTGGGATAGGAAAAAACATATTGTTTCTCTTCCTTATGAAGATGATTTTACTGATAATAAAATCAACACTAAGGCTAAACCTTGCCAGATGAATTCCGATTATACGGATTTATGTAAAGAAGAGATTAAATCTCTTCTTGATAAAAACATAATCAGGAGATCAAAATCCCCTTGGTCATGTACTGCTTTTTATGTAAACATTCTGAAAAGTAAAGAGGAACTCCTAGACTTGTTATAAATTACAAACCTCTAAATAAAGTTTTAAAATGGATTAGGTATCTTATACCTAATAAAAAAGACATACTTGATAAATTATATAATACTATAATATTCTTAAAATTTGATTTAAAATCTGGGTATTGGCAAATTCAGATTAGAGAAGAAGACATATATAAAATTGCTTTTACTGTCCCTACGGGCCATTATGAATGGAACATAATGTCTTTCGGGTTAAAAAATGCCCCTTCAGAATTCCAAAATATTATGAATGATATTTTCATCCCTTACATTGAATTCATAATTGTCTACATTAATGACATCTTAGTTTTCTCAAAAGATATTGAAACCCATTTCAAGCATCAATATCTTGATATATTTAAAAATAAAATAATAAAAAATGGTCTAGTTATTTCCAGACCAAAGATGCTACTTTTTCAAACTAAGATAAGATTCTTAGGTCATAATATTGAAACAGGAAATATTATTTCTATTAATAGAAGCATTGAATTTGGGTCCAAATTTCCAGATGAAATTTATGACAAAACTCAACTTCAAAGATTCTTAGGAAGCCTAAATTATATTCTTTCTTATTATAAAAACCTTGCAGAAGATACTGCTATCTTATATGATAGGCTAAAAAAGAATCCAAAACCTTAGTTAGAACTTCATACTAAGGTTATTCAAAAGATTAAACAAAAGGTTAAAAACCTCCCTTGCTTAATGATAGCAAATCCCGAGTGGGAAAAAATTATTGAAACTGATGCATCGGATATAGGCTATGGAGGAATTCTAAAACAAGTTTCTCCAATAAATAAACAGGAAAGCCTTGTTAGATTCCATTCAGGTAAATGGAACACTAGTCAAAAAAATTATGTCACTATTGCAAAAGAAATCTTAGCAATAGTAAAACGTGTTTTAAAATTCCAAGACGATTTGTATAATCAAACGTTTATAATAAAAACGGATTACCAAGCAGCAAAATTCATGTTTAACAAAGATTTTAAATATGATGTTTCAAAACAAATGTTTGCCAGATGGCAATCACATTTAGCCCCTTTTGACTTTACAATTATTTATAAAAAGAGCAGTGACAATAGTCTCCTTGATTTTCTTACCAGAGAATATTTGAACTAATGTCTCATTCAAAAGGCCCATTAAAGAAAGCTCTCCTTGAAATTCAAGAAGACATTGAATGGCGTACTCTTCAACTAATACGAGAAGAAGATCATCTAAATCGGATTCAAGAAAATTATTCATTTTTAACTTCTAGAACCAAAATTAGCATGATTCATAATACTAAAATAAGAATTTCTTATTTTAAAGAAAAAATATGTTCTTTAAATCAGAAAAAGATAATTATATCATGTGGATAACTTTTTCAGACATGATTCCTTAGGAGCAAGGAAAAAGAGGCAGAGGAAGATCTTCTTCCCACAGAGGAAGAGGAGGATACAATCCACATCCAAGGGTTATATCCCAAATTAGAAATCAAAGGCTTATAGACGAAAACATTGCTTCATCATCTGGTTCTTCAAAATCAGAAGACATCCTTTATAAGGAATTTTTGGCTTATAAAGCCTCTCAGGAAAAGTCTAATAAAGACTCATCATCAGCATCATATGCAAAAACTGTTTCAAATGAAGCAGAATATGATATCTCTAATTGGGCAAAAAACCCAGAAAAAGAAGTAATACTTCTTTTAGAGAAAAAAAGATGTTAAATGGAAAAATGGTCCATGGCTGTTAATAAACAGATACATGGACACAGGATTCTATCCTACTGAGGCTTATAAGCCCAGATATTTCTATGAGCAAATTCTTAAGAAAGAAAATTGCGAAATAGAACATTATCATGTTGGTCAGCCTGACGTTTATAACTTCAGCAAGATCATAGTTAAACATATCATATCTGTAGAGACCTTGGGAACTTCTCCATTAAAGGAAAGGGAATTAATACATCCCCAAACAAAGGTTCCAATAAAGTATAATTACTGGGACTACAAAAATGCTTTTTATAAAACATTTTTATATGAAAACCCCAAGCAGAAACATTCCTGGTTTATAAAAATCTGTTCTCATATCTACGGACAGGATATTCCGGTCTGGTTCTACAACTGGTGGCAATCTTTTGGTCCTTCAGTTAATATTCTCCCAGATCTATTCAAAACCCTTTATAAACAATGGGCAGAAGTATCTCCAGCCCTCATAGAGGCCCAGCAAGAGGATAATTTTATAAAAAAATCTGCCTACTTTACATTTTATGTTCAATTCAGCATCCCATGGATCTGGAAATGGACTCCTGAGGTTGACTTTGACAACCATAATATTCTATGTATCCAAAGAGTCTTCTATACCAAGTTCTGAAAGAAAATGACTCTTACAAATATTGATGGCATCATAGAAAGCCATGACACCATAAAAAAGATTGAGAAAACAATTGAAGATTATAAAAAACAAATAAACAGTTTTCCCTAGAAAAAGGTTCCTAGTCCTTTTAAACACATTATAAGAAAAATTCAAACACTTAAAGGTACTGATCAAATCAGTAACAAAGAGATTATGGACTTCTATCTTTCTGAAATGAAGAAGGATATGATGAAGAATTTTAGAAAAGAAGGAGCATCTCATTCAACAATGTGTACTTCCTCACAGGCTGAAGAAGATGAAGATAATCTTACAGAAGAAGCTCAGACCAATGATGATGATCCAACAGATGAAGAATATATAAATAATATTCTTATATAATTCAAACAGAAATTTCAGCTAGAAGAATCTTCGGCAAAACAAAAATCCAAGAAGCAATAGGTCTCACAAGCATGTGAAGAAAGACTCCAATAATTAATGGAGTGGCCGACAAAAATATGCTCTCTGGCTTCATAATTTCCAGAAACTATTCCCTTTATAAAAATATAGCAAAATAATTGTTGGTTACTATTTTCTTTTTGACAATTTTGTCTTGTAGGTCCCATGAAGGGATCATGGTTTGTTTGTCTTTTCTTTTTCCCCATCTATATAAGGGGACTCTTGTTTTTGTAAAAGGAATGGGAGAAAAACTCCACTACTCTCTCTCTCTCTTGTATACAACTCTTAATAATAATATTTGAAGTTTTAAAGTTTAAAGTCTGGTATTCAGAAAAGGATACTCTAGTAAAAATTTATAGTTTATTTAAAATTTTATTTTATGATTGTCTCCTTCAGAGGCTAAGTTCTTAAGTGTTGATATGCGATGATAACTAGAACAAGTATGTAAAAAAAAAAGTATAAAATTGAAAATATTTTCTGAAAAAGAATATAGACAGGTTAAGAACATAATATAATAATAAGGTGGTGGTTGAAATTCTTGGGGACCTTGTAGCTGTGAATGCCATGATGTGCGAAAAGGCTTTTTATGGTCTGATCTTTACTAACCCCATCTTAAAATTTCATACTGTTTTTGTAATAATTTCCTTTGGTCTATATTTCGTATCACAAGAGCTTGAAGTATTTCTTTAAGCAGAAAGACTTGAACATGCGACAGAGACGGTTGTTGGAACTATTAAAGAATTATGACTGTGAAATCATGTACCACCCGGGAAAGACGAATGTGGTTGCCGATGCCCTAAGCCGAAAGGATAGTCAAACTCCTATTAGGGTGAAAGTATATCAGTTGGTGGTGACACCAAATTTTATGACAGAGTTAGAAAGAACACAGACAGAGGCACTTAAGGAAGAGAACGTAAAGAAAGAACGAATGGTCGGTCAACAGGTAAAGTTAGAGACAAAGACTCATGGAGTGAGGACCATATGTGGTCATATGTCGGTACCGAAAGGCGGAGAACTTAGAGCCAAAGTACTTGACGAGGCCCATAAGTCTTGATATTCCTTCCACCCGGGAACCACAAAGATGTATCAAGATTTGAAGAAAGAGTAATGGTGGCCTAACATGAAGAATGATGTGACATAATACGTGAGTAAGTGTCTGACTTGCTCACAGGTTAAGGCCGAACATCAGAAGCCATACGAGAAGATCCAACCTCTAGATATACATGAATGGAAATATGAGCGTATTATCATGGACTTCATTACAAAGTTGCCTCGCACAGCTAAGGGCCATGATACGATTTGGGTAATAGTGGATCACTTGACAAAGAGTGCACACTTTTTGTCGATCCGAGAAGCTGGCAGAATTATTCATCAGTGAGATAGTCGCTCGATATGGTGTACCACTGTCGAATGTATGTGACCGGGACACATGATTCACATTGAGGTCCTGAAAAAGATTTCATGAGGAAATGGGTACGAGATTGGATATCAGCACGGCTTATCACCTACAGATGGAGGATATGATCCGCGCTTGCATTATAGACTTTGGTGGCAGTTGGGATAGTCAACTACCTCTGGTAGGATTCTGCTACAACAATAGCTACCACGCCACTATTGGTGTGCCGCCTTACGAAATGTTGTACGGTAGAAGATGCCGAACCCCGGTATGCTGGGGTGAGATAGGTCAGAAAGATCTGGGAAGCTTAGAGGTAGTCACAACGACCTCTGAAAAGTCTGACCAGAATAAAAGCCGAATGAAAGCAGCGCAAGATCGTCAGAAGTTTTTCACGGAGAAGAGGCGGAGACCCATTGAGTTCAATGTCGGGGATCAGGTATTGTTGAAAGTATTCCCCTAGAAAGGGATTATACGGTTGAGGAAAAGAGGGAAATTAATTCTGAGGTTTGTCAGACCTTTCAAGATAATGGCACAGGTTGGTGAAATTGCTTATTGACTAGAGTTGCCTGATGAATTAAGTGGGATCCACCCTACTTTCCACGTGTCACACTTGCGCAAGTGTCTAGCCGACGAATCGGCACATGTGCCCCTCAATTATATCGAGGTAGACAATAGCCTAAATTATGTTGAAGAACACGTGGCCATACTAGACAGGAAAGAGAAGCAGTTGCGAAATAAAGTAATACGATTAGTCAAAGTACAATGGATGCATCATAAAGGGTCGGAAGCTACTTGGGAAACCGAGGCGGAAATGAAGGAGTCGTATCCTTATCTGTTTGAGTTGTGACAGGTTTCGAGGACGAAACCATTCGTAAGAAGGGTACACTTGTAACATACCGAAATTTATGACAAAGTATATAAAACGATTTACGGGAAAGAGAAATAAATGAAATGAATAAAAGCATATCGGGATTAAGCGGGTACGGGCCTTGGACCGGGCAAAGGAATCGCAAGGGAGGGGGAGTAAAACCCTAGTCATCCTCTACACTCCATCATTAATAATATTCATCATTTAACCTAGAGAGAGTAGAGAGAGAAAGCTCGAAACCACACCCGAGACCTTCATACTCGACCTGAGATCGTTTCTAGACATTACAGAAGGCTGGATAAGAAAGGATCACACGTAAATAGGTAAGAAATATTCCCAGATTCGATTTATGGATTGAAAATGGGTTTTAGGGTTTTAAGGTGGCTTTTATAAAAAGACGGGATTTTTACATAAGAATTAGCCTAAAAAGTATATATCTAGCTTCATGGAAGCTAGATATGAGTTTTGGACTTAATCTTGGATCAAAAACGAAGAATTTGGCAAAGAACATTTGAATCGTCCGAAAACTAGATGAATGGTCCAAAAACGATGACCCGACCGAAAAGTATTTCGGACGAAATAGTTTTCGGACATAATGTTTTCGAATGAAATAGCTTTCGGACTGAACGTTTCGAACGAGATGGTTTTCGGTCGAAAGAGATTTCGGTCGAAAAAGGATTTCAAACAATGAGTTTTCGGAAGGAAATGTCTTAGTTATAGCTGTGTATTGATATGTCTCGTTTGTGCCTTATGGACAGATCGAATATCATCACACCCAGCTAGAAGTTCCTATTGTTGAGTGAGATAATTCTGTAAAACTAAAGTGAGTTCTTATTACCCTTTGTCCCTAACGGTTTTAGGCTGGCATGCATACTGATAGAAAGATTTGAAAGGCAAAGAATAGTTTTATAAATATGTTATTTTTATAAAGTGAAAGAGAAAGTTATAGTTTTTATGAAAATGTTATTTTTATAAAGTGAAAGGGAAAGTGTTAAAGAGTATAGTACTATCTTTGAAATATATTTCAAAGAAATTAAAGAGTTAAAACAAAGAAGGTAACGAAGCTGCACTTCGGTGTTGTTTGACAGTGACAGTGACAAATGCCATATTATATGCTTATGTGTTAATATGTGTTATGTGTTTCAATTGCATTATATTATGTGATGTAGTGTAATTGCATAGTAGAAAGTCCTGCAGACAAGCAAAGTAGAAATCTCACCCCGAGGTGTGAGCAAGCAAAGTTGAAAGTCTCACCCTGAGATGTGAGCAAGCAAAGGAGTCTTACCCTGGGGTGTAAGCGAGAAAGTCTCACCCTGAGTTGTGGGCACAACAAAGTAAAAGTATTATCCTGAGGTGTAAGCAAGAAAAGGGACCTTGTCCTCGGACATTGATCCATATGTGATAGTTAAAGTATGTTATAGTCACTTGTCATGTACGAGTGAAAAGTAAAGTTTGAAAGAGTAAAGAAGGACACCTTAACCGGTTCTCTCAAAAATAAAGTTTTAATGAAAGATAGAAACGGAACGATTTTATAATTTGTAACGTTGTAAAGTTTTAAAGTAAAGGCAAAGACAAAGTTGTTTTAAAGTAAAGAAAGAAGACTTATTTTATTTTATTAAACTAGCTTTGAGAAGAAAGTTTACTGTTTAAAGTAAAGATAGAACTCACTAGCATTAGTTGACTTTTAGTATGCATGACATGTAGTAAAGATAAAGCAAAGATAAAGTAAAGGAGCCGTGAGGGCCTGATAGCATGGACGTTGGGTTGTTATGATGAAGACTGACTTTCCTTTTCCCGATAGTTATGTTTTGAACAATGTTAGATGTTATTGGATTATAAATGTTTTGAATTAAATACTTCCGATGTAATATATTCTGATTTCATGTTTAAGAACTATGTTTGTTACCTTTTGTACCAACTATGAGATGTACCTGGTTTATGACGTTTTAGACTTGTCGGTATTATTGTTGTTGTTGGCATTGCCGGTATTGGTGTTGGTGCTATTGTTGGCGTTGTCGGTGTTGTTGCGGTTGATGTTACGACGAGGAGGCATTCTATAAAAAGAGAATGATACAAAAGTGTTGTGAGAATTAAAAAAAAATCTGTTGAAATTTAGGATAGGAGGAATAATAACACATTTATTTCATAGTTCGGATTGTTTTCAAGTAATCACATTTCTACTTGAACACAATGACATATTAAGGTTAATTAGACTCATATAATTTTCAAGGAGACGTGCTTTAGCATATAGGTAAACACTCATCCCGGGAATTCCCAGGAAAGCATACGGATCCCTCGGTTGATTGAGATTTATATGAAATGCTTTCCTAGACAGAAAACCCAGAATACAGGTGTCACCCTTCCAGATTGCACATGTCCTTTAATAATTAACAGAGTCTAAAACCTTAACGGGTATATAAAAATATTTTTGATAGACTAATGTCTACGAGTATGAGTTTTTCCACAAGTTATGGCGATGATGACATAGAAGCAGTTAAGGAGGATATGCGGCTTAAGGTACGGGTATGGATACGATTTATTTAATTTATTATTTACGTATGCTTATTAAGTCATGTAGTCTAAACAATTTTAGTATCAAATAACTAACACATAAAGCATGTGACATATAGCAAATAGCACGTATCACATAAAACATGTAGCATGGCATTGTTGGGTGTCCTAAAGTTATAGTCTAGGTCAATGGTGTCTAATAACCTAATTCCCTATAACCAAGGCTCTGATACCAATCTGTCACACCCCAACCGACGGCGGAAACGTCGGGGCGTGAAGCGTGCAGACTGTTCATAGCTCATGGTTTGCTAAGGTTGAAGTGATTAAACATGCAGTTTTCATTGAAATCAAACAACAATCCAACAAGTACACGAAACATAACAAAATACATAACAATGTTTATTTTAGAGCCTTTTTAACTAGGTCCTCAAACTAGGTGGAGGCAACTTGTAATCATCTCAATTGTTAGCACCTGAAACATGATTTAAAAACAAGGGTCAACTAAAAAGTTGGTGAGCATACATAAGTTTTGACACACAAATAAGAGTTCAAAAATGTTTATACAATTCCCTGATTCGCATGGTATATAAGACAAATATGGAGAATCTATAGTTATACTAGGTGCACAATCAAACCTTGTGACTGAGGCATAACACGCAGGTACCCTAATGTAAAGTCGGTAACAAACACCCTACCCGGGTGGGTTTGTCAGACTCAATAGTACTATCCTTGTTTACCGTTGGCTTGTACAGAGTTAATGATTGCACGAGTTGCGTCATGTATGTATAGTAATAACTCATAGCATTCAAGCATATTGCACAAATAATTCATGTAATCAAGTAAGAATTGTACTATGAAAGAGTTGCAATTTGTTTAATGTAAATCATGTCCACCCCAAAGGTGAAAAAGAGTAAAAGTGGGGTTATGTAGACTCACATGTGTTGGAGAGTGTAGATTGCACAACCAAGTAAATGTTAAGTGTTTGTGGGTCACGGAGCTTGACCTATCGAGTAAATGTATGACGTGTATTAATGCGGTGTATAAGGTTTAAAGTGACTATAGTGTTTCAGTGTATTGCAAGCGTAAGGATTTGCACTAATGAATTGTATCGTTTAGTTATGTATTTAAAATATAAGGTAGTGTGGTATATATATTTAATTGAATGTAATATAAACAGACGAATTCGTTTTATCTACTTATTTTAGAAAACGTCACAAAATATAAAGTAGTTTATATTTATATAAGTTTTATTTGATGTAACTAGGATTTATACAATTGGTTTATAAAAGTCTTTTTCATAATAAAGTGTTTTATAAAATCTTGTTATAACTTTTTATAATTTTAGAAATTTTAAATGAAAATGTATTTTCAAATGGTAAGAATCGGTTTAAAACAATTTAATCGATGAAAATAATTGTTGTGCTTAATAATGGTGAGATTCTGTTTAAACAGTTAAGTTTATAACATAAGTTTTATAAAAATCATCAAATCTGAGAAACTGTAAAGATTCAGTTCTGACTGAGCACGACCGTGCTCATCAACGGCACGACCGCGCTCGCCTCCGGGCGTGACCGTGGTGGTCTGGAGCGCGCCCGTGGTCGAGTCAGAAGGCTACAGAGGTTCTGGTCATGGAGCACGACCGTGCTCGTGTCCGGCACGACCGCGTCTAGTGTTTGTTTTTGGTCAAGACTTGTTTGCTCGGTAAGCACGACCGGGCCTTACTCGGACCACGACTGTGCTTGGTTGGGCACGACCGCGCTCAGTGATGAGCGCGACCGTGTCGGGTCTTTTCCAGACTCAATTCGCTCGATTCTTATATTAAACACTTCTGGATTCTTAGGGATTTCGTTAGTGGATGATTGCGAAGCTATCTATAAGGTTTAATTGGATTTATTTCGTGTTTAAGTGGTAGTTCGACTAAAAGTGTAGTTTCGTTTTCTAGTTCAAAAATCTGGCCGATTTGAGTGTTTCTACTACGAATTGGCATAGGGCTTTCGTAGTAGGGGGTGATACGAAGCTAGTGGTGCATTACTTACTTGTTATAATAGGGCAATTTAATGCAGTCGGCTACGGGTCGACGGCTTTGCTTCTCGGCGATCAATCGGACGACAGAGGTTGTATGAGTGTCGAGTGAGAGTTCTGGGTGATTGTGTGGATGCATATGAGGGTGTAGGAAGCGTGCAACTGGCTCTATATCGACGAATTCGCGAGTCATGATTGTGGTGGGTATGGGATTAAACAAATCTGTAAATTGGAGTGTAATTGATGCGTGTTGCAGGTTGTATTCAGTCAAGTATGGTCTGACGCGCGAAAACCGGCTTTGACCATTCATTAAATTTTGCGAAATCGTCGAGTATGGCTGTGATCTGACTTCTGCAGAGTCACGTGGTTTCAGCAGCGCGACCGTGTCTGTATTAGGCACGACCGTGCTTAGGTCTTCAGGCGCGACCGTGCCTAGTCCTAGGCGCGACCGTGCTTGCCTAGTTTTGTAGTTTTTGAGTTTTGTCAGTTTTGGTCCTCGAGGTTTGTGAGATGATGGCGTTTTCAGTTGTTATTGTAACATAATGTATTGTATTTGTAATTGCATTACAGTTGTTGCACACGAATTGAAATTGAAATACTCGTTTATTGCATCGAAACGTTTACATGGTAAAAAAAAAAACAGAAATGTTACAGTCTCCCCATGTTGAGGGGATTTCGTACCGAAATTCAACTAGTTGAGGTTGCAGAATTGGTGAATAGGTGAGGATACTTGAGTTTCATTTGGTCTTCACGTTCCCATGTAAACTCAGGACCACGTTTAGAATCCCAACGGACTTTGACTATAGGAATGCGGTTGCGTTTGAGTTGCTTGATCTCACGGTCCATGATTTCCACCGGTTTCTCGACAAAGTGCATCGTTTCATCAATGCGCACGTCGTCAAGAGGTATGTGGAGGTTCTCATCAGCAAGACATTTCTTTAGGTTGGACACGTGGAAGGTTGGATGAACATTGTTGAGTGCTGGAGGTAGCTCAAGTTTGTAAGCCACTTTCCCGATTCTTTCAAGGATCTTGAACGGGCCTACGTAACGAGGTGCTAGCTTGCCTTTCTTTCCAAAGCGGATCACACCCTTCCAAGGGGATACTTTGAGAAGCACAAGGTCGCCCACTTGGAATTCCAAGGGTTTTCGTCGCTTGTCGGCATAGCTCTTTTGTCGACTTCTCGCTACTCGGATGTTGTCACGGATTTGAAGGATTTTGTCGGATGTTTCCTGAATTAACTCGGGACCGGTGATTTGTGCTTCACCAATCTCGTTCCAATAGATGGGAGAACGGCATTTGCGACCATAAAGAGCTTCGAATGGAGCCATGTTGATGCTGGTGTGGTAGATGTTATTGTAGGAGAATTCAATAAGTGTCAAGTGTGAATCCCAATTGCCACCAAAGTCTATGGAACAGGCTCTCAGCATGTCTTCGAGGGTTTGGATTGTCCGTTCAGTCTGACCATCAGTTTGGGGATGGTAGGCTGTGCTTAAATCCAATCGTGTGCCAAGTGCCTTTTGCAGAGATTGCCAAAATCTGGAAGTGAAACGAGCATCTCTGTCGGGGATTATGTTCAAAGGTATACCATGTCGACTCACAATTTCGTTAATATAGATTCGGGCCAATTTCTCAACCCGATAGTCTTCACGGATGGGCAGGAAGTGTGCGGACTTTGTGAGACGGTCGATGATTACCCAAATGCTATCATAGCCGTTTGAAGTACGGGGGAGTTTAGTAATGAAGTCCATGGCTAGATTTTCCCATTTCCACACGGGGATTTTCGGTTGTTCAAGTAAACCGGAAGGACGTTGATGTTTGGCTTTGACTTTAGAGCAGGTTAGACATTTTGCAACATAGAGTGCAATGTCTTTCTTCATACCAGGCCACCAATATTGTGGTCGAAGATTGTGATACATTTTATCCGCACCGGGATGAATAGAATACCGAGACTTGTGTGCTTCAGTCATGAGGAATTCCCGGAGGTCATTGCGATTGGGAACCCAAATACGATCCAAGAAATAAAGCAAGCCATTGCTTTTAGTCTCTAGTTGGAATTCAGCACCACACGACATTTCCTCATACATATTGCCCTCGGTAATCGAGACGTGTTGAGCTGCTAGAATACGGGTTTGAATGTCGGAATGAATCTTGACACTTTGGAGCATGACACGTTCTTTACGGCTCAGCGCATCGGCTACTACGTTTGCCTTGTCGGGATGATAACGAATCTCGCAATCGTAATCATTGAGGAGTTCAACCCAATGTCGTTGCCTCATGTGGAGTTCTTTTTGGTTGAAGATGTGTTGGAGGCTTTTGTGGTTGGTGAATACCACACATTTCGTGCCATATAGATAATGTCTCCAAATCTTCAAGGCAAATATGACTGCACCCAACTCCAAATCGTGCGTCGTATAGTTTTTCTCGTGGATCTTGAGTTGCCTCGATGCATAAGAGATTACCTTGCCTCGTTGCATGAGAACACAACCAAGGCCTAGGTTAGAGGCATCACAGTAGACGACTAGATCATCGTTTCCTTCGGGAAGAGTCAGAATAGGAGCATCACATAACTTCTGTTTAAGAGTTTGGAAAGCTTCTTCTTGTTTCGGCCCCCATTCATAAGGTTTACCTTTATGAGTCAAGGCGGTGAGGGGAACAGCAATCTTGGAGAAATTGGAAATGAATCTTCGGTAATAGCCCGCTAAACCAAGAAACGAACGAACCTCGGTAGGGGTTTTAGGAGCACTCCAGTTCTTAACAGCTTCGATCTTGGCGGGGTCGACATGAATTCCCCTTTTGTTGATAACGTGACCCAAAAATTGAACCTCCTTAAGCCAAAATTCACATTTGGAGAACTTGGCGTATAATTGTTCGGTACTCAGGAGATCCAGAATCAGTCTAAGGTGCTGTTCATGTTCTTCCTCAGTCTTGGAATAGATCAAGATGTCGTCGATGAAAACGATCACGAATTTGTCAAGGTATGGTTTGCACATGCGGTTCATGAGATCCATAAAGACAGCAGGTGCATTGGTCAACCCAAAAGGCATAACCGTGAACTCGTAATGACCATATCTTGTTCGGAAGGCGGTCTTTGGAATATCTTCTTCTCGGACACGCAGTTGGTGATAACCAGATCGAAGATCAATCTTCGAGAAACAAGTAGAACCTTGGAGTTGATCGAAGAGGTCGTCAATCCTAGGTAACGGGTAGCGGTTTTTGATTGTAAGCTTGTTGAGCTCTCGATAGTAAATACACATGCGGAATGAACCATCCTTCTTTTTAACAAACAAGACCGGTGCACCCCACGGTGAATGACTTGGCCGTATGAAACCTTTGTCAGCGAGTTCTTGAAGTTGACTTGCAATTTCTTGCAATTCGGAAGGTGCAAGCCGGTAAGGAGCTTTAGCCACAGGGTTTGCTCCGGGTATGAGATCGATTCGAAACTTTACTTCCCAAACAGGTGGAAGACCGGGTAAGTCGTCGGGAAAGACTCCGGGAAACTCCCGAATGATGGGAATATCTTCTATTCTTCTCTCCTTGTCTTCTTTTTGAATCACATGAGCTAGGAAAACCATGCACTTCTTTCGAATGTATTTCTGGGCAGTTATGCATGACATCAGTTTGAGTCCTTTGCAAGGTTTCTCGCCAAAGACTTTCAATATGTCTCCCGATGGAAGAGGTATTCGGATGTATTTTTCAAAACACATGACTTCGGCGTGGTTTTTAGACAACCAATCCATGCCGATGATGACGTCAAAACTCCCTAATGGCATTGGTATTAGGTTGACTGGAAATGTGTGACCATTGAGTTCTAGTGAGCAGTCATGGACAATGGAGTCAATTGTGATGGAATTTCCATCCGCTACTTCAACGGTGAAGGTTTTCTCTAGTTTGGATCGTGTTTTTGCAAGTAAAGGTTCAAAGTTAAGGGACACAAAACTCTTATCGGCTCCGGTATCAAATAGTATAGAAGCATATTGGTTATTCATAAGAAACGTACCGTTGACCACATGATCGCTGGCCTGAGCCTCGTTGGCGTTGATGTTGAAGGCACGCCCACGAGCTCCGCCTTGAGTATTGTTCACAAGTTTTGGACATCGGTCTCGGAAGTGGTTTGGGTCGCCACACTCGAAGCAAGCATGCCCATTACCAATAGCTGGAACTGCTGGATTAGCCCCGTTTCCCCGGTTGACTTGATTACCAGTTGGATTACTTCTGCAGGTGTTAGCTACATGCCCATATCTTCCACAGCTGGCACATAGGCGGCAGGGTACATTTGGGAAATGGTGATAATTGCAGGTGTTGCACAACGGATTGTTTCCCACATATTGTTTCTTGACTCGGTTCTGAGCCATAGGAGCAAGTTGGTTGACTGGGGCAGCCGGAGTGATCACAGCATAGTTCTTAGCTTTCCTCTTCCTCGTGTTGTGGTTCGGTTCGGCTTTGACCTCCTTGACATGAGCAGGAGGTGTTGTGGTGTCAGAAACTTTCTTGGCCCCCTTTCTGGTAAGAGTACCTGCTTTAACGTGATTATCAGTCAAAGTAGCAGCCAGACGAATAGCATCCTCCAGGCTTGCAGGATTTCTTCCCAAAACAGTGTCCTGGATTTGTCTCGGTAGGCCACCGATATATTTTTCAATACACCTAGACAAAGGTGTAACCATGTGAGGTACCAGCATGCTCAGTTCGTGAAAACGGTTGGTGTATGCTAAGCTTTCACCACTATCTTGGGTAAGATCCCAAAATTCTGCTTCCAGCTTTTTCATTTCGTTCCGAGGACAGAATTCCTCGGTCATGATCCTTTTTAGCTCATCCCATGGCAGAGCCATTGCTACTTCTACTCCCCTTGTTCTCTTCTCCCCATTCCACCTTGTTAGTGCCCGTTTTTGGAAGACACTAGTGGCATGGCGAACACGCAGATTGTCCGGACAGTCACTATTGAGGAAGGTGCCCTCAATATTTTCGAACCATTGAAGGAGTCCCGTGGCTCCTTCGGTACCATAAAATTTCAGGGGATTGCAAGAGTTGAAGTGCTTGAAGGTACATTGTGGCGGGTTGGCACCACCGCCACCACCAGTATTAGCACTACCACTGGCGTTCCCATTGTTGTTGTTATTGGCTTGAGTTAGTTGAGTTACTAGCTGAGTGAGGAGAGCAGCAAGGTCGGTATTATTGTTGTTGTTGGCATTGCCGGTATTGGTGTTGGTGCTATTGTTGGCGTTGTCGGTGTTGTTGCGGTTGATGTTACGACGAGGAGGCATTCTATAAAAAGAGAATGATACAAAAGTGTTGTGAGAATTAAAAAAAATCTGTTGAAATTTAGGATAGGAGGAATAATAACACATTTATTTCATAGTTCGGATTGTTTTCAAGTAATCACATTTCTACTTGAACACAATGACATATTAAGGTTAATTAGACTCATATAATTTTCAAGGAGACGTGCTTTAGCCTATAGGTAAACACTCATCCCGGGAATTCCCAGGAAAGCATACGGATCCCTCGGTTGATTGAGATTTATATGAAATGCTTTCCTAGACAGAAAACCCAGAATACAGGTGTCACCCTTCCAGATTGCACATGTCCTTTAATAATTAACAGAGTCTAAAACCTTAACGGGTATATAAAAATATTTTTGATAGACTAATGTCTACGAGTATGAGTTTTTCCACAAGTTATGGCGATGATGACATAGAAGCAGTTAAGGAGGATATGCGGCTTAAGGTACGGGTATGGATACGATTTATTTAATTTATTATTTACGTATGCTTATTAAGTCATGTAGTCTAAACAATTTTAGTATCAAATAACTAACACATAAAGCATGTGACATATAGCAAATAGCACGTATCACATAAAACATGTAGCATGGCATTGTTGGGTGTCCTAAAGTTATAGTCTAGGTCAATGGTGTCTAATAACCTAATTCCCTATAACCAAGGCTCTGATACCAATCTGTCACACCCCAACCGACGGCGGAAACGTCGGGGCGTGAAGCGTGCAGACTGTTCATAGCTCATGGTTTGCTAAGGTTGAAGTGATTAAACATGCAGTTTTCATTGAAATCAAACAACAATCCAACAAGTACACGAAACATAACAAAATACATAACAATGTTTATTTTAGAGCCTTTTTAACTAGGTCCTCAAACTAGGTGGAGGCAACTTGTAATCATCTCAATTGTTAGCACCTGAAACATGATTTAAAAACAAGGGTCAACTAAAAAGTTGGTGAGCATACATAAGTTTTGACACACAAATAAGAGTTCAAAAATGTTTATACAATTCCCTGATTCGCATGGTATATAAGACAAATATGGGGATTGAATCATTCGAGAACTCTTAAATATTTTGAGAACTCACGAGAACTCGTCAAAAATTCAATCAAAATCATTTTTTTTTGTTTTTAATATTTTTATTGTTAGAATACAACATAAAAAAATGAATTTATATATGTAAATTTACATGTCTTCATATAGTAAAAAAAATATACACTTGTGTAAGTGTAAATTTATATATGTAAATTTATATAATGTTACACATGTGTAAGTGTTTACCATTTACACATGTATATAAATTTTATTAATGATAATTTAGAGAGAAGGGATGAATTAATTGAATAGATAAATAATTTTTAATGTTATATTTTAATAATAAAGATAGTGAAAAAAATGGTTTTAATTGGTTTTTTGACGAGTTCTCACGAGTTTTCAAGTATTTATTAGTTCTCATTTGAACCTAACCCTATACATATATATATATATAAAGAAGGTCGAAAGGGAGCGAGACGATAAGAAACTCCCATGAACAGAACTGAAAATCCGCTGCACTAAACCGCAATTTCAAAACGACCTAACCGTAATCCTACAACTTCAAACTCTCGCATGATCTGATGATAGCATAACCATTTCTGTTGATTCTAACTATAACTCGTCTATGTAGAGCATTAGTTAAAAGAAAACTATTTTTTTCGTTTTCTATTATCCTTATCTTTAAATTCACAAAGAAGAATTCGATCCATTTACGCAACAAAGGTAAAGAAAACATTATGTTTTGATGAACTAAAATAGTCTAGCCATAAAAAACTTGATTAAAAAAATGTGTGTACCATATTTAGGAATCGTACCTAACCATTATAACACCTGGCAGTGACAATAACCTTCAGGTCCGAAACAAAAGATTTAAAATATGTATTTTTTAAGTCTTCCACTGCCGAGGTGTAGAGGGAGACACAATCGGACCCTCCGCCGTTTCTTGAGGTTCGTTCACAACTTTAGCCGTAGTATCAACAACGAAAATGAAAACTTCACATCATTTTCATAAAATCTTTCGTCCCACGTTAGTGAAGAAGATTATTTAAAAGAAAACACACAAGAAAGTGGTGTCAACTAATACATTTTGATAAAAGACTCCTAAACAAAGATTAGTAAATTTTATTACCATTTTTAAAATTAATTGGTATATATATATATATATATATATATATACACAGGGGTGGGTTCAAGAGAAAACCAAGTTAGACAAAAACCAAGAAAACCACTAAAAAATCAATTTTAACCAATAATATAATAATATTTATTTTTTATTTTATTTTATTTTTTTATAAGAGTATCAATGTAATATTACAAATTTTAACCAAAAAATCATTTAAATATTGTCTTACGTATACGTAACCAATAGTGTTACGTATACGTAAACAGAAAACAAAAAAATTACGGTTACGTATACGTAACCCATAGTATTACACATTGTTTTAGTGGTTTTCTCCTAACTTTGTGGTTTTCTCTTGATCACTCCCCTATATACATATAGGATGAAAACCCTTCTAAGTTGTGAAAACATTGAAACTCTCCAAAAAATGGGTTTTTACAAGGTTTTTTTTTTGAAAAAAATTTATATATAATTTCAAAACTTAAAAAAAAATAAAAAAAGAACCGACAGGTTTTTTTTATAAAAAATCCTAACCAATTGTTTTACATATGTAACATGTTGATGTTTTCAGGTGTTACTTAACTAACGCGATATTTTTACACAAAAAAGGGATTTTTTTCCATTTTTTTTAAAAACGGCTCAACGTTTTTTTCTATTTATTTTTTTGATGAAAACCTTATAAAAGTAGTTAGAAGGATTTCCAAAACAAAAAAAGATGTAAAAACAAGTTTTCTTGGGGAGTTTTCAATGTTTTCATATTTCAAGTGGGTTTTATATAGGGTGTGGTTTCAATAAAAAACCACTTTTTTTGTCAAAACCAAAAAACCCTGGCAAAAATCGATCAAATCATGATTTTTTTAGTTTAATTAAATTATTATAAGAATTCAACGTCACATCCTTTTTTGCATTTTTGTAAATTTATAAGTGTGAGAAAGTTTACACTGATGTAAATTTTACAACATTTATTTGTTTTTTACACTTACAACAATTTAAACTTTCTCACAATTATGAATTTGCAAAAATGCAAAAAGGGTGTGACGTTGAATTCGTGTAATAATTTTATTAAACTTAAAAAATTGATGATTTGATCGATTTTTGCCAAGGTTTTAAGGTTTTGACAATAAAAGTGGGTTTTGATTGGATGCACAGCCTATATATATGTATGTATATGGGGAATGGATCATTTGAGAACTCTTATATATTTTGAGAACTCGCGAGAAGTCATAAAAAAACCAATCAAAACCATTTTTTTTTGTTTTTACTACCTTTATTATTAAAATACAACATAAAAAATGAATTTATATATGTAAACTTACATGTATTCATTTATTAAAAAAATTTTTACGCATGTGTAAGTTTACCACTTACGCATGTGTAAGTGTTACCATTTACACATATCTATAAATTTTTTTATTAATAATTTAAAGAGAAGAGATATATTAATTGGAGAGATAAATCATGTTTTATGTTATATTTTAATAATAAAGGTAGTGAAAACAAAAAAAATGGTTTTAATTGATTTTTTGACAAGTTCTCGCGAGTTCTCAAGTATTTATGAGTTCTTATTTGAACATAATATATATATATATATATATATATATATATATAGGGGAGGGATCAAGAGAAAACCACAAATTTAGACGAAAACCTAGAAAATCACTAAAACAATGTGTAATATTATGAATTACGTATACGTAACCGCAATTTTTTTGTTTTCTGTTTACGTATACGTAACACTATGGGTTACGTATACGTAAGCCAATATTTAAATGATTTTTTGATTAAAATTTGTAATATTACATTGATACTCTTGTAAAAAAATATAAATAAAATAAAAAATAAATATTATTATATTATTGGTTAAAATTGATTTTTTTAGTGGTTTTCTCGGTTTTCGTTTAACTATTGATTTTCTCTGGAACTCATCCCTATATATATATATATATATATATATATATATAATTTGTTCTGTAAATTTACAACTTATCTTCTCCATGCAATTCATAACTTGTAAAATTATTAACAAATTTTATTTCAAATACCACTTTTGTATCAGCGGAGAAGGAAGAGAGGTGTATTTTAGGATCATATTTTAATATTTAATTTAAGCACGGTATTGTTATATTTTCAAAAAATTTTAAAGCATCATTCCTTCCGAATTGTAAAAAAAAGTTCAACCAAAGGAATAGGAATATCTGACCATTCATTAGCGATGCATCAGCCATGTACCCTAGTCGGCGCTCCCCCCACCACCACTACCTTCTCCTTCACCCTCGTCACTTGCCTCTATCACCGTTGCCACCACCCTCTGCCACCTCTCCTACCATCACGACCACCATCTCCGCCATTGTTTCCACATCCGTCTCCTCTCCTCGCCAACGGTGACGAACGGTAGGTGGGGGTGGCACCCGGTAGGCTGAGGGGGTTGTGATGGAACATGTGTCGAGGTGGAAGCGTCAGCAATGGCAGTGTTGGTGACTGGTAGATGGTTGTGGGAGTGGTGCCGAAGGCGGTGGCGGGCTAGAGGGAGAGGGAAGTAGGCAAGTGGGGGGCAACGATCATCAGTAGATGGTGGCGGCGATGATAGATTTTAATATCATAATTATTATTTTGTCACTCAAAGACATTACAAATTTAATTTCTTTTGTTAGATTCAAATTACTTTAAATTCCAAGTTGCTTAACACAAATTTCAATATTAGATTTAACTCTTTCAAATTCCAATTATTTTGAAAAGTTGTAATTCCTTTAAAAAATATCTGTTAACTCGCAACCGTAATTTTTGTAAAAAGTTATAATAAAATTGAATTCTTAGAGAAGTTGGATGAAAGAAATCAGAAATGGGATAGAGAAAATAGAGTTTGATAGAATTATAGAGAATATAGTGCTTTCTAAGATTCTTCTTCTTTTTTTTTCCTTTTTCATAAACAATATGTTAATTAGTATAGCCGACTAGACACTAAGATTTTAACCCATGTGCTACACAAAAAGTCTAAACAAATACTTTTTTTTTATTACATAAACACTATCCATTTATGATATATCAATGCGCGCATATATGTTTACCGACTTTCTCCAATAAAAAAATTATTTCAAATTTTATCAAACACTTCAATGAAAGTATTTATGAAAATATACAAGTATACAAAGTTTTATATTTACCTATTTAGGTGTTTCACATACAAAACTAGATTACTAATTTTTGCACTACATAAATATTTTGATCATTTAATTATATAAGACAAAATTGTAAGAACTTAAGTATATATATATATATATGTACGTAAAAATCAATATTAGAAATATTAACGAAATCTTTTATTAACAATTAATAGGTTAGATAATGAAAGAAACTGTTGGTGCATATTTTATTAGGTTAGTTTATGAAAGAAACTGCTGGTGCTTATTTTATTAGGTTAGTTTATGAACAATAAGGTTATTAGGTTAGTTTATGAAAGTTAGTAACATTCAATATTTTAAGTTCTTGTAATATTAACAGTAGGTTAGTTTAATCTTAGGCCCAAATTTAATATTTTTGGCCAACTTTTTTTACGCCCAAAAATTGCAAGCACAACCGAAAAAATCGAAACTCAAACCGAACACTGAAAAAACCGAAACCAAACGGTTTTAAAAAAACCAAAAACCGAACTTTTGCTTTTACCCCAAAACCAACCGACCCATGCACACACTAATCGATATGACAAATTTTCATTTTTTTCCAAGTCCCACATTGAACTTTATGCAAAGTAATAAAGTTCTAACAATGATCAAAGGATAAACACACTAGTAAAATGTGTGTTTTTTTTCTCAGTTATGAATTAAAATTTCTCATGATAATTATCAATTTTTTTGGTTTTATTCTATTAATTATCATGATAATCCATTCCAAGATATGAATTAAAATTTATCTTTAATAATTAGTTACATCTTTCATGAGAGTTTTAAGTTGATTTACAGATTACAATTTATAACAACATATGTTTAATTACTTTGATTTTGGGATGTTATGTCTATAACTATTGCTCTTAACACAGTTTATATGACAGATCTAACTGAAAATCTTATAGCAATCAAACAGTTAATATTGACGTGACTGATATATAGTTTCTTATTGTAGAATGTTATATCCCTTAACAAGCAATTGGAGTACTTTAAGGAGTACAAGATTCGTACGGAAAGGCTTGTTGGAAAAGAAGATGCTCATAAGATTGTGGAGAATGCAGTGTACATCTTGAGCATGGGTACAAATGACTTCTTACAAAATTACTACATTGATCCTACTCGATCCCACATGTTCACCATCGCCCAATACCAACGTTACTTGATCAGTTGCATGGAAACTTATGTTAAGGTAAATCATGAATCTTTTTTTTTTGGAAGTACCACACTTGGTAGAGGCTTTTGCCTCTTAAATGAGAGATCCTGGGTTCAAACTCAGGCATGACGTGAATTATTTGGTGTAATTTATAAGTAGGGGTAGAGTAGAACATTTGCTGTTTAAAAAAAAAGAGAAACTTTTTGTTAGGCTGCCCACAACGCTGAAAATTTCCATCGCCCGTGGCTGAGGTGGCTATCATCCCTCCCACATGCGGCGTTGGTCATGGCTTGCCATTCGTGTTCCATCCGTCAGTATGTGCGGCGCATGTGGCCTGCACTTTAATTCTTTTTTTGTCTCACAAATCAAATAAATAAATATTAAAAAGTAGGTTGTATGTGGTAAGGATGTGTATGATAGTGTTGAGGGTAAAAAGAATTTGTGAAAATAATGGGTGAAAATATGATGTGACATATTGACTAGGCCTGCATGTGAGAAGGATGGGGTTTAGCGTTACGGAGAGGCGTATAGATGGCTAGCTACATGTACGATAAAATTAAGTTCAAATTAATGATCTTTAATAAGTTTATTAATGGATAGGTGTAAAATGAATTAAAATTTATGATTTTTAAGATATGAGTACATGCTATTCTATGCTTACTAGTTTTCCAAAGGGTTTCTTTTAATACATAAGGGTAAAATGGGTATCTAAGTTCATGATTTTCGGACAATTGTGTTAGGTTGACGGGTTGAATCGTTGAGCGCAACACGACATGTATATTTATTTGTTTTATAGTCATCAACGTTACCTTGAAAACCGTGCAATCCAAACATGATACGTTTAACAAATTTATCTAAACGAGTCAAACAGATTGTAATCAAGTTGTAAATGTGTTAAATGGGTAAAATGGGGATCTAAGCTCATGTGTTTTCTTTTTAAAACGGGTTTATAAGTTAACCGAATTCTAATTCTTTTCATCTCGTGTTTCTTGTTATGTCGACATGAGAGAAGTAGCCAAGAATGGTAAATATAAGGGATGTGTTAAATTTTGAACTAAATTTAGCATTTTGCACAACCACAGCTACCTATCTGTACGATAAAAGTTCAAATTAATGATCTTTAATAAGTTTATTAATAATTAATGGGTAGGTGTAAAATGAACATTCAAATTTATGATTTTTAAGGTATGAACAATTACATGCTATTCTATGCTTACTAGTTTTCCACGGGGTTTCTTTTAATGCATTAGGGTAAAATGGGGATCTATGCTCATAATTTTTCAGACTTTATCACTGCTATCAATTGTGTTGGGTTGACGGGTTGAATCGTTGAGCCCGAACACGACCGGTATATTTATTTGTTTTATAAACATCAACGTTAACCTAGACATACTAAAGACCATATACAATCTGAACACTACATGTTTAACACATTTATCTAAACAAGTCAACCAGATTGACGGACTTTAATCAAGCTGTAAACGTGCTAAACGGGTTAATGGGAGTTTTTAAACGGGTAATAAGATAACATAAATCTAATTCATTTCATATCGTGTTTGTGGTTTTGTGACATGAGAGAGGTAGCCTAGAATGATAAATATAAGGTATGAGTGCTAAAATTTTGACCCAAAATTAGCATCTACACAACCCCATTACATATGACACCCTGGATACGGAAAAACCTGCCCCATGACCATCCTGCATAAAAAGATTCTCACGGGTAAAACCGTTAATTTTCTATAAATGATGCTTCAATAAATATGAGGGGGGGCAACCACAACTACGAAACTGTAACAAACGCTCCAAGTCCATTAATGAATTTGCTAAATATCGTCGGCATATTATAATAATGATTTTATTTAGTTTTCCCTTTGTAAAACAAAAGGTTGCATATTATAATAATGAATTTGCTAGACAGTATAGTCCTTCTTATAATGGAAATTACAGAAAATGCATTCACTGGGAGTGAGAAGACTGGCGGTTGTTGGGATGGAACCATTCGGGTGCATGCCATTGATAAGGACATTAAAGGATAGTGTTGAATGCGATGAAAATATGAACCAAGTGGCTCTCTCTTTCAACCTTTTATTGAAAGCGAAGGTGTCTAAGCTAGAGGTAACATTAGGGATGAGAACTGCCTTTGTCGACATTTATGGTGTCATTCAGAATATCTTGCGATACCCATCAAGATATGGTTAGTAACTATTCATCACCTCTTAAATTTTATGCAAATTTGCGTTGATTTATTTATTATCTGTTAGTGGGATAGAACTGCATGCCTATATTGGTATTCCATTCATAACTTCTTATAATAACATGTCTTGGTTTTATAAGCCCCAGAATGGAAATTTCTCATTATATCTTATTAAAATTGTCTATAGACAAAATGGTTGAAAATTTTCCATGACATCCTGGACTTACTAAGATCATGTGATATGTTATATCACGTTAGTTTTTAATTATTGTATAAAGACAAACCCAAGTCTATGCATTTGTCATTAAATTGTTGCTATAAATGAGGAAATTATTTATTTTAATATAATGAAACTATATATAATTAACTGTTAAAAGGTTTGATAAATATATATAATAAACTATAATTTATCATCATAAATTTTTTAAATTAATAATAAAATGTAAATACATTTTTTAAATTTATATAGATTATTTTTAAGTTTTGTAGAAATTTTATTAGCTACTTGTGCATGAAAATCAAAGGGCATTTGGTCTAATGGTATCCATGTGTGTTGCATGGTGTCTCATTTCCAAGAGGTTGTGTGTTCTAGTCCTGTCGTGGATAAGTGGTGTAGATTAGAAATAAATTTATAGTGTGTGTGAGTTTGCCGTTAAAAAAAAAAATTGTGCACGATAGGTTTGAACATTATGCATCCCTGCAATGAACAAGATAAGTAGATAACTAGATATATGTTCCTTCTTGAAGAGTTTTTTTGGTTGAATCGAAATTCGCAGGTTTTGCTGAAACCAAGAAAGGTTGTTGCGGATCTGGATTAACAGAATTCGGGACGTCCTTAAAAGGGTTGAATATGTGTGCAAATCACACAAAGTACATCTATTGGGATGCTGTTCATTTCACTGAAAGCATGTATTACATCATCGCAGAGAAGGCTGTGAAAACTATAATTGAAAGTCTTTAGCACCACATTTATTCTGATTCCATATATATATAGCCTGCCTCAATATGTGGTAGGGGTGTGAACTATGGTTTTAGTTATTACTCTATTGCTGTACTACTTGTTATGTTTTATTTGATTTCATTCATTTGTAAGTTTATCGCGGAAGAAGTTTCCTACTCAAGTATGAAATCATGTATTGTTAGCTTTGGTTATGATGAAATAAAATTATTTCTGTGTGATTTCTTCATGATATCTTGTACTTATTAGAACAGGATGTGTGTTTTTCCTGCTATATAAGTTTAGGGTTATATTTGCTCAAAGGAGTGCTTTGCTTGGACAATGAAATACCCGAAATTTTTAATTCAATAATTTTTATAAAAATAAGAATCTAGAAAACTTATAAATGATGAGTTATATTTAGTACTGAAATTATAACAATGAAAAAGATTTAAAAACAAAACTGATCAAATATAAACTAGGGAGAATGCATATCTCCTTTCTAAATTTTCAATAACAAATAGTCAAATACATAGGTTTAAAGAGAAAAAAATAATTAAGACTATTAAACTACCAACTATAAAATTCTACTTAATATTTATTATGAGACTTCAAATTCAAACTTGACATCTATTCTAAACTACAATTTGAAACCAAAAAAGCACAGTAAGCTAAAACTATTAGTTTTATAACTTCAAACCAAATAAGCCCAATAAGTTAAAAGCCCAATTATATTTATTAGTTGAACTAAACATAACTTGAAAGTTGCTCGTGTTTGGACTTCATCTTCATGAGTCTTTGTTGACCCCAAATGACTCCTTTTCCACTCTAATTTAATATGAACTATTTTTTTCACCCGCGCTCTGCGACGGGGTTTGATCGTTATCGGTTCGGCTGGTTTGCGAGGATAAAACTTATGTAACATCCGGAAATCCCGACGAGTTGTGGACCGAAAGAACGAAAAAAAAGATGATGGACTTGTTAGACATGGGCTTGGGCCGAAAGTTTGAAGAGGGTAGGGAGGGCTTAAACCCTAGCGTCCCTTGATTCAGCCATCATTCCATCAAAACAAAAAAAATCGTAGAGCGAAAAAGAGGGGGTTTGTAGAGAGAGAAACTCCAAGAAACTCATCTTTGATCTTCAAGGAATGCTCCAATATGTTACTCCATCGATTTAGAAGACAAATCCACGGAAAACTACATCTTTTGAGGTAAAGATCGAACCTAAAACCTCTGATTTTCAATTTAAATAGGTTTTGGGGGTAAAACTAGGGTTTAATATCAATGTATGGGTTTTTACGTGTAATTAGGGGTATAAAGACCAGATCTAGCTTTATGGCAGCTAGATAAACGATTTGGACGTAAAAAGTTATAACCTTGGATTGAAAACGGGCTTACTTGAGATTTGTGTTCATCAGGCGAAACTAAGTGTCGCCAGGTTCATCTTGCGATACTAATCGGGGGAAGAAGGTTAAGAGGCGTGTTGCCCAAGGTTTCCAGTGATTGGAGACATGTGTGATAGACACTAGGAGTATCACCACAGCCATGTGACTACACTAAGGTGGGCGACACTAAGTCCCACGACACATCCAGAACGCCAGAAGCCTTTAATGCCAGGTAACTCATTCTCGCCAGCCAAGTAATCCAAAGCTTCTTTCATACCTACACTTAACATAATATGCATACTAAAAGTTAGCTAACGCTGAGTTAGTTCTAGCTTTACATAAAAGATTCATACACACGATTTAATAAAAGAAGAATGATTTACACACGCTATCGCACTTGCCTGTAAGGGCAAAACATTCACACAATTTACATTTCCAGTCATACAGTATTATGTCTAATCTGCTTTTACACACCTTGTCAAGTCAGTACCATCCATGACTTCTGTCCATGGATGAATAGCACATCCGTCAATTCACACTAGTTACTATCTTCCGTGACAACCGTCCCCGGATCTACGCAATGCTCATGACGACCATCCATGAAACGTACGTACTTGCCCTTATCATGACAACCGTCCATGATGTAAGCATAACACACCAAGGTACAACTGTCACGTTAACCTTATGAGTAATCGTCGTTACCCTTACACATAAAGCAATTGTACAACTGTTAGTGAACCACAAAGGCTCTTATTTAGGGGGCAACGCCCGTAACTGTCATGGCACATGTTCCCGTAGAAACCTGTTCCCTTCCCTATCCCAAATTTAGACAACGTAATGAATTCTTAAAACATTTACCTTCTTAGTTTATTTAAAACATTCTTTAAACACACGTTTTGCCTCTTTTTTAAACTTTACCTTAAAACCATTCTTTTCTTTTGTTTACACACATTTTTAGTAAAACACATACCTTACATTTACCAACACACAATTATGGTAAATACATCACATAAACACGTATTTATAATAAAACACACGCAATATGCACACCACCTCAAAAGCAGGCTAAGAAGGGGGTCTAGAACTCACATGTGAAAACAGCTCAGAGATACTATCAACGGTCCTCTTATGTCATTCACCGATCTGGATCAATGGTTAATAACTCATTAATTCTATACTTTCTAATATTACAGGCGAAACTCGATCTATTTCATTTTCCTAAGTTCAAAGCGAAGCTAGGCAGTTTCGCTCCTTTTGCCTAGGCGGCACTAGGTTAATTTCGCTTCTTTTGAACCACGTGAAACTTGGCAGTTTTGCTTTCTATTATCTTAACGAAACTAGGTAGTTTCGCTCACTGGTAGTATCGCTTGACTGGTTAGTTTTGCAAAATCATCTTCTCCAGCAGAAATCCTAGTTTCTGCATGGGGATCGCGGCTCAAGCTCTTAACGACTAAGCCCCTGACTTTTTACGTCAAAAACGTTCGTTTTACACTTGTATGCTAGATCTATGATCTATTTCATGTTTAACACGTAAAAATCCCATATTTTTGGTTTTAAAACCCGAAAAACCATTTTTAACAAAAACTCAGATCTAGTAAAGATGCTTACCTCAAAACGACCCACTTCTTCAGCAAATCTTCACTGAGCAGTGGAGATAGACGGATGATCGATCTTTAGCCAAAACCGTCATTTTCTCTCTCTATAACTTGGGTAGAGCTTGTTTGTGAAATGTGGCTGATCTTTGGCAAGGGTCTAGGGTTTAAGCCTTTCCCCTTCCCCCTTTCTCAGCCCAATTCTCGGCCCATCTCTCTACCCAACGAGCCCCCACCCCTTTTTATTACATTTCGTTCGAATTTGTCAGGTAACCCATTGTTATTTTCAGGATGTTACACTTATCCCAAATTCAATGTTACTATTGTCAAAGATATGGGGACATTAGTAAGATGTGCAGAAAAAAGGATTTCATACTAAAAGAAAGGAGCAAACTTCATGCATGAATGTGAAAACAAAGAAGATGATGTTATGTTTATGACCTATGACAAGCAAGAAAAATAGCCGATCAGGGCCGGCCCAATAGTCTTGATGGGCCAAGCTAGGGCTTAGGACCATAAAAAAATATGGCCTCCAATTTAAAAAAAAATTTATATATGTATATATGTGATCATTTGGGCCTAAGCATACGTGATCTGTAACTTCATTCTAGGGTGGAGGCGTGGATTTAACGCCCAAGATTTTGGAAATGGGAATTGCCGAATTGGGATTCATGAGGAGCGATAACTCCAATCATCGATCGAAAATGAGGGAAATGGGTAATCAATCATCGAATACAGCCGTTAGTTCACTTCCCTTTTCTTCAATCATTCACTCGACTGATTTTAGTGTTTACATCCTTCAATCGACTTGCTTGTAACTTGTTTCTCCTTCAATCGAGTCTTTAAGACTCACTCTTATTAGACTGCTTATTGATTATTTTGGTTAATTGCTAATTGGTTAATTACTTTATTTATTAGACTGCTTATAATATGTGTTTATATTTTTTAAAGATTTTATGGATAGCTTTTTTTTCCCAGTAAGATATTGTATCAAGATGTAGGTTCAAAATTGGATTTGATAGCTGTGTTGTGATTGTTTGCAATGTACATGGATAATTAATAGAATTACAACACGTCTTTGAAGTTTTTTTTGTAATGTTTGAATAATTTCCCAATCACTAATACATAATTAGTAGTAATGTTGTGGCAAAAAGAAGTTGCGGATGATAGGTGAACATTAGTCTAATAACTACCTCTCATAGGGGAAAAGTTTGCCCTTATCGTATCCTTCCAGACCCTTCAAATAGCCTTTGCTATGAGTAGGATTTTACTTAGTACGATTGTTTGTTTGTTTTGATAATTGGGATTTGCTAGACAGCTTATTAGGTTCAAATTTCAATATGTGATTTGCTAATTTTACTGACCTGAGATCGTTTCTAGACATTACAGAAGGCTGGAGAAGAAAGAATCATGAGTAAATAGGTAAGAAAACATTCCCAGATTCGATTTATGGATTGAAAATGGGTTTTAAAGTTTTATGGTGGCTTTTATAAAAAGACCGGATTTTTACGTAAGAATTAGCCTAAAAAGTATATATCTAGCTTTATGGAAGCTAGATATGAGTTTTGGATATTGGATCAAAAACGAAGAATTTGGCCAAGAACATGATAATCCATTCCAAGATATGAATTAAAATTTATCTTTAATAATTAGTTACATCTTTCATGAGAGTTTTAAGTTGATTTAAAGATTACAATTCATAACAACATATGTTTAATTACTTTGATTTTGGGATGTTATGTCTATAACTATTGCTCTTAACACAGTTTATATGACAGATCTAACTGAAAATCTTATAGCAATCAAACAGATAATATTGACTTGACTGATATATAGTTTCTTATTGTAGAATGTTATATCCCTTAACAAGCAATTGGAGTACTTTAAGGAGTACAAGATTCGTATGGAAAGGCTTGTTGGAAAAGAAGATGCTCATAAGATTGTGGAGAATGCAGTGTACATCTTGAGCATGGGTACAAATGACTTCTTACAAAATTACTACATTGATCCTACTCGATCCCACATGTTCACCATCGCCCAATACCAACGTTACTTGATCAGTTGCATGGAAACTTATGTTAAGGTAAATCGTGAATCTTTTTTTTTTTGGAAGTACCACACTTGGTAGAGGCTTTTGCCTCTTAGATGGGAGATCCTGGGTTCAAACTCAGGCATGACGTGAATTATTTGGTGTAATTTATGAGTAGGGGTAGAGTAGAACATTTGCCGTTAAAAAAAAAGAGAAACTTTTTGTTAGGCTGCCCACAACGCTGAAAATTTCCAATCGCCCGTGGCTGAGGTGGCTATCATCCCTCCCACATGCGGCGCTGGTCTTGGCTGGCCCTTCGTTTTCCATCCGTCAGTATGTGCGGCGCATGTGGCCTGCACTCTAATTCTTTTTTTTTTGTCTCACAAATCAAATAAATAAATATTAAAAAGTAGGTTGTATGTGGTAGGGATGTGTATGATAGTGTTGAGGGTAAAAAGAATTTGTGGGAAGAATGGGTGAAAATCTAATGTGACATACTGACTAGGCCTGCATGTGAGAAGAATGAGGTTTAGCGTTACAGAGAGGCTTATAGATGGCTAGCTACATGTACGATAAAATTAAGTTCAAATTAATGATCTTTAATAAGTTTATTAATGGATATGTGTAAAATGAATTAAAATTTATGATTTTTAAGATATGAGTACATGCTATTCTATGCTTACTAGTTTTCCAAAGGGTTTCTTTTAATACATAAGGGTAAAATGGGTATCTAAGTTCATGATTTTCAGACAATTGTGTTAGGTTGACGGGTTGAATCGTTGAGTCCAACACGACAGGTATATTTATTTGTTTTATAGTCATCAACGTTACCCTGAAAACCGTGCAATCCAAACATGATACGTTCAACACATTTATTTAAACAAGTCAAACAGATTGACAGATTGTAATCAAGTTGTAAATGTGTTAAACGGATAAAATGGGGATCTAAGCTCATGTGTTTTCTTTTAAAACGGGTTTATAAGGTAACCGAATTCTAATTCTTTTCATCTCGTGTTTCTTGTTATGTCGACATGAGAGAAGTAGCCTATGATAAATATAAGGGATGTGTGTTAAATTTTGAACTAAATTTAGCATTTTGCACAACCACAGCTAGCTATCTGTACGATAAAAGTTCAAATTAATGATCTTTAATAAGTTTATTAATAATTAATGGGTAGGTGTAAAATGAACATTCAAATTTATGATTTTTAAGGTATGAACAATTACATGCTATTCTATGCTTACTAGTTTTCCACGGGTTTCTTTTAATGCATTAGGGTAAAATGGGGATCTAAGTTCATGATTTTTCAGACTTTATCACTGCTATCAATTGTTTTAGGTTGACGGGTTGAATCGTTGAGCCCGAACACGACCAGTATATTTATTTGTTTTATAAATATCAACGTTAACCTAGACACCAATGTTTTAAAACCCGGACCGGACCGGCCGGTCGGACCGGGAACCGTGACCTTCACCGGTCCGGTTACATGCTCTGAGACCGTTTGCTAGTTGAACCGGGCGATTCAGCGGTCGAACGGTGAACCGCTAACCGGTGGTCGAACCGGGTAGTTTAATTTTTTAATTTTTTTACTATTTTTATCCTATAGTCCTCCTACTTTCTTCTATTTACAATTTTAACCCAATTTGGCTCTTTCCTTTTAATTTATACGCTGCCACAGTTCCTCCAAAACCCTAATCAAAATTAAAATTGAAGATTCAAAAGAATTAAAATTCTTACAGACCTACAACCCTCGTCCTTGACTCAAAATTGTTTAAATGGTTGTATATGTAGTATTTTGAATTTTTTATATTTTTCTATATATTTTTATGAATATTTATATTATTTATTGCGTCATCCGGTTCTTGAATCCGGTCCGACCAGTGAACCTATAAGACATTCGGTTCGTTGTCCGGTCCGGTTCTGAAAACATTGCTAGACACACTAAAGACCATATACAATCTGAACACTACATGTTTAACTCATTTATCTAAACGAGTCAATAGGATTGACGGACTTTAATCAAGCTGTAAACGTGCTAAACGGGTTAATGGGGGTTTTTAAACGGGTAATAAGATAACAGAAATCTAATTCATTTCATATCGTGTTTGTGGCTATGTGAGAGGTAGCCTAGAATGATAAATATAAGGTATGAGTGCTAAAATTTTGACCCAAAATTAGCATCTACACAACCCCATTACATATGACACCCTGGATTCGGAAAAACCTGCCCCATGACCATCCTGCATAAAAAGATTCTCACGGGTAAAACCGTTAATTTTCTATAAATGATGCTTCAATAAATGAGGGGGGCCAACCACAACTACAAAACTGTAACAAACGCTCCAAGTCCATTAATGAATTTGCTAAATATCATCGGCATATTATAATAATGATTTTATTTAGTTTTCCCTTTGTAAAACAAAAGGTTGCATATTATAATAATGAATTTGCTAGACAGTAATTATATATAGTCCTTTTTATAATGGAAATTACAGAAAATGCATTCACTGGGAGTGAGAAGACTGGCCGTTGTTGGGATGGAACCATTCGGGTGCATGCCATTGATAAGGACATTAAAGGATAGTGTTGAATGCGATGAAAATATGAACCAACTGGCTCTCTCTTTCAACCTTTTATTGAAAGCGAAGGTGTCTGAGCTAGAGGCAACATTAGGGATGAGAACTGCCTTTGTCGACATTTATGGTGTCATTCAGAATATCTTGCGATACCCATCAAGAGATGGTTAGTAACTATTCATCACCTCTTAAATTTTATGCAAATTTGCTTTGATTTATTTATTATCTGTAAGTGGGATAGAACTGCATGCCTATATTGGTATTCCATTCATAACTTCTTATAATAGCATGTCTTGGTTTTATAAGCCCCAGAATGGAAATTTCTAATTATATCTTATTATAATTGTCTATAGACAAAATGGATGAAAATTTTCCATGACATCCTGGACTTACTAAGATCATGTGATATGTTATATCACGTTAGTTTTTAATTATTGTATATTTCTAAAGACAAACCCAAGTCTATGCATTTGTCATTAAATTGTTGCTATACATGAGGAAATTATTTATTTTAATATAATGAAACTATATATAATTAACTGTTAAAAGGTTTGATAAATATATATAATAAACTATAATTTATCATCATAAATTTTTTAAACTAATAATAAAATGTAAATACATTTTTTATATTTATATAGATTATTTTTAAGTTTTGTAGAAATTTTATTAGCTAATTATGCATGAAAATCAAAGGGCATTTGGTCTAATGTTATCCATGTGTGTTGCATGGTGTCTACTTTCCAAGAGGTTGTGTGTTCTAGTCCTGTCGTGGATAAGTGGTGTAGATTAGAAATAGATTTAGAGTGTGTGTGAGTTTGCCGTTCAAAAAAAAAAATTTGTGCACGATAGGTTTGAACATTATGCATCCCTGCAATGAACAAGATAAGTAGATAACTAGATATATGGTCCTTCTTGAAGAATTGTTTTTGGTTGAATCGAAATTGGCAGGTTTTGCTGAAACCAAGAAAGGTTGTTGCGGATCTGGATTAACAGAATTCGGGACGTCCTTAAAAGGGTTGAATATGTGTGCAAATCACACAAAGTACATCTATTGGGATGCTGTTCATTTCACTGAAAGCATGTATTACATCATCGCAGACAAGGCTGTGAAAACTATAATTGAAAGTCTTTAGCACCACATTTATTCTGATTCCATATATATATAGCCTGCCTCAATATGTGGTAGGGGTGTGAACTATGGTTTTAGTTATTACTCTATTGCTGTGCTACTTGTTATGATTTATTTGATTTCATTCATTTGTAAGTTTATCGCGGAAGAAGTTTCCTACTCAAGTATGAAATCATGTATTGTTAGCTTTGGTTATGATGAAATAAAATTATTTCTGTGTGATTTCTTCATGATATCTTGCACTTATTAGAACAGGATGTGTGTTTTTCCTGCTATATAATTTTAGGGTTATATTTGTTCAAAGGAGTGCTTTGCTTGGACAATGAAATACCCGAAATTTTTAATTCAATAATTTTTATAAAAATAAGAATCAAGAAAACTTATAAATGATGAATTATATTTAGTACTGAAATTATAACAATGAAAAAGATTTAAAAACAGAACTGATCAAATATAAACCAGGGAGAATGCATATCTCCTTTCTCAATTTTCAATAACAAATAATCAAATACATAGGTTTAAAGAGAAAAAGATAATTAAGACTATTAAACTACCAATTATAAAATTCTACTTAATATTTATTATGAGACTTCAAATTCAAACTTGACATCTATTCTTAAGTACAATTTGAAACCAAAAAAGCCCAATAAGCTAAAATTATTAGTTTTATAGCTTCAAACCAAATAAGCCCAATAAGTTAAAAGCCCAATTATATTTATTAGTTGAACTAAACATAACATGAAAGTTGCTCGTGTTTGGACTTAATCTTCATGAGTGCTTGTTGACCCCAAGTGACTCCTTTTCCACTCCAATTTAATATGAACTATTTTTTTCACCCGCGCTATGCGACGAGGTCTGATCGTTATCGGTTCGGCTGGTTTGCGAGGATAAAACTTATGTAACATCTGAAAATCCCGACAAGTTGTGGACCGAAAGAACGAAAAAGAAAGATGATGGACTTGTTGGGCTTGGGCTTAGGCCGGGGCCAAAAGTTTGAAGAGGGTAGGGAGGGCTTAAACCCTAGCCTCCCTTGATTCAGCCATCATTCCATCAAAACACAAAAAAATCGTAGAGCGAAAAAGAGGGGGTTTGTAGAGAGAGAAAGTCCAAGAAACTCATCTTTGATCTTCAAGGATTGCTCCAATATGTTACTCCATCGATTTAGAAGACGAATCCACGGAAAAATACAGCTTTTGAGGTAAAGATCGAACCTAAAACCCCTGATTTTCAATTTAAATGGGTTTTGGGGTAAAACTAGGGTATTCATATCAAAGTATGGGGTTATACGTGTAATATGGGGTATAAAGACCAGATCTAGCTTCATGGCAGCTAGATAAACGATTTGGACGTAAAAAGTTATAAACTTAGATTGAAAACGGGCTTACTTGAGATTTGTGTTCATCAGGCGAAACTAAGTGTCGCCAGGTTCATCTGGTGACACTAATAAGGGGAAGAAGGTTAAGAGGCATGATGCCCAAGGTTTCCAGTGATTGGAGACATGTGTGATAGACACTGGGAGTATTACCACAACCATGTGACTACACTAAGGTGGGCAACAATAAGTCCCACGACACAAAGTCCAGAACGTCAGAAGCCTTTGATGCCGGGTAACTCATTCTCGCCAGCCAAGTAATCCAAAGCTTCCTTCATACCTACACTTAACTAGATGTGCATACTAAAAGTCAGCTAACACTGAGTTTGTTCTAGCTTTACATAAAAGATTCATACACACGATTTAATAAAAGAAGAATGATTTACACACGCTATCGCACTTGCCTGTAAGGGCAAAACATTCACACACTTTACCTTTCCAGTCATACAGTATTATGTCTAATCTGCTTTTACACACCCTGTCAAGTCAGTACCATCGATGACTTCTGTCCATGGATGAATATCACATCCGTCAATTCTGTTAAGGTAAATCATGAGTATTTTTTTTTGGAAGTACCACACTTGGTAGAGGCTTTTGCCTCTTAGATGGGAGATCCTGGGTTTAAACTCAGACATGACGTGAATTATTTGGTGTAATTTATGAGTAGGGGTAGAGTAGAACATTTGCCGTTCAAAAAAAAAGAGAAACTTTTTGTTAGGCTGCCGACAACGTTGAAAATTTCCATCGCCCGTGGCTGAGGTGGCTATCATCCCTCCCACATGCGGCGTTGGTCATGGCTTGCCCTTCGTGTTCCATCCGTCAGTATGTGCGGCGCATGTGGCCTGCACTTTAATTCTTTTTTTCCTCACAAATCAAATAAATAAATATTAAAAAGTAGGTTGTATGTGGTAAGGATGTGTATGATAGTGTTGAGGGTAAAAAGAATTTGTGGAAAGAATGGGTGAAAATCTGATATGCCATACTGACTAGGCCTGCATGTGAGTAGGATGGGGTTTAGCGTTACGGAGAGGCTTATAGATGGCTAGCTACATGTACGATAAAATTAAGTTCAAATTAATGATCTTTAATAAGTTTATTAATGGATAGGTGTAAAATGAATTAAAATTTATGATTTTTAAGATATGAGTACATGCTATTCTATGCGTACTAGTTTTCCAAAGGGTTTCTTTTAATACATAAGGGTAAAATGGGTATCTGAGTTCATGATTTTCAGACAATTGTGTTAGGTTGACGGGTTGAATCGTTGAGCCCAAAACGACATGTATATTTATTTGTTTTATAGTCATCAACGTTACCCTGAAAACCGTGCAATCCAAACATGATACGTTTAACACATTTGTTTAAATGAGTCAAACTGACAGATTGAATCAAGTTGTAAATGTGTTAAATGGGTAAAATGGGGATCTAAGCTCATGTGTTTTCTTTTAAAACGGGTTTATAAGGTAACCGAATTCTAATTCTTTTCATCTCGTGTTTCTTGTTATGTCAACATGAGAGAAGTAGCCTAGAATGGTAAATATAAGGGATGTGTGTTAAATTTTGAACTAAATTTAGCATTTTGCACAACCACAGCTAGCTATCTGTACGATAAAAGTTCAAATTAATGATCTTTAATAAGTTTATTAATAATTATTGGGTAGATGTAAAATGAACATTCAAATTTATGATTTTTAAGGTATGAACAATTACATGCTATTCTATGCTTACTAGTTTTCCACAGGGTTTCTTTTAATGCATTAGGGTAAAATGGGGATCTAAGCTCATGATTTTTCAGATTTTATCACTGCTACCAATTGTGTTAGGTTGACGAGTTGAATCGTTGAGCCCGAACACGACCAGTATATTTATTTGTTTTATAATCATCAACGTTAACCTAGACACACTAAAGACCATATACAATCTGAACACTACATGTTTAACTCATTTATCTAAACGAGTCAACCGGATTGACGGACTTTAATCAAGCTGTAAACGTGCTAAACGGGTTAATGGGGGTTTTTAAAGGGGTAATAAGATAACATAAATCTAATTCATTTCATATCGTGTCTGTGGTTATGTGACATGAGAGAGGTAGCCTAGAATGATAAATATAAGGTATGAGTGCTAAAATTTTGTCCCAAAATTAGCATCTACACAACCCCATTACATATGACACCCTGGATTCGGAAAAACCTGCCCCATGACCATCCTGCATAAAAAGATTCTCACGGGTAAAACCGTTAATTTTCTATAAATGATGCTTCAATAAATATGAGGGGGGCCAACCACAACTACAAAACTGTAACAAACGCTCCTAGTCCATTAATGAATTTGCTAAATATCGTTGGCATATTATAATAATGATTTTATTTAGTTTTCCCTTTGTAAAACAAAAGGTTGCATATTATAATAATGAATTTGCTAGACAGTAATTATATATAGTCCTGCTTATAATGGAAATTACAGAAAATGCATTCACTGGGAGTGAGAAGACTGGCGGTTGTTGGGATGGAACCATTCGGGTGCATGCCATTGATAAGGACATTAAAGGATAGTGTTGAATGCGATGAAAATATGAACCAAGTGGCTCTCTTTCAACCTTTTATTGAAAGCGAAGGTGTCTAAGCTAGAGGCAACATTAGGGATGAGAACTGCCTTTGTCGACATTTATGGTGTCATTAAGAATATCTTGCAATACCCATCAAGATATGGTTAGTAACTATTCATCACCTCTTAAATTTTATGCAAATTTGCTTTGATTTATTTATTATCTGTTAGTGGGATAGAACTTCATGCCTATATTGGTATTCCATTCATAACTTCTTATAATAACATGTCTTGGTTTTATAAGCCCCAGAATGGAAATTTCTCATTATATCTTATTAAAATTGTCTATAGACAAAATGGTTGAAAATTTTCCATGACATCGTGGACTTACTAAGATCATGTGATATGTTATATCACGTTAGTTTTTAATTATCGTATATTTCTAAAGACAAACCCAAGTCTATGCATTTGTCATTAAATTGTTGCTATACATGAGGAAATTATTTATTTAATATAATGAAACTATATATAATTAACTGTTAAAGGTTTGATAAATATATATAATAAACTATAATTTATCATCATAAATTTTTTAAACTAATAATAAAATGTAAATACATTTTTTATATTTATATAGATTATTTTTAAGTTTTGTAGAAATTTTATTAGCAAACTGTGCATGAAAATCAAAAGGCATTTGGTCTAATGGTATCCATGTGTGTTGCATGGTGTCTCCTTTTCAAGAGGTTGTGTGTTCTAGTCCTGTCGTGGATAAGTGGTGTAGATTAGAAATAGATTTAGAGTGTGTGTGAGTTTGCCGTTCAAAAAAAAAATTTGTGCACGATAGGCTTGAACATTACGCATCCCTGCAATGAACAAGATAAGTAGATAACTAGATATATGTTCCTTCTTGAAGAATTTTTTTTGGTTGAATCGAAATTGACAGGTTTTGCTGAAACCAAGAAAGGTTGTTGCGGATCTGGATTAACAGAATTCGGGACGTCCTTAAAAGGGTTGAATATGTGTGCAAATCACACAAAGTACATCTATTGGGATGCTGTTCATTTCACTGAAAACATGTATTACATCATCGCATACAAGGCCGTGAAAACTATAATTGAAAGTCTTTAGCACCACATTTATTCTGATTCCATATATATATAGCCTGCCTCAATATGTGGTAGGGGTGTGAACTATGGTTTTAGTTATTACTCTATTGTTGTACTACTTGTTATGATTTATTTGATTTCATTCATTTGTAAGTTTATCGCGGAAGAAGTTTCCTACTCAAGTATGAAATCATGTATTGTTAGCTTTGGTTATGATGAAATAAAATTATTTCTGTGTGATTTCTTCATGATATCTTGCACTTAATAGAACAGGATGTGTGTTTTTCCTGTTATATAATTTTAGGGTTATATTTGCCAAGGAGTGCTTTGCTTGGACAATGAAATACCCGAAATTTTTAATTCAGTAATTTTTATAAAAATAAGAATCAAGAAAACTTATAAATGATGAATTATATTTAGTACTGAAATTATAACAATGAAAAAGATTTAAAAGCAAAACTGATCAAATATAAACTAGGGTTTCTCAATTTTCAATAACAAATAGTCAAATACATAGGTTTAAAGAGAAAAAAATAATTAAGACTATTAAACTTTCAATTATAAAATTCTACTTAATATTTATTATGAGACTTCAAATTCAAATTTAACATCTATTCTTAAATACAATATGAAATCAAAAAAGCCCAATAAGCTAAAACTATTTGTTTTATAGCTTCAAACCAAATAAGCCCAATAAGTTAAAAGCCCAATTATATTTATTAGTTGAACTAAACATAACATGAAAGTTGCTCGTGTTTAGACTTCATCTTCATGAGTCTTTGTTGACCCCAAATGACTACTTTTCCACTCCAATTTAATATGAACTATTTTTTTTCACCCGCGCTATGCGACGGGGTCTGATCGTTATCGGTTCGGCTGGTTTGCGAGGATAAAACTTATGTAACATCCGGAAATCCTGACGAGTTGTGGACCGAAAGAACGAAAAAGAAAGATGATGGACTTGTTAGGCTTGGGTCGAAAGTTTGAAGAGGGTAGGGAGGGCTTAAACCCTAGCCTCCCTTGATTCAGCCATCATTCCATCAAAACACAAAAAATCGTAGAGCGAAAAAGAGGGGGTTTGTAGAGAGAGAAAGTCCAAGAAACTCATCTTTGATCTACAAGGATTGCTCCAATATGTTACTCCATCGATTTAGAAGACGAATCCACTGAAAACTACAGCTTTTGAGGTAAAGATCGAACCTAAAACCTCTGATTTTCAATTTAAATTGGTTTTGAGGTAAAACTAGGGTTTTAATATCAAAGTATGGGTTTTTACGTGTAATATGGGGTATAAAGACTAGATCTAGCTTCATGGCAGCTAGATATACGATTTGGACGTAAAAAGTTATAAACTTGGATTGAAAACGGGATTACTTGAGATTTGTGTTCATCAGGCGAAACTAAGTGTCGCCAGGTTCATCTGGCGACACTAATCGGGGGAAGAAGGTTGAGAGGCGTGATGCCCAAGGTTTCCAGTGATTGGAGACATGTGTGATAGACACTGGGAGTATCACCACAGCCATGTGACTACACTAAGGTGGGCGACACTAAGTCCCACGACACAAAGTCCAGAACGCCAGAAGCCTTTGATGTCGTGTAACTCATTCTCGCCAGCCAAGTAATCCAAAGCTTCCTTCATACCTACAATTAACATGATATGCATACTAAAAGTCAGCTAACGCTGAGTTTGTTCTAGCTTTACATAAAAGATTCATACACACGATTTAATAAAAGAAGAATGATTTACACACGCTATCGCACTTGCCTGTAAGGGCAAAACATTCACACACTTTACCTTTCCAGTCATACAACACACCCTGTCAAGTCAGTACCATCCATGACTTCTGTCCATGGATGAATAGCACATCCGTCAATTCACATTAGTTACTATCTTCCGTGACAACCGTCCCCGGATCTACGCAATGGTCATGACGACCGTCCATGATGTAAGCATAACACACCAAGGGTCACGTTAACCTTATGAGTAACCGTTGTTACCCTTACGCATAAAGAAATTGTACAACTGTAATGAGTAACCGTTCTTTTGAACCACGTGAAACTTGGCAATTTTGCTTTCTATTATCTTAACGAAACTAGGTAGTTTCGCTTGACTGGTTAGTTTCGCCTGATCATCTTCTCGAGCAGAAATCCTAGTTTCTGCATGGAGATGGCGGCTCAAGCTCTTAACGACCAAGCCCCTGACTTTTTACGTCAGAAACGTTCGTTTTACACTTGTATGCTAGATCTATGATCTATTTCATGTTTAACACGTAAAAATCTCATATTTTTGGTTTTAAAACCCGAAAAACCATTTTTAACAAAAACTCAGATCTAGTAAAGATGCTTACCTCAAAACGACCCACTTCTTCAGCAAATCTTCACCAAGCAGTGGAGATAGACGGAGGATCGATCTTCAGCCAAAACTGTCATTTTCTCTCTCTATAACTTGGGTGGAGCTTGTTTGTGAAATGTGGCTGATCTTTGGCAAGGGTGTAGGGCTTAAGCCTTTCCTCTTCCCCCTTTCTCGGCCCAATTCTCGGCCCATCTCTCGAATTCGTTTTATTCCATTTCGTTCGAATTCGTCAGGTAACCCACTGTTATTTTTAGGATATTACACTTATCCCAAATTCAATGTTACTATTGTCAAAAATATGGGGACATTAGTAAGATGTGTAGAAAAAAGGATTTTATACTAAAAGAAAGGAGCAAACTTCATGCATGAATGTAAAAACAAAGAAGATGATGTTATGTTTATGACCTATGACAAGCAAGAAAATAGCCGATCAGGGCCGGCCCAATAGGCTTGATGGGCCAAGCTAGGGCTTAGGACCATAAAAAAATATGGCCTCCAATTTTAAAAAAAAATTTATATATGTATATATGTGAGCATTTGGGCCTAAGCATACGTGATCTGGAACTTCATTCTAGGGTGGAGGCGTGGATTTAACGCCCAAGATTTTGGAAATGGGAATTGCCGAATTGGGATTCACGAGGAGCGATAACTCCAATCATCGATCGAAAATGAGGGAAATGGGTAATCAATCATCGAATACAGCCGTAGTTCACTTCCCTTTTCTTCAATCATTCACTCGACTGATTTTAGTGTTTACATCCTTCAATCGACTTGCTTGTAACTTGTTTCTCCTTCAATCGAGTCTTTAAGACTCACTCTTATTAGACTGCTTATTGATTATTTTGGTTAATTGCTAATTGGTTAATTACTTTGTTTATTAGACTGCTTATAATATGTGTTTATATTTTTTAAACATTTTATGGATAGCTTTTTTTCCCCAGTTGGATATTGTATCAAGATGTAGGTTCAAAATTGGATTTGATAGCTGTGTTGTGATTGTTTGCAATGTACAGGGATAATTAATAGAATTACAACACGTCTTTGAAGTTTTTTAGTAATGTTTGAATAATTTCCCAATCACCAATACATAATTAGTAGTAATGTTGTGGCAAAAAGAAGTCGCGGATGATAGGTGAACATTAGTCTAATAACTACCTCTCATAGGGGAAAAGTTTGCCCTTATCGTATCCTTCCAGACCCTTCAAATTGCCTTTACTATGAGTAGGATTTTACTGAGTATGATTGTTTGTTTGTTTTGATAATTGGGATTTGCTAGACTACTTATTAGGTTCAAATTTCAATATGTGATTTGCTAATTTGGTTAATGGGAAACTTTTTAGCTAGTTTATTATTGACACTCCTAAGCTCGGATAAAAAAAGAGTGATTTTTATAAAATGAATTTTGAAAAAGGGCCCTAAACTTTTAGTTCACTTGGGGCGACCGAATACATTGGGCCGCCCCTGCACATAGGTGAAAAGTTCATCGCAAGAATAAATCGAAAAAGAAAAAACAAGCAAGCAACCAACATGCTGAATTATAAAAGGCATCTCTCAGTAGTTCTGATCGAAAAGGAAAATAAAACGAATAGGAAGCAAGAAAACATGTGGAAAGAAAAAAAAAAGCAAGCTAACACCTGAATTAATTGCACGGTTTGGAGACGATCGGAGAATTGAAGCAAGCAAGCACGCAAGAAACCGAACCAAGCAAGAGAGCAAGAATGAAGGTTCGAAAGTCAAGCAAGTAGCAAAAGCAAGAAATGAACCTTAGTGGTTCATATAACAAGTAGCAAGATCGAATCTTTGTGATTCAAATTGCAAGTTTAAAGTAAGGAAAATTGAGCAAGAGTTTAGTAAGAAGATAGCAAGTTTAGCAAGAATTCAACAAGTTTTAGCAAGAACATAGAAAGAAAGAAAGAAAAAACAAAAAAAACAAAAAACAAAAAAACAGCAAGATAGTAGCAAGAAGCAAGAACAGACATCAAGATTACAGGGTGAATTTAAGGAATAATCTTGATGGTTACGGGTCAAATGGGTACGAGTCGTGGAGCTGAACCTAGTTTTGTTTGAATAGGTCAAAGTAGCATGTTTATTTGCAGTAGTTCAGGTAGTCAGTTTGTGTTTTAGTGAGTATCAAACGTGGGTCTATCATCTGTTTTGTAGGAGCACGTTTATTAGTTTTTTTTTACTATTTATGTAAGTTGCAATGAATGAATGAGAAAAAGAGTGTTCAAGCAATAAACATAATTCCATTATGATCGTGTGTATGTTTTTAGTGTGTGAAATCGGGGACTGATCCAACACATGAATACATATATACATATATATATACATATATACATATATATATACATATATATATATATATATAGGGTGAGGTTCAAATGCTAACCAATATTTATGGGATAACCATGATAACCACTCTCAAACATAATGTTACGTATATGTAACAATTATCATTATGTTCATGTTACATATATGTAAACACTATGTGTCACGTATATGTAACATTATTTGGTACGTATACGTAAGACTCATCATTTTCGTATTTACGTTTAAAATATTTATTCAAGATAATTAAATACTATTTTAACAATTAAAAGAAAAAATAAATTATAAATTATGTGATTGTTTTATAGTGGTTAGCACGGTTATCACATAAAAAGTTGGTTATATTTGAACACTTCCCTATATATATATATATATATATATATAGGAGACGGTTCCACTAAAAAGTGGTTTTTCGCTAACAAATACTAAAAAGTGGGTCAAACGAACTCCGATTGAGCTCATTCCAACGGCGTTGGAACCGTCTCATCGAACCCTAACCCGGACCCAAAAACCTAAACCCCCTCCACCCGCACCCTCAAAAACCTAAACCCCCCTCCAACCCTACCCCGAAAAGCCTAAAACCACCACCCCCCCCTAAAACCTCCACCCACCCCCAAAAACCTAAACCCCCCACCCAAAAAAAAAAAATCTAAACCTTAAAATCTAAACCCTAAAAGTTAAACCCTAAGGCTAAACCATAATGCTAAACCCTAAAATTCAAACGTAAAATCTAAACCTTAAAAGCTAAACCCTAAAAGCTAAACCTTAAAAGCTAAGATGGTAGAGTTCGACGAGACGGTTCCAACGCCGCTGAAATTAGCTCAATCAGAGTTCGTTTGATATCGTTTCTTAAGGTTTTTGTCATTTATTTGAATTTTTAGCGAAAAACTAATTCTTATTTGATCCTCCCTATCTATATCTATACTATATATTAAATAAAGGTTTTTCAATGCCACGTGTCGCCACCATATTCATTCTTATCATTTTTTCCTGCTTCTCTCTCTAATTAAATACACCTATTTTTTTAATAATATTTATATTTTTAAAGAAAATACTAATTATACTAATAAAACACATTTATTTTAAATTATCCCTTATTATAAGAAAATTTAAAATCTAATTATTTAACTTTTATTTTCAATCAAATAATAAATGAAAGTCAAATTACATTAAATAATAATTAACGTTTTTTTCGAAACTCAATTATATATTAATTTTTCATATTTTAAATTTTGTTTTCTATCCTTAGTGTATGTAATACATTTTTACACCTGTAAAAATATATATATAAAGATTTAAAAATTTTAGGTATTGATATTTTTCACCCCGTGTGTAGACACGGGGTTCTAAACTAGTATATATATATATAGGGGATGGTTCCCCTAAGAAGTGAGATTTGGCTAAGAAGCAATCTCATCCATTCAATTGGATGATCAAGGGTAAAGATTTAAGTATAGGAAAAATAAGGGGTAGAGGGTCATTCTTGGAAAACCCACAATTGTTGACTTTTTTCATATGACCTTATTTTTAAAAAAAAATTACACCTGAGCATTTTTTACCTTTAATTCGAGTATAGTATTGCTATATTTTTTGTAAAAACAAAATCGACACTTAATGAAATTATGCTACTTTACGTAAATGTGATGGTTTCTAGTAAAACAGCACAATTAACTATGCTGCATTGTAAAACAGCACAATTAACCGTGCTGCTTTATGTAGAGTTATATATGTTGTTGTCATTTATTGTATGATTAAACACTTTTTAGACTAGTTTACTTTCTGTTATTTCATTATTGTAATTTCAGTTTTCTATAATTAGTTAAGTCTGGGCCATCGAAACTACTTAGTTTCGATTGAGTCTGTTCAATCGAAACTAGTAGTTTCGATAGATGGTAGTTTCGACAGGTCTAAATATCATTTGTATATGGTCAGTCGAAACTAGTAGTTTCGATTGACCATAGTTTCGATACCTGTCACTACTATAAATAGCCTAGTTTGAGATTGTTTAGGGTGTGTAGCGGCTGTAACCCTGAACTTTCTCTTTCACATTTTGCTTGAATCAATACAATCTGTAGTTGTTTATTCACTGTGTTCTTACATTTTCATACCCTTTGATTGTTGATTCATCTGTGGTTAGCTGGTTATCTTCACCATCACTGTTTCGTTTATCAGTTTCACCTCCATATACACAATTTCCGCCTGTGTATGTCTTGAATCGATCATATCAGTGACTTTCGATTAAATCTGGACCTACAATTGGTATCAGAGCTTTATGCTCTAGTGTTTTTGAGTGTTATCAGGTTATTGATCGATTCTAGGTGATTACCGAGGTTTTTCGTTGCTTATTTTGGGTTTTTGCACATTTATTCTCGAGGTACTGTTTCATCATTTTTCAAAGGTTTTTGCTCGTATTTTCGGAATCGGAGGTTGGATTCGTGATCAGGATAGTTAGACGAAGGTTTTCGCTGGATTAGTTTGTTATTTCTGCATCTTTCATTTCTGGAGCTTTTCATCAATGGAGTATTTCTGTTTTGGAGAAGAAGGCATCGAAACTACGGGGAACAATTTCTGATTTCTTTTGATCATCGAAACTTCTTGTCTACGTTTTGTCGGGAGAAGGTACTGTCGAAACTAGATTTTTGTCTCTTATAGAAACTGTGGTTATCGAAACTAGTCCTATCGAAACTAGTTGTTTCGATAATAGTTGGTCTATCGAAACTAGTCCTATCGAAACTAGTTGTTTCGATAATAGTTGGTCTATTGAAACTAGTCCTATCGAAACTAGTTGTTTCGATAGAAGTTTGCCCTATCGAAACTAGTTACTGTTTTAGTTTCGATTCAAAACATTATGGCCACTTCAAGCTCAACAGAACATTCTGGGGGAAATAGACCACCTGTTCTTGTGTCCACAAGAGATTTTGATGACTGGACAAAAAAATGAAGCTTTTCTTTCAATTTCACGATTATACACTGTTAAATTCTATCACCGATGGTCCCCACAAGCCCGTAACTACCACTGCTGATGTTCAACGTCCTAAGTTAGTGTCTGAGTATGATGAGAAAGATCTTGCCTTGATTGCCCGAGACAACAAGGCCTATGGGACTATTGCCATGGCTCTTCCTATGGATATTTTCAACATCTTTTCTGAGTACACAACTGCCAAAGACTTATGGGCTGCACTGTGTACAAGATATGAAGGAAGTGAGGATGTCAGAGAAAGCAAAAGAGATCTGATCAAGAAACAATATGCTATGTTCAGCAGTGTAAGGGGAGAATCAATATCTGATTTGATCAACCGTTTCTCAAGCATTGTCTCAAGGTTGAAGGTTATGGGAGTTGAGTACCCTACTCTTGATCTGAACAAGAAACTCCTAGATTCTCTTCCTGAGGAATGGAATATGTATCGAATCATGATCAAAAAGACTGAGAATCTGAGTGCTCTGTCTCAACAGGAAGTCTATAGCATTCTTGAATCTTATGAAATTGAGATTAAGAAGGGAGCAGTCACCCCATCTAATCAGTCTGGAAACACAGCTCTCATTGCTGGATCAAGCTCATCCGGTAGCCCATACTTTCAGACTGATGTTCCTCCTTCAGCTGCTGCAATTAAGTCTACCAGCTCCTCTGCTCCTCAAAAGACTATCACCATGATTCCTGATGAATATGTCCCAATCATGACTGCTTTCATGTCGTGCTATGATGCACCGATCTCTGGAAATCTAACACCGGTTAGCTTTCAACCTGATGACTTGGAGCAGATTAATCCTGATGATTTAGAGAAAATGGACATTGATTGGTGCATGGCCATGTTGACCTTAAGAGCCAAGAGATTTATCAAAAGGACTGGTATAGACAGGTTCAAGCAAGGAAAGACGCTTGGGTTTGACATCAAGAAGGTGAGATGCTACAATTGTGATCAGCTGGGTCATTTTGCCAGAAACTGCAAGGAGCTGTCCTCCAAAGATCAGCAAGATAAGAAGATTTCCTCTGGTAAACAAGCTGCCAATCCTCCAAAGACAAACACAACTTCCAGTTCCACAGCTCTTGTGTGCCAAGCTGATGGACATTATCATTGGGGAGAACAAGCTGAGGAAGCTGCTGATAAAGCCTTGATGGCTGATGTGGAAGAAAATGGCAAGTGTGTCATGATTGAACCAGCTGAGGATCTCACTGCTGTGCCTGCTGAGGTTACTTCTAAACTTTGTGATTCTAGATCTTGCTTAAATGAAATTCAAAAATACAGATTCATCAATCAAGCCTTGATTGATGAACGAAATCACATTAAGGTGATGTATGACTCTATGGCCAAAAATGAGAAACTTTACCTAAAGAAAATTCGTGATATTTCTGGTGAAAATCGTTCTTTAATTGTGCAACTCAATACTCAAACCATTAATAATACAATTTTAACAGAAAGAGTCCAAAAGGCAGAAAAAGCCAAATTACAGGTTGATCACATGGATATGGATCAGAAAATTCTATTTGGAATAATTGACAAACAATTTAATAGAAAAGGCACAGAAGGTCTTAGGTATAACTCTCATCCACCTCCTTATTCTAAATCAGGGAAATTTGCTGATATGCCTACTCCACATGTTTCCACACCTTTTGTTTGCACATTATCTCCTGATGATTATATTACATCCTCTGATTCTGACAGTTTTGCTTCTTGTGCAGAGTCAAATTGTGTAAAGTCCGAAGATGATTGTGATAAGAGTGCTAATGATAGAACTATTTTAAAAGAACTTGAGTCGGATGAATGTAATAATATGTCCGTGTCAAAACCAAATATTTGTGAACACGTTAAAAATTTGTATTTTGATTCTATGCCTGCTGAGCATACGGGTTTGGGATGTGATGTTTCTAAATTTCAAAATGCCTTGCCGTTTGTTCCTAAATCTTTGAATGTTATGCCATGTGTTACAAAATTTAAAAGTGCAGGAATTATTGTGAATGATGTACCACGTGAAACCATGAGCAACATGGAATTTTTCAGATTAAAGGAAGCACATCATCTTCAAGACAAAGTTATTGATGAAAGAACCGTCTCATGTTCAGATTCCTCAACATCACAATCATCTTCATCTTGTGATGATTATTATCAGGCTAAGATATCTTGTAAAAACGTTTGTTTTAGTTGTGGTGCCTCAAATCATGTTTCAAAAAGTTGTAAATTAACAACCGCAAATCTTAATGAAGAATCACCTACCCAAAGTTCATTAAATTCATATGTGCTGCCTAACTCTTCTCACAGTAGGAAATCTAGGCGTAAAAGAATTAAAAATGCTAAAAATTATTTAAAACGAACTTGAAAAATTAAAAATAATGTTCTATTTGATGACCGTGCTTCATCAAAGGATGTTTGCACTTCTGATTCCAATGAGATGTCATATCCTGACACTAAAATCTCTTGATTGAAACATTTTTGGTCAAAACGTATAAATGGTTCGTTGTGTATAGGGTCAATCAAGAAGAACCGGCGATAATATCTGGCATGTAGATAGTGGATGTTCAAGGCATATGACTGGGCACTTTAACTTGCTGCAAGATTATCATCAGATTGATGGAGAGTATGTTGCTTTTGCTGGAAACCCAAGAGGAGGAAAGATTGAAGGACAAGGAACAGTATCAAATGGAGTAAATAGTCTGGAATTTGTCAACTATGTTCCTCAGTTAAAGTACAATCTGATGAGTGTTTCACATATTTGTGACAAGGACTTTTGTGCTTTATTCAATTCAAAAGAATGTCTTATCTTAAAGCCGGGAGTGGTGATTCCGGAAGAACTCATTCTCATGCGTGCTCCCAGAAGATACAACACATACAGCTTGGATATGAACAACCCATCGGGAATTGAATTATGTTTTCTCTCAAAGGCTTCCGAAGATAAATCTTTCTTGTGGCATAAGAGGTTGGGACATGTCAACTTCAAAACAATGAACCGACTGGTTCGAGGCAACCTAGTCACTGGATTACCTCTCAAAGATTTCACTCCTATGGAACACTGTATTTCATGTTCCAAGGGAAAACAACACAAATCTTCACATAAGCCTAAGACCACCAATTCCATTGACTCTCCTCTCCAATTGCTTCACATGGATCTTTTTGGTCCAGTGAGTGTCATGAGTCTTGGACGAAAGTCATACTGTCTGGTGGTAACAGATGATTTTTCTCAATTCAAATGGGTATTTTTCTTAGCTAAAAAGGATGAGACGCCAGAGATTTTAAAGACCTATCTGCTTCAAATTGAAAACCTCTTCAGTTTAAGTGTGAAGACTATCCGCAGCGATCATGGAACTGAATTTAAGAATGCAACTCTTGATTCCTTCTGTGAAAGCAAAGGATTTTCTCGTCAATTTAGTGCACCTCGTACTCCTCAACAAAACGGTGTAGCTGAAAGGAGAAACCGCACTTTAATTGAAGCTGCACGAACTATGATTGTTGACTCTAAGCTTCCCGTGACTTTCTGGGCTGAGGCAGTCAACACTGCATGCTTCGTGCAAAATCGGGTTCTTATCACTAAAAGCTGCAACAAGACACCATATGAGATCATGTACAAGCGCAAGCCAGTTATTGATTTCTTCAGAAAATTTGGGTGTGTGTGCACGATGCTGAACACTTCAGATCAGCTCAACAAGTTTGAAGCCAAAGCTGATGAATGTTATTTTGTTGGTTATTCCTCCAATCAACGTGCTTTTCGTGTCTATCATAAGCAGAAAAGAATAGTGCTGGAGTCCATTGATATCAATTGGCATGAAAATAATCACACGGACGCAGGAGACGGTCCCAATTGGCTATTTGACGTTGATTCAGTTTTTAAATCATTTAATCTTCCTGATTTCTCAATTGACTCAACTCATGCTAATCCTTATTTTTCTGTGAACAATTTAGGGAACTTAAATGATCTAGGTTCTTCCTCATCTGCTCAGGTTGAAATTCCTGTGGTTGCAAATGCTGAATCTAATATGGAGTCTTCCGGTTCTGGTGCAACAAGTGAAACTGTTGAAGACAACTCCATTCCAACAGTAGATGTTGCACCACAATCATCTGCTGAAGATCCTATTAATGACATTGCCGATTCTCCTGCTGAAATTCTTACCAATTTGGAAGAAGTCGTGGAAGAAGATGCAATTCCTCAACTGCGAATTCACAAGATTCATCCCACCAATAACATCATTGGACCACTCAATGTGGGTGTTAGTACCCGAAGTGCCTGTGAAGCATTTGAAAACAGCATGTTTTCCTGCTTCATCTCTCAAACTGAACCAAAGAACATTAAAGCAGCACTACTAGAAAACAGCTGGGTGGAAGCAATGCAGGAAGAGCTACTGCAATTCTCAAAGTTACATGTGTGGAATTTGGTGGATCTACCCAAGAACAAAGTGCCAATCGGTACTCGTTGGGTCTTTCACAACAAAAAGGATGAAGGCGGCACTGTGATTCGTAACAAAGCACGTCTGGTGGTTCAAGGTTTCTATCAAGAAGAAGGGATTGACTACGAGGAAGTCTTTGCACCAGTGGCTCGCTTGGAAGCCATCCGAATGTTTCTCGCCTATGCAGCCTACATGGACTTCACCGTCCATCAAATGGATGTCAAAAGCGCATTTTTGTATGGCAAAGTTCAAGAAGAAGTATATGTCAAGCAGCCGCCGGGTTTCATTGATCCTAATTTTCCAGACCGTGTTTACAAGTTAGACAAAGCATTGTACGGTCTTCACCAAGCACCTCGTGCGTGGTATGAAACTTTATCAAAGCATCTGCTTGAGAATGGTTTCACACGAGGAGCAATTGACCAAACATTGTTCAAACGGAAGGAGGAAAAGGATACAATCATGGTGCAAATTTATGTGGATGATATCATTTTTGGCTCTACAAATCCCCGTCTCTGCAAAGAATTTGAAGAAGTGATGCGATCTAAGTTTGAGATGAGCTCCATGGGGGAAATGAAGTTCTTTTTGGGACTACAAGTTGATGAGTCTGAGTCAGGAATCCTTATCCATCAAGAAAAATACGTCAAAGAAATCTTGACCAAGTTCAAAATGGCTGATTCCCACCCTGTAAAAACTCCTGTGGAAGTTCGTCATTGTTTGACTCCTGATGTGGATGGTGAAAGCGTTGATCCGCATCTATATCGCTCCATGATAGGATCGCTCATGTATCTCACGGCCAGCAGACCAGACATCATGTTTGCAGTGTGCTTATGTGCACGTTTTCAGGCTAATCCTAAACTCTCTCATTTATCTGCTGTAAAACGTATTTTGAGATATTTAAAATATAAGCCAAAATTGGGTCTGTGGTATCCTAAAACTGACTTGTTTGATCTTGTGGCTTATTCAGACTCAGACTACGGGGGTTGCAACTTAGACCGAAAATCCACTTCTGGAGGTTGTCAATTCCTTGGCAACCGCCTTGTCTCATGGCAATGTAAGAAACAGTCCACCGTTTCCCAATCCACCGCCGAAGCCGAATACATTGCCGCAGCCCTCTGTTGTTCCCAAGTCAGATGGATACACCATTAGATGCTTGACTATGGGATCACATTCCATGAGACACCAATTCTGTGTGACAACACCGCCGTTCCTCATATCACCAAAAACCCCGTTCAGCATTCCAAAACCAAACACATTGAAATCAAACATCACTTTATCCGTGACTGTGTTGAAAAGAAGCATATTCAAATTGTTGAAGTCAAAACTCACAAACAAACCGCAAACATCTTCACAAAGGCTTTTGACTCTACCAGATTCGCCCAACTGGTGGAGATGCTTGGAATGATCAACTTTCAGTAAATAGTGTGAATAGTAATTATTTTATTTTATTTTATTTTATTTTATTTTTATTATTATTCTGCTTACTTGACAAAAGAAAATTCCAAAAAAAAAAAAGATTTTATTTTTATGAACAGTTTTTACGCAACTCTTTTGGGGGAGAAATATTATATTGAAAAGAATCGCTGTGTATAAAATCTTACAAGTGGTTTTAAGTTGTAGGAAGAATTGAATCTGACCTTTGAGAAATGATAGTGTCTGATCTCATCTCTTGGACATGGAATGGACCAAAAGCGATGGTGTTTACTGAGGTATAGCTGGTAGGCCCGACATATGGTTAAAACTTGTAAGTAGTGTGAAAACTCTAATACATATCTTATACTTGTGTGTTTGAACCCATTATTGAAACATCTAACCCATTTTTATATCTAAGAAAACCAATTCAATCAGATACAGGCTTACGTATTGGATTCCTATTCATACGCCAAGTGACCGTCAATATAACGATATTTACCACCGATGACCCCGTATGTTTTGCTTACGCAAAGATCTCGGGTGCTCATCCTTTTCCCATCCACTTGGATGATTTGACCCCGTCTGTTTTGCTTACGCAAAGATCTCGGGTGTTCAACATTTTTCTATCCGCTTGGATAATTTTACGACTTCTTCTGTTTTGCTTACGTAAAGATCTAGAATGCTCGTACCTTTTTAATATCTACTTGGATATTTTTTATTTTAATTTTCAAAATCCACTTGGATATATTATTTTATTTTGGTGGTACTTTGACATTACTAAGACGGTACCTTGGTTAATCAGAAAGAGATGATAGGATGAAAATGGGTACTTCTTGAGGATTGATAGGTTTTCAAAATCATTTTATTTTAATATGTGGGGTACACCTTGTATAGTGCTTAAAATGGTACCTTTTAATCACATGAAATCAAAATACAAACAAATGTTCGGGTTTACTTTGCACAAATATCAGCTATCTTCAGGGACTCACAATAGTTAATTGCAAAAGGAAGTGTTTCAAGAGACCGACCAGATCTGATCTCATGTCGGATCTTTTTCAAGAAGAAAAAGTGTAAATATCTTGTGTATATATGTTAGTCTTATTTCTGTTACTATGTAAATATCGAAACTAGTTTGCTCTATCGAAACTACTTTGTACATATCGAAACTAAGTTGTACATATCGAAACTAATTTGACTGATCGAAACTACTATGTTCATATCGAAACTACTTTGCCCTATCGAAACTACTTTGTACATATCGAAACTGTTTTGACCTATCGAAACTGCTATGTTCATATCGAAACTAGTTGCCCTATCGAAACTACTCTGTAAATATCGAAACTAGTTTGCCCTATCGAAACTAGTTGTTTCGACAGGGGCATTTTTGTCTTTTGTTCCTCGCAATTTAAACGCCTGCATAAATGAATCCCTCCCTTCACTTCTTATTCACTCGTCTTTTTCGCAAACCCTATTCATCTTCTCCGTCTCTCTCAAACCTATCAAGCCCTGGTCTGAGTTGCAAATTATCAGTGTTATTCACCTGATTACCCCCGTTGTCACTGTCATCTCCATCATCAGGTAACTTTTCTCTATTTCATTTGAATGACCTTTGCGAATCGACAGACCTAGGGTTTCATATTTTCAAAATCTGTTTGACTGAATCATCATAGTCTCAGTCGTTTATGTGATTATCCGTGTTTGCATACATCTCCATCATCTGTGAACTCACTGTTTATGTGTATTCTTGCATAAATCATTCTCAAATTCGGTAAGATGAAGCTCCGACTTTCACAGGCCACTCTAAAACCTTTCATTTAATTGTTTATATTGTCTGAGTATAATGAATCAATAGGGGGTTTGGGTTTCAAAACTAGTTAGTTTCGATAAAGGAGTTCAACTCCTTCAAAATTTTTCAAAAGGTTTTCAATCGAAACTACTGGTTTCGACACCCAAACTTGACCTAATTTCTCTATCGAAACTACTAGTTTCGATAAGTTCATCTCTATCGAAACTACTTAGTTTCGACATTGTTAATTTCAGAAATTTTATAAGTGTTGATCAAAGCTCATTGACCCTATCGAAACTAGTTAGTTTCGACAGTGTTGATTTCAGAGTTTCTACAAGTGTTGATCAAAGCTTATTCCTTCTATCGAAACTAGTTAGTTTCGATATTCAGAACCTTTATTCATTGATGAATTTTACAGGTATGGATCTCGTATTCGTGAAGAGGCACAATGTCTGTGCATTCCTTAATAGCAATGATCCGGAAGCTGCTGAATTTATTCCTGTCTTAAATTTTCTGGCAAACTCCAACATAAGTTTTGCCATCAGCCACAACCTGCCGGTTTTTGAAGCAACTATAAGACAATTCTGGGAAACTGCTGAGATAATAACAATTGATGATGTGCAGCACATTAGGGCAACCGTACATGGCCAAGAAGTATTATTTTCTGAAGACACAGTTAGAGAAGCACTGCAGTTAAATGACAATCCAGAAGCACCCGTTGAGTTCCCAATCTTCTATGTGAAAGAATGCTTTAGAAGAATGGGTCATCCTGATGAGTTTAAGAATGGTCAAATAATCAAGAACTCTTTACCTAGCCATTGGAGATATATAGTGCATGTGTTTATTCACTGCCTATCAATAAGGAAAGGGGGTTTTGATTCAGCTAACAGTACTCTGGGATCAGCTATTTTGGGATTAACAAAGGGAAGAGACTACAACTTTTCTGGTTTCATATTCACTCAGCTGAAGTATAACTTAACAGGAGCAGTAAAGGAGAAATTTCTAGCATATCCTAGATTTCTACAAATTATCATCAATCATCTTCTTCCAGAGATTCAACAAGGTGGAAACACTTTTTTTTTTGATAACATGATAGCCAAAACTCTCAGCTACATGAAAAGCACCAGCAAAAGGACCAACAGGGCGATAGCTGACATTCCCTTGTTTGGTCATGTCATTGGAGAAGAAGAAGAGTTCATCCCTGACATTGATCCTGATCTTGAAGAAGAAGACTTATCATCAGATGAAGAGCTGGAAGCTGAAATCGATATAGACATTCCTGTTGTACAAGAAGAAGAACAACAAATTCTTGAGCCTGTGATAGAGGCCCCCTTTGTTGAAGAAATACAAGTAGTTCAAGAGCCAGCAGTCATTGCTGAAGCTGATATACAGGAGGTTGAAGTAGAAGCTGCAGAGTCAAGTGGGACTCTTGATGCAGGGATCTATGGATCAGACTATTACAAATCTGATTCAGATGATAGAAAAGAGCAACTTGCATCTTCCTCTAAAAGGAAAATTGAATCAGGGTCTGATTTTGAAGAGGAGGACCATAGAGCTAAAAGGATAAAGACTGGATTGGAGGATTTGTCATCCTCGTCAGATTCATCATTCACTATTCCAGAACCATCCCCACATCCAACTCCACCTACCTCTCCACAACAGGCACCCATACCTACACCACCTACTTCTCCACAACAGGCACTCATACCTACACCTCCTACTTCTCCACAACAATCACCCATCCATACTACTCCCACATCACCAACTCATGATTCAGCCTCTCCTGTACCAAGAGTTAAGACTCTAAGCCTTGAACTGAAGAAAATGCAGGATACAATTCAAAAGAAAGATGAAGAAATGGAAGGCTTAAAAAATAATTTGCATAATGTCCAGGAAGAGGTTAAGGACCTAAAGCTGGAAGTTAGGGGTTTACATACCCAAATTGAGGTCCAACAAACCCAACTTAAAACACAGCAGAAACTAATATCAAAGCAAAATGAAGAATTCAAGGCTTTGGCTGAAGCATTGGAGCAGCTCAAAGCCTCAATGGTTAAACCTGTGCAAGAACAACCAACTCCTTCAACAGCTCAGGGGGAGACCACATCTGTGGTTGAACCCTCATCTCCTGACCTTGTAATTAATCCAGAATCTGCACTAACTTTATTTGCTGGGCATATTGAAAAGACAAAAGAGACGGTTGAAGTCAAAATTGAAGGTACAGAACTAAACCTTCCCTCAGCTAGTGAAAGAAGAGAAGCAAGGAAAAGAGGGAAGGGAGCTGTGCCTGATATTGAAACTGTCATTCTGGATGAAGAAGATATACCATATGATGATGAGCTGAATGCTCTTCTAGATGACATTGAAAACTTTGGCTATAATGACCTTCATCCAGAAATTCTAACCACTGAAGAAAAGGCGACTGAACGAACAAGATATTTTACTGAAGAAGGTGATGAGATTCAAACACTATCAGATGAAGAAGATGTTCAGATTAACCTCATCAAAGATATCATTCCTGAACCAACCATTCCAGTATCTGAAACAACTCCAGCACAAGATCAACCTTCAACTGCACCTGAACCTCCAATCTCAAGAAAGTCCTGGTTTAAGAAAATAATTCAGGAGGAAACTCCTAAGACATATGAGTGGATAGCAGAGCATCAAGAACTAAAAAGGCCTCCAATTGGCTGGAAATATGATGCTGAAAGGAAGCTCTTTATCATCAGAAGATTTAGAGGGGGAGTTCAGCACTTCAAAAATATGACTGACTTCCAAACCCTTCCTTTCTATGACCTCAGGGATTTAGCAAAACTTCCACTTCAAAACCCTGGGAAGGTCATGATGGCTTATGACTTTGAGAAGTTTCTGCATTCTCAAGTCAACAATGATTTCAAAGGAATGAAGCCTAGGAAAACTCAGAAGAAGATCTCAAAGACTAGGTTTCATCCTAAAACTAAAAAGCCTTATGTGTTCCTAAGATACAAGCCTGTCCAAACACACAAGACTATCACTATTCCAAAATCTGTACCTGTCCAGTTACAAACTTTCAGAAAATGGTTCTATAACCCAGTCATTGGCAGTGCAGTTATTGAATGTGAGGGAAAGGAAGACATCACCATCTTTGATCCAATGGAGCTGTTAAAATTTCAACCGGAAGATCTGGAAGTACTTTTCCAGAATCACATTCAGGCTTACAGCGATGAAGATGAAGCTGATGCGAAGGCCTATCAAAGGATTGTCTCTCTCCATGTCAAACCTTTCATTCCAAGGACATCTGAAAGACCAGCTGCTTGAAGAAGAGCTGAAGACAGTAATGCAACAGCTTAGGGGGAGATTGTAGAGTTATATATTTTGTATAAGCTGTTGTCATTTATTGTATGATTAAACACTTTTTAGACTAGTTTACTTTCTGTTATTTCATTATTGTAATTTCAGTTTTCTATAATTAGTTAAGTCTGGGCCATCGAAACTACTTAGTTTCGATTGAGTCTGTTCAATCGAAACTAGTAGTTTCGATAGATGGTAGTTTCGACAGGTCTAAGTATCATTTGTAAATGGTCAGTCGAAACTAGTAGTTTCGATTGACCATAGTTTCGATACCTGTCACTACTATAAATAGCCTAGTTTGAGATTGTTTAGGGTGTGTAGCGGCTGTAACCCTGAACTTTCTCTTTCACATTTTTCTTGAATCAATACAATCTGCAGTTGTTTATTCACTGTGTTCTTACATTTTCATACCCTTTGATTGTTGATTCATCTGTGGTTAGCTGGTTATCTTCACCATCACTGTTTCGTTTATCAGTTTCACCTCCATATACACAGTTTCCGCCTGTGTATGTGTTGAATCGATCATATCAGTGACTTTCGATTAAATCTGGACCTACACTTTATCATAAAACAAAGCCTAACATAACAATTAATTGTGCTGTTTTACTATAAAACAACACCAAAACAACACGGTTAATTGTGTAACTTGCTCTTCTTAGCTAACCAAATACAAACAAAACCAGCACAACAAAACCAACGCAAAACAACATTTTGATACATAAGCTTTTTGTTGCCTACCACTGAACCGTTTTGTTGGTGCATGGAAGCTTTAAATTTTGATTTTTAAAGAATGCTGTTTTGCCATAAACCAGCACATTTACGTAAAATAGCACAATTTCATTAAGTGTCGATTTTGTTTTTATAAAAAAATATAGCAATACTATACTCAAATTAAAGATAAAAAAAACACTCGATTTTATGGTGTAATTTTTTTAAAAAAATAATGTCCTATGAAAAAGTTATGAACTTTTAAAAAAAATGGGAGAAGTTGAAAAAAGTCAACAAAAGTGGCTATTACTTAAATATCCTTCAACCCCTTATTTTTCCAACACTTAAATCTATACCCTTGATCATCCAATTGAATGGATGAGATTGTTTCTTAGGTTTCTTAGCCAAGTTGCACTTCTTATTTGAACCTCTCATATATATATATATATATATATATATATATATATATATAGGGGTGAGTTCACTAGAAAACTCATTTTTATGAGAAAACCAAAAAACTCATCATTAAAGGTAATGCATATGTGTAGTACACCCAAAAACCTAAACCTCCCACCCCTACCCAAAAACCTAAACCCCCCACCCCACCCTAAAACCTAAACCCCCCCTAAAACCTAAACCCCCCCTAAAAAAAAACCTAACCTAAAAACTAAACTAAACCCAAAAGCTAACCCTACTACACATATGTAGTATTGCGCTGAATTTTTTTTTAGTCAGGATGGCGTGGGAAACAAGGTCTCCGAAGCGCTTTTTTAGTTTTTGATTTATATTTTGAGTTATGATTTTTTTATTATTTTTTTACCTTTAATAAATAGTTTTTTGGTTTTCTCATGAAAAATGAGTTTTTTTATGATTCTTCCTCTATATATATATGTATGTATTCTAAGTATGAACAAAATATGATTACAAACTTTGAATCGTAATATATTGAATCAAAGAAAACAATCAACACACATTTATTCTTGACAACCGGCTTTATATCCAGGAAGGAAGTTCGTTGCGACGTTTCAAATAGGTTTCAACCGTTAAACGACATTTAAGAAAGGATTACACGCCCTGTACGGGTTTGATAAACCAACGATCTTGGGCTTCCTATGATACACCTATGTGCTTTAAACTTAAACCCATTACATACAAATACTAATATATCTTTGACCCATTAAATAATAAACTGTTTTCACCTAAATAGACAAGACCCATTAAGGTTTTATTTGGATAAACGTAAATTAGAGTCCAACAAATTCCCCCTGATTCCGTTTAATCCCTATCTTCAAGCTTTACTATCTTCATCCTCAATAAGAATGAAGTCTTCGTCCTTCCTTCCTTCCTTCATCTTCACTTGGGTCGGTTTCCGCATTTCCTTCAAGCCATCCATCTTCCTATATCATTGCACCATCTCTTTTGTCTTTGTTATTACCTGCAATGCTAACGGGGCCACAACCAGGGGGTGGGAATTCCGTATTGCACTTACTTTTCGCTTTTTCCATTTTGGTTCTTTTTATAAGCATGAATCAATCTCTTTTGCCTCCTCCTCATTGACCTTTACCTTATATTTCGTCATTTCATAGTAGCATTCCAAGAGGTCTAGGTACTTAACATAGGCAAGCTTTAACTTGGTTCCAACATTTCATGCAAATCCTATCCTGACCGCAACCAATTCCGACTTATGATGTTGGTAAAATCAGAGATTAATAACAAAATTAAAAGCGGGTATTGGGGCAATTTTCTGGATTTATATTGAACTTCAAATGATGATTACAATGAAATCAAAATACTGAATGGAAAAGTGCATTGAAAACAAAACGGAATGACTAAACATTTATAATAGAAAAATAACGTAGCCTCTAAGTTCCATTAACCCATGTACTCCATGTTGTGATACGCCCACGTGCTTTCCAAACAACTCGGTCAATTGCTAACTACCCGGTCAGTTACTAATTGCTTAGTCACCAACTGAGACCGAGTCAGACATTAATTAACATTTTCCCCCTTAATGTTGACTCGGGTCTCCGAGATCTTCAATTCCCATTAAAGCTCTCATTTCCCCAAATTTGACACGAGGTAACGCCTTGGTCAGGATGTCGGCCTTTTGTAGCTCCCCGCTTACATGCTGGACATGAATCTGCCCCTGTTCAACACACTCTCTTATAAAGTGATACTTTGTATCTATGTGTTTGCTGCGTCCGTGAAACACGGGGTTCTTCATCAATGATATGGCTGATACGTTATCAACCAACAATGTCACTTGTTGAGCCTTCTCAGCTGTCAAGTCACTAACCAGATTTCTCAACCACAGGGATTGACATGCAGCCGCAGCCATGAACTCGGCCTCGCATGAGCTCAACGCAACGGTTTGTTGTTTCTGTGAAGCCCAAGTAACAAGATTGTTTGAGTAATAAAACATCATACCTGTGGTTCCTTTCCGATCTTCCACATCCAACCCGTGGCTACTGTCACTATACCCCAACAACTTGCCATCACCGCCTCTTCGGAACTTTAAACCATACCCAACAGTCCCTTTCACATATCTCAACACTTGTTTCATTGCTTTAAAGTGACTAATCCTTGGTTTCTCCATGAACCTGCTCAAGACACCAGTTGAGTAACCCAAATCAGGCCGTGTGTGCAGCAGGTAACGGAGACTACCGATGAGGCAACGGTAATCGGTTGGATTCACAGCTTCACCATTTTCATCTTTCGTTAATTGTAGCTTTGATTCCATCGGCCACTTTGATGGATTGCAATCTAACATGCCGGCCGCATTTAAAATTTTCTTGGCATATCCGGACTGTTTCAACGAAATCCCATCCTTCCGTTGCTCAACCTCGATGCCAAGATAATAGGACAACAACCCTAAATCACTCATATCGAACACTTTCATCATACACCCTTTGAAATCATAGATGGCTTTCTCATTTGACCCGGTCACAATGAGATCATCCACGTATACCCCTACAATAATAATTGAATCAAAAGTCTTACATGTGTAAACTGCTTGTTCCTGAGCGCATCTGGTGAAACCCAAATTTTTTAATAATTTGTCAAGTCGGGCGTTCCATGCTCTTGGTGCCTGCCTCAATCCATACAACGCTTTCATGAGTCGGTAAACCTTTTCTTCCTTACCTTTCACCACAAAACCTTCGGGTTGCGAAACGTAAACTTCCTCAACTAGCTCCCCATTCAGAAAAGCGGATTTAACATCAAGGTGATGCACAACCCACCCTTCTTTTGCTGCAATTGCCAACAATAATCTAATGGTCTCCAATCTCGCCACCGGTGCAAAAACCTCATCGAAATCGATTCCCTTTCTTTGAACGTACCCTTTCGCAACGAGTCTGGCTTTGCACTTTGTGACTTTACCATCTGCATCCTTCTTCAATTTGTAGACCCATTTAAGACCTATGGTTTTGTGACCAGCTGGTAAATCGACCAAATCCCATGTTTGGTTCTTTTCAATTGAATCCAGTTCAGCTTTCATCGCCCGTTTCCAATCATTATACTGTACGGATTCTTTGAATGTTGTGGGTTCATCATCCGCCAACAACAACTCTTGATCATAGAGCCCTCGTACCTCCTCGTCATTCATCTCCGTCGTCTTTTGATAAACTTCTTGAATCGATCGAAACCCCCGTAAAGGAGTGTGATTGAAAAACACGCCATCAGTTGACGATTGCTGGGTTCTTGCATCTCCGGTTGAACTCGTCACTGATTTAATCGAGTTCTGTTGTCCATCACTAGTATCTGTGGAATCAAACAAAAAGTTGGATGCACTAGGGGTTTTCGGCGACGGAGGACTTTGAATCCCAATATCATTAGCTGGGTTCACGTTTGTGGGTCCCTCCATATTTTTTAATTAGATAGTAACATGATCTGTTATAGTAGTGGGCTGGCTTCTATCGATCTCCTCCCAGGCCCACTTCCTATTTTCTTCAAAAATTATATCACGTCCCACTGCTATCTTTTTTGTAATAGGGTTATAAAGCCGATAGGCTTTACTCCCTTCCTCAATTCCAAGATTCACCATGGGTATGCTTCTGTCACCAAGTTTTGTGACCTGATTCATTTTCATATGTGCAACACAACCAAACACTCAAATGTGATTGAGTGTTGGTTTTCTTCCTCTCCAATTCTCATATGGTGTCCCTCTTTTAACACCCTTTGTAGGAACCCGATTGAGAAGATAAACCGCATGACAAACAGCTTCCCCCCAAAACGATTCCGGTACTTCCATGGCTTTCAGAATAGACCTAGTTACTCCGAGCACGGTACGGTTCCGACGCTCCACAACCCCGTTCTGTTGTGGAGTGTAGGGAGCCGTTAGCTGTCGTTTGATTCCCTCCTGTTCACAAAATTCATTAAATAACCGAGAGTTAAACTCCCCACCGCGGTCCGTACGTAACATCTTAACCTTGTATGTAGATTCCTTTTCAACTTGCAGTTTGAATTTCTTGAGCAGAACAAGTGCTTCACCCTTTGTTTTAATAAAATAGGCCCACATATAACGTGACAGATCATCAACGAGTAATAGAAAATACCGGTTTCCTCCTTCTGTTTGTGGCGTTATTGGACCGCATAGGTCACCATGAATCAACTCGAGTGGTTAACGAGCACGCCATTGAGTTTCTTGTGGGAATGGTTGTCTAGTTTGTTTAGCTACCAAACACCCTTCACAAACTTGTTTCGGGTGTTTAATAACCGGCATACCGTGAACGAGTTCCTTCTTCGCCATCGCCTCTAACACTTGGAAATTCACATGTCCCATTCTCGCGTGCCACAACCAAGCTGAATCGTCTAGCTTTGCCATCAAACACACCGGTTGTGATGTTTTTAGCATAATTTTGTACAATCGATTATATGATCGTTGTACCCGCATAATGAGACAATCATACTCATCCCGCAACCAGAGGTAGTTTTGCACCATGTTAACCTTATACCCGGCCTCCGTCATTTGTCCCAAACTTATGATATTACTTTTCAAAGCCGGAATAAAGTATACATCAGTAACAATTTGTTGCTCACCATTCTTGCATTCAAATAGGATGGGGCCTTTTCCCTTGATTTGGACCTTCAAACCATCTCCAAATCGCACTTGGCCCATCACTTTCTCGTCCAAATCAGCGAACAAATCCTTCCGACCCGTCATATGGTTGCTCGCCCCATTGTCTAGGTACCACAATGCCCGGTTCTCTTCAACCCGTCCTCCATCTTGGTTTGGGAATACCTTATCTTCATTTAACAGTACCAACTCGGATGACTCTTCTCCATGGACAGTTAAGTGAAGAGCAGCTTCCTCCTCTTGAGTTTGTGTCAAGTTTGCTGCCTCGTTGGGTTTCTTCCCTTCTTCACATTCAGAGGCATAGTGACCAAGTTGGTCACATTTAAAGCATTTTACATGCTTCTTGTCTTTAGGTTTTCGAGTTGTATTCCATGTTTCTTGCTGAACACTTCCACCCCAACGACCACCTCTGCCACGGCCGGACCCACAGCCTCGTGGCCCACTTCATCCTCCTCTTTCACCATAAGTGCCTCGACCCCGACCACCATATGAGTGAGATTTTCCAGCACTCCTTTGACCCATATGGCCATCGGATTTGGAAAACAATAACGAGTTCTCACCGGTCGTGTTTCCTTGCTTAAGCTTCAACCGGTCTTCATAGGCTTTTAACCGACCAACGGCCTCTTCAAACGGCATGTCGTCCACATCCGTTGTTTGTTCTATCGACGCCACCAATTGAATAAACTTTTCTGGAGCCGAATCCAACAACTTTCTCACCAAGATCCCGTTTTCGAGAGTGGCCTCGAGGCTGTTGTACTTCGATATCATCCCGCTCAATTTTCCCGAAAACTCATCCACCGACTCGCTATCTTTCATCTTCAAGGATTCAAACTCACTCTTGAGTGTATTTAAACGTGCCTTTTGTACACGATCAGCACCTACGTACCGAATTTTAAGAGATTCCCAGATTTCCTTAGCCGTTTTCTTCTTTGCCACTTGCAACAAAACGTCTTCCGGGATCGCTTGAAAGATGAACGCACGAGCCAACTTATTCTTCTTCACATCTTCCACCCCTCCTTCTGGTGGTTCAATGGATTCCCACAGACCTTGGGCATCCATTACAGCTTCCATCTTGATTGCCCAAGTCGTGTAGTTCGTCGGGGTTAGAGTAGGGATTTGGAGGGATACAGTACCGGTTTCTTTCGGGGTTGAGGTGTTAGTGACAATCGACATGGTATTGAACCGAGGGTATTTTGGCATACGAGAATTGGAATCGAACCTACGCTCTGATACCACGTGTTGGTAAAATCATAGATTAATAACAAAATTAAAAGTGGGTATTGGGGCAATTTTCTGGATTTATATTGAACTTCAAATGACGATTACAATGAAATCAAAATACTGAATTGAAAACAAAACGGAATGACTAAACATTTATAATAGAAAAATAACGTAGCCTCTAAGTTCCATTAACCCATGTACTCCATGTTGTGATACTCCCACGTGCTTTCCAAACAACTCGGTCAATTGCTAACTACCCGGTCAGTTACTAATTGCTTAGTCACCAACTGAGACCGAGTCAGACATTAATTAACAGATTGATTCATACAACACTTGATATATCCCCGTTCAGTCTGAACACACATATATAGATCTAGAATGTCGATCTCGGTTCCATCCTCTAACTTAGGAGGAACAGATTCCCCTTTCATCACCACATAATCCTCAACAAACCACTTGACCAATGTTACAAATTCTATTTTAAAAGTAATTTTGTGATTTGTAAAAAGGTCTTGTATTTTTAGCACACCAAAAAAGTTAATGCAACTTTCAAAAGATAATTCATTAACAAGAGTAATCGATTTATCTGTGGATGTGCTCTCTTCTCCTCTTACATGATCCTATACCTTTTGCCTATATTCTTCATGAACTTTACTAGGATATTGTTCTAGAATCTCTAGATACTTAACAAAGCTGATTTTTCTTCAATGAAATATACTTCCTCGTATGCTTGGTTCTCTTCGTGGTCCTTATTTACTTCACAATAATGGGTATCATCCTCCATTCGATCTTCTCATATTCTTTCTAGTTGGTGGTTATATTCTTCATGAACTTTACTAGTATCTTGTTCTAGAATCTCCAGATAATTAACCAAGGTTGATTTTTCTTCAATGAAATATACTTCCTCATTTGCTTGGTTCTCTTCTTGGTCCTTATTTGCTTCACAATAATGGGTATCATCCTTCATTCGATCTTCTCATATCCTTTCTAGTTGGTGGATATATTCTCCCATCCAATCCTTCCCATTAGGTTGTAGATTCATCCAGTTTTCCAAAGTATTTTTCTATATATTCCTTCTCTAGATCATCCCCAAATTTGTTACCAAAAACATAATCTCGTTTCCTCTTTTTATCAAACATCTCCTTTAGATAACATTTATCCCCTTCAAAGAAAACCTCAATTCCATGGTGTCAAAGTTGTTCCAAACTTAATATATATTTTTTTCAAATTTAGGAACATAGTTTAAACATGAGTCTGTTTTTAGTTTACCATCCATAGGAACCCTTACTTCTCCTAACCCATGGATCAAAGTTAACTCATTTTTCATCACAACGAGTTTCAATTCCAAAAATCCTTTTGAAACGAATAAGAAACCCTTTATAACCCGTGGTGTGATGTTTGAATGAGGGATCAAAAACCCACATTTGTTCCTATAACCATGTAATCTATTGATATAGAGGATTTTGGATAATTGATAAACTTACTCGGATAGTGTATTGCTATGTGGTCGAGTTCTTGACACTTAAAACACCGTACTCGTTCATACCGATTTGCATTCTTTTTCGCCTTCCTTCCTAGTCTAACAACCTTGTATACATGTTGTTTTCTAGTATGGCGTGCATATGAACGAGACTTGATCTTCCTTGCCCTATTCACAATCTTCTTGGTTGCAATCCACTTCCTGCTTCTTCTGTTTTGCCTTCTGTGACTTGACCCGTCACCGGTATTTAGACTTGCAATCCTTCCTGCAATTTCTTTCCCTCTAAAATTCATTATGGTCTTGTGGATATTCCTTCCTGGTGTACCAAAACCAACAACATCATCATCTCTAGCCCATGCAACGTTAGAGACTTGGCCTCCTTCACCAATTTCTGAACCGTTGGACTTCCTGTATCCATGGCTTCCTTTGCCATCTTGAAAATTGTTGGATTCCTCGTAGCCATGGCATCCTTCGCTATTATCAGAACCAGTGGCTCTGATACCACTGTTACTCTCATTCCCAAAATCATCAGAGTCGTACATGAACACCAGATTTTCCATTCTTAACGTATTATATATGTATGCAAAGTATGAACAAAATAGGATTACAAACTTTGAATCGTAATAAGAAAACAATCAACACACATTTGTTCTTGACAACCGACTCTATATATACCATGGAAGGAACATCGTTGCAATGTTTCAAATAGGTTTCAACCTTCAAACGACATTTGAGAAACGATTACACGTTGTCTAACCTACGGGTGTGATAAACCAATGATCATGGGCTTCATGTGATGCACCTATGTGCTTTAAACATACACCGATAACATACAAATATTAATATGTATTTGAACCATTAAACTAATAAACAATTTGGGCCCAAATAGAAAAGACCCATTAAGCATTGGGAATCTGGTAAACGAACTTTGCGCTACATAAAGGGGTCAACTGATCATGGGATATGTTACTACAAGGTTTATAACCCTCATTTGGTAGCATATGGCGACAATGATTTTGAAAGGAATATAGATGATGGCATGAGCACTTCGGGATATGTTTTTAACATGGGTTCAGGTGTTATATCATGGCAATCCAACAAACAAAAGGTAGTTGCTCTCTAAAGTGTAGAAGCAAAGTATATGAGCATGAGTCTTGTAGGGTGTCAAGAAATTTGGATGAGAGGTATACTTAAAGAACTCTACACTCCTCAGGAAGATCCAACAGTTATATTTTGTCATAATAAATCAGCAATTGCTTTGTCTAAGAATCCAGTATCATGGCAAAAGCAAACACATAAGGATCAAGTATCATTTTATAAGAGAATTGATCACAAACAATGAATTGGAAGTTGTGTTTGTTGTACACGAAACCAAGCAGCAAATATCTTCACCATATCATTTAATCCAGCTTCAAGTCCAAGGCGCAATAAGCTATTCTCCAATTCAGCAAGTCCAAAGCCCATTTCTCATTAAGTGTGTGACCCATTAGGAAGAAAACAAAACAATTAGTATAAAAATTATATCAAACAAATTTCAAACACATTTGGTAACAAATTGGAATTATATAGTAATTTCAACATTATATTATATTTATTTTGTAAATATGTAAACCGTTACAATGGTAGGGATGCTTTTTCAAATTCATATACGTTGGATGTTTTTTCGAATTTAGAAGCTAGAACTTATAAGCTCCAAATTTATGTAAAAAAGTTTGAAAAATAACGTTGGGATGTTATTCAAATTCATGAAGTAAAAAATCTCCATTTCCACAAAACTTTCTCTGGAAAAGTTCGATTTGAACATGTTTTTATTCTCCTACCCTCCATCTTTGTTCATTGACCGGAAACGAGCTATCAATCATTATGTGGAGTGGTGTTCTGTAATCTTATAAGTTTTCCTAAAAAATCTAAATCAATTAAACGAAAAACAAGTAAACATCAATCAGGAAATTGCCTATTATGCTCGTACCCACAAGAGAAGGTTTAATAATTAAAAAAGGGAAAAAACGGCTGGCAGTTGGCATTCAATTCCACCAGCATATTTAATCAAATATGCAGTTAACAGATAACAGAACGTAGTTGTGGTTGCTTTATTTGATTTCGGGTGAAGGCTCTATTAAATGAGTAACTTATTCTTGAGGATGACAGGCGGGGGTTAGATATACATATACCTGCCTTCTTTTGTCACAAACCACTTTATTTAAAACTTAGAAATAAATTTACAACAACAATAAATTAGCTTTTACTAAAACGAATTGCAATTTACAGTGAACTCATTTTATTGGTCCAAGTGGGTTTTTTTTTTTTTCCAATTTCTCGTTTTTAACGGTTTTTTCTTCAATTTACGTTTTAACCCCTCCTACTATATATAATATACGTTTTTAACCCGTTTGATTTTCTATTAATATAGTTTTTCATAATAGTTATTTAAAAAAAATGAATGCGCGTTTGATTTTAGTTTTTTTTTTGGGAATTTTTCACTATAATTTCTTTTTAAACATATTTATATTCAAATTCGAATATATTTTTTTTGTATCCTGCGCTATGACGGGCGACGTTAAAGTTGCATAGCTGTGACAAACCCAACCACTTAAGGGTATTCTACGAGCGGCACTGATAACGACCAAACTCCTACCTCGTAATACGGCGAAAAAACAACCACGCACACGCCGTCAAGTGCGCGTACAATTCTATAACCTAAACATTTTCACACGGAGTTAACAGTAAATTGCAATTAATTGTCCACGTGTCAGTCTTTAAGTGCACAATTTTTATTTTTATTTTTTTAAGTTTTGCTTACAGATCTTGTAATATATATAATATAAGCTTTTAACTCATTTCATTTTCTAATAATATTGGTTTTCTATAATAACTTTTGTTCATTAACTTTTTTTTAAATGGAATGTGCGGCTGATTTTAGCTTTTTTTTAACGTTCCTTTTCGAGTATATTGGTTTTCTATAATAACTTTTTTGTTCATTTTCGAGTATATTTTCTTGTGTCATACGCTATAGCGAGCGCGTTACCGCAGAAATGCCGCGGAAAACACTAGCGCTTATGAGCAAAAAACATCGTTGCGGAGTTTTTGGTATAACTGTATCCGGTATCGGTATTCACTTTTATTGTTCTCGACGATTCGAAGCGATAATGACTAAAATCATGCCGCGTAATACAGAGAAAAAATGACCGCGCTACTGATGTAGGGTCAAATATCCCGTGTAAACGAGTTGTTTTGTATACGTTTTAGTAGTTAACTTTGTATATCGAGTTGGTTTTATGGATATTTTGTAGTTTGGAGTGTTACAAGTTTATGGTGCTAAAAGAGCGGGAGTATACGAAGAAATTAAATAAGGTACAAAGCCCGGGAAGTCAAAGTCAAAACATCTGGATTTTGGAGTCTCGCGGTACGCGAAGATCAGGGGGCAGAGTCTCGCGGTACGCGAGGAAGAAGAAAAAGGGCCGCGACTATTTTGGCCTTCGCGGTACGCGAAGTTCCGGCCAGGGTGTCTCGCGGTACGCGAGAGAAGGCGGTTTCGACAAATTAAACCTAATTCTAATTATAACCCCATGGGACTCCCATTCTTGAATTATCTTCTTTCCAGCTGTCCCAGAGGAGTAAAAAGGCGATTTTCATCATTGTTTGGTCAATTGTTGTTGCTTTTAAATGCTTGTAAGTTCTAGTTTGATTATTCAGATGTTTGTTACAGCTATGAGCGGCTAAGCTCTTCGTGAACCCTCCGGGTGAACGATTTATGCGCATACTTATCTAGTTTTAGTAGATTATCAGTGTTAGATTGGATTTTGTGAACCCTTTAAGTTCTTTGAATTCAATTGTATGTTCGATTTCTTATCGGTTTGATTTTGTTCAACGTTTGCATGTGTGTCATCGTTTCTTGGTTTTCTTGCATCGGGAATAATTTGGCTATGTGTTGAGTTTTATAAAGTTGAAATTGGATTGAACAACTTAAACAAGATTATGTCTATGTAATCTCCTATCTGATCTAAAACTGAAACTGGATTTGTGTTTTGCTGAATCTGAACCCCGGAGTGGTCGTTTTTCTCCAACTGTTTTCTAAATGTTAAAGTTCATTGCTTTATGTAATTCCAATTGTTTTAATTAATACCATTGAACCATTTTAGTCTAAATAGCATTCTCCACGAGTTCCCTGTGGATTCGACAACCCTGCTTCTCTATATACAGTTTAAGGTAGTTAAGTAATAGTTTTATTATAGTTTTTGATTGACCTTGACAACGCGATCAAAATGGCGCCGTTGCCGAGGAATTTGTGTGCAAAGTGCTGTTTTTGATTTGTTTTGTTCATTGCTACTAATTGTGTGTTTACGTGTGTAGGGACAATTTTATGCATACTAGGCGCTCAGACAGAAAATCTCCATTATTGTTTGATCCAGAGATAGAGAAAACAGCAAGAGCTAACAGAAAGCTCCAAGGCACAGTTGAGACCATCTTAGAGAAGCTTGACAGTCCGTCTATGAGGATGTCACAAAATCAACTAGAAAACCCAGATCCAAACCAAGGTGGGGGACCTATCCCACCTGTTCCACCACTACCAGATCTACTATTCCCAAACCATCCACAAAACAAACAACCACAGAATCAAGCTCCTATACCACAACAACCACAACAACCTCCATAAAATCCACCACTTCCACAACACCGACCACAACCACCACCAATTTTCCATGATCACCAATACCAACCATATGACAGCTACCCAAGCTATTCTGAATTTAGGGATGATGAGCAGTTATCACCGGGACGAAATCTCAGGCCACAACATGGTTCTCAACACAAGAACTGGAATGAAGAAGAGGAATGGTATGACATGAACCATCAGGAGGCATTCCCTCCCAGAAATCAAAGGCATGATGTAGTAGACGGATGGGTTCAACCACCGCCAAGAGCAGAGTTCGGATTTCAACCTAGGAACAACCGTTAGGGTAATGTGGGGAACTTTAAAAGAGAAAACAGGTATAGGCAACCTCCTCAGAACCGTCAGAACTATAGAGCAGAGCTGCCTAGGAACATGCACCTAGCCAGGCACGATCAAGGGGTGGACAGTCACTTCCGCCCCGCTCTAGCTTTAAATGCTTCCCCCGCCATACCACCAGTTTGTAGGGGGAACGCATTCGAGATCCGACCTGGATGCCTCGGGATCCTCCCACACTTCTTCGGGAGAGATACTGAAGAGCCTTACACTCATCTTTCAGAATATGAGGCTACTTGTGGGACCATTGGTGGTCAAGGGTTCACAACCGATGAGGTAAAACTAGTACTCTTCCAGTTTTCACTTAAGGACAGGGCGAAGCAATGGTTCTTGTCTTTGCCATCTGCTAGTATTGCCACCTGGGCAGAGCTGCAACAGCAGTTCCTTGATGAGTATTTCCCACCTCATAAAACCAATGAGGCCCGAGCTGCAATACGGGATTTCAAGCAACAATTAGGGAAGCCTTTCTATGAGGCATTTAAGTGGTTTAAAGAGTTGCTAAGGAATTGCCCACATCATGGGATAGAGAAGTGGGAGCTGATCCAAGCCTTTTATGACAGGTTGTTACCTGAGGATGTGAGGGATGTAAACTCAACCAGTAACGAGTCCTTCTTTTCAAATCATGTGGATGACGACGGGGATATTTTGGAAAGGATGGCGGTGACATCAAAAAGGCAAGAACATGCCAGCCGGAGAGCAAATAATGGGGAATCTGCCAAGGCAGTGGATTATGAGACTCAAAAGCGTCTAAATGCCATGGAACTCCAAATGGTAAGACTTGGTAGGTAAGGAGGGAAAGATGTGGCTAATGTGTCACAAGGATATCCGGTATGTGAAGGATGTGGTGATCTGGGCCATACTATGGCAAGCTGCCCAAAGGAACAGGGCAAGGCAGAAGAGGCGAACCTGATCGGGGGAGATAGGAAGCAGGACATGAATGCAACCCACTACCATCCGGGACTCTGAAATAATCCAAATCTCAAGTATGGTAATGCATCTAATAAACTAAATCCTAACTTTCAGGGTGTTGATGTGCAGGGTGGAAATCAACAATAGTACCAGAACCACCAACAAGGCTATAATCAAGGCGGGTATCAAGGGTACCAAAAGAACCAAAGCAATCAAGGGGGTTATCAGCAGAGAAACTACCAACAAAATCAACCACAGTAGTACCAGCAACAAGGGAACCAACAAAACAAACCTGCAACCGTCGGTAACCATCAGCTCACAGCCATACTGGAATCTTTGAAAAGAATTGAGTAGGATAGAGAGATCCAGGTAAAGACCAATGATGCATTTGATAGACAACTGGGTCAAATGGCAGAGAAAATAGCTAAAGTAGCAGGGTGACCACAAGGGCAAATCCCGAGTGACACTAAATTAAACCCGCAACATCAAGGAGCTAGCTCATCGGGTTCAAAGAATGCCTATGTCAGTGCGGTAAGTACCAAACAAGAAGGTGAAGAGAGTGAGTTAGAATATGAAAAGGAGCAAGGAGAACCCATCATCCCTATAAAAATCGGGGGAATGAAAATTGAGCAAGCCCTACTGGATTATGGGTCAAGTGTCAGCATACTACCAGCAGTCTGTATGACCAGTCTGACTTTGGTCCTCTACAGCAAGTTAACACCATTGTGGTGTTAGCTGACTTGACACGGAAATGGGCTAGCGGAATGATTAGAGGTGTTGCTGTGCAAGTGGGGGAATTCTATTACCCCGAAGACTTTCTGGTGATTGAATATGAACCAAATGTGAAAGAGAAGCAAGCAAGGGTCATCCTGGGCAGACCATTCTTGGTAACTGCCAACGCTCTGATCAATTGCAGGAACAATACGGTAAGCATGACCTTCGGTAACAGGGAATTTAACTTAGATATTCATTTAAATACTTTTACATATTTTAGCAAAGTTAAATGTCCTAAAACAGGTGCTACGAACAAATGTCCCCCTCGGTCCAAGGTAGATGAGGGTGGCATAAAAGATAAAAGTGTTATGGTTGATAGGTCTGAGTTGAAGAATGTGATCAACACGGTAGTGGATGCAGTAAACCCCAAGTGTGGGGAAGTTGGAATACAAGTGGGAAAGCCACCATAGAAACCTCAGGTGGAAAGTGTAAGTAATCACACCAAATCAGGAACAGGACCATCAAGGTCACCAGGGGGTCAAAAAACCTCCTAAGCTCTTCGGGACTTCATATGAAACTGGTGACTCTTGGATACCGTGGGATGAAGAAGAAATTACTGTGGTAGAACACATGTAGAATCTGAAACTGAATGGTGTTGACTACCGACGGGCATGTGCCACAGCAATTGGTAAGGAATTTGTGTTCCAACCACCGTAACATCAGTCAGGTTCACCGCGTCTGACTGAAGACGTTAAACTTAGCGCTCTTGGGAGGCAGCCTAAGGTGAGTTTGTTTATTTTCTTGTCTAGTTAAATGAACGTTGTGGATGTGTTCTCTAAAAACCCTCACAAGACTAAACTCGTCCACTCGGGCTACCGAGGGGTTTAAAAGGCTTGTTGCATATGCTAAATCCATCCATGATTCCTACGAAAGTGACTTAGGTTGTCATTTCTTTATTTTATTTAGTCATATGCAATTGGCCAAGTGTGGGGACATCTCTAGGGAGATAATGGTTGGAACGAGTGTACTTGAGGGCAATACACAAATCCGAGGGGGGTAGGATGCCGTTGTAGAGTTTGTAGAAGTTTTTAATTTTTTCGATCTTTTTGGGGTAGTTTTGTGTTTTTCTAAGTTTTTGTAGGGATTCTTGGCCATTTGGGTGAAAAAAAAATCATCAATATTGACATTCCAGGTATGTGTGCATATAATTTAAGTGTTGGAATGAGTTTCTGAAGAATTTGAAAAATTGAGATTTTAAGATGTGAAAAATTTTTCTAAGGCAAAAAGTTGGATTTTCGTCCTTTCTTTCTGTTACCAGCACTCCCTCACGTTACACGAGGGAATTGAGGCGCATCTTCACGGTACGCGAAAGACAAAGAAAGGGGCCGGACGCTTGTTTGTCCCTCGCGGCACGCGAGGGAGTCTCCATGGGTTCTCACGGTATTCGAAGGGACCCCTTTTGGCCATTTTACCCTAATTTTTGGTTTTTGAAATTTTGAGTCGTGTAAGTCCATCGGGTCTTTTATTTTTGTAATTGAGTCTTTATATTGAGTCAGTATGATGTTTGTGGGTTGTTGGAGTTTTATTTTGCAGCAGGTTTGAACTAAATTGCCCGTACTCAATCTCCATTCGGGTGGTGATTTCCGACTTTCGCTAGATTCTTTTGTACAATGCAGCCCACTTGTATATGTGGAACACGATCACGAATGAAATGCTATACGATCGTCTTATCAGCCAAGTTTTTCTTAGTTTTTCGTAGTTTTTTGTATTTTTCTTTCGTTTTAGAGTCGTTCTTCCTACGTTGAGAACAATGTCGAGTTTAAGTGTGGGGAGGGGAGACCTTAGTCCAGGTCTGTAGTTGAGTCATAAAAATCAGAAAAAATCCATAAATTTCAAAAAAAAAATTCAAAAATGTCTTTGGATTAGAATTTTTGCAACTAAATGGAAAATGATAGTACAATCGGGAACTGTGCTAATGTGGAATTTAATTGAATAATAATGATAATCAAATGCATCTACTTTGTAACGTTTTGGTAGGCCCAACCGACTTAAGAACTTAAATATCATGATAGTGTAACTAGGTTTAATTGAATAATTAATTCATGATATCTTGTGGGTTCTCATCTTAGGGGTGTCGGTAAGGTTGAATCTGTCAATATAGGGTGATAGGTACCTCTATGAGCAAAAATTTATAAGTTTTTAAAACTTTTGGCACACCGCTTTCTCTTTATGAAAATAAATCCGAAAGATGGTGGCGCCCGAATTCCATAATCCGCCAATTTCATGAGCTTAATTAATCAATTGAGAGCTTGAGTTTGCCTACGTGTTACCCTCCGGGTTACAAGTTTGGTTAAAACGCCCATGGGCAGGCTCTTGTGATCAATTATAGATGACTAAGTTAGGTTTATGTGTTACCCTCTGGGATGGTGACCTGGTTGAAACACCACTAAACCGAATCTTATGAACTTTATTGCTTAAAAATTGAAGCCTGTGTGTTACCCTCCGGGATAGTGACTTGGAGGATACACCACTGGGTGAGGTTTATTTATACATCATTAATAAAAGCTCACATCATTCATCCATCATTCCATAATTCATCTAATTTTTAAAACATCTAACTTAGTGTTCATAGTGGTGGGAGAAATCTATATGGTTTAACCCGGGCCTAAACAAGACCGTGAGATAGGATTAGGTTGGGTCGTAGCTTTCTTAGTGTGAGACCCGTAGATAGACTGACTGCTTGGTAATATGTAATATATTAGATCACAAAATCGGGGGCTCGAGAGTCGGTGGTTTGGTTTAATTGGAGCGAAATATCGATTGTTACGATTAACGCATTATTATATTTGTACTGTGTAGAATGAAAGTAAAAGTGGCAAGTTTTTCCAATTATGATTCTATTGCATAATTCTTTTTCGGGACGCAAAAGGTTAAGTGTGGGGATGTGATGTAGGGTCAAATATCCCGTGTAAATGAGTTGTTTTGTATACGTTTTAGTAGTTAACTTTGTATATCGAGTCGGTTTTATGGGTATTTTGTAGTTTGGAGTGTTACAGGTTTATGGCACTAAAAGAGCTGGAGTATACGAAAAAATTATAGAAGGTACAAAGCCCGGGAAGTCAAAGGAAGTCAAAGAAAACGTCAAAATTTCTGGATTTTGGAGTCTCGCGGTACATGAAGATCAGGGGGCAGAGTCTCGTGGTACGCGAGGAAGAAGAAAAAGTGTCGCGACTATTTTGGCCTTCGCGGTACGCGAAGTTCCGGCCAGGATGTCTCGCGGTATGCAAGAGAAGGCGGTTTCGGCAAATTGAACCTAATTCTAATTATAACCCCATGGGGACTCCCATTCTTGAATTATCTTCTTTCTAGCCGTCCCAGAGGAGTAAAAAAGGCGATTTTCATCATTTTTTGGTCAATTGTTCTTGCTTTTCAATACTTGTGAATTCTAGTTTGGTTATTGAGATGTTTGTTACAAGTTATGAGCGGCTAAGCTCTTAGTGATCCCTCTGGGAGAACGATTTATGTGTATAAATATTTGGTTATAGTAGATTATCAATGTTGGATTGGATTTTGTGAACCCTTTAAGTTCTTTGAATTCAATTGTATGTTCGATTTCTTATCAGTTTGATTTTGTTCAACGTTTGCATGTGTGCCATCATTTCTTGGTTTTCTTGCATCGGGAATAATTTGGCTATGTGTTGAGTTTTATAAGGTTGAAATTGGATTGAACAACTTAAACAAGATTATGTCTATGTAATCTCCTGTCTGATCAGAAACTAAAACTGGATTTGTGTTTTGCTGAATCTAAACCCAGAGTGGTCGTTTTTCTCCAACTGTTTTCTAAAAGTTAAAGTTCGTTGCTTTCTATAATTCCAATTGTTTTAATTAATAATGTTTTCAACTTTAGTGACCATTGAACCGTTTTAGTCTAAACAGCATTCTCCACGAGTTCCTTGTGGATTCGATAGCCCTACTTCTCTATATACAGTTTAAGGTAGTTAAGTAGTAGTTTTTATTATAGTTTTTGATTGACCTTGACAACGCGATCAAAATGGCGCCGTTGCCGGGGAATTTGTGTGCAAAGTGCTATTTTTGATTTGTTTTGTTCAGTGCTACTAATTGTGTGTTTACGTGTGCAGGGACAATTTTATGCATACTAGGCGCTCAGACAGAAAATCCCCATTATTGTTTGATCCAGAGATAGAGAAAGCAGCAAAAGCTAACAGAAAGCTCCAAGGCACAGTTAAGACCATCTGAGAGAAGCTTGACAGTCCGTCTGTGAGGATGTCACAAAATCAACCAGAAAACCCAGATCTAAACCAAGGTGGGGACCTATCCCACCTGTTCCACCACTACCAGATCTACTATTCCCAAACCATCCACAAAACCAACAACCACAGAATCAAGCTCCTAGACCACAACAACCTCCATAAAATCCACCACTTCCACAACACTGACCACAGCCACCACCAATTTTCCATGATCACCAATACCAACCATATGATAGCTTCGCCTTTGATAAAGTTGACGAGGAAGGAAGAGAAGTTTGTTTGGGGTTCTACTCAAGACAGTGCATTCGAGGAGTTGAAGAAACGACTAACCCAAGCTCTAGTTTTGGCCATTCTAGAAGGAGGATTTGGTAGTTCACTTTGACGCTTCATATCAGGGTTTAGGCGGTGTACTCATGCACCGGGGCAAAGTGATAGCTTATGCCTCGCGACAACTGAAGACCCACGAGGTTAACTAACCGACTCACGATTTGGACTTAGCTTCTGTAGTATTCGAGTTAAAAAATTGGCGACATTATATTTACGAGACCAAGTGCACTATCTTCACATATCCTAAAAGCTTGAAGTACATCTTTGGTCAAAAAGATCTGAACATGAGGTAGAGAACGTGGTTGGAGTTAATTGAGTATTTTGACTGCGACATTATGTATCCCCGTGTAAGGCTAATGTAGTTGCAGACGTATTAAGTAGAAAGGATGACCATGCCCCTATCCGAGTAAAGTCGTATAGTCTGATTATGACACCAGACATCATGGGCCTGATCGGCAAGGCTCAAGAAGAGGCGTTAAAGGTGGATAATGTGAATAAAGAGAGAAGGGTAGGTCTGCAGGAAGCTTTAGAAACTACTACCTCTGGTGTAAGGACCAGCTTTGGCCAGATTTGGGTGCCTAAGGGAGGCGAGCTTAGAGCTAAGATTCTTGACGGAGCTCATACATCTCGTTATTCCGTTCACCCACGTACTATGAATATGTATCAAGATCTCAAGAAAGACAACTGGTGGTCGGGTATGAAGAATGATGTGACTTTGTATGTGAGTAACTGTTTAACCTGCTCACCAGTGAAAGCCTTATGGCAAGCTGCAGCCATTAAAGATTCCTTAATGGAAGTGGGAACGCATCACCATGGACTTCATAACTAAGCTACCGCATACAACTAAGGATTATGACACCATTTGGGTGATCATAGACCGACTGACGATGAGTGCTCACTTCTTGCTGATTCGTGAGACGTTTACTTCGAAACGATTGGCAGAATTGTTTATCAACGAGATCGTAGCTCTACATAGCGTACCAGTGTCGATTGTCTCTGATCAGGACACATGGTTCACATCAAGGTTCGGGAAGAAGTTTAACGAAGATATGGGAACGAGGTTGAACATTAGCACATCGTATCATCCTCAAACAGATGGTTAGTCCAAAAGGACCATTCAAACCTTAGATGATATGCTTCGTGCGAAGTGTCATTGAATTCAGTGGAAGTTGGGATCACCACTTACCACTCACGGATTTCTCCTATAACCATAGTCATCATTCAAGCATCGGCATGCCACCTTTTGAGATGCTTTACGGTAGGCGATGTAGAACTCCGGTGTGTTGGGGCGAGATCGGTCAGAAGGAGTTGGGAAGTATGGATGTAGTGAAGGAAACATCAGTAAAGTTCAATAAGATAAAGACTCACTTAAAGGCTGCACAAGATAGACAGAAATCCTATGTAGACAAGAGGCGCAGGCCGATTGGATTCAACATGGGTGACAAGGTTCTGTTGAAAGTGTCACCATGGAAAGGTATTATTCGGTTTAGTAAGCGATGTAAAGTCGAGATTCCTGGGGATCTTCAATCAACGGATTCAACGATGTGTTAAACCTTGCCGAAACAGACTCGACACGTGACTTGTAGGTACAAACAATAAGGACGAGACTCAACTGATTGTCAAATGATTCGTATATTGATAAATCACTTAAAACAATACAAATGTCGCTCAACAACTCGTCTAACCAAATACAGAATACAAAATAACTATTTATACTATTCGGTTGGGCTGGGCCGGGGCCGCATACTTCAAGTATGCGGCTAGGGCATGAACTATGCGGCCGCATACTTCCCAAAAGTTTTCTTCTGAACGTCTTGGTGATATTTTGATACGTTAGCCTACTAGGTTTAACCCTTACAATCTCCCCCTAGGCTAATGCTATCAAAGTATCTCAATGTCAGCTGAGTGATCACCTCCTCCCGCATAGAGGCCTTTAACTATTGCCGTTGCCAAAACTTTCACAAAATCCTTGGTGTCTTTTTCATCTTCTTTAGGCACGAATAGATGCTGCTTGGACAATTTGATCATATCTTCCTTCCCGAATTTCAAAAGATCCATAGGATCAGCAATGGTAAATTCTTTGTCTGCACACTGGATGTATATATAGCTTGTCATAGGGCTGTAATACCAGTATTCAAGTTGACTCAGTGTGTTGTCAGGTAGAGCTTGATGAACTGGAACACACTCCACCGTCTTAGGAGAAGGATAGATTTCCATTACAAGAGGCTTCTTGGTGATTTTGTCAATTATGTACTTTGATTTTACCCTCTTGCATTTAGCAGGTTGCAGTATCTTGAATCCACTATCACATTCTTTCTCTAGAAATGAAATAAAGTTTCTTGCTGCTCCAACATTCCTTGGATTGTAAAAAGGAGCCTTGTTTAGTGCTTGAAGATCAAATATGGGCAGTGACCCGAAGTCACGTGATCGTGTAAAATACTCTATTCGCCCATTCTTTCTTTTGATCAGATAAAGATTCTTCTCATTGTCAAACATCCAACTTAAAATAGGAGAACGATCGTTCTTCTTTGAAAGCTCATTGGAGGATGTGACATAATGGACTTCGCGTGGAGGAATAATTCTAAACATACTTTTCTTTTCTACTGGAACAGCTGAAGATGATGTTGCTTCTTCAACATGTTCAGCAAATGATTCCATATGGGGAGGTGAATTACCTTCAGCGAATAAATCACTGTCAATACCGGTAATCACCTTTCCCTCAGCACTGATGTATGTAGGAGAGGTAGGCATAATTGCATCAAAGAAATCTTCACCTTCAAACATTTCATTTCCTGTAAAATCATCATCCAGTACAGTCGAATCATTTTCAAATGAGAACATTGAGTCTGACTTGAGTAAATCATCAAGACCCTATTCAAAATCGAAAGAAAAATCATTTTCTGACTGTTGTGCTCCTTCATCTTCTGACGTAGGAACATAAACGACCATCGCTCTAGATAGATCTTCTTGTGAGCTTGTTCCTTCAGGTTGGTCTGCCTGGTCTTTGTTCTGATCTTTACAATCACTTTTATCTTCATTATCATCTCCGTCACCATCATTGTCATCACCTTTATCGTCACCGTTACCACTACAACTATCCTCTTTCTTCCTTTTCTTTTTTATCTTTCTTTTCTTTTCTTTAAGCGTCTTTAGTTCTTTCATCACATATACCATGTTTTCTTTCAGGCTTTTGATCTGACCACTTTGTATGTTTATAGTTGTTCTGAGAGTATCGTTTTCTGCATTGAGTTTATTGATCTTTGAGTCCTTGGCAACAGAATCTTGTTCCAGAACGAATACTCTTTGTTGTAGGGCTTGAACATCCACAGGCGCAGGTTGATCAACTACCTTTGCCTTACCCTTATCTTGTTGTTGGGTGACGGTTGGTTTAATGATTGGTGTGGACTTCTACGGGAGTTGTTCAGAAAACTTTGCCTTCTTCCTCGGACTTAGATCGGCTTCAAAATCATAGTCTTCATCGGAAGTATCACTTTACTGTTTAGAAGGGTTGATGAGAGGAGGTTTCCCAGCAGCCTTCCTTTTAATCAATAAGCTTCTGTGACATTTATTTATCGGTACCTCTTCCTTGTCACTTTCTGTTTCGGATGTGTCAAAATCTTCACCTTCTGAGTCTCCTTCAGACTCACTCTCTTTCTCTTCAACATTCTTTCCACTAGTGCTTTGATCTTCAGTGTCGAAGAATTGCAAATCATCTAGATTTATATATGCCAAATCTTCAAGATTTTCAACATTTTCTTCATTTTCGACGTACATTGGCCCTTCAATGTTGTAGTTGAATTCATCTTCATTTTCTTCGGCCAGCTGTACAGTTGGAATTTCAGGCTCATTAATGATTGGTACTTCGGCCTGATTTTGAACTTGGCGAGGTGGACGTCGAAGTCGACGACGGGGTTGAGGTTGTGGTTGAGGTTGAGGTTGTGGTTGTGGTTGAGGTTGTGCACCTTCTAACTTAGGAAAAGCTCCAAATTTTTCTAACGAAGTAAGATTCAGAAAATTTCCTTTCTTATTCATACTCATGTAGGACAACATGCTCTTGTCCATTACCTTCACATGCAGTCTCCTCTGAGTCATGACCAACTCTGAATGATTTCTATTGATTGTCATTTGTAAAAATCTTGGATACCTCAGGAATACTGACTTCTTTTTCCCAGTTAAATTACTCTTCATCTCTTCAAACACAATTCTTGAGAAGTTGAAATTTTCCCTAGTCACAGGAGCGTATACAGCGGCAGTCGTGCTTGCACTTAGTTCATCATATCCACCCTTTCTTCCTGAGATACACTGGTTCACTACATGTGCCAAATATTTCCAGTAAGGTGGCAAGCACTTCTTTTACAAGGACAGCAAACCTCCTTCATAACTCATTCTTTCAAAAGTGCCATTTATTTGTTCAGTGGGAAAGCTTGTAGGATATTCGGCTTCATCACCAAAGTTTAGACATTCCCTAATAACAGCTTCAGTAATAACTACGCGCTTTCCTGCCACTGTACTGGCTATCACTTCAACTTCATTTTCTGTCACAAAATTAGCTGTGCTCCAGAAATCCCGAATAAAATCTTCACATATATCTGGATGTTGTGAAATAGCATGATGGATTCTAGATGCTCGCAGACCCACTATCATTGATCTGAAAATACTGTGATGTTGTGGCGGGTCTTCCAAGTATGCTGACTCATTGTGATCTTTTACAAACTTTAAATCAGCCATCACTACAATTAATAAAACAAGTTAGATTTCAACAACGACAAGCTTGAAGTTTTTAGGCAAACGGATTAAACCGCAAACTTCAATTAAAGGCCGCAAACTTTAAAGCACCGCAAACTTTACAAACACCTCAAACTTCGCATACACCGCAAACTTCGTATACACCGCAAACTTTAAATTTACCTCAAACTTTTCAAATATACCACAAACTTCTAGACGACCGTGAACTTTAAACACACCGTATACTTCATGACTTTGTCAAAATTATGAATTTTATGAGATTAGGGTTCAAATTGACGGTTGTTTATGGGTCGCCTATACGTTGCAATCAAAACTCATGGTCCAATTTCAGTTTTTATAAGGTTTTTGATGGTCAATTTGGTCAAACAAATTCGGTTAAGGTTCAGTTTCAGTCAAAACACCCCACATGATTGATTATCATGAATCCATGGTCAAATCCTTTACCTTTGATGTCGTCTGCACCTCTCGTGCACAAACAATGCAACAGTTTCAAGCTAGAATCAAGTAATCGGTCTTTAGAGTCAAAGAAGAAGTATGCGGCTTGAGAGAGAAAGTAAGTATGCGGTTTATGTAAAACAAGAACCGCAAACTTCGAGATATTTATAGACAAAACCAAGTTTGCGGCCCTGCATGAAGTATGCGGTCGCAAACTTCTGAGAAGCCATGAATTTTTCAAAAAACACTTTCCTTCGGATTTTCGGGTAAAGCAGGGACGGTCATTGTGATAATTATGGAGTATAAACAAAAGACAAAAAATAAAATAACTTAAACTAAGCTAAAAACACAAAATCTTTTTGTTCTTTTCATAAAAGCAGACTATTTTTAAACAATAAAACACATTATTTTTTAGAGAAACTCTGTTATGGGATCATATCATTCCAGTGCAGACCAAAGCATACTTATTAACCATTCATTTTCTTAGATAGGTCTCGGTGATTGCCAATATATAGTATCCTTCTAAACTCAACCCTTTACACCTTAGTTGACAAACAAGCAGTGAATAAATTTATCATGTTTTTGTAGGTAAGAATTATTCATGACATAGTGGGTCCCACACTCACATCTCAGAAACCTGTATTTATTTTATTATGAATTAGATGAGTTTTTGATGAATTGAATGGACCCCACAACTTATCGGATAAACATTCCCTTCCTCATGATCTTTTGAGCACCTAAGTAATAACTAAAAGAGCATAACTAGCACGGGTCTATGAACTGTTTAGGAGATCTCGAACAAATGTAATAAAAAACATAGCACAACAGACTTGCATGCCTTGATAACAGATTCCTTCCCAGTCACACATTCCCAAAGAGAAAAATATTTACAAGTATACTTATATGTACATCTTTGGACATATCTTTTTGAAATTTTCCTATAGAACGACATTAACATTGCGTGTCTTTTTTCTCAAAATTCTACTTTGCAGAGTAGCTTTGCACTATCATTGAGTGTCTTTTCACCTATTGCATGTCAACGCATGTCTTTTATCTACATATATATATATATATATATATATATATATATATGTACAGACTTGTAACAAGTCAACTGCAACCCCTTTGTGAAGGGTCTCGGTTTGTGCAATCCAGATATATTATGTTCATCCACAGTTCTCCTATCTTTATGTTTAAGTGCTTGATTATTAACAGGAAATAATTATTCTACCAATCTATGAGATGTTCTCCACTATGACAATGACCTTTATGTTTAAGTAAAACACTATCATGCTGTCTTTCAAGATTTAGCAGAGCCTATCAACATATCACCATAAGATCCTGATCTTTTCAACTATAGGCCTTACATATGATGATCCAACCTCTAAAATGATGTACTATCATTTCCCAATAAACAGTGTTCTCAATCTTTCTTAGAAATACAACATAAAATAAAATCTTTTTGTAATGTTCTAGACTTAAAAAATAGAAAGACTCAAAGATAAAATCTTTTTGGTGTTTTTAGGAAATTTCTCCCCCCAAACTTTTTCATTTATGAAATAAATCAAAATTTAAACAAACAAAAAAACAAAAAATATTTTTGGTGACCAAACCCGCGACCTTCTAATCAAAGAAGATCATTTTCAGACATTCAACCAGAAAGTTGAATCTTACCAAATCAAAGGCTTTTGTAAATATATCAGCAACATTATCATCAGTAGAAACATATTCAATATGCATAAGCTTTCTTTCAAAACAATCACGAATGTGATGCACCCTTATGTCTATGTGCTTAGTTTTACAATGTTGGAGTGGGTTCTTAACAATCTGTAAAGCAGCTTCATTATCACAGAAAATAGGGGAGTCAAAGAAATTCAAACCGTAATCCAGCAATTGGTGTTGCATTCAGATAACCTGAGAACAACATGCGGTTGCGGCGACATATTCAGCTTCAGCAGTAGAACTCGAAACAGTGGTCTGTTTCTTGCACTGCCATGATACGAGTCTCTCCCCCAGAAACTGACATCCACCAATTGTGGATTTCCTGTCAAGATTGCAACCTCCATGATCACTGTCAGTAAAAGCAAACAAGTTAATTTCTGAATCCTTTGGATACCAAAGGCCTAGCCGAGGCTTGCCCTTCAAGTATTTAAAATTTCTTTTGAAAACATTAAGGTGAGAAAGTTTAGGATTAGACTAATATCGTGCACACTGATAAACCGCAAACATGATGTTGGGACGGCTAGCTGTCAGGTACATTAACGATCCAATCATTGACCTGTAGTAATGTTGGTCAATTCCAGATTCACCTAGATCTGGAGTAAGAATGGGTCCATTAGAGTGGATGCCGATTTCGATTCAGCAAAGTTGAACTTGATTAAGATGTCATTGACATATTTAACCTGGTGAATTAGGATTCCGTCATCACTTTGCTTCACCTGCAACACCAGAAAGAAGGCCACTTCGCCCATTGAACTCATTTCAAACTTTTTCTTCATCACTTCTTCAAACTCTTTGCATAGGGCAGCATTCATTGAACCAAAAATGATGTCATCAACGTAAATTTGGACAAGAATAAGATCATCTCCCAGGTTTTTAAGAAACAATGTCTGATCTATTGCTCCCCGAGAGTAGCCATTTGCAAGCAGATGCTCTGTCAGAGTGGCATACCATGCACGTGGTGCTTGATGTAAACTATACAGAGCTTTGTCTAGTTTGTAGACATGATGTGGGTGATTGGTGTCTTCAAACCCCGGTGGCTGACACACTATATCTCTTCTTGAACCTTACCATACAGAAATGTTGTCTTCACATCCATTTGAAATACCTTGAAATTCATATAAGAAGCATAGGCCAAAAATATGCAAATGGCCTCAAGTCGTGCAACCGGTGCAAATACTTCTTCATAATCTATTCCCTATTGTTGATAAAATCCTTGCACAACCAATCTGGCTTTCTTTCTGATAATAACTCCACTGTCATCCTTTTCGTTTCTTTAAACCCAACGAGTTCCGATGGGCAACTTGCCTTGTGGTAGTGGCACAAGCTCTCAAACCTTCTACTTTTCAAAATGCATCAGCTCCTCCTTCATTGCTTCCACCCAGCTTGCTTTACTTAAAGCAATCTTGATGTTCTTAGGCTCTATTTGAGAAATAATTGCATAATACAAGCAGACGTTGATTATTCCAGATTGACTCCTTGTTTTCACCCCATTAGAGAGAGGACCGATGATATCCTCTACGGGATGATATTTATGAATCCGCAATGTTGGTACTTCTTCTGCTTGAATCGTTTTAGGTAAGTTGGTGATATGCTGATCTGCTTCTTCAGTTATGGGAACCGGCTCCTCAATAACATGCGGGTTAGGAATCGTATCCTGTGAAGCATGACCACTGCCTGATGCAACAGTGTCTTGTGAAGCATTACCACTGCCAGATGCAGCAGTCTCATTGTTGATGGGATCATCGGTTTGTTGATCACTTTCTTGAGAAGAAGATTCTGGAGTTCTGGAAGATGAAGATGATGCTTGATTAGGGTCTTCATCAATTTTGTAGTCGATTGTGCTGTACTTGTAGAAACCATCATCTGACACATCAGAAAAATCAGAAAAAACATTAAACAACTTAAGGACAGACTTATAATCAAATAACCAATTTGGACCAGAATCCGCATTAGTTTCGTTAAGCTCCTGCCAGTCAATGTAGTAGGACTCCACTATCTGCTTGGTTATCTTGTTGTAAACCCCGCATGCTGTCTTGCAAGATGAGTATCCAACGAAATAACATTCTTCGGCCTTAGTATCGAATTTGGACCCAATGGTGTCATTATGCAACAGAGTGCATAGGCATCCAAATGCTCTGAAATGACCGACCTTTGGCTTCTGATTAAACATGACTTCATATGGAGTCTTCAGTTGATGCTTGTTGAGTAGCACTCTGTTTTGCATGTAGCATGCTGTATTGGTTGCTTTAGCCCATAAAAATATCGGTAATTTAAAGTCAGAGATCATGGTTCTTGCAGCTTCTATCAGGGTGCGATTTCTTCGTTCAGCAACTCCATTCTGTTGAGAAGTTCTAGCAGCGCTGAATTGTCATGCAATCCCCTTTTCTGCACAAAAGCTATCAAGAACTTCATTTCAGAATTTCATCCCGTTGTCACTTCTGATAATATTGATCTTCAAGTTCAGTTTATTTTCCACAAGTATCATGCACTGCCTAAGAATATCTGCAGTCTCACTTTTCTTACTTAAAAAGAACACCCAAGAAAATCATGAGTAGTCATCAGTTATAACAAGACAATATGATTTCTTCCCAAGACTCATTACACTTACAGGACCGAAAAGATCCATATGCAGCAACTGAAGAATAGATTCAATTGAATTGAACAGCTTGGGCTTGTGTGGACGTTTATGTTGTTTGCCTTTAGCACAAGAAATACATTTTTTAACCTCATAAAAATCTTTTAATGGCAAACCAACCACGTGTGCTCCTTTAGCAATTCTATTTAGGTTTTTGAACTTTATGTGACCTAAACGACGATTCCAGAGCATTGAGTCATTCTCAGAAGATTTTGAAAACAAACAAGTATTAGTTAAAGCTGACTCACTGTTCATATCCAACAAATATGAATCTTTACATCTCGGTGTTCTCATTAAAATCCAATCCTAAGGGACTACAAACCCTGGTTTTAAAATCAAACATTCTTTATCATTAAAATGAGTTGAAAACTTTTTGTTACAAATTCGAGACACACTTAACAAGCTATGATTCAATTCAGACACATAATTCACATCTTCGAAACATAGAGTACCATTAGTGATAGTACATTTCATTTTGATTTGCCCACCTTTATCTCCTGCAAAGGAAGCATACCCTCCATCGAACAATTTGATGTCGTGAAGCTGAGAGATGTCTCCTGTCATGTGCCGGGAACAACCACTACCAGCATACCAGAGGTTGTTGATAGGCCTCCTTGACTGTCCCTGCACGATAGAACATTTTAATTAGTAACTAGAACCCAAGCCATGGTTGTCTTGGGCTGCCCTAACTCATCCAAGTATGAAACTTCTTGCAATTTCATATCTCTTTTGTTATTAAACTCAACTGGTGATGTTTATGCATTTGGTTTTCGTTTCCAAACAGGCTTTGGTTTTTGAAAGTTTGAGCTTGCTGTTGGAGTGATGATTTTTTCTTTTCCCTTTCTAGATTTTATCTGTTTCTCAACTTTCTTTTGTTTATGTTTGAAAACATTATTTTATTTAACATGATGTTGAGTTTTATGCACAGCACTAGTTCTTTTATCCGATTGTTTTTCATTGGGCATTCTATGATTTTGGGCCGTTGGTCTTTTAAACGTGTTTGGCCTTTGTTGCACATTATCCCATTGAGAAACATTCGGATAACAATGAGAGTGTTCACGATTGTGAACACAGTTTCGAGCTAAGTGTCCGGGATTCCTACAGACATAGCATATTTGCCTTCTCGGATACGGGGCATACTATCCGGTGTCCCATGATGATGACCGTTGAGGAGAATTTGTGAAGTAACCTGTATTTTCACAGTTCCTAGAAAACCTTCTATCAAACATTTGATCATCCTTTCTATCATAATTTCTGTAATTTGATTTAAAGCAATTTCTATCACCATTTCTAACATTTTGTTCAAAAGCACGATGATGATTATCAAAATTTGCATAAAATTCACTTTTGGTAAACGTTGAGGCAATTGCTTCGAGTTTGACTAACTTGTTGATGGTTTGCTACTTTCACGATTAGAAGAACGGTTTTTGTTTTTAACAAACTAAAAATTCTTACCATTCAAGATCTGTTTTTCTTCTTTCTCAAAAGTTCCACCTTTCACAAAAATGGATTTCAAATTTGTTTTTCATTTATTACCCTTTTTAAAAGTAGCACTGCTCAAACCAACATTCAAACCAAAATCAACAAAAGTAGCAGAATTTGAAAAACCAGACACAATATTTTTAAAAGACAAAGACTTGGAATTGAAAACATGACCCTCCTGCTCATCATCACTTTACAATCCTCCACTATGCCTTCTACTAATCATGTTGCTACACAAGACTTAGACGGGTTAGTAACGTTCACATGTTGTACTGAGGGACCAACAATCACTAGCGTGGACTGTATGGATGAAGAAGGTTGATCTGGTTTACGACCTACATCATACTCCATTTCAACATCTTCATGTTGAACACTTGGCATAGAAGTGAAATTGCAATTGAAAGGATGTTCAACAACATGATAACCAATCCTTGGATTTCCTTTCTTTCTAACTTGGGAATCTCACATGTCATAAACAACTGATCGACAGTGGTCAATTTTTTTGATTTTTAGTTTAGTGTTTGCCAATTGAGTCATAGCATCATTTAACTATAGACTGAGGTCATCTATTCTTTTTAAAGCATCACGATAAAGACATTCCTTGTTGCTAAAATCCATTTCAAGTTTAGAAAAATCATTTTTACTTGCCTAAATTTTATTTTTTAAAATATTTTCAGATCGCTTGTGCTCAGCATTGGCATACCGAATTTGAGTAATTTCCTTTATCAGCATTTCATTATCACACTTATACATATTTATCTTCTCTAAACAATTATGAGAACAGGTATTAGTAAGTACCTCATTATCTTCAATTTTTACCATGAAGGCATGATTTGACACCTTCATTATCAACTCATGAATCTGATCTCCCTAATCATATCATGCAGTCTGTTGACTGACCAAGGCTTTGCTATTACTTGTTGTAGTTGCTTCCTTTTCTTCCGAGCCACTAGATGAACTTTCCTTTTTCGCTTTAGGCTCGGGACACTCCCTAGCAAAGTGTCCAGGCTTGCTGCAATTGTAGCACCTCAAGTTGGACTTACCAAACCAATCTTCTTTGTACCAGACTCTATCCCATCAAATGAGTTTTGCCAGTTCTTTTGATAAACTTCTTAGCACGATGCACAGCCATTGCCATATGCCATTTAATATCCATCTCTTCCAAATCATCAGGATGAATTTGATCAGTGTCATTTTGTATCAGATTGGCAGGAGAGAGTTTTCCAGCCAGCATTGCATTATAGCTTCTCAAGAAAACACTGAACAATGCAACATTCATTTCAACAGCTTTAACAGTATTGGAGCAAGGTGAGTTACTTTGTTGAGATGGAGTAACATGAGCTGTTTGATTGGGAATAGCAGAAAAAATTGGAGTATGTGCAGATGACATGCTAGGTAGTAAAGCACTTCCCTGAGGCACTAAGTGATCTGTTTCAGACATAAACATGATCTGCCTTTGCTGATCGTCCATCTCATATGACCTCAGAATGGAGATCAACTCACTGAGAGATGTAGTGTACATGTCTTTAGTTCTCTTGATAGTAGTGATGTTAAAGTTCCAGTTTATCGACAACAAGTTAAGTAGTTTCTTGTTTATCTCACCTTTGGTCATCTCAATACCTGCACCATTTATTTCAGTCATCAAGTGAGTAAATCTATTTATCTAGGATTCAAGACTTTCCCCTTTAACATACTTAAACATGTTGAATTTCTGTCTTAACATGTCCTTTCAACTCTCTCGCATGTCTAGATTGCCTTCGAACCTCTCCACCAACGCATCCCAGAGACTCTTTGTAGTCTTGTATTTGTAGTCTTATACTCTTTGAACCCTAGAGCAATTTTTGTTGACAAATCCATTGTCAATCCAGCATAGGCTTTCTCATCTTTCTCTTTCTGAAGAATCTCTTCACCAACATAGAGATCAGGATCCTTGGGAACAAATTCATTCTTTTCATTTCTAACCATAGGAACTTGAGGACCCTTTTCAATAGACTTTCAAATAGATGAATCCTTATATTTAGCAAAGTTCTCATATCTAAATTTCCAGTTGTCAAAATCATCTGCATTTGTAAGATGTGGAGGTCTATTTGTGGTACCAATCTCATTATCCATAGCAAACTTTGAAATAACCGAAAACTTCAAACTAGCCGCAAACTCCAGAAATACCGTATACTTCAACAGAAACATAAACTTCTGAGCCGCAAACTTCAGGAACCGTAAACTTCAAAGCCGTAAACTTGAGTAACCGCAAACCTGGTGAACTGTGAACTTCTAGGTAACCGTGAACTTCAAGAGCCGTGAACTTCGAGGTAACCGAGAACTTCAAGAACCGTGAACTTAAAACCGTAAACTCGAAACACCGTGAACTTCAAGAACCGTAAACTCGAAACACCGTGAACTTGAGTTACCTTCACACTTGAAGAACTGCAGACTTACAGATGAAGAAATATGACCGAGAACTTTGATTTTCAAGCCGAAAAACAACTGATTAACCGTAAACTTCAACAAACGTGACAAAAACAAGGTCCAAAACCTGTCAATCTGTCCAGAAACTCTTCCAAACACACAAATCAGTTCAAATAAACGCAAAAACAGTAACTTTGATACCTCACGAGTCAAAGAAATCCGTTGCAAGCTTCACCAATGAGCGCTAAGGCTCTGATGCCAATTGTAAAGTCCAGATTCCTGAGGATCTTCAATCAACGGATTCAACGACGTGTTGAACCTGACGGAAACAGACTCGAAACGTGACTTGTAGGTACAAACAATAAGGACGAGACTCAATTGATTGTCAAACGATTCGTATATTGATAAATCACTGAAAACAATACAAATGTAGCTCAACAACTCGTGTAATAAAGTCATGGGAAAGTTCAGTAATAAAGTGATTCGACAAGTGAAAGTTCAGTAGAAGCACCGTAAAGAATCGAAAGCCACGTGGGAGTCCGAGGATGAGATGAAGTAGTCTACCCTCAGTTATTTGACTTATGATAGGTTTCGAGGACAAAACCTCTTGTAAGGAAGGTAGACTTGTAACATCCGGATTTTTATCATGTTTCGGGTGCAGATTCTATCTTAATCGAGTCGCGGGGTAAGACGGGTCAAGTCATGGGCCTAGGGCGGGCTCCAGTGGGCTTAAAGGTGGAGGGCAGTCTCCATAACCCTAGCTTCCCCCTCCCTCACCTCATTCTTCCTCCATCATCTTCCCCACTTTTAGAGAGAAAAACCTGTAGAAAGAGAAAGTGACAGTTTTGCTACAAGATCGTTCCATCCTTCATCTCCACTGTTTACACGAAGTTCTACTGAAGAAATGGATCGATTTGAGGTATAGATCTTGTCTAAATCTCAGTTTTCTGATTTTTAGGTAAATATGGGTAAAAACGAGTTTGTTCCTAAAAGCTTCGATTTTTATGTATTTAAGTCTAAAAACATTGGATTTAGCTTCATAGGAAAGAATCGAACAGTTTGGACTTAAAAAGTTTGGAAAGAATCTTGGATCAAAAACGATGATTTTGGCCAAGAAACGTATGAATGGTCTGAAGGTTTTCGACCGAAAAAGTTTTGGTCGAAATCATGAACATTGCGTTCCGTTCAAAAAGCTACCTCGGACGAAAATGTTTTCGGACGAAAATGTTTTCGAAGAGAAAGAGTTTTCAGGAGAAAGAGATTTCGACGGAAAGGGATTTCAGTTGAAAAGAAATTTCGGACAAAAGGTTTTCTACCAAGTAAGATTTCGGGGGAAGCGTTTTTGTTGTATCGTGAAGTTAACACATTTTGTTTATGACCGCTCGAACAGATCGCCTGACATTGTGTTGAGCAATACACTTAGGAAGGATTAACTAAGAAAGTCAGGTGAATTCTAGATGTCCGTTTTTACGAAGTTTTACTATGTTTTAGGGACTGATCACATGCTTACAAATGTTTATGAAATGAATGTTTATAAAAGGATTTATGAAATGTTTTGCCTTAAATGATTACGAAAACTTTTGAAAGAAAAATATTTTAGTAAAACGTACAATGCTTTAACAAAAGGGTTTTATGAATGAATGAATGTTATAATGTAAGTCGAATCAGCCACGGTTCCTTCGGGAACGAATGCGATGAATGAACATCGTGTCTAGGTTAGGATTTCGGGCGTCCTACTCACGAAGATTTGCTATACCTATACAGTGGCCTTTGTAGCTAGCAAACGGTTGTACAACTGGTGTGAATGACGGGATTCGCTATCCTATAAATGTCATGTGAAGGCACGAGCAATGTCACGTGAAAGCGCGAAACTATCACGGCATGCGTGATTTTGTCTAGGTTAGGATTTCGAATGAGACCGGGCATCCTAGACAAACAGTAGGCCTCTGGAAATTTAGAGTAATGCCTTATGGAATTGAAGGTTACGAAAAGGCGCAGACTCGACACGGATGGTTGCCTTATGTTTAATGTTATTGCATGTTATGTACAATTTTATTTGTATTGACGAATGTTATGTTTTGGCAAAACATTTTTGATATGTAATGTTTTATGTAAAGTTAGAACTCACCAACGTAGCTGGCTTTTAGTATGCCTTCAGGTTAAGTGTAGACTACTGTTGAGGAAGAATGCGAAGCATGTGTCGAGAGATTACCCAAGCGATGACACTAGCATCCCGTTTATTCATGTTATTGAAATTTATGTTTAAGACAATGCTTCTGCTATGTTAAGACAAGTTGTAATTTGAATGATATTTCCTCTGCCTTACAATAGATAAAACCATGCACATGCAAATATACAATTCAAGATAGTGTGATTTTCATGTCCAGCACTGTCAAAAGTCCATTCGTAGCAATCAATCCCCTCAGGGACTCGTAATACGAGGTCGAGAAGTGTGATACGAGCACAACCGTCTCCCTTTAATCAGACTTGGAGATGTGTGATAAAATCACAACCATCTCCCAAAAGTTAGCTATATGCATATAACACAATTTAACATGTCATGTTAATTTCATTAACCCGTTGTAATTTCACATTTTCATCAAGACGTTTTCTTCATGTGTTTAAATACATTTATTTAAACCAGGATTACATATCTCAGTTCAAAACCAATTTCAAAAGAACTCACGAGGATGTTTCAATTCAAACATTCAATTTTTCAATTCCTAAGGATTTGTCATTTAAAACCTTTTGCATTTGGAAACTATTTCAAGCGTGTATTCTAGCTGAATATTATAGAAAAAGGGCATAGTCATAAAATTCACCGAAAAAACGTTTAATAATATACCAATAAGCCCAAAACATTTGAAAAAAGGCATATAAATCTCACATTCGAAAAATCTTAACATGTACATTAGCTCAAAGCGTCAAAACATTTAAAAGTGGGTGTCAATAATTCACGTAAAACTTTACACCATGTATATTAGCCCTAAAACAAAACATTTAAAAGAAGGCCTCAAGAACTCACCTTAATAGCTTAACGTTCACAATCTAAAATCGGGCATAACCGACACTAGCTCTAGTATTAACACGATCGTATTGGGAGATAACTTCAGCGTAACAACAGCTTGGAATACTCACGTCGTACTTAAGTGGTACAAAGAGTGTCGGGAATCGTGTTATCGAGAGAGAGAGAGAGAGAGAGTGTGTGTGTGTGTGTGTGAACTGATATTCAAAATAAAAACCTCACAAGCCCTATTTATAGTTGAACTTCAGCGCCCGTAACGGACCGTTACGGTTAGGTGACGATCCGTTACCGTCTCAGAGGTCACGAGTCATTGCACACGTGTCGAATCCTCCTGTGTCAACTTCCAGATGTTAAAGGCATAATAAATAATTCAAGAAAAACAAGAAATAAATCAACGAATGAAAGAATAGATAACTCAACTACTTGTAATGGTCAACAAACAACCATGATCGTTGAGACAAGAACATAATGAAGATGATGGAGATGATTAGGTATCGGTATGCATGTTCATGATTTTGATTAAGAAGTTTAGTATATTTTTATATGTATATGTAAATGTAAATAGAAGATTGTTTAACTTTATTTGTTTTATTGTTGTAGATTGAAGAAGAAGAAGGTTGAAGCTCGCCCGCCAATAGTTATTTTATAACTTTCGTGTTTGGTTTGTTATGTAAATCGTGTTTGGTTTGTACTAGAATTTAACATTTTAAATATTTTGATATCTTTGGTAATTTGTATTTGTGGTAACTTGTATATGCGGTAATTTGTATTTGTGTGGAAAAACATGAAAAAATAAAAATAAAATTTTTAACTTTTGTTACCCCTTATGCGATGACATCTTGTCGCTATAGATCAAAATTTAATTTTTTTTAGAAAATAAATTCCACCGACCCTATTGTGACGCTATGTCGTCGCTATAGGCTCACACTATAACAACTACGTCTATTGCGACGATCCTTTTCACTTTTAACGACAATTCAGTGGAGACGAGACGTATTGTGCCGACATGTCGTCGCAATACCTATAACAAAGACAAAATGGTTCTTTAGCGACGTCATTTGTCGTTGCAATAGGTTAAGATACTTGTAGTGTAATCTGATTTTTCTCAAATAGCTTTCACTCATTAACATAAAAAAAATACACAAGCTTGCTTATTTTTTTCTAGAAAAATCCGATATAAATATTAACGAAAGCGAAATTGTTTAAAAAAAATATTTTTGATCCCGTAAGTGGTTTTGACATGTGTTTGGATTGACTAGTGGGTTGGCCCGCGCAAATCGCCGGGTATCACCGAGGCTTTTTTGGAGAGCACAATCTAACCCGAACTGTCTTAAACACTGATTATATTTGGGTATTATTATTATTGTTATTATTATTGTTGTTATTATTATTATTATAACTATGTAAATATTTAGTAATTATATACTTAAGCATTTAAATAGTTATAAATAATTAACATCCAATATTTTAGCTTCATTTCCGCAATAATTGAATATTCATAGTTTCAACTTCAGTTTGTGGCTTGATTTAAACCGTAAAACTTTAACCGTTATTTCCAGTTAGGTCAGCCGGTCGTTCCGACCAACCTGGCATGTTTGGTGTGAAGATTTTTAAAACGGTAGTTAACGGTTTGCCTATACAATTTTACATTTTTAATTATTATACACTTTATTAAAAATGAATAACAATGAACAGTAAACCCAACCAATGAGGTGCTGCCACGTGAAAACTTTTATCTATGTATGTACGTGTGTGTGTATATATATATGAAATTGATTGAGTGCAAAAGTGAGCCTCAACGCAGTTGGTTCGCGTGTCACACCCACACGTAGGTGGCGCTGGTTCAAGCTCAAACCCCAACCCCAACCCCACCCCAGCCCCCCCCCCCCACCCTCGCGCCACCAGTTCTTCCCTTTTCCAAGCTGCTTCATTTATTTATTCATTTATTTGTTATATATATACAAGCGGAAGCGGATTTTAAGTATTATAAATAAAATAATACTTAACGTAGTGAATTAAATAATCTCATATGCATTAAATAATGATAATTATTGAGTGTTGGGTTTTAATTGTGGTGTTAAATGGTAATTGAACATATTTTATGCATTGCTTAAGTGTATCTTATGCATAACAATTTGTGTTAGAAGTTTTAAATTTTTTGATAAATTACAAGCATGTTCTTTCAATACGTTTTATATAGTTGTATAGATATAGGTATTTTAGATGATAAGTAAATGTTCTAAAAAACTAATATGATTGTTTAAAAATAATTAATAAAATACATTAAATTTTTTTTAAAAAAAAGTCTAGTCACTATGATCACACTCACTAAACTATTATACACCTAGCTTTAGTGAGTTTGTGTGTTAAAACATCCACCGTTAATACGACGCATACGTGGCACCACTTTTCTCATGCGCACTATAAATTGTGAAGTCTATTATATTATGTTAAATTCTTGTCATTTTCCAAAACGTTATCAATGTGAATTTACAACTATTAATCAACCGTCAAAATATCCTAAGATATGTGACATTCACACAAGATTTGGTCACAATTTTTTAAAATTACTTATCAAGTAACACACGTAAATTCTTTTAAATGAAACGAAACAACTGAAATACCCATCGTATTCTTTTTATTTTTCCAATTTTGGAAAGGCAAAAACCCATCTTATTTTAACATATTTTGTTCGAATCATCCAAATTGCTGTTCAAAAAAAAAAATTACTATTGCAAATCCAGAACGTTCTTATTTTTTTCCTATACCACAAAACCGATTATCTTTGCAGTAAAGGATATTTGACGATGAATATGAAAATCATTTATTGAGAAGAAAGCGAATTATTGCCTCTTCAAGACTTCAACTCACAAAGGCAAAGTCTGGAATGCCACCAAACTCTATATATATACACATCATTAGGTATCTGAAAGAACTGTGTGACATTGAAAAATGAGTACAGCAATCTTTATTCTTATTCTGATACTCATCGTCGGTGTTTTCTCTGTGCAATATTCTTATGCTCAGAAGAGCACAATCTCTGCAGTTTTCGTTTTCGGAGACTCCACCGTTGACCCTGGAAACAACAACTACCTACCCACCATAGCTAGAGGCAACTTTCCTCCTTACGGAAAAGATTTTGACAATCATGAGCCCACCGGAAGGTTCAGCAACGGCCGACTTGTCCCTGATTTTGTCGGTATATATATTCTGTTCAGTTCTTTTACTCATTTGTTCACCCGTAAATGCGACCCCCGTATTCAAGGGGACATTCTGATGATTAAGTGGTGTACCTAAAACCATTAAATTCTGCATGGTGAAATTTATGGTATATTTATCTTAGAAAATATAATTTCACTGTAGTATCTTCTGACTAGGCTAGTATAAGGCGCCCTTATAAAACACAGTCAGTAATGAATTATCCACCGCTTGTGATGCGTGCATTCAATTGGTACCCTTTATAAAAATAAAAACAAAAACAATATAAAATGGACTAACCAATAAAGATGTGAATATAATGTGGTTTAACGTTCTCAAGATTAAAGCATATTTTTTTAGCTATTCCATTAAATCATAAACAAAATTGTACACGTTTTATATTTATTTCTATGTATGTAATTCAGCTGAATTCGTGGGGGTGAAAAAGAATTTACCACCTTACTTGGATCCAAGTTTAACCATTGAAGACCTCATGACTGGTGTTAGTTTTGCCTCTGCTGGTGCTGGTTTTGATCCACTTACCTCCCAAATTAGTGTAATCTCTCTCTCTCTCTCTCTCTATACTATATATGTGTGTGTGTAACTGTGTGTATGATTAACCATACCCTAAATTCACGCGGGCTTTACCAATAGGGTTTTGTAGAATTGTAGGTAGGGCAAGGGCTATAAGTTTAAATGTTTACGAATAACATACAAGGGTGTAATATTTTTGATAAAACATGGTACAATTATGTTGTTTTGAAAGTGAGAGAACATAAAACGTGTCAATATATGTATCTAGTTAAATCAATGCGATAGGTTTCACTTATCTATCTAACAAGATGACCGAATCGACTCCCCTTGAATTTGGTCCCAGCTGTAGTCTAATCATGCACAACTTATTTCTCTCTTTCATAAATGCCAACCAACATCAGCATGTGCTAAATGCAAGTAGGAAAAAGAAAGGCAACGTACACGACACGTATACACCGTTAATTTTGATCGAGTTTCTGTTGTTTTGTAACTCGATGATCTTTGTTCGCAGATGGCCCTAACGCAATCGCAACAACTAGACTTGTTTAAAGAGTATAAAGCAAAACTGGAGGTGGCAATAGGCAAGGAAAGGACTGATGATTTGGTTAGGAGGGCAGGGTACCTTGTTAGCTCAGGGACCAATGATTTTACTTTTAACTACTATGGACCTTTACAAGTTAGGCGCAAAGCTTATCCAACTATCTCTGAGTATCAGCAATTTCAGTGGCAACTGGTTGAACAGTTCTTGCAGGTTTGTCATCTTTGATCTTCCTTGTTACATAAACTAGAAATGAAGCATGTGCGATGCGGCGGGTTTGCAAACTTTGTTACTAAGGACATAAAATAAACGTATGAAGTTGCCGCGACTCGGTTCTAGAGATCGAAAAATAGATAAATTGCTGCGTGAATAGGAGTTAACATTGAAACGAGAAATTCGTTAAAGAAGTTAGCAACAAAGTAAAAACAAAATAGAAATATAAAAAAATATTTTTTGCAAACGAATATAAAAAAAGTAAAAAAAAAAAAAAAACAAAAAACCCGGTTTGTCAAACCCTAGGCTCAAACCCACGTCGGCGGATATATATAGGGGTAAACTTGAGAGTTTAGAAATTTGAATGGTAGAGTTGAAAATTTTGTTCAGTGGTAAACTTGAAACTTTAAAAACCTGAGGTGTATATTTGAAAATTTAGAAAGTTAACGGATATTATTTGAAAATGCAGAAACCTATGGTTTGTATATGAAACCTTGGTCAATGGCTTTGGATTGGGTACCGACTTTGATTTTTAAGAGTTAGTAAATTACTATAAATGCATCAACGTAAAAACGACAAATGTTTTTGGCACTTATCCCGAAACGTGAGGATTCATAAGTTCATTAATTATGTATGGTCATAACTCAAAGGAGGTGTTATTTTATTCTCATCAAGTCATTTTGGTTACATTTTTTTTAATAACAAACTCACGCATACTCTAAATCTACATCATTTGTGTACGACGGGACTAGAACTCACATCCACTTGGGAATGAGACACCATGCAACAATCCTGAATACCATTCACCAAATACCCTTTGGGTTAATTGATTACATTACGGATGACCACCAATTGACACACTTTCTCAAGAAGCGTTGTGTCATATGAACTAAACGCAGTGACGGTTTCCCAACTATAAAATGAAAGCTTTTCTTCTATGTTACATAAGTTTTTTAAACAAGTTTTCCAGAACAAAAAAATATACACTCGTTTTTGTCTTCTCTTTCAATTATCCTAGTAAATATTTTAAGAATACTATTGAAATACTTTAATTTTAAAATAATTCGGACATGATTTAGAAAGATAACTAGACTATAAAACCTACAAAAACGACTGAAATTAACTCAATGCCAACTGCCATTAATTAATAATAGTAGACTATTTCATGTGACTGGTCTACCTATACATGATTGCAACATATATGTTATCCTCAGAGGTAACACGTAGCGCTATACCTTTCCGATTATTTATTATTATGATAAAAACAACCTTGATATGATGTCTCATTTATACCTAATAACTTTATTATGGTATATTATACGATTATAATGTATAACAAAAATATAATACTATTTTCAGTTGAGTAAAGTATAATATTTAACTTTAGTCACTCAAAACTTTTTATCTTATAAAAGTTACTTAGATTTCACATGTTTCAATCTTGCGTAATTATGAGGTTACTGGTTTTTTTTTTTTAATTCATCATATGAATATGGTGAAAATAAAATCTAAAAAGAGAAAACCAACATTTTTACCATATCTATAAATAAAATCTAAAAAATAGTAACATGTTAACCTAGTAATTATGCAAAATTGGTTCAACATACAAGTGAACTTGAGTGACTTTAACAGGACAAGAATATTTGAGTAACTAAAATGAAACAGTGGTTTAAATCCGGGCTTAGCTCCCCTCTAGAAGGAGCTTTTAAAAGCTAATTTTGAAAACCAAAACGAATTAAAATTCAAAAGATAATAACTAGTAATTATAATATACATGATCGGGTGGGTCAGTGGCTTGTCAGTTATCCAAATTGTCGTTAAAAAAAGTACTTATAATATACATGACAGGACTTACTGGATGAGGATGCACAGAAGATAGGGGTGGTGGGTGTACCCCCCATCGGATGCTTACCTGCTGTCATCACTCTTAACTCAAAGAACCCCATCTCAGACCGAGAATGTATTGAAAGTTTAAATTCCCTATCAAGAAATGTCAATCAAATGATACAAAATAATCTTAAACGCCTAGAAAGACCAGGCACAAAGATCGTGTATGCAGATATATACACCCCTATCATCAACATGGTTCAACAAAAGACTAAATACGGTTAGTCCATCACTCTATTTAAGTAATAATTCTAACGGTCAACATTGCAACGTGATCATATATATGTGTTTACAAATGCTTTTTTAATTTTCTTGTTGTCTTGATAGGTTTTGAAGAAGTTCATAAGGGTTGTTGTGGAACTGGGTTGATAGAAGCAGATTTTGGGTGCAACCACAAATCTCCGTTGTGTGATGATGTTTTAAAGTATGTGTTTTGGGACGCTTTTCATCCGACTGAAAAGGGATACCGCATTATTTTCAACTCCCTCAAATCCGTCATTCAGAAAAACATAGCTTGATGAGCGTTGGATCTTCGGGTTCATTTGTTTTCAATTGTAATACTCTTTATCAAAAATGTCAAAGAAAGTTTGATGTTTCTTAATTCTTAAAAGCTTCATATTAAAAGCTTCATAAATTGAACCAAAACCACGCATACACATATGTATCACTTAGATAAGAGCATTTATGGCTATAGACATTTGCAACTAACTTGTGACAAAAATTCAATTTACAAGGATCTTTGCGACAACTCAAACACAATGCGACTGATTTAGCAACCAAAAATCTCTAATACTGATTTTCGACTTTTTTCGCGACTGACATTTACAACTGATTTGCGACATTGCAATCGGTGTTGTTTTTGACTGATTTGCGACACTACTAGATATTTTGCGTAATTTTAAAATTAATTTTGCTTGAAGGCTGCTTCAGGAATATGTTCTCTCTAATGTTTTATAGCTTCCTAATTAAATAATGCATAACTACACTACCCGCTAATACTAATACAATATATTATAATAACTGTTTCGATAGGATGTATATTGTTTATAATTTAAATACAACAAAAAAAATAATGTAAGTTTTAATTAATACATATGCAGTTAACGGCAAAAGGAAAACAGTCTATTGGCGACGACGTCTATACTGACGATAACACGTCGTCGACATAGATTTACCGTAGCGACAACATTTCGTTGCTATAGAGTATTCCAGATTTTAGGGTTTGGCATCCTATCCCAATGACAAGCCGTCGCCATAGTTAAATGAATATTTTTTTTCCTTTTCTTTTATTCTGAATTAATATATAAGGAAAATTAATAAAAATAAAATGTCCTTGTCCCGACGACAAGTCATTGCCATAGTTAAATTAATTTTTTTTCTTTTCATTTATTATGAATTAATATATAAGGAAATTTAATAAAAATAAAATGCCCCTGTCCCGACGACACACGTTGCCATAGTTAAATTAATTTTTTTCCATTTCTTTTATTTTGGATTAATACATAAGGAAAGCTAATAAAAATATAAAGCCTTATCGCGACGACTAGTCGTCAACATAGATCAAATTAATATATTTTTTATTTTATTGTATTTTGTATTAATATATAAGAAATTAAATAAAAATTATAAATTAAACAAATATAATAATTTAAATAAATTTATACTTTAAATTAAACTCGTTGAATACAAGCGCTTCGCGGCGGGTGTCAGGTCTCCTAATTCGCTCATAATTTGTCTGATTCGTCACAGTACCACAATGCTAACGGCACTCGATATACGCTATGATACAAAAACACAATTTTGAATAAAACTTCGTTTTCAAATAAAATTATATCGGAACTTTTAAAAAAGTAGGGTTTGGTCCAATTATCAGTTTAAGTTAAGAAATTGGGGCTCCGTCGCGGGCGTCAGGTTTATAGTTAATAAAATTTAAACAAAAACGTAGGCGAACCGTTCAAAACAATAAAAAATAAACCTATAACTAAATACTAAAAAGGGGAAAAAGTTCGGGCCGTCGAAATCCATAATAACGAAAACCGAGACCGGTTCCGACAATATCAATAACGGCAATTATGTTGTTCGCTAATAACAGATTCGTTTTGGCACGGTACCACAATGGTAACCGCACACGTTATAGGCCACGATAGCAAATAACTCAATTTTGAATAAAACTCAGTTTTCAAAAAAAAATATCGAAACGTTGACAAAAAAAATAAAAACAGTCGCGCGCTGGCTTTTTTTGAAAAACTTTAACGAATGAAAGTTATTAAAGAAAACCTAAATTATTAAATAATTAAACGGATTAAAAGCGTATTTTAGACATAGTATGAGAGGTGAAAAAAAAACTGTCATTAATTTTAAAAAAAAACACATTACACTCCTAAAAATAAAAATTACATAAATGTAACACCCCCGAAATATGAAGAAGCTCGAATAAACGAAATAAAGGTCGAAAATAATAACGAAGGAAGATGAATGATTTAAGTCTTGGCCACGAACCGGCCCATGGGCCCGAAAACAAGAAAGGAAAACCCTATACCAGCAGCCTCAACTCTCTCCTCCCTTTCTTCCTCATTTGCGCCACCTTTAGAGAGAGATACCGGGTTAGAGAGAGAAAGCTTCGGGTTCAACTCGAAAGCTCGGGAATTATCACTCTCCAACTCAGGAACGTTTAGCAAAGAAGAAGAAACGAAAACAGGTAACAACAAACACTCAGATTCGATTTTTAGTTTGAAAATGGGTTTTAGGGTTTGTAACAAGTTTTCACAAAAATATGAGATTTTTAAGTTAGAATTGATTTTTACGTTAGAATTGATCTTCATGGAATCTAGATACAAGTTTTAGACGTAAAAAGATCGAAGCTTGGATCAAAAACGAAGAAGTTGATCAAAATCAGATGCATCATCCGAAAAGTCGGATGAATGGTCCGAAAAATATCGGACGGCATGATTTTGGACAAATGATTTTGAACGAGATAGTTCTCGGACAGGAGTTTTCGAACGAAAAAGTCACTTAGTAAAAGATATTTAAACTGGGTAGTTTTTTACCGAAAGAAGATTTCGGTCGAATAAGAATTCGAGCAGAAAGATTTCAGATGAAACATATAGGTTATAACTTTGTTCCATTCGTGTCCCTGACAGATCAGTTAGCATCCCACCTAGCTTGGATTTCCCTTGCTAAGTGAGATAAATCCCATAAGAATCAGGTGAGTTCTATGTGCCCCCTATGTGTTACGTTCAAAAGATTTTAAATGTTTTGGGGCTGGCGTGTATACATGATATGAATAAATGTTATGTTATGTGTCATATGACAATGTATACTGATTATAATCATGTCAAGTATGTTTTTAAATAAAGAAATGAAAGCATGACATAATGTATAAGAAATAAATCTTGCTTTATATCCATGTATATATATTGCTTGCAAAGTATGAAAAGTGTGACATAATGTATAAGAATGAAATCTTGCTTTATATCCATGTATATATTGCTTGCTAAGTATAAATGAACGTTATGGACCGAAACGATGATAACGGCTACTTGGGTATACGGACGACCACTTGACTAGTATGCAACCAGAAATGAAAGTCTAGAAAGGTAGACTAAACTAAGGCTACTACGGTGGAGTAAGTCCCTCAATCGATGCATGGCTGTATAACTAGTTCAAGTGGGAAACGGATGCCTTAGCATAGACGGGCGAATATAGCAGACTACGACGGTAGGACGGTAAAGACGGACGGCCAAAGGTTTGCCGGACGGTTAAAGATATGACAGACGGTTTCTAAGGCCGAACGATTAAGTAAATGGGCTACGACGGTAGTTCGAGAACGTTTGTGTTTCTGAATTGCGTAAGTAAAGTAACGGGTTGATCACCCATATGTGTATGACAAATGAATATGCACCAAGAAATAAGCATGTATGTATTTATATACGTACTCATTACGAATGTTATAAGAAAGAAGTAAAGTAAAGAAAATGAATATGTGTATATATATATATATATTATAAGATAATGTTTATATCTGATTGCTTTTAAACTAGAACTCACCAGCGTTAGCTGACTTTTAGTATGCACTTCAGGTAACAAGAAGAAGGGACGTGCTAAGGCGTGATGGCTACTCGGCACAACTGACATCTCATTTACTTGAGTGTATGTTAAGACAATGTTTATTTTAAATGTTAAGACTTGCACTACTATATTATGTAATTGAATGACGTATGCTTCCGCTACTTTGATGTTTTAATTTAAGTTTGGCATTTGATGACTATGTTTATGAGTAATTCCAACGAGTGAGGATCCCTAGGAAATGGGGCCTTACAAATTGTTATCAGAGCAATAGTTTGAGAGATTCAGACATTCCTAAATGTCTGGACTCAAGCTGATAATGGGACCAAAACACGGATGTAAGTATGGGTAGCAACGCCAACGCGAGCACAGTAAGTAAGCAGTAAAGTTAGTGTCTATAGATAGGAATAGATACCTTAACTTAGAACACCTAGATGTCAATGTCACCACTAATGAGAAGAGTTTTGAACCCGAAAAGCAAAGAAAATTATTAATCACAAACCGATCACTATATTTAAGAATTTACTTTGCTCGTACTGTTCTAAACTATGATCTGAAAGTATGACATTGATGTATTCCATTTTACTTATCAGGAAATCTAGAAAACTATGGCCGGTAGAGGAGGAATTGGACGCCGAGGTGGTCGTACAGGCCGAATAGGTAGGCCACCATTGAACCGAAGACGTAATGATGAAGAAAGTGTGCATGTAGAACGTGAGGAGAGCATGCACGAGGAACACACTGAAAGCGTGCATGAAACAAATGTAACTCTGCCGGCTGGATGACAATGCAGGGTCTCTATGACTAGAACCCGAAGTTAGGGATGCTATTGCCCGTGAGGTTGTACTAACTCTGAAAGACGTATTGCCTAATCTGTTTTCTGAGGCACTTAAGAAGAGCAAGGAGGATGGGGAAAAGAACCATGAGGAGAAAGTGTATGATAGTGATGGGGATGAGGTGACTGTGGGACTGAACACCCGAGGATGTACCTACAAGGGATTCAAGGATGGTGACTCGCCCAAGTTTGATGGAAACAAGGATTCTATGGCTACGTTTGAATGGATTGAGAGAATGAACAGCGTGACTAACATAAGTGAGTGTCGACCCGACCAAACCGTTAAATATGTTGCTCACTCTTTCACCAACGAAGCACTGAGTTGGTGGAGGAACATTCAGATAACTAAGTCGCCAAACGCTCTCAGAAGGATGACTTGGGAGGATCTGAAAAGGCTGATAATCCAGAAGTTCTGCCCCTAGAACGAGATTGATCGGGTGGAAAATGAATTCCTAAACTTCAAGGCTGGCAACAAGACTAATCTCCAGTACACTTCCCGATTCAATGAACTGGCTCAATTGGTACCTCATTTGGTGGAAACGAAAGAACGATTGATCAAGTACTATGTCAAAGGCCTACCCCAAAGGGTCCTTGTACATGTGAAAGCAAACATGCCCTTGACCTTCGAGTCGGTAGTAAATCTGTGTGGGATCGTCTATGACGAATATGCTCATGAGGACCCGGTGCCGAAGGCACCAAAGCGGAAATGGGAAAATCCTTCTAAAGGAAATGAAAGGGGAACATTTGCAACCGAAGCTAAGAAGCCAATGACATATGAGCATGAAACATGCATGAAGTGCGGAAGGAAACACCACGGTGAGTGCAAAGCTAGCTCCACAATGTGCTATAAGTGCGGGAGAGCATGGCACTACTCCAAAGACTGTCTCAGGGACGTCAAGTACCAAGGATATGGGTTGTTTGGCCACCTGACTAAGGATTGTAGGAAAACCAGACAATCTGGTTCGGGAAAGGAAAAAAGAAAGGGAAAAGGAGCAGCCGAAGGCTAGGACTCAGGCTTATGCCCTAACTGAGGAGGAAGCCAGAGGAAACCCTGATGTCGTGTCAGGTACGTTCCTAGTTAATGATGAACATACTGCTATTTTATTTGACTTTGGTGCAAGCAAAAGCTTTATATCAAATGATTTTAGTCGCAAACTAAACTACACAATCACCAACCTCGTAATGGCCTTTAGCGTAGAAGATGTTGTTGGTAGAAACTCAGTAGTCATCCGAATGACTGACGATTGCATGATAGAAATAGAGGGTCATAAGTTTCCTTCTAGATTGTACCTTCTTACCTTAGGAGGATTTGACATAGTGTTGGGCATGGATTGGTTAGTTGCCAACTAAGCACAAATCGTATGTAAGCGAAAGATGATACATCTCAACGCCACTGACGGCAGCCCGATTACGGTTTATGGTGATTGGATTGCACAATTCTGAACGTCATCTCGATGATCAAGGCCGAAGGTTATATGAGGAATGGTTGTGGGCATATGTTATTGACGATAGAATGAAAACGAAAGAACTCAAAGACATGCCTGTAGTGTGCAACTTCCCAGAAGTGTTCCTAGAGGACCTACATGGCTTGCCGCCCGATCGGGAAATATAATTTCAAATTGACTTACTGGTAGGGGCTCAGCCCGTTGCCAAAGCACCCTATCGATTTTCTCCGTCAGAAATGAAAGAATTAGTGTCCCAACTTGAAGAATTGATAGAAAAAGGATTTATCAGACCGAGCATCTCACCATGGGGCGCTCCGGTATTATTTGTAAAGAAGAAAGATGGAAGCATGCGCATGTGCATCGACTACCATGAATTGAACAAACGAACAGTAAAGAACATATACCCACTGTCTAGAATAGATGATCTTTTTTATCAACTACAAAGCGTGAGTTGGTTCTCAAAGATCGATCTCAAGTCGGGTTACCATCAATTGAAAGTAAGGGAGGAGGATGTACCGAAAACCGCGTTTCGTACGCATTATAGGCAGTATGAATTCTTCGTTATGTCCTTCGGACTAACCAACGCACCTGCAGCGTTTATGGATTTAATGAACAGAGTATGTCGACCAATGTTGGATCGGTCAATGATAGTTTTCATAGATGACATTCTCATCTATTCAAAGAATGAAGGGGACCACCACTGTCACCTAAGAGAAGTTTCGGAGATTCTGAAGCAAGAGAAGTTGTACGCAAAATTCTCCAAATGCGTATTCTGTCTTAGGGAAGTCCAATTCCTAGGTCACGTCATTAACCCAAATGGCATTATGGTAGATCCCGCAAAGATCGATGTTGGGTATAATTTTGAGACTGATGCTGTCAATCGAAATTACAGTATCGAAACTACTAGTTTAGGTTGAACTTTTGTTCAATCGAAACTACTAGTTTCGGTTGAACATTTGTTCAATCGAAACTAGGTAGTTTCGATACCTGTTTTTCAGGCCCATTGGGCGGTGGCTTGGAAAACAAGGCGCATGTGCTTGGCCTCCTATATATAGCAGATTATGCCCTAGGAGTGAGTGTGTGTCTGTAGAGGGAATCACCACCCCAGGGGGAGCTCACCCTGGGGTGAGACTAATTGTTAGTGTATGATCAAGCGTTTATTTTCATTTCAATCAAAGAATCATACGTTTTATGCTTTCAATTATCTGTTCTTTTCATTTTCATATGTTTCTGTTCGTGTATGTGATTCCCGCACCCGTCTCTACCATTTCTGATTCGAGAGTGATACCGGATCCAGAGATTCCGCCTCTCAATCCGGACTGTTTGAAGAATTTCTTCGCAGATCTGTGTCTACAGTTCTGCTCAGGACCTACAAGTGGTATCAGAGCCATGGTGGCTCTTATTGCTCTCGAATCTGCTCAAAATCAAGAAAAACCCGCCATTGAGACGTTAAATTTGAAGAAATCGATGTGTAGTAGGTTCGTGACTGCTGTTCTACATTTCCACTTTCAAAATCTGAAGATGTAAGGCTTTTGAAGCATTTTTCAGACCTGGATTGGGGGTATCGAAGTAGCTGAAGGTTGAATATGGTCAATTGAAACTATGTGGCGGCTGAACATTTTCTATCGAAACTACTGGTGTTGCCCTAAATCAGAAGTAGAAGACATCGAAACTAGGCTGTCGAAACTAGGCTATCAAAACTGGAGGGTATCGAAACTACTAGTTTTGATTGAAGAATCTCCTATCGAAACTACTAGTTTCGATTGAAGAATCTCTCTATCGAAACTTCTTGTTTCGATACTGTCTCTATCGAAACTAGCCTTGTTTCGACTGAAGTAGAGCCTATCGAAACTACAGGCATAACTGTCCAAGTACTTTCCAAAAAAAAAAGGTTTTTTGGAAATTTTCTTGGATAAATTTTTTAACAGAATATTGCATAGAAGGAGAGGAGTTTTGGAAGAAAACTTGGAGACAGCCTTTTTCGGGTTTTCGAAAATTTCGTTTCTTCGGCAATATGCACGATGTTCTGCCTGATTCAGCCGTAATTCATTTGATCAAAGTTCAAGTTTGGGCAGCGGGTAACAAAGTCAAGCATACTTGTGACAAACCGGATCATTAGTTGTTGATTACATGGTGATTCGATCACTTATCTTTTGCCTAGAAATATGAGGATCTACACTTCAGGGGGAGAATTACCATGAAAGACTTCAAATTATCAGCGGAGTTATGAAGATGTAAGACAAAGTGAGCCTTTGCTTGAAATTGACCTTTTTTTAGGGGGAGAGAAGGCAAAAGTTGATCAAGTGTTCGAGAATGTCAAGAATCCTTGTAGAAAGATGATTATTTACTGCTAAATACTTGGGATTCAAACCTTTATCATTTGCCTACAAGATAGGAGGCTCTACACTTGAGGGGGAGAATCACAACGAAAGGCATTGGATCATCAGTCAATCTATGAAGACGAAAGACAGAATCGGACAAGAATTGATAGCATCAGTCTAGGGGGAGATTGTTGGGTATAATTTTGAGACTGATGCTATCAATCGAAATTACAGTATCGAAACTACTAGTTTCGGTTGAACTTTTGTTCAATCGAAACTACTAGTTTTGGTTGAACATTTGTTCAATCGAAACTAGGTAGTTTCGATACCTGTTTTTCAGGCCCATTGGGCGGTGGCTTGAAAAACAAGGCGCATGTGCTTGGCCTCCTATATATAGCAGATTATGCCCTAGGAGTGAGTGTGTGTCTGTAGAGGGAATCACCACCCCAGGGGGAGCTCACCCTGGGGTGAGACTAATTGTTAGTGTATGATCAAGCGTTTATTTTCATTTCAATCAAAGAATCAAACGTTTTATGCTTTCAATTATCTGTTCTTTTCATTTTCATATGTTTCTGTTCATGTATGTGATTCCCGCACCCGTCTCTACCATTTCTGATTCGAGAGTGATACTGGATCCAGAGATTCCGCCTCTCGATCCGGACTGTTTGAAGAATTTCTCCGCAGATCTGTATCTGCAGTTCTGCTCAGGACCTACAATCGAAACGGTAAAAGAATGGAACGTCCCGAAAACACCAACAGAGATACAAAGTTTTCTGGGATTGGCAGGTTACTATCGAAGATTCATTCAGGATTTTTCGAGAATAGTCTGGCCATTGATAAAGCTAACGCGTAAGGAGGTAAAGTATGAATGGGGTCCAACCCAGAACAATGCGTTTGAAGAATTGAAGACGCGATTCACCCAAGCTCCAGTCTTGACCTTACCTAATGGAAACGAGGACTTGGTAGTCTACTCTGACGCTTCGGGTCAGGGATTGGGTTGTGTACTTATGCAACAAGGAAAAGTGATTGCTTATGCCTCGCAACAGTTAAAGATTCACGAGGTTAACTACCTAACTCACGATCTGGAGTTGGCGGCGGTAGTTTTCGCATTAAAGATATGGAGACACTATCTGTACGGGGTTAAATGCACCATTAACTCCGATCACAAGAGCCTGAAGTACTTTTTCAAACAAAAGGAATTAAACATAAGACAAAGGAGGTGGTTGGAACTGCTAAAATATTATAATTGTGAGATATTGTACCACCTAGGTAAGGCAAATGTAGTGGCTGAAGCCTTAAGCCGAAAGGAAGAGTCGACACCTATTCAGATCAAAGCATGTTACTTGATTATAACACCAGATCTTATGAATGAAATAGCGAAAGCACAAGATGAAGCGATGTTAGAAAGGAATGTGAAGCGAAAAAGAATAGTAGGACAACAGGGAAGTCTGGAAGCCAATGCGTACGATGTACGAACACGTTTTGGCCGGATGTGGGTACCTAAGATTGGTGAACTTAGGGCCAAAATCCTTAATGAGGCCCATAAGTATCGCTACACTATCCACCTCGGGATGAACAAAATGTATCAAGACTTGAAGAAAGAATATTGGTGGCCTGGCATGAAGAACGATGTGACAGAATATGTGAGCAAGTGCCTAACATGTTCGCTAGTCAAGGCCAAGCACCAGAAACCATGCGGTAAAATGCAACCCTTGCCGATACCGGAATGGAAGTGGGAAGAGATCACAATGGTCTTCATTACCAAGCTACCGCGAACAGCTAGAGGCAACGATACCATTTAGGTTATCATCGATCGCTTGACGAAAAGTGCCAATTTCTTACCTATATGTGAGGCCTCTTCGCCTGAGAAGCTAGCAGAGTTGTTCATCAACGAAATTGTAAGCAGACATGGTATGCCAGTGTCGATCGTGTCCGACAGGGACACTCGATTAACGTCAAGATTTTGGAAGAAATTCAATGAAGCAATGTGCACTAGACTGAATATCAGCACCGCTTACCACCCTCAAACTGATGGTCAATCGGAAAGGACCATTCAGAACTTAGAAGACATGCTCCGGGCATGTATCGTTGGTTTCGGTGGGAGCTGGGACAGCCATCTACCATTGGCAGAGTTTTCGTATAACGCCATTTGAGATGCTGTATGGAAGGAGATGTAGAACCCTAGTCTGTTGGGGGAAATTGGACAAAAAGACTTTGCAAGTCTCGATGTAGTCAAAGCTACTTCCGAGAAATTCGACTGGATCAAAGCACGCATGAAAGCCGCTAAAGACAAACAAAAATCATATGCGGATAAGAGAAGGAAAGATTTAGAGTTTCAAGTAGGGGACATGGTACTACTAAAAGTGTCGCCCTGGAAAGGAATCATCCGATTCAAAAAACGTGGCAAACTAAGTCCAAGGTTTATCGGACCTTTCAGAATCTTAGCAAGAGTTGGAAAAGTTTCTCACAGACTTGACCTCCCAATGAGCTCAGTGGAATTCATCCTACATTCCACGTGTTGCACTTACGCAAGTGCCTTGCTGACGACACGGCTCACGTACCATATGACGAGATTGAGGTATATAACAGTCTAAACTATGTAGAGGAACCAGTGGCTATACTTGACCGAGCTGAGAAACGAATACGCAACAAATCCATTCCTTTGGTTAAAGTACAATGGAAACATAGGAAAGGGTCGGAAGCTACATGGGAAAAAGAAGATGAGTTGAAAGACTTGTACCCTAGATTTTTTAACTTGTAATAGGTTTCGGGGACGAAACCTTAATAAAGGGGTAGACTTCTAACATCCCTGAAATATGAAGAAGCTCGAATAACAAAATAAAGGTAAAAAATAATAACGGAGGAAGATGAATGGTTTAAGTCTTGGCCACGAACCGGCCCTTGGGCCCGAAAACAAGAAAGGAATACTAGCAGCCTCAACTCTCTCCTCCCTTTCTTCCTCATTTGCGCCACCTTTAGAGAGAGAGAGATACCGGGAAAGCTCTGGGTTTGGCACGAAAGCTCGGGAATCATCACTCCCCATCTCAGGAACGTTTAGCAACGAAGAGGAAACGAAAACATGTAACAACAAACACTCAGATTCGATTTTTAGTTTGAAAATGGGTTTTAGGGTTTGTAACAAGTTTTCACAAAAAGATGAGATTTTTACATTAGAATTGATCTACAAAGTGTATATCTAGCTTCATGGAATCTAGATACAAGTTTTGGACGTAAAAAGATCGAAGCTTGGATCAAAAACGAAGAAGTTGATCAAAATCAGATGCATCGTCCAAAAAGTTGGATGAATGGTCTGAAAACTATTTTCGTCTGAAAAGTATTTTCGAATGGTATGATTTCGGACAAATGATTTCGAACGAGATAGTTCTCGGACGGGAGTTTTCAAACGAAAAAGTCACTTAGTAAAAGATATTTAAACTGGGTAGTTTTCGACCGAAAGAAGATTTCGGTCGAATAAGATTTCGAGCAGAAAGATTTCGGATGAAACATATAGGTTAAAACTTTGTTCCATTCGTGTCCCTGGCAGATCTGTTCGCATCCCACCTAGCTCGGAGTTCCCTTGCTACGTGAGATAAATCCCATAAGAGTCAGGTGAGTTCTATGTGCCCCTATGTGTTACATGCAAATGATTTTAAATGTTTTGGGGATAGAGTGTATACATGATATGAATAAATGTTATGTTATGTGCCATGTGGCAATGTATACTGATTATAAGCATGCCAAGTATGTTTTTAAATAAAGAAATGAAAGTATGACATAATGTATAAGAAAGAAATCTTGCTTTATATCCATGTATATATATTGCTTGCCAAGTATGAAAAGTATGACATAACGTATACGAATGAAATCTTGCTTTATATCCATGTATATATTGCTTGCTAAGTATGAATGAACGTTATGGACCGAAACGATGATAACGGCTACTTCGGTAGACGGATGACCACTTGACTAGTATGCAACCAGAAATGAAAGTCTAGAAAGGTAAACTAAACTAAGGTCACTACAGTGGAGTAAGTCCCTCAATCGATGCACGTCTGTATAACTAGTTCAAGTGGAAAACGGATGCCTTAGGGCAGACGGGCGAATATGACGGACTACGCCGGTAGGACGGTAAAGACGGACGACCAAATGTTTGCCGGACGGTTTCTAGTGCCGAACGGTTAAGTAAATGGGCTACGACGGTAGTTCGAGAACGTTTGTCTTTGTGACTTACGTAAGTAAAGTAATGGGTTGATCACCCATATGTGTATGACCAATGAATGTGCACCAAGAAATAAGCATGTATGTATTTATATATGTACTCATTACGAATGTTATAAGAAAGAAGTAAAGTAAAGAAAATGAATATGTATATATATATATATATAAGATAATGTTTATATCTTATTGCTTTTAAACTAGAACTCACCAGCGTTAGCTGACTTTTAGTATGCACTTCAGGTAGCAAGAAGAAGGGGCGTGCTAAGGCGTGATGGCTACTCGGCACAACTGACATCCCATTTACTTGAGTTTATGTTAAGACAATGTTTGTGTTTAAATGTTAAGACTTCCGCTGCTATATTATGTAATTGAACGACGTATGCTTCCGCTACTTTGATATTTTAATTTAAGTTCGACATTTGATAACTACGTTTATGAGCAATTACAACGAGTGAGGATCCCTGGGAAATGGGGCCTTATAATAATTTATTAAAGCATAACTAAATTAAAATGAGTAATCTGAATCCGTGTCTTTACGTCATTTTCTAACGGTCAACAACGTGAGTATGGACCATTGTGACGCCAAACTGTCCAAAACAGTTGTTAAAGACATTTGCAACAGACTTGCGACCGAAAATTCAATTTACAACGATCTTCGTGACGACTCAAACACAATGCGACTGATTTTGCAACCAAAAAGTAGTTTGTGATACTGATTTGCGACATTGCAATCGGTGTTGTTTTTGACTGATTTGCGACCGAATAACTTAAAACCATACTTTAGGTCTTTACTCTTTACTTCTTTAATCCATTTATATCTGAAACATATCCGCATACTAAGGCCCTAAATCCACAAAAAAACTAACCTAACCTAATGCCTTAAGTCCTATTTGGGTTTGTGGGTTTAGTCGTGTTGTTTAAACCGAACTTGTTATGAACTTATGGCTACCCAAAAGAAAAAACGAATAATTTTTTAGCTAATTCGATTTATTTGGTTTAAACCAAATTACAATGTGATTTTAGGTTCGGATTAGGTTTCCTCAAATGTGCTTCGGTTCGGATTGTACTTCCAACCAAAAAAATATCCAACCACAAAAAATATCAAACCAAATAACTCGAATCGAATAACCCAAAAAACTCACAACCCGACTCGATAAACACCCCTATATACAATCTATTATAATAAATTGTTTTAATAGGATGTATATTGTTTATAATTTAAATACAAGAAAAAAATAATGTAAGTTTTAGAATTAATTAATACATACATGCAGTTAATTAGTACGAAATATTATATCTTTTATTTATGTAAATCAAGATTTATTTAATTTAATAATTGAATATTATAAAACTACATGCATATAAAAGTAAATGATGGGTGCTTTAGAAATAGTGTGTTATTAAACTTCATAAAATTTATAAAATTTAGAGTAAACTGTCATTTTCGTTCTTTTGGTTTGGTCAAAATTACCACTTTCATCTAATAGTTTGTTTTCTCGCATCTGGGTTCTCGTGGTTTTAAAATCTTGCCACTTTCATCAAGTCAGTTAACACCATCCATTTTTCTCAGTTAAATGAGGGGCATTTCAGTCCTTTTACATTTTTGTTTTATTTCTTTATTTTTTTTACTCTCATTTAATCATCCCCAATTTAACCTCTCATTTAATCATCCCCCTTCTGGCCTTCTTCCTCTTTTCCCGATCAAGTTTCCGACGACAACACTAAGTTTTCAGTGACACTTTTTGTATGTTTTAGACAAGTTTTAACAGCCATGTGATTATGAAATACTAGCAGTGATGATCTAGGGTTCATAAATCATAAGCAAACAATATACCCCTTGATCGCGGAGGTGATTACGAGAAGAAAAGGCAAAGTGACAGTATACCTCTTGATCGCGGAGGTGATTACGAGAAAAAAAGGCAAATTGGAAATGATTAAATAAGAGTAAAAAAATAAAGAAATAAAACAAATATGTAAAAGGACTGAAATACTCCTCATTTAACTGAGAAAAATGGATGGTGTTAACTGACTAGATGAAAGTGGCAAGATTTTAAAACCACGATGACTCATATTCGAGAAAACAAAGTATTGGATGAAAGTGGCAATTTTGACAAAACCACAAGGACGAAAATGACAGTTTAATCTAAAATTTATACCAAGCATCCCATCCGCACGGGCCACTAGTTTAATTGATCTTGATAAAAATTCAGGGATAACTTGACTATATAAAAAAAATAAGTCGTCGCACAAGGTCTCCATATTTAAGGGGTTTCAATTTTTAAGATTTAAATTCGTTTAATTTTCAAGTTTTTGACAAAAAGAACAAAAGATCTGTATATTTGAAAAAAAAATTCGTTTCACTAAAAGTTATTCTAACTTTAATATGTATGTTTTAAAAAAATTATAAAAAAAATATGCCGTTATACACATAGTTCAAGACACTTACTATATTTAAATTAAAAATAAAATTGTTAGACTTTATAATATAATTAAAAAAAAATTATTGATGTATAAAAAAGTTATTTATTTTTAAAAAATATTAAAAAAAAACTCATCAATGTGTTTATTACCTTTTTGTACACACTTGTCAAAAACTAACATGTGTTTGTTGTCTACGTGCCACTTCATATTCTTTCAACATCTTTTATACACTATAGCCTTTTTTTTAATATAACATAATTATATGTATAACTGCCCTCTAATAAACGTTTCACACACAAACTACATTTTGACCTCTATATTTCCCTAAATTTATTACATTCAAAAGCATAGAAACAAAAACAATTTGCCATCCATATCACCTCGTGTTTCCCCATTGATCTTCATCTCTGTGAACATGGTTCCTCCCTCTCAACCATAAACGCAAACCCTTGCACCGGTGCGAAAACGAAATGGGGTCGTATGCAGACGACGATTACGATTACTTGTATAAAGTGATTTTGATAGGCGATTCAGGTGTCGGTAAATCTAACCTTTTGTCACGATTCTCTAAGAACGAATTCAGCCTTGACTCCAAATCCACAATTGGCGTCGAATTCGCCACTCGTAGCATTCGTGTTGATGACAAGACCATTAAGGGCCAAATCTGGGATACCGCTGGACAAGAAAGGTATTATTTATAATCTTTTAGGTTATTAGTAACACATGATCAACATCTTTATGTCCAAAACATGTTATACAATCAATAATATGTTACAGATTTAGTTTGTTAATTTTCTTTTATTTTTGTTGTCATTTTTGTTTGTTTTCCATCTTGGTTTATTTATATCAAAAATGGGATTCAATAAATTTAACAAAAATTAAGTTTTTCTACAATTCTTGTTATTTGGGAGAGAGAATGTGAATAAATTTAACTATTATTTTTATTTAAATTTGATTGAATTGATGTAACGAAAACGAATACATATATGGATGACCTATAACGTATAAAAGTGTATTTGTTAACGGGTGAACTTAATAGGTACCGAGCTATCACAAGCGCTTACTACAGAGGAACGGTGGGTGCTCTAATTGTCTACGATATCACACGAAAGGTAACGTTTGATAACGTTGAGCGATGGCTAAACACGGACCAAAACATTGTGGTCATGCTCGTGGGAAACAAGGCCGATCTCTCTCACTTACGAGCCGTTACAACAGATGAACAAGGCTTTTTCCGAGAGAGAAACTGTCTTTTTTTATGGAAACATCGGCTCTCGAGGCCCTAAATGTCGAGAAAGCTTTTACCGAAGTACTGACTCAGATTTATCGAGTTATGAGCCAAAAGGCGCTAGGCGTGGATAACGACCCGGCTCTTTTACCCAAGGGACAAACGATTAATATCAGAGGTAAAGATGATGTGTCGGCCATGAAGAAAACAGGGTGTTGCTCTACATGAGAGTTCTCATGGTTACAAAAAGAAAAAAAAACAATGCTTATAACGCGAAGAATACGCTTTTGAGTACGATGTAAAATAAATACTAGAAACAATGTTTATAAATTTGCGACATTAATTTTTATTTCGTCTTCCTTTTAGGGTCAAAATCTTCATAAGGAAGATTGTAACATGTAACATGTAACATCTTATAATTATATGACCAATGGGCGACCTAGATATCTAGACGTGTGAATACTAGAGTTACTAGAGATCTTACCCTTTGGATTCTTATTTCTGTCAACAAGCTTTAGTTCTAATCTATACAATGCACAAGCATCATATTTGTTGATCTCATACTCGTAAAGATGCCATTCGAGGAACTTCATTGGCTGTGGATCCATGTAATATGATCTTTTGAGCCATCCAGATTCGTTAATCACTTGCTTCCTTGATTCGTGCCAGCCCCAACCGTTGTAATCTGGGAGTGATCTTTGTTTTCTGTTGCCACTCTCAAATGCACGTCGTGGTTTCTCAAAAAATAACCACTCGTGTAGCATTTCACCCTCAAAAACCGAGAGATCAAATAGCTCTGGAGGAAAACCAAGGGTGCGGGTTGGTTATATTTTATCTTAAACGGGTCAAATTATATAAAATTAGCACAAAGGAAGATGAGTAGACTAACCAGGAGCATTCCACGGCGATTTTGTGGTAGCGGCAACTTCACACACTGGAACACCTACATTTTTCCCTTGTGCTTTTGCACTAAATGCAGCAAAGAGTAAATTATCCTTCAATTCAATGCCTTTAGGCCATATGACGGGGGTCATCCCGGGTTGACCTTCATTCTGTGCAACCACAGCATGCGGACTGCTGCAGTAGCTGGTGCACCACCACTGAACCGGCCTCTCGGACCACCAGCCTTGAGCCGGTCTGGGGCAGTCCCAAAGAGCACATTTTGGTCCAAGGAAAGCAGAAGGTGGAGGGCAAATATTAGAGTGACTTGAGATAAACCATCTTCACCCCAAATGCCACAAATCCCACCAATACAGTTTTGCTCAAATTCAGGTGGCAAATTGAATGAAAAATAATCTAATTGAAAATCAACTCCTGTGTTCTGTTCTCCTGTCGTGTGTATCCCCAAAGGCGAATGTATTGATCAAGCAACTTAAAGTCATGGCCGTGAGACATTGGTGTTGCAACAAAGTTCTGCAAGATGTTTATTGCAGCATTCATTAGTAGACAGCCCAAAATCAAATATAAATGTATAATCCTCAATTCCTCGTTACTGCGACTTGAATAATCAGAATTAGATAATAAGTTTATTAAAGCTAACAAACTCAATTATCATTTTTACCGCGTTGTGGAAAACAGAATTTGGACTAGTGTTGTGGGCATCTGGGTCGGGTTTGGGGGCAGCGAGCCCACTAGTTACATCATCTTCTTCATCACAAAGCTGCAACAGCCTACTTATGTCTGGGGGAAAAGACCCTAAGCTTCCACCCTGCATCAAATTACCAAATGCAAATGAAATCCCCAATCCAAACTGCAAACTAAATCAAACATAAAACTTCACACAATAGTAACCAAGTGTTCAACTAAAGTCACTCTAAGTTCATTTGTTCTTTTAAAGTCACTCAACTTTCATGAGTGTTCCAATCTTGTATAACTTTTTTATAAATGTTAATATTTTTTTTTTAAATTAAGAGAGGCAAATGTAACATATATGAAAATTGATTACTATTTAATGATTTTTTTTTCAAATTAACTTGAAATAGAAGGTAATTGTGAAGAAAAAAATTTAACTAAATAATAACCAAGTGTCATAATTGTTCAATTTAAGTCAAATATTAAAAAAGAATAATCACTAATTAGTAAATAAGATTCATATATGTTTCATTTTCCTCGCTTAATTTAATTGGTATACCTAATGTAAGTCGAGTGACTAAAAAAAACTTTGACTTCACTAAGACAGCATAGGAAAATTGGCACAGATGTTGTTCAACAAATTATCATACCTGATGCAAAGAAGACGCAGGGGACGGCTCGTTAAGCTCCTCTTCCATTCCTTGAGCATCCGATGAACTTGTTCCTCGAATACAACCATGTCGATATTCCGGCTCTCCTTCCTTGCAGATTGCAGATCCATGAACATGACTTGAAGATCATCTACACGGTTCATGGCCATATCTTTCAATATCCTATGCGATTTCGCATCTCTCACCATTCCAATAACCGAATAATTTGACCTAATTCCTCTTCCGTCCCTTCAACAATCTGCTGCCACAAATCAACAACACGATGATCAGATTTTACAAAATTAAGAACCAAACAACAAAAATCTACATTAAATTAAAGCTCATAACTCGCTATAGTGATTGATTTATCAATATCCTGATCGAAATTTAGCATGAACGCTGTTTATTACAGAATCAAAGATCAAATTGAAAATTAACAATCAACGATTCGAGAAGGTGATTGAAAATTACCTGGTTTGCGATTGATAATCTGGATGGATTGGAGAGAAGTAACTACGGTTTGGATTTATGAGAATCTGATATCCCCAAAAGTTGGGCAGATCATACACAAGTGCAGCTCGGCGGCAAAAAGTTTCTCGAGGGGAATATTTCCAGAAACTTTTATTTTAATATTCTTTTCAAACTTAATACAAACTTGTCAAATATTTATCTAAGGCTTAATCGCACCAAATTTTAATAATTTAAAATAATTTTAATATTTCATAATTTAAAATATTCATCAGTTAAATAAAACTAAAATACAAAGTTTTGTAGTGTAAATACAACTAGTATGATGCCCTCGCGCGATGCGGCGCGCTAAACTCGGAAATCATATTCCATGTGAACCTGTTGATTAAAATTTAGCATACTCATGCAGTTACCTGGAAAATAGCACTTTTAAACAATTGTTAAAAAAATTAATTATTGAAAATATATGCAAAATTATTAAGCCATCCATCATGATTCTTCGTATTTTAAAGTCACAATAATCACTTAGAGAACGTATATCCAAAACCTCATACTTATATGCGAATACTTTTGTTCTACATAAAAACCAGACGTGCGATCGCCTTCTTCAATTCCAAAGAAAAAAAATGCAATTTTTAGAAAACGAATTAAGCGACTTTTTTGTTAATGCGTTCAAATCTTTAGCAAATACAAAGATCTCGCTGCCAAGGTGGAACAGTTTAATCCATAAGCATAAACTACAACTGCAATTACAAAAGAGTGAGGAAAAATCAGCTGAAGTGCATACCAATTAGTAACAGTAGCAGGTAGTAATAACCCCAATTTCACACACGCTACCTGCAAGCAAGAAAAAAACTGAACGCAAACAGCATTCATCAACATAAAACATAGACGCTAACAAAAATCAATGACAATTTTCTTATCGCTGCTATTGGGGGCTAGTGTGATATTTCAGAACTCAGTTATGAATTTTAAAATCATACTGCTTTCTGTACTCAATTATCATTTCATAATTTGTGACATTTTATTGAGAGAAAACAAAGGAAAAGTGTCCTCAAACTTGTAGCAACTTATGTTCATCCTCCTGCTTAGGGTGATTGATTAATTAGAATAAGATAAAAGCAACTTCTCCTTCCATTTCGGACTTGTAACCAAAATATAAGAATAAGTTAATCATACATCAGTGAGTGAAAAAATGGTAAGTTTGACTTTTTAGGTCAAAGGGCTTTTGATTTTAGAAATTGTCAAATTCCTTGAGGTTTAGAGAAAAAGTTGACAACAAAGTGGACTAAAGGAGAAGAAATTCACCTTAATCTAATACCCTGTTCGTTTGTTTTCCTTAAGTAGTCATTTAGCACAGGGATTTTCATAACATTATTATAATCAAGAATCAAAGTGACCATTAAAAAACATAATGAGCAAGAGCAAATTTTATATATATAATACTGTTTGATTACCTCAGCCATGTCGTCTTCTCCAACAGCACCAGATGGTACAATAGTAGTACCAAATTTTGCTGTCATTCTTACAAATTCTGGTTGATCAGGCCAAAACAATTTGTATCTTCACCTTGTGGTAAGTGCAAGAGCAAGCTAGTCATAAATTGAATATATATAAATAATACAGGGTCGATCAATATAGTTCAAACAGTAGCAAAAACCCTCAAATTTTTATTAGATCTATCACAAACTAACAAAAAGATTAATTGTGGCTACTTCAAACCAAGAGTCACATAAAACACAGATTTAAGAGAAAAAATCTCCAAATATTTGTGGTTCATTTCCGCATTAAATATTTTATAACAATAATTAATCTTTCACAATCACAACTAAGAACACAAAAAGGAGGCAAGTTTAAGCTAATGACACTTACAAGCTATCTGTCACCAAAAAGCCAAGCCACGAAAAATGGGTCCCCTGCACGAAATCAGATAGAAAGAATCTATAGCAGCCCTGTTTTACCATAACATTAGCAATATATATATATATATATATGTAAAAAAATCAAAACAAATAAAAATAAGAAAAGAAATTTAAAAATGAGATTAGGGTTAACAAAGAGTAGGTGCTACCTATTTGGTACCTACCTAGTGTTTGGCAAAAATGGTGTTAGGCCATATAACATGGAAGAAAGATGATAAGAAGCTTATTTATCATCTCTCTTCTTCAGAGTAGATTTCAATAGACAGGTACAATCTCAGTCTCATTGAACGTACAGTCTCAGTCTCATTGAACGCTTTTGGCGAGAAAATGAAAACGGGTCATCAGATCTCTCCCGGCTTCTTGTCTTGCTAGATTCACTGCCATTCATTCCAAGAAGCAGAGAAGCTGCAACAAATCCATGCTGCAAATAATTGGTTTCAACAATATAATTAGTGAAAATCATTATCTAGAGGTCAAATAAGCATTTTTGGATGTAGCTGCAACAAAACCGATTTTAAGTTTTTTTAATATTCAGTTACAACTTCAAACAGTATAACCACATCCAAAAACATAGTTTCTTGCGACACGTTTTGTAAAGGTGACTATTCCGTGCCACATAATCCTTTTAAAACCCAATGCCAAATACAAATTCAGGTCAAATGATAAGATTTAACAATTTTATTGGGTCTTAACATATTTACCGATATCTTTATGCGTATGAAGCGAAAATAGTACCCCGCGTAAACACTGTTTCTTAAATTGAAAGGAAAAAAATATATAAAAAGGGGTGATTAGGATCAAATAAAGGGAAGCAAGATCACCCTTAAGCATAGATCCTTCAAGGGAAGCAACTTCACTGTTTCCCATGTCATCCTGAGTGGGGAGCCCAACAGTAGTACCATGAGCCCTCACCAATATCCACTAATCAGGGACACCCTATAGCAAAAGCCATAAATAAAAAATTATTCAGCACATTTGATTACTAACAGATCAAATTAACATGTAAAAAATATAGCCTGCAAGCTGCAACCACTAAATTCTACTAAACCATAACAACAACAAAATATGGAAGATCATATTGCAATAAAGCCTACAAAAATCACACTATTAGAACAAAACTGCAAAAAATAATAATGAGTAGCAATGCAAAATATAAACCAACCTTCAGAACAGAATCATGTAGATTGACCATCTCTCATTCAAGGTACATCAAAGTAACATCTTTTAGTATCTGAATCACATCTTTCAAATTACTGCTACCCAATTCAAGGCAGTCCTGTAGCAACCCACCATCCACCATTTTTATCCTTACCATCTCAACTGCATCCTTCAAAGGACCCTACACTCTCATCACAATACTTATAAAGAAACTGAAAACATTAAAGAAAAAAATATAATACTTGTTGAAAGAAATCGACTCGGTGAACCTCTCGACAGCGTCCATCACTCCCTCCTCGAACCTCCCTCCCCATAGCTTTGCTTCCTTCGCCGGAGACGACATGTTAGGCTGTTGCAAAGCGAATTTAAAATGAAAACGAATTTAGAATCAAAGAAATTTTACCTTCAGAAGCTCGTTGGCTTCTAGGGTTTCAAGCAACGCCGTGGACATCAAATTAGTAAGGGGAAACCTAATCTGAGTCTTTTGGTGTGAGAAGGGGACTTGGCTTCTAGGGTTTCAAACAAAGCTGTGGACCAAATCGGTAAGAGGCAACCTAATCTGAGTCTTTTGGTGTGAGAAGGGGAGTTGGCCTCTAGGGTTTCAAGCAACGCCGGTAAGGGAAACCTGATCCGAATCTTTCGGTGTGAGGAGCGGAGACACAAAAACAAATTATAAACTACTGTAGTTACTGTTCATTCACACGGGCTTTAAATAAGTTAATAATTCTCTGAGAAATATAAGTTTAAATTTTACTTATTCATCGAACGTTTCAGTCTAACGTCGCTTTTCATTTTAGGGAAAGTGAAGCATTTTATGTTAGTTGAGAATACGAGATTTTATAGATGATATGCGTGTATGATTTTCAACTCATGGATTCCTAATAATTGAATATGGCATCTTCTTATTCAGATTTGCTTGCTAATGTTGGAAATGCATTCAATGTGTCTTCGTTAAACTTGTAATGAAGTTTGAATATTTATCCGTCTAAGTATTAACATTTTAGTATTTAGATCTTGAGAACAACATTTGAACTTTGAGCTTGTGCAAATCTTTATCTTGGTGAGATTTGCTACGACTAGCTTGCATCTTGAAAGATGGGTTTCAGCTTGGAGATGTAACTTGAATGACCAATTTGAGCAAATCTGATTGTAAAAGATATGAACTTTAATTCTCCACTCTAAAAGAGATCCAAGAAAAGAGTTTACATCTACTATATATTTGGTGCAATGGTTTTGGGTTCGAATCCTAGCAACAGCAAAAAAAGGGTTTGTGGACAGCTCAGGGGGTTTACCCAGTGGCGGATACAGAAATTTTTTGTAGGATGGGCAAAATACGGGTAAATAAAAAGGGAACAGATGAAAAAAATGAAATGACAATAGAATAATATAGTTTATCATATATTCAGAACACAATATAAAATTACCTCGATTACAATTGTCCTCTACGTGTTTTCATCTTTTGGAAACGTTCGATTACATCTTCATTAGTAACACTGAGAAGTTCATCTACTTCTACCGCACAAATTACGCAAGCGTTCAAGAAATCATCACCAATACGATTGCGCAAACTTGACTTTACACGTTTCATCACCGAAAAACTTCTCTCCACAGATGCGGTTGCAACAGGCAAAACCAATGATAACTTTAATAGTCGATAAACCAAAGGATAAGATAAATGTTTCCTAGTCTTCACCATCACTTTAGCAAGTTCGGCGATACCATTCAAGTTAGCAAAATTCCTGTCTTTTAGAACACTATGATGATACAAAGGAAGTTGATGCTCAAGCCTATCCTTTTCTCCATCATCAAAATCATATGGATAGAACTCACTCAACCGAAGTAACTTGGATGTGTCGAATTGATAGAAAGAGTCACGTGGACTCAAAGCCGCAATATTTTTAAGTAATTCCATGTTAGCCTCACTAAAACGATCACCAAATTCTTGAAGCAACATATCCACAATAGTGTTAAAACAGTCAAACTTAAAATGATGTTGATTGGTGATTTTGTTTCTTTGTTTTCGAGATCTTGAGTGGCCATAATCTTATGTCATGCTTATCATTTGAATATCATGCTTTCTACAAAAAGTAGATACCTTTTCTAAAATTTGATCAAATCCAGATTCTTTGAAATTTTGCAAGACTGCTTTAGTTGATTCCACCAAAGAAACTGCTTCTAATATCTCTTGATCTCCTTTTTGAAGTCGTCTTGATAAACAATCCGTAAGGCCTAAAATGTGCAACAACAAATGTAGATAAAGCACAAATTCAAATGATTCGAAGTATTCCAAAATACCATTAGCTTGACTTCTACTAGAATCATTAGGGCATTCGTTTACAATATATTCAAGCAAATTAACAATCGATGGAAACAAATCAACCAAGCGCATAAGTGTTTTGTAGTGAGAATTCCACCGTGTATCTCTTGGCCGAGTAAGAGAAAGCTCTTGATTTAACCCACTTCCAGTTATAATTAACCCACAATTAATTTCTTTTGCTATTCTTTCTCTCTCGGTTTCTCGAAGAATAACATTTCTTTTACAAAGAAGCACAAACCACATTCATCAAAGTAGCTACCTTCTCAAAAAAACTCGCAACACCCAATTGTTTTCTTGCAACCGCCACAACCACTAACTGAAGCTGGTGAGCAAAACAATGCACATAATATGCCGATTTGTTTTCTTCTAAAATTTTTGCCTTCAATACATTAAACTCACCACGCATGTTGCTTGTTCCATCATAACCTTAACCTCTTAACCGGTTGAAACTCAAGTTATGTTTTGCAAAAAAAGTGTCAATAGAAGACTTCAAAACTAAAGAAGATGTTTCCATCACATGTACAATTCCCACAAACCTCTCTTTAATAACTCCATGTGTGTCAACATATCTCAAAACAATAGCCATTTGTTCCTTCTTAGATACATCACTAGACTCATCAATTAATAATGTGAACACGTCATCACCAATTTCATCAAATATATGTTTAAGCAATTCCTCTTCAAAACAATGAGCAACATCTTTTTGAGTACTTGGAGACAAATATTTGTTATTTCTTAGAGATTTTGGTAACTTTTTTAGTTTCTCATTTTGATTTATGATTAAATCCATTAATTCCAAAAAAATACCTCTAAAACTAGAAGTTTCACCTCCAATAATTCCTTGAAATGGTAATGCACATTTCAAACAAAACCTACAAGCTTCAATCGTAACAGTCAACTGAATTCGATTTTCTTTCTTTATAATGTCATCTTGTTTATCTAAGGCAACGGCAATAGACTTAGCTTGATTTACTAGATCTTCACATTTTTGAAGGGCTTTATTATGAAAACTATTAACTGAACCAACATGTTTATCAAATCTTGGTTCTTTCCAATTGGTATAGCCTGTTGTCATAAATGCTTCCCGCCCACCTCCATTCGCCATCCCAATCCCAACATAGTCTCTACATAAATAACAACATAAACAATATGCTTTATCTTCTTTTATACTATACTCTAACCAACGACCATGATCATCAAACCAAGTCTCGTGGAAACGTCGGTTACTATCTCCTATTTTTCTTTGTGGAAATTTATGTCCACGTGGTTGGCATGGTCCTTTTAACCAATATTTTCTCTTTATGTCATCTCTTTGATTTGGATGGTAATCTAAAATTCTTATCCTATCGGCAGGATCCCATGGAAGATTATCCAAATAAACTAATTTAGGCATAGAAGGAGTAGCGATAGGTCTTGGACTATTCATACTACCAGATGGAATTTCATTTGAGGATGGATATTTTCTTTTTAAGAAATTGTCAAAAAGAGTTACTAGATGAAAAACAAAATACACAATTACATAAACAAAACATAAATCACAAAACATTCGACTTATTTAAAAGGGTAAAGATACACACCTTGCTTAATTTATGTGAAGACATCATCAAGAAAAGGTTGTACAACTTGTATTGCTATAAATTACACAAAATCAAAAATTACACAAAATCAAATAATTAAAAATTAATTTTTTTACACAAAATCGGAGGAGACAGGAGAAACTTACACAAAATCAAAAATTAAAAACCCTAGGGGGGAGGCGATGCGATCGGAGCAGGAGAAGGCAGAAGAAGGTGATGCGATCGGGGGGGGGGAGGCTCAGGCGATGCGACCGGAGGCAGAGAAGGCAGAAGGCTCAGCTAGTGGTCGGCAGAAGGTTGGATTCGGGAATTGGAAGGGTCACGTACGTAGGCTAGGCATGGAGATAGGAAGAATCCGTTCAAAATTGGTGATGGCTGGGCTACGGATGGGCTGGGCTTACGGCTGTTGTGTAGGATCGGACGGTGGGCAGCGGCCCACCCACCGTGGGTTGTGTGTCCGCCACTAGGTTTACCCAGTTTAGGGCGTTCCTCCTGTGGTGGGTTGTGCCTTGGATGTTGTAGGTGTTGCCTTGAAGAAACTCAATTATTCTAAAATATCTAGGTGTTGTCGTTAAAAAAAAATCTACTATATATTTAGCTTAAGAATTTATCTTTTTTCTTTTGTTAAGCTTGAATTTTGATGTTGGGTACGGGATTTGAAAGACTTACGCACTCAACCACCCCATGTTTAATGTTTGGATCTAACAGTTATTCTCCTATCTATTCTCGTGAGCGATTATTCCAAAGTTGGATTTTTTTTTAACAGCAATTTGGATCACTGACCGGTCACTGGTCCACCCGATCATCTTCATCACCCACAGGAGGAAACCCACAATAAGTGAGAAAACCCTCTGGCCCAACCTGTAACCCCTTTTTTTTCACAAGTGGGACTTGAACCCAAGATCTCCTCATTTTTAATTAAGTCTTGATATCTCACCTCACCTCCAAAGTTGGATACATATATGTTTAGCTTTTATTTACTAAATTTTTAAGATTTAGTTATTATTTTATTATATCAACTTTTATATATAAAAGTTTGTTATTCTAATTTTGTTTTTCCAAGTATTTGGTCAAGACACATGACAACTTCATAGTTATTATTTTATTGTATCAACTTTTAAAAAGGTGAATTTAATTTATTTTATTTAAATCTTGGATGCTTAAAAACATTATCATAGACTATTAGTTAAAAACTTTCCTCAAATATGGAAAGATTTAGAAGAAAGAAAAAATATTTATATAACTTTTAAAAATATCAATCCTCAATGTCTTTTTTATAGCATAAAGGAACACTCACCCTTTCCCCACCATTCATTAGATTCTTTTAGCTCAATTTTTTATTCTACAATCTATACTAAAGTTTTAAAAGCATTAAAGGTTTATGCATCTCTAAGAACACATGTGATTATCATTCTCTAATCTCAATTATACATGTTATAATCAAATCCATAATTGTATCTTTACTCCTCCTCAGGACCCACAAAAGAAAATAATGCAAGTTCAAGAGTACAACTACATATTGAAGACAATGAGCATCCTGTTCCACACAACTTTTATTCTTCTTAAAATCAGCATTTTATTTTTCTAAAAATATGATACAAAAATAACCACCCGGGCCATGAGTTCACTTCTTCGTGTAATCGTTATAGATCTGAATCACGAAAACACTCTCTTTATAAATTTAAACAGTTTAATGGAATACCCGTGAAGAATAAAAGTATAATAGCATTATTTGTAGCCAAAAGCACGGTTAGAATGAATCAAGAGGACGAACTTGCGCTCTTGGCATCTTTGGTTTGACCGTTTTCTTAGTTGCGAACATGGGCTAGTGCGTTTTCTTTGGTGACCTGCTCAAGTTGGTTGAGTTTTTGCTTAAGAAGCTCCACTCGTTTTGCTAGATCTTCATCACGTTGTTTCATAACCTATGCACCGGACAATGATAAAGATCAACAATTGCAATGAGATGACCAATTCGTTATATAAAATATACGAGATCTTGAAACTGCAGACATAAAAAAGATGAAACTTCACCTTAATTTCTTGCTTACGGACTTCTTTTTTAGCTTCTGATCTAGCGCTTCTTTGCACCTCAAATATAATGACAGCTCCAGCAACCTAATCAAAGTCAAAATCTAAACCACTGTTATATCAATAAACATATATATGTATGTATGCGTGTGTATAAACTATAAAACCATGGGATGATACCTTGTAAAAAGAAAGTAGATGGTAAAAGGGTAAAAATGAAGGGAGCTCAAAAATGTAATTATTCACAAACTTTTAGGGCGGGTTTGCAATTTATAGCCCAAAAGTTATTAATCAGTGAATCAATCCAAAAATGTTATAGAACTGTTGCATCAATGATATAAAAGAGGTTAATAGCATTGATGCAACGCATAAAAATGTTCAATCAAACATGTTTTACACTTTTTACAAAAGTCACTTTTTAGCATTCATAATACATAGTGTTCTTCATAGATCCATCCCCTATAATGCACAAGTTTTTCCTTCAAGATACAGTAAAGCAAACAATATATCAGGACTATGTGAATACCGCGAAAACAAAGAGCTCTCCAATAAGGTCCCCGGCTACCTGAACAGCTCTCTCTTCGTTCAAAGGCCGAATTCAACATCCGTTGGGTGCCCATATATTCTTCTTTGTATTGTTGTAGTGAGCCAATGATTTGCCTGGTATGCATCATGCAACAGAAGTAATCTACTTTGATTTTGATTTTGATTGGCCTTTAGAAAAATTTTTGTATTTGATATTTTCTTATAACAATTAACATACTCGGTAAAAATACAAAACATTCCAGTCGCCAACTAAACTATTTTTATTGTTATAGTCATCTGTAAAATAAAGAACCTTTTGGATATTTAACCAAGGGCTCCATCATCAGGACACCACACCTATTTTATTCGTACACCAGCCAAAATACGGGCCGTATTGCCTGTTTTTCCCCCCGATACGGGCCATTTTGTCCTGATGCGTGTCGTATTGTATGTTTCGACGTGACTGTTGGACATGTCTGGAATGTTGTCGGTTTGACTAAGCACAATACGGGCAGTATGATGTGATAGACCCACAGGTGTTTGAAACGGTGGGTGGTATACTTATATCATGACCTTTTAACCAATCTTGCACATCAAAACAAATGGGACCCAGTGACCCACAGACAAATAATCTTAATTTTTTTTTTATAGAATGACTAACTCACACTCTCTAAACCTACATCTCATTACTACACATCATGATACTGCTAGGCTACAAGCTCTTTGGTAAATAATCTTAAATATAAGCCAACATAACTAACAGGCTAATAGGCTAATATTCAAATAGCAACTTTACATATTTGGTTAGTTTTTAATAAACTAAAACAAGAGCAAAAACCAAAACTTGAAATAAGAGACAGTATAGATGATTATTTTTTTGGCTTAAAATTATACAAAATATCAAGCATAAACACCCACAAGAACAGAAATAATCAGATTAAAAAATTTACAAATCTGAAGAATTAGTAAGAATGTGATGAAATACTGATTGCAGTAATGAACTAATGATGGTACCTGAGCGATACCGATAATGGAAGTTCGAAATTTAGGGTTAACGGCGGCTTCTTTCTTAAGCCTGCTAGCAATGGGTTTGCTTAGGGTTCTCACCGCAAGCGTCCCAAGCTTCATAAACGGGAGCGACATTGTTCAAATTCCCTCACGATCCTAATATTCGCTCTGTCCAAACGCACACCAAGTGTTCGATGATTTGCGTGAATGAAATCAAGAACAGGCTACGCACATTTCTTGGTAATTCGAATGTGTAATTCGACTGATGGGTACCGCGGATTTCTTGGAATGAAAACAGATTTGCGTGCGGCGGTGCGAATCGGTGACGGGATCAAGGGTAGAAGGTGAGTGTGCAACAAAATATTGATGATGATCCAACTTGATTTGGGATTGGTTAATTTGAAATATGATTTAATAAAGTGGGTTAGATTCAAATAAAAAGTCATAAATACTTCAGAACTCGCGAGAACTCGTTAAAAAATCAATTAAATTTTTTTTTTATTATCTTTATTATTAAAATATAACATAAAAAATTATTTATCTCTTTAATTAATTTATCGCTTCTCTCTAAATTATCATTAAAATTTTTTATATACATGTGTAAATGATAAACACTTACACATATGTAAGTGGTAAACATACACAAGTGTATATGTTTTTTTAATATGTGAAGACATGTAAATTTACATATATAAATTCAATTTTTATGTTGTATTTTAACAATAAAAATAGTAAAAAAAATGGTTTTGATTAAATTTTTGACGAGTTCTCAAAATATTTATGAGTTTTTAAATGATTCATTCCCTTAATAAAGAATCTTTGAAATATGACTTAATTAAATTAAGTAAATGGTTAAAACTTAAAAAAATAAATAAATAAATTGATGGATTTAAATATGAAGCTTCTCAAATTAATTGTCGAATATTCAATTATTTACGAAAATTAATCAGATTAATATAAGTATTGTTTGATTGTTATCATTCCTGATTCCTATTCTAAAGTTTATGTAGGTAACTCTTGTATGCATAGTTACATCGTGTCATTTTAATCACACATAATTTTTTGAGTAAATGTCACACCCCGACCGATGGCGGAATCATCGAGGCGGACAATGAAATGATTGTTCATAAGCACATGATCTACTAAGGTTGCATAATTCATTAATAAGATTTAAATATCAAATATCCAAATACAATTCAAGCTACAACACCCTATTCTAGAATATTACACATAATTATTTTACTAGGTCCAAAAGCCTTATGTGTAGCACCTTCAACACATAGTCACACAATCACATATCTTCACCTGAAACGTAATCCAAAACAAGTGTCAACTACGAGAGTTGGTGAGTTTACATATGTTTAAATAAAGTAAAAGTTTAGTTAAAAATGTTTATACAATTCATAGTTTGACATGGTATGATATGGCATAATGTGGAGAGTTCACTATATGTATACCGATTGTAAGCATGTAATTATGTATATAAGCATAAAGGTTTAACGTGATAGGCATAGCATACAGCTACCCTAAAAGTGATAGGCATGGAATCAAGACTATGTGGGTTACACATAATTTAAACCATCCTAAAAGTATTCATAGCATAACAAGTGACCAAGCACAAAAGCACAATATTCTACGCATGTAAACACAAGTTGAATTGTATGTAAGTAAGCACAGATTACGTTTCACCCCAAAATGTATAAAAAGGTAAATAGGGGGGTATGTAACTCACCTTGCAACGAGGGTTTTACTTCACGCGCGATGGTGATATTTGTATTGTTGTTATACACGATGAAATCCTATGCAAACGAATATGTATCAAATATGTATTCGCGTACGCGTATATTTGTTTAAATATATGTGGATTTGTAAATGGAATAACCTTTGCGAAAGATTGTATGTTTTAAAATCTTTGTACAAATTAATTTCTGTAAGACTTTGCATTTTTATAAAATTCCAAATTAAATATTTAAACTTCTCGAAAAAGAAAAAAGAAAATATATATATATATATATATATATATATATTTTTAATAACACTTGCATTTTATAAATCATAAATTACCTATTTTGAATTTTGTGAAAATATTATGTTTTAAATAATGCGTATTTTTATTTATTTATAAAAATGCTATTTTATTATTTTTTGTGGGTTTTAAATAATTAATTTAACTCATGAAAACGTCGGTTTTATTATTTTATAAAATTTAACGGGTTTGAATATGTTCAAAAGTTGGGTTAAAATAAATGGGCCGAGTCAACGAGCTTGAAATAATTATTAATGGGTTATAAATATTTAGAAATAATAAAATGAGTTTTAAAACATTTAATTTAAATAAGTAATATTAAAGAAATACAATTTGATTTTAAATTACTTATTTTAACATGTTTATAATAAACAAAACAAGATTTAATTAGTTATTTTAATATACAGATGGGTCGGACCGGGTCAGCCCAGGGAGGAGACACGCGGGTCAACGGGTAACCGGGTCGGGCGAGAGGATCCACGGGTTGGTCAACAAAAATAGGAACAACAGTGTGGACCTGATGCGGCCGGGGATCGAACTCGGGTCTCGGCTGTTATCGGGAAGGAGTGTGACCAGCCGGGCTATAAGCCTATCGTTGATCACAACTAATACTTAAAATACATAACCAGTCCGACCTTTGTCCCTGTGTTCTCGGCAATACGACCACGGACTCCGGCAATGGTCTGATTCGCCCGGATGCGAAGTTAATGCTATGCAGGGGGGGGGGGGGTTGGTTAGATTGCTAGGACAGAAACGAAAATATTGAAAACAATTTTAGGGGTTATACCTGCTTGGAAACCCGTCTGCGGTGTCGAGAACGTAGCCGAGAGGATCCAAAACTGGAAACGGGCCTTGGGGTCGAATTGGAACTCCAACTTTGAAGGGGGGCTTCGGAAGGAGGAGGCGAACCTGAGAGTGTTGCCAATTTAGAGCGAGAGGGTGATACAGGGGAGAATGGGGCTCGAGAAGGACCGGGTATGGTCATTTATACTCGAAGGGAATCCGTATGATGGAACCAGAAATTGGTTCTGCAATTGGGTTCGGACAGGTCATACGAAACTAACGAGACCGTTTTTAATCGTGGAGGTACTGTGTGTCGGTCGAATTTCATGGGTTTGTCTTCGGAGGACTAATGGTGTCGTGGGATTTTGATGATGAAAAGGTAAATTGGTCGGGGGAACGTGGTCGCGTGAGGACGTCGAGTACAATGGCGCAGGTTTTAGGTGTTGAGGGGGGTAGGGGGGAAGAGTTGTCGGGCTCGCCGGAAAAGTGGTTTACCCGCCGGACCAAGGGACAGGGAGACCGGAAACACGAATTGAAATCTGGCAATTTTAGTCCCTGGGTTTTGAAAACGTTTAAAACAGACCCTGGAAACATTTCAAAATAAACCCCTCTAGTTCTGTTAAATTCTAAACGGCCCTCCAACTTTAATTTATTTACAAACTTTAATTTCTTTTTAAACTTTAATTAATTTAAATTATATTTATATATTTTAATAAATCCATTTTCTTTATTAAAACTAATTATTTTTAAATAATTATCTTATTGAAAATAATACCTTAAGTTATTTATTTAAATTATTAAGTCTATTTAACTTAAGTTCTTTTAAATTAAATAAAACTTAAGTATTCATATATTTTTGTAGAACTTATGTTTTTAAAATTAATCATTTTGAATGGTTAATTTAATAAAATTTAAAACCATTGATTTATTTATATAAATTATTTAATGTAATAACATAATTTATATAGTTTATAATCTTTAAATATTTTTTTAAAATTAAGAATTACGTAAATTGTAATTTGTCAATACACCAATTTGTATAAATGTGATTAAATATGCGTGTATATGTTTTGAAATAAAATGTTAATATTTACGTAATAAATTTCACAATGAAAATTTTTGAAATGTCATAGTCTCCCCAAGTTAAAGGAATTTCGTCCCGAAATTCGATTAGCGAAGGTTATGGAAACGGGAAAAGGGATGCCAATGGACTTAGAATGGAATTATTCATCGTAGAAAGATTCAGCGGGGAAGTAGTGTATGATAACGGATGACGGGGTTAGTTCGAGTCGAGTTGACAATTAGTTGATCTAATAGTAAAATGAGATTTATGCATACAATTGTTCATACAACGCATGAATGTAAACTACTAGAAACCAGATTTAACAATATTGGTGCCAATCACCTTGTGACATGGCATTTTCCTTTAAAACTCCACTTCACGGGTGTTCATATTTTCAAATTTTGCAAAAACATTTTCAAAAACCGGTCCTCCTCCTAGTACTTATGCATGGTTTATACTCATTATATCAAGTGGGTTTATGTATAGGGTGTACCAGCGGCTAACCCACCACCCCTTTGATATACCGGGGATTCCCCGTGCATAATTACTAGGATTTGGAACTTCAACAATTTAAGTAAACTTTAACAGAGCTAGCAAGTTGTATGACCGAGTTTAAACATAATAGGTTTGTTTCACAAAAGTATAGGGATGAGATGAATGGTGATAGCATAGCTGTCATATGCAATCACGGGTTATAGAACTCATAGCAGTGGATTTCCCATTCGCTATTTCCATGATATACGAGTTATCAAGATTGGTTGGTGGTTTAGCAAATAGTTGGTTAAAAGCAAGAGACACAATTTTTCTATTGGCATGAATATTGAATAAAACGGATGCATAAAGATAGTGAACAAAGGAACGTACTGTTGACAGTGTCGTCATTGGTCGGAACCTCGTTAGCATTTATATTAAATGCTCGTCCACGAGGACCACCTTGATTGTGAAGTCTTGGGCATTGGTTCCGAAAGTGGTTTGGGTCTCCACATTCGTAACCCGTCCATAGGTGACAGTGAGAGGCACTGGATGATTGCCTTGAGTAGCTTGATTAACAATAGTGCGAGCACGGCAAGTGGTAACAACGTGTCCATAGCGTCCACATTTTGAGCATAGACGGCATGCAGCATGCGGGGCATGGTGATACTTGCAAGTAGGGCATTGGGGAAATGAACCTACATAATTTCTCAGAATTTGACCCGTAGGAGTAACTTGGGTCACAGGTACGGCAGGAGTGATGGCCACAAAGTTTTGGGCCTTGTGCTTCTTATCATGATGGGAAGATTCGGGCTCTTCGTCTTTGTCGGACACGAAAGTAGCAGCTTTGTCGACCACTTTCTTGGTACCCTTCCTGGATAAGGTACCCGCTTTGACGTGATTGTCAGTCAACACAGCAGACAAACGGATAGCGTCTTCGAGAGTGGAGGGATTACTTCCCAATACGGTGTCTTGGAGCGGCATAGGCAGTCCACCTATGTATTTCTCAATTCCCCGCGCTAAGGGAGTAACCATGTGGGGCACGAGCAGACTTAGTTCTTGAAAACGAGTGGTGTAAGCCAAATTCTCTCCGCTATCTTGGGTGAGATCCCAAAACTCAGCTTCGAGCTTCCTCATTTCGTTGCGAGGACAGAACTCGCCAGTCATAATTCGTTTCATTTCGTCCCAAGACAAGGACATAGCGGATTCGTTTCCTCGAGTACGTTTCTCACCGTTCCACCAGGTGAGAGCTCGTTTTTGGAAGACGCTGGCAGCATAACGGACCTTGAGAATGTCGGGACAATCGCTGTTTAGGAAAGCACTCTCCATACTTTCAAACCATTGAAGAAGGCCAGTTGCACCTTCCGTCCCGAAGAATTTGGTGGGGTTGCAAGAATTGAAATGCTTGAATGTACAGTATGGTGGGTTTGCGCCATTCCCTTGTGTGTTAGACCCATTACTGTTGTTGTTAGCTTGGATCATTTGGCTTACTAGTTGAGTAAGTAGTGCAGCAAGGTCAGTGTTGGAATTGCTGGAGTTAGCATTAACTGCGCGACGGGGAGGCATTCTATAAAATACCACAAGAAGAGACAAGAATTTATAAGATTTCGGATAAAATGGGCATGTATGTGCCACAGTTGGTGGACTGTTCACAATAATGCAAGCAGGAACACGAGATGACACTCATCATGTCGCGTGGTAATGTATGTATGTTCTGACTAAAACTGATCACATAATTCATTCAAAATTTTATAACACAAAAGGGATAGGGGAAATAAGCCATGAAATCTATTCCTGGGAGGATATGATAATATAGTTCATTATTCGCGCAATAGGAATGGTCGGGATTCGCATGCACTACAAATCGTTATTACGTGTGCACCCGTAATAATGATTTGCTTTGCATGTTCGTCTAGTTCTTCCTATCTTGCTATAACGTCCCCAAATTTTGAGTTTAAGTTCGGATTGTATCCTTGCGAATACATTGACATATCAACGTTAAATAATTCCTCAAAACTTTCAAGGAGACATGCTTTAGCCTATAGGTAAACACTCACTTCAGGAATTCCCAGGAAAGCATACGGGTCCGTTTATTTGGATTTATACGAAATGCTTTCCTAGACAGAAAACCCAATGTACAGGTGTCACCCTTCCAGATTGCACGTGTCCTTTACTGGTTTCAAGAAATTAAGTTGTTGACGAGATTTTCAATAGACTTGAGAGTCTATGAGTATAAAATGTGTAGGAGTGTTGCAATTAATTAGGAAAGAGTACGGGTAAGGATGGGTAGTGTATTTGTTTGCATAAGTTTGTTTGTCAAATGTGTATGTAAAGGATGTATCATGTGTTTAAAGCCTTGTATGTATGTGTATAAGTCTCATCTACCCAACTTGGGAAAATTCAAATAATACCAAACTACAAATAATTCACATAGCAATTAATCATTTAGCACATAACACACAAAAGAGAGTCCTAAGGTTATAGTCTAGGTCATCGTGTCTAATAACCTAATTCCCTATAACCATGGCTCTGATACCAATCTGTAACACCCCGACAGATGGCGGAATCATCGAGGCGGACAATGAAATGATTGTTCATAAGCACATGATCTACTAAGGTTGCATAATTCATTAATAAGATTTAAATATCAAATATCCAAATACAATTCAAGTTACAACACCCTATTCTAGAATATTACACATAATTATTTTACTAGGTCCAAAAGCCTTATGTGTAGCACCTTCAACACATAGTCACACAATCACATATCTTCACCTGAAACGTAATCCAAAACAAGTGTCAACTACGAGAGTTGGTGAGTTTACATATGTTTAAATAAAGTAAAAGTTTAGTTAAAAATGTTTATACAATTCATAGTTTGACATAGTATGATATGGCATAATGTGGAGAGTTCACTATATGTATACCGATTGTAAGCATGTAATTATGTATATAAGCATAAAGGTTTAACGTGATAGGCATAGCATACAGCTACCCTAAAAGTGATAGGCATGGAATCAAGACTATGTGGGTTACACATAATTTAAACCATCCTAAAAGTATTCATAGCATAACAAGTGACCAAGCACAAAAGCACAATATTCTACGCATGTAAACACAAGTTGAATTGTATGTAAGTAAGCACAGATTACGTTTCACCCCAAAATGTATAAAAAGGTAAATAGGGGGGTATGTAACTCACCTTGCAACGAGGGTTTTACTTCACGCGCGATGGTGATATTTGTATTGTTGTTATACACGATAAAATCCTATGCAAACGAATATGTATCAAATATGTATTCGCGTACGCGTATATTTGTTTAAATATATGTGGATTTGTAAATGGAATAACCTTTGCGAAAGATTGTATGTTTTAAAATCTTTGTACAATTAATTTCTGTAAGACTTTGCATTTTTATAAAATTCCAAATTAAATATTTAAACTTCTCGAAAAAGAAAAAAGAAAATATATATATATATATATTTTTAATAACACTTGCATTTTATAAATCATAAATTACCTATTTTGAATTTTGTGAAAATATTATGTTTTAAATAATGCGTATTTTTATTTATTTATAAAAATGCTATTTTATTATTTTTCGTGGGTTTTAAATAATTAATTTAACTCATGAAAACGTCGGTTTTATTAGTTTATAAAATTTAACGGGTTTGAATATGTTCAAAAGTTGGGTTAAAATAAATGGGCCGAGTCAACGAGCTTGAAATAATTATTAGTGGGTTATAAATATTTAGAAATAATTAAATGAGTTTTAAAACATTTAATTTAAATAAGTAATATTAAAGAAATACAATTTGATTTTAAATTACTTATTTTAACATGTTTATAATAAACAAAACAAGATTTAATTAGTTATTTTAATATACAGATGGGTCGGACCGGGTCAGCCCAGGGAGGAGACACGCGGGTCAACGGGTAACCGGGTCGGGCGAGAGGATCCACGGGTTGGTCAACAAAAATAGGAACAACAGTGTGGACCTGATGTGGCCGGGGATCGAACTCGGGTCTCGGCTGTTATCGGGAAGGAGTGTGACCAGCCGGGCTATAAGCCCATCGTTGATCACAACTAATACTTAAAATACATAACCAGTCCGACCTTTGTCCCTGTGTTCTCGGCAATACGACCACGGACTCCGGCAATGGTCTGATTCGCCCGGATGCGAAGTTAATGCTATGCAAGGGGGGGGGGTGGTTAGATTGCTAGGACAGAAACGAAAATATTGAAAACAATTTTAGGGGTTATACCTGCTTGGAAACCCGTCTGCGGTGTCGAGAACGGAGCCGAGAGGATCCAAAACTGGAAACGGGCCTTGGGGTCGAATTGGAACTCCAACTTTGAAGGGGGGCTTCGGAAGGAGGAGGCGAACCTGAGAGTGTTGCCAATTTAGAGCGAGAGGGTGATACGGGGGAGAATGGGGCTCGAGAAGGACCGGGTATGGTCATTTATACTCGAAGGGAATCCGTATGATGGAACCAGAAATTGGTTCTGCAATTGGGTTCGGACAGGTCATACGAAACTAACGAGACCGTTTTTAATCGTGGAGGTACTGTGTGTCGGTCGAATTTCATGGGTTTGTCTTCGGAGGACTAATGGTGTCGTGGGATTTTGATGATGAAAAGGTAAATTGGTCGAGGGAACGTGGTCGCGTCAGGACGTCGAGTACAATGGAGCAGGTTTTAGGTGTTGAGGGGGGGGTAGGGGGACAGAGTTGTCGGGCTCGCCGGAAAAGTGGTTTACCCGCCGGACCAAGGGACAGGGAGACCGGAAACACGAATTGAAATCTGGCAATTTTAGTCCCTGGGTTTTGAAAACGTTTAAAACAGACCCTGGAAACATTTCAAAATAAACCCCTCTAGTTCTGTTAAATTCCAAACGGCCCTCCAACTTTAATTTATTTACAAACTTTAATTTCTTTTTAAACTTTAATTAATTTAAATTATATTTATATATTTTTATAAATCCATTTTCTTTATTAAAACTAATTATTTTTAAATAATTATCTTATTGAAAATAATACCTTAAGTTATTTATTTAAATTATTAAGTCTATTTAACTTAAGTTCTTTTAAATTAAATAAAACTTAAGTATACATATATTTTTGTAGAACTTATGTTTTTAAAATTAATCATTTTGAATGGTTAATTTAATAAAATTTAAAACCATTGATTTATTTATATAAATTATTTAATGTAATAACATAATTTATATAGTTTATAATCTTTAAATATTTTTTAAAAATTAAGAATTACGTAAATTGTAATTTGTCAATACACCAATTTGTATAAATGTGATTAAATATGCGTGTATATGTTTTGAAATAAAATGTTAATATTTACGTAATAAATTTCACAATGAAATTTTTTGAAATGTCATAGTAAATTATAAATTATGTCATTTATCTATTATGCAAATTACAAGTATTGTTATTTGACTTCATTAATTACACTCTATGTTCTTATTTTGAAATCTTTGCACACTTTACGTCCTTTTAACTAACCCTCATCCAAAACATCCGTTAACTCTTGGCATGTGTCCCTCACATGAGGGACATTTTCGTCTTTTTAACCTCTTCTTTATGTCAGACTAATTTCCCTCTCAAATACCCCAATCGTCTCTCTCACTACTCATTTTTGTCTTTTTAACTCTCTCTCTCTCTCTCTCCATCTCTCATCAATAAACACAGTATCTCTCTCTTTACATCTCTCATCAACCCTCCCTCCCTAGAAATTATATACATTCATCCACCCACTCATCATTTTCTTAGAAATATGAAATAACTCACATGATTCCTCCCTGAAAACATTCTATCAGTTACATTTCAAAATATCACAAACACATTTATCAAAATTCTATACAAAAATTACCCCACATTATAACATCCTAGAGTTTGAAAATAATGGGATTTGATATCAAGAAATGGGTTATTTCTGAAATTCTGGTTGCTGCTATACTATTTTAGCATCGTCATCGAAGTTTCTGGATGGTGGCAGGAGAAGAGCAACTATGAAGATCCATCCTTCTTATGAGTGTTCTTTTTGGGGATTACGGGGATTTACTCTCAAGATATTGTAGTGGGGTGGAAAGGGTGGCGATTATGACAGACGGATCGTCAGAGACGGTGTGTGGAACGGGTGGCAGTTGAGACTGAAATTGCCCCTATTTCCTCTCCCTTGCTACGGCGGTCATTGGCGGCCACCGGTGGTGTTGTTTCAACTGTATTGACCCAAAGAAGGTGGGGATTGGGAAAACCCTACAACTTAACGGATGGAAGACCTTTATGAGCATACTTGCATCATCGCATTCTTCCACAGCTTGCAATTGTGGATTAGATCAATTACGCATCCTATCAAATACCCAAACTTGATATTTGGTTTTAGGGTTAATTTAATGAGCAGATCCCACTTTTGGTTCTAGGGTAAATCGAATCGAATGGTGTCGCATTAGAAGATAATGAATTCACATGAGCTGAGTTCTTTGCTTAGCATGGAAGCACCCACCAAGTTCTCATCATAACCTGCTTCTTTTTAACAGAGAGTGTAGAGAGAGAATAGAGAGAGGGTGTAGAAAGAGGATCGAGAGATAGAAAGAGAGTAATGAAAGGGCTTTTTAATTTTTTTTTATTTTAAATAAATTACATAAATAGTCCTTTTAGGTTGCAAAAGATAACAATATCCTCATATGCATTGCACATTACTTGATTTAACTAAAAAAACTTAACCTCAGTTATTGAAAAGGACAAAAAGTGTGCAAAAGCTTTAAAATAAGGACACACGGTGTAATTACTAAAGTCAAAGGACACATAACGCAACTTTATTTATGTAGGCCCCTCGGGTGTCTCGGATTGTCATATGCAAATGTGTTCCTAGTCGAACTGGGTGCGGAATGCCCGTGACTAGGTGGAGTATCAAGCAACACAAAGTAAACTGACAACAAAGACACTTTCAAACTTCGTCTATTATAAACTTAGCCGGTTACAGAATTCTTACAAATGAATGTGTACTTACATTCTGTCAAGACCTGCTATTTATACTAGACATGTTTAATGCGTACTTAGCAAGTGCACAGGACTATTGTTCCTACGTACTTAGCAAGTACATAGACATGTTCTTGCGTACTTGCTAAGTACGCAGGATATACATCCTGCGCACTTAACACTTAACAAGAAACAGACAAGACTAACTACATACATATGTGATTATAACTCGATAATCAGTACATACAGACGCTGAAATACAAATACATAACGACATTACATAGCCAAGAACAATCTTCAGAGTGCTTGTCACAAGAATTGCTTCAACAAATTATTTATAAAGGACATAATATGTAATTTACTCTAATTTTTTTTCAGCAAGTGGATGTTATGAGATTTATTTTTTAGCAATAAGTTAAATAAAAATTATTAATAGTAAATTACAAAAATCGTCCTTTATGTTTATAGCTTTTTTCACTGTATGTACTTTAGCCCAAAAAATGTCTAAGATCATCATTTACGTTTAAATTTGTTGCAGTTTACGTCCTTTAGACTAACGAGCATTAATTTTTTCAGTTAACTCTATTCATGTGCCTTGCACATGAGGGTGTTTTGGTCTTTTTACCCACAAATATAAACATAAATAATAAACCCTCACTCATCTCTCTCTATCTCTCTCTCTCTCTAAAGTCTGGTGCCCACCACCACCACCAGCCGACCATCGCACAACCCCCTCCTCCGATCTGAGCACCTCTATCTCTCTCTCTTCTAAAGTCTGGTGCCCACCACCACCAGCCAGCCGACCACCACACAACCCCTCCTCCGATCTTAGCACCACCGCCGCCGCCCTAGCATCACCACCGCCGCCCTAGCATCACCACCGCCATAAACCACCCTCCTTTTACCCACTCAGACCCACCATCAACACCGCCACCACAACCACCACCCCCCACCACCCCACCCCCATCATCTTTCTCATCACTGTTCTCTAGTAGGTTCCTCAGGGACTATCGGCAGACCAATCTTCGGAATCTGGTTCATAAACGTCGTGAACCCATCACCAGGTGACTTACCACTGCTTTGTAGACCCATCGTTGGTTCTTTTTGCCTCCGTTTCTTCAGTGAAATCAGACACCCGGAGGTCCGATAACAATGGGTTGTACCGTTTGTCAGCTTTTGGCTTTCTGATGACCCTAGCTTTGCTCGATTTTGGATTATCAAAGCTCAAACGAGCTTCCCATCTCGCCTTAGGAGAAGTAATTTGGCCCCCCGCCAGAGAATCGAGCAAACTATAGTGCTTAGAGGTCGAATTAGGGCAAGGATCCGAAGGAATGGGTGGAATTGGCGGTGGAAAAAGGGGGGAATTCCCCACCAATCGATGGTTTCATTGCCGAGAGTAAGGGGAAACGACAGAATTGGGGGAATCGGCTTGGGAGAAAATATAGAGAAGTTAGAAAGAGAGTGAAAAGTGTAAAATGAAGAGGGAAATCAAATGGAGGGGTCCACTTGGGTGAAAATACCCTTTTTCCCTCACGTGGGGTCCACGTGGTTGGTCTTAACTTTAAAAGTTAACGCGGTCTACAGGAAAGGACAAGATATGCAAGGGTTTTAAACATAAAGGATGATACCTCATAATTTTTTTTTTGCTAAAGGACAGTATCTGAAAAAGGGTATAAACATAAAAGACGATATCTTTAATTTACTCAATTATTAATATATCCGGTATTCACTCATCTCATAACATATTGGAATATCACCACGAAGCATAATCGTTTTTTCTTAAAGATCATTAGTGCTCTTGTATTCGTTTTACATGAAAACCTGTAAAATTGGGCGCATGTTATAATATGTTGAACGCAACTCATAGAATATATGTATATATAGCATTATTATTAAGAATCTTTCCATATCTTTTTTTATGTACTAATTTATTTATGACACCGTAATCATGGTCTAGGATTATGATCAATGAATTGGCACAGAAAGAAACTTTTCCTCCTCTCACCTCCTATTTTCTCTAGTGTCTAAGCTATCTTTTTCTTCATCGTCCACCTCACCATGGCCTACTCAAAGTGTTCTTTTCCTCACGCTGTTAATGTCTCCCACATCAATAATTATATGCTTGAACACCCTTTATCTCGTGAAAGATAAGCAAGTATACGCCGCCGTGTCTATGGAGACAGATACACGACGTCAAAGCAAAACCATTTCCGCATTGCGCCTTATGAAGACAAGACATGGGGCATTCCGAAAACATGACGAGGACGTCGTGGATTTAAGTGGGGGAGAATGTCACGACCCGCCTAATTTTCAGCTCGCTACTTCCTGTTTCCGGAAGCTTCCACGACATTCAAGAGACATCAAAGGTTGCTGGAACTCTCCGGAAAGGACTACAAAATTCTGGACCAGCCATGCATACCTGGAACACTCTAGAATAGCCTTCAAGGGCCTAGAAAATGTGACCAAAAGTGCTGCCAAGAAGCTACTAGAATGGCCTTGAAAGAGCTGCACAAATCAGCCAAATAGAAGACTCTAGAATGCTGAATTATTTCCTTTGATAAACTATGTATAGAATAGTCAAGATCAAGAAACTTCTAGACCAGCCCATGGTAGTATAAATAGGTGATGGGATGATCATTTGTAACCACCAAAATTTCCTTGTATCAAAAACACTTGTACTACTTTGTAATCAATACAAAACCTTCTTGTGTACTTACAATCTAACGTTCCCTTGTCGAGTCACCTGAATCACAAGTCAGTATCAAGTCTTCCGCTGCAAAACACAACCACATCAGGTCACTAAGGCTTACTAAGAACCAATCTAAGTGCCGCACGAGAGTCTGAAAGATCACTCCGTGAAAAGTGGTATCAGAGCAGCTCGACCCTCGGATACTTTGGAACTTGATTTATCCCAAATGTGCGCTTACCGGACGAGTATGATTATGCAATGGTGGTGGGAGAAGACCAAATGTGGAGCCCTTAGGCGATGGTCTTTGTACGTCGCGAGTATGGGATCGTGTGCGCCGCCCTAGTCCAGTTAACATTGAAGCCCGTCGTGATTAAATTCAGCAACTACGGTCTAGCAGAGCCGTAAAATGAAGATGAAGTCTGCTACAACCTTCAGGTCCCCATACTGAAACTAGGCGAACATCGGCGCCACTTAAATTAATCCGATGCACTTATCTGAACGATCGAGATGAAGATTTTTGTTGCTAAACTTTCAGGCGTCCTTCTTACCAGAATGAATCATGCTTAATCATAAGGGGTAATTCATTGTCTTTCAGCTACAAGCAAGTATGGTATTGCGGGCATGCACTAGGACGTGCATGAAATGGTGGTGGGAGAGTGTCACAGACCAAATATTCGGAGATCGTTTTGCTATGTTTGTACTTGAACGCTTGGGGTTGCTGGCTAGTCTAGACTTCATCGGGGACGGCCTCAGTGGGATAAACGACGTGAACATGCCTAGGTATGCTGGTACACCGAACGCATCACTGGTCATGAGTTGTTGACGCTCGCCTGATGAGTCAAAGGCAGGACGAAACCAGTAGACCCTATCATAAGCGGGATAGATTGGCTGGCCCTGGGGCAACCCAGGGCACCACACGGGGCCTCGAGAGATGACCCAATGACAAAGAGTCACGGACCAAATATTCGGAGATCGTTTTGCTATGTTTGTACTTTTGGGTTTGTTGGCTAGTTCGGACTTCATCGGGGACGGCCTCAGTGGGATAGACGACATGAACATGCCTAGGTGTGCTAGTACATCGAACGCATCACTGGTCGCGAGCTGTTGCTGCTCGCCTGATGAGTCCAAGGTAGGACGAAACCAGTAGACCCTATCATAAGTGGGACGGATTGGCTGGCCCTAGGGCAACCTAGGGCGCCACCCGGGGCCTCGAGAGATGACCCCGTGACAAAGTGGTATCAGAGCCGCGTCGATTCATTTAAGATGGCTGAGCTGGGAAAGGTTGGAGGCACAAACACTACCGCTGGAGACGAGAACCGTGGACGAGATGAATCCCGTAAAGGCGGTAAAAAGGGTCGAGATATGTCCAAAGACTTGGTGGCAAGCCTGGACAAATGCCTTGAAGATGTAGAGACATCGATTGTTGATTATAATACCAACATCGAAGCATTAAAGACAGAATTCGACATCCACAAAGAGCATGTCAACGGATCGCTTCAACTAGTAGAGCCCTTGAACAGCAAGTTCGTTGAATTACAAGAAAATTTCAAAGTCGCTCTCGCAATAATGAGAAACAAAATGAAAGAAATGTTTATGAAAGAGCTGGGTCAACTCAAAACCACCATGGAAAAGGAGCTTACAAGCTGCCACGAATGCTTCAAAGAGCTGCAAACCGAAGTAAGCACTCTGAAGAAATCCATAGTAGATGGAGGAGCTAGTGCAAGCAGCAATAATACTTCCACAAAGGTTAAAGTGCCCCAACCAACACCATTCGTTAGCAAACGAGAAGCATGGGCTGTAGACGACTTCCTTTGGGAAATACAGCAATACTTTGAAGGTATAGACATCGAAGATGATGCCAAAAAGATCAAGACGGCACAACTTTACTTAAAAGACACAACCACGTTATGGTGGCGACGAAAGAACAAAGAAATCGAGCAAGGTAAGCTACGGTGCCCACCGTAGCTTACGGTGGTGAGCAACATTCTACGATGGTCCAAAACTGCCTTACGGTGCCAAGAAAGTTTCCCATATGCCACCGTAGCTTACGGTGACCACCGTAAGCTACGGTGGAGCTCAGGTCATTCTCTCCTTTTCTTTGTTTGTTTCAATGATGATTGAGTCTCTTTCCGCTTGCTTCAATCCTTGCGTTAAATGCATCCGATTAAACTCTTTTGTACCTGAAACATTAAACCACCATAGTCATCTAATTCTAACAAGTAACCGACTTAAATGTAGGATTAAAATACCATTTATAGCACTTAAGGGTTGTCTTACGGACCACCCGTCACATCCCCACACTTAACCGTTGCTTGCCCCCAAGCAACTCATCAAAAACCATTTCCAAGTTCACAAGCGATCAACATGAATCAAGCAAACAAATGTCCTCAGTTTACTAACTTTTTCTTAAACCCCGCATAACACACCCCTCACAATGACTCTCCTCTCGGCGACAAATAATAACTAGCAAGGATGAGCTAGAACACACTTAAAACAAATGGGTGATTGCACAATAATAGGCTTGTACTTAAATCGGTCCTTCGCCTAAAGAATTTACTAAAATGCGCACGTGAATCAAAGGGACTTAAGGGTTGGAACGTGGCTAGGCATATGGGTAGGACATGGAAATATATATGTAGTAGCTAATGATCCGACCCGGTCTTATTATTACATCTAAATAAACTCAACTAATTAACTAACTACAAAGCCTCGCATTTTTTTTTCTTCAAACTACTACCACATTTATTCTCATTCTTTTTGTATTTTTCTCAGATTTTTTTTTTTCATTCTCTTTCAACTACCATCGCATTTATTTCCTTCTTTTTGCATTTTTCTCAAAAATTTTTTTTTTTTTTCATTTTTAAACAAAACAAAAACATCAAACACTACGTACTAAAACTACTAAACCGGGTCTTCTCAAACAGGTAAGATATTTTGGGCGGTAAGCATGGGTTATCAAATGATAGGCAATAAGCTCAAATATGGTTCTAATGGACCAAACCCCCGCCCCTCTCGCTACTATGCTCATATGTGTAATTTATGAGGCCCAACCCCCGAATCCCACACTCACACACATCGTGACGAGGCTACCTAAATGCCCTTATCCTTTTCACATACATATCAAGCTAAGGCCTCAAACCGAATTCAAGCACAAGTTCTAATGCACCCCCACCCATTGCCACTCTCATCAAAGAAAATATTTCTAACAATTCAAATAGATGGCTCAAACTCTCACCAAGAAAAAGGGTATACGGGGTTGCCAGAGTGTTATGCGGTTTCAATACTTTAACTTTTCAAATTTAGACCATTTTTCGCTTGATTTCATAATTTTCAAAAAATTTCCCCCATCCCCACACTTGGGATACATTGTCCCCAATGTATGGCTTTGAAGAGAAAGATCGCTCAAAGCACACCAAACTTTTTTCTCTTTTTTTTTTTTTAATTCAAAACTAAACAAACACCACCAATCTTTCACAACCCAACAACTAAATACCTCAAAACACCACCCAACCGCCCAACCATAAACATAAACATAAAGATATACAAAAATGTACAAGATGAGGTAGAACACGACCTGATCAATAGTATCTCGGTTGAGGAGGTCCGAAAATGGACGTCATCATGTCAGAAAATTCTCCGAACCCGAACGAGCCACTGCTACTATCACCTTGATCTCCACCTTGATCAGCTTGTTGACTTCCCATGCCTGTGTGTGGATCCACCCACTGAGAATGATGCAATGGTGGGGTAGGATAAGTTACACTACCATCGTACGGTGGTAGACTAGAGTAATCCACAATAGGAGGGTCGGCAACAACTGGTTGACTCGCATGCCAAGCATCATGCATACGTCTATTCCGGTCATCCAGGTAACGGTTGTTGATCTCCTCTTCATGAGCAAACATGTGAGCCCTATTCCACTGCTCTTGCCGATCATAATTTTGCTTCAAAGTTCTCTCCATACTCGCTCCTATGAATGTTTGATGATCATAAGATACTTGTCTTGAGTCTTCCCAGTCAGAAAAGGTAGGTGGACGCATATGCTCAACAACTTGCTCCATCGTCCCAACATGAGCCCAATTCGGATCATACGGCATTTGTGCATAATCAAATGCACTTCCGATGTACCCCGACTGGGTTCCTTCTCTTCTTCCACTTCCACTTTCGCTCGGGCCTCCTCTATCCGTTTCCATTGGTACCACGTAAGGGTCATCCATATAGTCATCATCCCCACTCGGGGCTTCCTCTTCACTATCGGGCTCATCAGCCTCACCCGGTCGTAACGGCCTTGCATCCACTTTCAAGGCCCTCCATCTCTGACCCTCACTCTTGAGCTTATGATACCTCTCCGACTCGACATATTTCCATCCAATTCCCAACTGCTTAATGTCAAACGGCTTGAATTTCTTGTAAGAGCCTTTATCCTCGGCTTGAATAGCTCCATATTTCTTCAACGGTGCAGTAATCAACCGACAATGTGGTATTATCTTTCGTTGATCACTATTCCGACTTATCCATATATTATTTAACACTAAAAATCGAAAAGGAAAAAGCGGAGCCCCATTCAACAAGGCATACAAGATTGGCACCTCCGGATATCGCACTTCAACCTTGTCACCCCGTCGGGGAATGACATTTTGTGTGCATACAATCAACATCAATTTAGCCTCGATCCTCAAATTCTTACGGTATAATTTCCCATGTGTAGTACCGGGCAAAAACAGATAATCCAACATCATGTGCCATCTTGGATGCTTCTCTGGCTCAAAATACAAATCCTCCAGCCGCGGGATCATGCATTGATTCACTGGTTTACTATCAAACCTGGCTATCCTACGCAACGTGTCGAATGACATTTCAACCTCAACCCCGTTGACCGTCCCAATCAACTTCATTTTTGATGCACCTTTGTACGGGGGACATTTTAGAGTGGCCATCCACTCTTGAATTTCCTCAACATACAAATCATTAGCCTCTTGATCGTAACATTTCAGTGCCGCTTCCCACCCCAAAGTGCGGAACTTATCAATGACCCCGAACAGACCGAAATCTTTTTCACGAACTTCTTTCTCACAAATGAATGCTTCTTTCCGTTGGGTTAACTTATTCATTTGATCATGGAACAGTTCCGCCTGCCATTCATTTGGTTGCTCGTGTAAAGGCCCAGATGTCCACTTCGGTTTTGGACCTCTCGGTTGCTCTTCCTCCTGTTGTTCTTCTTCATCTTGATCCGCCAATCTGAGTAGTCTTCTTTTCCGTTGCTGATTCTCAGGTGGGTTACTAGAAGACCCAACTTGTTCTTTCCCTTTTCGACCCATAACCTCTGCTTTGATGGTAATGAAAACAACAAGAACTTCAAGCTAAGCAAAAACCCACTAGAACCCCAAAATTTTCGAACCCCTAATGTCCAAAATCGACCACCAAAACAGAGGAATCTTTGAAATGTAAGCACAAATCTGGAATCCTTGCGAAATTTTAGCCGAAATAGACCCAAAAATCACTCGATTTTGTTGAGATTTGAGAAAATAGTGAAGGATTTAAGTAATGGAAGTTAGGGTTTATGTTTGAAGATGAATGGGGAAGGAGGTGATGTTTGGTGGTGAAAAAGGGGATAAACCCGTATGTGTGGTTGTGAATTAAATGAGATTTCGTTTTTTTTTTTATATGACCCGGATTTATGAATTAGACCGCCACCGTAGTCTACGGTGACCACCGTAAATTACGGTGGTCACTGGCAACAAAATCCCACCGTAAGGCAGTTTAGGAATGGCGTATGGTTTTAAATCCCCACCGTAAGCTACGGTGCCACCGTAGCATACGGTGGTATTTGGCACTTTAATTTTTCAAAAAAAAAAATTTTTTTTAGAATTTTTATAGTTTTTTCGAAAATCATGCCCTACCCCCATGAAAAACCCGTGTTGTCCTCAACACTGTGTTAGAGAAATTCGTAAGAACTTCCCCACACTTGTTTCAAACACAAGTTAAACGTGAGTACGGTAATTGTTTAAAAACAACTAAATTACACTAAACTAACTATTTACACTACCAAACCTGGGCCTCTCATGCTTGTTCTTCATTTACCGGGCGTAAAATGTAGCCCACCTTGTCAATTTCGAGAGTGTTGATGTCATTTCCTTCCAAATACGGCTTGAGCCGATGCCCATTCACCGTTTGCTTCGTATTAGTATGAATATCTTCAATATCAACATCCCCGAATCGACCCACTCGCGTGATCACGTATGGCCCCATCCATTTGCTTTTCAACTTTCCCGCAAATAGCTTCAATCGCGAGTTGTATAACCATACCTTTTGACCCGCTTCAAAGGTTCGCTTCCTGATCTTTGCATCATGAACCTTTTTCAGTTTGTATTTGTACGCGGACGCACATTCATATGCTTCATCTCGAATCTCTTCAATTTCACTCAATTGAAGCTTCCGAATCCTACCCGCTTTATCGTAATCCGCATTCGCCATTTTAATCGCCCAATGTGCCCGATGAGCTAACTCCATTGGTAAGTGGCACCCTTTCCCATACACTAACCGGTACGGAGTTGTACCAATAGGAGTTTTATAGGCCGTTCGGTAAGCCCACAACGCATCATCCAACTTACTTGACCAATCTTTTCTATCCGTTCGCACCGTCTTCATGATAATTTCCTTGATTTGACGGTTGGACACTTCAACTTGTCCGCTTGTTTGCGGATGATACGGCGTAGCGATTCGATGGTTCACATTGTACCGCTTCAACAATTTTCCAAAGTTAAAATTTTTAAAATGTGAACCGCCGTCACTAATTATAACTCTTGGAATCCCGAAACGAGCAAAGATGTTGGACTGAACAAACTTGCACACAACCGAATGATCGTTGGTTCTTGTAGGAATGGCTTCAATCCATTTCGAGACATAATCTACCGCCACAAGAATATACAAAAACCCATTCGAACTCGGGAATGGACCCATAAAATCTATGCCCCACACATCAAATATCTCAACCACCAAAATAGGTTGCAAAGGCATCTCATCCCTCTTCGAAATACTTCCCATTTTTTGGCAATTTAAACAATTCCGGGCAAATTCACACGCATCCTTGAAAATGGTGGGCCAATAAAACCCACATTGAAGAACCCGATAACCGGTTTTCTGCCCACTGAAATGACCCCCACATGCTGATGAATGTGCATGAGTCAAAACCTGCAACACCTCGGTGTCGGGAATACACCTCCGAATCACTTGATCCGACCCAATCTTGAAAAGGTCCGGTTCATCCCAAATATACTGTTTCACTTGAGCCATAAATCGTTGCCTTCTCTTCTTCTCCCAATGGCTCGGAATGGAACCCATGGCTAAATAATTCACAAAATGAGCATACCACGGTGCGGTACACACGGCTAGCAATTGCTCATCAGGAAATCGTTCATTTATTTCCATCGTGTCGTCAACTCCCTCTAACGGAATCCGGGATAAGTGATCCGCCACAACATTTTCACATCCTTTTTTATCCCGAACTTCCAAATCGAACTCTTGTAAAAGCAACACCCAACGAATCAAACGGGGCTTTGCATCTTTCTTCTCCATCAAATATCGGACCGCACTATGATCCGAATACACCACTACCTTGCTTCCCCAAATGTAAGACCGAAACTTATCCAATGCGTACACCACCGCAAGCAATTCCTTTTCCGTAGTTGTATAATTTAACTATGCCTTAGATAATGTCTTACTCGCATAGTAGATCACCACTGGCTTCTTGTCAACCCTTTGACCCAAAACTGCCCCAATAGTGCTATCACTAGCATCACACATGATCTCGAATGGCTTCGTCCAATCCGGTGGTTGCAAAATAGGAGCTTGCACCAACTGTTCCTTCAAAATATTAAAAGCTTGCAAACACTCATTAGTAAAATCAAATGGAACATCTTTAAGCAACAAATTACATAAAGGTTTAGTGATTACACTAAAACTTTTAATAAATCTTCGATAAAAACCCGCATGTCCCAAAAATGACCTTACCCCTTTAACATTTTTCGGTGGAGGCAAAGTTGAAATTACCTTTATTTTTGCCTTGTCTACCTCCATCCCTCTATTTGAAATCACATGACCTAACACAATACCCTCTTGCACCATGAAATGACTTTTCTCCCAACTTAGCACCAAATTTTTCTCGACACATCTTTTTAAAACTTTTTCCAATTCGTCGAGACAAGATTCAAAAGTTGGGCCAAAAATGGAAAAGTCATCCATGAATACTTCAAGTGACTCCCCGACCATGTCCGAGAAAATACTCATCATACAACGTTGAAAAGTGGCCGGGGCATTGCACAATCCGAATGGCATTCGCCGAAAAGCGAAAGTGCCGTATAGACACGTGAAGGTGGTTTTGTGTTGGTCATCCGGATGAATAGCAATTTGGTTATACCCCGAATACCCATCCAAAAAACAGTAATATTTTTGACCCGACAATTTTTCAATAATTTTGTCAATGAATGGTAAAGGGAAATGGTCTTTAGAAGTGGCGGCATTCAATTTCCGGTAATCAATGCACACGCGCCACCCGGTGACCGGTCGGGTGGCGATTTGTTCTCCATTTTCATCTTTAATTACATGAATACCTGCTTTCTTTGGCACTACCTGTGTAGGACTTACCCAAGCACTGTCCGAAATAGGATAGATAATTCCCGCATCTAACCGTTTGATTACCTCCTTTTTCACCACTTCCCTCAGATTGGGATTCAACCTTCTTTGGGTCTCACGAGTCGGTTTTGCATCATCGGCGGTGATAATCTTGTGCATGACTATGGATGCGCACTACTCCCCGGCAACGGCGCCAATTTGACGTAAGGTCGTAGTCTCACTCAAAAATAAACCAATTACAACTAAATAGCTAGCGGTAAGTGGGTATCGAACACGAGGAGTTTGTGGAAAATGTGTTATCTAAGTAGCTTTTATAGTAAACTAAAATTAAACTAGATTGCAGAAATGTAATTTTCAGAATTTTGATTGTTGGTTTTGAAAACTAGAATTATCTAGATTAATCGCAAATCAAAAGTTTGGTTTTGTAAACAGTTTAGAACGGTAATGATCATCCCGAGTTTCAGGTTTTAAGTGACAACTAGTGTTCATGTTCAACTGGAAAGAACCACATAGACATGGCTCATGTAAGATCAATTGTTTGTGATGAAAGGGAACTAAGTACTCGGATTCCTAAAATGCGAGGTTGTTACCCGATGATCAATTAACATATATCAAACCCCTAATCCCTGCCATGATATCTTGATTGCCGACGGCACCAAGAATGTATGGTTTAGAACTATGAGCAAACACACATTAACAATTTACAAACAATCATTCGAACATCATAATAAACTTAACAACACATGCAAAGTCTACCATTCCAGAAATTAAAGAACAAAACATAATTGTCACAATCAAACCTTACATTCGGGATGATCACCAATGGAATTAGCCACTCATTCCTCGGTAAATCATCATCAAGCAACTATCAATGTTCATGTGAATCAAAAACACCAACCCAATTGTTCCAAATTGTTTCTAACCAAGAAAATCACCCAAAATCGCCACTGAAACTACTGCAAAACGTCCCCTAATGATTGGATATGAAAAGCCCCTAGAAGAACTGTTTTAATAGGGCAGTTACACTTTTCACGCCAGTGACCACCGTAAGCTACGGTGACCACCGTAAGCTACGGTGCCCACCGTAGCTTACGGTGGTGAGCAACATTCTACGGTGGTCCAAAACTGCCTTACGGTGCCAAGAAAGTTTCCCAGATGCCACCGTAAGCTACGGTGGAGCTCAGGTCATTCTCTCCTTTTCTTTGTTTGTTTCAATGATGATTGAGTCTCTTTTCGCTTGCTTCAATCCTTGCGTTAAATGCATCCGATTAAACTCTTTTGTACCTGAAACATTAAACCACCATAGTCATCTAATTCTAACAAGTAACCGACTTAAATGTAGGATTAAAATACCATATATACATATATAATAAATACAATTCATCTAATAGACCTACCCTTAGCACTAAACACCACAATACTAGAAACTTCCAACCTGTGGCATCAAGGATTTGGACATTGCATGTAAATTTTGAAACACTATTGTACATGGGAAGAAACAAACTAGTCAATGGGTTACCTGTCAATAACAAGACTAACGGGATATGTGAGAGTTGTGCATTCGGCAAACATGCCAGAAAATCATTCCCTCAAGGTAAAGCTAGGAGAGCCAACAAGATCCTGGAACTAGTGCACTCTTATATATATACTAGAGGGAGGCCCGCGCGATACGACGGGGAACACAACACTTAGGTTGGTGATTTTAGCGGTGTGCACAAAGTGGTTCAAACTAACGTTGGGCTATTTTTTAATTTATTAATTTTATTATTGTTTGAAAAAATTACGTGGTGTGGGAGTAAAATGATCAACTGTTCTATTTATCTTATCTTGCGCTTGACCTAAGATGGTTCAAACTAACGTCCATTCATTAAAAGACGAGATGTGTGAAACATTAAACGAAATGATATTTTGTGTAATTACTGAAAAGAAAGAAGCCAATTGCATTTTTAAGATATCTAAAGACGAAAATGTAATTTATTCTATAAAATATAGATTAAAAGGATGACATCTTAAATAAAAATCAACTTTTAACTCGTGCAATCAACTAATAAAATTATATCACCAATTTGAATTTAGAAAAAAAATGTTGTCTTATTGTTTTTATTTTATTAATATCAGAAACTTAAATAGCTTTTCTAAGCAAGTTTTTAAATAAGTGATTAATGATTTTTTTTATAACTTTTATAATCTTTAAATAATTTAATATTTTGTTATATATATATATCACAATAATTGATGAATATCCAGTTCACAAAAATATAATATATAGCTAAACTTACAATAATTTTGAAGAACATAACTAATAAGACTGTAGATAACCAAATAATTATTTTTAACATATTTATTTTATTAACAAAAGTACTCACTAATACACCAATAACAATTCAGATTAAGACATGTTAATATAGATATAAGTTCGACAAGTCGAATTATTTATTAACGTTGTTGTAAAAATCGGGATTAATCGATAATCGGGGGGTCTACCGATGCGATTTCATCTAATCGGACCAAAATACAAGTAGTCGGTCTAAATCGGCCCAACGATTTTATTTTTTTATTTTTCATTTGTCACCTATTCTTTAATAAAATTCTAAGTTTCGTATCAATGCTTATCGGTTGGACTAAACCATGGTTGTGTCGTATCGATGTTTACCAGTGCTCAAATATATATATAGAGGGTGCCCGCGACCCCGCGTGATGTAGCGGGGAACACAGACACCGGTAATCATGTAACATGTTTTTTTTAATTAGAAAAAAAACTATAGCAATACCATACTCAAATTAAAGAGAATAAAATGCTCGTTTTTATGGTGTAATTTAAAAAAAAATATTAACGTATGAAAAAGTTATGGCCGTTTAAAACAATGAGTGGAGAGTGTAGTTATTGTATAAATAACTTTCATTTTCAGTTTTTTTAAAGCATTAGAGGTTTGTACCTTATGCTTAAAAAAGTGTGTAAATAATTTTTTTTAAAAATGTTAAAAAATATAAATGTCCTACTCAAATGTATTATATATAGTATAGATATGTGGTCCTATACAAACACCTTCAACAGGTGGCTGTAGGTATATCATTACCTTTATAGATAATTTCTTCATAAAAACATGGATTTATTTCCTTAAAGAAAAGTCCGAAGCCTTTAAACATTTCAAAACCTTTAAAGCCTACGTAGAAAAACAAGGAGATACACAAATTAAATGTAGCTGGTCCGACAGAGGGGGCGAGTTCCGTGGAGCACAATTTCAAGAATACCTCGAAGAGTATGGAATACACCTTCAATTAACTATCAGTTACACCCCACAACAAAACGGAGTTGTAGAAAGAAAAAATAGGACCTTGATCGAACCGGCAAGAAGCATGCTTAAAAACAAAGGATTGTCAAATAAATTTTGGGCCGAAGATGTGTCATGTGCTAACTACATACTAAATAGAACATCTACTAAAAGTGTGCAAAATTCTACCCCTCAAGAAGCATGGAGCAAAACAAAGCCTACTTTGGAACATTTTAAAGTTTTTGGATGTCTTGCATACGTTCATATTCCGGATCAGAAATGTAGCAAACTGGAGTACAAATCCAACAAGACAATTTTCATAGGTTACGGTGAATATTGCAAGGCATACAAACTATTTGATCCACAGACCGGCAAGGTTATAATGAGCAGGGATGTTATATTCGACGAAGATAGGAGCGGGAATGAAATTATCAGCAACAGGAGCGAAAATGTAGAAATATCCACAGCTCGTGAACCCATATTTGAAGAAATAAAAACCACTGAAACTCATGAAACCAACTCAACTATTAACGACACCAGCGATTCAACAGACGACTCGGCAACTGAAACCATTCCAATGAGAAGATTACAACGTTAACGAACTCAAACTTTACTATCAAGGTACCAAGACTTTGTTCTATAAGTTGGATCGGATCCTATAACCTATGAAGAAGTACGTGAGAAGAGAAACGGAGAAAGGCTATGGATGAAGAAATGGAGTTAATAACGAAGAACAATACATGGAAGTTGGTAGATCCACCACACACTCAAAAGCCAATAGGAGTTAAGTGCATTTTTAGGACTAAACTGAACAAAGAAGGAAAAGTTGACAAATACAAAGCACGACTAGTGGTATAGGGGTATAAATAGAAATTTGGAATAGATTATCAAGATGTCTTTGTTCCCGTAATTAGATTGGAAACAGTTAGGTTTGTACTTGCTTTGGCAACTAAGAATAACTGGACCGTGTTCATCAAATGGACGTGAAATCGGTCTTCTTAAATGGAAATCTTACATAAAAGGTGTATATAGAACACCCTTTAGAACACCTAGGAAGGGAGAAGAACACAAAGTTTGCCTTCTACAAAAGGCTTTATATGGACTCAAGCAAGCACCTAGAGCATGGTATAAAAGAATTGATCATTACTTCAAAGAAAATGAATTTAAAAAATATACATTTGAAGACATGTTGTTTATCAAGAAAATTGACAACAATCTACTCATCATATGTCTATACGTAGATGCTATTGTTATTACAAGCAATTCTATGATCATGATAGGTGAGTTTAAGGTATCAATGAAAAAGAAAAAGGAAGTCGAAATGACTAACATGGGGACTTTACGCTACTTTCTAGGAATAGAGGTCAAATGTTTCTTTTCAGGCGGTTTTTAAAACCGCTCCAAAAAATCATCTTTTGATGCGGTTTTTATTTTTTGATGCGGTTTATGTATTTTAATTGTTTTTTTAGACGGATTTCATTAAAACCGTTCCAAAAAAGATTTTTAGATCGCTGTGATTTTGTACTAGTGTATGTCGTTGGTAAACAAATAAAGTAGTTAAGTTCATGATGTTGAGAATGGCAATTCAATATATCAAGTGTTCATATAAAAATAATGACGGTTCTTTTTATTGTTCAAAGTCAATTAGACATTCAAGTTAGTTATACCGCTTGAAAACTAAAACTGAAAAAAGAATAACATTTAAGCTTCTTTTTTTTTAAAGAAAGATAAGTTTTGTCTAGCTTATTAACAAAATTTGGGTTTAGGTGTTGATTATTTTACTAATTAACTTCATTTTCGCTACAGAAGAAGTATTAATTAATAAACATATATGCAGGCCGTGCATTTGAATAGATTCTTTAGAGAAAAAAATTACATTATTCGTCTTTTAAGTATATACGCTATTCATAAAGTAAGATAATATTAGAAATTTGTGATATCACCTTAAACTTAGTTTAAGAACAAAACTGAAATTTGGTATAAAAATAAAGTACCGAAAGTGTAATTTGTTCTTCCTTATATGTGTAGTGCTGAAGTTGAATTAGTTGGAAGTCTAAACCTAAATTGATCTTAACCAAAGCCAAGGAGAAGCAAATGAATTATTTGAAGCTCAAGCTCATATATATAGACATGCCTTCAACCAAGCGACCGGCCTTCAACCATGCGACCTTCCTGTCGCTTGGTTGTGCACTTGAACTAAGCATACCCGATATCATTCATAATCATGGGAAACCGATCATGATTCAACAACTGGTTTCAGAGCTTAATATCCCCGTCGAGAAAACCCTTCATTTGCAACGGGTGATGCGGTTGCTAACTCACTCCAAATTCTTCTCCTTCACCCAACTTCATGCTCGAGAAGACAAAGATGAGAAAGAAGGGTATGTTCTCACGGCTTCATCAAAGTTACTGCTCAAGAACACTAGTGAAAACCTACCAAACTTTTTACCATTTGTTAACTTATCCCTAGATCCTGTTCTTTTGACTCCATGGCAATTCTGTTGGTTAATGTTGACCGGTCAGTTCTTGACTCAGCAAAAGAGCGGACCGGGTAAAAGGGATAGTTAAGTGATGGATGGTTAACCCACTAGCTAAAACGTGGGAGTGTTTCCTTATTTTCTGTATTTGCAATTTCTTTTCTTTAAATAAGAGCTAGAGATAGGTAGTAAAAGTTAAAAAGAGAGCTTTTAACCTTTGTGTTTTTCCTTTACTGCAAGTTTTCCTTTTCCATGTAAGTTTGAGTATTTCAATATAAAACCCAGAAAATTGCCCCACAATTGTGTCTTTGATTAGAATTCTTGTTTTACATTGCTGTCAAACTTTGATACCCAACATTTTTGTATCAGAGCCCAGGTTCAAGATTCTTGCATGCCCAAATACCTCCGACTCAACAACATGTCTGCCATAACCTCAACCTCATCACCCCCGAAAGAGACTAGTTCTATGTCTCTCCAAATCCCGACGTTAACCGCGACGAACTACACCACATGGGCGATCAAAATGGAGGCCGTTATGGATGCCCAAGGATTGTGGGAATCCATTGAACCACCGAGTGGTGTGGTGGGAGATGAGAAGAAAAACAAAACTGCTCGTGCTTTCATCTTCCAAGCGATCCCAGAAGACGTCTTATTGCAGGTGGCAAAGAAGAAGACGGCAAAGGAGATTTGGGACTCGTTGCGGACGAGATATGTGGGTGCTGATCGGGTGCAGAAGGCACGCCTACATACTCTCACGAGTGAGTTCGAAACGTTGAAGATGAAAGACGGAGAGTCTATTGATGATTTAGCAGGAAAGTTGAACGGGCTGGCATCGAAACATACTAGCCTCGGGTCGACTCTTGATGATGGTAAACTAGTGAGAAAACTGTTGGACTCGGTTCCGGATAGGTACCTCCAACTCGTTGCATCCATGGAGCAGTATTCGGATGTCGATGAGATGCCGTTCGAGGAAGCTGTTGGTCGGTTGAAAGCGTATGAGGACAGATTGAAATTGAGGCAAGGAAACACCGGTGGTGAGAACGGATTGCTGCTCACTAAATCCGATTCTAATACGGATCATAAGCCACCGGGAAAGACACATTCAACAGGAGGTCTAGGTAGAGGTTGGAGCGGTGATAGAGGGGGACGAAATGGCGGAAGAGGTAGAGGTTCGAACAGGGGAAGAGGTGGACGCTGGGGTGGTAGTCCACATCAAGAACCGAAAAATACCTACAGGAAGCCAAAGGATAGGAAACACATAAAGTGTTTCAAATGTGACCAATTTGGACACTACGCTTCGGAATGTGAAACAGGGAAGAAGCCGAGTGATGAAATACACTTGACACAAGAAGAAGAGACCTCTCTTCTGTTGACTATTGGTGGAGATGAGACCACTGCCATGGTATTGCTAAATGAGGAAAAGGTGTTTCCTCGTCAATATGATGAAGAGAATAAACGAAGTCGGGATACATGGTACCTAGACAACGGGGCCAATAATCATATGACTGGCCTTAAGGTTATGTTTGCTTAGTTGAATGAAGATGTTATGGGTCATGTACGGTTTGGTGACGGGTCAAAAGTTCAGATAAAAGGGAAGGGTACAATCCTATTCGACTGCAAGAACGGTGATCAATTCATGGTTCGAGATGTTTACTACATTCCCGCTCTAAATAGCAACATCATTAGCCTCGGGCAGATGACAGAGGAAGGTTACGAGGTGATAATGCGCCGGGAACTCCTTAGAATGCTTGATGAACACGGAAACTGATTATGAAGGTGCATCGGTCAACCAACAGGTTGTATAAAATTGTTCTAAGTGTCTCCAAACCAGTTTGCTTTGCTGCAAAGGTAGATGATGAGGGATGGATGTGGCATGCGAGATTGGGCCACGTGAATTTTACCACATTAGAATCTATGCAAGGAAAGAACTCGTAGAAGGAGTACCAGTTATTAGCCATCCAAAGCAAGTTTGTGAGGGCTGCATGGTAGCCAAGCAGTCAAGAAAACCATTCCCTCGTGAAGCAAGCTGGCGGGCAAGCAAGCCACTCGAACTCGTTTACGCTGATTTGTGCGGGCCGGTAACACCACAAACCAAAGGAGGTAATCGTTATTTTATGCTAATTGTCGATGATTACTGTAGATTCATGTGGGTCTATTTACTAAAGAGTAAAGATGAAGCACTCATAAAGTTCAAGGATTTCATTAGTGAAGTGAAGAAACAGAATTGTTGGAAGATCAGAATGTTACGAACGGACCGAGGAGGGGAATTCACCTCCGAAGCATTCAACCAATTCTGTGATGACGAAGGTATAAAGCGACAATTGACGGCACCGTACACTCCACAACAAAACGGTGTTGTGGAGCGGCGAATTCGAACCGTCATGGAGGTAACTCGCTCTCTTCTGAAGACAATGGCAGTACCGGAAACCCTTTGGGGTGAGGCGGTTAGACAAGCTGTTTACATCCTTAACAGAATATCGACAAAGGGTTTCAAAAACAAAACTCCGTATGAAGGTTGGAAAGGTAAGAAGCCAAAGTTGCACCATGTAAGAGTGTTTGGTTGTGTAGGGTATGTGAAGAGAACGGGAAAGCACCTTGGAAAGTTATGTGATCGGAGTGTGGCAATGGTGTACTTGGGTGCTGAAGCTGGGAGCAAAATACTTAGGATGTACAACCCTAATGAAGAAAAGGTATGCGTAGTCAGAAACGGTGATGTTGAATTTGATGAATTTAAAAAATGGGTATGGAAGGAGAGCCCAACTGGGGAATCCATATTGCAACCAAGCTGGGCTAGTGTGCCAATACAACAGGTCAGACTCAAATGGAGGTATTGGGAGTCAAAATCCCTTGACTCCGTCTAATTGTGAAAAAACTCCTTTTGTTTTCGATTCAGCAGGTACAAACCGAAAAAAGGACAACTCCAGCAACAATGTGCCGACCTCAACGCAAGATTCCGATCAATCAACCTCAAAATTAAACTACGATCATACTCCTCTCCAAGGCCTCAGATCTCTCAATGAAGTTTACGAGAGAACTGAAGTCATTGAAGATGACGAGTTGTTGTTGGTTGATGATGAGCCAACAAATTATAAAGAAGCAGTAGATTATGAAGAATGGAAGGGGGCGATGGCGTCTGAGTTGGAGTCGATTGAACGGAACCAGCCCTGGTCTTTGGTCGATTTACCTGTGGGTCACAAAGCCATAGGTCTGAAATGGGTCTACAAGTTGAAGAGAGATCCAACTGGTCAAGTCACGAAGTGTAAAGCACGTCTCGTTGCAAAGGGCTACGTGCAACGAAAGGGAATAGATTTCGATGAAGTTTTTGCTCCGGCGGGAAAATTGGAAACGATTCGATCATTGTTGGCAATGGCTGTGAAAGAAGGGTGGTTTGTGCATCATCTTGATGTCAAATCCGCTTTTCTACATGGGGAATTGTTGGAGGAGGTGTATGTCAAGCAACCTGAAGGTTTTGTCATGAAAGGTTAGGAGAATAAAGTGTACAAGCTTAAGAAAGTGTTGTACGGGCTGAGACAGGCTCCAAGGGCGTGGAATGCCCGTCTCAATAAAGCTCTTAAGGATCTGGGCTTTAGTAAGTGTGCTCAAGAACAAGCGGTGTATACAAGTAAGAAACCTAACTCTCTACTTATTGTCGGTGTTTATGTAGATGATCTCATCATGACCGGGTCAAATGAGAAGGAACTTCAAGAATTCAAAGGACGAATGATGAAGGTGTTTGAGATGACTGATTTGGGGCTGTTATCTTATTATCTAGGCATCGAAGTTGACCAAAAAATGGATGGGATCACTTTAAGACAGTCCGGGTATGCAAAGAAGATCCTGAAGACGACTGGGATGTCGGACTGCAATACGACAAAGTACCCAATGGAGCCAAAGTTGAAATTGACAAAGGATGAAGATGGTGAGCTTGTGAATTCAATGGAGTACCGTCGTCTCATCGGTAGTCTCCGCTATCTAATTCACACGCGACCTGATTTAGGTTACTCAACTGGAGTGTTGAGCAGGTTCATGGAGAAACCGAGAATGAGCCATCTTTCAGCAATGAAACAAGTATTGAGGTATGTCAAAGGGTCTGTTTGGTGTGGCTTACAATACCGGAGAGGGGTAGAAGGTGAACTGTTGGGGTATAGTGACAGCAGCCATGGATTGGATGTAGAGGATCGAAGGGGAACCACAGGTATGGTATTCTACTACTCAAACAACTTGATTACCTCGGGTTTCACAGAAACAACAGACGGTAGCCTTGAGCTCGTGTGAGGCAGAATTTATGGCTGCGACATCGGCCGCATGCCAGGCGTTGTGGTTACGGAATCTGGTTTGTGACTTGACCGGTGAAAGAGCACAACAAGTGAAGTTATTGGTGGATAACGAGTCGGCCATAACCCTGATGAGGAACCCTGTGTTCCACGGTCGTAGCAAGCACATAGATACTAAGTATCACTTCATATGGGAGTGTATAGAACGTGGGCAGATTCATGTTGAGCATGTTAGCGCACGTTAGCGGGGAGTTTCAGAGAGCCGACATTCTGACCAAAGCGTTGCCATGAGTTAAATTTGGAGAAATGAAAGAGTTGATTGTGGTTGAAGATGTTGGAGACCCAAGTCAACATTAAGGGAGAAAGTGTTGGTTAATGTTGGCCGGTCAGCTCTTGACTCAGCAAAAGAGCGGACCGGGTAAAAGATATAGTTAAGTGATGGATGGTTAACCCACTAGCTAAAACGTGGGAGTGTTTCCTTATTTTCTGTATTTGCAATTTCTTTTCTTTAAATAAGAGCTAGAGATAGGTAGTAAAAGTTAAAGAGAGAGCTTTTAACCTTTGTGTTTTTCCTTTACTGCAAGTTTTCCTTTTCCATGTAAGTTTGAGTATTTCAATATAAAACCCAGAAAATTGCCCCACAATTGTGTCTTTGATTAGAATTCTTGTTTTACATTGCTGTCAAACTTTGATACCCAACAAATTCTTGGTGAAGTGGTTTAATTATGGAAGCGAATCAACGGTTTTCGAGACTGCTCATGGGATTCCTCTATGGGAATTTGCTAACAAGAACCCTAGATTCAATGAGATGTTCAATGATTCAATGGCAAGTGATTCTCGAATGATGAGTTTGGTGGTAAAAGATTGTCATGAGATCTTTGAAGGTGTGGAATCATTAGTTGATGTTGGAGGTGGAACTGGAGTCAACGCTAAGATTCTCCTTGAAGCTTTTCCACACATGACTTGCACTGTTTTTGACCTCCCGCACGTTGTTGCTGACATGATCGAAACTAGGAATCTCAAATATGTCGGAGGAGATATGTTTAGATTAATCCCATCTGTTGATGCTATCTTTTTGAAGGTAGTTCAATTCTTAAAGGTAATAATATATATCTAGCGTGTTGCTAATGTTTTGACATTCACCATAATAACATAGCTGATGCTTTCAAACTCTCTACCTTTACTCTCTTAGTCATATGTGGCCAATTCGTTACCTTCAGTCTCTTCCTCCTTCTTGACTTGACATTCTTCGGGCACCATTGGGAAAGCATGAACCTTTAGAGAAGAAGGTTCATCTGGGGAAGAAGGTTCTTGTAGGGAAGCAAGAACCTCTATGTAAAAAAGTGCTTCTGGGGAAGAAGGTGCGTCCATTGGCGAAGGTGCCTCCATGGAAGAAGGTGCCCCAGGGAAGAAGGTGTCTCAAGGGAAAAGGGTGCCTCTACGCAAGAGCGTGCCTCTAAGGAAGAACGTACATCCAAGGAAGAAAGTGCCTTTAGAAAAGGAAGCACCTCTAGTAGGGGCAAAGTTTGTTAACTAATCTTGACCTTGTTGTTCTACCCTTGTCTTCGATACTGGTGGTTTTGTTCTGGTAGGAAAAATAGTTATCTGTTTTCCTTCCCAGGTGAAGATTTATAGGTTATGCTTCCTTCGATGTTTTACACCAACATCATGTTGCAAAGTCTGCCCAACAAGACATGAGAGGCATACGTATCAACCACATCACATAAGACTTCTAGATTGTAGTGTTGAAAACTAGAGGGGAGGGGGTGAATAGGTTTTCTTAAAAAAATGGTTGATTAAAAACTAACTTGTATGAATTAACACTTGTTAAAACTTGAACAACTTAAACAAACAATAATGTTAAGAGCTTAAGGGTTAGAAAGACAAAACCGAATTTACAAAGGTTCAAGTGAATGTTAACTAATCCATTCTACGTCATCTCCCCGATTCTCCAATCGAGAGTTGCTCCACTAAAACGTTTCTCTTGAATGGAAGAGATCACCAATACACCAAGCTTTTCACTAATCAAAGGTAGTAGTCTCCTTCTTCGACTAATTATGTCAAGATAGCAGTCTTTACAATCTCTTACAAACTAACACTATATCAAGATAGTGTTACACCTCACAAGCAACCACACTATATCAAGATAGTGTCTAACCTCTCAATACTATATCAAGATAGTGTTTCCTGACCTAATCATACACTATATCAAGATAGTGATGGTGATTAACTCATATACACAAGTATAACGAGTGCCCCTTACAAACGATTCTCTCAACAAAGTGGTAAGACACTACCACACAAATTACAAGCACAAGAATAACAAGAATGTTTTAAGTTGAAGCACAACTTCTTCTATTTTGCTCTTTGATCTTCACTTGATCTCTCTTCTAATATGTTAGAATACGATGAAAGATTAGAGAGATATACTGAATATGTATTTTAAAGTGTTAGAGCAAAATCAGTGAGTTCAAATATAGGACAAGGGCCTCAATTTATAGGCAACCCACCCTTCCTCTGCCCCTCGTCTTCATCTCTTTGAACCCCCACTCACCTCCACTCACGTCTTCACCCCACCTGGTAACCTCCATTCACCTTCGTCACCGGCCACCTCCATTCCCAACCTTTCTTCTCCCTTCCATTTTTTTTTGGTACCCATTTAATATTAACTCTTACTCTCTGTACTCTCTGAAAGTTATAAACTCAAACGTTTCTTCTCTAGCTAGTTTGGTCCTCCCTTCCCCATCGTCATTACCCAACAAGATCCGACAGCTTGCACACAAGTCTGATCATCCCCCTCCCCACTACCAATCATCTCTCTCGAGTCTCCATCACCGTCGTCGATCATCCCATTCCACAGCACCACAACCCCCATCATCTTCGACAAAAAACAACCAAAAATATTCATCTCCTGCACTTGTAACTTTATAATTACTTGAAACTTAGAAACACACCATTATAGTCAGGGTCAGTCCTGAGTATTTAAATGCTCCGACCGAGCGGGAAAAAAAGGCCACTACGAACAAAATATATAAACTAAACTTTTTTTAAACGATGGTTAACGTTATAGCAATAAACATAGAAAAAATAGAGTATGTTACATTACATACCGTAATAGCTAACCGGTGATTTGCGAAGCTCTCCTAGCATTCTAATGATTAAATGAATTACTGGATTAGGGTCTAACCATTACATATTTATATTATAAAGATTAAATGGATTACTGTATTAGGGTCCAACCAATCAACCATTACATATTTACATTATAAATATTACATGTATTAGGGTCCAACCATTACATTATAAAGATTAAAGAGGGTCCAACAATTATAATGATTAAAAAGGGCCCAACCATTATAAAAAGGGCCCAATATGTTTTTAAGTTTTTATAAAAAGGTCCCAATATATAAAACCGATATATAAAGTTTTATAAAAAAACATATATATATATATATATATATATATTTATAGTGCATGGATCAAATCAAAACCTAACTTTCATGTAAAAACTCTAAAACTCACTTTGAAGTTATGATCAACTCTTGATAAAGCAGATCCAATGGTTCACAATTAATTATAATTCTTTATTCATGTACCTCATTTAATATTCGTCTGAAAGGGCAATTTGATCAATTAACCTTCCCTGCAATTCTGCAAAGTTTGTACTCTTCCCTGCAAAGCAGAGTTGGTACTCTGTCAATTGACTAAAAAGACCCACTAGACCAAAGTTAACATATAAAAACAAGACAAACAATATATCTTAATTCACTATACAGTAGTTCACATCCAAAAACACTTCCGTGGTGTAAAATCATGCACAGTGCTCTATAATAATTACACTGAAACAAAGTGTTTGGAAAATAATTACAAAACAATTACTACTTATTCAAAATTTAGATGAAAGTTCATTTCACTTACTCTTAAGTCTTAATGCATCTTACAATTTTAAGGCAGTGATTAACTAAAAAAGAGGTTTCATCTGTCCACCAACTTAATGTTAAAAGTCTTTTCTTGTAGCTCCTATGTTTTTTTTTGTACCAATTTAATCTCAATTATATAAAGTATATCACTCTCACTCTTATGAACTCTAACATACTTCTTCAGTTTTTTGCATTTGGTATTCACAGGTTCAGATATCTCTCACATACAAATCACCACGGCCATCGGTCGTTCCTAAGGAGCCTTATCAATCTACAAAAAATGTGTGGAAGATGAAAGAAATCATAACTCATGATTAATAGCATAACATAATATATTTTGGATTAATTGTATCATTAGTCTCTGATGATGATTTAGAAGTTGATATATCTTATACCGGGTAGATGTACTATAAATTTGCATCAGTGTAAGCGAGGTTATACTACAATCTCGATTAATTGGGAGAACCTTTCATAGCGTTTTATGATTAAATTTTTTTTTAACACACTTCACATGCGATGTTACACTAATGTAGGATAATATTATACTAATGTAAGATAATATTACACCTATGCAAAGATAATGTTACACTAATGTAGGGATAATATTACACTAATGCAGGATAATATTACATTGAGGTAGAAAGGGGACTACATTGAGGTAACCAGAAACTCAATGTGGAAGGTTCCGCTATAAATGGATTCATAACAGGGGGTGGTGTTATCAGGAATTACCAAGGTCAGGCTATTTTTTTGGGTAAGAACATGCAAGCAGAAGCTCAGGCGTTAATCACTAGCTTGGATCTTGCCTCCCAATTAGGCATACCCCTCTCATGTATGGAACTTGACGCTCAAGTCTTACCTCGCATATGGGTAGCAAGAGGGCGCTTATGCCCCGACGGTGGGGCCTTATGGGGAAGGGCCCAGCCCAATAGGGACAACACACCCCCCACTTCAAGGGCACCTCTATATCGAATCAAAAACATAAGAGTTTGGAATATTAAATAATGTGTATCCATAGAACATTTGGCGTGACATAGACAATAAATAAATAGGAGTTAATATCATTCCAATTGCCATTACAAAAGTGATGGCAATTTTGGGCATTAAAAGATATTTTTGGCTGGTAATTATTCCTAAAAAGACTATCACTTCTGCAACAAAACCACTCATACCCGGTAATGCCAGGGAAGCCATGGAAAAGCTATCGAACATCGTAAATATTTTTGGCAGGGGGATAGCTACTTCGCCCATTTCATCGGGAAAAACAAGACGTAAATATTCTTTGATTCAACCGGAGATAGTGAGGTGGCAAAAGGTGATTGTTGGAAATGGATTTTAGAGTTTTTACATTAAATTTGAGTTTTGATTTGATGCATGCCCTATACCTATATATATATATACATATATATATATATATAGGGGAGGGATCAAGAGAAAACCACAAAGTTAGGCGAAAACCAAGAAAACCACATCATTTTAGGCCATTTTTTTATTTACGTATACGTATCCAAAAACAATTTTTTTGATTTACGTATACGTAACCGTAATTTTTTTGTTTTATGTTTACGTATACGTAACACTATGTGTAAAAATGTTTTTTGGTAAAAATGTTTAATATTACATTGATACTCTTATATACAAATAAAAATAAAATGAAACAAAAAATAAAAATTATTATATGATTGGGTAAAATTGGTTTTTTTAGTGGTTTTCTTGGTTTTCGCCTAACTTGTGGTTTTCTCTGGAACCCTCCCCTATATATATATAGACACATATATAGGGGAAGTTTCCACAAACAAGTGGTTTTTCGCTAACAAATCCTAGGAAGTGGATCAAATGAACTCCGATTGAGATCATTCCAGCGGCGTTGGAACTATCTTATCGAACTCTAATCCGCCCCCAAAAAAACATAAAACCCCCTCCACCCGCACCCCCAAAAACCTAAACCCCCCTCCAATCCCACCCCGAAAAGCCTAAAACCACCACCCCACCCCCCTAAAAACTTAAACTCACCCCCAAAAACCTAACCCCCCCACCCCCCTAACCACCCCCACCCACCCCCAAAAACCTAAACCCCTCATCCCACTCGCAAAAAAAAACCTAAACCCTAAAGCTAAAACCATAATATTCAACGCTAAAATCTAAACCCTAAAAGTAAGATGGTAGAGTTCGACGAGACGGTTCCAACGCCGCTGGAATGAGCTCAATCGGAGTTCATTTGATATCGTTTCTTAAGGTTTTTGTTAATTCTTAGGCTTTTTACCGAAATATCACTTTTTATTTGAACCTCCCCTATATATATATATATATATATATATATATATATATATATATGAGAAGGATCAAGAGAAAACCACAAAGTTAGGCGAAAACCGAGAAAACCACTAAAACAATGTGTAATACTATGGGTTACGTATATATAACCGCAATTTTTTTGAATTTTTTTGTTTTCTATTTAAATGATTTTTTGATAAAAATTTGTAATATTACATTGATACTATTATAAAAAATTAAAATAAAACAAAAAATAAGTATTATTATATTATCGGTTAAAATTGGTTTTTTAGTGTTTTTCTCGGTTTTCGCCTAACTATTAGTTTTCTCGGTAACCCACCCCTATATATATATATGACGTATCAAATGAAAACCCTTAAACTCAATGTGTAAACTCTTAAACTCAATTATAGCCCCATATTATATTTTGAATATTTTATTTTGTGGCTATTATTAAATCTAGGTTTTCTATATTTAATTAAAAAAACATGTGGTTCATATTTTTCACGGGTATAAAAGTAATTACACTTTTTATTTCTTTTTTATTTAAATGTGAATTTTCCTTTTTTTTTACAAATATCTCTAAATCTATCAAACAAATGAATAACACGTTTTTTACACCTGTGTAAAATAAAATAAACATGTGTAACAATCAATATATATCCATATCCAGATCAATATGTATTTTAAAGAAACCATGTGTAAAACTAGTTTACACAATTATAAATCAGAAAATTACATCCTGTTGTATGCAAATATTTTTACGAAAAAAACATATACACAAGGAAGCTGAATTTTACTCTGTCTTGAACCAAGATCTTCGATCCCTTATGTGCTTGCTACCCCATCTAAAACCCATATAGATAAAATCAATTCACATGAACAATGTTCAGAGACAATTTACATATGTATATACACAAGAACAAAGACAATTTCATATATGTTCAGATCATAATCAACATAAAAACACATGAAAAACAACTCTTTACACTTGTGTAAATTCTGTTTACACATGTGTAAATTCAATTTAAACATGTGTAAATTAAAATGGGGGCTTTCCAAATCTGTACAAAAATAATTTTATAGATGTTCAGATCATAATCATCATATAACCACATGAATAACAACTCTTTACACTTGTGTAAATTCAATTTACACGTATGTAAATTCAATTTAAACATGTGTAAATTAAAATTGGGGCTTTCCAAATCTATATAAAAACCCTATTTTATGGTTCAGACCCGTTTAAAATCATAAAGCCCCAATTTAAATATGTGTAAAAACCTTTTTAATAAGAAAATTTTTAAACAAGTTTAAAAAATTTTAAAATTTCAAGCCGGACTTGTCAAATCCGATTGTGTTTTCTGACCGCGGAAACCGGCGTAGACACCGAGACATGTAAGGCCACGTGGCCGCCGTTTACGCTCAGAGATTTTTATTTCCTGCCGTTACGCAAGAATGTGTATGTGGTTTCATCTTATTGTAACATGTTGCCGACGGTTTTTCCTTTCTTCATAGCATTTCCGTCGAGTTAATACTTTTTAGAGTACAACTAGGGTTGGTGGCCCAGTGGTAGAGACAAAGCCTCTTAAAACATCTATGTTTGAAGATCATGGGTTCAAGTTACACTAGAGTAAAATAAATTTGTCGTTCTAAAAAAAATACCTTTTAAAGTGTTTGAAAAGTTAAAATATAAAATAGTATCTAGAAAAGTCAGAGATTTGACTTTTTTTTTACATCTTAATATCTTTCCTTTGAAAAATTCTAATTTCTAAAATAAAGTCCATGATTGCATCTAGTTAAAAGTCATCTAGCCATTACTATACCAAAATTCATGGCCACAAGAAAGAAATTAGGAAGGTAAGCATGACCCATCACACATAATTGCATGTCAGAAATCCCACCTAGCCATACCTATCACAAAATCTATGGCCACAAAAAGAAGGGAAGGATAAACATGCTTTTGGAGTTATTTCTTAACTAGATATTTTTGTACAGAAGTTGTAAATACACTTTAAGTCGATCTTTATATATATCTGCAGTGGTAGAAGTTGAAGTTGGGTCTAAACCTAAATGGATCTCAAACAAAGCCTAGGAGAAGCAAATGAAGTATTTCAAGCTCAAGCTCATATATACAGACATGTCCTCAACTATGCAACCTCCATGTCGCTTGGTTGTGCACTTGATTTAGGCATTACCCGATATCATTCATAATCATGGAAAACGATCACGAATCAAGAACTGGTTTCAAGGCTCAACCTCCCCATAGAGAAAACCTTTCATTTGCAGCGGCTTATGCGGTTGCTGATTCACTCCAACTTCTTCTCTTTGGCCAAACTTCATGGTCAAGAAGACGAAGGTAAGAAATGTAGGACAACCATTCACGTAAATAAAAATAAAACATAACTTTTATTACTAAATAAAACTGATTATAATACAATAATAAAAAACACAATAATAGATGAATAACATATTACATAAACAAATAAAAAAGAAGAAAACGAAACAGAATGAAACCAAAGAACCGGTTAAAGGCTGAGGATTTCTGTTAAACAGAGGTCCCTTAAAACAGATTTCGGGCCACCCAGGTGAACCCGTCTGTCTCCCAGGGTACAACAGCCAAAGCAGGAAGTACTGTCGGGATTAGCTTAGCACCCGACACTATACCTGAAACGAGCATGTAAAGGTTCGCGACTAAAGGAAATGAGTCTGATTGTTTGTGCGATCTCTGAAACATGTGAATGAGTTTTTCGGTGTGTCTCTACAAGGCTCAAAGCGTTGTATTTATACATGAAAATTAGACGTGATGAAGGGTCTCACTTAATAGAATTAATTCTCAATTAATTCGATTTAATTGATCACTTAATTCAATTAGATGGAATTTCAAGAGACATAGCTATAAGCTTGACTGGCCATGCGTCAAAAACATTTAGGCGGCTCTCAAGCGGCTCGCGGTGATGCGAGTGTGCGAAGTGCGCCATCAAAACGCCACATTACGGCCATCGGTCTCGTGTCCGGGTCCGAGTCCGGGTAAGGGTCCGGTGCCAGTCCCGGCCGCGGCCGCGTCCGAGGCTTCGCACCCTTGCTACTACCACTGTGTGTCTTGGTATACAAGAATACTCTTGTGTGAACCTTCACACTTATAAGCCAAGCAATAGTTTTTCATTCCTCCGATGTGGGATAAGCTCAATTCCCAATACATGTTCAATTTCCAATGTCTCAAATTTCATACACACAACTTTTAGCATCGATATCGCATTCATCTTAGCTCTATTTTGGACACGATTCGAATTGTTGTGATCCTCTCACGTAATATAATACGAACGTAATAAATAATTATTATATTTGTAACAAATATAAATTAATTATTTAAGTCCAAAATATGTGAAAAACATATTTTCACATAAAATTTCCAACAATCCCCCACATGAATAGAGATCGATCCATACACTCAGGTGTCAAGATATAGTGTCAGCGGTTGAATATTGCAGGATAAGTAGGTGTTCCCTTTGAACCTTCCTTTGTGAAGTATACTTGGTCTCCTAGCGGTTAGTAGACTCGGTGTCCTTGAACAAAACCCCTTTTTTTGTAGACGGTATCACACTTCACACAATACTCTTCCTGGTCTGGTTAACCCCTCATTGTCTTGTCCGCTATGGTCATGGAACACTAGCCTGGTTCTACGAGAGCTCTAGGAATTGCGCTCCCCACAATTCCATTTGAAGCGACCCCACTTCTCTCTCACATAGGTGATTTCACATAAATCATTAAAGGCGTATGCCTAACCTCCTTTGATATCACTAACTTGTTATAGAAATAGGACTAGGAAGTATGCAACTCCCTTTGAATGTTGGGGTACTCCCCCACAGTGACCTCAGTTTGTACAGTTAGGTTGTCCTATTGAGCCTAGATCATGGGATCTCCACTCTTCTAGGATAGTTTTTCCTTTGCACAAACTTATTCCAAGGGCTTTAGTCTCATTCCTCTCGACGAATTATGTACTTTCTCTTTGCTTAAGCCTTTTGTAAGCGGATCCTCACTGTTATTCTTTGACTTCACATAGTCAATAGAGATAACTCCTATTGAGAGAAGTTGTTGTATTGTATTATGTCTCCTTCGAATGTGCCTTGATTTTCCATTATACATTGCACTTTAAGCTCTTCCAATCGCTGATTGACAATCACAATGTATGCAAATGGCTGTCAACGGCTTTGGCCATCTTGGTATGTATTCCAAAAATTGGCGTAACCGTTCCGCCTCTTCTCCAGCTTTATCCAACGCGATAAACTCATATTCCATCGTAGATCTAGCTATAAGAGTTTGCTTGGAAGACTTCCAAGCTATAGCGGCTCCTCCAAGGGTGAACACATAACCACTTATGGATTTGGAATCTTTCATATCGGATATCCGGTTAGCATCACTGTATCCTTCCACAACAGCTGGATCTTGGCCATTGTTTAGATTCAATTGTTACTTACTCAATTGGATTCTTGTTTATGAATTCTGGCAAAATAAATCCTATTCAGAACAGAAGGAAGGAAGGTTACAAAGAAGGAGAAGCAACGGACAAACTCTTGACATCATCGAACAATCAGGATCGTTGGGTTTTGCAGATTGGAGTTTCTGAATCCACACAGATTGTCGATTCAGAAAGTCAAAGTCAGAAAGTATTGAAGGCAATCCAGAAATTCAAAGTCAGATTACGGATCCAGTGTTCAAAGTCTCATCAAAAAGTCCATAGCAAGAGTTATCCAGGTTTTTCGTTCCTAAACAAAATCTGGAATTTACTTTTGATAATTCTATACCTTTATTAATTTAGGTTTAGAATTGATTATTGATTCCAGTTTTAGAAGTTAGAATTCCTGATTGATCAAACAAAGTAAGAAAATTAGAGAGCAAGAAAACCCGAACCTTTACGGTTCATTAGCGAGCAAGAAAACCAGAACCTTTACGGTCCATTAGCGAGCAAGAAAACCCGAACCTCTAACGGTTCATTAGCGAGCAAGAATAACGTGAACCCTAACGGTTCATTAGCGAGCAAGAATAACCCGAACCCTTACGGTTCATTAGCGAGCAAGATACCCCGAACCTTTAACGGTTCATTAGCGAGCAAGATACCCGAACCCTTGTGGTTCACTAGCAAGCAGGAAAATTCGAACCCTTGGTGGTTCTTTAGCAAGCAATAAAAAAAATCGGACCCTTGTGGTTCACATAGCAAGATTGAACCTTTTGGTTCTAATAGCAACTATGAAAAACCTAGTGTTTCAAAAGCGAGCAAGAAAAGTCTAGTGTGACAAAAGTGAGCAAGAAAGGTCAAAGCAAGCAAGGAATTGATCACGACATCAAAGCAAGTTAGCAAGTTAAATCAGCAAGTGACTTTGCAGGAAAGTTAAGCAGTATAAAAGCTAAGTTTAAAAGTCTGGGTAGTACTTTGAAGGATAAGGTACTTGTAGGGAAATTGCTTAACTCGGTTCCAAAGAAATTTCTATCGATCGTGGCAACTATTGAGCAATATTCAGAACTTGACACCATGTCATTTGAAGAAGCCGTTGGGAGAATAATAGCCTTTGAAGAACGTATTAAAGATCAAGATGAAACAGAGGCAAACAATCAAACTAAACTTCTAATGACAATTTCAAATAGTCAAGGTCGTGGTAGAGGACGAGGAAGAAATTTTAACATAGAAGGAAGAGGACGTGGAAGAGGTGTTGGTTGAGGAAACAAAAGCAAGGAAGTGGATTTGGTCATTTTGCATATGAATGCACCATATGGAGGAACAAATGCAAGGGCAAGGAGAAAGAGCAAGAATCGAATCTCATCTATGATGATGAACCAACACTGTTGTAAGCGCAAGTCAAGCAAGCAAGAAGACCCTCGTTAAACTATATTTTAGTTTAGGGGGAATATTGAAATTATAAACCAAAATATAAGTTTTGGGTCAAAAGTAAAAGTCTAAAGTATGTTTTAGTGTCATATGTATTTTTAGGGAGTTTAAGGGCTAGTATGTATTTATGTCAAAGTTGAATGGTTGTGTCGTTTGGGTAAACGAGTGTCTGTTGTAATTAGGGTTATAAATACCCACAAAACCGTATGTATCAATTCGATCGATTATATGCAAGTACGAACAAATTAGTGAATTCAGAGAGCAAGTGCATCAAATTCATTATTGTTTTGTTCATCAATTGTTCTTGATTGTCATCACATTGATTCAGTGATGGAGCAAATGGAGTTTAGTGATAAATGGAGAATTTGGATTAGAGGTTGCTTGGAATTGTGGAGGGCGTCAGTTTTGGTTAATAGGTCATCTACCATGAGTATGATTTCAAAAGAGGGGTGACGAAAGGAGACCCATTATCTCCCTTTTTATTGTTGTGATGAAAGGCTTACATCATGTTTATAGAGGAGAGGTCAACCATCAACATGATGAATCTTACAAGCATCCTAAGATGCTTTAATGTGGTTTCTGAATTAAAAGTCAATCTTTACAAAAGTAAAGTGTTTGGTATTGGTGTGGAGAATTATACGGTTATTAGATTTTGGCTCATCTTTTAAAATGTTAAGCAAAATCTTTTCCTTTTACATATCTTGGGTTGCCTATAGGAGATAACATGGAGCGCTCCACTTATTGAAAGCCTATTGTTGAGAAATTCAAGTCAAGCTTAACGTGTGGAAAGCTAAGAACTTATTTTTTGGGGGAACTCACATTAGTTAAATTAGTTCTTGGTAGTTTACCTCTTTACTACATTTCAATGTTTAAAGCTCCTAAAAAACAATAAGACTTTTCTGACCTGGTTTGCATGAGAAAGTGTTTGGGTGTTTTTTCGGTCAAGTCGCTGAGAAAGTGTTTGATGGATTCGGCAGTAGACGTTAACGATAGAATGAGTTTCCTTTGGATAAATTGGATCCCCATCAAAGTCGATTGTTTCACTTGGGACTGTTTCAAGGTAGGATCCCGGTAAGTATAAATTTACACGTTAGGGATGTTAACCTAGAGTAGTCTTCCTGACCCCTTTTTTCGGCTGCGCCTGAGACAACCAGGCACGTCCTCTTTACTTTCCCACTGGTTAAAAATATTTGATTTGGAATTTCACAATGGAGTGGCTGGGACTACTCAACTAATCTATTTGGCAACTTGTTGTCGGTTCGGCTAGAGAACTTCCAAAATCCCGAAAAAAGTTCCTTTACGCACTCAAGTACTCGACCTTTTGGTTCATTTGCAAGTCCAGAACACGTGCTTGTTTAAGAAAATTAAGCCGCTCGGCTCCAAGGTCATAGATGAAGTCGAAACAAAATTATTTAAGCGGATTCGCCTGAGATCCCGAGTTAAAGCTTTAAACTAGTCGTAGAGGTGGAAAGCCCCACTAGAATATTTCTAAGGTAGCCTACTTCAAAGGGATTATAGCGACGCATTTAAGAGGTTGTTTTTCAATTCGTTAGTGTCTGTGCACGCGCACGTATGTATAGGGAAAGGATAAGATGAAAACCAACTCTAAATGTAAAAGATAATAAATCTTTACCATATATATATAGGGGACGGTTCCACTAAAAATTGGTTTTTCGCTAAGAAATACTAAGAAGTGGGTCAAACGAACTCCGATTAAGCTCATTCCAGCGGCGTTGGAACCGTATCATCGAACCCTAACCCGTACCCAAATACCTAAACCCCCCTCCACCTGCACCCCCAAAAACCTATCCCCCTCCAACCCTACCCCGAAAAGCCTAAAACCACCACCCCCACCCCCCCCCCAAAAAAAAAAACTTAAACCCCCACCCCCACCCACCCCCAAAAACCTAAACCCCCCACCCCCACTCAAAAAAAAAAAACCTAAACCATAAAATCTAAACCCCTAAAAGCTAAACCCTAAGGCTAAAGCATAAGGCTAAAACCCTAAAATTCAAACATAAAATCTAGACCTTAAAAGCTAAACCCTAAAAGCTAAGATGGTAGAGTTCGATGAGACGGTTCCAACGCCGCTGAAATTAGCTCAATCAGAGTTCGTTTGACATCGTTTCTTAAGGTTTTTGTCATTTTTTAGATTTATTAGCGATAAACTACTTCTTATTTGATCCTCCCCCTATATGTGTGTGTGTGTGTATATATATATATATATAGGGTTAGGTTATAGTAAAAAAGGTTTTAAAAATAAGAAGGGTAAGAAGGATTCTAAGCTTAACATGTGTCATTTTATTGTTTTTAAAAGGAGGGTATAATGGTCAATGTGTAATATACCAGGTCAATGTGTAATATATCAGGTCAATGTGTAATACACCAGGTCAATGTGTAATACAAGGTCTGATATTACATAATGATCAGACCTGATATTACACAATGACATGACATATTTGAGCGAATTACACAATAATGAGCGAATTACACAATGAGCTGGAAAACGTAAAACACAATGATGAAAACATATAACACAATGATGAAAAATATTTGACACAATGAACTTATATTACACAATGACCTGACTAATTACACAATAAACTTATATTACACAATGACTTGACTGATTACACAATGAACTTGTATTACATAATTAACTTGTATTACACAATGACCAGACGTGGTATTACACAATGAACTTGTATTACACAATGAACTTGTATTACACGATAAACTTGTATTACACAATGACCTGACTAACTACACAATGAGCTGGAAAACGTAAAACACAATGATAAATACATATAACACAATGAACTTGTATTACACATTGAACTTGTATAACACAATGAACTTGTATTACACAATGACTTGACTAATTACACAATGAACTTGTATTACACAATGACCAGATATTACACAATGACCAGACTGGTATTACACAATAAACTTGTATTAAACAATGAACTTGTATTACACAATGAAATTGTATTACACGATGAACTTGTAATACACAATGACCTGACTAACTACACAATGAGCTGGAAAACATAAAACACAATGATAAATACATATAACACAATGAACTTGTATTACATATTGAACTTGTATAACACAATGAACTTGTATTACACAATAAACTTGTATTACACAGTGACCTGACTAATTACACAATGACCTGACTAATTACACAATGAACTTGTATTACACAATGACCAGACGTGGTATTACACAATGAACTTGTATTACACGATGAACTTGTATTACACAATGACCTGACTAACTACACAATGAGCTGAAAAACGTAAAACACAATGATAAATACAAATAACACAATGAACTTGTATTACACAATGACCAGACGTGATATTACACAATGAACTTGTATTACACAATGAACTTGTATTACACAATGAACTTGTATTACACATTGAACTTGTATTACACAATGAACTTGTATTACACATTGACCTGACTAATTACACAATGAGCTGAAAAACGTAAAAAAAAGTTTGTTTTTGTTTATAACGATACTATACTCGTTTTAAAGATAAAAAACGCTCGTTTTTATGGTGTAATTTTTTTGAAAAAATAATGTTGTATGTAAAAGTTATGAACGTTTAAAAACGATGGGGGAACTTGATAAAAAGTCAACAAAAGTGGCCAAGACTAAAATACCCCTCCAACAACTTTTTTTTCTATAATTTAATCTCAACCATTAAATCTTTTCTACAATTTAATATAATGGCCTTAAATCCTTCTCACCCTTCTTACAATTAAAATCCTTTTTACCTGAACTTAATCCTATATATATATATATATATATATATATATATATATATATACATATACATATATAGGGGGAGGTTCAAATAAGAAGTGTAATTTGGCTAAGAAGCCTAATAAGTAATCTCATCCATTCACTTCGATGATCAAGGATAGAGACTTAAGTGTAGGAAAAATAAGGGGTGGAAAGGTATTTAAGTAATAGCTACTTTTGTTGACTTTTTTCAACTTCCCCCACTTTTTTAAACGTTTATAACTTTGTCATATGACATTATTTTTTTAAAAAAATTACACCATAACATCTAGCTTTTTTTTATCTTTAATTTGAGTATAGTATTGCTATATTTTTTTTGTAAAAACAAAATCGGAACTTACGCTGTGTTCCCGGGTCTCATTTAATGAGAGAAAAGAATGGAAAAGAAAGGAACGGGGAGGAATCCCTTGTTCCGGAGTTTTTTTTAGGGGGAAAAGAAATAAAATAGAAAGAAAGGTGTTCCAGAGATTTTTTTAAGAAGAGAAATGGAGGGAAATGAAAGGAAAACTAAGCTTATCTACATCCTCCCAAATTGAAGAGATTTGGAGAAAAGGTAAAGGAAAGGAAAAGAAAAGAATGGAAAAGAAAGGAAATGAATCCTTTCTTTTTTTTTCTTCCGTTTAGTAAACTCGGGAACAAAGCGTTAATAAAATTATTATACTTTACGAATGTGCTGGTTTCTGGTAAAACAACACAATTTAGCACGTTAAAAATTCGCTGGTGCTTGGTAAAACAGTACAATTTACGTAAATGTGCTGGCTTCTTTAATTTGTGCTACTTTTAGTCAATTATTATGTGACTAATTTGATAGCATTCTTTAAAAATAAAAATTTAAAGCATCCATACGCCAACAAAACGGTTCATTGGTAGGCAACAAAAAGCTTATGCATCAAAATTTTGTTTTGTGCTTGTTTGTTTTGTGCTGGTTTGATATACTACTTTTTGCTGTGCTGGTTTTGTTTGTGCTTGGTTAGCTAAGAAAAGCAAGTTACACAATTAACCGTGTTATTTTGGTGTTGTTTTATAGTAAAACAACACAATTAATTGTTATGTTTGGTGTTGTTTTATGATAAAGCAGTACAGTTAAATGTGCTAATTTACAATGCGGCACAGTTAATTGTGTTGTTTTACCATAAACCAACACATTTACGTAAACTAGCACAATTTCATTAAGTGTCGATTTTGTTTTTTTTAAATATAGCAATACTATACTGGAATTAAAGGTAAAAAAACGCTCGATTTTATGGTTTAATTTAAAAAAAATAAGGTTGTATGGAAAAGTTATGTACGTTTAAAAAAAGTGGGGGAATTTAAAAAAAGTCAACAATTGTAAGTTTTCCAATAATGCCACTCCACTCCTTATTTTTCCTACACTTAAATCTCTACCATTGATCATTATATTGAATGGATGAGATTACTTATTAGGCTTCTTAGCCAAATTGCACTTCTTAGGGGAACCCATCCCATATATATATATGGGACAGTTCCACTAATAAGTGATTTTTCACTAAAAAATACTAAGAAGTGAGCCAAACGAACTTCGATTGAGCTCATTCCAGCGGCGTTGTAAACGTCTCATCTAACCCTAAGCTGGACCCAAAAACATAAACCCCCCTCCACTCGCACCCCCAAAAACCTAAATCCCCCCTCCAACCCCACCCCGAAAAGCATAAAACCACCCCCACCCTCAAAAAACCTAAACCCCCCCCCCTAAAAAAAAACCTAACCCCACCCCCACCCCTAAAAAAAACTAAACCATAAAATCTAAATCCTAAAAGCTAAACCCTAAGGTTAAAACCCTAAAATTCAAACGTAAAATCTAAACCTTAAAAGCTAAACCCTAAAAGGTAAGATGGTAGAGTTCGATGAGACGGTTCCAACGCCGCTAAAATTAGCTCAATCGGAGTTCGTTTGATATCGTTTCTTAATATTTTTGTCATTTCTTAGATTTTTTTTGCGAAAAACTACTTTTTATTTGATCCTCCTCCCTATATATATATAGGAGTGTTCTATACAAAACACTAAATATTACGAGAACATGTAAAACAAAATAAATCCATCATTTTTTTCGATCTTAATTTTTTTTTAAATATAAGAAAAATGATATAAATGCAATGTTTATTTGAGTCTCATAAAATTCAAAAAAACATATATATGAACAAATTCCGTTTGTGTATATAACCTACCCACAATGATAGATGCATGATTTTTACTCAGCGGGTGCAAAAAAAGAACGATAAAATTAAACTTCATTTAAATTTTAAATAATAAAACTTCGTTAATATAATAAAACAAAGCACATATTACAACTGACCTCTACGTGATTTCATCTTTTGGAAATGGTCAATTACAGATTCATTCGAAACACTTTCAAGTGCTTCATTCTTTACGGCACAAACAATACAAGCATTTAAGAAATCTTCACTAATTCGATTGTGCAACTTTGTCTTTACAATCTTCACTACTAAAAAACATCTCTCAACTGTTGCGGTTGCAATGGGCAAAACTAATATTAGCTTTAATAATCGATAAACCAAATGAAATGTAATATGTTTGCTTTTTCCACCATAACTTTAGCAACTTCGGCAATATCATTCAAGTTAGCAAATCTTTCATCCTTTCGCACACTATCAATGTACAAGCCAAGTTGACGCGCAAGATCATGTTTATTCCCCAATATCAAAATAAGATGGATAAAACTCACACAATCTCATTAACTTTGATGCATCAAACTTAGAAAACGAGTCAAACGGGTTGAAAGAAGTAATTTGGTGTTAATCTCATTAAAACGATCACCAAACTCTTGAATTTCCATATCAGCAACGGTGTTAAAACAGTCAAACTTATAATAATGGTGATTGGTGATATCATACCTTGTCTTCTTGCCCGATGACCTCTCTCATTGGAATAATTTCTGTCATGTTCAAGATTTGAATATTATATCTTCCACAAAATGAATGGATTCTTCTAAAAGTGGATCAAATCTACTTTCTCTAAACTTTTGCAACTTTCCTTTAGTCGTTTCCACCAATAAAACGACTTCTAAAATTTCTTGATCTTTTTTTAGAAGAGCTCGTGATAATGTATGCGTTAACCCTAAAATCTCCAACATCAAATGCAAATAAAACACAAACTCAAATGAGATAAAAAAAAATCTAGCATACTAAATGCTTGATTTTTGGGTAGAAGGGTTATTGCATTCCTCTTTAACATATTCAAGCACTCTGATGACGGATGAAAATATACCAACCAAATGTGTAAATGTTTTGTAATGAGAATTCCATCTTGTATCTCCATATCATATAAAAGAAAGCTCTTAGTTTAACCCACTTACAAGTAAACCACTACCAATTTCTTTTTCCACTCTTTCTTTCTCGTTTTGTTGAAGGATATTTGTTCATTTACAAGAAGAGAAAACCACATTCATCAAAATACTTAAATTGTCGAAGAAGTTCACAATGCCTAAATGTTTTCTAGAAAACGTCACAACCACTATATGAAGTTGGTGCGTAAAACAATGTACATAATACGCTGAGCTATTTTCTTCTAAGATCTTTACTTTTAAACCATTGAACTCACCTCACATATTGTTTGCTCCATCGTATCCTTGGCCTCTTAGCCTTTTAAAACTTAATCCATATTTAGCAAAAAAAAACGTGTCAATGGCAAACTTGAGGGTCTAAGAAAACGTCTCCATCGCGTGAACAAGACCAACAAATCTCTCCTTAACAAGTCCGTGTGTATCAACATATCTCAAAACAATTGTCATTTGTTCCTTTTTTTTTTTACACGTCACTAGACTCATCAACTAACAAAGCAAAAACATCATCACCAATTTCTTTAAAGATTGAATTTAGAACTTCTTCTTCAAAACAATTAGCTATATCTTTTTGAATAGTTGGAGATAAGTATTGGTTATTACCTGTAGGTTTTGGTAATTGACGAAGTTCCTCATCATGGCGTAGGATTAAGTCCATTATTTCCATAAAATTTCCTTTACCAAGAGACGTTTTGCTCTCATCATGACCCCGAAACAGTAAAGCACTTTTCAAACAAAGTCTACAAGCATTAATTGTAGCATTTAGTCGAATTCAATTATCTCTCTTTACATGTAACACCCGAAAACCCGACACTTTGGATTGGGGCGGAATAAATGAAATAAAGAAGAGAACTAAGACTATGGGCTTAGGAATCATGGGCTTGGCCCACAATGGTTTCCCTAAACCTTGATCTTAACAGTTATCAGCCTCCAACCTGCATCATTTACTCCATCTTCTTCCCAAAATCGTAGAGAAAGATAGTGGGTTTTAGAGAGATAGAGCGCTTCAAGAAACCTTGGTTTGGCTCAAGATCTGTCTCAAAACGCTTCTCCAGCGATTTGGATCTAGTTTAACAAAGCAACAATAGTCTTTTGGGGTATAGATCCGACCTAGATCTCTGTTTTTGTTTACAAATTGGGTTTTGGGTAAAACTACGGTTTTCATCTAAAATAAGGGATTTCTACGTGTTAAAAAGGTGAAATAAGGCTAGATCTGACTTCGTGGAAGTAAAACAAATGATTTGAACGTAAAACGTTGCAAACTTGAATCGAAAATGAGCCTGTTTGATGAAGTGTTCTTTAGGCGACACTGACCAGTGTCGCCACCTTCATGTGGTGACACTAGTCGGGGTTTGACAGGACAGTGACGTGTTCTCCAAGAATTCCAATTATTGGGCACGTGTCATTCTCCTGTCGACAGTTAAGGTAGGCGACACTCCATTCGGCGACATTAGGACTAGCGACACTAATGAACGATGTTTAAGTCCTGAACGCAAGTTATGGCGGCACTGATCATGTTCCTTGGCGACACAGCGCTGGCGACACTGACCTTTGCCGATGACACTATGCTCAAGCGACACTAACAACACTGAACCTATTTCACATGTTTAAAAGCATACATATCACTTAGTACTTGTCAAGCCGAGCTTTAGTAAGTACAAACAATATACCAACAATCAGGTGAGTTCTATGTGCCCTCTATGTGCTATGTGTAAATGATTTCAAATGTTTTAGGGCTGAGGTGCATACTTATATGTTTAAAGGACTGTTAATTAGATGAAACGTTTACATGCTAACTAAACTATATATGAGGAACTATTATTTATTAAATAGATGCCAAATGATTAAATGAATGAGTTGCACGATTTAAACGTATGATGTATGACGTAATGAAATTCTCAAATGATGAAATGTTTAATTTATGATATGCCTTGTATGACTTGCATGTTTTTTTAAATGTTCTAAAATGAATGAAGGCTATGAATATGGTTACTTTGGTAAACGGACGATGAAAACATTTACTTCAGTAAACGGACGACCAGACGATTATCTATTCAGACGAAATGTTTAAAGTCTAGAAAGATAGACTAATACGGCTACTACGGTATACGGAGGCCCTTTTACGAAGCACGGTTGCATAAATAATTCGAATAGGAAATGACTGCTTAGGCAGACGGGCCACTACGGACTACAACGGTAGGACGGGCAAATACAACTCTACTACGGAAGGAGGGATGAATACGGAAGCTACTTCTGTAGATGGACGAATGATGATTACGGACGCTACTTCGGTAGGCGGACGGATGGAAAAGAAACAATTGAATACGGACTACGGTAGTAGGGCGGACGACTATACGACTACTTTGGTAGACGTATGGGAAACGGTTGTCTTTGTGATAAACGGATGACGGGTTGATCATCCTTTATGTGTATAACCAACAATGTGATAAATGGCTATTTTGGATACGATGATAAGTATATTATGTTATATAATTAATACTTAATTGATATGAAATGTCGTTTATGCCTGATTGTTTAAAACTAGAACTCCTTTAGTATGCACTTCAGGTAGCAAAGGGAGGAACAAGGCTAAGGCGTGAAGGCTACCTGGCACAAGCTGACATCCGAATTATGCCTCGTTATGTTTAGATGATTAGACAACGTTTTAAATATTTAAGACTTCCGTTGTTTATGTAATTGAATGATGTACGCTTCCGCTATGTTTGAATGTTTTAATTAAATTCTGTGTTTGATGATTATGTTTATGAGTAAATCCAACAAATGAGTTCTCCCGGGTTTGGGACCTCACATTACAATATCATCTTTCTTATAAATAATGGTGCCAATATACTTCTTTTGATTTAGTAGATCCTCACATTTTTAAGTGCTTTATTGTGAACACTACCAATATCACCAATATGCAAATCAAATCTTCCCGGTTTATTCCAACTATTAAATCCTTTGCAAATACATCACGTCCACCTTGGTTTCTAACATACTCTGCAAATAAATAACAACACAAACAGAACGCCTTGTCCGTTTTAACATTATACTCTAACCGGTTACCATATTTATCGAAACCAAGTCGGGACGAGACGTCGCTCTTTATTCCCTATCATTCTTTTTGGGAAGATATGACCACGTGGTTGACAAGATCCATTCAACAAATACTTTCTTCGTATCTCATCTCTTTGATCAGGGTGATAATCCCAAATTCTTTTCCTGTCGGCGGAATCCCAAGGAAGATTGTCTAAATCAATTAAATTAGGTCCCGAAGAGCATGAATTTCGTTTCAAAAACCTTTCCATAATATCCATAGCACCTATTATAAAACAACTGATCCCAATGGTTAATTATAAGATATTAATAGAGTAAATTTCAATTTTCAGACCTTTAATAAGATATCAATTGATGAACCTAGACCTGCTCACCTTTCAAAATTGACGATGGGATATCGAATATAGTTACCTGTGAATTCTGATCAAGTTTAAAATTTCAATCCAAAAAAAAAAGAAATTCAAATATGGGATTTGAAGAACATATATTCAAGCCAAAAGCCTCGCAATATCTTATTTCAATCCAAAGTCCAAACTCACATAATCAATACTTGCAGGGGCGGATGGCGGATTAGCTATTGCAGTCGTGAACCTGTAGCCTTCAAGCCCTAATCAAAGTCAAATGGCTATGCAGTGATGGTTATAGGATGATTTAGAATGATGAATTGCGGTCTTGGCGATGGATGAACCGGTGATTTGGGAAGCATGAAGCTAGGAAGGCGTTGATAATTATGGTGGAAAAGTGGAAATCGAAGAGGCAGTGTGAGAGGCTTCTGTTGGTGGAAAAGTGGACTAATTTTCTTTTTAGTTTTAATTGTGTTTGAATGTTTGGGTATTGGGTGGTTGTACAAAATTTAGTTTGGGTGTTGTGATCAATTTTAATTGTTATGGGTGCCTTTAATGGGCTTTTGAAAGAAAGTGCAGGGGTGTCTCCTCGCCCATGTCTACAGTACGTATGTGTAATTCATGTGTAGGTTATATTACGTACACATATGTAGTTAAATATTTAAAAACATATAAAAAATAGTTTAATGATTTTTAATGTACATAAACATTCATATTTGTATTTAAAAAATATAAACCATATAAAAAAATTAAACGATTTAAGTTTGTTATTTTTATTTTTATAATAATTTAATATCATGTAACGTGTAATAAACCTGATTAGTATGTTAAAAGATAGAGTAAACTGCAGTTTTCGTCCCTGATTTTTGATGGTTTTAACAGGTTCAGTACACCCCTAACACTCCTGAAGTTACGTTTCTTAACGCTTTTAGTCCAATTTCGTTAACTTCGTTAAGTTTTCCAGTTAAATCATGTTAAATGACCAAAATACCCTCTTCATCTCCACTCTACCACCACCGGCCGACCACCACCCCCACCCACTTGCCGCCCTCTCTTTCGGCAGCCCCTCTCCGGTGGCCGACCACCACCTGCCACCACCGCATTACATTTCTTAACGAAAATCGATTATGAATGTTTGATTTTGTAAGTAATCTGATTTCATAAGCTACTCTGTTCCGTTACACAATCTTCGCACCAGAAATTCACTCAGGAATTTGATTGATTCTACAGATGCCAGACTACCTAGGAGAATCGTTGACGAAATATCATAACTCTGTTTTTGAAATTTCAAAATCGGAACTCCATGATCGATGCAATACTGTTGAATAACTCTCCAGAGGTTAAAAGTAGGGATGAGCTCTGTTTTTGCTAGTATTTCACCGGCATTGGGGCAGATTCGGTTGCCGAATCCAGCCATTTTTGAATTGAAGCCCGATCATATGTCTGACCGGTGAAAACAGTCACCAACTCCGTCATCAGTTCTAGAGAAATCGGGCATCGGAAATCCACCGGATTTAAACATCCGAGGGTATCCAAATTAGCATATTTCGAGGGTATATAAACATCTTAGGGTATCCAAATTACGATTCTCGAAAAACATAATTTGCGGTGGTGGCAGGTGGTCCAGAGAGGGGCTGCCGAAAGAGAGGGCGGCAGGTGGATGGGGGTGGTGGCAGTTGGTGGCCGGCCGGTGGTGGTGGTGGAATGGGATGAAGAGGGTATTTTGGTCATTTAACATGATTTAACTGAAAAACTTAATGAAGTTAACGAAATTGGACTAAAAACGTTAAGAAATGTAACTTCAAGGACTCAGAGTGCAAAAAGTGTACTGAACCTGTCAAATTATCAAATCTGAGGGACAAAAAGTGTAGTTTACTCTAAAAGTTAAAACCTAACCACTTGCCTTTTTTTCTTTAATTATGAAAACATTTTTTCCAAGTTGTGTTGGGTCCTCCAATGCTTCAAAACCCATTTGACTGAATGTTGTGTGAGGTCCTCTGTCCTCCACTGTTTCAAAACGCATGTTTTTTTCTTTTTTGAAAACGCATGTGACCTCACAAAAATCAATTTTTCTCCTCCTTAAAATCCTTAAAAAGAAATATAGTATTTCTTTTTATTAATTTAAAATGTATATTAGAGCAAGGGGTATACCCCCACTTCACGCCGTGGTCCTAGGTGAAAGGCACAATCACACCGTGATCCACCAAGCACACCGCTCCCTCAATTTTGTTTTCACGTCATGATGATGATACGTGGTTTTTTTCACGCGAGTTCAAAACCAATCTTACCGTTCAACGGATATTTTTTTGACCGTTGAAGGTAATTAATAAATAATAAATAAATAAATAATTATTAAGTTTTTCTTTACCTACTATAAATACCAATCTTGACACCATAATTTTTACACTCATTTCTATTCTTCTACAATTTATACTTTCTATTTTCCCAACCCACAACAAAACATGAGTAACGATCCGGATTTTTGGGCTCAATACACGGCAAAACAAAAAGGCGTTATGGTCTCGTGTTAGTGAAAAATTTGAAGCTTTCATGGGCATACCGCCAGGTTACCGAACTTTCGACCAATTGAGTTCATAATGGACTCATATATATGGAAAGCTCGTTGATAGCGTGTTTAGTGTATATAAAAATATATAACTATATCCCTGGTAATGACACCAAGAACTTGATGTCAAATGTGAGGAACATGATATATTCTTAATGCTTGATTTAGAGTTACACAAAAATCAGGTTTTAAATTTATAAATTAAAATGATAATTACTTCAACTAAACACACATAATAGGCAAGTGTACCTATCGCGGCGTAGTATAGTATGAGTAAGAACCTAGTATCGAACCATAGACACGGATCCCGTACTCAACCCTTGCTATTGTCTGACTAAGATAATAAGTTGGAAAATGGGTTTTGTTTAAAGGAAAGTAAAAATAATAAGAAATGTAATTATAAACATTACCTTGTTTAAGATGTCACTCTAGTTGTTATCCCTTGTTAATTAATGTTATATTTAGAGTAAGGTTGGTCATAGTTGCTAGTACTAACCGAAACAGTGGATACGGTCGGTCAACTGTTCCTTGATGAATCTCCGGACCCTGAACGGGGTTTCAAGTCCGCCGTTTATCTCGTGATTCATTATTCGGATTAGGATTATCCAATTACTGACGTACGTCATGTCTTTTAACTTCTTCCGGTAAGTCGGAATGCATGACTTCCTCCGAAGGTACTTTATGAACGCTCGGACCTAACAAATTATGTTTTTAAATATTTGTCTTTACTTATAATATTATTTTAAATAAATAAGACTTTCATTCTCAAGATCAAACCCCATGGCTCCCGCTAGAAGTCCTCTATAAGCCGACACGAGAAAGTAAAGAAATACCGACACAAACCGCCCAGTCTGGTTAGGGCTCAAACGGCTTGCTGAATACCTAAACTTTCAATCAACCCATAATATTAAATCTATACTAACCGGCCGTTGCTAGAACAAAGATTTGTATATAGACCGTACAAACTCGTATAAGCTTCCCAAACAAGAAGTCTTGCTTAAGTAACTCACAAGATTATTATTAGGTTGGTTTAAAGATCAATTATTCTTGTCTTTTTAAGATAACTCATAGTAAAGACTTTAAAAACATAACATACTAAAAAATACTTCATTAACTAATTAAAGTTCAACCAACTCGAGTAACACAAGAGAACTAGCCATAAATGACCATACAAGTGACTCCACTAACCCTTAGATAATGTGTGGAAGTATTCCAACACCAAGGGAGAGTGGGTATAGGTTGTCTCTTGTTTTACTCGAACTGGAAGAATCATTTCATATTACAAGACTTTAAAGAGAAAATAAACAAAGAAAAGCTAAACGGACCAAAACTAAGAGAGTTCCGGCTCTTAGCAGAGCATTAAGGCCTTCCCTACTCTTGATCTTGGACACCTAAAACACTAGAATGAGCTTGCTATTTATAGACTAAGATTTTGGCCGTGCATTGGATTGCACGGGCGTGCAAAGTACCATTTTCTTTCACGTGCGGAATCTGGCAACTTTAGGGTGTACGAGAGGGCATTTTAGGGTTTGCACGGCCGTGGAAGGTAATGCACGACCGTGCATTGCCCTAAAATTCTCCCCGTTGACTTCTTGATCTACATCTTTGACCTTCTGTGTCCGGTTTCATTCAATTGACTTTCGAATGCTGATTTCTCCTTGATTTTGAGTGATTTATTCATGTTTTTGCATATCCAAGTCAATTATCCTATTGGAACACAAATGGATGAATTAAGTATCAATTCTTATCATATTATCTCTAATTGTGATAAATTCGGGAATAATTATGCGTGCACAACAAGTATAATTTACGTCATATCAGTCGTAAAGTTCCATGGGATCTATCAAGAATGTTTGCGGGACCGAAGAAGCGGTAAGACTGAAACCGATGTTTAGGTGAGAGCAACCGGCCGGTTTCAAGACGATGTAGGAGGCGACGCACCAATAGTGTTTTGGGAACTATTTAGGAAATCACCAAAGTGGCAATCAGTAAACGTTGCCCCAACCCGAACCGGCTCATCAAAGAAACGAACATCAACCGGCATCTACGCTAAAAGTTAAAACCTAACCACTTGCCTTTTTTTCCTTTAGTTATCAAAACATTTTTTCCAAATTTTGTTGGGTCCTCTAATGCTTCAAAACCTGACTGAAGGTTGTGTGAGGTCCTCTGTCCTCCACTGTTTCAAAACGCATGTTTTTTTCTTTTTAGAAAACGCATGTAACCTCACAAAATTCAATTTTTATGCTCTTTAAAATCCTTAAAAAGAAATATAGTATTTCTTTTAATTAATTTAAAATGTAGATTAGAGCAAGGGGTATACCCCCACTTCACGCCATGGTCCTAGGTGAAAGGCACAATCACGCCGTGATCCACCAAGCACACCGCCCCCTCAATTTTTTTTCACAGCATGATGATGATACGTGGTTTTTTTCACGCGAGTTCAAAACCAATGTTACCGTTCAACGGGTCTTTTTTTGACCGTTGAAGGTAATTAATAAATAATAAATAATTAATAAGTTTTTCTTTACCCACTATAAATATCAATCTTTACACCATAATTTTTACACTCATTACTACTCTTCTACAATTTATACTTTCTATTTTCCCAACCCACAATAAAACATGAGTAACGATCCGAATTTTTGGGCTCAGTATGCGGCAAAACAAAAATGTATTATGGTCTCGTGTTAGTGAAAAATTTGAAGCTTTTATGGGCGTACCGCCGGGTTACCGAACTTTGGACCAATTGAGTTCAAAATGGACTCGTATAAACGGAAAGGTCGTAAAGTTTCACGGGATCTACCAAGAATGTTTGCGGGACCGAAGAAACGGTGAGACTGAAACCGATGTTTTGGTGAGAGCAACCGGCTGGTTTCAAGACGATGTAGGAGGCGACGATAGTGTTTTGGGAACTATTGAGGAAATCACCAAAGTGGCAATTAGTAAACATTGCCCCAACCCGAACCGGCTCGTCAAAGAAACGAACATCAACCGACATCTACGCTAGTCCGGGCGCGTCTGATGGAAGATCTTTCTACGATCTCAATGTAGATGCACCGGATGACGTGGAAGAAATACCCCGCCCGATCGAAAAGAAAAAAGCAAAAGCCCAAGCATCGGGCTCGGGATCGGGTTCGGTTACAAGTCACATTGAAATCGGCCAACAAATGGTCGAACAATTGATACTATTTAACAAGGCACAACAAGAGAGGATGGATTGGAAGAGAACAAAAGAGGAGATTGAAATTTTAGGCATCGATCTTGATTCACTCTCCGGCCCGCAACGATTTTTAATTAAAAAAAACAAAAGGAGATCAAGGAATGTCTTGGTATACCGTAGTTTTAATGTATTTTTTAGTAATTTGATTAATGTATTTTTGTTTTAGTAATTTGATTCATGTATTTTTATTTTAGTAGTTTGATTAATGTATTTTACTTTTTATTAATGAAATATTATGTTTTATTATTTAAATGAATATTAAAAAAAAAATATCTAATTATCACATAATCTAAATCAGTTGGGTATTTCCTTTGCAAAGTGATGGATGGTGTGATAATGGAGGGTGTGACGTGGCAACATGTGACGTGCACTTTTCCATCAATTGAGCCTCCATCACTTGAGCCCCCATCACTTGGGTATACCTTTTGCTCTTATATATTAAAAAAGTAGAGCACATCCCCTCCTACACCAGTTGTTATTATTATTATTATTATTATTATTATTTATTTTCATATTATATTTTCCGATCCTAACTCACCAAATAAAAGTTTATATTAAAAGGAATAATTATTATACTTTTATTTCTGTTGAATAACAACTTTACCGTTTGATTAGTTATCAATTTTTTTTTAATTTGTGATGGTAATTTTAATCAAAAGTAATAAGAGAAGTTGATTAATTACTACCTATATTAATAAGTTGTTGAAAAATCTAGTGAAAATGTGGATTTTCAGTAACTTTGGATACAAATAATTATATGTAATTACGATTAATATAATTATTATTTTATGTGTTTTTGTTTTTTTTGTGAGAGCTTCACAATGAAACAAACCATATCCAAAACGAGCTAAGATGAACGAGATATCAATACTTGAAGTTGAGTGGTTGGAATGAATATTGCTAAACTTGGATGACTGTAGTAGAAATTTGTTGTATTTTTTTATTAAATGCTAGCAAATATTTGTCATAAAACAATATGAGTGTTTTGTATTTTGACTCGTAAATCTATGTAATGAATCATTATGAAGTTTTGATTGTTGCTCATAATTTTATTTATTTTGGCATTAACATGTCATAACTCAAATGAGTGTTTTCTTTTGACTAATAAATATCTCATAATTGTGTTTAATAAAAGATTAAAAAATGGAGTTTTGGCATGAGTATAAATTGAGCATTTGATTCACTCTTTTTGAGAGAAAAAAATAGATGAAAAAAATACATAGAAAAGAAAGAGTCTAGCAACCTATTAGAGAATAGCTCTATCTAATTGTCCTTCCTCCATTTCATCAACTTCATGATCTTTTTTCACAAACTCAAGAACACCATTAAGCCGGTCATACCTCGTGCGTGTGAGCCATTCTTGGCAGTGCACATAATGTTTCGGTTGTTGTACCATAGGAGACAGACACACTCGTCTAAGAGGAAGCGCGAAATCTGTTTTAAAGGACTGTGTTAAACAGAATCCTCAACCAAAACATCAACGATTTAGTGTGCTCGTTGTTGCAGTCAATGAGCATAGTTGAAGACTCAACGTGGTGAAGACTCGAGTCAAGGATGCTAAAAGAATGTGCGGTTAAAGTCATCTTATGAAGACAACAATTCGAATCATTTATTTATATAAGTTTGTATTTAAAATTATTTTTCATTCGGTTTCGTATTGTTATTATGACTTTAATAAAAAGTGTCCCACTAATTCTATATAAGCGACTTTATGAACACTAGTTAGCGAGCGTCCTTTATGTACCATTTGTTTCAATCAAAAGAATAAAAGCTTGATTGTCCTGATGGCTTTACATGTTTTCCTATACACGACAGTCGAGGGTTTGAATCTTCCTTCTCCCTATTTTTTTTTCTTTTTTTTTTCTTTTTTGTTTCTCTTTTCTTCCCCTTTAAACTCTTTTTCCCCTTTTCTACTTCACATTCCACTGGTTCTGTCTCGCGCATCTTCTTCCTGCTTTTGCGACCTACACTCCCTATAAAGTTTGGCAGAAACTTGAGTGATATATTCACAAGGTACGAGTACGATAAATAGGGATACAAAGTTCAACAAACTAGCTAAGTACAAGCTAATAACTAGGAGAAGATAAATACAACTATTTAAATTACAAATATACAATAACTAGTTATTATCATTAATATTCCCCCGCAAGATGGACGATCTTAAGGTGAGTCTAATCTTGGAAATTAACTTTTGAAATCGGGGTTTAAGCAGTGGTTTTGTAAGAGCATCTGCCAATTGATCATCCCCGGCTATGTGTGTGACCCATAGGGCGCCTTCTTGGACTTTTTCCAGGACAAAATGAAAATACAAGGCTAAATGTTTCATTATAGAGTGAAAAATCGGGTTAGCCAAGTAATGAGTAGCACTTAGGTTATCACAATAAATTGTAGGTGTGATCTTTGACTTGAAACCCAACTCTATCAGTAATGATATTAGCCATTGAACTTTAGTGGTAGCTGAAGCAACGGCTCTAAATTCTGCTTCAGTTGATGATCGGGAAGATGTGGGTTGATGTTTAGAACTCCACGAAATAGGATTGTAACCCAAATAAACTATATAACATGTGGCACTACGCCATGTTTCTTTGTCACCTGCCTAATCGGCGTTTGTAAATGCATGTAAATGTAACGGTGACTGAGGATGTAGTAGTAAAACATGATGAAGTGATCCATGTAAGTAACGTAGTACACGTTTAAGTGCAGACCAATGTGTTGAAGAAGGTGCATGCATAAACTGTCACACCCCAATCGATGGCGGAATACGTCGGGGCGGACGTGTAGACAGTTCATAAGCACATGGTCATACTAAAGTTGCATATTTCATTAAACTCAAATTAATAACAATTGTTTCATCAAAACAAGGACAAACAGGAAACAAGGTACTTCAAACAAAGTTTAATTATTTAACTAGGTCTTGCAATTTCCTACGTGATGAATCTTGAACACAACTCTCAATCATTAGTACCTGAAACATGATGAAAACAGAGTCAACTAAAAAGTTGGTGAGCATACATATGTTTTAGCACAACAAGTGTTATCAAAAGTTTGGTGCACAATTCATATGATACATGGATTAATAAGGCAATTATGGAGAACCACTATAGTTTAAACTGGGGCGCACAATCAAACCTTGTGACTGATAGGCATAACACGCAGGTTATCCTTAAGTATTTTTGGCAACAATCACCCTAACCGGGTGGCTTGGTCAGACACAATAGATCTATCATTGTATACCGTCGCCTTGTACAGAGTTAATGATTGCACTTGCTCTATGCACAAAAAGTAAGTAAATGTTGTTTGCACAAATAGTGTTCAAGCATAAGGCACAAATTGCACACATGATCATAATGTTTGAATTATAATGATTGCAAATAGTTTGTATGTAATCATGTTTCACCCCAATATGTAAACTCACTTTGAATTTGTAGCTTGAATGCATAAGTATGTGTAGTTGCACAAGTTGTTTAGCTAACACGACGTTAACCTATGATTGGATTTATGTGTATCAATGACATGTTCAAAAGTTTATTGTATAAAGAAATGAGCTAGGTTGAATGTTTTGCAATTAAATGTGTTTAATTAATAATGAATTGAACATTTGCTTATATAATATAATAATTATTTGTTTACAAAATACGTGTCTAAATAATATTAAATTGATTATGCAAATAATTAGGTTAATAGCAAAAAAAAAATATTTCACTAAATTAAATAGTTACATTAACTCCTCATTAAAATAAATAGTGAGAAAATATAAGTTGCATAAAATGGTTAGGTAAGAAAATACCTCGTAAAGGATTTTATATAAATAATTATATACATTTTTTATTTGGAATTCATTAGTTTTTAATACGGTTAAATATTTATCTAAAATTGTTAGGTTAACCATTTGGTTCATAAAATATACTCGAGCCTTGGGTGGTTTACAAAATAATTTTTATAAGAAGAAATGGGATTAAAATCAGGTAAAAAAATGATTTAAAAACAAATGCAACCCGCGGGAATCGAACCCGGGTTGCCTCAGAGGAACCATAAGCGCGCGACCACTAGACCAGGTTGGTCTTAGTGTGATAAGTCGGCTCGTATAATTGATAACCCGCGTTCAAGAGGGGGCCGGGTTTCAGGATCAGATTACGTGCAAAAACAAGGTGCGGGGCAGGGATCGAACCCGCGACCTTGTCTGAGTGGGACTAAAGCTTTAACCGGTGAAACTGGTCGTATGCCTTGGTTTATATCCGACGCGAAATCATTATAACGCCCAACCCTCCATCCTTCTTCTTCCCCAACCGTAACCCCAAACCCTAGCCACCCAATCGATTGGATTTCACAACGATCGATCCTTAGTGTGACACCTGAGAATTTTTTTTATTTTAATTAATTTTCGGGACAAAAATTCTTTCAACTAAGGGATTATGTGACAATCCGGACTTTTCATGCTAACTCAGTTAGCAAATCCAGTCAAATCTTAACTATCCACTAACTCCAGGGACTAATTCTGTCATTTTTCAAACCCTAGCTACAAGGACTAATTGTGTAATTAGACAAAACTCAATTCTAGTTGACTTTGAAAGTCAAAATTCAAATAATCCTTATTCCTGTTGACTTTTGGAAGTCAAACCAGCTCATTCTTAACTTATCTCAAACCCTAAGGACTTATCCTGCTAATTTCAAAACCCTAACTCAGAGATATTAGGGACTAAGTATGTAATTAATCCATTTTCAATTTGGTTGACTTTAGAAATTCAAACCGGATGTTCTTAGCTCAAACCCGAATTCTAAACCCGAAATTCGTGTGAAATAGTAACTGATGTGCACATTGAAGTCATGAACGATCATTATTACAGTTTTAATTACCATCATTTTGTTCGAATTAATCCCATTATTGAGTATTAAAGTCCTAACCGTTGACATGATGAGTAAATACCATCTAATTTATCGAATTCGTTTACCAATTCACGAATTGACCGTCTACACACCTAAATCGAGTCCCACAGAGCTTGTTACACCATCTACTTTGGTCGGAGACGAAGCTGCAGTAGCCGAAGATCAAACCACGCAAGCCTCGATTGTGTTTTAGTCGATCTCCACCATCCCGACATCGTTTCAGGTAACCAAATAAACAATTTGCATCGTTTCCATACCTTGAGTGAAAGCCCTAACCTAATTGAGCCTTTCACTATCGAATTTGTCATGAACCCGAATCTAGGGTTCATCACATACAAGTTTAGTTGAACCCTCTCAATTCGATATTAATTAAAGAAATTGAACACATCATTAGACCCGCCTCAATGACTACATTGAAAGCCCCATCAAACCCAGGGCTTATGACATTGAATTGATGATGAACCGATTCTAGGGTTCATCATGTTCTTCGGTTTATTCGAACTCCGGTCTAAACTCAACCACAATCAGATTAAACTATACCAACAGTTTCGCATGGTTCTAATTAGTAAAAGCCCTATGAATCCAACGTCTTTCAATATCAAAATTGATCAAATCAATTCCTTGTTCATGAACTAGGGTTTCGAGATTTCAATCTGATAATTAATCGACCTAAACGCAGTGTTTTCACAATTAAACTCATTCATGGGTTCGTATACCACTGCTGAACCAAAGCCCTATGGTTCCTTGGACGATCGCGTCCAAATTCAGAGGTTTGGGGAGCGATTTTGGTTCGGGTTTGCGTTAAAAGGAAGAACACCATGGACTGGGATATTAAAAGCATTTGGATCTGGTTACCTTCGCGATTCCCTAGCGGGCAGGCGTGGTTAAGTCACTTGACTGTTACGCAGGAGACCCGGGTTCGAAACCGGTCTCCTGCAGTATTATTTTTGGGACTTTTTCTATTGTTTTCACATATTTAATTAAAAACGTTTTATTTTATTAGTGGTATATTAATACATTTTGAACTCGTAATCAACCCGTAGGCTCGATTTGAAATTATAACTCATATTTATGATATTTTCACTACAAAATAATATATATTTAAATTATTTTCAAACCACGACTACGTATTAAAAATAGTATATTTATATTATTTTCAACTCGTGACTCCAATTAAAAATATTATATATTTAGATATTATTTTCATCTCGTTTATGAACTTCGTCTAACGTTTCAAACTAATAAATAATATAATTATTTATATTATTTACCCACGTTTAATATCATCGAATAAAAATAATAGTTTTATTATTTTTGTCACACATTTAAAATAATCATGTTATTTCACTAAAAATAATATATTAGTTATATTATTTTCCTAGCTATTATTTTAATGGTACAAACGTACGGATATATTTAATTATTATTATATTCATAATTAAGAAATCTTTGACACGAAACGTATTTATCTTAATAAGTATCGTGGACAAGTTCGTCTACTTGTTGATCCTTAAAATGTTCTAGGACGTTCAAATCTTTCTGTGTCATCGTCACAAAACTCTCATTGTATCCCTGACTATCATGCTTATAATTGCATAACATACTTATGTAGTTCATAGGCAAACTCGTGTGTTTCTTACTTGCATCCTTGTATGGTGCTATCTACCGTACACAACTCAGGCGAGTTTTACGGTCCCTTTTTACTTGTTTTACTATTGGGGGAGAAACATGCTTATACATAAACATTATTTTACTTGGTTTCCTGTTGAGGAGAAACATGCATACTCACAAACATTATTTTACTTATTTTCCCATTAGGGAGAAACATGCATACACACAAATATCATTTTACTTGTTTCCCCATTGGGGAGAAACATGCATACGAACCGGCACCCGTTACTTGTCTCCCAGCCAGGGAGAGACATACACACGGACATGGATCACATAGTATTTCATTACCACTTATGTACCTAAGTGCAAACATAACATGCAAAGTCCTTACACACTCGGACCGTTAATATATGGAGTATAACGAGGAAATTTGAATAGTACTACTGGGTTTGACAAACTCCACCCGGGTTAGTCGCGCTAACTTGATTGGAGGTCTAACAGGTGTAAATTGTCCTAAACACTTGCCATTGTTGATGTTAGCAATGGCGGAAGGCACCCAAACACAAACAGTCAGCTTCGGTTGCGAACGCTTAGAGTAACATGTACATTGTATAGCTAGCAATAGGTGTGACTTACGTATGTGAATCGTGCAAACACTCAAAAAGTTTATTTACATACAAACCTGTGAACTCACCAACCTCGTGTTGACATTTTTTCTTACATGTTTCTCAGGTCGCTTTGGCACAGGTTGCACACTTAGGACATGCATCCTACTGTCACATCATTCATTTCAAACGTTTTAAACACTGTTACTTACTTATATAAATTGACGCTTGTTGCGTGTAATTACTTTTGATTTCATTCTAATGTTTACGCTTTCGCATTTACTCTGCACTTTTATGTTATGACATTTTAAGTCCCACGTAGTGTCGTTTGATGTAACTAATGACTGAGATCCTGGTTTGTCACTCGCCAAGCGGTAAAACTCCATTAGTGAAATTTGAGGGTGTGACAGATTGGTATCAGAGCCATTGGTTATAGAGAACTCGGATTGCATACTAGACTATAACCGCACACATGCATTAGTTACATGACACATACACTCATACATGATACACATGGTATCCATACATACATTGCATTGCAGTCATGTTGACATCATTCATATCACCCTCTACTGATGAGGAACACATCATTGGCATTGCATCATCATTCCCAGTGGCAACACTCGGGAATCACCAGAACATCATCCACTCCCGTCCGAGGGAAGCGAGACGGAGCCTTCGAAGGAGTCAGTTACATCACCATCACCTGTTGGGTATGGTGGGCTTTCTCAGGTCCATATTATGGACGGCACTCAGCACAAACTCATATCTCTTTGGGAGTTGGGATCGTCGGAGGCGAGTCCCTACTGTACCCGCCAGCAACAATACGCCGAATGAAGGCAGACCGTTGCATGCATTATTGCAGAATCCATTGAGACGTAGATGTCATCACTTTCCTGAGCCATGGGCTCGCGTCTTTGGTCGATATTCTGTTGAAGATAGATTGACCACAAGTTGAGAACACATTGCTCACTACATAATCAAACCCTCTCCTGACTCAGTTGGAAGGACGGCTACTTTGCCTCTTACAGTACCACGTAATCATGAATTAGTTTCATTTCTCGAAGTCGCATTTCATGTACATGTTTGTTCCATGTTCTCATCTACAATCCGCTGGATTGGACTCCTGTATTGTGATTCAACTCGAGTGAATACTCGGATCAAACCATTCTCGACTACTCATCCCGATATGAATTCTAGTTGATCAACTTATAGTTGATAACTAAGCCTCCCGATGACTTATCATATCTAACAACACTCTGTACTCGACAATAAAAATTTCAGTGACATTTTGACACGGGACAGGGAGAAACTAGGGTGAACATGCAAAGCAAATTATCATTACGGGTGCACACGTAATAATAATTTGAGGTGCATGTAAGACTTGGTGAAACCTAGTGTGTGGATAAATAGTCCTAATCTGTGATCTACAGACTTATGTTTCCCACTATCAGTAGAAATTTCTCGTAACACGCTCAACGACCAATGGGTATAGTTAAACCCGTTCAACAATTGATAGACGTGACTATCTGGTTGAAGGTGCTTACAGACATATTGAACTATCATTAACGAAATTCGTCATGTTATTTTCACTCATGTAAGATTCTTAGTGACCTTACGACTCTCACTCAGACTTGATCGATGGAACCACCTAGAGTGAAACTCTAGTAGAACCTTATGGTAAACCCACCGACTCCAACTATATAAACAAAATTTGAGGGATTATTTCTAAACTAACACGTTATTCCTTACGCTTTAACAATAGATTCCATTTGACCCTATTACTTCATCCTGTGACTAATCTTGAGTCTATTTTTATCTATACCCAGCATATCCAGCTATTTCAATAACATTAGAAAACAAGGATTTCATCTAAATGATCATCAGTTGAACGCAATTACTTAAACATACATCATATTCCTTGTACTCCTGATATCTATGTATCATTAAAATCTTTCCTACATGCGAACCTCTTCGCTTCTGTGTTGACCGATGCTTGCCTTATAAGCACGAGTCTCACTAGAAGTCTCATTATGACCTCACAAATTTTCTACTACTAAAGTCGTACTCCAACACTATTGGACATTTAGTACACTATAGAAGCAACCCAAAACCTTAAGAGACGTAAACTAGGTTCGACTAGTCATAAGCTTGACATTGACCTCACGCTAATTACACTCGGCAGCTTCGACATAATTACCGGTATAGATTGGTTATCTAAGAACCAAGCCGAAGTCATCTATCGTGAGACGATTGTTCGCCTTCCTCTCCTGAGTGGAGAAAATCTCTCTGCCCTAAGGCAAAAGGAGTGGTGCAGCCATAGGTATCATACCCTTCATGAGAGCACAGAAGTGCTGACGTAAAGGCCATACTGCTATTTTGGCTCTCGTCGCCGAGCAGCCATCCGAGGAGGAGAAGATTGACGACATCCTGATCGTTTGTGAATACCCATAGGTATTTCCCAAAGACCTTCCTGGTCATCCACCTCATCGACAAGTCGAATTTCAAATCAATCTAGCACCCGGAGCAGCACCCATTGCTCGAGCATCGGATAGACTTGCACCCAGTGAGCCACCAGAACTATCCACATGACTGCAAGAGTTGTTGGATAAAGGCTTCATCAGATCTAACCCATCGCCATGGAAAGCTCCAGTCCTATTCGTCAAGAAGAAAGACGAGACCTTCTGCATGTGCATTGATTATCGTGAGCTGAGCAAAGTAACTACCAAGAATCGTTATCCACTACCCCGCATTGATGATCTGTTTGATCAACTCCAAGGATCAAGTTCTATTCCAAGATAGACCTTAGATCCGATTACCACTAGTTGAGAGTTCGAGGCGAAGACATCTCTATGACTACTTGCAGAACTAGGTACGGCCATTACGAGTTTATGGGCATGCCATTCGGACTAGGCAACGCACCCGCAGTATTCATGAATCTCATGAACCGTGTGTGTAAACCGTACCTTGACCAGTTCGTCATCATTTTCATTGATGACATCCTCATCTATTCCAAGAATAGGGATGAACATGAGGAACATCTTCGTTTGATTCTAGAATTGTTAAAGCAAGAGCAATTGTATGTTAAATTCTCTAAGTGCGAATTCTGAACGACTATGATTGTGCTATCAAGTATCATCGAGCAAGGCTAACATAGTAACCGATTCCCTATGCCGGAAAGAAACTAGACCCAGACGAGTTCGAGCATTTCAACTCACTATCCATCCTAGACTACCCGATCAGATCCGTAGTACTCAACTTGAAAACCTAAAAGAGGAAAACCTACCGTTGGAATCCAAGCATGGTATGGAAGAACAACTTGAGGTTAAAACATATGGCATTTGCTATTGTGTTGAGCGAATATGGGTTCCAAAGCACGGGAACTTAAGAGAACTTGTGATGGATGAATCTCTTAAATCTAGTTATTCTATTCATCCTGGTTCCAGTAAGATGTATCATGACCTAAAGGTTCTTTATTGGTGGCCGAACATAAAGGCTAATATAGCCACCTATGTGAGCAAGTGCCTGACTTGCGCGAAGGTCAAAGTTGAATATCAAAAGCCTTCTGGTCTTCTCCAACAACCAGAGATTCCCATGTGGAAATGGGAGCAGATATCCATGGACTTTATCACAAAATTGCCACGAACTCCTACCCGATGTGATACCATTTGGGTAATCGTTGATCATTTAACAAAGTCTGCTTACTTCTTAGCAATCAAGGAAACCGAAAAAGTGGATAAGCTTACTCGTATTTACTTGAAAGAAGTAGTCTCTCGGCACGGGGTGCCAATCTCTAGCATTTAGGATCGTGATGCACGATTCACCTCTCATTTCTGGCAATCGTTACATAAAGCTTTAGGCACGCGTCTAGATATGAGCACAACATACCATCCTCAAACTGATGGCCAGACAGAACGTACTATTCAAACCCCGGAGGATATGCTACAAGCTTGTGTGATTGATTTCGGTAACACCTGGTAGTTCTCCTACAAAAACAACTATCACACTAGTATCAAGGCAGCTCCATCTGAAGTATTATATGGACGGAAATGCCATTCTCTTATTTGTTGGGCTGAGGCAAGCTAAATCCTTATTATGTTGGACCATTCAAGATAGTGAAGAGAATTGGTCCAGTAGCGTATCAACTGGACCTACCTAAAGGACTTAGTGGTGTACACAATGTCTTTCACGTCTCAAACTTGAAGAAATGTCTAGCAGACGAGTCACTCACGGTTCCCTTGAGGAACTACACATCGATGAACAATAGCGTTTCATCGAAGAACCCGTGGAAATTATGGATAAGGAAGTCAAAACGTTAAAACGCAGTAAAAATCCCTATTGTTAGAGTCCGTTGGAACTCGAAGCGCGGAGCGGAATTCACGTGGGAGCGTGAGGATCAGATGATGCGCAAATATCCTAATCTATTCAAGCACCCCGCATCAAACTCATAAGGTACCATTCTGATTTTCGGGAAGAAAATTTTTTTTAACTAGGGGATGATGTGACACCTGAGAATTTTCTTTTATTTTATTTAATTTTCGGGACGAAAATTCTTTCAACTACTTTCAACTAAGGGATTATGTGACAATCCAGACTTTTCATGCTAACTCAGTTAGCAAATCCAGTCAAATCTTAACTATCCACTAACTCCAGGGACTAATTCTGTCATTTTTCAAACCCTAACTACAAGGACTAATTGTGTAATTAGACAAAACTCAATTCTAGTTGACTTTAAAAGTCAAAATTCAAATAATACTTATTCCTGTTGACTTTTGGAAGTCAAACCAGCTCATTCTTAACTTATCTCAAACCCTAAGGACTTATTCTGCTAATTTCAAAACCCTAACTCAGAGATATTAGGGACTAAGTATGTAATTAATCCATTTTCAATTTGGTTGACTTTAGAAATTCAAACCGGATGTTCTTAGTTCAAACCCGAATTCTAAACCCGAAATTCGTGTGAAATAGTAACTGATGTGCACATTGAAGTCATGAACGATCATTATTACAGTTTTAATTACCATCATTGTGTCGAATTAATCCCATTATTGAGTATTAAAGTCCTAACCGTTGACATGATGAGTAAATACCATCTAATTCATCGAATTAGTTTACCAATTCACGAATTGATCGTCTACACACCTAAATCGAGTCCCACAGAGCTTGTTACACCATCTACTTTGGTCGGAGACGAAGTTGCAGTAGCCGAAGATCAAACCATGCGATCCTCAACTGTGTTTTAGTTGATCTCCACCATCCCGACATCGTTTCAGGTAACCAAATACACTATTAGCATCGTTTCCATACCTTGAGTGAAAGCCCTAACCTAATTGAGGCTTTCACTATCGAATTTGTCATGAACCCGAATCTAGGGTTCATCACAGACAAGTTTAGTCGAACCCTTTTAATTCGATATCAATTAAAGAAATTGAACACATCATTAGACCCGCCTCAATGTCTACATTGAAAGCCCCATCAAACCCAGGGCTTATGACATTGAATTGATGATGAACCGATTCTAGGGTTCATCATGTTCTTCGGTTTATTCGAACACCGGTCTAAACTCAACCATAATCAGATTAAACTATACCAACAGTTTCGCATGGTTCTAATTAGTAAAAGCCCTATGAATCCAACGTCTTTCAATATCAAAATCGATCAAATCAATTCCTTGTTCATAAACTAGGGTTTCGAGATTTCAATCTGATAATTAATTGACCTAAACGCAGTGTTTTCACAATTAAACTCATTCATGGGTTTGTATACCACTCATGAACCAAAGCCCTATGGTTCCTTGGACGATCGCGTCCGAATTCAGAGGTTTGGGGAGCTATTTTGGTTCGGGTTTGCGTTAAAAGGAAGAACACCATGGACTGGGATGTTAAAAGCATTTGGATCTGGTTACCTTCGCGATTCCCTAGCGGGCAGGCGTGGTTAAGTCACTTGGCTGTTACGCAGGAGACCCGGGTTCAAAACCGGTCTCCTGCAGTATTATTTTTGGGACTTTTTCTATTGTTTTCACATATTTAATTAAAAACCTTTTATTATATTAGTGGTATATTAATACATTTTGAACCCGTAATCAACCCGTAGGCTCGGTTTGAAATTATAACTCATATTTATGATATTTTCACTACAAAATAATATATATTTAAATTATTTTCAAACCATGACTACGTATTAAAAATAGTATATTTATATTATTTTTAACCCGTGACTCCAATTAAAAGTATTATATATTTAGATATTATTTTCATCTCGTTAGTAAACTTCGTCTAACGTTTCAAACTAATAAATAATATAATTATTTATATTATTTACCCACGTTTAATATCCTCGAATAAAAATAATAGTTTTATTATTTTTGTCACACATTTTAAATAATCATGTTATTTCACTAAAAATAATATATTAGTTATATTATTTTCCTACCCATTATTTTAATGGTACAAACGCACGGATATATTTAATTATTATTATTATATTCGTAATTAAGAAACCTTTGACACGAAACGTATTTATCTTAATAAGTATATTAAGAAACCCTTATTCCCATGGACAAGTTCGTCTACTCGTTGATCCTTAAAATGTTCTAGGACGTTCAAATCCTTACGTGTCATCGTCACAAAAATCTCTTTGTATCCCTGATTATCATGCTTATAATTGCAGGACATACTTATGTAGTTCAGAGACAAACTCGTGTGTTTCCTACTTGCATCCTTGTACGATGCTATCTACTCGTACACAACTCAGGTGAGTTTTACGGCCTCTTTTTACTTGTTTTACTATTGGGGGTGAAACATGCTTATAAATAAACATTATTTTTCTTGTTTTCCTGTTGAGGAGAAACATGCATACTCACAAACATTATTTTACTTCTTTTCCCATTGGGGAGAAACATGCATACACACAAATATCATTTTACTTGTTTCCCCGTTGGGGAGAAACATGAATACGAACCGGCACCCGTTACTTGTCTCCCAGCCAGGGAGAGACATACACACGGACATGAATCACATAGTATTTCATTACCACTTGTGAACCTAAGTGCAAACATAACATGCAAAGTACTCACACACTCGAACCGTTAATATGGAGTATAGCGAGGAAATTTAAGTAGTACTACTGGGTTTGACAAACCTCACCCGGGTTAGTTACGCTAACTTGATTGGAGGTCTAACGGGTGTAAATTGTCCTAAACACTTGCCATTGTTGATGTTAGCAATGGCGGAAGGCACCCAAACACAAACAGTCAGCTTCGGTTACGAACGCTTAGAGTAACTTGTACATTGTCTAGCTAGCAATAGGTGTGACTTACGTATGTGGATCCTGCAAACACTCAATCAGTTTATTTACATATAAACCTATGAACTCACCAACCTCGTGTTGACACTTTTTCTTACATGTTTCTCAGGTCGCTTTGGCACAGGTTGCACACTTAGGACATGCATGGAATCCTACTGTCACATCATTCATTTCAAACGTTTTAAACATTGTTACTTATTTATATAAATTGACGCTTGTTGCGTGTAATTACTTTTGATTTCATTCTAATGTTTACGCTTCCGCATTTACACTGCACTTTTAAGTTATGACATTTTAAGTGCCATGTAGTGTCGTTTGATGTAACTAATGACTGAGATCCTAGTTTGTCACTCGCCAAACGGTAAAACTCCATTAGTGGAATTTGAGGTGTGACACCTAGATCATAGGGCATTTGATCAGTGGGCTGAGACGAAACTAAAGACACCAAGATTACCTCGAATGGTTGTGTGTGGACGGCGAACAGTTGGGATGACCGAATCGGGATTTCTCGAGTTCGGCAGGGCTCTAGAGGTGGATTGCGAGGCTATCAAGTGTTTAGAAAGTTTATGGCAAGTGTTAAGAACGTGTGGGTTCGATTTTATAGTCCAATTCCACGTTTAATGCTTGAATTGAAGTCGTGTTTAATGGATGACGGTTACGAGTCGTTCGGACTCAAATTCAATGATTCCTGAAGTAATTGGCTCGTTATAAGTGATCCTAACAGTCGCATGATTGATTATACCCGTTTAAATGAAGTTAAACACAAGAATTTGTTGAATTGGAATCGGATTTGTGAAGAAATCGATCTTGTTGACTTTTCTGAGTCAAACCTGGCGATTTTGAGGGTTCAAATCCAAATAGGTTCAAATTGAGGGGTCCAATGCGTTCAAAAGGGTTCACAGGTTCAAGGAGGTTTAAACTAAATTTATTTTCTTTAAACCTTTTGTTTTTATAATTAAATTTATAAATTTATTAAAACTATAAGTTTGAGATTGTTTATATAATCATCAAACATATAAATTTTAAAAGATATACTAACTAATTGTTTATATGGTTTATTAATAGCATTTACATATATTGTCATAAAAGTTGTATATGTATATTCATTTGAAAAATGAATAAATAACTCATATATATATATATATATATATATATATATATATATGTTTATTAAGGAGTGGAACTTTAAACACATAGTTTAGGTGATTAATAATGTGTTGCCATGTATTTACATCTAATTATGTTTATGCATCATGATGTAATTTAAATCTTAAATTAAATGAAATAAATAAATATATATAGATATATTTAATCTTAATATTGTTGAAATATGAATGCACTATTTGTAATTAGTGTAACACCATGAAATGACATTGGGGTTATATTATTGCACCATTCAAAGTATGAGAAAAACCCAAGATGTTACAGTATCCCCTAGTTGAGGGAATTTCGTACCGAAATTCAACTAGTTGAAGCTACTGAATCAGGAAAGAGGTGTGGGTATTTGAGCTTCATCTGATCCTCACGTTCCCAAGTGAACTCTGGGCCACGTTTTGATTCCCAACGAACTTTAACAATAGGGATACAACTTCGCTTGAGTTGTTTAATCTCACAATCCATAATCTCCACGGGTTTCTCAACAAAGTGCAAAGTGTCATCAATGTGCACATCGTCAAGTGGAATGTGAATATTCTCGTCAGCTAGGCATTTCTTTATGTTGGATACGTAAAATGTTGGATGCACATTGCTGAGTTCTTGAGGTAACTTGAGTTTGTAAGCCACTTTTCCAATCCTTTCAAGGATTTTGAATGGACCCACATAGCGAGGTGATAGTTTGCCCTTCTTCCCGAAGCAAACCACGCCCTTCCAAGGAGACACCTTCAAAAGTACAAGGTCCCCGACTTGAAATTCTTAGGGTTTTCGTCGTTTGTCGGCATAGCTCTTTTGTCGACTCTTCCCTACTCGAATGTTGTCACAAATTTGAATGCTCTTGTCGGATGTCTCTTGTATTAACTCGGGACCGGTGATTTATGCATCACCAATCTCGTTCCAACAAATAGGTGAACGACATTTGCGACCATAAAGGGCTTCAAAAGGAGCCATGTTGATGCTTGTATGGTAGTTGTTGTTGTACGAGAATTCAATCAAGGCTAGATGAGAATACCAACCGCCACCAAAGTCAATGACACATGTTCTAAGCATATCTTCAAGGGTTTAGATTGTTCGTTTGGTTTGACCATCAGTTTGAGGATGGTAAGCCGTACTTAAATCCAGTCGTGTGCCAAGGGCAGTTTGGAGGGATTGTCAGAATCGGGAGGTGAATCGGACATCTCGATCAGAAATTATATTCAAAGGAACACTGTGATGACTCACAATTTCGTCAATGTAGATTCGAGCTAATTTCTCAACTCGATAGTTATCATGGATCAGCAAGAAGTGAGCTGATTTGGTAAGACGTCAATGATTACCCATATACTGTCATGGACACTGGAGGTGCGAGGGAGTTTAGTGATGAAATCCATGGCTAGATTCTCCCATTTCCATAAGGGGATTTCTGGTTGTTCAGGTAGTCCGGAAGAACGTTGATGTTCATCTTTGACCTTTGAGCAAGTAAGACACCTTGCTACATACATGGCAATATCCTTCTTCATACCGGGCCACCAATATTGCAGGTGGAGGTCTTTGTTCATTTTATCCGCACAGGGATGTATGGAATAACGAGTTTTATGTGCCTCGTTCATAAGGAATGTGCATTCTAGAAGTAGAGTAAGCCATTGGGTTTGGATTCTAATTGCAGTTCAGCTCTGCATGACATCTCATCGTACATGTTACCCTCGGTAACCGAGACATGTTGAGCTTCAAGAATGCGGATTTAAATGTCGGTTTGAATCTTGACACTATGAAGCATAATGTGCTATTTACGACTTAAGGCATCGGCTACGACATTCGCTTTACCGGGGTGGTAACGAATCTCGCAATCATAGTCGTTAAGAAGTTTAACACAACGTCGTTGTCTCATGTTGAGTTCCTTTTGATTGAAGATATGTTGGAGACTTTTGTAGTCGGTGAACACCACACATTTTGAGCCATAAAGGTAGTGCCTCCAAATCTTCAATCGAAGACGACCGCACCCAATTCAAGGTTGTGCGTCGTATAATTATTTTTGTGGATCTTAAGCTGTCTTGACGCATAAGCGATCACTTTGCCTCGTTGCATAAGAACATAACCAAGACCTTGGTTTGATGCATCACAGTAGACAACGAGATCATCATTTCCATCAGGAATGGTTAGAATAGGGGCATTGCACAACTTTTGTTTGAGAGTTTGAAATGCTTCTTCTTACTTTGGTCCCCACTCCTAAGGTTTACCCTTATGTGTCAACGCAGTGAGAGGAACAGGAATCTTGGAGAAGTTGGAGATGAATCGACGATAATAACCCGCTAAACCATGGAATGAACGAACCTTGGTAGGGGTTTTAGGTGCACTCCAATTCTTTACAGCTTCGATCTTAGCAGGATCCACATGAATTCCCTTTTCGTTAATAATGTGACCCAAGAATTGAACTTCATTCAACCAAAATTCACATTTAGAGAATTTGGCGTAGAGTTGGTCTTTCTTCAATAGGTCTAGAATCAACCTAAGGTGTTGCTCATGATTTGTTTTAGTCTTAGAGTAGATCAGAATGTCATCAATGAAGATGATTACGAATTTATCTAAGTATGGCTTACACACACGGTTCATGAGGTCCATGAAAACCGCAGGTGCATTGGTTAGCCCAAAAGGCATAACCATAAATTTGTAATGACCGTACCTTGTACGAAAGGTAGTCTTTGGGATATCTTCATCATGCATATGAAGTTGGTGATAACCGGACCTAAGATCAATCTTTGAGAAACAGCTTGAACCTTGAAGTTGGTCAAAGGGATCGTTAATCCTCGGTAATGGGTATCGATTCTTGATGGTAAGTTTGTTGAGTTCACGATAGTCAATGCACATACGGAATGAACCGTCTTTCTTTTTGACGAATAAGACAGGTGCACCCCAGGGTGAATGACTTGGACGGATGAAACCTTTATCAGCAAGTTCTTGGAGATGGCTTGCAAGTTCTTGCATCTTCGAAGGTGCGAGTCTATATGAATCTTTGGCTACGGGATTTGCTCCAGGTACAAGATCGAAGCGAAACTCCACTTGTCGTATAGGAGGCAGACCGGATAGATCTTCAGGGAATACCTTAGGAAAGTCTAGAATGATTGGAATGTCTTGAATCTCCTTCCCTTTGTCCTTCTTTTCCACAATGTGTGCCAGGAAGGCTACTTACTTCTTTCGCAAGTACTTTTAGGCCATGGTGCAAGACATGAGTTTGAGTCCACTACTAGGCTTCTCACCGAATATTTGCAATGTGTCGCCCGACGGAAGCGGGATTCGAATGCATTTCTCAAAACAAATGACTTCGGCATGGTGGTTGGATAACCAATCCATACCAATGATGATATCGAAGCTTCCCAATTGCATTGGTATGAGGTTAACAGGGAAGGTGTGTTCATTAAGCTCAAGAGAACAATCACGAACAATATAGTCAATTGTGATGGGATTTCCATCCGCTACTTCAACGGTAAAAGTTTTCTCTAACTTAGTCCGTGTTTTTGCAAGTAATGGTTCAAATTTGTGTGACACGAAACTTCTATCGGCACCGGTATCAAATAAAAAAGAAGCATATTTGTTTGTGACGAGGAACGTACCATTAACAACATCGTTGTTGGCTTAGGCTTGATTGGCGTTTATGTTGAAAGCACGCCCGCGGGCACCACCCTGATTTGCATTAACCAATCTTGGGAAACGATCTCGGAAATGGTTTGGGTCACCACATTCGTAGCAAGCGCGCCCATTAGCAATAGTCGGTACAGCTCGGTTGGCAGCTGGTGGATTGACTCGGTTTGCTGGATTGGCTTTGGCAACGGGAGCCCCAGCTCGGCAAGTATTAGCCACATGTCCATATTTCCCACAACTTGTACATAGACGGCACCGTACAGTCGGGTAGTGATGATACTTGCAGGTATTACATTGGGGATTGACACCTACATATGGCCTTTTGTCTGGATTTTGAACCACATAAGCAACTTGGGTTATGGGTGCAGCAGGGGTGACAACAGCAAAGTTCTTAGCCTTGCGCTTCCTATTATGGAAAGAAGGTTCGGGCTTGTCCACTTTGGCTGTTTCAGATGGGGTTGACCGGTCACTGATCTTCTTCGCACCCTTTCTTGTCAACGTACCTGCCTTCACGTGGTTGCCAGTTAACGTGGCGGCTAGGCGTATAGCGTCCTCAAGAGTGGCGGGGTTTCTTCCCAACACTGTGTCTTGGATAATCATAGGTAGTCCCCCTATGTACTTCTCAATACCCCAAGACAGATGTGTGACCATGTGTGGTACCAGGAGACTCAACTCATGGAAACGAGTCGTGTAGACCAAGTTTTCACCACTGTTTTTGGGTAAGATCCCAAAACTCATCTTCCAGTTTCTTCATTTCATTCCGAGGATAGAACTCCTCAGTTATCAGCCTCTTCACCTCATCCCATGGCAAGGCCATTGCTACATCAACACCTCGGTTCCTTTTCTCACCGTTCCACCAAGTGAGCGTTTTTGGAAGACGCTCGTAGCATAGTGGACTCGGAGATTGTCAGGGCAGTCATTGTTGAGAAAAGTGTTTTCAATGCCTTCAAACCATTGAAGGAGGCCTGTAGCTCCTTCGGTGCAATAAAACTTGACAGGGTTGCACGAATTAAAGTGTTTGAAGGTGCATTGGGGCGGGTTGGCACCACCACCACCACCATTAGCATTACCATTGGCAGCATTGTTGTTGTTGTTTGCTTGTGTGAGCTGATTCACAAACTTGGTAAGGAGTGCAACAAGGTCGTTGTTGTTGGTGGTGTTGTCACGACGAGGATGCATGCTATAGAAGAAACAATACAAAGATAAGAATAATTATATTTGGATTGTACTTTGTGAGTACCATGACTTATCAAGGTTATTTAAATTCATATAGTTCTCGGGAAGACATGCTTTAGCCTATAAGTGAACACTCATTACAGGAATTCCCAGGAAAGCATACGGGTCCTTCAGTTGATTAGGATTTATACAAAATGTTTTTCTAGACAGAAAGCCCAGAATACAGTTGTCACCCTTCCAGATTGCACATGTTCCCTACTAATTATTAGAATTTAAAGCCTTGATGAGGTTTATGGACTTTGATGATGACATAGGTAGGGGTAAGAAGGATAAGAGTCTTAGGATAGAAGCACTAGTAAGTAATCCAACAAGTAAGTCATCACATAACATGCAATGTAGTATAAAATGGGTATCTTATGGTTATAGTCTAGGTTATGGATTTCTAATAACCTAATTCCCTATAACCATGGCTCTGATACCAATCTGTCACACCCCAACCGACGGCGGAATACGTCGGGGCGGACGTGTAGACTGTTCATAAGCACATGGTCATACTAAAGTTGCATATTTCATTAAACTCAAATTCATAACAATTGTTTCATCAAAACAAGGACAAACAGGAAACAAGGTACTTCAAACAAAGTTTAATTATTTAACTAGGTCTTGCAATTTCCTAAGTGATGAATCTTGAACACAACTCTCAATTATTAGTACCTGAAACATGATGAAAACAGAGTCAACTAAAAAGTTGGTGAGCATACATAGGTTTTAGCACAACAAGTGTTATCAAAAGTTTTGTGTACAATTCATATGATACATGGATTAATGAGACAATTATGGAGAACCACTATAGTTTAAACTAGGGCGCACAATCACACCTTGTGACTGATAGGCATAACACGCAGGTTATCCTTAAGTGTTTTCGGCAACAATCACCCTAACCGGGTGGGTTGGTCAGACACAATAGATCTATCATTGTATACCATCACCTTGTACAGAGTTAATGATTGCACTTGCACTATGCACAAAAAGTATGTAAATGTTGTTTGCACTAATAGTGTTCAATCATAAGGCACAAATTGCACACATGATCATATTGTTTGAATTGTAATGATTGCAAATAGTTTGTATGTAATCATGTTTCACCCCAAAGAATGTAAAAGTGAAAAAGAGGCTATGTAAACTCACTTTGGATTTGTAGCTTGAATGCACAAGTACGGGTAGTTGCACAAGTTGTTTAGCTAACACGACGTTAACCTATGATTGGATTTATGTGTATCAATGACATATTCAAAAGTTTATTGTATAAAGAAATGAGCTAGGTTGAATGTTGTACAATTAAATGCGTTTAATTAATAATGAATTGAACATTTGCTTTTATATAATATAATAATTAGTTTGTTTACAAAATACGTGTCTAAATAATATTAAATTGATTATGCAAATAATTAGGTTAATAGTAAAAAAAATATTTCACTAAATTAAATAGTTACATTAACTCCTTATTAAAATAAATAGTGAGAAAATATAAGTTGCATAAAATGGTTGGGTAAGAAAATACCTCGTAGAGGATTTTATATAAATAATTATATACATTTTTTTATTTGAAATTTATTAGTTTTTAATACGGTTAAATAATTATCCAAAATTGTTAGGTTAACCATTTGGTTCATAAAATATACTCAAGCCTTGGGTGGTTTACAAAATAATTTTTATAAGAAGAAATGGGACTAAAATCAGGTAAAAAAAATGATTTAAAAACAAATGCAACCCACGGGACTCGAACCCGGGTTGCCTTAGAGGAACCACAAGCGCGTGACCACTAGACCAGGTTGGTCTTAGTGTCATAATTCGGCCCGTATAATTGATAACCCGCGTTCAAGAGGGGGACGGGTTTCAGGATCAGATTACGTGCAAAAACAAGGTGCGGGGCAAGGATCGAACCCGCGACCTTGTCTGAGTGGGACTAAAGCTTTAACCGGTGAACTTGGGAGCATGCCTTGGTTTATATCCGATGCGAAATCATTATAACACCCAACCGTCCACCCTTCTTCTTCCCCAAACCGTAACCCTAAACCCTAGCCACCCAATCGATTGGATTTCACAACGGTCGATCCCTAGATCATAGGGCATTTGATCAGTGGGATGAGACGAAACTAAAGACACCAAGATTACCTAGAATGGTTGTGTGTGGAGGGTGAACAACTGGGACGTCCGAATCAAGATTTCTCGAGTTCGACAGGGCTCTAGAGGTGGATTGTGAGGCTATCAAGTGTTTAGAAAGTTTATGGCCAGTGTTAAGAAGGTGTGGGTTCGATTTTATAGTCCAATTACACGTTTAATGCTCGAATTGAAGTCGGGTTTAATTGATGACGGTTACGAGTCGTTCGGACTCAAATTCAATGATTCCTGAAGTAATTGGCTCGTTATAAGTGATCCTAACAGTCGCATGATTGATTATACTCGTTTAAACGAAGTTAAACACACGAATTTGTGGAATTGGAATCGGATTTGTGAAGAAATCGATCTTGTTGACTTTTCTGAGTCAAACCTAGCGATTTTGAGGGTTCAAATCCAAATGGGTTCAAATTTAGGGGTCCAATGCATTCAAAAGGGTTCAATGATTCAAGGAGGTTCAAACTAAATTTATTTTCTTTAAACCTTTTGTTTTTATAATTAAATTTATAAATTTATTAAAACTATAAGTTTGAGATTGTTTATATAATCATCAAACATATAAATTTTAAAAGATATACTAACTAATTATTTATATGGTTTATTAATATCATTTACATATATTGTCATAAAAGTTGTATATGTATATTCATTTGAAAAATGAATAAATAACTCATATATATATATATATATATATATATATATATATATATATATATATATATATATATATATACTTATATGTTTATTAAGGAGTAGAACTTTAAACACATAGTTTAGGTGATTAATAATGTGTTGCCATGTATTTACATCTAATTATGTTTATGCATCATGATGTAATTTAAATCTCAAATTAAATGAAATAAATATATGTATATGTAGATATATTTAATCTTAATGTTGTTGAAATATGAATGCACCATTTGTAATTAGTGTAACACCATGAAATGACATTGGAGTTATATTATTTCACCATTCAAAGTATGAGAAAAACCCTAGATGTTACATAAACTGTGAGAGCTTATTTACTACAAATGCCACATCAGGTGTGGTAATGGATAGGTACTGTAAAGCACCGACTACAGCTCGATATTCAGTAGGGGCGACAGTGGGGTACCACCCGATGATGCCAACATATCTGAACCCGTGAGTGGCGTGGATACAGGCGTGCAATCATGCATATTGGTTCGGGAAAGGATGCCTCGGTGGTATTTAGATCACGGTTGCAGAAGTCGCTAGGCGCTGCCAGGTTGGTCGACGGGGGAGTTGCGAGTACTCGGGGAGTACTCGGACATGGTAAATTACAAAGAAATTAACTTTCCAGAATATATATATGTGTGTGTGTGTGTCTGTGTGTCAAATATCATAAGTTTATTTATATTTATAATAAAATATGTGAATATCAACATAAATAAAAATGATACATGTTCAAATACTAAAGTATTTCCAAAATTGATGTTTATTCTTTAACATTATAGACATAGTAATCATTTAATTCTCGTTTTCCAATGTATCTCCGTAAAAACAGTGAAAATCCAACAAGAATCGGTGAAAATCAGCGAAAATCCGACTTGACCGAGTTGGAACGAGTTGACCTGAGTTGGACCAGTTGGACCAGTTGGACTGATTCAAAGTAATGTTTACTGAGTTGAAGAAAATCGCCTCAGCACCCTACCGAGTACTCGGCCGCCTAGACCGAGTTTCACAACAATGATTTAGATTGAGATAAAAGAAGACCTTTAGGATGAGGGAATACTTCAACTCCAAGAAAATATGAAAGAGACTCGAGATCATTGAGTGAGAATTTGGTAGCAAGAGTGGTAATGAAGGATGATAAGGTAGATGTAGAAGGAACTGTAACAATAATATCGTCTACATAGACAAGGATGAATATATGGGAGGAGCCTGTGATATTAATGAACAGTGAGGGATTAGAAATGGTGGGTTTGAACTTGTGTTAGAGAAGATAAGTTTTGAGCTCGGTATACGAAGCTCAAGAGGCTTGACGGAGACCATAAATGGCTTTGTTGAGTTTGCAAACATAAGATGGATTAGATGAATCAATAAAACCATTGGGTTGTGCCATGTAGACATCTTCATGGAGAGTGCCTTGTAATAAGGTATTGTTGATGTCGAGTTGGCGGAGAGATCAATGGTGACAGATGGCTAAGGAAAGGATAAGACGAAGGGTGGTAGGTTTTACAACTGGACTAAAGGTCTCAGTGTAATCAATTCCAGGTCATTGAGTGAATTCTTTAGCCACAAAGCGGGCCTTTAAACGTTCAACGGTTCCATCCGGATTGTAGTTAATTCGATAAACCCATTTGCTACCAACAACATTTTTAGTGGAAGATGGTGGAACAAGAGTGAAGGTACAATTATGGTGAAGAGCATCAAATTCTTCTCTCATTGCCTTGTGCCAAAGATGTAACATTCGGAATTTCATATTGTCGAGAGCGTGTTTTTAGCTTTAGAGGATGGTAGGTCTTGATAGGTCGGGTGGTGAGTTGAGAAGGGGCAAGTGGGCCTGGGGTGGAGAGCCTCTAACTCCCCCTTACAACAGCCTTTCTTCTTCATTCCACCATCTTCCCCATCATAGAGAGAGAAACATCTAGAGAGAGTGTGTCGGTTTTACTCCAATATCGACCCAACCTTCTTCTCTAGTGTTAACACGAAAAATAGCTGAAGAAGCGGGTCGATTTGAGGTACGAATCACGTCCAAAATCTGAGTTTTTGTTTAAAGAGTGTTTTTAGGGTTTCAACAAGTTCTCTTCAAAAAGATTAGATTTTTACGTGTGTTTTTGAATAAAAACTATAGATTTATCTTCGTGGTTAAGATTAGAACAGTTTGGATGTCAAAAAGTTGGGATTTTGGATCAAAAATGAAGAATCCAGCTTAGAACAAATGAGTCGTCTGAAAAGTCGATGAATGATCCGAAAAGTCTGATGCGTCCGGTAGATTTCAGACAAAAGTGATTTCGGACGACTTAGTTTTCGATCGAGATAGTTTTCGGAAGAAAGATATTTCGGACAAATTGGTTTTCGGGCGAAATGGTTTTCGGATGAAAGACATTTCGGACGTATTCGTTTTCGGACGGAATAGATTTCGCATGAAAGACATTTCGGGCGAAATAAGATTTCGACCAAAAATAGATTTCGAACTAGAAATATTTCGGTCGAAAAGAGATTTCGGACAAGTAGAGTTTTCGAACATTAGATTTCGGACAGATAGTTTTACTATGACCCGGAGTTAACACGTTCCGTTTATGACCACTCGAACACATTGTTGAGCTTTAAGAAGAGTATCTAAGAAAGTCAGGTGAGTTCTAATCCCCTTTTTGCCTTCTTTAGGGGTGCTGTGCATATTTAGTGTAAAGTGTTTATTACATATTTTATATTAATAAACGAAGTGAAAAGATATGTTTTAGTGTAAAGTTTAAAAGAGGCAAATGAATGTTTTGAACAAAGAATAGCTATATTATTGGCAAGCATTTACTATATTTTCATATACATAAACAAATGCATGATATATGTGTCAAGCTATGTAAAGTAAAGTAAAGATATTTTATGGCAAGCGTTTACTATATTTTTATACATAAACAAAGGCATAAGATATGTGAAAGTTATGAGCAAGTCAGATAAAGTGTTATGAACAGAAAGTGAATAGATTCCCTACGGGAATGTGTACCAGCTGTAAAGGGTCCTTGGGATAGATGTTACTTGTACAAGATGTCAGATATGGGTTAAGCCCATTAGTAAGAACCTTTTGGTTCATTAACGGTTGTACAATTGGTATGAGTGACAGCGGTTGCTCGGGAGAACCACGCAACTCCCCTTAGCTTAAATCGGTATTGTCGGTTCATGGTGCTAGCCATGAGGGCATTGATCAGGTACTCGTCGGTTCATGGTGCTAGCCATGAGGGCCATACAGTAGTGACAAGTGAATTGACGGTTAAGCGGTAGTGTCGGTTCATGGCCGTTGGCCATGGGGGGCATTGACCAGGTACTTGTCGGTTCATCATGCTAGCCATGTGGGTAGTACAATATAAAGGAATTGACGGTTTATTATATGTTTTAAATTGATTTAAAAAGTAACGTATGTAAAGTTTTGCCCTAAGGGTAGTATATATCAGTAAATCTTTTACATAATTGATTTAAAGTAAACGTTAGAACTCACTCAGCGTTGCTGATTTTTAGTATGCATATAGGTGGCTTTGGATGGGTGAGAATGCTTGGCTTGGCGAGAAGAGTTACCCGAAGATCAGCATCTGACATCCCGTTTATGTTTAAGATTATGTTTCAGTTGTTTAAAACAAGTTTCATTTCTTATCAGACAAGTTATGTTTAGATATGTTATGTAATTCCGCTGCATATGTTAAAGTTTGAATCGTTTCCGCTGCATGTGTTGAATGTCTTATGTTTATGAGTTATGTGTTGATGAGTAAATCCAATAAGTGAGGCATCCCTGGTTTGGGGCCTTACAAGTTGGTATGAGAGCCATAGTTTGAGAGATTTGGACATCCCTGATATCTAGACTTAAACTGAGAATGGGACCAGGTAGCGGATGCCAGTAACGGGTAACTCAAGCCAAAGCATCAGAAGAGTATATTAAGTAAAGTTTCTTTCCCTGTTTAGAGTGTCAAGATAAGAATAGAGGCTTTAGTGGAATCATGAAGTGAATAATTAGAAAACAAGAAGTGATGTAATGGTTAATTGCAGATGGCCAGTGTATACTAACATCTTACGTTACTTATTGCGTTCTACATACTCCCTAGTATGATGAAGTTAAATCCCTTTGTTCTCTATCTTTCAGTTAGAAATGGCTAGACGTGGAGGAGCAAGAAGAGGTGGAGGAGGAAGACGTGGTGGGCGGACTGGCCGTCGCAGTGGATCTAATACAAACCATGAGATTGAGGGGAGTGTTCACACTACCCATACTGAGACGGAGGTTAGTCAGCACAATGCTGAACATGCGGAAGGAGATGACCAGCCATTTGAGTTTGAACCAGCCGTACAAGCAGCTCTAGACCGGGAATTCACCCGACTATTGAAGGAAACCTTACCGGTCATATTAGATGAAACTTTGAGGAAAGCCAAGGATAACCCCAACACAATCTAGTCACTGAAGGGCCAGTGATGCTTCCATCCATGGGAGGACCAATTCAGGTAGAGAACGTTGCACCGCCTGCTCGCGGCTGTGACTACAAAGCGTTCCGAGGTTGTAATCCACCTGCGCTTACTAGGGAGAAAGAAGCAGCAGATACTTTAGACTAGATTAACAGCATGGAGTCGACCATTCGTCTTAGTGAGTGCCAACCGGAACAAGCGGTCATGTTCACTGCAAAGTCATTAAAGGGAGAAGTAGCACACTCGTGGGAAACAGTGAAACAGGCTAAAGGTGACCAAGCGGTCGAGGCGATGAGGTGGAGCGATCTAAAGGCGTTGGTAATTGAAATGTTTTGTCCTAAGAATGAGGTTCACAAGGTGGAAAGGGAATTCTTGACTCTACAAGCCGGACTCATGACTCACCGGCAGTATACTTCAAAGTACAATGAGCTGGCACGTCTGGTGCCCCATCTTGTGACAACTGAAGAGAGGAGAATTCATTATTATGTTCAGGGGTTGCCTCCAAAGATCCGTACTTTCGTCAAAACCAACACACCGAGTACCTTTGATTCGGTGGTTGTTCTGAGCGGCGTTGTGTATGATGACATCGCTTCTACTGACTTCATCCCCGAGGTGCCAAAGAGACAAATGGTAAAGCGTGCTGGTGAGGACCTCCAACGTCCTGGTGAAAGGAGAGCAAGAGTATAAGCTGAGGGCCTATGTAGCAAGTGTGGGAAGAGTCACGGAGGCGAATGTAGAGCTGGTCAGGTGGGATGCTTCAAATGTGGCAAATTCGGATACCAGTCATGTGACTGTCCAGACAGGCCTTGATGCCACAACTATGGAGATCAGGAACATTTAAGCCGAGATTGTAGGAATCCCAAAGAACCAGAAGCTTGGGGATCCGAAAAAGGAAAAGGTGCAGAGAAAGAACCCTACATCAACAAGGCCAAAGCAAGGGCCTACCAGATAACTCAGTAAGGTATGTTGCAAGCTCTTATATGATACAGCAAGTTCATCTTATTGATTCCTTATATGATTAGTTAGCCCCATTAGCTTAGATGCCTTAGAACTAGATATCTACCTTAGTTAGACTCTCAGTGGTAGTTAATCACAATGGCCTTCATGACCAAGCTGCCTTGCATAGCTACGGTTTATGCCACCCATTCTGTGATTTGCTATCAATATAACTTATGGCAGGTTTCGAGGACGAAACATGTTGTAAGGAGGGTAGACTTGTAACATCCGGAATTTCATATTGTCAAGAGCGGGTTTTTAGCTTTAGAGGATGGTGAGTCTTGATGGGCCTGAGGGTGGAGAGCCTCTAACTCCCCCTTACAACAGTCCTTCTTCTTCATTCCACCATCTTCCCCATCATAGAGAGAGAAACATCTAGAGAGAGTGTGTGTCGATTTTACTTCAAGATCGACCCAACCTTTTTCTCAAGTGTTGACACGAAGAATGGCCGAAGAAACGAGTCGATTTGAGGTACGAATCACGTCTAGAATCTGAGTTTTTGTTTAAAGTGGGTTTTTAGGGTTTCAACAAGTTTTCTTCAAAAAGATTAGATTTTTACGCGTGTTTTTTAATAAAAACTATAGATTTAGCTTCATGGTTAAGATTAGAACAGTTTGAACGTAAAAAGTTGGGATTTTGGATCAAAAATGAAGAATCTAACTTAGAACAGATGAGTCGTCCGAAAAGTCGATGAATGGTTTGAAAATTCTGATGCGTCCGAAAAGTATTTCAGACAAAGGGTAGATTTCGGACAAAAGTGAGACGACTTAGTTTTCGATCTAGATAGTTTTCGAATGAAAGATATTTCGGACAAATTGGTTTTCGGGAGAAATGCTTTTCGGATGAAAGACATTTCGGACGAATTAGTTTTCGGACGGAATAGATTTCGGATGAAAGACATTCAGGCGAAATAAGATTTCGACCAAAATAGATTTCGAACTAGAAAGATTTCGATCGAAAAGAGATTTCGGACAAGTAGAGTTTTCGAACAGTAGATTTCGGACAGATAGTTTTACTATGACCCGGAGTTAACACGTTTTGTTTATGACCACTCGAACACATTGTTGAGCTTTAAGAAGAGTAGCTAAGAAAGTTAGGTGAGTTCTAATCCCTTTTTGCCTTCTTTAGGGGTGTTGTACATATTTAGTGTAAAGTGTTTATTACATATTTTATATTAATAAACGAAGTGAAAAGATATGTTTTAGTGTAAAGTTTAAAAGAGGCAAATGAATGTTTTGAACAAAGAATATCTATATTATTGGCAAGCATTTACTATATTTTCATATACATAAACAAATGCATGATATATGTGTCAAGCTATGTAAAGTAAAGTAAAGATATTTTATGGTAAGCGTTTACTATATTTTTATACATAAACAAAGGCATAAGATATGTGAAAGTTATGAGCAAGTTAGATAAAGTGTTATGAACAGAAAGTGAATAGATTCCCTACGGGAATGTGTACCAGCTGTAAAAGGTCCTTGGGACAGATGTTACTTGTACAAGATGTCAGATATGGTTTAAGCCCATTAGTTATAACCTTTGGGTTCGTTAACGGTTGTACAATTGGTATGAGTGACGGTGGTTGCTTGGGAGAACCACGCAACTCCCCTTAGCTTAAATCGGTATTTTCGGTTCATGGTGCTAGTCATGAGAGCATTAACCAGGTACTCGTCGGTTCATGGTGCTAGCCATGTGGGCGGTACGATAGTGAAAAGTGAATTGACGGTTAAGCGGTAGTGTCGGTTCATGGCCGTTGGCCTTGGGGGCATTGACCAGGTATTTGTCGGTTCATGGTGCTAGCCATGAGGGCGGTACAATATAAAGGAATTGACGGTTTATTATATGTTTTAAAGTGATTTGAAAAGTAACGTATGTAAAGTTTTGTCTTAAGGGCAGTATGTATATATTAGTAAATCTTTTACATAATTGATTTAAAGTAAACGTTAGAACTCACTCAGCGTTGCTCATTTTTAGTATGCATATCAGTTAAGTGTAGGTGGCTTTGGATGGGTGAGAATGCTTAGCTTGGCGAGAAGAGTTACCCGAAGATCAGCATCTTGCATCCCGTTTATGTTTAAGATTAGGTTTCAGTCGTTTAAGAAAGTTTTCATTTCTTATCAGACAAGTTATGTTTAAATATGTCATGTAATTCTGCTGCGTATGTTGAAGTTTGAATCGTTTCCGCTGCATGTGTTGAATGTCTTATGTTTATGAGCTATGTGTTGATGGGTAAATCCAATGAGTGAGGCCTCCCAGTTTTGGGGTCTTACAAAAGAGGGTGTTTGAGAGCTTGTTTAGTGTAAGAAGGTTCGATGAGTGATGTGGTAGAAGTAGTATACACTTCAAAATCTTCGTTATGATATTTAGTGTTTGGTTTGGGATTGGGTCTAGTTCTTCTGATAGGGTAGATGATGACTGTGGAGGAGGTGTTTGGGGCAGATTCTTGGATCTTCTGCTATATGTTTGGAGAGAGGGGTGGATGGTATGTTTTGGTGGTTTGGTGTGGTGAAAGGAGTTAGAGGATCAGTGTAGTCAGAATTGTGTGTGGGCGATGTAGGTTGAGAAACAGAAGGAGTGTTGAGTTGTGAGAAGTCAGGTGTGACAGAAAGTGAGGGATCAGGTGTGGCATAAAGTGTGTGGGAATGATCGGGTGAGGTAGGTGGAGTGGTGGAATTTGATGGATCGGGTGTGACATTACTAACGGGATCGGTAGGATTTGAGGGTGGATTAAGAGGGGATTTCATGGATATATGTAGTGTGAGATTAAAAGCAGTTGTGTGTAGTAGATGTGTGAGAAGCTGTGGCATTGGTGAGGTTTTGATAAGGAAAGATTGTCTCAACAAAGGTGATATGTCGAGTGGTATATATACGATTTGTTGTGACATCAAGTGCATAATAGGCACTTTGGGAAGATGAATATCCAATGAACACACATGGTTTATATCGTGGATCAAGTTTGTGTGAGGAATAAGACTTTAGCCAAGGATGACAAAGGCATCCAAAACTTCTTAACTTGCTGTAGTTGGGTTGTTTTTTAAATAGACAATAGAATGGTGATCGATTTTGAAGAGTTGGAGTCGGCGGTATATTAATTTGAAAGGTTGTTGTGGTGAGAGCAAACGGCCAGTGAGTTGTAGGCATATTAGCCTGAGAAAGTAATGTCAAACCAGTCTCAACTATGTGTCTATGCCTACGTTTGACATACCCGTTGTATTCGGGTGTATGGGGTGGAGATGTTAAATGAGATATTCCACAAGAATTGAGGTGAGGAACAAGTTTTAGATATTCTCCATCATTATCAGAGAAAAGTTGTTTGATGGTGGTTTGAAAGTAATTTTCAACTAATTTTTTGAACCATATAAAGGTGTCTAATGAGACTGATTTTCGTTTTAGGGGGTAAAGCCATATATATTTTTGTGTGATGGTCTACCAATATGATTTAATTTTTATATCCATCAATAGAATAAACAGGTGAGGACCAAACATCAGAGAAAATCAAATCTAAACGTGCATTAGATGTGAGAGTTGATAAACGAAATGGAAGTTTATGTGCTTTATTAATCTTGTAGGAGTTACAATGATTGTCAAAATACAGATTGGAATTGATAAAAGAAGACAAAAGCTTAGAAACTTTATTATGTGGATGACTTAGGCGATGATGCCAGGCCATGAGTTATTTCTTCTGGAGAGAGCTCGCAGATGGTTGTGAAGCAGGTTGGAGTTTTGAACGAAGTTCATACATTCCCCTGCTCGCCATTCCCTTGAGTAGAATTAGATTTGTTCTGAGGTCCTTAATGAGAAAAACATAAGAAAAGAATTGAATTAGAAATTTGTTATCACGGCATAGGGAAGAAATATATATGATATTTCGTGATATGGATGGAATACATAAGACATGTAAGATTAATGGAGTATTAGGAGTATGGATAACAACTGAACCAATATGAGTAATGGACAAGCACGTACCATCGCCAATTACAAGTTCATCAATGTCATCATAAGGTGCATGGAGTGACAAGTTTTGAAGGTCGTTTGTGACATGGTGCGATGCACTACTATCAAACATTCAGTTGACAGAAGCCGTCTCTTGTGTTCCCATGGTGTGAAGCTGTGGATTTTGCATATATGTATTGCGGTTGAAAGAAGGTACAGATACGTTAGGATTTACCTTCTTGAATGCAACACAGTTAGAAAGGGAATGCCCACGGGTGTGACACCATTGACATTTTCCGAGGAATGGTCGTGATCCAGCATTTTCCGAGGAATGGTCGTGATCCAGCTTGTTGGTTTCCTGTTAAGACCGGAGTTGACAGAATACCAGCTGACAGAATACCAGCTTGTTTTTTGCTAAAATGGGTCATGAGGTATTGTGTAATCACAGTTGGGGCTTTTCTCTCTAGGATAACACATATGGGGTTGTCGCCCTTCCAAAGGGCGACAGGTTCTCACTCCGATCAGTGTATCAAAAGCTGTCGCCATTCCAAAGGGCGACAGCCTCCAGTCACACGTCCACCTCAGCTTAATATCCTGGTCACTATCCTTTTCATTATCCTAGTCAAAGCTGTCGTCATTTCAAATGGCGACAGGTTTCTTAATCGAATAAAAAATTGTGTTGTCCCATCAACCACTCAAACCTCTCTCATCCACTCAAATATATTAAAAAGTTTCTTTAATGATACTAATCCTAACCACATAATATATTATTTTAAATAATAATATATTTTATTTTAACTAAATTACTTTTTTTATTAGTTTATCTGGACGCCATACGATTCCACGGGTGGACAGCGCGTAAAAAAAGTAATTTAGTTAAAATAAAATATATTATTATTTAAAATAATATATTATGTGGTTAGGATTAGTATAATTGATAATAAACACAATTTTAAATTCAAAAATGGATAGATAAAAATTGAAACAAATAATTAATTTAGTTACCTAAAATAGTGGAGTTTAATATTAATAAGAGGTAGAGACGGAAAAATAAAAATAAGAAGGCCTAGAAATTTAACAAGTGTACTCCTAGTTTACTTGTTTATTATGTAGTATAGATTAAAAAGTTCGTTCTAATTTTGAATACCAGTCTTCTTACTTTTTAATATATTTGAGTGGAAATAAAATATAAAATATATTATTATTATTTAAAATATATTATTAATAAAAAAAGTAATTTAGTTAAAATAAAATATATTATTATTTAAAATAATATATTATGTGGTTAGGATTAGTATCATTAAAGAAACTTTTTAATATATTTGAGTGGATGAGAGAGGTTTGAGTGGTTGATGGGACAACACAATTTTTTATTCGATTTAGAAACCTGTCGACAGCTTTGACTAGGATAATGACAAGGATAGTGACCAGGATATTAAGCTGAGGTGGACGTGTGACCGGAGGCTGTCGCCCTTTGGAATGGCGACAACTTTTGATACACTAATTGGAGTAAGAACCTGTCCCCCTTTGGAAGGGCGACAACCCCATATGTGTCATCCTAGAGAGAAAAACCCCAAATGTGATTACACAATACCTCATGACCCATTTTAGCAAAAAATTCCCGATATTTATATGGGTGCTTTGCATTCTATGGTCTTCTAAATGATCGATTTTGTGCAACAAATGTTGTGACATGTTGATGAAAGTTATTTGTAGTGTGGATTTGCGACAAAGAGAGTTCATGATTGATTAGTTTTTCATGAAGCTCATTAAATGAGATTGGATTGTCACGAGCACACATGGCATCAAGTATAGATTTATACTTGGTTTGATCAAGACCAACAAGGACGGTATCTGTGACATCTTCATCGTCCAGTTTCTTGCCCAAGATAGCTAGCTCATCCACAATGGTTTTGATTTCCTGCATATAGTCGGTACGTAATGGTTTGGTTCAGCTTCTTGCAACACTGTTTGAGCCGATGTTGCAGTTGTTTAATGTGACCTCTAGAGGGTGAAGCATATGTGTTGGATACGATATTCCAGGCTTCCAAGGATGATTTTGCATTGATGACAATTGGTGGTGATAGGCTGCCTATAATCACCCCAAACAGGAGTCTGTCCTGTCGAAACCAGGCAGAGAATTCCATGAGGAGAAGGGTGAGTTCCATCAATGATCTTGTAAAGATCAAGTCCTTGCAAGAGTGCTTCAACTTTTGTGTTTTCCATCCCAAATAGTTCGTAGCGGTCAGTTTGAGATTTGCAAGAAATTAGAAACTAGGGTTATGTTACGTTGCCTTTTAATATTAAAAATCATACGATACTTATATTATTGTTTTTCTAAGAAAATAAAACGTATATACATCAGTGATTTTAACTTCAATAGTTTTATATTATTTTGTGTTATATTTTAATACACTTGAAGATAATTTGTTATAGTGATGATGGTGATGCATCATATGATATTATGATGGGTCCATGCAATGAAATGGGTGGCTGGTATCTTCAGCATGTGCTAGTTTCTGAACCATAAGTTTGAGCCCTACCAGTCCATGGTCTCCCACTCGATGCACGCCTCTATTTATGTTTACTAATCAACCACAGGTCCGTAACTACGTTTAAAAAGATAGAATTTGTTGTTAGTCTCCTGTAACCTAAATGGATCTCAAACAAAGCCTAGGAGAAGCAAATGAAGTATTTGAAGCTCAAGCTCATATATACAGACATACCTTCAGCTATGCGACCTCCATGTCGCTTGGTTGTGCACTTGAACTAGGCATACCCGATGTCATTCATAATCATGGGAAACCGATCACGATTCAACAACTGGTTTCAGAGCTTGATATCCCCGTCGAGAAAACCCTTCATTTGCAACGGCTGATGCGGTTGCTAACTCACTCCAAATTCTTCTCACTCGCCAAACTTCATGCTCGAGAAAACGAAGATGCGAAAGAAGGGTATGTTCTCACTGCTTCATCAAAGTTACTGCTTAAGAACGCTGGTGAAAACCTACCCAACTTATTACCATTCGCTAATTTGATCCTGGATCCTGTTATTGCAACTCCTTGGAAGTTCCTGGGGAAGTGGTTCAATGGAAGCGAGTCAACGGTTTTCGAGACTGCTCATGGGACTCCTTTGTGGGAGTTTGCTAACAAGAACCCTACATTCAATAGCAATTTCAATGATGCGATGGCAAGTGATTCTCGAATGATGAGTTTGGTGGTAAAAGATTGTCAAGAGATCTTTGAAGGTGTGGAAACATTAGTTGATGTTGGAGGTGGGACTGGAGTCAACGCTAAGATTCTCCTTGAAGCTTTTCCACACATGACTTGCACTGTTTTTGACCTCCCGCATGTTGTTGATGACATGATAGAAACTAGGAATCTCAAATATGTTGGAGGAGATATGTTTAGCTCCATCCCATGTGCTGATGCTATCTTTTTTAAGGTAATTCAATCATTATATTATATATATATATATATATATATATGTGTGTGTCTTTTTAATTACTAGCTTGTTGCTAATATGTAAATATTTATGTAGAATGTTTTACATGACTGGAGCGATGACGATGTGTTGAAGATACTAAAACGGTGTAGGGAGGCGATTCGATTTGCGGGTGACGTTGGAAAAGTGATTATCATAGATATGGTGGTGGACGAGAAACATGACCGACATGAGATAACAGAAACCAAGATGGTTTTCGACATCTTGATGATGGTTTTGGTTACAGGAAGAGAACGGACCGAGGTTGAGTGGGAGAAACTGTTCTTGGAAGCTGGATTTAGTCGATACAAAATAACTCCCAACTTTGGCTTGAGGTCCCTCATGGAAGTTTTTCCTTAGATCTCTTCTTGACGTATTGAAAATAGTACCGTTTTAATAAATGGGTGCTATATATGATTTAAACTTGTTTCAAACCTCAATCGCATTGATCGAGTGAACCAAATGGTTGCACTTGTGTTCGTGTGTGAGTTCTTGTGATTCGTATATGTATGCGTTAATCGTTTTGAGCTTGTTTGTGAGTTGTTGATTTTCATATGATAATTTACAATTGTATTAAAAAAGTTGGCTTTAATAACTAGCCTAAGAGTCTGTTTGGTCAGAAGAAATTCAATGGAATTAGAATTTACATTTTATTCTTTTGCATGTTTGGTTGGCTAAAGAAAGGAATTAAAATTGGAATTGTTCTAACTAAAATTGATAGAATTCAAACATTTCAAAGAAATCCTCAGGACTGTTTATAATTTATGTAATAACTCTAGATGTTTTTTGTTTTTTTTAACATTTTTTAAAGATGTTTGAATTTAGATCTTTGTTTTATATTTTGTTATTTTTAAGGGGTAATTTTGTCAATTTAGATATTTTTACATTCTAATTCTATTAACAAATGTATCAATCAAACACATTATCGATTTTCAAATGAGTCCTTTAAATTTCAATTCCAATTTCAAAATATTTTCTTGAACCAAACGTCCCCTAAGTTTGTTACACATCCCGGTTCGTTCCGGCATCTATTTATAGTTTTGAAATTTCGATTTCAATACAATATCAGTTCAGAATGCATGATCTGGTTTTGTACATTACAGAATACAAAGCCTTAATTGATAGTCCAAATTAGGTGAAACTGGGCTCATTTTAAACGGGTTGGGCCTTTTCACCTTTTAGCTTATAGCAGGCCCAAACTATTTGAGACTTATGTCTAGACTCTATAGTACGCTCACAAATCCGAAACTAGCTTCGTTCCCAAATGAAGTCCCCTCAAATTTGCTACTCACGACACGTTCAATTATTAACAAACTAGCTTAGAACTCGTGTCTATAAACAGGATGAAAAATATCAATATATAAAATTCTTAAATCTTTATATATATATATATTTTACAGGTGTAAAAATGTATTACATATACTAAGAATAAAAAATAAAATTCAAAATATGTAAAAATTAATATATAATTAGGTTTCGAAAATACGTTAGTTACTATTTGATTTAATTTGACTTTCATTTACTATTTGATTGAAAATAAAATTTACATAATTAGATTTCAAAGTTTCTTATAATACGGGATAATTTAAATTAAATGTGTTTTATTAGTATAATTAGTATTTTCTTTAAAAATGTATTATTATTATTAAAAGATAAAGGTGTATTTAATAAGAGAGAGGCAGGAAAAAAATGATGAGAATGAATATGGAGGCGACACATGACATGAAAAACCCTTTATTTATTATATAGTATAGATATATAGATATAGATTTAACCACTCAGAAGGTTAATTATTTAATTTACAACTCTTTCTAAGCCCTCTCTATAGAGTACATATACTTCGTTAATGCTTAATTGGGGTGTCCCAAAATCACCCAAACCTATCAAAGCAAAGCAAGCCCATCGGTTCTGTAAATTTAAGATTTATATGTTTCGGTTTGATACTTTGATGGTCCGGCCCACGGTTTGGAACTTGAAACAGGTCGTGAAGAACCGAACCTGTCATTTAACCTTTTAATTTATTTATTTATTTTTAATTTTGTAATATGCAGTTATATATATGTATTATACTCATGAATTTTAATACAATCTAGCGATTTTGAAAAAGAAATTCAGTTTAAACTGCCAAAATTAAACTATAAAACCGTCAAATCGCTAAAACCAGCCTGTCTAATCGACCCACCCATTTCGGCTGATTTGATTTGTCCTTTTGCAAAATCGTAGTTAGCAATTCGATCCAAAATTTTCATTAAAACCTTCGGAACCGGACCATAAACACACCTAATTCTTAGTATAATTTGTTTTTAGTTAAGCAAACCTACTACTTAACTTACTGATAAATATATTACTTTATCTACATTAATAAAATCTAATGCTAATTTTGAAAAAGAAAAATAAATTCTTTATATCAAATTAATTGAGCTCTAAGTCTAGATGTTTCAAACAGGTATAAAAACTAATGAACTTTACGTGTTTGTACTTTCGTTGCTAACCGACCATAAAATTTGGTAAACATAAAAGAATTTGTCACCAGGGTGTTTAGTTCTACAGGGGAGACCTAAATAAAAATTAGTTTTTCATTAAAAAATCTAAAAAAATGATAAAAACCTTAAGAAACGATATCAAACGAACTCCGATTGAGCTAATTTCAGCGGCGTTGGAACCGTCTCGTCGAACTCTACCATCTTAGCTTTTAGGGTTTAGCTTTTAAGGTTTACATTTTACGTTTGAATTTTAGGGTTTAGCTTTTACGGTTTAGGTTTTTTTTTTTGTGGGGGTTTCGGTTTTTAGGGGTGGGTTTAGGTTTTTGGGGGGTGAGGGTGGTGGTTTTAGGCTTTTCGGGGTAGGGTTGGAGGGGGGGTTGGGTTTTTGGGGGTGCGGGTGGAGGGAGGTTTAGGTTTTTGGGTCCGGGTTAGGGTTCGATGAGACGGTTCCAACGCCGCTGGAATGAGATCAATCGGAGTTCGTTTAACCCACTTCTTAGGATTTTTTAGCGAAAAACCACTTTTTAGTGGAATCGTCCCCTAGTTCTACAAATTGCAATTACATTTGAAAAACTGTTTAGGTGGAAATAATAAACAGGGGGCTTTGAGAGAGTTTCATATAAACAGAAAACTCGGTTTATAACAATAAATCAGAAAGCATAAAAACATTATTTATCATGCTTTTCATTATAAACTTGCTTAAAGTTTAATAAGGTTATTCATAAACTTTTTTATCACCACCTATCACAACTGCCAGTGGTCATCGGTCATTGTCATCTACCACCGGTGCCCCTTCAATCCGTTTACTAACGAGATTAGTAAACGGCCCGCATGCCAACCTCTTCCAAATTATTAAGGATTCAACCAAATGAATTGAAATCCCATACTCCCTTCTTGTGATGGAGGTGACCGGTTGGTGGTGGCAACGATGATGGATTCTAATTCCTTTATGACTATTTTGTTGATTAAACATTACAAATTTTAATTTCTTTTATAGATTTTAATTTCTTTAAATTCAAAATCAATTTTTAAATTCCAATCCCATACTCCCTTCTTGTGATGGAGGCGACCGGTTGGTGGTGGCAATGGTGGTGATGGATGCTAATTCCTTTATGACTATTTTGTTTCTTAAACATTACAAATTTTAATTTCTTTTATAGATTTCAATTTCTTTAAATTCAAAATCAATTTATTTTTAAATTCCAATCCATTGAACAAATTTTTCATAAACACAACACATTCCAAGTATTTTTTAGGAGTAAAATTAATATTATATTATAATATATGTTTTTTTGTGGGTAATTATTTAAGGGGACTATTAATGGGACACGGGAATTGCTATTTGGACCAGGCTGTATACGCATCGTATAGGGCAATACGATGCGTATAGCCTTCACAATTTCCCAAGCCCGACAACATCGTACACCTGGTCATTTCAACCCCTATACGCATCGTATTGACCTATACGATGCGTATAGGGGTTGAAATGACCAGGTGTACGATTTTGTCGGTTTGACCAGGAGGCTATACGGATCGTATAGGGCTATACGATGCGTATAGTGGCCAAATTTTGAGGCGCGCTCGTTTGCCAGGAGACTGTCTGAGTCAGAACAACTTTTGGTGGCGAATCTGTATTCGCAAAACATATTGCCACGAAACATTCTGGCAACCATAAGAGAACAAAACCCGCAGAGTACTTGCATTAAAAATGACATTTATAATGCGATATAAAAGATAAAAAATAAAACGAGAGTCGGTGAAACTCCAATGCAGGTTCTGGAGCACCTGCTTTCTTCTAAAGATTACGTCTACTATACTTGGGAGGATCCCGTCACAAATATTGTGGAGTAGGTATTCTTTGTTCATCCGAAATCGTACCAGATGTGGCGTGCGTTCCCGCACGTGTTGATGATCGACGCGACGTACAAAACAAACATGTATAGACTTCCATTTGTCCAAGTGGTCGGTGTGACCTCCACACACCAGTCGTTTGCGTCGCTCATGCATTTATATCTAAAGAACGGGAGGAAAACTTCGTCTGGGTGCTACTACAAATCAAAGGTATGTTGCAAAAGTGTATGGAGCCGGTGTGATAGTAACAGACAGGGACAAAGCTCTTATGAACGCGTGTGATAAAATATTCCCGGATTGTTCCAAGAACCTATGCCGGTGGCACATACACGAGAATGTCTCAAAACATTGCAAGGCATCGTTTACAGACGAATACTGGGCAAATTTCAAGTATTCATGGTCGGTATTGTGTGAGTCTCTCGCGCCAGATGTATATCACTACAACTTCAACCGGCTTTACGAACGACTGTATGCAGCCAAACGAGGAAGTAAGTTTTGAATATTAAATATTTATTAGGGTTTAAATTATTTTTCATATTAAATATTTATTAGGTTTTAAATTATTTTTCAGGAGTTATAGACTATGTGACCAAAAATTGGTTTGACCCATATAAAGAACAGTTTGTATCCGCCTGGTCTAACAGAAACCTGAATTTTGGTCAACATACAACGAACCGAGTCGAGAGCCAACAATCGCTCCTAAAGAGCTATCTTAGAAATGCTAACAGCTCGCTAGATAGATTTGTTGATGAAATTGTAACAAATCAGTATGTGCAATTACAGTTTGGGTTTCGAACAAGCCTCATAAGGAAAATGGACAGCCACGTAGCTATTGAATTGTTTGATAACCTACACGGTAAAGTTTCACATAAAGCTTTAAATTTGTTAGAAAACGAGTGGTACAAGTTATCAACTATACGGAAACAAAATGCAACGTGTGGTTGCCAACTTTTCAGTAGTTGTGGGTTGCCGTGTGCTTGTCGTCTGGCAAATATCGAAGCTACAGGTCAGGTCAACCTTTTAATATTTATCTTGTTTTATCTAATTTCAAACTTTTCTGACTATCTCGTTTTAATACAGGTGGCGGAATCCCGCTAGATGCGATGGACGTCTTCTGGAGGAAGCTTGATCTAAAACCGTCGTTTGTCGAGAATGAAAATATAGACGTGGATAAAGTACTTGGTCAAGTGAGAAACAAAATTATGTCACAACCCGATCAGGTCAAAAAAAGTCTGTTGTTGAGAATCGCAGGGGTGGTCTTTCCGAGCAAATGTAACAAGAAGGCGCCTCTGTTACAAGAAGATACTCGTGGTCGTCCAACTTTGAAAAAAAACAACAAAGGAAACAAGATGTCGCGAGAAACAGCTCGTTCACACGATCCCAACAAAGCATATGTGACCCTGCGAGACATAGCTCCTATATTGCATCATAGGACTCTCGACAAGCGAGTTCAATCATTCAACACCGTCGTTCAACGACGGGTAAATGAAAGCAACCACAAGATGATAACGCACGTCATAGGTTTCCATTGATGAGGAGGAAAGATGCAGATAACAATATAAAATTTTTAAGGCTTCGATTCCATCTTTGTTTCATCCCTACATTTCACATATACAGGATGTAAATCCTGACGGTAATTGTGGTTTTCGATCGGTAGGTGTGGGCTTAGAGTTAAATGAAAACCGGTGGTTTTTTATTCGACAACAACTTATACAAGAGATGGACAATAAAGAAGAATGGTGGAGAACTGTTTTCGATAGAGTCGCCTTTCAAGAGTATGATAGGCTACGTCACACGATAGATTGGCAGGATGTGAAAGCCGCACCAGTTAGTCGTTGGATGTGGATGCCATACACAGGACTCCTAATTGCTCAACGATTTGGGGTGATTGTTCATCTTTTAAGCATCGCCGGTAATCAAACATTTTTTCCATTATGGTTTGGTCCTAGTGTTCACGCTCAACATCAAATCGTATCGTTCGTTCATGTCAACAATGCTCATTTCATCCACGTCAAGTTAGATGGAGATTTTCCGACTCCCGCGCCGAATGCTCTTTGGATTTTGCACCGAAATGATGTTGCAGCAGAATGGTAAAATATATACAGTGATCGTATCGAACTGTTTAAGAAGATAAAGGCTACTGATCCACAGAACTATACACAATATGTATCGAATGTTGGATAATGTAATTTAATAATAATCATGTTAATAAAATTTTATTATTAATTTTTATATTATTTATAATAATTATGTTAATAAAATTTTATTATTAAATTTTATATTATTTATAATAATTATGTTAATAAAATTTTATTATTAAATTTTATATTATTTATAATAATTATGTTAATAAAATTTTATTATTAATTTTTATATTATTTATAATAATTATGTTAATAAAATTTTATTATTAAAAAAAGAATTTAAAAACATTTTGTTATTAAAAAAAGAAATTAAAAACATTTTATTATTAAAAAAAGAATTTAAAAACATTTTATTATTAAAAAAAGAATTTAAAAACATTTTTATTATTAAAAAAAGAATTTAAAAACATTTTATTATTAAAAAAAGGAATTTAAAAACATTTTATTATTACAAAAAGAATTTAAAAAAAAATCTATACGAGGGCGTATAGAGATGGAGGGAAACCCTGACCTTTCAAATTTCAGATATTTTGTGGAAATACGCTGCGTATAGGATAATCTGTATCGTATAGAATTCCAAAGGTCAGGATCTATACGCTACGTATTGGTCTATACGAAGCGTATGAACTCTGATATACACATCAGGCCCCTCGTACAGATCCAAACGCGCCCCCTCTTTTACACACAAACACATACGAAGCTCGTTTGATAAAGATTGTCGAGTAGGAAATCTTCTCTTTTACTCGTAAAGGTACGTATTCTAGACTCACAGTCGATAATATAGGTTTAATTTTGATTATTAGCCGTTAAAATAGCGTAGAATATGATTTATAATCACTGAAATCGATGAACTATACGCACCGTATATCTCTATAGGTGGCGTATAGTTCATTTGAGGAAGAAGATGAAGCCATACGCCACGTATAGGGCTATACGTTGCGTATGGCTAAACTTCTCGGTAACTGACCTACGTATGGTTTGGGGTTGCCGTGTATGGCTTGGTTTGCCTGAAACTGACCTACGTATGGCTTGGGTTGCCTGCGTATGGCTTGGTTACCCAGTAACACCCTATACGCCATGTATAAAGCTATACGTCGAGTATAGGTATTTTAAAAAAAATCTTTTTTAAATTAAAAAAAAACATTTATTATTATTTTAAATTATTTATATTAAAAAAACAATTTTTTATTGTAAATAATTTTAAAAAGAAAAAAACAATTTATTTTTATTTTCAGATATGGCGGATCACGAGGACGATATTCACATGGAGGAGTTAGATGATCTCACGCACTGCCTGTATTTGAATTTTTCGCCCGACTCGGAGAGGTTTGGCCGGTGCCAGAAGCTACGGGAGGTGCGGTTGGGGCCGGGGACGGCGGTGGACTAGGAGCTTCTCTAGGAGGTCCAGTAGGCGGAGCGGGCTAGGGCCATCATAGGCAAGGACACGCCATGGGATCGCCTTTTTGATCTTTCATTCACCGAGACCTACCGAGAGGTAGCCATCGAGTTTCTTTCGACGTTCATCTACTCAGATGAGGGGCTGGAGCCTCTTCCCGGGGAGGCGCCGGCACAGGAGCCGGATCAGGTATCCTTCTGTATTTTTGGCCACCAGTACTAACTGACCCTCCGTTAGTGGGCCGTCACGACGGGCTTGTACTTCGAGCCCGAGGCGGTTTTGCCAGTTTACACCGCGGCGGTGACGGAGGTGGACAAGGAGGAACTCCTTGTTTTTGTGGTTTGATTTCCGATAGCCCTTGGTTAGGTACCAAGGCGAGGGATTCGGGGATTAGAGACCCCCTCTATAGATATTTGCACCGGCTTATCTCGACGCCGATCGCACCGCGTCTGAAAATCCGTGAGTGGTGCACCGATAGAGACCTCTTTTTTCTCTGCTTCCTGCTTACAGGCACAGGGTGCGCCCTATCCACATGTCTCGCGAGTTATTTTGCGTCTGCCTATATGCGGCAGAGGCGCATGCTTTTGTATGGCGACGCTTTCATCACTCAGATCATGTGTACTCTTACACCATGGCATGCGCATGAGCCTGAGCCTGAGTTGTTACCGCCCATTCCCCCTGTTAGATTAGACCGCCGCACTGCTATCGGCATGCGCATCACGCACTGATTTTCCGGGCCTCGACCTTCGGTTCGTAGGGGCCGTCGCGGACCAGGTTTGGGTCCCGGTGCCCTTGCCGCCGATGCCGGGACAGGGGGACCCGTCGATGCCTAACCCGCTACATGGTGTGCCGTTGCCGCAGCCGCAAGTCGAGCCCATCCACGACCAGTCGTCACAGCATCCCCGACACGCACGTCGGTCTGTTAGGCTGGACAGGGCCACCCAGATATTGCTTGATGGACTTGTTGCCGACTCACGGCCACAGGCTCGTCATAGCGACCAGATGGAGGATCTGATGATGTGGTCGGTTGGTCGCCTCGTTGATCTGTCACGAGCCGCTGGCATCGAGCCACCACCACTACCACCGCCACGGCATTATCTGGGCGACCCCATTCAGGATGAGGGCGTGGCGAGTTAGGATGACGGCGGGGCGAGTCAGGATGACGGCAGGGCGAGTCAGGCTTAGTTGTTTTTATTTGTATTGAGTTTGTTTCTTCTGTTATGTATGTAAAAATATTTTGATGTATATATTTAATTTTTTGATATAATGTATATAATGTTTTAGTTATTTGTTTGGTTGTAATGATAAATTATAAATGTAAAAATATAATAAATGTTTAATATATATATATAACAAACTTATATTAACAAAGTTATATCAATTAAATTAAAAAACATAACAAACTTATAGTAACAAAGTTATATAAATTAAATTAAAAAAGATAATTAAATAAAAAAGGGGCATTTACATATATCCCTTTCCTAAGTTCCTTTATTACATATTTATTCAACCCTAAAATTTGATTACATATTTCCCCTTCCTAAAACCTTTATATTACATATTTATCCAATTCATTTAAAATAACTTATTTTATTATAATTTTATCCTTAATAAACCAATTAAAGTACTATTTACATATACCCCCTTCCTATATATTTGTGAGGAACAATTGGGTAATTTTAAGTTAATTGGGGAAATATGTAATTAAAGTTAGGGGTTGGGGATATATGTAATTTAGAAGTTTAATAGGGGGGATATGTAAAAAAATCAATAAAAAAAACTATACATGGCGTATAGGTCAATACGTCACGTATAAGATTCTTAAATCCCAAATCTGCCAGCTTTTGAAGCAAAAATATAACCCGTAACCAATACGCTACGTATAGCCCTATACGCCACGTATGAGACCCAACCGCCAGACAGGGAATGACACGTGGCATTCTGTTGTCAGAGACTGAACCCTATACGCCTCGTACTGGCCTATACGAGGACGTATAGGGCGGCGACGTGTCCAATTAACAATATTACGTGTCTCATTAGAATCTCCCCTTATTAAATGTAACTTAATCAACGGATGTGATCAACGGCCGTGGGAGTGATACGTGGAACATGACATAATTTTCTGGTAAAGAAAGGACCGAGTTTTATGGGGGTAAAATTATCAAATCGGTGCCTGAGTAAGTAACGTCTGTCTGTGGGTCCGCTGACAACACTAAAGTACAATAAAAGAAAAAGAAAAGGGTGGTCCATGGAATCCGAGTAAAGTTGAGGGGTTTGTCTGCAAATTTTATTAAACAAGGGGACTGACCATTGTCTTTTTCTTTTTCTTCTGCCCTCACTTTCCTTTCTGCGCTTCTAGACAGTTGTACTCTGATGTACAAGCATTCATTTCATTTTACCAACGCTCCCTCTACACGTGACAAACACGCACGTATCCTATAATCAAATAAGAATGTTGAAAACTATACATATAAAAGAATGCCAACTTTAGATATATTTGTAAAATGTATCTGAAAAAAATGTCTTTTATATGTATTTTAATTAATATATGGGTTTATTTTATAATTAATCTATATTTTTATCTCTTATCATCGTTCTATGTAATTTACATAGTTTTTATTTTTTTAATCATGAGAATCTGTTAGAAAATTTATCATAAATACGAGAGATCATGTAAAACAAAGTTTGCATTAGACATGAGATATGACCTTCCGGGGTTAAAGACGGAAAGTCAAAGCTTAACGATACGTTACCGGTTAAAGTTCTCGAATATTTATTGTTATCATAACTTATTTGAGTTGAAAAAAAATGTTTTTTTTAAGAAGAGTTTAATGAGACTGTATGGTGTTTGGTGGGAAAGAGAATGGCCATGTATAGTATATTTATGGTTGTCGGAGGTTGTTCGTATGTTTTTCTTTCTATATTTTTGGTAAATGCAAATTCAAAATTATTGTCAATTATGTGAAAATCTGGCTTTTGTATTTATATCTTTTATTTGGGTTTGGCTATTCAATAGTATTCATTGTTCAATAGGTTAATGGTGCGAATTTTAACCATCATGACTATTTTTATTAGATGATAATCATAAAAATGGATTATCATTGCTAACAAATGATTATAATCATTTGAGTTAACGACATGGATGGTTACTACGGTAAGGCTATTTTACGGTTTTTCTTTATGTTTTTAGAAATTGCATCTATGTTCTCTGTTGCTTGCTCATGGAGTCATGAACAACATATTTGGTGCTTTACACTAACTAATGTTAGAAATACTTTTAGATATAAATGAATTGACGTTAAAAATATGGTTTTGTTCTCAAGCATCACACAAACAAGTAACAAATACAGGAACCGAAACGAACGAAGAAATTCATACTTTAAAACCAAGGAGAGGGTGAACATGGTTAATTTTTAATTTCTAACCACTCATATTCATAAATAAACATAAAATGGGTCCGACACGACACGACAAGAATAAATATATGGGTTGGGTTTGGGTTTGGGTTAGGGTTAGGGTTAGGGTTGAAGATTTCAACTTATGTAATTTAAGTCATAATAACGAAATCTGTAATTTAAGTGAAACTATAGGGGGAAAACTTGTAATTTACTCTTCTACTAAAAGTCTCGAGAAACAAGGAACCGCGAACCGCCTGACCTTGTGTGTTCTAAAAAGTCAAGGTCTCGATACATGGGACTAAAAAACCCCTATGATTTTGACCTACAGATTTACAAAGTATTAAAATAATGTTTTGATATATTAAAAAGAAGTGTTAGAAAAAGAAATTGAGACAAATGGAATTCAACAATTAGACATGCTCAAGTGCTCAACTACATTCGCTTGCCAACATTTCATTTTACAAATTATCATTTTCAAATTTCTTTATATTATCATTTTCAAATTTATTTAAGTAGATGTAATGCTTATTGCCATCAGGCCTTTGGTCTGGTGGTCAGGGGTTTTGCTATAAGGCTTTTCTCATTTGGAGGTCTTAGGTTCAATCCTCATAAGGTACACTTCATAATTTCAGGAACACCATCTGTGGCAGGACTTGAACTCTGACCTAGATGGGGTTAGCAACATCCTAACCGACATGCCGTTCTAAAAAAAAGATGTAATGCTTAAATCACAACGATATTTATTTCGCAATTTACAACAAAACTGGAACAATATGACAACTTTCAAATAAATTAAAAACATTGATTTGAATAAGAACATGCCAGTATATTTTATTTTAAACTAATAAGATATTTAAAAAAAGTTAGTTAGTAAAATATTAAGAAATGATTACATGATCAGAAAGAGTATGTATTTTTCAGGAACACATACGCAATCCAGCATAGAAAGTTGTACATTTTGAAGAATATAATATGAAATATTTAAAACTATATTTGTTATATTATCAATGCTAACATAAAGTAGTCAACAAATCATGGTTAATTTTGTTTTACACGTGAGTTTTGCACTAAGATTTTCATTTTAATTATGATGTCGTCTTCAACCACCAACAAAATCACATTTATTTAAATATGATTCTCTTATTACTCTCTTAATTAGGCTATATATAATGGTTTAGTGAGTATAAGAAAAAAATGTTGCCACGTAGACGCCACGTAAGCAGTATTTGTTAGCGAGTGTGAGCAAAAAATAGTATGTAATGGTTTAGTGAGTGTGATCAGCTTTAAATATGGTATTAAAAATTAAAAAATAAATAAATGGACACATGTTTTAATTCCATTGATTGAAGCAAATTAAAAAGAAAAAAGAAACTCAACGTCGTTGCCCCCCTCACTATGATTGGGCCACGCCCTCCCTCACAAAGGGGGCGGTGCGGTGTTTAACGCCTACATGGCTCACATCACTCCTCTTAGGCTCTCACGGGCACCATTATACACAACCTTAATAAGAGATTTAAAAAAAAGTTTAAAGTATCTAGACCATGATTTTCTATTTCTTTGTTTACTATAGTTGTTAATGGTTATTATTATTATTATTATTATTATTACTCATGATTTCTTGATTGTTACCTTTCCTTTCTCATGCTCTTTATATTTTGTTAGATTTATGAAATTGAGTGAAGTGGATTAAAATAAAAATGTTCATAACTTCATACCGAATAGTTAATAATTATTCGAATTGAATATTGAAACAGATTGATTGAGTTAATTTGTCTTCCTTGACGAATATCATTTCTTTTACATAATCTAGATAAGGTCCATGATATTCAAGTTGGTATAAGTAATACATCAACTCTTCCTTCGGCATTAACCATAAATACGATGAACAAACGAGGTATGGTGTTGTTTTCTATATAAACAAACGATAGTTATCTATGTGTTATTGGATCAAAGAATGAATGATTATATGATTACCCTAAGGGGTAAAGAGGGGAGACAAAATAAATAAATAAATAAATAATAGTCAAGCATCAAATTATACATGGAAAAGGAGAATAAGGGGATGAATTTTAATGTTTGCATATTGCCCTTTAGGGTAAACATGTCAAAACACACATTTTACACATTTAGGTAATTGAGTGAACCACTTTAATAATTTTGTATATGTATGTTGATGTACAATTAAACTTTTTAAAGTTAAGTAATATGGCAACTATAGTGTAGAAAAATCAATCAACCAATTTAAAATAAGAACATGGCACGAATAAGAAGTTGAGGGAAAATAATGATGATTTTAAACATCATTGAGAATTGATATTAGATACATTGATTAAACCGATCGATAGCCTCTTGGTTTAGTGATATCTGATGTTTATTTTTATAAAAAGTGGTGTGAATTAAAGTCTCACTTGGATAATAGGTGGATTTTAGGAGTAGATCATATGGGATGTGTGTTTGTCGTTAAAAAAGATACATCAATTAAAATATTATCAATGAAGAAAAATGGTGTATCTAATATAAAAGTTCATTGATTACTCTATTATTTTATTACTTTTCTTTTAAGTATTATTCTTTCTATATGTAAAAAAATTATGACTCAAGGTATATTACAACGACTTTAATAAATCAAATAGATAAATTAACTTTTATCAGGGTGAAGGGGCACTCTACCCATTTACTCATTTACTAATCAAAACTGTCCAATAAAATTATGTCACCTCAAAATTATTCACATACTCATTTACTCAAATTTCATTGGAAACACCTACTCATTTACTCACCCACTATTAAAATTTTTTTTTTTAAGAGAAATAGTGTGTGTGGAAGTGGTGGGGTCCACTAGAGAAAGAGTGAAGAAACAGTGGATTCATCCGAGTAAATTAACTCGGCATGCCTACTCGATTTATAAGGGGTGGTGTTCCCCATTTACCCGGACACTCACTCACATACTCGGACCAAGCCGGGTATTCCGCCCCTTTCACCTTTAGTACTAAACATTTTTTTGTAGAGTTATGTTTGATTTTCATTTATGGTCAATGTTTCATTTGTCAAGTTGTTACATCTAAATTATATGAAACTAATTGACACTATTCCTCTAGTTTTTTCTATTTTTTTAGTCTTTTAAAAAAAAAAATCACACGGCTCATTTTATACTAATATTAAAATTTTCATTTTTAATCTTTTATTAATCACAATTAAACTAGTTTAATACAATATAACTCTATATTCTAATTTGCATTAACCGCAAAAAAGAGTTTAATATGGATTTATGAGACAAATTAAAACAACCATATGATTCATGACAAGGAATTACGAGTTAAAAAACAAAACACTAATGTTGTTTTATGATAAATATTTGTTAGCATTTAATAAAAAAGATGCAACAAATTTCTTCTAAAATCACTTAAGTTTCACATTTTTCATTCTAACCACTCAACTTTGAGAATCGATATCTCATTAATCTCAGCTCCGTTTTGGAAAAGGTTTGTTTCAATTGTGATGCTCTCATAAAATAGAACACAAACCCACAAAATAATAATTATATTAATCGTAATTACATGTAATTATTTATGTTTAAAGTTAGAAAAACTCATTTTTTTCAATTGTGAAGAAAACCATTTTCATAATTTTTCTAACAATTAATCCCTGACTGCTTCTTAAATCTTCAAAACCAAGTTGACTAAACGTTGAAAACAATTTTTTTTTGTTATGATTGATTCAAGATTTTCACGTGTCCTTTTTAGTTCTTATTTATTAGAGTTTGGTTCCTATAAACATATTTGATTAGACTATCTGTAATGGAATGGTGAAGGTGGTGGATTTTTGGTGTCACGTAGCCGCCACGTAGAGCTTGACTTCCCTCATCCTCACCCTCACCCTCACCCTCACCCAGGTGTGTAATAGTGTGGGGTGAGCATATAATGAGACCCACAAATTTTTGGCTTCTCCCCATTCTCACGCTCGTTACCACACTCATATTGACCCACTCACGCCCCCCCATCCCCACCCGACGCGGTGTTTCACGCCTGTAGTGGGGTGAGGTGGCACCACGCCCACACACTCACGGGCTCACTAGTCACTACGTTTAGTCTCATGTGTTTTGGTAAATAAAAAGAAAACAATGTATGTAAACTCCAGGACCTCCGGACCGAGATCAGGTTATCCAATTGTCTCTAGAAAGATAGTACTGAGCTTGACCTTGCAAAATAGTAAACACCGTTAGTCTCGTCACATAGAGGACCCCGGGGGGTGTCGCTGTGATCAGCCTCCGACGTGAGAATAAGTATAAAGTTTGGAAGGAGGAAACAAGTAGTAAGCGAGTGTGAGAATGAATGAGAACATGAACATTACCTTGGGCTTGATGGAGTATTTATACCAGGTGATCGTTTGTCTTTAGCCTGGGACAGATCCTTGTTAATTGGTCTGGATATGTAATGCTTGGACCATTGTTAAGGTTGTTAGTAATGGTTTGTGCATTGTCTGGTTTCCTTTCTTGATTGGCTCGTACTCTGGCGCGTTGATTCTTGTCTCCTCTTTATCGTTCATTTATTTGTCCCTTCCTTCCTGTCTGGTCCGGGCTTGATCCCGTGTGCTGGGACTTGGTTAAAGCCCGGCTCTCGGGCCCGTAGGCCCGGTCAATGGTTACTTTACCTTAGTAGGTGATTACCCTGACTTGGGGTTTGGGATGTGTCCGGTCTTCATGCGGGGTCATATCCCAACAAGTCCCCCTCTAGTCTATTAATTGCTTCAGGCTTTGTTGGAGCAGGTGATAGACTAATTTTCTATGCAAGAACTTGAAACGTTTGTTGACGGTGGGTGTAAAACAGTTGTCCTTTGCAGAGACAGTCATCTAACGGTCTCGGGAAAAGAACATGCCACGCATCGTTCATCCGATGCTTCCAACGTTTAAAATTCAAAATTTCCTCTTTAATCGACCTACTTTTTCCTTTATAACCTGCGAGTTTTTCATTTTTTACTTTACCTTCTCTTAGAAATTGTTCTATCTTTTTCCCTCTTCGTCCGGTTACCTTCCTTTATTTTTATTCACGATATGGAACCAGGTGCGTCCTTCTGATCTTTCCTTCGATTCTCTTTCATTCTTTTATTCTTGTCATTACTTTTTTTTTAGACCATGGGCGATCGTCATAATCTTGGCACTGTCTTTTCCGTACTTTCTCCTATTGTGATAAGTACAACATTCCCCTTGAGTTAAACCCGGTTTTGCTGGCTCCCGGTCAGACTGATGTTGCTCCGGAGGGCATGATGACTTTGTATACCAAAAATTTTGATTTTGCCAACTGCCGTTATCCTGTTACTTCTTTTTTTTTTGGAGCTTTTACTTTACCATGGCGTTCGTTTTGATCAACTTAACCCTCTTGGGTTATGCAAGGTTTCTCACTTCGAGGTAGCTTGTCGTGCCTATGGCGGCTGGCCTTCTGTGAACCTGTTTCGCATTTTTTATCATCTTGGTACTGCTGGCGACTGGTTTATCTTTGTCAAAAGGAAAAAACCTAGCCCGTTCATGGCCCTTAAAATCCCTAATTCCCTAAAGAATTGGAAGGACCATTTTTTATATGTTTCTTTCGCTTTTCTTCCCGTCACTCTACCTTACTGGGATATAAATGCTTCTATTGATGATCCTCCCCCTGACAAGGGTACCTATGAGGAGGGGTTGTACACCTTGTTAACTTCTAGCCTGTCTCCTATTACTGTTTATGACTAACCGGCTTTAGTTATGGCCGATGTTAGCTAGAATTAGGATACGCCCCCTCCTTCGCCCTGTTCCTGTTCGTAATGGTGTTGGTGAGTGAGGGCTACTTTGTTTTATTTTGTTGTGACTGACTTTTTTTCTCTTTTTCTTTGCAGAGGTGGATTTGCTTGACCTTGTGATGGGGGGCGATTTAGGAGTGACCTGGAAAGCGGTCAACATTGTCCCTGCTGTCCACAGGGTGAGGAGCCTTGTCGCTGCCTCCTCTACTCAAAGTGCTTCGGCTTCCCACGGGATTATCATCAGTCCCCTAGAGTCGGAGGATGATAATGAGGAAGTGGTGCTTACTCGCCGGGGCAAGAGCAAAAGCGGGGAGTCTTCAAGTGGCTCATCTCCGAAGCGGCCTGCCATTCGGGTGATTTTTAACCCCCCTTCTCCCCCTCCTGTCACCACTACACCCTCTACCGTTCTTCCCCTTCGATCTTTCTCGATGCAACCTCAGTTACCCACTGGTTCCCCTGCTGACCAAGTTATCCATCTCTTTCCTTCAGCTCATGTCTCACTGTCTCCTGTCAGAGACGTTTCCCCCTCCCCCATCATACTCCTGGGGGTGAGGCTTCCAGCTCCCGTCCCTTTGATGACCATTTTCCCTACGAGCTGGGTCATGGGGATGATATTCCTCCCTTACCCAAGGAAGACTTGGCTGCCCCTTTCTTCCCTAATTGGTCATTGGCTACCGGCGCTGTGTTTAACTCAGCCGAGGTTAGCCATGACTTTTTCGAGCATGTCCTCCCTTATGGGGAGAGGGTTTTTAATAGGGGGATCTCTACCTCTCGGCTTAGTCGGGATCATAGCTTTTTTATGACTAACCAGTTATCCCGTACAATAGAGATGAATCATAGGATGCTTTATTTTGAAGGTCGGTATCATGCCCTTTTATCTCGACACAACGATTTTGGTGTTTACCCGGAGAAGGTTATGGCCGAAAAGCAGACCCTTCTAAAGGAATTGGAGGAAAAGAGCCGACAACTTCAAGGAGTTGAGTCAGAATTAGCAGGGACCAAGGTTGGGCTCCAGAAGGTGGATTCTATAATTCAGGGCTCTAAGCTGCAGGACGCTGAAATTGCCCGACTTCAAGGAGAGGTTTCTTACTTATCTAAGCAGGTGGCGGATAAGGATACGGATTGTATCAAGACGTCGTCCGAGATGAATCTTCTACATGTGGACTTGGACCATGTCCGTGGTGAAGTCCGGTCTTTGGAGGTGATTTTTTTCTTCTTTTTTTATATATTTTCTACTTATGTTGTATCTTTTGCAGGAGAGTGAGAGAGGGTTGAAGGCCCAGTTAGCTCGCCTGGATGAGGACAAGCAGCACTTGGAAACCCTGCTTGCTGATAAAGAAGATGCTTGGTCTTCGGAGAAGGGCGTTTTGGTGGCGGAAAGAGATGAGCTGAAGGCGAACTGTCCACCGTGTCCGCCCAAAAAGAAACTTTGGTTCTAGAGAACCATCGTTTGTCTTTTGAGCGTGACTGCTTATCTGTACCGGTTTCCGGTTCTTTTATAAGCGTCTCAGGGGTAGCCGGGAATGGCTTTTGTTGGTGGGTGCCGTGAATAAGGCTGCCAAAGCTGTAGGTTTTCAGGAAGGGTTGGCAGCTGGGTATGTAGGGAGCGTGGCACAGATTCCGCTAAAGTCTGTGGAAGGTTATGATCCGGACGCCTTTCAAAGGCTCCGTGAGAGTACTACAACTTTGCAAACTTCCAACCATTCCCCGGTGACCAGGCTGGCCACCCTTTTGAAAACCTTGTTTACTGGCACCTCCACTCCTTCTTCTAGTGTCGCACCTCCGTAGACTTTCTTTAGTTTATTTAATTGCTTCGGATCATATATGTATTTGCTTTGGATCATATATTTATTTGTTTTGGATCATATCTCTTAGTGCATTTATCTTTGTTACCTATAGAAGAGTGGAAGGTTTATATTTGGGGCTTATCCGGGGGTTGTCTAGCCGAATAACCTTTATGATTTTTATTGAACTCTATGCCCTTGGCCAGGGGTGCAAGTTGTTTTAGTAGCTTATCCGGGGGTTATCCGGACGGATAGCCTTTATGGTTTTTATTGAACTCTATACCCTTGGCAAGGGGTACAAGTTGTTTTAGTAGCTTATCCGGGGGTCGTCCGCCGGATAGCCTTTATGGTTTTTATTGAACTCTATACCCTTGGCAAGGGGTACAAGTTGTTTTAGTAGCTTATCTGAGGGTCGTCCGCCCGGATAGCCTTTATGGTTTTTATTGAACTCTATACCCTTAGCAAGGGGTACAAGTTGTTTTAGTAGCTTATCCGGGGGTCGTCCGGCCTGATAGCCTTTATGGTTTTTATTGAACTCTTTACCCTTGGCAAGGGGTACAAGTTGTTTTAGTAGCCTATCCGGGGGTTGTTCGGTCGGATAGCCTTTGTGGTTTTTATTGAACTCTTTACCATTGGTAAGGGGTACAAGTTGTTTTAGTAGCTTATCCGGGGGTTGTCCGGCCGGATAGCCTTTGTGGTTTTTATTGAACTCTATACCCTTGGCAAGGGGTACAAGTTGTTTTAGTAGCTTATCCGGGGGTTGTCCGACCGGATAGCTTTTATCCTTGATAGAGCGAAAAGTCATCGTAGAGCAAGTGTTGTTTTATGAAAAACATAATTTGCATTGATAGGGCCTAAAGCCTTCATAATGAGGTGAGAGATAACATTAACCGTAGTTCTTGACGTTACATAAAATACTTCCTTAGCTGCATCCCGTGTCAGGTACGAGGGATAGGTGTGCCATCCAGTTTGGCTAGCTTGTATGATCCTCGAGTGTTAGCTTTGATTACCTGGTAGGGACCTTCCCATTTGGGTCCCAACTTACCAGTGTCTTCTTGTAGGCTCGCCTCATTGTCTCGCAATACCCACTCTCTAGGCCTGAAATTCTTTCCTTTGACACGGCTATTGTAATACTTTTCAATCTTTTTCTTGTATCTTGTTTCTCTGGCGATGGCCATTTCTCATTTCCTTCCTCCTTCGCCTGGGTCCGCCGACTTGGCGACCCTATTTCTGTCGGGATCATTGCTTCAGTCCCGTATGTTAAACTGAACGGTGTTTCTCCGTGGCTGGTCATTGGTGTGGTGCGGTGAGCCCAAAGTACATGTGGGATTTCCTCTACTTAGCTGTGGCTCCTAGGTTCGAGGCGGTTTTTTATCCCCTTCACAATGCTTCTTTTGGCCCGCTCCACTTGTCCGTTGGACTGAGGGTGTTTAACAGAAGAGAATACCTATTTTATATGTAATTCTGCGCACCAGCTCTTGAACGAATTTTCTGCAAACTGCCTTCCGTTGTCGCTTACCAGCTCCTTTGGTATTCCAAATCTGCAGACTATGTTTTCCCATACGAAACGTTGCACTTGCTGACCCCTGATTGTTGCTAGTGGTTTTGCCTCGATCCACTTGGTAAAGTAATCGATTGCCACAATGAGGAATTTTACCCTTCCCGCAGCTTCTGGGAAGGGTCTACAGCCCACTTAAAGAAGGGCCACGCAGAGGTGACTGAGATTAAGTTCATGCAAGGACGACGGCTTACCGGGGCATGTCTCTGGCAGTTGTCACACTTTTGGATTTCGTTTATCGTTGTTTTGTACATTCCGGGCCAGTACTATCCGGCTCTCATTGCCTTTGCAACGACTGTCTTCGGTCCTGAGTGCATAGCACAGATGCGTTCGTGCAATTCTCTGATTACATAGTTGGCTTCATCCAGGTCCACATACTTCAGCATGGGACCCAGGTAGGATTTCCGGTATAACTGCTTGTCTTCCACTGCATAATTGAGGGCTTTGCATTGTATCTTTCGGGCCTCGTTCTGGTCTGGTGGAAGGATTCCTTTACTCATAAAATCTAGCATGGGTGACATCCACGTTCTTTCTTCTTTTGTTTCTACCGACTCACGTTTTTCTCTATTGTGGATGGCTCGGCCAGTACTTCCACCAGTATTTCCTTTGCTAGATGACTGAATGCCACTGAGGCTAACTTTCTTAGGGCATCAGCCTTCTTGTTCTGGCTTCTCGGGATGTGCATTACCTTGCAATACTTGAAGTTTTCCATCAACCTTTCCACCCTGGCTCTGTATTGCTTCATTGTTTTGCCTTTGACTTCATAGACCTTGTTGACTTGGTTTGCTACCAACATGGAGTCAACATATGCTTCAATCCGTGTTATCTTCATTTCTTTGGCCATACGTAGCCCTTCCAGGAGGGATTCGTATTCTGCTTCATTGTTTGTGCTTTTGAAGTCTAGCCGTAGGGCATATGTAAGTTCTATTTCCTCCGGGCTAATTAATATTAGGCCTGCCCCGCACCCCTCATCGTTAGCAGCACCATAAGTTCTATTTCCATAGGTAAGTTCTATTTCCTCCGGTCTAATTAATATTAGGCCTGCCCCGCACCCCTCGTCGTTAGCAGCACCATCTGTGAAGAGCTTCCATGGCTCCTGCTCTGCCACTTCTTCATTCCTTTCCTTTGATGCATGTATCTTGTCATCTCGAGGTTCTGGCAGCTCTGCCATAAAGTCTGCTATCACCTGTCCTTTAAATGCAGTTCGTGGACAGTAGGTAATTTGGTGATCTCCCAGTTCAATGCCCCACGTGGCCAACCTTCCTGAGTATTTAGGTTTCTTTAAGATTCTTTGGATAGGTTGATCAGTCAGCACCTTAACCGGATGAGCTTTGAAGTATCGCCGAAGACGTCGTGATGCATACACTAGTGCCAAAGCTAGCTTTTCCATGTTCGGGTATCGGGTCTTTTAGTGTTCTTTTCTTTCTGTCATAAGTATCGCGCTAACAGCGTTTGCAGATGCAGCTAAGTACATAATCAATGTTTCCCCCAACTTTGGTGCTATTAGTGCTGGTAAGTTACATAGTTGGGTCTTCATTTATTGGAACGCCGCCTCTGCCTCTGCTGTCCATGCAAAGTCGTTCTTTTTGAGGCAATTTTTCAATGTTACCATGAATGGGAGTGACCTGTCTGTATCCGGGATAGAAATCTATTCAGCGCTACCAGTCGTCCGTTTAGCCTTTGTACTTCCTTCAAAGTTCTTGGGGAAGGCATTTTGGTTATGGCTTCCACCTTTTCCGGGTTTGGGCGAATTCCTTCATTGGTCACCATTACTCCTAGGAATTTTCCCTCTGCTACTCCGAACAAACACTTCTTTGGGTTGAGCTTCATGCCAGCCCCGCGGAGTGTTTTGAAAGTTTCCTCTACATCCTTGATCATTCCTGCTTTTGTCTTGCTTTTGATTACCAGGTCATCCACATAGACCTCGAGATTTTTTCCAAGTGGCCCATGAATCTTTGGTAAGTGGCCCATGCATTCTTTAGCCCGAAAGGCATTTTGGTGTAACAGAATACCCCTTCGTCTGTGTTGAATGCCGTTTTCTCTGCATCCTCCGATGCCATCTGTATTTGGTGGTATCCCTTGTATGCATCCAGAAAACATCTTACTGGGAAATCCTCCAGGGCTTCTACCTTCATTTCCATCTCGGGCAGGGGGTAGCAGTCTTTCGGGGTTGCTTTTATTGAGATCCTTGAAATCTATGCACATTGTCCAAGAGCTGTCCTCTTTTGCCACCATTACCGGGTTTGCTATCCAAGATGGATATTTGACCTCCATTACTATTCCCACTTGTAGTAGCTTTCTAGTTTCCAAACATGCAGCTTTGCGGCGCTCCGGGCCCATTCTCCGCCGCTTTTGCCTGATCGGAGCTGTTGTGGGGTATATGTTCAACTTGTGTTCCACCAAATCCCGTGGAATGCCTTCCATATCTGCCTCTTCCTAAGCGAACACATCCATGTTTCGGATGCGTAGTTCCTTTAGATCTGCTTTTACTTTGTTGGACTTCTGTGTCCCCACCTTGACAGTTTGGTCTGTGAAGTTGCATTGGATCATCCATGCTTCGTGTTCTGCGTTCTGACCTTCTTTAGTTCTGTCCAATGCGGCTACTATCTCGACAGCCATACTCACTGATGATATACCCTTTGGTATGGGGAATTTCATGATTCCATGATTGGTGGATACTACCCCTCTAAAGGCTTTGATTACCGGCCTGCCCATGATGATATTGTTTTTGGAATTGGCTTGAACTATAGAAAAAGTTAGGTTGACAGTATGAAACCTTTCTCCTTCCCCCAAGGTGACCGGGAGAGTCACTTTGCCAATAGGTAATACTATTTCTCCTGCAAATCCAACCAGCGGGAGATGATCCGGGACCAGTCTAGCTTGTAAGTCTTCATCCAATCGTCTGAAGCAGTGTTCGAACATGATCTCCGCCCCACTGCCTTCGTCCACATGTATTCTCCCAATACGATGACCTGCCACGTTTGCAGAGATAACTAGTGGACCTTCCTGGATGTCCTCGTCCGCTAGTGATTCAAAAGAAATAGCTTGTGTCATCCATGATTCAAGTGGCAGTGGCTTTCTTTTACGGCCAGGCACCTCTTGCTTTGAACTTTCCCCTTTGTACACCATTTATACTCTTCCTCAGTATTCTGGGGGTGGTTTCTGTTTGTCTCCTTCGGGCTTTCTGTCTCTACTGCCCTGCTGACCTATTTCTTTGATTAAATGAGACAGTTTGCCTGTTTTCACCGCCTTCTCTATCTCCCTTCTTAAATGTTCACAATTATCTGTGGTATGGCCCCTTATTTTATGGAACTCACAGAATTTGCCTGAATCTTGCATGTACGACCGGGGTCTGACGGGTCTAGGTGGTTGGAAACTTTGGCTAACCCGTTCTGTGGCCAAGACTTGGCTTGGTGTTTTGGTAAGGGTTGTAAAATCAAATGGCCGCTCCTGTCTCTCTCCCCCATGCCTTCTTATTTCATTACTGTATGATTGCTTTGAGTATGGACTAAATGATGCGGCGGGGTGAGACGAGTACCTGGGCCTTTCCGACATCGATGGTCGAGATCTGTGGGCAGGGTTACTCGTCGTGGCATATTTGCTTCCCCTACTGTCTGTTTGCTTGCTTGTCTATCGGGGGGTCCGGTTATCCCATTCCCTGGCCCTGTCGGACGTATCTTTGCCCCGGATGAATGCCCGTACTCTATCCATTAACGCGTCAAAGCTTTTTGGATAATCTTCCCCCAACTTTTCTTGCAGCTGTGTGTGCCGTACTCCATTGATGAAGCTGCTCACCTTCATTTGCTCTGGTTCGTCCTCTATCAACAAACTTTCATTAAAATGAATAGTTCCATGTATTGCTCTTTACTTTCGTTTTCTTTCCTTCGGATGTACATGATCTCGTTGGCATTCTTAAACCTTTTCTTTTGTTGGCCGAAATTACGGAGGAACTTTTCTTTCAACTGGACGAAGCTGTCTGTGCTTTGTGAGGGTAAGGAGTCGAACCATACCCTTGTCGGACCTGTCAATGTCTTGGCAAACATGTGGCACCAGACCGGGAGAGACCGTTGCTCGACGTGGGCTGCACCATTAAAGGTGTGCAAATGGTCTTCCGGATCTTGGCTACCATCGTACTTGCTAATACATGTTGGCATTTTGAGCTTAGCCGGTAGTGGTGCTTCAGTCAGCCGAGTAGTGAACTTGGATTGTTCCGCCAGGTGGTCTGGCATGTAAGGCTTGGTTAGGTCATCCTCTATCCCCTTCTATGCCGGGCCACCGTCGGGTTTGTTGCTTGTGTTGCCTGCTCCCGCCACCTTACCGCCTGACAAGTGTGGTTTGAGCATTGTCAACAATTGGTTCAGTAGGTTGGGTGTGTCTTCTCTTTGCTTGCCCTGTCGGGTCGCTCCCGCATCGGCCGGGCCTTCCAACTGTTTATTTTTGCCTGTTGCTTCCTTGGCTGTATCAAATACCAATTTTGTTATAACTTCAACGAGTTTATCTGCTCTGTCCAGAGCTGCGAGCTCCGCTCGGAGTTTATCCCGGTTGCTCCGGACGAACTCTGGGGTGATTTGGGCTGTTGCACCGGATGCTTCTTGATCAGAGTCGTCCAGTGCATCTTCCACCAAAAACATAATTTTCTAAGGACTCCTTCGCTTGACTTTCTTTCTCTCTACCTTCCCCTCCTTCAACGGACAGCGTTCCTTTCAATGATAGTTCAGGAGTGGGTGCTGGAGAAGGATTTTGCTGCTGATTTGACATGGTGACTGCGTGGGATTAGGGTTTCACGTTGTTTTTCTAGCTGAGTTGGTTTTAGGGTTAATAAAATTTGGATGGCGCCACTGTAAACTCCAGGACCTCCGGACCGGGATCAGGTTATCCAAGAGTCTCTAGAAAGATAGTACTGAGCTTGACCTTGCAAAACAGTAAACACCGTTAGTCTCGTCACAGTGAGGACCCCGGGGGGTGTCGTTGTGATCAGCCTCCGGCGTGAGAATAAGTATAAGGTTTGGAAGGAGGAAACAAGTAGTAAGCGAGTGTGAGAATGAATGAGAACATGAACATTACCTTGGGCTTGATGGAGTATTTATACCAGGTGATCGTTTGTCTTTAGCCTGGGACAGATCCTTGTTAATTGGTCTGGATATGTAATGCTTGGACCATTGTTAAGGTTGTTAGTAATGGTTTGTGCATTGTCTGGTTTCCTTTCTTGATTGGCTCGTACTCTGGCGCATTGATTCTTGTCTCCTCTTTATCGTTCATTTATTTGTCCCTTCCTTCCTGTCTGGTCCGGGCTTGATCCCGTGTGCCGAGACTTGGTTAAAGCCCGGCTCCCGGGCCCGTAGGCCCGATCAATGGTTACTTTACCTTAGTAGGTGATTACCCGGACTTAAGGTTTGGCATGTGTCCGGTCTTCACGTCGGGTCATATCCGAACAATGTTTGTAATTTCTTTAATTAAATTAATAGATTTCAAAGAATTGAATAAAGATGTGATGAATTAAATAGTGAGCCGGAGTAAAAGCAAACTGGTTATAAAGGTGCAACCCGTATTGTCCGGGTTGACGTACCTCCTAAGTCCTGCCCTAGGAGCTAGGGGTGGATAGGCCTACAAGTCTCCTATTGGTCCCTTTACTATTGAAAATGACATTTTCTTTAACTTCTTTACGTATTTTGTACCTATTAAAAAAACCCTTCATAAAATTGTGGTCTATGCACGTGACATACACATGGTTTTTGAGTGTTAGAGTCGGAAACTAAGTTCAAATTAGGGTGTGGATTTCTGACACGATCCGAAAACAAAATAATCAGGTTCTGGGTTATTTATTTTAACCCGTTTTAACAAACGGGTCAGGTTTGGGTTGACCCGTCAACCCGTTTAGGTTACAAATTTTTTTTTTTGTCTTTTTCTAAAAACGATTCTTCAATTACTTTTGTATTTAGTGTTTACTATAAAAGAATATATCAAAACTTTCTTTTTTTCCTTTTCAGAGATAACAATTCAATCACTTTTCGGTTTACCTTAATAATTAGATTTTGGATTTAGTAGTTTATGACTTTGATTTAGATAAATGGGTTAAACATGTCAGGTTCGGGTTTACCCGAATTTATATGTATCCAGGTTAAGGTTTAAATTTTTGACATGAATAAGAATATGGGTCGTGTTCGAGTTGCATAATTCAATCCGACAGCACGACACGATTGACACCCCTAGTTCAAATTTGATTTTGTTTCTAACCTGAGCCGGCTTATGGTTCAACAGGTAGAATTCTTATAATTTTTAATGACATGTAACATATTTCAAATGAGTTAAAGAAAATTAATCTTCTAAAACATTTGTGTCAACTATATACACTTTTCTTTTTAAAATTATTAAGTAAAAACCATAATAACTTTTTAAATAAATTTCAATTTCATGTTATTATTTTTTAAAAGTAATTTGATTGTAAATGAATATTTAATGGCTATTTAATATATTTTCAAGATGGATGCCAATGAATACGAATATACTAAAATTGGTATTCATAAATATTGAAATCCGACATAGATAGTGAAAGCTCTTTGTAACTTCCAACGACTAGGGGTAGTATAGTTCTTGTATGATCAATTCTGCTTCTCACAAACACGATGACATATAACAACTCAATGTCCTACATTGTTTTTCACAAAATGTTTTTATGCCAACAAAGGAAAATTCATCATTAACTACATATTGTGATCATGAAGTAATACTAACTTAACATTAATGTTTGCAACATAACGAAACTACCAATTTATTGTACCTCTAAAAGCCTACTACTATAGCCTTATAGACTTATAAAACTTGAAAGAGATATAAGTTGTCAAGTTTATGAAATTAGGTCTTGGACCTATCTCTAGTTTGTAACAACATAGAAAATTCATATTCATTTAAAGCTCGATCAAAGATATTAACCAAACTAACATGTGTTTTTGGTTTGGTTAATACCACGAGTGCTAGAAGCTTTAATCCGTTAGTTTATGCTAATTGTGATTGAAACTGGATCTGAAAAGTATAGTTAAAAAATAAAAGAAAAATATTACTTTATTTTACCCTTTTACATATAATTATCTTTTTAACAACTTGTTGAAAACATATAAAACATTATTTTCGTTGGCTAATAATACGACTAATAATACTTATAACTTTTACTTTCGTTGTCTAAGACAATCACAGTAGTGTAATCATCAAATATATGATATTAGTAGGGCTGCAAACGAACCGAACGCTTATCGAATAGTTCGTAAACCGTTCATCGGGAAGCTCGTTTATGTTCATTCGTTTAATAATTGAACGAACATGAACAAGAAATTTTGTTCGTTTAGTTAAGTGAACGAACATGAACAGATGTCACGTTCGTACATTTATGTTCATCAACGTTCGATAAATTTATGTTCGTTACATAGAATTATCGGACGAACACAAACGACCACGAACAAGTTCATTTCTTTAATGAACGAACACGAACAGGAAATCTCGTTCAATTATTTGTTCGTAAACAAGAAATTTCCTTAACAATTTCGTTTGGTTCGTTTACGGTTCTAAACATTAAACAAAAATAAAATTGGTTTGAAGAAAGTGTAAAGAGGGTTTCCTCTAGGGAAAATTACCAAAATGGACATTTGACCAGTCAAACTTACCAAAATGTATAAACTTTTTCAGTCTACTAAGTTGTGGTCATTTAGACCATTAGTCGGCTGAAGCCGGCTAGTTCAGCCTGCTTAAAAATCCGTGCCCAACTTCCTTTTGTCAGATTTTTAACCAACCAGAAAGTGACATGTGGAGGCTCTGAAACCCAAGCCGACTGAAGCCCACTTCCAAGTAGGCTAAGCCGGCGTGTTTTTTTTGCTCGATTTTAGCCTTCTTAATACCTTTCCTTAGCCGACTATTTGTCTTTGCTTAGCCTGCTATTTGCCTTTGTTTAGCCGGCTATTTTTCTTAAAATAAACACAACAATCATATAATAAGTAGTTAAAAATAATATAACTTTAATGTTTTAAAATAAACACAACAATCATATAAAAAATAGTGCTAAAATAGATATTGTTGTATTTGATATTATATTTTATCACTACTTTTTATATGATTGTTGTGTTTATTTTAAAATATTAAACTTATATTGTTTTTTACTACTTATTATATGATTTTTGTGTTTATTTTAAGAAAAATAGCAGGCTAAGCAAAGGCAAATAGCCGGCTAAGGAAAGACATCAAGCAGGCTAAAATCGAGGAAAAACAAAACACGCCGGCTTAGCCTACTTAGAAGTGGGCTTCAGTCGGCTTAGGTTTTAGAGCCTCCACGTGTCACTTTCTGGTTGGTTAAAAATCTAATAAAAGAAAGTTGGACGCGGATTTTCAAGCAGACTGAACTAGCTGGATTCAGCCGATTAATGGTCTAAATGACCACAACTTAGTAGGCTAAATAAGTTTGTCCATTTTAATAAGTTTAACTAATCAAATGTCTATTTTAGTAATTTTCCATTTCCTCCATCTCCTTGGGATTATGCCAATAAGAAAGACGACACAAGACAGATTTGTTTGAATGGGTAGGAGACAGAATTGACACCCTCCCGGAATTACAGGGCGTCACCGGCAGCCACCCCTCTCTCTCTTTCTCTCTCCTCTGTGCTCACCTGCTTCTGCTACTTTTGCAGTGGATTAAAGACCAAATTCAATCAAACCCCCATCAAAAGATGTGATTTTGATGTGCAATTATGCAAATAAAAACTTTACTTTTAAAGAGAGAAAGCCCAACACATATTTAACAAACTTTCTTTCTTTCTTTAGTTTCACTTTCATCAACTCTGAATCCAATATCAGATGATGTGTGCTTTAATTGACCTCAACATCGTCAACGACGACGCCGACGAGGTTTCCACGTCGTCTTCGTCGTCTTCCGGTTCTGCTCCGGCGGTTTCTGTTTCTGCACCGGTGGTGTGTTGTTTGGAGTTATGGCATGCTTGTGCCGGATCTTCGACGTCCTTACCGAAGAAAGGAAACGCCGTCGTTTACTGCCCTCAGGGCCACCTGGAACTACTGCAATCCGCCGGTGACTTTGCTCTTCCGGCTCATGTGTTCTGCCGTGTTGTTGACGTCAAGCTTCATGTAAGTTTGATTATTTGGTTATGGATTTTAGGTTCAGTTAGGCATTAATTTGTGAAAATTTTGTGGTTTAGGCTGAGGCCGGGACTGATGATGTTTATGCTCAAGTTTCTTTGATTCAAGATTCTCAGGTTGGTTTGCATAAGAATATGCATTTTAAATTTATCTTAAAAATAGAAAGGAAGCTTGTTTATATTTTGTTACAATTTCAGGATTTCAATTTTATTCAAAATGTGCAACTTGAGAGTGATTGTTTGACTTTAAATAATCTTATAATGACATAATCTATAGGAATAAAACGAGGTCCAACTGCCTCAACTGGTAATTTTACTCTTGTTTTTCTAAACAGATTTGTTGCAGCTTTGGTCAAACTAAACTCATGATCATATCTTTGTTTGTTTCTCTTACATGAATATGATTGGGAATTAGAGGTTACTTAACTGTTGACTTAAAATTAAAGAGGAGTTATAGGGCCTTAAACATAATGCAAGTTAAATTTATGCCTATTTTCATCTACATAGTGTAAACTTTATGGTCATAAGACCTGTGTACCCTAGGAAATTCTCACATGATAAAAAATGCTTAAACTAAAATACCATGTTTACATAAGAGATACTGAGTCATAAAGAATGCTTAAACTAAAATACCACCAACATGTTTTGGTTTTGAATTCGGATGCATTGACGGTAGATGAAAGGAAAACTTCACATTTAAGCGATGAATGACCTTTTGAGAAGTCTCCCCTCACGCAACCAAAAACACAGGCGTGAGCTCCTTGTGAGTAAAATGAACGATATTAAGTGGTATAAGCGCGGTCGGAGGTAAGATAACAAGTGGACATTTCTTTTTGTTGAATTTTTATCGGTTGCATGGAACAGCTAGAGCAAAAATGGCGTGAAATTGGTGAAGGTGGACAGGGAGTAGAGTTTGCAGAAGATGATAATGAAGTGATTGAAAGGTCAACAACCCCACATATGTTTTGCAAGACCCTAACCGCTTCCGATACCAGCACTCATGGAGGATTCTCGGTCCCACGTCGGGCTGCTGAGGACTGTTTTCCGCCCCTGGTACGTACTTGTATTGAAACCACGCTTATGAAGACTAAAATTTTATGTTGTAAAAATGTTTGCTTGATATTGTTCACGTGTTCTTTATGGTAGGATTATAAACAACAGAGGCCTTCACAAGAGCTTGTAGCTAAAGATCTTCACGGGTTTGAATGGAAATTCCGCCATATCTACCGAGGTATAAAAGAAATTTACTAGTTTGCCCTTTACCTTTGTTAGATATATTTGCAAACACACACACAAACAGACACACTAGACTGGCAAAACATATGTGGTTACGCTCAAGTGTCTGAACAGGACAACCACGGAGGCATTTGCTCACAACTGGTTGGAGCGCGTTTGTTAACAAGAAGAAGCTCGTATGTGGAGACGCGGTTTTATTTCTAAGGTACACGAGCTAGAAACTAAAGGGTACTTTGGTCATTTTGCAATCGTGTTCTTATGCTTTTGTATCTCAGAGGTGATGACGGAGTACTAAGGCTAGGGATCCGACGAGCCACACAAGTGAAACCGGCTTCTAGCTTACCGCCATTTTTAGGTAATCAGTTTAACGACTTTGACTTTTCTACTGTGGTCAACTCAATATCTAGAAGAACCTCATTCAGCGTCTATTACAATCCGAGGTAAGTAAGTTCTATATTTTTTTTTATCGTAATGTTCGCCAAATTACAGTTTTGACCTTTAACTTCAACCATGTATTCTAGGGGTGGCTCATCTGAGTTCATAGTCCCGTATAATCGGTTTCTGAAGAGCCTTGCTCATTCATTCTCTCCTGGAATGAGATTTAAAATGCGGGTCGAAACAGAAGATGCAGGAGACAGAAGGTTCGACAAATACTATGATTTCTAAAACCTTTAAATCATACATGATAAGCAACTCGGTTTTTTCTAACAGGTGTACTGGCATCATAACTGGGTTTAATGATATCGATACAGCTAGGTGGCCCGGATCAAAATGGAGGTGCCTAATGGTATGAAACCTTCGTCACTGTTTTACAATTGTCTAAAATACCCTTCCGACTATTAGTCAAATGTGTAAAATACCCTTCTTGCATTGTTGTTTATGTTCTTATTTCCAGGTAAGGTGGGATTTTGGAGAAATAGCAAGGCATAACAGGGTTTCACCATGGGAGATCGATCGATGTGGTTCGGTTTCAGAAATAGGAAGGTTCATGTCGCCCTTAACGAAGAGGACACGGACTGGTTTTCCTTTGCTTACATCAGATTTTACCGTTCTAAAAGGCCCGTCTTTACTTATTTTTATAAAAATATCTTTTATAAAGAAACTGATAAAGAATCAAAGATGCTGACTTTTTATGTAGTTCTTACAGATCGGTCAACTGAAGCATCAGACTTCGGGGAATCAATGCGATTCCACAAGGTCTTGCAAGGTCAAGAAATATACGGTTTTTACCGTTCTTCTGAAAAATCTCCATTGGGGAATGATATCAGAAACCAAACAATCGTAGGCTCTGGTAAATCTTCAAGATTCAATCGGGTCTTGCAAGGTCAAGAAATAATTTCAAATCTGCATTATGGCGAAAGGGTATCAAATTATGGAAATTTGTGGATTCACCCGTCATCATCATCTTCGCCTTCATCTGTTTTAAGGTTCCAGCAAGCAATCAGTCAAGCTCCCTACGCTTGCGCTATACGATATGGTGATCATATGAAACCGTTTAGTGGTCAAAACCATCAAGATTTCTTTAACCCTTTGAAAAGTCAACCGGAAGAACCAGTTTTGACTTCTACAAACAGTTGCAGACTCTTTGGTTTTTCATTGACTGAGGGAAATAACGGTACGAAAGCTTCTCGGTGCCCAAATGGCGACGATCTCGTGCATCCAGTAGGGCCCGTTGTGAAGATGATTTGACTCGTCTCATGACCCATAATGAAAACTTTTGGCTGGTTTGTAGCAGAAGTTGCAGTGTTTAGTAATGAGGTTTGGACTTTAGTAGTAGTAGTACTATTGGTTTTGTTTAAAAGATTTTGTTTATGTCTAGTGTAAACAGTTGATGAAATTGTTAGAAAGCTTCTGTTATCCGAACCTATCTATCAAAAGCTAAATACATGCCTGAGTTTAATGATGGTTAATGAAAACAAACCAGAAACCGTTATGATCCTTTTGCCACCTCTAACCAGAAGTCCTACTTTTAGCTGTTGGTCGGATGAGCTTCAATTCTTGTATCCTCTTCTTTTCTTCAGCCATGCCCTCTTTCTCGAGCTCGGTTTCCAACAACTTAAACATTGTATCATAAGGGACAAACCCTCTCATCACTGCATCTTCCAAAAACAAGCACGCTTGTTTAAGTTTTTTATTCTTGCATAACCCGCGAACCAAAAGGCTATATGTTCCAAGTCCAATACTAACATTATTATCCAACATATGATTCAACAAGAAAGAAACCACCTTCATTCTTTTCAAATTTAAACACATCTTCAACAATGGTGCGTAAGTGTCGAAGTCCGGTTTCACACCACTCTTTTCCATCTCATGTAGCAGCTTAAGCGCATCCTCTTCTTGAGTGTGTTCACAGGCACTAGTTATCATGGTGTTATACGTACGCGTGTCATGTTTAACTCCTTGGGCAGGCATTTCATCAAACGCTTCGCGTGCATCCTTTAGTCTACCCGCTTTTGACAGGATGTGAATCAAAGAACTGTAAAATGATGTATCAAGAACGCAATTAGACAACTTTATTTTGTCATAAACCTTTAGAGCTTCATCGATTTCCTTTGACTTCCCACGGGCATGCATTATAATAGTGTAGGTGATGATATTCGGAAGGCACCCTTTTTCTTGCATTTCCTCTAAAACTTGATCAACTTTTCTGAAATCTTTTTCACAACAGTAAGCTTCTATTAAAGATGTATAAGATACAACATCAGGGCAAATCCCATGTTTCTTCATCTCCTCCATGGTGGTTTGAAACTTTACAATATTGCGTGCTTTGGACCAGCCATGCATCAATGCATTAAAAGTATGAGAATTTGGAGGTATTTCATTCTTGAATTCAAGAAATATATCATTAGCACGCTCAACATTCTTTTCTTTCGCTATTGCATCAACTAATACATTCAAAGCCAAAATATCTTGTTTAACCCCAAACTGCTCGATTCTTCTAAACTCATCTATCGCTACTTCATGCAGTCCAGCCTTTGCAAGCCTCCTTATGACCTTTGCCATAGTGTTTATTGTAACATAACCATCTCCAATTTGAACCATCTGTCTAACCACTTCCTGCATCAGATCAAACTTCTTTGATTTCCCCAAACAATCAACCAATAAGTCATACATATCAGGTGAAAACTTGGACCCCATGTGCGATTCAGCCCAAATAAACACACCATACGCAGATTTCCAGTTATTATCAAACCTTTTCAGCATTTGAGCAACTAAGCTTTCTGATGGCACAATATTACAATCATTTAAAGCTTGTACAACAGACTCCACTGACTCAAACATCTTCACTAGAACTTTACTTACCTTTTTCGTATCATTCTCGTCCTCGTTACCTACAGTGATTTTATCATATACTTTGGGTTCACCGCGTTTATAATTTTCAATCCAATAGGTTACTGAAGGGAGCACAAAATCATCCTCTGGTGTCTCTGTGACCAGACTATCATTTTCTGTAATTCTAACCCAAATTGGAAGATCAGGAGACTCAGTTACCACTATTGGATCATCATCACCTTTAGGGCATTCAATCAAGGTGCAAAATGAAGTGTGTAAAAAATCACAAACTCTGTTTACATGTAACCTAGCTATTGATCTTGAAGAACACCAATTTATCATGAAAAGTTTTGGTTTCGAAATCGCCATTCGAGCGACTATCAACTCTTCTGTCTGCAAATGCACATTTAATTTATATTATTTTTACAGTGTGAAATCATAATATTCATAGCATAAATTTTTCGAAATTTTAGGGCTTATGACATTTTGAAAACGAAATTCAAAATGCTCGGATAATCAATCAAGCGTAAGAGTACATTTAGGTTTTCGGATAGGTTATGCACAAACAATTAGGTACGTAAATTTAAGTAAGCAGATAGACGTACAAACCTAAGTAAGAATATGAAGAAACTAGAAACAGTGGAGATGACGGTGACTTTGCCGATGAGTGGAGCGGCCGGCGGCGTAGGCAGTCGGCTGTTGCACAGAGTCTCAGAGACAGAGAAGGGGGAGAGAAATAAGGGCTTTCAGGCTGGGTTGCTGTGGACAATGGGCCATTTATGGATCCGAACCCAATTCTTGATAATACAGTAGCTAGTAGTTTCTCCTCGCTTGATGTTACGAATTACCGACTTGTAAATTTTTTTTTAGTATTTAGGACCTAGTGTTCATAATGAAACGCGAGGAAATCAGAAAATCTTTAGTAATAAACCGATCTCAATTATCAAGATTATCGAAGAAATCAAGACAATGTGGTTCTTTTAGGCGAAAAACAGGTCTAACCTCAAAAATCTAGATTGGTCTAACTGATGTAATTTCAATTTTGAAAACCTTGATTAGATGTTTGTAGCGTTTGTATTCTTTGGTCCAATTATTATTTTAGATTTCGGTTTATTCTTGTTACTATAATAAAAAATAAGAAATAAGCAAAAACTACATGGGACAGGGACACGTGAATGAGGTTTCATTTTTCGGTGTGATCATCTTTCGAATGTGAGAAACGGTGGCGGAACAAGAATTTTTTTCATAGGGGTCGGAGATTTTTAGGGTCGATTGTCAATAATTAAATATTAATCTTTTCAGTCCGAGTCGGGTCACACAATAAAAAAAATTAAAACAAACAAAATTATAAATGAAAAATAATAATACGATGTTTGTTATTAAAATTGCATAATAAAAAAACATCCCATTTTTTAAAACCGAACCATTACATCGCGACCAACCATTTTTTTGGAAAATCATGATCTTTTGGTTGACATAGTTCTTTAATTAGGTAAGCCCTTCTAATTTCGTCTCGTTGATTAGGGTGATACGATGAAATTGGTGGTCGTTCGACGGGATCTTATGAAAGATTATCTAAATCTATGAAAGCGGGAGTCTTAGAAGATGAAGACCCAACTTTTCTTTTAAGAAACATTTCAATATTCATATTCCTAAAATTGAAAAATTAAACCCAAATCAACAAACAAGTTTCATAATTTAACTAATCACTAATCAAATACACACATAACATATAAATTCAATTAACATATAAATTCAATTAACACATAAATTCAGTTAATACATAAATCCATTCAATTTCTTACTTCTTAGATAAAATGTAATGAGACTAACCTGCTTACTAATCAAATACTCCCGCCCACGATACAACTTCACTTTCAATTTTCAATTGCTTATAAATTATGATATGCTTAGTCGCTTGGTTGCCTCCCTTGACCCTCACAGAGAAATCTTGTCAAATCAATGCCGCTTTTTTTTTCAATAGTTAATTAGGTTTAGAAATTTTAAATGTGTATTGGGTTTATTTATAGGTTTATGTGTTATTTGGGCCTATTTTGTTTAAAACTTATTAAGTTAAACTGTTAAAAGTTTGGTTTAAGAGATTTATAAGATTAAACCCAATACAATATCCGAAACCGTATCCAAAATTTCGGATACGGATTATTGGGTTAAAAATTATTGGGTTAAACCGTTTCACTATCCGAAAATTTCAGATATCTGAAATTTGGATATCGATTTTGAACACACCAATTGTATAAATAATAGACCACGGATTGTTTTATAAATAATAGTTAACCGTGGCCTGTGTTTGTTTAGAAGAAATTCAGGCCCTATAAAAGTCCCGGTAATCACCCTAGGAATAAATCTGGACCGTGTAATGTCCAAAAATTTAGCGGTTACAAAATTTGTAGTAATGTGCACACGGATTGAGCATGGGATCACACAGATCCACCTTTTAAACTCGATTTGCAGTTTAGTCAAAACTGCAACAGGTTTCAATGTAAAGCACGCGGATCCACCCTGCATAACTGGCGGATTATTTAAAAATCACACGGATCGACAATGTAAGGCGCACACACACGGATTATTTAAGGCAGATCTGAAGCCTACGAAGTTCCCCCAAATGGCCATTACCTTTCATTTAAATCGCATAGCACACACAAATGTAGATCTAGATTACACAGAACCCTAGAAATTCCCAAAAAGCAAAGCCATATGATTTGTAGACAAATAACCTTCCAGATCTAGGGTTTCAAGAAACCCTAAGCGGTATGCCGCCGATATCAGCTCCCAGATGTAATAAAACCGACGAGCAAGAGAAAGATGTATACGAGAGTGCTTATAACAGAAGATAGAGAATCAGTGAGATCAAAACACCATATGATTTGTAGACAAATAACATACTTTAATTACCCTAACATAATACAAGTGTTTATGTTATTATTATTATTATTTTTTACGAAATTTTATTAAAATAGATACGTGATTGGCTTTTGTATTTCACGTTTTCTATTTATAGTATGTCGCGTTTTTTATGTATGTCCCACTGTTTAAACGTATATATATTTTTTCTAAACATTTTACATTGTTTATTATTTTTTAACTTCATAATAATGAATACTTGATAGAGAATGGATGAGCATTGCACCGTTTCTGTTTTTGTTAACCTTTTGTTTTTATTAATTTTGTAAATCCGGACTGAGACGGGTATAAAAATAGTTATTATAGGGTTAAATGTGTGTTTAATTGGTTTTATTTTTAATATAATCCTAAAAAAAAATATTTCGTGAGGATCTGGGGTCGGTGTCAAAATTTTATGGGGGTCGCTCGTAAATATATCATGTATATAACAAAAAAAAACTCATGGTTGTCGGCCGACCCGCCGGCGCCCATGTAAGTCTGTCAATGGTGAGAAAAAGAAAAATTATTAATAACAAAAATAATAATATTAGTACTGAAAAATAAATAATAAAGATAATATTAATAATAGAGATAAAAATAATATCTATCTTGTTTTGGGTAAAAACTAACAAGACTAATTTTGTAACCAAACTTAGAAAGTGAGGTAGTGTGATTTTAAAATCAATGTAAAACAATGTAAAAACGTAAAAAGTGACATTGTTGTTTACGAGAAAAGCCCTTGATCGTTCACGATCTCCGGCATAAAACCTCGGGAGGTGATAATCAACATCTGCCTCGTTACTTCAATAAATGATAAAAAATTACAAGTGTTGAGCAGCAAATGATCGATATCTAAATGTCACAAGAGTGATCGCAGTGTATTCTATTGCTAAGTGCGTTGTTGTGATTTTTCTATTCGATCAAGTTGCTGATTATATAAAGATATTATGCTAACTAACTATCCGAGAATCCCGGAATCGACTTATTCTTCAAATATGACCGTTGGAGGCCAATCTACGCGTCTTCTACACGTTCTCCTTGACTTCAAGAGCGATTCTTCAGGGATGAATTTGACCTCACGTGTTTTACCTGCGTATTGGTCAAGATAAAAGAGCGATACAACAGTTAGATAATATAGAAATTAAGGATACCGAAACCTGTCAGGATACCGAAGTACATTGAAGATCCAGGATTCCTACTCGTAAAATGACCCATAACAATTGTACCCAAAATTTAACAGCTGTCAATCTCATCGACATCTGTAAAAAAATTTAAAATTCAAAAAGTAAATGATGATAGGGTAGCGATATGACCGTTCCGGACTTCCAAGGCGATTTAACCGTTGTTTCTTTGCAGGATAAAATCATTATTACCCTTTCTTTTCCATTCCCGCCTTCTTCAAGATCGAAGCAGGTACGAATATTCATTTCTGATTTCTTCTTTCTTTCTAATCTTTCGTGATCATGGGTAAGAAAATGACCAGGTCGGCTGCTTCTATCGTTGTCGAAACGATTGATGATTTAGTTGATCAAGGAATCCTTGACCATTCTGATCTTGAACTCTGTTCTTTCACTGATCAGGATATGAAGCTTTTGAAATCAAACAATATTTTTTCTCAAAAAAACCATTTTTAGGCCTTTCGATTCCAGAATAAAAGCGGATTTGATTTCTAAAACATGGGTCTGCTTCCATAGCTATCCTTTTACTCTAGGTCTGTCATATCCTTTTCCTTCACTCATCACCGAGTTTTTCAAACTTACTGGTCTTTGCTATTCTCAAATCATGCTGATGGTTTGGAGAATCCTGGCTACTCTTGAAAGGCTGAATCGTTCTCATTCTCTAACCATTGGTGTCCCTGAGCTAGCCTCTGTCTATAATTTAAGAACCCATGGTTCTTCTCGATTCGTTCTTCAGCTAAATTCTGGGTAAACTCATTTGATCCCGAAAGCCACTCAAAACGATTCTGACCGGAAGGGGAAGTTCTTTTTTGTAAGGAGAGATTCAATCCCTGGTGGGAAAGATTTGCCACTTGAATGGGTTAAAAAGGGTAGGAGATAGTTATGATCTCTGCATTTTCATATTATTTTTCATCTGTTGATGGTGAGTTTTGTTTTTCCTTGTGCAGCTCCGAAGTTTGCTGAGTTGATTCCTGCAAGAAGTGATACAGACAAAAGGATTGAAGCTTTATTAGAAATACATGTGGGGGAGAGATCCTTCTGTTTCGAGTCCACCATTAGTCAAGCAAGCTTTGAAACCAAGTATTCTGAATCCGAGATGTCTTCAGGTAAGGAATAATCAGTGCTTTTATAAATGTATGCCATGATTCTGAACTGCCTTATTCTTATGTAGGGATCCCCAAGTCAAGTTCCTACTTATCTTTGTCTGATCTTGACAGCTTTCTGTCTAGGACTGTTGTGGTCAAGAAAGAAGGTCCCACGCCTACAAGTGCTAAGCTTCGTGTCCCTGTCCTCCGGTCTAAAGCTTCAGGAAGCAAAAAGAGGAAGACAATGGAGGTGCTGGATCTTGAGTTTTTTGAGGGGATGAACTCTGCTGAGACCACCAAGAAGCTTCAGAGCTTGATGAATCTGGTAAGTATCCTTATGGTATGCCAATGCTTATTTCATGATCCCGAATCATTAACATGTTTAAACTTTTTAGGGTCTCGAGAAGCTTTATGCCAACTTGTCTGAAGCGGAGAAAAGTGCTAAGGAGGCTCTAGAGAAGGTTGAGGACTTGAAGAAAATCTTGGCCTCCAAGAGCAAATACTTGTAGAATGAGATCCAGGGTCAGAAGAATAAGCCGTAGGAGAGCACAACCCAGTATAAGTTGAGACTTCAGCAGACTGTGGATGATGCTAAGAAGTCCGCGGCTATGTCCATTCTTCAATCCAGGATCCAGATGGCCGAGCAAGTTGCTGTTGAAGGTTTTGATCGTGCAACCTGTGATCTTGAAGGATGGCGCTCTTCTCTGCCTAGGCTAGGAGGTGAAGCAGCAGATACCAGCAAGGCTGCTGAGGATACTTGAGCTGCTGATGGTGAGAGGCAGGCTAACCAGGGCGATGAAGGTAACGATGCCTAGACCCGAGCCCTGGACTATGTGGTTCTCTTGTTAGATAACTTTTCTTGAAACAATTTCCTTTCATGTCTTAGCTTGATGAACAATTTTTACTTTTTCTGATTTTGGGATCCCTGTCATGGGATAGACAACTTGTGTACCAAACGTATCATGACTTAGTCATTCAGCTTTCAAATATTTTTGTAATTGAAAAATTAGTAACACATACCTTTGCTGAGTACGAAGTTGGATATATATACATACCGAATCAGCATGAAGTTCATAGCATAACAACTATTAGTTGTCCCCAGTGTTCGGTCGTCGAATACGTCGTAGGCTTTAGTAAGTACATTTCGGGATTCTCATTAGTCTTTAACTTGTTTAAGGATCCTGAATCAGCATATTGATGCTAAGTCTTTGAGTTAATACGTAAGTGTTATATATTTAAAATCGTTGGCAAAGACAGAAATCGTGGGCTAAGCCAATTCTGAGTTAGCATGAAAATGCTAAAAACCTTACCTTTAACACGTAAGTGTTAAATGTTCGAGAGAAACTTGGGAAATAACACGTCTGTTATATTCGTAGCAACCAATATATAGCCAACAGTGATGAAATTATCAGCCACTTTTACATGGACTGGTCGCACCACCTTGAACTATAATTGGATATCGTGCACTCCTAGCGGGGTGTAGAAATCCAATCAACTTAGAAAGGCGAAAGCCGTTTAAACCTTTGAGGTATTCAGAATAACCAAACTTAGGAGAGATGGCTAATCTCTTTCTTCTGTTGGGATCCCTGGAGGTATTTCCTGCAAAACAGGAAATCTTGGTGAAGGCGGGTGTTAGCCTGGCTAACACCCCTTCGACGCTCAAGTCAGTACTTTGATCAAGAGTAATTAGTATGAAAATAGCCAGGGATAGAAGACATACCAGTTTTATTAGAATTTAAGTTCTAACTTACATAAATTAGGTTTTGAGATGAATAGCATTCCAGGATCTTGGCAAGATATCTCCTTCCATAGTAGCTAACCAATAAGCTCCCTTGCCTGCTTCTGAATCAATCAAGTATAGGCCTTCCCACTTTGGTGCAAACTTTCCATCATTGGGGTTGGTAGTATTTTGGAATGCCTTCCTTAATACAAAATCACCTGCTTGGAATCTTCTAACCCTTATGTTTTTATTGTATGGATTTGCTATTCTTTGCTGATAAGCTGAAATTCGAATTTTGGCAAGATCCCTGAGCTCATCCACAGTGTCGAGATCCTGAGCAAGAGCTTCATTGTTGGTCTCCGAGGATTGGAGATTGGTTCTGGCAGTAGGGATAACCATCTCTGTCGGGATCATTGCTTCAATTCCAAATACCAAGGAGAATGGAGTTTGCCCCGTCGCGTTCTTCGTGGTTGTCCTATCTGCCCAAAGTACAAATGGTAGCTCTTCAGCCCATCTTCCTTTCTTTACTCCTAATATCTTCTTGAGGTTTTTAACGATGATCTTGTTACTAGACTCTGCTTGTCCATTAGCTTGAGTATGTAGTGGGGTAGAAGTTATCATTTTGACTCCCCAACTGGCACAAAAGTCCATTGTTCTCTTACCAATGAACCGAGATCCATTATCACAAATTATCTCCGCCGGGATCCCAAATCTCGTTAGGATATTGGCTTGATGAAGGATATGACTTCTTTCTCTCTGACTTGGACAAATGCCTCAGCTTCGATCCATTTAGAGAAGTAACCTGTCATTGCTAGCATAAAGACCTTTCCTGCTGGTGCTTTGGGAAGTTTGCCGACGATGTCCATTCCCCACTTCATGAATGACCACGGAGAGATGAGTGGGTATAAAGGTTCGGGCGGTTAATGGAGTATGTTGCTGTGTCTCTGGCAAGCATCACATTTTTGAGAGTAAGTTACAGCATCTTTCCTCATGGTAGGCTAGTAATATCCTGTTCTCAGGATCCTTGAAAATAACGCTCTGCCCTCGATGTGATTATCACAATCTCATTCGTGTAGATCTTTCAGGACTTCACGTGCTTCAGCATCCTCCAAGCACCTTAAGTATGGACCTGGAATTGACTTTCTATACAAAACATTCTCAAAAATTATAAAACGAGACATTCTCATGCGAAAAGCCTTGTGATTCTTTTCATCACTTGGGATTTCACCATCCTGCAAGTATTTGTTAATAGGTGAAATCCAGGATCCTGGAATAGATTCAAGATCCCGAATGTCTGCTTCTTCTTCAGTGTTGGATACTTCGTTTACCTTCTCGATTGCTGGGCTCAGAATGTGTATTATAGGTATTTTGGTACCTTCTGGCATTCTAAGAGTTGAAGCAAGGTTTGCTAAGGCATCAGCCTCAATATTATCTTCTCTAGGAACATGTGTAATGTTAAAAGTTTCGAATTCTATGGATAATTGCTTAACTATTGTGAGATATTTGGCTAGATTCTCACCTTTTACTGCATATGAACCATTGAAATGATTAGAAATTAACAATGAGTCTACATATACCTGAAGATACTTGATCTTGATGTCCCTGGCTAATTGTAATCCTGCTATCAGCGCCTCACACTCTGCTTCATTATTCGTAGCCTGGAATTCACAACTTATGGATTGGGGTAATATGTCCCCCTGTGGCAATTTTAGTATGATTCCCAGACCTGTTCCTCTTATATTTGATGCACCATCAGTGAATAAGGTCTATTCGTCCTTCGACTCTTGTTGGATGTCACTGCTGAAATCAGCCACAAAGTCTGCTAGTGCCTGAGACTTTATTGCTGTTCTAGGTTCATATATGAGGTCATAGGCGCTGAGCTTGACTGACCATTTAGCCAGCCTTCCTGACATCTCTGGCTTTCTTAAGACACACTTAATAGGGTAGTTAGTCTTAACATGAATAGCATGAGTTTCAAAATAATGTCTTAGTTTAGTTGATGCCATTATTGAAGCTAAAATTAATTTTTCTAAATGAGAGTACCTGGTTTCCGCTGGTAGCAAAATTTTACTTACATAATATACCGGATGTTGTTGTCCCTCATGATCCTTGACTAATACATCACTTACGGTGCTTCGGGATACTGCCAAGTATAGGGATAATGGTTCACCGTCTTCTGGTTTTATCAGTAGAGGAGCCGATGACAAGTATTCCTTCAATGATTGGAGTGCTTGTTCATGCTTCTCTTCTCATTCGAATTTCTTGTTCTTCTTCAGGATGTCGTAGAATTCCTTGCATTTTTCTGAGGATTTTGATATAAATCTATTGAGTGCTGCTACTCTGCCGGTCAGTCTCTCGACATCCTTAGTATTTGCTGGGGATTTCAGATTGATGATAGCTTTGATTTGTTCTGGGCTGGCTTCTATTCCTCTCTTGGTCACCATGTATCCCAAGAACTTTCCTGCCCCCACTCCGAAGTGACATTTCGAAGGGTTCAACTTCATATTGTATTGATCCAGGATACCAAATGCGTCTCTGAGATCCCTTAGATGATCCTCAGCTTTCTTTGATTTTACCACCATATCATCTATGTAGACTTCCATAGTATCCCCAATCTTGTCTTTGAACATCATATTTACCAGTCTTTGATATGTGGCACCTGCATTTTTAAGACCAAATGGCATAACTGTGTAACAATAAATACCTGTCGGGGTCATAAACGCTGTGTCTTCCTGATCCGATGGTTCCATTTGGATCTGTTGAAATCTTGAAGAGGCATCCATAAAGGTTAGGATCTCGTGGCCTGATGTAGCGTCCACCATTGAGTCTATGCGCGGTAATGGGAAGGGGTCTTTAGGAAACGCCTTGTTGAGGTCCGTGTAGTCTACACAAACTCTCCACTTCCCATTCTTCTTTTGGACTACCACCACGTTGCCTAGCCACCTTGGGAATTTTACTTCCCTTATCATTCCAGACTTGAGAAAACTTTCCACCTCTTCTTGGATGATTACGTTTCTCTCAGGAGAAAATATCCTTCGCTTTTGATGTATTGGCCTGAAACTTTTATCAATTCCAAGTTTATAAGTTATGATATCTTTGGATATACCTGTCATATCTTCGTGCTTTCAAGCGAAGGTTGCTTTTCTGCCCCTTAGGAAATTCAGGATATCTTTTTCAATATCCTCAGGGATATTGCTCCCTACCAGGATCTTCACATCTGAATTCTCGGCATCCAGGGATACCTTTTTAACATACTGTTCTTTAGTTTCCAGAACATCCCTGGCCTGCTTCGTTAATTGCTATGCTTGCCTAGTTTTGACAGAGGCTTTCATTGAAGAAGTGTAACAGTTTTTGGCCTCTTGTTGATCGCTGTTGATCTTCACCACTCCCCAAGGGGTTGTCATCTTGACACATTGGTGATATGTTGAGGGTACTGCTTTCATGTCGTGTATCCAGGGTCTTCCTAGAATAATGTTATAGCAAGATAAAGAATCGATAACACAAAACGTTTGTATAGAATTTACCCCCTCGATGTAAATTGGTAGCTTTATTTCTCCAATAGTGTTCTTAACTTCTCCACTGAATCCTACTAATACTGAGGATTTCGAGATGATCTCAGAATCTGGGATCCCCATTTTTTTCAGGACTTCGTGCTGGATAATATTTACAGAGCTTCCTCTGTTGATCAGTATCCTGCGAATGAAGTGGTTTGCAATGTATAGTGTAATCACCAGGCCATCGTGATGAGGATCCTGTACGTCATCTCTGTCATCTTCGTCGAAACATATCACCTTTTCTTCAGTTCAGCTGGAGGTCCTGATAGGTCTGTCCCCATTCTCTGTTTTCGCTTCTTTGGCATTTCTTTTTGATGCAGAGTAAGAAGTACCACAAATGTCAGATCCACCAGATATAAAACCTATTACCTTGGCATCCAGCGGTGGGGATTTTGTTCTCTGTGGGATCTTGTCATGATCCTTAGTCTTGTTCTTTCCTTTGCCCAAAAATTCTTTGAGATATCCCTTGCTCAGAAGATAGCTTATTTCCTTCCGCAAAGCAATACAGTCCTCAGTTACATGGCCAAAGTCTTCATGGAATGCACACCACTTAGACTTGTCCTTTCCTCCTGAGTTCCTCTCAAACATGCGAGGCCACCTGGCTTTTTTTCCAAGATCCTGCATAGCAAATAGCAAACCAGTTGTATCAAGAGAAAAACAGTATTCAGATAACTTAGGATATTCTTCTTCATCCTCGTCATCTTCTACGGCGTTGACCCTGTGATTGTCCGACTTAGAATACGGCTTGGATCTGTACGACCTAAAAGGTGCAGGTTCAGCTTTCCGGTTAGGTTGACTGTAGCTTGTCGGAGCATTCACTCTCTGCTGGATCTTTTTATCATCTTCCAGCCTAATAAACCTCAATGCCCGGTTCCTGACTTCATCAAGGTTCCTGCAAGGATTCATAACAAGGAATTCGTAAATTTGAGAATCCTTCTGTAGTCCCATCTTGAAGGCCTGGACTGCAGTGGCAACGTCAAGGTTCGGGATATCCAGGGATTCCCTGCCGAACTTGCTGACATAATCCCAAAGGGATTCTCCGCTGTTCTGAGTTATCCTGTATAAGTCACTTGTTAATCTTTCAAAAGTTCTACTACAAGAGAATTAATTGTTAAACATGTTAATTAATTGAGCAATTGAAGTAATAGAATATGGAGGAACATTAAGTAGCCATTTTAAGGCTGATCATGTTAAGGTAGAGCCGAAGCCTTTGCATAAGCAGGCTTCCTTTAGGTCCAAGGGAATGTGGTTTATCTCATTCCGTTCCCTGTACTGTGCGACGTGCTCCTCATGATCTATAGTTCCATCGTACAACTTCATGTTAGGAGCCTGGAAGCGCTTGGGGATCTCAGCATCACATAACGGTGGAGAGAATATGGAGATCCTGTGACTGGTAGAGGACATCTCTGGTATAGGTTGGACCACACCTGGTACACTGGAGATCATCTCTCTCAACTTCTTTAACTCCTTGGCCACGGACGGAGTGATTCCGGTCTCCTGCACAAATTAGTTAGTATTTGAAAATTGATTAATGTGTTACCGTTCTCAGGATTTCGGAACGATGATCCCGGAGTAACTCCAAGATCCTGATTTGTCGTAACTCTGACAGCCGGGGTAGGGCCAACCGCAGTGATCCCTGTTTGCATGGGAAGGAAGTCTCCCTTATGGATTTATGAGGATCCTGAATAATTAAAATCCAAGATCCTTGGTTGCAGTGGTGTCGTCACTTTGACTGGTTTCTTCGATTCCTTAACCTTCTCAATCTCCCGAAACAGCGCTTGGTTAGTCTTCCTCTGTTGTTCCATTTGTTGTTTCATCTCCGCGAACATATTGAGGATATCATTGTTTGATACGATCACAGGTCCACCAGCAGGTATTCCGAATCCTGAAAACCCGCATGAGTAGTTTTCTTCGGTTGATTAACACTTTTTTGAAATGGAGGAGGAGGAATAGGGTTAACCAACCCAGAGCTCGAAGATGGAACAGAGACAGAAATATTTTTGGATTGAGACGACATTTTTGAAAATAGCTTTGAAAGATAATGATTGAACACAAACTTTAGTAAATATTTAAAGATGAAAAGCACCACTTGCCCCATGGTGGGCGCCAAATTATTTGTGTAAAAATTAACAAGACTAATTTTGTAACCAAACTTAGAAAGTGAGGTAGTGTGCTTGTAAAATCAATGTAAAACAATGTAAAAACGTAATGAGTGACACAATTGTTTATGAGGAAAGCCCTTGATCGTTCAGGATCTCCAGCATAAAACCTCAGGAGGTGACAATCGACACCTGCCTCGTTACTTCAATAAATGATAAAGAATTACAAGTGTTGAGCAGCAAATGATCGATATCTAAGTGTCACAAGAGTGAATGCGAGTGTACTCTATTGCTAAGTGCGTTGTTGTGTGTTTTCTAATCGACCAAGCTGCTGATTATATACAAAGATTATGCTAATTAACTATCCGAGAATCCCGAAATCGACTTAGTCTTCAAATATGACCGTTTGAGGCCAATCTACGCGTCTTCTACACGTTCTTCTTCACTTCAAGAGCGATTCTTCAGGGATGAACTTGACCTCACGTGTTTTACCTGCGTATTGGTCAAGATAGAAGAGAGATACAACTGTTAGATAATATAGAAATTAAGGATAACGAAACCTGTCAGGATACCGAAGTAAATCGAAGATCCAGGATCCCTAGCCGTAAAATGACCCATAACATATATATATACTAGGTTAAAACCCATGTATTACAGGGTTGGTTAAAGACAACTTGTTGTAAACAGCAGCTTCTATGAAGATTTGTATGTTAGAAACCCGGTGTATTATACGAGTTTAATAAATACAATGTTATATATACTTAGTAATAAAGATTTACATATTATATATTTATGACTTATTGCATAGTTTTTTAATACAAATTCTAGAAAAGTTATATAGTTAATTATTTATGTATATATATATTTTACATGTGTAAAAATGTATTACATATGCTAAAGATAGAAACTAAAATTCAAAATATGTAAAAATTAATATATAATTGGGTTTCGAAAATACGTTAATTAATATTTGATATAATTTGACTTTCATTTACTATTTGATTGAAAATAAAAGTTAAATAATTAGATCAAAGTTTCTTATGATAAGGGATAATTTAAAATAAATGTGTTTTATTAGTATAATTAATATTTTCTTTAAAAATATATTATTATTAAAAGATAGAGGTGTATTTAATAAGAGAGAGAGGCGGGAAAAAATGATAAGAATGAATATAGAGGCGACACGTGGCATGAAAAACCTTCATTTGTTAGATATTATAAATTATAGATATAGATATAGATATATATGTTTGTGAGATTGGGCTGCTCAAAGAAAAAGAAATGAAACTACTGGGCTTTGGTCTAAATGATAAGAATGAATATAGAGGCGACACGTGGCATGAAAAACCTTCATTTGTTAGACATTATAAATTATAGATATAGATATAGATATATATGTTTGTGAGATTGGGCTGCTCAAAGAAAAAGAAATGAAACTACTGGGCTTTGGTCTAGTGGTTATGGCGATGAAGACTCAACCTGCCCACGCAGGTTCGAGTCCGAGCCAAACCGGGTTTTAGTCCGGAGTGCGTTACGCTAGCGGGGTTTGGCCCGTGTAGCGGCGCAACTGTTGTCAAGTGACAGCAGGCTCCATGGTTTCCCGGTGAAAGCCTAAGCCTCTCGTTCTGAACCCGCGGGCCCGGTTCAGACAACGTAGTGGTCAGGTTGAGGGGTAACGGGTCCCCGATTCGGAGATGCGACTGCCACTTAAAAATGAAAGTCGCCTTTCAAAAAAAAAAAGAAAAAAAAAAAGAAATGAAAAGTAGAAGCAAACCCTGGGAGGCAGAGAGCTAAGGATTCTGACCTCCCACTTATATGGGTACATAGTGACCAGCTGCGTTGTTGTCTTGGTTGTTATGAATTCATAATGAAGGTATATAATATTTAGTAGCCGATGAGCCGTAGATCAACTAGTTTGTGAGGAGGCATCCCCAGTGGCGGACACATAAAGTTTTTTAATGGGGGTCGAAAATTTTCGATGTTGGAATTTTTATTAAAAGGGATTTTTCTTAGGCCGGGTCATTGAATTTTTTACTATATTGAATTAGATCATCCAACTTTTTTCATCGGATTGAGTTAGGTCACTGAAATATTGTGAGTTGAAATATTTTTGCCGGATTGAAATTCGTTCATTTTTTTTGAACAACAATACCTTGATTATCTAGGATTAAATGGGCAACATTTAGAAAATACTGTTCATTTAAGTGTTCGTGTCCATTCATTTGTTCGGTTAAAGTTAAACGAACAAACATGAACAAACCTCGTTTGTGTTCGTTCAGTTTGTTTACAGGCCTAGGGGAGGGTTTTACAAGGCCGATTAATTGTTTAGAAATGAACATAAAGGCTTAAAGTAATGGTTATTGGGTTAAATGGTTAGTGACCTAGTGAACTTAATTGTTTATAAAAACTAATGGGTAGGTTCAATTAATTTAATACTTTATAATAGGTTTATATTTGTTCAATTAGTTTATAACAATTATTAATAAGTTTATATATGTAAAATTTTAAATTAAATTTTTGGGTGACGTTTTGGTAAAAAAAAAAAATTCATGGGGGTCGGTATCAAAATTTCATAGGGATCACTCAGGATTATGTAACACTCAGATAATTCCCAAGAAAAATAACGGTTAAAGATGTCAGGAATTGAAGTCCAAGGGTTGAATCGTAAATATACCAAAGATCAAGGGTTAAAAATGAAGAAATTTGAAATTTGGTCGATGTTGGACCAATATCTTAGACCATGTCGGTCCGACGTGTGTAGAGGAAGGAAATAATGAGAGAATGACGCGTGTCTGAAGACTCAGCCCCAAGTCGGACCGATATGCTCCTAGATGTCGGTTCGATATGCGGATGTCGGACCGATATGCTCCCAGATGTCGGTCCGACATGAATCCATTTTCACCCTATAAATAGAGGGCTCGAGCTCAGCCAATTGCACACACAAAAACACCTCTGAAACACACACTTAAGCTCTGGTATTCCATTACCGAGTCGTGGTTTGCATACGAGGGTCCGGTTTCTAGCAATTCGTCCGCAAATTGCCGTAGATAGTGCCGAGGTAAGGCTTCTGAACACCCTAAGGTTCCTTTGTGTAAACCTAAGATAGAGATATTGTTTATGATGATGTCGGTTATGATTTAGGGTTATGTCGAGGTATTGATTATTATATTGATTCAGAAGGAGGTTCTACTTGAGGTGAGTTCCTCTAAACTGTGCTCAATGTAAAACGTTTTTGAAATGATTTTTATCGAAACGAGTCGGATCCCTATGTGAATTCCATGTATATATACATGTGAATAGCGCTTATTACAGTCAGGAATGGGATGGGATGGGACTAAGGGACAAGACTGATCCTGTTATTTTTAAACTGGTCCTTGTGTGGCTAGTAGCCAGAAGGTATCAGTATATATATAATAAAAGCTCAGGGTCCTTGTGTGGCCACTGGGTGGGGATCGGGATTGATGGTCGTTTCGTATGATAAATATAATTGTGAAAACATGATTTGTTTATGAACTCACCAACCTTGTGTTGATCCAAATATTTTCAAATATTTTTTAGCACAGGTGACCACTAGGGTGTAGTTGGCATTCCAGGAGATGTATAGAGGTTTTGAGATAGGGATGACTGAGGGCAGGTTCTTGTGTAACCGTAAGGCCTGAGTTGATGGCACGTTCTCCGTGAACTGTAAGTCAAGAGTAATATGTGTTCCTGCTAGGAACAATATGTTGTATTTACCGGTCAGTCCTTATTTTAAGACACTATTATCTATGAAATGAAATAGTTATGACTTTTAAGTCTTCCGTTGTGTGTTTTTGGTATCAACGTCATAGTAACTAGAAGACGACCTTCTGACTGGTATGTAGTTATCTGACAAACGGAATGTTCTGTCTAAGGAAAGAGCGGTGTATAAATCTCTCTTAAACCCGTCGTTCTTTCCTGGGAACATATATGTTGAATGTACTACTCTGGTTAGATAACTGTCTTATGTTACGGGTGTGACAGATTATATGGTATATATAACAAATAAATTTGTTTTTTATCGGTGTCGGGTGACCCAACCCACAAAGGGTGGGTACGCCTCTGGGCATCCCCATAGCCTTCCAATGTGGAGGTCATGAGTTCGAGTCTCACTTGGTGCAATATGCTCAGGTGGGTCAGGGGTTTTTCCACAGTGGGTATTCAGGTGGTGGGTTCCCCCAGGAATGGTGGGCGGGCAAGGTGCTATCTGCGTTGAAAAAACCCCAGGAACGGTGGGTTTTTCCACCAACGCTATTTGCGTTCGCCTTGAGTGAGTGCGCCTTACGCCTTTGACAACTATGGTATATTTATTTCAAGTTTCTTTTGGAATATGTGCTGTGGATAACAGCTGAAGTAGCTCTTAACCATGAGTGGTTTCGTGAAGTTCCTCTACCTAAGTCTAAAGATTTATGGCCACTTTTCCAGCTCAGCTGTGTTAACCATAGATTCAGAACCTTGATATATAATTGTCACTTATTGCAGTGTCTTTTGTGAGAGAATGAATGGAGCAGAAAAAAGTTTGTTTTGTCTGGAAGGAATAGGATGACTCATTTCTTAAGGAAGTTTAATTGGCAGTAGCTTTTTTTACTTATCCATCATAGAATTTAATATATTTTGGCACTTCAATTAAATTATGTTTTTATTTTTCCAAAATAACTGTAATTTATTTTTTTCGTAATTTTGTTTGATAGTTTCAAGATCTTTTAGTTTGTTTGAATTTCTATTTTGTGTAAACTAAAAAATGGATATGCATTTGTTAAAAATGCATTAGAAGTTAGAGTTGCATTTATGCATTTGTTTTCATGTAATGGAAAAGTTAATTATTTATCGATATCTCCATTTATAATCAAAATGCGTTTATTAAAGAAAATGTTAATATTTGTTTAGCAGTTTAACTGATTTCAAATCTGGATTAATTTATCCCAAACGATATGCTTGAATATCCATTCTATTCCTGTCAGCCAACTAACCATGATAATGGAATGTAATCACTCATTCCACTACCTTGGCCATTTCATTTCTTTGTCATTGTGTTCCTTTCGATCAATGAACCAAAAAGTCCATGTATGCTTTGGACTTTAAAGAAAGTATTTGTTTTCTTAGTTATTTATTTGCTTACTTCAGGCGAACACGGAGGGTAATGAAATGCCATGACCCCTTAGAGGAGCAACAGAGGAAGGAGCTACAACAAGCTAAGTTCGGGACAAGTGGCTTATTTGGATAGGTTAAAAGGTGTACTGAACATGGGACATGTGCCTTATATTTTATTTCCAACTTTTATGTACTCACGAATTGACATTGTTGAGGTGAGAGTCCATGTACTGAGGCGGAATTGACAACATTGGTTTGAGAATACCATTGATGCTGTTTTTTTAGCTGGCACCCTTCATCATCTTGGGAGTTGACTTCTGCTTTGACCTTCAACAGACATAGCAGGTTGACTTCTTCATGCTTGGTGTTACTCCAAAAGGTTCTTTTGGAACTTGTGTAACATGTTTTAACTGATTACTCAAAAACGATTCATGAAATTGGATTTAATACATCCAAATATGGGACTTTTTTATACTGTGCTTTATCTTTTTTAATATTCATATTGTGTTTGCAAGAGGTCGCTGGTGTAGGAAGGAGGTGGTACTCTTAGCTTTTCATTAACGGATAATTATTTCCGAAGTTGTGCCTTTCCAAGGTAATATCTTAACAAATGAAATGCTGTAAAGGGTATTTGCTGTAAACCAAGCTTATTTGACCCTTTAACAATGTAAGTGTGGTTTCTTTGCTTCCATTCTATATATGAAAATAAAAAAGATGATCATGTTACATGAAAATTCAACTCTGTGTCAGGTCCCTTCGTAAACCGATGAGGTAACAACCTATTACCCCCTGGTCACCAAGTGATTTTCTAAGGCTAATGGAAAAGCTAATGGTGAATGTGACAGATAATAAACCATGTGACACATGTGAAGAACCAGAAAAACTACTTAAGGGTAATGGCCAAGGAGAATCAAAACCACTTAGAGGTCTTGATGTTTTAAATCTTTTCTTTTATTTCACATGTACCATTTTCATTATGAGGGTTGTGATTAACATACGTGTTTTTCTATGAATTGTTAGGCTTTATCTGCTACAGGGTTAAGAGTTCTAAGATATGCCCGTAAAGTAGAAGGGATCTTGCAAACTGGACAATAATAAGTTTTTTTTCTTTGCAGTTGGTATGGATCTGATTAAATATGTTCGTTATTTTATTTTTGTGTAGCCTATGTTGAAGCTTGTAGGAGAAACGTTAAATTCAATGGATCAGTTGCAATTGCAAATGGGGAATCAGACATTGCTTATGCTCGAGTATATATGCTTACTCATTCAAAGGAATATGATATGGAATGATTATTAATATATAACATGTTGTCATCGTTTTTGTCTAATGACACTGTTGAGATTAACTTATAATCTTGTGGGTATAACCAAAATTTGATTTCAAACTTATTATGATTTTCTTTAAAATTTAAAGAAAGAAAGTGTTAACATTTCATTAAATTAAAATACTTGACCGGAGTACAAATAGAAGCGAATACAATTTTTTTATAATTACATTGCGCTGCCCGTACTAGGACGAAGTATACAACTAGCTATTTAATATTTACTATATTCAACCCACCCGTGTTATACACGGGTACATAACCTAGTAATATAATACAATAATACAACAACAATAATATCAATAAATTTTATTAATATATTACATAAACTAGGTTAACATCCCATGTATTACACGAGTTGAATAAATATAATATTAAATACATAGTAATAAAAAATTTATGTTTTTAAAACCCGTGTAATACACGGGTTGAATAAACCCGTGTATTACATGAGTTGAATAAAATATAATGTAATCTTTTAACACATACACTCGTCAAAATGGAACATTGTGAATATGTAAATATATGATTAAAAGCTTTTTATTTGAATCCTAGCTGGTTATAAAATTGTTTTCAGTTTGTAGAGTTCATAAAAATATGGTTGAATAAATTAATTGATGATAAACACGTTTTTTAATTAAAAAAATGTGTAGATAAAAATTAAAACAAATAATTAATTTAATTGCTTAAAATAGTGGAGTTGATTATTAATAGAAAAGAGAGGCGGGAAAATAAAAGTGAGGAGGCCTAAAATTATGACAAGTGTCCTTCTATTTTACTTGTTTATTATATATATTATATCTAGTTTAAAAAAAATGAAATTAAATCTTACCATTTGTTTATACCAAAAAAATCATTGAACTTGAAATGATTAAAATAGAGTACCTTTTCTATTTACGAACTTCACTACAACAATATCATCCTATCCTGACGATTTTTTTTGACCCTATAGTGATGACTTGTCGTCGGTATAGCCTATATCGACGACATGTCGTCGGTATTGCCTCGTCCCAATAGGTCAAAGATGTCGTTGGTATAGGTGTCGTCGGTATAGGTCGACCTATGCCGACGACATGTCGTCGCCATAGGATTTAATTAAATAATTCAAAAAGAAATTCTAAACCATTCAATTTCTAATTACCAAAACCTGCAAATCAGATAATTCAAACCATTCAAAAATTGAAATCCGAAACTTGTTCGATACAAAAACCTGTTCGACACACAAATAAAAAATTCACACATAAAGTTGTCCGACACACAAACATAAAATTTTTTCAAACATTCAACAATAACACCGACAACCAAGGCAAAGGCGCAGCAACTTCAAGCTAATTATCGTCGCTGCTAGTTCGGCGTTCCCACATTCGACGCATTTCATCCATTTGTCGTTGCATTTCAAGCATTTGTTGATTATGCACACGACGTTCTTCATCTCGTTGGGCTTCGCGTTGTTGTTGATCTTGGACTTGTTGTTGAAGTTGAGTTACACGCTTATCCACTTCTTGCCAATGTGGTTGTGGAGGGGGGTACTGAACAAATCCGGTGTGGGATTACTCACCACACGACCGACACCCTGATATGGCCACGCCGATGACCCAATGCACGCTCCATGCATGCAAACTCATCGACAGCAGACGAGTCACCACCAGACTCAGCAGAGGATCTTGCATACTCCTCTTGGATTCGGTCCTGCATTAAACAATGTAATAAACAATCACTTGACTATTTTACTAAAATTCGACCACATAACTGCTGTAAAATGGATAACCAACCTGTTAAACTATAAGTTATAAACGACTCAAATTCACAAATTCCAATCAATCAACGCTAATAACAACAAATACTAATAATAATAGCAAAAATATTCAACATTTGGGCTCAAGTTAGATGTTCTAAGTCTATTAAAGTGTGTTTGAGTCATTTTGACCCATTTAAAGTTACAGTTGGATGTTCTAAGTTTATCAAAGTGTGTTTGGGTCATTTTGACCCGTTTTAATTTAAAGCTAGATATTTTAAGTCTCTTAAAGTGTGTTTGGGTCATTTTGACCCGTTTTAAGTTAAAGTTGGATGTTCTAAGTCTAGTATGTCTAACAACAAAATCATTTGACTTACATAATCTGATGATGCATTCGTGTTGGCCCAACCGGTCCCTTCTTTATAATGGGTCGATTTGAACACATCAATTGGGCCAGTACCCTGTGAAAAACAAAAGGAATATCACTAAGAATTAATAAGCATGTTTATATAATACTAACAATTGTATTTTCATACCTCCATGTGTCGGCGCTGGGCGTATGATTTGCTGCCATGGTAACTTGGGTAACGTTGTTGTGATCGATTTTGTTTGTTCTTCGTCGAGCAGTTTTTATAGCTCGCATCTAAAAACAGCTCATTAATCAAAGTCTCCCAAGTTTCTTGATCAACATCTTCTGGTGGATTATTCATCGCCGCCTCCACATCATCGTATCCCCCATTCTCCTCGAAGTGAACTTTCAACACTCTCTTGTGATCTTTATACGCCCTCTGACACTCGGCGGTGATTCCGAGTTCAACGCCTCGCCACTTATCAGTGTTTCTCTAGGAGTCCAGATCAAAATAATCCTACAAATGGAAAGTAATTATAAATGTAATAGTTATGAAATTGTAAGTAATTAAAAACATCTATACTTACTATAAGAGTGAGATATACGGCCTGTTTCTTCTCATTTGGAACCTTAGCCCAATTTGGATAATATGACAGAACAACCTTTTCAACCTCCAACGAGATAGCACGGATAAAATTCGAAGCGTTGGGACCCACAAACTTGTACCCCCCGCCATGAAGTTCTACATCAATGGGAAGAGGCTTCCTCCCATTTTGCTCAAATTTCTTATACAATTTTAGGTTTTTGCCTTTAGATCGTCTTTTTTGGGAGGAACTACCTACATTGACACATGACATTTAAAAGTTAGGTAATTATAAAGACATCTATTAAAAAATAACAACTAACTTACCACCAGATCCATTCGCACAACCCGAGTCGAAGTGATACGACCCCCGTCTCCACCGTCTCCACCATCTCCACCGTGTGATTGCACCATTGTTGCCATTTTTCCTACAACAAAATTTATTAGTAAGCAAAAATAATTATTAATTAACAAAGACAAATAGTACATTTTTAACATACATTCAATCAGAATCATCACTAAAATAACGTGTATCAACAACATCATGATCTTCTTCATCGTCGTCATTTAGTTCGTCTTCATCATCTGAATTGTATGCATCTTCTTCATCTTCTTCATCATCATTAATAAAACTTTCATCGAGATCAATCGAGGCAACATGACTTGGGTCACCACCCTCATTTAAAGTTGTACGCATAGGCAAGTAGCCTAAGTCGACAACCAAGTTACCAAAAAATGATTGAGTTTCCCGTGTAATAGATTGACTATCAATATGGGGAATTGGAGTTTGGTTACCACCTACGTGACTTTATTCACCACCTTCGCATCCGGTGTCGACAACCAAAGTATAATCATTTGATTGAGTGTCGTGCAATATATCTATCTCATTAACAACAGTAGGATGATCCCAAAGCTTCCGATGGTGAACGTCCTCAACAACCCTCCATTGGCCAGTGGTTCGAGAAGGATCTCGAAGATAGAACACTTGTTTAGCCTGTGTGGCTAATATATATTGGACATCATCATACCATTCTTTGCCAACATACCAATCACGGCCAATGTCAATTATAGTAGTATTGTTTTGCTTAATTAATCTTTTACCTCTCGTGTCGAACCATTTACAACGGAATAGTACAACCGAGTAACCATCTATGTAGTTCAACTCTATGATCTCTTCTAGTTGACCATAAAATGGAGTATCGTCTTCTCCTATTGTAACCACACCACTGTTCTGAATAGTGCGTCGGGAATCACGATTTTGTACCACAAATCTAACATCATTGACTATACAAGCAGTGTAAGAAGATGCGTACAAGGGACCTTGTGCCAATGCTCTTAATTCTTTGTTATCGGGTGTAGAAGATGAAGATGAAAATACATTTGCTTCATATTTTAACCATGAAGAAAAATCGGTTTGCATATTGCGTTCAGGAAATTTAGATTCAAATTCAATGGTAGATGGATAAAACAAAACTTAAATTAGTATAATTAAATGAAAATATAATAATAGTTTATCACGGGTAGATGGACAAAAACACTTACGATTTGTAGGCTTTGATTTCATTGCAGTTGTTCAACACAAACCATTGTAATGATTTGTTGGCATGTTCAGAGAGCGCCTTGATTTTCTTTTTCGATATTGGTCGACATTGTGAAGAAAACATTTGAAACTGCCTTTTGGGAATGCCAGCATCTGCATTTCTATCTGGTCGATTAAATTTGGTCTGCATACCGTCCAGATACATAGAGCAGAATGTCAAGGCTTCATCTGCAACATAACCCTCCACAATTGAGCCTTCAGGTTTGGCTTTGTTTCTAACATATGCTTTGAGCTTTTTCATGTATCTTTCAAAATGATACATCCATCTCATATACACAGGGCCACCAAGAATAGCTTCTTCAGGTAAATGAAGAATGAGATGAACCATTATGTCAAAAAATGCCGGAGGATATATCATTTCCAAATTGCATAATATCTTAATCACTTCCTCATTTGCTTCATACATGTCTTACACATCTACTGATCGTGCACAAATTTTTTGAAAGAATGTGCAAACGTCATTGATTGTTGTTGAAACATTTTTGTGCAGACTCGATCGTACCCTATTGGCAGCAATCGTTGTATGAGGATGTGATAATCATGGGACTTTAACCCAATTATATTTGAATTATTGGGAAGTACCTTATTTTTGAAATTCGATCCAAATCCATCAGGCAGTCTCACTTCTCGAATAAACTAACAAAAGCGTTCTCAATCACTGGGAGTAAAAGAGTAAGGAGCTTGTGGTTGGTACAACTTGTTGTTTTTTTGTGTTAGCCATAGGTTATGTTGAATACCCATATTTTCCAAGTCTTTACGGGCTTTGTGTGTGTCTTTTGATTTATCGTTCATCAACAAAGTACCCAATAAACTCTCACACACATTTTTCTCCACGTGCATAACATCAAGATTGTGTTTTAAAAGCAGAGAAGACCAATAATCGAGCTCAAAGAAGATACTTCGTTTAGTCCAATTCAACTCTGATGTTAGGCGCTTTTTTTTACCCCTCCATACATTGGATGTTTCCCCGGAACACGATCTGGGAGATTTTTTAGTTGTTTTAATATTTGAGCATTAGTCAATCATCGGGGATGATGTTTTGTCTCTTTCTTGCCATCAAACGACAGATCGTTCCTCTATTTATGCTTTCTAGGCAAGAATCTTCTGTGTCCAACAAAAGCTATCTTATTCGTTATAGCGCACGAAGGTGTGTCAACGTTACACGTAGGGTATGCTTTATAACCTTGACCACTCCATCCAGACAAGCTACTACGAGCAGGATAATCGTTGATAGTCCATAACAGTGCAACATGCATCCTAAATACAGTTTTGGTTGATGCATCTCTCACCTGGACTCCTTCAGCCCACAACATTTTCAACTCATCAACCAACGGCCTTAAGTATACATCAATGTCCTTACTAGGTGATTTAGGCCCGGGAATTAGCAAGGTTAACATGAAAGAAGACTCTTTCATACATAACCACGGTGGTGTATTATATGTTGTTAACACTACCGGCCACATACTGTAAGTCTGACTCATGTTACCGAACGGATTAAAACCATCGGCAGCCAAACCTAAGCGGACATTCCTTGGTTCTTTAGCAAAATCCGGAAATCTCTCATCAAAATCTTGCCATGCCTTCCCATCAACCGGATGTCGCATCATACCATCCATTGAGCGTCCAGTATTATGCCAGATCATTTCTTTTGCCGTTAATCTTGAACTATACCTTCGCCGAAGCCGTGAAGTTAAAGGAAAGTAGTGCAACACTTTATGTGGTACTTTCTTCCCTTTTGTGTTTTTATCAACCCATCTACTCTCATTACAAACCGGACAGTTTTGCATTGATTCATTCTCCTTCCAAAACAGTGCACAACCATTAATGCAAGCATGGATAGACTGATATCCTAACCCAATCTTATGCAGTTTCTTCTTAGCTTCATAGTGTGACCCTGGAATGTGATTTTCCTTCGGCATTGCAATTTGTAAAAGCTCTAACAGTTGGTCAAACGAACTATTCGTCCATTTGTTGATAACTTTGATATGCATCAATTTGGCTATGAAGTTTAGGGAAGACATTTGACTACAATCGGGGTATAACTCCTTATTTAGCTCCTCAAACAACGCATCAAACTCTGGGTCTAAACCAGTTCCATCTTCATTTATATTATCCTCATTTGTATTTGGCTCAGCCATCACCTCATCTATGTCATCAAACATCTCATTATTTGTTGTTGTAGTTATTGGAGGAGTTGGTGTTGTTCTTGGGGCAAAAAGTGATGTTATCTCCGCCACACGAGGATGTTGTTCACCATGATAAATCCAATTCTGATATGATTGTAGAAACCCACGGTCATGTATGTGGCCATATATCGTGTTCAAATCTTGTCGACACGCATTACAACAACGTCTACACGGGCAAAACGCTCTACCTCGACCGTCGACATGGTTCTTGGCCGTCTCTATAAAGTTGCGAAGACCGCTTAAGAAAGCCGGAGAATTCCGATTTCCCAGTGTAACCCATCTTTTATCAATTGCCATATCTAGTGTCATATCTATTGTGTTATAAGCATACACATATACTTGCATGTAATAAATAATATAAACGAATGTATGTGATTCTATCTCATATATATACATTTTAACGAGTTGACTATTTAAGAAAAAATCAACAGCATTTCACCTTAACTCCCCAAGTATGCAGATAAACCGCAAACTCGAAGGAGTAAGGAGAAATATCTACCAATTTTTTCTTAAATGTCAACCCGTTAAAATATATACATATCCTAAATAAGATAGAATATTCAAAAAGCAGTCCCAAATGGGACAATCCAAAATTTATCTCTATCAGATAAATTTCGGACGGATATATTCTAAAAAGTTATCCTAAATAAACATACTAGTGTACACAACATGAGACGTACATAAATGTATAAAAGTCGGGATGCGTACCTTAAAAAAATTCAATGAAACACAAATAAGATGTTATTCACACCTCTTCAACCGCAATGAGTTCCGAACTTGCAACAAAATTAAATAAAGTTACATATACATACAAAGATATATACATACATTCACAATTACATAAATACATACACAATTATATACATACAAATCATACAATTACATAATCATACATATGAACATACATACAAATATACATACATATTATATACAAACACACATAAATAAATGCCCAAATTCTAAAATTACATATACAAACACAATTACATACATAAAAATACATACATACACGTATTTACATACATAGACTTTACAAACATACATAAGCAAAATACCCAAATTCCCAAATTACATACATAAACACAATTACATACATAAACATAAACATAATACAAATACATATAAACACACATACATAGCCTTTACAAACATACATAAACAAATACCCAAATTCCCAAATTACATACATAAACACAATTCCATACATAAACATAATACAAATACATACAAACACACATACACATATATACATACATATTATATACAAACATACATATATAAATGCCCAAATTCTTCTATAAATGCCAAAATTCCCAAATTTCATCTAAACCTAATTTCACATATAAACCTAATTTCATCATAAAATTACATAAATATTTATAAAATCATACATCTAAACCATATATACATACATACAAATAAACACAAACATACATCTAAACCTAATTTGTAAAAAAAACATACATCTAAACCAAATTTGTAGAAAAATTACTAACCAAGTTTGCAAATTAGCTTCCTCTAAGCTTGAAATCCTTAAAAAATGATTAAATCTTCAAACACCTAACAAAAACCAAAGAAATTAAGCAAAAAACACCAAAATGTTGATTTTCTTGTTAAGGTTGAACAATAGATGTTAACTCACCTCAAAACCGAAGAGATTGGTGAATATTGCTCCACAAAATACCAAAAAAAAGGTGAAATCGCCGGAGAGAGAGATGGAGGCGTTTGGGGTTTTTTTGGTCGAAATGGGAAGCAGAAAGCTGTTTCCTGGTTTAATTCGCGCTGTGACCTATACAGGCTCGACAGTCGGCGCAATAGGTCCCCTAAACCGACGACATGTCGTCGGTGTAGACTTCGTAGGGTTTTGACTAGTCAATAAAGTAAAAAAGCCTATACCGACGACGACATGTTGTCGGTATAGGCCATTTTATAATTTTTTTAATTTAACAAAAAAAATTTTTTTGACCGACGAAAACATTATTATATTAAAAAAACAAAAATAAAATCAAAATAACTCTATACTGTAGTCGGTATAGGTTTTCCCCAATAATTCATTGGGCGCCATTTTTTCCCCCCATCTGGCTCAACCCTGTACCGACAACATGTCGTCGGTATAGGGTGTCCCTGTCAAAATTTTGGTTTTGACCTATACCGATGACATGTCGTCGGTACAGGGTGACCTATGCCGACGACAATTGTCGTCGGTATAGGCGGCGTCGACACATGGTCTTTTTCTTGTAGTGCTTTATGGAATTTCAGTTCATATTTAAATTAAAATTAATAACTAAACAACACAACCCTCACCTGGGTGAGCAGTTTTCGGGTAGGATTGAAGAAACCTCACAACCCACCCCAACAAACATCAAAACCCAACTTGATCCTATCTATTTTCCTTGGTCATCAATTCTTTATTCAATCAATCAGCCGGTTTCGGTCTCAAGTACGGTTTTAGAGCAAAAAACACACATGAAATCAAACCGACCTTAATTAATTTCCAATTGGCCAATATCCACATATTGATTGTTTGATCTAATAGCCCACGTAATCAGAATCTCTTATGACCGCAGCTCGGAAGGGATGTCATGATTGAATTGAACTATGTTCAATCAGGGCTCACGAATCACGATTGAGAATTTTTGCTTCAATAATACATTCAATTATTTACAATTGAAATTTTTTGCTTCAAGACTACAATCAATTAATCAAGGACTACTGATATGTGCTGGACGGTCTATAAAAACTAACTATAAAACCTAACCTAAACACTCTAGCTTTAAATTTATAAATCCAGACTCAACCTAATACTAGACCACACAACCGGCAAGTGTACCGACCAATGTAGCAAAGTCAAATGAATTCCGGATATCGAACACACGAGACACTAGCGACAACTCTATCTAGACTCTGACTCAACTAACTAAACTGAATTATATTAGAGGGGGGGGGGGGATTTGTGTTGTGAACTATAACTAATGAACTCCTAACTATCGACAACAAATATAAAGCAAGAAACTTTAGACAACTCACAAATGGGAAAAGCACTACCTAGACTCTGAATCTTACGCATGTACCTTGGAAATCTCTCGGATACAGAAACTATGATGGAACTGGGCTCTTAGAATACGACACACTTAGACAACCTAGTGGATCCCGAATCATTCTCCAATTGTGACCAAAAAGAAAACCTAAGGGATGTGTGAAACTCTCCAGTTAGTTGGATCACCACTCAACTATCTCCAACAACACTAAAGTACTCGCTAGACTGATTACCTCTCAGTCTCACTATCTCAATACACCTTTCAGTGCAAGGAGTAACTTGAATTCACTTGACTAGACACGGAATAACAATGACGCTAAGACAACCTAGGAAACCCTCCTTTCAGAGTAGTTAACCTAAAACCCTAACACCAAAGATTACCCGACAACTTCTCACCTCTCAACTATTGAAGCAGGTAGAATACTCAATCCTAATAAACTCTCAATCGATGTTCCTATGGATACAAGACAGTAAACCATAAACCAATAACATGCACACAACTAGCGACCTAATATGCAACCATACATGAAAGATATTCACAAAGCAGCAAATGGAACATTCAACAGATCATGAACCAAGATCAAATACGCATATACATCCAATTAAACAAAACCAAGTTCTTTACTTTAACGTTAATCCATCAACAAATATCTGAAATCAATCCAATTAACAAAACATAATCATCAAAATCTAGGTAGCTATGAAAGTCTAGCCAATCATCATGGTAAATAACATCAAAACAGAAAAATCAAACACATAAATCATGGTATTAAATCTGGAAAAATAGAACAAAGAAAGATAACGAGAACCGGATGACGAAATCGACCCGATCTTCAATCTCCAACTTCAATCCACGTCTCCGTTGATCCTAGAAGCTTTCTCCCACTTAAGATCACAAAAAAGCTCCAAACTTTGCGTTTGGAATCCAATTCTAAACCCTAGAAACGAACTTAAGCTTTTATACCTTAAAGTAGCTAAAATTGCTGACATTAACAGTCGCGGCTGAATTCACACCCCTCGCGTACCGCGAGGGGGAAGGCTTTCATGTCTCGCGTACCGCGAGGGAACCATCTTCACAGAAAGTTTTGTTCTTTTCTCCGTTTTGCCTCGTTCGCTCGTGCCTTCCCCATTCTTGATCGTTTAAGCTCCAAACTCACCCGATTACCTACAAACCATGGCACAAATCAATACTAACTATAAACGACTTAATATAACTCTAAAGCTATACAAAAACGACACGAAACACACAGGAATAAAAGGTGTGCTTTGCAACACATCAACTACATTATATGAGTCATATGCTTCATCTTAGTGGAAATACCATAAGATGATTCCTATTAGCATGTATGATAGTAGAAACACCATAGAAGTTTAAAGATAATCAAAGAAGTTGGGACTGTTGATTTGTAGCTTATTCATAGATGACAAAACTTTAGTTATAAATAGAACATGCTGCTCACCTAATGGATGTTCTCAAAAAGACTAAAACTAAACTTGTTTATAAGTGCACACTAACTACATGCTAGAAATACAATCATCACTGTACTAACATTTTCAAAGTCGTGAATAGTTCCTTCTCACAAAAGTTAGGGTGAAGGAGGCACTCCAAGTTGAACCAAATGAACCAAAATGCAGCCACCAAAATTCCATCAAAACCCGAAACTAATGTTAAAAATTCTATTAAGTAACGTGTTAAATGACGAATTTATTCTTTTTACTTATATTTAAAAAAATAAATTTTTGAATATAAAATTCATCAACACCACCAACGTCATTATTTTCTTCCATTAACACTAAATTCCAACCCACACCCCATTATCTTCATCTTTTTCGTGAGATAATCCACAATATGTTTATGCGACTCCAAGATCAATTGGTTTCGCTTCATCTTCATCTCCATTTTGCCATTTTCATCAACTTCATGATCACGAATCACCTAGCTAAATTTTCTAGGCCCACCGGTGTATGGAGAATTCTTATGATTTTTGTACGCCGGATGAATCTAGGTTTCGTTGCCGTCTTCTGAAAGAGGGATTCCATTAGGTCCATTCTTTATGGCCTCCATAGCTTTGAAATAGAAACTATCACCAGAGAATGAAGACGTGCGTTGCTTCTCGATGTGGTGGCGTTGGCGGAGCTTTTCCATCTATGGTGGCTTCGAGCCTAACGGTTTATCATCTTCTTCCATTAACCCTAATCACCTTCATCGTTTTGGATTCTGAAATGGCAATGATTGATTGTGATTTTGTTGTTTCCGACCCCAGTTGTTGAAGACCTCTAACAGTGGACTAGATAAACGAACCAAAAGGTAGTGTGATTCAAATAGATTTTTAGATTTAGACATAAGAGATTTGTAGACTTCAAAAATCGATTACGAACAAGCTAAGGTGATCTCTTAAGTTAAAAGAGCTCTCTTAAGTTAAACGAGCGGATCTCGAGTTTAGTTGAGCTTGGGTTCGATTTGGTTTGTTAAACACGACCATCATGCTTCTATTTGACAATCAATGACCCTAAGTGATCACTGTTGGCCATAATTAACCATCATTGATAATAACTAATAATCAACGACCCTAAATGATCACAAGTATCTCTAATTAACCATCAATAACCTTGATTGAACATCAATGACAATAACTGGCCATCAATTACCCTAATTGATAATCATTAGCCATATTCAACCATCATTAACCATAATTGACTATCAATGACCCTAATCGCCCATAATTTGACCATATTTTACTATCATAGTATGTTGTATGTGATCATATTAAGCTAAAACATGTTGTAGTAGGTGATACGAGGCATGATGTGCCTTAAGGAAGTCAAGTCAGGTTTTAATAGACCATATTGAAAGTAGTGACCAGCAATAAGAAGTCATGTTCTATCATACATGTCATAATGGGTCGTAAAGAGACATGATATGTATTAAAAGTAGTAATGGGCCATAAGGATTCACTACTCTAGTTGACCATCATTGACCCAATGAGTCTTAATGGATCATATACACCAACGTTGACTACGATTTACTAATCTAGTTGACCATCATTGACCCTAAAAGATCATCAATAACCCTAACTAATCATCATCAACTCTAATTGGCCTTGTATCACTATGTTTAACCACGATTCATCCCTAATGACTTACATTCATTATGTTTGACAGTGGTTCACCACCATTGATCATTACTTGACCTACACTCACCATGTTTTACCATGGTTCACTATGAATGATCGAAGATTGACCTATATTTACTACGCTTGACATAATGTCTCATAATACATCATAAGTGCCATTCATTGATCAGATTTAACCTACATTGACTAAATGATCATCAATGACCCTAATTATCCATCATTTAATTTAATTTTTGTTTTTTCCATTTTTTCTTGCGACTGATTTACGACTAAAATGCAACGATCGCAAAATTTACAACTGATTTGTGACCGAAGATAAACAGTAGCAAAATTTGCGACCGGTTTGTGACCGATATTTAATTTAATTTTTATTTTTCATGCGAATAATTTGTGACCAAAATGTAACGGTCGCAAAATTTACGGTTGTTTTGCGACTGAATTTTGTCGGTTGGAAAATTTGCAATCGTTTTGCGACTGTAATGAATGCGGTCGCTATTTCTGTGACCAGTGTGAATTCGGTCGTAAATTAGTCGTAAATTTTAATACGAGTTTCTAATCTAGTGTGTGTATAAACATGAAACAATCTAATAAATGTATAGTTCAATTCTCTTTAATGAAGACATAATGTCTGGATTAATGCGATTTTACAGCAATAAAACCAAAATTCCACTACTTCTTTCTAGTGATGATTCAAATTTACTTCCTTCTAGTGATGATTCAATTTTTCTATTATCGTAATTATTTCTTCAAATATTATGGTAAATCAGTGTCACTCTATGCACATTACATATAAAAACCGGGATCTGAATACCAAATAACAGTAAAAGAATTCTTCACTGTTACCCAACACTACCCTACTAGCATCTTATATATTCTTTTTTCTAGTAACAAGTTAAACGAAATTGAAAAAAATATCAAATTAGTTACATAAACCGTATCAATAACAAGTGTCATATGGCTCTTGACTAAAGAACCATCATTTCATCTCTCGCATAATTCAAAACAATTATGATATAACAACAATCACAATAAAACTTATACATTATTCTGGATTTGAAATTTGAACCCCGAAAATAAACGGGCCCTTATGAGACTCTTCGACACTTAACTTGAACACTACACGAGAATCAATATCTTGTTACATAAAAGGTTTCCCTCATTCTTTGCTTGTTCCGGTTGGTAGGTGAACAAATGACGATGTATCATCATGTAGAACAAAGCTTGGGATAACATGAGACGCGACTCCCTTATTCATCTGTCTTCGATCAATGTCATATGACACAAACGGACAATCGACACTATAATTTTGAACAAAGCTCGCGTTCCTAGTTTTAGGCTTAGGGTTTCTTTCGGTTTTCTCATCATTTAGTGATGATGAATCTTTAAGACCGGAGGCACAATTTCTTGGTTGTGTTTGATAAAACACTTTTGAGAGAACGATCTCTCCATCTTTCTCCTCCTCATTGTTACCAAGGTGATATTGGTGCATCACCCAATTCGTTTTCTCGGGTTTCTTTTGACGACCATAGTTTGTGTATAAGACGAGTATCTTTTTGTACCCTTCGACTGAACCTGACACCAAGACGGGTCTAGTCTTGCCTGTTTTGTGCCATCTTGTTTCGCCCCGTTCGGCATCCATGTGCACCTTTCGTCGCTTACGCGTGCCTGTGGTGTAAGCTTTTGAAGGACGGTGAAAGAAATGGCGAACTTGTCCGCCGTTGCTAACTCCTGCATGTTAATAGATTGCTTTTGCTGGTCAATGTGGTCTTGAAGTGTTTCAAAATATTCTTGATTATGAAAATAAATTCAAATTGTTGTTGAATGTGGATTGACATAATATTTTACTAAAACATTTCAGTTTTTAGAAATAAAGTAGAAAATCAACCGTATTCCTAACATGTTTCTTTCCTATGAATTTCATACATAAAGCTCTTCTATAAAATCGATATTGAAGCCGTAAATATATGTAAAATTGATCTAAAACGACAAAATGTTGATTATTAGGTGTAATCAATGTTTTTATTTAGCTTGTTTTTGTTAGAAAATTAAGTCATGTCCGTCGATTATATATAACACATGATAAATATTGTCTATAATATATAGTATGATAATTCCTTTTGATGGAAGACATTGCTTCTGAATTATAGAACATGAATGATAATAAAATATTATTAAAAAATAAATAATATATAACTAACAATACGTAATAATAATAAAAAATAAATAAATAAGTTTTTCTTTAGAAGTATATAAATATTTCGTTGAACTTATATGAGTTTAGATTGTTTAAGTATTATCATATATTATTATGAACGATTCTTATATACGTTTGAATCTTAAGTATACCTTTGATCTGAAATTGTATACTTATATACGACAAATCCATATGCTTATATATATAAAACATATTTTTCCTCGAGAAGTATGAAAAAAATACAGAAAATTACCTGGTAATTTTTCAGGATGAGTATAACAAATACCAGTTTCACCTTCAATTGTAGGAATGAATTCATCAAGAAGGGGATGAAGCTTTTTCGTATCACATCCAACCTTAGCTTTCAAATGCTCAATAATTTCTTGATCAGTCGGGTCGAACTTCACCCCGGCTGGTAATCCCGGCAAATCATGAATCAACTCCTAAATTTGAAGCACACCATCATCAATCTTTGCAAAACTCATATAAAACTACAAATAAAATTAATCAACACTACAAGAAATTAATGAACATGGTACCTTGGCTTGAAGTTGTATGGTATGCCCACAAGAAGGGCACTTTGTGATAATATTCTTAAGATTTCTTAAAGAAGTTGATAGGTTATTGCTTTCATCATTATCCAGAGTCATTTTTGTTGTTTTTGGCTGATTTCATGCTCATTCCAAAATGGGTAATTTGTGTACCCTCGAAGTTAAGCAAATAGAAAAGATAACTAAATAGTTGGAGTACATATGAATTAAAGACCCAATGAAAAGTAAATTCTCTCTCTTTTAAAGAAGAACATCTATCTAGCTTCTTGTGGGTTTGTTCTTCTTCAACTTTTATTATAACTTGAATCGTCTAAAAGGGTGACACTCGAGCGCGATATCGTATCTTGATGTAGGGAAAGAATAGAATCCATCTTTACTACCTTTATCTTCTGTGAAACCCTAATTTTTCATCAAGAAACACCTCAAAGACGACTCTTAGGGTATATAGAGACAAAAAGATGGAGAATTTATGGGTCTTTTTTTGTTGATTATTTATTTGGTATGGATGAATGAAATGGGTATTTTGTAGATGTAAAGAATTAGGATTGCTTGGACGCCAAGTTTGGGTTACGTTTAGGTAGATACGCTCATGCGCAGACAAGTACTAATCTTGATACAGCTGAGGGTTTCTTTGCAACTACTATGTGTATGTAAAATTACCAAAATGCCCCTCAACAATTGCCTAACCTGAAAATTGCTACGGATTTGTTAAGAAATTATAAATAAATAACTATAAATATCGTTTTCCAAATTAGGTTATCCCATCCACTAATTAACATCACTTATGACCAAGTGACAAAGAATAACCTGAAGAAAACTATGTCGTATTAGGGAATAGTGAATCGGAATATTCTAAATCACTCAAGTAATCCAAGAAACTAATTTAAAAACTTAATTATAAAATGGCTAGAGTGGAGACGAAGCAACAGTAGAAAGAGGGAGAGAGCTGGAGTGTCAACCTAGAGTATGGTCAAAGTTATCCATCTATGGCTTCTTTACCTTAACTATGTGTTAATTTGGTGTATATGTATGTGTAGTTATAGCATACTTCATATATATTAATTAATGAATATCAGAGAACTATACCAACTTTGTAACTTACGTATGTCAGTCTGTTTATATCTTCAAGCACACTTCTCATTTCAAGCAAAGTATTAGATGGGATCCAACATGTGAACAAAAAGATAAAATCAACCAAACCACATGACACTTCGAATAAACTTTTATATGTAAATTAATGACCTAATTTACATCGAAATTTACATACACGTTATGTGATGTGGAATGTTGTTGAAGTCATCGAATGTTGGAAGATATTAATTATTGAATATACAATAATTGTATTGAATGATTTATTGGCTTGTTTAAAGAACAAAGTTGATGTAGGGCGGAGTGGGGGTGGCTGAGAAGTTGCCCTTGTCATTCTATTTCATTTTAGTTTCAATACAAAAATCATTGTGCAATGATTCAACTTTATCCTTAGTTTAAGCAATTTTTTATTAAAATATCAATAATATAAGATGTATTTACAATTAGTTTTGATGTATAAAAAATATTGTTTAGAAACAATCAATGAGTTTGAAATTGTTATGATGTTGCATTAAAATATTTTTTTAATGGCTGAGGTTAATTGCTTTATTAAAAGTGAAAATTCTCGAAATAAACAATTTCCTTTTCAATTTCCTCAAAATGAACGATGACTTTTCCACTTTTAAATATAAACATCAAAATTTCGTCGAAACATACTTCAAAGTTGGTGAATTCGCCGACTTTATGTGTCTCAGTTTACAACTTACACGTGTAATTTTTGCCGGAACAATTACCAAACTCGGTGATTTTGCCGGAACATGTATATAAATAAATCTAATGGACTTGTCGTTTCGCCGGTTTATATAAAAATAAAGAAAGAGAAAGTTGAAGGGCTTCGCCGGAATATGATCGGGTTGCTTACGCTGGAATTTGAAGAGTTTTCGGTGAAACACCGGGAGGAAATTGTTTCGGCGAAGTCACCAAGTTTGGTAATTGTTTCGGAGAAAATTACACGTGTAAGTTGTAAACTGAGACATGTAAGTCGACGAATTCGTCGACTTTGAAGTATGTTCCGGAGAAATTTTGATGTTCATATTTAAGAAGTGGAAAAGTATTTGTTCGTTTTGAGGAAATCGAAAACTAAATTTTTTATTTTGGGAATTTTCCCTTATTAAAACCTATTAAACCAATAAACAGCAAGGTGTTAAAGTTTACATAATAACATAGAAAATTAGAAAATGCCACCACGAAACTTAATCTAGATCGTACGATTTCCGTCTATTCTTGATCCAAAGGAATGAAGAGGATTTTATCTCTTGAAAACTTCTGCCGCGCTATATCTTTTGTTATTAAACAGCTTCTTGTTCCTTAATTGCATTGTATAGCAACCAGGATGATAAGAAGATTGCATGTAACACCTTCTTTTGCTCCACCGAATATGGCCACGAATATGAGATATTGAGCGGTTCTTTAACCGAGGAAGGATTAGTTCTGGGCACCCTACACCATCTACATACCATATCCCACACCGTACTTGCTAATTTGCATGATAAAAGCAAATGGTATATATACCATCTCATCTTTTCTCCACATAAAGTACATGTCGGGTTAACCGTCACTACAAGAAAGCTGGACACCGACGGCCTTTTCTAACGTACATTTTTGTCGAAAATTTTCTGACAGATGCTGTCGTAAAATAACTTTTATTATTTTTTTTAGAGTAAACTGTAATTTTCGTCATTGTTGTTCGGTCAATTTCGCTACTTTCATCCAAATTTTTTTTCTTTTGCCTCCTATCCCTAGGTTTCAAAAACTTGCCATTTCGTTCGGTAACACCATTAGCTGTGTTCCGTTAAGTTGATGTAGAATGACCGAATGACCAAAATACCCTCATTAACACCATTTTTTAATAAATAATAAAAATTTATTAAAATTAATTAATTATAAATATTTATAATATATATATTATAGAATAATATATAAATATTATCTCTATATAATATGTATCAGTCTACACAGCTTTCGTCCTCCCGGTCCCCACCACCACCATCCCTTGCTGGCGACTTCATCTTCACCAACACCGAACGTCGGCGACTTCGTCTTCCCCAAGCCATCAAATCTCTCTCTCTCTCTCGCTCTCGTTGATTGTTGGGTCATTTTCATATCCAAACCCTCAACACACACCGCAACCACTTCCCCATGCAAACCCAAAAATTATGGCTAATCTCAGCCGCAACACACAACAGATACGGTGTCGGTTCGTGGAACATCCTAAAAACAACGATGATAATAATTGGTTTTGGATACGTGACGAATGGAACGAACGAGACTCGTTAGGCTCGGGCCGCGTATTGGGCCGCACATGATGGGTCGGAAAGGGTAGGGAGCCTCCCCTATAAATACCCTAGGTCCTCCATCTTTCTCTCATTTACTTCAATCATAGAGAGAGAAAGTGTCGGTTTGACTCAAGATCGCACCGGCTCGTGTCTCCATTGCTTATGAGAAGAATCTTCGAATCAGAAGCTCGTTTCAGGTAACGATTCGTTCTAAATCTAAGTTTTGATTCGTTTTAGGGTTTTCGGGTTTCGGGTAAAAAGTCGACATTTTTACGTGTAAAACTTCGAGATAATTATAGATCTAGCTTCTGGAATGATAAGCAAACGTTTTGTACGTAAAAAGATCGGATCTTGACGAGTTTTGGACTACATGCAATAACTTAGGGTTCTTGGGGAAGAAGACAGCCCCGCACCTGGAACTGTTATAGCGAACTTATTAGTTTCACCGGATATGGAGGTGGCGAACTTGTTAGATTCTCCTGGGATGGTGGGAGCGAACTTGTGGCAGCGAACCTGCTAAGTTCGCTGACCTGGCGAACCTAAGGCAAGCTAACCTGGTAAGTTCGCTATGTCATGTTCGCTTGTCCCTATAAAGCGAACTTAGCCCTATGTTCACCTAAGCTAGAAATAGAAAACCGTTAGAGTCAGGATTAGTGTGATGTTTACTAACCTAATCAATTCAAATCGTGTGTGATGCCTGTTGGAATATTGTTAGGACATCCGAGGCTAGCTTATTAGGTGAGTTATAGAGCCATTCTTTTAAATATGTAATAATGTTTTGGGCTGGTGTGCATACTTACGAAATGATGTTTTACGAAATGATGATCATGAAATGATGTTTACGAAAGATGTTTATGAGAAATGTTTGTGTTATATAAATAGCTCTTTGTAATCATTATTTGTGTTATCAATCAAATCATTTAATTTTACCCTCAATCATTCTTTCTCATTTTCTTTCTCTCGTTTATCACTATCGCTTGTTTCTAGTGATCATTCTCGATATTATAACATGGTATCAGAGCATATAGGCTTGATTCTGTGATTTTCTTATCTTATTCCGCATTCGTTCTTTTTTTTTTCTTTCGTTTTCTCATTATCCGTGTCGATTGGGGTTCGTTTGATGTTTTGATCCGTTCAAAACTTTCCTTTTATGTTTCTAATCATTCCTACAGTTGGATTTCTTCATATACGCTTCTGATTTCGAGTTATGATGATTTCTGGATCGTTTTCACGTTTTTCTGTTCATGCAGGCGAACTTGTTAAGTTCTCTTTTCAGCGAACTTGTTAAGTTCTCTTTTCAGAGAACTTGTTAAGTTCTCTTTTCAACAAACTTATTATGTTCTCTTTTCAGAGAACTTATTAAGTTCTCTTTTCGGCAAACTTGTTCAGTTCGCCCTCCTCGGTCTTCTTTTCTCAGTGTCGTTTCTTCGTTTATCCTGTCATGTCTAATATCACTGTTCCGCCTATCATTGTTCCCATAGATTCTTCTAATCCTTTGTTCTTACACTCATCTGATCATCTGAGGCTCTTACATGTTTCCAAAACTTTTGATGGCTCTGCTTTTGGATCTTGGAAACGTGTCATGTCCATTTCTTTATCTACTAAGAACAAGCTTGGTTTTGTTAATGGAACTGTTTTCAGACCTCTTTCCTCTCCTAATCTGGAGCTGTGGAAACGATGCAATGATATGGTTATTTATTGAATCCTCAATACTCTGTCTAGTGATATCAATGAGAGTGTTTTGTATGTTGAGACTGCTCGTCAGCTTTGGAATGAGTTAACTGACCGGTATGGACAGATTAACGGGGCAAAGTATTATTAATTGCAGAAGTCTGTTTCTGATCTATCTCAAGGGAATGATGATATTGCTACTTATTTTACCAAGATCAAGTCTGTTTGGGATGAGCTTAATGCAATCGAACCTATTCCTCCATGCACCTGTGGTAATTCCAGATTAATGGCTAAAGGCGAAGCAGATCAACGATTGCTGCAATTTCTGATGGGTCTTAACTCTTGTTATAACATGATTCACGGGAATATTATCATGATGAAGCCTCTTCCCTCAATTAATGAGGCTAATGCCTTTCTTATTCAAGATGAAAAACAGAGGGAGCTTCATTCACCTGCACAGTTTATTCCTCAGAATGCTTCTATGAATGCTTTTGTGCAGGTACCAAAGAGTTCTGGTGCTCGAAAAGATTCTGTTTGTTCTCATTGCAAGAAGCCGGGTCATGATGCCAGCAAATGTTATCACTTAATTGGGTTCCCCAAAGATTTCAAATTTACTAGGCCTAAAGCTGTTGCAAATGTTGTTTCTGGTGCTAGTGTTACTGTTCCTGCTTCTAGTGCACCTACTTGTCTTTCTTTCGAACAGTACAACAATTTGCTGCAACTTTTTCAGCAGAATTCTAGGGTTCAGGGTGGTGTTCCAACTGTTCAACCACTTAGCTTTGCAAATTTTGGATCATTGATACTATTTGGATCATTGATACCGGTACAAGTAATCACATGTGCTTTGATTTCAATTTACTTTCTGATGTTCAATTGCTTAATTCGCCTGTTTATGTTCTTCTTCCAAACGGGCATGTCTTAACTGTTATGCAAGTCGGAACAGTTAATCTCACCAAGACGTTTTCTATCTCTAATGTCTTCTTTGTGACTCAGTTCAAGCACAATCTTTTATCTATTCCCAAACTTTGTAGGGATACAAAGTGTCTTGTTCAGTTTTCTGAAACTTCTTGTTTCTTGCAGACCCCTTCATTGAGTAGTCCGTTAGTTCTGGGAGATCTTCTCAACGGAATTTATCTTTTGTATCCTAATAAACTTTTCTCTATTACAGTTGATTCCTTTTCTCACTGTAATTCTGTTGTTTCTTTGAAACTTTGACATACTCGTCTTGGTCATTTACTGTAGGGTATTATTAAGGCTGACGCTTACCAAAATAATCAAGATTTAGATGAAAGATCAAGTTCAAGTAAAAATCAAAGATCGATCGAAAGTTAAAGGTTCAATCGCAAGTATAGTTTCGATTGACGTGCTTGGTTCGATTAACAGTGACGGTTGCGGGTAAATGAAGATTTAATAGTTTAGTGGCATTTTTGTAATATTGTCAAACCTAATCTAGACCTATAAATAGAATAGTTTTTTCTAGGGTTTAAGGTGTGCACACATAGGGGTTTTCACACAGATTATTGTTTCATCATTGTGAGCACACAAAGCAAAAGAGATTTGAGGGTTTTCATTGTAATATCTTTTTATTCAAATTAATACAAGAAGGTTTTTTATTGTTCATCTATTGTTGTTGTGTTTTCTTCACCAAATCAAGAGATTCCGCCTCTTGATTTGGGTTTCTACAGATTCGTGTTATATTTTGGACCTACAATTGGTATCAGAGCCACGGTGCTCGTTTTTGCTGATTTTCATCATCAAATTCTTTTTCGGATCTGTTTTGGTGAACAATTTCTAGAGAGAGAAGAGTTTAGTGAGAGAGAGTGAATCTAGATTGAAGTCATCTTTTCATTATCAAATATCATCACATTTCTGATCATTACAAAGAATTGTTACAAAGGTAAAACACATCAGTTTTCTTCCACTTCTTGTTCATTTTACATCGAAACTAGGTTGCCATCGAAACTACGATTTGTGTATCCCTAATCGAAACTACATCATCGAAAGTAGAAGGTAGCAGAAGGTATCGAAACTAGAAATCATCGAAACTACTAAACCTTTTGACAAGGTGTTCTTTCTGTTTGTTTTAGATCTAAAGAAAGAGAAGAAGTTGTTGTTTGATTCTTGTTGTCTACGACGTAAAGAAGAATAAGAAAGAAATTTTTGATGTGTGTTACGTGAAGAAGAGAAGTGAGTAGAGAGGTTAGAGGCTGTTTGATAAAAGTTTTGAGTTTAGGAAGAAAGGAGGTGGATTTTGTTTGGATAGTTAAGGTTTTTGTGAAGCCTGTTTCGTAAAGAAGATGACAAGAGAGATTTAAATTAAATTCAACACTAGCATATAATATTCTGAGATCCGTCTATTGTCTCTTGTAGTCCGATGTTTTAAAAAAATGGAAAGGACATGTCAGAGCAATTTTTTTTTGATATTTAAGGTTTCTGTTTTGAAATTCTTGGGTCATCATTTGTGTGGGCTGACTATTTTTAAAAGGGGGTAGGCGTGGACTACAATTTGCAAATTATAAATATGGATGGGCCATTAAGTTTTTAATTCTCCAAACTCTCATGGGCTAGCTATATTAAATTTAGGTTTTGAGCAGGCTAGCTTACGGACCATTTCATATGTAAGTTTAGTGAAAGAGTGTGCTTTGCAAAATTTACATAAAAAAGTGGGTGGCTAATACTTACGTATGATAGTGGTTTCATATTTTGAAATCAAAGGATAGCGGAGTTGATTTTTGGTTAGATCAAGAGCAATTTCATATTTTCTATCGGTTAATACGGATTGGATTTCTAGAGACACGAACTTGTTTACCGTTAGTTTGAGATTGTTTCGGTTACGTTCATAACTAATTTGGACCGTGATCTCTGGTTGATATGGAAAACATTTTTTTTTCTTGAACTCGTACTCGATTGATTAAGATATTATTCACGGTTACGGGCTCGTCTCCGAGAGTTTTGGATACAATTTTTGATCAGTTAGTGTCGGTAAGTCCAGTTGGTGAATATTATCTGTTGGTCGAACTCAAGACTGCAAGATGACTCTTCTAAGTTCAGCTGAAAGAAAAGTCATGTTAATGCTAAGATATCGACAATTTGCACGTGCAGAAGGAGAATGTTTGACTGATCAATACAATAGATATATAAGATTGATTAGTGAACTTCAAGATATTGGTGTCAAGATTGAGAATATACGGATAATAGCAAAGTATTTGGATTCTCAACCGACTTCATGGTCTCAGATAATTGAGAGCCTCATACGGAGTACGGATCCAAGGACTATTTCATTGAAAGAAATGTATGAGAAGGTTCAATTAAAAGAAAAACTCTTGGATGAGCACTTGGTAGTGATCAAAGGAGGATATGGATACGATTCCAACGGGAATTGTGTACGTATTGAATCAAATTTGGTCGCATGCGAAATGGATCAATCAAATTTGGTCGCACTTGGTAGTGATCAAAGATCACAAGCAACAGATGCCAGCTACTTCGAAGTCACCAGAAAGTGAAAATCAAGCCTCAACCTCCACATCCACAACGACACATAATCATGCACTCATGGCAGATGATGAAGATGGTGATCGACTTGTTATCATCCAACCAGCTGAGGATCTCACTACTATTCTACCTGAGGTAATTTCTAGACTGTGCAAATCTCAATCTTGTTTAAATGAAATTCAGAAATATAGATTCATCAACCAAGCTTTGGTAGATGAACGTGATCATATAAAAGTCATGTATGATTCTGTGGCTAAGAATGAAAAACTTTATTTAAAGAAAATTCATGACATTTCTGCTGAAAACCGATCTTTAAATGTGCAACTTACCACCCAAAAGAATAATAATCAAATTTTAACTGAGAAACTTCAAAAGGCAGACAAAGCAAATTTTCAAGTTGAAAACATGGATATGGATCAGAAAATTTTATTTGGAATCATTGATAAGCAAATTCATAAGAAAGTCACAGAAGGTATAGGGTATAACACTGCTCCTCCACCCTACTCCAAATCAGGTAGGTATGCTGACATGCCTAAACCACATGTCCCCACTCCTTTCGTTTCTAACATATCTTACTCTGACTATGTGAAAACTTCAGATGATTCTGATAGTTTTGCTTCATGTGCAGAATTTGGATCCTTCAGCTCATCTGAGGATGATTGTGATGAGAAGGAGAAACCTAAGAGTGTTAAGAGTGTTAATACTTTTATGACAAAACCCGATTTTGAAAACAATGTTGGTTCGTCGTGTATCACATAAGATTCCTGTTTAAATACTAATAATGTTTTGCCATATGTTCCTAGATATGTTAATCCAAAAGGAGTTGTCACTAACTTCATAAGTGCAGGAACTGTTGTCACCGATGTTCCTCATGAAAGCATGAGTAATAGATAATTCTTTGCCTTGAAACAGACTCAATCACAACAACAAGCCTGTCGAAATCAGAGTATTCAGCAGGTTAACATTGAAGAGAATATTGTAGTTACACGATCTTCATCAAGGGCCTCAACATACCAGTCTTTATCATCATGCTTTGACAATTTCTCTCAACAGAATAATCAAAGACAATTCCCTCAGGTCAAAGCATGTTTTGCTTGTGGAAAGGAGGGACATTTTGCAAAGAAATGCATTTATTCCTCCACAAACAAGAATGGTGAGAAGTGTAAAGTGAAACCAGGTATGGTTTCAAATAAACCCAAAGTGATTCATAAATCACCAACTGTATCTGTTTCAGATATTCAGGGTTGTGCTTCACAGGAAAGCAGAAACTACACTCCAAAATCTAATGCACCAAAGTTGAAACAAAAGAGTTTTACTAGACCAAAAGGTGGAAGACAGAAATTTGTAAAACCTAAGGAAATTTGGCAAGTAAAAACTCAACCAAATCCACATATTTCAACTAAACCGACAAATTTCTTTGATAATGCAGGAGATTTTGGTTATCGAGAAGTTACTATCTTTGATTCTCAAGGACAACCCAAGATCATCATGGCTTGGGTTCCACTCTCTAACTGATTTGTTGATGAGTGCAGGAACAGCCTAGGAGGCTTGTTAGTAACAATGGTTATTGACAATGGTTGTTCCAGGTACATGTTTGAGGAGGTAACATCACAGGGCATGGTATTATTTCATAGTTTGCTGCACAATCACAAACTTTCATGACACATTCACTATAACTTTTCTTGATGGCGTTTCTTGAAAAAATTTTCGTTTATTGTGGAAGACTTTGCCTTAGTAAATTTCTGTTTTGTGTGTTTTTTTTTAATGGTTATACAAAAACAAAAATTTAGGGGGAGAGTATGAAAAGAACAGAAAATGACAAAAAGATTTTATGTTTGTACAGTTTGAGAAAATAAAAATTGAGAAGATTGATTTGACTGTATGAGAAATGATATGAACTAGACCGATACTTCTAGCATATGAATAGAGTAGAACAATAAAAAGGTATACTCGATATGTGATATGTCAATAGGCTTAGCATCCAATTTGAAAACTTTGCTGAGTGATAAAACATAAAGCCTTATGAATGAGTGGATTAGCCATCTCAGTTTTCGCGGTTTAAGGCTGACTCTTATTCAACAGTAGATTGAGAGCTATATTCTTGTCATACACACCAGCTACCATCGATATATAATCTTTCCATTTATAGATCTATATACATATATACAAAATAAAAGACATGCAATGACATGCAAAATCCCAAAGACATTCAATGACATGCAATATATATATATATAAAAGAGCAAAAAGACATGCAATGTCATGCAATAGGAATAAAATGTAAAAGATACGCAATGTTAGCGCGTACATACTAGTGTATCTATACATATTTTTCTCTTTTGGGAATATGTGACTGGTAAGGGATTTCTTGTCAGGGTATGTAAGTCTGTTGTGCTATAACCTTGAGCATTTCTTGTTCTTGAACATGTAAGTCAGTAGTGCTATGTTCTTGATCAAACTTGCTAGAGATTTCCTAAACGGTTCATAGACCCGTGCTAGTTATGCTCTAATAGATATATCTTAAGATTTATGGTATTTTATTATCAATGGTTGGTGGCTAAGTCAAGTTATGATGACTTGAAAACTCAAAACATCTTGAGGATGGATAGGTTCTTGCTGTGGCTTCTTGAATGTGGGAACCACTAGCTTCATACAAAAATTACCAAAACATGATAAACTATCACAAAGCATTGAAGGAAACAATTGTGCTTAAGTTTAAAGTGGACATAGAATATTGGCAATCGCTTTTGACCTACTTGTTCAGAGTTCAAAATTAAAGTGTGACTTAGGATGTTAGCCTAGTATGATCTCATGTCAGATCTTTTCTCCCAAAAAGAAGCAAGTTGTTCATTTTGTGATATATTGGATAGTTTCAAAGTTAAAAGAATAAAAAAAAATTCATTTGTTCTATACAGTTTTGTTATTTGTTTTTCGTCTTCCACATTGAACTGATTTTGAGAAATCAACATGATATTGCAGATGAATATGGTTTTATCTGTAATTTGAACTGTCTAAAGGGAATTCAGAGTTGTGTTTGTGTTTATGAACAAATTTTGTTGACAAAGTCATGAGGTGCGGTATTCTAGAAGCTGACCAGCAGCTTCACCACCTCACTTGAAGAATTTGCTGCAATGATGGCCGATCATCAGTTGAGAAAAGTTACCCGATCAAAAGAACCTGTTCCTCAGTAGTGCAGAAGATAACATACTAGGAAACCTCCTCCTAGATCTTCTGATTCATCAAGCAAAAGAGAGATGGAAAGTCTATCCAGAATCTACAAATGCCAATTCAAACTCCAATCTCATGAGGATCTGCTTCGCAGGGGGAGTAACCGCAACGTTCGTCTGTTTACAACTTTAACATATGATGCAACCATAAATGGGGGAGAGGGTTGATACTGAAGTTGTTGATCATAATGGAAATGATAATGAAAGATTTTTGTAGCATCAGCCTAGGGGGAGATTGTAGGGTATTATTAAGGCTGACGCTTACCAAAATAATCAAGATTCAGACGAAAGATCAAGTTCAAGTAAAAATCAAAGATCGATCGAAAGTTCAAGGTTCAATCGCAAGTATAGTTTCGATTGACGTGCTTGGTTCGATTAATGGTGGCAGTTGCGGGTAAATGAAGATTTAATAGTTTAGTGGCATTTTTGTAATATTGTCAAACCTAGTCTAGACCTATAAATAGAATAGTTTTTTCTAGGGTTTAGGGTGTGCACACATAAGGGGTTTTCACATAGATTATTGTTTCATCATTGTGAGCACACAAAGCAAGAGAGATTTGAGGGTTTTCATTGTAATATCTTTTAATTCAAATTAATAGAAGAAGGTTTTTTTTATTGTTCTTGTGTTTTCTTCACCAAATCAAGAGATTCCGCCTCTTGATTTGGGTTTCTACAGATTCGTGTTATATTTTGGACCTACAGAGCTTGACGAGTTTTGGACTACATGCAAGAACTTAGGGTTCTTGGGGAAGAAGACTGCTCCGCAGGTGAACTTGTTAAGTTCGTCTGGAACTAATATAGCAAACTTATTAGTTTTGCCAGATATGGAGGTGGCAAACTTGTTAGATTCGCCTGGAGTGGTGGGAGCGAACTTGTGGCAGCGAACCTGCTAAGTTCGTTGGCTATCACCTGGCGAACCTAAGGAAAGCGAACATGGTAAGTTCCCTGGGTCATGTTCGCTTGTCCCTATAAAGCAAACTTATCCCTAAGTTCGCCTTAGCCAGAAATAGTAAACCGTTATAATCCGGATTGGTCTGATGTTTATTAAACTAATCAATTCAGATCGTGTGTGACCCCTGTTGGACTATTATTAGGACATCCGAGGCTAGCTTATCAGGTGAGGTCTAGAGCCCTTCTTTTAATGCTTTAAATATTGTTTTGGGCTGGTGTGCATATTTATGAAATGATGTTTACGAAAGATATTTTGGAAATTGAAGTTTGAAATGTGTTTACGAAATGTTTTGCCAATGAAGTTTACGAAGTGTTTATGAATGAAATGTTATTTAATAAAATATACAGATGCTTTAACTGAGGTGATGTAAAAGAAATAAAGGTTTTTATGAAAGTCACAAAATGAACAAATCTGCCATGATTACTCAGGTATCAAAGTTATGTATGTTACGTATGGGCCATACCTTATATGATCCTTTGTGGTTGGCCAACGGTTGTACAACTGCGAGGAAAAGGGGTGACGACGGTCATCAAGGGGATTACCGTGATCCTTGAAGTTTGGAACGTGCTATCCTTTGGGACGTTGTGCTTGAAGTTTGGTACGTGTGCTTTACAAAGCACCGTGCTTGAAGTTAGAATTGACGATTACGAGAAGGTGCAGATTCGATATATTTGTTGACTTATGTTTATGTTATGTTATTGCATATTAACGTACACTTTTATTACATGAAGTTTGAATGTTATGTTTTGGCAAAATATTTGAAGTTAATGTTTTATGTAAAGCTAGAACTCACCAGCATAGCTGACTTTTAGTATGGACATTCAGGTTAAGGACATGAATGGATGATGGAAGGTGATGCTTGGAAAGCGAGAAGAGTTACCTGACTGATTACGAAGACTGGCATCCCGATACGTTTATGTTTATGTTTACGACTATGTTAAGAAAATGTTTATGACTTTGAATGTTGAACACGTTTACGTTATGTTTAAATGAAAGTTTTTCGCTGCGTTATTTGATATTCAAGTTTAAGAACTATTTGTTTATGAGTAAATCCAACACGTGAGGCCTCCCGGGTTTGGTGCTTTACAACTTGCGTAGGTTTGACACATGGAATACGTCACGTACTCCATTCATCTCCTCTAGTAATTCCAACCGATAGGCTACTGGTCCGATTCGTTTCACAATCTTAAATGGTCCAACGAAGCATAGACTTAATTTTCCTTTCTTCCCAAATCGAACCACACCTTTCCAAGGTGATAATTTTAATAACACATTGTCTCCAACGTTGAATTCTAACGCCTTTATCCTTTTATCAGCATAGCTCTTTTATCGATCACTAGCCGTTTTTAATCTTTCACGTATTTTTACTACTTTTTCAGTTGTTTCTTGCACCAACTCAAGTCCTAACAACTAACTTTCTCCTACCTCGGACCAATATACAGGCGTTCGACATTTTCTACCATACAAAGCTTCAAATGGTGTTGTTGGAATGCTTGTGTGTTAACTATTATTATAAGAAAGTTTCATTAGGGGTAGGTGATCATCCCAACTACCACCTAAGTCTATCACACATGCCCGAAGCATATCTTCTAATGTTTGAATTGACTTTTCACTCTGTCCACCAGTTTGTGGATGATAGGCATTGCTTTGGTTCAAACGTGTTCCCATTTATTTTTATAAACTCTGCAGAATCGAGATGTGAAATGGCTATCTATATCTGACACTATAGATAGTGGCACTTTGTGTAAAGACACGACTTCATCTACATATAAACGTGTCAATCTATCCATATTGAAAATCTCCTTCATTGGCAGAAAAGGGGCAGATTTGGTCAATCTATCGATTATAATCCAGATAGTATCATTTCTACGACTGGTTCGGGGAAGTCTAGTAATAAAATCCATGGTTATCATTTCTCATTTCCAGATAAGTAATTCTAATTGTTGCAATAAACCAGAGGATTCATGACCACATTTAGAAAATCGACATGTATTCCTGACCTTTTTTGTGACATGTGTGACCGATTTAAATTCCAAGATCATCAATTCTAATAAACTAGTTGCAAACACAATAGCACAAATGAAGTATTCAAGATGAATTTTACATATTTTACTTTCGAAACTACCGACTCCAACAAACAGTATGTGATATCGACATTACAACCAGATAGAGATCAAGAAGGAAGAATGTGAAAAGCAGAGGAGTCCCATGAGTATTTAGAAAGAGCACATCTCATGGACCACGGACTAACTGTCCGTCGCAATATCTAACTCAGCAAAAATGACCGAAAAGTTGCAGACAAGATCTTATCCTAATTCTAAACCTTAAAGTCCATCAGTAATCTCCTGACGGATTAGTGAAGGAAGCTAAAAAAAATTATTTTGTACCTTTTTGTTTGGATTTTGTCCTACCTACAGTGATATGTTGTTGATCGCCAATGGAACAAATCCAACTTTTAAAAAATATACTTTAATATTTTCTTTTTGGATTGTCCGATCTATGGATGAACGGAACAACGACGACTTTTAAAAAATTTACCTTTTAATTATTTTTTTCTTGGAATTTAGACTAATCCACCGGTAAAATTCAACTTTCTAGTAGTGAGTATATATCGTTATGGTTATAACATGTTTAAATTGAATTGGAATGTAAATATCCACATGGTAATTAGTGTTGAATTTGAAGTGGGTATCACAGATTCAAAAGGTTATGCAACATTGCAGCAGAAACACGAAGAACACGACTAGAACTTTGAACAACTGCGTTCGACTCTTTTTGATTAATTAAATACTTGAATTACAAACTGAAACAAAAATCAATCTATCCTATAAATACTTGGTAACTTCATCTAAAAGCTAGGACTCCTAAATCAAATCAAATACAAATTTATCTATTACTAACCGACTCAACAAACGTTTAAATAAAATAGATAAAATAACCCTTAGACTTTTAGAGATCTCCTCCTACCACCCCTCGAGATCAACCGTACCACCCTTTTAGTCCAACATTGATTTATTTCAATACTCCCTCTCAATGTTGACTGTTTTCATATTCATTGCTTCACGAAACCCCTTAAGCTTCACACTTGGTAAACTCTTAGTAAACACGTCCGCTACTTGATGGTGAGTATCCACATACTTTAAATCAATTTGTCCTTCCAATACTTTCTCTCGGATGAAGTGGTAATGCACTTCTATATGCTTTGATCTAGCATGAAATCTTGGGTTCTCGGCTAGATAGATCGAGGACATATTATCACAATAAATTATCACACTTTCACCAGTTGGTTGTTTTAGTTCACCAAGTAAAAGCCTCAGCCACACCACCTCTTGAGCCGCCATAGCCACGGCTCGATATTCAGCCTCGGTCGTTGATAATGAGACCGTGGGTTGACGCTTACTACACCACGTGACCGCTCCTTGACCCAACTTGAACACATAACCGGTTGTTGACCGTCTAGTGTCTACATCTCCCGCATAGTCCGCATCACAATACCCTACTAATTCCAGCTTCTCCCCTCGGTTGAACTTAATACCAAGACCAAGAGTGGACTTCACATATCGCAACACACGCCTTATAGCTTCAAGGTGAGGTTTTCTTGGGTCTTGCATATATTGGCTAAGGACTCCGACTTCGAAAGCTATGTCCGGCCTTGTTAGAGTCAAGTAGATCAAACTTCCTACTATTTGACGATACATGGTAGGATCGGTCAACTTTTCTCCTTTGTCAACACATAACTTTGAGGTATTATCCATTGGTGTTTCAATTGGTTTGCAATTTAGCATACCAAAACGGGTCAGGAGGTTTAGACAGTACCTTTGTTGATGTAGAATAATGGCTCCCTCTTCATCATTAGCTCGAGTCGGTCGTATCCAACATGACTAAGCCGAGCATGCCACAGATCTGCAGTTTGGTTAGCCTTGGCCTTGTCGACATACGCTGACTCGGCCAACAACACATAAACTGTTTCGTTTCTTTTTCCTTTTAACATGGGAGTTGATGTGGTTTCAAATTTATCATAAACACACACCTCTTTCGGGCCAAATAAAACGTATTTACCTGTCGCCGTGACTTGGGGAACGGAGAATAAGTTCTTTTTCATTCCGGGTACGTGGAAAACGTTTTGCATGGTGAAACCCTTTTGACTTTCTTCTGCGGGGAATTGGACTTCACCGGTATTGTGGATTTGGTGTCTTGACCCATCAGCTATGACAACAACGTGGTTTCCGGTGTATTGCTTTACTTTGCTCAGTTTTTTCTTCTCGTCGGTCATGTGGTTTGAGCACCCGGAGTCCACAATCCAATCCCCGAATCTGTTAGACTTTGCTTCGGTTGTTGCAGTTAATGCAACATCTTCTACTACTTGTGCTACGTTTGCTTCAGCATCCCACGTCTCTTCTTCGGTTGTGGTGGCAGCGTTTCTTTCTGCCTTTGGTTGTTTGCAATCTTTAGCCATGTGGCCGCGTCTACCACAGTTGTAACAGTTGTAGGGAAACCTACGACTACCGTTGGTTTTGTCCTTGCGTTCTCCCGGAGTTTCCTTTTGAACTTCTCGTCTCTTCTTGTTCCAATCTGTCTTCTTTAACCTGTCACCGTTTTTAGGCCGGTTCCAGGGTTTGTTTTGGTCTCGACCTTTTCCCTTTTCTGCAAAGAGGCCTTGTCCTCTTCGGATTTGATCGTGGTTCCAGCAAGTTGCTTTGCTAGAGCCTCTTGACCAGCTAATAGGTTTTCAAACTCTGTGAGGCTCTGCTGGGTCGGCCAGCCTTGGATGGCGGTTATAAAGCTTCGGTACTCCGGCTTAAGCCCGTGGATAATGATTCGTTTCATCCGGTCTTCACTAATTCTTGATTGGGTGTCAAGGTCACCTATCTCTCAACAGAGGTTCTTAATCTTTCGGAAATACGTTGCTATAGCCAATTCTCCTTGAGAGGCAGTCATCAACTCTCCTTCTAGCATTTGAAGTCGGGCGTTGTTCTTCTTGGAGAATAGAGTCTCGAGTGTGTCCCATGCCTATTTGGGGTACTCGATATCTTGGAGGTGATCAAGGATATCCTCTTCCACCGTTGTTTTGATGACAAACATTGCACGACCAGCTTTGACTTGCCACTTCCCGACTGATCCGTTAATGTCGTTGGTGGGTAGCCGGGTCTCGATGCCATTAGTGACCTGCCATAAATCTTGCCCTTGAAGATAAGATTTCATGCAGGTCATCCATGTCTTGTAGTTGGAATGATTTAGCTTCTTGATTCCTCCGATGACTTGAAACTCTGCCATGTTTCTTCGAATAATTAAGACTCTCATGTTGCACAGTTGTCTTCTTGATCACGTCACTTGATCAAGATTGCCTTCTTTCTGCGATTGTTTTCCAGCCTGCTTCCTTCGACCAGAAACTTACTTCCTGTGGTCGGTTTCTTGGCTACCTTCAACCGGATCTTCCTTCTTCAACCTGTCTCTGATACCACTTGTTGAATTTGAAGTGGGTATCACAGATTCAAAAGGTTATGCAACACTGCAGCAGAAACACGAAGAAAACGACTAGAACTTTGAACAACTGCGTTCGACTCTTTTTGATTAATTAAATACTTGAATTACAAACTGAAATAGAAATCAATCTATCCTATAAATACTTGGTAACTTCATCTAAAAGCTGGGACTCCTAAATCAAATCAAATACAAATTTATCTATTACTAACCGACTCAACAAACGTTTAAATAAAATAGATAAAATAACCCTTAGACTTTTAGAGATCTCCTCCTACCACCCCTCGAGATCGACCGTACCACCCTTTTAGTCCAACATTGATTTATTTCAATAATTAGTACAGAGTGCCCACGTGGATCAGTTGCTAAATATTATTCATTTTTCTTGATCTCAATTCTTAAATGGGCGGTGTATCATAATGCAAAGTTTGAGACTTGTGTATTAGATGTGTTGCCATTTGAAAATAAACAGGAATGATTATGTGATCCAAGTTGGATTAGGTGAGAAGTGGAAATATGATAATTAGGTGTCAATTTCAGGCAGAGAGCTTGTCAAGCAAGCCACGTAACACAAAACTTAAGGGTGAAGGTTTCACTTAACGTTATGTCGTACAAAATTGACTTTCAAAATCATATATCATTACTCGTAACAAGAGAGACGCACTCTGAGAATATAAGAAATTCTTTTAGAGTAAAACAGAAAAATATGAGAGCAATAGTGATTATACGAATTTAATGAATACTTAAATTTCGTTTGTATATTTCTTCATAAATGCTTATGTTGTAGCAACGAGGTGTATCGTCACATTTACTATTGTATTAGGTGATGTGTTGCGTCGTGGTATGGCTCATTAGATGATATCATGAAACGATGTTATCTTCTCGTACAAACATGTAACTCTTTAACGTTATTTCAAAACACTTGATGTTTGCTTATGTTATATCTGTATCTCAAGCTATGGACTTCCATTATGTACTACCGTACAGATGTCTACGATACATAGTTGTGGTATAAAGGGATACTCTACACTACTAGAAAACCGGGACGTGTTCTAAGAAAAAAAGGATTGAAAATGCGTAGGAAACCACTTTTTCCGACAATTTTTCAACAAAACTTGTTTCGTTAGAAAAAACCTTTGTGGGAAAAAAAATTCCTACACAATTTTGCTATCAGAAGTTACGCATTTCTGGTCATAAATTTTTCTTTGTAGTTCCGACACAAACTTTTTCATAGGAAAATACTAGAAAATATGTGTATTTTTTACAAAAGTTTTCGACAAGTTACCAACATAAAAAATTTCCCATAAGTTAGCGATAACTTTCCGACAAAACAAAAAAGTAACCATAATATTTTTCTTACAATTTGCTGACAAATTTATTAAATAACTTAACTTATTTATTTAATATAATCGTCGGAATATTGTCCGAAATTACCGACGAAACGCATTTGTCGCTAGTTCGTCGGAAAATTAGTCGGGACTTTTTCGGGAAAAATATTTCATACGGGGGTTTTTCCAACAAATATTTTTTGTTAGAAACTTGTCGCTAACGGCCAATCCTGACAAATTTCTCACGAAATATGTTGTCGTCAATTTTCCAGTTTTTTGGTAATGGATACTACGTTTGGGTTTGGGTCAGGCAATCCAACTGATTTCCTATGGTTTTATTTAGTTTATTATTTTTATTTATTCATATTGAAGGCGTATATAATCATACCTTCAATTCCCTTCCGTTGAACACTATAAGAAAAAATGCATGTTACAACGCAAATTCATTCATCAATAACAATATGAGATTGACTTTGATCCATGTCTTCAACTGAATGTATGATTGATTATTTACCATATGCCATTACCTTGAGCATATGTGCTTAGGGAGGGTGCCTGCTGTGGATAACACTTCTTCATACGTCTTTAAGAACAATGGGTTGTTGCTAGATGTACTACACTGTTTATGTTGATTTATGTCAGATCTTGTACACATGTGAGATTGTTAGATCTATAAGACATATGGCAACTTTACTAATGACATATGATCATACAGGGTCACACATTATCACACATTAAGAAGAATTATGAAGAAAACTTTTAAATATGTTTAAATGTAACCAACTTAGTCAATATTAAATATTATTTTTTAGTTGAAATAATAATATGATTTCAAAAGATATTGATTATTAGGAGAAATAATAACTATTCTTAAATACAAAGGTCGGTGGCATGCCACCGACATATTCTCCCCCAAACTATGGTTAAATGGTAAAACTCACCCCTCCACTTTCTAAAGTTTAACTTTGACTCCGCTCAAGTTTTTCAAGTTTCAAGTTTACCCCGTGTAGTATATATAATCTGATTTTTCTTCAATAACTTTCGCGTTTGTTTGTTTATTTTTTGTTGACGTCCCGGTGTAAATTTTGTTAGAAACGGGGTCGTATTCAAAATAGAGTATTTTTTAGGTATCGTGGGTTATATCGACTGACAACCGTGAATAATGAAATCGACACCAGCTAAAAAATATCTGTATCGTTATCTAACTGTTTTTTATCTATGTTTCGACCTCCACAACCGAGTCTCCGTAACCTCATACATTTCTTATATGTATTTAACTACGTTTCTTTTTGTGCTTAACCACGTTAATGTCACCGCCTCAACCGTTTAGGGTCCGCCTACCGTCGAGGAGCGCGAGCCAAAATTTATTTAATCACGTTTCTTTTTGTGCTTAGCCACGTTAATGTCACTGCCGCAACCGTTTAAGTCCGGTTCCCGCCGCGGAGCGCGGGGTACAATTTCTAGTAGATATCAAAAGTAAATAAGTGTTACTTGTTAAAATTTGACAATGTTGAAATAGTCGAAGGGTGGTACGGAAGATCTCAAGGGGTGGTTTGGAGGAAATTTAAAGTTCAGGATCCAAAGAAGATTTCTTGTTCCCTAAGTTTATTATTTTTAGTATATGATTTATTAGAATTAGAAGATGATTGTGTTTCCTAATTCGTGTCTGTCTTGTTTTTCAAGGTTCTAGTAGCCTATAAATATGGCATAGGTTTATTGTTTAATTATACTCGGTTTTTCATTTCAAGTAATAAAGAAAGAGTCGAACAAGTTTTTCAAGATCTTCGTGTTTTCGGTTTGTGATATTCACGTGGTTATTTAACAAGTGTTATCAAAGCCTAAACGTTGTTGGCTCGGTTCGTTTAAAGTCGTCCTACCTGTTTCGAAGAGCGATTACAAGAAGAAACGGAACAGGATGGCAGAGATGCAACTCATGGTCCACCTGTATGATGTCTTTTCTACAGGGACAGGATCTGTGGGAAGTAACCAACGGGGGTGATGTCATGATACCGAGAATCGACACGAATGATGCGATTAATAAGTGGAGAATCAAGGTGGGACGGACCATGTTCCTTCTCAAGACAACGATCGAGGAGGATCTCTTGGATCACATTCATGATCTCGAAACCCCTAAACAGGCATTGGATACGCTAGCCTCCTTGTTTTCAAGGAGAAACGACACCAAGCTTCAGCTTCTTGAAAACGAGTTATTGTCGGTTAGCCAGAAGGAGATGACGATACCACAGTACTTTCACAAGGTGAAGTCGTTGTGTAGAGAAATCGGGGGTTTGGATCAGCAAGCTAGAGTAGGTGATTCAAGGATGAAACGAATCATCATACAGGGGTTAAGGCCGAAATTCCAGAGTTTTGTGGCAGCCGTCCAAGGCTAGCTAACCCAGCCTTCTCTAACTGATTTCAAAAATTTACTTGCAGGTCAAGAATCCCTAACAAAACAGTTTAGCACTGTTAATGTCAAAGCTGAAGAAGACAAGGCCCTATTCACTGAGAGAGGCAAGGGTTGGGCTCAAAATAAACCGTGGAACAAAAACAAAAACGGTGACCGATCCAAGAAGAAAGACTAGAATAAAAAGGCCCGAGATAATCATGGTGAGACCTAGGGAGAACAAAAAGGTAAACTGAAATGGCCTCGTAGATTTCCTTGGAACTGCCATAATTACGGGAGAAAGGGCCACATGGCCAAAGACTGTAGACAGCCAAGAGAAGAAGGAAACTTCGTCACCATGGTCGAAGAAGAAACTTGGGATCCCGAAGCCAATATGGCCCAAGTTGTAGACATTTCCCTAACCGCAACAACCGAACCCAAGTCAATCAGGTTCGTGGAATGGATTATAGACTCCAGATGCTCAAATCAAATGACCGGAGACAAGGAGAGGCTGAGCAAAGTAAAACGTAATGCCGGGAATCACGTGGTGGTGATTTCTGACGGGTCAAAGCACCAGATTGCAAGCATTGGTGAGGTTCAGTTCTAACCCGAGGAGAGACAAAACAGGTTTAACATGGACGAAGTTTTTTATGTACCCAGGATGAAGAAAAACCTGTTATCCGTCCCTCAAATTACGACGACATGTAAGTATGATTTGTTTGGACCTAATGACGTGTGTGTGTTTGAAAAATTCGAAACCAAATCAGTTCCTATATTAAAAGGAAAAATGAACGATATTGTTTATGTTATCTCAGCTGAGTCGGCTTATGTCGACAAGGCCAAAACTAACCAAACTGCAGATTTATGGCACCCTCGGCTCAGTCACGTCGAGTATGATTAACTCGACCTAATGGTGAAGCAAGAATTAGTTCACGGGTTACCTAAGTTCGAAATTAATAAAGAAGTTGTGTGTGCCGGTAAAGTATCCATCTGTAAAAGGGCTGAAGTGTATGGTAACGTTTATCGATGATTTCTCTCGGTATACATGGGTCGATTTCATAAAAGAAAAATCCGAGGTGTTCGAGAAGTTCAAGTTGTTTAAGAGTGAAGCTGAAAGGGCAAAGAGTATCTCAGTCAAATGCTTAATATCGGATAATGGAGGCGAGTACCTAGCCACCAATTTACATAATTATCTAAAGGAGAATAAGATCCGGCGACACTTAACGTGCCCAAACACACCCCAACAGAATGGCGTATCCGAAAGAAAGAACCGCCACCTTGGTGAAACGTGTAGAAGTATCTTGCATGCAAAGAACGTATCGGGGATATTTTGGGCCGAAGCTATGCGAACCGGGGCACACGTAATAAATAGACTTACACCACAAAATCAAGACTTCATATCTCCTAATGAGAAACTTTTCAATAAGAAACCGAATGTTACACACTTTCGGGTTTTCGGATGTGTATGCTATGTGTACGTGCTCGATTAACAAAGGCACAAGGTGGAAAAGAAAGTTGTACGTTGCATATTCGTGGGATAAGACTCATGAAGAAAAGGTTGGAGGTGTTGTGATCCAACCACGAACCAGTGCTACGTGTCAAGGAACATGGTGTTTGAAGAGAATTCATCCTGGTGGTCTGAGAACAAATAACCGCTGACAGATACTGATTCGTTGAAGGAAAAACTAGAGACTTCGAATGTCCATCTGATCCTCGATTACATTGATCCAACGTTTGAGGAAAGCAGTGGGACGTCAAACCCAATTACGAGCCAAACACCCAGCACAAGCCAGCGTCAACAACCATGGCAAACGGGTTCTCACGGGGCAGGTCCAAACAGCGCTGAAACAGGTCCTAGATAATTGACTCGGGTTTCAAAACCAAACCCGAAATATGTAGTAAATGTGGCAATAATAACCGAGGAAGTTGAACTCGAGCCATAAACGGATGAAGAAGCATGCAAGAAGAGGGAGTGGAACCTTGCAATGCAAGAAGAAATCGATGCTATGACTCGAAACGAAACATGGGTCTTGGTGCCTAAACCAAAAGACATTAAGCCCGTGTCGGATGGTTCGATTGAAAGGCACAAAGCTCGGATGTTCAAGATAAAACGCAAGGCGGATGGTTCGATTGAAAGGCACAAAGCTCGATTAGTGGTACGGGGGTTCTCACAACAGTTTGGAATTGATTATGAAAACACGTTAAGTCCCGTAGCAAAATTGACAACGGTCCGAGTGGTGATAGCTATAGCGGCCAGTAAAGGGTGGATGTTACACCAAATGGACGTAAAGAATGCTTTTCTTTACGGTGATCTAGATCATACGATCTATATGGACCAACCGAAAGGGTTCGTGAGCAAAGAAAATCCATATTATGTTTGCAAGTTAAACAAAGCAATTTACGGGTTAAAACAATCCCCAAGGGCGTGGTTCGGTAAGATGGGTGAGTTCCTACAACACAAAGATTTCGAGATGTCAAAAGCATATGCAAGTATGTTTATTAAATCAACCGGCTCTCGAGTAGTCATAATTTTGGTGTATGTAGATGACATGATCATAACCAGTGATGATGAAGTCGGTATTGAACAATTAAAACACAATTTGGGGTTCCTTTTCTTATGACAGATCTCGAAAGACTAAGCCATTTTCTAGGCTTAGAGTTGCAATATGAAGAGGGAGCCATTGTTCTACACCAACACAAGTATTATGTAAACCTCCTAGTTCGTTTCAATATGCTCGACTACAAACTGATTGATACACCGATGGATAACGTTCTGAAGTTAAGTGTTGATAAAGGCAAGGCGTTATCCGACCCTACTATGTATCGCCAAATAGTGGGGAGTCTAATTTATTTGACCCTAACCAGACCCGATATAGCATTTGAAGTCGGGGTTTTGAGTCGGTACATGCAAACCCCAAGAAAACCTCACCTCGAAGCAATTAGACGAGTGTTACGGTATGTGAAATCAACTCTCGGTCTTGGTGTTCGGTATAGCCGATGTGAGAAGCTCGAGTTAACGGGATATTGTGATGCTGATTATGCGGTGACGTGGTCACACGACGATCGACTACAGGGTATGTGTTCAAATTGGGTCAAGAGCGGTAACGTGGTGTAGTAAACAATAGCCCACGGTTTCTTTATCTACAACTGAGGCTGAATATCGAGCTGCTGCAATGGCTGCTCAAGAAATTATGTGGATGAAATTGTTACTCGGTGAACTAAAGCTCGAAACGGATGGTAACGTGGTGCTATATTGTGACAATATGTCATCAATACATCTAGCAAATAATCCTATGTTCTATGCAAGGTCAAAGCACATAGAAGTACACTATCACTTTATACGTGAAAAAGTGTTAGAAGGGAAAATTGACTTAAAGTATGTAGACACTCATCATCAAGTAGCAGATGTGTTTACTAAGAGCATCCCAAGAGTTTCGAGATGCTTTGAACATGAAGACAGTCAACATTGAGTGGGAGTGTTAAAATTTGACAATGTTGAAATAGTCGAAGGGTGGTACGGAAGATCTCAATGGGTGGTTTGGAGGAGATCTAAAGTTCAGGGTCTAAAGAAGATTTCTTGTTCCCTAAGTTTATTCTTTTTAGTATTTGATTTATTAGAATTATAAGATGATTGTGTTTCCTAATTCGTGTATGTCTTGTTTTCCAACGTTCTAGTAGCCTATAAATATGGCATAGGTTTATTGTTTAATTGTACTCAGTTTTTCGTTTCAAGTAATAAAGAAAGAGTCGAACAAGTTGTTCAAGATCTTCGTGTTTTCTGCTTGTGATATTCACTTGGTTATTTAACATTACTTACACTAAAAGACGTTTTTAAGTTATTTTACTTAAACCTATATGTATACTTTTGTATATTTGGGATATATGATTACTACATTACCTACTACTCTCATTTACCAACGCCGGTGGACTTTTGCCACCGACACATTTAGCCCTTCAGGTTTGTTATAACTACCATCTAAACCCTCAACTTCTTAAAATTTTCGTTTGACCCCTGTACTATTTATAATATATGTTTTTAACCAACTACTACTCTCATTTACCAACGTCGATGGCCTTTTGCCACCGACACATTTAGCCCTTCAGGTTTGTTATAACTACCATCTAAACCCTCAACTTCTTAAAATGTGCGTTTGACCCCTGTACTATTTATAATATATGCTTTTAATCACATTAATTTTTTTACTAAATTTTATCTTTACAATAACTTTTGTTTGTTATTTTTTTTAAACCGTTAAATATATTTTTTAGGTATCGTTGGTTATATCGACTAGCGGTAACATGTTGGTACCTAGAATAATGAGATCGACACCAACTGAAGAACATCGGTACCGTTGTATAATTGTTTTTGTTACTAAATGTTTTAACGAGTTTGTCGTTTCAATGTTAGTTCATATTTACGTTGCAACGTTAATTTTATATGTTTCTTTTTTGTGCTTAATCACGTTAATATGACACGTGATTTAATAATAACCCTCCGAGTCTCTCCATTTTCATATGCTACCCTTCAACTTTCTAAATTTTAAAATTTCAAGTTTACCCCTATACAAAATTCTCAACTCTGCTTCTCAAATTTCTAAACTCTTAAGTTTACCCTCAAATTTCGTTTCTTTTTCTTTTTTTTTAATATTTTTATTTAATAAATTTGTCATTTCAATGTTAACTTATATTCGCGCTATAATTTATTTGTTTTTCGATCTCTAAAACCTCATGGAAATTTTATACGCTTCTTTTATTTACTTAGTCACGTTATTGTCTTCTCCGCGACACGCGTAACGAGGTTCGCAAACCCGTCGCACCGCGTGGTCTTTAATTATGCACTTAAACACGTTAATGGCACCATACAATCCCGCTGCAACGCGCGGGCCATAGTTTCTAGTTATTTATCATTACGTAGAAACATAGAAATATGAAAATATATATGTATATAAATATAATGATAAATCAAATGCAAGTAAAATTGGGATATATCTTTCATGTTTGTTTATATTTTTTGCAACTAATTTATGTTTTATATATAATAAAAATGTTTTAATATATATATAGGAATGTATCAGTTGTAAACCCTGAGTTGTTGTGAAAACCCATAAACTCAATATAAGCCACACATTAAATTTCTTGACTTTTTAATTTATTTTTAACATGTAAGGGCAATTATGTCATTTTCTCACTCTCTCTCTCTCTTTAAACCTCTCTTTCTCAGCCATTGAAAAGTTGAAGATGAAAAATCCCTCTCTTTAAAACACAGATCTATCTCGTGTCTCTCTCTTTAGATGAAAAATCTCTCTCTCTCTCTCTAAAACATAGATCATCTTCAGATCTCTCTCTCCCTATAAAACCACAATGCCATATCGCGTCTCTCTCTCTCTCTTAAGGACGATTCTTCCTCTTTCTCAAATTCAGATGACGATAGCAAGATCTTAGCGATGAAATCAAAGGTTTTTCGCCTATTTGGTAGGGAAAAACCCGTTCACGATCGAAGAATAAGAACAAGAACGGAACCCTAGCCCATTCGTTAGAGAAACCATAGCCGCCGTCACCACGGGAACCCTAGTTCCCCTGTTCATCGTCGTTGCTCTTCTTCCACCATCGTTGATAAAGGTTAGGTTTTTTATTTTTTGGGTTTAAAATTAGTTTTCCTTATGTGCATTGTTTTAATTTCAATGTTGGTTTGGTTTGTTGTTAATTTGGTTTTGATGGCAAATTGTGGTGGTAAATAAGTTGTTGGCTTAGTTCAGACACCATCACTACCCAAGAGAAACTGGCGATTTACTTTGAAGATATGATACAAAGCCAGAAATCTTTCACTTGCATTACACTTGATATATGTCTGCCAGTGTCATTTTGTTTCACTTGCATTTCACTTGATGGTATGGGTCACGGGTAGGCTGTTGGAGCCGCCGTGGCTCGCCGGTGAATAACCGGAAGAGAGGGTTCCTCCTCTCTCTATCTCCGGCCGATTCTTCTCTCTTTATAAGGTTTGGTTTGAATTTTTTTTGTTTTGGAAAGGAAATGAAAGGTTTCTTGTTTCTCTGATCAACCATAGAGATGGGAAAAAACTAGCTTAAGAGAAATAGGTTTGGAAGTTGCCAATGTGTATTTTGATTTTACACTTGTGTATTTTGATTTTACACTTGTGTGTTTTTTTTGTACACATATGTATTTTGATTTTACACTTGTGTAATGGATGCAAAATTTTTAAGTGTGTATGAATGTTCTGATTTTCTATGTGTGTATATGTTTTCTCAACTTGTTTTTGAAACTGATTTGGTTGTAGAGATTTATGCTGATTTTCCCCCCTCCTTGTCGAACTAATTGCAAAGCAATCTACAAAAAGAAGTTGCAAACCAGGAGGTAAATTTTCAAGTACATGATTTCAGTTTACAAGTAAATGACACAATATTAAACATTAAAATAATCACATATGAAGGCAGTAGTAAACTTTCAGCTACACAGCTAAATGATATCAGTTTTCAAGTAAATGCCACAATATTAAACATTAAAATGATCACATATGAAGGCAGCAAACCTTGCGGTAAATTTTCTCAATTTGTTTTTGAAGACTACGAACCCCTGCTTCTCTACAACAATTTTCTATCAAAGAAAGAAGAGCTGTTAAATCAAGTATGCATTTTACTCATTTACCCTTTTGGGGTTGTTTCAAAGATTTTAAAAATAAAAAATAATAAAAAAACCAGATTTAATGAGAGCCACAAAATATAATATACAAAAAACAATGTGTGGCTCATATTGAGTTTATGGGTTTTCACAACAACTCAGGATTTTCATTTGATATGTCCCCTATATATAACATAGTTTTGCAATAGTTATAAAAGGTTATATGATTCTTGAATTATATAAACACACTAAGTTATAGGGCGGTTATAATGAAAACCCTGACTTACATATGTAACATTTTTAAAAATAGGTAAAATAATTTTTTTTGATTTTGGGGATAGCTTTTACATCTAATTTAATCACTTTTGGTAAAAACAAAAAAACAAAAAAGCGTCGAACGGTTTTTAATTTTTTTTTTTAAATTTGATGTTTTTACATATGTAAATGCTGACGTATTGTTTATGTAAGAAAGAGAAAACGCAATTTTTTTTTATTTTTTACATGTGTTTTTATTTTTTTTCCTTCGACGTTTTTTTTTGCGAAGCTACTTTTTTTTATAAATAATCAATCCCAAATTTAAAAAAAAATGAATTTTTTTCAAAGGGTTTCGTGGGTTTTTCCAACTCAAGAGGGTTTTCATTTTACTCTTCCTCTATATATATATATATAGGGGATGTATCGGTTGTAAACCCCGAGTTGTTGTGAAAACCCTTAAACTCAACCACAACCACCCATTCAAAATTACTTATTATAATATGTGGTTGTAATTGAATATGAGTTTTTTTATTTTAAATTTAAAAACATGTGGACTAAATTTAATACAGGGGTAAAAAGGTAAATACATTTTTTTTCTTTTATTTTTTGATTAAATCTTGGTTTACACACACTCTCTTTCTCTCATCAATCAATATGCAGATCTTAAAGAACCTATGTGTAAAACTAATTTACACATATTTACAAATCAGAAAATTACATAAAAAATACACAAATATTTTTACAAAAAAAAACATATACACAAGGAAGCCGACTTTTATACCGTCTTGAAGAAGATCTTCGATCCCTCATGTGCTTGCTACCCCATCTGAAACCCATATACAAAAATCAATTCACATGAACACAGATAATTTACATATGTATATACACACCAACAAAGACAATTTCATACATGTTCAGATCAGAATCAACATAAAAACACTTGAATAACAACTCTTTACACTTGTGTAAATTCAGTTTACACATGTGTAAATTAAAATTGGGGCTTTTTCAAATTTGTACAAAGACAATTTTATACATGTTCAGATCAGAATCAATATAAAAACACATGAATAACAACTCTTTACACTTGTGTAAATTCAGTTTACACTTGTGTAAATTCAGTTATATAATTTAAGAGTTCTAAATATGGAGTATTTGATTTTATCTAGTATCAAACCCTTACTTGTATATCATTTGCTTCTTCTTCTTCTTCTTCTTCTTCTTCTTCTTCTTCTTATACTCATCGTACCTAGAGTGGTGATTCAAGGCATTCTTGCATTTACAAAATAATTGAAGCCATTTTCCTCATGAGCTGTAGTTCAAATATTAAATACATACGAATTAGCAAAACAAAAATATATATTTCAAAACAGTCATAGTTTCACTAAAATTTTCAATTTTATAAACTTTCACATGAATTTGAATTTTAAACATTCAGTGTTTTTTAATTATATAACTGAAATAACCCCGTATTTAGAACTCATAAATTTATCAGTAAACAAAACAAATGAAATTAAAAATCTTAGTTTTAACAAACAAATCAAATATAAAATGCTAAAAGAACAAAATATAATCAAAACCCCTAAATCCTACATCAAAACACTTACTTGGCACATTTTTCTTGCATTTTTCTTCATCAAGAACATTGGTGCTTCTTTTGCTCAGATCTTTGATTTATTTAGGCCATAAAAATACTGACCATCAAAAATACACCATCGACTTGTAGTTTTCGAGATCTGTGATTTGTTTAAATCAAAACCCCCAGATCTATGATTTGGCAAACGACGACGTGTGGGGCGGAGGAGCAGAGGGCGTCTGGGATGAGAGAGTGCCATATACGGCGGAGGAGCAGATGTCTAGTAAGTGAGAGCTTGGAAGCTACCACAAACCCTTGAATATCGGCTTCTACAAAATTACCACGAACACTTAAATCTGGAAGTAGCGACCTCTTTCTTGTCGGCTTCTTCGCAATTAGGGTTTGATTTATCATTAGAAAAGAGAAAGAAAGAATCGAGTGAGAGAAAGATGAAGATGAGATTTCATCTGATCTCTTCTAGGTTGAAGAGAGAGAGAGAGAGATAGTGGGTATATAAATGGTATGACTAAAATTACAATAATAACCCTTGAGATTAAAAATAAATCTGAAAACCAAGAAAATTAATTTGTGGCTAGGAAAGGGTTTATAGGTTTACACAATAAGTAAGAGTTTACAAATGATATGTCCCATATATATATATATATATATATATATGGAATGGATCATTTGAGAACTTCTAAGGGGGTGTTTGGGATTACTTATTAACTTCTACTTATAACTTCTTGGAAAAGTAAAAAGTTTCTACTTTTGAAAAACAACTTTTCATCCTTTATAAAATTGACTTTTCCCCATTTATCCAAACGAACTTTTAACTTATTACCTTTTTAAAAAAGTTAATAAGTAGTTTGAAAAGTAATCCCAAACACCCCCTAAATATTTTGAGAATTCGCGAGAACTCGTCAAAAATCCAATCAAAACCATTTTTTTTGTTTTTACTATTTTTATTATTAGAATACAACATAAAAAATAAATTTATATATGTAAATTTACATGTCTTCATATATTAAAAAAAATATACACTTGTGTAAGTTTACCACTTATACATTTGTAAGTGTTTACCATTTACACATGTATATAAATTTTTTTAAGGATAATTTAGAGAGAAAGAATGAATTAATTGAAGAGAAATCATTTTTTATGTTATATTTTAATAATAAAGATAGTGAAAACAAAAAAATGGTTTTAATTGGTTTTTTTACGAGTTCTCGCGAGTTCTCAAGTATTTATGAGTTCTCATTTGAACCTAACCCTATATATATATATAGGAATTTTTATTTCAGAACACTAAATAAATGCAAGAACAAAAAGAACTAATCTTGGCCATTAGATCATTTAATCAATGGCTAAAATTCAGCAATAATATTATCCTAATTATATACAACATTAATGATACTAATTAATTGCCTAAGGGTAATATTGACATTTAGAATTAAAGAGTTTTTCTATCTAATTAATTAAATTTTCTATAATTAATATTTTCTCTCTCATTCCTTATTTAATAAATTTTTATTTACTATTTAAAATTAATTAGTTAAAAAAATATTATTTTACACATATCGAAGCGTAAGTAACTACATATATACATGCGTAGTTACCTACACATACGCGTATTTATACACATATATGGAGTTTCAACATACACGTATTGATTTTCGACCTACACATATGGAGTTTTAACCTACACATAGAGTTTGTAGCTCTATAAAAGTTTCAACCTACACACATTTTGTATGTGTAAGATGAGTTTCGGTATGTGTACGATGAATTTCGGTATGTGTAGGATGAATTCCGGTAGTGTAGGATGAATTTCGGTATGTGTAGGATGAGTTTCAGTATGTGTATGAATTTCGATAGTGTAAAATTAATTTGAACTAATTAATTGGAAAAAAAAGGAGAGAAAAAAATATTATTTTGTATAATAATGTTTGTCTCAATTAATTAATAGAAAATAAGATATACAAAGTAATTAAATGAAGAGAAGTTACAAATAATTAATTGGAGATATAGATTTTAATGTTTACCATTATACCCTTCTCATTTAATTATTATCTTTTAAGATTAAACAAAAATAAGTGGTCCAGATTAGTTCTCCATGTTCTCGCAATAATTTATGTTCTGAATAGAACCCTCCCCTATATATATATATATATATATATATATATATATATATATATATATATATATATATATATATATATAGTATGAGGTTATGCTACAAAGGGAAAAAACTATACAAAGTGTAGGAAGAATTTTTAGCCATTAATCTTGGAGATGAAGGGTTCTCAACATACCACGTAAAAGAGGAGGGAGTTTAAAAGCTGGAAGGGTATAATAGTAATTGCGTCTAAAAGAGAGAAATAACATACACATGCAAGTCACATGCATTTTCCACCCCCATTTTTTAAACGTTTATAACTTTTTATATGTCGTTACTTTTTTTTAAAATTATACCATAAAATAGAGCGTTTTTTATCTTTAAAACGAGTATGGCCTTACTATATTTAAAAAAATCGTTGAACTGGGTTTGTACGTTTTTAATAGCGTTTTCATAGCTTTTTTTTATGACGTTTTTTAATGGCGTTTTTTCAAGACCTTATTTATGACGTTTTTCATTGTGTTTTTTTCGATTGTTTGTAAGTCAACCGACCCAACACGTCTATTTTAGCCCATTCTAAAATACTTGTGCAAACCTGAACCTAGTGTTAACATCTTCACCTCCAAAAGCAAGCTAGAATGTAAAAGTTGTAGGGATCATGAATAAGTTACATTAACAAGAAAAGGCTTTTAGTATTAGTTGGATTAGCAAAAGGCTTTTAGTGTTGTTTAAGTCTGTACATGGTGTTTAAGTCTGTACATTGTGTTTAAGTCTGTACATGGTGTTTTAACATTTAAACTTAAATGTTTAAGTCTATACATAGTGTTTTTACTCTTTACATGGTGTTTTAACATTTAAACTTCAATGTTTATGAAACATCCTACTTATTTCTTAAATATTATCAGAGTTTAATATGGAAAACGGGTCCTAAATTTTTTAAAACCTTGTCACTAAAATGACACAAGTATGTTTTATTATAAATATTGTTTTACATACAATATTCTATTACATAAGATCTAGGGATTCTTCATTTTCGTCCGGCATCAACCACAGGAAGCTCTATTCCATATGCTTCTTTCCTACAATGTTTGAAAAACATTTTTGAATTAGCTTACGCTAAGTAAGTACACTGCATCGTTCATTTCATTATGAACCCTTTAGGTTCTTATTATTGTTCAAGTTTCTTAGGCTCTTGGTGCCCCCGTGACCATCTCCGGACGTACCTCCGGTCACGTCATTCGTATATTTTATAGGTGTGCTAACCCCCTCGCAACCATCTTAGGCCGTACCTCCAGTCCGAGTTTTGGCAAGATTCTTATACTCGTCAGTATAGACCCCTCACATTTGTCACGAAGACTTATTCATTCCTCAGCCCCGTGGGCTAGGAATCTTTTCCTCCTTCAGCCCCGTAGGCCTAGAGTTTCCTTTTTTTTTCCTCAGCCCCGAAGGATTAGAATCTTTTTTAGTTTTCTTCATTATTATTGAGATCCGCCTTACAGGCCGGGTATCTCATTTCATTTGGGACCTTGAGTATCTTAGACTCACAGCCTCCCAAATGTATCAAGCATTTGTTTTTATTCCATGTATATGCTTGACTTATTTCCCAACCAGTCCTCACCTTAAAACTTTGTAACAGTTTCTCCACGATGCATCAAAAGGGTTTATATATAGGAAGTACCAGCGGCGTATCCACCACCCTATTAACACTTCATGAGTACTCCGTTATTCCATTTTAGGGTTTAGACTCGTTCTATCATACTCTTTCATATTTGCACATATCATCATGCATTCACGTATTCATCATGCATTTCACGTATTCATATTCATCATGTATTCCCATTCATTATGCATGGTATACTTCTATCATAAATTCATATTCGTCATATATTGTAAACTAGGGTGATTTTCCTTCCAGAGCAGTACCTCCAACAGAGATGTTCCCAGGAAAGAGTGACGGGTCTAGGAGAGATTTATACACCACTCTTTCCTTAGACAGAACATTCCGTTTGTCAGATAACTAGATACTGGTCGGAAATTCTCCCGTACGTTTACTATATTTTTAATGTTGTCTTTTAGTCTATACCCCTAAACATGCATAATGGTTTCACCACGAGGCACCAAGAGGTTTATATATAGGAAGTACCAGCGGCGTATCCACCACCCCTTGAATACGTCGTGGCTACTCCATTACTCTCGTTTAGTGTCTAGACTAACCTTTTATTTCCCCATACCCTTTGTCATACGCATACCACATAACATGCATCATTTAAGCACGTAATTCACATAACCATGTTTAGGGTACGGGCCCAGTGTACTTACATTATCCTTGGGAAGTTCCTAAGTTCGTTCCTCGCTTTAAACGTCTCTCCGTTCCTTGCTCATAACTTTAACGCTACGCACTTGCAACTGCTACGCTCATAATTGTCACCTCGGTCTCCTCGGTATGCGTGTGTGTGTGTGCAAGTGGTGGTGGTTTATGATTTGTTCTTCCAAATGAACGACTAATTGAAACTATTTATAGGGCTGAGATGCCACCGGTGGCGGACCGCTAAGCAAGGGGGTAGCGGTCCGCTACCGCCTCTTGCCAGCTATTCTGCGTGCTCACCACGTAGCGGACCGTCATGCACTGGGTAGCGGTCCGCTACCCAATCCTTATCAGCGAGTCATCTTACACGTGTCTCCCTCTCGTTGATCGAGCCCGGTTGCGGTTGGCGAACCGTTACCCGCCTGGTGGCGGTCCGCCATAGGGCTGAGTCAGCGCCCACGCCACTGCCGTGTGTCATTCTTTCCATGATTGCGTTGTCCACACGTAGCGGACCGTTAAGAAGCCAGTAGCGGTCCGCTACCGGTCTGATTTTGAAATTTTCTTTATTTTTAGTCCTTTAACTTTGGGACTTTTACACCTTTAGTCCTTGGACTTTTATTCTCTTAAAAATTGGGGTGTTACAGTTTAATTCTGTACACAGTGTTTAAATCTGTACATGGTGTTGTTTAAGTATGTTCATGGTGTTTAAGTCTGTACATAATGTTTAAGTATGTACATGATGTTTAAGTATGTACATGATGTTTAAGTCTGTACATGGTGTTTTAACATTTAAACTTCAATGTTTAAGTCTTTACATGGTGTTTACGTCTGTACATGGTGTTGTTTAAGTCTGTATATGGTGTTTAAGTCTGTACATGGTGTTGTTTAAGTATGTATATGGTGTTTAAGTCTGTACATGGTGTTGTTTAAGTTCGTACTTGGTGTTTAAGTCTGTACATGATGTTTAAGTTTGTACATGGTGTTTTAACATTTAAACTTAAATGTTTAAATCTGTACATGGTGTTTTTAACATTTTACACATGGTGTTTTACACTTAAACGTCAATCTACACATGATGTTTTACATTTTTATTGCGTTTTATAGTTATGACGTTTTAATTCTGTACATGGTGTTTTTACTCTTTACATGGTGTTTTAAGTACCTATCTATCGAAACCACTAGTTTCGATTGAACAATCCTCAATCGAAACTAGGTAGTTTCGATGGCCTAGACTAAAACTAATAAAGCGGTAAATTACATGAAAACAGAAACTACTGAATAACAGAAATAATAAGCAAAAGACATATAACGTCATAAAACGTCATGTGTAGAACACCATGCCCAGGTGTAAAACACCATAACCAGTTGTAAAACACCATGACCAGAATCTAAAACGTCATGTGTAATACACCATGACCAATCTAAAACACCATGTAGAAAAACGCCCGGTTCATGTTAAAAAAAATGATTTTTACACGCTCAATCTAAAACACCATGTGCAAAACACCATGACCAGAATGTTAAACGCGCAGTTATAAAACACCATAAATTGTCCAGTCCCGAAACAACATAAAACCCCCAGATCAAAAACACCATACAATGACGATTTTATATATATATATATACATATATATATATATATATATATCAATATTTTACTCGTTAGAAAAATAAAAAACGCTCGTTATTATCGTGCAAATTTTTTTTTTTTAAATAATAACGCATAAAAAAGTTATAAACATTTAAAAAAGATGGGGGGAATATGCATATGACTTGCATGTGCATTTTCCTTGTCATGTGAGTAGCATGTGAATGATGGGTTTACGTTTTTGGCTTTTTTATTTGGAATCCTTCTTGGACACATAGCACTCTATGGTGTCTTCCTACACTTTGTAGAGTTTTTTTGACTTTGTATAATATCCCTCCCTATATATATATATATATATATATATTAACTTAAAATATAAATCAGAAACTAAAAAACCGTTTCAGAGACCTTGTTCCCCACGTCATCCTCTTTCAAAAAAAAATTAGCGTTTTGCTACATATGTGTAGCATAGTTAGCTTTTAGGGGTGGTTTTTTGTGTTTAGTTTAGCTTTTAGGTTAGGTTTTTTTTTGGGGGGGGTGGGGGTGGGGGTGGGTGGAGGGTTTAGGTTTTTGGGGGGTGGGTGGGGGTTTTAGGTTTTTGTGGGGTGGGGGTTTAGGTTTTTGGGTGGGGGTTAGGTTTTTTGATGTACTACACATTTGCAGCACATTTAATGAGGAGTTTTTTTGTTTTCTCATGAAAATGGGTTTTCTTCAACTAAGAAGTGCAATTTGGCTAAAAAGCCTAAAAAGCAATCTTAGTCATCCATTTTCCTAATCAAGGGATAAGATTCAAGTGGGGGAAAAAAGAAGGTTAGAGGGGTATATTTGGAATAGTCATTTTGTTGACTTTTTTCAAGTTCCCTCACATTTTTTAAATGTTGATAACTTTTTTATACGACATTATTTTTTTAAAAAAAATTACACCATAAAATCGGACATTTTTTTCTCTTTAATTTGAGTATAATGTTGATATATAAAAAACGATGATTTAAAAAAAATCAAAATCTGTGTTGATTTTCTATAAAATAACACTAAAAATAAGTTTTCTTATAAACTCAACCATGTATATATTATATACACACTCTTTGTACCATACCTCTTGACCATCCTTGTTGCTATTGTATCTTGAAAGAAACGTTTTTACCATTTTTGTGATGGTATTAGGCTGATTAAAAAGCATGGGGGACAAGAATCCATTTTATATCAGTTTAAATGGTCCTTATTGTACTACAAAGTATGGAATACTTTGCCTAATACATGTGGGGGTAGTGTGTGCTTTCGGACAACCTTTTCTTGGTCTCTTGGACAAGAAAAAACGAGAGAGAAGCTGCCATTTTCTCTAACATATTCTGCTGGATAGAATTGAACGAGTGGGGCTGCCAAAATACCAAAAGGGTGAAGTCGCAACAAGGAAGAAAAACCAACACTATGTGTTCTAAGAGTTGGATATATGGAAAAATGTATTATGTTCTTGTTTTCTTTGTTATTTTATCCCTTTTCTTTTGGACTAGAAACCATGGTATACAAGTTGTTCTGGACAGCAAGATATCTCGTTTTTATGAAGGCTAAAATGAGGTGAAAAACGACAGCAAAGATCTTCAAAAGTATATCTAAAAGTTAGGTGTTTTTACATGAGATCTTGTTATGTTTTATCACTATTATACTTGCATATTTATACATATATATATTTGTGGAACTAATGAAAATGTTTTCTTTAGTTTCATATTATTATCTTGATGGTTTTGGAGTTTGATGGCTAGCACTACTTGAGAAGGAAATGCTTGGTGTGTGGATACTTGTAGAGGGAAGCTCCCGATTCCTTTATCCACGATATCAACTCGATCTACTACTACTTTAAAAAAATTGTAATTTCTAAACACCCTATGGTTGTTTATCATTTATTATGTTATTTGCAAATAATCCCTTTCGTTAACTAAAAGTTAAAAAAAATGTATACATAACCCAACACATAGAACCTCTTTATTGGTTGGACCGATTTTGAGTGGTTTCTTTTAAAATTATAAGATTTTAACTTGGAACCCCTAATATAAATGAAAGTTTGTTTGACAAGTAATTTGTTAAGATGTTAGTGCTATAAAAATTAAACACCCGCCCAACCTATTTAAATTTTTTTATAATTTTTTTTTAAAGATATCAAGATTTTTCTTTGTGGATAATGTGATTTGAATTTACGAATTCTTATATACATATAAAAGTGTTTGTCAACTAACTAATATAAGATGTAGTGATGTATTTCTTAGAGCATAAGGTATAACGGTGTTATTGTGGTGTGGTGTGATAATAAAGTGCACGCTACGTGACGTCACGTCACTATACTCATTATCACACCACCCATCACCTGGCAAGGGGTATACCCCTGTGATTGTGATAGTGTGATAATTAAATGTTATTTTTTTTTAATTTTCATTTAATTAAAATAAAACATAATATTTAATTAAAATAAAAATAAAATAAAACATAATAAATAATATTTCATTAATAATAAAAAAATTACATTAATAATTAAAAAATTACATTTAATAATTAAGAAAATTACATTACTAAAAAAGGTACCTAATTATTTGAATTTTCGTAAACATACTCAATCAAGTCCGCCTTTAGTGCGTTATGAATTTCTCGATTGCGTATTTCTTGTCGGTTTACTCGCTTTTGATCTTGATCGATTTCTTCGTGCGTAACCTCTTCCTCATTTGGGTTGTATTGACAAATTGTCACTTCTTGATCCTCTAAAATCATATTATGCAAAATCACACAAGCATACATAATGTTCCGGATTTTGATTTGACACCATGATCTAGCCGGTTGTTCGATTATATGTCACTTATTCTTCAATAGACCGAACGCTCGTTCAATATCTTTTCGTGTCGTCTCATGAGCTTTTTTATAATTATTACGTTTAATACCTTCTGGACACGTAAGAGAGTTGACAATTGTAGCATATTCTGGATATATTCCATTGGCTAGATAATACTCAGGCTTGTAATGCGATCCTCTAAGTTCAAACGATGATTCGGGTGTGGTTCCATTGATCATATCGTCGAATATAGGCGATTGATTAAAAACATTAATGTCATTGTTCGCACCGGCAACGCCAAAGAATGCATGCCAAAACCATAGATCATTTGAAGCCACAACTTCAAGCATAATACTTGGTCGAAGATGATCGTCGCGTGCAAACTGACCTCGCAACGCATTGGGGCAATTTTTCCAATCCCAAAGCGTGCAATCGATGCTACCGAGCATCCCGAAAAATCCGTGTTTAGCTTCATGAAAAGAATATAACTGTTAAATGTCGCTAGCCGACGGTTTACGTAAATATCTCTTACCGTATAATAAAATTATAGCTTTAGAAAACTTGTAAATACATGACCTGGTCGTTCATTCTGACATCTTCAAGTAATCGTCGAACGAATCACTAGCGGTACCATACGTCATTTGACGAATCGCGGTCGTATACTTTTGAATAGAGGTGAAGCCAACCCGACCTCTCGCGTCAACACGTTGACGGAACCAAGACACTTCTCTCTCGAGATCAGTATTAATTCTTAAAAATAATTTCCAATTCATTCGAAACCGGGTATTAAATTGCTCCTCCCCGTACAATCAACCTTCATCAAAGTAATCTTTGATTAAAAGTGTGTTAGCAGCCGCCCGGTCTCCGGTCACGGTTGAGACGTGCGCTTCGTTTTAATGGTCTTGAGGACGATTCCGCTTCTTGCCACCACCTAACCGCCGCCGATGCCATATTTTCGAACGCCATTACTCGGGCTTCCCCGCTTGATGATGAAGACAATTTAGTAGTATAAACTTTTTTTGTATAGTATGAGATGAGAGATGAGGTATAATATGAAAAGTATATGTGTTTATATAGGAGATGAGAATAATGAAAATAAAAAAATAAAGAAGTAAACTTTTTTTTTTAAATATAGCCGTTCAACGGCTTTGTAAACATTGGAAGACACAATTGAATCCCGTGATTTTTTTCACGCTAAGGAATCACTCCACCCCTTCACGCGGCAAGGGGGCGGTGTTCCACCTTAATCACGCCGTGATTATGCTAGCGACATCGGACGACGGCGTGGTAAGTCCTGATATACCGGATGGCCTTATAGCTAAGTTAAATATTTTCCTTTAAAATATCTCTTGATTATTTAATAATTTTTTTTAAAGAAAACAATGTATTTCTTTTAACTATAACGTAAGGTTTTTTTAGCCCAATCCAACCAGCGAACCAATAAAACGGTCGGTTCAATTATTATTTTGTTTTCAAAACGTTGAATAAAAATTCCATCAGATTTTTTATTTGCATATTATTCTTGAAGAATCAAATGATAACTAGTATAGGAAACCCTTCGAACAATCAGTTATTGTAGGATTTGCATTGTACATTGTTTTCGGAAATTCATTTTTAAACTATTTCTCATATTTGGGAAACATGAATAGTTAGTTTGTGTATTTTTTTTATATTAGTAAGAAAATTATTTCGAAATATATAGTTATAAAATATAACTTCTTGTAATTTGTTGTGTTAAATACTACAATATCACGCATTACTTGAAATGCTAAAGAAAAATATTAAGTTTATATGTTTTTCTACTTGGCTTCAAGAATCTAGGTCTGGGCCTAGGTTCAGTATCGGCACTCAGCACTATTCACTCATGAGCCTCTATCCAAATGCCCTAAATATGACATGAGCTGGTAGCCTGGTACAAATAGTGATACATCAATATATTTATAACGATTTAAGTTTATGTTCAGTGTAATATATTTGGGTAAATTATACTATACAATAATTCTGTATGTTAGCGTGAATAGCAACTAATCCAATTAATTTTAGCCATATTACGTATAATATTTTTTTTGTTTGAATATTTACTAAACCTTAAATAGAAGTGACGGTTGACTAGTTGCAGAAGTTACCTCGTACCCTAAACTACATCGTATTGCCCTATACGATGCGTATAAGGGTTGGAATGACCAGTTGTACGATGTTGTCGGTGTACCTCCTATCCTAAACAGTATCGTATTGGCCTATACGGTAAAATTTGTATTTAACCATTGAGATTTCTCATTTGAACGTATCGTTCAAAAAACATTTCCACGTATAGCTCAAAAATCTATAGCCATGTCTTGGTGGTGAGATGGTAACTATGGTTTTCACGTATATGCTAACGAGTCACTAGAAAACAACCCGCAAAGTTCTGGCGTTCAAGGTGGGTACGGGACATGGCCGATAGATGTGAATCAGGATGAGGTCTCGTCCGACGTTCATTCTAATCATCGGGTAAGGCTTCCAGATTTGAATGAGCCACTAAGCAATCCCGAGTTCGTATACGATGAACCCTCTTACCCTATACAACCCACAAGCGATTTCATATACGGTGAACCCTCTTACACTACACAACCCACTAACGATTCCGTATATGGTGAAGTCTCTTACCCGACACCACACACTGACGATTTCGTATACGGTGAAGTCTCTTACCCGACACAACCGATTAACGAGTCCTAAAACGAGGAATAAACCAATTCAACCATGCCGTATAAAATGACTAGTTATAACATTCCTACATATATATACTTATATATAGTTTGTTGTTGCTTAACTTTAACCGTACCGTTGTTGCAGAATTTTTAGTCTCATGAACAGTTGGTTGATTGGGCTGTCCGCAGAGGACGTGAGAATGGTTACGTCATTGTCACCCGACGATCAAGCAGAAAAGGCGATGACCCGTCGGCACCGGTTATCAAGGTATGGCTTGTGTGTGACCGTTACGGTGAACATATGTCTACAACCACTGTTAGACGTGCCGGTAGCAAGAAAATAGGTTATACTTTTAAATTGGAAGGAGACTACGAAGAAAATACTAGTGATTGGAAGTTAACGGTGATGGATGGCAGTCATAACCACGATCCTACTCAACATCTTGAGGCGCACTTGTTTGCCAGGAGACTGTCTCAGTCGGAATACCTTTTAGTGGCGAAGCTGTATTCGCAAAACATGTTGCCACGTAACATTTTGGCAACCATAAGGGAACAAAACCCAGATTGTAGCTGTATTAAAAAAGACATTTATAATGCGATACAAAAGATAAAAACGAAACGAGAGTCGGTGAAACTCCATAGCAGATTCTGGAAAAGCAGTTTTTTTCTAAAAAGTACGTCTACTATATTCGAGAGGATCCCGCTAGAAATGTCGTGGATGAGGTATTCTTTGTTCATCTGAAATGGTACGATATGTGGCGTGCGTTCCTGCTAGAGGTGCACAAATCGGTTTTTAACCCAAACCGGTTCAACCCGACCCGAACCGATTTGGTCAACGAAAAGTCAAAACCGGTTTGGCCCTAAACTGGTTCGGGTTAAACCGGTTTCGGAGGTGAAAAATGTCTAACTGGTCAAACCGGTTAGGGTTGGTTACAAACCGGTTTGCCCTTTAAACCGGTTTTTATTAAAAAAAAAAAAAGTAAATAAATTTTATTTCCAATTTCCTCACCAAAAATCCCTTAATCTGATCCCTTTCTTCATCGAATTCACTTCCGGCCATGGTGTCGTCATTACCTTTTCAGACGAACAAAATAAATTCAAACGAAGAAGCTAATTGATTTTTGAAGTACCGTACCAGGTAATCTTCTTCAACCATCAACCGTTCTTCCTTTACTTTGATATGGCTATGAGGAAAAAACACAGATGCAGATGAAGATTAAAACAAGTTTGATTCTTGATGGCGATAGGGTTTGAAAAAACACAGGATAAGATGATGGACCACGATCGTTGATGGAGACGTTATTTATATATAGATTCCGAAATGCATCCTCTTCTCTCTTCTTCTCCTCCAACCATCGTCTCTCTCGCAAAGTAGCAACCATCGTCCCTGAAATTGTTAACTTTACTTGAAGGTGTCCACTGAGATGAAATCGTCCATTGAAGGCAAACTATGGTTTCTCGTTTTTTTCAAGTTGGTTTAAACCGGTTTTCCAACCCGGTTCACACAAACCGGTCCCTAACCCGGTATACTCCTAAATGCTTCAAACCGGTTTCAACCCGACGGTTTTAGCCTAACCCGAACCGGTTTGGTCCAAACCGGTTTATCCCAAACCGGTTTGCCAGTTTGGACCGGGTTAAAAAAACCGGTTTTTTGTGCACCTCTAGTTCCTGCACGTGTTTATGATCGACGCGACGTACAAAACAAACATGTATAGACTTCCATTTGTCCAAGTTGTCGGTGTGACCTCCACACACCGGTCGTTTTGCGTCGTTCATGCATTTATATCCAAAGAACGGGAGGCTATATTGACTTTCGTTGCCCAATTTTGTTAGAAACGGCTATGCATCCCCCTTCCTGCTCACCTGCTTTGTCTTTTAGCTGCATGTTGACTTTCGTTGCCCAATTTTGACTTCTTGGGGGTCAAAGCTCGGGAATGATCCTTCTAGAAGCTTGATTTCTTGGTGTTTTTGATTGGATTTAGCTTTGTTTATCTTTGAGACACTGAATAACCTACAGTTACAAATTATAAAGTTTTAAGTATCAATTACAAGTTTATTATTCATTTAGTACCATAATATAGGGATTATTATGCATGCAAAACATGTATAAATGATGGCACATCAGAAATCCTCCCCTAACTTCTCACAGAGTTGGGGGTGACGAGCTCCATTTACAAACCCACTTATCTTCATTACTTCAGGTACGTCTCGGATCTGCATTCCTTTCCTCACAAAACGCTCCATGTACGATTCCACCGTCTCGTCATCCCTTCTTCTTATGTGTAAGATCTCGTTCGCGTTCTCGATGGTCTTTTTGCTTTGATTGAAATTTTGGAGGAATCTGTCCCGTAACTCCTCATACCCTTCTAGGCTTCCTGTTGGGAGGTTATCATACCATAAGCGAGGCGGTCCTGTGAGTGTCTGGACGAACATGTGACACCACGTAGGCATGCTCCATTGCCCTACTTGTCCTACCTTTGCAAATATGTGTAGGTGGTCCTTTGCAAATATGCCTGTTGACTTTCGTTGCCCAGTTTTTTTGTGAACTTTGAGTGATCTGACATCTTGGCTGGCCTGTATGGGAGTAGTAACAAATCGGCTACATCTTCCCCAGCTGACCTCGCCTTTGGTTCCTTATCTCCCTGTGGGGGTGGTTTCCCTGTACCCAAGACTGCTAAGAGAGACTCCCAGAGAGCCGTTACTGCCTCGTGTGTTCCTTTTTTGGTGTTGGATCCTTCTGATACTTTCCCGTCATCCCCTACCAATTACCTATTCTTGGGGCTTTTATTCGGCGGAGATGATGGCCCATCTGCGGGCGTTTGCTCCCTACTATAGAACGTTAGCCTTGATCTGACCTCACTTAACTTGTCCAGACGGTCAAGCTCTTCTAGCTGCTTTTTCAGTTTCTCTTTGTTTTTTCGCATAAACTCGGGTGTTATATATGTGGGGTTCAGTATCCTCTGAATGTGGTGGTGTTTCTCCTTCCTCGTCTTCATCAGCGGCTATTAACATCGGGTTCTTATCTTTCGGCATTCCTTTCAAATAAGGGTGTTCTTTTCTCACATTTTTGGTGTCTTCGCTGTTGACGTTTTACCAAACGTCAACACAGGGATTCCGCTGGGGTCGATCATCTTTCTGCTCCTCTCTTTTTTTTACGTAGAAAACTTGTCAAATTACAGGGAACAAGTCACAAGGACTAGGTCCCACGGATGTGTTGTGTCCCAAATCCGCACCTGGTCTTGATGAGTGATTGGTAGCTTCGTCTTCTACGTCTAAATGCTTTCTGCAACACAAAACACTGTTAGTCTCGTTGTGCAGGGCCCGAGGGGGTTCTCCACCACCAACATCTGGCGTGAGAATAAGATCTTTGTAATGAGTATAACCTCCGTGGAGGAGTCCTTAAGGCTATTCAATTAGTAGCTTTCTTAAGATGAGAAAAAGAACCTGCCTTCACTTGGTTTTGCCACTAGTATATATGCATGAGGCTCAAGATCCTCCTTGGAGTGAGCATTTAATGCTCCTCGTACGGTTTCGTCCTTTTGGTTGCTACTTGTCGGATGTTTCTTTTTCTTTCCCCTTTTTTGTCCAGCCTTTTTGTCTTTTCCTTTCCTTTCCTTTCCTTTTTTGTCTTTTTCGTTTTCTTATTTTAGTTTAATCAGGGACATTCCCCTTCATGCTGTGAATGTCAGGGAACTATGAAAGATATGCGGGGAATGGGGTACTTTAGCGAATGTTTACATTGCAAGAAAACTCACAAATAATGGTAGAAGATTTGCGTTCGTTAGGTTTCTTCGGGTGGGTGATTAAAGAAGGCTGGTTCAAAACCTACGATCGGTTTGAATTGGATCGTAGAATTTATTTGTTGATGTAGCGAAGTTCACTAGGGTTGCCAGCTGGAAGAGTGATGCATCCGTTAGGCAGAGAGAGAATTTTAGGAATCACGATCACGCCGGAGGTGAGGCAGACTACTTCTGATGCTCTCCCTAAATCGTTTGCTGACCTGGTATCTGGTGTTAATAACTAGAATTCTTCAAAGATTGGTAAAAGGATTAAGTTGGTGAAAAGTGATCTTTTGGTGGTGTCGGACCCTACGTGTGTTGCTCTTGGTCGGGTGTGGGATGTGAATTTAATATCAAGCATCTATCACGTATGTGAAAAGGAAGGCTTTATGGATATCGCAATTCAATATGTTAGGTGTTTATGGGTCTGGATGGATTTTAAATCGCATGAGTCATATGTGAAAAAGGAAGGCTTTATGGATATCGCAATTTGAAAGTTTCGCAGTTATGTCTGGTTGTAAACTGGATAAGTTACCTTTTTATTTATTTGGGTATTCCGGTTGGTTCGAACATTGCCCAGGTGCAGGGATGGAAGCCTATTATAGATGTTTTCAGATGAGTTTTTCTAGATGGAAAGCTGCTATGCTTTCCGTTGGTGGTCACTCCATGCTTCTCTCTTCAGTTCTTGGCTTTATTGGGATTTATTTCATGTCATTATTCTTGATGCTGGTGCAGGTAAAGGTTTGTTTAGAATTCTTACGTTCTAAATTCTTCTAGGGTGGAGAGGGTAAGGGTCATATTGATAATTATTTCTACATGATGGAATTCGCCCTACGAATTGTAATCGGTATATTCCAAGGAAAGTTAATATTGATGGGTGGTGTGTGTTATTAGATCATCTCCCGACTATAAACAATTTGGCTAATCAAGGGATGGATGTTCCATCGGTTCTTTGCTCGTTTTGTTCGTTGGTGGATGAATCAAGATCTCATGTGTTTGGGGATTCTGATGTTGCAAATACGACGTGGGACATTATTGGGAAATTGATTGATCTATCTTTACCTATCTCGAGTCTCCTTGCAATTTGATCAGTTGGCTTGACTCGGTTATTATTTCTAAACATGGGAAGATTTTGGTTGAAGCTATTATCATATTGATTGGTGGGTGTGGTGGAGGTTCATAAACAATGTAAAATTCGAGAAGGACAGGAGTGCTAGAGACATAGTAGATACCATAAAGTTAAGTTTAGTTTCGTAGAGTGGCTAAAAACCCGGTCATGACTTTATAATTTTCTTTTGTTTCCGGCTAGTTTCTTGCTAATTGGATTCTCTTTGTTTATATCAGAAAGCTGTTAAAAATTTACAAAATAATATGCGTTGTTTATTATAATCAAGCTTGCGCGTAAAAATGGGTAAAGAAGGGTGATAAGGATGTTTATATTTGAAACATAAAATATAGAAAAAAAAAGAGTTAAGTACACGGATAGTCCATGTAATATGTTCAAATTTTTTATTTGGTCCATAAGTTTGAAAAGTTATACTTTCAGTCCCCAAATTGCAAAACGTAACATATTTAGTCCCTGAGAGTGGATGACAGTTAACTTTTCTGTTAAATATTTTAAAATGACCAAAATACCCCTAGATTAAAAAAAAATAGGTTTTAAAAAAATGGTGGTGTCGCCTGAGAACTAGGGGTATAAATAGAAGTTTTTTTAATTTCTATTTTTTAAATTTTTTATTTTTTTAATCTATGGGTATTTTGGTTATTTTTAAAATATTTGACCGAAAAGTTAATTGTCATCCACTCCAGGAACCAAACATGTTACGTTTATTCATAATTTGGGTACTGAAAGTGTAATTTTTCAAACTTATGTAACAAATCCAAAATTTGAACATACCATAAAGACCATCCGTGTACTTAACTAAAAAAAAGGGCAAAATTTTTTATTTTTTATTTTTCAACTGTACACCAAGTTTAGGTACTATTTAAACAAGAAACGACGCAAGTAAAATACAAAACAAAAAGTAAAAATATGACACAAACCGAACGTTACCCATTTGGGTGAATCTCTTCAAAATTATGACTCGCATTACTACATATAGAAAAAGTTGAAAAGTATATAAAAAAAATTATTCAAACTCTTACTTTTGTGTAACCATAAAATTATCAATTACTTTTATTCAATCACACCAACATTCATTTGGTCGGAAATTTATAAATATTAAAATAGTCTCAGAAAACCCAAAATTAATAAAAACAAAATTATATAAATATATGTTGGAGATTTATATGAGTATATTATTGAAATTTTGATTTTAGAACAAGTAACTCAGACAACATTTAATTCGACTTATAAGTCTACACATTTATGTTCATAATGAGGCTTGGACTCTAATCACTTAGAAATAGACACCTTTCTTACGAAACCTTGGTTTCTCCCGCCAACATGTCTTTTGTATGAAATTGTTTTTTTGTGTTACTAAGGGCATGAGATATACCCTCACGCGAGGGTGTGCGTGAGGGGGCTCACGCCGTGAACATGACAAGCACACCCCCCCTTCTTGCGTGAAAGGGGTGTGAGGGGCTAGCCGTGAGGCCTTTCACGCGTAGGAGGCACAAATCGGACCGTTCAACGGCTATTTATTCATTTATGTTTATTACCGTTGCAATTAAAAAAAAAACTTTTATTTAATTTTTTTATCCTATAAATAACTCATTAAACCAAATTTTTATACACACCAATTTCTAAACAATCTTCACTCTCATATTTTTATAAAAAAAATCCATGAATCCTAATGACCCGATGTGGTGGTTTCAACATTACGTCAATCAACAAAACGCCTTCCAAATCCGTCCGCAACCACAAGGCCAACAGCTTCCGTTCAACCAAAACCCGTTTGGTTCAGCGGGTTATGTTCCACAACCACAAGTCCAACCGGTAAACTTGTCCGACCCGGACGTTGTTCCTGAAACTCAAGCAGAACCCGACGAAGAAAACGTCGATGGAACGCAACCTGCACTTACCCGAAAAAGCAGAAGAAGAAGGCCGTTAAAGAATCTACTTCTACACGAGCCACTAAAAAGTGGGGTACGGAGGAGGAGTTGAAGTTGGCTAAGACGTTTCTCGACTTCTCCGAGGATCCCATCATCGGTAAAATTAATACTTTTATTATTTACAAATTTTATACTTTTATTATTTACAAAATTAATACTTTTATTATTTATAAAATTAATACTTTTATTATTTTTAGGTAACGCTCAAAGCAAAACAGCGTTATGTGAGCGGGTTGCAAAAATATATAGTATCTTGATGGACGTCGGGCCCGATTACACCGCACAACCGACCAGTTGAGTTTTAAATAGACTCATATAAACAAAAAGGTCGTAATTTTCAACGGGATATACGAAGAATTTGAGCGGGCCCGAAAGAGCGAGGTTAGTGATACTGATATTTTGATTCAAGCAACCGGACATTTTCAAGACGATGTTGGAGGCATGTCTCCAATTAGAATTTGGGAACTCTTGAGGAATTCGCTATGGCAACAACTTTACCTCAAAAAGATCGGACCCGCATCGTCAAAGAAACGATCCTAGACCGACATGGCCAATAGTCATGCCGCATCCGATTGAAGATCTAGGTATGATATCAACGTAGAGGAAACGGATGAGGATAGTATGACCGATCGGGAAGAAAAAGTTAAAAGCCCAAGCATCGGGCTCCAGCTCCGTTCCGACACACATCGAGATCGGTCAACAAATGATCGAGGAAATGCGACAATTTAACTTGAATCAAAAAGAGAAGAATGATTGGAAAAAAGAAAAAAATGAGATGGATATTCTCGCACTCGACCTTGATCGCTTTCACGGGGCCAGACGAGCCTTTTTCGAGAAAAAACAAAAAGCGATCAAGGCAAAATATGGGATTGAGGACTAGTTTTTTTTTTAATTTATGTAATTTTTATTTTATGTTTTTTTATTAATGTTTTTGTTATTCGAATTATTTCAATGAAATTTGAATTTATTTTATATTTATGTTTTATTTTTAAAAAATTGAATTGTTGCATTTAATGCTTACTTGGGTATTTTCTTTGCCAAGTGAGACCCAAGTGAGGAAGCAAGCAAGCAAGCTGACGTGACGCCTAGGTGGCAGAAAGTGTACTCTCACTTAAAAGAGTCAAGTAAGAGTATACATCATACTCTAAATAGATATGATGAAGTAATTTTAATAGCATAATAAGCATATGAAGTAATTTTATTGATGTATAAGTACGTGATACCTTTTTTTTGAACGGCAATCTGTCGAATAGAGTGACCCCCCCCCCCCCCCGTCACATGGGGAAGCCTTAACCAACCCTTGCCAGTATGTTGTCTGAATCGGACCCACCTGGCATCGAGGTTGGCAAGCGCTCAAGGAGAAAACCCCACAGAGAACAGCCCTAGTCGGCTTGAGAGATAAAACCCCTTTACAAGGATCAAACCCTGGTATCTTGTAAGTAAAATTCCTAATGTATCAGTCTTAACTCAGGGGTCTATGACCAACTAAGCTAGACATCATTTGCAAGTAAGCGATACCTATAACTTATTTTCCTCAACTATGCAAGACAAGACAATCAATCACCAACCCACAACCACAAACAACATATTTTTTTTAGAAAGACGATTTTTTTTTAATCCTGTCACTAGTGGAACTTGAACCCGTGACCACTAAACCCTTAGATGTTCTTAGGGGCTTTGCCTATACAATTGAACCACCAACCCCAATGACCAGAAACAAAATAATTAGATATTTAAACATCGCTACATATAAATGCTAATTGAGTGATTGCAGAAGGGGGAATGCACCTATTGAAATATATTTAAATTAAATTAGGAAAAAAAAAATTCAATAGGGGGAATGCACCTATTGATATATAGTTGAAATAAAATGGAAAAACCATCAATTCAAAATTTACTTTTGTTCCTGTTTAATAAAAAAAAGATGCCGAACATATGAATTGCTTAAATAATTACATTATGCAATCAAAATTATTTACTTCATAATACATTTCTTTAATACGTGTAATTCTAAAACAATGACGATTATTTATCATATATATATAGAGAGAGATATTAGGGTTCATGAGGAAAACCAGATAGTTTTTATAAAAACTGAGAAAACCAATTCTAAAACAATGACGATTATTTATCATATATAGAGAGAGAGATATTAGGGTTCATGAGGAAAACCAGATAGTTTTTATAAAAACTGAGAAAACCAATTTCAAACAATCACATAATTTATAGTTGTTTCTTATTTTTTTTTTAATTTAAAGGGTACCTCAGTAATATTTCACCCCACTATTTTAGGTAATTATTTACTTTTAATATTAAATCCCTTGACATTCTCTTGTTTTATTTTTATTGATGATTAGCAAAATTTCTACTAGGCTTCATTCCTTATAAATCTTGGCTTCCATTTGTTCCATATACCATTGTTAGTCATTGATTTCAACTGAGACCAAGTATATATGCAAAGAAACAAAAGTCAAAACAAACTCCAACCAACTTTAGCTAGCATCATTAACTGTTAAATACAAGTTAAAAACTCCATGCGCAACAGCTTCATTCATGCGCAGCTTCGTATATCTCATGCGTATCAACAAAACAAGCCATGTGTAGCATCTGTCTTCTTCATGCTTACCATCTGATTCAAGCAGTGACGGATCTAGAACAAAAGTTCAGGGGTAACGGTAAAAAAAAGTTGACCGTACTTTCATGTAAATGAAACAAAATTCTTTTTAGACCGTACTTTCATGTCACTACAACAATATCACCCTATACCGACGACTTTTTTTGACCCTATAGCGACGACTTGTCGTCGGGATAGCTTATGCCGACGACATATCGTCGGGATAGGTGTCGTCGGTATTGCTTCGTCCCAATAGCCCAAGATTGTCGTCGGTATAGCTGTCGTCGGTATAGGTCAGCCTATACCGACGACATGTCGTCGGTATAGGGTCTAATTAAATAATTCAAAAAGAAATTCTATACCGACGACATGTCGTCGGTATAGGTTCTAATTAAATAATTCAAAAAGAAATTCTATACCGACGACATGTCGTCGGTATAGGGTTTTTTTCATTTTTTTAAATAATTTTTAAAAAGACCTATCCCGACGACATGTCGTCGGTATAGGTTTTTTTCATTTTTTTTAATATTTTTTAAAAAAGTCCTATCCCGACGACATGTCGTCGGTATAGGTCTTTCTGTTTTTTTTTTAATTTTTTAATTTTTAATATTTTTCCAGAAATATTAAATTTCTTAAAACAAAAACCTGCAAATAATTATATATAAACCATTCAAACATTCAAATCCAATAAAAACTAATATCCGAAACGTAAAACAAGCATACAAATTGTTCGACCCACAAACTTGTCCGACAAATCAAACATTCAAAACACAAAAATATGTAAATTGTTCAAGACAACACCACACCAACTACAAAGGCTCAACAACTCCAAGCTAGTTATCATCGCTACTAGTTCGGCGCTCCCACATTTGACGCATTTGATCCATTTGTCGTTGCATTTCAAGCATTTGTTGATTATGCACACGACGTTCTTCCTCTAGTTGTTGATTTTGCAATCGTTGTTCTTCCTCTCGTTGGGCTTCGCGTTGTTGTTGTTCTTGGAATTGTTGTTGAAGACTAGCCACACGTTGATCAACGTCTTGCCAATGTGGTTGTGGAGGGGGAGTACCGAACACATCCGGTGTGGGATTACTCACCACACGACCAACACCCCGGATATGGCCACGCCGATGACCTAAGGCACGCTCCATGCATGCAAACTCATCAATAGTGGATGTGTCACCACCAGACTCAGCAGATGATATTGTATACTCCTCTTGTATTCGGTCCTGCATTAAACAATGTAATAAACAATCAGTTGACTATTTTACTAAAATTCGACAGCATAACTGCTGTAAAATGGATAACCAACCTTTTAAACTATAAGTAATAGACGACCCAAATTCACAAATTCCAATCAACCAACACTAATAACAACAAATACTAATAATACTAGCAAACATATTCAACAATTGGCCTCACAACAAATACTAATAATACTAGCAAACATATATTCAACAATTGGTCTCGAGTTGGATGTACTAAGTCTATTAAAGTGTGTTTGTGTCATTTTGACCCGTTTAAAGTTACAGTTGGATGTTCCAAGTATATTAAAGTGTGTTTGGGTCATTTTGACCCGTTTAAGTTAAAGTATTTTGTTTTAAGTCTATTAAATTGTGTTTGGGTCATTTTGACCCGTTAAAGTCAAACTTGGATGTTTTAACAAAAAAATAATTTCACTTACATAATCTGTTGATGCAAAATCATTGGCCCAGCCCGTCCCTTCTTTATAATGGGTCGATCTGAACACGTCAATAGGGCCGGTCCCCTGTGAAAAACAAAAATAATATCACTAAAAATTAATAAGCATGTTTGTATAATAATAACAACTGTATTTCATACCTCCATGTGTCGGCGTTGGGCGTATGATTTGCTGCCATGGAAACTTGGGTAGCGTTGTTTTGCTCGGTTTTGTTTGTTCTTCTCCGAGCGGTTTTTATAGCCCGCACTTAAAAACAGCTGATTAATCAAAATATCCCAAGTTTCTTGATCAACATCTTGTGGTGGATTACTCCTCGCCGCCTCCACATCATCGTATCCCCCATTCTCGTCGAAATGAACTTTCATCTCTCCCTTGCGGTCTTTATAGGCCCTTTGACACTCGGCGGTGATTCCGAGTTGAACGCCTTGCCACTTTTCAGTGTTTCTCCAGGCGTCCAGATTAAAATAATCCTACAAGTGGAAAGTAATTAGAAAAAATCTAATAGTTATGAAATTGTAAGTAATTATAAAACATCTATACTTACTAATAGAGTGGGATATACTGCCTGTTTCTTCTCATTTGGAACCTTGGCCCAGTTAGGATAATATGGCGGGATAACCTTCTCAACCTCCAAAGAGATAGCACGTATAAAATCAGTTGCATTAGGACCCACGAACTTGTAGCCACCGCCATGAAGTTCAACATCAATGTCAAGAGGCTTCCTCCCATTTTCCTCAAATTTCTTATATAATTTGAGGTTTTTTCCTTTAGAACGCCTCTTTTTTGAGGCACTACCTATATTGACACATGAAAGTTAGGCAATTATAAAGACATCTATTAAACACTAACAAGTAACTTACCACTCGCACAACCCGATTCTAAGTTGTACGGACCCCCATATCCATCGTCTCCACCATCACCACCGTGTGATTGCGCCATCGTTGCCATAATTTCTACACCAAAAATGCCCAAATTCTCAAATTACATACATAATCACAATTCCATACATAAAAATACATACAAACACACATACACATATATACATACATATTATATACAAACATACATAAATGCCCAAATTCCCAAATTACATACACAAACACAATTCCATACATAAACATAATCAAAATTCATACAAACACACATACACAAATATATACCTACATATTATATACAAACATACATATATATACAAACATATATACATACATTCACAATTACATAAATACATAAACAATTATATACATACAAATCATACAATTACATAATCATACATACAAACATACATACACATATATACATACATATTATATACAAACATACATATATAAATGCCCAAATTCCCAAATTTCATCTAAACCTAATTTCACATCTAAACCTAATTTCATCATAAAATTTCATAAATATTTATAAAATCATTCATCTAAACCATATATACATACATACAAATAAACACAACAATATACATACAAACATACATCTAAACCTAATTTATAGAAAAATTACTAACCAAGTTTGCAAATTAGCTTCGAATAGCTTGAAATCCTCAAAAAATGGTCAAAGCTTCAAACACTAACAAAAATCAAAGAAATTAAGTAAAAACCCAAAAATGTTGATTTTTTGGTCAAAATTGAAACATAGATGTTAACTAACCTCAAAACCCGAGAGATTGGTGAAGATTGCTCCACAAAACACACCAAAAACGGGAAATCGCCAAAGAGAGAAGATGAGAGAGTTTTGGGGTTTTTTTCGTGGAAATGGGAAGCAGGAAGCTGTTTCTGGGTTTATTCTCGGTGAGACCTATACCGACGACATGTCGTCGGTATAGGCTCGAAAGTCGGCGCAATATGGTTTTGTCCCGACGACATGTCGTCGGTACAGGTTTGACCAGTTAATAAAGTTAAAAAGTCTATACCGACGACATGTCGTCGGTATAGAGTTTTCCCATAATTGTTTTTAATTTAAAAAAAAAAATTTTGACCGACGAATATTCATCAAATAAAAGAAAAACAAAAAGAAAATGGAAATTAACCTATACCGACGACATGTCGTCGGTATAGGCTCGAAAGTCGGCGCAATATGGTTTTGTCCCGACGACATGTCGTCGGTACAGGTTTGACCAGTTAATAAAGTTAAAAACTCTATACCGACGATATGTCGTCGGTATAGAGTTTTCCCATAATTGTTTTTAATTTAAAAAAAAAAATTTTGACCGAAGAATATTTATCAAATAAAAGAAAAACAAAAAGAAAATGGAAATTAACCTATACCGACGACATGTCGTCGGCACAGGTTTTCCCCAATTTTTCATTGGGCGCCATGTTTTCCCTCCATCTGCCTCAACCCTGTGCCGACGACATGTCGTCGGTATAGGGTCTCCCCTATTAAATTTTGGGTTTGGCCTATCCCGACGACATGTCGTCGGTATAGGGTGACCTATCCCGACGACAAGTGTCGTCGGTATAGGCTCCGTCGGCACAGGGTCCTTTTCTTGTAGTGTGTAAACAATTTTTTTTACGGTAACATTAGTGGCAGAGCTTGAAAAAAAACGTCGGGGGGTTGAGATTTTTTTTTTATCAGAGAGCGCCAGAACTATAAAATTTTCACCCGAATACATATAAATTAACACTACTGAGCGAAAAATTGAACGAATACGTAAATATTAACACTTCTAAGCGAAAAATCAGGGGGGGCTCACTATCCTTCGCCATTGGGTAACATGCGACTAGCGAGGCGGACCGAAGAGGTGGAGGACTGGGGTTTGGCGAAGGCGGCGCTGGGCGGTGGTCTCAACTCAGGTCGAGCTGCTGGTCGAGTGGTCAGTCTCTCACTCTCACATTATCACAATTCCCGCTACTGTCTTTTTTCTTGGGCGACCGCTTGGGTAAGGTAGGTTTGAGAATTGAAACTTTGAGGTATTGGGTTTTAATAGAACATTTGGTCTGGCTAAAGCACATATGTTTTATTAAAACCTAATACCTCAAAACCTTTAATAAAATGTTATAAAGTATTAGAATTTTTATAAAATTTTGAACTTTTTATGAAGTGTTAAGCTTTTAAAAAAATTTGAGGGGTAACGTAAATTTTGCTCAGGTGTAACGTATGGGGTAACCGGATACATAAAACCGTAAAAAAAATTGCACTACGTGTAAAAGTTGAGGGGTAGCCCAGGTCTGCCCCTAGATTCAAGCACACCAAGACTTGCACCAACATACTGATATGTGCCCACGTACCCACGTGTGCATGGATGGCTTACGCATGGATGGATCAGTTTGCATTTTGCTTTTTATTTTCAACATGTGTGTATTGTTTTTGCATGCATAGTTGTGAGGGAATAAAGGTGCATGGATGGCTTAAGCATGGATGGATGAAGTGTTATGTTCTCAGTTTGCATTTTGCTTTTTATTTTCAACATGTGTGTTATTGTTTTTGCATGCTTAGTTGTGAGAGAATAAAGGTGCATGGATGGCTTACGCATGGATGGATGAAGTGTTATGTTCTCAGTTTGCATTTTGCTTTTTATTTTCAACATGTGTGTTATTGTTTTTGCATGCTTAGTTGTGAGAGAATAAAGGGGTAGTCGGATGCCACACCACCCATGTTTTAAGTAGAGCATTTAGTGGTTAGTTGCTTGTTATCTTATTTAAGTACTTGTTTTTTCTTTCAATGGGATATGCAGAAAATTAGTCTCCTCTCTAAATTCTTTCTAGTTTCCATCTATTTTCTTTGGCCAATCTATTACTACATCACATACCTCATGCGTAGCAAAACTTCATCCATAGCAACTTACGTACTTTCATATACGCATGCACACCAATGCTTTAAAATAAATGGTTTGGCGTTGATTTTTCAATCAATACCGGAAGAAATCCTTCTCCAAGTTGCTAAATACACCGAACCTAAGGATGTGTGGGAGGCTTTGCGTGTTCGGTATTTGGGGGCTGACCGGGTCCAGAAAGCTCGACTACAAACTCTGAGAAGCGAGCTCGAAGCCTTGAAGATGGATGAGGCAGAGACTATAGATAATCTTGCTGTCAAGTTGGGGGGTGTGCAAACCAAATACAAGACTCTAAGAGTATCACTTGAAGATGAAATACTGGTAAGAAAATTCTTGAACTCTATGCCTGATAAGTATCTGCTTATTGTATCCTCGATTGAGCAGTTTGCAGAAATCGAGAGCATGTCATTCGAAGAGGTAGTTGGGCGGTTAAAGGCATATGAAGAAAGGAACAAGTTCAAAGGTGTGAATGGAGAGTCATCCCAAGGGAAACTCCTGTTCACCCAAACTGAAGGCCAGAATAATCAGAGAACAGATCACTATCGAGGTCGAGGTAGAGGAAGAGGTCGGTTTCATGGAAGAGGAAGAGGAAATAGAAATTCCTGGAACAATGATCGAGAATCTGAGCAAGAAGGACAGTTTGAAGACAGAAGAATGAATTTTGAAGATCAGAATGAGAGACAAGACAGAAGGAAGAATCTAAGGTGCTATAACTGTGACAAGATAGGGCACTATTCAAGCGAGTGTAAAGCTCCCAGCAAAGGGAAAGAAGAGGTGAATTTAGCATGGAAAGAAGAGGATGACGATACAACCTTGCTAATGGTAGTATGCTCGAAGGTGACTTTGAACGAGAAGAGAGTGTTTCCTGAGGTGTATGCAAAAGATAAGTGTGAAGATGGAACGTGGTTTTTAGACAACGGTGCAAGCAACCACATGACCGGGTAAAGGAGCTATTTTTCTGAATTGGATGAAAAAGTAACAGGTCTAGTAAAATTTGGGGATGGATCAACGGTTGAAATCAGAGGTAAGGGTTATGTAATCGTGCAGTGTAAGAACGGTGATCATAGGGTCTTTGGCGATGTGTTCTATATACCTAAACTAAGCAACAACATCCTTAGCTTGGGGCAGTTAGATGAAAGGGGGTGTAAGGTGGTGATGGCAGATGGAATTTTAAAGCTTTATGAAAGATCTAACAATCTGCTGATGAAGATTCAGATAAGCAAGAATAGATTGTACAAAGTGAAGCTCCAGGTATGTTTACTTTCTGAAACAACTAAGACCAGTGAACAGCACCAGACCACATCAGTACCTGATGTAAAGAAAGGTTCAGTACCTGGTGAGATGAAAGGCTCAAGATCAGTACCAAATATTAAGCCAACAATTGAAAAGATCAGCAATGCAGTAACTATTGAGAAGAAACCAGAATTGTATGTAAGCCCAATTCAGTTTGGGACAATCCCTGTGGCCCAGTTCAGAAACCCAGATGTTAGTAAGAAAAGTCCAGCAAGTCTGATTGATAGTCCAGTCCAAGATAGCAAGAACAACCCAATTGCATGTTATGGGGCGAAAGCAGAAAGTCTTGGTGAAGCGAAAAGAAACCATGAACCGTTGAATGATCAAAGTAAGGAGGGAAAGGAAGCTAGAAAGAAGGTAAACTTGTCAACTAATATGACAATGGAACAACTTATGAAAATGTCTGGTGATGGAAAAGCGCAAGCCAAAAAAATAAAGAGCAAAGTTACATCAAAGTTAGAAGCTGAAGGAAAGAAAGCATAATTCAAAGAACATGTCAAGCAGGTTTGTTTCAAACAAATGAAATGGAAGAACAAAGATAAGAGAAGGATGCAAAAGGACTGGAATTAAGGGGGTGATTGATAGGTTAATTCCAGTTCATCAATGACAACCTTTTGACAGGCTGTCTGATCACTTCTGGCCAGAATCAATCAGAGCTTGATTTATGCAATTTAGGGTCATTTCCTTTCTTGTAGATTAGAAAGCAATTATCTTTCATTATAAATAGGGAATAGAATTACTTGTTAGAATGTACCAGTATTTTTCTTTGAATCAATATATAAAAGAGTCTGGGAGTCCCCCTAAAATCTGTTGTGTTCTTGTTCATTTGATCCAATTTTCTATTAAACCCCTATCTCCGTCGACGGGAAGAAAAAAAAATTAACCGGATTTTTTGGCGGAGGATGGCGGAGGGCGACGGCAGACGGAAAAGAATGTTGAAGAGGATCTACATCGGAATCGACCAACTCAGCCTTGTTTTTGCCGGAACCAGACCAATTGTTGAAGAGGAAGGTGAAGTGGCACTTGGATCTGTATCGTGACCGGAACTTGTAGAAAGTTGCCGGTGTGTCATGTACTCATGTGTGTTGTAGAAGATTGTGAAGAAGCCTCGGTCTTCCGATATGGTGTTGTAGTTGTAAGATTAGATGAAGACGATTAGGTACAGGTGAATGGGAACGTTTAAAAAAAGGTGCAGGTGAATGATGATAATCCTTGAAAATATGAGAAGTTACAAACCTTTTGCTTTAAGTGATTTGGATGTGACTGGGCTATCTTTTCAGAGTTATTTTAATGATATTTTTCATTTGTTAATTAGTTTTATTGTTTTACTAAAGAACATTATCAATATCAATTATGTATATACTTTTATTAATTTCTTAGTTTTAATGTACTTTTTATATTTGTTAAATATCAAATTAATTATGACGTCATCCGGTTTAGTTACCGGTCCGACCAGTGAACCTCTTAAACTTACCCGACCCGAACCGTCGAACCGACCCGAAATTTTTTATGTCCGGCCCTGTTAAATTGTAGCAGTTAAAAACAGTGAAACCCTTGGAAAAAATTCCTGGATCCGCCACTGCCATAGTGGGTCGACCGAGATGTTCCTTTAAGATAGAGTTGCTAATGTCGGAATGCAGTTTAGTTCCGCCCTCCACCTCCATTTGATGGGCATCCATTTGCTCCATTTCATGACAAAAAGATTACTTGAGTCTGCCTCTTTTGCGATTAGGGTTATTACCGATTTAACTGAAAATTGCTCCGATCTATCTCCCATCCAGATCCATCTATCTTTTCTCTTGATACTCGGACTTGGTTGATTATGTTACAACGTTGTTGCCATTCACTCATTTCCTTTGTGGGGGGGGGGGGGGTCCATCTCCACCTCCATTTCCATGTTAGGTTTTGATAATGCAAAATAAAGCAATCACTTACCTTGCGTTTTTTTCTTCGACTCTAGAGAGAATAGGCTTGGGAAAAGGTCTTTAAGAGGCTCGTTTGCCGCCAAGGATCAATCCATAACCGAATGTTTTCTCCCATGTGACGTAGTACATTCTTATTTCTTATCATCACTTGCTCCCCCAAAGAAATTTCTTTCTCAAGGCTTCCGGTCCATTACTGACTTTACATGGAGCCTTGTGTAAAAAAAAATAGTAGGATGGGAAGCTTTCTAATACTGACTTTAACAGGGTGAGTCTACCCGCAATGGATAAAGTAGAAGCTTTCCATAAAGAAAGACGAAATTTAAATGTTTCAAAGACCGGTCTCCGGTTGTTTACCATGTTTATGTTGACTCCAACCAAAAGACCAGGGGCGGATCCATGTGAGGTTCAGTTCAGTGGGTGGGAAGGCACCCACTCACATGAAAGGCACTAGTGTAAAAAATCCATAGAAATAACCAATTTTAAAAGAAAACTGAACAAGGCACCCATCTCATTACAATGTAGGCATAGTGAAAGAAGTTGTAAACCATATGCTAATACAATTTTATAAACTGTAATTAAAGATGAAAAATTAGAAATTTTGATAGAATCCAAAATATCACAATTTGTAGGAAAAAATCAAACATTATGAATCCATTTTTTTCATTAAGGTGTTTCATCAAAAAATTGGTTTGCAAACAAACCAATAAAAGTTAGAAATTAAAAAATTGCACACTGAAAATTTTGTATTTTGGTTCTGGTTTGTGCATTTAGACAGTTTTGTTAATGTTTTAGTTCTACATATCGTTTGACCCGTTTTGACCCATCTGTTTTTATGCATCCACTCATGAAAAATCCTGGATCCGTCACTGCAAAAGACCAAGACAAGTGAAAGGAAGGCCCGCCGTTTTGCATCCTAGGAGGGTTGCCATCCTGTTTACTTCAGATGAGTCTATTCCAATTCCGAAAATATTTGATTTTCGAAAATTTATTTTAAGACCTGAACAAAATTAAAAACAACATAATATCCTGGCAATATCTTTTACATTAGCAAGGGACCATTTACCGATAACCACTATACCACAAACTCTTTGTCACTCGTACTCACTGATGTTCGAGTTTTTGGGTTCTGAGATGTTCAAAATACAACTTCACCAACAAGATAGCATTTATTTCTAGCCATCCCATTAAATATATTCATTTATTTCAAGACAGAATATTTTGAAATTCAAATTTAAAAAGCCTTTTTCTTTTTCTTTTTTTTTTGTTAATCTTTTTTATACAAAAACAGTCGTCGCTTAAATAGATCGTAAATGTAGAAATATTAAAAACCAAAACCCTAATTTTTTAAGTTTAAAACATGAAATCATAGATACGAATAATCATATATTTCCTAACTTTCAAAGATCATTACATAATTCACCTCTTACAAACCAAAACTCATCTCCATCTCTTCACACCCTAAACCAATAACTAAAAACGTTCTTCCCTCATTCCGCTTTCATTGATTGTATCGTACAACCCATCAATGCATGCAAAAACCGAAAACATGTCTACACTAAGCCAATCGGGTGACAATTTGTACCGTACAACTCATCAATGCATCAAGAAACCGACGAATAAACCACAAGATTCAAGCAACATTGCCATGATCTGATACATCATCATAGTAGTAAGGCGTTAACTTCCCGTCTTTTGTTGCGAATTTCGTGGGATTTACCGACCCGATCTCTTGCAACATCTTCACGACTCTTCTCATCGAGGGTCGGTTAATAGGAAGCGGGCTCGTGCACAAGAGCCCGATGTTGAGGACTTTGCATATTTCTTCCTTGAAACACGAATCTAGTTTTGGGTCGAACACGGCATCTAGACCTTTTTGGTCCAATGTAGTGCACACCCACTTGACCAAATCCTTTTCTCCATACTCCGGGTCAATCGGGCGCTTACCCGTCACAAGTTCAAGAATTACGACTCCAAAGCTATAGATGTCACTCTTCTCGTTCACCCTTAGTGTATATGCATATTCTACAAGATGTAATGTTAACTAGTTTATTATAATTTTATATAAATAGCATATTAGTTGTCACTTATTAAATAAAAAAGGTGAAAAGAGTCAAACCTGGAGCGATGTATCCACACGAACCGGCAATGACAGACATCGAATCACCGCCACCTTTCTTGTTACCATCAACCACCTTAGCGACACCAAAATCCGCCACTCGAGCACCAAAATCACCATCCAGTAAAATATTATTCGATTTAACATCTCTATGAACAATGGCAGGAACACAATCATGGTGCAAATAGGCCAAACCCTCGGAGGCATCCACCGTGATCTTGTACCTTATGGGCCAATCTAGTAAACCGCTTTTAGTACTATGAAGTAAATCCCCCAAACTACCATTCGGCATATACTCGTAAACAAGAAGTTTACACGTTTTCGTAGAGCAACAACACCAAAGTCGAACGATGTTTTTGTGACGGATTCTCCCTAACGTCTCCACCTCGGCCTCGAACCCATTATCAACAACCGAGCCTGAGCCCAGCCCATTTTCAAGATCCTCATTTTCTCCCTTTTTTGACCCACACCAGAGCTTCTTAACAGCCACAGCGTCGCCATTGCTCAAAACAACTTTGTAAACCTTTCCCGACGCACCACTTCCGATCACATTATCCTCATCGAGAGCACCCAAGATTTCGTATTCACTAAAACTCAACTTGTGAAATGACATTAGCGTCCATTTCGACTTGTCGATGCTTTCTTTTGAATTCTTGAAATTCCGGTACCGGAAGCAGAACCATCCGGCCCCAAGGATGAGGATGGAACCCGTTAATACGAAAATCGATCGGAGCAACCAAACGTAACCCACACTTTTAGTGACATTTTTGCCGTCGCATAAACCCTCAATGTCACCACAAAGGCCCGGATTACCCAAAAAGCTGTTGATGTAAATTTTCTTCGCGTAAACCGGTGGGATATCTCCGGTGAGAGCATTGCTTGATAAATTGAGCTGATTGAGCCTCAAATTCTGTAACCCTTGTGGGATTTTGCCCGAAAACTGATTTACCGAAAGATCGAGGTAGTTTAAGACGGATAACTCCCCGATCTTTTCCGGAATGCTACCCGAAAACTTGTTGTTAGCTAAATTAAGCTCATTTAGCTTCTTTAAAGAATCAATAGCAGCCGGAATCCCACCGGAGAATCCATTGTTACGGAGATCAAGCTTAGTTAACTGCTCAAGGTTAACAATGCTAGCCGGCAAAGAACCCAAAAACCGATTGTTACTACCGGAAAACTCAATTAAACTGTCAAGAAGCCCAATCTCATCCGGCAGCTCACCGGAAAAATTGTTGTTTGCAATGTTCAGGGTCGACAAATTCCCTGCTCCGGCGATGGATTTTCCGATCACCCCAGTGAATGAGTTTTCAACGAACTCAAGTAATGACACCTGGGGAAGACCCCAGAACCCTAACGGTACTTCGCCGGAAAACTTGTTGTACCCCAAACGGACACGTGTCAAGCTCAAACATTTACTAAAACTCGCCGGAATTTCACCGGAAAACGAGTTGTGTATCATTAAAAGCTCTTCTAAAGCACCGTTTTTACATAAACTCGCCGGTATTTCACCGGAGAAAAGATTGTTAGACACATCTACCCACACTAAAGGTGAGTTTTTCCCTAAATCTTTTGGCAGGCTGCCGGAAAACCTATTTCCGAACAATCTTAACTCGTAAAGATTACTAGAATTTGATATAATCTCAGGAAACTTACCTCCGAGTTCGTTTTCATAAAGATGGAGTGATTCAAGTTGCAAAGAGCACAACTCTTCCGGCACTGTTCCGGTGAACATATTCATCGAAATATCAATCAGCCGCAGCGCCGTCATTTTTGACCACCCAACGACCGGCAACTCACCGGTTAATGAGTTGTTGTAAAGCTCAATCTGGACCACATTTGATAACTCGGTGATAGAACTCCGAACCGGACCGGTGAGTTTATTAATTGCCAGATCTAGATCCACAAGTTTACTGAGTCGACTCAGTGAGTCGGGAATCGGTCCGATTAAATTGCAATCGGTTAGCCATAACACTTCCAAGTTCGTTAGGTTTCCGAGCTCCGGCGGGATCTCACCGGGGGAAAAAGGGTTGTACGACAAATTAAGCTGCTTTAACGTCGAAATGTTCCCCAGCTCTGCCGGAATCTTCCCGTCAATGAGATTATCAACCAACGAAATCGCTTCAAGCTTCCGAAACATCCCAAAACTCGCCGGAATGTCGCCGGAGAAGTTGTTTCCGGTCAAATCTAAATACCTTAACTCCGGCAGCTGAGATAAGCTCTCCGGAAGTGCATCAGTGAGCAAATTTTGAGCTAGATTTAAGTAAACAAGACTCCGACACGTAGCCAGGTCGTCGGAAAGTGTACCGTTGATGGAGTTATTATACATAGAGATAAACTTCAGTCCAGTGAGCCGGCAAAGAACCGTCGGAAAAGGTCCGGCAACATTAGCATTTGACAAATCAACCCCTTCAACAAAACCACCTCCCTGTTCCGAACAGGCAACGCCAGTCCAGTGACAGGGGGTATAATCAGCAACAGCATCATCCCAATCGGAGAAAAACCCATCGGGGTCATCAAATCCGAGCTTTAATTGTTGAAGATACCGCCCTTCTTGGTTCAAACAAAGACCGAAGGGAATGAAGAGCAGGAGAACGAGGCACAGAGAGCGTGACATGGTTCAAATTGAAGCCGTTGAGTTGTTCCGAACGAATGAATGATTTCAACAAAAATGTGAAGTAAAGTGAAGCCGCATCGTTTTAGTGAATTGAAAACATAAAGTTAAGAATGATGTCCATGAGAGAGACGGGGAGAGTTAATTATGGTTAAGTGGTACTTTATTAATGGTAATGTGGGAAAAGGAAAAGGGCAGCCGACAGTGGTTTTTGTATCGGGAAATTCAAGCGCCTGCGATGGAGGCTTCAGTTACACAAACATGGTAAAGTGAGAGTGTGTGATTATGTGTTGTTGTGTGTTCTTTTTGGGTGTGGGGGTTAATTTCGATGATGAATGATGATGATAGGATGAGTGAAAACTGAAAAGAGGAAAAAACTATCAAATTTCTGATTTTTTTTATTATAATTATGAGTAAACTGTTAATTTTATTGATATTTATTAGTTATTTTTAGCAGCTCATTTAAAAAGTTTGTTTTTTTTTCATGGAATATTCATGATTTACAAAAGTTACTATTTTCATCCAATTAGTTAATTTTGTTTTTATTTTAAAATTAAATAAGAGATATTTAGATCTTTTATATATTTTTTATTTTATTATTTTTTAAACCCATAATTATGATATGTTTTTTCTTTAAATCGTATTAACTCTAATTTATTATGACAATCTTCCCTGATTGAGTAGGGTTTAAATCTATGAGAAATATTTTATATGTGGGTAATAGTAGTTTCACAATTTTACATTAAAAGAATCAACAAACAAAAGAATTTTATTAGAAAAGACAAAAAAACAGTATAGTTGTTAGTACTTTGTGTATTGTAAATTGTACAAACATAATTTGCAGGAGTGTCAAAATCAAAGGCTAGATTAATAGATTATGCATAAGAAGGGTAGGCATCAAATCAGTTGGAGAGAGAGGCCAAACTAAAACAGTGTCAATAATCTCACTTCCAAATTAGATTCACTTGCTCATAAAATGGTCACACCCAACTATAAATTATAAAAAACAAGGTTTTGGATTTAAAATTTTTGTTTTCATTTTTATGAAAAAAAGTTATTTTATTTCTAAGAACTCAGATTGTATTTTTATAACCATTTCAGTCCATGATACTAATGTTGTTAACTTTTCTGTTAAGTATAAGAGCATTTTAGTTATTTTATTTCTAAGTAAACTAGTTAATTTTTTAAGTTCAATAAAAACTTTTTTTTGATTTTTTCATAAAAAAAATTTCTACTTTTTTCAAAAACGTTTTTTTTTACTTTTAAAAATTATTTTTTTAGTTCTTTTTTCCGTAAAAACGTCTTTTTTGAATCTTTTTAAAAACGTTTTTTGATAAAAAAAAATTTAAAACTTTTTTCATAAAAAGCGATTTAAAAATATTTTTTTAGTTTTTTTTATAAATTTTTTTTAGCTTTTTATAAAATGTTTTTTTAACTATTTTAAAAACGTTTTTTTTTTTTACTTTTTTGAGTGAACTAGTTTTAAAAATAGTGAACTATTTAAAAAAATACGTTTTTAAAAAAGTTAAAAAAATATTTTACGAATAAGCTAAAAAACGTTTTTATAAAAAAAACGAAAAAATGTTTTTAAAAACGTTTCTTATGAAAAAAAGTTTTAAAAAAATATTTTTTAGAAAAGTGAAAAAACATTTTTAAAAAGATTCAAAAATGTCTTTTTTTAAAAAGTAAAAAAAAAAACGTTTTTAAAATAGTTAAAAAACATTTTACGAAAAAAGTAAAAAACTTTTTTATAAAAAAATGTTTTTAAAAACGTTTTTTATGAAAAAAGTTAAAAAGTGTTTTTTTAGAAAAGTGAAAAAACGTTTTTAAAAAGATTCAAAAAAGACGTTCTTACCGAAAAAAAAAAACAAAAAAAAAATGATTTTAAAAAATAAAAAAAAAAAACGTTTTTAAAAAAAGTAGAAAAAAAGTTTTATGAAAAAGCCTAAAAAAGTTTTTATTGAACTGAAAAGATTAACTAGTTTACTTAAAAATAAAATAACTAAAATGCCCCTATACTTAACAGAAAAGTTAACAAAGTTAGTGTCATGGACTGAAATGGTTACAAAAATACAACCTCAGGGGCTGATATGTTAAAAGATTCTTTTTTGTACTAAAAGGGTTAAACAGGCCAAACCACAGGGGCCAAAAACGAAGTTTACTCTTTTTATTATTAACAAGTTTTTTATCCCGCGCTACACGGCGGAGGTTTGGTAGTTATCGGTTCGGCTTATCAATGGAGATAAGACCTACGTCGAAACACAGACTCGCTATAACTTACGATAAAAAAAATACCTGGACCCCTGACAAAAAAAACAACCGTTTTGAAAAAAAAAAGTTAACGAAAGTCATTACAGATAAACGAAACTATTATAAAAATAAAACGGGTTAAAAGCGGGAATCAAAAATTAAAAAAATCCTAAACTTTACTAAAAACAAACCCATTGAACCTAACTTCACTAAAAAATAAACCCATTAAACTTATGTTACAATTTTATAAAAAAACCAAATTTGAGGCAAAATAAAAAAAAATACTAAAGTTTACTCCATTTATGTTTTGTGACAAATCTATTAAAAAAAACTTTTAAGAAAAAAGAATAAAAAACTCTACTATACAATCTATTTTGTGACAAAACTATAAAAAAAAATTTGAGAAAAATTTGTGGCAAATCTATGGAAAAAAAAATTTTGAGGAAAAAAAAACAAAAGCACACTGTGGAATCCCATGCCCAATTATATGTTAATAAAAGTTACGTCGAATCATCGACTCGCTATAGCGTATGATAAAAAAAACTTGGATCGCTCACAAAAAAAATACTAAACAAAGCCGTCCATACCGTTTAAAAAAAAATAACAAAAGTTTACTAAAAAAATAAACCCATTGAACTTTTGTTACAATTTTATAAAAAATCAAACTTGAGGAAAAAAACTAAAGTTTACTTTATTGAAGTTTTGTGACAAATCTAAAAAAAATAACTTTTTTATAAAAAAACCTAAAACTTTTGTGCCATATCTATAAAAAAAAGAACTTTTGGGGTAAAAAAAACACTCCTCAACCCCACGACCAATAATATAGATAATAATAAGTTGTTAATTGACTCTGGATATGAAAAATAGATCTAGTAAAAAATAAAATAAGAGTAAATTACTGTTTAAGTCCCTGACGTTTGACCATTTTAACTATTTGAGTACCTTATGTTTAAATCCGTCTCTTTTAACCCTGACTTTTCATTTTTGCATCTGTTTGAGTCCAAATGACTAACGTCGTTAGATTTTCTGTTAATTTTTTTTCTGAAAAGACTAAAATACCCATAATATTATTATAATTATAAAAATTTGATAACTCACCCCACCCTCAATCCCTTTTTCTCCCCCCCCCCTCCCCTGCAGGTTGAACCCTCACCCTCAATCCCTTTTCTCGCTTTTCTTTGTTCTCCCTCCGGTTCCAGCCGCCCGCTACCACCACGCCGCCGCCGATCATCGTCACCACCACACCATCTCCGCTAAAACCTTCCTCGCAGACATGGAGGTTAGCATCTCCGCCGCTGATTATCCGATAATGGGGGATGGCCGGAAAAACGGGTTAAAAACCCTAAATGGAACCGCCATCATCTTCTTCCCCTCTCCTTCTCGTACCTCCCCTCTCTCTCCTGCCGTATCAGACCCCCCGATTACCGCCGTGAACCACCCTTCTCATCTCCACCCTACTCGTTGGTTAGAGAGAGAAAGGATACGGGATAGAGAGAGAAGTGGTGTATGCTCCATCATCTTCATAGGAGAACTGGAATTAGAGTTTGACACTCCAGGTGGCTGCCCAAGTGGTTTCTGATGCGCACGTTTGGCACCTGAATTAGTCGCCAACGGTCCATGGGACTGGTTAAGAGCTAGTCCTTGAGCCTAGAGCTAGGCTTGGAATTGGGCATGGTTAGCCTGAGCCTGAGCTACAAACTGGGAGTTCGACTGGGCATGAGCGATGGCGTGAGCATGAGCCTGGGCTGCAGCAAACTGGGAGTTCTTCTGGGGATAAGGGTTTGATGGTATAGAATTCCCAAATGGAGAAGATACACCTGAGTTCTTTCGGGGATTAGGGTTTGATGGTATAGAATTCCCAAATTTGAGCAAATGTGTGTGGTATCAAATAAATCACCAAGCAAATTATCAGAAATTCAAGTGAGTAATTATATATAAAAGATCGGCAGCGGCGGCTGTAGAGGCGGTGATGGGGGGAGAGGAGGGTAAAAACGTTTTTTAACCATTTGAGTCCCTGAGGGGTATTTTAGTCTTTTCAGAAAAAAAAATTAACAGAAAATCTAACAGAGTTAGTTATCTGGACTCAAATAGAAGCAAAAATGAAACTTCAGGGTTAAAATAGACGAATTTAAATTTAAGGGACTCAAATAGTTAAAATGGTCAAACGTCAGGGACTTAAATAGTAATTTACTCTAAAAATAATTTTTTTATCATGCAAGTTATCTTACCGCTAAGTTTTGTTTAAAAATGCTTATGGAAGACACATAAAGTAGAATACAAATATACAATTCTTTATGACATGTTAAAGTACAGTAAATAATATTAAAATTGACATATTGAGATATAATTGATATCATGTGATATTGTTTCTTAAAGATTTACTATTGAATATAAGTGCTGATGTGCAGTCGCTTATTAAGCTAAATTTTGGAGAAAGATAAATTATTGATGGTTTATGATATTAACTTGATATATTTTATGAATTACACCTATGAAGTTACAGACTTCAAATTATACTCATGAAGTTCAAGACTTCAAGTTACTCTCTTGAAGTTCAAAGACTCCAAGTACACAAATTTACAATCCCATTGTTTGCAAACAACATAGACACATACTCACCTAAAATGTTCAAACACGTATTCATGAAATCACATAGAATGAATTCACCAAAGCACCAAAACACATGATCATGTAACATACATATAACTCATGTGTAAGTACACATGTTAACCAATTACTAAGTAAGTGCAGAAATACTGACCTTTTGATTTTGATGACCCAGGTTGCTCTTCAACCTTCAAAACTTGATTACTTAAACAATTCACCTTTGTTTAGTAATCCAAAATCCAAATATGACCACCAAGTGGAATTCACACACTTAGGACTTAATGGTTTGCACTCCTACTTATTTTGGTCAATTCAACCTTAACCAAACCTCAACTCCCACAATCACCATTATAATCAATCAATGAACCCAAACAACCCAATTTACCCATTAAGATTTATGTCCCCATTCACAAAAATCACCAATTTCATAGTTCACCAATTCATTTATGACTTCCAAATGATTTTGTGTCTAAGAAAAATATAAACACTTCATAATCCCCAATACTCCATTTTAACATTCAATTTTCAAAAACCCTCCAAATCATCCACCAAGAACCTTAAAATTCAAAACCCCAAATTGGATGTTAAAACTATGTAATCTACAACCTTTAGCATTAGCTATGTTAGGTTAACACTTTCTAATCAAGAAATTAACCCTTTAAATTCTCCAATTTTAGTTGATTCCAGTTTTAGTTAATTAGGGTTTCTAACCCAAAACCCGCCAAGAACCAAATCAATGGAGGTTTAGAGAAGAAAAGGGAGTTGCTTGAAGCTTAGAAACTGATGAACACTCCTCGAATCACATATTTAGCATGAAATTTCTCAAGAATTAGAACTTGGCTTATTCCCTTCTCCTCTTTTGCCTTTCACGTCAAACACACACACTTTTTCTGGAGTGTGTTTCGACACCCACACCCACCAAATAATCAGATTTGGTGATTTTACACAATGACCCCCTGAACATTCATAACTGCTTCCTTTTTTCAAAGTATTAAAAATGCACGATTAAAAGTGAAACCCTCCATTTTCATTTGATTTATTTAACACCATAGTTGTCAATAGCGAATAGCGGTAAATAGCGACAAGCAACCTATACGCTACGTAGCGAATAGCGGGCGCTATTTCACGTTTAGCGATACACTGCTAGAAATTTTTAGAAATATTTTATATTCAAATATTGTAGGATTTGTAGCAATTATAATCAATAACCATCTAAATCTTCATATATTAGGGTTATTAGCAACCCTATTTATATTAATCAAGTAAAAAACTGGTTAAAAACATAAAAAAAATTAAAAAAAAGGGAATACTCGCTATTTGGTCGCTATGTCGTCGCTATTTGGAAATAGCGGAAGTCTGTCGATTCGCTATGTAGCGCGCTATAGCGCGCGCTACAAGCGCTACTGACAACTATGTTTAACACCCTCATAACATGAAATAATATATTATAATCATAAAATGAAAGTTGGTTTGTTACAGACCGCCTTTATCATTCACGTCATGTGGAATTTATCAATCTTCATTTTCTTTACAAAGATAATCCATCACCATCTTCCCTACTACCCACTGTTGATGCATTCCTAAAACCATACATGTGACCACAAACTCTCATGCATTCCATGGATATCTTATTTCAATTCACAACTCAACACAATATGGATATGGTTACTCGCTAAGTCGTCACTTAGATCCATAAAATTTGATTCCAACACATCCAATTATTGGTGTTAGTCTTCAAATCATGCCATCAAATTCGACATGGATGCGTCCACATCCATAATTCTGGTCAAAACTTGTTATTTCATTGCATATTTGCATGCGTCTTGATTTCCTAAATCTTCTTGGTGATACTCTTCTTGACCATGGTTTTTATCACTTCCCACAAAGTATTCGTTGTTGTCGTTATCTTGCCAATATCTGTCGACATTCTCATGCATCAACTTGCTCTAATACCACTTGTTATGAACTTACCATTATAAGCTCCCATGCCTTAGCACTACATCTACATCAGCCTAACTCCGATCCTTGCAACGGCTCACAAAAGTAAAGTTGAACACAAGATTATAAGAAATGATAACACTTTTTATTGCTTGGAATAACACTTACAAAAGATAAGGCATATACAGTCAAAGAGCTTCTCCAAATTCATATTTCTTGGCTATTTTCAGGCGGATTTAAAAAACTGATTTTTGAAGTCATTCTCTTAGGCCTGTGGTGTATATGGATGGATAGAAATAGGAAATGTTTCAGCAACAAGCAACTAGATGCAGTGGAGACACATAGAGAAATTCAAACTTACTAGGCCAAGGGGTGTGGCTTAGGGAACAGGATGGGAGAGATGCCACCTGATCATATTTTTTTGTGGGGAACACCACCCCCACCCATGCGGTTTTGGTGTGGGGTGGTTTACAGTGGTACAATCTTGCCAATCAAACCGATTCTTGCATGCTTGATGTACAACCTCTTTAGCTTAATGTACAACAAAAAAATGTGAGAGATGTGAAAGATAACCATTTTAATAAGTTAGGGATGATTTAAAGATGAAATTGCAAATCATTTAACGTTGATATGAAAGAGTAAGAGTGTTATGGATGACACCCTCACATAGGGGTGTTCAAAACCAGATAGCTGAAAATTCAGATATCCGAAAATTTCGGATAGTGGAATTTACTATCCGTATCCGTATCCGAAAATTTGGATATACGAAATTTGGATATCCGAATTTTTGGATACGAATAATAAAGAGGATATCCGAATTCTTAAAAAAAACTGCATAAATGTTTTGAAAAGATATATAACCTGATCCAAATTCCAACCAATATAAAAAAAATTCCATCCAAAAACAAGTTCCAACATGTTCAATGTCTCAAACAACAAGCTTTTAATATTTTTTTAAATAAAATTAAAGATCTGAAGAGGAATGGAAATTATGGATTTTAGGGTAAATCTAATGCTAAATTTTGTCCCCTTCATCATCAAGAAGACCAAATCTAGTATTTTTTTTACTTACCGGTGGTCGTCGGTGGAGAGTGCAGAGGTCAGAGGTGGAGTGGTGCTGTGTGTGGTGGTCGCCAAAAACCCTAATTGAGGTCTCGATGGAGAGTGTTGGTCTGGACTCTGGAGGATGGAGTCGTCACTCGATGGAGACTGGAGTGGTGGTTGATGGTCGAGTGGTGGTGGTCCGGTCAGGCGGTCACCGGTGGATGGACTAGATGGAGACGATTAGAACTCTGGAAGTGGAAGCGGAAGTGGAGGCGCTCTCTCTAGTGCTCTTGACACAAACCCTAATTGAATGAGCGGGATAATAAAGGGGATTTAGTATTTTAGAGCTTCTAGCCTTCCACCATGAAATAAATTAATAAAATATATATATATATATATATATTTTAATTTTTGGATATCCGATTTTTCGGGTATTTCGAATTCGAAATTTCGGATTTTTGGATCAGAATTTTGGATACGGATATTTTTGAACACCCCTATCCTTATTTTTATGGATAAAGAATAAAAAACATCCTTGTGTGAATCTTGATTGGAAGCAATGATGTAAATTTGTATTTTGATTTGATTCTAGTTGTGTTATTTGGCACTAAGCTGCTTGCTAGTCTTCTCATTAATAATGCTTGCTAGTGTTCTCATTAATAATGTAATCTTATGGCTGTTCTGAAAAAATAATAATTTTATAAGAAGAAATAAACTAATAGGGAATTAATAAATCAATTTTTGGGATTAGACATTAGACAAGACCAAACAAGTAAACAAGAGCTGTTGACCCGTGGGAGAGTGTTCTTTTCCTTCCTTGATTTTCTAAACTTATTATAGATTTTCAAAATTTCACATTTTCACTACTTCAAGAATCGTAGAATACCATAAAAAATATATGATCATACGTATACATCATTTTCGCAAAATGTACGTATTGAAGAATAAACAACTATGTATTTATTGAATGATTAATCTTGATTAAAGATAAATTTTAATATTAATTTATTAATTGTTTTGTTGAGTTCGTATTAGACTAAGACTAGGAGTGAATTTATTTATTTGATTATTTAATTGAGATTGAATTGAGTTAGAATTAGTATAGAGTTTATTATAAATAGATGGTTAGAGATTAATTGTAAAGTGTGGTTTGAGTTTTATCAATAAAGAGTCGATCTTTGAGATCAAAATTCGTGTTTTTGGACTGATTTCCAACAATTGATATCAGAGCTTAGTTAAAGTTTCTGCGGTTTTGAGAGTCGTTTTCGGAGAGGGGGAGCAGCCCTTTGGGGCCGAAAAACGAAAGAAGGTGGACGGCAATTTTGGAGTGATGTTGGCGCAAGTCAAAAGCAAGCAACAAACTTTGGTTGGCGTTAAAACCGAGAAAAGAGGTTTTTTTGGTATGCCATGGTTTACGAGACAGAGCCTTGGCTCTTGTGGGCTTTTGTTGGCGGTTACAGATGGCAAGAAAAAGGCCGGCAAGTCTTGCACACAAATCGAGGAGTTTTATTTTTTGAAAGTTTTTTTTGGTTATTAATAAACCCGTTGGGAGCCTTCCAAAAAAAAAATTAAATCTGTTAGGGAGGTGTTTGAGCAAGCGGAGGTGGTGTTAGCTATCTGCCCGGTGGTGACGAGCGGTCAATGGTGGTGAGTAGCGGCTGTGACAGCCACGCAACGAAGGGTTGTATGAGTCAACCAAGGGAGATATCGATCTGAGCGATTCAGATTGAGTGAAGGATCAATCACATGCGAAGGGTGTAGGGATCCGCAAAGTGTTTACCTGTGCGATTCAGGGTGGTACGGTGTGATACCGGTGAATGAGTATTAGAACCCGTGAGCGGTTCGAACGAAGTGAAGAATACAAACAATCTGTGAGAGATCATTCAAAAGACTGTGAGAGCTGTGTGGAAGAAGATTTGGGATAGATCAAGAACGATCTATGTGATACGGAAAAGTGGGAAGATTCAAGCCGAAACCTGTGAAAGGTGAGTTCGGAAGTGGCATGGAAGACCCGAGTGATTCAGGAGGTATAAATCAAGATTAAGGGGGAGAATGAATGATTAATCTTGATTAAAGATAAATATTAATATTAATTTATTAATTGTTTGGTTGAGTTCGTATTAGACTAGGAGTGAATTTATTTATTTATTTGATTATTTAATTGAGTTTGAGTTGAGTTAGGATTAGTATAGAGTTTATTTATTGTAAAGTGTGGTTTGAGTTTTATCAATAAAGAGTCGATCTTTGAGATCAAAATTCGTGTTATTAGGCCTAATTTCCAACATTTATGTTTCACGAATCCAACTCTTTGGATTGCCAAAAACTTCAAGTTCCTTAACTATTGGGCATACGTTTTTTTAAAGTTTTATACTATCTTTGAATCAAGGAGTCTTGTAAGAAGAACTTTAGTTCTTCATGGAAATATATGAATAGTTACGTATAAAGATATGGAGAGTTTCATGGAAATATTTGATCTCATTGTTAATTACTCGTTTTTGTGGTATGCAAATAGAAATCGGAAAGTGAACTTTAGTTGGGTCGAATGACTTAAAAACCTTCTTTTTCTGATGTAATTTCTTTGTTCCGGCTATTTTAGTAAGCCGAAATCCGTTTATATATTTACACTTTTTGCTCTTAAAAAAAATATGGTTAAGATGATAAGGGATGTCATACGTACAGAATGAAAAGAATTAAATGCATGTGAGTGATCACTATTGACTTTTATTTAGTTTTCACCGTCTTTTTAAATTAAATAACGTTATGTACTTTATTTTTTTTAAGTTTATATCATAAAATCAAAAAATTACTGTCTTTAATTTTTGTACATAATACGTAGCGGAGTTATTGTGCGAAATTTGTATATACGTAGCATAATAATTTATACGTAGCGTAATATTGTTTGTAATAATTTACGTAACGTAATTATTTAAATATAGGCGAATTATGGTGCGAAATTATATTGACGCACGTACCTTTCATGCCTAGGACGTCACATTTGCATCATGATAGCTTCGTACGCATAGTGCACGTTAAAAAAAACTTTCTATAATAACCCATCGAAATATATATATATAATATATATATTGTGACAACCGCGACTTTTACGGTCAACACCTGTGTTCGACGACTTCGTATAATAATAATAGTATTATTATGTTGAAATATACTTTTAAACGAAAGGAACTCGTTGGAGAACACTAAATAATATCAAGATTTATTTGGGTGTTATTATGTCAAAAATTTGATCAAATTCGGGTCTATACGCGTTAACACCCGAGTCAAGCGATTTCGTAAAATTTTAATTTAAATCCGAAAGGATATATATTTACGAGATGCAAGGACTCGAGGGAAAATAATAATATATAACGAGTTATTTTTTGGGTAAAATAACATCGTTATTTTTATCGGGTTCTGTTCAACGGGATACCGTCGTCACAACACGCGATACAAAACCACCACACTATATATAGTGGGTCATCCCACTAAATCTCTCATTTGCAATACTTAGAGAGAGAAAGTTAGAGAGAGAGGGCAAAGAATTCAGGTGGTGGTGATCCGGTGGCGGCCGACGACGTCCGCGGTGGTCAGGCGGTGGCCGGATATGCGGTTTTTCACCTAGAACCATTTCTCGACGCTACGAACGCAATGGTAAGCTCATATTTGTCTAAATCCTTGCTTAAATTCATTAAAAATGTCAAAAATGAATCTGTCTAGAAATTTGTTGCATGCACAGTCTCAAAGATCGGACGATCCGTGGAAATCCGATCGTTAGAAATGCATGAGTTTTGGATATAATGTGGACAACACATAGACGCACAACCCTACCGGAGGAATCTATCTAGGTATGCTTTTCATACTCTCGAATGCGACTGATCGGATTTTCGGATTTTTAAAACTGGGTCTCAAAGAATCGTCGATCCCCGAAGATCCGACTGTTGGATCGTGACGATTTTTGGACAATAGTTTATTAACACATATATGAATATTTTCACTAAAGAAAATTCCGATCAGATGTTGGGAACTATATTTTTGAATACGAACAGATTGTAACAGTTTGTAGGATCGAAAACAGGAAATTGATCGGGTTGCATGGCCGTCCAAACGGCATTGCATGTCGATTTTGAGCATATGAAAATGCTTGGGAGATAAAAACGATCCTAATGGTGATTTTGGTTCGTATTGCATGTGAAATACGGGAGGTTCCGCATACGCGAACCGTTTATACGGAAGGTATAAACTTTACCCGTTAAGCTTTGATTTTATGTTAGAATAGTTTTATGAGTCATTTGTTGGAAATTGAACCCAAAATAATTTAGTATTGAGATATTTGGTATTTTGAGTGTTTATTATGTTATAAACCCAACCCCGGTTCACGTGGAACAAATAATATAACTAATATATTTATTTTTTTATACAACAATGGTTTTTGATGGATTTTTAAAAATTGTAGATCTAGCATCCAAAATCATTTTTAAACAGTAGCTTATGTTTTAAAATGAAAATCTGAAAATTTTGGTAACCAAACTATTTATGGATTATTTATTAAAATTCCTACAAGTTTAATATATGAAAATTGGGAAAAATAGCTATGTGTATTAGAAAATTCTGGAATTTTGAAATTGGTTAGTATTTTATATAATATGACTTCTATCCAAATTTTGTAAAAATTGGAGTTGTTTAAGTAGGTGTTTAGTATTTATAAATTTTACACAAATGAATTTGGGATCATATAATTATGGACAACGTCTGGACTTGAAACTTTGTTTAGATTCTCATATGGACCTAAAACTAATCTGGTAAAAATTTGGTAAAGTTTTTCTAAGTTTAACTATTTTTTCCGAATTTGTTAAATTTTTATAATATTATATTCATAATAAATAATCTGAATATTGGAAAACTATGAAAATTGGTCACAAATTTTTGTTTATATATATGATCAATTGGTATAAATTTCAAATAGTAACTTTATGTCTAAATATGATTTTGGAATTTTGGTCATTAAAATTTTATAAAAAGTTACAAATTATGGAAATTTTTATATAAAATTTATTTTATAAAAGTTTTAGGGGATTTTGGACAGAAGCATGATCACATTAAAAACATAATTTTGGACTTTTAAATTGGGTGCTAACATCACACTAAAACCCTAATTTCGGACGAATCATATTTTCAAACCGTAAACCGGACTTTACGCGCGTAACCGCGTGTTTGATCAAACGAAACCGTGACTTGAGATTTTATCATATATGATTTTATAACTTCTGATGTTCTTTATTAAAATCTAAAACTTAAGGTTTTAAGGTCACGAATTTACATAAAAGTCGGTTTTACAATTTCTAACAGTTTGTACACGTATGCACGGGTTTTGGGTATGCAACCAACTGCATAGCCACTTTTGTTTTATTGACTTATTCACACACGTTAGATGTCCTAAATGCTTTTTTCGTATCTACTTGGTTAGTAGGACTCGGTTAGGACATCATATTTGCGGTTTCTTCGGTTAACCGTACTTTTTTGCATTACCGCGCTCAGGTGAGTTTCGCGGCCCCACTTTTCATTTTTACTCTTTGACGGGGGAAAAGCTGTTTCACACACTACACGTTGTTACCTGGGTTTACTTATGAATATATTAAGTCCCCACTTTAACGCAATCAATTAGCTTGGATAGCCGATTGGAATTATGAATAGTACTATTTGGGTTGACACCCCCGCCCAGGTTTGGTCGCGCCAACCAGACTTGTAGGGTCATTTAGGCGCATAATTAGCCATAGTAGGAGTTCACATTCGACACCTGGATACAGGGGCAACAACTAGTCTGATGGTTTTGATTGTGGCTCGGTGTAATTATATCTTAACACGTGTACTTGATCATCCGCGGGTGGTTACTTTGGTTACTATTACATTTTGAAATTTATATACTTACTTTTTTTTATCGAGTCGCAAAACCTGCGTACTCACCAACTATTTATATAGTTGACCCATTTTCGAAACTTGCTTTTCAGGTAAACAGTTATGGGGATAACGAGTTCTAAAGGGCTTGCTTTTATGAAGAATTATTTTTGGGTACCCTTAGTTGTAGTCGGGCATTTTAGACACTTTGTTTTGATTCGGGATTTTCCATGTATTTGTACTTTCGATAGAGACTTGTAGTATGGTTCAATGTAATGCACTATTTTCCTTTTAAGTTTTCTCTTGTACTTGTGTCCAATGCGATATACCGCTCCCACTCCGTGTTTCCGCATTCGGCGGGGTGTGACATATATATATATATATATATATATATATATATATATATATATATATATATATATATATAGGGGATGGATATTTTGAAAACCCACTTGAGTTGTGAAAACATTGAAAACTCTAAAAAAAACATGTTTTTACATGTTTAAAAAAAAATTGGAAATCATTTTAAACAACTTTTATAAGATTTTCGTCAAAAAAAATAAAAAAAAAACGCCGAGCCATTTTTTTTTTAAAATGGACAAAAATCCGCGTTTTTTTGGTAAAAAAATCGTGTTACTTATATAACACAACACGTTACATTGTAAAAACAACATGTTACATATGTAAAACAACCATGCAGAATTTTAAAAAAAAAATTTACAAAAACATCTGGTGGGCGATTTTTTGATTTTTTTTAATAAAAAGATTTGAAATTACATATAAAAACTTTTTCGTATTTTTTTTTGTAAAAACCCGTTTTTTGAAGAGTTTTTAATGTTTTCACAACTAAGGGGGTTTTTATCCTTTTAAGGGGGGTAGATTTGTAACATACCGAATTTCGTGGAATTAAAATATATTTCTATATAAATATTAATCTTACATAATAAATAGGTGTTTTTGGGAGAATTGAAAGTTATGGGGGCTATTCTTGACAAAACCCGTAATTAGGGATCAAATGGGAGAAATCTAATTAATAAAAGGGGGAGATTAAATAGAAAAAAAGAGATTAAATAAAATGAAAGTATATGGATTATTGATTTCACTAAAAACCTAAGTGTGAGGTAAAAAGGGGCAAAAGTGATAAGATGAAGGGTGGAATGTGCAAATAAGGCAAATGCCTTGTTTTTGGGAGAAGAAAATCGCACACATACACTTATGTGTGTGTGTCTTGCGAATTTAGAAGGTGAGAAAGAAGGAGAAAAAGGGTTGAGGCCAAGAACACAAGAATTGAGCTTGCATGTGTGGAATTAAAGTGTTGATTTGCACAACACCTTCATCTTAGCAAGTAAGCATCATATCCAACTTATTTCTCCATCTAATTTCATGTATTGGTATAAGGTTTGAATGGATGAATATTGATGGACGTAATTTAGGATCATAAGATGATGTTTTGTTAAAAAGGGTTGCTAATCTAGCACATCTAAAGCTATAAGTACAATCAATTCAAGCCAATTTCATCTAATTAGAAGTTTGAAAATTAGGATTCTTGAATCCCAAATTAGGGGTTTTGAATCTGGAGTATTTGGTGGGGTAATTGAGTATGTTCTAGTGTTTATGATGTTATATGAACACAATTTTAAGTAGAAAACCAAAAAGTATGGTGATTCTTGAATTAAATGGAAATAGAAAATGATGAATTATAGTTATGCTCACAAGGTGTTTGATGAAATGCCTAAACCAAATAAATGGTGTTAATTGAGAGATTTTATAATATTTACTTGATTTAAATGAGTTGTTGATAATCATGGGGTGTTTAGTAAACATAAAGTTTTGGTGAAGCTAATGGTGAATAAGGTTAACATAAAATACATATGTGAATATTATTTTTAGTTAATCACTTTAACGGGTCAAATGGGGGATGGCGGGTCTCAAGGGTGAGAGTAACCCACTTATTATTTGTATGTTAAAGAATGGTGGGTTAGAACACATGTATTGGATGGATAAAATACTTTTGTATGAGGGGGATGAATAACCCCCTCATGTGTTCTAATGGTTTGAAAGTTTGATTTGTTTTCAAGATAGGCGTAACAAAGCTCGGATGGCAACGGGTGATAAAGCAACAACAATCCTACGGGCGAAGGTGAGTGACTCGAATTTGAGTTCGATTAGAATAATCATAATAATGACTTGGGATTCTTATGATTTAGATGGTTTAATATAAATTATTAAATATGGTTTAACTTAACAATAACGTATTGTTTTGACGACGTTGTGGGGGTTTAAACTAATAAAGAAAGAGTGCGAATTGGTTATGGGTCGAGTGACCTAAGTGCTTAAAATTCAACATATATCCAGAATTTAACCGGTTTTGAAATATTCATAGTAAATTAACCGGATGTCCGTTCGAGGTGTATTATACATCGACATAAAGCTCTATGTGTCTACTTTACTCATAATTTTTAGTTGAGGTGAACTACCTATTGTAAGTGGGTGTAAACGTTAATTTTTTACAGCCACTTAAGGCTATTTTGAAACAGGAATTTTATAATATTTATAAAATTGTTGGGGATTAATCGAGAACTCGTTAGGGGTGTCTTTTATATGGTGGTAAACCTTATGGTGTTTAAAACTCTTTAGATGAGTTAGGGATGAGGTATATCTTGATTTAGAATAAACTAAATGGTGAGATTTTGATTAATTTGTGGGGTTTGTTGTAATTACGGTGTCACAAGTTTGTAGCCCGGTTTAAATATACTTTTACCGTATGTGGTGTTTAAGTGGATTGATAAACCAAAGGCGGGTTAATGTTACAAACGTAATAAGGGTGAGTGGCGGGGGTAATAACAAGTTGTTAACCCAACGGGTTGTGGTGTAAAACACAATGAATGTTGGTCTATTATGTTGTTTAATTCTTATGATGTGAATTAACCTACTAATGGTGTTTGTAGTGTTTTAAATTCGTATTAACAGGGATATCAAAGGTAAAACGACACGACTTTGGGGCCGGGAGAATAAAAGAACAAAGAAGTATACATCGGACTTTTAAACCGTTGTGGGAGTCGTTGCCACGGGGGTGAAGCTTGACACGCTTCGAGTTTATATATTTGAATTGTATTTGTATAAATTATATGTGGAATGTGAGTCCTCACTTAGCTTCGGATAATTAGTTATGGTGCTAGAAATGTGCAGGTATGAAGAGACATTTATACACGGAGGTGGTGAAGATATGAGGATTAAGCGGATCGGCTTGGATTACATACCTTTGGGGGATTAACTGAAGGCGTTTATCCTAGAGTAACGGGAAGGTCAAAGAGGTGGCTTAACCCGACTTAAAAGATAAGTGAATAAATAAGCCGTTTCCAATTAATTGAGTTGGGTGATAAACACATAATTATGTGTGTACATGTATATGACGTTACGGAGATAATATTATAGAAATACGTGAACTGTGAGTTGACTAACCGTTGGGTGATGCCATGTGACAGTTTTCGATGGAGAATGACGTTGGTGCTCAAGTCGTGGGATCTGGTCAACGGGGTGGAAATTTGGAGTTGGCGTGACATATTATTTTGCATTGTCATTTTGCAAAGTCTTTCATTTACATTGTGTTTTTATATTGGTGTCATGGAGTTTAAACTTCATGTTGATTTATTACTTGTCGATGTGTCCGTGGATGTTTTAGTCACTTGGTTGGTTTTATTTGGTGTCTAAACAGGTTAATGCTTCGTAAGGGTAGTTTATTTTACGAACGGGTATGAGAAAACTCGGATACGTTTTATGAGTATTATTATTGGGTGAATGTTGGTGTAAATTAACATAAGGAGTTATTTTGGGTGAAAAAAGTTTTTATACAAAAAGAAAAAATATGGGCCTATTTTCCGCAAGATGTAAATATTTATGTTTTAAATATTGGGGTGTGACAACTTGGTATCAGAGCCGTAGGTTGAGGGATTTGAATATATGGTGGTATTCTAACTCAACCTTAGTGCTCTTGATAGGGGGAAACGTTGACCCGAGACTTGATCATGCAACCGAATACATGAGGTTAGTTAAATTTCTATGGTTGTCGATTATTTATTTTAAGATATACATCAACTGTTGATTAGATGTAAGGCCCCAAATCTAGGAGGCCTCACTTGTTGGATTTACTCATTCACAAACAGTTATTAAACTTGAATATCAAATAACGCAGCGGAAAATTTCATTAAAACATACTCATAACATTGTTCAACATGCGGAAGCGTAACATAGTCTAATACATAAACATAACATAAACTAATCATAACGGGATGCCAGTCTTCATGATCAATCGGGTAACTCTTCTCGCTTGCCAAACATCACCGTCCATCATCCATACATGCCTTAACCTGAATGTGCATACTAAAAAGTCAGCTACACTGGTGAGTTCTAGCTTTACATAAAACCTTAACATAAACATTTTGTCAAAAACATAACATACATTTGTTTAACAAAAGTGTATGTAAAACATGCAATAACTTAACATCATCATAACATCGTAACATAACATCATAACATAAGTCAACATGAACCGAATCTGCACCTTCTCGTAACCGTCAATTCCATACATCGCATACCAGCGGATGAACTTAAGGCTCGTTACCTCTAAGTCATCCGTCACACAGGTCCCCTAAGGCTCGTTACCTCTAGGTGGACCAAACATGTGTCTCCTAAGGTTCGTTACTTCTAGGTAGACCAACATATGTATCCTAAGGCTCGTTACCTCTAGGTAGACCAACATATGTCTCCTAAGGCTCGTTACCTCTAGGTAGACCAAACATATGTCTCCTAAGGCTCGTTACCTCTAGGTAGACAGAACATAAATTAGGCACTATTTCCCCGCAAGGAATAGTACCTTTCATCGGGATCCCGGTAATCCCATGGGTGACCGTCGTCACCCCATCATCAACCAGTTGTATAACCGTTAGCCAGCCACAAAGGCCCCCTTAAGGGTGAGGCCAATACATACATACATACATGTCTTAGCTCCCGTAGGAACTCGTGGCAGATTCGTTCATTCGTGACTTTCATAGAACCTTTACCTCTTTTTAGTTAAAGCATTTGTACGTTTTATTAAACAAAACATCATCTCTTTCGTAAACCTTTCGTAAACTTCATTTGGCAAAACATTTCATAAACATCATCCCGTAAACATCATTTCGTAAACATCATATCGTAAACATCATATCGTAAACATCATTTCATAAACATCATATCGTAAACATCACATCGTAAACATCGTTTCGTAAACATCATTTTGTAAACATCATTTCGTAAACCTTGTTTCATAAACCTCATTTCAAAACATCATTCCGTATGTATGCACACCAGCCCAAAAGTATTTAATTAAAACATTTAAAGAAGGGCTTCTAGAACTCACCTGATAAGCTAATATGGGTTGTCCTAAACAAAGGTCCCCCAACGTCACTTTCGATCTGAATTGATTAGTTAAATACACATCAGACCAAATCCCGACTCTAACGGTTTAACCTTCTAAACATACTGACTTTACCTAAACAGCCTGATGCCTGCGCACTTAGAAAGTGCGCAGGGCCTTGCTCTTGCGTACCTAATAAGTGCGCAAACTTTGCTTCATGCGTACTTGATAAGTTTGATAAGTACGCAGGACCCTCTTCCTACGTACTTGATAAGTACACAGGATCTGCTTCCCCGCAAAAACCCTAACTTTCGCATTCGGGTCTGATGACGTCAAGATCCCGAACTTGTTTACATTCAAAATGTTTGCTTTTCATTAAGGATCTATAATCCATGTTTTTCTTCCAGTTTCATCCGTAAAAACGTCACATTTTCGTCCAAAACCTGAAAAACCCAAAAACGAACAAAAACTCAGATCTAGGTTGGATCGTTACCTGTATCGAGCTTCTAATCCGGAGGTTCTTCTCACAAGCTCTGGAGCAACACACTTCTTGAATCTCGGGTCGATCCGCCAACTTTCTCTCTCTACGGTTTCTCTCTCTAGAACTTGCAAATGAGAGAAATGTGGAGTGTGTTAGGCTATTTATAGGGGAGGCTCCCCTATGTTCGCCCCTTCAAGCCCGCCGGCCCCTCCGGCCCGGCCTGTCATGCCTCATTCGTTTATTCTGTTATTATAATTGTCGTTTTAAATTTTGGGATGTTACAAGTCTACCCCTCTTACAATAGGTTTCGTCCCCAAAACCTATCATAAGTCAAATAGATGAGGGTACGACTCCCTCATTTCCTCCTCCGTCTCCCAAGTAGATTCCGATCCCTTTCGGTGCTTCCATTGGACTCTAACCAATTGAATAATCTTATTACGCAAACGCTTCTCCTTTCTGTCTAAGATGGCCACGGGTTCTTCGATGTAGTTAAGGCTGTTGTCGACCTCGATGTCAGTAAGTGGTACGTGAGCCGATTCATCCGCTAAACACTTCCGCAAGTGTGATACATGGAAGGTAGGATGAATCCCACTTAACTCATCAGGCAACTCTAGCCGATAAGCGACTTCACCAACCCGTGCCATTATCCTGAATGGTCCGACGAACCTCGAACTTAACTTTCTTCTCTTCCTGAATCGTATGATTCCCTTCCAGGGTGACACTTTCAACATTACTATGTCCCCAACATCAAACTCGATAGGCCTTCGTCGTTTATCCACATAGGATTTCTGACGATCTTGTGGCCTTCATTCGTGCTTTGATTTGATCAAACCTTTCCAACGTTTCTCTTACGACTTCAAGACTTCCTAATTCCTTCTGTCCAATCTCACCCCAACAAACCGGGGTCCTGCATCTTCTCCCATACAACATTTCGTAAGGCGGCATGCCTATAGTCGTGTGGTGACTATTGTTGTAGGAGAATTCGGCTAACGGCAGATGACTGTCCCAACTTCCGCCAAAATCGATAATACAAGCGCGAAGCATATCCTCCAAGGTCTGAATGCTCCTTTCGAACTGACCATCCGTTTGTGGGTGGTATGCCGTGCTGATATTAAGCCTCGTGCCCATCACGTCGTGAAATCTTTTCCAGAACCTCGATGTGAATCGTGTGTCCCGGTCAGATACGATCGTCAAAGGCATCCCATGCCGTGCTACTACTTCGTTAATAAATACTTCCGCTAACCTTTCCGACGAGAACGTCTCGCGAATAGGTAGAAAATGAGCACTCTTCGTTAAACGGTCCATAATTACCCAAATGGTGTCATGACCTTTAGCTGTGCGAGGTAGCTTGGTTATGAAGTCCATGGTAATGTGTTCCCACTTTCACTCCGGTATATCAAGTGGTTGAATCTTTCCATACCTTTTCTGGTGTTCGGCCTTTACTTGTGAGCAAGTCAAGCACTTGCTTACATACTTTGTCACTTCATGTTTCATTTCAGGCCACTAGTATTCCTTCCTTAGATCTTGGTACATTTTATTGGTACCAGGATGGATAGATTATCGAGACTTATGAGCCTAATCCAATATTTTGGTTCTAAGCTCGCCACCCATAGGTATCCATACCCGTCCAAAACGTGTCCTAACACCAATGGTGTTATATTCCAACTTGTCATGTTGGCTAACCATTCTTTCCTTCTTTATGTTTTCTTCCTTCAGTGCTTCATCTTGAGCTCTTTCAATTTCTCTCATCACATTTGATGTTACTATCAACTGGCAAGCTTTCACTCTAATAGGAGTAGGCACATCCCTTCGGCTTAGAGCGTCAGCCACCACGTTTACCTTTCCAGGATGGTACATGATCTCACAGTTACAATCTTTCAGGAGTTTCAACCATCGTCTCTGCCTCATATTAAACTCTCTTTGTTCGAAGAAGTACTTCAAACTTTTGTGGTCAGAGTAAATAGTAAACTTCACCCCATAGAGTTAGTGCCTCCAGATTTTCAATGCAAATACGACAGCAGCAAGTTCTAAATCATGAGTCGGATAATTAGCTTCGTGAATCTTCAACTGCCGTGATGCATACGCGACCACTCTTCCGCGTTGCATCAACACGCATCCCAATCCCTGACCCTAAGCGTCAGAGTATACCACTAAGTCTTCATTGCCGTCGGGAAGGGCTAAGACTGGAGCTTTGGTTAGCTTCTCTTTCAATTCCTTAAACGCCTCATCCTGGGTCGACCCCCATTCGTACTTTACCTCCTTTCGAGTCAACTTTGACAATGGCGAAGCTATTTTCGAGAAATTCTGGATGAATCTCCGATAGTAGCCTGCCAATCCCAAGAAACTACGGATTTCAGTTGGCGTCTTAGGGATATTCCATTCCCTTACCGTCGTTATCTTTGCTGGGTCAACCATAATGTCGTTCGGGTTAATGACATGACCTAGGAATTGGACTTCCCTAAGCCAGAACGCACATTTGGAGAACTTAGTATACAACTTTTCCTTCTTCAGAGCTTCCAACACCTCCTTTAAGTGACATGCGCGATCACCCTCATTCTTGGAGTAGATGAGGATATCATCGATGAACACAATTACCGATCGGTCCAGCATCGGTCGACAAACCCTATTCATCAAATCCATGAACGCTGCGGGGGCGTTCGTCAATCCAAAAGACATTACACGGAACTCGAAATGTCCATAACGCGTGCAAAATGCGGTTTTCGGTATGTCTTCTCCCCTCACCTTCAACTGATGGTACTCGGATCGAAGGTCGATTTTTGAGAACCAACTTGCGCCTTGCAATTGATCGAACAGGTCGTCGATCCTTGGTAAAGGGTACTTGTTCTTCACCGTTCGTTTGTTCAACTCGCGATAATCAATACACATTCTCATCGAACCATCCTTCTTCTTCACAAACAACACCGGAGCACCCCAAAGCGAGATGCTCGGTTGTATAAATCTCTTACCAAGTAGTTCGTCTAATTGGGCCATAAGTTCTTTCATTTCCACTGGTGCTAGTCGATATGGAGCCTTAGCCACGGGCTGGGCATCTGGTACTAAGTCGATTCGAAATTCAATCTCTCTGTAGGGTGGTATCCCAGGAAAATCCTCTTGAAACACCTCCGGGTACTCGCGTACCACGGGTACATCGTCTAGTTCCTTCACTTCCTTACACTTGTCAATTACATACACCAGATAAGCCTCGCATCCGCGCCTCAAGTAATCTGTTGCCTTAATCATCGAGATGACTTTGGCATCGGGGCATCACGATCTCCAAAAATCTCGACTTTGCTACCTTCCGGAGCCTTGAGTCGGATTATCTTTAGTTTGCATATAATTTGCGCTTCATTGGCAGTTAGCCAATCCATACCTAACACGACATCGAACCCACCCAAAACCATAACAAACAACCTGACATGAAACCTATAACCTTCTATTTTTATCGTGGAGTTGTCAACTACATTGGTCACTCTCACAGTTCTACCCTCAGCGGTTTCTACGCTAAAGGCCCTTTCTAGCTTACTTATAGTGTACTTCACTCGTTTACAAAAAGTCGCAGATATAAAACTCTTACTGGCACCCGAATCAAATAACACAGAAACAAAAGTGTTGTCAAGGATGAACGTACCTGACGCCACATCGGGGTCTGCCCTGGCTTGTTCTTGCGTCAGTGCGTATGCACGAGTCTTTGCTCGGGGCCTCTCTTCTTTCTTCTCCGGGCCTTTCCCTTTCCCGGCTTCACCCATCCTGGGCTTGGTGCATTCCCGACTCATATGACCGCTTTCACCACAATTATAACATGTAATGCCTTGCGTGCATTCACGGGAGTAATGCCCAGTCTTGCCACATTTGTAGCACAGATTTGTCCCTAGACGACATTCACCCGTATGTCTTACCCCACATTTTCCACAGACTGCCGTCTCGCCTACCCTGGCTTGTTTGTCCCGAGACCCGAACAACCTCCCACCCGATCGCTTAGCGGGAAAACTAAGCTTCCTCTTGGGCTCTTCAATGGCAAGGACATTCAGCGCCAGATCATCAAATACCACTCCGCTCAGTTCTACTACCGAATCGTAGGTAGTAGGGGCGTTTGCTTTAACATAGGTGCAGACCTGGTCTGGCAGCCCTTGAATGTAACAGGAAATCTTTCTTTCCTCAGTCGTGATAAGGTGTGGCACCAGACGTGCCAGTTCATTGAACCGTGTGGTGTACTGCCGGTGCGTCATGCTCCCGGCCTTAATCCCCAGAAATTCCCTTTCTACCTTTTCGATCTCATTCCTTGGACAGAAATTCTTGATCACCAAAGTTTTCAAATCCGACCACATCCTTGCATCCACAGTTTCGTCCCCTTTGTCTTGACGTACACCTTCCCACCAATGGGATGCTTCCTCTCTCAATGAGTTAGCAGCAAATTTCACAACTTGGTCTGCTCGACACTCGCTCAGACGGATGGCGGCTTCCATACGTATCACCCAGTCAAAAGTAGCCACAACGTCCTTTTTTCCAGTGAGGACCGGTGGGTCACATGCTTTAAATGACTTGTAGTCGCATCCGCGTGCATGCGGCGCATTGTCAGTCTCGTTGTTCTGGGCACCAATTGCCGCACTAGACCCACCCCCCCATTAACCTTCTTCAATGCTTCTGCCAACAAACCTGGCAGAGAAGTCTTCATCAACTATGTGAACTCTCGAGCTATAGGTGCTCTCACTTCTGGTTCAAAAGTGAAAGGTTGTTCGTCAACCAGTGTCTGCTCAGTTTCATGCACACTAACTGTCGGTTCAGTGTGAACACTTCCTTCTTCACTATAATATTGGCGCGCAAGGGTCCTGCCGCGCCCACCGTTACGTCCACCGGTACGACCGCCGGTACGGCCCCCACCATGCCTTCCGCTCTTTCGTCCTGCCATTTCGTTCTATAAGACAAGGAAATCCAATGTCATCACGCTAGTTAACAAATAAAATTCAACAAGCACTGTAAGATGTTAATATACACTGGCCATCTGCAATTAACCATTACACTACCTTTCGATTTCTATTTTACCACCATTGTGATTGTCCTTACCTAACCCTTTCTAAGGCATACTACACATGTAAATATATACTACCTTCATACCTGATGCTGTGGCTCGAGTTACCCGTACTGGCATCCGCTTTCGGTCCCATTCACAGTTTAAGTTCAGACACTGGGAGTGTCCGAATCTCTCAAACTATTGCTCTGATACCAACTTGTAAGGCCCCAAACTTGGAGGCCTCACTTGTTGGATTTACTCATTCACAAACAGTTATTAAACTTGAATATCAAATAACGCAGCGGAAAATTTCATTAAAACATACTCATAACATTGTTCAACATGCGGAAGCGTAACATAGTTTAATACATAAACATAACATAAACTAATCATAACGGGATGCCAATCTTCATGATCAACCGGGTAACTCTTCTCGCTTGCCAAGCATCACCGTCCATCATCCATACATGCCTTAAACTGAATGTGCATACTAAAAAGTCAGCTACGCTGGTGAGTTCTAGCTTTACATAAAACCTTAACATAAACATTTTGTCAAAAACATAACATACATTTGTTTAACAAAAGTGTACGTAAAACATGCAATAACTTAACATCATCATAACATCGTACCATAACATCATAACATAAGTCAACATGAACCGAATATGCGCATTCTCGTAACCGTCAATTCCATAAATCGCATACTAGCGGATGAACTTAAGGCTCGTTACCTCTAAGTCATCCGTCACACAGGTCCCCTAAGGCTCGTTACCTCTAGGTGGACCAAACATGTGTCTCCTAAGGCTCGTTACCTCTAGGTAGACCAACATATGTCTCCTAAGGCTCGTTACCTCTAGGTAGACCAAACATATGTCTCCTAAGGCTCGTTACCTCTAGGTAGACAGAACATAACTTAGGCACTATTTCCCCGCAATGAATAGTACCTTCCATCGGGATCCCGGTAATCCTATGGGTGACCGTCGTCACCCCATCATCAACCAGTTGTACAATCGTTAGCCAGCCACAAAGGCCCCCTTAAGGGAGAGGCCAATACATACATACCTTAGCTCCCGTAGGAACTCGTGGCAGATTCGTTCATTCGTGACTTTCATAGAACCTTTACCTCTTTTTAGTTAAAGCACTCGTACGTTTTATTAAAGAAAACATCATCTCTTTCGTAAACTTCATTTGACAAAACATTTCATAAACATCATCCCGTAAACATCATTTCGTAAACATCATATCGTAAACATCGTTTCGTAAACATCATATCGTAAACACCACATCGTAAACATCTTTTCGTAAACATCATTTCGTAAACAACATTTCGTAAACCTCATTTCAAAACATCATCCAGTATGTATGCACACCAGCCCAAAAATATTTAATTAAAACATTTAAAGAAGGGCTTCTAGAACTCACCTGATAAGCTAATATGGGTTGTCCTAAACAAATTTCCACCAACGTCACTTCCTATCTGAATTGATTAGTTAAATACACATCAGACCAAATCTCGACTCTAACGGTTTAACCTTCTAAACATACTGACTTTACCTAAAGAGCTTGATGCCTGCGCACCTAGCAAGTGCGCAGGGCCTTGCTCTTGCGTACCTAATAAGTGCGCAAACTTTGCTTCATGTGTACTTGATAAGTACGCAGGACCTGCTTCCCCGCAAAAAACCCTAACTTTCGCATTCGGGTCTGATCACGTCAAGATCTCGAACTTGTTTACATTCAAAATGTTTGCTTTTCATTAAGGATCTCAAATCCATGTTTTTCTTCCAGTTTCATCCTTAAAAACGTCACATTTTCGTCCAAAACTTGAAAAACCTAAAAACGAACAAAAACCCACAAAAACTCAGATCTAGGTTGGATCGTTACCTGTATCGAGCTTCTGATCCGGAGGTTCTTCTCACAAGCTCTAGAGCAACACACTTCTTCAATCTCGGGTCGATCCGCCAACTTTCTCTCTCTACGGTTTCTCTCTCTAGAACTTGCAAATGAGAGAAATGTGGAGTTTGTTGGGCTATTTATAGGGGAGGCTCCCCTATGTTCGCCCCTTCAAGCCCGCCGGCCCCTCCGGCCCGGCCCGTCATGCCTCATTCGTTTATTCCGTTATTATAATTGTCGTTTTAAATTTTGGGATGTTACATTAGAGCCTTATGACCAATGGGTGGTGTATGTGGGATGAAATGGAATTTTAATTTCCCTTGCAGGTGAAGTTGATATATTAAAGGGGAAGCTTATTGCTATGAATTTTGACGGATACGAAACTGAAATTCGTTGCCTTTGACACGTTGTGGTGATAATAAGAACACCTATTTATAATGTGTTGATTGGTATGCCTGGCCGGTGTATGGATCAACACATAAACTAGAATGTTCTTACTATTGTCATGATAGTGTTGAAAGTACTGAAAAGTAAGTGGGCATATCCTACTAATGGTGTTGAATTTTGTTGTGACAGGAAAAGATGAAACAATAGAATGCAGATAAGCGGCCATTGAATGGGGTTGTCACCGGTGTGTGACATTTGGCTGCTGATATGGTGATATTTTGTGTGATCAGTTGTAAGAGTCACGGTGGTGACCATCCGGATTACGCGGATTGATCATCCATGGGCGATACTACAGGCTGATCACATGTAGGGGCTACTTATGAGTCACATGGGTGTTTTGTGACCTAAGTAGTGGTGGTAAATATGATAGTCACATGGGTGTTTTGTGACCTCATAGTGGTGGTAAATATGGGAGTCACATGGGTGTATTGTGATCTCAGTAGTGGTGAAATAACCTCCGGGTTAATTTAGAGACGAAGAACTTTAAAGTTAAAGGGACGGGGGTCCCGAGAGATGTTGAGACTGCAACTCTAGGGAATTGGAGACGGTGATCTCCAGTAATAAGGGTGGAATTGCAAGTAATCTAATTGCCCACCGAGGAGGAGAAGCGGGATCTTCGAATCCGAAAGGTAAGTGTACTCGCACTTACTTAGTGATGTTGATATATTATAATTACATGTGTAGAATGTTTGCATAATTAACTTATGTGGTATGATTGTTGTATGAATGTGGTATGAACACGTGTATGAATGTAGTTATAGTTAAAATACTTTAATGGAAACGTGGTGAAGTTATGGTCTAAGTATCATAATGGAAATGTGGTAAATTTATGGTCTAAGTATCATAATAGAAATGTAGTGAATTTATTGTCTAAGTATCATAATGGAAATGTGGTGAATTTATGGTCTAAGTATCATAATGAAAATGTGGTGAATTTATGGTCTAAGTACCATGATGGAAATGTAAAGAAGTTATGGTCTTGTGCCATAAGGGAAATGAAATTTGACCAAATGTGGGGTGATCATTAAGGAAAGAAAGAAAATTGTATAGTGTTATGCAAGTGTTAAATTTCCTAAGGAGTAATTGGGTGGAAACGAGTGATAGTGAAGTGAAATACTTCTCGGGTGACATGAAGTCAAATACTTCATGGGTGGGCATGAAGTCAACTACTCTATGTAGAAAAGCGAGTTGTGGTTCTCGCATTAGACGTATCTAAATGATTAATTGATTGTTAGTAGATTAATATGACTTGTATGATGTATATACTTGTCTAAATACCGGCTGTAGTACATGAGTACAAAGGGGATGGTAGGACTTGGAGTTAAATATTCCATGGGTGATTTGAAGTCTAGAACTCCTAAATAAATAATGGGAGGGTTGAGATCTTAAATCCCAAATGCGGGTGAAAAATCACAAGATTGTGATTAAAATGAGGTAATGAATATATGTATATAACATACGGTGTGAAAACGTGTGGGGGGTTAAACCTACATGATTTGGTTATAAACGAAATTTAAAAAAAAGTAAGTAATTGCTATATACTTTATGACTTGAAACATCACATGGTAACAACAAGGAATCATTAGTGCTAAGTGACTATTCCATGTCGCGAGTGAAATAGTAAACACATAGACCTAATGTGATCTTGATGTAGCCATGCTTATGTGGATTGTAATAAAAGATGAGGAGATGGTATTTGTATTCACCATATCCCAATGGATGTGATTGAAATGGGGTGAGGACAAAAACCTTAATCGGTATAGTGGTGAAGTCTATGAGCTTCAGAGGGGTTAGGAATGATTGATAACTGGTGGATATTATTAATCTTATGTATGCTACTATGGGAAACTGGAAAGAATTGATGCAGTGTTGTAGCATCAAAGTTGAGAAAGGTGTGCATGTGGGTGCTAAAGAATGACTAAAGCTAAAGGCACGAGATGGGTGCAAGTTTCATTGGTTATGTGCAACGGGGCGTGAACTAGATGAGATGGATTCTATGCTTAAAAATGCAAGTAAGTCATTCTAAATTATGAAATCCATATTGATGGTACTCCTATGGGGTTTGGGTGAAAACCGGAGTTTTATTAAACTCCTAAGTAATCATAGGTGAATGAGTAATCGGGATAGGTGAACAAATAACTGGAGTAATAATCTATTGTGGAAGGTAATTCGGTTTCGGGGATGAAACCCTTTTAAGGGGGGTGGATTTGTAACATACCGAATTTCGTGGAACTAAAATATATTTCTATATAAATATTAATCTTACATAATAAATAGGTGTTTTTGGAAGAATTGAAAGTTATGGGGCCTATTCTTGACAAAACCCGTAATTAGGGATCAAATGGGAGAAATCTAATTAATAAAAGAGGAAGATTAAATAGAAAAAAAAGAGATTAAATAAAATGAAAGTAGATGGATTATTGATTTCACTAAAAACCTAAGTGTGAGGTAAAAAGGGGCAAAAGTGATAGGATGAAGGGTGGAATGTGCAAATAAGGCAAATGCCTTGTTTTTGGGTGAAGAAAATCGCAGACACACACTTATGTGTGTGTGTCTTGCGAATTTAGAAGGTGAGAAAGAAGGAGAAAAAGGGTTAAGGCCAAGAACCCAAGAATTGAGCTTGCATGTGTGGAATTGAAGTGTTGATTTAGCAAGTAAACATCATATCCAACTTATTTCTCCATCTAATTTCATGTATTGGTATAAGGTTTGAATGGATGAATATTGATGGACGAAATTTAAGATCATAAGATGGTGTTTTGTTAAAAAGGGTTGCTAATCTAGCATATCTAAAGCTATAAGTACAATCAATTCAAGTCAATTTCATCTAATTAAGGGTTCTTGAGACCCAAATTGGGGGTTTTGAATATGGAGTATTTGGTGGGGTAATTGAGTATGTTCTAGTGTTTATGATGTTATATGAACACAATTTTAAGTAGAAAACCAAAAAGTATGGTGAATCTTGAATTAAATGGAAATAGAAAATGGTGAATTATAGTTATGCCCACAAGGTGTTTGATGAAATGCCTAAACCAAATAAATGGTGTTAATTGAGAGATTTTATAATATTTACTTGATTTAAATGAGTTGTTGATAATCATGGGGTGTTTAGTAAACATAAAGCTTTGGTGAAGCTAATGGTGAATAAGGTTAACATAAAATACATATGTGAATATTATTTTTAGTTAATCACTTTAACGGGTCAAATGGGGGATGACGGGTCTCATGGGTGGGAGTAACCCGCTTATTATTTGTATGTTAAAGAATGATGGGTTAGAACACATGTATTGGATGGATAAAATACTTTTGTATGAGGGGGATGAATAACCCCGTCATCTGTTCTAATGGTTTGAAAGTTTGATTTGTTGTCAAGATAGGCGTAACAAAGCTCGGATGGTAACGGGTGATAAAGCAACAACAATCCTACGGGCGAAGGTGAGTGACTCGAATTAGAGTTCGATTAGAATAATCATAATAATGACTTGGGATTCTTATGATTTAGATGGTTTAATATAAATTATTAAATATGGTTTAACTTAACAATCACGTATTGTTTTGACGGCGTTGTGGGGGTTTAAACTAATAAAGAAAGAGTGTGAATTGGTAATGGGTCGAGTGACCCAAGTGCTGAAAATTCAGCATATATCCAGAATTTAACCGGTTTTGAAATATTCATAGTAAATTAACCGGATGTCCGTTCGAGGTGTATTATACATCGACAGAAAGCTCTATGTGTCTACTTTACTCATAATTTTTAGTTGAGGTGAAATACATATTGTAAGTGGGTGTAAACGTTGAAATTTTACAGCCACTTAAGGCTGTTTTGAAACAGGAATTTTATAATATTTATAAAATTGTTGGGGATTAACCGAGAACTCGTTAGGGGTGTCTTTTATATGGTGGTAAACCTTATGGTGTTTAAAACTCTTTAGATGAGTTAGGGATGAGGTATATCTTGATTTAGAATAAACTAAATGGTGAGATTTTGGTTAATTTGTGGTTTGTTGTAATTACGGTGTCACAAGTTTGTAGCCCCGTTTAAATATACTTTTTACGTATGTGGTGTTTAAGTGGATTTACAAACCAAAGAAGGGTTAATGTTACAAACGTAATAAGGGTGAGTGGCGGGGGTTATAACAAGTTGTTAACCGGACGGGTTGTGGTGTAAAACATAATAAATGTTGGTCTATTATGTTGTTTAATTCTTACGATGTGAATTAACCTACTAATGGTGTTTGTAGTGTTTTAAATTCGTATTAACAGGGATATCAAAGGTGAAACGACCCGACTTTGGGGACGGGAGAATAAAAGAACAAAGAAGTATACATCGGACTTTTAAACCGTTGTGGGAGTCGTTGCCACGGGGGTGAAGCTTGACACGTTTCGAGTTTATATATTTGAATCGTATTTGTACAAATTATATGTGGAATGTGAGTCCTCACTTAGCTTAGGCTAATTAGTTATGGTGCTGGAAATGTGCAGGTATGAAGAGACGTTTATACACAGAGGTGGTGAAGATATGTGGATTAAGCGGATCGGCTTGGATTACATACCTTTGGGGGATTAACTGAAGGCGTTTATCCTGGAGTAACGGGAAGGTCAAAGAGGTGGCTTAACCCGACTTAAAAGATAAGTGAATAAATAAGCTGTTTCCAATTAATTGAGTTGGGTGATAAACACATAATTATGTGTGTACATGTATATGACGTTACAGAGATAATACTATAGAAATACTTGAACTGTGAGTTGACTAACCGTTGGGTGATGCCATGTGACAGTTTTCGACGGTGAATGACGTTGGTGATCAAGTCGTGGGATCTGGTCAACGGGATGGAAAATTGGAGTTGGCGTGACATATTATTTTGCATTGTCATTTTGCAAAGTCTTTCATTTACATTGTGTTTTTATATTGGTGTCATGGAGTTTAAACTTCATGTTGATTTATTATTTGTCGATGTGTCCGTGGATGTTTTAGTCACTTGGTTGGTTTTATTTGGTGTCTAAACAGGTTAATGCTTCGTAAGGGTATTTTATTTTACGAACGGGTCATGTCGAATTTTTATGAGAAAACTCGGATGCGTTTTATGAGTATTATTATTGGGTGAATGTTGGTGTAAATTAATATAAGGTGTTATTTTGGGTGAAATGAGTTCTTATACAAAAAGAAAAAATATTGTCCTATTTTCCTCAAGATGTAAATATTTATGTTTTAAATATTGGGGTGTGACAATTCGTGGCAGCCCTTATTTATGTGGATGATGTTATCATGGTAGGAAATGATCTAGACAAAATACAAAGCACAAAATATGAACTTATAAGCGTTTTAGCTTCAAGGACCTAGATAATCTAAAATAATTCCTAGGCATAGAAGTTGCTCATACACCAAAAGGCCTAGTTCTAAGCCAAAGAAAGTGTACCATAGACATCTTTGATGTCACACCCGCCTAGGGCGGAAACACGGGGCGTGGTGATCCACGGTGTTCATTACCTTTGATTACATCGAACGACTTATAATAACATTTATAATCAAAGATTCTAAGTTGTTACAAAGAAACACAAATTGTTTTCAAGATATTACATGCCAAAGGTACCGTAATTAAAATCCAAAGCATACGGTTTTTCATACAACAAGTTTGTCTGCTAAGACCTAGATGTCCCTATGTTATACCGAGATGACTTAAAAAAGATGTTCTACGTGCGTGCATGTCCATGTACCATGATTCTGGTTACCTAAGAAATACATGCTAAAATATCAACATAAAGTTGGTGAGTTCATAGGTTTAAGTAAGTAGAAAAATATGTTTCCTTCGGACTATGAGATTTCTCAGTATGTTTAGCATTGTTAATCAAACAATACTTATGTATGTGCGTTGTTTCCATGAGCCACCATAACCGACACTTGACGTTTGTGTATGTACCCCGCCCAATGTTCTGTCATGAAACATTGTAAGTAGGTGTATGGACAGTATGCACCGACTTTGACCTCCAATCAAGGTTAGAGCGACTAACCACAGGTGGGGATGTCAAACCAAATAAATCTTTTCATGTGTTCCACGTCTGAACCAGCTAACGGTTATAGTATTCCGGGGACTTAGTATGACAGTTCGTACTCATGCAACAATCAGATATGTACTCGTATCCAAGTATGAGCTATGTATTCTCCCTCATATGTTTAAAAATCATTTAAATCATAGTAAAAGTGGGGCCGTGAAGACTCACCGTATCCAACGATGTGGTGAGTGATGATGTATGCACTAAGTCCAATAAGTATTCGACCTATCCGTGCCCTAAATTATTTAAGACACCTTAGGTCCTATGTAGTTGTTTAAGTATGGATTGGTCACCTGACCAATACCCTGAAGTCTCGACCCTTGCCTTGTAATAATCTACAAGGGTCCGACCCGATCGTCGTTGCTGATATAACTTGTCGTTCAAGTTGTTATATTTATTAAATCCTTTTAATAAATTCTATGGTTTGGTCTCGTAGTTGTTAATATCTCGTTTACAGTATATTATTATAACTTATATCAATATTTTTAAATGAAAGTTATATTTAAAAATAGTGATTAATAATAATCATTAAACCATGATAACACTTAGGGTTTTTACAATTTTTATCCGTTGTCTCTTTCGTTAAAATCTGTCTTTTCTATATTATTTAAAAATAATAATAATAATTGGGTCTAACCGTTTTGCAAACATATCACCAACTATTTAATAATAATAGAAATAGGTCGAGTGCTCACGTAAATAGTCGAGAGAAAAAGGTGGCGGAGGTGACGCGAGACCCGGTTCCTTCGTTCTACATCCCGTATCACCCGATTAGTTCCCGAAATAGCCCGTATCACCCGGTTAACTCCCGAATTATCCTGTATCACCCGGTTAGCTCCCGAAATAACCTGTATCACCCGGTTAGCTCCCGACATATCCCATATCACCCGATAACTCCCGAATAACCCGTATCTCTCACGTAACCGTAACCCGGTGTCTGTGGGTGAGAAACGAAGACCCCTTAAGAGATGGCGGAGGTCGGTTCTTGTCCCGAAAAACCCGTAAGGGTGGTGAGGAGTCTCGGGGCTGTGACGGGTGAAGGTGGCAGTGTACGACGGTGGTAATCGGTGAAGGATTGAGGGGTTGTGGTGGTCGTGAGCTGGTGCGGGAGAGGGTGGGTTGCTGTTGTTGCTGCCGTGAACCTCCAAGGGGAGGGTGGTGGTGTGGTTTGGTTATAGCCGATAGAAATAGAGTGGGCAAGAGGGTGTTGTGGTGGTGGTGTGCTAGTGCCGTGACCAAGAGATAAGGGATGGGAAAGGTGGTTCACGGTGGTGGTGAGGGAGGGTGGTGCTCGGTGGTTGATGGTGGTTACGGTGCATGTTTGGTGTGGAGCCGAGAAAAAGCTAGGGGAAGGGAAAGGTGGTGGATTCGGTTCTTGCCGAGAGAAGGGAGGTGTGTGTTTGAGGGCTTTCATGTGTGCTTATTTATAGTTGTGAAATGGGTTAATAACCCATGGTTCTTGTGTAGGCGAGGAGACATTAGTGTCTCTTGTTAGGAAGCAAGGGAACGAGACAACTAACAAGGTGAGCCTCTTTGTTGCTTGATCGGCCGAGAAAGGTGGAAAGGACGATGGGGGTAGGGTAGTTGTAGGTGGTATGGTGAGTAGGGTGTTACCTGGTAGTTCCAAGTTCGATATAATACCCGCGTGTTGTCGGGTTTTTTTTTCCAATTTTTGTTACATGTCGGGATGGTTCGGGTATATATATAAAAATATAAGTTTAGTAGTTTTGTCAAAATGCAAGTTCGTGTAACATGTTTAGATTTAGTCTCCATAGAGATAGGTATTCTTTACTATTAAAAATAAAAAGAATGTCTCCATAGAGATAGTTTATCACCAACGCGATTCGAGGTTTGACGTGTCTCGGAAATCCCTAATATTTCCTTTGTAGTTGTGTACGTAGTGGTTGGACTCTACTGGACCGGGTTAGACCTAATTAGTTAAAATTAGTCTAATATGCGAAGTCTCGTGCAATTATATTTAAATAATTACGTGGTAAAATTACCAGTTGTCACATCCTCCCTTATTTAGAAGAATTTCGTCCCGAAATTAAGTTGGTGTTATCTGTAGTTGATGTCTCGTTGAACAACTAGGGATACTTGATTCTCATTTGATCCTCATGTTCCCAAATGAAATCTGGTCCTCGTTTAGAGTTCCATCTGATTTTCACTATGGGGGTGCGACCTCGTTTCAGTTTCTTAGCTTGTCGTTTAATGATTTCTACTGGTAGTTCCACAAAGTGGAGTTTGTCGTTGATTTGAATCACCTTAAGTGGTATAACAAGGGTTTCATCTAATAAGCACTTCACATGGAATGTGTCGTGTACACCACTGAGTTGTTGGGGTGGCTTAAGTCGGCAAGCCACATGACCTATTCAAAAGGTCTGATGTATCAGGGATTGAGTTTACCTCGTTTCCCAATTCTAATGACCCATTTCCAAGGCAAGACTTTTAATAGTATGCCGTCTCCATCTTGGAATTCCAAGGGTTTGAGTTCCTAAAGTTCACATTTCTGTTACACATTAATTCCCTTAATGTCTCGAGAGCTATTATTGACTTTATTGTCAATGTGAGACTTGACATCAAAGTGAATTTCCTTTGTTTGTATAAGTAATAAGTCTTTAGACAATCGTTCCTTACACTATGCATAATTTATTACATGCAAGCTGTCGAGTTTCCTGAGGCAGCTGAGTCCATACGCCATGAAACCGATTCTATCCAGAATCTTAATTGTTCCAACGTATCCTAGAGCGAGTTTCTCGTTCTTTCTAAAAAAAACTATACCCTTTTTGACAAAATCTTATCATCAACTTGAAGGTACATAGGTTTCCTCATAGTAGTCAGCATAATTACCTTTGATTGATCAATTATGTCTCCTACTCGATCAACCCTTAAATGGTTTCCGAAGTGTTAAGTTGGCTATTTCTAACTTAGTCCATTATGCGGGGATTTGATGTTTTCGTCAATACCACTCTGTATAGTGTGCAATTCGCTATTGCATGATATTCCATTAGCTGAGCATTCTAGCTCCTATTAGGATCAGCTTCATAAGTCCTATGTGTATCCTCAACGGTTTTAATCGTGCTTTCTCTTTGACCATTTGTCAGAGAATATCTAAAGATGTTCACTCAGAAGCGTGTTCTTATGACTTTCTTCCATCCCTTTTGAAGTAAGATATCAATCATTATCAGGGATAATGAACATGTACTTTAGGTCTATCTAATCTTTTGTCCGTCGACTCTCCTAGTTTTGAAATCTTTCATGTAAGACAACAACATACCGATTTTTGGTCAATCAAGTTTATGATAACCCACATGGTTCCTGATGTTTTGATGTGTCTTCAGCACTGATTATGCAAATCTAGACGTATAAAGCAATTCCTTTCTTTATACTTAGTAGAATTTCTTAAAGTCCTTGTACATTTCGTCCGTTCCTGCAGATACGGAGTACTTAGACTCGAACTATAACGAAACTTGATTTTTCTACAATGCTCGTGTCACGAATCCATGTCCTGATCTTGGATTAGAGATTCATCACTTAGGTTCCCATTTTGATTCTTCTCCCTCAAGAATCCATTCCTTAAGTCAGTATTTTAGGTGTTTCTCCTATGCATTCATCTTTTGGGATTTGGTATCTCTAACGCATGTCCTTAGATGGTGTTTGACTATTTCCCTAACTGTCTAATGCTTTAGGTACTATATCGGTTTTATTCCGGATGATAATGAATTTACCATTCATATTCAGGGAGTGATTTCCTTTTCTATTCTGACTCGAAATGAGTATTTCCTACTCGGAGCTATATCGGAGACCCTCGTGGTCGGTGATAATGAGACATTCAACAATGTCTCTAAATTTCAAGTGTATAACGCTATGGTTCTAAAAATTTAACTAGAGATAATGTTATTCTCTTCTTCTACTATGTCTTTACCAGCATAATCGTAATGTCGTTGTCCTTTGGTCTTAGTACATAATCGATACCTTAACGTGATACATCTTATTACCCGATGTAGTCGGTTGTTTTCCATTGGGGAGAGGTAAACCTTGTGTGTGAGACCACTCCTGTTTTTGTAAACTGAAGTGTTATCCCTTGATTATCTTACTACTAAATCACTAACGGCGATGCCTAAATTCTGAAAATTTCCCATGCATTGTTGGTAAAAGCCAACAAACTTATGTAATTTTTCATTCCCCGTGGGTGTCTTAAATGTTCTTCACCATTTTCATGGATTTACGTGAATGTCCATCGTTCACATATAAAGAAAATGCATTTCCTGTGGTCGAGGTTCGTATTTAGAGAATCTAGCGCAAAATTTCTCCTTTGTGAAAACTTCTAAGACTAATTTACGAAGGTGTCCAAGATCTTCCTGTCTTGAATAGTTTAAGATGTCATAACGTCATCGACTTATCTAAATAGGGTTTACAACTTGATTCCTTGAAGTATGTAAACACTACAAGTGCGTTGATTAATTCAAACGTTACTAGCAATTTTTAGTTTCAATATCGAGTCCTAAGGACTGTCTTTGTTATGACGCTCTACTGAATTCTCAATTGATGGCATCTTCACTTAAGCTTGGTCTAAGTCTATCCTTTAAGTCGATCTACCGATTGTAGACTCTCGGGAGAGGGTACTGGTTCTTTTCTTGTCAACTCATGACATCCTTAGTGACTAATACCTACTCTAAAGTCTAAATAAATAGTCCTTCCTGAAATATGTATCCCTAGTCTAGTAGTTCTTGTAACTGGTTGGATAATCTTTGCATTTCAGTGGTTGCTAAGTGCTAGGGGAAAGTTTTGGCAATTCCTTAAGAATACCTCAAGTTAGTCTTGTGTGACAAGAATGTCGTGTACGTGTTTCTCCTTGGGTTACTTCCTAGTCATAAAGGTTTGTGAAACTTAGCTCTGCTTCCTCAAGCATTTTGAAGTCCTTACATACTGTGGTTTTTCAAACTTGTTCTGAATCCTTTCATTTAGTCACAAGTATCTCACCGTTCGATAGAAGGGTCCGAACAATATTTCCATGACACGCGGCATTCGAATCATCTCCTTAGCTTGACAGTCGTAGGTATCCTTTAGACTACTAGATTCTTGATTGATCAGAAATTCAACTTGGTTGAATATATCTATCGACTCTAGTGTCAATGATTCAGGTGCAAAATGAGAGTACTAAACACCTCATTCATTCCATCATTGGTTCAAGTACTTAAGGTTCATAATCCTAATACATAAGCTCCAACATAGGATATTGTTCATATTCAAAAGTCTATTGGTTATTGATCCTAGCTTATTTGGTAATCTATTGTTCTTAGTTTATACATGTGCTTGAGATGATCGGTGTTGTCGCACTCGAAGCATGCTCTCCTGCACTGTCCCTTCATGTGCTCTGCCTCCTGGCATAGGTAGTGTGATAACGACGATATTTTCATTTCTTGTACTTTCCCGATAGCCTCGTGTATTGTTTCATCTTGTATACAACAGTCCTGGACTTCTTGTCATTCTGAGTTTTCTCATTGACCAGTCCTTTTTTCTTACTCCATCCTTAACTAAAGCACAAGTTTTCAACAACTCATCTGTTAGGTATCATGCTAATGGTGTCTGTCAGGGCGATAGCTTCAGCAGTCATGACTGTACTATGAATCTGAGGATTCAAGTCCATGATATACTGACTGACTTTCATGGCTTCCGAGGTCACCATTTGTGGTGGTAGACCTGACAGTTCATGGAATCGGTTTTAGTATGCTTGATGTTCGTTATCAATAAAGGTTAGATTCCATAATTCTGGATGTATTTCACTCTCAGGGTAGTATCCTCTAATGAGTAGAGTATCGAACTCATCCCAAGACATAAAATTTTTAGTATTGATGCCTCGAGTTTGTACTTGAGCATTCCTCCATGTTGAGGCTTTACCTTAAAGTGAACGGGTAGTGTACATCACTTGTTGGTTGTTAGAACATCCACTGATGTTGATAATCTTATCCATCCTTTTTACCCACTTGAGGGTTTCAGTGACTCCGTTCGTTCCATGAAAGTCCTTTGGCTTGTAGGACAGAAAAGTTCTATAGGGACATCATTTCCCGTACGTAAGAGTATGGGGTTTACTAGTCACCATTTGTTGTTGTTCCGATACTACGGATGCCCTCAACGATTTGTGTACTAAGGGTAGCAAGTTTATCTACCATTCTGAGTAGATTTACGGATGACAATTCTCCCTCCGAGTCATTTGCATTACGTCGTCTTGACATATTCTCCATGTATGTCAACGTACCAGTTTTGATGCTGTACTAAGCACATGGATGATTAGTAATAGATTTAAGTCTATTAGGCTCCCGTTAGTACTTTGAAGATCCTATGCTTCAATGTTTTCAATTGTCAACACGACTATTCTGGTACAAGGTTTCTTGGGTAACCATGGTATAAGACTATCAACATAGTCGAATGGGCAATGGAAGTGTAACCCTAATGTCTAGACTCAATAGGGTACAATCTGTGTTGCAAAACTCGGCCTAGGAGGTCGATTACTCGGCGCCTATGTCACACCCCAACCGACGGCGGAAACGTCGGGCGTGAAGCGTGCAGACTGTTCATTACTCATGGTTTACTAAAGTTTAAATAATTAATAATCGTTTTCATTGCAATCAAACAAGTTCAACAAAACATAGATTCAATCCACCAAACAATAATGAAAATTACATCAAAATATAGCTGGTTCAATTAAAACTAGGTCAAAATCCTATGTGTAGCATATCTTGATCACTTCAAACATTGGTACCTGAAACATGGTTAAATGAGAGGGTCAACTACAAGAGTTGGTGAGAAAACATAGGTTTTGTTGTGTGATAGCAAAAACGTATTGTGTGTATACAGTTCATACAAAACATGTCAATAAAGGCGTTTATGGAGAGGAACCATCGTGTGACCTGTGTATTCAATCAAACCTTTGTAACTGAAATCAAATCGTGTTGTCAGCAACAGTCACCCTACCTGGGTGGGTTTGTCAGACTCAATAGTACTATCACTGTATACTGTCGGCTAATAGTTAATGATTGTGAATAGCGTATATAGTCTACACACCTAGCACTCAAGCATAAAGCACAGAATTGCATACATGTATGTAAGATGGAAACTGTATTCGTGTATAATTGAAAACATAGTAATTGAACGCATGTTCCACCCCAAAAAGTTTTGTAAATAGAGTAAAAGAGGGGCTATGTAACTCACTTGTTATGCAGAGTGTAGGTCGCACAAGCAAGTATGTAATGGCGGTGTGTTGTAGATTGCTAAGTTCGACCTAATGAACAATGTATATGTGTTATTGATTTGCGTTATTTAATGACGGAAGTGAATTTGTCATTCTTAAACGTGTAGGGTTTGTCTTAAAAATAATAATTAACTATGTTATTTATTATATATATTTATTTGTATAAGTTTAAGTAATAGAATATTTATTTAAAAATATAAGTTTAAATAAAAAAATGTTCATTCGGAACAGTGTAAGGTATTCCAGTAATTAGTTTATAAAAATAATTATTTAAACTGTTATTTAATTTATTTATCAAATTAACAGAATAAAAATAAAAATAAAGATTCTGTTTAAGGGATGAGCACGACCGTGCTTGTATATGGCACGACCGCGCCCGGCACGTACGCGACCGCGCTTGGTCGGTAACGCGCCCGTGGTTGGTCAGAAGTCAAAACAAGAGTCTGGTCTTGAGACACGACCGCGTCCGTATCCGGCACGACCGCGCCTAGGGTTTTGACTAGGTCAGGACTTGGTTTGATCGGTAAACACGACCGGGCCTCTTACGGGGCACGACTGTGCTTGGTCAGGAACGACCGCGCTCATAGGCTGGCGCGACCGTGTCTGGTCAATTCCAGAAGCAATTCGCCTGATTCTTGTAATAAAACAGATTAGAAACTTAGGGTTTTCATTGATATGATGTTTGCGAATCGAATTACACCATTTAATTAGGTTTATATTCTGTTTATCGTGTCGATCGTTTAAAACCATTTTTTTATCAAAACTCAGATTCAATTCTGTAAAATCATGTAATGTGGTTACGAATTAAGTTAGGGCTTTCGATTAGCTTGGAGAGACGATCCTAATGAACTATTACTAACCTGTTTTGAATGGGCAACAAGTGCAGACGGCTACGGGGAGACTTCGCGGCTTTTTCTTGATCGACAGACGAGATAGAGATGATGGAATGATGGATTTAGGGTTTAGGGAAGTTTATATATGTCTCGGGTAGGTATGGGCTTAACTTAATTCGTTTGATTCTTGCCCCAAATACTTGATTCGTTTTAAAAAAAAGTCGGTTTAGAATTTGCGAGTATTTGGACGATTGCATGTGTATTTGGTCATGTTTTAGTCTCAATTAGCCGAATATCTTCTTCTGCAAGTTTCGCGACCTTCTAAACGTGTTTACAATCTATTTTTGGACAAGATTTGAGTCGGTTTGACTTTGCGGAGTCAAACTGTAAACGAGGCGCGACCGTGCTTAATGTTAAGCACGACCGTGGTCATGGCACAAGCGCGACCGTGCTTAGGACTAAGCACGACCGTGCTTGTGTTGGTTTTGGAAATATCAAGACTAGTCCTTGTAGTTTTGTAATATTGATGTTGTTTTGAGTTTTGGTCAAGTTTGGTCCTCGAGGTTTGTAAGATTGTTTTCGTTAATATTGTATTATAATGAACGCGTGTATGCTTGTAAGTGTATATGAACAATAAATGTAAGGTTGAAATCTTTTATTGCACGGCATAAAATACATAGGAAAAACATGAAAATCAGAAAGGTTACAGCCTAGGTGCCCCTCAGCAATTTACTGCACCGCTTTTCCCCTAGTCGGTCTAAGAAACTCGGACTCGGTCCAACTCAATCTTAGGTGGTCCAACTCGGGCCTAGGCAGTTCAACTCGGGCTAGGCAGTCCATTATCTGATTTTGTTTTATATGGTCCGATTTGGTCGATGAAGTCATAAAACTGACAGTTAGGGTCCGAATTTGCTTCATAATCGTCTGATTTTGCTTTATAATGGTCCGATTTCACATCTTTGCTTCATAATGGTCCGATTTTGCCACTGTATATGCTCTCTACCTTTGTCGCCGAAGATGGCGAGGTGAAGAACAGAGGACCAAAGGTTCTCTTACATTATTTTCTGAAATTATTTTCTCTTACATTAACATTAACCGATTTTGCAACTGTATATCTATTGATTTGGTTCTTTGATTTTAGGAGTTCTTTTAAGTATATACTAGTAAACTTAAGATATTTGACAAGTATATAATCTCTAAAAAATTATTTTCTTTATAATTTACCATGCCCGAGTACTCCCTGAGTACTCCCCGCCTAGTCCGAGTACTCACAACTCCCCAGTCGACCGCCCTTGGAGCGCCTAGCGCCTTCTGCAACCATGGGTATAATAGGTTAGGTACAAGCCTAAAGATGTGTGTCTGATGTATAGATAGGCTGAGGTAGAAAGAATATAGACTTCGTCCATCGAGTGTCCATACTAATCCTGACAACATATAGCATTGCTCCGGCCCACTAGGTTGTACAAGACCAAGTCCTTACTCCATTATCTGTCTCGTTTTCTTGTCTAACGACCATCTCTCGAGTTGCCAATAACTCATGGTCGATCGTGTCCTTCTTGTCGGTCGTGCGTTCCATCATTTCTCGATGATAGTATAGATGAGTACTATGTATGTGTGTTCCATCTTGTATGTATTTCCAGATGTGTCACCATTTCTTCTCCACATATGAAACTAGGGTGGTAGTGTTGTTTTATCGAAGACGCGTTTGGATGGTATGTTGGTTTACTATATAAACCTCGTCTACTTTACTAGTATGACTTCCAATTATATTCTCCTTTCAGGTATGGAGGTTTAGAAATCAGAGTTTGATTCCTACTACTATCGGGAAAGGAACTGTTACCGAAGAGTTCAGATAGTCCTTCCTCGTTGTGTCTTGAGAAGAGGATCAGTTGCGAAGTTGACGATGACATAACATAGGTAGGTACGTTAAGTATATAAGTATTCAGGTATACTATATATATCCATAGTTCATGTATGCCAAGTCTAGATGCATGGTATGATATGCAATGCGCTCAACTTCCTATGATTCCCTGATTTGAACTTAATACCGTGTCGACTGTTATATCTTAGATGTAGCTCACACAACATGATCATCCAGAAATCATGTGTATTTAAATTTACCATTACGTTGCGCACCCGTAAGTGTAAATTTACTTACATAATAATTCTAGCTTTTTCTATAATGTGTTTCCTATAGTTCCAAGGGTTCAAGCTTAAGGTTATCATATAGGCCCACTAATGCAAAATAGTTCGCTATAACCAAGGCTCTGATACCAGTCTGTCACACCCCGCCTAGGGTGGAAACACGGGGCGTGGTGATCCACGGTGTTCATTGCCTTCGATTCATGCGTGTCACACCCCCAAATTTATTTACTTAATAAATAAATACAGGTTGCAACGATTGGTTCGTTACACAATAGCGGAAGCTGTATATTGATTTCTAAGACTTTAGTACATCTACAAATACTAAGACTAAGTAATACAATGATCTAAGTTCTTCTAGATCAACGATAGACTTTAGACTTGATAATCTATGCCCTTCCAGCTACTAAGAATTGATCCAACATAGCTAGCCTATTCCTATCGCGCCATGGCTAAAGGTTACCTGAGAAACATACTTGAAAGTGTGAACACAAAGGTTGGTGAGTTCACACAGTTAGTTATTTCAGTGCGAGTAGTTTTACCCGAAACCATGTACATGACTTTACCGTCATAAGTAGTTTTCCCTGAATACCTATACATGACTTAACCGTCATAAAAATACGTAGTTTTCACCGAAAACATATGCATGACTTAGCCGTCATAAAAACAAATAGTTTTCGAAAACATATACATGACTTTACCGTCATAAAAATAAGTAGTTTTCCACCGAAAACGTATACATGACTTAACCGTCATAAAAATAAGTAGTTTTCCCTGAAAACGTGTACATGACATTTTCGTCATAAATAAGTAGTTTTTCCCCGAAAACATGCACATGACATTACCGTCATAATTAAGTAGTTTTACCCGAAAACATGATAAATTTCCTTGTAAATAATTCTTAGCGCATATGATAAACAAAACAAGTATTGTTGATCCATTTGTATACTATCTAGGCTTACAAATAATATGTTCATATATGAGATCGTAACCAAACCTAACTGGTGAATGCCCCTCCCTCGCTTTACCACGAGAACGGAACAGGACAATATGCGGCCATTTGACCCTTCAGGTCCCGATTAGCGCGACTAACCATGACCGGGGGCGTCACCCCCAATAGTACTATTCATAAAATCCTAGGCTAAGTCCATAGCTAATGTTTACAAAATGTTGATGTTGTTCAGGGGACTTTTAGAGCTCTTCTCATGTAAAACATAATGTTAGTGTCTTGTTTTCTTGTTATCATATAAAAATGTTTGAAATGTTTTCTCATGTGTATGAAACAACAATGTTTCCAAATGTGTTGAGCAATAACGTAAAGCATGATATGTAAGTATGTTTCTCCCCTGTAGTTTACAAAACATTAAAAAGCGAAAAGGGGGTCGTGAACTCACCTGATGAGCAAACAATGAAGCAAATCAAAATAAGTAGCAATTAGCAAAGTCCGTGAATACATGAGCCAAACTAATTGTGCCCTATGGTAAAATAAGACACTTTAAGTTCTAAACAATGTTTCTAATGTGTAAGTTGATTGTGTATACGATTCACCCAATTAGACTCCACATAAATGCTACTTTATGTTTCCGACAGTTTTGACATGATGACCATTAGTGACGAGTTGTGACAATAAGATATATTTATATACACTTATATAAATAAGTTATGTATCTCAAGACGTGTCTTTACATTTACGCATCCACATCATGGTTGAGGTTGAAAATAAATATATAGTATGGAAGGTAAAACTTTTACATCAAAATAGCCTTTAGTAATGTATTCGGGTTTTCAAGTCAACTTGTGTCGTGTATTTAGTTAATTTATTAAACTCAATAATTTATGGAATTTTACCACACTCAAATACGTGTATTGGCTATATAGAAATGTATGGATCATAATTTATAAAGGGGTTTAAGGGTTTCAAACAAAAATCATAACACAAATAGGTTAACAGCTTCGGTTTTGTCGGATAGGGCTCGGGAATCTTGACGGTTGGGGGGTCAAATGCTTATTTCATCATAAGAGACCATATGGTTTTTATTACCAACACAAAATGTTAGTTTTAGGAAAAAGAATCAAATCATTTTGACCGTTTTTGAGTGAGTTATGACCTATACAAGTTGTCCTTATGAATTTGTCCAAAAATTTCAGCTTTGACTCGTTTTCTTGTATCAACCAAAAATCATAACACAAATAATGAGGTAGAATGTTTTCCTAACATTTGATATCCGTCCCCAATGTATATTTTGTATAAAATAAATATACTTCTAGACTTTACTTGTATAAAATTTGTTAATCACCAATGACCGTACATCGCGGGTTATAAATGTTTATTACCTAGTAATTCTTATAATTACTTAAATTTGACATGTGTTCCTTTGCTAGACTCCTGACAATACCCTGTCAAAAATAATGATCTAGAAAATATGAAATATGAACATACTAAAATGAATACGGATTTTGACCTGAAATACTGGGTGTCACATTCTCCCCATGTTAAAGAGAATTCCGTCCCGAAATTCAGTTGATGCTATCTTTAATTGGTGTATTCGTTAACAAGGACTGGTACTCGGTTTCCATCTGATCTTCGTGTTCCCATGTATACTCAGGATCACGGTTTGAGTTCTAACGTACCTTAACCAATTCAATACGATTACGCCCTGTTCCATGGACTTTTTTTAGTCACTGATTTAAATGGGTTCCTTAACAGAGTGTGGTTTGTCACCTATGTGAATTTCGTCAGGTGGTATGATTAGTGTTTGTCTTGACCTCCCTTGTTGAGATCGGACACATGAAACATATCATGTATGTTGCTTAGTTCTCGTGATAACTTAAGCTTGTAGGCTACAAGGCCAACTCTGGCCCGTATTTCAAACGGTCTCCATTATCTATGGTTATGTTTGCTACAATTTCCTAACCTGGCAACTTCTTTCCAAGGTGAGACTTTTAACAAAACTCAGTCTCCAACTTTGAATTCTAATGGCTTTCGTCCGTTGTTAGCACACCTCCTTTGTCTATCTTGAACGGCTTTCAGAAGATCTTTAACTTCAAAGATTTTGTCGGTGGTTTCCTAACCAATCTCAAGACCAGTCAAATGCTTGTCGCCAACCTCCGCCCAACATGGAGGTGAGCGACATTTATAACCATACAAAGCCTCAAACGGAGTGGCTTTAATGTCGGTATTATAGCTGTTATTATACGAAAACTCGGCCAATGGTAAATGAGTATCCCAATTTCCTACGAAATTGATTACACATGCATGGAGCATATCTCCTAAAGTTTGAATGGTTCTTTCACCTTGACCATTTGTTTATGGGTGATGCACTGTGCTCATGTCAAGGCGTGTGCCCAAGGCTTCTCGCAATGATTGCCAGATTCTTGACACGAATCGACTGTCTCTATCAGAGATAATAGAGATTGGCACTCCATGCCTAGCCACAATTTCCTTGATATATAGCCTTGTAAGTTTCTCGGTTTTATCTGTTTCTTTGATGGGCAAAAAGTGAACGGATTTCGTCAAACGATCGACAATTACCCATATAGTGTCATACTCGCTCGACGTCTTGGGTAATTTTGTAATGAAACCCATGGAAATATGTTCCCATTTCCATCGAGGAGTCTCGGGTTGTTGTGATCACCAAGGTGATTCCTAACATTCTGCCTTTACTGTCGGGTATCTCCGAACGTAGGTAGCAATTTCTCCTTTCATGTTTGGCCACACAATAGAGTTCCTCGAGATCCTTATACGTTTTATTCGATTATGGATGAACAGAGTACTTGGAGTTATGTACTTCATCCATAACCACACACATAGGTTACCGGTACTTGGTACCTAAATTCTGTCTGTATCATCCAACTTAGGCAACAATTGTTTGATTTCCATTTACTTGGTGGTTGGTATTCGAAGGCAAGGCGAATACTTCTCCGACTATTGATATTAGTTGTGCTGTAAGGCCCCAACCCAGGAGGCCTCACTTGTTGGATTTACTCATTCACAAACAGTTCTTAAACATGAATATCAAATAACGCAGCGGAAAATTTCATTTAAAAATAACATCATCATTGTTTATACATGCGGAAGCGTAAACATTGTTTAAAACATAAATACATCATTACTAATCATAACGGGATGCCAGTCTTCATGATCAGTCGGGTAACTCCTCTCGCTTGCCAAGCATCACCGTCCATCCTCATAACATGCCTTAACCTGAATGTGCACACTAAAAAGTCAGCTACGCTGGTGAGTTCTAGTTTTCGTTCGATTTAAGAAATGGTTCATAATTCAAAACATTCATTAGGGTTTAACATCACGTATAAGAAAACAGGGCCTTTCATTCATAAACCTTCCAACATTTAAACATATTGAACGGATCATTTGTTTAAAACATTTAACATTCATTTAAGTCATACATTACTATCTAAAATATGTATCTTTCTTTACGCGTCTCTGTGTCCCCGAAGGAACCCTGCATGTCGTGGACAATCGTTACGTATCACCGTCGTTGCCACAACATTCCGTCAATTCCCTTTTTTTTGGTATTGCCCCCAAGGCTAACTGCACGAGGACCGACAATACCCATTCAGTTGCCCCTATGGCTCTCAGCCATATAGACCGACAACCTCCATTGAAGGCTATGGCTCTCAGCCATAGACCGACAACTTCCATCGACGGCTATGGCTCTCAGCCATAACACTGTCGGATCATAATTTAACCTGACGTAGGGTCACGTTAACCCTTGAGTAACCGTCGTTACTCCATACCAGTTGTACAACATCAAACCATTGGCAGGCCACTAAGACACTGCCCCTGTTGTTCTTATGGTAACTATGGCTCGCTGTCCATAATCTTCCACAAGGCTGGGAATCTCATCCCCAGACTTCATTCGTCAATTCCATTCATTCGACAGATTAGATTTGTAATGACTTCTTTAAAACCTTTGCCCTTTTTCTTTTCTTTTAACAAAATCTTTCCTTCACTTTCGAAACCCCTTTACCTTTACTTTAAACCATTTCTTTATAAACATCCGTTCGTAAACATTCCGTTCATAAAACTTTCTTTCCATAAAATGTTCATTCCAAATCATTTCATTTCGTAAACATAGTTTCATAAACATCATTTTATAAAACAACATTTCATATGTATGCACACCAGCCCGGAAACATTATATAAAACATTTAAAAGAGGGCTTCTAGAACTCACCTTATGAGCTAGTCTCAGATCTGTCCTAACTACGACCCAATGAGCGTCACACGTGACCTGAATTGGTTACAAAACACATATATCAAACCTAACCTCAATTCACACTTTTACTCAGCTGATATAGGCGAACTTAATGCTAATTTCGCTTCCTCTGGCCTAGGCGAACTTATAGGAGAACTTAATAAGTTCGCTTACCTTTGGCCAAGCGAACTTAACTTAGGCGAACATAATAAGTTCGCTTACCTTTGGCCAGGAGAACTTAACTTAGGCAAACCTCATATGTTCGCCTCCACCAAGCGAACTTGACAGGCGAACTTGCTAAGTTCGCCTGCGCCAGCAGTCATCTTCCCAAACAGTCACGAAATTCACGCATTCGAGTTCGATTATGTCAAAACTTCAACTTTCTTTGCTCAAAACAACCGGTTTTCATTCCAGATACTAAACCTAAGCTTATTCTCAAATTTCATCCGTAAAAACATCCTATTTTCACCCGAAAACCTGGAAACCCAACTTAAGCAAAAATCTCAAATTTAGCTCGAATGGTTACCTGGATGACGATTCTGATTTGGAGGTTTCCTTCACGAGTGCAGGAGACACGAGCCGGTGCAATCTTATGCGATTTCGACACTTTCTCTCTCTACAGGTTTTCTCTCTCTAGAATTTGTAAAGAGGAGAAGTGAGGGCCTTGGGCTATTTATAGGGGAGACCTCCCCAAGCCCGGTTTGCGACCGACCCTGCCCGACTTCTGCCCGCTTGAACTCGCTAACTTTATTTCTCACCATTTTAGGATCTTACAAGTCTACCCCCTTACAATAGGTTTCGTCCCCGAAACCTATCACAGGTCAAATAGATAAGGGTACGACTCCCTCATTTCCGCCTCCGTTTCCCATGTAGCCTCCGATCCCTTTCGGTGCTTCCATTGGACTTTAACCAATTGGATCACTTTGTTACGCAAATGTTTCTCCTTTCGGTCTAAGATAGTCACGGGTTCTTCAATGTAGTTAAGGCGGTTGTCGACCTCGATGTCGGTAAGTGGTACATGAGCTGATTCATCCGCCAAACACTTCCGTAAGTGTGACACATGGAAGGTAGGATGAATCCCACTTAACTCATCGGGCAACTCCAACCGATATGCGACTTCACCAACCCGTGCCGCTATCCTAAAAGGTCCGACAAACCTCGGACTTAAATTTCCTCTCTTCCTGAATCGAATGATTCCCTTCCAGGGTGACACTTTCAACATTACTCTGTCCCGAACATCAAACTCAATAGGCCTTTGTCGTTTATCCGCATAGGATTTCTGACGATCTTGTGCGGCCTTCATTCGAGCTTTGATTTGATCAAACCTTTCCGACGTTTCTTTTACGACTTCAAGACTTCTTAATTCCTTCTGTCCAATCTCACCCCAACAAACCGGGGTCCTGCATCTTCTCCCATACAACATTTCGTAAGGCGGCATGCCTATCGTCGTGTGATAACTATTGTTGTAGGAGAATTCGGCTAACGGCAGATGACTGTCCCAACTGCCACCGAAGTCTATAATACAAGCACGAAGCATATCCTCCAATGTCTGAATGGTCCTTTCGGACTGACCATCCGTTTACGGGTGGTATGCCGTGCTGATATTAAGCCTCGTGCCCATCACTTCATGAAATCTTTTCCAGAACCTCGATGTGAATCGGGTGTCCCGGTCAGATACGATCGTCAATGGCATCCCATGCCGTGCTATTATTTCGTTAATAAACACTTCTGCTAACCTCTCCAACGAGAACATCTCGCGAATAGGTAGGAAATGAGCACTCTTCGTTAAACGGTCCACAATTAACCAAATGGTGTCATGACCTTTAGCTGTGCGGGGTAGCTTGGTTATGAAGTCCATGGTAATGTGTTCCCACTTCCATTATGGTATATCAAGTGGTTGAATCTTTCCATACGGTTTCTGGTGTTCAGCCTTTACTTGCGAGCAAGTCAAGCACTTGCTTACATACTTCGTCACATCATATTTCATTCTAGGCCACCAGTATTCTTTCCTCAGATCTTGGTACATTTTATTGGTACCAGGATGGATAGAGTACCGAGACTTATGAGCCTCATCCAAGATTTTGGTTCTAAGCTCGCCACCCATAGGTATCCATACCCGTCCATAACGTGTTCTAACACCAAGGGTGTTATATTCCAACTTGTCCCGTTGGCCAACCATCCTTTCCTTCTTTATGTCTTCTTCTTTAAGTGCCTCATCTTGAGCCTTTTCGATTTCTCTCATCACATCCGATGTTACCACCAACTGGCAAGCTTTCACTCTAATAGGAGTAGGCACATCCTTTCGGCTTAGAGCGTCAGCCACCACGTTTGCCTTTCCAGGATGGTACATGATCTCACAGTCATAATCCTTCAGGAGTTCCAACCATCGTCTCTGCCTCATATTAAGCTCCTTTTGTTCGAAGAAATACTTCAAACTTTTGTGGTCGGAGTAAATAGTAAACTTCACTCCGTAAAGGTAGTGCCTCCAGATTTTCAACGCGAATACGACAGCAGCAAGTTCCAAATCGTGGGTTGGATAATTAGCTTCGTGAACCTTCAACTATCGTGACGCATACGCGATCACTCTTCCGCGTTGCATCAACACGCATCCCAATCCCTGACCCGAAGCGTCAGAGTATACCACTAAGTCTTCATTTCCCTCGGGAAGGGCCAAGACTGGAGCTTGGGTTAGCCTCTTCTTCAATTCCTTAAACGCCTCGTCTTGGGTCGAACCCCATTCATACTTAACCTCTTTCCGAGTCAACTTTGTCAACGGCGAAGCTATTTTCGAGAAATCCTGGATGAATCTCCGAAAGTAGCCTGCCAATCCCAAGAAATTGCGGATTTCAGTTGGCGTCTTAGGAATGTCCCATTCCCTTACCGTCACTATCTTTGCTGGGTCATCCATAATGCCGTTCGGGTTAATGATGTGACCTAGGAATTGGACTTCCCTAAGCCAGAACGCGCATTTGGAGAACTTAGCATATAACTTTTCCTTCTTCAGAGCTTCCAATACTTCCTTTAAGTGACACGCGTGATCACCCTCATTCTTAGAGTAGATGAGGATATCATCGATGAACATGATTACCGATCGATCCAGCATCGGTCGACACACCCTATTCATTAAATCCATGAACGCTGCGGGGGCGTTCGTCAATCCGAAAGACATTACGCGGAACTCGAAATGTCCATAACGCGTGCGAAATGCAGTTTTCAGTATGTCTTCTTCCCTTACCTTCAACTGATGGTACCAGGACCGAAGGTCGATTTTTGAGAACCAACTTGCGCCTTGCAATTGGTCAAACAGATCATCGATCCTTGGTAAAGGGTACTTGTTCTTCACCGTTCGTTTGTTCAACTCGCGATAATCGATACACATTCTCATCGAACCGTCTTTCTTCTTCACAAACAACACCGGAGCACCCCACGGCGAGATGCTCGGTTGGATAAATCCTTTCTCAAGTAACTCGTCTAGTTGTGCCATTAATTCTTTCATTTCCACTGGTGCTAGTCGATATGGAGCCTTAGCCACGGGCTGGGCATCTGGTACTAAGTCAATTCGGAACTCAATTTATCTATCGGGTGGTATCCCAGGCAAATCCTCTGGAAACACCTCCGGGTACTCGCGTACCACGGGTACATCGTCTAGTTCCTTCACCTCCTTACACTTGTCAATTACGTACACCAGATAAGCCTCGCATCCGCGCCTCAAGTAATTTGTTGCCTTAATAATCGAGATAACGTTTGGCATCGGGGCGTCACGATCTCCAAAGACCTCAACTTTGCTACCATCCGGAGCCTTGAGTTGGATTATTTTCGTTTACATATGATTTGTGCTTCGTTGGCAGTTAACCAATCCATACCCAACACAACATCGAACCCTACCAAAACCATAACAAACAATCTGACAGGGAATCTATGACCTTCTATCTTTATCGTGGAGTTGTCAACTACATCGATCACTCTCGTAGTCCTACCCTCAGCGGTTTCTACGCTAAAGGCCCTTTCTAGCTTACTGACAGTGTACTTCACTCGTTTACAGAAAGTCGCAGATATAAAACTCTTACTGGCACCCGAATCAAATAACACAGAAAAAAAAGTGTTGTCAAGGATGAACGTACCTGACGCCATATCAGGGTCCTTCCTATCCTGATCCTGCGTCAGTGCGTACGCTCGCGTCTTCACACGAGATCCCTCTCCCTTCTTCTCCGGGCCCTTTCCCTTCCCGGTCTCCCCCATCCTGGGCTTCGGGCAGTCCCTACTCAGATGACCGACATCCCCACAGTTGTAGCACTTGTAGTGTTGTGTGCACTCACGGGCGTAGTGCCCGGTCTTGCCACATTTGAAACACAAGTTAGATCCCAGTCTACATTCGCCTGCATGTCTTACCCCACATTTCTTACAAACGGTCGGCTCATCCACCCGAGCCCTCTTATCACGAGCCCCAAACATCTTTCCCCCAGTTCTCTTGTTTGAGAAGATCGGTCTCTTCTTTTGCTCTTCAACGACAACAACATTCAGTGCCAGATCGTCAAATACCACGCCACTTAGCTCTACTGCCGAATCATAGGTAGTAGGGGCGTTTGCCTTAAAATAGGTGCGGACCTGGTCCGGCAACCCTTGAATATAGCAGGCCATCTTTCTCTCTTCAGTAGTGACAAGATGTGGCACCAGACGTGCCAGTTCATTGAATCAGGTTGTGTATTACCGGTGCGTCATGTTCCCGGCCTTCAAACCCAGAAATTCTCTCTCTACCTTCTCAATCTCGTTCCTTGGGCAGAAATTCTTGATCACCAAAGTTTTCAAGTCAGCCCACATCATCGCATCCACAATCTCGCTCCCTTTTGCCTGACGTACACCTTCCCACCAATGGGATGCCTCCTCCCTCAAGGAGTTAGCAGCAAATTTTACAACTTGATCCGTTCGACACTCGCTCAGACGAATGGCAGCTTCCATACGGATCACCCAATCAAACGTAGCCACCGCGTCTTTCTTTCCAGTAAGGACCGGTGGGTCACATGCTTTAAATGACTTGTAGTCGCATCCGCGTGCAGGCGGTGCGTTGTCGGTCTCATTGTTCTGGGCACCAGTTGCCGCATTAGACCCACCCTCCCCATTAACCTGCTTCAATGCTTCTGCCAACAGACCTTGCAGAGAAGTCTTCATCAACTCTGTGAACTCTCGAGCTATAGTTGCTCTCACTTCTGGTTCAAAAGTGATAGGTTGTTCTTCAACCAGTGTCTGCTCAGTTCCATGCACACTAACCGCCGGTTCAGTGTGAACACTTCCTTCTTCACTATTCTATTGGCGCGCAGGGATCCTGCCACGCCCACCATTTCGACCGCCGGTACGACCACCGGTACGGCCACCACGCCTTCTGTTTCCTCTCCTCGCCATCTCGTTCTATAAGACAAGAAATCCAATGTCATCACGCTAGTTAATAAATAAAACTCAATAAGTACTGTAAGATGTTAATATACGCTGGCCATCTGCAATTAACCATTACACTACCTTTCGATTTCTATTAGACCACCTTTGTGATTCCATCAGAACACAAGTCCTTACCTAACCCTTTCTAAGGCATACTATATACGTAAATATATACTACCTTCATACCTGATGCTGTGGCTCGAGTTACCCATACTGGCATCCGCTTTCGGTCCCATTCAAAGTTTAAGTTCAGACACTGGGAGTGTCCGAATCTCTCAAACTATTGCTCTGATACCAACTTGTAAGGCCCCAACCCGGGAGGCCTCACTTGTTGGATTTACTCATTCACAAACAGTTCTTAAACATGAATATCAAATAACGTAGAGGAAAATTTCATTTAAACAAAACATCAACATTGTTCATACATGCGGAAGCGTAAACATTGTTTAAAACATAAATACATCATTACTAATCATAACGGGATGCTAGTCTTCATGATCAGTCGGGTAACTCCTCTCGCTTGCCAAGCATCACCGTCCATCCTCATAACATGCCTTAACCTGAATGTGCACACTAAAAAGCCAGCTACGCTGGTGAGTTCTAGTTTTCGTTTGATTTAAGAAATGGTTCATCATTCAAAACATTCATTAGGGTTTAACATCACGTATAAGAAAATATGGCCTTTCATTCATAAACCTTCCAACATTTAAACATATTGAACAGATCATTTGTTTAAAACATTTAACATTCATTTAAGTCATACATTACTATCTAAAATATGTATCTTTCTTTGCGCGTCTCTGTGTCCCCGAAGGAACCCTGCATGTCGTGGACAATCGTTACGTATCACCGTCGTTGCCACAACATTCCGTCAATTCCCTTTTTTTGGTATTGCCCCCAAGGCTAACTGCACGAGGACCGACAATACCCATTCAGTTTCCCCTATGGCTCTCAGCCATAGACTGACAACCTCCATTGAAGGCTATGGCTCTCAGCCATAGAACGAAAACTTCCATCGACGGCTATGGCTCTCAGCCATAACACTGTCGGATCATAATTTAACCTGACGTAGGGTCACGTTAACCCTTGAGTAACCGTCGTTACTCCATACCAGTTGTACAACATCAAACCATTGGCAGGCCACTAAGACACTGCCCCTGTTGTTCTTATGGTAACTATGGCTCACTGTCCATAATCTACCACAAGGCTGGGAATCAGACTTCATTCGTCAATTCCATTCATTCGACAGATTAGATTTGTAATGACTTCTTTAAAACCTTTGCCCTTTTTCTTTTCTTTTCACAAAACCTTTCCTTCACTTTCGAAACCCCTTTACCTTTACTTTAAACAATTTCTTTATAAACATCCGTTCGTAAACATTCCGTTCATAAAACTTTCTTTCCATAAACCGTTCATTCCAAATCATTTCATTTCGTAAACATAGTTTCATAAACATCATTTTATAAAACAACATTTCATATGTATGCACACCAGCCCGAAAACATTATATAAAACATTTAAAAGAGGGCTTCTAGAACTCACCTTATGAGCTAGTCTCAGATCTGTCCTAACTACGACCCAATGAGCGTCACACGTGACCTGAATTGGTTACAAAACACATATATCAAACCTAACCTCAATTCACACTTTTACTCAGCTGATATAGGCGAACTTAATGCTAAGTTCGCTTCCTCTGGCCTAGGCGAACTTATAGGCGAACTTAATAAGTTCGCTTACCTTTGGCCAGGCGAACTTAACTTAGGCGAACATAATAAGTTCGCTTACCTTTGGCCAGGTGAACTTAACTTAGGCGAACATAATCAGGTGAACTTGATAAGTTCGCCTCCACCAAGCGAACTTGACAGGCGCACCAGCAGTCATCTTCCCAAACAGTCTCGAAATTCACGCATTCGAGTTCAATTATGTCAAAACTTCAACTTTCTTTGCTCAAAACAACCGGTTTTCATTCCAGATACTAAACCTAAGCTTATTCTCAAATTTCATCCGTAAAAACGTCCTATTTTCACCCGAAAACCCGGAAACCCAACTTAAGTAAAAATCTCAAATTTAGCTCGAATGGTTACCTAGATGACGATTATGATTTGGAGGTTTCCTTCACGAGTGGAGGAGACACGAGCCGGTACAATCTTGTGCGATTCCGACACTTTATCTCTCTACGGGTTTTCTCTCTCTAGAATTTGCAAAGAGGAGAAATGAGGGCCTTGGGCTATTTATAGGGGAGACCTCCCCAAGCCCGGTTCGCGACCGACCCGGCCCGACTTCTGCCCGCTTGAACTCGCTAACTTTATTTCTCGCCATTTTAGGATGTTACATGTGCAAGAACCCCTTATTTGATTATCCTCATTATGGTGGGGTTGTGTGATACTCATCCCTGGTAATGAAAGAAATGGTGCCTTAGAATCTTGAGTGTATGCTGACACATACCCTCTATTCATCTACGCATTATGATGCACAATAGCCAGATCTTTATAGGTATTTGAGAGGAATTACTTGGCGAGGTGTTCAGGTTTTTGTTGAAGAACGGGTAATATGAAAATGAAACTTTATGTTTGTTCCTCTTATGCTTTTCGAAAGCGTTTTCTCGGACTAAGACTTTATTCTTATTTCAAGTTTCGTGTTATCCAGGATCTTCCTTCCCAGGTGTTCGTAACGGATCTAAGATTTTGAGGTTCCTTGTGAGCTCTCACTAGCAAAGGTCGTGTTTAATCACCACTTTACCCATTGCTTGCACTACCTTTCCGCAGCAGACTAGCATTTAGGTCGTATTGTCCTGATATGTAAACTCATGACTTGACTACCATACCCTCGAAGTATGTAAGTCATATGAAGTTCTATGTTTGTTTAGAATGTTCACATTCCGTCTAGGTGAGGAAATGAACAGTGAGACTACAAGGATGGTCTCATAGAATTAGTGTTTTCCCAACATGGGCTATAGGTTTGTCAACCTATTAAGTTGGCCGAAAGGGTTTAGGAGTTTTACAATTGCCAACTATTAGTCATTCCATGTGTCTGCACTTCCCTGGCGTCCGAATGATACTTTAGTGACTTACCATTACGTATTCCACTCATACCAGTCATAGCCTCAAAGTCCTTAGTACAAGGACTCATGTCATAACATTGAGGTAGTGGGTGTTGAACATCAAAACTTTTTGTACTTTTCCTGAGCTTGCGTTAAGAAGTCATTTCTTAGCAATAGATTCCCTAGAGCTTCCTAATTATAGAAAACTGGAAGTGAAAGATGTGATCACGCCTCTCTTCTAGGGTGAAATCTGGGATCCATCTAACAAGATGATCCTTGGGGGAGTGCGGGTACAAAAGGGTATTAAATTATCCTCCTCGGATCTTTGTGGACAGGGGTCTGTTGTAAACAACTTGTGCTTACGTCCCTTATGTATATCATGAACTAATGAGATTAGCAAGAAATTCCGCATTTGGGACTCTTTTAAGAGTTTTGCATGTCGTTCTTTTATTAGTTTGACAATAGTCGTTAGTCCATACTTAGGTTTCTTTGGCATTCACTTGAGCATAAATCACGGCTTATTCATGACCGGAAGAATAGTCGAACTTAAAGGTGTACTGAATGTCAATGGTTGCGAGAGCAACCCTGTTTGACCAATATTCTGAAATGTCAGGTTACCTACTTGTCTCATGTCGAGCTTCCATAATACCCCATAGGTGCCATGTGTATGCAAGTCAGAATAATTTTCTGCCCCATTACCGAAGTTAGTGCATAGCACTCCTGACGTAAATTTCAAGTAATTGTGAGACCGAACTGTATGATGGATCATGAGATTACGCTATAATCTCCCACAATAATTGTGCAATTATTGTAAGTGTTCGTTGTGGTAACGCTCAATTTGAAGCCTTCTTGACAAGTAGAATCTCAAAGAATAAATGTGCGAAATCCTTCATCATTCAGGATTCACTAAGGATTGGTTGAATTCAATTTGAATTTCTCTCGTTCCTCCCAAACTAGGAGAATGCTTTATGAACACCTAATTGAGAAGTCCGATTTGTTAAGATTCAATCCTTAATCAAGTGACAGAGAAAATGGGTTGATCATTAGCTTGGACAGCAAGACTCACTAAAGTTCCCACGCACTACAAATTATGATTACGTGTGCACCCATAATGATAATTTACTTTGCATGATCCCTGTAGTGTTTCTTTTATCCCAATCTTTTAGTCGAAAAGGATTTGAAATGTTCATTAGATCGTGTTTGCACACCTGTGCAGGAGTGTGTATTGTTCTATCAGATTACTCTTCATTATGTGTTCTAATACTCATGAGTCTGCCGAATATGGTTGTTGCCGGATGAGGTTAATGGTAGAGAGGCACCACCAGTGTCTCTCAAAAACAAAATGTGCACGGTGGAAGTCAAGCACCATGTGTAGGGCAGAGATCCTCAAATCAGTGTCGAGCAAGTCATGCTCCAAGTCTGTATGTACGTATAGATCCACATGATCCTGATTAATATCTGGGTCTCCTGACCCGTAGAGTTCTCTCCCGTTTAGTCCTGCTTATCCACCCCGGTTTCCTTTCTGTCTGGGCAATCCTGTCTGCCATATCTCATGGCGAAATCCTAGGCCTCCGAACCGGCAACTCATGAAGGAGAGTATTTATACCGCACATAGGTCAAACATAATGCTGCCTCCATGGTTAGAGTAGTTGTTGGTGTGGTGCAGATATAGGTACAGGTTCTGGTACGGGTTCAGCCTGTTGTGATACCAAGATCGGTAACTGGCGATTGCTGCCACCGTCAGTTCAGCTCGTAACTCGATCTTTTAGGGTTATAGTATGCTGAGTACCCGTCATTATTAATTTGTAATCCGAACAGTAACACTTTGTTGAGAAACGTTGTAGGTGTCTACTTGTATGTGTTGAGTGTTTGTTACGTGTGCCACGCAATCGTACTAAGTATTAGTGTAGCTATTGATACCCTAGTGTAACTCCATACACTAATAGTCCACACAAGTTGTTCGGAAGCGGTTGGAATTTCTGTACTCAAGTCTTAGGTGTTCTTAGTGTGATGTAAGTCTTAGAAATCTTGGTCCCTAAGTGAGTCTGGTTAGAGCCTAGGTGTCACTAAGGAAACCTAATTCTCTAAAACCATTGCTCTGATACCAATCTGTCACACCCCCAAATTTATTTACTTAATAAATAAATACAGGTTGCAACGATTGGTTCGTTACACAATAGCGGAAGCCGTATATTGATTTCTAAGACTAGAGCACATATACAATTACTAAGACTAAGTAATACAATGATCTAAGTTCTTCTAGATCAACGATAGACTTGAGACTTGATAATCTATGCCCTTCCATCTACTAGGAATTGATCCAACATAGCTAGCCTATTCCAACCGCGCCATGGCTAAGGGTTACCTGAGAAACATACTAGAAAGTGTCAACACAAAGGTTGGTGAGTTCATAGAGTTAGTTATTTCAGTGCCAGTAGTTTTCCCTGAAACCATGTACATGACTTTAACGTCATAAGTAGTTTTCCCTGAATACCTATACATGACATAACCGTCAGAAAAATACGTAGTTTTCACCAAAAACATGCATGACTTAGTCGTCATAAAAACAAATAGTTTTCGAAAACATATACATGACTTTACCGTCATAAAAAAAAGTAGTTTTCCACCGAAAACGTATACATGACTTAACCGTCATAAAAATAAGTAGTTTTCCCTGAAAACGTGTACATGACATTTTCATCATAAATAAGTAGTTTTTCCCTGAAAACATGCATATGACATTACCGTCATAATTAAGTAGTTTTACCCGAAAATATGATAAGTTTCCTTGTAAATAATTCTAAGCTCATATGATAAACAAAACAAGTATTGTTGATCCATTTGTATACTATCTAGGCTTACAAATAATATGTTCATATATGAGACCGTAATCAAACCTAACTGGTGAATGCCCCTCCCTCGCTTTACCACGAGAACGGAATTGGACAATATGCAGCCATTTGACCCTTCAGGTCCCGATTACCGCGACTAACCATGATCGGGGGTGTCACCCCCAATAGTACTATTAATAGAATCCTAGGCTAAGTCTATAGCTAATGGTTACAAAATGTTTATGTTGTTCAGGGGACTTTTAGAGCTCCCCTCATGTAAAACATAATGTTAGTGTCTTGTTTTCTTGTTATCATATAAAAATGTTTGCAATGTTTTATCAAGTGTATGAAACAAAAATGTTTCCAAATGTGTTGAGCAATAACGTAAAACATGATATGTAAGTATGTTTTTCCCCCGTAGTTTACAAAACATTAAAAAGCGAAAAGGGGGCCGTGAACTCACCCGATGAGCAAACAATGAAGCAAAGCAAAATAAGTAGCAACTAGCAAAGTCCGTGAATACATGAGCCAGCCTAACCGTGCCCTATGGTAAAATAAGGCACTTTAAGGTCTAAACAATATTTCTAATGTGTAAGTTGATTGTGTATACGATTCACCCAATTAGACTCGGCATAAATGCTACTTTATGTTTCCGACAGTTTTGACATGACGACCGTTAATGACGAGTTGTGACAATAAGATATATTTATATACACTTATATAAATAAGTTATGTATCTCAAGACGTGTCTTTACATTTACGTAGCCACATCATGGTTAAGGTTGAAAATAAATATATAGTATGGAGGGTAAAAGTTTTACATCAAAATAGCCTATAGTAATGTATTCTGGTTTTCAAGTCAACTTGTGTCGTGTATTTAGTTAATTTATCGAACTCAATAATTTATGGAATTTTTACCACACTCAAATAAGTGTATTGGCTATATAGAAATATATAGATCATAATTTATAAAGGGGTTTAAGGGTTTCAAACAAAAATCATAACACAAATAGGTTAACAGCTTCGGTTTTGTCGGATAGGTCTCAGGAATCTTGACGGTTGGGGGGTCAAAATGCTGATTTCATCATAAGAGGTCATATGGGTTTTATTACGAACACAAAATGTTAGTTTTAGGAAAAAGAATCAAATCATTTGGACTATTTTTGAGTGAGTTATGACCTATACAAGTTGTCCTTATGAATCTGTCCAAAATTTTTAGCTTTGACCCGTTTTCTTGTATCAACCTTTTAGGTTATCAAACCTCCACCAAAAATCACGAAATCACTTGGAATGGAAAGATGACTCTTTAAACTTCTTTAGACTCAAGAAAAGTCCATTTTGGTGCAGTTTTGACTAGAATACGACCCTCTAAAGTGGCTGAAAATTCTGCCAGCACGTTCTCGTTTTGAATGGTGACTTTTCTTTTGAAATAAACACTACATGGGTGAAATTATACACAAAACAACTAGTGTACTTAATAAAAATCAAGACTTAAGATATGAAAACTCACTTAGATCAAGCGAGGAGAAGGAAGAATAATAGGTTGGAGCTTGAATCTTTGCAAGAACACTTTATAACTCTTTAACTCTTGCTTGAACACTTGTTTCTTCACTAAAGAAATTTGGAATTGGGCATATGCATGTGTGTGAGTGTTTTCAGCAGTGAGAAAAGGGAAAAATAGAGTGAAGTGTTGGTCATTTTTGTGAGAAAATCTTCCTTATATAAACAAAATATCTAGAGCATAATCATTTGAATTTGACACTTGATCTTGACATGGTATGGTTTCATGATACTAAAACCACAAAATCATCCAAAGATCTAGCAAAGTGGGTGAAGTTGGTGATGGGTGATGATGAGGGTTTGGGGGTGATGATAATGATGATGATAGGTGATGGTAGTGGTTTAACGCAGTATGCTACCCGCAATTAATACTCGCTAAATACTCGGTTTAATAAATAATTTCAAGACCGTAAAAAATATAAATAAAAATGTGTTATATATATATATATACGTTCATCGTTTAGACGCGTTAAATGCGTAAAATACGTATTAAAGTTTAAAATATGCATTAACGAACCCAAATAATAACCAATTATATATTTACATATAATTACACAAAATAATGAGGTAGAATGTTTTCCTAACATTTGATATTTGTCCCCAATGTATATTTTGTATAAAATAAATATACTTATATACTTTACTTGTATAAAATTTTTTAATCACCAATGACTGTACATCGCGGGTTATAAATGTTTATTACCTAGTAATTCTTATAATTACTTAAATTTGTTATGTGTTCTTTTACTAGACTCCTGACAATACCTTGTAAAAAATAATGATCTAGGAAATATGAAATATGAACGTGCTAAAATGAATACGGATTTTGACTTGAAATACTGGGTGTCACAATGCGTTCCACGTCTGAACCAGCTAACGGTTATAGTATTCCCGGGGACTTAGTATAACAGTTCGTACTCATGCAATAATAGTGAGGCCGTGAAGACTCACCGTATCCAACGAGGTGGTGAGTGATCTTGTATGCAGTAAGTCCAACAAGTATCCAAATCATCCGTGCCCTAAATTATTTAAGACATCTTAGGTCCTATGTAGTTGTTTAAGTGTGGATTGGTCACCTGACCAATACCCTGAAGTCTCGACCCTTGCCTTGTAATAATTTACAAGGGTCCGACCCGATCGCCGTTGGTGATATAACTTGTCGTTCAAGTTGTTATATTTATTAAATCCTTTTAATAAATACTATGGTTTGATCTCGTAGTTGTTAATATCTCGTTTCCAGTTTTAAGTCATTCTTTATGATAATAAATATAATATATATATATATATATATATATATATATATATTTACTATAAATGGATTTAATCATGTCATAAAATAATAATTATATTATTTGATTATTTAAACTTATTTTTATTAGACTCAAAGATATATACATATACATGATATATACATATACATGCACGTATATATTTATTATTCCTTTTCCAAAACAATATACAACTATATAAGAAAAATGATTTATAAAATATTCGATGTATTTACGTGTCCCTTTTCCTTTTTTTAATAATAATTATACATAAACATATTATTATTACTTATATTAATATTTTTAAATGAAAGTTATATTTAAAAATAGTGATTAATAATAATCATTAAACCATGATAACACTTAGGGTTTTTATAATTTTTACACGTTGTCTCTTTCGTTAAAATCCGTCTTTTCTATATTATTTAAAAATAATAATAATAATTGGGTCTAACCGTTTTGCAAACATATCACCAACTATTTAATAATAATAGAAATAGGTCGAGTGCTCACGTAAATAGCCGAGAGAAAAAGGTGGCGTAGGTGACGCGTGACCCGGTTTCTCCGTTCTACGTCCCGTATCACCCGGTTAGTTCCAAAAATAGCCCGTATCACCTGGTTAACTCCCGAATTACCCCGTATCACCTAGTTAGCTCCCGAAATAACCCGTATCACCCGGTTAGCTCCCGAAATATCCCATATCACCCGATTAGCTCCCGAAATAACCCGTATCTCTCACGTAACCATAACCTGGTGTCCATGGGTGAGAAACGAAGACCCGTAAGAGATGGCGGAGGTCGGTTCTTGTCCCGAAAAACCCGTAAGGGTGGTGAGGAGTCTCGGGGCTGTGACGGGTGAAGGTGGCGGTGTACGACGGTGGTAGTCGGTGAAGGATTGAGGGGCTGTGGTGGTCGTGAGCTGGTGCGGGAGAGGGTGGGCTGCTGTTGTTGCTGCCGTGAACCTCCAAGGGGAGGGTGGTGGTGTGGTTTCTTTGTTGCAAGTTGTGAGGGATGAGAGGGAGAGGTTGGTGACGGTGGCTTGGTTATAACCGAGTGAAATAGAGTGGGCAAGAGGGTGTTGTGGTGGTGGTGTGCTAGTGTCGTGACCAAGAGATAAGGGAGGGGAAAGGTGGTTCACGGTGGTGGTGGTGATGGAGGGTGGTGCTCGGTGGTTGATGGTGGTGATGTTGCATGTTTGGTGTGGAGCCGAGAAAAAGCTAGGGGAAAGGAAAGGTGGTGGATTCGGTTCTTGTAACATGCGAGTTCTTGTAAAAATATATAAGTTTAGTAGTTTTTGTCAAAATGCGAGTTCGTGTAACATGTTTAGATGTAGTCTCTATAGAGATAGGTATTCTATACTATTAAAAATAAAGAGAATGTTTCGATGTATTTATTTTATTTTTCAGTTTATCACCAACGCGATTCGAGGTTTGACGTGTCTCGGAAATCCCTAATATTTCCTTTGTAGTTGTGTACGTAGTGTTTGGACTCTACTGGACCGAGTTAGACCTAATTAGTTAATATAGTCTAATATGAGAAGTCTCGTGCAATTATATTTAAATAATTACATGGTAAAATTACTAGTTGTCACATTTGAGGACTGTGCATTACAAGATGTAAACCGAGCCTTTTTCTTGTGGAACAGAATTTGAAATTGGATAAAAGGAGTGAAGAATCCAAAGTTGACGTTAATCGATATTGTCACTTGATAGGGAGATTGCTTTACTTGCAGGCCACTAGACCGGACATTGCCTATTCTGTAAATGTGTTGAGTCAATTTGTGGTTGATCCATGATAAAGCCATATGGATGTAGCACATAGAATTTTAGGATACCTAAAACACCGGGACAAGGCATTCTTTTGCCACAACAAGGCGGTTTCAATCTTACCGCCTATTATGACTCAGTCTGGCTTGGGTGCCCGTATACCAGAAGATCAAGAACAGGATATCTACTTCTTCTTGCAGGGGCGCCAGTCTCTTGGAAAATAAAGAAGCAACTTGTGGTTTCTCGTTCCCCCGCTGAAGCGGAATATCGGTCTATGGCTTCCACAGTTATGGAGATTTTATAGATGAGCTGGCTTCTAAAAGAGTTAGACGTTACCTTGATTAGACCAACTCCATTAATGCTTTCCACGAACGAACCAGACATGTGGAAATGGTCTATTACTTTGTTAAGGAAAGAGTTGAGTCTCAGGAGGTTCAATCCTTACAAATTGATACCAGACTGCAGATTGAGGACCTACTTACAAAAGGATTGGGTATACAACAACTCAAATTTTTATTTGACAAGTTGTGTACCAGAGACCTACACGTTCCAATTTGAGATGGAGTATTAAAGTTTAGAATTTATGGCCTTTATTACCTCCCAATCTTTTCACATTTCCAATCCTTTCACATTCCATGTTTTATGTTCCATATTCTTGTATTTAACCAAACATGTATGTCCCTTATTTTAAGATGAAATATACGAATCCTTTGATCATCTATTTCTAGAAAACATCATACGAACATAACATAAAATTTACATATTCTAATTTAGTTTAAACGTGATAAACCATGAACATGTTTAGCCGAGTCTCGGTCAAGCTAACATGATTACGGGTTGACCCGTTTTTTTATAAATTTACTTAAGGAGTATTGTCTATCAAAACTTAAAAGACTAGTTATATATTATGTTAAAAGTTAAAAGTTAAATAAATGTGGGCTTATGTAGTTTAAGAGCGATTGTTCTATAATCATTTGTGTTTTTAGGTATAGATTTGTAATTTTAAATCAATAATGAAAAATCCTTTTTATAATCTTAGGTTAAATGAGTCGTATTTCCCTCAACCCGTGAATATGCTTATCGTGTCCGTATTCGTGTGTGTGACGAGATTTTCGAGTTCGTGCCGGATCAAACCGCTAACTCATAAAAACAACTTGTTTAAATACCATTGTCCAGTTTTCTACCCATAAACCCTGATCGGCAGATGTACTAAGAGACACTTTTGGTCTCACAAGAGAGTGGGTTTGTCCACTCTTGTTTATCTCAATGCAACATGATGGAGCCAAAGTAAAGGACTAGTGCGTAGTGGTCCTACTATTATTGAGCTGAGTCATGGTGTTGTACGGAAAAGCTGGTGCCCACCAGACATTTGTGAAAATGCCCCAGAGAACTTATAAGTTTATCCACAACACTATTCTTAAGATATTTTCCTATTTTAACAAGCCAAATGTCCTTGCACTTAATTCAAGTTTAAACCAACCAATATCAGATTCTAATGATATTGCAATTATGCCATCGAAAAGTATAGTAAACAAGATGAATTAGGCATATGAACGGGATGGGTTAAGTTAACATTTATTTATTCATTTACTAGTTTAGAACCCCGTGTGGGGTGAAAAATATCAATATATAAAATTCTTAAATCTTTATGTATATATTTACAGCTGTAAAAATGTATTACATATACTAAGGATAGAAAACAAAATTTAAAATATGTAAAAATTAATATATAATTGGGTTTTGAAAAAACGTTAATTATTATTTAATGTAATTTGACTTTCATTTAAATAAAAGTTACATAATTAGATTTCAAATTTTCTTATAATAAGAGATAATTTAAAATAAATGTGTTATATTAGTATAATTAGTATTTTTAAAAAAATGTAATTATTATTAAAAAATAGAGGTGTATTTAATAAGAGAGAGAGGCGGGAAAAAAATGATGAGAATGAATATGAAGGCGACACGTGGCCTGGAAAAACCTTTATTTATTATATAGTATAGTAATTGGATGAGGACTCTTCCAACAAAAAATTCGGTGGATGGCACTTCCAGCTAATCAAATGCTGATATGTGAACACTCTAACTTGCTTACATAAATAGTGTTTTGTAACTCCGTATGTTGCTATAGACAAATTTAGTTTCTTCGTCTATATATATTTGCTCTCTAATCACCTCTACTACATTTTTTTTGCTTGTTTTCATTTTCAACTTTAAAAATAATGTTAACATTGTAATTTGACGGGTCGTTGAATATATTACTTTTAATTCTTTTAGACGTACTACACATTTACTTGTAGATATTACCTATTATATTTAATAACACATGCGGTTTTGTGAGTTATATCTCCTCGCCACGCTTACAACCTCTCGTCCTTCTCTTTCACGTCTGTTATCCATGGCCCCAAAAGCCACCGATTGCAGATGCCCTTGTAAATTGACACAATAAAATCACTAGGATGATGGTGTGGTAACTTCTTTCTTTTCATACATCAGGCTACTTGCAATGGAAAACCTCGAAACTAGTATTATAAATCATTAAATGAAGAAATTATGACCAAAGAATACTTATGATGGTTACTTGTTCATTTTTAAGATCTATTATGCTAATGGCTTCTAAGCAACACTCGATAGTTCTAGCGATAACGGATTGGTAATTCTCGTCGACCATTTACATTGTAAGAAGTTTAAGGTTAAAGATATGATAAATCAAGAATGACAAAGGTTATAACGGAAACCCAAAAATGTATTGTTATCTTAATGAAACTTTCGGTGATAAATGATATTTGTAGGTAAATGTGTAACATGTCTTTCAAAGAACCGAAAAGAACATTGTTTACAAACTCTCATTTTCCATCACTATTAATTGACATGTTAAGAACAAGTAAAAAAAATTTAGAACAAGACTATTAGAGAGCAAAAATATGCAGAAGAAGAAAGAAATTATATTTGTTTATAGCAACACATGGATTTACGAACACTAAATACAAACAATCTTCATGCTGTTCTTGTCAGGTTCGAACGAAGCAAACAGGCGATGGAGAAAAGAGACGATAAAGCTATTAGGTGTGATTTGAATCTTTTATTTTAGTTTGATATTTGAATCTTTTATTAGGTGTGATTTCTTTTCCTAAATAAATTTTTTTTGAAAGGCGAACATTGAATGTTGTGACGTCGCACCCCCGTCACATGGGAGAGCCTCGTCCAACTCCGGCCAATATGTTGTCTTAACCGGGCCCACTTGGCGTCAGAGTTGGAGAGCTTTCAAGGAAAAACCCCACCCAATACGGACCCTTCCGGGCTTGAGGGAGAGCCGATCCTCGAACCCTGGACCGGGGTGGGTAAAACCCTGGTGCATCAGCCTAAGAGCTAGGCCTCATTTGCGATACCGCGAAAATTAATGGTGGTGGCAGGGATCGAACCTGGGTCTCTTAGGATTCCGGGCCTTACCTCAACCACTACACCACAACCTCTTTGGCTTTTCCTAATTAAGGGGGTGTTTGGGATTACTTATTTACTCTACTTATTAACTTATTAACTTATATAAGTTAATAAGGTGTTTGGGAAAGCTACTTATTTAGCCTACTTATACCATTTTTCAAGAAGTAAGTCCATCCTTACTTATTACTTATAACTTATTAACTTATAGCATAAGTCAATAAGTAGTTTTCAAAGAAAATCCCAAAGTTTTTGAGAAGTTACAAATTGTGACTTATAACTTATGACTTATTACCTTTTTGAATAAGTCATAAGGAGTTTCAAATAAGTAAATCCCAAACACAGCCTAAATAGTTGCTCTCATTTATAAGTTGAGAGTTAGTATTTGGTTTTTTTCAAATTGTTTGAATTATATTTCCTATTGAAATTTCCGATCAAAGCATTCGATTTTTCTAAGCTTTTAACTCGAAGCGTTTGGTTTATTCGTGTATTCTAGATATCCATTTGATTGTGCTTCTGTCTGCATCAAGTGGTATCAGAGCTACGATTAATCAAATGGCTCGTGGAAGAGGTCGCCTTCCCTTGCATAGAAACGCCGAACGAGGCAACGCTAGGGACGCACCCGATCCACGTGAAGAGGAGATGGCACGGTTGCAAGAGAGGATCATGGAGTTGGAACTGAACCAACATCAGACGGAATAGATAGAGATGGACATGGTGGTGGATAACGAGTTGGGGACGAATGGAGAGAACCTGTTCACGGTTTTCCGTCAAAGGGATCGAGCCCCACTAATGGATCTTGGTCTTAAGGTAGAGATTCTGTATTTTGATGGCAGTGCCCAGGTGGATGACTTCATCGATTGGATCAGCACCGTTGAGCGGATCTTTGACCTCAAAGTTATCCCTGACCTTTTGAAGCTCAAACTTGTGGTTATCAAGCTGAAGAAGTTGGCTTCTCTTTGGTGGAAAAACGTCAAGAGACAACAACAACAGGAACGTAAGGAAAAGGTGGGTCATGGGCTAAGATGAAGAAATTGATCACGAAATTCCTACAGTCTAACCATCGCCAGGTAGCTTTCTTGGATTACCATCAGGCGACACAAGGTACGAGGTCAATAAAAGAATTTATTACTTCTTTTGATAGGTTGCGTGTGAGGTGTGTGGTGGATGAAGGGGGAGAATAGGTAATTGCAAGGTTTTTGGGGGCTCTCAAACCCGAAATCTCGGAAGGGTAAGGAAAAGATGGCGGGAAATAGGGCAGCGGCAGGGACACATGTTCCCCCGGTAGTAGCAGCACCCGCAGCCCCAAAGGTCCCTATATTGGTCGCTTCGTCGGTTGCTACAAGTGCAGTGGGCTTGGGCATGTGTTACAAGACTATCCTAATAAACAACTAGTGGTGCTCGTTGACGACGCTCCGCCGGTGTATGACGAGTATGATGAGTATGGGGACGAGGAAGAGTTAGCCGTAGCAGATGAAGTCGTCGGGCTTGGCCACGGTGAGGCTCTTATAATCATAAAGGACTCTCAGGACCTCAACCGTGGCCGATACCAACAACAATAATTGGTGACGTAACAACATTTTTAGGACCAAATGCACATCAAGGAGTAAGGTTTGCACCGTGATCACTGATGGGGCGGCTGTGAAAACGTCGTTTCACTTGCTATGGTTGAACGACTCTGGCTGAAATAGGAGGACCATACAGCCCCTTATCAGTTTGCTTGGTTGAGAAAGGGAAATACGATCCGGGTTGATTGAAGATGTTTGGTCAGCTTCTCTATTGGGTCTAAGTACAATGACGAGTTTGTGGTATGAAGTCGTTCCAATGGACGCCTGTCATCTTCTATTGGGACGACCATGGCAATTCGATAGGAAGGTTTTCCATGATGGGTACAAAAATACCTATCAGTTTAAGAAGGATGGGGTGAGCATTACATTGTTACAATGGGATAGTCGGGAAGAAAAGAAAGACTTGTCGGCCTTGAGCTTACAAAGGATGACACTAAGTGTATATAAAGAGATTCATACTATTACGGTTCTTATGGTGATACATTCTATCCTAGTCTTTCCTCTACATTATCTATTGGAGCTGAGTTGGGTAATTTAGGTGGATATACAGGTGGTTCTTCAAAGGGTAAGTATGAGGGAGAAGACATTGCTTTGGTGTCCTTAGCCCGGGGAGCAGTCATAACAATCAGAGCAAAGTTCCCTCATGGATCTGCAATTGGTCATTGGTATTTGGAGGAGATGTCATGAGAGATAGTGGGGGTATGATTGGATCAATCGCTAGCGGGTTTGGGCTGGTTGTGGCAGGAGTATTTCGGGCTCATTTTGGTTTTGTTGGTTTTGATAGGAAATGGGCTTGTTATTGGGTTGCATGGATTTCTGTTCTAGGGTTGTGGAAACCCACTAAGGATGTCCTAAGGATGGTGTTTCCTAGGTTGACAGGTTGTGAGCTAGAGGTAATTTGGTATGTCTTGGTGGGTCTGAAACTGTGAGCTTGTGAGTATGAGTAATCGGTGAATGTTTGGTGGATCAGTCTTGATGCATGGTAAGAGTTATAGGTCGAACCGTCACAGGTCTTTAATATTGTAAGTTTGTGTTTGAGTGTTGTTGCAGTTTTCTAGTTGATTAGGCTGCGAGGATCGGTAAATGGCTTTTGGTGACTGTGATTGTGAGCCAGGGCGTTTTGTATGAAGAAGGCTTCATAGGGGGAGAGGATGATACAGGAGCATCGTCAGGTCTTCTAAGGGGCCCCTTTTACAAGGTATGGGCCTGTGGCGGGTTGAAGTTCGTGTGTGGGTGGGTTCGTTGGTTGGGCCGACCCGAGAGTGAAGGCCACGGATTAAAGGTGGCAGATGGCAAGGAGGAGGAATAAAGAACGTTTGAAGATTTACCTTATCTTTTATTTTAGTTTGAAATTTAAATCTTTTATTTGGTGTGATTTCTTTTCTTAGTTAAAATGTTACTCTCATCTATAAGTTGAGAGCTACGGTTTGCTTTTTGTCAGATTGTTTGGACTATGTTTCGCATTGAAAATTTCTGATCAAGGTGTTCGATTTTTCGAAGCTTCGAAACGTTTGGTTTATTCATGTCATCGTGTGTTCCAGATAACCATTTGATTATGCTTTCGCATGCATCATAACTTACATGTGGACTTATAACTTATTGTAAACCATTAATACTCAATACTTTATTAACTAATTAATTAGATAAATTTCTAATGCCATTACTGTATATAAATATTATTACTATTCATGTTATAAGGATTTAAATTAATTTTTGGTTATATTTAATCAAAACGACATAGTTTTGATGAGTTTCACATCTAAGTTAGATGCTTAACACCACCATATTCACTTTCCCCATCTGAATAATATAAATAAATTGTACATTTCATATTTTTTTATAAAAAATATGCAAGTTAATTAAAAAGCGAAAAAAAAACTTACCAAGATTATGACCCACATATCTTGACAATATCGATTTCATGCTTGTACTAGGGCCGAGAAAGAAACATATTACATGGTCGGATTAAAGAGAATCATTCAATTTTGGGACAATGGGTAGTTCCATTTTATACAAAACAATTTAAACCTCCATTGTTTGTTTGTATTTACCCATTCTAAATATTTAAAAAACGGAGGACCCACACTTCAATTATTTCGTAATTATAGCTCTGATGTTACATACAAGGGTAGTGGCAGCATGTTTCGTATTAAATGCGTTACCTTTCAATTTTCAGTTATGCGATTATGCGAACAACAGGGACTTAGCATACTATTGACATAGGCTAACCATTAGTAGAAACTTAATAGAAAGGAATTATCCGATTACCAGATTTTTAACCGTATTAACCAACGACACGTTGTTCTATAAAGCAATGTTGTTTTAACTAAATGTTGTGATGATTTACAACCTATAAAACACATATATTTGGTCTATTTTGGGTACTGCTTTTAACAGAAATTACATACTCGTTCTTATATATCTAAATTACCGATTGAGATTTCAAGAGACCCATCTAAATACTTTAATTTAAAAGTGTTTACAAGATTTGAAAAGATTAAATACTTAGCAATTGTAAATATTAAAATTTATGCTATGAACTTATTTGCTTATTAAGCATATGTAATTATTAAAATATTAAGAGTAAATTACACGGATGTTCCATAAGGTTTACTCAAATTTCACCTTTCGTTCCTGGCGGGTTCCAAAAGTTACAGGTTTAGTCCAAATGTTTGGACAAACGTAATACATTTGGTCTCTAGCGTCAGTGTCTGTTAAGTTTTTCTGTTAAATAGTTTTAAAAGACCATATTATACCCGTGTACCGTTGCTTAATATGGTTTGTATTTTTCAAGTTTTCCATTAAACCATACACGTTTAGATGTGATGATGATTAGTTATTTTTTTGGATATATTATGCACATTATGTTGAATTATTTGTGTGTGATTTATCTATTAATGATTATTTAAGTATGTGAATGTTCATGGTTAGAAATTTTTTGTTGATCTTTAATGATAAGAGTCTCGGACTAGTGAAACACTGTAACATCTCGTATTTCGAAAGCAGGAGATCGGGCACGGGATTTACATTTAACCGTGGAAGGGGAATGAAGTAGGCCACGTGCCTTGGGCTTGGAGAGCATGGGCTGAGAAGAGGGGATTTGGGCTCCTTAAAAACCCTTAAATCAACCCTTCACCCCTCATTTGCAACATTTTCATACAATTTTAGAGAGAGAATGAGGGAGAGAACCTAGAGAGAGAAAGTCTCGATTTTCATTCTCGAGCCTCAAAGATCGTTGGTGTGAGTCTCCAGAATGCTAGCAGCTTAGAGGAAGCGTTTTCAGGTAATAGTTTCCCCTAGATCTGGGTTTTATATTCGAATGGGTTTTTAGGGTTTCATGGAGTTTTTAACTTGAAGGTCAGATTTTTACGTGTAAAAAAAGGTTTTAAACTTGGATCTAGCTTCATGGTTAAGATTAGAACGTTTTGGAACGTAAAAGTTTTGATTTTGGACTGAAAACGGATCTGAATAGTTATGGTGTTCTTGAGCCGACACTGGAGTGTCAGCAAAGAAGATGAAGTGACAATCGACAAAGAGAATCGGCCCATATAACTTGACTCAAGTCCTGAACGCAAGTTCAGGCGACTCTCTAGAGTATCAGCCGACTCTGTCAGCCGACTCTCCAGAGTATCGGCCGACTCTGTCAGCCGACTCTCTAGTGTCTCAGCCGACACTAGCAAGTTTAACCGATTTCATGTATGTATTCATACAGATCAAGTAGCACTCGTGTGGGCCGAGCTTTTAGTTTCAATAGACAGTGTATCAGGTGAGTTCTAACCCCTTTTTTGCATGCTTTAGGGGTGGTGTGCATACTTAGGTAAAGTGTTTATTACATATTTTATATCAATAAACAAAGCGAAAAGCTATGTTCTAGTGTAAAGTTTAAAAGAGGCAAATGTACGTTTTGGGCAAAGTATACAGGTATTTATGGCAAGCGTTTACTATATTTTTATATACATAAACAAATGCATGATATATGTGTTACGCTATATTTCAGTAAAAACAAAGGTATTTATGGCAAACGTTTACTATATTTTCATATACATAAATAAAGGCATAATATACGTATTAGTATTTTAAAATAAAGCAAGATATTCATGGCAAATGTTTACCATATTTTTATATACATAAACAAAGGCATAATCTATACTATATAATAAATAAAGGTTTTTCAGCCACGTGTCGTCTCCATATTCATTCTCATCATTTTTTTCCCACCTCTCTCTCTTATTAAATGCACATCTATCTTTTAATAGTAATATATTTAAAAAAATACTAATTATACGAATAAAACACATTTATTTTAAATTATCACTTATTATAAGAAACTATGAAATCTAATTATGTAAATTTTATTTTCAATCAAATAGTAAATGAAAGTTAAATTACATTAAACAGTAATTAACGTATTTTCGAAACTCAATAATATATTAATTTTTACATATTTTAAATTTTGTTTTCTATCCTTAGTATATGTAATACATTTTTACACATGTAAAATATATACATAAAAATTTAACAATTTTATGTATTGATATTCAACCCGTGTGTAGTACACGGGTTCTAAACTAGTAGATGTTAAAGTTATGATAAATTTAAAGAAAGTTGTATGAACTGTAAGTGAATAGTTTTCCTACGGGAAAGTGTACCAGCTTGTTAAGGTCCTTGGGACATATGTTACTTGTACAAGATGTCAGATATGGGTTAAGCCCATTAGTAAGAACCTTGGGTTCATTAACGGTTATACAACTGGGATGGGTGACAGCGGTTGCTCGGGAGGTCCACGCAACCTCCCCTTAGCGTAAAGCGGTATTGTCGGTTTATGGTCGTTGATCATGACCAGGTAATCGTCGGTTCATGGTCTTTGATCATGACTAGGTAATCGTCGGTTCATGTACGTGAGCCATGAGGGAAGTACAGTGTAAAGGAATTGTTGATTATCACATGAATGTTTTAAATTGTTTTTGAAAAAAATGCAAAGTGTTGTCTTGTTGGCAGTATATATGTATTAGTAAATCTTTTGTATAATTGATATAAAATAAACGTTAGAACACACTCAGCGTTGCTGATTTTTAGTATGCACATCAGTTGAGTGTAGGTGGCTGTAGATGGATGGGGATGCTTGGCTTGACGAGAAGAGTTACCCAAAGATCAGCATCTGGCATCCCGTCTATGTTTATGTTTCAAGTTCATGTTGTTTAAGACAAGTTTCAGTTTGTATTTGACAAGTTATGATAAACATATTATGCTTTCACTGTTATGTTAAAGTTTTAATCGTTTCCGTTGTGATGCGTTGAATGTTTGATGTTTAAGTGATATGTGTTGATGAGTAAATCCAATACGTGATGCCTCCCGGGTTTAGTGCCTTACAAATACATAGGTTAAATAACATAATATTATAATTAGTCTTATTGCATGACGGCCATGACCTATGGTGACTTACCATAAAAAAACTTCATATGTTAGCTTTCTAACAAGTAAAGTTGTAATTTCAGATAACGTGATAAAGATATTATTATACATTAGACAAGCAAAGGAGCCAGAGAATAACATTAAATAGATCAAGATATTATGTACTTCATTTCATAAGATCATTTTAGTTTGCATAATTTATTTTGTGTTGTTCATAATTTGTGTATTTTGGCAAATTAAAAATAAATAACTCATTCTGAATGTGTTCCGTGACCTTTTATTATCATTGGAACCATAATAAGGTTATGGCTATTGTGAAATGATTGGTAGATATTCATAAAATGAATATTCAAGTGTTTGTGACCAAATTCCACAAATATTTGATGCAAATAAACATTGGAGACCTACTATGTGTAACTTTATTGATTCTAGTCATAAGTATTTCAATAAGGATGTCTTCATTACTTTTGAGATGATTGTGTAACTTTATTGATTCTAGTCATGAGTATCTCAATAAGTATGTCTTCAATACTTGGGATGCTTGTATCTCAACAAGGGATGCTTGTTCTTCGTATAGTTAAGCGTTATAATTGGGTGATCAAAAGACTCAGGATGAGATTCACACCTCTTTTAAAGAAGAGAGATTCTAGCCCCTTAACGATTGAGAATGATGAATTGTGTGTGCCTTCGCTAAGATGAATTGATTTGTTTAGTTGCATCTGTTTTTCTATTAAGTTAAGATTGTATGTGAATTTGAGTATAAGAAGGTTGTCATAATCCATGTCTTGTACTCAACATGATATTGATATTCTTATAACCTCATTAGCCTAAGTGTTCCACAATCCACATTATGCAACAATGTGACATCAATACCAATGTCATAAGACACTAAAGGGTACGAATGACCACTAATGATATACATAATAATCATACTTTGATGTTTTCGTCTAATGATTTTAATAAATTAATATCCGCGCTTTTTCATTGATAAATATTGATTAATAATATCAGATATTATTATGATAATGAATTAATGGACATTTGTTTATTGAATAAATAAGAAAGATATATTTATTTGTTTATTGTAAATAAATAACTATACCTGTATGTAAATAAATAACTATACCTGTAATTATTCTTTGTTAAATTGATTTTAGAAACTAATTTAATTAAATAAGTAAAATTTAACTTATATGACATTAAATAATTAAATTTGTTTAAATAAATCAAGACAATTGATTAAGTGTTGATTAAAAACTGTTATAATGTATGTTTAAATTAGAGATAAAGATTAGAAGTTAGTTTACTTGTTTGACAAGGATTCATCATAAGACAAGGAATCTCGGTGTATTCAAGAATGAATTTCCATCTAATTTGCATATAAGATTGTAAACTCATCTAAATCCTAATGTATCTTTTCTTTTTCCTTAGCCAAAAATCAAAACTCTCTACCATCTTCTTAAATCGAATTCAACTTTCAAGTTTCCAAGTGAAACATAAAATTTGCTACCTAGGGTTTTAAGCAACCCTAAGTTCTCTTATCTAGAGTTAGGTCAACAAGATGAATTCTAGCCAAAGCGTTTCAAAATGTTTGAAACACGTGCCAAATTAGTTGACACGAGCTAAAGATGCTTTACTCATAAGATCAAACCTTGAAATAAACAAACTCAAAGTTTCAAACATAATTTTTGTAGGGAGATTCTAATGGGACACGAAATATTGCTAATTGGACACGACGTCGCCCTATACGCCCTCGTATAGGCCAATACGAGCCGTATATGGTTCAGCCTCTGACAACATAATGTCACGTGTCATTCCCTGTCTGACGGCTGGGTCCAATACGTGGCGTATAGGGCTATACGCAGCGTATTGGTCACGAGTTATATTTTTGCTTCAAAAGTTGGCAGATTTGAGATTTAAGAATCCTATATGTGACGTATTGCCCTATACGCCACGTATATGTTTTTTTATTTAATTATCTTTTAATTTAATTTATATAACTTTGTTACTATAAGTTTGTTATATTTTTTAATTTAATTTATACAACTTTGTTAATATAAGTTTGTTATCTATTTTTTTTAAACATTTATTATATTTTTACATTTATAATTTATCATTATAACCAAACAAAATATTAAACATTACAACCAAACAAATAACCAAAACATTATATACATGACATCAAAAAATTAAATATATACATCAAAATGTTTTTACATACATACATAACAGAAGAAACAAACTGAATACAAATAAAAACAACTAATCCTAACCCTGATCCTGACCCGCCCCGCCCTCATCCTAAACGGGGTCGCTCGGATAATGATGTGACGGTGGTAGTGGTGGTGGCGCCGGCGGCTCGTGACAGATCCACGAGGCGACCAATCGCCCACATCATCAGGTCCTCCATGTGGTCGCTATGACGAGCCTGTCAATGTGAGTCGGGCAACAAGTCCATCAAGCAATGCCTGGGTCGCCCTGTCCAGCCTAACAGACCGACGTGCGTGTCGGGGATGCTGTGGTGGCTGGTCGTGGATGTGCTCGACGTGCGGCTGCGACAACGGCACACCATGTAGCGGATCAGGCATAGGCGGGTCCCCCTGTCCCGGTATCGGCGGCAATGGCACCGGGACCCAAACCTGGTCCTAGACGGCCCTTACGAACCGAAGGCCGAGCCCCGGGAATCGGTGCGTGATGCGCATGCCGCTAGCCGTGCGGCGGTCTAATCGAACAGGGGGAATGGGCGGTAACAACTCATGCTCATGCGCATGCCATGGTGTAAGAGTGCGCATGATCTGAGTGATGAAAGCGCCGCCATACAAAATCCCGCGCTTCTGCCACATATAGGTAGACGCAAAATAAATCGTGAGGCATGTGGATAGGGCACACCACGTGCCTGTAAGCAGGCAGTAGAGAAAAAAATAGGTCTCTATCGGTGTACCACTCATGGCTTTTCAGACGCGGTGCGATCGACGTTGAGATAAGCCGGTGCAAATATCTATAGAGGGGTCTCTAATCCTCGAAACCCTCGCCTTGTTACCTAACCAAGGGCTATCCGAAATCAAACCCTAAAAAACAACGGTACGCTAAAAGTTAATAAACAACAAACTAAATGTATGTATATATATATATAGGATTGTTATACCTGGTCAGTTTTATACGACACGGTTGGATGGGTTTGTTCCTCGTATTCGGAGTCGTTAGCCGACTTGTTCTCCGCGTATACGAAGTTGTCGGTTTGTTGTGTCAGGTACGAGACTTCACCGTACAAGAAGTCGTCCGTGGGTTGTGTAAGGTAAGAGGGTTCACCATATACGAACTCGGGATTGCTTAGTGGCTCGTTCAAATCTGGAAGTCTTACCCGTTGATTAGAATAAACGTCGGACGAGACCTCCTCCCGGTTCACATCTTGAAATCCAGAACTTTGTGGGTTGTTTTCCAGCGAATCGTTAGAATATACCTGAAAACCGTAGTTACCATCCCACCACCAAGGCATGGCTATATCTTTTTGAGGGAAATTATTTGAAAAAATTTTGAACGATACATTCAAATGAGAACTTTGCATGGTTAAATACACAAAATTTGGCCCATATACGATGCACATAGCATCCTGGTCAACCCGACAACATCGTACACTTTGTCATTCCAACCCCTATACGTATTGTATAGGTCAATACGATGCGGTTTAGGGTACGAGGTACCTACTGCAACTAGTCATCCATCACATCTCTATACGCCACGTATAGTCCTATACGCGGCGTATAGCGATGTGATTGATGATTAGTTGCAGAAGGTACCTCGTACCCTTACCCCATCGTATTGACCTATACGATGCGTATAGGGGTTGGAATGACCAGGTGTACGATGTTGTCGGGTTTAGGAAATTGTGAAGGCTATACGCATCGTATTGCCCTATACGATGCGTATAGAGCCCGATCCAGATAGCAATCTCTATGTCCCATTAGTAGTCTCCTTTTTTTATCAACCAAACTATACCATGATTTTAAATTAAACCAAAACCCTCTTTTTAGTATTAAGAAACCCTAAGCGTTTCTATTATGTAAGAACCTATAACTATACTTTCACAAATGATCTTCAAGCCACTTTTCACTTGTTATATATAACAAAAATATGCAATTTATATAACCAGGATGGTCTTAGCTTTATTGAACTATTTAAATTTAAAATGATAATTTTTTTAGTAATGATTACAATATTCTGCCTATTTTGCTTTTTTAAAAGGTGATTCTTAATTTACATGAGGTTAGCATTTTTCCAACCCAAAAATATATCAAAGTGAAGGACCTTCATGTCTCATGATAATCCAAAAAGCCTTTTGAGATAGGAGTATTAATTAAGAATTAATTACACAGATGGCCCCTGTGGTTTGGTCAAATTATGGTTTTGGCCCTTGAGAATGGGAAACTACAACTTTGGCCCAATAGTTTGCACGATTGTAACACATTTGGCCCCTGAAGTGGATGCCAGTTAAGTTTTTCAGTTAAGTGTATGTGAAATGACTAAAATACCCTTACATAATAAAATAATAAAAACAAAAATATATATATACACACATATACACATATATACTTATAATCTTGAGAGGAAGTCCAGAGGTTTGCAAGTCGTCCAGCACCGCCGCCGACCACTGCCGCCGCCGCCGTCCACCACCGCCGCCGCCGTCCACAACCAGCACCACCACCACCATCATTGCCTCCGTCCACCACCGCTGCCGCCGTTCACAACCAGCACCACCACCACCATCACCATCGTTCGTCTCCACCATCAGCCACCACCATCATTCGTCTCCACCATCAGCCACCCTCTGCGACTTGCGGTTTGCTACTGGACCATTAAACAACGGTCATTTTTGTCCTCCCTCCACCTCTCCCCACCGTCCTTCGCTTCCACCCTGGTTGGTCCGTGTTTCAGATTTGGGTGGTCCCTGTTTCAGATTTGGGTGGTGTTTGCACGAATCTGATTTTGATTTAGGGTTTGGAGGAGAAAGCGGGTAAACGAATATGTTGAATCTGATTTTGATTTTGGGTGGTTTTCAATGTTTGGATGTTAAAATCAAAGATGGTCCCTGTTTTGGTTTGAGGACGGTGGTGGGGGTGGTTAGAGGAGTACGGTGGAGGGGGTGGTTAGAAAAGGTGGTGGGTGGGTTCAGGTGGTGGCCGGCGGAGGTGGTGGGTGGGTTCAGGTGGTGGCCGGCGGAGGTGGTGGCAGGCGATGGTGGTGCTTGGCCGTGGTGGTGGTGGACGGTTATATGTGTGTGTATATATTTTATTATGTAAGGGTATTTTAGTCATTTCACATACACTTAACTGAAAAACTTAACTGACATCCACTTCAGGGGCCAAATGTGTTACAATCGTGTAAATTATTGGGCCAAAGTTGTAGTTTTCCATTCCCAGGGGTCAAAACCATAATTTGACCAAACCACAGGGGCATCTGTGTAATTAATTCATTAATTAATCAAGGTTTAGTATAATTAATTGTTGATAATATTTAATCAATATTTTGATTGGTCATTTGAGACACTTTAAGGATTAGGAGCTACCTGCTAGGTGGATGTCACCTACAGAGATTTGTGGGTTCCACATATCAAAGTTTTCTTCTCAAAAAGAGAACATTTTTTAATAATTATATAAACATTATGTTATGTTTATGACATGAGTAATAATCTATGAGGTAATATTAAATAAAAAGAAAATTGGAAAAGGTACCACCAACACATATTCATAATTGTCATCTCATGGTTCGGCCCCACCCTCGTCAATTTGCTATATGAGTATTAGTGAATGAATCATTGTGGGTGGTAGACATGGGATTCTCCTTTTCTTTTTTCTATTTATTTTTAACTTATAAATAAAATTACTATGAGACTTTATAGATTTGGAAAAAAAAAATGGCCCGGAGACGGTTGATTACACATCAAAATGAATCTAAACGCTCATTGAAAGAAAATAGGGTTTTCTGTGATGCACACGCGAAGCGTATTCAAATGGCTTCGAAAACAATCAAAGTTAATTAAAAGATTCTAACCGAAAATTCAATGATGAAGCTAAAAGCATTTGATTTCTTTAATAATCAACAAAACACGTAATTACAATTATTCATAACATCCTATTTTATAATACAACTTCTAGATAGACTATGGAGACAAAATCTATATAATTTTAAAACTCAAATACAAAATTAAACAGTTAAATACAAAATCCAACTCCTCGGATCCGCCACGAAACCGTCCGCTCACTTTTCCTTTGCGAGGCCAAACAACTAGTTGACCCTATACCCGGATCAAAAGGCCCACACTAAGAAAACGTTCTTGCTAAGTCTCGTCAACGACTTACATATTAGAAATGCTAAAAAAAGTTTAAAACAAAAATTAAGGTAACAATGTACTATGATTTAATGCTTTCAAATGAGCTTTATAGTGTAATTAAAGGACGAAAACGATAAACCCTAATCATGGCTAAATCTCTGCCATTAGTTATTTAAGATACCAAAAAATGAAAAAGGTTTCTGATACTATTAAATAAATACCCCTGATAATTATACATTACACATTAAACTGTCGTTGATTATTTAATTGACTTACTAACCTCACTTGCTTTTGGAATCGACACGCTTTTAGAAATCATAATTTGAGATTTAGTTGTATATTATAACAACTTGAGCAATTGCGTGGTGATGACGATGCCAATCAAATGACCTAACTAATGATCATTATAAATTGGTCATCAATAACATCATCATCTAAGTTTTCAAACTAATTTTAAGATTTCCTTTGCATCAGTTAAAAACAATTTTTAGTCATTCCTCAAATATTTGAATAACTTAAAACCCTTGTTAATGGATAAAGTTAGCAACATCAAGGACGGTACGGTTGATCTCGAAGGGGCGGTTTTTTTAGGAGATCATAAAGTTGAAAGGCTAGAATAATAACTTAGTCATTAAGTTTGTTTATTTTTGGTAATTGAATTATTTATGTTAGTATTCTAGGAGTCCATAACTTGCATGCCAAGTGTAGAATAGTTATAGATAAGGGTTTAGTTGTTTTATTTTATTCTTTCACCAATTTACTTGTAATGTTTTTCAAGTTCTAAACTATTAAAGCTACTCATTAGTCTCATTTATTTATTACCTCTTGTATACTCATGTAGTTACTTTTGTATTTACTTTCTCATTCATTGCTTGTAAATGCTTTATCTCTCTCTCTCTCTCTCTCTATATATATATATATATATATATATATATATATATATATATATATATTTGCCTTCTCGTTGTGGAAGGCATCAAGGTTCTCAACCTAACATGGTATCAGCCACACTTGGTTGATCTTCTCCCTCCCATCCCCTTCTTTTTTCCTGTCTCGTCTCCTCCTAATTTCCTTTAGCCATAGCCACTTCATCCTCTACCGATATCTCTTTGTCTCTTAACTCCATCCTCCATATGCTCATATTCAAACTTTCTCCATCCAACTATCTATTATGGAAAAACCAGATGGTCCCCATCCTATCTTACCAAAACCTTTTACACCATGTTGACGGGTCCTCTACAGCCCCTGCTGCCACTCTTGTTCAGGGTGACAAATTTGTTGAAAACTCGGCTCTTGCCCCGTGGCTAGCAACTGACCAACGAACAGTCATCATTCTTCATGCCTCCTTGTCTGAAGAGGCTGTTTCTGTTATAGTTGGCTTAACCACCGCTCATCAAATTTGGACTTCGCTGGAGTCTGCGTATTGCAACTCTTCTGTTGAATGCATCCAAAACCCGTGTGATCAGTTACGGCTGCTATCTAAAGGAAACCAGACTGTCGCCGAGTACGGACGCCAATTCAAGCTTATTTGTGACCAGTTAGCCGCCATCGGCCAACCTGTTGCCGACACCGATCAACTTCATTAGTTCATCTGTGGACTTGGCCCATCCTTTGAAAGCTTCTCTACATCCATCAGATCGGCTCGTCCGGCGCCTTCGTTCTCTGATCTGCTGCACCTGGCGGAAGGTCATGAACTATTTATTAAAACCCTCCATGGTTCGTCCACACCGCCTGTTGCCTTTTCAGCCCAGTCCTCTCGTCCTTCGTTCAAATCTCGTGGACGTGGAGGTCGCTTCATCTGTGGAACCCGTGGTAACAGCGGTAGGACTCGTTGTCAAAGGCAGCCACATTGCCAACTATGCCGAACTAACGGTCACTATGCTATCTCCTACCCCAACTTGCACTCGTATGCTTCCCATGCACATGCAACTGATGATACCCTTGCATAAGCCTTCCTTACTCAGTGTCATGTCTCCTCTACCGGTCCCGACTGGTACGTTGATTCGGGTGCCACCTCACATGACGGCCTCTACCCAAACCATCTCCAATCCCTCCCCTACTGCAGGTAATCAATCTGTGTTTTTTGGTGATGGTAAGTCCCACCCCGTCTCCCACACAGGTCATGCCCTTCTTCATGACTGAATTCGGCTAAGTAACGTCCTTGTGGTTCCTAACCTAACTAAAAACTTATTATCAGTTAGCCAACTAACCAAGGACAATGGTGTGGATGTTCTCTTTTCTTACCTTTTTTTTGTATTCAGGACCGACACACAAGCCAGGTCCTTGCTCAGGGAAGGCATGAAAATGGCCTATACGTCCTACAAACGGGTCACCAAGCTTTTGTTGCCGCCACCTCCTGCCCAAAGGCCTCCTATGAAATTTGGCACACTCGTCTTGGTCAAGCTCCCTTTGACATTATTACTGCTTTAAAAAAACTTGGACTATTATCTGTCACTTCTATTTTGCCCAAACCGGGCACTTGCTTATCTTGTCATAAGGCCAAGAGCCAACGTTTACCCTTTAATCTTAATACAAAACAGGCATTATATCCTCTTGACATGATCCATCGTGACTTATGGGGTCCGTTACCGGTATCTTCCATTGACAACTACCGTTATTATGTTGTTTTCATTGATGACTATTCTCGTTTCTGTTGGCTATACCCACTAAAAACCAAATTTGAATTCTATAATGCTTTAACTATTTTCATCAAGTTTGTCCAAACTCAATTTACTCGAAAAATAAAAGTATTCCAAAGTGATGGAGGAACCGAATTTATAAATCATAAAGTTCGTACGTTACTAGAAGAAAATGGCACTTTTCATCGTTTATCGTGCCCATATACGCCATAACAAAACGGTCGGGCGGAACAAAAGCATCGACATATTGTCATAAGCGGTTTGGCAATGCTTTTCAATGCTAGTCTACCCTCGTCATATTGAGTTTGAGGCTTTCTCATCCGCCGTTTATATTATAAATCGGTTACCCATGCATATGTTACATAACAAATCTCCCTTTGAACTGTTATATTCCCACCCACCTGAGTATAATACATTCAAAGCATTTGGTCGCCATGTGTTTCCCCATTTACGTGATTACTCGGCACACAAGCTTGCATCGAGAAGCTTACCATGTATTTTCATTGGGTATAGTCCCAAGTACAAAGGGTACCGTTGCCTTAACCGGGTCACATCTCGGGTCAATATTTCTCGGCACGCTAGATTTGATGAAGACACTTTCCCTTTTACTAGCTCTACTACTAATGAAGCCCTATATCATCCCTCCAACTTTCCACCTTCTTGGACACCAACCGACCGACTGGGCACGTTGTCTTGAAACTCGTCGCTCAACATATGGCTACACTTTCCCCTTTGGCCGTCATCAACAGTTGGAAACTACATCAACTTGACGTGAACAATGCATTCTTACATGGATCTCTAAATGAATGTGTGTATATGGAACAGCCCCCGAGATTTCTTGACCATAAATTTCCTAATCATGTATGCAGATTAAAGAAAGCTCTCTATGGGCTCAAACAGGCACCCCGAACATGGTTTCATCGGCTCAGCTCTTTTTTAATTACAAGTGGCTTCTCATGCAGTCGAGCTGATCCGTCCCTTTTTGTATTTAAAAGAGACTCATGCATCATGTATCTACTTGTGTATGTTGATGATCTAATCTTAACAGGTAACCAAGAACATGTCCTAACTGCCTTCATTGCTCGATTAAACAAAGAATTTGCCATCAAAGACTTGGGGGAACTCAACTACTTCCTCGGACTTGAAGTAACGTACACACCTGATGGTCTCTTTTTAAATCAATCCAAATATGCTAAAGACATTCTCGAGAGGGCAGACATGTTGCATGCTAAACCAGCCCACACGCCTCTTGCGACACAACATCATTTTCCACCAATGGGAACCCTTTTCTGACATCACCCATTAACGGTCGGTTGTGGGAGCCCTCCAATGCCTGACAATTACAAGACCCGACATCTCCTATGATGTAAATCAAGTTAGCCAATTTCTACATGCTCCGACCATCACCCATTATCAAGAGGTTAAACGGATCCTGCGCTATGTCAAGGAACTCTTGCCTTTGGTCTCACTTTTTGCAAACCTAAACACACATCAATTCTTGGCTACTCTGATGCCGACTGGGCACGTTGTCTTGAAACTCGTCGCTCAACATATGGCTACTCTATTTTTTTAGGTGGTAATTTGGTCTCTTGGAGTGCTAAGAAACAACCCACCGTCTCTCGATCAAGCTGTGAATCCGAGTATAGGGCAATGGCCAACACTGCTACTGAGATCATCCGGATAACTCATCTTCTCCACGAACTTTATGCACTACCTCCTACTCGCCCCACTATCTTATGTGACAACCGTAGTGCCCTATTTTTTACACAAAATCCCATTGCCCACAAACGTGCTAAACATGTTGACTTAGACTACCACTTCATTCGTGAACTTGTCTCATCGGGGAAACTTCATACCAGATTTATACCTACTAAACTTCAAGTTGCAGATATTTTCACTAAGAGTCTTCCTCGACCTCAGTTTGAGTTCTTTCGGCACAAGCTTCGTCTCGGCCCACCACCATCTCGCTTGAGGGAGGATATTAAAGCTATTCATTAGTCTCATTTATTTATGACCTCTTGTATACTCATGTAGTTACTTTTGTATTTATTTTCTCATTCATTGCTTGTAAATGCTTTATCTATATATATATATTTGCCTCCTCATTGTGGAAGGCATCAAGGTTCTCAACCTAACATAAACCATTATATATGTTTCACTTACTATTGATCGATGTGTAACTTTATGCTAAAAACTCGATTGTAGAGAACTACAAGGGAGTCGGCTAAACCATGTTAGTCTAAGCTCAACAAGCTTTCATGTAATATCCTAAATTTAATATTACTGATAATTATGCAATTGTTACAAATTATTAATTATTTATATGAAAATATACATTAGGATGCTTAGATGTGCTTGATGTTATTTGATTATTGTTAAAAATTATTTGATTATTGTTAAAAATTAGAAACACGCTAGCTAATCCTATCAAGGTCGCACAAGCATCATCAGTTAACAATTACATGTGAACTTGTCGTTGCTTGTGGTACATTGGTGAATCAACCGGAATCAACGTGTATGATGGCTGATGTCAGCGTTTCTTCATAGTTCATACAACTTAGTCTATGTTAGTGTTTATGTAAGCATCTACCATAGTTTTATTAAAAACATTCCTTTAATAGTTTTATACAAAAACCATTTAAAAACCTTCTACCTAAAGAAAATTCAACTACATATAAAAAGATTCAATTCATTTGGTCTACTTTAAAAAAGACACCTTATTTTTTAATTGAAAATAGCTTTTCCATTCAAGTTTTATAAATATTCAGCTTTTAAAAAACATCTTTAACTTTTATATATAAAACATTCATATTATAAAAAGTAGTTCAACTTCCTATAAAAATGGAACTTTCATTTTATTAGGGTAAGAGGTATGCCCTCACGCACATCCTCGCGTGAGGGCCCTCACGGCGTGAAATGGAATAGCACACCACCCCCCTGTGGCGTGAAGGGGGCGTGAGTGTGCTGACGTGAAACCCTTCACGGGTAGAATTGCACTTTTCGACTGTTCAACGGATCTATCCCATTCAATTTTGTTACCGTTGGAAATTAAAAAAAACTTTAATTTATTTTTTTACCCTATATATAACTCATTTAAACCAAATTTTTATACACAACAATTTCTAAACAATCTTCACTCTCATATTTTTATAAAAAAAAAAAGCCATGAATCCTAATGACCCGATGTGGTGGTTTCAACAATACGCCAATCAACAAAACGCTTTCCAAATCCGTGGCCAACCGCTTCCGTTCAACCAAAACCCGTTTGGTTCAGCGGGTTATGTTCCACAACCACAAGGCCAATCGATAAACTTGTCTGATCCGGACGTTGTTCCTGAAACTCAACCCGCACCACAAGCCGACGAAGGAAACGTCGCCGAAACGCAACCCGGACCTTCCCGAAAAAGCAGAAAGAAAAAGGCCGTTAAAGAATCGACTTCTACACGAGCCACTAAAAAATGGGATACGAGGGAGGAGTTGAAGTTGGCTAAAGCTTTTGTCGACATTTCCGAGGATCCCATCATCGGTAAAATTAATACTTTTATTATTTATAAAATTAATACTTTTATTATTTTTAGGGAACGCTCAAATCAAGACCGCTTTATTGGAGCGTGTTGCAGAAAAATATTCTGTCTTGATGGAAGTTGGGGCCGATTACCGCACAACCGACCAGTTGAGTTCTGAATGGACTCATATTAACAAAAAGGTCGTAATTTTCAACGGTATATACGAAGAATGTGAGCGGACCCGAAAGAGCGGGTTTAGTGATACGGACGTTTTGATGCAAGCAACGTTTTGATGCAAGCAACCGGACGTTTTCAAGACGATGTTGGAGGCACGTCTCCAATTAGAATTTGGGAACTTTTGAGGAATTCGCCGAAATGGCAAAAAATTTACCTCAAAAAGAGCAGACCCGGATCGTCAAAGAAACGATCCTCAAACGACATGACCGATAGTCCCGCCGCATCCGATGGGAGATCTATGTATGATATCAACGTAGTAGAGGAAACGGATGAGGAGGACGCAATAGTACGGCCGATCGGGAAGAAAAAAACAAAAGCCCAAGCATCGGGCTCCCGCTCCATTCCGACACACATCGAGATCAGTCAACAAATGATCGAGGAAATGCGACAATTTAACTTGACTCAAAAAGAGAGAAATGATCGGAAAAAAGAAAAAGATGAGATGGATATTCTCGCACTCGACCTTGATCGCTTTCACGGGGCCAGACGAGCCTTATTCGAGAGAAAACAAAACGCGATTAAGATAAAATATGGGATTGAAGACTAGTTTTTTTTAATTTATGTTTTTATTTTATTTTATATTTTTTTATTTTATGTTTTTTTGTTTAATGTTTTTTTATCTTATGCTTTTTTTATTTATTATTTTATAGATTTGCCACAACTTTATATTTTGACTCATAGTTTTGTTTTTTTACTCAAGTTTTTGTTTTTTTACAGATTTACTATAAAACTTCAATAGAGTAAAAGTTTTTTATAAAATTACAATAAAAGTTCGCTGAGTATTTTTTTTTTGTAATAACTTTTGTTCGTTAACTTTTTTTTAAACGGGATGCACGGGTTTGTTTTTTTGTCAGCGATCCGAGTATTTTTTTTTGTATCGTACGCTATAGCGAGTCTGTGTTTAGACGTAAGTTTTATCCCACAAATTTAATTTTTGACTTTTTTTATTTTGACACAAAAATTTTGTTTTTTTATAGATTTACCACAACTTTATATTTTGACTCAAAATTTTGTTTTTTACATATTTACCACAAAACTTCAATAGAGTAAAGGTTTATTATAAAATTGCAACAAAAGTTCGTTGGGTATTTTTTTTGTAATAATTTTCGTTCTTTAACTTTTTTTTAAACGGAATGCACGGGTTTGTTTGTTTTTTTTGTCAGCGATCCGAGTTTTTTTTTTATCTTACGCTATAGCGAGTCTGTGTTTAGACGTAAGTTTTATAACCGTCGACGAGCCGAACTGATAACTAGTGCTGCAACGCTTGTGGGAATATTACTAGTTATTTATAAATTTAGTAAAACATTATTATTGCATTTGACCATGCAACGGTTCCCTTGTTTTCTATGCTACATGCAAGTTTGTGCCAATTGGCCTAACCTTTTTTGTGCACCAGTAACACTTTAAACTATTTCGATCCGTATTCTGTTTCACCCTCATTTCATTCGAGACAAAAACATATATCATCATTCTCATGGCCCCCAATCTCCACTCAAAGAAAAGTGTCACTAACTTCAAACTCCGTCGCTAATGCTCATTACCAACGACCCATCCAATCGATAAACAATCATGATTGATTTGAATTGAAAATTGAAATGACTGTATTATTGTACCAACAACAATCTTCATGTTCAATTTTTGAACGGTGATAATGATTATGCCCTAAGTTTTCTTGTTGTATTTATTGGGTTTGTACCGATCAGAAAACATAATGTTATAGTTTGATGATGTAGTTTAATTTAGTGAAAGCTAGTATTATTTCGTGTTTACCGTCCATGCATACTTTATAAAAGTAAATGTAAAATAATATCAATAGATTAAGAACAAAAGAACGATATGGTCGGGCTTTGAATCGACTGTGCCAAGATCAGTCTCAATTGGAAAATTCAAGCAACAGAAGAACCAAAGTCGATTTGCAGTTCGACGTGGAATCGTCCGTAAAGTTCTAGATAATCAATCATCGATAAAGTCAAGTTCAAGAAAGATAAAGTATCAAGTGACAAAGGCAAGATCGATGAAAACATATATGATGAAAGTTCACGTGAGAGAATTCTATAAAGCTTAAACAAAGTTTGTAAAAAAACTTATAAAATAAAGTCTTACAATCTTAAATGACAAATTGTAAAACAAAAATGTTTACAAAAATCTATATAAAACTTTATGTATTCTTTTTAAACTTAAATGCTTACAAAATAAATTCTAAGATTTAAGTATTTTTATAAAAAAAATGTTGTTTTTATAAAATTTGCTAAATCTTTCATTCAAAGAATAAGGTTGGAAGAAATCTTTCCCAAAAGGAAGTTATTCAAATTTATAAATGAATAAAATGAATTGGTTTAAACAGATGAGGTAGTGGCAAACAATTTGAGAATAGAACAAAAGTTCATTTCTTAATTACAAGCAAAAATACCTTACATTTTGAGTTAATGTAACTATCCATTAATTTTGGTCAAATGAAATTATATAATACTGATTTTAATTTTAGGTAGTGATAAAACTAAAGGTGATCACTTACCTATATTAGTGAGATGTTCAAGAGGTGATTACTACCTAGACTAGTGTCTAGTGAGACGATTATTGGTGATCCTTTCCAACATATAACAAAAGAGAAGCATAGATAATCCCTATCTCATTAGAGAGACGATTTGCACACGGTGATATCTACCAGTTCACGGAGAAGACTAGCAAAGAAAACTCTTAACGAGAGGCTAACGAGTGGATGTAAGGTGGGTTTGTTAACACCCACCCAAACTACTATAAGTCCTTGTGATTATGTGGCCATACCTCTTTAACTCTAAACTCTTTATTTAATGTTATTTAATCTTTAGGTTTCATAAATCCTTGTGTCACAATATTTTTTCTCTGAATTTTCCTAGACTTTCCTGAAGGGGTGGGGCACTCATCTTTTTTTCCTAAACTTCTCTAGCTAGTTTTTATTTAATAACTAATAAATAATTCAATTTTTATAATTTTAACAAATAAAATACAACTTTTATTAATTAAAAAACAAAATACAATAATAATAAATGAAAAAAATATATATAAAATCATAATTTTGTAATTTAAAATATATCTACCTTTTGGCAAATTATTGTTTAAAAATATCAGAGTTCCAAACATTATAGTTAACATGAAACCAAATAATTTCTTTATTAAAATAATATACAATATAAATTATAAAAACTTAATTAGCATAATTTTGTTTTAATAATCGAGATATTAACATAACTTTTTCTTCATAACATGAAAAAAGCCTAAATAACCTTTTTATTTTAAGTTTTAATGGGCTAAAACATATTCATAAAAGCAATTGGGCCTTTCTTCTAAGTCCAGTTTTAAGCCCAATTTGGGTAGCTCACGGGAGAAATACTAGCCAAAAGAACAGCAAAGGGGAAGAATAGACTCGGTACTGACGGGCCTGCGGTGGTATTCCCGCTAGGTACTGATCGGTACTTAGCCCTTTGGGAGATACACTCCGTCCACCACCATAAGACAGTCTGATTATCAAACTCTATACGAGTATACAAACAATTTCAATAAGTTCGGTAACACTTTTCTCCTTCTATTAAAAACCTGAATTTGCTACAATCAATATTGCTAATTATTATCATGATACATCTACTAATCTACATACATTAATCGTTCCATTTTCAGTAAATATTAAGAACATTTATTTACCCGATGATTTCACAAAGTACATGGGTCATAACTCTATACTCTCATTTAGGTGATATTTAAATACCTTTTTTTAACAGCAAATTTCATTCAAAAGCAAAGACCAAGCCAGAGACTTAGCAGAGAACAACATAAACAAATATACGCAGGCCCAGTAGGGAGGCCATAACTAGAGGTGCACAAAAAAACCGGTTTGGAAATCCAAACCGGTTCGGAACCGAAACCCGAACCGCCCTAGAACCGGTTTTTGGTGAACCGGTTTCAAACCGGTAGGAACCGCCGGTTTATAACCAGTTTAAGTATTTTGCACGACAAACGGTTTACAACCGGTTTTTTGTGAACCGGTTTGGCGAACCGGTTTAACGGTAATATTTCGAAACTAGCCGTTGGAAAACAGCTATATAGCCGTTAGAACCAATTTTTGACCTTTTTTGACTCATTTTAACCCTCAAACACATTATAAATAGGTAGGGGGTGTTTTGGTTAAATCACACTTCTCAAACCCGCTCTCTACACTCTCGTTTATAAAAAAAAACGCTCAAAAAAACTCTCAAAAAAACGCTATGGCCGATTCAAGTTTTGGTGTTTCCTCTAACGAAGTTAGCGTTGTGAAAATCATACCAACAACGAGAAACCCCGCAATTTGGTCAAACTACGATCTATGTGAGATGTCTAACGGGTTGGAACGTGCTCGTTGCAAAAATTGTGGTGGTTTTTTTTAAAAAGGAATCAATTCTACTCTAAAAACTCATATGGAAAAATCTTGCCCGAGTTTGAAGAAAATTCCGGGTGAGGGTCAAGCATCTATGACAAGCGAGGGTGGAATTTGGAACTTCGATCCAAATATTGTTCGAGATAGAATGTCGAAATTAGTTATTCAAAGAGGTTTGGCGTTCAACCACTTCGACAACCCGCTCGTGACGAGGATTTTTTTTTTATGTTTTTATGTTTTGTGATTTCCGAACTCCTACAATATGAATAAACATTGAACTTTATGTTTTTATTTGTTAAATATTTATTTTTTAGGTTTTTTTTTTAATAAAACCGGTTTAAACCAGTTCACCAACCCGAACCGGTCCAGAACCGAACTGAACCGGTTCAACAGGTTCGAGATTTTATACTTAATAAACCGGTTTAACCTGAACCGGTTTAGTCAAAACCGGTTTAACGTTCGCGTTGACCAAACCGATTCGGGCCGGTTCGGTTCAAAAAACCCGGTTTGTGCACCTCTAGCCATAACAACCCAGAACTAGAAATAGAAAAAAAAATCTTACAGCCTAAAATTTAAAGGAACACCAGTCTTTCCAATCCAGCGAGCTCATCTTAGCCCTATTTTTAATCTAAAGGTAGCCAAGAATCTTGATTTCTTCAATGATTTTTGCAGCAGAAACCTGGCAGTCTTCGAATAGCCTTTTGTTTCTGGCCTTCCAAATGGCCCAAACTGATAGCAGAATAATATATTGCGCAGCCCGTTTCCTTGAATCTTTGAGTCCCCTTGTAAGTTGAGAGTTGAAAAGGTCACTTACAGAGAATACATAGATGGGGGGAGATTGCACCACGATGAAATCTTTTGCCAAACTATAGTAGCCACATAACAGGCGGTAAAGATATGGTCGACTGTCTCTTCCGCCTCGCCACATAATACACAGTCTGTTGAGTTCGTGTGGATATTCCTCCGTAGCATCGCCATTTTAGTTGGTATCCTTTCCGCCTTTTTTTCCAACCAAATATATTTACTTTTAGTGGTAGCCAATTATTCCATTCAAAGGTATGGCCCTGAGATTCCGGTCTTTGTTTAGCAAACCCGTCTAAACCCATTTGTCCGGCCTGTCACAGAACTTCAGTTGTAGCAGTGTAGTGCAGCAACAATTTAACTCCTGCAGTTCAATGGGAAGAAGAATATTTCGTTTCCAAAACCAAGTAAAAGTAAGAGTATTACCTGACATTCGACACCGGTCCCAGACTAGGCAAGCTTTGTCTGAATCGAGTTTGAATAGGGCAGGAAAAGAAACCATCAGGGGAGTCGACCCAATCCAATGATCAGACCAAAACCTAAGTGTCTTGCGATTACCCAAAATGCCCATGATCAAATGAGATAATGAAAGGTTAGCTTTTACAAGCGAGGTATTCAGATTTGCAATAGAATTCCAAACTCGTGTTTTAAATTTGTTGCTTTGAATGGTTGACCAGCTGCCCGGATTGACATGTATTGCTTTAATCACATTCCTCCAAAGTCGATTAGTCTCTACATTATATCTCCATCACCATTTGATTAGGAGACCAAAATTAAGATCCTCTAACTTCGAGGTGCACAAAACGGTTTTTTAACCCGAACCGGTTCAAAACCGAACCGAACCGTTTTGGTCAACAAAAAGTCAAAACCGGTTTGAGTTCAAACCGGACCGGTTTAAAACCGGTTTGAGATGGTCCGTTGACCGGGTTTGACCGGTTTAAAAACCGGTTTGACCGGTTTAAAAAACGGTTTGAAACCAGTTTTTAATCGGTTCGGTTCGGGTTAAACCGGTTTCAAACCGGTTTAAATGTATAGGTTTCAAACCGGCGGTTTGAAACCGGTTTGGTATAAACCGGTTCACGACCGGTTCGGTTTTCGGTTTGAAACCGGTTTGGTTTTTCAAACCGGTTTTTTTGTGCATCTCTACTCTAACTTCCCTAGACCCAGCCCCCCAACTTGTTTTGTGGCTATCACTTTATCCTAGTGAATCCAGTGAACTTTTCTCTTATCTTTTGAACCGCCCCAAAAGAATTGTCTCTAAGACATTCGATTTTTTTCACAACCAACTTTGGGGCTTTATAAATGGAGAAATAATAAACCGGTAGTGCATCAAAGACTGATTTCAAGAGAGTGACTCTACCGCCGATAGATAGAGTAGAGGCTTTCCATAGGGAAAGACGCCGCTCTATTGTTTCAATGACTGGGTCCCAGGATTTTACCAAGTTCATATTGTTACCCACTTCTATTCCGAGGTATTTGAAAGGTGTTTTGGCCTCGTTGCAGTTAATACTCCTTGCCATATTCATGACCTCCCCATCCTCAACACCCAGGCTGAATAGTGAGGTTTTTTTATGGTTCATTTTTAGACCTGACACCAAGGATATTTAAATACCTTAATAATACCAAAAAAGACATTTTGTAATTACGACTGTAAAGGAGCATGAGTATATTGACTAGTCACTTACACAATACACAAAGAAAAAGAAATGTCAGGCCTTATTAAGGTTTGTAAATTGATGTGCTTGAAATAATGATAGATATTAGGATCGTTTAATTTATGATGGAACATTATTTAGGATAGTTTATATTATGATGGATATAACATGACTATCAAGAAAATTTGTAGAAAAGATAAGAAATAAAATAAAAATAATTATAATACTAATATTCCTTAGAGTACTCTATTCCTTATAAAGAACTTAATATGAAAAGTCAACGGATTATACTAACTAATTAAGAAGGTTAGCAATATGTGTTGATTTAATTATTTAAAACAAAACGCTAAACTAAAAAGAGAATACATGTAAGGTAAAAGTTAATCGTCCATGGCCTTATGGCTTACTCTCATTTGTGATTTGATTAAACTAAAGGATAACTAGGAAACAACTAGAGAAGTCTAAGGAATTTAGATGGAGAGAATAACCATCTAGGCGTCGAATCCTCTTGACTGCAATGACAAACTAAAACGACTCTATGAAAAATAGTTGCGTGAAGTGCTAGAACAAACTAGATCCCACTAGGGCTTGTAGTCTCAAGATAGAGAAAGGCCAATGCTATAGACACACATTAACATCCTAATATCAAGAAGCAAACTCATATTCAAAGCTACTTATGACTTTGAATCTCCTCGTCACAACCGAATAGATAAGCGCCCTTAAGATTTACAATCTACTAACCAGGTGAACAAGAAGACCTAATAGACTCTTGGATTCTTTTATTCAAACCCAATCCTAAGGTAGGATACCAAATCAGCCAACTATACCTCGAAAAGTCTATTACTCGTTAGGGATTTAAGCCAAAGTTTAATAAACGTCACTAAATCAATCAAAAGATAAATAAAATCAACTAGGGAGCATAACTTCTCTCAAGATCAAAGATAATCACACAAAGGGAGGAATGTAATCAACATAAGATTGTACACAAACACATCATAAGACAATAAAAACCAAAGTTTCACTAAAAGCAAACAAATATAAGGAAAAGTCAAACCAAATCAAAATTCATCTAAACCTAAATGATTACAAAATTTTAACCAATCATAGTCAAGAACAAGACAAACTCAGTTGCAAACATCTCTGAAATCAAAAGGAAACAAGGAACAGACAACAAACCGAGTTGATTAACGCAAATAACGTTAATCGGGTGATAGATCTTCACTCATAGCTTCAAAATATCTTCTTTTAGGCTCCAAATACCCCCCAAATATGTCCATTGGATCTTCAATCGTCGCCTACAGTCGAACTCTCTAACTTTCATAATAATAATAATAGTGCAAACACTGTTTTTGTTTATGATGTCTGGATCTACCACTCTGGTTCAAGTTTACGTAGAATTAAAACAACTAATGAAAGTTGAATCACTTAAGGCTCACGCCCACCACCACCTCAGCCCCTTTGGGCATTGAACACTGCCCCAAGGGCGTGATTAGGATGAGATGGGCAAATGGGTGGAACAAACCACAAGCGTGTGGCGCTGTATCTGAACGCACGTCACTGCCAATTGGCTCAATTTGAATTAAAAAAAAAGGTTTAAATTTTTAAAATTGATTGTGGATAGTGAAACCATTATATACTCTAGTGGTAGTGGTTAGTTGTTTCACTCTTGTCTACGTGGTAGTGACGTGACATAACCTTTTTTACTTTTTAGTGAAACTATTACACATAGTCTAAAAGAGACAAAAAACTTATTTAAGTGATTTTTGTAGAACACATATGAAACTTGATTATTATTTCATGAAGTTTTTCGTAACATGCTAGGTTAGAGGTGAAAAAAAAACCGGAACCGGAACCGAACCGGTTTTTGAAAAACCGGAACTGGGTACATAGGTTCCGATTTTTCAACAAAGAACCGGACCTGGAACTGGAACCGGTTAGAACCGGAACCAGTTAGAACCGGAACCGGTTCTTGAGAATACCCGATTTGTGCACCTCTACCCTTGTGTCTTGACACTAATCCATCTATGTTTTACAGATTCGTGACGCGTATATGCTTAAAATTTTAATAGTGGTAAACTTAAATTGTTTAAAATTAAAAGTGAAAAAAAAGGTTTTATGAGTCAAATGGGTCAGACAATCTAGTTTTTTTAGTCTATGTTTTATGAGTTTATGTTTTAAACATTTATCTATTTTGTAACATTTTAAGTTTTTAATGTTAATGGACTTTTTAAGTTAGTTATTTATATGTTTAGTTAATGTATTTATAAGTTTAACTAAGTTTTTTGAATACCCGGAAATAGGTTCTTGAAATACCCGCCTTGAATTAGCGGAACCGGTTCTTGAATAACCGGAACCGGGTACATTTCCGGTTTTTCAATAAAGAACCGGACCTGGAACCGGAACTGGTAAGAACCGGAACTGCTAAGAACCGAAACCCGAAACCGGTTCTTGAGAAAAACCGATTTGTGCACCTCTATGTTAGGTTAATGTGTTTCGTGTATAGGATAGAGGTGAACAAAAAAACCGGTTTGGAATTCCTAACCGGTTTCGAACCGAAACTCGACCCGGATGCAAACCGGTTTAGTCGAAACCGGTTTCAAACTGGTTTGAACCGGCGGTTTTGAACCGGTTTAATGTTCTGTACGAGACACCGGTTTAGGACCGGTTTTTTTTTAACCGGTTTGCGGAACCGGTTTAACGGTAATATCCGAAAAATGACCGTTGGGTAACGGCTATATAGCCGTTTTTGACCGTTAAACCCTTTTTTTGACCCATTTTAACCCCCAAACACATTATAAATAGGAGACAAGATAGGGATTCGCTTGAAGACGAAATTGAAGTTGAAGAACTCATACACGAATCTGAGGTTAACCAAGGATTGGCGAGCCCACTTACAAATGAAGAACTCGCCGAAGATGATAGACTACGAGGATCCACTAGTAACTCCGAGAATGACGGCTAATATTAAACAAAAAACTCCAAAAAATAAAAATATATATATTTTTTTCTCGTATTGTAATGTTTTGTGATTTCCGAACCCCTACAATATGAATAAACGTTGAACTTTATGTTTTTCTTTTTCTCGTATTGTAATGTTTTGTAATTTTGTAATATTTTTTAATTTATTTTATAATTTAAAAAAAAAAAAACCGGTTCACCAACCCGAACCGGTCCAGAACCGAACTGAACCGGTTCAACAGGTTCGATATTTTATACTTACTAAACCGGTTTAACCCGAACCGGTTTTGATCAAAACCGATTTACTGTTCGCGTTGACCAAACCGGTTCGGGCCGGTTCGAAACCGGTTCGGTTCAAAAACCGCCTTTTGTGCACAGGACTCTAGTTTATGACAAAATATGAAGTATTGAGGCCCATAGAGGCTATCGCAAATGGGCCTAGTAGCCCAGTTTCCACATTAACAGAAAAAGGGGGAAAACACATTGACAAACCCCGATCTACACCCTAAAAGAATTCCAAGCAATCTAACAAAAGATCACACACGTTGTACCCAAAACCCAGGAACCAGTAAAAGAAAACCAACATTTTGATTTTGATTTTTTACTAAGCTTAAATATAGTAATATTTAAATACCAAAAAAATAACCAAAAACTAAAACAAAAAAAAGTCAAAATTCAACTCCTTTTTTAGTCTCTCAGATCAAAAACAATTGAAATTTGCTTGATTGACATCCATCTATCTATCTATCCATCATCATCATCCATTGTATTTACAAATCCAAGAAAAACACAACGTGTTTATGTAAATAGAATTCAATTTCTAATTTGCACAATAAAAAGAAAAAGAATCCCAAAATTTAAATCTTAAAAACAATCAATATGAAAAGATTAATCAACAGATCAGAGGGAGGATACCAACTATTCTTGTTGATCTTTCTTTGTTCCTTTGGAGATGTAATAATATCACATCATTGTATTATTATTGGTTCTATTTTCTTCTCTCTCTCAAGAATCCTCTCCCTCTCTCTCTACAATATTTGCCTTTATTATTATCTCCATCTTTTGATTTCCCAACGAAATTCGCTTGTGGGTTTCTTTGTTTTTGCGGTAGGTGTTGGAAAGTTGGAATCTTTATCATCTTGGAACCCTAGTTTTGTTTTGGGTATTTTTCGTGTGAATTTTTAGGGTTTCGTTTGAAGTTCTTGTTTCCAGCCCTTCAATGGAGACTGATGATAATAATAATGGTCAATCTGATGGATCCAAGAAACCTAAGCGCCAGATGAAGACTCCTTTCCAACTGGGAATACTTGAAAAAACCTATGCTTGTATGTCTCCAACTTTTCAATAATTTCTTGATTTTTGATTCATGTGCTATGATTTCTGTTCAATTTGTGTGTTGATATGGTTTAGATTTAGGGAATTTGGTTTTGGTGTTATCGGTTGTGTGTGATAGAGTTTATAGATGAATTTTGAAGCATTATATTGATTGATTAACTTGTGATTTTAAAGATTTGTTAGGTCATTTTGGTTTAATGTTCATGTTATGGATGATTGAATTTGTTTGCAGCGGAGATGTATCCGTCTGAGGCCACAAGAGCACAGCTGTCGGAATCCCTAGGGTTAACCGATCGGCAGTTGCAAATGTGGTTTTGTCACCGGCGGTTAAAAGATAAGAAAGAAGGAACTGTGAAAAAGCCGGCTGGGGAACATATGGAGTTAGTAAAGTCTTCTAAGCAACAATTAGTTTTGGCTGGCCGCGGTGGTGTTGGTGGGAGTGAGCATGGGTCACGGTCTAGGTCGCGTCATGAGTCGTGGTCAAGGTCTGGATCAGGGTCTGGGTCAGGTTCGGAGTCGGATTCTAGCCAGTTTAATGAGCCCTTGGCGCATAGCAGGGCGTTTGAGTTGACCCAACAGAAGATGATGGTGAGAAGAATAATCGAGTGTGTGGAGGCTCAATTGGGTGAATCATTGAGAGAAGATGGACCGGCTCTTGGAATTGAGTTTGATGAACTGCCACCAGGGGCATTTGGGACACCAATAGGTACTTCTTTCTAGTTTTACCTTTTTGTTAATAACGAGTAATGTCAATAGATGCCTTTTTGTACTTGATATCGAGCCAGTTAGCCAAAAAAATATAGATCTACAAAAGCTTAAAATCTAGCGCCAGGCAATTGAACCATTTGACCCCTTGAGAACATGGACCTATTTTTCCCATATGGGCAGACCTGCATAGAAGCCTGAGTATGTACCCCAACTTGATTTCCTTTTGTTCTGTATTCTTTTGTAAACAAAATATTAAAAAAAAACAAAAAACTGTTATTGTAGTGCATCCCCTGAACCTTTTGTTATGGTAGTACATACCCTGGTCAAAAAAACTTTTCTATGTGGGATTAAATTCATGTATGTTTAAAGGGTGATAGTCTCATGTGGCCTTCTTTCGCCCCCTAACTCTCCTCATTTTTAGCATTTTATAATTTTCTTAGTAGTTTGTACTTTTGTCGTTTGTTTCTGCGCTTGGTGACTTTTTTTTGTATTTTAGAAGTTTCAAGTAAATTTAAATGTTTTACTTAAGCGTATAAAGTTAGGAAACTAAAACCTGTTTGTAGAACTTCATAATTGAATGTATTTATGTTGGACAATTCTTTAAATGAATCATTATGTGTGTTGCTTTCAAGAACGATGACATTTATATCTCTCTTCTTATCCCATATCTCATTTGAGTTTTCAGACCTTTGGATTATTTACTTCTTCTTTTTTTAATTCTTGCTTATTAGTTATCTGTATTTCTACTAATTTTTATATTTTTTTGTTGGATGTTGCTTGTCAGCAGTGGTGAAGAAGCCTCACAATCAAACTACTAGGCGTTCTTATGATGGAAATTTATTTGAGCAACCTGATCCACGTCCGATCCAAGTTGGTCCTCTATGTTTTATAAACTTCCTTTTTTCCTATCAGTTCTTACGTATTTTCATCATTTTATTGTTAAAAGACATCAAATATTAACTTAAGTAATATTAACACGGTAAAAGTTAACTTTTTACCAATAATGACAAAAGGCGGGAAATATTTCTGACTTCTTCTCGACTGAACAATATTCTTGGCACCAGATCTTTTAATTATTTTTTTATATATTTCTAGGTTGATGTCGTTGGTCAGGAGGCTGGTGTCATAAAACATGAACCATATGATGGGGTTTCTCGGTTATATGATTCACCCGTTGGTTACTCAAGTGACCAAAGATTACTTCTTCAAAATGGTCAACTGCCACCACCTTATGCAGCCCCGGGACAGTTAAAGGGTGTTAGTTTATCTATGCATAAAGGGGAAATGGGACATTTATCTTCACCTATAAATGATGACGACTTCATTGAACCCAATGAAGAAGTTATGCAAATGTGGAGAAAACGCAAGGTATACTTTTGGATCTTTAATAATATTTTGTTTTTGGACATATGTAACCTCGTATATTAATTTGTTGTTTTTCTCCAGAGTGAAGATGTTGGAAGAGATGGTCAACCCGAAAAGAGGATGGAAAAAGAGCTTGAGAAAAAAGATTTGTTGAGGAAAAAGGTATAACAATCTTCAAATTTATTTTATATTTGGTGCTTATTATACTGTTTTATTAATTGTGCATTATCTTTTATTAGAAAGAAGAACAAACAAAAAAAGAAATGGAGAAACAAGACCGTGAGAGACGAAAGGAGGAAGAAAGAATGATGCGGGAAAGACAAAGACTAGAAGAAAGATTTCAACGTGAAGAAAAGCGTGAAATTGAACGCAGAGAAAAATTCTTGCAGAAGGAATCTTTAAAGGTAACGATTTACCATTTTACGCCCATAGTTAATGTTTGACTTTTTTAAATATATGTTTTGACTTTTGTAAAAGGCGGAGAGAAGAAGACAAAAAGAAGAGCTTCGAAGAGAAAAAGAAGCAATAAAAGTTAAAGTTGCTATTGAGAAAGCAGCAGCAAGAAAAATTGCTAAAGAATCTATGGAATTAATTGAGGATGAACGTCTAGAATTATTGGAATTAGCTGCTTCTCATAAAGGGTTGACTTCAATAGTTTCACTTGACTATGAAACTTTGCAAAATCTTGATTTTTTTCGAGGTAAATACCACCTTTATTCTTTATTAATCATTATACCATTTATTTTGTAACATGATTCATCTAATGAATTTGTCATTATCGACTAATATTGATATTAGTGATAATGTTTTGTGTAAGCTACTTATATGATTTAACAGTATTCCCAGATCTTTTATGTGTGTTCCCACCAAAATCTGTGCAAATGAGATTAAAACGTCCCTTTTCGGTTCATCCATGGATTGACTCAGAAGAGAATGTTGGAAACCTTCTCATGGTAGGTTTTTATGCATCTTTTTTGTTCCCCTTCAATATGGATTTTTTTTTAATTATAATTGTCATATTTTAAAAGAATTATCCACACAGTTTCTTGATTGATTTTAAATGACATTAACAGGTTTGGAGATTTTGTATGACATTTGCCGATATTCTCGGGCTTTGGCCTTTTACTCTTGATGAGTTTGTTCAAGCTCTTCATGATTATGTTAGTTTCACAAAAATCTTTGATTTTTTATTTCAAAATTTCAAAACTATTAATGAAACTGGTTTTTTATATTATATATTTTTTAATATATCAGGATTCAAGATTACTGGGAGAGATTCACATTGCTCTCCTGAGACTGATTGTTAAAGATATTGAAGATGTTGCAAGGACGCCCTCTGGTGGGCCTGGGACTAATCAGTACACAGTTGCTAATCCTGAAGGTGGTCATCCTCAGATTGTTGAAGGGGTAATTCCGTAATTAATATATGAAATTCTGATATATTTATTTAAAATGCCTTTAAAATTTTTGCGATATATATTGACAAAGTTTTTGTTAACTAGGCATATATGTGGGGCTTTGACATACGGAACTGGCTGAAACATCTAAATCCATTAACATGGCCTGAAATACTTCGACAATTTGCTCTATCTGCTGGTTTTGGACCTCAGTTGAAAAAAGATAAAGCCAAACATTCGAGCTTGCCTGAAAATGATGAGGTGCATATCATGTTCTTTTTTTTCTGGATCATTTGCCGTCTAAATTTATGGATGTTTCAACCCATTTACTTAAAAGTGGATCGATTGTGGTTATATTTAATGTCCAATGGGTTAAAAAGTCAGTATTGATAATCAATGTCATACTGGCTACAATATAACTCTTTATTTAAGAGTGAAAAATAAAGTTATCTATTTACTGATTACTTTAACATGATATGTGAGACTTTTATTCCTCTCTCCCCTCTCCCTTAAAAATATCTTTTATGCATTTTATTTGTTAATTTATTAAATAATCAGAAGTTGGCAAACTCTGCTAAAATCCGATTATCTTATTCTTACAACGTCCAACAACATATGCACATTCAAATGCTATTTTCCACATTCTGTTCTATTCCTCTAGTAATGTAATTATAATTATTTCATTATCACATAATCACTTCCAAAATGCAAATCCAAACGCCTGCCAAATACATCAATCATTTATGAAGGCAAAGAGTGTTAGCGGGTCAACCTGATATAGTAAAGTTAACTTGTGTAATTATCTGGTGATTGCTGGTGCAGAGTAAAGGTTGTGAGGATGCAATTACCATGCTACGGAATGGCTCAGCTGCTGCAAATGCAGCCACATTGATGCAAGAAAAAGGGGCCCACCATCAAAGGAAGTCTAGACATCGTATGACTCCCGGGACAGTCAAATTCGCTGCTTATCATGTTCTTTGTCTCGAGGGAAACAAGGGCCTAAATGTTTTAGAACTCGCTGAAAAGATTCAGGTTCTTATAAAAAGATTGCATTTATTACTTTTCTTATTTTATAACGATTAGTTTGACTTTTCCTTTGTTATAAAGATTATATTTTGACTTTTCTTTTGTTATAAAGATTATATCTCGACTTCTCTTTTGATATAACGATTGTATTTTGACTTCCTTTTTTTGTTATAAAGGTTGTATTTTGATTTTTGACTTTTCTTGGTTATAATTATTGTGTTTTGACTTCTATTTCCTTAACTTTTGAAGAAAACGGGACTTCGTGATCTTACAACGAGCAAGACACCAGATGCTTCAATCTCTGTTGCTTTATCAAGAGACCCAGTTTTATTTGAAAGAATAGCTCCTTCTACTTATTGTGTTCGGCCCGCTCATAGGAAGGACCCTGCCACTGCTGATGAAGTAATTTCATTGGCTAAAGAGAAGATACAAACTTACACAAACGGGATTTTATCTGGAGTTAATGTTGAAGACGTTGAGAAAGATGAAGATTATGAATCTGAGGTTGTCGAGGGTCAAGAAATTGATGATTTTGGTACTTCATCTACCATCAAAGCCACCAACTTTTACAATGAAGATGTTAAAACGTCCGTTTGTGAAGATGATGTCGAATTGAAAACCGGATTTGAAAATGCAGGTGAGTTTGTAAGTAGTATTCATATTCATGTGACATAGTTGTCAAAGGCGCTAGGCGCATAGGCCTCGCCTAGGGGCCTACACGCAAGGCGTAAAAAAAGCGAGGGCCTGAGAAAAAAAAACGCACTTAAAAAATAAAATAAAATATATTATGTATTGAAAAGCTATTATATAACATCTAATATCATCTAATTAGTACCAAAAGTTCTAAAATAGTCGAGATTCAAATGTAATTCCAAAACTTGAATAACAAAATGTTCAAAGTAAAGTACCAAAAGTTCAAATACCATCATCTGGATGAGCTGAACCATCGCCTAGGAATCAAAGCGCATCGCCTAGGAATCAAAGCGCATTTATTGCGCCACGCCTCAAAATTGCGCCTAGGCGCACCAGGCGCTCACTTTTGATAACTATGTCCTGTCCAAACTCCTAAAAAGGTCTTGCCTGTTTATATATAAGGACCATAAACACAGTACTGTTCAATACAACTAGCCCAAATTACAAAGTAAACTCCTTTTTTGTGATTGGTTGAAGTTTTGATCAGAGGTGGCTATTTGAATTATCTTCAACGATTCATCTGGTTATAAAAAATAGCAAGTTAAAAGGAAATGAAAACAGGTTGACGGGTCAAGGATGGCCCAAAGTGTATTTTTAATGCATAAAACCTACGAACTCATTTATTAAAAAGTTAGATTATTGTTGAGATAATAGAATATTTGTAATTGTTCTTTATGTATGGTTAAACCCCTTTATGATTTGTGATTTTAATAATTATCTTATATTTTTTTATAGGCATTGGTGCGAGTAATATTAAACAGGAAAGTACTGAAACTGACGAAAGAAAATCAGAACCGTGGGTTCATGGGCTTACAGAAGAGGAATATTCAGATCTTTGTGTTGAGGACCGTCTCAATGCTCTTGTTGCTTTAATTGGAATCGCCAATGAAGGGAACATTATTCGTGTAGTTCTTGAGGTAATTTTGAATTATACATTTTTGAAGTTCCTTTCACAATATTTTTTTTTAAACTTTACTGCAACAAGTTTTATTTCGTAAAACCCTTCTACAGGATCGGTTAGATGCTGCAACGTCTGTTAGAAAGCAAATGTGGACAGAAGCACAACTCGATAAGAAACGCTTGAAAGAAGAATGTATAACCAGATTTCAAGATTCTTCTCTCATGGAAGCCACAGAAGGTGGCCAAAGCCCATTGATTCCAATTATTGATAATAAAATCAATGACGGGCTTCTACAAACGGGTCATGATAGTTCTGTGGGCCAGACCACGGGCCAAATTCATAACAATGGGTATAATACAGCTGAAAGATCACATTTGCAGTTAAAAGCTTTCATTGGTCACAAAGCAGAAGAAATGTATGTGTACAAATCTTTGCCTTTGGGCCAAGATCGAAGGCGTAATCGATATTGGCAATTTGTAGCATCTAATTCCAGGCACGATCCAGGGTCTGAAAGGATATTTGTTGAATTACAAAATGGTTGTTGGAGGCTGATCGATTCAGAAGAGGTAAGCTTGACATTCTCTCTCTCTCTCTCTCTATATATATATATATATATATATATATGTATGTATATATATATTTATAGGGTTAGGATCATTTCAGAACTTACATTTTTTATCAGAACTGCGAGAACTCATCTGAACTTACACATATGTAGAACATTTACATATGTAAATGGTTAACTTACACATATATACAACATTTACATATATGTAAAACATTGTTACACATATGTAACTACTTAATTCATTTTTCAAATGTGTAAGTGATAATTTGTAATGGTTACACATTTTGACATAAGTGCCCTTAATTTAAATAAAATAAATAAATAAATACAAAAAAATGATTGGATGATATGACTATATGAGTTCTCGTAGCTCTAAAGGTTTTTTGAAGTTCTGCTATGATCTGGATCCTATATGTGGGTGTGTGTGTTTTATTCAGATGATAAACTACAATGCATAAAACAGTACTCTTACTGGTTCCAATATTTTGTAAACTAAAGATTACATATGTTCAAGGAGGTAGTTTTATTGAAACTTTAATCATTGTTTAAATGATGAAGTTGAACACCTTATATAACTATTATGGTTATATTAAATCTTCTTTTGGTACAACCGTAGGCATTCGATGCTCTTTTGTTGTCATTGGATACACGTGGGGCCCGGGAATCTCATTTGCACATAATGCTGCAAAAAATAGAGATGGCGTTCAAGGACAGCATCAGAAGAAATTCAAATACTATGACGTCAACGTGTGCTTCAAGTTCTGATTCATTTGAATCATCACCCTCTTTTAACATTGAGCTCGGGAGGGACGATTTGGAGAAAAGAAAAGCTATGAAACGGTATCAAGATTTAGAGAAGTGGATGTGGAAAGAATGTTTATATTCATCAAATTTGTTGGCTAAGGCACATGGTAGACAACGGTGCACCCCGCTCCAGGGAATTTGTGATTCTTGCCATGCATCTTACTGCTTGGAGAAGGCTATTTGCCCCCGATGTTATAGGTCGCTCAACACATTTGGTGACAAATTATCTTATCATGAATTAGATGTTCAGGATAATATTCATAAAGCTAGTGATCCAAATAATTGGGATATTACCCTTCCAATAAGAATCCGATTGATCAAGTCCCTATTAACGTTCTTGGAGGTAAGAATTTAATTTGATCGAATAATTTATTTTCTTGTTTGTATTTTTTAAAAATAGGGTTAATTATCAGAAAAAATACTGGTTATGATAAATGTAAAATTACTAAAACTATCCCTAAATTTAATTGATAATTATATATTATCTTATTATTAAATTCTTATACCCCCTAAATAGTGTTTTAACAGCCATTTTTTTTAAATTTGTGGTTTTATTATTGACTTTTGTTTGACTAATTGTGTGGAAACAACACAGGCTTCTGTTCCATTTGAGGCCCTGCAATCTTCTTGGACAGAAAACAATAGGGACATTTGGGGTTCAAAGTTGCAAGGTTCAATGTCATCTGCTGATCTTCTGCAGGTTAAACTCACTCAATCCCTTAGTTTTTATTTTCTTGAAATGTTGTTTTTGACCATGTGGATCAAATTTGGTTGCAGGTTCTTACATGGCTTGAGAGTGTCATAAAATGGGATCATATGTCTTTGGAGTTTGAGACCACAGAGGAACTGCTTGGGACCTCTGGCTTATCAGAACTGGTTGCATCGGGCTTTGGCTCGGGTTTGGTCCCTGTACTTCCATGGATACCTCAAACCACAGCTGCTGTGAGTCTGAGGCTTTTTGAGCTTGATAGCTCGATTTCCTACTCTCCTGAACAAAAAGCCGAGCTTAATATGGTACAAGAATCAACTGATATCGTTGATGAGGTAGTGTTTTTTTCTTTTTGAACATGCACATTTTTGAGAAGTTTTGACTATTGAGGTCAAACATGTTATAGTAAAAAAGTTAAAATATCATTGGATTCTGTTATAAAGTATAAAAGAAGTTTCCTATATGTTGTATTTGCTCTAACTTTTTAGTTTATTTTCAAATTATTGTCAGTTTTTTTTCAAAATAATTTATGTTAATTTTGAAGTTGGAGCTGTACATTTTGGCCTTGAAAGTCAAACCAACCTGGGACCGTACATTTTTAAATAATTTATGTTAATTTTTAGTCTCTTAACTTGTTTTTCCACAGAGATCTCCATTAAAGTTCACATTTTTGAAGAACATTGGGAAAACCTTAGACGCAGACAACGTCAAACCTACAAAACCGCCTCGCGGTGGTGGGCGTAGTTGTGGTGGTGGGAAGTTGCAGAAACGAACGACAGGTTCCATAACAGTCTCCAGCAGCAGACACAACTTTAGAGACAATGTTACAATGAGTCAAGTCATCAAACAACAAACACACGGAACAGGCCGAAGAACTGTAAGGAAAAGAAGAATTGAAAACGCTCCCGAGGAAGAAGAAGAAGAGCATGTTGGGAACTTCAATGATGAAGAATGGATTCATGAACCTTTTGAAAAAATTGAAACAGAAAACCCTAACTTTCATGTCGACGAAGAAGAAGAAGATCCAAGTGAATCCGGTGATGGTGATGGAAATGGAGTCGGCTTTGAAATGGTAAACGGAGAAAGTTCAGGATATGGTATTGCAAATAACGAAAGTAGATGGGGGGAAATGGAAATTAGCGACGAGGAGGGATTTGAAAATGTTGAAGAAGATGATGAGATTATGAATGATGATTATGTGAATGATGGAAGGAATTTTAAAGCTGAAGATTCAGATTCTTTTGGTTCTGGTGAATATAGTGATTGAAGCCTAAAAAAAAAGAAAAATATTATTATCAATTTTGAAGGTAGAATTATTTTTCATGGGTTTTTAGTTCTTATACCTCAGCATAACTAGTGGCTGTTTTCTTTTATGTAGGAAACCAAATAAAAGTTTTGTAAGTTTTTTTTTATGTAATCTTAAAAATTTGCAGGGTTTAAATCTTAAATTTTTGTTGGTATACTTGCCTTGTATTACCAAGTGTTTGGGCATATGGTAGTTCAGAACTTGTAATTATTACTTTATGACAGTTTCTGCACAATCCTTCGTGGTTTAACCAACTCATAAGAAGTATTTGAAGCTCATTTTTCTACCCATCATACCAACCAATATCGTTTACATAATTGTTTCGGTTGCATGAGTGACAACTTCTCATGAGGTCACTCAATGGATTATTTTCATTCAAGTACGCTTAACCATAGAGTTCTCATCTCACCTACAACCAATGGTGCCCAAAACATGTTGGTGTTATTTGAGGCGTGACATTTTTATGATCCAGTATCTCTCCAGTGAACCTGGACGGAATAAAACAATGTGGGATAGCCTAAGCTGTGACAAACACCCCCTTGGGACGCACCATCATCGTGATCCTTCTACTATTTATGCCATGCTTACAACTAACTTTGTTGACATTCATGCCTCTTGATCTGCTGCTTCCACTACATGGTTTCCATATACGGGAGCAAACAATCATGTCACACCTGATTCCACAATGTTGCACGACTTAAAGGTATATCATGGTATTGATGCACTTCATGTTGGTAATGGTAAGGGACTCCGCACTTTACAAATTTCATCACCACATAAAACTTTTTCGTTTATCAGATGTCCTTCATGTACCAGAGATCACCAAAAATCTTCTTTCCTTTCAAAATTTTTGTCTTGATAATAATGTTTTTTTTTAATTTCACTCAACATTTTTTATTGTGAAGGACGAGTCTACACGAACTACCCTGCTCAGAGGCCCTAGTGAACACGGTCTCTACTCATTTGGTCTTCCTCAACTTTAATTGGTAAATAAACCTGATTCATCTATTAATCATGCATCCTCTACCGTTTGGCATATGCGGCTCAGTCATCCACATCCTCGTCTTTTACGGCTAAGCTTTCTATTTTTTCTCTTCAAGATACACCCATATATTTACTAAATTTATGTTCTTTGTGTGAAATAGGTAAATCACAAAACTCCCCTTATGTGTCTCTAATTTCAGAAGTAATTACATTCCCGATTTGGTTTATTATGATGTTTAGGTCATCGATGCTTTATATTGTGTGTTGATCACCATTCTATACATGTGGATTTATCCCTTAGTTCAAAAATAGAAGTATACACCACTTTCAAAACTTTCGTCGCAATGGTCGAAAGACAATTCAATATCAAACTAAAAAATGTTCAAACTGATTGGGATGGTGAATCTCGTAACTTAAGTAGTTTTTTTTTCTCTTGGTATTGTTCACCGGTGGTCTTGTCCTCACACCAGTGAGCATAATGGTTTAGCGTCGCCATCGACATGTCGTAGAAACCGGTCTCACTCTCCTTTCCCAATCTATGGTTCTTCAATATTTCTTGCACTTTGCTTTCAATACAACAATCTCACTTTCCTTGCTAATCTATTGTTCACCCTCACCATCTACTCGTTCGTGCCCTCCTCATCTACGTTAGAACCCTAAACAACGGGTTCCTTTCTAACCTTCAGCTAATCACGACACTACCTATTCATTACTAACCTACGGAACTAAACCTTTTTTTACTATTGTCAACAAATCTCCGAAGTGGCGTCAAGCCGTGGACTCTCGTTCCTTGTGTCCCTAATACTAATGTTGTTGATTTGCAAGTGGGTACAGGTTAACGCAAGACAAAAACAGCATAATCACTCGTTATAAAGCTTGCTTTGTTATAAAAGGTTTTGCCAACAATCGGGGATTGATTTTCATAAGACTTTTAGCCCAGTCATCAAATCAACCACTATTCCAGTTGTTTACTCTTACGGTAACCCATAAATTGTCGCTCCAACAATTTGGATGTTCAGAATGCTTTTCTTCACGGTGATCTATAAGAAACAGTATATATAAAGCAATCTCAACCTTTTATCGACCCACAACGACCTAATCATGTTTGTCTGCTTTATAAGTCCATTTACGACCTTAAACAAGCACCATTTCAACGCCTATCAAAGGCCCTTCTTACACTTAGTTTTACGGGTTCCAAGACAGATCCTTCCCTTTTTATCCATTCATACCCTCCTATACATTTTGGTTTATGTTGACGACGTTAACACTATTCATAAGGTAGTTCATCAACTTAGGACTACCTTCATACTTAAAAACCTCAACGCTCTTAATTACTTTTTAGGTGTTGAGGTTGTTCACAGTGGCTCTAACATCATACTATATCAAAGTAAATATATTTTGGAGCTTCAACATTGAGCTGGTCTTTAGACTCCTAGCCTATGTCGTAACCTCTAGCACACTTAGAGGTGTAAACGAGCCAAGCCGGCTCGTGAGCTACTTAAAGTTGGCTCGCTAAATGCTCAAATCAAGCTGAGCTTAAATTAGCTTGAGCTCGAGCCTAAAAAGAAGTTTGTTTAATAAATGAGTCGGAGCCCGAGCTTCACTTATCGAGATCAAGCCGGCTTGCGAGCCTAAACGAGCCTGTTATTTACATAATCATTATTTAATATATATTTATATAATAATAAGTAGTATATATAAAATTATGATAAAAATATATAAATAATATATATTATGTTATATTATAATAAAATATATATAAAAATAATTATATATATAAATTAATTAATAAATAATAAACGAGCCGATCCCGATCTGAGCTAGAGCTTGAAAAGCTACTCATGGGCCGAGCTCAAGCTTTATAAATAGAGCTCGAAACGAGCCAAGCTCGAGCTCTCTGTAAGTTAAACGAGCTGAGCTCGGGCTCGGCTCGTTTACAACCCTAAGCACGCTCACGGATAGTGATGCCTTTTCTGATCCGATTAATTACAGACATGTTGGTGTCTTTCAATATGTCACTCTCACTCGGCCCGATATCACATTTGCGGTTAATAAAGTGTGTCACTATATGCATGCACCGATCGAAAATCATTGGCATGTTGTCAAATATTCTTGCGTTGCCTTTATTGCACCGTTGGCTTTGGTTTGCTTCTCAAACAAGCATCTGGATCAACACTACACGTTTTCAATGTTAGAGTAATTCACAACCTTCTACATCGTCCCTACATGCCTTCTCAGATGATGATTGGGCTGGCTGTCCAGATGATCATCTGTTCACGGGAGGATTTGCTATCTATTTGGGTTCCAACCTTATCTCATGGACTGCTCACAAACAACGCACAATCTATTATAGTGTAATTTTGAAAGGAACTCATATGTGAGTCTTGCTATTAAAAAAATTAACAATTTATATAATTTAGAAAGGAAGTCATATGTAAGTGTTGATGAATGCTACAACGTTAGAGAAAAGCTTATAGTTTGCTTAAGGTTTGAGTTCTATCCATCTATTAAAGTATGGTGTCTTATTATTATTCGATTTACTGACTCCATAACTAGTGTAATCTGAATCTTGTTTGAATTTGACTTTAACGAAAACCTTTGATTGAAAATTCCTAAACATCTTTTGATTATCTGATCCAATTGTGATGTATTTGACTTTGCATGTGTAGTTTGTAGCTGTTAATTAATGTATGTATCTTTCGTTTCATTACCATTTATGCTTGGACTTAGAACTTAGCTTTGCTATGCATGTGATAGTTATTAGTTCAATTTAACTTATCATCACATATTCCCTAAACAATTACTACTTAGATGTTAATAGGACTTAACGCACCCATACCGGGTTGTCTTTGAACTCACTATGTAATTACTTCAACTTGATACTCTACTTATGGGGACACACCATCAGGCATTTGGTGGCGTGACATTATATGTGGCGTTGTGATTAGACCACGACATCTCTCTTATTGCTATAAGAGCACTTATCCATGTAAATGTTTAGGAGGTGTATGAATTGGTGCCGAAATACAATAGGTGGATAAACGACTACTATTGCATTTCAGGTGTAGACGTGAGGCACATACGACCCAAAAATTTTAGAATTACATATATTGATTACTATTAGCTTATGATTATCTTCTGTTTAATATAATATGTTTTTTGTTTACTTGATTAGTATAAGTAATATTAGTATTTCCTAGACTTTACTATATTCTTATATTGATTTGATATCTTGATTTGTTACCCTAATACATCATTATCTTGATACACCATTATTTGTGATCTCGACACACCATTATGAAGAAGGAAGATTGGAGGGGGGGGGGGGAATCAAGTCCGTCTCATTCCTATGGATCAACAACCGTTTTCAAAGATGAATGGATTAATTGATGCTCTTTTAACGTCAGGTCAACATGTAATTTCTTTTTCTTTAGATTTTAGTATATGTTCTATTTTCTGACTCCTTGATAGTCTTAGAATAATTCATTAGGCCCTTGAGAAAAAAATAAATAAAACCATCAACCTTTTTAGCACACATTTAGGAAGTTTTGCAATCTCTATACCTCAAACAAAGTTCAAATATATATAAAAAAAATTCAAAAGCACAACTTTTTACTTCAAACTTTACTTCCTTCTTGGATCCATAAACACACACGCAATGATCACACACACAACCCCCGTGATTTTCCCCATTTCTTCACACACATGAACACCCTTCTCCAAATCCTTCAAAAATCTCAACAATGTCCCTGCTCCTTCCACCACCTCTTTCTACAATCACTCGTTATCAACCAATAACCACAAAGTTTTCATCTTTTTCATTTTCTTCCTTCATTTCCCTTCGAAAGAATGCACTCAAGAATCCCACCAACAATGGCTGCAAATCGTTAACACGAGCTTCGGGCACTGCAATTTCATCTGTAACAGTTGAAAAAGATGTAGCCGACGGTACCGTAGTCGTGATTCGAGCTCAAGACAAGACGGGGTTTCTCGATGTGATCGCTAGGGTTTTAAAAGGGTTTAAAATTGAGAAACCCACAATTCAATTTGACGAAAAAGAAGACTGTTTTGTGATAAAGTTTGTTGTAACTGATTTGGGTGGGAGTAAAATTGAGGATAAAGAGAGTTTGATTAAAATTGAGAATGCATTGAAGGAAGCTGTTAATGATGGTGTTGTGTTGAGGAAACCAGGGTTTGTTGGGGGTAAAAAGAAAACAGATAGGATGTTTGAATTGATGGATGGGTTCTTGAAAAATGATCCAGTTAGTCTTCAGAAAGATATTCTTCATCATGTTGAGTATACAGTTGCAAGATCAAGATTCAGTTTTGATGATTTTGAAGCTTATCAGGTAAATATTTTGATAGTTTTTGACCCAAAAGATGATTATCTTTATTGTTTTTAAGTTTATATTAAATAATAGGCTAATTGGATTTTACTAATCCAAACTATGACTCAATAATAAACCAATAACCTATACTGACAATTTAACCAATGACAGACAATCCCAATAGCATAATAATCATAGATTTATACTCGAACTCGCTTGTAAGTTTCCCCATTTTGTTAATAATTATCATTGTGAGCAAAATCGAGTGAAAATCAAGTGTAAATCTTTGATGAGCATGCTACTGGGATTGTACGATGAAAGTGAAAGTTAGGAGTGTCATTGGTCAAATTGTCAGTATGGATTCTTATCAGCCAATGGGTAATAGTTTGGATTATTAAAATCCGATTTGCCTAAATAATATTTGCAGGCATTGTCACATAGTGTGAGGGACCGGTTAATTGAGCGTTGGCATGACACTCAACAACATTTCAAAAAGAAGGATCCTAAACGTTTATACTTTCTCTCCCTTGAATTTCTAATGGGCAAGTAATTTCCTCTTTGTTCTATGCACAACATCTATTTAGTAATCAGTTTCTTAACATTAATTTTTATCTTGTTTTGAGATGCAAAAATACAATTATTTTTCAGGTCGTTCATTGTCAAATAGTGTTATAAATTTAGGCATACGGGATCAATGTGCTGAAGCCTTAAGTCAACTTGGATTCGAGTATGAAGTTTTGGCTGAGCAGGTCAGTTAATTTAATTGTATGATATCACAAAAATGCAACTTTTTTCAAATCTTTGAAATTTTTTATTTTGATTACTTAAATTATATGTTATTTCTAAAGGAAGGAGATGCAGCCCTTGGGAATGGTGGTTTAGCCCGGCTCTCTGCTTGCCAAATGGATTCTTTAGCAACATTGGATTATCCGGCATGGGGGTAATATTTGATTCTTAGATAAATGTAAAATTACCCAACTATAAGGATCTCTTTACTTGATTCATTATGATTCCTGGCGTCACAATAGTCACTTTGGAAACACATATCCAACACCCTCTAGAGTGTCATCATGTTCTTAGACTGATTTCTCTTGAAAGTCTTTATTTTTATTTAGCTTTGTTGGTTATAGAACAATAAGCATCTTTTTCGATGTTTAGATATGGATTACGATACCAGTATGGGCTATTTAGGCAGATAATATTGGATGGTTTCCAGCATGAACAACCTGATTATTGGTTGAACTTTGGAAATCCTTGGGAAATAGAGCGGGTCCACGTATCATATCCTGTGAAGGTTTTAAAGTATTCTCTCTCTTTTTTTACTTCTTTTTTTTATATTTATGTCTGCTAGAAGTCTAACTTTATTTTATTGTTCACCAAATCAGTTTTATGGAACGGTGAAAGAGGATGTTGTGAATGGAAAGAAATGTAAAGTTTGGATTCCTGGAGAAACAGTGAGTTAGTTCCCCTATACAAAATAAATTTCAATAGTAAACTTATTAGTTTTTCTTATTTTCTAGATTTTAATTTTATATTGCTTATGTTCTCTTCTTTGTAGGTGGAAGCAGTTGCTTATGACAATCCTATACCTGGTTATGGAACAAGAAACACAATTAATCTCCGTTTATGGGCTGCTAAACCGAGTGATGGATATGATATAGTGAGTTTGATTATAATATGCTATTTATATCTAGATAGTGTTATTTATCTGGTTTTTTTCACTTATTGCAGGAGTCATACAATACTGGAGACTATATTAATGCTATTGTAAACAGACAAAAAGCAGAAATAATAAGCAATGTCTTATACCCTGATGACCGTTCTTATCAGGTACAATTTTATAATACATGTTTCTTGTAAACTGTTGTTTTTAGGTTTCTTGTAAACTGTTGTTTTTAGGTTTCTTCTAAACTGTTGTTTTTAGGTTTCTTGAAAATGATAGCGTACAGTTTTGAATTTGTAATTCCATGTTTATGAAGAAGTTAAGGACTGTAAACTTGTATTTTCAGGGAAAGGAACTACGGCTGAAACAACAATATTTCTTTGTCTCAGCGTCATTACAAGATATTATTCGGAGGTTCAAAGATGTGCATGGAAACTTTGATGACTTCCCAGATAAGGTTTTAGCATCAATTGTTTGTGTTTTTTTTATATTAATTTATGAGAAATCACACAGTGAACTCTTTTGATATGATGTTCTGGGTCTGAATGGTATCTTCTTTATTTCATATGATATAAGCCAAGCTGTAGATTAGAGGTGACATTTCGACATGTTTATGTGTAACGGGTTGATTTTGGTTATACATTGCCTCTGATGGGGTTAAATGAGGAAATTTTATAATTTGGTTGAATTGGAGTTGGGGTTAAGGGTTAAGCAGGTCAAAATGTATGCAAAAGGCATAAAACCTCCCAAATTGCTTTATTTTAAAATTTTGATTGTCATTGTAATTATATAGTTTTCTTAATCATTTTAAAAACATTACTAAACTGTAATATTCAAGAAAGAAATGACAAAAAAGTGTTTACAAACCAGCCCGAGCCGTTTTGATACGTTACCTAACCCATTCGGAAAGACTGTCTACAAACACTTCCTTCCCCAATCCTCTCTAAGCCAAAGAGCCTTGTTGCACCAAGCATGGGCAGACCCACATTGAGCTAGAGCATGCATGAAAAAACAGTGTAATGTAAAAGAAATAAATGGAAATTGTTATTGTATTGCATCCTCTCGAAACCATTTTTATGGTAATGCATACTCTAGTGACAATCTGGGAAACAAAAATTTTTGGTCTTTTGTGGTTTAAATTACAAAAATATTCCTTTTTGTAGTTTTATTCATTTAATATGGTTAGTTTATGTATTTGTTTTAACCGTGAGGATTCTATGCAGGTTGCTTTGCAATTAAATGATACTCATCCATCAATTTCAATAGCTGAACTCATGAGAGTGCTTCTTGATGAAGAACATTTGGGTTGGAAAAAATCATGGAATATTGTAAAAAAAGTTTTTTCTTTTACTACACATACAGTACAACCCGAAGCATTAGAAAAAGTTCCAGTAGACCTATTTCAGAACGTTTTACCACGCCATTTACAAGTGAGTAATATCTTGCTAAAAGGTTTTTTTTTTTTATTTTAACTTCATAATTCTTGATATATGCCTGCTTTTACAGATTATATATGACATAAACTTTGCGTTTATGGAGGAGCTGAAAAAGAAAATAGGACAAGATTATGCTCGTTTGTCTCGAATGTCGATTGTTGAGGAAGGTGCTGTAAAGGTATTCATAAAATCTTGATTATGTTTTTTTTAATACAATGCAAGGATAATAATCCATTTTTTTTATTGTAATGTGTGTGTATTTTTCTTGTTGTGTTCACAGAATATCCGAGTGGCGAATCTGTCCATTGTTTGTTCTCACACAGTTAATGGAGTCTCTAGAGCTCATTATGAATTGCTAAAAACACGAGTATTCACGGTAATCAATTTCAAATGTGATATTCATTTTGAACTTTCTTTTTGCTTATAATATGGTTGGTGGGCATGATTCATTTTGAAATCTTCAAAGCTTACTAAGGTATCAATATCTTGGTTATTAGATGGAAAAATTAATGTCAGCATTTTTTCTATTTCCTTGAATTGAAGCTTCCGGGAAGTGTACGTGCTTCTAAATACAAAAGAAAGACCCAGTAATTTCAATTAGGATTGCTCCAAAAACAACTTAATTTCCATTTTGGAAAGTTTTTAATACTAATGTACTTTTTGAGAATTAATAGTAAATATAGTCACTACAAAAGTTTCATACTTTATCTTAGTCATGTCAAAAACAAAATTTCTTTACCTAGAATAGACGTTTAACAAACAAAATTTGTGGTTTCATATGATACTGATCCTTAATGTATTCTTGTTTGTTCTTTGGAAAGAAATGTTCAAATTTTCAATAAATAAGAAAGGAGCTTAATCAATGGTTTATTTGCAGGACTTTTACGAACTATGGCCCGAGAAATTTCAGTACAAAACAAATGGAGTAACTCAGGTGATAGTTTACATGTTTATTATGTTGGCATAATTCAAATGGCTAAATTTTTAATTATTCTTTTTGCACTTCAGCGTCGTTGGATTGTAGTAAGCAATCCCTCTCTATGCGCTCTTATCTCAAAGTGGCTTGGAACAGAATCTTGGATCCGTGATATAGACCTCTTAGCCCGTCTCAGAGAATATGCATCAAATTCTGACCTACAAAAAGAATGGATGATGGTAATTTAATGTCTAAATTCCTGCAAGTTCATGAAGAAACATGTTTACTAGAGGTGGCAAAATGGGTGGGTTGGATAACTTGTCACAACAAGTTCGGGCCAAATAGGTTGGAAAAACGGGTAACTTTAGTGCGTCAAATATGATCACAAAAAGTTTTATTATTTCAGATATAATCTATTTATCTGAATAAAACGATTTAGGAGGTTTTACCCATTCAAAAGTACACTTTGGGCGATTTTCGACTTGTTTGACCGAATTTACCGGTTTCCTTTTACCTGTTAGGGATAAAACATAACTCGAATGAGCTCACTTATAAGTAAATGGGTTGAAATGCTACCTCTTGTATTTACTGTGTTCTTATGTGTGATGTTTGGCTAAACATATTTGTTTGATATCTAGGTCAAGAAGATCAATAAAATGAGGCTTGCTGAATACATTGAGACAATGAGTGGAGTGAAGGTTTTATATAACTTATTTCCTTTGGGGAAAATTGCAATAAATATCAATATTCTGTCACTTCATTTACAATTTGGCCACTATACTTTAAAGTTCTTTACAAAATCACTGTACCTTTCAAATTTGATTATTTTTGGGTAATTTGACTATAAACCTCTAAATGACAAAATTAGAAAGTTGGATTATTGGTAATAATCTTTAAAGTTCAATGAAAAGCTTAGAACTGAAGTGAAAGTAGGTTGCTCTTAATTGCATTTTGTCCTTTTATTTGTATTATTAATTATTATTGGGTTCTTACCTGGAAAGTTTAAACTGCAATTTCAGGTTAGTTTGGATGCAATGTTCGATGTGCAGATAAAAAGAATACATGAATATAAAAGACAACTGTTGAATATATTAGGTGTGATTCATCGATATGATTGCATAAAGGTATCATTTTGTGTAAACTTTATATCTTTAAGTCACATCTGAAGTAAAAATATTTTTTCCTTCAATCCAGATTTAAAGTACTAACTAATTTTTAACTCATTTTAAATAAGAATATGGAGAAAAATGAGAGAGAAAAGGTTGTACCTCGTGTGTGCATAATTGGTGGGAAAGCTCCTCCCGGTTATGAGATTGCAAAAAAGATCATCAAACTTTGTCATGCTGTTGCAGAAACAATTAACAATGATAATGATGTCGGTGACCTCCTTAAACTGGTAAATTATCCTGAATTCTTGATACCTATTTTTATTCCTCAAGTGGGTCTCATGTGTTATGGTCAGGGACAATCTTAGTGAAATGTTATGGCTTCTGCAGGTTTTCATTCCTGATTACAATGTTTCAGTTGCTGAATTAGTTATTCCTGGAAGTGACCTTTCGCAACACATTAGGTTTGTATTTTAGATGCTATTTTAGGAGTTTAAAACATCTTTATTAATTAAAAAAAATGCGTTGTTTTTGTTTGTTTATATGCAGCACTGCAGGACACGAGGCATCAGGGACCGGAAGCATGAAATTTCTTATGAATGGATGTTTGTTGCTTGCCACAGCTGATGGATCTACAAATGAAATTATTGAAGAAATAGGTGCAGAAAACATGGTAACTTCAAATTTACTACAAATCCCACAATTAGTTTGCTTTTGTTATATATCATTACAAATCAACGTGTCAATTATTATGTATTTAGTTCATATTTGGGGCAAAGATCAATGAAGTTCCCGCATTGCGTGAGAAAGATTCCACCATTAAAGCACCCGTTCAGTTTGTGCGCGTAGTAAGGTAGAATGAATTTACCTATTCACTAGTGACTATTAGTCAAATTCTAAAATATGCTTTAATTAAGAACAATACAAGTTAGATATTATGATGTCTGATAAATAAAAAATTTCTTAACTTTTTCAAGGATGGTGAGGGATGGCTATTTTGGATTCAAAGACTACTTCAAGTCATTGTGTGACACTGTTGAAAATGGCAAAGATTTCTATCTCCTGGGGTCTGATTTTGCTAGCTATCTAGAAGCCCAGGTAAGTAATTAATTATTACCTGAAATGACAAGTTTAGAGGTTTCTTGATTTTGTGCCTAAATTTCAAGAAAAATCAAGGTAGCAAGTAAGCATGAAATTGAGTAAATTTGTGCAAGTGCAGGCTGCTGCAGATAGAGCATATGTCGATAAGAAGAAATGGAACGAAATGAGCATACTTTGTACCGCTAGCTCTGCAAGATTTAGCAGCGATCGAACTATTGAAGATTATGCAGAAAAAACATGGGGAATCCAGCCCTGTAAATGCCCCTTTTAACCATTCTCTTTTGTGCTCTAATTGCAATTCATATGGTCAATAAAGTAGTTTTGATCTCTGTATAATTGGCAATATGTAGATTCTCATTTCAGCTTTGTAATATCAAAATCATAATCACTTTACCTAAACACTTCAAATTTACAATTGTAATCTCCATTTAAACATGCATCCAAACAGTCCTGAAATATGATACACCTTTTATTTGGTAGAAATGAGAAAACTTCATTTTCTATATTCTATATTTCTATTCATGGATTCCATTTTGAGTTGTCTGATTAATGTTTTCTTTTACATCCCCATTGAAACCCTTCACTGAGATATAATTCAGCAAGTTTAAGTTTTGGGTCAAACTCAAATTGAGTTGTGTGATGAGTGAAAAAGGAGTTGGTTGGTTAAGTGTGGTTGAATTTGGTTTGATACTGACTTGATTGATTAAGTGATCTTGGAGAATGATTAGTCAAATGATTTAATAATTAATGGAAGCTTAATGGTGGGTAATTAAGTTGAGAGTTTGTAATCATTGTACACATCCAACTTATGAGGGGTGATTAAGAATATCATGGCACCAAAAAGAAAAATGAAAACAAGGAATTGGTTTGGCCATTTCTTTCTTAAGGAACCGGTTTATACAATTAAAAAAATTGTGTTTTGTAAGAAAACTAGTGGATTACACCCGCGCTCCGCGGCGGGAAACGCTGATTTTTAACAAAATTTAAACGGAAATGTAGACACAATCACAATGTAAAAAATAACGTTTACACGGTGGGGTGAACACAAAAAATCAATAAGTACTTAAAAAATAACAAATAAAAGTTAAGAAAACAAACAATAGTTTAAAAAATACAAAAAAATCAATTAAAAGTTGAACAAAGCACTACCCGCGCGTTGCGGCGGACGCGCATAGTGACGGCTCGGCTCTTAACAACGTAGATAAAAATAAGAACGTTGCAATGGTACACTTGGAACGTGACGGGCAAATACAAAAAAAATCAAAAAGAAGTTAAAAAAATATAACAAAATCAATTAAAAGATAAAAAAACCAATACCCCACACGTTGCGACGGGGCACACGTAGCAGCGGCTCGGCTCTTAACAATGTACATAAAATTAAAAACGCTGCACTGTACACTTGCAACGTTGCGCGGTGGGAGGCAGACCGATTTTTAATAAAATTTAAACGAAAATACAGACATAACGGTAAAAATATTGTTAATAAAAAACAAATCTAAAAAACTTTTAGTTGGCTTTTTTTGTTATATATATAATAACATATATTGTTATTTTTTACTTCCATTACAATTCAAATCATTGTAACTTTTATTTAATAGTTGTAATTAATTTATTTTTTATTTGAACTTACTTTAAATATCCACTTCTTTAGTTTTGATTTGAAATTTTAAAAGTATTAGTTATTGAATATTTTTAAAAACTTGAGGTGGGACGTTTCAAAAATCTGTACTTTTGATTTCTCAAAATAACTAGAAGTTTAACTTTTAAAAAAAAAACTAGTCAAAGGGGGGTTTTATAATACTAACAAGACATTATATAACAATAGCTAGCTTAGCCTAGTGGCAAAGGTATATATCTAAGACCTCATTAAAATGGAAAGGTCTTGGGTTCAAATCCTAGCATATGATAGATTTGGAATTGATGTAATTTAGAAGTAGGAATAGATAAATTTCGCCATAAAAAACCATTTATAAATTTAAAATAGGCTTCTAGCGAAGAAAATTACAAATTAGATTAAAGGAGAAAGTTTTTTAATAGTGTCTTCTCCTTTAAAACTGTGACACGTAAATTTATTTTATTTATTTATATATTTTAATTTTCACCCCTTACACAATATATAATATCGCTTTTAACCCGTTTCATTTTGTAATAATTTCGTTTTCCTTTAATAACTTTCGTTCGCTAACTAAAAAAAACCGGAGTGCGTATGTTCTTAGTTTTTTGTCAACATTTTGATGTAATTTTTTTTTAAAACAAAGTTATATTCAAAGTCGGGTTTTTTTGGTATCGTAGCCTCTAGCGAGTGCCGTTACCGTTGTTATACCGTTGCGAGCCGAACCTATTATTAGCGAACAACATCATTGCCGGTATTAGTATTATCATAATCAGTCTCCGTATTGCTTTTATGGTTTTCGACGACCCGAACCGATAACGACCAACCTCCTGCCGCCTATCGGCCCGTCACCCACCACCAAGCGCGTCTATTAGTTTCGATTTTCTTTAATAACTTTCGTTCGTTAACTTTCTTCAAAAACAGCTTGCGCGGCTGTTTTTATTTTTTATTTTTTGTCACCGTTCCGATATAAATTTATTTGAAAACGAAATTTTATTCAAAATCGAATTTTTTATATCGTAGCCTATATCAAGTTAAACTGTAACGAACCAAGCCTATTATAAATAAATTAGGTGACCTCACGCTTCGTGACGGATAATCATCTAGTTAGATATGATAATGATGTGACAAAGTTATCAACTTGTGAATCGAGTCATGAGTGCGAATGATCTCGGATGTCAAACCGAAGCACTTATTATTATTGCTTGTTACAACAATTATTTTTTAAATAATTTCCAACATATATTTGCTAGCGGGCCCACTTGAAATCATGAAAAACGTTGAATTTTTATTTTTTTCTCCTTTTCTTTTGCTTCTTTGTTCCTATCCTGTTTAGTCTTTTCTTTTCTTTTCTGTTCTTTTAAGTTAATCCTCCTTCCATAAACAAATTTGAGTATTTTAGCATTAAGTATGAGTTGATTCGGTTAAATTATGGACTAAAATTAAACATATGAATTAATATTAACATATGTGCTCTCGTGTTTATAATTAGAAAAATAGGAATAATTTATTTTCAACTATATGATGTTTTAAAATGGTATTAAAAGAAATTTACAAATTTATTATGACTCGTTACAAGTCAAGATTGATAACCAGTTTTATAATGGCAAAATTGATTTTAATAAATCAAATTATGACCTATTGATCGATTATAATCCATACTAACAATTTGGTTGATGATAGTCCAAACTTTCACTTTTGTTGTCAAGTGCAATCAAAGTAACATAACCATAATAGATTTACACTTGATATCTCTCAAATTGATATTTGAATAAGATGGAGAAACATACGAGCGAAATCGAGTGGTAGCCGAGTGTAAATCTATTATGATTATGCTACTGAGACTGTCCTTGATAAAAAAGGTGAAAGTTAAAACTATCACTAGTCAAATTGTTAGTATGAATTATTATCGGCTAATAGATAATAGCTTGAATTATTAAAATTTAATTTCTCATTTATAATAGTAGTGAGACCGAAATAAGGATTTGTAGACCAGGGCTACGATCTAAGCCTCCTTCTAGTCAATTTGTTTGACTTAGTACTTAAGAATTATTGAAATTAACTCAACTAGTCAATAAAATTGACAAAGACCTAAAAATTTTTATTGCTAAAAACATATATATTCTTCCTTTACATATTAACGGTGAGTCGGAGAGTTAAATAAAACATAGTTGTCAAAGAGGTTATGGTGTAGTGGTTGAGGTAAGGCCCAGAGTCCCAAGGGACCCGGGTTCGATCCCTGCCACCACCATTAATTTTCGCGGCATCAAAAATGAGACCTAGCTCTTAGGCTGATGCACCAGGGTTTTACCCACGTCGATCCAGGGTTCGAGCCTCGGCTCTCCCTTAAGCCCGGAAGGGGCCGTATTGGATGGGTTTTTCCTTGAAAGCTCTCCAACTCTGAAGCCAAGTGGGCCCGGTTAAGACAACATATTGGCCAGAGTTGGACAAGGCTCTCACATGTGACGGGGGTTGCGACGTCACAACATTCAATGTTCGCCTTTCAAAAAAAATAAAACATAGTTTATATATTTACTTTTTCATAAATGGTAAGTACTAAATGACCCAAATATTAATAATTAACCGATTTTTAATTATTAGTAGTTTGTAATAAATAATTTGGATTGTAACCCCAAAGTTAATAGAAAATGGAAAAAACTCCGTTCCGCAAATCACGCAACAAATTAAATCCCGGAAACCGAAAGAAAATAAAAGGGAGAAAAAGTGGTGCCGGGCACGATACACGAAACACAACCGATCTTTATGCACCACCGTCTTCATTTTGTTTTATTTCTCCTAAACCAGATAAATAATTTAATTGAAGTTTTATGATTTTTTTTATTTCAATTCCCCCTAAATTTTATAGGTAAATCAAATAATTTATCGTAATATAATATACTTTCTCTAAAATGAAAATATATCAAAAGTCAGAGTGAATTAAGATTCATAAAACCTAAAACTTTAGTTATTTGCATAAGAAATTAACTATAACGTAATCATCGGATAAGAGCGAGGATATATATATATATATGTATGTGAAAACAAAGTTCTAATTTATGTGTGTTTAAACAGACAAAAACCTTTTATTTTATAGTATGGAATCATCACAATGTTTAACTTGAAACGATGTAACTCTTTGTAAAAGAGTATGTCATTTGGCGTTTATAACCAATTACAGTTATTCAGTTAGTGATGTGTGCGTGTTAGTTATATATTTTTATATAAGATTTTTAAACAATTATCAAGTCTTAATATTTATAAAATGATTATTACTTTAACAAATTACACACAACAGACAAGTGCGACTATCTCAGTGTAGTATAGTTTAGGTAAAACCAAGTATCGAACCAATGGACACGTTGACTTTCATTATTCAACCTTTGGTATTGTCTAACTAAAATAAAAGATGGATAGATGGAGGTGAAATTAAAATAAAATAAAAGAAGGATATTATAACAGAAAATAATCAATCAAACAAGATATCACTTAGATTTGAATCTCCTTGGTGTAAGTTAATGATTTAATGTTAATGATGTAGTCAGTTACGGGATTCATGCAGCACCAGATGTCTGACTACTAGTATGAATTCCCAACTGAACTATGTTAGGATGTGGTTAGTTACGAAGTTCATGCAACACCAGATGTCTGACTACTGGTTTGAATTCCAAGCTAACCACTCATATTTCTTAGAGGTAAAATAGACAGGCTCCCGTGTAGGGTTACCATGACCTCAATCATTTGGAAACTAAGATGGATGTCCATTCATAGCCCTCTTTCAGATTGGAATAAAATATTTTGACTGAAACATTCTTTAAAAAAAATATATACTTCCACTATCTCAAGTCTAAAACCCCATGGCTCCAGGTAGAATGTCCTCTATGAGCCAAGCCAAAAGAATAGAAGAAATATCGACACAAAGCTCCAGGTCCAACTAAGAATCAAAAAGTCTTGCTTGAGTACCCAAATCCTAACCAACTCAAGTTTAAATCATTTACTAACCAGCCCTAGTATAGTACTAAAGGTTTGTATAAAGACATACAACTATGAGTGAACGCTTAACAAGATGTCTTGCATAATACATTCAAAGAGCTAAAACTTTAAATAACCGAAAATCACATACTCACGTCCATAAAGGAAGATCATAGTAAAAAGTTAACCAAGAAACATAAACACATCAATTATTAATTTAAAACATTAAAATAAACCAAGGTTCATCGAAACCCAAGTGATACAAGAGAACTAGCAAGAACACTTAGTCATATAATCATGGAATGATCCAAGAATCAAAGCAAAGCCAAAGTGAAGTGAGTATAAATTGTATTTAGATACTTGGATATGAAGGGTTGGGATTCTACACTACTTGGTACACTAATATTTACAGAATTTGGGGGTAGAATGGTGTAATTTTGCCCCTGGAAGTGTACACCAACGAATGAAGCTTGAGCTGCTATTTATAGGCTGAAAACAGGGGAGGCACGGGGCTTTCAGCTTTTCTGACATTGTACTGGCGCGAATCTTCAGTTTTTTCCATAGTTTGTTGGAGGGTACGTTTTGGGTACATTCACGGTCGTGCATGTGACATCCCTGATTTCTATGTCTGATCCTATGATTCTACTTTGTAATCTATTGAGAATTCTAATAAAATGAACATTTTGATGCTTCATATCACTTGTGATATCATTTCATTTCAAACTTCTGAGTCTGGTTTAAAACGAGTATTCTAATGCGCTTTAGAACGTCTTGCTTATTCTATTTTAATTATATCTGATTCCTGTGAACATTCTTGAACTTGCTACTTATAGTAACTTTGGATGACTTAGACTCTAACCTAATCAAAACAATTCAATTTTGTAACTTCGTTTGACTAAAATAAAATTTCAAGGGTAAAAAGTTACGCAGATGTAAATTTCAGGGTTTCTTTTGTAACGTCTTCGAAATCTGATTAATTTTTGTAAATTAACTTATATATTATTATTATTATTATTATTATTTTCAGATTTTTATATATATTATTATTATTTAATTTATTAAATCAATTAAAACCTTTAAACTTATCCTAAATGAATAAAAACCATTATTTTTATTATTAATCCTATCCTAATCCATTACATCTTCCAACTAACTCAGTCTTATCCTATCCCAACCCCTTTGAACGAAATTTTCAGCCCTCCACACCCCCATTATTCAAATTTTTTTATAAAAAATTCTAAGATTTATAAACCTATACTTATCACCATTGTAATCCTACTAAAAAACCTAACCAATTTTTCCTCATTTTCCTCTCAAACTCACCCTACAAATAGAGCAACTAATTCTCATTCATTATTCACACCTCAACGATCCTCTAGGGCTCTCTGACAACTAAAGGTCGTTCCTCTCATCTCTTGAAAGATTCTAGCTTAAATCCTTTCATTCTAAGTAAGTTCTTCTTATGTTCTTGCTTGTTCATACTTTTTCTATCAAAATTCTTCATAACTAGCTTAGATCTATGATTCTCCTAATATGTTTATGTTATAATCATTAATCTAATCCAAGATCAAAAGCTCTATCTAATCAAAACTTGTTCAAATTTCTATTTAAAAACTTGATTTTGATCTTTCATGTTCCTTTAAATTTCTAAAATCATGTTTTTACTAAAACACCTTATTTTCAAATTAAACCCCTCTAATATTTAACTTAGTTCATTTCTATCCTAACTAAACTTATATTTTCACTTTAACCCTTATACTTTCCAAACACACCTAAACTTGGTTAAAGTATACAAATAGAGTAACTTTCAAACCGGTATGTAGTTATCTGACAAACATTAAAGTTCTGGCTAGGAAAAGACGGGGTTCTGATCCAACCAACTCTTTCCTGGGAACTTTTCTGTTGGAGGTACTACTGTAGAATGATAATCACTCTAGTGTACAACAACCACTTTTGACTAATTACACTATCAACCCCTCGACAATCCTTAACTTGTTTCTAACTTAACAAACTTACTTAGGGAATCCTTAAGGCATTCAAATCCAAGTTACATCAAGTACAAGTTCAACACTCAAACTTGCAAGGTGAGTTCATAACCCCTCTTTTACTTTCTATCTTTGAGGTGGAAAACATGCTTTCGTATTCAAACTCTATATCAATACTATTATTATACTACAAGGTTTTCATACTATTCAATAACAAATTTCTATATTTGTAAACTTAAACGGGTTCATACACACTCTCTACCACACCATTAACTTTTTTAGCCAACGTGAGTGTTTTGGATAAAAATTATGTAAACTAACTTTGTAACCAAATTTCGTAAGTGAGATAGTGTGCTTGTAAAATCAATGTGAAACAATACAAAAACGTAAAGAGTGACACTGTTGTTTACGAGGAAAGCCCTGGATCGTTCCAGATCTCCGGCATAAAACCTCAGGAGGTGACAATCGACACCTGCCTCGTTTCTTCAATAAATGATAAAGAATTACAAGTGTTGAGCAGCAAATGATCGAATACTAAGTGTTACAGAGCTTCTCGCGAGTGTTTAGTAATGATAAGTGAATTGTGTGTGTTGTTAACCGATCAAACCGCTGATTAAATACATAAAATGATCCTAACTAACTTTCCGAGGATCCCAGAGCTTTACTTGGTCTTCAAATATGACCGTTGTTGGGCTTCTCTCGCAAGTTTGATACGTCCTCTTTGACTTCTCGTCCGATTCTTTAGGGACAAAACGAGTCAACACATTTTACCTGCGTATATAAAAGAAAAAGAGGACAAATAACTGTTAGTAGCATTAATATTCAGGATACTCAAGTTACCAGGATCTTGGATTCCGGATCATGCGTCATTCAAGATCCTGCTTGAGATTTAACCCATAACAATTGTCCCCAAAATTTGACAGTTGTACACCGAAATTACGGCTGTTAAATTCTCAAAATTCGAATTCTGAAAGATAAACGGTTGCACGATAAGACGCGGCGCGATATTCGAGGGCAGAAACGACGTCATTTGAAGTAGTCGTCATTACTCCTCTATAATTACTTTTCTTTTTTATTAATCCCAGACTTCATCTTCTACCTCTCTCTCTGGGATTTCAGGTAAAATCAGATCTTCTTTTTCTCATTATCTCTTTCAGTTTTTATATCAAATGGCTAAGAAAACCACACGATCTTCCACATCTTCAGATGATTTGTATAGTCAAGATCTGATAGCTAACCCGGATTCCGAGAAATGCACCTTTACTAATCGAGACATCGAGCTTCTTAAATCTGGGGGATTCTTCCCTAAAAATACCTTCTTTCGACCTTTTGACCCTAAGACGAGAGCGGATTTCACATCAAAGAGTAGGGTCTGTTTTCCCTTTTTCTCTTGGTTTCACGTACCCCTTTCCTTCTCTTACTACCGAGTTCTTTAGGAAAACTGGTCTAAGATATGCCCAAATCATGCATATGATTTGGCGAACCTTATACACTCTGGAATTTCTGATTCGTCATCATGCTATTGACTTTTCTGCTTCGGAATTGGCGTACGTTTATAACCTAAGAAGCCATGGCTCTTCCCGCTTTCTGTTTCAAATCAGACCTGACATGGCCCATTTGATCTTGTAGGATCGTGAGATTACAAGGTGATTCTATTCTGGTTGATATTGGCGGAAACAATAACAACTACACAAATGTAATCGAACAGACAGAAAGAATACTAGTAAGATCACTGTTGTATTAAGCTTAGTGAATAAACGATTACAGATGAAAACTCTGAGAAGAAGCACCCTTACAATGAAGTGGTTACACAGTATTTATAGTAACTCAGAATCAAGACAAACCCTTGATTCTGAGGATCAGATCGAACACAGACCGTTGATCTTGTTTATTAATCTAAATTATACGCAAAGGCTAATCTAGATAACTTTATTGAAGCGTCTTCTTAGGCATCATTGTTTGCATGCTTGGAGACGCGCAACAAGGTCCTTTATTGGTTGCACCACTGAGGTTCCTTCTGCTTGGAGTGTGGCAGTTGCTTTTGCAGAAAGTTGTCAGAGACGCTTGGCATGGATAGTCAGCTGCAACGTTTGGTCTTCAGTGAATAAAGCTATCAGCAGCAAAGTTGAGAATACTGCTGCTGATAAGCCCATCAGCAGCAACTTGTGTTGAAGGCTGCTGATAAGCCTATCAGCAGCAACAAGTGTTGAGTGCTGCTGATAAGCCTATCAGCAGCAACAAGTGTTGAATGCTGCTGATAAGCCTATCAGCAGCAACAAGTGTTGACTGCTGCTGATAAGCCTATCAGCAGCAATTGTACTTAGAATAATTTGGTAGCAATCAGTCTTTGGTTCTACAAACTCCCCCTAGACTGATGCAACCAAAATTCTTCTAATCACTTTGCTGCTGAAGCTTTTGCATGTGTCTGACTATCCTTTCAACCTCATATCCTCTTGGATCCTTGCTGGGATTGTTCAGTGGAAGTTCAGACAGAGTCTTGATGTCTTTGGGTTGCATTTTGAAGATTGCTTTGCTTGAACATCTCATCTGCTGCTTCTTGGCATCAGTTAGTGTGAACTCATCCAAGTCAGCATTGTAGGACCAAGATACAAATGGAGAGTGGGACTTGAGTGGTTTGATATCCATGACCACATCTTTGCTAGGGTTGAAGTAATGTCTGATTGCTAGCATAAGATGTTTCCCTCTCTCATTTGCAGGCTCATGAGCTTCACCCAGCTCCAAAATTCTTCTTAGGTCTGAATCTGGTAGTTGCAGAACCTCATCAACAGACCTGTATGTAGATCTTCTTCTTTCAGTTCTCCCCCTGAAGATCTCAAACCTTTGACCCTGTGGATTGTAGACCCATTCAACAATGTCTCTTGAGTCTTCAGGTTTAGATGAGGATTTTGATTTCTTCAAGGGAGGCTGTTGATGAGTGGGAGCTGGGTGGGATGATTTGGACTTGTTGGGTGGAGGAGTGGAAGGTTTGGGGAGGAGAGTGGAAGGATGATGGACTGAGGAAGAGGTAGGTGAGGGAGAAGGCTTGGGTTTCTTTGTCTTTGGTTTTTCTTCTTCTTTGATAAGTACCCTTTTCTTGGAGCCTTTCTTCCCTAGTCTTTCTTCCTCATCCTTTTTAACCTTGAAGTAGAGGGCTTGCAGGTTCATGAAATTCATTGGACCTAGCCTCCTTCCACTGTCTCCTCTAGCCTTAAGGAAGTCAATCATGACCTTCCTTTCTTCATGGGTTCTTTTATTCAGTGCAATGGTCTTCTTGGACTGTAGCTTGGCTTTTTCTTCTTCTTCAGCCTTTTTCTTGCTAGCCAATTGACCCTGCTGACCCATGAAGGCTCTGTAAATCTCTTTGTTTGAAAGTTTCTCAAGGTAGTCTGCATCCTCACCTTGAGAGATCAGAGCTTCAGTCCACTCTTCCCTTAATTCTTTTGCTAATTTAGAATCAGTGATTCTAAACTTAGCATCTTCCTTCTTCTTCTTTTCATTCTCTTCTTCTTCTTCCTTGGCAAACTTTTCCTGCAGCTGTCTGGCAAGTTTTTCATCTTCCTCAACTTGAGACCCTGCATGGATTTTAACTTTCATCTCATCCAGCTGTTTGGCATACAGCTGGATTGTTTGTTGTCTTAGGAGTAAGGCTGTCTTTCTTTCTTGATGCTTCGTTTGATAAGCCATCTCTTCAGCCATCTCTTCTTCTTCTCTCTTTCTTCTCCTTTCTTCTTTCTCCTTCTTTTCTTTTAGCAATCTCTCTTCATCCTCTTTAGTCATAGTGCCCTTTCCTTTATCAAAATTGGATGCCTCTGCTCTGGCTTCACTGATCACAGCAACAGTTGATTGTGGAACTGTTGGAATCTCAGCCTCGGCTTCATCGGCATCTTCGGAGATTGACAAGGAAAGCACATTTGGTTGGTTGGTTTGGGACTCATGATCTGTTATCTCTCTTAGTTGATCCTTAATTGATGATCTTAACCCATAGGCTGCAGAATTAATGTCAACTCTGGGAGAAGATGAGTTGGAGTCAGTGTCAGAGTTTGACACAGACTCATACCCCTCAATCCAACCTTCATTTACAAGATGGGCTCTGACAGTTTGCATCATTCCCTGACTCTCTGATGAATTGATGTTGCAGATGTTGAATCTTAGTTGGTAGATCTTTAGTAGAAAGTCTGAGGGTAGCTGAAGAATGTCCCTGGTGTTGATGGTGAGAGAGGTGCTGTTGCTTAGAAGAAGATTATGGTCAAAGGACTTATTGCTAGACCATCCAACCACATCTAAGTCCTTGACCATTGTCTTGTACAGGAGTCTTTTCAGGCTCAGAACTTCTTCTTCATTGAGAAGACTGCTCCTTGTGATTTGAAGATTGTTGGGAGACAGTCTTCTTTCTGCAGCCTGAGATGACTCAGGAGACTCTACCCGTTTTAGTTCTTTGATTAGTCTTATGAAGTTGGGTAGGTTGTCCTCCATCAAGTCATAGAACAAGTCAATGGAAAGGTCTGCTGAGAGGTCTGATGAGTTGTTGATGCAGATGAGATCATATAGGTCAAGGATTTCAAATGGATGAATTAAATCCCAGTCTAGCTCTTCTACTCCGCTAAACTCCCGACCTATCCAAAACCTCTCAGTTTTCCCATCGTACCCCCAAGCTAGTATAATATCAAACTCTAGCTGTGTGGATGTCAGTGGGAAGTGGGGGGCAGATGTATGACTTATGATGGCTGCTGCTTGTGGAAGGATGCTGAATGATGCATTTGTTTGTTCTGTGTCTTCAGCATCATTCAGCATTTCATCGACAGCCCTGACGACCAACTGCCAGTCTTCAGATATCTCTTCGTCTTCGTTATCTGGGGCTGGCAAGTCATGAACTTGGACAAAAGCTGGCTTGTATTGTGAGCTTTGAAGAACAAACTGCTCTTGAATCCAGTCGTCCAGACTGTCTGTATCTTCTTCCATAGAAACCATCTCCCCCTTTTTGGTTGCATCAGCAGACAGGTAAGCATCCGTTTGGGTGCCTACTGATACAAGAGAGGGAGTGGCTAGAGTTGGGCATTTATGGGCTGCATGCATAGCGACTTGGTGTCTTAGTTTGGACATTTCAGCCTCTAGCATAGCCACCCTGGCCGTCAATTCCAAGTTATGAAGTTTCAGTCTGTCCTCATCCACAGTTGTGGAATCCTTGGACCTAGATGGGGCCGTAGGCCTAGCCTCAGCATCCCCATCACCCATGGTTTCTTGGCGCCTGGGATTCCTCTCAGTGAAGGGAGTTTCCAAGGAAACACCCTCACCATGAGTTGCCGTGGTTGAGGTCTTAATGATGTTGTCACTGTCCTCCTGGTCAGTTGATGGACCAGCAGTAGTGACAGCCTCGTCCACATCCACTCTTTCAATACTCCCAGAGTGGACCTCCAAGGGTGAAGAACTTGGGTTGGGTGTTTTGGAAGCAAGACCAATCAGTACCTCCTGAATAGTGGTAGTTGGAGAAGGTACATCACTTTGGTCAGGTTCCTCAACACTTAAGTTCAAGGAAGATAGGAATGGCTCAAAGGGCTGATCTATGGATCCGGGAAGTGATCCTAATCCTAATAGAGAGACTTCCGAAGGAGTCTCTCTAACAATGTGGCATTCCCTTATGATATTCTCACTAGAATGTTGTGATTCTGAGTGAGGGATGTTGGCTTGGGTTTGGGCCTTGGAGGCAAGAGAAGAAGGAGTTCTCTTGCCCCTCTTTCTTGTATACTTGGCTGCAACTGGGGCCCTGTGTTCCAGTTGAGCAATCAAACTGTGGGAGAGTGATGTATGTGCCTGTGCATCCTCAGTAGAATGCACAGGGGTTCGATCAAGGGAAACAGTAGTTTGAATTTGTGGCAGTGAGGAGGAGGGTGTGGGATCAGTATCAGCTGGGTTTGCTGAACTGTCACCCTGGGCACTTTGCGTGTTCAACATTGTAGATAACAATGGAACATCGGCCCCTGAGAACTTTGATGAAACTGTTCTCATGCTCTGAAAAATGTTGTTCTTATGTCCCAGTATTGAGTAGATTCTTGCAGTTTTTGAAAGATCTTGGTGCTCAATATTGAACACTTCCTGCAAGAATCTTGGGTACATGAAGAACTGTGCTTTCACCCCTTCTTGAAGGTTGTATCTCAAACCTTCAAGAATGAGGTGGGAAAAATTGAAACCTGCCCCTGTTATCATACCGTGAACTGCCGACGCAAGTCCGGAGCTAAGTTGGTTCCAGCCACTCCTCTTCTGGGATATGCATTGGAGAAGAGTGTGGCAGAGATACTTCCATTTGGGACCCATGAGTGCCTTCTCTATTGTATACTCTGTTTGATTTCCAGTGTACCCTATGGATACAAAGGTCCTCATGTATACGTCTCTTGGGTAAGAGATGGCGTCCCCTTCATCCTGAAGCTTGAGGTGTTGGCGGAGCTTGGCTTCAGTGATGATTATCTCCTTGCCGTCTACTGTGCCTTTGATTTGAGGAGTGCCCTGTTCAGTGGAATACACGGCTGAGCTCCAAAAATTTTCCATGTGGGAAGTGTAGATGGTTGGGTTGACTGTTAGGGCATGGCGGATTTTGGACCGACAAAGGAAGTCGATCATATCATCGAATCCTTCGGATTTCTTGCCCTTGATTAGGTATGCAGTTAGGTTGTGATATGGGGAAAACTTGTCGTTGGGGTTGTTTATGTCCGCGCCTGCCATTGTTATGGATTTGGAGGGAAGAGGGAAGGGTGTTTGAATGGTGGTTAAGTATGGAGGGCTTGGAATGCTGTGGGGACGGGAGAGAAAGTGATGGAAGTTAGGTTTGAAATTGAATATGAAGAGGTTGTGGGGACGTTTGGGATTTTGATATAACGGCAGACGAGGGAAAAAGCAAATTTTCTTGTACAGTACAACCCTTTTTACTTTTCACTGTTACAGCTGTAAAACACTCGAGCAGTCATGGTAAAGACTGAGAGTAGTTTTTACCGTGGGTAAAAGTTAATGTAGACTTGTTTTACCCATCAGCAGCAAACTTGGTTGCTGCTGATGGTGAGCTATCCGCTGCAAACTTGGTTGCTGCGGATAGTTAAGTCTTTCAGCAGCAGATTTGGTAGCTGCTGATGGATGTATTCATCCGCAGCAAAGATGTTGCTGCTGACCGCCTTAAAGCTATCCGCAGGAAACTTGTTCCTGCTGATAACTTAAAGAGATCAGTGGCAAAGGCTTTGCTGCTGAAGAGTAAAACTGTCAGCAGTGAAAAAGTGCTGCTGATACTAACTTTTATTTACAACAATAGACATACATATTTACAACAGAAGACAGATGCATCCATCTTAACCGATGACAATACTTAGTGTATTCTTTACCTTCCATTGTTGAATTGGTGGTTTTCCAGCTTTCTTGGTCTTTTCAGCATCCGACGTTGTATCTGATGATTTGGCTTTCCATTGCATTATTGGTGGTTTTCCAGTTTTCTTTATTCTATCAGCAGCAGTTTTTGTTGCTGAAGATTCTGACTTATCAGCAGCAGATTTTGTTGCTGCTGATGGCTTTACTGGAGCAGCAACAGGAATTTTGGCTGCTGAAGGCTTTGCCTTTGATTTTCCTTTGTCAGCAGTGGATATTTTTGCTACTGAAGGCTTAACCTTAGATTTTCTAGCCTTTTTAGGATCAGCAGCAGTTTTGTTCACTGCTGTTGGAGTAAACCTAGATGAGCACTTTGCAAACTGGTTGAATGGATTAAACCTGCATTTGGCAGCAAAGTGGTCTGATTCACCACAAATGATACAGGTTTGTTTGGGCTTAGGAACCTTCACTCTTGGAGGAGATAGAGACTCCCTGAACTTTGTTGCCTTTGCATCATAGCTTCTCACCTGTTTATTTTTTTTGGTCTTTTCAAAGGCATGTTGCTTTGAGTTTCGTTGGTATTCCAGATAATGAAAGCAAGTGCTGGCAGTGTGATTATATCTGCCACAAACAAGGCAAGATAGAGCTGTTTTGTCCCTTTGAAAGTACACATAGTCCTTTCTTTGGAACAGATCCTTGAAGTTCCATGGATGAGCTTTGTTATGTTCAAAAGTGGCTTCTTCTAGGGTCTTTTGAACATATGGAACTTTTTCTTCAGGCTTACGACGTATATCAAATACCTTCCTTTTTGGGATCGGCTTTGACTGAGGGTTGGGGTCTGTAGGTCCTGATGTCTGTTCCTTTGCACTTTTTAGCTTTCTTCCACCTGGAGGATAGCTGATCTTGATCTGTTTGAATGGTACAGGGGCTGGAACAGCTGGAAGAACAGCAGGAACTGCCACTCTATTCAGAATAGCTTCAGATGAGGATGCACTGGTTTCATCATGGTCTAAGTAGGTTGACTCAGATTCCGATGAGGTAGTGCATTCTTCAACGAAGGGTTCATCCGTTGAAGGATCAAGATTTTGGTTTGCAGTGTCAAGATGTTCAACATTGAAGCTTGGTTCGTATATGGCAACATAATCAGCAGGAGGTGCGACGGTTTTATACTGGTTGGCATGATATCCCAAACCAGTTTTTACATTTTCATGGATTTGAATATCCAAAAGTCTTTGCAGCTTTTTGGATGCAAATTCATATTTTTCCACATGGACCTTTTGGTCTGCTAATTCATCCCTTGCAGCTTTTAACTTAACCAGAATATCATCAATTTGAGTTTCAAGGTTTGTTTGTTCATGTTTTAATGATGAAATTTCTTTCTTTAAACAATCATTCTTTTCCTTGTAACTATTTTCAACCTTTTTAAAATCAGACTTCATTTGGTGAAATTCTTCATTTTGATCTATGAGCTTCTGGTTATGTTTCCTATATCCAAGGACTTTATCAATGCACTCTTGAGTACATAGATTTTCATATACCTTTGGTGGTACCTCTGATGTGTCTGAAGTTAGAGAGGATACCTCTAATGTGTCTGCCATGAGAGCTTGATTGTTGGCAGAAAGATCCTCAGGCTGGAAGCTCCAGTCAAAGTCAGTAGTTCCAACTTTTGCACGGGCTGCAGTTTGTGCTGGAGGATTGACTTGTTGCTGTTGTTGGTGTCTTGGCTGAGCTTGGTGTGCTTGTCTGGTAGGATAGTAGTCGCTTGAACTAGGACCTGAGTGGTCAGAGTGAAGCGCGGGAGAGGTGCTGGAAGAGGCTGATTGATGGCTTGAGCTTCTTTCTTTGGCTTGAATTATTTCTAATTCATAGGCTTTTAGCATACAAAAGAGCTCGGTCATCTGCATAGTCTTCAGATTCTCAGTTCTTCTTATTGACACTGTGTAAAGTGTCCAGCAACTAGGAAGAGATCTGATGAACCTTTTGAGAATGTCTTCATTCTCCAGTTTCACCTTAGAGCACTGCAGCTCTCCTACCAAGTAAATGTACCTGTTATACACTCTGGTTAGTGACTCACCTTCATTGCAGACAAAGTTTTCGTATTGCTGCTTCAGGATGTCTTCAAGCCCGTTGCTTTGTGCCATTTTGTTTTGATGTGACTTGATCAAGAATAGAGTTTTGAATAGAATCAGAAAGTGATTAAACAAGTGTTAAATTGTTTAATCTTGAGCCAAAGCTCTGATACCACTTGTAGGATCGTGAGATTACAAGGTGATTCTATTCTGGTTGATATTGGCGGAAACAATAACAACTACACAAATGTAATCGAACAGACAGAAAGAATACTAGTAAGATCACTGTTGTATTAAGCTTAGTGAATAAACGATTACAGATGAAAACTCTGAGAAGAAGCACCCTTACAATGAAGTGGTTACACAGTATTTATAGTAACTCAGAATCAAGACAAACCCTTGATTCTGAGGATCAGATCGAACACAGACCGTTGATCTTGTTTATTAATCTAAATTATACGCAAAGGCTAATCTAGATAACTTTATTGAAGCGTCTTCTTAGGCATCATTGTTTGCATGCTTGGAGACGCGCAACAAGGTCCTTTATTGGTTGCACCACTGAGGTTCCTTCTGCTTGGAGTGTGGCAGTTGCTTTTGCAGAAAGTTGTCAGAGACGCTTGGCATGGATAGTCAGCTGCAACGTTTGGTCTTCAGTGAATAAAGCTATCAGCAGCAAAGTTGAGAATACTGCTGCTGATAAGCCCATCAGCAGCAACTTGTGTTGAAGGCTGCTGATAAGCCTATCAGCAGCAACAAGTGTTGAGTGCTGCTGATAAGCCTATCAGCAGCAACAAGTGTTGAATGCTGCTGATAAGCCTATCAGCAGCAACAAGTGTTGACTGCTGCTGATAAGCCTATCAGCAGCAATTGTACTTAGAATAATTTGGTAGCAATCAGTCTTTGGTTCTACAGATCTTGAAAACAACTCAGAATGATTCCAACTGGAAAAATAACTTCTTCTTTGTGAGAAGAGATTCAATCCCTGATGGGGATAAGTTGCCAGTCAAATGGATCGTTAAGGGTAGGGTTCTGTCTTGTAGGATCCCGATAAATTTGACATCCGGGATACTGCCTATTGATTTCTTTTTGTTTCGTAGCGCCCAAGTTCTCTAACCTAGCTCCTGCTTCTCCTGAGACTGCCAAGAAGGTCGCTGCCTTTTACAGTATCGAGCCCATTGAGCGAACCTTCAAATTCAGGACTGCGCCGGTTGAAGTGAGTACAAAAGGTTCTCTCTCTGATTCAGAAATGTCTGGTAAGAAATACAATACCATATAATTTTATCCGTTAGTAACATGATAAATATTTTAACCTGCTATTTCGAATTAGGTGTATGAAAGTCCAACTCCAAGTTTGCTTTGGATGACATTGACAACATGGTCTCCAAAGGCAAGGCCGTCAAAAAGGAACTTAAGCCAGTTGTCGATCCATCTCCCCCACCGGTTGCTCCTAAGCCTGGAGCCTCCACTACTCATCCTAAGCCTGGAGCCTCCACTGCTCATCCTAAGCTATCGTCTGGTAAGAAACGAAAGATTACGGATCCTACTGAACAATCCATTCGGGAGTGCACTGATTTCCTTGACGCTTATAAGAAACTGCACAACTTCAGCCATCTTTGTTGAGAACTAAGTCAGGTAGACACATATATCAGATTATGATGTTGAGTTCGAAATATAACAACTGTTGGTTGTCCCCTGTGTACAGTTATCAAATATGTCGTAGACTTAGCAATTGTACTTCAGGATCTTCATAAGTATTCAATCCGTTCAAGGATCTTGAGTCAGCATAGTGATGCTAAGTTCTTGACTTAACACATGGGTGTTAAATATCTATGACAATTTAAAATCGTGGGCCAAGCCAGACTTAAGTTAGCATGAAAATGCTAAAAACCTTAGGAGTAACACGTCTGTTACTATCGTAGCATTCAAGATATAGCCAACAGTGATGAAATTATCAGCCACTGTTACATGGACTGGTCGCACAACCTTGAACTATACTTGAATATCGTGTGCTACAGGCGGAGTGTTTAAACTTAATACTTAGAAAGGTGAAAACCTTTAAACCTTAGGAGGTATGCAGGATACCTTAACTTGGGAGAGATGGCCAATCTCTTTCTTCTGTCGGTATCCCTGGAGATACTTCCTGCAACACAGGAAATCTTGGTGAAGGTGGGTGTTAGCCTGGCTAACACCCCTCCGACCCTCAAGTCAGTACTTCGATCAAGGGTAATAAATATAAGAATAGTCAAGAATAGAAGACGTACCAGTTTCAGTCAGAACATAAGTTTTAAACTTACATAAAGTAGGTTTTGAGATGGATAGCGTTCCAGGATCTTGGCAGGACATCCCCTTCCATAGTAGCCAACCAATAGGCACCCTTGCCTGCTTCATAGTCAATCAAGTACGGGCCTTCCCACTTTGGTACAAGCTTTCCATAATTGGGATTGGTAGTATTTTGAAATGCCTTTCTTAATACGAGATCACCTGCTTGGAATCTTCTAACCCTTATGTTTTTGTTGTAAGATTTTGCTATCCTTTGTTGATAAGATGCAATGCGAACTTTTGCAAGATCCCTGAGCTCATCCACAGTGTCGAGATCCTGGGCAAGAGCTTCGTTGTTGGTCTCTGAAGATTGAAAGTTGGTTCTGGCAATAGGAATAACCATCTCTGTCGGGATCATTGCTTCAGTTCCAAATACCAAGGAGAATGGAGTTTGTCCCGTCGCATTCTTCGTGGTTGTTCTATCTGCCCAAAGTACAAATGGTAGCTCTTCAGCCCATCTTCCTTTCTTTGCTCCTAGTCTTTTCTTGAGGTTGTTAACGATGATCTTGTTGCTAGATTCAGCTTGTCCATTGGCTTGAGGATGTACTGGGGTAGATGTTATCATTTTGATTCCCCAACTGGCACAGAAGTCAGTCGTTCTTTTGTCAATGAACTAAGATCCATTATCACAAATTATTTCCGTCGGGATCCCAAATCTTGTCAGAATATTGCGCTTGATGAAGGAGATGACTTCTTTTTCTCTGACTTGGACAAATGCCTCAGCTTCGATCCATTTAGAGAAGTAATCCGTCATTGCTAGCATAAAGACTTTTCCTCCTGGTGCTTTGGGAAGTTTGCCGACAATGTCCATTCCCCACTTCATAAACGGCCATGGAGAGACGGTTGGGTATAAAGGTTCAGTTGGTTGATGGAATATGTTGATGTGTCTCTGGCAAGCGTCACATTTTTTAGAGTAAGTCACAGCATCCTTTCTCATGGTAGGCCAATAATATCCTGTTCTCATGATACTTGAAAATAACGCTCTGCCCCCGGTGTGATTACCACAATCTCCTTCATGTAGAACTTTCAGGACTTCACGTGCTTAAGGATCCTCCAAGCACCTTAAGTACGGACCTGCAATTGGTTTTCTATACAAAACATTCTCAAAAATTATAAAACGATACATTCTCATGCGAAAAGCCTTGTGGTTCTTTTCATCACTTGGGATTTCACCATCCTGCAAGTATTTTTTAATAGGTGAAATCAGGATCCTGGAATAGGTTCAAGATCCCAAATGTTTGTTTCTTCTTTAGTGTTAGATAATTCATTCACCTGTCTCGATTGATGGGCTCAGAATGTGTATGATAGGTATTTTGGTACCTTCTGGTACTCTAAGAGCTGAAGCAAGGTTTGCTAAGGCATCAGCCTCAGTGTTATCTTCTCTAGGCACCTGTGTAATGTTAAAAGTTTTGAATTCTATGGATAATTGCTTAACTATTATGAGATATTTGGCTAGCTTCTCACCTTTTACTGCATACGAACCATTGAAATGATTAGCAATTAAAAATGAGTCTATATATACCTGAAGATACCTGATCTTGATATTCCTAGCTAATTGTAATCCTGCTATCAGCGCCTCATATTCTGCTTCATTATTCGTAGCCTGGAACTCACAGCTTATGGATTGAGGTAATATGTCCCCTTGTGGTGATTTTATTATGATTCCCAGACTTGTTCCTCTTACATTTGATGCACCATCAGTGAATAAGGTCCATTCGTCCTTTGACTCTTCTAGTCGTTGGACTTCAAGATCTGCCTCTTGTTGGATATCATTGCTGAAATCAGCCACAAAGTCTGCTACTGCCTGAGAATTTATTGTTGTTCTAGGTTCATATATGAGGTCATAGGCACTGAGCTTGACTGACCATTTAGCCATCCTTCCTGACATCTCTGGTTTTCTTAAGACACACTTAATAGGATAATTAGTTTTAACATGAACAACATGAGTTTCAAAATAATGTCTAAGTTTAGTTGATACCATTATTAAAGCTAAAATTAACTTTTCTAAATTAGAGTACCTGGTTTTCGCTGGTAGCAAATTTTTACTTACATAATATACCGGATGTTTTTGTCCCTCATGATCCTTTACTAATACAGCACTTACGGTGCTTCGGGATACTGCCAAGTATAGGGATAATGGTTCACCGTCTTCTGGTTTCATCAGTGGAGGAGCTAATGACAAGTATTCCTTCAATGATTGGAGTGCTTGTCCATGCTTCTCTTACCATTCGAATTTCTTGTTCTTCTTCAGGATGTCATAGAATTCCTTGCATTTTTCGGAGGATCTTGATATAAATATGTTGGGTGCTGCTATTCTGTCGGTCAATCTCTGGACATCCTTAGTATTTCCTAGGGATTTTAGATTGATGATAGCTTTGATTTGTTCTGGTCCGGCTTCTATTCCTCTTTTGGTCACTATATAGCCTAAGAACTTTCCTGCCCCCACTCCGAAGTGACATTTCGAGGGGTTCAGCTTCATATTGTATTGGTCCAAGATATCAAATGCGTCTCTGAGATCCCTGAGATGATCCTCAGCTTTCTTTGATTTTACCACCATATCATCTATGTAGACTTCCATAGTGTCCCCAATCTTGTCTTTGAACATCATATTTACCAGTCTTTGATACGTGGCACCTACATTTCAAGACCAAATGGCATAGCTGTGTAACAATAAATACATGTCGGGGTCATGAATGTCGTGTCTTCCTGATTCGATGGTTCCATTTGGATCTGTTGAAATCCTGAAGAGGCATCCATAAAAGTCAGGATTTCACGGCCTGCTGTAGTGTCCACCATCGAGTCTATGTGTGGTAATGGGAAGGGGTCTTTAGGACATGCTTTGTTGAGGTCTGTGTAATCTACACAAACTCTCCACTTCCCGTTCTTCTTCTGGACTACCACCACGTTGGCTAGCCACCTAGGGAATTTTACTTCCCTTATCATTCCAGACTTGAGAAGCCTTCCCACCTCTTCTTGGATGATTACGTTTCTCTCAGGAGCAAATTTCCTTTGCTTTTGATGTATTGGCCTGAAACTTTTATCAATTCCAAGTTTATGAGTTATGATACCTTTGGATATACCTGTCATGTCTTCGTGCTTCCTAGCGAAGGTTGCTTTTCTGCCCCTTAGGAAATTCAGGATATCTTCTTCAATATCCTTAGGGATATTGCTCCCTACCAGGATCTTTACATCTGGATTTTCAGCATCCAGGGATACCTTTTTAACATCATGTTCTTTATCTTCTAGAACATCCCTGGCCTGCTTTGTTAATTGCTATGCTTGCCTGGTTTTGACGGAGGCTTTCATCGAAGAAGTGTAGCAATCCTTAGCCTCTTGCTGATCACTGTTAATCTTCACTACTCCCCAAGGGGTTGGCAATTTGACACACTGATAGTATGTTGAGGGCACCGCCTTCATATCGTGTATCCATGGCCTTCCTAAAATGATATTATAGCAAGACAAAGAATCTATTACATAAAATTTTTAAATAGAATTTACCCCTTCAATGTATATCGGTAGTTTTATTTCTCCCACTGTGCTTTTGACTTCTCCGCAGAATCCTACCAGCACTGAGGATTTTGAAATAATTTCAGAATCCAGGATCCCCATTCTTTTCAGGACTTCATGCTGAATTATGTTCACCGAGCTTCCTCCGTCAATCAGTATCCTCCGGATGAAGTGGTTTGCAATGTACAGAGTGATTACTAGACCATCGTGATGAGGATTCGGTACATCATCCCTGTCGTCTACATTGAAAGATATCACCTTTTCTTCAGTTAAGCTGGAGGTTCTGATAGGCCTGTCCCCTTGTTATGTCTTCTCTTCCTTGGCATTCCTTTTTGTTGCAGAGTAAGAAATGCCACAAATATCAGATCCACCAGATATAAAACCTATTACCTTGGCATCCGGCAGCGGGGACTTTTCTCTTTGCGGGATCCTGTCGTGATCCTTAGTCTTGTTCTTTCCTTTGCCTAGAAACTCTTTGAGATGCCCTTTGCTTAAGAAGTAGCTTATCTCCTTCCGTAAAGCAATACAATCCTCGGTTATATGGCCAAAGTCTTTGTGGAATGCACACCATTTGGACTTGTCCTTTCCTCCTAAGTTCCTCTCAAACTTGCGAGGCCACTTGGCATTTTCTCCAAGATCCTGCATAGCAAATAGCAGACCAGTTGTATCAAGAGAAAAACAATATTCAGAAACTTAGGATATTCTTCCTCGTCCTCGTCGTCTTCTACAGCATTGACCTTATGATTGTCCGGCTTAGAATACAGCTTGGATCTGTATGACTTGAAAGGTGCAGGTTCAACTTTCCGGTTAGGTTGAGTGTAGCTTGTCGGAGCATTCACCTTTTGATGGATCTTTTTATCATCTTCCAGCCTAATAAACCTCAATGCCCGGTTACTGACTTCATCAAGGTTCCTACAAGGATTCATAACAAGGTCTTCGTAAAATTGAGAATCCTTCTAGTGTCCCATCTTGAAGGCCTGGACTGCAGTGGCAACGTCAAGGTTCGGGATATCCAGGGATTCCCGGCCGAACTTGCTGACATAATCCCGAAGGGATTCTCTGCTATTCTAAGTTATCTTGTATAAGTCACTTGTTAACCTTTCAAAGGTCCTACTCCAAGAGAACTGATTGCTAAACAAATTGATTAAGTGAGCAAACGAAGTAATAGAATAAGGTTTAACGTTAAGTAGCCATTTCAGGGCTGATCCTGTTAAGGTAGAGCCGAAGCCTTTGCATAAGCAGGCTTCCTTTAGGTCCAAAGGAATGGGGTTTATCTCCATCCGCTCCCTGTACTGCGCGACGTGCTCCTCATGATCTGTAGTTCCATCGTACAACTTCATGTTAGGAGTCTGGAAGCGCTTGGGGATCTCAGCATCACATAACGGTGGAGAGATTCTAGAGATCCTGTGGCTGGTAGAGGACATCTCCGGTATAGGTTGGACCACACCTGGGACACTGGAGATCATTTCTCTCAACTTCTTTAACTCCTTGGCCATGTACGGAGTGATTCCTGTCTCCTGCACAAATTCGTTAGTATTCGAAAATTGATTAAATGTGTTACCGTTCTCGGGATTTCGGAATGATGATCTCGGAGTAACTATAAGATCCTGATTTGTCGTAACTCTGACAGCCAGGGTAGGGCCAACTGTAGAGATCCTTGTTTGCATGGGAAGGAAGTCTCCCTTATGGATTTCTGAGGATCCTGAATAATTAAAATTCAAGATCCTTGGTTGTAGCGGGGTCGTCACATCGACTGGTTTCTTCGATTCCTTAACCTTCTCAATCTCCCGAAACAACGCTTGGTTAGTCTTCCTCTGTTGTTCCATTTGTTGTTTCATCTCCGAGAACAGATCGAGGATATCATTGTTTGATACGATCACAGGTCCACCATCAAGTATTCTGGATCCTGAAAAACCCACAGGAGTAATTTTCTTCGGCTGATTAATATTTTTTTTGAAATGGAGGAGGAGGAATAGGGTTGACCAACCCAGAGCTCGAAGACGGAGCAGAAACATAAATATTTTTGGATTGGGACGACATCTTTGAAATTAGTTTCGAAAGATAGTGATTGAACACAAACTTTAGTAAAGATTTGAAGATGAAAAGCACCACTTGCCCCACGGTAGGCGCCAAATTGTTTTGGGTAAAAATTATGTAAACTAACTTTGTAACCAAATTTCATAAGTGAGGTAGTGTGCTTGTAAAATCAATATGAAACAATACAAAAACGTAAAGTGTGACACAGTTGTTTACGAGGAAAGCCCTTGATCGTTCGAGATCTCCGGCATAAAACCTCGGGAGGTGACAATCGACACCTGCCTCGTTTCTTCAATAAATGATAAAGAATTACAAGTTTTGAGCAACAAATGATCGAATACTAAGTGTTACAGAGCTTCTCGCGAGTGTTTACTAATGCTAAGTGAATTGTGTGTCTTGCTAATCGATCAAGCCGCTGATTAAATACAGAAAATGATCCTAACTAACTTTCCGAGGATCCCGGAGCTTTACTCGGTCTTCAAATATGACCGTTGTTGGGCTTCTCTTGCAAGTTTGATACGTCCTCTTTGACTTCTCGTTCGATTCTCCAGGGACAAAATGAGTCAACACGTTTTACCTGCGTATATAAAAGAAATAGAGGACAAATAGCCGTTAGTAGCATTAATATTCAGGATACCGAAGTTACCTGGATCTTGGATTCCGGATCATGCGTCATTCGGGATCCTGCTTGAGATTTAACCCATAACAGTGAGTAAGTAAATAGATTTGTTGGCCTGACAAGCCCATCCAGTGCTCAAGTTGAAGTATTCTTTTCAACTTCTCGGGTTGAAGTATTATTTTCAACTCGAGGGAGCTAGATGACAGAAACTGCATTCTATAACAACACTTTGGGTCTGATGCGTTCAGACGGGGAAACTATTCTAGTCACTAGGGTTGTTTATGGACTTGGTGTATGAAAGTTTAAATTACTCATATTGAAATTGTTTATGAATTCTACTCTATCATTTTATGCTATATCTATCTATCTAAACCTATATTCTCACTAACTTTTTAGTTGACCTATTTTAGCATGTTTTTCAGGCGAAGCTAACTAAGATGTTGATAAGCTCGTGCTAGGATCAATGACTATGCTTTAGTGGACTTAGCGAGACGTTAACAAAAAGAAGACTTATTTACTTGTCATGTTTGAGTTTTGTGTAATCAATTATTCAATTAAATTAATAGAGATTTCTTTTGATCCTTGTATGATGATTCAACTTCGTCGCTCCCTCGTGTTTCCGCCTTGGTGGGGGTGTGACAATGCATAGGGAGGCACGGCCGTGCCTCTTGATTTTGACCAATTTTGACTTCCTCTGGTTCCATATTTAAATCTGGGAGGCATGGTCATGCATAGGTGTGCACGCCCTTGCCTGGCTTTTGGCTTGCAAAAATCTCCATTTCTTGTTGATATTTCTTTCCTGTTTTATATGGAGGGCTAAATAGCCTGCAAATTTAAATAGGAAGCATACCGAGTATCTTTTCTTATGAATTTGCCTAAAAGGCAGTCAAATATGAGGGTAATTATGCATGAAAAACATGTATAGTTTATAACATATCAGTTACATCAGCAGTAATTTCGTCAGTAAGAATAACCCTCAACGGTGACTCAGTTACTGTTGATGATTAGTCTATCAGTAGTAGCTAGCTACTGCTAATCGCCCAAGTTGTTGTTGATGCACACTTGTTGCTGATAGCTATTTCCATTGCTATTAGTTATTGTTGATGCCTAGTTGTAACCGATGTCAAGTTGTCATTGACGTAATTTACCGTTGACGACCAAGTTGCCACTAATGCTAGTTACCACTGACGAACAAATTGATGTTCGTTAGTAGTAACTTACTATTCATGATCAATTGCTACTAGTGTACTAATATACCACTAATAGACGATCAGTTTACCATGTAATTTTTCATCAATCATGTAAACTCGAAGCTAATTATAATGGCTTTCCAACTATGTATCAAGGAGACCCCACAAAGGGATTTGCCCTTTGGACACCGCCTGGGGCGTTGCCCCCTTGAACCTTCAGGTTCGTTGGGGCCAAAAAAACATAACAGTCTCGAAAAATCATAACAGTCTCGAAAAATTATATGATCCACACCTCTTAACTTGTATCGATGTATATTATAATTTTACTTTGTTATTAAGTAAATCCAATTATAATAAAATATCATTTATCATATTAAAATCATTAACATGTTTTGAGTCCCCACTTATTTATACTTGTTATAACTTATTTTACCAACTTCAATATATTAAATATTAAATTTTTAATAAAGGAACATTATTGTCCATCAATATTGCCCGGTCATAATATCTTACTTTAAATTAAATCAACCACATAATCTAAAAACATTATATTTAATATTTGATGCTTTAGTACACAAATAAGTCTTTTAGAATATATATTTTTTATTTGTTTTTATTCATACTAGTTGAATTAGGGGTGAGCATGACACTGAAATAACGGATTAAAAACTGAATTAACAAAAATAATTGAAACCAACCAAAAACCAATGGTTCAATTTGTGTTCTTCTAAAAACGATTTTTTGGTCCAATTTTGGTTTTGCATGTACGCATAACCAAAAAAACCGAAAAAAACTGAACTGAATAGTATAATAATAATCTTTATTATGATTTTCTTTTTCATCGACCATCTTTAAGCACATCTGCATGTGGTTTTAGTTTTACACAATATTTTTTCTAATTTTCTTTTGTATTTATATATTTCTTTCTGATACATCATTTAAACATATATTTATGTATATATAAATACGTAAAACATAAGTATGGAGCACATCTTCCTTCAAGAAGGTTTCTGATTCATGCATCAAGAAACCCGGAGATTCAAAGGGGCAGTTCCCCTTTGGTAGGGGTTCGGAGGGCAACACCCTTGGTGGGGAGAAAAATTTTCTAGTACGTTAGTAAAGTACTATTGAAAGATGCTTCAGAATTGCATAATTGATGAAAAAGTGCATGAATTTTAATCATCATAAAGAACTTGTAATTAGTAGTAAGTTGTTACTTATCATTAGTGGTAATTGTGTCTAGCAACATCTTGATCTTCAGTGGCAACTAACATGAGTGGCTACTAGGTTTCAGCTGCAATACGCATCAGCAAACAAATGATTAGTGGTAACTACGAATAGTGGTAACTACCCATCTAGTAATATGGTCATCACCAGGAGTTCTTGCTAAAGGTTTATCCACTGACATAACTGTCCAACTATCAACAGTTATAACCACCAAGTGAAACGTTGTGAAGGTTCGTTCCTTTTAGATAGGATGATATTTGGTTTGGTTTGGTTTAACACATCAAATTCACATTCGAATTCTGGTACATATTTCATAACGAAGTTTAATAATTATTTTTGTCTCTTTTGTTTTATCCGACTAAAGATTTTGAAGTATTACCAAAATTACTTTAATTTAAAAGTGATTTCACACAATTTCAATGACCATCCATGAAACTCCAAACATATAAAACCTACGAATACTGAGTGTTTGTATTTTAAAACATTTAGAAAATTATGAAATAAATTAAAATGAAAAGAAATACATAATTAAATGGTTGTTTGATCATTTTATTTGGATGATGGACCATAAGTGTCAGCAAACGTTATAAATAGGAATTAAAATTATTAAAAAAAATAATGAGCTAACGATAGCAGTATATTTAACGAAACCATAAAGATAATTTATGTGATATACTAAACTTTTTTGAAATGTCTCCTTTTAAGATAATGATATACTTACAACTTATTACCGCCGTTAGGGGTGGTGGCCCAATGGTAAGAGCAAAACTTTTTAACATCAAGGTCCCGGGTTTAAGTCCCGGGGGAACCCAAGAAATTTGCCTTTCAAAAAAAACTTACAACTTACAACACTTAGCCAACCTCTTTTAATGCCACTAAATGGGTTCATAATGTTACTTAAAATCAAGACCATGTGCTTACAACTTATTACCGCCATTGGGGTGGTGACCCAATGGTAAGAGCAAAACCTCTTAACACCAAGGTCCCGGGTTCAAGTCCCAAGAAATTTGTCTTTTAAAAAAAAACTTACAACTTACAACACTTCACCAACCTCTTTTAATGCCACTAAATGGGTTCATAATGTTACTTAAAATCAAGACCATGTGCTTACAACTTATTACCGCCATTGGGGTGGTGGTCCAATGGTAAGAGCAAAACCTCTTAACACCAAGGTCCCGGGTTCAAGTCCCAAGAAATTTGCCTTTTAAAAAAAAACTTACAACTTACAACACTTCACCAACCTCTTTTAATGCCACTAAATGGGTTCATAATGTTACTTAAAATCAAGACCATGTGCTTACAACTTATTACCGCCATTGGGGTGGTGGCCCAATGGTAAGAACAAAACCTCTTAACACCAAGGTCTCGGGAAGCCCAAAAAATTTGCCTTTAAAAAAAAAACTTACAACTTATTACCTTATGTATTAAGAATTTGCTTTTTTGGTCAAAATCTTATATTAACAAGCACATGGTCTTGATTTTAAGTAACATTATGAACCCATTTAGTGGCATTAAAAGAGGTTGGTGAAGTGTTGTGTTAGTCATATTCTGGTATAGGAAAAGAGTAATTTAATTTGTATATTTTAAGGAAATTTTTAATTTAAAAAAAAAGTCCTATAACAAAAGTTCAAACACCAATAAAAAGGTATTTTGAATTTTTTTAAGCGTTCATAAAAAAAGTTAGAATTTTTTATAATAATATTAGTTTTAGTAATGATAGAAAAATATGTAAAGCATATACGTATAAAAAGCCCATGACAATGTACAAATCAAAGGACCATTCAAAACAAAAGTGGCGTATTTTTCATTCCTCGTGACATACATTAGAATAAAATATTAAAATAAAAACTTATAACATGTTCAAAGTTGAAGGAATTGAATTCAACTTTCATTTTAAAGAATCTCAATTTCATAAGTCCCGTTTGTTTTAAATAATCTGATGGAATTGAAATTAAAATTGGAAAACTTTTCGTCCAAAATTATGCTTGGTTGTTTTTGATGGAAATGGAACTCATGGACCGGTTTCAGACTTTGAAATGGGGGAATTCAAACACAATAGAAATCGATTCATTATTAACTTCGAGATGGATGACTAACAATGTCGACTCTCAAATAAATGAAAATATAAGTCTGGTAATTATTTATGTAGATAAACATATTTATTTGTATACAAAAAAAATATAAAATTTAAAAGATATAAATTATTGGTTAAAAAAATTAAACCATATAAATTTACTCTCACAATAATTTAACGTTATGTCCCCAACACCCGAGTTCGACTCCTGTGACGGGATTTCAACCGTCCCAATTTTTTGACGCTCCATGGTATCGAACTCAGGACCACCCCTAGGAGGAAACTCCCAACTGGAAAAACCCCTTAACTCAACCCGAAACAAATTGCACTAGGCGAGACTAGATCCCACGACATCCCACAAAGAAAGCCATGGGGCTATTGCTAGGCCAATTGGCCTTCGGTAACTATATAATGAACTTTTTTTTGAACGGCAATTTGGATCATTGACGGGCCACTGACTCACCCGATCATCTTCACCTCCTTCAGAAGGAAACCCATCATAGATGAGAAAACCCCATGACCCAACCTGAACACCCTATTTTTTTATCATAAGTAAGACTTGAACCAATACATCTACTTTTAATAAAGTAACAACTGAATTTAGGCCAAAACAATTAATACTCGTTTTTGGTTGGAGTAGGGTAGGTGTAGGCTTAGGCTTTTTGAGGTTGTCTCAACTGCTGTTTGTAAATAAATGACACAATTTCTGTGTCTTCCATTTCACTTTTATTTTATTGCTCCACAAATTTATTTATGGTCATTTTACGATGTAGAAAACGTTATAGTTATTTTTAAACATATTATTATTATTATTATTATTATTATTATTATTATTATTATTATTATTATTATTATTATACCAACAAACTAGTGACAACTAATAGCTATATGTGGACATATGTTTATCCTTCTTCTATGTATTCATGTGATCACATTTAAGAGATACTTGACAACACAAGTGTTCAACAATTTGGCGGTTACAATGACGAAACACACAATTTATATTCTTTTGTTCGGTAGTATAGCAATGTTTTTTCTTTTTTATAAAAGGATAAGATTTAGATTATTCAAGTTTTATAAAAGTTTGAATTTAAGATAAAAGTCATTTCATAATAGAACTTAATAATATTTAAAAAGTATTAAATATGTTTTTTTTCTATTTTTAAAAAAGATAAGTGACTTGATAATTGTTATAGTTGTAGGGGGCCATAGCAATGTTTGTGTATGAAACATTCCAAAGGGTACTTGTGTTTGGTTTTGTACATGGATAGTATCCAATGCAATCCACATGGCATGATCTTTAAGGATATGAAAATCCTAAATATGTTACATATTTTCATAAAATATTTTGTTTTTCATGAGAACTATAATTTAATTTTTAATAAACTAAAAAAATAAAAGAATTTACATAGTTATGATTCAATCCTTAAACGTTTGAAATTAAATTATTTTGTTTCATAGTTGATGCATATGTTAATAAAAATATGTTACATCTTTTGAAAAATATTTTGTTTGATAGTTGATGCATATATTAATAAAAAATAAACAAAATTAAATTATTCAAATAATCTTTGTGCATTATACATAGTTATGATTCAATAACGTTTGAAATTACACTGGAAATTTCAAAAATTAAAATTTATCACATTTATAACCCTTAAATCAAATGCATGTTTAAATTTCAATTTTTTTTAAATACATGTTTTACCATTTTATTATATTACCTATATGTTTCCTAAATTTTTTTATTTATTACAACTATTACTGTGTATATTTTTTTAGAAGAACAAATTTCGTGGAAATTGAACCCAATACCTTCAAATATATGTGTTTGAAGAGGTTTTGCCTCACCATTTTTTTAGGCTCAAAGATATTGAAAAAAGAACGAGTGGGCCACCACCAACCCCAGTGGTTATTAATATATATATATATATTAAAAGGTAAACTCGTGAATAGTATCTCATCCGTTAATCTCTTGCCACATGTGGTTATAAGTTAAATAAATTACTAAACATATTTAAACAGAAAGAAGAGCTAGCGAAAGTGGTTATAGGCGCGCCCATGCACACAAAGTCCCGGGTTCGACTCTCATAGGCTCCATTTTTAATATATTTTAAGAATTAAAACACATAAATGAAATAAATTACAAAACAATTTTAAACACAAATTTGAACCAACCAAATTCGCTATTTTTTGCGCTCTCCATACGGAAGGTAATGAGTTCGAGCCTTTGCTCATCTTTATTCGTTTCTTTAGAATTATATTATTACTATTTGATGGTTTTTTTATTTGTGCTTTAATATTATATTATTACCTCTATTATTATTATTTCGTTAATAAAAGCCATTAACTTTAATACTGTTGTAAATATATTTTTTGTAATATGAAGGTTTTCCGCTACATTGCGTGGATAGAATTACCTAGTTTAACTTAATCATTAAGTATATATACTAAACATCTTTTTAAACTTAGTCATTAATCAATTATAAGACATCATTAATCATTCATTAGATAAAATATTATTATCCTTATATTTTAAAAGGAAACACATGAATAGTAACTTATAACATAATAAAAACTAGATGGAGGCCTCGCGCGTTGAGGCGGCTTCCGATCAATAGTTCTAGTTTTTAATTTAATAGTGGTATTCTAACCCATAGTTCTTGCATTTCGATTTAATTGAGGCATAGACATACCTATTTAAGTGGCTTGTTTTTCGTCATAGCTATTGATTATAAAAGTGTAGGCTAAACAAAACAAAGATTAAAGTCACTTATACCCAAGGGCGGAGGATATAAGGGGCCCGAGGGGGCCTCGGCCCCCCCGATTTTTCGCTCAGAAGTTTAATATATACGTATTCGGTCGATTTTTTCGCTCAGTAGTGTTAATTTATATGTATTCGGCCGAAAATTTTATAGTTCCGGCCCCCCCCTATATGAAAAAAAATTTCCCACCCCCCCCCCCCCCCCGCGAAAATTTTCAAGCTCCGCCACTGCTTATACCAAAGACATTAAAAAAGATATAACATTAATAGTAACATTCATTCACAATGAAAAGTTACATTTTAATATAACCATCGTGCGTTGCGGCGCGCAACCAAAATCTTTACGTAAGCGCACACGTTACAGCCAGTGCCGAACTTTATATAAAAAACGAAACCGTTAAAAAACATGACGGTGACGTTAATTAAAATAAAAAAAATTATTTAAAATATGATTTTATTTAATAAATTTATAAGTATTGTAAAGACATTAATTTTTTTAGAATGAGTTTATTTTATAAGAAATGCCAAAAATAGACATGCGAAAGAAGGAGGATGTTGCATGGAGCCGAACACGGGTTGTGGGCTTCACACCACACATAATTTACCACCAAACCAGAGAGAAATTGTCATTCCAAAATCTACTATTATATAAAGGAAACGAAATGTCAAAAAATAAAAAGAAAAAAAACAAAACGATGCATTACCAGTTTGTACCCGATGCTCAAAGGGTAGTAGTAAAGGAACAGTAATTTTAACTCACATTCAAAAGTTACTTTTTAATATTTATTAATCACGTAAGATATTATATTATGTATTATTAATCAAATATATAAAAATACAATGGTGATGATTACAAAGAAAATATAATCAAATTATGTATCTTAATTAGGCCGAAGATAATTACCATAAACTTTAACTAATATATTTCATATAATACATTCCCGCATTCAGAGTGGTAGGAAATCAGTAGCACGATGAATATTATGTATTATTATTAACCAGGATGATTACAAATAAAACATTATCAAATCATATCTCCTTATTATAAAAAAATTAATAATAATTACATTTTATAAATCTTAACTATTATATTTTATCTGATACAACCAACTTCATCAAAACCACCACTAGCAACACTACCATCAAGACCTCTTTTCTTCACCGACAGTGTCCCTTTCAACACCTTATCTTCCATCTTTTTTATCCCTATGAACAGCTCCAACGACATCTAACCAGTAACCACCTCTCCAACCACAATAACAAACCACCTACAATTAGATTAATAATTCATTTCAGTTTTTATCTACAAATTTTTAAATTCATAATTTTGTTTATCATCAATAAATTATTTTTATCATCAATTTTTATCTCATATAATAATTATTTTATTATTACCATATACATTGCATTTATTTTATTTTAGAAGTGTATATATTTTGACACTTGCTACAATGTTATCCTTTCATTCTTATACAATCTTCTATCTTTTATACTTTATAAATAAGTAACTGGTTACGCTACATGTCACAATTCAGCGAGCTCAAGATTATTTTTCAGCTATTTAATCTTTCTAAGATTCTTTTTCCTACTTATAATTTTTAAATCTTTATTACTAACTATTGAATATTTCATTTATTCAACATGTATAATACACGGGGTCTAACCTAGTTAACTAATAATACTAAATAAGTAGATAGTCACGAATTATTAACTATTTAAAGGCAATGAGGGAGAATAGTAAGCCAACCGGTAGGAAATTGCCACATTGAATGCATTAAGTATTTATTTATTTTTTTTGTTTCAGTAGCAGTTTTTGTTGGCATATATAGATTTTGAAGGTAAAATAAAATAATAAAGTGGGTTGATTGAGATGGTTTTAGACGCGCTCGTAACACCCGAGTGACTGGGGTTCGAGTCCCGGGATGGATGTTTCTTTCCATTATTTAAAAATCAGCGTTTTCTTTAGTTTTTGTTTCTTTTGTTTTTCTGTTACTTAAGTGAGAAAATATTTAGCTGAAAAAATAATTCTGTTTTTGGGTTTTTTTTGTAATGTTTGAACGTTAGTTTTTTTGGGTGTGTGCGGGTTTAAAAAGTTTTTTTTTCAACGTTGCGATATAAATTTTAGTGAAAACGAAGTTGTATTCAAAATCAAGTATGTTGGGATAACAATGGTCTAATGATGTTTAAGATTTATGATAATCCTTTGTTTTGATAATTATTATAAAACCACGTGAATTATAGATTTTATTAATTAACATGTTTACTTAATCATTTAATTTTAATTCTAAGCTATCAATTTAATTTCTTAAAGTTTAGCAATATCCATCAAATTTAGTTTTTCCTTTACAAGGCTTACCTAGTGTTGTAAAAATCGGGATTAATCGACGATTAGTTGGAGGTCAACCGTTACGGTTTCACCTAATCGGACCATTAATCGGTCAAAGGTCAAAATCGGTCAAAGTCGGTCAAAATCTTTGAAGTATTTGAAAAATTATACTTATTAATCCAATCCGATTAATAAGTTTGAAAAATTATATATAAATTTTGAAAAATATTGTATATATATATATATATAAGTTTGAAAAATTACATATAAAATTCCAATCCGATTAATCCCTAGTCGGTATCCCATCGCCCGACTAGCGCCTAGCGATTTTTACAACACTGGGCTTACCTAATTGGTTTTCTCATTTAGAATTCATCAACTTTTCTTTAGAACGTTTTGCGTCAATATTAAAAATATGCGTAAATATTAAAAATACATCAAGTTAATAATGTTTTATATCTTAAACCACTAAAAATATAAACATAATAATGAAGTGATGATAGGATGGATGGAGCTATCATCAATAGAAGAAGAAGAAGACGACTTGAGTAGATGAGGGCATGCTCTAAACATGACTTCCACTCATGCTTCGTGAAACACTTAATGCTGCTTTTACATTTATGTCCCACAATACCACGCATAATCACCCTCCCATTCCTATCACTCCAATGTATTTTGTAATTTATATATACGCCCCTCTAAATTCAAAATTTCCCAAAATACCCTCCTTAACATATAAACAGGCAATTAGGATATAATTTTATAAAATTGTACTTGTACATCATACATAATTAAAATGATTGCTAAATCAAATAAGATATAAAATAGGTTACGAAAATATTCATCAACTTCAATTAGATGAGATGATTCGACTATAACTTTTTTAACATGAGTAAACGAATAATTACAACTAATGGGAATCGAACATGTGACTACTCCGGACGACACCTTTGGTGTGTATTATTTCTATATATTACTATGTCATGCCAAAATATACAATTTTCTTAGATTTTGGTTTTTTTTTTCTTTCAAATATGATGTACAAAAACACAATTACATAATTCAATACCCTTTTTGATAACTTACCCTAAACACAAAATGAAAATTGGCCCACATGAAAAGGGCTCTTTTGTCAAAGTGCTATTTTGCATTCGGGACCACTATCTTCATCCTTTTTCCAAATTTCCCCTCTAATTTGCACCTAACATGTTGAAAAACATTAAATTTAAAAAAGACATGTTAGGAGAGAAATTGGGATATATATAAAATAAGGATCAAATATAAAATAAAATTAACCTACAAAGCATAGAATTTGATATAGTGAATCAATTCTTAAGATTATAGGAGGCTATCACGTTAGCAATGTTTACGTATAAAAAGGCTTGGAGGGGTAAAACTAAAAGTTGAATAACTTAATTATTGTTGACTTTTTTCAAGTTTCATTATTTTTTAAACATAAATTTGTTTTTCATACATAATTTTTTTTAAATTGCACCAGAAACCAAGCGTTTTTTTTTCTTTAATTTGATTATAGTATTAATATTTTTTTAATAAAAAAGTCGATTTAAAAAAAAACTTCAATGTACTGTACATATAACGTAAGTATAACACCTATGCGTATAAACATAGATTGCGTGATTATAAAATATAAGTTGTGCAATTATTGTATATGTGTGTTAATAGTTATATAAATGGTTGGTTAATGTGCGTGTAATTATTTTGACAATGTGCATAGTTATGGCGTGGACGCTTATACCCATGACCCAATGACACATAACGTATTACGATGGTTTCCTACGCTTAGCATGTTAATTTCACTCTGTGTGTATGTGTATTGTGTGTATGTGTATATATATATAGAGAGAGAGAATGAGTGTATGTGTGTCTCTTTGCTATATAAATAAAGAAAGCAAAGAAACTTAAAATACAAGAACCAAACCCAAAACTCAATCTATCCTCTTCCCATGGCTGCCATTGCCTTCTTCATTCTCCTCACTCTCACTCTCTCTTCCACCATTCATGCAAGAGAAAGCCAATTCTTCAACAAATTCTCCAACAACATCCCCAAAGAATCACAACCCTTAAACACCATTCAACAACAACCCGACTTCGTCCCACAATCCCAAGACTCCTCCTACGGCCTCTATGGCCACGAATCCGGCCAGCTTCCACCCTCCACCACCACCACCAACCTCCCGGCCAACCTCCCAGAAAACTACAACCCAGTTGCATACACCACCCCCATCCACAGCAGCACCCAAGATATCCCCGATGAGTTTAAGGACCCACAAGCATACCAATACAATGGTGAGAACAAAATGTACAACTCCCAGGAGCAGGAGGAGTTCATGGGAACAAATGGCGGCAATATGTACAACTCTGAGAAGCAAGGAATGAGTGACACTAGATTCTTGGAGAATGGAAGGTACTACTATGCTGGCAACAATGGGTACAAGTCACAGAAGCAAGGGTTTGAGGATGCAAGGTTTATGGAGACGGAGAATGGTGGCAATATGTACAACTCGGAGAAGCATGTGGAGAATGGAAGGTACAACCAGGGTGAAGAGATGTACAACTCACAAAGGCAGGGAATGGGTACAAGGTATGGTACAAGTAACAATGCAAATACGTACAACACAGAGAAGCAGGGGATGAGTGACACAAGGTTCTTGGAGAATGGAAAGTATTTTTATGATCTTAATATGGAAAATTTTGATTCTAATGCAAACAGGAACACAAGAGGGTTTAATTCAAGAAATGAATACAACACACAAGGGTACTATGGGAACAATGGAAACTCTTATGATAGATACAATTCCAATTTCAATGGAGGAGGGTATCAAAACCAAGAATATCAATTCAATCCTTGAGGGTATTTTTATCTTTTTTACTTATTTCTAAGATTCAAATGGTGTTATATTTCTTAATTATGTTATGTTTTATTAGGGAAACAAAGTCAAATCAATGTGTGTCTTGTTAATCATATGCATGGGTTGGTCAACTTATGCTTGGAAAGTATGAGCTTTAAATATTTATGAGCAACTCATAAATAAAGTTTATGAATGATCCTAATTGTGTATTAAAAATTCATAATCTTTGTGTATATTTTCTTTTCTAACAGCAATTTTTTACGCGCAATACCATTTATCAACATGTATTTACAGGTATTTAAACTCACACTATTTTTGTAGGGAATATTAATTAGTACCGTTAGACCACGAGGCCATGAGCATAACAGCAATAACTTCGTATATTCCATGGTTAGATTTTAATCCAATGACCAAAGGACCTTTGTCTCAATGGTTTCTAGGAGTGTTAAGTCGGTGCCCTTCCCAAGAGGTCGAGAGTTTAGATTTAAAAGTAGATTGGGTGGTTGTTTTTTTTTAACGACCAACGAATACTATAAGCTCGGCTACCCTGGTAAACCCATTGGCGAAAGGCCACCCACGCCCGCGAACGCAAACAGCGCTGGTGACCCGTCCCGCCTACCATTCCAGGGGAAACCCACCACCATAAGGCACACTGTAGAAAAACCACTGGCCCACCAGAGCATATTGCACCAAGTGAGTCTCGAACCCATAACCTCTATATTGAAAAGTCATGAAGATTTTGATCTGGAACTCATTAGGAGATTAAGTACATGGTTGTTAAAAAAAAGATTTTGATATTATAAGAAGCATTAAATACCAAACACAATTATAAAAAGTGAACATAATTATTATGTACAACCTATAATGGCAACATGTGACGAAATGATTGATTAGTAATTAAAGCCTATAAATGACTTTTAATGAATACCTAAAGCAATTTTATAGCCTTCGGGTACCAGAGACCTAGATCAGGAGTTCCTTTAAGATACTTAAAGACTCGTTTGACTGTTATACCACCGAGCCTTCTGGTTGATTGGTAGCCCCATAACTTTCCAAATAAGACGTCATGAGTTCGAGTCTCGATTGGGATAAAAATTGTTCCAGTTTGAGATAGAAGGTTTTCCCAGTTATGGTTTCCTCTTGGGTGGTGTGGGGTGATGTTCGAACCAGGGTAAAAAAAAATTATAACATGTCTAATAAGACGTAACGGGAAGAAAACTGAAAAATTTAGAGAGACCCCGGATTATAACACCAGTGAGACCAACTATACGACTGAATTCCGGACCTATTCTTCACCTATGAGAAGGCTTGAGACTTGATGTCATCAGCAATTTTTGAACTTGAGATTCACACCTTTTTAAACACTACCGCGTTCCTTGCCTTCCAAATAAACCAAATAGTTAGAATAAGTAATTGCATAGATAAGTTTCCTTCATTTTCTATGTATAATTCCTTCCTCCCAAATTCTCAAGCATATGAAAAATACCAAGGTTGCATCCCCACCAATTCTCAAATTCTCTCCATCTCCATTTTACTAGTAATGCTAAGTTTAGAGATTTCAAACTTTGGATTTGGATTTTACAATATCTTCCCATGTAACCCAATGAATTCTTCTTGATTCGCCATTCCCACCCCATAAGAAGTTATTCGAATTCTTTCTAAGGACGGATTTAATGAGTGTTAACCTTCCTCCGAATAACATATCTTTGATAACAAGGAACCTAAATAGTTGATTTTATGAGCAAATTCAAGTTTAAGACTCATTTTTTGGATAAGAAAACCACTTGAAATCTATGATTCACAGCAAAATAAAAATATATATAGAGAGAGTAGTTTATACAATACATTTGTTAACAATGAAATTATCTTTTTACCCTTGTAGTGGCCCGGCAAAAGATAAGTTTCAGCTACCTAAAAGGTGTGGTAGATAAAATATAATTACAGAAAAAGAAGGTTCTTTCGGTGATGCATATAAGAGGGAGGGTGGGTGGTCTTTGTGTTAGTGGTTGGACCCTTGATAAGTAGTTAGGGACCTGGACCTCCCTCTATAATTTGTTCTGTTACAATGGACCCAGTTTAATTATAAACATCAAATATCACATTTTAATAAAAAACCTTGTATCTTTATATAATTGTAGAAGGCTAGCGAGAAGAGTTACCCGGCTGATCATGAAAACTGGCATCCCGTTATGTTTATGTTTTGTTTACGGTTATGATTTGACAATGTTTATGTCATTTGAATGTTGAACAAGTTTATGATATGTTTGAACGAAAGTTTCGCTGCGTTAATTGATATTCAATTTTAAAAAATGTTTGTTTATGAGTAAACCCAACACGTGAGGGCTCTTCACATTTATTACAACCATCATCACATATATGTTTCAAGATAATGGTAACGATTGGTTGCATACTAAAACATCGTTTAGTCATCTTCACATTAATTACAACATCCTTACATATTCATGATTGATTTCACTATACGGTTCATCTTTGGGTGTCTTGGCTGGTTTCCCGATTTGAGTGAACACTTTTGCTTCCCATTTAAATGTATGTTTTGTTTTTTTGATCATTATAGTTCGTGATTAATATGAATTCATCATCAAAGTAATTTTTTCATTGTTTACACCAAAACTTTTTTATAAAAATGACATTTCTTCAAAACTCTTACTGGACTGAGGTGATTTTTTTCATGAAAATAAAATTTACATCAATAATTGTGACTTATTCAACAAGATAACTAATCATAATTATCATAGCTATAACACTAAGGCCATCCGTAGTGGTTTCATACCCAAGTGATTCACGCCTCGTCACGTCACCGTCACCGTCACCGTCACTGTCACATCAGCACATGGGCAATCACTGTCCAGAATCACTAATGTGCGTAGTGATTTCATGCCCAGCATTAATGAGTGAATTTTTTTTATTTCATTTTGTTAATCTTTATAAACAATTGATATTTATTTTTTTAAACAATTACTTATCCCTGGTTCTCAAAAACAAACCTCTAAAATTGTTTTGGCTTTGGATTCTTGACCAAAAGTGTTTTCAAATTTAGAATATTTTCTACTTTTTTCTTGTAGAATGGAGCACTCACATTTACATTTGATTTGAACTAGTAAATCAACAAGTGTTTCCTTTACTTTTAAAAGTTTTTATTTTATTTGCCTTTTGATTTTGTTTTATGATTTATGTTTTTGTTTTTGTTTTTTTCCCTCCGGAATATATGTGGAATGTAGTCTAATTGGGAGATCCATCCTAGGCAAAAACCTATCTTAAAATGATCATACTTTATATTTTTAAATAAATATTTATGTAACCAATAAAATTTTAAATAATATTCTCAAAATATAGTTTAGTTAATTAGGTTTAGGATGATCCAAATATTTCTATGATTTATCTAAAGATCTTTATTCATATACATCATAATTTTATGTTTTAGTTTCATAAGATTTGGTCAAACAATTGGAGTAGAAACTTAACTTCATTACAAACTTTTGTAAGAAAGTTCATTAGATTATGTAAAAAACCTCACTATTTACTGAATTATATAATTAGACGGTTCATATTGTATAAACTATTACAAATTGATGGTAAATTATTATGAGATTGTTAATAAACTATTAATTGCAAACTTATATACCACCCAAGTACCTTTATAATTATGTAAAACATACAAATTTATACAAATGTAACTATGAAAAATTATGAACAAAAACTCCATGATTTACTCTTTTTGTTATTTGTACGAATTCTCTTTGAACGTACGATATGCTACCCATCTTTTCTTTTTCTCAAGATCTCGATCAAGATCATGAAATTCATTTTCTCTAAAAAGGAATGTTCTGTATTTTGAAAATTAGATATTGGGTCAGATATTGTACTTTTAAAAATAATTCTAACAAATCACGATATAAGTAAATCGTGATTGTGTTTTATGACTATAAAGATATATATTTGTGTTTTTTTAATGGTTGTAAATGTATAAGATGTTACGATTGCAAGTGATTCAGGGTTAGACTTTAACTCTTGTTCTTCAATCGGATAGATGGAAACTTGACACACAAGTTTGCATAAACACTATGCGACTCTTTTGTTTATTAAGAAACGAATTCAAGAAACAAATTACAAGAGAAAAACTTAAAAACTTAATCAAGACTTCTACCGGGTTTATATAATACCCATACATTACCAATCCTACTTGAATTATAATACTAATTCTTACGAGCTTATCTATACTAACAAACATAATAATAAACTCTAAATTATCTTCACTTATTCAAATTTAATCTCCTCCATCCTCCCCATGAGATTACCGTACCACCCTTCAAGTTTTGAATAATAGCTTACGTTGCACATTAATTTTAATACTCCCTCTCAATGTTAGCTTCCACCAAACCCATAGCTTTGCAAAACTTGACCAACTTCTCTTTCGACAAGGCTTTTGTGAACACATCTGCTACTTGATCATGAGTATTGATATACTTAAAATCAATCTTTTCGGTTAACACTATTTCCCGTATGAAATGATAGTGTACCTCAATGTGCTCCGTCCTTGCATGGAACGTTGGATTTTCAGCTAAAAGAATCGATGACATATTATCACCCATCAACTCCACTTTGGTGTTAATTTCCTGATTCAATTCTTTTAACAATTGTGTCAACCATGTACACTCTTGGGCTGCCATTGCAGCTGCTCGATACTCAGCCTCGATGGTTGATAGTGACACCGTTGGTTGCCGTTTACTACACCACGAGACTTCCCCTTCATCAATCATGAACACATATCCTGTATTTGATCTTCGTGTGCTTATATCACCCGCATAGTCTGCATCACAGTACCCTCTCAACCTTACACTTGCCTCCCTCTTGAACAACACCCCATATTCTGAAGTATCTTTCAAGTACCTTATAACCCTTCTTGCGTCTTCTAGATGAGGTTTCTTAGGTAGTTGTATGTACCGGCTTAACACACCCACTACAAATGTTATATCTGGTCGCATTAGTGTGAGATATATCAGACTTCCCACAATTCTTCGATACATGGTACTGTCCTCCAGGTCTCTGCCTTCTTCAGCTTTTAGTCTAATATTTCCTTCCATGGGTGTCACACATGGTTTACACCAATTCATTCCGAATCTGCACAACAAGTCTATCATGTACTTACGTTGATGTAATACAATACCATCTGGCTTGTACACAACTTCAAGCCCAAGGAAGTGTTTCAAACTTCCTAGATCTTTCATGCTAAACCTTACACAAAGGTTTTTCTTAAGCTGTTCTACCTCTTCTTCCAGATCTCCGGTAATAATCAAATCGTCAACATAAACAAGTACTAAGGCAACTTTATTTTCTTTAGCTAAAACGAACAAGCTTGTGTCTGCAGCTGCTGACCTGAACCCATTCAATTCCAGAAACTCACCAATTTTGCCAAACCAAGCCCTTGGTGATTGCTTTAATCCATACAAAGCCTTCTTTAACTTACACACGTGATTCAGATACTTGGGGCTTTCAAATCCTTTCGGTTGTTCCATATAGATAGTGTGATCAAGATCTCCATACAGGAATGCATTGCTTACATCCATCTACCACAGCTTCCACTCCTTTATTGCAGCGATGGATAGCAAAACTCTAACCGTAGTGAGCTTTGCGACTGGACTGAACGTTTCTTCATAGTCTAGACCTTGTTGCTGTGAGAACCCTCTAGCCACCAAACGAGCTTTATATCTCTCAATTGTGCCATCTGTTTTCCACTTGATTTTGAACACCCATTTACATGACACTACACTTGTTTTATTCTCGCTTTGAACCAGTTCCCACGTTTGGTTTTCCATGAGTGCCTTGATTTCTTCTTTCATTGCATTCACCCATTTTCTTTCTTTGCTAGCTTGTTCAAATGATTCTGGCTCTACCTCTTTCTGTTCTTCTAAGATGGCAACGTTTGCATAACGGGGGTTGGGTTTACTTACACGGTTCGACCTCCTGATGCTTGGTTCTTCGTCATGACTAGCTTCACACTGCTGGTCAGATCCTGCATTACTTGTCGTATTTGTTCCAGTCTGCCACGGGGTTCTCCTAGCGCTGGTTCTTCTTCACTGCTATCCTCCACAGTTAGTTCATAATCTTTGAAGGACAAGGTAACTCTCCTTTCAAGTTCTTCCTTTAACACTTGGGTGTCTAAAAGTTGTTCTTGATTTTCAGACCACCAAGCTGAGGCTTCGTCAAATATAACATCCCTTGAGATATATATCTTTCCTGTCTTGGGCTCACAGCACTGCTTCTCATTACTATAACCAACGAACACACACTTTATAGCCTTTTTCTTGAGCTTGTTTCTTATGTGACCTGGTACAAACACATCCGAATACTCGAAAATAACTAACATTGGGTTTAATGTTGTACAGTTTTTCAAATGGGGACATATTGTGTAAGTTCGGTTGAGGTAGTCGATTATGCACGTATGCCGCCGGAGTCAATGATCCAGTCATCCATTCTGCTTTCTTGTTTCTCGGCTGTGGCTGCTAATGCAAACACATCTTCCTCATTTGCATAGTGAGCTTCAACATCCCATGGCTTCTCTTCTTCATGTGTTGCAGTCATATTGCCTTTTTCGGGTTTCTCTCAGGGCAGTGTTTGGACATATGTCCCTTTTTCCCACAGTTATAACACTTATATGGGAACTTTTTCTCTTGCCCTTTCTGCCAGTCCTTTCTTTCTTTATCCTCGGGTTCATGAGTCCGGTTTCTTTGGAAAAAATTCTTCTTAGGTCGGTCATTGAATGCCCTTTGATTTGAACCCTTGTTCTGCCGGAATTTGTGCTTTTCCCGGCCTGCAAACATGGCTGAATATTCCTTTTTACTTGAATCAGTCATTCCTACATCTGACATTTGCTTTGCCAAGGCTTCTTGGGCTACAAGTAGGTTTTCAAACTCAACCAAAGATGGTTGAGTCGGCCATCCCTTAATCGCTGCTACAAAGGTCCTAAACTCAGGCTTTAAACCATGGATCAATACCCTCTTCATTCTTGCATCACCGATTCTGGCTTGGGGATCTAGATCACCAATTTCTCGACATAGATTTTTTACTTTATGAAAGTACTGAGGAATAGTCAAGTCTTTTTGGGTGATAGAGAGTAACTCGTTCTCTAAAAGCTGAAACTTAGCATCATTCTTTTTAGAGAACAACGCACCAAGTGCTTCCCATGCCTCCTTCAGTGTTGCGAGATCACATATGTGATCTAATAACTCTTCTTCGATCGTTGTCTTCAACACAAACATGGCCTTACCGGTTTTCACCCTCCATTTGTTGATTGCCCCATTAACGTCGTTTCTTGGGATAGCGGTATCTGCTCCTTGAACCACCTCCCACAGATGTTGGCCTTGCAAGTACGAACTCATGCATGTGGACCAAGTATTGTAGTTCGTGGTGTTGAGTTTCTTCACGCCACCAACAAGATGGAAGTCTACCATTGTTGTTGCTTCTTCGATCAGGACCTTCGTTTATCGGATCTCTATTAACCACGCTCTGATACCACTTGTTACGATTGTAAGTGATTCAGGGTTAGACTTTAACTCTTGTTCTTAAATCGGATAGATGGAAACTTGACACACAAGTTTGCATAAATACTATGCGACTCTTTGTTTATTAAGAAACGAATTCAAGAAACAAATTACAAGAGAAAAACTTAAAAACTTAATCAAGACTTCTACCGGTTTTATATAATACCCATACATTACCAATCCTACTTGAATTATAATACTAATTCTTACAAGCTTATAAACCGTGTTATTTTCTTAAATTAGATTTAATTAAGTCGTTATTTGTTTTGTTGGTTGATTAATTTCTTGCATAAGAGACTTTTACAATTCTTGATTTATTGGATACTTATTATTATTATACGTTTAACATAATAATTATGCAATCGTTCTGAAATTCTTAATTATTAACATTTGATTATTTATCAAGGCTGGGTTTATTTAAGTCTAAATATTACGAGGTTAAATTTCTATATTTTATTATAATATTAGTATTAAAAAAATCCGTAAATTATATTACATATCTATACTATATAATAAATAAAGGTTTTCAGTGCCACGTGTCGCCTCCATATTGATTCTCATCATCTTTTCTCCGCATCTCTTTCTTATTTAATGCACTTCTATCATTTATTATAAGAAACTTTGAAAATTAATTATGCAACTTTTATTTCAATCAAATAATAAATGAAAGTCAAATTACATTAAATATTAACGTATTTTTGAAACCCAATTATATATTAATTTTTTTACATATTTTGAGTTTGTTTCTATCCTTAGTATATGTAATATATTTTTACACCTGTAAAATATATACATAAAAATTTAAAAATTTTATATATTGATATTTTCCAACCCGTGTGTAGACACGGGATCTAAGCTAGTTAGAATTATAAAACATAAGAAATTTGAATGCATGAGTTGAGGTGATCCAACTAAAAACAATGGTATATAAACAAACAAGCATACCCAGTAAAATCTCACTCATAGTAACATTATTGACAGTGTCTGATGAGGGTGAAATAAAGACAAATCTTTCATCTATCCCAAATGATTGAAAGACTACTCTCAATTATCTAATAATATAGATTTGAACACATGACTTACTAATTATATGCATAAGTCGGAGTGTTCATTATTTGAAATGGACTCAAAAAACCAAAATTTGAACCGAATAGAATTCGAATTCAGTTTTCGAATTTTTGATTTGGATTATCATCTAAATTCGGTTTTTGAATCAAACTCGAATTAATGATTTTCAAACCTATATTTGACAGAATATTCAAATTACCTAATTTATATATTTTTGTTACAAAAAAATACATATAATTTTACGTATTTTATATATACACACATATATTATTTATTAGCTTTTTTCTCATAACTCGGGTATTCGGATAAACTCTAATTTGAATCGGTTTTTAGATTCTAATTCAAATACAGTTTCAAAATTTTTAAGTTTGAATAACCTGTTTTGAATGACCGAATAACCTGAAAACCAACCCGATAAATACCCCTTTAGCATAAGTGACCCCACTAGCCCACTAGACCAAGGGTATTGCTTGTATTAAATTGTGATATTCAATTTCTGTCATTGTCCAGATATATATAGTGTCACTCGAAATTCATATACAAATATAACACACAAAACCTTCTTTATTAGTGTCACGTGACATCCAGGGCCGTCCCTAAGAATTCGGGGGCCATGTGCGAGTGAAAAAAGATGGACCCCCGAACTGACATCGATCCTATAACTTATGAGCCCACACCTTCGTACAACCGTGAAAAGAAAAATACTTATGAACCATCTTGTAAATGATTTAAGTATGAAAGTGAAACTAGATGCTTAATGAGCCTAGTTAGTAGTTAGTAGTTAGTAGTAGTTTGTAGTTATATTCAAGTATGGGCCCAAAATCATTTAGAACATGTGTTAGCCCAAATTCTTATCGTAGGTACATTTTAGGCTTCAAAAAACCAAGCCCAAATGAAATTGTTAGCCCGAATGTTAGGTATGAACACACTGACTTTATGATAAACTAAACATACAATTGCATTAAGATACTTTAATACTTCTTTAGGGACACGACACATGCTATGTGTATATTTATAACTATGCACACTTTTAAGTGTGAATATACGAAAAGTTATATAAAATTGTGTACCCAAGACTTCATTAAAATGGGGAGTCTGGGTTCAAGTCTCACTTGTGACAAAAAAGGTGTTGCAGGTTGGGCCAGAAGTTTTTATCACATATAGTGGGTTTCCACCTGAGAGTGGTAGAGATGATCGGGTGGGCCAGTGTCCCGTCTGTGATCCAAATTGCTAGCAAAAAAATATGAACTTTTAAGGTTTTTGTTATTTGTTAGATTTCTTAGCGAAAAACTATTTTTTATTTGATCCTCCCCCTATATATATATATATATATATATAACGTAAAAACTGAAAAGAAATAAAATTAAGCAGTTAGAGCTGTCACGTGATAAATTCTGATTGGACGCGGGAGGTACTGTTTATCATGTGAGACGTCGTCCACGCCTTTTAAAGTATATAAAATGAAGGACTTAATTGTTTTTATTATGTTACACCATCTTAATATTACTGTACTAATACTTATTTTATTGTCACAATGTTATTTATTTAGCAACATTAACTTATTTTCATTACTAATATTTCAATTAATCTTAAAGCCAAAATCTAAGTTAAATTCAAACTCATAATTCAAAAAATCTAAATGCATAAGTGTTCGTATATCCAATTATCCAAATAGTCGGTGGAAGCATATAACGATAACTAGACAATTAGGAAAACAAGAGGTTATGGGTTCTAGTCTTTTCGTTGACAGGTGCTGTAGATTTAGAAGTACATTTAGAGTGTGTGTGAGTTTGCGGTTAAAAAAAAAAGAAAAAGAAACATTCACATCGTTATCAACGTTTAATACAAAATCCATGCTTGTGAACATCAATTGGATTGGAGGACTATATTTATTAAAAATAATGAAATGCATGCACCAATGCAATGAGTGCCGTTTCAATTGGGTTTAGGCTGATTTTTATTTAAGAAACCAAGGACGTTAATTAATTATAAGCAAATTGGTTTCTAATAATCGAAACTATGAATCATTGACTGATAATAATCTAAACTAACACTTTGGCTGGTGATAATCCCAACTTTCACTTTTGTTTTCAATGGCAGTCCTAGTAGCATAATCATCATATATTTACACTCGATTTACACTTGATTCCCATCGATTCCGCTTGTATGTTTTTGCATTACATTTAAAATCATCATTTTAAGCGAAAATAAGCGTAAATCTATGATGATTATGCTATTGGGACTGCCATTGATAACAAAAGTTAAAGTTGGGATTATCACTAGCGAAATTGTTAGTTTGGATTATTATCAGCTAATGAGTCATAGTTTGGATTATTAAAAATTAATTTTCCTAATTATAATTAGTATAGATTTGATATCTTTTAAAATAAAAAGAGGTTGATTTATGATGGAAATCGGCCACAGAATCAAACACATAAACACGATATTAACCTCAACAAAGATCGACTCTTTTTTATATATAAAACTTGACACACCAAAATATAATACTCTAACATCTCTATTTATACTGATACATAACTTGCTAACCAAGAGTTCTATTAGACTTAAACTAGGAAAGAAAATAAACTAATTAAGTAACCAAAGTAACCTTAATTATCTAGACTCAAATAATAAACTAAATACTATAATTATCTCTAACCCAAAATAACTAACTTTTTCTCCAAGTTTCTCTATATCAGAATCATTCCCACGATCTCCCACGTCGCTATCATTTATGTTTATTTGCGTTTGTTTATGTACATTTATAATGTTAGCAAACAGACACAAACAAATTCATTTCCTTTACAAACGAACGTGAACACAAAATTTCGTTCGGTTATGTGTTCGTGAACCGTTCATTTATCCGATAAAAATTAAACGAACGAACATGAACGTCTCTTTCGGTTTGGTTCGTTACAGCCCTACATAATACCATGCTCATGAGCCCATTGAACATGGTCGTTACTTAGTTTTTGTTTCTCTATCTTTGGTAAGTCGATAAATATGTTTTCTTTGTAGATTCTGCATTCTCTACCATTTTGGCATAAGCGGCTAGATCATCTACACCAAGGACTTTATATTCTATGTTCTCTAGATTTTCTCTTTATGGTACAACTAAGGGTGGTGGGAGTGGTGCTAGGGTACCACTCGAGTACTTGGCGGGTTAGTGGGTACACCGCCACAAGCATGGCGGGTACCAGCGGGTAGGGATCACGGGTATGGGAAACCGCTGAAGGTTTGGAAATGAAGTCCTTAACTAGCCGTTGAACGGCTATATAGCCGTTACAAAATAAAAATGGATTATTGGATTTTAATAATCTCACCTTTTACTAATTGGCCAATAATAATCCCAACTGAGAATATTCTTACCACTAGTCCCTACTTTCAAACTATTTTGTTACATTGGACTTCCCGTTAAAAAAACTTAACGCCGTTAGATTTTATATGGCGTGGACATCTGTAAACTACCGGAAAGTCGAGTCAAGCTAGCAGTGGTCTCGTGGTGGGTTTTGAATTGGCTCTGGTGGTGTTTAACTTGTCTCGTTAAACACTACCGTTATCTCTGTTTGGACTTGCCGAACCAACGAGACTAGTTAAACACCACCAGAGCCAATTTCAAAACCCACCACGAGACCACTGCTAGCTTGGCTCGACTTTTCGGCGGTTTGCAGATGTCCACGTCATATAAAATCTAACGGCGTTAAGTTTTTTTAACGGGGAGTCCAATGTAACAAAATAGTTTGAAAGTAGGGACTAGTGGTAAGAATATTCTCAGTTGGGATTATTATTGGCCAATTGGTAAAAGGTGGAATTATTAAAATCCAATAATCCAATAAAAAAAGAAATTTTTATAAATTTAACCCCTATAAATACATACTCAATTATTCTACTCAATATACAAAAAATACAGTATTTCTCCTCTATTCTTTACATAAAAAATACAATGGAGTCCAAAAAAGTTTCTAAACCGAGAGGCGGTTCTAGCCGCAAAAAAGCGTCCAAACCGAGAGGTGGTTCTAGTCAACAACCATCGAGCCAAGAAACTCCCCAACAACCACATAATCCATACCCACTTTTTTCGTATCCCCAAATGCTGGTCATGCCTACTCAAGTTGCACCGGGTCACTATATCTATCTTCTACAAGATCAAACAACTTTTGATCCTTTTGCACCTCGATACCACAACCGACTGTTCCGTAAACCCACCCGTGAAGAAGAACGTCCACTCCCCATATATGATGACGGTGTTGATTACCATGTTGACAAGGATCCTAGCGGAGAACATAATCGAAGACAATATATATCCATTTAACGAAGACGAGGAAGAAGTTGAAGCTGAAAAAGAAGAGGAGGAGATGGCGGTTGAAGTTGACGAAGAAAGAGAAGATGAGGCGGTTGAACTTGATGAAGAAACCGTCAAAAAAGGAAAATTCACCAATCGGGCGGCCCGTCAAGCGTGAACTCCCAAACAAATCGAAGCTTTGTGTAAGTGTCATATTTCCGAAGACCCGACGATCGAAAATCAACAAAAGAGAGATAATTTTTTGAGTAACCTACACAGATTGTCCTTTATTTATACTATAAATTACACTATGTGTCCTTTGACTTCAATAAGTACACCACGGGTCCTCTTCTTATAAACTTTTATACACTTTATGTCCTTTACACTAACTGGTGTTAAGTTTTTCTGTTGAGTTTTGACATGTGCCTTGCACATGAAGGTAAACTGGTCATTTTACCTGAAAAGGGCAATTTATGTAATTGAAAAAAATAAATTTAAACCTCTTTCTCATCTCTCATCTCTAACCCCTTCAACACTTCATCTTCCTGTAAATTTTTGGGTTCAATCATCATCTTGAAGAAAATATAGTCTGTGATCCATGAAACCATAACTCACTAAACTATTCAATCTTGTCAAATCTAAACACAAACTGATTATCACCCTTAAAGATGCATCTCTACTTTTGGATGAAAACGACGACTTGGGATCCAAAACATGGACCAAAACACGAATCCCCCTTTGTTACAGATTGACTCGGCCACTACTTGATCTCCAAAACACAAATCCCCCCTTTTCTACCTCATCATCCCCTTCTTCTTCGTCGTCTCCTCTATTCCCTCCATGTTTCCCCACGGCGTGCAACTTCGAGGCTATAACATTGATTCTGCTTCCGAACAATTTTAACTTAGGGTTTGAAGGAGTCGAGAAGGAGGAGATTGAACGACATGGTCTGGAAAAGGAGGAGGATCGGAGATAGACTCTCCGGCGGTGGTGGCAAAAGGGGTCTCCCTGCTCCGGGAGGTAAGACGATTGAGGTAGATACAGAGGAGAGGGATTCCAATATAGAGGTGGTTGTTGGTTGTGTTTGGGGGTTTATATACAAACAGTAAGGTGGATGAGAAGTTGGTGGCGATCTCCGACGGCGTGAGGGGGATTGGGGACGATGAAGAAGCCTACCAGGTGTTTGATATGTGTCCCCTTGAAGAATCTTTCTGATGTTTTTGAAGACTCCATGTATGTGGGCTTCACTTCTTCTACTAGGAAATTGACTCAGAGTCACAAGATCTTGAGTTGGAGCTTTAGCAACTCAGATTTCTCACTAAGTGATGGGTAAAATAGAAAATTGGGGTTGCAAAAAATTTATTCGATGGTCAGCAAGATGCTTCAAATGAAATGAATGAGTTTCATTGGGTTGGTCAGCAATATGGTTCAAACAATTTATAAAAATTTATACGGCGGTGGACTGGTGGTGTTCTTGCATATAGAGGGAAAGAGGAAGAACAATGGGGTTAGGGTTTTATGTGGAAGAGAAGTGGAAATTACATAAACAGTCCTTTAATGGGTAAAAAGACGATTTTACCCTCATGTGCAAGGCACATGTCTAGACTTAACAGAAAAACTTAACATCAGTTAGTGTAAAGGACATAGAGTGTATAAAAGTATGTAAGAAAATGACCCGTGGTGTACTTATTAAAGTCAAATGACACAGATTGTAATTTATAATATAAATAAAGGACAATCTGTGTAATTTACTCTAATTTTTTGGGTCGGATACTTGAGCATTACAATTCTCAACTTGGAGGAAACACCCGATCTAAAGACCAACTAAATTCAAAGTGGAATTCTTTGAATACAAGTATGTGTCACTTCAACGGATGTTTGGTTCAAGCAGTATGCGTTTTTTTATGTTTATTTATTGTTAATATTTTTTTATTTTTCATATATTGTTAATGTATTAATTTGTAGGATCGTCTACGTACTAGTGACGCCAACGATTTGGACGTGATGAATAAAGCGTTAGGTGACTACAAAAAAAAAACAAAAACAAGCTTTTATCCACGTCAAATGTTGGGAGATTGTACGGGTTCATGATAAATGGCTCTGTCAACCGTTGATGGGTGAGGAGTTTGCTACTCAATCTGATCATAAAAGAAAGCCATCAGACTCCGACAACTACACGGCTTCAAACGACGACCCTTTCACTGCTTGGGCACCCGACCCAAACGAAGACGCGACACCATCAAGACCAACATGGAAACCAAAGAAGTCGGCCGAGTCGCCATAAAGCAAAGGAAGTTTGGCCGAACAAATTTCACGCTATGCGAATGTTTGGGAGGATATGATGAATAAATTCCTTGATTTAAGAAAGCAAAAATACGACGACATAAGGGTTTTGGTGGCGGAGCAACGAGCGGCTATCCAAGAGGAACGTATGGACCAGGATTTGAAACTATTTACGGATCCTCACGACCATCTAACCAGAACGATGTTGGAACTAATCCTTAAACGGAAACATGAAATAGCCGTAAAGTATGATTGGCCGTGTGATTTTTAAAATTTTAGGTGTTTTTTTTAACATTTTTTTATATATTGTGTTTTTATTTATTGTTATGTATTTTTCATTAATTAGTTAAATTTTTAGTTTTTAAATTTGGTTATTAATTTGTTTTAATTTAAAAAAAAATTAGGGGGGTTGGAGGGTCCTTGAAGGATACCACTCCCACCATGTAGGGCACTTTAAGAGGGTAGTTTGGCTAAGTAAGATGGAATCTTCTAATTAGTCTATTTTGAGAGGGTACTTTGGGTTGAATGGTACCACTCCCACCACCCTTAAAACTCCTTTGATATGTTTTTTTTAATTTTCACAGTAATAATATTTTAGACATTGGTTTATATTTTGAAGACCATCGATACATTTATGTTGTATATTGATAACAGTTCTACATAAATGTGGATTTATCCTCTAGTTTAAAAATCACATATATACACTACTTTCTAAACTTTTGTATCCATGGTTGAAAAACAAATCAAAATTAAACTAGTTCAAACTTATTGAAATAGTAAATTTTGTAATTTAACCCTTTTTTTATCACTTGATATTATTCATAAAGATGTCCTCGCATCAATGGCCAAAACGACTTTATTAAGTGTTATCATCGCCCTATTGTTGAAACTTTTCTCACTCTTCTTATGAGTCTAATGTTCCTCAACGTTTCTAGTAGTTTGCATTCAACAGAACAGTCTGCCTAATTAATCACATGTCAAGTGAGGCGGAGGTTCGACCTTAGCAGGTGTTGTGCGGACCAAAACGTGGCAGAAGCTTTTAGATCTGCTAAGCAACCGATACAACCCGTATCGCATTATATGACCCGTATTGCAAAACCGTGGGCCAAAAACCTGAGCTGGAATCCGGGTTTCTGCGAAAGTGCTTGACAACTAGCTTACGACCCCGTATTGGTTAGCTAGCAATACGGCTCGTAATGGTTAGCTAGCAATACGACCCGTATTGGTGTAAACTTTCTCTTGGTTAATCATATCTTTCGTGCCTGGACAAAGCATGTGAAAGTTAATTTTCATTTTGTTAGAGAAAAATATTGCTCAAAGGATAATTTTATGTGCAATTTATATTGGCAAATGATTAGATCGTTGATATAATCATAGATTTCTCTTTACGAGCTAACTTTGTATATAGAGCCCATATATATAAGCTCATTATAAAAACACCTAATATACAACTACCTTTTTGGTTCGGTTCTTTAATTTTGTGACTTCTGATATGGGTTGTGTGGGCCCAAATTTTCGAGTACTACTATGTAACATTTTTAGTTGGCATGTATTAGTTTTTAGTGAAAATATAACTTTAACTAAAACAGAAAAAAAAATTTACACAAATGACGAGCTCACCAAGAATTATATAAATTTCTAATATATTATTACCGTATTAATTAAGTGAACGGATTGCTCAAATCAAACCGCTCAGTGCGATTTAAAGAAAGAACTCGTCGAATTAAAAAGGTAAATACGTGTCCACTAAACCAAACCGATGATTTTTATGTCGGATTTATTAGTTTAAACAAGACCGTAAACACAAATAATTATAGTATATAGATAAAAAAAATTATTTACATATAGATCATGTCCAGATAAAATAAAAAATAAAAGGGCATTTATATATATATCCCCTTCCTAAGTTACTTTATTACATATTTACCCAACCCTAAAATTTAATTACATATTTTCCCTTCATAAAACCTATATATTATATATTTATCCAATTCATTTAAAATAACTTATTTTATTACCATTTTACCCTTAATGAACCAATTAAAATACTATTTACATATATCCCCTCCCTAATTATTTGTGATGGGCAATTGGGTAATTTTAAGTTAATTTGGGAAATATGTAATTAAAGTTAGGGATTAGGGATATATGTAATTTAGAAGTTAAAATAAAAAGTTAGATATAAAGATTCTAGTACCTCTTAATACGTAGAGATCATATATAAAAGGTGCCCACTATATAAACTGGAAAATTTCTCTCTTGAAAGGATTTAAAATATCAAAAAATAAAATAAAAAAATCAAAATATGAATATGTTGGTGATTTTAATATCATCCAAGCCATTTTAGTTTAGTTGGATTTACTTAATACCAAATGAGAAGTTAGTATATACATTGATACGAGTTAGGAGGTGCGGAGCGCACACTTAATCAAGACTATGCTAACTTCAGTACTTAGGGGCGAAACCCCTACCAACGCCCCAGGAAGCATGGTCCAAGGGGCGACAGCCCCTGGTAGGGTCCAAGGGGGAAAAGCCCTAGTGGTGATCGACCTGATCATTTGTAGAAACTGCTTATAATTCATCGGTGATTGCTTCGAATTCATATTTTGTTGAAAAATTGCATAATTTTGATACTGATGAATCAATAGTAAGTCGCTGATGATCATCGATAGAAACTGAAGGATCGATAGTAACTTTTGTCTTAGATAGCAATTAAAGCATCAGTGACAAACTTGTACTAAAGTTACTACTGATGGGCACTTTCTACTAATGTGGTTACAAGTAGTTACAACCGCCAATTGTCATCTCTTTTCATGAAACTTTGCGAAATTTCATGGTGTCTTTTCGCCACCAATATAAAGGATTCATATGGTCTGGATTCAACATCAAATTGTAACATCCCGAAAAAAATAAAAGGAATAAAAGCCCAAGAACCGAAGGTGTAATAAACCAGAGATTCAAACGAGGGAGGCTGGGCTTGGCCTTGCGCAACACAGGCCCAGGATAGCCCACCTATATAAGCATATGGGCAGCCCTATCCCTTCACCACCCTCATTTTGTTTCGCAAGCTTTAGAGAGAGAGAGAGTTCACGGGTTAAAGAGAGACCGAAGAGAGACGGCTCAAAGACTCGGGAACTGTCACACTCCATGTCAGCAGCAAGTAGCAACAGGAATCAGATCCCATCAGGTAATCTTTTAGCCTAAATCTGAGTTTTTATAACTTTTGGGTTTTGGGAAAAAAATGATTAAAGTATGAATTTTTACGTATGAAATGAGGAAATAAACATAGATCTAGGCTCATGGGTTGAAATGAAACGTTATGGACGTAAAAAGTCTGAAGCTTGAATGATTAGAACCTAAGCTGTAATTTCTAAGGTTTGTTGGGGAAGAAGACAGTCGCGCAGGCAAACTTGTCAAGTTAGCCTGGCACTGTTTGGGCGAACTTAACATCTTTGCTGAAAGCATGTTCGCTTAAAATCAAATGGGCGAACTTACAATAAGTTCGCCTAAAGCCAAAGGGGCGAATCTACTATGTTCGCCTAGCCCAATGTAACGAACTTAGCCCTTGTTTCCTAAACCTAGATTGCGAATTTATCACATTTTCGCCTATGATCTACGTAGCGAACTTACCATGTTCGCTTAAGCCATAAGGGGTGAACTTGTCTAAGTTCGCCAAACCCTAAAGATAGAAATGTCTAGTATCGGTTAGGTTCGTCATCTTATCTTCTATGAATGGATTGTACAGATTGTGTGTGACCTTAGAGACACTCACCGACTAGTTAATATACTTCAAGAACCTACTTATCAGGTGAGTTATATATGCCCCCTAAGTGTTACGTGTAAATGTTTTAAATATTCTGAGGCTGAAGTGTATACATGTAAATGAATAAATGATATGAATGATAATATGACCATACGTGTTATATGCAAGTAAATGATGAATAAAAAATGAAACGAATGTTTACAAAGAATGAAATAAATGAATGACATAACGTAAATTAATGAAATCTTTCTTTATATTATATTATATTATATATATATATATATATTGCATGCTAAGAATGTACAAAACGTTATGGACGGAAATACGGACTACTTCGGTAGGACGGTACGATGATGACGGCTACTTCGGTAGACGGACGACCATACGACTACTATGCAGACGAAATGTTATAGTCTAGAAAGGTAGACTAAATACGGACTACTACGGTAGACGGAGGCCCTTAATCGAAGCACGACTGCATATATAGTTCGTATGGGAAACATTTGCCTTAGGGCAAACGGGTGAATTCCGGACTACGACGGTATGACGGCTATGACGGACGGCCGAAGGTTTTCCGGATGGTAAAGAATGACGGACGGCCAAAGGTTTGTCGGACGGTAATAATATGACGGACTACTTCGGTAGGACAGTAAATGAATGACGGACTATGACGGTAGGACGGAACGTCTGTCTTTGTGACTTACGTAATAAATGACGGGTTGATCACCCTTATGTGTAAGACCAAGTAATATATATATACTTATAAAAACATGGTAAGGAAACGATGTTTATATCTACTTGCTTTAAACTATAACTCACCGGCGTTAGCTGACTTTTAGTATACACTTAAGGTAGCAAGAGGAAAGAACGGGCAAGGGCGTGAAGGCTATCTGACATGAGACTGGCATCATGATTATTTGACTACATGTTAAGACAATATTTCTTTTTAAATGTTAAGACTTCCGCTGTTATGTAACTGAATGATTGTACGCTTCCGCTATGTTTGAATGTTTTAATTAAAGTTCAGTGTTTGATGTTATGTTTATGAGTAAATCCAACAAGTGATGTCTCACAGGTTTGAGGCCTTACCCAAATTCACAACGAATGTGGTACAATTTCACTACATAAATCATTCTCGATCTTAACAAATTTCTCTGTCTTATTCGACTGATCGTTTTCGTGAGTACGAGCAAAATATTTTAATCTGATAGTGTCTAACACAATTAAGAGGAAATCCAAGTTATCATAAATTCAAAACCTATAGAATATATAAATAACAATTGTTTCTATAAGAGCTAAAATTTCTATTGATATTTTAATAACTTGAATACTAAAACTATATCTTGTTACATGAAAAAAAAAAATTGTACATAAATTACGTATTGAAACGAACTGTCGGTGGAGATGGTTTATCACATCCACCAAAAACAACACTTTGATTGGTGATGTACTCAAAGTAAAAGACAAAATCACCCTCACATTTGTTTGTTGTCCATGTAAAAGAAGGTTTTGGAAAAAAGAGAAAGGGTCATTTATTAATAGGGTTGGAAGTTATAGGTCTACGTAATAATGATGGAGAGTGACCCCATTGATAGGGTCCAACTTCAAATTCATGGTACAAGTCTTACTTCACAACGTTTGTTACCGGTGAAAGCAATGAACAAAGTGTTTGTAATTTAACATTACCAAGGAGTAAAGTAAACATGATCGTTCCTAAATGGTTAAAGACTTAAAGATTCTAGTCTCGTGATGAATATTGATGTAGCCTTAGAGTACGTTTAGAGAGTGTAAGAGTTTCAACGAAGTTAAAACGGGTTGGTGTGTATAACTTATAATGGCCTAATGGGTTGATGAATATCAAACAAATTGTAATCAAGTTGTAAATGAGTTCAACGTGTTGCAATAAAGTTTTAAACTTGTCACATTGACGGGTTGAACTTAGGGAGGTAATTGTGTCGGGTAGATTGATTGAATTGATAAACCCGAACACAACCCACATTTTTAATCTGAACATACTTAAAATATTGTAATCTGAACGCAGCTTGTGTAACTCATTTATTTAAGCAACTCAAACGGATTGACAGTTATAAAGAGGTTGTAATAAAGTCGTAAACAAGTTATAATAAATGGTTTAAACGTAGGGCTGTAAACGAACTGAACGTTCAACGAACAGTTCATGAACCATTCGGCGGGAAGTTCGTTTACATTCGTTCGTTTAATAAATGAACGAACATGAACAAGAAATTCCGTTTGATTAACTAAATGAACGAACATGAACAGAGGTCTCGTTCGTTCAATTGTGTTCGTGAACGTTCGGTAATCTGTTCGTGAACGTTCGATTATGTTTGTTCATTTTCATTTGTTTAAGATGTTCATTAAGATTTTTGTATATTTCTATTTTATTTTATCTAAACATTTTATATTCTTTAATTTTAAAATTTTTTTTATTACCCTAACAATTAACTAAGTAAAGTAGAAAACCATATTCTTATTTATGCGTCATTTCCCTATCCACTATTACTCGATTAGGGCTTCTAAGTTATCAATCCTAAATATTGTTAGCTTTCCTCAATCCTAAATCATGTAAGCATTAGGGTTGATATCAAAAGTCCTAAACAACGCTTCGTTCGGTAACGTTCGTGAACCGTTCGTGAACAAACCCATTTCCTTAATGAACGAACACGAACATGAAATTTCGCTCGGTTAGTGTTCGTGAACCGTTCGTGAAGAAGTTCAATGCTTAACGAACGAACACAAACAAGGCTTCGTTCGGTTCGTTTACAGCCCTATTTAAACGTGTTGAGCTTATAAAATATGTTTTCTAAATTTATTTTAATTTTAAATGGTTTGACATGTAGACCTGTTTAATTAAGCGAATAAAAATGTCAACCCGAAAACAACAACATAAACCATTTAACTAAACATGTTTAACATGTCAACTTGAATATGTATGTTAAAACGGGTTAGCACCATGACTACCCAAAACCTTATTATTGTCGTGTTCCTGTCGTAAGTCATATCAGAAACTGCCACCCTTAGTTGATTTTATACATAACAGTTTTAAAAAAAATGTTTTTAAATGGGTTGAATGACAAATCCGCTTAGTTTAACATAACCCGATCACGATAAATAAACGACTCAAGACATGTGAACATTGATATGATTTTTTTTTATTAATTCGGTTAGATTGTCCAATTCAACACCTAATTAAATTCGTATGATGTTTTGAATCTTGTGAAGAATTACTACCATCTTAATATTATAATGTTAAAAAAAGGATAGTTGATAGTTCGTGTGTCATCTTTTTAAGGGGGCTGTTATAGATACACACGAAATTGTTATTAACATAAAATCAATACGGGTCGTATTGTACTATACGGCCCTTATTCTACTTAGTCAAATGATAAAAGCTATCGCACCTAACACCGGTCATTCATCTCCCTATACGGGCCGTATAGAGCAATACGGTCCAAGGTTATACGGGTCGTATGGCACAATATGGTTCGCTTGATTATGTACATACGGGTCATATAGTACCATACGACCCGTATTATTGTTGAGTAATTGATGAAATCTTTTTTTTTTTTAATTATTTGAAGGCACGAAATTTGGATATTGTCTTTCACATGTAGATTGGTCGAACACCAATAAGTCAAACACAATATTTCCTTGATATGTTAATACAATAAAGTCAAACTCTTGCAACTCATTCTCTATAATAAACTTCCTCCAACAGTCACTAAAAGATGAGAGTCATTGTAAAAGCTGAGAATGAAAAGGAAGGAATTATTGGAGAGTCACTGTACCTTCTTTATCTTTACTGACTTTCTACGTAGTTTTGATTCAAGCTTTATGGGTATGTGATATTTGGAACTTTGGTCACAAATGGCAGCAACCTCATTCTTTTTTAGTTCCAAATTTTCACTTCAATCCTCCGTTTAACCATAAAAAAGAATCTGACTTCTTAGAAGTAACAAACAAGTAATATATATATATATATATATATATATATATATTGTTTGACCACATACATTGCAAAAGTTACAACATAATGTTTGACCATATACATTGCAAAAGTTACCACATAAAGTACAATAATCGTGAAGTTAACAAATGTGTATCCAATAAAGATAGCCCCTAAATATGGTTTACGATAATTATATAACTTTTAAATCGCCAAATAAAATTGGATATTGTCTTTCACATGTAGATTGATCGAATACCAATAAATGAGAGGTTATTCTACCTCTTTTGGTTTCACCTTCTCTACCATTCATAATGCATTACCTTTAACAAAGAATTGGTGGCCCGAATGGGATAAACGTACAAAACTCAATTGCTTACAAACTGTTTATGAGAGTGCAAGAATGACATATGGGATCCGGAAGGCTCTAGAGAAATGTGGTGATGATCCACCGCTTCATGTGCAGAAGTTTGTTATTGAGCAATGAAGATAGTGGAACCTAGTATGGGTAGAGAACCAGATGAAGTGGAAATGTTGTTGGAGTTTCCTTGAAATCATACCATGAAAGCTACCTTTAAATATTTGCAACTGTTTATAATTAGTAGGAATTCTGTGAGAGGTTCTTCTACATCATCAAATAAATTTTGATATTGTCTTTCAAATGTAGATCGGTCGAACACCACTCTAAAGTTGAGAATGAAAAGGAAGGATTGTTGGAGAGTCACTGTAAAGTTGAGAATGAAAAGGAAGGAATTCTCTACCTTTGCTGGCTTTAGTAGGGATTTTAACGTAAACGAAGAAATTAGTAGGGAATACGTAAATGAAGGCTTATCATTTGATAATTGGTTATTAGTTAATGACACTGTTTGAAATCGAACCGTCAAAACAATTGGTTGGAGATAAATCTGTATTGAATGACAGTTTTGAATGAAGAAACAAGAAAAGGAGAGGTGCTGATGCAGAATTATGAATTAAAGATAAATGCAATAATTAATGCAAAATCCACCCATGAAGCTTGAATCAAGACCTCTAATCTTCCACTTTTTTACAGTTTCACAAACATGACAAAACATCATTAGACCTTCATAAGCAAAGGTAGATATGGTAAAAAGTTACAAGTGAATAGCCCGCGTAAAGTACAACTGCGCTTTTGGTCTTAGTTATTCCTTGTATTAGAAAATGTAGATAAGTAAACAAGCAACAAATAGAAAACACTATGAAAGACATCGAATGAATCTCACCAGATCCATCTCTTGCCGGTTCAAAATAAATCTGTTTTGAATGACCATTTTGAATGAAGAAATAAGAAAAAGAGAGGTGACGATGTAGAATTATGAATCAAAGATGAAGGCAAAGTACCAAACATCACAAATGGCCAGTACACATTACCGACAGAGGGGTTATTTATTTTTGTGTAAGTTGGTTTACGATGTGCATTATTGTGTTTACACGTAAACCAACTAATTCAAACGATGCCTACGTAAATGAAGAAATTAGTAGGGATGAGGTAAGAGGTTCTTCTACATCGTCAAAGTACCAATTAGTTGACCAAAATACCAAACATCACATACCCATAAAGCTTGAATCAAAACCACGCAAAAGGTCAGTAAAGATAGAGAAGGTACATTAACTCTCCATCAAGGAAACATGGTGTTTGACTTATTGTTGTTCGACCAATCTACATGAGAAAGAAAATATCCAAAGTTATTTGACGATGTAGAATAACTTCTCACAGAATCTGATACACTTCACACATATACACATTATCACTTTTACTTTTGAACCACAATCAGTCTATTTCACATGTCGTGAAATTAACAAATGCGTATCCAACATTCAAAAGATAGTTGTCATGGTCGAAGGGGATGGTATGGAGGTTGGGGGATGATATGGTGTGGAGGCCTAAAATGTTGGAATGGAGCATTTAATTGAATGCATAGACTAATAGAACTACAAGAACTAATATAAAAACTTCATAAAAAAAATCCAACAGTAGCTGCTAATTTGAAAATTTTTTCATGTATCTATCTATATAGTTTTATTGAGTTCCCCATATGCCCTCAACTGTATTGTACCATACTACCCGTAACATTGTTTGATTCGACTGTTTTGGAAATATACAGGTTGTATGGTACAATACGACCCTTATGTGACACAATGATTGTGTATGCGTATAACAGGTAGAGGTGTGTATATAAATAAAGCCTATTTTTAATCATCTTTTGGTTTTGCGTTTAGACAAATTTATTGATTAGATGGACCAAGCAATTCTACATCTCATTATCCATCCGCCAATATTTGTGGTTAAAAATAAGTCTACACTCAACATCGACGAAAACGAAAACTTGAATCGAGACTATATCAAACACGACCACTACCATTATGTTAAATTTGGCTATTGAATATCATTTTTTAACTTCCTTTTAAACCGTTAAGATAATATAAAGGTAAATAACCAATATAAAGGAAAATCACCAAATACGATCATTCAAATATTTGATTTTAGAAAGAAACCACATGTCCAACCAATTGTTTCAATTTCTATTTATGCTTTTCTTCTTCCGTTTACTTTTTTTTTCCTAAGATTTTTCATTTTCTTATAAGTAAATTCTAAACTTTTTTATAAACTAATAACAAGTTTCTACAAACATTTAAAATTATTTTATTATTATAATATGTGTGTAGATACTCAACAATACTGTTGGAAAACTCTCATTTTCTTCCACTACAAATTACAATATAACTGATATTTTAATATTTTAGAGAGTTCAATTTTTAGAGAGAATGAAATGAAAAAGAGAAATACTAAATGGTTGTAAACCAATACACCCGTTTTTATGAAGAGAATTAAAAAAAAGGACGACATTTAGTATTTTTTTTAAAAGACGAATTTCTTTTAATTCTGTCACTAATGAGACTTGAACCCGTAACCTCCAATCCTCTTGATGGTTTTGTCTCTACCATTAGGTCACTAACCCCAAAGACATCGGCTCTTTACACAAGTGGGCACAAAAGTACATTTACTTTTACATCTCATACATGTGCCAACACCTCATTCGATGGCTTGGGCTTGAAAATACATATACTTTGTGCCATCTAACGCATAGGTCGACATGTGTCGCTTTTTCACTGGCTGGAACTGTTTGAAAAGAAAACGGCAATAGTTATTTTCATAACTTTTAGGGTCAAATATATTAACATTTACATATTTTGAGTCATTTTAGATAAAAATTGTAAACAAGTTTGACTCTTAAAACGTTTTTATTTAAACTCAATTTTACTAGCATAACATTTAACCCCCTAAAAATAAGCTACAACTCAAATTGACTAATATTAGGTTAAGTTAAATCAGCACATCTACTTTATTTAATGATGTTTTAAAGCACCTCCAATGGTAAAAAGCGGACGCTTAGGTGGTACATCCGGACTCGTAAAATGGGGATGGATGCATTAGAGGCGGCATCCAAATTCAAAAGCTCGGTTGCTCGCCCGGAATTCTAAACGCAAGGGGACGGATGGATGGTAGGACCCCTCTACACACAACCAACATTGTAATATATATATATATATATATATATATATATATATATATATATATATATATATATATATATATATATATATAGGGTTAGGTTATAGTAAAAAGGGTTTTAAAAATAAGAAGGATTATAAACTTGACATGTGTCATTTTATTGTTTTTAAATGGAGGGCATAATGGTCAATGTGTAATATACCAGGTCAATGTGTAATACACCAGGTCAATGTGTAATACACCAAGTCAATGTGTAATACAAGGTCTGATATTACACAATGATCAGACCTGATATTACACAATGAACTGATATTACACAATGAGCATATTACACAATGACCTGACATATTTGAGCGAATTACAAAATAATGAGCGAATTACACAATGAGCTGAAAAACGTAAAACATAATGACGAAAACATATAACACAATGATGAAAAATATTTGACACAATGAACTTGTATTACACAATGACCTGACGAATTACACAATGAACTTGTATTACACAATGACCAGACGTGGTATTACACACTGAACTTGTATTACACAGTGAACTTGTATTTCACAATGACCTGACTAATTAAACAACGACCAAACGTGGTATTACACAATGAACTTGTATTACACGATAAACTTGTATTACACAATGACCTGACTAATTACACAATGAGCTGAAAAACGTAAAACACAATGATAAATACATATAACACAATGAACTTGTATTACACATTGAACTTGTATTACACATTGAACTTGTATTACACAATGAGCTGGAAAACGTAATTTTTTATTCTTTTTTGTTTATAACGACACTGTACTCGTTTTAAAGATAAAAAAACGCTCGTTTTTATGGTGTAATTTCTTTTGAAAAAATAATGTCGTATGTAAAAGTTATAAACGTTTAAAAATGAATGGGGAACTTGATAAAAAGTCAACAAAAGTGGCCAAAACTAAAATACCCTTCTAACATTTTTTTCTCCTACAATTTAATCTCAACCATTAAATCTTTTCTATAATTTGATCTAATGGCTCTAAATCCTTCTCACCCTTCTTAGAATTAGAATCATTTTTACCTGAACCTAATCCTATATATATATATATATATATATATATATAGGGTTGAGTCCACTAGAAAACTTATTTTCATGAGAAAACCAAAAAACTATTTATTAAATGTAAAAAAAATAATAAAAAATCAACACTCTAAATATAAATCAAAAACTAAAAAACCGCTTCGGAGACCTTGTTCCCCACGACGTCCTCTTTCCAAAAAAAATCAGCGCCCTACTACATATGTGTAGTAGGGTTAGCTTTTGAGTTTAATTTTTTGGGTTTAATTTAGCTTTTAGGTTAGGTTTTTTTAGGGGGGGGTGGGGGGTTTAGGTTTTTGGGGGAGTGGGTGGGGTGGGTTTAGGTTTTTGGATGGGGGTGGGGTGGGGGTTAGGTTTTTGGGTGTACTATACATATGCGGCACCTTTAATGATGAGTTTTTTGGTTTTCTCATTAAAATGAGTTTTCTAGTGAACTCACCCCTATATATATATATATATATATATATATATATATATATATATATATATAATGGATCATTTGAGAACTCCTAAATATTTTGAGAACTCGTCAAAAAACTAATCAAAACCATTTTTTTTTTTTTACTATCTTTATTGCTATAATACAATATAAAAAAATAAATTTTTATATGTAAATTTACATGTCTTCATATATTAAAAAAATATATACACTTATGTAAGTTTACCACTTACACATGTGTAAGTGTTTACCATTTACACATATATATAAATTTTTTTAAGGATAATTTAGAGAGAAGGGATGAATTAATTAGAGAGATAAATTATTTTTTATGTTATATTTTAATAATAAAGATAGTGAAAACAAAAAAAAATGATTTTAATTGGTTTTTTGACGAGTTCTCACGAGTTCTCAAGTATTTATGAGTTCCCATTTGAACCTAACCCTATATATATATATGTATATATGTGTGTGTGTGTAGGGGACGTATCGGTTGTAAACTCTGAGTTGTTGTGAAAACCCTTAAACTCAATATGGACCATACATTCATTTTTTAGTATTTTAATATGTGGCTATAATTAATTCTGTATTTTTAATATATTTAATATAAAAACTTGTGGTCTAGATTACATAAGGGGTAAAAAGGTAATTTCACTTTATTTTCTTCTTTTTTGTTTAAATCTAGTAATAAAAAATCTAGGGATGGCAATGGGTCGGGGTCGGGTTCGGGTCGGGTATCGTTAATCTCAAACCCATACCCGGTTGTAAAATCATGTCCCATACCCGCCCCATTACCCGTCGGGTTTGTGTCGGGTAATTACCCGTCGGGTATCGGGTATACCTGCGGGTATCGGGCATACCCATTAGTATCGGGTATCGGGTTATTTTGCGGGTATCGGCCAATACCCGTCGGGTATGTGTCGTGTACTTTTCTATAACTCTTTTTTTTATATTTATAAATACATATTTCAAAAACATAATAAAAAATTTCCACATAATAAACCTCCTAAAATGAAGCATTAATAAGCATGTGTTAAGGGAATATAAAAATAAAAATAAAAAATTTCCGGGTATATGATTCGGGTATATGGTTCGGGTAAACGGGTACGTCGTTTCGGGTAATCGGGTCGGGTATCACCTAATCCCATACCCGTCCCAAACCCGCGGAAAATTTTAAAATTAATCCCATACCCGACCCCGTACCCGTCGGGTTTCGGGTATACCCGTCCCGAATGTTTCGGGTTTCGGGTATACCTGTCGGGCTCGGGTTATTTTGCCATCCCTAAAAAAATCCCTCCATCTCCCTCTCTCTCTCTCAACAATTTAAGAACACATATACACAAATCAGAAGAAAAAAAATTATACATCCAAAATACATAAATATCTTTACAAATTAGAAACGAGATCTGAAATCAAAGAGAGTTGAACATCACTCGCCTAAGAAACGAGATCTGAAATCAAACAAGATCTGAAATCAAAAGTGAGTTGAACATCGCGGGTTCAACGATCGTCGTCTCCTCATTCTCTGTTTGGATTAGCGACTGCAATGTGTAAATCTTCGATGACATTCGAGTACTAACACCATATCTGAACCTTTTAACATCAAACAAAACCAGAACGGCAGAAGCATGAAAGAGTTTGGGTAGGGTAGCTTTCTTAGAAACCGGATCTGGTGCTCCAATCTTCAAACGAGAGAGAAAACGAAGATTTAACTGTGAATTGGCAATAGGAAGAAGAAGAAATGAAGATTTAAACTGGTTTACACATGTGAAAACTAAATTTACACATGTGCAAACTAAAATTACACATGTGTAAATTCAGTTTACATGTGTGCAAACTCAGACCTGGGCTATTATTTTTTACAGAACTGATATGGTTTTTACAGATCTGAACTTGTAAATTCAAATGGATTATAGATCATGAAAAAAAAATCCAAATTAGGGCTTTATAAAGTTTCAACAAATTGATGCCCAAAATAAAATCCTAAACCGTAGATTTTCAAAATCAAGGGGATTATTACAAATACACAATCAATTGAAAAAAATTAACCCAAAAAGAAACCTGGTTTACACATGTGTATACTGAATTTACACATGTGTAAATTCATTTTACACGTGTGCAAAACTTAGACCTGGGCTATTATTTTTTACAAAATTGATATGGTTTTTACAAATCTGAACTTGTAAATTCAGTTTACATATGTGCAAAAAATAATAGCCCGGCTATTATTTGAGCCAAATAGTTGAATCAAGGAGCAGTAGAAAGAAAGGGATTTCAAAATGAAATTAAAATGAAAAAAATGGATTTCAAAAATGAAATTAAAACTAGAGGTTCAGAGAGGCTTTCAATTATAAGATAACTATCTAAATGCCTTCTAGTTCTATAGAAATTCGGTTAATACTTGAGCAAATGACAAATGCCAAAAGAAAAAGACAACTTGAATCAGAATTTTCTTTCTTACACAACCATAATATCAAATAGAATATATAATAGATAAAAGAAAAAAAGCATTTAAAAATATATTATTAGATTCACACCATCTCCAGAATTGTTGTACATTCCCGGATCCACTATTGCTTGTCTCAGGTTTGTTATTACAACTACAAGATTTTTTTTCCAGAAAATGAAAAGTAGAGAGTATGAAAAGTAAGTTCCACATTAAGTATCAATTTGTTAACAAACTCAAAATGGATACTTTGTAGCTCATAACAATTATCTTCAATTACAGAAAAAGCGAAGTTGTAAAGACCCAAATCAACGAGAACAGAGCGGGGGCGGTGGACCGGTGGTTGTAAATAACATCGTTGTCTACGGCATGTTCCTGTTAGAACACATATCCCGGTCATGATTCCAATCTCCTTTGAAGATCCACGTTGTAAACCGGCACCAGATTTAGTAAAACTTTCAGATCTTTGTTTTCGTCATCTCCGGTGACCTCATTAACAAAAAAATTGAAAACCAAAAAAGGGGAATTTATCAAATGTATCAAAAAAGGAGGATTTACAAAAGTGTGGAGCGATATCTGAAAAAAGAGAGTTGAACATCACTTGCCTAAGAAACGAGATCTGAAATCAAAAGTGAGTTGAACATCGCTGGTTCAACGATCGTCTCCTCATTCTCTGTTTGGATTAGCGACTGCAATGTGTAGATCTTCGGTGACATCCGGGTACTAACACCATATATGAACCTTCGAACATCAAACAAAACCGGATGGCAGAAACGTTAAAAAGTTTGGGTAGGGTAGCTTTCTTAGTAACCGGATCGGTGCTCCAATCTTCAAACGAGAGAAAAGGGAAGAGGGCAGAGGTTTTTTAGAGAGAGAGAGAGGATAGAGCAGATCACTTTTTAGAGAGAGAGAGTGAAACACCATACTAAATCTCTTATTTTATCAGAGTATTTTATTGCGGAAAACGGTCCCAATTGGATCAAAACCTTGCCATAATGGCTAAGGTAAGTTTTTCAATTATAATAATATTGTTTTACAAAGGATAATATAATTACATCATCTTATATAGGGATTTTTCAACTCCGATAGCTCTGCCTGCAGGAAGCACTATTCCATGTGCTTCTTTACTACAGTGTTTGGAAAACATTTTTGAATTAGCTTACGCTAAGTAAGTACACTGCATCATTCATTTCATTATGAACCCTTTAGGTTCTTATTATTGTCCACATTCTCTCGGGCTCTCGGTGCCCCCGTGACCATATTCGGACGTACCTCCGATCACGGTATTTGTATATTTTATGGGTGTGCTAACCCCCTCGCAACCATCTTAGGCCATACCTCCGATCCGAGTATTGGAAAGGTTCTTATACTCGTCAGTATAGACAGACTTATTCATTCCTAAGCCCCGTAGGCTTGGAATCTTTTACTCTTTCAGCCTCGTAGGCCTAGAGTTTCCTTTTCTTTTCCTCAGCCCCGTAGGCTTGGAATCATTTTAGTTCTCTTCTTTATTAATTATAGAGATCCACCTTATAGGCCGGGTATCTCATTTCATTTGGGACCTTGAGTATCTTTGACTCACAGCCTCCCAAATGTATCAAGCATTTATTTTCATTTCACGGATATGCTTGATTTACCTTCCAACCAGTCCTCACCATAAAACTTAGTAACGATTTCTCCACGATGCATTAAAAAGATTTATATATAGGAAGTACCATCGGCGTATCCACCACCCTTTTAACACTTTGTGAGTACTCCGTTATTCCATTTTAGGGTTTAGACTCGTTCCATTATACTTATTCATGTTTGCACATATCATCGAGCGTTCACGTATTCATCATGCATTTCACGTATTCATATTCATCATGTATTCCCATTCGTTATGCATGGTATACTTCCATCAAATATTCATGTTCTTCATATATTGTAAACTGGGGTGATTTTCCTTCTAGAGTAGTACCTCCAACAGAGATGTTTCCAGGAAAGAATGACGGGTCTAGGAGAGATTTATACACCACTCTTTCCTTAGACAGAACATTCCGTTTGCCAGATAACTACATATCGGTTGGGTGTTCTCCCGTACGTTCACTATATTTAATTATTATCTATTAGTCTATACTCCAAAACATTCATACGGGTCCAGTGTACTTACTTTATCTTCGGTTAGTTCCTAAGTTCGTTCCTCGTTTTAAACGCTTCTCCGAACTCGAACCGTACTCGTAACGTACCGCACTCGTAACACACCGTACTCGTAACCGTCATGCTATCCTTGCCTCGGTTTTCGGGTGTGTGTGTGATGATGATGTTGGTGTTTGATGTTGCAAATGAACGGCTCATGCAAACTATTTATAGGGCTAAAACACCATCCGTAGCGGACCGTTAAGCTGTTTGGCGTACTCCGCACGTGGCGGACCGTCACGCCTTTGGTAGCGGTCCGCTACCCAATCCTATTCAGTGAATCATCATACACGTGTCGTCCTCTCGTTGTCCGGGCCAAATTGCGGCTGGCGGACGTTACCCGCCTGGTGGCGGTCCGCCATAGGGCTGAGTCATCCCCTACGTCACTGCCACGTGTCATTCTTTGCATGATTGTGTTGTCCACACGTGTGGACCGTTAAGAATCCGGTAGCGCTCCGCTACCGGTCTGATTTTGAAATTTTCTTTAATTTCAGTCCTTTAACTTTTGGACTTTTACACCTTTAGTCCCTGGACTTTTATTCTCTTAAAATTGGGATGTTACAACTCTCCCCCCCTTAAATTAGGTTTCGTCCTCGAAACCTGTTGATCTTTAAATAATTGAGGGTAACTCTTCCTTATTTCTTCCTCATTTTCCCAAGTTATCTCCGACCCTTTTATGTGCTTCCATTGTACTAACACTTGCTTGATTGTTTTGTGACGTAGCTGCTTTTCTTTTGCGTCTAGAACCTTGATAGGTTGTTCATCATAAGTCAGTTTATCATCAACTTCTATCTCTTCTAGAGGAACATGTGCAGTCTCGTCTGCCAAACACTTTCTCAAATAAGATACATGAAACGTGTTTTGTATCTTATTCAATTCTTCGGGTAGTACTAACGGATAAGCTACTTTTCCGACTCTTTTGATAATTCTAAAAGGACCAATAAATCGTGGACTCAGTTTCCACGTTTCTTGAATCGGATTAGACCTTTCCAAGGAGATACCTTTAACAAAATGTAATATCCCTCTTGAAATTCTATTGGTGTACGTCTCTTATTTGCATATGATTTCTGTCTATCTTGTGCATCTTTCAAACATGTCTTGATTAAGTCAAGCTTTTCTGACGTGGCTTGAACTATTTCCTTGCTGCCTAACTCTTTCTGGTCAATTTCTCCCCAACATATAGGAGTCCTACATCTTCTACCATATAGCATTTCACATGGTGGCATACCAATACTGGAATGGTAGTTGTTATTATATGAGAATTCTGCTAATGGTAGATGGTTATCCCAACTTCCATCGAAATCAGTTATACAAGCATGCAACATATCCTCAAGAGTGTGTATTGTCCTCTCACTTTGTCCATCAGTTTGAGGATGATATGCTGTGCTAATCAGTAACCTAGTTCCCATCTCCTCATGGAACTTTTTCCAAAAACGTGAAGTGAAATGAGTATCTCGATCAGAGACAATCGAGACTAGCACTCCAAGTTTGGAAACGATTTCTTTGATGAACAAATCGGCTAACTTTTCTGAAGAGTATGTCTCACGTATTGCTAAGAAATAAGCACTCTTAGTTAACCGATCTACAACCACCCAAATGGTATCATAACCCCTTGCTGTCTTTGGTAGCTTGGTTATGAAGTCCATAGTGAGATGTTCCCACTTCCATTCTGGGATTTCTAATGGTTGTAATCTTCTGTATGGTTTCTGATGTTCTGCTTTAACTTGTAAACAAGTTAAGCATTTTGCTACATATTTCATGACATCAAATTTCATTCCAGGTCACCAATAATCTCTACGCAGATCTTGGTACATTTTTGTAGTACCCGGATGAATAGAATATCGGGATTTATAAGCTTCATCAAGAATCTTAAGTCTAAACTCACCTGATCGTGGTACCCGCATGCGACCAAATCGAGTCTTGACTTTATATTCATTCTCTTCTAGAAACTTCTCCTAACCAGCCATTCTTTCTTTCTTAATATTCTCACCTTTTAATGCTTCGATTTGTGCGTCTCGAAGCTAGCTCATGAAATTAGGAGTTATTACTAACTTATATGCTTTCACCCGAAGAGGATGATGCTCTTCCTTGCGGCTTAGAGCATCGGCTACCACATTAGCCTTTCCGGGGTGATATAGAATTTCACAATCATAATCCTTGACCAGTTCTAACCATCGTCGTTGCCTCATGTTTAAGTCCTTCTAGTCAAAGAAGTATTTAAGACTCTTGTGGTCTGTGTAAATCATACACTTTGTTCCGTACAAGTAATGCCTCCAGATCTTTAGTGCGAACACCACTGCAGCTAATTCCATATCATGGGTTGGATAGTTTGCTTCAAACGTCTTCAGCTGTTAAGAGGCATAGGCTATCACCTTACCTCTTTGCATCAGAACACATCCTAATCCAAGTTTGGAAGCGTCAGAATATACCACAAAGTTTTCTACTCCTTCTGGCAATGCCAGAACTGGAGCTTGTGTCAGTCTTTCTTTCAAAGTCTGGAATGCTTTCTCCTGAGTTGCATTCCATTCATATTTTGAGTTCTTTCGGGTTAGCTTAGTTAATGGGGTGGCTATCTTAGAGAAGTCCTTGATGAACCTTCTATAATAGCCAACTAATCCCAAGAAACTTCTAACTTCCGATGGGTTCTTAGGTGGAGACCATTTCATTACAGCCTCTACCTTTGCTGGGTCCACCGAGATACCTTCTGCATTTACAACATGACCCATAAATTGAACTTCCCTCAACCAAAATGCATATTTTGAGAATTTGGCGTATAATTTCTCCTTCTGTAAAGTACTAAGTACTTCACGAAGGTGTTGTGCATGCTCTTCTTCATTCCTTGAATAAATCAGGATGTCATCAATGAAGACAATAACAGATTTGTCTAACATTGGTCGGCATACTCTATTCATGAGGTCCATGAAAACTACCGAAGCATTCGTCACTCCAAACGGCATCACTACAAATTCATAGTGTCCATATGTAACACCCTAAAAATTTCAACCAAATTTTAACTTTATAAAACACATGGAAGTAGGTCCCATTAAACACTCTTGACAAAACACCTTATGTTAATTACGACAATGACATAAATTCGTTAAAAACATCCGACCAACATTCAAAAATAGCAACAAGCTTCAAGACCCAAAAGGTAGTTTAAAGCGAGTTAAGTGACTCCCAACATTGAGTCATAACTCCTAACATTAACAACCGTCCAAAAGATTGAGAATCCAACCAGCACGAAGCTTGACCCGAGACATCAAACCGGAGCTTTACATACAAGAACACCATTTAAAACACTATTAGTAATTATATAACATTGCACAATAACCCCCAAGTGCTTAACTCCCCAAAACTCAAAAAATCCCCAAATTCAGCAGCTGGCGTTTGAGCCAGCATTCACCAGAAGCCCACCGGCGTTCAGAACGCTGGTCTCAGGCCTGCACACCCAGTTTTTCAGTTTTCGGACTTTTCGACCCTCCCGACTCGACCCCCAGTCGTTTTAATCAACCGTTAGCATCTAGGCATGGTTATAAACACCCAATAACCCACCCTTAACACCCCACATGATTCTTATGAATCTCAAACACCGATTCAACCGTTTAAGTTTAGGAACTTGTTTCACCCTTTGCATACATGTTACAATCATGTATGCCCACCATTATATACATATTTCACCTATGTATATACATATCACCAATCATATACATGTATCACCCATGTATATCACCATTTGTATACATATTTCACCTACGTATACATCACCACTTTATATACATGTTACACCCATATCATCAACTAAATACATATTCCGCCTATGTATTTCACCATTTATGCACATGTTTCACCCATGTACATCACCATTTAAATACATATTTCACCTATGTATTTCGCCTTTTACAATTTCTTATTATCACCATTACACCATGTAAGTTTAATAACGTAATTCACCAAACAACATAATGAAGTTCTTAGACCTCAAACACCATACACCTACCCTTGCATATTTCACCATATATATAACATCCTCAAATTCAACAAATATTTTTAAACACATAAAAGACATTGAACAACCAACATGAAAATCAATTATGTGTATCTAACGACCCCTATCATTACTAAGTAAGTGCAAAACACTTACCTTTAGTGTTAGACGATTCTAGATGTTCACCAACGTTAGCGCCTTTGACAACTTGATCACCTAAATATCATACTTTGTTTAGTAATCTAATGGTTTCAAACTTACACCAATTGAGACTCCAACAACAACCTATAGCTAAATGACCAACACCATCATTTAACCTAGTTAAAAACAATGTAAATTAACCCTCTACACCCATCCATAAGAAATTCAACCCAAGTTGACCCGTTTGGGTTTCATCCAATTTCACCCAATTCCCAAAGGTTCTTGATTCACCACTTGATTGAGGTTTCTACTAAGTAATGTGTTTATCAACACCATAAACACTTACCAAACTTCAATTCACCATTTTAACCATCCCAATCAAAAACCCCCAAATTTTCACCTCAAGAACCGTAATTTTCAAATTATCAAATTAGATTGGGTTTCTTACATAATAATGTGTCTTTTAACACCATAGACACTTATCAACCACCAAATTATCATTTAAATATCATCATATTGAAAACCCCCAAATTTCCCTCAAGAACCCTAGTTCTTGAATCACCAAATTGTATGTTTAGATGATTTTATCTACCTTCCATTACCATTAACCAAGCTAGATTATAACTTTTAACAAGTTATTAACCATCTAGACCACCCAAATCAGCCCCAAATTTGTTTTCCTCCCAAGAACACCAACAACACCTCTAATGGAGGAATCAAGAGGAGAAGGATCACTTACTTGATGATTGAAAGAAGATGATTACACAAAAACCTTCAATCCAAGCATGTAAACACCACCTTTTTGATCCTAGCCTTCAACCTCTTTCTCTCCATCTTTGCAAGGCCCAAACCCACACACAAAGTGTGTAGTTTTCGTGACCCCCCTCCCCCATATTCCAGCATTTTAGAATTTACACAAACAGTCCCTGAACTTTCAGAAATAACCCCTTTCACCCAAACTAGTTAAAACTCCACTTTTTTAACAAACCTCTAACTTTCATTTTATTTAATTACACCCTTATAATATGTTTAGCATATTATATTATGAACCCGAAAAATTGGTTCGTTACACCATAACGAGTTCTAAATGTTGTCTTAGGTACATCTTCTCGTACCTTGACCTGATGATAACCGGATCTTAAGTCAATTTTAGAAAACCAACTTGATCCTTCTAATGGGTCAAACAGATCATCAATTCTAGGTAAAGGATACCTATTCTTGATAGTCAATTTGTTCAATTCGCGGTAGTCTATACACATTCCCATACTACCGTCTTTCTTCTTTACAAACAGAATTGGTGCACCACAAGGGGATACACTAGGGCGTATAAATCCCTTGTCCAACAACTCTTGCAGTTGTGACATTAATTCCTTCATTTCAGTTGGTGCTAACCGATACGGAGCCTTAGCTACCGGTTTAGCTTCAGGAATCAAATCAATTTTGAATTCGATTTCTCTCTCAGGTGGAGCACCTGGAAGATAGTCTGGGAATACTTCTGGGAATTATTTTACTACTGGAACTTGATCCAGTTCTTTTCCTTTCATATTTTCATCAGCTACGTAGGCTAAGAAGGCTTGATGGCCTTGTCTCACGTAGTTACTTATTTTGGCCATTGTACATATCGTGATCTGGTTCCGTTGTTCACCAATGACATTAACTTCCTTTCCTGTAGGTGTCATGAATCGTACAACCTTCTAATTGCATATAATTATTGCAGCATGTGAAAATAACCAGTCCATTCCAATGATTACGTCGAATTCTTGCATCGGCATCGGAATTAAGTCGACGAAATATTCTTCTTCCTCTATCAGTAGTAGGCAATCTTGGCATATTTCAGTTACTACGCAGTTTCGATCACTCGCGATTTTGACTTCTAGTGCCTTAGCCAACTTACTTCTATTGAAGTTTCTAAAGTTCGCATACTTTAAAGAAATAAATGACTGACTAGCACCTGTATCGAATAAAACACAAGCAGGTAGGGAATTCAAGAGGAATGTACCTGATACAACGTCAGGAACATCTTTCGCTTCCTCTGTAGTAATCTGAAAAGCCCTACCCCTTGGCTCCGGGGCCTCGATCCTCTTTACCTCATTCTCTGCCACTCTAGACCCTTCTCCGGCTTTCTCCGTCTGAGATTTTAGCTCAGGACATTCCCTGCTAAAGTGTCCTGACTTGTAACAATTGTAGCACAATCGAGTGCCACTCATGCACTGCAATGCAGTATGTCCTGCCTTCCCACATTTGTTGCAATTCGTGGACTTGAATCGGCACTCCCCCGAGTGCCTTCTTCCACAAGTCTTGCAATTTTGGATACTTTTCCTTTGGGAGGAACCACCTCCCGGTTTACTAAACTTAAACCTCTTAAGAGGCATAGGAGAAGGATAACTTTCCCCTTTCCTCTTCCCGTCTCACGCATCTTGTCTCTTGAGCTCAGTTTCGCGTTCCCGAGCCTAACCAATCATCTCCTCCAAGTTCGCACACTTGGATGGATGGATAAACTCTCTAATTTATGTTTTTAGAACGAGATGATATCTTGTCATCCACATCCCTTGAGTTGTTAACAAAGCTGGACATAACCTAGCTTTGTCAAAGAAGATTCCTGTGATTTCATCTACTGTCTCCGTTGTTTGACGGAGTTGAAGAAACTCCTCAGTAATTTTTTCAATTGCCGCTCGAGGGCAATAATGTTTCAAAAAAAGATCCTTGAATTCTTCCCAACTCATTTCCTTAATTTTGTCTCTACCTTTTTCTCTTTTCACTACTCCCCACCAATCATCAGCTCTCTCTTTTAATTGGTTGGTAGCGAAGGTAACTTTCTATTGAGGTAATCCACCTCTGACTTTCTAAGGGATTAACAGCTCCCTTAAATTCTAAAGGTTTGCATGTCATGAAATCCTTGTATGTACAATGAGTTGACTTCATAACAACTTTTGGATTTCCTCCTTCTCTATTATGAGTAACTTCTTTATGGTTTTCAAACCAGCATTCTAATGAATTATGTAGATCTGCATGTAGGATCAGGAAATTTGCATCAATTGCCTTTCCTACTTCTATTGCGATTTGTTTCGGATATTCTCTGGAACTTGCTCAAATTTGTTTTCATCATGATGTGGAGATTCAGCTCTCCTGTGGCTTCCTTCGTCACGTACTTTGTCATTTTGATGTTCAGCCATTTGCTGAAACATGATGTCGTTTAATCTTTCATTTGTTTACCCTAATCATAGTCTAGGGTTTATATTACAGGCCTTTTATCAATTTAAGTTTCACATAAGGCCCCATCTATGCATTTTACACATATGCACATTCATTCATGCATTTTAATCATGCATAATCACATTCCCGGCTTACTATCTGCTGAAAATAAGTTATCATATGATGTTTGCGACATCATGATGGTCCCATACATTAGCTCCAATACTGGCAAGGCATAAGGCAATGTATGTTACATATCCTGATACTCCTAACTATCACATGGAGCTTATCTCATACAAAATTCAGCCCATGTATACTCACACATTTCTGTTTTAAGCACTGAAATTTTAACGTACCTACTTCCTTGGACGGCCTCGGATTAAATCCCTATTTATATCATGAGCACTTATGGTTTGAGTTTAAGTACCCCCTTTTGATACCTAAATCCCTCAAACCGTGCTCTGATACCAACCTGAAACACCCTACTAAATCTCTTATTTTATCAGAGTATTTTATTGCGGAAAACGGTCCCAAATTGATCAAAACCTTGCCATAATGGCTAAAGTAACTTTTTCATTTATAATAATATTATTTTACAAAGGATAATATAATTACATCATCTTATATAGGGATTTTCCAACTCCGATAGCTCTGCCCGTAGGAAGCTCTATTCCATGTGCTTCTTTCCTGCAGTGTTTGGAAAACATTTTTGAATTAGCTTACGCTAAGTAAGTACACTGCATCGTTCATTTCATTATGAACCCTTTAGGTTCTTATTATTGTCCACGTTCTCTCGAGCTCTCGGTGCCCCCGTGACTATCTTCGGACGTACCTCCGATCACGGTATTTGTATATTTTATGGGTGTGCTAACCTCCTCGCAACCATCTTAGGTCGTACCTATGGTCAGAGTATTGGCAAGGTTCTTATACTCGTCAGTATAGACCCCTCGCATTTGTCACGAATACTTATTCATTCCTCAGCCCCGTAGGCTTGGAATCTTTTACTCTTTCAGCCCCGTAGGCCTAGAGTTTCCTTTTCTTTTCCTCAGCCCCGTAGGCTTGAAATCTTTTTAGTTCTCTTCTTTATTATTTATAGAGATCCACCTTATAGGCCGGATATCTCATTTCATTTGGGACCTTGAGTATCTTTGACTCACATCCTCCCAAATGTATCAAGCATTTATTTTCATTTCACGGATATGCTTGATTTACCTTTCAACCAGTCCTCACCTTAAAACTTCGTAATGGTTTCTCCACGATGCATTAAAAGGGTTTATATATAGGAAGTACCAGCGGCGTATCCACCACCCTTTTAACACTTTGTGAGTACTCCGTTATTCCATTTTAGGGTTTAGACTCGTTCCATTATACTTATTCATGTTTGCACATATCATCGAGCATTCACGTATTCATCATGCATTTCACGTATTCATATTCATCATGTATTCCCATTCGTTATGCATGGTATACTTCCATCATATATTCATGTTCGTCATATATTATAAACTGGGGTGATTTTCCTTCCAGAGTAGTACCTCCAACAGAGATGTTTCCAGGAAAGAGTGACGGGTCTAGGAGAGATTTATACACCACTCTTTCCTTAGACAGAACATTCTGTTTGTCAGATAACTACATACCGGTTGGATGTTCTCCCGTACGTTCACTATATTTAATTACTATCTATTAGTCTATACCCCTAAACATTCATAATGTTTTCACCACAAAGTACCAATAGGTTTATATATAGGAAGTACCAGCGGCGTATCCACCACCCCTTGGATACGTCGTGATTACTCCATTATTCCTGTTTAGTGTTTAGACTAATATGTCATTACCCCGTACCATCATCATATACATATCACATACACATATCATTTAAACACGTAATTCACATAATCGTGTCTAGGGTACAGGTCCAGTGTACTTACTTTATCTTCGTTCCTAGCTTTAAACGCTTCTCCGAACTCGAACCGTACTTGTAACGTACCGCACTCATAACGCACCGTACTCGTAACTGTCATGCTATCCTTGCCTCGGTTTGCGGGTGTGTGTATGATGATGATGTTGGTGTTTGATGTTGCAAATGAACGGCTCATGCAAACTATTTATAGGGCTAAAACACCATCCGTAGCGGACCGTTAAACTGGGTGGAAGCGGTCCGCTACCACCCACTGGCGTACTCCGCACGTGGCGGACCGTCACGCCTTTGGTAGTGGCCCGCTACCCAATCCTATTCAGTGATTCATCATACAAGTGTCGTCCTCTCGTTGTCCGGGCCAAATTGCGGCTGGCGGACCGTTACCCGCCTGGTGGCGGTCCGCCATAGGGCTGAGTCATCCCCCACGTCACTACCACGTGTCATTCTCTGCATGATTGTGTTGTCCACACGTAGCGGACCGTTAAGAAGCCGGTAGCGCTCCGCTACCGGTCTGATTTTGAAATTTTCTTTAATTATAGTCCTTTAACTTTAGGACTTTTACACCTTTAGTCCCTGGACTTTTATTCTCTTAAAAATTGGGATGTTACAGAGAGAGCGAGACAAAGGAGTATGAGGAAGATTTGGGGTTTTAAAAGGGGGTGGGTAAAAGGACACAAATACCCCTGTATATTAAAAATAAAATAAAAATATAAGAAAACTAATATGTGGCCTAGATTGAGTTTAATGGTTTTCACAACAACTATGGTTTACAAATGATACGTCCCGTGTGTGTGTATATATATATACATATATTAATTTTCCTTTTAATGAAATGGTGGATGAAAGTGAACGTAACAACGGAAAAAAAAATATGCTTAAAAAATGAGAAAAATATTGATGTGACAAGCGTTTGAATGATAGACGAATTAGAGTTGCTCTTAAAAGTGTAAGGGTCTGTTTGGTATGAGGTAATGGAATGGATGAGGGAATGGAATGAACGAATTAATGGAATGGACAAAGGAATGAAATGGACCATTTCATTTCATTGTCTTGTTTGGTTACCATGATGGAATGGAATAAATCATTACTTTATGTTGTTTGGTAGGCTAGAAAAGATGAAGTAATAAAATCGATGGTAAGTGGCGGTGGTGGTGGTGGGTGGCGGTATTGGGTGGTGGTGGGTGATGGTGGTGGGTGGTGGTGGGTGATGGTGGTGGGCGGTTGTGGGTGGGGGTGGCGGTGGCGGTGGTAGGAGGTGGTGGTGGGTGGTGGAGGAGGAGACAGTGGTGGTGGTGGTGGGAGGTGGCGGTGGGTGGTGGTGACGGTGGCGGTGGTGGGAGGTGACGGTGGGTGGTGGTGGTGGGAGGTGGCGGTAGGTGGCGGTGGTGTGGTTGTGGGTGGAGGTGGCAGTGGCGGCGAGAGATGGCGGTGGGTGGTAGAGGCGGTGGTGGGAGATGGTTGGTTGTGGCGGTGGTGGTTGGTGGTGGTAGGATGGTGTGGTGGTGATAAAGGGTGAAAGAGGGGATGTAATGAAAAAAAACAAAGGGTGGATGGAATGAATTTGAGGGATTTAGAGGGAATGACATTCCTTGTGGAATGGGTGATTCCATTCCATCGTCCAACCAAACACCATTTTTTTCATTCCCTCGTAATTGTCCATTCCATTCCACCTTCCATTCCTGCATACCAAACGCTACCTAAAGGATATAGAAGATGATATACGCGGATTGATTCATTTAGTATCGGAAATAACTGTTTTCATTTACTAGTGATAACGAGCATGAACAAGGAAATGTCGTCCGATTAACTAAATGAACGAACATGAACTGAGGTCTCGTTTGTTCATTTGTGTTCGTGAACGTTCGATAACGTGTTTGTGAACGTTCGTTTATGTTCATTTACGTTCGTGTTCGTTTGTTTATGTTGTTCATTAAAGATTTTTGAATATTTCTATTTTATTTTATATAAACTTTTTATATTCTTTAAATTTTATTTTATTTTTTACCTCAACAATTAAGTAAGTAAAGTAAGTTTGATACATGTACATAAAACTTGATATTAAAATGATCTTATTAAATGTTCATTTCGGAAGACATTAGGGTTGACATCAAAAGTCCCAAACAAGGTTTCGTTCGGTTCCGTTTGTGAACACATACATTTCATTAATGAACGAACACGAACATGAAATTTCGTTCGTTCGGTTAGTGTTCGTGAACCGTTCATGAACAAGTTAAATGTTAAACGAACGAACACGAACAAAGCTTCGTTCGGTTCGGTTCATTTACAGCCCTAAGTATAACTTTTTTTAACAGCAAAACCTCGGACACCCTGGATCACCCTTCCGCCCGAATAACAGAAGCGTGGTGACCCGGCCCCACACCACTCAGGAGGAAATCCACAACTGGGAAAACCCCTGACTCAACCCGGAACATTTTGTCCAAAAGAGCCTCGAACCCATGACCTCCCATTTGAAAAGTCATGGGGCTATCACTCAACCAGAAGGTTTGATGGTACCATTTAAACTTGCATTTACAAGGATTTGAACACATATAGGGGGAAAACACTGTATCACTAGACCACTAGATCATGGGTTGTCATCTATACACAATGCGTTTGAATGACGATGAATTAGAGATATTGTTAAACCAAAAGTGACGTAATCAAGGGTAGTTTTGTAATTTCTACTTTTTTTTAAAGGGAAAGTATATTCAGAGAGCCCCACATAGGGAGAGCAACCAACAAAAACACGACAGACGAAAATTTACACCAATTAATCCAGGACATGAATTTATTCTTAGCCCTATTAGAAACCATAAAAACCCTAGAGATTTAATGCTATAAATGATAACCTCAATCTTAACCGGCTTATTGATGTACCTTTTTTCGTTCCTTGCCTGTCAAATGCACCAACACGTCACCAAAACAATCCCGTGAAACACCTCTTTGGCCAATTCCCCAAGCCCACTGTTAACATGAAGATCCAACAAATCTCTGACCGAGAAAGCATAAACATGAAGAACCCGATACCACCTACTAATAAAACTCCAAACCACCGCAGAAACACAACAAGCCGTAAAAAGATGATTCGACGACTCAACATCAGCGTCACATAAAGCGCACTTAGTGTCACCGAAATGAATATTCCTTCTACTAAGAGCCAATAGGGACAGAATCCAGTCCATCTCAACCCTCCAAGCAAAAACGTTACACTTAATGGGAACTCATTTACTCCACTTCATAACAAAAATAGAGCTAAGATCCCTGTCCCTATTCAACATATTCCAACAAGAACAAACCAAGAAAATCCCAGATCTATCCCCAAGCCATTCCCATTTATCGTGATCCCCGGAAAAGCGAACTGAGTTCAACACCGCCCTGCATCCGATCTAATCAGATTGCTCCTGTGCAGAAACTGGGCTCCGATTTCCTGCCCAGCGTAAATCACAACTCTATTGGCCCTGGTTTACCCGATCCTTAACAACACATTGCTTGATTCCTTCCAGCGAAAACAAGTGAGGAAAAACATCTTTAAGCGGTTCATTGCACAACCACGGGTCAAGCCAGAATCTAATACCCTCTCCATCTCCCCCTGTCCCTTAAAAAAATGTTGTAAGGGAACCCACTAAATCGCCACTTTCGAGACCAATTTGACAATATTACTCCAAACTCCGGGAAGATTTTTGTTGAAGGGTAAAACAGACCAGCTATGATTATTAGAATGAAAAGCAATAATGACTTTTTTTATTCCCACTTTGTGTTTGTAAAATACATGCATTTTACTGTCGATTTTATTCCCACTTTGTGTTTGTTTTGCTTCGGTTTTCTTCTATAACTGCTTGTACTTAATATTTCTATATCTTATGGTTGTTAGGTCACAAAGGAAGCGGATATGATTGAAAACGAAGAAGAACGAGTTTCCGGTTCGTGCGAGAGGGCTGTGGATAAGAAAGAAGGTAGTTTCTGGATTTTTACCCCTGTCGCGTAGCGCGACAGGTATTGGAAGTCCCACGCGCTACGCGAGGATGGAAAAGTCAGAATTGCCCTTTTAATGATTGCCCGACTGTTTTGTCTTTTCTGGGGCCCTCGCGCTACGCGAGGAGTGTGCAAGATCCCGTCGCGCTACGCGACGGGTGGTTTTTCGCAGAAATTGTTTTAAAACCCCAAAAACTAGAAACCCTAGAGGAGACACAGAATCAAGGAGCGGCTGCAGGCGAAAAGGAGAGACGAAAAAGGGTTGATTTCAGAGCTTTAGAGGCTCGGGTTGAAGATTAAAGGCATCAGGATCGCATTCCATCTGGGATTAATCATTCGGTTGTGTTTTTCCTTGTTTATCTTCAATTCCCATGTTTCTTTTGAGCTTCGAATTGATGCTAACTATGGTTTTTGTCATGTTTAGTGGCTAAACTCTTAGAACTACCTAGGTGTTGATGAATACATATGATTGACATTAGGTTTTATCCGGTTTTGGATGATTTGCATGTGATGAACTCATGATGTAACAAACTTGGTTTGGATTATTGGATGTTTTATGTGTGTCTATGATTGTTTATGGATTGATGATTTACTCCTCGTGTGTCTTGGTGAATGTCTTTCATGTAATAGGTGCATGCTAGATCAATTACTGTGCGTCTTTGATTAGTGGGTGGTTAACTGCGTACGAGTTCACCATAGGGTAATCTTCTTGATATAGATAGTTTAGATGTGCAACCAATCTCGATGGCTGTGAGGTGAGAGATTGTCGGTTTGTCTAGGGTGTTAGATTGCTAGTTTAGAGGCTTTGTGAGAAGATCTTGCTAGTTTGTCTCATATCTGTGTTTACCGAATCCAATAGGAAAATCCTAGTTATCCCTTGCACTTAGGTGTATTGAGACTTTCGCGCTGTGAGGTAGATTGTCTAGCGGATACTTCTTGAGTAAATTGTAGGACATGTGAGGGAAATCCATCCAACCGGTGGTTTAACGGCTTTTAGGTTTCTTGGTTGACAATCCTTGAGAAGGGTCGAGGGTGCTCTAGGTTTCCTTTGAGTTTAGTATTTTAAGATCCCGGTATCACGTCAGTTCCCTTATCGACAGAACCTTTGTCAAGCATGTGTAGGATTCGAGCCTAGATAGTGTTCTTTCTCCGTCTGGTTCTCATTTCAACTTTCGTTTGCATTTGTAGTCTTCTCTTTAGTCCTTCTTTTAAGTTATTCTTAGTTTTTATTAGCAAACCCCCCCTTCTTTATTATTATTTTATTTAAGCAATTTTGTATGGATAAGTCTTTCAGTTTCTAGTTAGTGTTTTCTGTAGAGGTCCTTTGGGTTCGATATCCGGACTTACTTAGGCTTTACTACATTCGATAGGTTCACTTGCCTGTCGGTAGTTTAGTCGTTTAGAGAGTCTAGAGTATTACTTAGTGTTTTATTTAGCTTGTTTTGAGTCATTTAATTCAAACTACTTTGTGCACATCAAGTTTTTGGCGCCGTTGCCGGGGACCTCTGAGTCGATTGCGCTGATTAGTTCTGAATTACTTATCTGTTTTTTTTATTTGAGTTTATTTGTTCTTGTTTTTATTTCTTTATAAATATCTTTCTTACTTTATTTTATTATTTGTTTTCTCACTTTATCTTCTTATTTTTCTGTGCAGTTTATGCCCCACTTGCGCTCGCAAGGACCGCCACCTGCTATTTCTTTGGATTCGTAAAGCGACTCCAGGGAATACTCAGAGGCATCCCACAGCGAGGTAAGTGTTTCTTTATCTTCTCCTTCTTCTTCCACCAGTTCCCCCAGTTCTGTTTCTTCCCCCTTATCTAATTCATCCACTCCATCTAGCCCACCACCTTTTCATCCCGACATGGCGAACCGTCGCACTGTTCATCAGCAGTCTACTGCGGGATTCACGGGGATTAATAACCCCATTACTGTGCCAAACATAACCAATGAAAATTCTTGGCAAATACCCTTATACATCATGACCGCAATTAATAATTGCCAATTCAATGGTCGTGATGATGAGGATGCTCGCGTTCACATCGCCCGCTTGACCCGCATCTGTGGTACTTTTAATCTTCAAGGTGCCACAGATGATGCGATTTTTCTCCATCTTTTTCCATTCTCCCTTGCGGGAAGATCCGCCACTTGGCTCGACTCGCACCCTCCGGGCACATTCACCACTTGGGCCGGCCTACGCGATGCTTTTCTAAATAAATATTTTCCACCCGCGAAGGCTGCCCGGTTGCGCGATGAGATTCATTCTTTTAGAATGCCGCCCGATGAGCCCTATTATATGGCCTGGAAGCGGTTCCAAAATCTGCTCAGTCGTTGCTCCCAACATGGTCTGTCTGACTGGGCCCTTGTAGAGAAATTCTACAACGGGCTCACTTATGAGACTCGTGCGCGCTTTGATACTTCTGCAGGAGGCCACCTTATGGGTAAAAGGAATGTGGCCGAATGCAATGATATGTTTGAGAGTTTCGCCCAGGCGGAATACGAGCAGCGGTCTGTTACTAGGAATTCAAGTCCTAGCACTAGTACCTCCTCATCTTCGAAGGGTGTTCACCACGTCAATGTGGACACTAGTGTAGCTGCTGCGCTTGAGGCTCTGGCGAAAGATGTGAAGGAGCTGAAGATGAGGGTGGCGCGATGTGAGGTGTGTCGTGGCGATCATGCTACTGTTGAGTGCCCTGTGCTGAATCAAGAGCAAGTCGGTTATGTGGGAGGTCAAAACCGATACGGGAATTCTTATAACCCCAATTGGGGAAATCATCAAAATCCCAGCTTCAGGTCTTCCGGTAATCCCCCTGGTTTCCATTCTAATTTTCCTCAGAACCAGGGGCAGGGTGGTCAGTCTTCGGGTAGTAATTCTGGGAGTACCTCGGTTGGAGGCGGTGCCAGTAACCTAGGTAGGATTGAGGAACTGCTGACGCAGTTAGTGGCAAAGGATGCATCGACTCAGAAAATCCTTCATGAGCATGACATCCTTCTTAAGAACCAGCAGTCCGCTTTCCTAGATTTGCAGCGTACGGTTGGTGACATTGCTAAGCGTTTAGATAAAAGGCCGGAAGGCCAGTTTCCGAGTGGTACCCGACCCAACCCAAACGCCCACGTGAATGCGGTCACCACCCGTAGTGGTAGAGGTGGAGAGCTTTTGAGTTCACCGGTGGAGGTTGAGAAAGAACCGGTTGATGATAAGGTAGAGAGAGACTCCTGGGAGGGTGCATTCGAGATTAGTCCCAGCAAGTACCGCACCAAACAGTGAGTCTCTAGTTGGTAAGTCTGTTGAAATGAAGCCGGTTGATGTTAGGCCCACCCACGAGATTGATCTAGCCCGTATTCCTTATCCTGAGCGTCTTGCTAATCAAAAGCATGCTAAGGAATACGGGCATTTTCTTGATATGTTTAAACAACTGAAGATCAATCTCCCATTCATTGACGCCCTTCAGCGTATGCCTAAATACGCTAAGTTTTTGAAAGATCTTTTGAAGGGGAAGGACCGGTTGGGTAAGTTGAATGAGATTCCTTTAAGTAGGGAGTGTTCTGCAGTGATAACAAACACGCTACCGGAGAAACTGACAGACCCGGGTATTTTCACAATCCCGTGTTTGTTTGGTGGTGATGTTCGTAGTCACGTGTTAGCGGATTCCGGTGCTAGCATCAATCTGATGCCTTATTCTCTCTATGAGAAGCTTCAAGCTAGCACTCAGTGAACTAGCTCCAACGCGCATGACACTCTCCCTAGCGGACCGGTCGATAAAATGTCCACGGGGACTTTTGGAAAACGTGCTTGTGAAAGTTGATAAATTTGTTTTCCCTGTGGACTTTGTGGTTATGGATATGGAGGCGGATACCACTGTTTCCATCATCTTAGGACGTCCGTTCCTTCGCACCGCCAAGGCCGTCATCGATGTTTTTGACGGAAAGCTCACACTTAGGGTCGGTGACGAGACGGTCACTTTTGTGGTTGCCAAATCTATTAACCTAGGAGGGAGTGGTGATAGTGTTGATAACCCTAAGTGTGGGGATGTTAAGAAAAAGCCGGAGGTGATGATGAAGGCTGTAGGTGGTGAGATGTGGGAGGCAGGTGAAAGTGGCTCGTTTTCGAGCGAATGGGAGGAATTCTCCATTGATCCTCCCACATAGTGTGGTTTGTGAGTGTCTTGGGTGGAATCCCCAAGTGTGGAGTTTGTAGAGTGGTTTAGGTTGCGTTAGTTGTTTAGTTGTTTATTTTTCGGTTGTGTGTTTTGTGTTTTGATATTTGCATGCAGGGATTATAATTGATTTTTGGAAGAGCTTTTAGCAGCAGAGTGCGGGTCCCCAGGTATGTTTGTTTTTGTAAATGGTGGTTGGAAGGTTTGGGAAATAAGGGGTGAGAAATTTGACTAAGTGTTGGAAAATTTCGAAACTTTCTGTCAAATTCCACCCCTCGCGCTACGCGGCGCTTTGCTCGTCCCCCGTCGCGCTACGCGAAAAAAAAATAAAAAAAAAAAATTAGCAGCGAGAACACAATGAGAGCGAAGTGTGGGGATGCTGAATCCCCAACAAGGCTTTGGGAACTGCTGCATGTTTGGAGCATATTGACCCGCCAAAATACCAGCTAAGTCTTTTCCATTTTCTTTTTCTTTTCCCTGTTTTTGTTTTTGAGTCGTGTTTCCATTCCTGCATTGAGGACAATGCAAAGTTTAAGTGTGGGGATGGGACACTGTCGTTTCGTTTAGAGTGTGTTTTTATTTATTTGTCAAAAAAAATGAAAATGTTCCTGAATTGATTGTGAATCTATGAGAAAAATAATTTAGCAGTTGGTTGATTATCATTTAATTGAAACTTGTGGGAAGGAAATCATAGCAAACTTGTGATGTGTTGGTAGGTCTAGTTAGCTAGCAAGCCCTTGAAAAATTTAATTAAGAATAATATTAACTTGTGGTTTCTACATTCCTTTAGGCCGATAGTGTAATTCCAATCAGTAGGGTGCGGTAGGTAAAGTCATGATTTGCTCGAATCTTGTGTCTATAGAATCTCTAGTTTATTTTCCCCTTTTCCTCTGTTCTGCGATGGCAGAGACCTGGGAAAGGAGCGCGTCGCCCTGATGCTATAGACGCATAACGGGTTCACGCTGCTGATCACAATTAAAAGATGCCCAAAAAGCTATAAGCTTGTCAAAAAAAAAATAATAATAATAATAATAAAAAATAAAAATAATAATAAATAAATTTGGGCCAGCTGTAAATTATTGCAAGTGTTCTAATGAAAAAAAACATAAGAGTATTTTATTTTCACGAGTTAATTCTTGCCAAGCCCGAAGGTAGGTGTCTTAGTTCCGAGAGGATGTGGGTCACGGTTAATTAGGTAAATATATAAAATATTTGTGGCTTGTTTAGTTTCCTAGATTTAAATTGGACCAGTATACCAGCAATCACGGTTTCTATGTCGGTATTTCCCCTTGTTGATATGAAATGATTTAATTCGAGCTCGCTAATCTTTGATCTCTTTATTCTGATCTTTTTCAGGGACGAAAAAGAGTTAAGTGTGGGGATGTGATGTATTGCAAAATACATGCATTTTACTGTCGATTTTATTCCCACTTTGTGTTTGTTTTGCTTCGGTTTTCTTCTATAACTGCTTGTACTTAATATTTCTATATCTTATGGTTGTTAGGTCACAAAGGAAGCGGATATGATTGAAAACGAAGAAGAACGAGTTTCCGGTTCGTGCGAGAAGGCTGTGGATAAGAAAGAAGGTAGTTTCTGGATTTTTACCCCTGTCGCGTAGCGCGACAGGTATTGGAAGTCCCTCGCGCTACGCGAGGATGGAAAAGTCAGAATTGCCCTTTTAATGATTGCCCGACTGTTTTGTCTTTTCTGGGGCCCTCGCGCTACGCGAGGAGTGTGCAAGATCCCGTCGCGCTACGCGACGGGTGGTTTTTCGCAGAAATTGTTTTAAAACCCCCAAAAACTAGAAACCCTAGAGGAGACACAGAATCAAGGAGCGGCTGCAGGCGAAAAGGAGAGACGAAAAAGGGTTGATTTCAGAGCTTTAGAGGCTCGGGTTGAAGATTAAAGGCATCAGGATCGCATTCCATCAGGGGTTAATCATTCGGTTGTGTTTTTCCTTGTTTATCTTCAATTCCCATGTTTCTTTTGAGCTTCGAATTGATGCTAACTATGGTTTTTGTCATGTTTAGTGGCTAAACTCTTAGAACTACCTAGGTGTTGATGAATACATATGATTGACATTAGGTTTTTTCCGGTTTTGGATGATTTGCATGTGATGAACTCATGATGTAACAAACTTGGTTTGGATTATTGGATGTTTTATGTGTGTCTATGATTGTTTATGGATTGATGATTTACTCCTCGTGTGTCTTGGTGAATGTCTTTCATGTAATAGGTGCATGCTAGATCAATTACTGTGTGTCTTTGATTAGTGGGTGGTTAACTGCGTACGAGTTCACCATAGGGTAATCTTCTTGATATAGATAGTTTAGATGTGCAACCAATCTCGATGGCTGTGAGGTGAGAGATTGTCGGTTTGTCTAGGGTGTTAGATTGCTAGTTTAGAGGCTTTGTGAGAAGATCTTGCTAGTTTGTCTCATATCTGTGTTTACCGAATCCAATAGGAAAATCCTAGTTATCCCTTGCACTTAGGTGTATTGAGACTTTCGCGCTGTGAGGTAGATTGTCTAGCGGATACTTCTTGAGTAAATTGGAGGACCTGTGAGGGAAATCCATCCAACCAGTGGTTTAACGGCTTTTAGGTTTCTTGGTTGACAATCCTTGAGAAGGGTCGAGGGTGCTCTAGGTTTCCTTTGAGTTTAGTATTTTAAGATCCCGGTATCACGTCAGTTCCCTTATCGATAGAACCTTTGTCAAGCATGTGTAGGATTCGAGACTAGATAGTGTTCTTTCTCCGTCTGGTTCTCATTTCAACTTTCGTTTGCATTTGTAGTCTTCTCTTTAGTCCTTCTTTTAAGTTATTCTTAGTTTTTATTAGCAAACCCCCCCTTCTTTATTATTATTTTATTTAAGCAATTTTGTATGGATAAGTCTTTCAGTTTCTAGTTAGTGTTTTCTGTAGAGGTCCTTTGGGTTCGATATCCGGACTTACTTAGGCTTTACTACATTCGATAGGTTCACTTGTCTGTCGGTAGTTTAGTCGTTTAGAGGGTCTAGAGTATTACTTAGTGTTTTATTTAGCTTGTTTTGAGTCATTTAATTCAAACTACTTTGTGCACATCAACTCCACACTTACCAACTTGTTTGATGTTTCATTATGACTTCTCATTTGGTTATTAAGTAAATTCAAACACACAAAATAGCACGATAAGACTAAAATCACCAACACTTACGACAGAAATCCCAACAATCCCAAAATTAATGACCACATTGCTTCAGTCACATAACGGTCATAGAGTTTTCAAATGTTTTCCATGACATCCTTATATATTCTTCATAGTTATATATTATTCTCTGAATACATGTGTATATATATATATATAGGGTAAGTATATGGAGAAAACTCATTGAGTTGAGAAAACTATGAAAACTCTCTATTAACGTATGTAACAGCTAAAAATTGGTGAAAATTAAAAAAAAATTAGATAAATTCTATATCTAATTTTATAACCTTTGGCAAAAAAAATCAAAAAAGCGCCGAGTGGTTTTTTTTTCTAAATTTTTTTTTATAAAATCGATGAACGTTGTTACGTATGTAAAACGTGAATTTTTGTCATTTGTTCATGTGTTACATATGTTACTGTTGATGTCATGCTAACAAATAATTAAAAAACGTTAATTTCAGTTATTTTTCAAGATATTTTAAAAAAAAAAGTACTCGGCGGTTTTTTTTGTTTTTTTGGTGACGAAAATAGTAATAAAAAAGCTAAAAAAACATAAGTTGCATTGAGTTTTCCCAACTCAAATGGGTTTTCAATCTTACCATCCCCTATATATATATATATATATATATATATATATATATATATATATATTATATGTGTTTGTTTATGTGTATCTTAAATTTTTTATACATACATATAAAAGGATGTTCATTTCAAAAACAGTAATATATTAAAAGCTGTGAAAACCGCGTAATGTATTTATATATAGTGTTCTTTTATGATACATAAAACGATTACATTGCAGGAAAGTGGGTTCATTTTTATTAAAAATAATAATAACTATATTCGGGAAATAAACTTGTACAATGTAGTTACAAAACCGAATAAAAATAAATATAAAATACAATTTATATAATGAACTTGATTGGAACCGGTGTCTTTAGCGGGTGCTTCAACAAAATCTTCTTTGACTTAAGTCTTCAACTTTGTCTTTGACTGCAACAATGAACAAACTAATCTTTGACGGTTGTGGTTGAGGCACGTATTCAATACGCTTCCCTTAAAACATATTTCGTGTCTCTTCTTAGACGAACGCGTCTGTCTCCGAGGATACAACCGAAACAGTGTGTACTGTTGGAGATACGCGCCTGAGCTTGCACCAGGTTAATGGTGCTTTTGAGTTTTTTTGTGGAAAAAGATGAAGTTGTAGAAAGGTTGTCGAATGAGAGTTCTAAATTTTCTAAAACAAAAAACTATATAGGTTCCTCAATTTAGAGTGATTTAAAGAAATAGTTTTTTCCTCATCTCTAAAAATTAACCTTCATGTTTATTTTATATTTTTTTTCAAAAAGAAACATTCATGTGCATTAATCTTGTAATTACCAAAACTTAATTGAAATAAATATATTCAAGTGGTCAAATCAAAACAACCATTTTATGGTCAGTGGTAAACACGTGTAGTTCAATCACGGTTAAGGTCTCACTTGTGCCTTCTTACTTCTAAAGAAACAATCTTTAAGAATTGCTCCTTCTTATAAACCACTTCAGGTTGCATCTTTCTACCTATGTGGGAAAACTTCCTCCATTTTGTTCCATTTTTCATAACTTTTGGTTTTCCAAACACCCAACTTCGAGCATCTATATCTCATCCATCTTAGCTCCGTTTTGGACACTTTTTTGGTTCATTGTAAAGCTCACACATTATAGAATACAAACCCATAAAAATAAAATTATATTGATCATAATTACATATAATTATTTGTATGCAAAGTTAGTAAAAAATCATATTTTTACTAAATTTTCCAACGTATAACCGCCGCACTTTCTCTCTTGTTACTTTAATTATCTTCTATACACTATATTCTCAACATGTTATACTGAATTGAATATGCTCATGTAGGTAGGTATATTTGCATGCGGAACAATATGATATGAAGGCATGTGACCCACGAAAACCGCCACTTGTCATGTACTTGTATATTATATAGAAGAAATTTGGGGATGAAGAGTCCCTAGTCATCACTCGTGTACGCCAAATTTCACATAAATACTTGGGTTCCCTTCTGCACGAATAAACTACATACTCTTACGTGATTCTTTTAATCATCTTCTTCCCCTTCGATCTCTTTAATCTTCTCAACCATTTTCGATGATTATCCAGGTAACCCGTCTTTCATTTCATCAATTGCACTCTCTCAATGAATTAATTAACCTTCATTCTTGGTTACTGATTACATTTTGTGGATTAATTTCGTACGTTTTTAGGTTTCTTTTGTCATGATTTGGGGTTTTCGGATCGTAGATCCACTTCATTTAATCATATGATACTCTGTTTATAATTTAACTGTTATTTCAATTAAACTAGTAGACAGAAATCTTTCAGGAGGCAAATTTGATGAACGAACTTGTCAATTTTTATGAATAAATCTGTTTAAAGTTGTTGAGCATGTACTGTTTGATGAAATGCCTAACAGAGATTAAGATTATAAGGAGTTAAATTTCTTCATATATCACCAATATGTAGTCGGTCCCACAATTAAGATAGCTATATTTGCATAATTTTACCATCAAAATGAAAGGAATTTATTGCTAAAGTGTTAGGATCTTGAAGAAATTATGACTTTTATTTGTTAAAAGGCAAATTGGATTTTAATAATCCAAAGTATGACCCATTGGCCGATAATAATTCATACCGGCAATTTGACCGGTGACAGTTCTAACTTTCACTTTTGTTGCCAAGGGCAGTACCAGTAGCATAATCATCATAGTTTCACACTCGATTTACACTTGATTCCCTGTCGATTTCGCTTGTACGTCTCTCAATTTCGTTCAAAATCATCATTTTGAGCGAAAACAAGCGTAAATCCTGTGTAGATCTATGATGATTATGCTGCTGGGATTTGCCTTTGACAACGAAAGTGAAAGTTATGACTACCAGCAGTCAAATTGCCAATATGAATTGTTATCGGCCAATAAGTCATAGTTTGGAGTATTAAAATCCAATTTGCCTTTGTTAAAAAGATTTTAATTTGATGAGTTTTCTTGTTTGTTCAAGTTTTGAACTGTGGAAAGTGTTATTGACAGGGTCCTGAGGTGCCAAATGGATGGCCTTTCGGGCTCGGTAGTATGAACACAAGACTTAGTGTAGAGGCTGATGTGGTTGCAAGAGAACCAGACACTTTTCATGGTCCCTCATCGAGCTTTTCTTCGTTCTCATCGTCCAACTTTGACACCGAGGTAATCTGGAGTATCAAAGAGTTTGTTTGTCAGTATCTGATTCTTGATCATTACAACTGAATTATGTGATTGTGATTGTGATTATTACTTGCATAAAATCATGTTTTTTTCACCAAACAGTCGACGGTGTCATTCTTTCAAGACAACAGTGTCTCGCTAGGCCGACTAATTGGAATCAGGCCACGAGACAATAGAACCTTATACTTTCAGAGACCAGTATGCATACCACAACAAAGATCAGAACGCTACGAGGAATCTTCGTCTGAGACGCCTCGAGTGATTTGTGTTCCAAACTTGTTGAACATTTTAGTCAAGATGAGCAGAAGTAAAAGTCACTTAAGACAATGAAGAATTATCAACTGTTTGTTTGTCATCTGAAACAAAAAAAAAAGTTGAAGATTTGGTTGTGTTTGTATAGCTGAAATGAAGAAAATAATGGTGAAATCCATAAGATGATATAAAGGAATAAAACATCGTAGTTTCGTGATCAAAATTGTTTCTAAAATAGGATTACTTCAAAATAAATTGGTTGGATATTTTTTTATACTTTTTTACTTATTAGGACATCAAAAGATAAGTCTTATCTTAATTGTATAGTTTTTGTAATCATACGCGATACGCTACATATTTATATAATAAAAATAGACAAAAAGTTATTGACGGGGCAACCCGACCCAACCCGTTTGTAGTTGTGCATTAACATGACCCGTTTTAAATAAATGATGATTTGACAAGGTAACCACTTAAATTTGCAGATTAGGGCAGTTGTAACTTGTAATACATGGTAAGGGTAAAGTGAGCTGACCCCTTTGTAGTTGTATATCAAAAACTCAGAAGTCACAAGAATAATAGTGATGGGAAGGACAAAACTGTGTCAAGAACCATCAAATCAACAACATTCACCAATTGTTACTCAATTAAGACAGATTGTTATCCTCTTTAACAGGACAGCTAGTCAGATGGAGCCTTTGTTGTTTCCGGTTGCTAATATATAACGCTACTGCTTGTTACTTTAAGGCAAGTAATCTCTATTCTTAAAGCAATTTCATCCGGTCTTTCTGACTTGCGTGTTGCTGTTGTTGGCGAATTGCCTCCCAAGATACAATGAAACACCGTTTGTAGATTGTTATACAACCTAGACGAACTAGTGAGTGCTACAAGGATTTCGGTTTCTAAGAACCTTGTTTCTATAGCAATAGAGTTGCATGTAATTCCAGTACAAAAAGAGAGATTTGGTGTGTGATTTTCTGATGTAAATAGGCCCCAAGACACCCTTTGAACTGGTGTGATTCCTGGTCTGGCACCCTTTGTATAGGCACCAGATGCAACCACGAATGAACCATTGTGTCTGTTCTTGTTCTGTTTCTGCATGTAACTAGTGCCGTGTAGTGATGAACAATTGCATCCGTTTGAGTGCCTTATTACGAATCATCATGACTGTTGGGGTCTTTCCATTCCGGTTCGATCCGGTTTTTTCAATGTGCTCGCCCCTATCAACACTATCTAAGTTATTGCTAACAGAAGGAAAACATTGACGATAGTTACTACTGATAGTAACAACTACTGGAATTAACCGCTAACTGACACACTCTTTCACGAAACATTGTATTCTTTCAACTAAACCTTGTCATGGTTCCTAAGCTATAAACCGAAATTATTTGTTCTATTTCGAGCACAGTTTTCTACACACTATAATTTGAATCTATAAATAATCATATCTGAGATATAAAATATACAATTAATGATGCAAACAATGATCTAAGCCTTGAACTATTGTACATCTTTTTCTCACATAAACACTGAATCCTCGGACATTACTGTCAACAAGGAATACTTAACTTTCACTCTAATTCTACCGCCCTCCACACACAGCTTTGCTCCGGTCACCACCCAATACCCTGGCGGGTCTTCCGGTCCCCTCACCATTTCCTTAGTGTCAACAAAACATGACATTTTCGGTGCTCTTAAAGGCGGGCCATCAGGATAAATGGCGGAATTTAGTTCCACCTTTACGGGCTTTTGTTCAGGTGTACCGAGTCCTATACTAAAAGGTTTGCTCATTAGCGTTGACATTAGTCCCGACTTCCGGGACTGCATGGATAGCCCGTCCCATTCTGACCGTCGGATCTTTCCAGATGCGACTGTTGAATATCCTAACCGAAGAAAGAGAACCTTTTTCATACCCATACCTTTGACTTCAAACCAGGCCTTGGTGACAATGTAAGCCGAGTCATCAATAAGGGTCTCGTTGTTCTCAACCGGGAAGGTGCACACGTGAGAAAATATGCTCCATTTGACTGCCTCCAGGTAGCCTTTTTCTATCGGCTCATTGCTAGGTTCGTAGCCGATATCATCAGTGAGTTCAAGCATTTTAGGAACCGAAGATAGGTGTTGCAGATGGATGGCTAAATGATCACTCTTCCGTCCTTCTAAGTACAAGCGGACCCCAGTCACTGGCCTATTCTCAGAACTGACCTGTAAAAAGTCAAAAAGTGTCCCTTTTTTTAAATATTTAATGTGCTAAATATAATTAGAAGAATCATATTATAGTAATAAAAAATTTTAACTTCTAATTAAGTGAGAATACGGGTCGGATGATTTCCAACGCATTTGACTTGTTTTCTTAGTTAAATATTTTTCCTTAACCTGTTTGACCAGTTAGAGATAAATGATAATCCAAATTGACCCCTTTTTATAGGTAAACGGGTCAAAATTCCACTTTTAGTCATAAAAGCAGGCAAGATTTTTACCTTGACAGTGTTGACATAGAGCCGAGGACCCAAGAAAGTGAACTGCAGTGACGGGGATGGGTTTTTCTTTCGTCTAGAAGCAAGTGGGAGATCACCGTATGCTGGGGCCCACTGTCGCGGCAACTGGAACTCTAGAAATTGTTCGAGCTCCTCAATTGGTGGTTTATCTGCAAAAGAAGAAAAAAATCACAACATAAGAACAGTTTTGTAACAACCTTTTTTTGACACTCAACATAAAATTTTCTAAACCCATGTAGAAAAAAGTTTAACACCACAAGCCCAAAACTACAAACTAGCATGGTGAATGTTATAGCCTAAAATTATAGACTTTTTAAGTTATTCAATATAACTTTTGATTCTAGTATCAATGTGGGATGGGATGTTACAAGAAGCATACTACTCACATCTAAGGTACAGATTGATGGCGTGACTTAGAAAACCGCTACCACGAACACCACCTAAAAGTGAAACGATTGGAACAAAAGACATAGAAATGACGTTTGGTGCTTGGGATACAGTTGAAAGCCAATGTTTATGGCTTTGACCTCTATCAATACCTCCTCGACGATCATGAATGCTCAATAGATCCTAAAGGAAAAAATAATAAAAAGGTGAAATGCCTATAGAGTATACACTAGCATTCCTATTTAAAAAGAAAAAAAAAATAAATGGCGTTCACGAAAATAGGAGCTTACATCATTCTTAGATCGGGAAACAATAGATGGTCTTAGAGAACTCACGAGAGGGAGATCCCAGACTACAGCCTGTTTATCCTGTATTACACCATGATTGCAAAAATAAAACAAGCATTCCAATGTTTATTTTTCTAATTATAGGTGTTAAGCGGGGCGATTTGGGTAATACTTTAACAGATCAAACGGGTCAATTTTCAAAATTTTGTTAAAATGGAACCCGATCCACCCCATTTTGCCCCCTCTAATCCTCACTTCATCTTGAACATACCTTTTCCTTTAACGATTTATCAGAGCCTGAAACAGAAGCTTCAGATACATGTTCAGAAATATTATCATCTGCTAGTTGCTTTAGCAAATTCTGCACTTCTGTTGGCTCAAGATCTGAACTTTGTAGCTGCTTTAGGTAAATTACATCTTTACCCCCCATCTTTACCCCGACTACGATATGCGTACCATACTTGTCTATAAACCTGACAAAATAAGGTTACATGGTTTTACATTTTGTATTATATAATAATAAATTGTTTAAAAATTGAGTAAAATGTCATACTCAGCAAGAGCAGCAGGATCCCATGAAGATGGCACTTCTTGCTTCACTTTCTCAGATAACGCAATATGTGTTTTTGCTAATTCGATATTGTATAACGTAATAATCCAACCATCAAATGCTAGATTTTTCGTCACAGGAGCGTCTTTTTGCCAACAACCTTTGTAACCAAACATCGAATTGAAAAACCCCGATGGAATCTTACCGGATAACGATAATTCCTGATTAAATTGCTCTGACATCTGACGAACAAACATTCATATACATATATGAGTAGTAGCCTAGAATTGACTTTAAAAGTCAAAGTCAAACCTAGTAGGTATCACTTCATAATTCACATAATGGTATTTGTTCATTAACAACTACACTTTGTCTTGAAATTTATAAAATTCAAGACCATACACACATAATTAGTTAATTACTGATATTCGATTCAAATGCTACAAAGTTTGAATTCAAAAGTCAAAGAAAGTCAAACAGGGGAATTAGCATACCTGATTAAAGGAAAGAACATCGGAATGAAACCTGGTGCGTTCACCTTTATCGCACTTAATCGACGGGGAGACATTGGGAACAACGACGCCGCCGGGAACCACCAAATCCTTAGTTAGGGTTCCGCCGAGTTCAATCAGGGATGACCCAGACGGTCCGGGTTTGCATCTTGTTAACCGGATATCGGAAGTGAGATCGTAGCCGCACCCGATTACTGACACCGCCTTCTCCGCGGCTGATTGAGGATCGAAGAAATTGGTCTTGTAAATCGACATGTTATTTGTGGAATTGGTTTTAGGGTTTTGAATTGGTTTGAGTTATTTAAGGGAATATGTTTGAATTGGCGGGTTGATTGTTTGGACAGTGTGAAATGGAGGTGGTGAACGATGGCGGCCGAATGGGGTTGGTGCCACGTGGAAATTGATAAAGGCTCAGACAGTTGACTCTGAAGACTCATGGAAGTTTGAAATAATCAATGAACCCTTGAGAAACGTTTTTGTACTTTCTTTTTAGAGCAAATTACTATTTGATCCTTCGACCGTTTTATTTTTGCTTCTGTTTAATTCCGGATAACTAATCCTGTTTGATTTTCTATTATATTTTTTTTAAATAATAAAAATACCCTCAAGATTCAAATGGTAAAAAAACATTATATGTTTTACCCTCTCTCTTCTCCACCACCACCACCACCACAACCCTCTCTCTTCTACCCTTTCTCTGCGGAGGATTTTAACACTCGCCGGAGTTTGCGTGCGATTTCCGATTTACTCCGCCATGGCGCCTGGTCCGTCTCTAGCTCCGGCTCCCGGACCTAGAGAAATTCGAAGACGGCAAAAAAATCCGGCATCGCCGCCTGGTCCGTCTCTAACACCTTCGTCCATCTCTGTTTCTCTTTCACTTGATAACACCCTCTTAGCCAAAAATGAAAAACCCTAGCAGGTCTCTCTTTCATCTTCTCCAATAACTCTGTTGGCGACCTACACTACCACACATACACCCAAAAACAAATCCCACCACCTTCATCTTCTTCCCCGACGAACCATTATCGCCTGGAATTAAGAATAACAGATTCGTAATTTCGTAGTTGGTTTGTATTTTAATAGTATACCACCACCACCGCTGGGACAGTTTCAGATCTTCAGCTTTTCCGATCACTTTTGTTTAGAAATCAATCGAGAATGATTAACTCTTATGAGCATTAGATAGGCCTGAGACGTTCAATTTCTAATTCTCTGGCCAAAACTATGGCGGGGGAATTGAACTCATCTACAACCGCCAGTGTAACGTCAACGGCGAAGAAATCGCTACAGCCTTCTGTTCTTTGTTGGATTCCGACCTTCACTTATCACATTTTTTCCGCAGAAAAACGCCTTTTTATCTCTTGTCAGGTAATCAATCCCATTTCTTTCCTGGCCTTCGCTTTTTGCAAATCATATGGTAAATTTCTATTATTAATCTTCTCCAATGACTGCGCCTCGAATTACGAATATGTTATTAAAGTATAATGTTCTACAGAAAGTAACTTTTAGGTGTTAAACTGTGGTGGTGGTCGGAGATGATGGTGGTTGCCGGAGATGGTGGTGGTGGTGGTGAGGAGAGGAGGGATGGTAAAATATATAAAGTTTTTTAACCATTTGAGTCTCTGAGAGGTATTTTAGTCTTTTCAGAAAAAAAATTTAACAGAAAATCTAACAGAGTTAGTCATCTGGACTCAAATGATTATAAAAAACAAAAGTCAGGCCACAAAGCGATAAAAAAAAGAGTAGAGACTCAAATAGTTAAAACTGGCAAAATTCAGGGATTCAAATAGTAATTTACTCTTCTTTTTATTTAAACTCAAATTATCTTTGCCAATGATCTTCAGCTTAAGTGGTCCCAAGTGGTTGATGTGAATTACTCAAAACTTCATTAAAATGAGAAGATCTTGGGTTTAAGTCTCAGTTGTGACAAAAAAAGGGTTCCAGGTTATGGAGATGATCGGGTGGGCCAGTGGTGCGATACCCGGCAATTTCAGGTTAATATACATATCCGACTATTACTTGAGTTCATATGATTTCACATGCATCATACTTAATTATAGAGTAATTAAGTACATATTTCATATAGCAAGTCCATTCAATGCATTTCAATTCATGCATCGGTAATCCGGAGGATTATCGGATCACACACGCGTCCTTTCACACGAATGTTGGTGAATTACAGAAATAATATTTAGACATATATTTGGTGTGTATAAATCACATTTAATACTGTGATTTATTATTTCGTGCTTAGATTAATTTTTTGGGAATTTTTAGAGCAACTTTTATTTTAACGCTTTCAAGCGGATACGCGATATGTACCAACAATTCTAAATGAGTTTTATAAAAATAAATTATCTTATAATGTGGGCTTAATAATTTAGCACTTTTAATTACTAATCCTCATTAGAAGCCCAATTCTCATTAAAAAAAACCCTTAAAAACTCAAGAAGCCTAAACCCATTTCTCTAAAACACCCCTAAATCACTTTCACCCTCACTTTTACCCTAAACCTAAAAGCACTTCTCTCTCCCTCACTCTCTAAGTTCAGCCTCCATCCCCCTCTAGCCTATCTCCACCTTCAAACTTTGTTCAAGCATTTCAAGTCTCTTTCAAGGTGTTCCAAGGTGATTTCAAGTGGATTGGTGGTGATTCAAGCTAGTACAAGACCATACCAACACCATACTCGGTTTTGTAAGCATCCTCTTCATTTCCTATTTATTATTTTTGGCCAAAAGTGGTGTACCACCCATCCAAATGAGTTTCTATAATACAAGTGTCTTAATCCATGTTTTTAACAAAGAATTTTCATAATAAAGAGTTGTTGACACATATTGGGGCATTTGGCGTGTAGAAATTGCTTGTTTTGTATGTATATTGCTTGCTTCTATTTAAGGAAACTTTATTGGTTAGGATTTTGTAGAAATGTGCATATAATATGTTTGATGGATTGAATGATAGATGTGTTAGTAGAATGAGTAAGAAATATGATTTTTTTTTGTTGAAATGGTTGGTTTGCATCATTTTAGGTCGTTTCTCTAAATAGAAACTTTATTGTTTTGTATTTTGAGTTATTGAGCTATGATGGATAATAACATGCTACAACGCTTTTATACCATCTATTGAAATGATATTTAAGGTTATTTGAAGTTACACATGTGTAGGATGTTGTTTGACAACTTTCCTAAAAAGAAAACTTTATTGGAACATATTTTGTGTTTACATGCTATAAATGTCCAAAATATGTTAAATGGTATTGTTATCGTATGTTTAGATGATTTATGTAAGAAGTTTTGATTTAGAGTTTTATTATGACCCGTTTTGGAAGACCTTACTAATAAAGGAAACTTTATTAGTTTGAAAACTTCACTTTTGCTTTAAATGGAATGTGTATGAATTAAACCATGTTAGTAACATTGTACTAGGATAATTTCACGTGTAATTTGTTATTTGAACTATGATACATAAAGGGTATTAAAACGCTAGTCCTTCCAAAAAGGGAAACTTTGTTGTTGTAGGAACTAGTATACAAGATATCATGTTGTGTTACTTGTTCAAATGTATTGAAATGTATTATTAGATGACTAGTACAATAGCATGAGTTATGTGGAATGTTTTGTTAACATGTTATGGCATATGTTATAAGGATGTACAAATGCTATGTGTACTTACTAGATTTTGTGACTTATATATGTGTAGTTGTATGACATTTACTTATGCAATTATTTGAGAATAGGTGTTACTACTTATGACATGAACATATGCAAGCCATGTTACTTATTATATGACACTTATGCAATTACTGAACATGTGTGTTATGTCATAAGGTGTTACTTGTACATGTTTTCACCATATGTCACCAACGGGTCGTCGTGTCACACTTGGCCAACATTGGTCAAACTTGGTCAAATCTTGGTCAACTTTTGTCAAATCTTTTCAAAACGTCAATGTAACCTTTCAACATTGAGTCGTTTGGATGAGCATGGTTACGTAAACCACGTTTACCTTTCATAGACCTTATGGCTTTAATGTTTCTAGGGCTCGGATAGGTCGATCTTTCGGACTTTGCTAGGATTCTCATATTGCTTTTCATATCACTTCACTCATTCCCAGGTGAGTTTTTACGGCCCAGTTTTACTTACTTTTCCATTTGGGGGAGATACATGCTAAACTATTTTCTTAGTCGTATGACGTTACTTTGATTTTGCTTTAATATATATAAGCGGGTGCATTTCCCGCACGTAAATTCCTCGCATAATCGGACCGTTAATTATTTCCCCAAGTGAGGTAATCATGAATAGTACTATTGGGTTTAACAACCCCCACCCGGGTTAGTCGCGCTAACTCTAACTGCGAGTCAAACGGGTGCATCATTGACCTAATCCATTGCTCACTGGGCACGTAAAAGGCAAAATGCTAGTTTATGCATTCCTTCGTTGAACTTCGGTTTCGGTGATTGCTTATATAATTAATGTTTATTGTCTGATCAACAATCGAATCACTAGTATACATGCATATTGTTACATTGTTTTCATTTCTTTACTATTACTTAAACATGTGAACTCACCAACCATGTGTTAACACTTTTAAGCATGTTTATCTCAGGTCGCTAAACATTCACACAAGGACTAGGATTGCATGTCTGGAGTCTCATTTCATGATTTCATTAGAAGCTTAGGTTTATGAGAACCTAAATGTTTATGCTTCTGTATTTTGATACAATTACTGTTGCTTCCGCACTTTACATTCCACATTTTCACAAACCCTGTATTCCTTATTATTTTTGTATGATGTTCAAATGGAATGTATTTTCGAAAACTATTTAGAGGTCGTTCAAAATGACTAGGGCCTATGATCCTTGACAATCACGACCCGCGGGTAACCCGCTGTGGAATTTCAGGGTGTGACAAGTGGTCCGTCAGTGATCCAAATTGCCGTTCAAAATAAAAAACTTAAATTATCTTTCTTAAAATATAATAACTATCAAACTTTGTGATTTGCAATTTTCATATATTGTGACATAATCATGTATTAAATAATGATTGTTGAATAGTTAAGACATGTTTACATCTAAAATTTCCGATGATTCACTTTAATACTTGAAATTTGAGTCAGATTTGTTTATAAATTTTGACTTTTAAGTAAAGTGTTGTCGATGAGCCCCAGATCAGCTGGTTTGGGAGGAGAGGCACCCCCATGGTCTTTCAATGTGAAGGTCATGAGTTCGAGTCTCAATTGGCACAATATGCTCATGTGGGCCAGGAGGTTTTTCCACAGTGGGCATTCGGGTTATGGGTTTCCCTTGGAATGATGGGCGGGCCAGGTCACCAGCGTTGTCTGCGTTCGCGAGCGTGGGTGACCTTTCGCCAGTGAATTTACCCGGGGTGACTGAGCTTATAATATTCGTTGGCCGTTAAAAAAAAAGTAAAGTGTTCATTTAAATATTTTTAAACGATAACAAATTATAAAAACAAATACTTATTTGTAACTGGTAATTGGTAATTTCTAGAACAATTAATTATTAATTTTTTATTAATAAATAATTGTAATTATAGTATATATTTTGTTATAATATATTTTTTTTAATTTGTATTTTTTAAAAGATCTATAAGAAATGAAATGGTCAACTATGTAGACTTGCTTATTCACATTTTTGGATTATTTCTTTTTAAATGTTGCAAATCAAATTTTTTAATGTTTTAAAAAGAAAAAACACGTTGTATTATAATATATTTCTTAGCAACTTGTCGGGACACATTGGAATTTTTTTTCGTGTAAGAATTAATATTTTTTTTCGATTGGGTCTTCAGCTGTTGGTTTTGTAGACCCAAAACACATTCTTTCCGACCTTTTTCATAAAAAATGTTTGAATATGATTATAAAAACTAGCATTATTGAATTTTAATAATCTCATCTTTTATCAATTAGTCAATAATAATTCCAACTGAGAATATTCTTACTACCAGTCCCTATTTTCAAACTATTTTCTTACATTGTACCTCCCGTTAAAAAAACTTAACGCCGTTAGATTTTATATGACGTGGACATCTGCAAACCGCCGGAAAGTCGAGCCAAACAAGCAGTGATCTCGTGTGGGTTTTGAAATTGGCTCGGGTGGTGTTTAATGAGTCTCGTTAAACACCACCGTTGTCTCCGTTTGAACTTGCCGAAAAAACACCACCTTCTAAGTACAAGCGGACCCCAGTCACCGGCCTATTCTCATAATTGACCTGTTAAAAGTCAAAAAGAGTTTCATCTTTTATAAATATTTAATGTGCTAAATATAATTAGAGAATTATATTATAGTAATAACTATTAGACAGTTTAGTCATTAGTTTATATTAGAGGGTTCTATATGTAATTATGTTTTCTATATAATCCCTTGTAATCACCATTAGTAAACACAATACAATATAAAATTACCAAGTTTATCTTGATATCAGAGCCTTGATTTCCTAACCCCAAACACAGCCGCCACCCTCTAGCCCTAACCCTACCACAACCGCCACCCTTTAGCCACCTATCGGCCACCCTCCTCCACCTATTTTATTCTCTAACCAATCAATGGCTCTTCTTGCAGCTTTCTCTATAGCAGAAAAGACTGCTCACAACTCCCACAAATTCGGTTTTACACTCTCACCTACAAACTATGGGTTTTGGAAGGTTATGATCCAACCCTTTCTTCTTACAAACAATTTGTTTGGATATATTGACGGCAACATCCCCTATCCACCAGAAACCATCCCATCTGCAACCCCCTCAAGGAAGGAAACAGCCCCCGCACCACCACAACTCAACCCCAATTATTCGACTTAGCTCTCCAACGATGTTTATGTTCGAATGCTTGTTCTTTCTACCATAATCGAAGCCTCCTTTCAGCATGTACAGGGCCGTACCTCTCGTGATCTTTGGCTCTCTCTTGAGCGTGCTTACGCACCTCATACTTCCTACAGAGAATACACCCTCAAAACCCAATTGCTTAAGATCGAGATGAAGGGAGACGAGACGTTTTCAGCCTACCTTACTCGAGCCAACAAACACAAAATGGATTTCCGCTCTACACATTGTGTGTTCCTTGGTTATAGCACCTCTCATCACGACTATAGGTGTTTCGACCCCACTTCCGATCGTCTTTACGTAGCTCGTCATGTTCGCTTTAACGAATAGTCTTTTCCTTTTACAACTATTCATCCCGACACTCCACAGCCCACACCCTCTCCGGCTCCCTACGTCTCCTCTTACCCCACCCACCCTCCCGTTTCTGACCCACGAAATCCTCCTAGTTCTGCTCCACAAACTCCTCCTGATTCGACTCCTCACACTCCACCTTCCTCACCTACGGCCCACACACAGCCCGTACCTCCCTCACCTCCTTCCAACTCTCTCTTAGCGATTGCATATAATTGAATATTATTAGTTGTATATCAGCTGTTGCATTTTCCATATTTGTATAGTTATTAGATTGATTTGGATAGTTATTAGGCTGATTTGATTTCCCTGATTTGTCTCCCTTCTGGTCGAGACTTGCTTGTATATTTGTAATTTATCTATCAATAATAATCGATTGATTCAGCAGTCAACATGGTATCAGCCAAGGTTGGTAACCCTAATTTTTTTTCCTTCTAGTTCGATCTTGCACCTGTTAGCCGCCATCCTTCCTCTCCTATGTCCTCTCAGCCATGGCCGACAGCAACAATGAAAACACCACTGCCCAGAAACAACCCAACCCCCTTCACCCAGTTTACACTGTGGCGAATATCTAACACAAAATTCGTGTTCTCGATGGCATCTCCAACACAAAATTCGTGTTCTCGATGGCATCAAGGTGTCATATTCGTCTTGGGTGAAGCTATTTCAACTACATGCTAGAGGTTATGATGTCCTCAGCCACATTGATGGCACCCCTCCCCCTACCACAGACGACCCACTATTCGATTCATGGTCCAAAATTGATGCAATCGTCCTCTAGTGGATCTACGGAACACTGTCGGACGAATTGCTCATTCGTGTATTAAAAAGTGAGTCTACTGCACATGAGGCCTGGACTCACATCCAGAACATTTTTTTTAATATCAAAGACTCTCGAGCTGCTGGCCTAGAGCATGAATTTGCAAACCTCACTCTCAGTTCCATGCCGTCACTAGACGCCTATTGCCAACGTCTTAAGGAACTAGCAGATCAACTCTCCGATGTGGACAACCCGGTCTCCGACAAACGCTTAGTCCTTCAACTGGTGTGTGGGCTACCTAGAGAATTTGATGTCACTGCTTCCTTCATCAACCAAAGTACTCCCACATGGGAAACAGCATGTTTTATGTTGCAACTTGAACACTTGAGACAGTCCACTCGTGACCTGAGTCACCCAGCCCCTGTTATTGTTGCCGCCACCCAAGAAACTCCATCACAGCGCCACCGTGAAACCTAACCCCGAACTGGAACAGGGCCCAACAACCGTCGCTTCAATCGTCGTCCTAGTGGGCCTGCCTCCGGTAGGCTTGCTCGCGGCCCACCTTCTGGTCAGCAGGAGCATAATCAAGGTGCTTCACAGCCTCCCTGGTCTGCCCCTTCTCCATAGCCATCACAGCCCTTTTGGCCCATGCCTTCTTTTCTGGTCTACTCCTCCGCCATGCCCATACCCAACCCAACCAGGTTGGGCTGTTCCATGGCCTTCTCGGCCTGCTAATACTCCTCGTGCCACAGCTTCAAAGCCTTAGCAGGCCCAGGCTCATCCCAACTCAAACACCTCCATGTGAATGGGCTGGCCCAACTCCTAGACCGACTTGCCCGGAGTCGGGAATTAAGCCAACACCCCATACCCCAAATTATGTGGAAAACCAAAGTAAGCCTCCAATTTTTTAGTGGTTCTGAGTGGAAAAAAGAAAAAAATTAATAAAAATATTATACAAATTTACTATTTAATTGATTATAGATATATATGGGGAATCAGATATGGGGGTTTTTAAAGAGTGAACAAATTTTAGTCAAAATGTGTATTTTTGTTAAATTATATTGATGGAGACAAGGATTCCATTGTGAATGCTCTAATTTAACTAAATATAACATTTCTCTAAATTTATCTCTAACTTTTATTTAACCTCCCACATCTCACTCACAAACATTTATTTTATTATTTTTTCTCTTTCTTAAACACTCACAAAAACTGTAGAGTTTGATGAATGGTGGATCTCTATATTTAGAGAATCACTATTCACAAAACTCTAAAATTTAAAAATGGAGATGAAGATGAAGATCCCGATAGAGGTGTAAAATAGAAGAAACCTCTAAATCATAGAGATAGAGATTCTATTATGAATGCTCTTATAAGCTTTTCAGTATCACCCATGAGCCACAACAAAATGCATAGGATCGTATCAAAAACAGCTTCACTTCATTGGGTTGGGTAAAGGTTGAGTAACTGGTGTAAACAAGCTAAGTTGATCATGAGTTACTCAAGATCGGTTTGCTTGAATCATAACCACATACACTTACTTTAGGGAAAAAAGAGAGTTGAAAAAACGTAAATTATCAATCATAACCACGTACATTTTAGTCCGTACATTATACAATATAATAAATTAGTACTTCACCAAAAGTATATCAAGTGTTTGCCATTAAAGCCCATGGCCTAGGGCCCAGTGACATTGGTGATTGTCCTCTGTAAAAATGATACGGATTCAAATCTTACAAGTGCATGTTTAAGTGGTATTTTATGAGTAAAAAATTGATGTTCTAAAGAAGTGTTTGCAATTAAAATTGTGTGTCACAAAAGAATATAATTGTTTGTTTAGTAAAAAAGTTATACTAACATAAATTATCTTTATACAATGCTGATAAATTAAAATGATATACGAACGAGTTAAAGTAATAATAAATATTATAAGATTGTATATTAAAAATTCGTTTTATGCTAAAACTTAAAATAAAAACTCCCTCCTTTTTTAAAAAGAAAAATAAAAGGGAGTAAATTGAGGAAGTCTCCTTCCTTCAAAATTGGAATATTGGGCCCACAAATTAATATTAAACACAAAATGTGCAATTAAATAAAGATTATGTACAATAAATGATCCCAAGGCAATTTTTATACATGGAAATTTGATGCGTGCTCAACATGTGACCAGGTGCTTAATAGTCATGTCTGAAGAATCATGATTCTTTTGCAAATTAATTAGTCCCTGTCCTAAGTAACAACACAAACCACGTTCCACTTCAGCTGTACATCTAATCTAACAAACTCGGTACAACTCACACTCCACAGTGTACCACTCATCGGATTTAAACTTTAAGCTACGTCTGAAGAACGTCTGTCGTTAATCGTTGAGTGAAAATTATGAATCATAAACTAAAAAGTAAACGATTAAAAGATGAACATATGGTTCCAGTTATGTAGACAGTGAAGAACATCGATCGTATACAAAACTAGCAATTACTGTCATTAGTTAATCGTCACATAAACATGAAATTATATCGAGATTCTCTACAACACATGAACATTTGATTTGATTGGTATAGACTAATCAAAGTTCAATGTTCAAAGAGAGATTAACATCGGATTAAAATCGGCAGGCAGAGACTTACAGAATTTAGAAGATATGATTTCCGGCTAACGGAGGCAAGCGATGATTTGGGATTGGGAGTGCAAAAATTGCTTCAAAACTCAAAAGTGTTGGCCGTTGAGTGGTGTGGCAGGACAGGTACAAAGCGAAAGTAATAGCGACTTTTCTTTCGTATATTGGGCTTTGGCTACAATGGGCTTTTATTTACTTTTTTAATCCTTTACCTTTTAACTAAAGTAACGAGTAAATGTTTTACATTTATTTATCTTTAAAACTATATTTTGTTTCGTACTTTTACTCATATGAAAATTTTATTTACTTTTTTAATCCTTTACCTTTAACTAAAGTAGTGGTGCACAAATCGGTTTTTTAACCCAAACCGGTTCAACCCGAACCGAACAGGTTTGGTCAACGAAAAGTCAAAACCGGTTTGGGCCTAAACCGGTTCGTGTTAAACCGGTTTCGTAGGTGGAGAATGACTAACTGGTCAAACCGGTTAGGGTTGGTTACAAACCGGTTTAAACCGGTTTTTATTAAAAAAAAAAATTTCAAATAAATTTTATATTTTTAATATATAAAAAAAATAACAAATATAAAACATAAAGTTCAACGTTTATTAATATTTGGAAAGTTCGAAAATTAAAAAACATGAAAAGATAAAATTATAAAATTGTAAAACATTACAAATGACAATATATATTTTTATTTTTTGGAATATTGATTATTCTTGAGCGTTTTTGAGCGGTTAAAGAGCGGTTTTAAAGATTAGAGAGTGTAAAGAGAGGTGTGATCTACCCTAAACATCCCCCCACCTATTTATAGTGTTTTAAGAGTGCAAATGGGGCCAAAAAAAGGGCAAAATCGACCCCAACGGCTATAAATCCGTTCCCCAACGGCTAGTTTTTTGCCAGCGCAAAAACCGGTTTTCCAAACCAGTTCACACAAACCGGTCCCCAACCCGGTATACTCCTAAATTCTTCAAACCAGTTTCAACCCGGCGGTTTTAGCCTAACCCGAACCGGTTTGAACCGGGTAAAAAAAAACCGGTTTTTTTGTGCACCTCTAAACTAAAGTAACGAGTAAATGTTTTACATTTATTTATCTTTAAAACTATATTTTGTTTCCTACTTTTACTCATGAAAATTTTATACAAATTGTAGAGTCTTGAATATTTTGTTTTAACTCTTTTACATTTATAATTTTTTTTCTCTATATATTAATACGTGTCTTAATCTTTATAAAAATAAATCTTATAAGGGTTTGAACATTATTTTGCATCAACATAAGTACCTAGTTTAATTACGTATTAAGTTAATAAAACAGAGATTAATTAATTAACATTAAAATAAACTGTTTTACTTAATTTATTAGTTTTACACTAGATAGATGAGTCGAAAATTAAGTTAGCATTGGGCTAAAATAAGTTCGGGCTGAGTATGTTCTAGTGAGGTGAGAACAATTAGCCCCAAGAAGCAAGTGGGCTATGAAATGGGGATGGGCCAAAGCCTAATCTTGGTCTAGGAAAGGTGGGCCGAGTAATGTGGGCTGTAGGGTGAATTGGGCCGGCGCACAAGGGTCGGTCCGGAAAAAAATTAACATTATAATATTAATAAATATAAATTAACATTCATTACTAGATATATAACATGATGTCAACAGACCCAAACCTTCTAGCCCATGCTAAGACGACATGAGGTGGTTGAACTTGAACATGACAACATATGATGCCACGGACATGGGATGACTACCGATTTCCTCGGTTGCCGGCTATCATCTTTGGATGTTCTCCGTGGTTTATCCGCCAACGGCTATGGATGTAGCGTGGAGCTAGCAAGCCACAATTTAACAAAAATTAACAGTGTTAAAATCATTTATATAAACGTATCATCTATTAACTTAAAAGTGAAACCCAACAAAAGTACTATGTTAAAGTTGTTTAAAATTTGAAATTGTTAAATTATATAATTGTTATAGGTGTACTTGACTATTTTATATTTAAATCAGTTTTTAGATGAGTTTAAGATAGGACTTCGAGTAATGACATCATAGTGGATACTTTTTAACCACATTAGATCATAAACGAATATACATGATATTAAGTAATGAATACGCGATAGATATGAGACACAATTTTATAATCAGATATAGAATCAAAATTACCGATACCCATCTTATATTTCCGACCCAATTACCATCCATAGGCAAAAGAGTTGGGATTAGAGAGGTTCATTTAGGGCAAGAAATGGAGGTGGTATGGGTTTTTGAGAAGTATGACGTTTGGGTTGGCGTGGCAATTTGAAGAGCTAGGTGGTGATTATATAACGTATTCTTGTAATCTAAAGATGGTTGTATGGATTGGTCTTACAAAAGCAATAATTAATAGGAACGGCCGTTCAAAAAAACAAGTAGGATTAGGAACGGACGTGTCATTGTCTAGGCAATGCTAACGTGTTCAAGTTGAGATATTCTCATCACTTGTATATAAATAGAGGGTGTTGAAATAAAAAATTGAGTTAATTACACGGATGATCCATGTGGTTTGTACATATTGCAAGTTTGGTCTTCAAGTTTCATAAACTACATGTATGGTTCATTAGTTTGTCAAACTGTAACACAAGTGGTCCTTCACATGAATGTACGTTAAGTTTTGCTGTTAAATGGATGTGAAATAACTAAAATACCATTTATTTAAAAAGAAAGTGGAAACAATTAAATATTAAAAAGATGGGACCCACAATTTCACTAAAAAAACAAAACAAAATATAAAACCCTAAAATTACTCCCTCCCCACCCACCCATCTTCCCAACCCTCCACCCCATTCCCGTCGGCCACTCTACCGGCGATGGTTTGAATTCGATGAAAACAAACATGGGTGGAGGAGAGAGGTTGAGTGTTGATTAGGGTTTGGTGGTGGTAGTGGTGGGCCCATCTAATTTATATTAACACTTTATTTTTTTAATAAAAGGGTGTTTTGATATTTTTTTTAAAAATTAACAGAAAACTTAACGGCCATCCAAGTTAGGAACCGTCGGTGTTACGTCTTGACAATGTAGTTTTTCAAACTTAAGGACTAAACTTTCAATTTGTGTAAACCACGTGACCCATTTTTAAAATTAACTCTAAAATTATTATATAATTATATACCTATACTAAAACAAAACAAGATGTACAGTAGATGATACCTAGTGGTTGTTGGTGGTGGCAATATGGTTTTCATTGGCTGTTTTTTTTCTTTTTAAAGGAACTATGTTTTGTTTAAAACAATAATATTTCACAATAGTAACACTATGTACCCTTATTATTTTCTCTCTTTAAATCATATTTTCATAAACAAGTGAAATCTATGTTTCTCTTTCTCTTCCATTTCATAAATCATCCTCCCATCATTTATCACATAATCGAATATTAAAAAATAATTTATTTATTATCATTTAAAATCACTTATTATACCTAATAAAATAGTTACGAAAACTTGTCACAATTTTCTTAAACCCATTATTCCTTTTCATGCTAATTTTTTCATCATTGATAACTACTTAATATTTGATTACTAATTATTTAATATTTTATTTATTAATTCTTAAATCTTCATTACTAATTAAAGTATTAGAAGAATTTTATATAATAGTATTTTTTTCCTCGCACAAAACTTGTTCTTCCTCAAATTAGGCATGCGTACTTCTATTAATAAAAAAGCATAACGTTTTTTTTTCTTCTTTCTTGTCGTTGCCTATTTCTGTTTATAATCTTGTCAACAAGACCTTCGAGCCATAATTTTGAAGACATAGTAATTGTTTTCTTATCCTCGCCAACAATTATCTCTATCTACTTATTACCCTCAATCGATGTTTCTTCTTCAACAATAGTTTTCATCCATCGTTGTTTGATAATTACAACTTCTTTTATAAGAGTTCCATGGAAAGTTACAAACCAACTATTTGATTACGGATATCATACACTTTGCACCTCTTTCTCCATTTGATTTTATAAATTGTCATTTTCTAATGTCTATAGACTATCATTGATGAGAAATAACACGAGTTGTCATGTTATTTATGTTTGCACGCCGGGTGTTTATGGTTTTTCATTGAGAAAAATAACAAGGATTTATGGTTGTTTTTCTAAAGTGTGTGTATAAACCTTTTTTTAGTGCTAGAGTTGAAAATCAAGATGTAAAGATTGATAAACACAAGTTTGAACATGTGTATCAAAGTTGCAAAATTAGAGCCATTGTTGTAATGATTACATTGCACCATTTTAAAACATGTGCATCAAATCGATTACAAAATAATGCGTTAAACTTACAAAGTTGGATGTGATATTAAAGTGGTTTCGATATACCATTATAAAAATGTATATCAAAACACATTACAAGAGTGCATTAGAACTTGTAAAGTTAGACGCTAAAGGCCAATACTATGATTGAGTCACTTGAATGTAAGGTTTGGTGTATTATGATTTGTATGTGAATGTGTGTGTTTTTTAAGTTTTCAGATGAGGTCATATATTGTGATGTTACAATGGAGGTTTAGATGGGTAAAGTGGAAGTGATCTTCATGGGGTGTGGCAACCGAAAGTGGTGGTGTAGGTTTTATAGGTTTGGATCTCATGGATATTCTTTTGAATCGTATATGAATTATCATCAGATTAAAGTAATTTTGGTGGTACTCCAAACTTGTTAATGAGATAAGACAAAAGCATAGAAGAACAAGTTTGAAAAGTGTACCATAATTCGTATGTGAATTTCGTATTTTAAACTAGACCAAAGATCGTCCTATTGTAGGTAGGGAACCAACACAACTAAACGTTGCAACTCTTCGTGAAAGAGTATGACAGTTTTAGATTATAACTGTTGACAATTGAACAGTTACATCAGTGAGAAAACCATCAGTAGAAACACTATCACCAGTAACTCAGTTATTGTAGATGACCATGTTACCATTGCTCCATGTTACTACTGCTAATCAAGTTGCTACTAATGCATAGTTTCCAATGACAATCAAGTTCTTACTAGTGATTAGTTTCCACTGATCATTAGTTCCTACTAACCACCATTTTCCATGCAACTTCTCATCAATTATGCAAACTTAAAGCAACTTCCATGCAACATATGACCTCAACTCTATCGAAACTATGGTCGCTGCCCCCAACCCCCCCCCCCCCCCGGCAAAGGGGGCGATGCCCCCATTAGAACCCCCTTTGGCCTAGGGGTGTTCACTCCCTAGAATCCTCGAAGCTCCAACTTGTCAGAAAATCACAATAGTCTTAAATAAGCATGTACTCCACACTTCCTATGTTGTGTTGCTATTTATTATGGTTTCTTCTTTAGTATTAAGTAAATTTCGATTTGCCAAAATGATTCGATTACACTAATGTCACCAACATTCCTCTCCATTTTAATGTAATTCTTGATTTACTTATACTAATCGTAACATGAATAGAAAAACCATGCATTAATGGAAATGTCTTGAAGATTGAATTTCCATCTTGGTTTATTACATATTCCAAATATTTGAATATATGAGTATCTCCTAAGAATAAACATTTTTTATTCATTTAAACATATCGAAGATAATATATACATCAGTGTTACTCATATGTTCTTACTTAACCCTCTTATTTACTAGCCTTGTGTTCCTATCCTTTAATGATGTATAGAAGTCAAGTCTAATCATCTTGAAGTGACTAGACCTCACATACTCACGTAAGTAGTTCTTTTAGTCTTCCACCTACATATGTAATTTTTCAAAAGAACTATTAAGAAGTTAAACTTCAACCTCCTCATCTTAGAAGTCTGAATACATGCCTTGAATAATATATCAGATATGTTCCAATCTCTTACGTAAGCTTCTCACATTGAATTCAACATCAAACTTGTAATAATGAGAATCGGGTATTATATCATAGAAATATTAAGTGGACTTTAATCTCATCCCCTGAGTCGATTTAATCTATCATATTAAATTAATCCAATCTCTTAATGTAAGCTTCTCACATGTCTTGTCTTGTCACACAGTTGCAAGCCACTTAATCTATCGTATTAAACTATTGTTGAGGTCGGGAGGTAGTTGACCTCTTTTCGAAGATTCTTGATCAACTATCTTCCATCATCAAAGGCCCCTAATGGTGGGTCTCGCTTGTTCAGAAGAACCCCAACACCAATAATCAAATCTAAACAAGGTTCTTTTATATTGCTAAATAGAGAATAAATATAAAAACGAAGATTCCCTTATCATGAAAAGAGAAAAAAATTTAAATTAATCATAAATGATGTTTTTCAAAATATTATAAGTAACTAAATTAATACGCATAAATAAAAAAACCTAAATATTGGTGGTTGAAAAGAAAAGGAAACGGTAGAAAATAAAAAGGAGTCAAAAGAGAGTGAAGATGACGAATTTCTTTGTGAGAATTATTTATTACATGTATAGATATAGTCCCTTTACTATTCTTTAACTTACAATTACAATCCAATAAAGGTACAGGATATGAAATTAATTAGGGATGAAACGACAAGGTATAGTTGTATGTGGTAGGTTTTGGTAAATTATTATATAATCAGATTCTTTACTCGATTTTATAACCGTTGGGTACGTATTACTCATTACTCACTAAGTTTATGGATATATCAACGTGCATAATGTATACCTGTTTTTTATCTTATGTAGTAAAAAATTACTATTTGGACCAATTACCTAAAAACAAATCTTATGCTCACCTAAAAAACCAGCTTGTGAGTATAAATACTTCAAAACTCTTGAGGAGGTAAAATAAGCGGTCTGGTCATGTGGCAATGATAAGTCGTCAGGCCTAGACGGATTCACGTTTGCTTTTATAAAAAAAATTGGGATTTAATAAAGAATGATATTCTGGTATATGTTAATCAATTTTATCAGGATTCAAATATTCTCGTCGGTTGTAACGAGTCATTCATTACATTGATCCCAAAGGTAGAAAACCCAATGCTTGTTACAGACTATCAGCCTATTAGTTTGATCTCCATGCAATACAAGATTATTCCTAGAAAGGTTAATATTTTGGCTTGGAGAATTTTGTTGAATAGGATTCCTACTCGTGTAAATTTGGATAAAAAAGGGATTGCCGTTCCATCAATCCTATGACCTTTGTGTGACACGGAACAGGAAATTGCGGATCATGTCTTAGGTGATTGCCTAATTGCTTCGGAAATGTGGAGGGCTATCTCAAAATGGTTAGATATCTCTCTCCCTGTTTCTAAAAAGCCGGTCCAAATTATGAACTTCATCGAGTCGCATAAAGGAAAAAAGAGCAGGAAAGATTTGCCGAAAGCGAGCATGTTCTCTTTTTGGTGGGTTCTATGGAGATTTAGAAACGATGCAATATTTAATCCCAACAACAACTACGAAGTAACGATCTTTTACTCTATTATTACTTATTCTTATGTTTGGATTCTTCATATAAATAGAAAGTTAAACATGAAAACATGAAATGGGTCGATTGGTTGAAAAACTTTCTTATGTCTGTGTAACTTTTTGTTCTCCGGTTAGCTGTTTGCTACCAGTTGGGTTTTTCTATATATTCTCTTTTACTGCGAAAAAAAAGCCTTATATATTATATAATATATTAACATATTTGATTTTATTGTGGCAAAACGAACTCAGGTAATCAAACAATATCATCTAATGTCGCACCTGTCCTAAATTTTTTTAGACTATAGGTTTTACTATCGGTTCCGTCTTCCTACATAGGGGTGTGCATGGGTCGGTTTGGTTCGGTTTTGAGGTAAAACCGAAAGTTCGGTTTTGGGGTACATCCGAAAGTTCGGTTTTTGTTTTTTTTTAACCGTTTGGTTTCGATTTTTACAATGCGTTTGGTTCGGTTTTGATTTTTTTTTGTTTTACCGATGGACTTTAAATTTTTGGAATAAATTTTTTGTTAAATAATGATTAATTGATTATTACACATTGGGGTCAAAAAATTTTAGCCTACATAATTTTTTAGTTTCTTATAAAATATTTAATATTAAAAAATAAACATTATAATCTATAAATTTAATAACAAATATAAATGTTAACCAACTATTAATGTAAATATGTGTAACACATATATGCATACACACAATATATTATAAATGTTTATATATATACGTCTGGTTCGGTTCGGATTTAAAAATACAAAACCGAAACCAAACGATAATTTTTTATTTTCAGAAAATATAAAACTAAACCGTCGGTTTTAGTTTGGGCCGTATTTCGATACAATTGCTTCTCACCCCTGTTCCTACGTTCATAGATTTAATGCTTTTCCTTCACCAACATGTACTTATCATTTTCTCACAATCAATAAATTGTGCTTGGCCCCCTCTTGTTTGTTCAAGTAACATTTTAACACCTTTAAGTTCTAATACGTGCATTATTTCACTTATACTTCTTAAAATGTAATTTTGCACCGAGTTTGAATCATTTTTCATATATTCTAATATCAAATGATGATACATAAGTACATAACCCTATTAAATAAATATTAAAAGGCAAGATTTTAGTGTGAGTGGATTTTACTGTAGAAATGCTACAAGTTAATATGCATTGTGTACAAGCATGTTATGCATGGTAAAAAAAAATCCTCATAATTTGTCTTTCCTTTAAAAGTTGCAGAAGGAAATGAAAACAAAAACTTGGGTTTGGTGTAGTCTAGGTTGTTTTCATTGAACTACCATATCCCCCACTCTTTTTTCCTTCCGTTTTTTCTGGCGTTTTTTAAAGCCTTTTCATGTAAAAAAAGTTCTTCATTTTTAATTCATAACAATAAAATTTTATACGCTTTTCTCACGCATGGTGAATTTACCCAAAGGTTTTGGCTTTAATTTATATGCTTTCGAGGACGTTCTTCCGTGGTTTAACAAACCGCAACGCACGTAAGTAAAGGCTAGCACTTTCGCTCCGAATCCGCCGCAACGCGTGGGGCGTCCTTCTAGCTTTGCTTTAAGAAGTAAACTACACCCGAATATAAAATTAGGTAATACTAACAATTACACTTTATTACACTTTCTAATTTATTTATTGTATTTTTTCAACCGTATCATTTTATCTATAATAAGAGAAGATTCATAAAACATTTTACTTTTCTGATTTTAGACAAGCGTAACTAATGCATAGAGTTAGTTTATTACGTCAACTGTCTTTTATCTGTCGGATAGTTTAATATCTGACCAGATGGACCAAACTTATCAGTACATGTGTTAAACGTATACATATAGGTTTACGTCAACCCTAGAAGCCAATGTTTTTTCTACACGTGTTAAAATGCGAACGCACAAATTTTAACCTAACACCGACAAGAAGCATGTGATTTTATAACTATATATGGAATAATAACAACTCGAAGCCTTCACTAAAACACTTCGATCATGCTTACAAGGTCATCTAGTGTTCCTAGATTTAATTTTATCACAAGTTAAGGTCATATAGATTCTATCAAATTACTTAATTCTAACTTATATTAAATCTGTCAAGCATTACGTACAATTACATTTATACAATTTTTACTGTTCTTTATTTAAAATTGATTCTTAAAAATCATGTTTTGAATTTATAATAAAAAAAGTATAAAAGTAAAACTGTTAAATATATTAAAGTAAAAGAAGAATGGAAGTTAATGTTCTATTTTGTTAGAAAAAAAAAGTTGGTGCAGAGTAATTACAGCAAGCCCCCCACACCACCATCCTACAAGTTTATATATATTGCATTTTCATGGAGGAAGAATTAAATTCGGTACTATTTAGCTTCTCCTTCTCCTTCTTCTTCAACCTCACCCCCAAATTCAACTACGTTTCCATGATCACAATCTCCATAACCTAACCTAGATCACCTGCAGACTCTATAGATGAGGTGTAAGAAGCACTACACAGATCTAAGTAGTATCGTCGGCGTCTGCGCTTCTTGCCTCCGGGAGCGCCTCTTTTATCTCGTCGCTGCTCAGGAACAAGCTCAAACCCTAGAAGAGAGAAATCACGATTTGGAAACGCATCCGGTGTTTCCTCGTTCTGTTTCTCCCTACATCACTCGCCGGAAATCCGACAATTCCACCTCCTCGACTAATAATCAACGTAACAGTCATTATAGCCTTCCGGATCAGCGGTTTTTTAGCACGCCGCAGTTAGCTCCGACCGCCGGAGGTTATAATCCATGCGGAAAGAAGAAGCACAGCTTTGTACGGTTCTCTTTGTTATCGAATTTATTCAGATCTAAGAAACGAAAGGAGGAATCGGATTCGAATCCTAGGTTTTCGGTTTCCGTTTCGAATTCCGGCGGTGGCGACCGTGGCGGTGATAGTGCCACGTCGGCAATGTCGTCGGCGTTTTGGTTCTCAAACATTAGGTCCGGTGGAGGTGGTCGGAAGAAACAGCCGCTTTGGTTTAACGCGTCGTCAACGGCCTCCGGTGCCGGCTTGATGCGGCAGCAGTACTGTCCTGATCGAGGCATGTCGCCTGTGAGATACTCCGATTGTGGCGGTGCAGAAGATGAATTCTGCGATGGATCTAGCGGATACGAGACGTGTGAGTCGCGAAAACAGACGCCGTGGAGAACGCCAGCTCATCCTTCGGTCCGGCGCGGCGGCGGAGGGGGTGGACACGGGAAGAATGTGTCTGGACTGAATATCTGTTTAAGTCCGTTGGTTCGAGCTAGTCCTTGCCGGTATTGGAATCAGAATGGAACGGCACCGGCGGACGGCGGTGATATCAGAGGTCCGGTGAAGCCTCATCTGTCCAACACCAAGTCCTTCTGCGCCAACAGATCAAGAAAACTCGCTGATTTCGGCAGATGCAATCCGAACCGTTGATTTCGATGACCAAGTGAGCGAACGTAATTGACTGCCTTGAAAGTACGGTTTTGCCTTTGGCTTCTTTTCTTCCAAGTATACTATAGTTACTAGTAAAATACCGAGAAGTAAAAATAAAATGAAAACAAGATTTTGAAAATTTATATTTTTATCTTCTCTAATTGCAAAACTGGACATGAGTATACTTGTAATTACAAATTTGCCATCTTCTTTAATTTGGTCGTTTGTGGGGCCCGCAGGGCAGGTGATGATTTATTGAAGTTCTATCTCCATTAAATTTTTATTTATAATTAAAAAAATTTAAAAGGTTTTAAAATTCAGGGAGTTTTTTCTTTTTGAAATAATTATGGATAGGTAATTATTTAAGAGGAGGCATTATGGCATTTTAGGCTTGTAGATTTGACGCATTAAGTGTGTAGACATTTTATACCTAATAATGACATAATGTTGCAACTATTTAAAACATAAACTTTTTTATAACTATATATTTATTTTTTAATTTTTAATGTTAAAATTCTATAAATAATTAATATTGTAACAATATTTTAAATTTGTACTCTTGTAATAATACTTTTTAATAAAATGATTTACTAAGGTTTTCGTATATACACTTGGGTAATGATTAGTTCATTTGACCAAATCTTTTGTTTTACTTATTACCCAGAACCCACATAGAGGAATTTCTTTACCCAAATAGTCAAAATTGCTAGTTCTAACTTCTTAGCGTGAATGAATTAATGTGTGTGGGTTTTTTTTGGCAACATTTTAATGTAACGGAGCTTCTAATATACTCAAATCAATTCCAAAAATGAAATAAAAATCAAAGTATAATTTGACATCTTCTATTTTTTATATAAAATAAACTAGGTTAAATTCATGTGTATTACACGGTCTGAATCATTAAAACAATATAATAAATAGATATCTTATATGTTGATAAATTATTGTTAGATTTTAGAAAGCCACAGTTAGCAGTTGATTTAATTTTATTAGATTTTGTAAAAGAAAATGTCAATTTAAATCCTATGTTCACTAGTGATTAAAAAAATTACAAGAAATATTTTGTTTTACTATGTTAATATTAATCAAATATTAAATAATGATGGAATATAAATTTATTATGATATTAAATTATAATAAATAATTTAGATCCCTAAAATAATTGGCTAGAAGGGTTTAAGCGAGAAAATATAAATGGAGAGGATCTAGAATTATGCCACATGTCCTGTAGGATTTTTATTTATTATGTAGTATAAATAATAGATTATATGCATGTGTGTGTGGGGGTTTTTTTTAGGGGGGGGGATTAAATTATTTTAACATAAATAAAACATCTATATATTAATAATTCATAATATTTAAAAAAAAAATTAACACCTCTAAATCCTATGAATTATAATGAATTAGTTAAATTTAATTATAAATAATGTATTTAAAAAAGGAATTTACTGGTCAACCAAAAGTTATCTTATATTTAATGTTTAAAATTTAAAACCATAAGAAATATGAAAACGTTTAAATAGTATTTAATCAATTTAGGAGTTTTTAAAAAAATAAATTAAAATAGTTAATTGGAAAATGTTTAGGTGAGAAAACAAAGATCTAGAGGCTCTAGAATAATGACACGTGACATATCAAAACTTTTATTTATTATAATTGATAGATAAGTAAATGTGGGCGTCAGTTGTCACAATTATTTGGTGTTGGTGGCCCAATGGCAGAGACAAAGACTCTGGGAGCACCTAAGTTTTGGAGATCACGGCTTCAAGTCCTACTAGTGACAGGATTAAAAAAAATTCCGTTCTAAAAAAAATAAAAAACTCATTTAGTTTTCTCGCTTCTCTTTTTTCACATAATAAATAAGTTTGTTTTCAGCTTCTTTTTCTTAATTTCTAAATCTTTATTATTATCATTATTTTTTTCGTTTTTCTTTGTTCACCTAATAAATGAGTAAGTTTGTTTCTCGCTTCTCTTTTTTATTACTAGCTATTTATTATTATCTTTATTCAACTCGTGTAATACATGGTTTCTAGCCATATATTCAATAAACATGTTTAACAATATTGATTAAACACTTAGAAACTGTTTAACAAATAATCACAACATCGTTTTGTTTTATAGTTGCTAGGCTTAAGTACTTGTCAATCACAATATTTATCAAGTTCCACTTCTTAATAATTATTTTTGTAATAACTTTTAGTATTTTAAAGTTAACAACTTTTATTTATAATATATCAATAACAAAAAACAATTATAAATTTCACGACTCTACAAAATAAATTAAAAAAAAAACACTCATCACCATAGGAATTAGGGTTTGATTTTACTTTCAAATCTGATTAAGATTTTTCTTGATTCAGTTTAGGGGTAAACACAAAATGGGGCGTTCATACCATTTATGTGTTTGTAGGTTTCGTATTAGTCACAAGTATTAATGTGGGTTTCATACTAATCACATGCTTTGATTTAAGGATGTGTTTACGGGTGTTCATATGATTTTGGGAATAACAAACACCCTTTATTGTGATTTCAAATTCAAAACCTTGTTATATTTGTGTGCTGACGGCTCAACATTTTTGGAGGTGTAAATCGAAATAAAAATTTAACGTTTTTTCCAAATTTCATTATTATAAACTCTCATCCTTTATATGGATTATGAGAAACAAATATAGATTAAAAAGTTTTCAAGTAGACAATTAACTAACTCAAACACTTAACTAAACATTACCTAACCTAATGATAATAAAGCACTCCTAAGAAGGAATGTGATTTATAAAAGAAGAATCTTTATATGGTGTTGAACCACTTTCTTTTTTTAACAATAATTTCTATATTTTTTAAGATAAATATACTATAATTTGCTTACATGATTTGAACCCTCAACCTTATTTATATGATATGAACCCTCTATCTTTTGGTTGAACCACATTCTAAGAAGGTCGTTCAATGAAACTGACTTACCCGTATCATGTTATATGATCGGTATGAAGATATTTAATGTGAATCGATTGTGATTACCGTAGCTCAACCGTTTAAAACTAGGTAAATAATTTAAGTTTAGTATCATATGTGTAAACTCCTTTGCATATCATTCTATAAATATCTAATACTATACTAAATTAAATGACCGTATCAACTAAATTTAAACACGCTCATGATCTTGTGACCTAGTGACATTGATGATTACCCCGTCATAAAAATGGTGTAGGTTCAAGCTGGTTTAGATGGTATTTAGTAGTAAAATTAAAACACTGTAAAAAAACTAAATTTAAATACCGTAGAAAAAAGCTTATTTAATTCAAAATTTACATTACTTTTATTAATTTATAAAAGCTAAGTATAAAGCAAAACTGTATTTAATTACTACACTATTAGAAAAGAGTTGTTTAAAAAAAAATTAAAACCAAAAGTCTATTTATAAATGAGTTTGTATTTAAAATATTAATCGGGTGAGTGGTGGACCCACACTATATGCGTGTAACAAGCACTCAAACATAGAGTCACGGTTATTCAATTTTGGTAGACATCACATGTTCACAATGCATTGAACGTTAGAAATCCCGTTAAATGATTCATCTTGGATGGTGATACACGATATAATAATAGATTTTGTTAAGCTTAAATTATAAAAAATAACAATGTTTGATACATTTGTTAATGAAAAATTTTATGTATCGAAGAATTAACGAATCTCTTCTATCTTCTTATTTCGTCACTGATTTTTAGTGTCGTATCTTTTGGTGTTCAATAACAATATATTTGAATTTCATTTTCACACTATAAATGAAAACTAAATATGTTGATATCATAAGTATCATAGCTATATGAATATAATACACGTATAATATGTCGGATTTTCTTCTTATGTTAAAGAATTCTTCGGTGTTCAGGAAGAGAAATAAATTAAAGATGGTGTTGATTTATTTCACCATATAGCTGATTTGTAAAGCTAGAAACACACTGCTTTTCAAAAAGAAGTCTCGATCTCCTCTAAAAACGGAGGATGACATTATGCTTCTTTCTTTCAATTGGATTAATAATAGATAAAAGATTCGTAACTTTTCTTGGTCGGAGTAGTGTTGCTCTTCAACTTCTATCTGTAACATGTAACTTTCGTTTCTTGTCTAGCATCTTGCTAGTCTTTTCTAATGATATTGCCGCCATTTAAAAAAACATGGATTACCAATGACCTTAATACTATCGCTTTTAAAATTAACTAAACTAGTGAAGCATTGGATTGAAATTCAAATATCTTATTTATTTACAATTTGAAAACGAAATAATTTGGCAATTAGAACGAGATAGATTTCTTGGTTATTTTTTCGGATTGATTTATGGAAAAACATTCATGTGATATGTAACTCTTTAATTGATTTTGTCTCCAAGGCATAATTATCTTTCTAAGATATCATGGTTGTAATAATTGTTGATTTAATAATTGCCAAACACTCATGGTTGAAATGTAATAGTTTTAAGTATTTACTACAGAAATTTAGTATGTATATGTTGAAATGTATAACCATTTGTAGATGTAACTAAATAGATGTTAATAGTTTCATATATACATATCACTTATAGGTGTAAATACCGAATTGCAATCCATCACACTTTTACATTTGTAACATTTAAAACAATTGTATATATACTTTGTATGGTTTACTAGTTTGAGTTCACAATCAATACACCAATACCAAACATCTTGTAAACATAACATGAGAGTACCAACAACTAAATAAATCATTTTAGGCCAAAAAATTGTGAAACTACTTCAAAATATATTTTAAGCTTAAAATATATGTGATGATCCATCGATTTTTGTGTTTTTAGAGAGAAATGTTAATAAAATGATTGAAGGTTTATTTATGAACTTACTTAAATAACGTTCCGCATAAACATTAATATTATACGTTTTGACGCTCTATAAAATTACATTTTAAAAACATGGGGCAATTACATATATCCACCTAAAACTTCATTCATTACATATATATCAGCTCAAAATTTTATTTACGTATATCCCCTTCATTAATTACATATACCCAACTGGATGATGGAATCGATCAGAAGTGACGCTGTATGTTGGAATCGATGGAATAAGAATAATTGTATTTTTTGTAAGGTTAAAAGACTAATTTTATAAAAAAATGGGGATATATGTAATTTAAGTTTTAGGTTGGGTATATATGTAATTAAGGGTTGAAAATAGAGGGTATATGTAATTCTATCTAAAAACATTTATATATTTAGAAACATTGACAAAGGGCCTTAAATTCAAAGTTCGCTTTAGACCGAAATTATGTTGTGTCGCGCCTGAATCACTTCAACAAGATGATATGACATTGTGTGTGTGGGGGGGGGGGGTGGGGTTGGGGTTTCAAACCATGAAATATACAGTTTGATACCTAATAAAACGAATACGAACATTAATTTGCTCAAATGGAACTTCTAATTTGAGGTTGTAAATATACTATTTACCACAAGAATAAAACCGAAACTCAAAATTTATTAATGTCTATGATATTTTAATGACGGCGGGTAACCCACATGAAAGCATCACCAGTTTCACACAAGAATGAGAGAGACGGAAGAGACACGAAGTTGAAGAAAGATCGGATATAAGGTGTCTATTAAAACTTAAAAGAGCGAAGAGAAGTTAAAAGGTTGAATTACCTTCTTAAAAAGGGTACGTGATACCCTTTTCTATTAGAAAGATAACGACTTTTCATATAGAGACTAAATTCATTCAAAGTTTGCTTCCGACATTGTCGTTTTCTATAATAAATGAATTAGATAGACCAAATCCAAAACTTGTGCTATACCATATGCACACCAAAATGTAATTAATTTCAAAAGTTAGTGTCTGGTTTCATCTTGAATAAGATTGTAATAAGATGCCAAAACATACATGTTAAACATTGAAAGATGATTATTGAATGCAATCTAGACTAAAAATTTAAAATGATTGGACTAGCTAAATGAAACGTGTTCACCCTTATGTGTTATATATATATATATATATATATATATATATATATATATATATATATATATATAGGGGGAGGATCAAATAAGAAGTAGTTTTTCGCTAAGAAATCTAAGAAATGACAAAAACCTTAAGAAACGATATCAAACGAACTCCGCTTGAGCTAATGTCAGCGGCGTTGGAACCTCGAACTCTATCATCTTAGCTTTTAGGGTTTAGCTTTTAAGGTTTAGATTTTACGTTTGAATTGTAGGGTTTTAGTCTTATGGTTTAGCTTTAGGGTTTAGATTTTATGGTTTAGGTTTTTTTTTTGGGTGAGGTTGGGGGGGTTTAGGTTTTTGGGGGTAGGTGGGGTTGGGTTTAGGTTTTTTGTGGGTGGGGGTTTAAATTTTTGAGGGGGTGGGTGGTGGTTTAGGCTTTTCGGGGTAAGGTTGGAGGGGGGTTTAGGTTTTTGAGGGTGCGGGTGGAGGGGGTTTAGATTTTTTGGTCCGGGTTAGGGTTCGATGAGACGGTTCCAACGCCGCTGGAATTAGTTCAGTCGGAGTTCGTTTGACCCACTTCTTAGTATTTATTAGCGAAAAACCATTTTTTAGTGGAACCGTCCCCTATATATATATATGGAATGTATTATTTGAGAACTCTTAAATATATTGAGAACTCGTCAAAAGTCCAATCAAAACCATTTTTTTTTATTTTACTATTTTTATTATTAGAATACAACATAAATAAATGAATTTATATATGTAAATTTACATGTCTTCATATATTAAAAAAAATATACCCTTGGTAAGTGTTTACCATTTACACATGTATATAATTTTTTTAAGCATAATTTAGAGAGAATGGATGAATTAATTGAAGAGATAAATAATTTTTTGTGTTATATTTTAATAATAAAGATAGTGAAAACAAAAAAAATGATTTTAATTGGTTTTTTGACGAGTTCTCGCAAATTCTCAAGTATTTATGAGTTTTCATTTGAACCTAACCCTATATATATATATATATATATATGTGTGTGTGTGTGTGTGCTTGTGTGTATTAGTCATTTAATAATAATATATTTTAAAGAAAATACTAATTATACTAATAAAACACATTTATTTTAAATTATCTCTTATTATAATAAACTTTAAATTTAATAATATAACTTTTATTTTCAATCAAATAGTAAATAAAAGTCAAATTACATTATATAGTAATTTTTACATATTTTGAATTTGTTTTCTATCCTTAGTATATGTAATACATTTTTATACATAAAGATTTAATAAATTTTATGTATTTATATTTTTAACACTGTGTAATACATGAGTTGTAAGCTACTGTAAAGAATAAAACAAGGGTAGTGGTTTATCTTTCTCATGGGCACTTGTTATAAATTCATTACATAAAAAAGGCCCATGTTATAGTCATCTCATAGTTAAATGTTTACTAGAATAGACTTTTAAGAGGATGATTTATATATCTCTTCTTACTATGAAAACAATAACAAAACTAAATAAGTTTATTCTCATCATTCAATTAAACCAACTATGTGTCGCTTGGCTCACATACCCTTCATTCGAGCGGTGTGTTTTCATTCTCTATTTTGAAAATTCAGGGTTACGTTTCTTTTATATTTATTAAATTACATAAATTTTACATTGTTCATCTACACTTTTTGACATGTTTCATATATTATACTGTATGTATCCTTTTTATATAGATAAGTTTAAAAATGACAAATCAGAAAAAATAAATGTCAACTTTTTTTTAAGAAGCTATGAAATATAAATAAAGGTCAATATATTCATTAAAGTTTATATATATATATATATATATATATATATATATATAATACATACTTATTTTTGATAAAATTTACCCTTAATTTTCCTTTAAAAGTTCTCTCTCTCTCTAGTAATATACTTCAAAAACCTTTATCTAAAAAAATAATTTATTTTAAATTTAACTAATCTTTATATGCCAAAAAGGTTGTTGTGTAGTGTTTGAGGTGAGACATGAAGTCCCAAGGGACCCGGGTTCAATCTTTGCCACCACCATTAATTTTCGAGGCATGCAAATGAGGCCTAGTTCTTAGTCTGATGCACCAGAGTTTTACCTACGCCGATCCAGGGTTCGAGCCTCGGCTCTCCCTCAAGCACGGAAGGGGCCGTATTGGGTGAGATTTTTCCTTGGATGCTCTCCAACTCTGACGTCAAGTGGGCCCGGTTAAGACAATATATTGGCTGGAGTTGGACGAGACTCTCCCATGTGACGGGAGGTGCGACGTCACAACATTCAATGTTCACCGTTCAAAAAAAACTAATCTTTATATAATATTTTAATTTAATTAAATTACTTTTTAGGAAAAACTTTTACACCGACTTCATTACATTTATACAATACTTTAACTTAATCACATTATTTTTTAGTGAAAACTTTTATACCAATTTAGTTTTTCTTTTATACAACCTAAAAAGGTTAAAAGCTTATAAAATGATAAATTAATTCTTTTTGTATTAATAGCAAGAGAATTACAAATTAGGTACTTTTAAATATGATACTCTCATATAGTCATATCAGTAACGGATTAGGCATGTAGCCGTGATTAGAGATGTATTCCTTCATACTCATTGGCCAAAAAATCTAAATTTTGCAAAAACAGAAACCATGGGACGGACTAGTATTAAGAAACACAAAAAAGGAAAAAAAAATGTTTTCAGAATGTAAGAAAGTTTGTAAAAATATAATTATTTTTGTTTGTAGATTACTTTTTTACTTATGTGTAAATCAGTGAATCACATCTCATAGCAAAAAGTTGGGTATAACTTCTTCATGTCACGAGCTATCAATGGACGCAACTTAATTGAACCACAACCAAACAGCCTAATATATATATTAGACTATGGGTAATGGTTTCACTAAAAAGTAAAAAACGACCCGTCACGTCACTGCCATGTAGGTAGGATTGAAACCACCATCGATTTTAAAAATTAACTTTTTTCTAATTCAAACTAAGCCAATTGGTAGTGACGTGCGTTCAGATACGGTGCCCCATGCTCATTATTTGCCCCACCCCTTTGCCCATAACGCCTCAATCACGCCTAAGGGGGTCAGTGTTCCACGCCCAAGGGGGTCAGGTGGCGGTAAGCGTGAATCCAATACACAGTCTTAGAGGAAAGAACAATGAGGCACAATACGTACAAAATAACATTGTAATGATAAAAAGAATTATCGAAGTTTACAAACAACACAAGCATTTTCGAAAAGACTGATATTATAGGATAATTGGTACTCTTATTTTAGTAATTCTTTTTTATAACGTCGATAATTGGATTGGAATTTTCTGAAATGAGTTGGTTTGCTAATTTAACATACAAATAACAGGAGAAGCCAATAAAAAGAAAGAAGACGGGCCACGTGGCAAGACATTTCATTAAAAAAATGAGATTGTTTGACAATTCTTATTTCTTACCATTTGAAAAACCAAATCATCAGAAAAATGTAATATAACATATCAAATTTATCATCCGGTGAATGTTACTTTCTTTCATCAAGAAGGATTAAATATTACAGTTTTTAAGGGGTGATAATCATGTCCTAGTCTTTAAAGAATAGATTGATTTAGATAAAAAAAAATGCACATATGATTACATTTGTTTTAACTATAACTATATAACACATCAATTTGAGTACATTCCAATTATACGAGTGAAAACGGGTCAACTTTATAAAACTTTTAGCTCAAAACAGGTGTAAATGGGTCAACACCACCGTTCGCACTGTCGTAACGCCGGCGACTCCGGCCGGAACAGCCACTACACCTCCATCACCGTCAACACCATCACCACCACCACCATACAAGTATTTCCACCGTCATTGGCAGCACTAGCGCCACTGTCATCTCCATCACCGCACCTGCCCTCACCTCGTTGTTGTCACCCTGTCAGGGCCGGCCTTTGGGTAAAGCAAGTAAAACCCTATCTTTAGGCTACAAAATGATAAGGGCCTAAAGAAAAATTTATATACATGTGTGTGGTTTAGGCCGGGCTTAATGGAACAACCGAACAAGACCAAGTACCGGCCTGCATTCTAATACTAGATGACTTATGCGCTGAAGGCTAAAGCGATGATTAGGACGGAACGCCAAAACACCGAACATCTGAAGGGATTTAGGGTACAAGACGAACGGTTTCCTTGGAAAACGACCTCACCGGCTCAACCTGACAACCGGCGGTGATGATGAAGAACATCTTTGTCACTCTAACCTTCCAACATCTCTATTTCTTGAAGAATGAAATGTTTGTTTTCTTTAAATCTGTAATCTTAAATAGCTAAATCCATCTATCTAATCTTCACTCTATCGCCTATTTTCTTTGAAATTCAAAATCTACCCTTTGTTCTTCCTTTAAGAATCTATTGGAGTTGGAAACTTGGATTTCAATTTTGAAGTTATAATCGAATTTTGCTTGGAACTTGGAATTTCGAAACTTGGATTTTCATTTATAAGACAGATTTACATATTTAGATTTTCATTTATAAGACAAATTGGCTGAACTACTAAAGCAATTCAACTTGGAAGTTAGAAACTTGAATTTTCTGCAGTTCTATTTGTATGCTATCACAATTCCCAGGTACAATTCAACTGGATTTTTTATTTAATTTTTTGATTAATTGATTAACTTGAATTTACTAATTTGTTTTAATTTGTAAAGTGGCCATAATTTGTATAAATCTTGCTCTAATTATGTCAAATCAAATTAGGAAGCATGAATCTAGTCATTCTAAAAGAACAAAAAACAGAAACTGGAAGCTGAAATGGAATCACAAAAAGGTTCTTTACTAAAATTCCTAACAACCCTGTAAGATAATGCACCTCTAGATGTAGATGAACCTCTAGATATAAGATGAACCTATAAACGTGGAAAGGGGCCTTAAATTTTTAGTTCGCTTTAGGCCACCAAAATGATTGAGCCGTCCGTGCACCCTGACACCACCGCATCGCCTCCACCACCACCAAATCGTCGTCGCTTCCTATGTCGCCGCTACACATCCTCATCATCGCCGCCGTCACCACTGCCGCCGCCTCCTCAGTCGCCACACCTGCCACCTCCACTTGTTGCCATTAGCCGTTATTAAAAAAAATATGGCATGTTAACTCATTTTAATATTTTTTTTCTTAAAACAACTTATTTCAACCTAAGTCTATTTTTATCACAATATTTCTTTGACAAAAACTCATTTGTTTAGAGTTTGTTTTGATCCGCACACGTCTTGACTCGTTACCCAGCTTGACCCGTAGTGTTACTAGACCTAATCTAAGATGTTATTTACGTGCATGAAACATAAACAGTAAACCTAATGATGATGTTTTAGTAAGTTGACTAAAATGTAGATAAAAAAATCTCTTCTTTTCATTACCTCCACACTCTCTCTAACCTATCTTCAACCACCAACCCTCCTGCCACCACATCTAATTCGACTATCACTCACATCACCACCACCCGCCCTTGCCCCTTCACTACTACCACTGTAACCATTACCCTCCTCTCTCACTAACTTCCTTCCTCCATCCCACAGCCGGCCAACCATCCATCTTTCCCTCTCATGCACCCACCAAGAACATGGCGCCTTCTCCACCACCCATGTCTCGTGTACATCTCCACCATGGTTGTTTAGCCGATCGATATCTCCCTCATTTTCTAGCATTGGGTTCCCTAAACCCGTCACCCTTCACACCGTATCACATGCTTTCTATCGAGTCGCCTACTCTCCATTGATTTGGAAATAGGTTAGTTGAGAAGGTATTGAGCGACTATTGGATTATGTTATTATTAGGGTTTATTAGTGTGAGTCCACTGGCCATCTTAGATTTCTTGGGTTTCTTTTATAATCTTTATAAATTGTAAGACAGCATTCATCAATAATCAATTCAGTAATTCAATATCTTATACTATTGGACTATATTATTATTAAGGTTTATTAGTGTTAGCCCATGGGCTCACCTTAGGTTTTTAGGGTCTTCTTATAATCTCTGTATATTATAAAACAACCTTCATCATCAATTCAGTATTTCGATATTTTACACGACTAAGCATGCTAATTTGTTTAATATACGGTTTAAAATTGATTCATTATCATTATCATTATTAAAATGTTACGTAGAATGTCAAATCATATAAAAATGAACAAGCTATCTAGTCACATCCGTATACACTTCTTGTTGGTAATTTACGTCTAAAAGGCCCAACACGAGTAGGTGGAGGGTCTGTCTCGATGGACCCATGGAATTCATTAAGTGTGTTAATGGGTTTAAGAGTTTGGAATTAAGGTTTTATTATATTTGGTAATGTCTTGGCTAGCAAGTTAAGGTTAGTCTATATAAACCGTGTTATAGCTAGACATTATTGTATTCAGTTTTTTGAGAGATATTTTCCGAATAATAAACGTGTGAGAGTTATTCACCAAATCTTTGTTTGTGTTTATCGATTCAATCCTTGACTTCTAACTTGTTTTCGACAAGTTAAAGGCTCAAATAAATTGACAAACCTAAACTTAAAAATATAAACATTACAACGAAAAATCAATCAAACTTAAAAAAAATAAATTAAATCATTGTTATCCTAAAAACTATCTATTAAGTTCAAACATCTATACTATATAATAAATAAAGGTTTTTGTATGCCACGTGTCGCCACCATATTCAATCTCATCATTTTTTCCCGTCTCTCTCTCTTATTAAATACACCCATATCTTTTAATAAATTACTAATTATACTAATAAAACATATTTATTTTAAATTATTCTTTATTATAAAAACTTTGAAACCTAATTATGTAATTTTTATTTTTAATCAAATAGTAAATGAAAGTCAAATTACATTAAATAGTAATTGACGTATTTTCGAAACCAAATTATATATTATTTTTTACATATTTTGAATTTTTTTTCTATCCTTAATGTATGTATAGTAATACATTTTTACACATGTAAATATATAAATAAAATTTAAAAAATTTATGTATTGATATTTTTACCTCGTATGTATTACACGGGGTCTAAGCTAGTATTGTAACAAAAAGAAAACTCAATGATGTATATCACGCTTAGACGCAAACATTTAATTGGACGTTGTAGTATCCAATTTTGATCCGCAAACCTTTACGTAAGAATAGTAGTATCCGGTTATGATTTGCATTCGTATTAATAAATGTACTTAGTCTCGATCTTCAACCGTAAGCGGATAAAGTTGTTCCTTAACAACTACACATTAAGATGTCTCTCCATTGAATGAACAAAACATAAAATAATATATTTTATATTTCTCTAACGCTATAGATTTAATAATTTTTGCTCCCCGGTCTATACATACAATAAAATATTCTTTCACATTTTATAAATTATTAGATCTCTAAAATCAAATGTATTGAACATTGTACTGATTATTGAGAATGATAGCTCTATCAATTTACTACAAAACAGAGGGCTTTTAGCGACAAACGAATAACTCAGGTCCTTCCGTGAAAGTGAGGACCATCGATAATCTATCAGTAAAGGTTGGTGTGGAATAGAGGCGTGGGCAATGTATTTACCGACGGACCACCGTTAAATTTTCTCGAGAGATCAACAATAAAATTATTATCGATGGATCAACGACACGTATATATTATTGCTTTTCATTAAATAACTTGACAGAATAATTACCAATAAGATTTACGTATATAAAGATTAAAAAATGTACTCTCAGTTTAGCCGCTTTCGGATAAATGTAATCTGGTGCTGGCGATGACTCTCCATACCGATGCCTCTTGGTTTTACAGTGCGTCCTCTCAAAAACTTTGGCATTGGTGTCCTAACTCTTGGGTCTACAACAAGAAATTGATTTTCTAGTAGTGATCTACTGGTTGGATCAGTAAAAAAATCAGACGATATTATAATCAATTTAAAAAAAAATAAAAAACATAAAAAAGCAATAAAAATAGAAGAACTTCAAATACTAATCACCCAAATGTAGATTGTTCAAAAATTAATTATGTTTAACATAAAAACAAGTTGAATAATTAATTATCCAAACACCAAATAAAATTTTAACATTATGTATCATTTTTAATTATTTATGAAAATCATTTATTTAAGTTATAATTATTTTTTATTTTCTTATTACATAATTGTTTAAATATAATAACATTATTTGTATTTAAAAAATAAAAAAATGGTTGAGTAAACACTGGTAGGGTATGAAATAGTGAATACCATTTCCATGGTTGGGTGGGGGGAGGGGAGTGAAAAATAATGTGACAGTGAGTAGGAAGTGAAGATTGAAAACCACGCCTCATGGACTAAGAGCAATGGGTATGATCCGTGAGTGGGTTCCGTGAGCCACTCATGCTTATGGGAACACCGTTCCCTGATGTGCACCAAATTATACATGTTTTTCAAATCAAATATCATTCCTTTTCCATATGTTTTCTTAACAATATTGTGAATTAACGTCAAAATTAGTTCATATTGAGTTTTCAGGGCCTAAAGTTTAAGAATTAATCAAAGAAGCAAAAAAACGTGCAAAATCAAGAAGAAATGATTAAGACATAAGCTCAAGCACGGGGTTGTGCCTCATCAAGCACGTGTTGGAATTATATGTCCGGTCCCGATTATTTAACGCTACTAACTGATTTGTGACCCGTAAGAGTTACACCTAGGGCAACGAACATTCAATCCTCTTAAAGTGTTTAACTGGTAATTACGAACTGTTAGCGAGACGATATATTTTATTTATATTCGTTACACGGGATTTATTATTTATACAGGTTTATAAATAATAATTTATATTTATTGTTTTAATCCTTTTATTAAAACATTAAAACAGGTTCGGGCTTTTTGCATCTCGTATTGGACTTTAGGTCTAAAAACAATTAGCAGGGTTTATAATTATTATATAATTATAATCACCTAATAGGCAAAAAAAAAAGGTGGATCGTAAACAGCCGCATAAAGGAAGAAAAAATAAGAACTCGTTGACTTCTTGATTCTTTTTCCCGAGCAGCTATCGGCCAAACAAGAAGCAAAAGAAATCGATTTTCTTCTTTGACAATTTCTGGCCACCAGCCCTGCCTCCGCACGTCGCCTTGTCTGGCGATATCTGGTGCCACCCGTTCCCGCGTTATCGGTTCGTGATCTAGTATCGGTTCGTTGTACCTAGGTGTCTCAACCGGTTAATCATTAACCTCTAAGGTATAATTTATCTCATCAGTAGATTAATCTTATTCCGTATTCGTATATTTGTAACCCAGATCATGTCGGGTTTTATTTTGTGTTGAATCGGTTTCATTCCGCTGCGTATTAATAATTACTAAATAATTATTATTAATCTAAAATTATTTATCAACCGTTTTTGATAACTAATCTAACTGATCACCACTGGCCAAAATACCCAACAGCACGCCCTCGTGCCATAGTTCAGGACACAAGAAAACATCTGGGACCCACTCCCCCGTATCCAATCAAACACGCCCCCGTGCCAAGGGTCTAGCACGCCCCGTGCCTCTACTCAAAACGCCCCCGTGTCGTACCTTCTTGTCCAAGACTGCTTCGACCAAGTTAGTGGAGCAGAAATTAGGTACACACGAGGCCATGCCTCATCAAGCACGGCCCGTGCTCAAGCCACTGATCAGCCTATAAATAGAGGGTTCTTGCATTCAATTTGGAGAGAGCTTGGAGAGGTGTTGTAGTCACTAGTTAGAAAAAATTCTCTGTAGTTTTTGTAGTTAGTTTCTATTGCCAAGATTCTAGATACACTTAACAAATTTGAAATCTTGTAATGATACTTTATTGTGTTTATACAAGTTTTATCTTTGTTACTTGCATGACCATTCTTAGCTAAATATTTGAATCATTTTGGCAAGATGAACTTTCAATAAAGTAGTTAGTGTGTTTATGGATTCAATAATGGTGTGTGTGTGAATAACTTCAAAATATGATCTTTTAACACTGAAAGTGGATCCGCACAACCGTTAGAACGATTTACCAACTTCATGCTTCGTTGATTCGGGCATTCACACTTCTATGTCCATGTAGAGTCGGTGTGTTAGTTACTTGGAAGGGTGCTAGAAGTTGTGAATTGTGAATGTGGTTGTAAAGATCCTTGCTTTTTAATATACGGTCGCTCGGTTTTCTAAAGACTTGATTTTATGCATTACCACTACCCTTGTGTAGAGGAATCAAAGCAAGGGAACCATAGTGATTAGTGTGTAAAGTCCATTGTCTAAAGATATAATTTTGATACTTTAATTCCGGCATTACGGTGGTTGTTATGGTGGCATACTTTTCAATATTGTTGTGGGATTTAATATCCCGACCCAGGAGTTACTCTATTTTATGCACTCACACATACATTATCACTAACCTTCAAGAATATGACGTGGAGTCCCGAATCAGGAAACACGTCTAACCAAGCATAGCGGTTGTCATGTTGTTCAAATTACTATCCCTGGAAAGACAAAATCAACCCGGGCCATAGGGTCTAGCGACCCAAGTGACGATCGCCATGCTTACGACATAGTGATTTTTTGAGAATCCATAAACTAAAACTAACTACAACATTGAAAGGAATTCGAACCAAAATGATTTATTCATGTCATTGATTACTTCTACTAACTTCTACCATTTCTACCATTCTCTTTAAAGCTCCCAAAAATTAAAAGCAACAACTTTTAAATTCTGGAAAGATTAGACATCAACTGACGTCCGGTACTGAGAGCCTCTGTGTAACGAACCAAAATCCGGGTCTCGTTATAAATAAATAAATATTTCTAATTAATATTATGGTGAAAATAATATTTTAGAAATAAGTTGAAACAAGTGGGTTTCAAGTTTGTAATGGGGCTATGTTAGTTTTGACTAACTTTAGAATGAAATGGGTGAAGTGGAAAGTTGAGGGACTAAAGTTGTAATATGGCAAAATCTGCCATTTGACTAGTTAAAGTCAAAATTAACTCATTTTTGAGGTGTTAGTCGTTCAAGAGAAGAGGAGAAGAAGAAAATTTCGGTTTTGGAGCTAAATCGCGGAATTGAGGCTTGTTTTGTGAAGGTTTTGGCTCACACAACACCTTCATAACATCAAGTAAGTGATTCTCTTCCTCTTGATTTCACCATGAATGTGTTCTTGGTGGGATTTGGGTGAAATCCGAAATTATGTATGCATGTGATGAAATGGTGTTAGATTATTGATAATCTAGCTAAACTAAAGTTAAAGAATGATGATTAACATCCTAGAACCCTTTGATTTTGATTATGAGAAGTTAGGGTTCATATGGTGGAAATTGGGGGTGTTTGGATCATGATGCTAAAATGATGAATTAATGAAGATTAAGTGTTTTTAAGATGTTAGACACTTGAACAAACACCAAATTAACTTAATAATAATTTTTGAAAGAAAAATTAGTGTTAAGATTAAGATAATGAAACTCAAGTGGGTGAGTTTGTGGTGAAAGAGGGTGTTTGGTTATGAGGATAACCCAAACGGGTCAATTTGGGTTGGAAATGGGGAAATTGAGTTGTGGACTCAATTGTAATAGAATTTTGATGTATGTTAGATTACTAAACTAGGTGAATGTGTTTAGGTAATCTAATTGCAAAGCTAGAAGGTGGTGCGGGATCCTCTAACTCAAAAGGTAAGTGCTTTGCACTTACTTAGTAATGATAGGTGGTGGTGATGTTCATATTTGAATTTCATGTTGGTTATTCAAATATCTTATATGTGTTTATTGGTATGTGGATGAAATTAGTTATTTAACCTATATGGTGTGAAAATTTACTTGTGTGGTAAAAGTCAAGTTTTGTATGCATAATGTAGTTGGCTATGTGGTATATGGTCAAACTAAAATGTAGAATATGTTGAATTGGTGTAAATGACTATGTGGTATATAGTTAAGCAAAAATGTGGTATGTGATAAAGTAGAGTAAATGACTCGTGTGGTGTAAAGTCAACTAAATGTGGTAAATTGAAGAAAGTGACTTATGTGGTATATAAGTCAACCATTGTGGAATAATGGTGAAGTCGGTGTAAATTGACTTATGCGGAATATAAGTCTAACCATTGTGGAATAATGGTGAGATTGGTGTAATTGACTTATGTGGTATATAAGTCAAGCCATTGTGGAAAAATGGTGAATGTGGTGTAAGTGACTTATGTGGTATATAAGTCTAGTGTAAGGGGCCTTATTTGACCAAATGGGTGCAAATGGGTCAAATGGGTCAAATGGGTGAAAAGGGTGAAAGCAAGTTGTAAATACTTGTTTGTTATGTTTATATCATTACTAATGGTGTTATGACAATGTGGTGATGTAGGGAAAGCTCCGAGGTAGGTCAAGGTCAAGTCCAAAGCGCGAAGGGATCTCGTATGCATTTTTGGTGGTTTTAAGGATTTGGGGAAATTACTTGTAATTTGGTGATTTGATCCTTAAACTGTAAATTTGATATTTGAAAACTTAGTTTGGATGTTTGGGGTCAAAACCCAAGTGTTGGAAATTTTTGGATGTCAAGTGATTTGATAAAAGTTGGAAAAATGGCAAGGTTTTGAAACCTGCAGCTGAAGGGAAACTCACTGGAAATTTGGTCCCTCGCGGTACGCGAAGAACCTGGGAGGATTCTCTCGCGGTACGCGAGAGACAAAATCTCCGGTTTTGCCTTTCTGAGTCCCCTCGCGGTACGCGAGAACTTGCAGGGAAGTCTCTCGCGGTACGCGAGAGACCTGGGTTTCCGGGTAAGTATTTTGGGACTCCCTCGCGGTACGCGAGGGAGGTGGCCCGTGTGCCTCGCGGTACGCGGGGGTTTTTAAAAAAAAAAAAAAAAAAAAAAAAAAAAAAAAAGAATCTTGGGAAATGCTTCCGCTTGTTTAAACGTTTAATTGTCGGTGTTTTAAAAGTGGTGTGTTACAACTTGGTATCAGAGCAATGGTTTGAGGGATTTGGTGTGGTGGCACCAAACTCAAACCGGATGCTCTTGATATGGGAGAAAATGATACGAGAATCCATGAAGGACTTGACTAAGACTCGGAGCTTGCGGAAATGAAAGGTTAGTAATGATTTGATAAAATGATAATATATATATATGGTGTATGTATATATGTATGATGAATGTTGTTAAGGTGTTATGTGTGCCGAAACTTGTTTTGTGACTTGTTATATGGAGATGGTAATTACAATTGGGCATGGCGTACTATTAAACATGTCTGGCCAATATGTTTAATAAGACGAAATGTGCAAGAGACTTTATGATAACCATATAACAATGAACATTTGCAAGGATTAGGTGAAGGTGGTTATATGTGTGTGTATGTATGTATGTATGTATATGGATGATTAGATGGGGGTAATACATATACACATAGATAAGATATAGTGCATTAACGAGTGGGTAGATTAAAGACCTATAAGTAGGTAGAACATCTACAACTTAGTTAAAAATTTGTCGGGGAGACTAAGGGGCACTTGTGTAAGTAAAAGAAATGGTGGATGAAAGTCATCTTAAGAACTCAAGTATGTTAAAGCCTAGTAGTGTATCACCTCGTGGGTGGTGAGGAACATGGAATAGGTTGGGAGAAAAAGAATGCATCAATCTAGCGGAGAATGGCTAGAGCTTTCTATCATGTTGTATCAATCTTCCTTCAAGGAAGATAGGGCTCTTTGAGGTGATCCTTGGGAGGAACAGTGTGAAGCCTAGAGAGCGGGAAGAACTTTGGTTGGTGAACCGAAGTGGAAGGAAAACCTTGTTTTCACAAGAGGGTTCGTGGTGTGCGAACCAAAGGAGTTAAAGGGTGAGAGTTAATAGCTGATTAATTAACGATGAATCACTATGATGGTCTTGTCTTTTGAAGCAATCCATTGTGATTGGTAGAGGGCGTATTACGCACGATGAGTCGACTCCGGGACATGGCGGAGGATTGGTAAATTAATCTTCGTGAGGAGAAAGGCATAAGGGCGTGAAGGCACATGCATCGAGGGAATTCATGAGATGACGTTGAATTACCATCGATTACAAGCCATGGTGGGTGGCATAGTGGAAGAGTTCCTTCATGTGCAGTGGACAGCAGAGGTGATCAATAAGATTTCGGGCAAGTGTTTTATGACTGGTCGAAGTCGCTCGAATCTTGGAATCATCGAAGAAATGTAGATAGATCGGGTTTCTCGATGCTATCTGTTGACGTTATAAAGGGGATCCTTGCGTATAGGGTACAACTCAGGTGGAGTCGATTATTAAATGCGCAAAGAAAGGTTGAACATAGGAGATAAGTGGAAAACGAAGAGTAAATGAGAAGTGGCTTCGTGAAAGCCGAAACATTCTAGCTGAGCTAGAAACCCTTTATGGGAAGAAATGTCGGACATTGCTATATGTCCGGAGGATAACACAAATGGTGAGAAAATTTGAAATTTGCTTAGGCCTATGGGTCACGCATTTCTAATCACCATAGTCGTGACTGAAGCTTTTCGATCATTGTGTTTGATGAAAGGCTAAGCAGATCGGTGGATTCGGGCGATCATCATTAAGGGTGTCATAATGTTGATGTTTACATGTTTTAATAACATGAGGTTGTGGATGAAACGATCACATGGATTTTGATCCGATGATTGTAAAAGAGGTGTTGGGTTACTTAGTAACCATATCATTGCCTAATATGATAAAGGGGTGACGTGTTAATCTGTTCTCATTAGAGACAGTGAAACACGAGGTATACGAACTGGTGTATATACATGGCTTGTGCCATTGTCATCAACCGGGGATATAAAAGGGATACTTAGCATTCCAGTTGAGAAAGAGGATTTGATAAGGGTCATTGAACCTGTGTGCTTTGTTCTAAAGCACATAAACTTTTCGGTGAAAAAGGAAAATGGAAGAGTGTGTATTGCCACTGTCAGTCGGTGGTAGGATAAAACTGATTAAAGGTCTCGCGGTATGTGGACTTTTTGGTCAAGGGGTAAATGTTAAAATGTACATTGTACGCAATCGGTGTTTAAAAGCGAAGTTTTTGAACTTCAAAGGTGGATTCGGTGATTGAGATCCTTAAATCTCAAAGGATGACTTATGATTAAGTCAATGGAGATACTTAGGGTGTTTGGGTCACGGATAGGGATCTTCCTTCCAATGTTGTAAAAGAGGATTCAAGTAAGGAAGTTGTGGTATCCTTACTTGAGGAGGTCGCATGCTTTATCGGTTAAGAATGGGTGAGTTGAAGACTCGAGCTTCAAAGGGTGTTATGTATGGGCATTGGGATCCTCGAACCCCAAGAGGTATGAATTTGAGACCTTGAGTCTCAATTGGTTGATTGGTAAGGAAGTTTTGAAATTTCCATGTAAGAGGTGGGTGACGTGGGATTAGAACTTGGATTTCTTTAGTTGTCAAAAGTGTTGACTACTCGTATAAAGTGGTTCAAAAATCCAAATATCCTATGGTTAGGAGTGTTGAAATTCAAGTGGAAACTTGACGTTATAAAAGTTTTCCTTTGAAATGAGTGGACTCCATAATACATTTTTACGTGACCATACATGAAAGCATTAGGAGGATAGAACTGTTGTTATTTCATATGGTGAAGATGAGATAAATGATAAACGTTTCATCTAAATGAATCAGTGACTATCTTAGATAGTGGGCGAACTAATTGGTGCAAAAGTAGACAAACTGCATATCGTTGTCAAAGGAACCATTAAAGTGAAGTCGTTCATGATGACAATTTCATCGTCTCTTATTGACGAAATTTGAGAGTCTCAAGTGTTAGCACTTGGTGGTGACTTGAAGAAAGAGCGGATGGTTGCTTATGTTGATAAACTTGGTGAAAATAGCATGGGCTTGAAGACATGCTTTGGTAGGATTTGGATTCCTAGGTTGTCAGGTATTTTGACAACTATTTTAGATGAGGCGCATAAATCCAAATATCCTATCCATCCGGGGGCCACAAAGATGTTTTATGATTTGAGGTGTCATTTTTGGTGGCCGGGTATGAGGCGTGATGTTGTTAAGTATGTTGAGAGGTGTCTCACATGCTTAAGGGTGAAGGCGGAACACCAAAAGCCGTATGGAAAGCTCCAACCGCTTGAAATACCGCTTTGGAAATGGGAGAATATAGCTATGGATTTGATCACTAAACTACCAAAGACTCGAAAGGGTTATGATGCGATATGGGTAGTAGTGGATCGGTTGACGAAGAGTGCACATTTCCTACCTATAAAGGAAACATACTCTTCGGATAGATTGGCGGAAATGTATGTGAAGGAAATTGTGTCACGTCATGGTGTGCCGGTGTCGATTATATCGGATCGTGATACGAGATTTACTTCTCGATTTTGGAAGAAATTCCATGTGGATATGGGGACTAGATTGAATCTTAGCACTGCTTATCATCCACAAACGGATGGTCAAAGCGAGCGAACGATTCAAACGCTCGAAGATATGTTGCGAGCGTGTGCTTTAGATTTTGGTGGTAGTTGGGATGACCATTTACCGTTGGCGGAATTTTCCTACAACAATAGTTACCATTCTAGTATTGGTATGCCGCCTTTTGAGGCATTGTACGGGAGGAAATGTCGATCACCCGTGTGTTGGGGTGAGATTGGTCAACGGGAACTTGGTAGTAAAAAGGTGGTCGAGGAAACTAATGATAGTATCGACCAAATTAGAGCACGCTTGAAAGCGGCTCAAGATCGCCAAAAGTCCTATGCGGATAATAGGAAGCGAGCGATTGAGTTTCAAGTGGGGGACTTTGTGCTTCTGAAAGTCTCTCCTTGGAAAGGGGTGATACGGTTTAGGAAACGGGGGAAGTTAAATCCACGTTTCATCGGACCGTTTAAAGTGATAGCAAAAGTGGGTGCGGTAGCTTATCGTTTGGAACTACCGGAGGGACTAATTAGACTTCATAACACATTTCATGTGTCTCATTTGCGAAAGTGTTTGGCGGATGAATCTACTTTTGTTCCATTGGATGATATTGAGTTGGACGAAAAGTTGAATTATGTGGAAGAACCGGTGGCAATCTTGAATAGAAAAGTGAAGCGTTTACGCAATAAAGAGATTAGCCAAATTTTGGTGAGGTGGAAACATAGAAGGGGAGCGGAAATGACTTGGGAAAACGAGGAGGAAATGCTCAAATATTATCCGAACCTTTTTATGTGAAGTCGGGTTTCGGGGACGAAACCCAAATAAGGGGAGGAGATTTGTAACGAACCAAAATCCGGGTCTCGTTATAAATAAATAAATATTTCTAATTAATATTATGGTGAAAATAATATTTTAGAAATAAGTTGAAACAAGTGGGTTTCAAGTTTGTAATGGGGCTATGTTAGTTTTGACTAACTTTAGAATGAAATGGGTGAAGTGGAAAGTTGAGGGACTAAAGTTGTAATATGGCAAAATCTGCCATTTGACTAGTTAAAGTCAAAATTAACTCATTTTTGAGGTGTTAGTCGTTCAAGAGAAGAGGAGAAGAAGAGAATTTCGGTTTTGGAGCTAAATCGCGGAATTGAGGCTTGTTTTGTGAAGGTTTTGGCTCACACAACACCTTCATAACATCAAGTAAGTGATTCTCTTCCTCTTGATTTCACCATGAATGTGTTCTTGGTGGGTTTTGGGTGAAATCCGAAATTATGTATGCATGTGATGAAATGGTGTTAGATTATTGATAATCTAGCTAAACTAAAGTTAAAGAATGATGATTAACATCCTAGAACCCTTTGATTTTGATTATGAGAAGTTAGGGTTCATATGGTGGAAATTGGGGGTGTTTGGATCATGATGCTAAAATGATGAATTAATGAAGATTAAGTGTTTTTAAGATGTTAGACACTTGAACAAACACCAAATTAACTTAATAATAATTTTTGAAAGAAAAATTAGTGTTAAGATTAAGATAATGAAACTCAAGTGGGTGAGTTTGTGGTGAAAGAGGGTGTTTGGTTATGAGGATAACCCAAACGGGTCAATTTGGGTTGGAAATGGGGAAATTGAGTTGTGGACTCAATTGTAATAGAATTTTGATGTATGTTAGATTACTAAACTAGGTGAATGTGTTTAGGTAATCTAATTGCAAAGCTAGAAGGTGGTGCGGGATCCTCTAACTCAAAAGGTAAGTGCTTTGCACTTACTTAGTAATGATAGGTGGTGGTGATGTTCATATTTGAATTTCATGTTGGTTATTCAAATATCTTATATGTGTTTATTGGTATGTGGATGAAATTAGTTATTTAACCTATATGGTGTGAAAATTTACTTGTGTGGTAAAAGTCAAGTTTTGTATGCATAATGTAGTTGGCTATGTGGTATATGGTCAAACTAAAATGTAGAATATGTTGAATTGGTGTAAATGACTATGTGGTATATAGTTAAGCAAAAATGTGGTATGTGATAAAGTAGAGTAAATGACTCGTGTGGTGTAAAGTCAACTAAATGTGGTAAATTGAAGAAAGTGACTTATGTGGTATATAAGTCAACCATTGTGGAATAATGGTGAAGTCGGTGTAAATTGACTTATGCGGAATATAAGTCTAACCATTGTGGAATAATGGTGAGATTGGTGTAATTGACTTATGTGGTATATAAGTCAAGCCATTGTGGAAAAATGGTGAATGTGGTGTAAGTGACTTATGTGGTATATAAGTCTAGTGTAAGGGGCCTTATTTGACCAAATGGGTGCAAATGGGTCAAATGGGTGAAAAGGGTGAAAGCAAGTTGTAAATACTTGTTTGTTATGTTTATATCATTACTAATGGTGTTATGACAATGTGGTGATGTAGGGAAAGCTCCGAGGTAGGTCAAGGTCAAGTCCAAAGCGCGAAGGGATCTCGTATGCATTTTTGGTGGTTTTAAGGATTTGGGGAAATTACTTGTAATTTGGTGATTTGATCCTTAAACTGTAAATTTGATATTTGAAAACTTAGTTTGGATGTTTGGGGTCAAAACCCAAGTGTTGGAAATTTTTGGATGTCAAGTGATTTGATAAAAGTTGGAAAAATGGCAAGGTTTTGAAACCTGCAGCTGAAGGGAAACTCACTGGAAATTTGGTCCCTCGCGGTACGCGAAGAACCTGGGAGGATTCTCTCGCGGTACGCGAGAGACAAAATCTCCGGTTTTGCCTTTCTGAGTCCCCTCGCGGTACGCGAGAACTTGCAGGGAAGTCTCTCGCGGTACGCGAGAGACCTGGGTTTCCGGGTAAGTATTTTGGGACTCCCTCGCGGTACGCGAGGGAGGTGGCCCGTGTGCCTCGCGGTACGCGGGGGTTTTAAAAAAAAAAAAAAAAAAAAAAAAAAAAAAAAGAATCTTGGGAAATGCTTCCGCTTGTTTAAACGTTTAATTGTCGGTGTTTTAAAAGTGGTGTGTTACACTCTGTATCCTTGGATCGATACTCGGTCTTAGCAACACTATATTACGTCTACGATGGGTGCACTTGCCTAAGTGTGTTGTAGTGAGTGGCAGTAATACCTTTTTTTTTTATAAATTTAAAGTTTTTTTGTGTTTAAAAATCATATAATTTTATATATACTGACGAACACATCACTCCCCCATCCAAGAGCGGACTGTGAGTGGTCACGAGTGAGTGGGCTCACTTTCGTGAGAAACCTTTCAAACACAATGCAAAAAACTCACATCATGCCACATATGCATTTATTTTGTCTCAAAATTAATTAATGAATAATTTTGTTTAAAAAAACTACTCACACTCACTAACCATATCTCTCATTAGTGAGTGGGAAGTGATTGAGTGAGATGATGCCTACATGGTAACCACTTTTGGCTCAAAATCACTAACCATACCTAATGCTCTAATGCTATGTGTAAGTGTAATGGGTGTCGTGAGAAGGGGACGTGAACCCCTTCACGACATCGCCCCGCCACCTCGTGGCCAAGGGCGTGGGGGCATTTCGTGAGTGTGGCAATGATGTGAAGGGACGAAGAAAGAGTTGTTGGCTCCATTAACCAAGAAAAGCCGTTGGAGCTCTATTTTTGGCAAAAAAAAAAATCTATAAATATTACTCTTTTATACTTCAATTTACCACACAAAATTACGTATTCTACTATTTTTCTACTCATTTTTATATAATTTCTTATCATCTCCTACAACCAACATCCCGAACAACCTATGGTTAATAATGTTTTATTTTTATAGGAATGAACCAAAAAGCCAACATTGTTTTGGATATGAATTCGAGAAAAGTTTTTCAAGCAATGGGCCGGGGAGAATACCGTACATCCGACATGATATTGTCCAAATTGAGGGATATCTGTCTAAAGGTTGGAAAGTTCAGTGGTATCTACAATAACTAATTAAACAACCGACGTAATGGTGCAACTGACATGGATATTTTCAGGAATCGTGTGAGGAGTATAAAAGTGACATGGGTGTGGCGTTTACTATGATCAAACCTTGAGAGGTTTTGAGGAATTGTTCGAAATGGATGAATGTCCTGTTCATGTGACAATCATCAAAACAATCAAAAACCTCACCCAACAATGAAAATAATAGTCAGCCTACTTCGGATGGGCGGGGTCACAATAACCTCAATGACACGGACGATGAGTTTGAAATTCCTGAGGAACTAATTCGCCCTACCGGAAGGAACAACAAAGGTAAACGGACAACAACCTCTACACAGCCCGACTACGGACAAAGTTGGGATAATACATCGGATCAGATGAACTAGTTTAATGACTTAATCGAGATAAAGATCCAACAAAGGGATGCAAGACAAAGTCATGGATATGAAACTTTATTTTATGAAGATCGACCATTTGGAGAGGGAGAAACATGAAAAATACATGAAGATAAAAAAGAAATTAAGGAGAAATATGGCATGTAGTTTTAGTATTATTGTATTTTTTTTAATATAATTATGTTTTTATTATTATTTTGTAATGTTTAAAAACCTTAGTATTATTACATTTTTTTTTATAATTAGTATTGTTTTTTAAATAAACAATTAGTTAAAAATAAATATAAAAAAACTTAATGATTAGGCAATTATTACACAAACTGGTCACATTCAGTAAACCACTACACACCTTAGACAGTGTGAGTGCGACCAAATCCACTTCCTACCTTTTGGTCACACTCACATGACCATTACATATAGCCTAAGGCTATGTGTAGCGGGGGCAACGTCCCACGCACTCTTCTCATTCGGCTAACTCAACACAAGCAGAGAAATATTCTCTCTCACCGTGACCACCCTCACATCCCCTCTCACGAAGGGGTGGCGCGTTGTTACACGCTCGCCACGTCAACCCACACCCTTCTCTCACGGAACCACGCCTAACATGCTAATCAAACCCACGAGATTATGGCTCTGGTTTTCAAGACAATAACTCCAAATCCACCCATTTTACACCTCAAAATTTAAGTGTTCCATATATGGGAGTTCAGTTTTGACTTATACAGTCCAAATAGGTGAGCTCTTAATTTCATTTTACTTAAGGTCAATAGGGCCCCGTTCATTTAAGATTAATATATATGGTCCCTAATATAATACCTAAACAGTGGACCGTCCCTCTATCGTATGTGTTCTCCTGTCATTTTCCACATTAAAAAGCATTGCCATGGCGCTATCTGTGATTGTATTTGTCATTAACTTATAAAAACATATTTAAGATAATGAGTTTGTTCGCCATAATCCATACATTATATATTAAGATAGAATATTTTAACTTTTAGTTTAAATAGTAACGCTTATCGTGTTCAAATATTAAATAAAATTTTGGAAAAATGGTTTTATAGATTGAATTATCGATCGAAAGCCATCAGCACAGTTATAAGAGCATCTCCAATACTACGAATAAAATTTTGTATATCATTACTTTCTATAGAAAAATGTCTTTATTCATATAATTGTCAATACATTTCTTTTATTTTGATTTAATTAGGGAAGAAGGAAATTAGCTCACTGAATTGTCTTATCTTTGACAAAATAGTCTGCAGTTGAAACTTAATATTAAAGGTGAGAGTTAGATCTTTTATTTGTATAGAATAGTTTGATAGAATATTAGAATAGCTACGGCTATAGTTGAAAAAAGATAAAAGATAAAAGCCTAATAAAAGAACATTTTTCTTGAAAAGTTTTGTATTTTAAACTACAAGTGTTATTAAGTGTAATACTCTTGACAAATCTTATATCGATTATGGATAAGAAGAATACTTGCTACATAAGTAATAACTTCACAATTAATCAATGCGTTTTAGACACAATAATGGTTATGGATGAGAGAAATACTGACCATATAAGTATATTTAGAAGTTGTTAATAAAAAAATTTCAAGAGCCTAAAAAACACATTTTAATATGATCTAGTAATTTTCTCCGCCTGCAATGGTGCGGGTGACCGATGACTGGTTTATTTATTTAATGTTAATTATTCTCAAGCAACAAATTGCTACAGTTGTGTAAATAGTAATGATTATTCATGTAATTTCAAAAATTCTGGACCCGTGGAAGATAGTTGGGGTTTTTACTAACGTAGTAATAATAATAATAATAATAATAATAATAAATAATAATAATAATAATAGTAATGATAATAATATTATAAAAAATAATAATAGTAAGGATAATAATATTATCAAAAATTCATGTATCTACGTAATAGGTTAGAACTTTTAATTGAGCAAGTTTGCACTAATCCCAATTCCCAACACCCAAACATTTGTTATTTTTTTTTTTTTGTAACATTTTGTATTTTTTAAGTCTTTACAGTGATATATGCTCTTAATGTTATGAGTTAATCATCAATATATATATAAAAAGATCATTTTCTTATACTCATTTCGATATTTGCGTTATAACATTCAAAAGATAACCAAAAGGATAAGCAAGGAGGGTACCATAAAAATAATCATTTTAGATGTATTTATACGTTAGTGAGATATCATATAAATTTATATGTTTATATATAACATATGCGTAATCATTTAGAATACTTACTTTATTTCATAACCTTAAAATGTCTTAGGAGTGTAAAAAACTAACCCATTTTATAAAAAAATAAAACAAATGCGTGAATACATGAAAAATAGAACTCGAAAGTAGATACATGAAAATAAATAATTAAAGAGTTTGAAAACTCTTATATTTTTTTAGAAGAATTTATATATGAAAGCAAAAGAGATACGGAAAATGATTTACATATTTTATTACTATACAAGTAAAACTTTTATAAAATGTATACTAACGTATACATGTATTAAAGAAAACTATTTTTATAGTTTTTTTCTGATATTTTCTTGTAAAATTAATGATTGCCACTTATCTTAACTTGCACATTATTTCTTTACTATTGGACCTAAAAGTGCATGACACATGGAATCCATTTGGTAAGTGCACATCTATAAGCAAATTTGATGGTCTCACAACACCTATCAAAGTTTCATTATTATTATTTTTTATATTTGGAGAAATGATGGTCAAGGCATGTTCTTGAAATCAAATTGTTTCCCTTTAGACATTCTTTGAACTTAAGCCTTGATATCCCCACCAATTACCCATTTGTCTAATACTTTCTACATTGACAACAAAGTCAAACCTTTCACAATGATTTATGAATCAAATTATAATATTTATTTAATTTAAACTATTGTTCTTTGTTCTTTTCACATGTTTAAAATCAAAATAAAGTTCCACCATTTTTAGTTTAATGAAACATTCAAAAGTTTAAATTGTAAGTTTAAGTTTTCTTATAAAGATAAAGTCAAGTCTTTTCTAGATCTATCCCAAATGTTTAGTGTTTTACTTTTAGATTCTTTTCATGATATGATTGTGTCCGTGATTTCATGTTTGCGTTCGTTTTATGTTGAATCGTTAAAAAGACATTGGACAGGGATGTCGGAAGGTGGAAAATGGCGGTGCGTATCGATGGTAATTGGTAGTTGTATTGAGAGGATAATAATTTATAATCACATAGATTAAAAAAAGACTAAATAACTAACGATGATAAATACAAAACATACTATTTTTTTATGAAAATATATTATTTTTTAAGCCAAACTCGCATAATGTATTATAAACATGATTAAAAAGTTTGGTATCAACGCTAGCATGATTGTTATATAGAGAGAGTTGATGACATGACAGTTATAACTAATATAATAAAATTATAAATGCCCAAATATAATCTTTATATTGTTCGATAAAAACAAAAGCATCAATGATATGAATATGGATTACTTTTTAGGGTAGATCGAAGTCTCTTTCAAACATTCCATCGAAAGTGAAAGGCTCAATGTCTTCTCCACTATGATATCTTATTATATAATTTTATTTATTTTCAAGAAAATGATTGATTTTTCCTATAGATAAATAATTCACTTATCGTGACTAAAATCTACAAATAAATTATATGATGTTTTAAAATGATATAAGATATTCATCGGTGGTTAATAAATTTTACACGTTTAAAAGCTTTTATTTAATGACATAATTTTTTATTTTTTTTATTTCATTATTATTTGGAATTATACAAATACCACCACCAAAGGTTATATTTCTCCGAGCCCGGTAGCATTAAAGCCCATATATGAGAGACAAAAGCCCAAGTTTAGCTTTTAAAAACTAGTGGAGTATGGGCATGTGGGCTCAGTCCAATTTCACAGTAATTTTAATTGAGATTTAGAAATAGGCCCAAAGTACGTAACCAATTATTTGCATTTTGCAGTACTATTTTTGTCTATAAACAAGCATAACATTTTTTAAAATTAAGTATTTTTCTATTTGTAATTGTTAGAAAATGACCATAAACTTGTTTTTTCTTGTAAAAAATGGAAGTTATTTAAAATAAAGAACATTATAGTCATTACATAATAGTTATGTATAAAACTAGACATTTCATTTTATTCATCCTAAGATAATAAAGTTTTGAGAATGGTATCCAACACATTGCATAAACCAAATTTCCATCACCTCCATTGCAAAACAAGAAATCTATTTTGACTTTAATGGTCAAACGAGTAATTTCAAATCCATACTAAACCTTTAACTTTTTTTCTTAGAACGTGTTACCAATGGTTCTGCTATTAAAACACAAATCATATCGTGCTAATCTTTTCTTCCATGGCGATTTGAATCTGGTTTCTGATTTTTACTGCTTTTTTTTACTAATGTTACTGATTTTAACTTATTTTTAAGATTAAGTTTGTAATCATAAGTCACGTGGATGGCACATGGGATAATTTTTCATTAAAAACTAACTGGATGGCATTGAGACAATTAAGTAAAAATACGTGTTTTAAAACCATAAATCTTAATTTCCAAATTATATTTAGTTAAAGTAAAACCGATTAAATAAAAAATTAAATTCAATTTAGATACAATTTATCCAAAAGTTTATGCAAAGTAAAGGAGACACTTTTTCCTGTTACTTTTTGTAATAAACTTCCGTACTAAGATATTACTAAATCACTTTGCAAATATTTCCATAAAAAGATTGCTTAAAGTAACATTGTGCTATCTAAAGCACAAATGATTAAGTTGTACCCTTTAAGCACAAGATAAAAATAAAAATGTTTTAAAACCTTTATTGCAACACAATTTTCAGATCACTTGAAATGTTTAAAAAAATATTATGACATTATCTATATCAACTTATTTCTTCACATGTCTCATGTTCCAAATTAATCATCCATATTAAAATAAATGACTATTATGTAACCGATATAATTATAAATACATAATTAATTAATTAATTAATTAGTACTAGATGAATATGGAAAAGTTCAAAACTACAACTTATTTTGTTATAACTCATTTGTTGTTTCAATGAATATTTCACTTAATAATAACCAATTTTATTTATTCTTTCACTAAAATCAGTCGAAAATTAATATGGCTGCTATAGATGATCCAATACGTCACACTTTTTTGAACAACAAAAACAACTTAAGTTTTAATATTATTTCAATATTATGAATTTTTTTATAAATGTTAATTTTTTTTTAAAATAAGTGACATATAAAATATATGTTAAAACAAGGGTGTTGTTTCGCCATTAACCAAGCAAATTGTTATATAAACTTAATGAAATTATTAAAACGAAAAAATAAACTTGCAGCCTAACATTTTCTTTGAAAATGTCATCAACACAACCATAAGAATCCAAAAAAAAATGTATTATTCGACAATATAACACATAACTATTAAGGAAAAAGGAGTAAACATACAAATGTGAAAGTCTAACAACCTCGTATAACAATACCTTTTTTATATATAAATTAAAGATTTGTCTTGATTTTACATATAATAATTGGCTTGATATCATTTGGAACTACTCTGAAGAATGTTCATAATTGAAAGTGCTATAGCAGACAACACTCTTTCTCTCCTTAAACCCATCTTCACAAGTGGTAGTGGCATCCATAACCGAACTTATCTGCACATTTGCATCGAAAAACCGCTTGGAACTATAACTCTTCATGGCTTGTTTGATGCCCGAGATAGCGTCGGAATAAAGCTCAAAACAATCATCCAAACATGACTTCACATAGGGATCAAGCTTCTTTGTGTTGTTCTTGAGCAATTGCTTAATGTAACACCTTGTGTCAGTGATGTTGTACCTTGTTAGCCTAATGGACATCATCCCGAGGCCTTTAAGGTCGGCGCAATGGCTAGCCGGGGCAGCTTGGAGAGAGGTGGTGCAAAATGGAAGCTTCACATTAGGGTCTTGTTGTGAAGAGGTTTTGCAAGTGTCAGATCTTGGCCATTGATGGATAGAAAGAATACAAGGATTATTGTAAGAGAGAAAGATGATGAACTTATTTTTGTTGTGTAATTTTGGGGAGAATGTTTCTTGGGTTTCTTGTGAATAATCTATACTAATAAATAAAGGTTTTGATAGGACACGTGCCACATCCTCATGCCTTTTCATATTGATTTTCTCGCCTCTCTCTCCTAATAAATGTGCATCTATCTTATTAAATAGTAATGATATTATAAATATATTATTAAAAAAGAATACTAATTATATTAAATAAGAATATATAATAGAAAATCAAAATATAACTAATTAAAGAAAAATACTAATTTGTTATATACACACATATTTTCACTTGATGACGTATTTACAAATTTATAATTTTTATCTTTTTTAATATACAATCTCGTGTAATACACGGGATTCTAACCTAATGAGTTTTATATACGAAGGAAAGCTAAAAACTTGTGGAACTTGAGTACTTTGAACTTTTTTTCATAAAAGCATTAAAAAAGCCATTCAAGTTCGGAAAATAATAAAGGCAACAATTAGCATACTAAAAAATAATAGAAACAATTCAATTAACAACTCCGATGCCATCTTCGTAATTTTCTAATCAATAGCAGAGTTTATTTTTAATTATTTCTTATAAATAAGTTACCCTTTAGAAGCAAAATAGTGTGTATATAATGATAAGAATATAAATCACTTAATCCTTATTCAACATATATAATATCTCTCTATACGCGGCTCAAATGATAACCAATATTTATGTGATAACCATGATAACCACTTTCAAACATAGTGTTACGTATATGTAACAATTGTCATTCTGTTAGTGTCACGTATATATAACATTATGTGATACATATATGTAAACTCCTCATTTCCCTATTTATGTTCAATATATATGTTTAAAAAGTATTTAACAATTAAAAGAAAACAAAATTATAGGGTGCGGTTCAAATGATAACCAATTTTTATGTGGTAACCATGATAATCACTCTTAAACATAGTGTTACATATATGTAACAACTATCATTCTGTTAGTGTAACATATATGTAACACTATGTGTCACGTATATGTAACATTATGTGATACGTATATGTAAGACTCCTAATTTATGTATTTATGTTCAAGATATATGTTCAAAGAGTATTTAACAATTAAAAATAATAATAATAAATTATGTGATTGTTTAAGAGTGGTTATCACATGAAAAACTAGTTATCATTTGAACCTATAGAGAGAGGGGGGGGTTCACATGTTAATCAAGTTTTTATGTGATAATTGTGATAAACACTCTCAAACAATCACATAATTTATAAATTATTTTTTTCTTTTAATTGTTAAAAGAATATTTAAGTATCTTGAACATAAATACAGAAATGATGAGTCTTACATATATGTACCACATAATGTTACATATACGTGACACATAGTGTTACGTTTATGTAACACTAACAGAATGATAATTGTTACATACACGTAACACTATGTTTGAGAGTGGTTATCACGGTTATTACATAAATATTGGTTATAATTTGAACCGCACCCTATATATATTGGTTATTTTCAAGAGAAAACTCATCCCTTCAATTTTTAAACTTTAATACCTTTTTCATACGTTATCATTTTTTTTCCGAATAAAATGATTCAGAAGGTTTTATGGTTAAAGGTATACTTTAGACGACTTTTTATCCATTCGACCCATTTGACTTGTTTTCTTTTAAGCTTGAGTTTTTTATGTTTTACCGGTTTGAGTAGTTGAAGATAAACCCAAATCCACCTATGCATCACCTCATAGTACTATGAAACGATATTGCTTTTCTTACCGTTGTTTAATTAGATCAATTTTTTTTGTGTGGGTTTTGTATTGTTTTAATCATGTCTTCTTCAGCTTCGCCCCAACTAAATCTGATTCTACAGCAACAGGTACTATATTTGACCCAAAACTAGAATGCTCTTTATTTTGACTTTTTGTGGTCAAATGTATCAACTTTTGACTTCAAAACTAAACACAAAATACTATTCTTGTTTACAAGCAAAACAGGAAATGAGAGTTAGTATTAAATGTTGTGAGAAAAACCTTTCCAAAATTTGGATTAGGACCTCCATATTAGACCTTATCTACATTTGTATTTGCAGAATGCATCCTTTTGACTTTTAAGGTCAAATGATTTAAGTTTCAACTCCAAAATCATATGAATTTATAAAATTTCATCAACCACATTAAACTTCAAATCATGTATACAAATTGAAGTGTTGGTATTGAATTTTGAGAAAACCCATACCAAATTTGGATTGGAAGTACCTTTTTATTGCATAAAGCTTCCATTTTACTTTTGAAGTCAAATGTATGGAGTTTTAACTTCAAAATCTATATGAATTCTTTAAACTTTTGAGAAAAAATTACTAGCTGCATTAAACTTCATAACTTATACAAGTTAGAAGTGTTTTTTTATCAAATTTATGAGAAAGCCCTTATCAAATTCGGATTAAAATAGTAGCCCTTGTGTGACCTTGTTTATATCTATATTTGCAGGTTGCAGGACCCTTTGTTTTTAGGGTAAATTCAAAAATTTCATTTGGTTCATCAAGTAGAGAGTGTGGCCCACATATAGAGGTACCTAGGGTCCGGGTTTTTGAGTTTTAGGTCAAACATAAGTCAACTCTGGTGATCACCAAATAGTTGAACCATCCTGTATGTTTTTTATTAACTTTCCTATACTCATCCCCACCCATTTTGTCATTCCTAGTAAAATGTAATAAGTGCATATTAATGTTTTGAATGACAGAAGTCATGTGCATCATATGAGGGTCACATGCATGTGCACCACATGGTCATTAAAGCATATTAATTAAGTGCATCTAAACTATTCAGCAGATATTTAAGACTTGTATCTTGATCTCTATAATGCACAAATTTGATATTATAAGATAAACTTAAAGTATAGTATACATCTTGAAACCATTATTGTCATCTTTAAATGTCTCCAAATACTGACCACAAAACCATACAAAAAACACACACAATACAGAACAAACCTTAAGAAAACCTCATCAAATCTGTACATCATGTATCAATCCATTCTATGTTCCCTTTTAAGCAGTCATACTAAAACCATCAAGGGTTAAATTAGTAAGATAAAAGCAATTTACCTTCAAGAATAATCATATTAATATTACCTTATTGTGGGTTCATTCTCTAACATCTTCAGATGTCTTTCTAAGTAACTCTTCCAAATCTTGAATTTGTTTATCTTTTTCTTCAATAATATTATTCGACTTTTGTAACGCTTCATTATCATACTCAGCTTGTTCTTCCATCATCCTTAAAGATTGTAAAGCTTCCGTATAAAGTGCAGCCTTTTCTTCTTGTAACCTGGTGATCATAGCCATTGCTTGATTTGCAGCAACAGCCGATGCGCTTCTTTCTTCTTCCAGTTCTTTATATAAAACACCCATAAGTTTTTTATCATGTTCAACTTGTCTTCTTAATCTATCAACCACACCTTCCCCTTCAATTTCACTTACAACACTTCCGTCTAATGAAATATTAGATTCGTTTCTTTCCAAAGAGATTCTACTTTGAAGGAACTGCAAGCCTGTTAATTCATCACTGTTACAAGATAATTTGGGGCTTATTAGACTGTCATTAGATCTGTGTGATAATAATATCTTTAAGTCTTCACTGATTCTTGTTGAAGAATTATTAAACGATTTCTGGTCTAGAAGCTTCCCAGAGAGTTGTCTTCCTTTAGTGCTAATAGCAAGCTTATATGCATCACCAAGATCCAACTGGTTTGATATTTGGTGGCCATTTGTAGTTGCAGGGTCTTTTATCACTTCATTTGTTATTGGAGGATTGGCTACAAAGACAGACAAACTATTAGTAACTGGTTTAGTTTATTTTAATGAGTTTGACATCTAATTCTGGAGTCAAACTCACTTTTCATATTTCATAGTGAGTACTGGTGAAAAATTTCAACGTGTTTACTTAGGAATAAGCCAGTTTAGATTGTGTTTTATCTCAAACGGGCCAATAAACCTTTTTTTAGATAAAATGGGTTTAAACTTTAAAGCCACCCAAGTCTTATCTTGATGCAAATAATATTATATTTAAAGAAATTAAATTACTCCTTGATAATAGGTATTTGAATTGTCGATCCCCTCATTCACATAAACATCTATTTATACAAGTATTTGACCTAATCTATATTAGGATAGGATTGCCTATATTTAATTACATATCAATTACAATGAATATCTCCTCAATTGTAGCCTATGATTTATCTCGGCTGATATACCCCCGCAGTCGAAACAGGAGGTTCCCGAATGTTGAGGCTGTGCTTGAAATCATCAAATAAAACAAGAGGCAATCCTTTAGTGAAGATGTCAGCTATCTGATGTCTTGAGGGTACATGTAAAACTCGAACTTCTCCTTTGGCAACCTTGTCTCGAACGAAATGAATATCCAACTCTATGTGTTTAGTGCGTTGATGCTGAACCGGGTTACAGGAAAGGTAAACGGCACTAATGTTGTCACAATATACTAAAGTGGCAAGAGTCGGAGGATGATGAAGTTCTAATAACAAGTTCTAATAACAGGATGATAAAGTGGCCAATGTAGTCTCCGAAACTTGCTGGTTACGCAACTTGTTATTAGAACTTCATCATCCTCCGACTCTTGCCACTTTAGTATATTGTGACAACATTAGTGCCGTTTACCTTTCCTGTAACCCGGTTCAGCATCAACGCACTAAACACATAGAGTTGGATATCCATATCAGCCGAGATAAATCATAGGCTACAATTGAGGATGGTGTGGAGCAGATCATTAGAGATCGTGCTATAAATCCACTGAAGTACTATTGCATCCAGACGGGACCATAGTTCAGCGGTGATGGGGGGTGTTTCTGTGGCTTTGTTGGCGGCAGTAGCAGGAGTGGGGGAGGGTGCGCCGGCGGCTTTAGGGTCAATGTGATTACTGACCTGGAAAGCTCGACAGTGGATGCGAAACAATTCTGCCCAGGAGTTGTATTGCCCACTTTCCATCTCCAAAACAAACGGGATGAAGTTCCGGATGTTGGTGACAGTAATCGCTGGGTGGATCTTGTCCATGGTAGAGGGGATAAGCAAAAGGAATGAGAAGGTCGGAGATCAGAGAGATAAGAGATCAGAGGTGGAAGAAGGCGGCTAGGGCAGATTTTTGGTTACCAGAGATGCTCTGATACCATGATAATAGGTATTTGAATTGTCGATCCCCTCATTCACATAAACATCTATTTATACAAGTATTTGACCTAATCTATATTAGGATAGGATTGCCTATATTTAATTACATATCAATTACAATGAATATCTCCTCAATTGTAGCCTATGATTTATCTCGGCTGATACTCCTGTAAGAATATAGTTCAGGTAATCATTTTTAAGACATTAATTGTTTGTAAAATTAGAAAAACAGAAAAGTGGGCAAAAAAGTGTTATGGATCAACCCATCCAACCTATTTCAACCCTTTGGCAAGTTACCCAACCTGCCTCGCCAGCACATTTTGCCACCTAAAATATACAATATTATGATTTTTGTGAATGTTAAGAAAAACCGTCATCTGTTCAAATGATAAGATAATCAATTGTTATTTGACAAATTCTGAATATTAATAAATTAATACACAAAAGGATATGCATCCTGTGAGATGGGATTAGGTAAGAACAAATAATTGGAATTTTGTTCACCATTTGATAATTAGTTATGTTGCAGCTTTAATGAAGTTAATTTTCCAAAACTAATTATTTGACCCTCAATAATAAGATAATTAGAAGCATAATCTGTTTATCCAAATTAAAAGTTGATTACTGCGACTACAAGTCACAATAATCACTTTCAAAATGCACATCTAAACACCCTCTGAAAAGGAGATTGAACTTACTTGTCTCTAGAAATACATCAGCAGGACTTTTTACATTACAAGATGATGAAACTTCATCAACGCAGATTGGTTCATTAATCCGAGATATATCTTCCTTATTTTCATCGTTCTGACATTTAACTTCACCTATATCACGTGCTGCAACAGTTGCAGGATCATTGTGAATATCAGAAAACTCAAATTGTGAATCAGACTTCAAATGAACCTCAGGAACGATATCAGAAACCTGGAGTTCTAATTCATTGTCAGAGTTAACATCATCTTTCTGATATTCAAACTCTGATGAATGAGAAATTAGATTCTTTACAACATGAGAAGATTTACAAGATTCAAGAGACTTGTCCACAAAAATGTTCTTTTCATTCTTAGCATGCTCACCATTTGTGATTAGAGATTCAGAACCATGAGAATGCATTGAATTAGTCGGAAACAAGTTTTTCACACAGTCTCTTGAAACATATTGTTCATTGCAACAAAAACAGATTCTTGAATCCGAAGAATCATGATTTTGTAAAGAGCTAGATCCCATTTTACTCGCTAACAATCGGAAAGTTTCATCATTGAACTTGCTCTTGTTTCCTGTCTTGGTGTCTGATGATAAAAGACAATTTTCACAGATTCCATTAACATGGGAAAGAACTAAAGAAGAAATCTCAGACTTGTGATGATTACAGATCGAATCCCAGTAAATTCCCGTTTTGTCCTTGGCTAGAACATGATCATATCTTGAGCATAGCACACACGGACCTTGAAGCTGACAGTAGGATGCAAATTTTGCAATCAAGTATGTAAAACATGCATCGATGAATAATAAAAACATGAACAGCCATTCAGAAACTGCAAATTCTAAAGCCTTTGAAAGCCTGTGGAAATAATTTGGTGACTGAAAAGATGAATTATCCTTTAGACCCATTTTTTTCAGATTTCGAGCCAAATAACAGATCAATAATCCTGGAGTCACGCTGAAAAAAACAATTTAAGACAAAAAAACAGTAAATAAACGGTGATAATCAAGAAACATGCATAGAAGGAGCTCTCTGTGATTATCAGAACACAGACATAGGAAACCAATGCTAATTTCTATCTTATTCCTAATCTTTGATTAATTTTAATTATAAAACATTAACTGATAGTAAACTTGAATGATGATTATCTATAAAACAAGATTATGATAGAACTCCAATAGTTTGGAAAGTGAACACCAACAGTTGCTATAATTATTTAGGGTCACAATAAATAGATTAGATTAGATTATTAGGTAATGATCAGGTTTCTGATCATTTGATTGTGATGGTAAGCTATAATCACATCTAAAACACCCCTGATGATATTTTATAAGTAATTGAAAGTGTTTCAACTAAGGAGCTAATAACAGAAAATCAATCTCGATAGAGAACAACAAAATATTCAGTTAATTAGCATAATCAAATTAGGGCTTTGTTATATGAAAGCAAGCAAGCAAAAATGAAATCACAAGAAAATATGACTGATGATCAGAAGTGAGAAGCCGATCAAACCTGATTAATACAAGATTGGAATAGAACTGTTCGGAGTGAAATGGAATCACGTTGAGGAATGGATCTCGTTTTGATCCAAAATTGTGAGAATTATGAGGATGATTAAGAAGGAATATTCAGCATGTCTGGAACCAATAAACTCCAAAGTTTGAAAGGGAGGTAGGAAGAAAGAAGTCGGCTACCGAAAGTAGCATCAAAGCAGCCATGATCGACCCCCCGGCGTTAACGCTGTGTTCCCGGGTCTTATTTAAGGCGGGAAAAGAAAGCAAAGTGAAATTAACCCTTCTTCTCGAGTTTTTTTAAGGGAAAAAAAAAGAAAATGGTTTCTTAGTTTCTTTTAAGGAGAGAAAAGAAGAAAAAACAAGGCTTAATTATATCTTTCTAATTTGAAAAGAAAAAAAAATGAGGGAAAAGAAAAGTTTTCTTCCCTTTAGTGAACTCAGAAACACAACGTAACTTTTTAGTCAACTTGTTGGATAAATTGGTTCACTTTTTTATTTTTATTTTTTAAGTTTAACTTTTTAATATTTCAAGTTAATACAAATATACAATCATACGCATTGCAAATGAATAAAAAAGGCAGTAACTAATGACGATGAAATAATGGAACATTTGATGATAAAAGTATTCCACTGCTTTTGTTATATATATTATTGATATGTTAATTTGTATTTTGTGATTTACACTTCATGTCTTTTTGGAAACTGATTGCAATTATGAGGGGACACTTTTCTATTTCTTTGTACTTTTCATTATCTTTTTATATATATTGTCGGTCGATTAATGATATAGTAAATAACGATACCAAATATTTTACCTTGATCTTGTTTTGTTTCCTTTCGAGAAAGGCTCGTCAGGGGCTAGTGATCTGATCAAGGTCGAGAGCGTGAATTTTCAACTTTTCTTTTTCTCTTTTTCAATTAAACGTGTTAAGCCCAGGATGCTTCGTAGGATTAAAATGATCACTTTGTACCTAATCATATTTGAAATGTAACAATGTATATCATTTAAAAATCAAATAATGATTAATGATTTGAAATACATAAATAAAAAAAGTCTACAAAATATTACGTCATATAATTTTAGTTTTAAGTATTTTTTAATAAAAATATACTGTAAGTGACTTTTGAATCGTTAACATTAGTTGACCTTTTTATTTTTAGTCAAGCCATTATGTTATATATGTTTTATATTTTATCGAAAGTTTGTAAATTTTACAGATATAAATATGAAAATTTTGCAAATTAGAAGAGATGATTGAGGAGGAAAAAAAGAGCGGAAAAATCAGAAATTGAGATCGTGGGAGCACATCACGTGTCCTCCTAGATCCTTGTATATGGAGGGTTTCAGAGAAAACTAAGAGTTAGACGAAAACAAAGAAAACCAATTTTAACTGTTAATTTAAATTAGTCAATGGTCTGGATCAATAAGGGTGCAAATTGTAAATATCAAAGTTAAATTCATTAGTTTCAAAGCTTGTAGAGGTAAACTCGGTATTTCAACACATTTTTTAATATTAGGAAATCTTTATTAAATCTCCTAAAAGTTCTCTCTCTCACACACACACACTCTGTCGCTCATGTCTCACTCGATTCTATTTATTTAAAACTAGATTTAATTACACGGATGGTCCCAATGGTTTGACCAAATTACGGATATAGTCCCTAACTTTGAGAAATTACGGGTTTGGTCCCAGCATACTTTGATTTTGTTTCACAGATGGTCCCTTGAGTGGATGGGAGTTAACTTTTTCAGTTAAGTGGGTGTGAAAAGATGAAAATACCCTTTATATTAAAAAAATAATAATAAGAGTAAATTACCTTTTGCGTCCCTGTGGTTTACATGATTTAACACAATACGTCCCTAACACGAATTTTTAACTCTTTGAGTACATATGGTATATAATCTGTAACACTCTGAGCCCCTGGACCTAACTTCGTTAAATTCTTCCCGTTAAGTTTACTTTCGACATGCTGATCTAGTTTCGACAGGGGTATCTACGGATAGCCTTAACTAGATCAGCAACAAAACTTAGTAGTTTTCGGGTGAACTTAGTAGTTTCGGGTGAATATCAGTAACCATCTTACCCCCTATCGAAACTAAACTTAACGGAAGTTTTTAACGAATTTAGGCCCAGGGGCTCAGAGTGTTACAGATTGTATACCACAGGTACTCAAAGCGTTAAAAATTCGTGTTAGGGACGCATTGTGTTAAATCGTGTAAACCAAAGGGACGCAAACAGTAATAAACTCTAATAATAATATCATATATTAAACTAGGTTAGTGGGGTCCAACCCTCCCCCCCCCCCCCACCTTGAGAAAACTGATTATGCAATTTTGTCCCTTTCTTTTCGCATTTCCAACGAGTGCACCACCACCCCCGCCATCATCGCCGCCGGCAACTTCAACCAACACCACAACTGTCATCCCTTCTCCTTTCCTGTCTAGATCTACAACAGCCCCTTCTCCTTTCATGTCGGCGCCCATCTTCGTTCTTCTGAAATCAAGAATTATCGGCGACCATTCCTACCCACAGTTGGTATCCCTTTAATCAAGATCTACACATAGTTGGTATCCTTTCAATCAAGATCTAATAGGGAGAGGGGGGAGGGGACTTGCAACCCTACTACCCGTCGCCGTTCTTCTGCAACAAGAGCAATCTTCGGCTACTTTGATTGTCCTAGTCCACAACACCACAACCGTCCCCGCCAACATCTCCCCTTCGTTTGTTTGGTCTAGGTGGGTTTTTGGGGATGATCGTTACCTTATATTTGGATTTGGATTTGAATTTTGAAGCTGTTTTGCAGGTCGCGACGGTCTTCGTGAGAGGGGGAAAGCATGAACAACATACCCACTGTCAACCACCGTTGTTGCAGGTCACGGCGGTTAGGCGGGGTGGGGGTGGTGTGGTCGGCTGTGACGGGGTGGGGGTGGTGTGGTCAGATGTGACGGTGCAGTGGTGCGCCGGCTGTGACTTCTCACCGGGAAGAAAGGGGGAGGGGTGACGGGCCGACTCAAGCCACTGCAAGAGAAGACAAACAAAGGGGGGTTTGATGGGTTGTGTTTTAATATATAAAAATATAATAAATATATTTTTAAGATGGTTTCACGAGATCATGTTTTAAAATTATAAAATGATAAATACTCAAACTTAAAACACACACAATAGGCAAGTGTACATATCGCAGCGTAATATAGTTTAGGTAAGAACCAAGTATCGAACCAACTGACACAGTCGAATTCCAATACTCAACTTTTGTTAACGTTTAGCCGGATTAATTAGTGAGTGAGTTTTATGTGCTTGTGGAACAAGAAAGTAAATGACAGAAAACTAAATGGCGGTAAAGTAAAAAGCAGAAAAGTAAAAACGTGCGTGAAGTGTGTAACAGAAATGTAACGAACAGAACAGTGAATAACAGGAAAGTAAATATGTCGGAAATGATTAGGTTACGAATAGTATTGTTTTGGGTTTCGAATCCGCTTGGTATGTGACAATGTTAAGTTGACTAATCCAGTGATATGACTACTACAAATGTGTGACCCGGTTCACCGCTAGAGCCTCGTCCTCACGACATTTGATTTGTAAATTTAAAAGCTTTAACAAATGGTAGTGCCTCCCGTTAAAGACAACAATTACCCTCAACCCTTCGAATCGTCATCTCAGGGTTGGTTTATGTAACATCCGGCCCCTCGTACCAACAATATTGTCCGCTTTGCCCACTAAGAGCTCACGGATTTGTTTTTGGTTGCCCGGGTGAAAACTTCCCAGGGGGTCACCCATCCCTGGATTACTCCCACCCGAGCACGCTTAACTGTGGAGTTCTCCTCTCATCCACTACATTAAGCCCCAAAACGCGTTGTTGATTTAAGAGTCAGGACATTTCTTATGAACCAAGGATCTCTCTTGTGCACGGCCGATGTGGGATTCGCCTAGGGTGTTACAATCACCCCCCCTTTTTGGACTCATCGTCCTCGATGAGGTTTGCTCCACCATCCAATTCAGGGATGTGGGATTCGCCTAAGGTGTCCTTCTGAACACCCCCCGGGGACTCAACCGTGATCGCTGAGGTTTGCCCCACCATCCCGAACGACACAAGAGTGGCTCTGATACCATTTGTAACATCCGGCCCCTCGTACCAACAATATTGTCCGCTTTACCCACTAAGAGCTCACGGATTTGTTTTTGGTTGCCCGGGTGAAAACTTCCCAGGGGGTCACCCATCCCTGGATTACTCTCACCCGAGCACGCTTAACTGTGGAGTTCTCCTCTCATCCACTACATTAAGCCCCAAAACGCGTTGTTGATTTAAGAGTCAGGACATTTCTTATGAACCAAGGATCTCTCTTGTGCACGGCCGATGTGGGATTCGCCTAGGGTGTTACAGTTTAAGACACCGAACGTAAAATGCTTTGTATTAGAGTTAAATAGGTGATTATATTTTGCTCACCGGGAGCCGGTGTAACAATGGGACCAAGTATAAAGACGTACCGTTCCCAACATGAGTTCACCAATTCTTGGTCGCATAATAAGTTCATATAAAGACGTACGACCTTAATAATGTTAACCAAGCTTTGGCTTATCAATCTCTACTTGTATAAAGACGTATAAGCTTCAAGAGAAGTTTGATTAAAAAGGTTTTACACTTTAAAAATCAAGAACACTCACAAATATAAAGACGGATTTAGACAATAATAAAATCCCACCAAAATGGTGGTTTTAAGGACGAACAGTTAAAGACATAAACACATCACTTGGATTAATACGTTAAACATTAGCATGCACCAAACTTCATCTTCACCCTAGCAATACAAAGAGTCTAGCCACGAATGGCCATACTAACTAGCATAACGCTGAGTTTCGTAGGCTCCCCTGTTGCGAAACAAGGAGGAAGAGCCCCTCTACTCACTACTACTACACTCTAACTACGAAATAAGCTCTCTCTGGTGTGTTCTTGGGGTGTGTAAGGGATATCTGAGGTGTGTTTAATGAAGAACTCAAGCCATCTATTTATAGGTCTCAAAATGAGCAATGCACGGCCGTGCATTGGATTGAACGGGCGTGCAAACACCTCGGGAATCAAACAGGATACAAGTGACAGTGTACTGGCCCCTTGGAGAGCAAGTTAGGGTTTGCACGACCGTACAATGGGATGCACGGCCGTGCATTGCCCTACTGTTCTCTAGTTTTATCTTTTAGCTGCTGTGTCGACTTTCCTTGACCTGGTCTGACTTCTTGGGGGTCAATGCTCGGGTTTGGTCCTCCAAAAGCTTGATTTCTTCATGTTTTAGGCTGGTTTTTGCTCAGTTTATCTTGGAACACCGAATAACCTGCAATTGTGAAATATTAACGTTTTTAGTATCAATTGCAAGGTTATTAATCATTTAGTACCATAATATGGGGATTATTACGCATACAAAACATGTATAATTTAGGACATATCAGAGGTCAAGGACAGGGTTGGGTTTAAAAGGTTTTAGATAAAAAGAAAATAGTGGGTCCCACAGCTATTGATTAAATAACTTTTAATATTTAATTTGTATCTTTTTATTAAAGGGTAGGGCCAAACATATTTAGGTTTTTTATTTTAGTAAGGGGTATTTTCGTCTTTTTACACTCACTTAATAGAAAAAGTTAACCATCATCCACTACAGGGACCGTCAGTGAAACAAAATCAAAGTATGTTGGGACCAAACTGTAATTTCTCAAAGTCAGGGACTATATCCGTAATTTGACCAAATCACAGGGACCATCCGTGTAATTAACTCTTAAAACTAAGCTCTTAAATACATCGATAGAACCAAAACAGAAAAGAAAAAATGCAGGTTTACATATATTTAAATGTTGGTCAACAACAACAAAAACAAAAATGGGGAAGAAGAACTGAGTTACGTATACTACGTAACTCATTCGAGTTACATGTACTTAGCTCATACTAGTTACATATATGTAACTCACAAGTGGAGATGACGTAGGTGCCTGATTTCTGGGAATTCGAAGATGGGTTGTGAGTTACATATATGTAGCTCATATGAGTTACGAATACGTAACTAACGAGTGGAGTTACGAATATGTAACTAACGAGTGGAGATGATGTAGGTGTCTGTCTTATGTGAAATCTGATATGAGATGTGTTTACGTATATGTAATTGATAAAATAATTAACCAAAAATAAGAAACCCACATATGTGTTTATATATACGTAATCCATTGAATTCACCATCATCTTCACTTGCGTTCATAAACTTCAATCGATTCCTTTGATTTTGTCACTGATCGGATTTGCGATTGTGATTACGAGGAATCTCATTCCTCTTTAATTTCGTCCTACCTTTCACAAGCAATTGCGTTCATCAACTTCGATCGATTCCTTTGATTTCGTCACTGTCACACCCCGACCGATGGCGGAATCATCGGGGCGGGACATGTAGACTGTTCATGAGCTCAAGGTTGACTAAATTGTAATATGTTAAATCCATTTACATCCAAACAATCATGAATCAAGTTCAAAGTACATAATGAAATACAATTTGTTTTTGAATTAAGATTAACTAGGTCCAAAGCCTATGTGTAGCATGTCCTGATCTACTCATATGAAAACACCTGAAACATGAATAAAATAAGGTCAACTAAAAAGTTGGTGAGTATAACACAGGTTTGTATATAGATAGCATATAGTTTGTAAAACAAATCCTTACATAACATGATAAATAAGGCATTTATGGGGAGCAGCTATTGTGTAACCAAGTACAATCAAACCTTTGTAACTAGCATGCAAAATTGTGTTGTCGGTATCAATCACCCCAATCTGGGTGGGTTTGTCAGACTCAATAGATCTATCATTGAAAACCGTCGGCTTGAATAGTTAATGATTGCACATAATCGCATACAAAAGTTAGCACAACTAGCACTCGGGCATAAAGCTCAAATTTCACACATGAATGTAAATAGGATTTGTATTTGTGTTGTTTGTGTAAATGTAAACATGTAATTTGATAGAGTTCATGTTTCACCCCAAAAGTGTAAAAAGAGTAAAAGGGGCTATGAAATACTCACATGATGAGCAAACAATGAAGCAAAGCAAAATAAGTAGCAACTAGCAAAGTCCGTGAATACGTGAGCCGACCTAACCGTTCCCTATGGTAAAATAAGATACTTTACGGTCTAAACAATGTTCGAATGTGTAAGTTGATCGTGTATATGATTCACCCAATTAGACTCGACATGAATACTAGTTTATATTTCTGACAGTTTTGACATGACGACCGTTAGTGACGAGTTGTGACAATCATATACATTTATATATACTTATATAAATAAGTTATGTATCTCAAGACGTGTCTTTACGTTTACACAACCACCCCATGGTTGGGGTTGAAAACAAATATATAGTATGGAAGGTAAAACTTTTACATCAAGATAGCCTTTAGTAATGTATTCGGGTTTTTAAGTCAACTTGTGTCGTGTTTTTAGTCATTTTATCGAACTCAATAATTTATGAAACTTTTACCACACTCAACTAAGTGTATTGACTCTATAGAAATGTATGGGTCATAATTTATAAAGGGGTTTAAGGGTTTCAAACAAAAATCATAACACAAAGATGTTAACAGCTTCGGTTTTGTCGGATAGGTCTCGGAAATCTTGATGGTTGGGGGTCAAAATGTTAGTTTTATGATAATAGGACATATGGGTTGTAATGCCAACACAAAATACTAGTTTTAGAAAAAAGAATCAAGTCATTTGAACCATTTTTGAGTGAGTTATGACCCCATGAAGTCGTCCTTAGAATTCTGTCCAAAAACTCAGATTGTACCCATTTTCTTGTATTGACCTTTTAGGGTATCAAAACTCCACCAATAATCACGAAATCACTTGGGATGGATAGAGGATTCTTTAAACTTAATTTTTGACTCAAGAAACGTCCATTTTGGTTTAGTTTTGACTAGTATATGACCGTCCAAAGTGGACTGAAAATTCTGCCAGCACGTTCTCGTTTTGAATGGTGACTTTTCTTTTGAAATAAACACTACTTGGGTGAACTTACACACAAAACAACTTGTGTACTTAATAAAATCAAAACTTAGGATATGAACACTCACTTAAAGCAAGCAAGGAGAAGGACGGAATGGTGTAGGAAGCTCGAACTCTTGAAATCACCCTTGAAACACCTTAAAACTTCAAAGCTCTAGCTAAACCTCTAGAGGATTTTGTTCTTGAATTTTGAAAGTGTAAGAATGCAAGTGTGTGTGTGTATTTCGAGATATATGGAAAGAAATGGTGAGGGTGGAGTGTTGGATCCATCATAATCATTGCAAGGTATGGATGATGAGATTGATTTGGCCTTTGCTTAAACTCTTGGGTGATGGGGTATGGACCTTATGACACAAGGATGGGGAAGCAAGTGAAGAAGTCATGGTGGGTGGCCCCACCTTCAATTTCGGTCGAGATAGGGTATGGGGTGGGGGGCTGGGTGTTGTCAAATCTTGTAGTTAGGATCCAATGGTTAGTTAGGTCGGTTCTAGTTAGAATACACCCGGTAGGTGATACCGTGATATAATACTCGGTGTAGGAACTTTTAGTGATTAAAACTTTATATCTATATACCTAGATATATATATATATATACATACATATATATATATATAATTATTAGATGAAACGATGTTTGAGTGTTTGTCATAAATAAATTTCATAATTATGACGATGTAATTTTTCGATGTCGAGTGCACTCCTCTATAAAGTCAAATTCTCATTATTTGACCTTGGAGTGGAGTGTTGTACAAGAAATCATGATGATAGAGTTAGAGTGTGGTTTTATCCATAATATCAATCATGAGATTTATGACATTGAGTGGAGTATAAGCAAGGATATAATGATGGTGATGTGATCTTTATGTTGCTTGCATCTTTGGTTATGACGCTTGAGTGTTGTGTAAGCAAAGCAATCATGATGATGATGTGATTGATTTAGATGTGGTATAATACCTGAAATTTATACCCGCTTTAATATCTTTAATTATTAAAACGTTTCACTAGACTTTTACTGTCAAGTTCTTGTTAATCACCAACGACCGTACTTTGCGGGTTATCACTGTTTATTTTCCTAATAATTCTTAAAAATTACTATTTTGATATAATTTCCTTTGTTAGATTCCTTGACTTTACTTAGTCAAAATAAAACTTTAGGAAATATATGTTATGAACGTGCATTTATGTAATATGGATATTGACCTGAAATACTGGGTGTCACAGTATATATCCGAGTAAAACTTGAGTATTTGTATTGAATCATTGTATTTAATTGTAGATACGAATAGAACAAATTAGTGCACTAGAATTAGGTTTGAAAAGCGCTATATTGAATCGAAATACGGATACTAAAAATCAGAAATGTTACAGTCACTGATCGGATTTGATGTTCTTGCGATGTTGTGAGGCCCCAAACCCGGGAGACCTCACTTATTGGATTTACTCATCAACACATAGCACTTTTAAACATAAGACATTCATTAACACAGCGGAAACGTTTTAAAATCTCAACATACGCAGCGGAAACATGCATGTCTAAACATAACTAGCCAATTACAACTGAAACTTGTCTTAATCAACATAATCAAAAGAAACATAACATAAAACATAAACGGGATGCCAAACACTGATCTTCGGGTAACTCTTCTCTCTAAACCAAGCATCCACATCCATCAACTAAACCTGCACTTAACTGATATGCATACTAAAAATCAGCAACACTGAGTGAGTTCTAACGTTTACTTTAAATCAATTATACAAAAGATTTACTAAAACATATTTATACTGCCCATATGGCTAAACTTTACATACTTTACTTTTCAAACAGTTTAAAACGTATAATAAACCGTCAATTCCTCTATACTGTACTGCCCTCATGACTTACATCCATGAACCGACAAGTACCTGGTCAATGCCCCCATGGCTAACGTCCATGAACCGACACTACCGTTTAACCGTCAATTCCTTGTCACTACTGTACCGCCCCCATGGCTAACGTCCATGAACCGACGAGTACCTGGTCAATGCCCCCATGGCTAACGTCCATGAACCGACATTACCGCTTAACCGTCAATTCCTTTTGTTACTACTGTACCGCCCCCATGGCTAACGTCCATGAACCGACGAGTACCTGGTCAATGCCCCCATGGCTAACGTCCATGAACCGACATTACCGCTAAGGGGAGGTTGCGTGGACCTCCCGAGCAACCGCCGTCACTCATCCCAGTTGTACAACTGTTAACGAACCCAAAGGTTCTTACTAATGGGTAGAACCCATGTCTGACATCTTGTACAAGTAACATCTATCCCAAGGACCTTTATAGCTGGTACATATTCTCGAAGGAAAAACTGTTCACTTTACTGTTCATAAATCTTTCTGTAAATCTTGTTCATAACTTAACATATATCATGCCTTTGTTTATGTATATAAAAATATAGTAAACGCTTGCCAAATGATATATCTTTGCTTTTACTGAAATATATCTTAACACATATATCATGCCTTTGTTTATGTATATAAAAATATAGTAAACGCTTGCCAAATGATATATCTTTGCTTTTACTGAAACATAGCTTATCATAAAATACATCTTACTTTCTGAAACATAGCTTATCATAAAATACATCTTACTTTCTGAAACATAGATTATCATATATATCATGCCTTTGTTTATGTATATGAAAATATAGTAAACGCTTGCCAAATGATATATCTTACTTCACTGAAAACATACTAGCACATATATCATGCCTTTGTTTATGTATATGAAAATATAGTAAACGCTTGTCAAATGATATATCTTACTTTACTGAAACATACTTTTGCCTCTTTTAAACCTTTCACTAAAACATAGCTTTTCTCCTCAGTTTATAATATATAAAATATAATAAACACTTTACACTAAGTATGCATACCACCCCTAAAGAAGGCAAAAAGGGGATTAGAACTCACCTGGTATCTAAGCTGCAACGGTCTACTGGATCTCACACAATCTGAACAATCATAGCAATTTGATACTTATCAGACTTAACTCGACACTAAACGGTTTAACCACTCTAACATACTGACTTTACTTAATCAGTCCTGATGCCTGCGCACTTAGCAAGTGCGCAGACACTGCTTCTTGCGCACTTAGCAAGTGCGCAGGTCCCTCTTCCTGCGCACTTAGCAAGTGCGCAGGACCTGCTCGGTGCGCACTTAGCAAGTGCGCACGACCTGTTCTTGGCGAAAAACCCTAACTTTCACATTCGGGTCTGATCACTTCTAGATCCCGAACCTGTTTGCATTCAAAACGTTCGTTTTTCATTAAGGAACTCAAATCTATGCTTATCTTTCCGTTTTATCCGATTAAACATAACCTTTTCACCCAAAACCCGAAAAACCCAAAAACGAACTAAAACTCAGATCTAGGAGAATCGGTTACCTGTAATCACTTCCTTTTCGTTGCTAAACACCCACGAGACTCTTGTTAACGATCCTTGAGGCTCTAATCCAAAAACCGGGACTTTCTCTCTCTAGACTCTCTCTCACTTTCTCTCTCTAGAATCCAAAAATCTGGATGGAAATGGGGCTTTTGGGCAAGTCTTGAGGTTTATAAGGGCCCAAACCCTTCCCCTTTCGGCCCATACACCCCGGCCCAAGCCCGCTTCCTTTCTTTTTATTTAAGTTTTAATTCCTCGTGAATTCTCTCGTGCTCTAAAAACTCGGGATGTTACAGATGTGGTTAGTGAATTTGAGTCTACTTGTACTCCAATATCTTTGTGATTAGGGTTTTTGAATATGGCGATCGTTATGATTAGAGAGAGAATCAAGGGTTCATTCCTAAAATAAGGGGTTGAGAGTTTACAAAATTACCCTTTTGACAATTAAAAGAATAAATAATTTTAAAATTACCTGATTGGTTGGAATTGGTTTTCATCTAACTTTGTAGTTTTCTCTTGATCTCTCATATATATATATATATATATATATATATATATATATATATATATATATATATATATATATATATATATATATATATATATATAGGGTTGGGTTAGATTGGAAACCTATATGGGTTATGAAAACTCCCAAAACCCTACATGGTCTATTGATTAGTTTTTTATCTAGGGCTAAGATTATTTTAACCATTTGATCATCTTTTTTATATTATTTTATTAGTTAAAGGTACCAAAAGGGTAATAAAGACATTTGACTTGGATACAAGTTTGTGTTGAGCAGTACAATACTCAGTACAATCAGTCCAATCGCTTACTATTCCAAATGTACCCCGAAAAATTCAAAAAAGCCACCATCATTGATAATATATCGAAACTAAGGATTATAGGGGATTGAAAGGTTACATCGATTTTTCTTTTTCTTCTCTCAAAAGTATATAATTTGGGCTGAGAATGAGTACATTGTTAAAATCGCTTACACATTCAAAATCGATTACACCTGCAAAATCAGAAATAGGGCATCAGCGATTCCATCTGTTTAAGGATCAACAATCGAACAATCGGACATCTGGGAAGTTTAATCCAGCATTTTGCGAGTCAATCCAACATCAGTATGAGAAGTATTACATTGTTTCGTTCCCTAATTTTCTGTAAGTTATAACTATTAAAAATGTCTGCCTAAACTTATAAAACATGATTTTGCAGGAAGGAGTAGTGGAAGATTAGCTAAGAAAGCTTTAAGTCGTTTTAAAAACACACCAGACGATCCAATAATAGTGGATTCCGAGCCAAAAAAGATGAACAAGGAGAAAAAAAAAGGAAAAGAGAGGTATGTTAAAAACATATGTTTAGGTAAATCTAAATTAATTATGAAACATATTGGTTGCATTAATTAAATTATAAAGATTTTTCACATACCTTTTTGACAAAAATAAAATATTTCAAATATGAAACATATCGGTTGCATTTTAATTTTCAAGGAGTTTGGATTATTGAGTAATTTATTTGTATTGAAAACAGATTCTGAGAAAATTCAATCAGAGCCAACAAAAAAGAAGAAGAGAGATAACAAAAAGGAAAAAACAGGTTAATCATACTCTATAAATAAACAGGATTCTTTAGATTTTTTAGTTACACATGTAACTGTAAAAAAATTTGGAAAAAGTTGAGACAGGGATATTACATTTTATTATGTTTCGCTAAGTGTAAAGGTTTAATAGATATACATGGTTGTTAGAGTCTTTTTTATGTTTTGCTAAGTGTAAAGGTTTCATAGATAACAATGTATTAAAATCTTAAGGTTAAATAGTTTGCGGATGTCACATTTTATTTGCATGTACTAAGACATAATTTGTTTCCTGATGTTAAATAGTTTGCCTGTTGAATTTTGTTTGTGCTTTAATACAGATTCTGAAACAAAGGATCTAGAAACACCACTGATATCCTTGAAGAAAAGAAAGAATGGTTAGATACATTTTAAACAGAAAAATTTATGTCTTAGTAATTGATTAATTAAACTATATTTATACAAAAACAGAGTTTGAAGAAACTGACAATGATAGCCAAGTGAAAGGTGGAAAGAAAATTAAGACATGTGAGTTATAAGAAGCATCAACGGGTGGGGAGAAAATAGAGGAAGAATCAAAAAGGAGGAAAATAAAATTAAGCAAGAAAAATATTACTGTTGTGAAGAAAAAAAGACAGGTTAACTTCTAAATTTATCAACAAAGAATATTAAGATAATTTTGAGATTTACAAAACTATTTACTTTGTATAACAGGCAAGGTTTTGATAGAGGGAGAATCATCGACGAAGAAGAAAGGAGTAAGCCACAAAAAAAAAGGATTTGATAGTAAATTCAGAAAGTAAAACTTCAGGAAATGAAAAAGAAAAATTCAAATCACCGACCAAAGATACAAAATGTAAAAAAGTGAGAGTTGGTGAGAAAGAAGAGATTTTGAAAGAAAGTGCTGGTGTAAAGTTGACAAAAAATAAAATTAAGGTGAAAAGTAAGTCAAGCATTTCAAAAAAGGGGATTAAAAATTGGTTAACTTTACAAACAAGATCATCTCCAACACAACTATATAAGTGCATTTCAATTTTGAAAGACAAACAAAAAGCAGCAGTACGGAAAATGGGGTTTGAGAAACTTCTTGACCTTTAAAGTGGATGGCATACCGGCTAAATTAGGTCACTACGTTGTAGACAAATTCAATGCTAGTAAGATGGAAATCAGGACTCATAGTGGGGATATAAAAGTTGATACCGATTCAATTCATAGTGTTCTAGGTGTACCAAGGGGGGGGGTAAAAACGTATTCAATTACACCGTTAGAAGCCTTAGATGACAAGGTTAAAGAATGGAGAGAAAACTATGAGGGCCGTTTTGTGGCACCATCGCAAATAGTGAAACATATTGAGAGTTCAAAGGATGAAGATAGTTTTGACTTTAGAATGGACTTTGTGATGTTGTTTGTCACAGTATTGACACAATGTTTAAAACAAGGTAGGTTGAAAGAAGAGATTTTGAAGTATATTACATCCGAAACATATTTCAGAAAAATAGACTGATGTGATTACATTCTAGAGAATTTGAAGGTTTGCAAGATTGAGTGGAATAGATTTGATAACAGCTCCCCTTTTAATGGGCCACTAACTATTCTCACGGTATGTAACTTATCTTTTTAATATATATATGAAAGATTTCAATTCTGTAAATTATCTTTTTACTCACTGTTACATATTGATACAGTATGTAACAACAATGTAAGAGCATTATTTAAATTAGTTTCAGGATGTAACAGTATCTTTTTACTCAATGTTACATATTGATACAGTATGCTACATATATGTTACAGTCTGTTACACAAATGTTACATGATGTAACATTACCTCTGTTAGTAAGAAATGGTAGTTTGCTTTGTTACAATCGTAGATAAGCTTTGTTACACACTTGTTTCTTATTGAACAACCAATAATTTTTTAAAATATTGTACATTGCTGCAGATGTTATATGTTGATAGTGTTGAGTGGCGGAAGATGAAAGTAGACTATACATTAAATCCAATAACATTCTGGACAATGGACAGGTTGAGGATAAGAGAAAGGTTAGAAATTAATGGAAGAGGATTTGGTAAAGGGAGGTTCAAGGGGTTGGCTGTATATGTTAATAATACGTCTGCAGGAGAAATGGAAGATGTTTCATTAGAATTCCACGTAATTAAATGTCTCATAATGTTTCATTAGAATTCCAGGTTTAGTGGCTTCCTATTTCTTAACAAGAGGTTCCTGTTTCACATGAACATTATTTGAGGTTGATAAGATTTCAACTTTAACATTTCCTGGTAGTGACTTGATTACGATTTCATGTTTGTTATCAGGAGCTTCAGGTTTCACAAGCTTGAAAAACTTTCGATGGGGGTTAGACATTATGTTGTATAACAAAAGGTGGGTGAAAAATATGATCAAATAAAATTTCAACTTAGACAAATAAATAATAAGAAAAAACTCAAGAATCATTTAAATCTACAACCTATCAATTTCAAAAATAAAAAAACTAGGTAGAGGTGAGTAGGTGTGGGTTAGGTGGAAAAATTGATGTCACTAGGTTTCTATGAAGAACCTGTATAATATAAAACAAGGACAACTATGTTGTGAAATGATGCCCTACTAGATGTGTTAGGTGAGAAAGAAATCAGATATGCATGTACTTATTTATTAATTGAATTGAAAAAAATGTTCCATGTTAGAGACTCGTAAAACAAGGTAATCTAAATCTATGTTTAACAATTCGATTTTACAAAAAAAATATATTAAATAAAAAAAGGAAAAAACAACTAATTAATATTGTTTAAGGAAAAACTGAAAAAATTTATATGCATGTATAAAAATTATTTTTAAAGATAGATGTATTTAAGGGAAAAAAACAAAAAAGTAATAAAACTTAAAAAGTACATAACATGAAAATACTCCTTTCAACTAGTGAACATTAGTACAAAAGTAAAGGACAAACAAATATATTTAAAAGTTTGACCCGCAACATGTAACAAAACATATCTTTAAAAGGAGTTTTGTTCTGTTACATAGTGTAACAAAGTCAGCAAAATTTAAAACATATCCTTCATAAGATGATCGGGTGTTGTTAGGAGTTATGTTCTGTCACAGGGTGCAGGGTCTTTGTTCTTCTCCTTGCAAATTCTTTAATCATGTTAAATAATTTATAAAAATAGATATAATTAATGGAAACAAATAACATAAATATAAAATACAAAGTACATAACATGAAAATAGTACTTTCAAACTACTGAACATTAGTATAAAATAAAAAAGGACATACAAAATAGATTTAACAGTTTGATATAGCATGTAACAAACATAACAAATAAAAGGAGTTTTGTTCTGTTACATAGTGTAACAAAATCACCAAAAAAATAAAACAAACATTCAGAAGATGATGGGGGGTTGTTAGGAGTTTTGTTCTGTCATAGGTTGCGAGTCTTTGTTCTTCTCCTTGCAGTTCTTGAATCATGGTCTGTTACATATTTGTGACATGTTCTACAGAGCCTTGCAGTTTTTGGTAGCTTCTCAGCAAAGTTTTCACCCGGATTTAAAATGCGCCAGTTATTACCACAACCTTTGTTCCGAATAGATTGAGGATTGGTAATAGACACGTCAACATCTATAGATTGTCCAAGCAAATCTGCAATAGTAGAACTTCTCGTTGCTACAGCTTTGTCCACTTTGTTTAATACTTGATCTTTTAAACCTCTAATATTGTGACACCCGACAATTTCAAATTAACCCCGTTAACCTAAACTCTGTTATCTCACAAATCCAGTTAGTCCGGTTACAAACTTCAACGACCAAACCTGCCAAACTCAAACATATATACAAATAACTACAAGGGCTGATTGTGCAAATAACCAAAATTCGATTTGTTGACTTTTAAAAGTCAAACCATGACATTCTTGATCCAAATTCAACCCGTAACTCCAAAGTCTGTTCGAATTCGTGACTGTTATGCGTGGCATTAATGATCTCGGACACGTTCTAACCGTTTCCATGCGTTGTTGATCAATAATGATTACCAATTTAATCCTAATAATCTCATTTAAATCATAACCGTCGAACCATCACAAAAACCCCTCTATTCGATCATTTGGTCTATCAATTTCGAAATCAAACACTCTGCACACACTAGACGAGTCCCTCTGATCAATTCCCCCACATCAATTTCACCGGAGAAGCGGTCGAAGTCACCGAAGACCAAACAACCCGAAGCCGTAAACTAACTTAGTCGAACCCCATCAATTCGACATCAATTCAGGTAATTAAACACACCTATAGCTTCGTTTTCATCTCTAGAACAAAAGCCCTAACTCAATTGAGGCTTACAACACCGAATTGAACTCGAACAGATTCTAGGGTTCATCATATGAACTGGGTAATCGAATCCTAACCTAGACTCTGTTTCAATCCAATTAAATTACATAGATAGGGTCGCAATCCTCAAAGCTTTGAAAGCCCTATGATTCCAGTAACAAACCTAGTCCAATTTCGTGTATTTGATTCTTGGAAAACCTAGGGTTTTTCGGGTTTCAATCGGTCAATAAACGAGCTAGAACTTGATGTTTTTGCAAATTAAAAACCACTACCAAACTCGCAATCAATCATTTTACAAAATCCCTATGGCCATTGAATCAATCGTGCAACTTATGATCGAAATTGGTTTTGGAATTCGAATTGGGGAAGAACCGGGATCGCGATTAAGGGTTATAAACATATAGTTTGGGTTTTGTTCACAATTGTACCCTAGAGCAGTTGGTAATGTTGTTGGGGTTGCACGCAAGAGACCCGGGTTCAAATTCGGTCTCCTGCATTATTTTTGTAAAACCATTTTCTTGGTTTTTCTTTTTTTTACAAAACTATTCCCTATATTATTTTAATAATATTTTAACTCAGTTTGATACCGAAAAACGTTCTTGCACTTGGAAACAAATTTATTAGTTATTTTAACTATTACATTTATATATAATATCATATTATATTAACAGAATCATTCCAACAATAATAATCATACATTGTAATTAATTAAATTATATTTAATTAATCTAGGGCATCCATAGGCAGTCCATTTGCCTTACTCGATATTTCTTGTGCTTTGCTTGCTATCTTTTACTGCACATCAGGTGAGTTTCACGGCCCCTTTTATATGTTAAACTATGGGGAGAAAACATGACGCAAACATTAGATTTTTGTAATTCTTATATATCACTTGTTAAACTAAGCGTAACATTCTATCATGAAAGTCTTTACACATCGAACCGTTTAATATGGAATCGGCGAGGTAATATTGAGTAGTACTACTGGGTTTGACAAACCTCACCCGCGTTAGTCGTGCTGACTCGACTGGAGGTCGAACGGGTGTAAAATTGACCTAACACACCACCATTGTTGATAGACATGGTGGAAGGCATCAAACACAAACAGTCAGCTTCGGTTGCGAGCGCTTTAGTAACTTGAACATAGGTTAGCTACCTATTGATATATCTAGAATGTACATTATCTGGCAAACACTATTTATAACTGAAACTTGTGAACTCACCAACCTAGCGTTGACACATTTTCGTAACATGTTTTCTCAGGTCGCTAAGGCACAAGCACGATTAGGACATGCATGGGAGTTCTTTATTATTGCAAACATTTAAACTATTTACTTGCTTTTAAACAACTTGGTTTTGGGCTTGTTTTACCCATTAAATATTTGACTTTACACTTCCGCATTTACTTTGAATGTCTAATGGTTTTATTTATTAAATTCATATAGTGTCGTTTGATATGACTAATGACTGAGATCCTGGTTTGTCACGGCCCCCGCGGCGGATTGCCGCATGTGGATTTTGGGGCTATGACAAATATGCTCAGCAAATAAGGTGAGACCTTCAGTATCACACCTTAAAACATCGACAAAATCAAATACTAAATCTAATATCTCATTTCTCAAAAGACATGTCGGATTAGTATCAACACCATATCGATTTTCAATAGAAAATATTCTCTTTGGTAGAACATTTCTCCTCAAACGGCTACAAATATATTGAACAGGGATTTTCTCAACTTTGTTGACTCTAAATGTGACGAAAAAGATAACCAATACGAATGAAACCTGTACAAGAACATGACACTGAATGGTCAGCCGAGTTGTATCTAACCTGCGCATAACATAATAAACAGTGCAACCATCCACAACCCGTGGTGAATAAAAGAGTTACCTTGAAAGTGTTCGTGACGTCATTTCTTTTATCTAGACGCATAACATAATAAACATTACAACCATCCACAACCTGAGAATTAGATATGTAACATCAAAACTTACCCTTCAAAATCTCTTTTTTAATTTCCAGAAAAATTGTCTTGGAATACAAATCAAATGCATCCTTTTTGATAGCTAACCCGTACTATCCAAAAATGATGATGAAAAGGTCTTAAATTCCGCCATTCTTTGACTATACCTTTGGTTATCAAGTCGAGTATCAAAGCACAACATAAACTGTACAAGAGTGTTAGCACTAGTAGAATTCACTTTAAAGGAAGCATTGGAACTTTCACACCTGGAAGTGGTCTTCATCAAATAACACATGGGGATTTCCCTAAAAAAAGCAGGGAACCCAACGACCCCTAATGGCATACATATCAGACAACCATGCGTTATCTGCCAATGAAAACTTGCCAATGAGTTCTTGCCATTTCGTTTCAAACTTCTCAGGTGTGATGTAAAGATTCCAAACTAAACGGTGAATACATGACTTGATGTTTGTGTTTCTTAGCAAATCACCAGAAACCTAAGGAACAAAAAAACAAAAACCAACAAATAAATTAAGATATACATTAAATGATATATAGATGTCAAAAATTATACCTTTAATGGAAGTTTCTTCATTATATGCCACATGCAAATCCTATGGCGAGATTCAGAAAACAATTTCAAGATGGCTTGCCTCGTTGAAGGATCTTGATCCATTAAAACTAACTTTGGTTGCTTCGGGTGAGCTTTTAGAAAAGCCTCAAGTAACCATTTATAAGAATCGATTTAAAAGTCCAGCACCAAATGTAACACATTTCTTGTGGTGGTCAACCCCAGTAAAAGGTACAAAAATCATATTGTACCTGTTAAAACACGAGTGATGTAGGGGCTACGTATGTAAGAAATAAATTTGTTTGTTACGTATGTAACAACTGTATAAATCATCTAAATATTAGTTGTTACATATGTAACTAATCTATAATATACTGATGCAGCATGCATATAAAGTTGTTACATATAAATATAACTTCCTTAATTAATCGAATATGTGAAAGTTCAGACACAATAGTAAATCAAAAAACAGAATATGTGTAAAATTGAGGGTTACGTGTGTAACAAAAAGTATGATTCAAAAAATCTGTATAAAAAATTTGATGGGTTACATATGAAACAAATATATATTTATAATTAAACAGAAAATTGATTCTTCAAAAATACGTATATTAAAAATGTAGTAAAATGGGTTAAAATATAGTGTGTCACATATGTAATTAGATTAATTTAAACAAGCACTTACTTGTTTGTGTGATAGGTTGCATCAAAAGCTAGAACATCACCAAAAGCATGGTAAGTTAACTTGGAAATCTCATCCGCCCAAAAAAACGATTTTAACTCACCTTTTTCGACAGTAAAGTCAAAGTAAAATTCAGGGGGATTCTCAAAACGATCAGACAAACGATCAATAAATAATTGTGAGTCTCGTTCACCAATAAAAAGTCTAATAGATTGACTAAAGTTTTTGAAATCGGTGGGAGTACCACGGACATTATGATGACCACCCTTTATGGAAACTTGCAACCTATGGTATATAGTTGGACCAACTCTATTCAAACTCATTTGATGAATAAACTGTTGGGATGAAAAAGGTAACTTACGAGCGGCCTTGGTGAAATCACGATTAAATGTATCAACAAATTCATGATTGTGTTACTCAGAAAACTTTAACACCTTAAACTTGGTTGAATAATTAGAAACATGAATTGTTATGTGTGTTTGGCAATCAGTTACTATAAAAGAACTTTGCCTGATATACATTGAACTTTCATCCAAAGTATCAAATTTACGCTTACCCTGAGGCTTCCCATTTCTAGAACATCTAAGGTATTTGTGGGTTACCTCGCCCTTCCATTGGAAAGTGAGAATGAAAGAGATGAGAAATTGTAAATAAAGAGGATGGAATGGAATTGATAATCTCAAGATTTTACTTGGAAAATAAGGAAAGATGAGTTTGAAAGATATGGTGAAATGTGGTTTTGAAATATATTGTGGTATTGGAAATGTGGTATTGAGAAATAAGAAAGAAAAAAATGATAAAGGTGGTATTGAGTTAAATGAAAAAAAGTAAATCGTTGTATTTGAGTTAAATGGAAGAGGATAAAGAGTTGTGATTTGATGTGTGTTGGAAATGAGGAAAATGAGGAAAGAGAGGATGAAATGTTTAAGAATATTAAATCATTATATAAAGTCATATATATATATGAAATTACCTAAATACCCTTAATTGATTAAAATATATATTGAAATGATGGATAAGATGGATGAATGAGAACCACAAATTAAGTTTTGGGAGTTTTCATAACTCACATGGGATTCCATCCGATATATACCCTATATATATGTGTGTGTGTAAGTGAGAGAGAGAGAAAGAGAGAGATGAGTTTTAAATCATCTGAAAGCAACAATGGAATAGTTTATTTAACATTTTGTAGTAACCTACAACTTTATACTTTGAAATAAAATCTGACCCGTAACCTAGTGGCATGATGTTTGTCCTTCACAATATTATTTGAGTTCAAATCCTTACAGGTGCAAGGTTATTTAGTATTTAAATGTAAAAGTTATTCTTCAAAAAACAAAATAAATAAAATCCGAAACGTCTGTATTTTAAGGTGACATACGCATGTGTATGTAACATAAAACAAATGGCATGCACATATGTAAGTAAGTAACAAGTATCTCATGGCATGTATAAGATAGGGGTTGATATGGGAAATGAGTAGAGAAACTTGTAATAATGAGTAGGTGTGCGAAGGAGGTGTATATAATAAATGATCAACTTTAGCCTCGCTCCAAATTTTAAAACACAATAATAAACCTCGGCGTCAGCTTGGTACAACGGCTAACTGGGACCCACGTTTTCCCCATTTTTGTCCTAAAAATCCTCTGCTACCTTTAATCATGTCTGCTGCTTCTTTTTTTTTTTTAAACCCAGAAAAGAACACCACATTTTGCACTGGATTAGGGTGGCTTCTTGAATTATTTCTCCTTTTTACGTCCTCCTAATGGATTTCTGATCAGGGTTCTAATTATTTGGTGGTAATTTGAAGATGGTCAAGAAAATTTGCTGTTTCCAATGGATAATTGCTCTAGGGTTTCTGTTACTTGCTGCTGCTGTTACTTCCAAGAATCATGGTATTTATTTTATTTCTTCTCATTATGTGTTTTTATGACTCTGAGTTTTGTTTATGTTCGTTTCCTGGTTCAAATTTCTGGAAAAAAATTTGTTTTTTTTTTACAATCGTGAACTTAGGTTTTCTGCTTGAAATTGGACATTAATGGTGGTAGATTTTGTCATATGAAAAGCTCAGATTCTGTTTTCCAAAAGCTAAACTGTGTTATTTGAGCTTTTTGGCTTTCATATTATTCGCTTTTGAATTTTCTTAAAAAATTGTCAGCTGCCTTAGATTTGGGAATGTAAAGGTACAGGAAAAGCAGAGTTTTATGATGAAAAATTAGTTGAAAAAATGATTTTCTTGTACACAAATAACTGTTTTTTATAGGAGATATATAATTAATAACTTATGGGAGTGCCTAGATTTCACAAAGAGCAAGGATATGTCTAAAGTGAAGCTAAAGTTGCATGAGATATGATGCTCATAGCAGTGTGTTTGAAGTAGAACTTGGAGGAGTCTTGAAAATTTTCAACTTGTGCATGTCCGCGACCTGTAGACGCGAATGCAGACCAAAACTCACAGGATAAAAGGCTGAAAAATCTGAACTTTTACATGCCCGAATGGCTTGATTGATTTCCAAAACTGATATTCTAACAGAAAGTGATCATTTTTTTTACATTTTGATCAATTTATGTTATGATATTACAGGAAACCAAGCAAACGACCTCGTTGACATTATCAACAAAAACCGAACAGCAAAAAAACTTCCAGTACTAAACAACAGCCCTGGTCTCAGCTGCATAGCTTTACAATACATAAAAGAATGCAGAGTCAACTGCAGTGAAAATAACACGGTCAACTGTAAACCACCAGAAAACGACTTCACTGAAATATTTGCCCCAAATTGTGGGGTCGAGCTTCCTACATTTGGCACAATCTCGGGACTCATTGTTGGCTGTCAACAAAAGCATCTAGACCCCCCGGAAGCCTTCTCACGGGCACTCATCCACAGTAACAAAACTCTTTCAATCATACACAATAAGACGCATACTGAAGTTGGTGTCGGGATTGTACGCGCAAAAAGTCATAAAGGCCCTTACTTGTGGTGTGCTTTGTTTAGCAGCAATGGGAAAAACTCTAGTTTTGTTCTTGAAGATCTTGGCAAAGGGATTGAGCAAAAGGAAGGGTGTTATAGTGGGAGTGGTGTTTCTTGCAGCTCGGGAGGGCGAAATGGTAATTCTGTATTTGTGATCAATCGTGTTTGGACATTGGTTTTTTGTTTTCTTGTATTAGGTAGAACTGGTTTCTTTTGAAAATGTGAATGTTTGGTTCTTTAGTTAAGATTACAAGAACATTGGAAAAATTATGTTTGTCTATTGAAGGCTGGATACATTTTTCTTATTCAAGTTTCATTTGTTTTTTCAATTAAATTTTCCATACTTTTCCCGCCCATTACAGCACACCACCACCACATCCCCTAATACAGTATATGCTCTAATTTTATTTTTTTAATTTGCTCCAAAACTAGGGATAGAAAAATGGAAAATTTGTTTTTTTCGATTCCTGGTTTTAAAAAGCCCGCCTCAGGCCTAAGGCGACCCAGAAAACACCTTAACCATGGCGAAGCACAACAATCACCTGAAGCGGGTCGAAGGCGCTTCAAACATTTCCTGTTTGAAACCGGTAAGAGACGGAGCAATGCTAGCGTCCAGAGGGGGAGAGTTGGAGCGACTGGTGGTTTTTTCTTATTTTTTTGGTTGTATATATAAAAAATCATTAATTAAATTACAATATTTTACTATCTTAACTTTTTTGGTGTTTAATGATTAATAAAATAAAAAAGGTGATCTAAAATTAATTTATAAATTTTATTAATATTAAATGCCTGCGAATGTTAAGCTTTTAGCACCTCGCGCTTTCTAAAACCAAGATGCTGTTAAACACAACCTTAACTACTAAAACAGAAAATTAATGACCTGAAACAGAGCTAGATAAAACAAGACAACATTCAGTTTGAACATGTACCTAAGTCTTGACTATTTAGTATTTACATACTATGGTTGTGTTAAGTGCATATGTATATATATAAATATAAACAGTTGCATCATCAAGCTGGGAGTTCTGAAGTTGAAATCGAAGCCTGGGCGTTTGCAAGTGTGTCACAAACATTGCACCTACAAACCGGGCACACACTGAAACAAAACAAATAGAGAACAAGTTGCGTTAGAAAGAATGTTCGCGTGTAACAAGCATGTTCCGCTGATTTCATGTTGCAATAATCATTTGGCCGTGCTTTGAAGTGATTATGTGATATTAAATAATCTGAATGTCCGACTTTTAGAATCAAATTATCAAACTAGGATAATCAGGTAAATACTTGTTGTAATGATACTGATTATTGAGATAAACTAAAATTACCTAACTATCAATAGCTTTAAGCAGCTGATTATTTAATGAAATGATTCTGGTACTTTTGAAGTTGCAATAATCACTCTGAAAATGAACATCCAAAGACCCCTAGGTTTCAATAACATTTTTCTTTTTGAAGGTAGCAACTAAAACAATGTGCATCATTTTGGAGCTAAAAAGTAGAAGTATTTCCGAAAGGGTCAATAAGGGATTAAAAGAAATACCCGTTCACTTCTTTAAGCCATTTATCAACACAAAGTGCGTGATATTCATGTTGGCATGGAAGAACCCTAATTTTATCTCCTTCCTCATAATCAACCAGACAAATGTAGCACCTGTTCCACAATAGTTTTTATTATCACCAGCATTTTGGGTCAAAGTGTTGACCATTTGACCTACTATGTCTGGATTATAAATGTGGCTAATTCACAAGCTTTACAAAACGAGTGAAACTCATTTTTTTTATAAATATATGGACTTACTGTTGCACATAATTTGGGCCACTTTCAGATGCATTCATCTTCTTGTGACTTTTAAGATGAAATGAATCTACAACAGACTCTGGCGCAGGTAGTGAAAGCATTGGCATTGATAATGATAGAGGCTGCCTGTGAATTTCATCCAATACCTAACCAACAGAAAAAAAAAATCTGAAATTTGGTAATTCAAAAAGCCAACAAAGAAGTGCAATGTTTTAATTTTTCAATATATATATATATATATATATATATACTAGGTTATAGACCCCGTGTAGTACACGGGTTGAATAAATATAATATTATAAACTTATTAAAAAAAGATTACATATTACATATTTATGGCATATTATATAGTTTTTACTACAAATTTTAGAAACGTTATATAGTTATTTTTTAAAATGTTTTATAAAAAGAATGAAAGAAATGTTCAATTTACAAAAATCTTTTATGAAAAAACCTATTTTTTCTAAAATGAAAAACATTTTATAAAAAGATTTATAGATCCATTATCATTTAATAGGACAGAGAAGCGTGAAACAAAAAATTATAAAAATAAATAAATTTATATAATTAATAGGAGAGAGAGGCGGGAAAAAATGTTGAGGATGCATAAGAAAGTGACAAGTGTCTCATCAAAACCTTTATTTATTATATAGTATAGATATATCTAGTTGCTCAACTACAATTATTCAAATGTGATCCATTTTGATCCACATGATTACTTTAATGTAGAGGAGGCAGTTTCAACCCATTTTCTAATGAATGGGACGATATTGGTAGTGTCTTATCTCAAAAAAGTCAAATAAATAAATTTACCTAAAAGGGAATGGGTCAAATGAGTTGAACCGGCTAAAAGTCTTCCAATGTCTATTATTAATGCATACATTAATGCATACAATCTCCAAAAAAATATTTATTCAAAGGCTTGGATTATTATTGTAATAACATTGCTTCTGTAATCAAATTAACAAATTAACTATCTATAAGAAAGAAAATGGAAAAAAAGTGAACGTGGGTCCTGACCCACCTGTGCAAAGAAAAAAAAATTAAACCCAAACCCATTCTGACCCGCCCACTCGCCCTAATTAACTATCTATAAGAAGGAAAATGGAAAAAAAGTGAACGTGGGTCCTGACCCACCTGTGCAAAGAAAAAAAAATTAAACCCAAACCCATTCTGACCCGCCCACTCGCCCTACTTGTCACCTCTACTTTATTGTGAAGGCGCCTTGGCAGAAAAATATATATATTTTTTTTGGCCATTGTACCTCATGTTCCTACCACTTTAAGTTTTGGCTCATTGTGCTTAATTTTAAACAAAAAATTGACTTGCAAATGATGTTAGACAATGTAATTCAAGTGAGACAAAGAAAGTACCATTACAAAAACATGAATGAAATAAAGCTCTTTATAATTAATAGTGAATAACAAAAAGAATTATTTATTCAAATATCATGAAAAATACCTCAGACAAAGCCTGAGCAAGCAAAATCACACGAGATATACTTCCAAGTGAACCAGCCTCTTCACCCATGAAAGATGCCCCACATGAGCATGTTCCATCACGGTGCAGCCCAAATGCACAAAACCTAGTTTGTTCATCAACATCACCTAGCCCTCGTTCTGACATCTACACATATAAAACCATGACTTTGCTATTCAATAAATTAAAGAACAAAAAAAAGAGAGTTCTAATGATTAAACTTATAACATAATACTCTCACATACATGTGCTTGTATATAATAAGGGATTTTTTAGGGATTTGTTCCTTCATTTTATTGGGTTTCACCACTTTATAAATTCTTTTAAGTTTCTATGCCATCTCTTTCTTTGTGGTTGTTGGGAAGAGGTGGAGAGAGGTGAGAAGTGGTATTTGGTTTTTGATGATTTGACAGACAACTTACCAAATTGTGACAGTTTAACCTAAATTGACTACTCCACTCTTGAAGAAACGAGTTAAATAGGATCTTAAGAAACTTTACTCTTCAGAAACAAACTTAATAAAGTATAGACAGAGAAAGAGTAATGCCAAAAATTTGCTGTCCCAAAAGTCCAAAATCAATTTGCGGTTTGACTTGCAATATATGTTAATGGTTGACTACAAGTTAAATACCTAAAAATCTAAAATACCCTTCAACAATGACAATAGAGGAATCTTGTATAAGATATATAAGTGAATTTGGACTAAAACCTTACCCAAAAATGGATATGTTGCATTTATTTTGGGATGACCCAAAATGGAAATAGTGCATTTATTTTAGCATGGGGATTAGATTTTATTTTACTTTGAAGTTAGAATTTATATGGTTATGTTATCTACAAGAAAAAAGATGTCAATTAATATGTACTCTATCCTCATTTTCTGCAAACCATATTCAAATATCTCATAAATTTTCATTTTATATAATAAGATCAACTTTACGGCCACCAAAACACCATGAAGCATGGCAAGCCACTTAATTTAATTAATACTTTTTCAACTATAATAATGAATTGTAAATCTAACTAGTGCACAACAGACTGTGGATGACACTAAATAGGGGGAAAAAAGAATCATGCTATCTCCATCCTGTCTAAAAGCATACGTCAATTTTAAACACATGTTTGGGTGTTGCATGGGCCACTTAAATAATCACTTTGCAATAGCAACTTTTTTCAAATATGCAAATTCAGGAGGAAAAAAAAGAACACTGGAATTCAATAAAATCTCCTACAACATTCCTCAACATGGTGCAAAAGTCCACCATTGGCCTAAATGTGGCATGACGTAGAAAACCTAGAGGCATCAATTTCGACCCGTTTACTAACAAAGGGGTCGATTCGGGTTATGTTTTATTTCTAACATGTCAAAAGGGTAAAAATAATAGCTTAAAAGGAAACAGATTTGAATTCACCTAACGTGTATTGTTAATGCATAAAACCTTTTTATTAAAACAATTTATTATTAAAATAAACTAATCACTGTCATCATATTGGACACACTAATTATTACCATAAAAAATTGGGCAAAAAGTGTTTAGGGTCAACCCAACCCGTACCAAAAATCCATTCTGACTCGTACCCATCCAACCTGACCACCTGTTTTTTCACCTCTAACAAAACAAAATGAATTATGTGGATGCAAATCTAACAAACACATACCTGTGATCTAAACTGCCTTCTCTCTTCATTTCTACCATGACTTCTATAATAACCATGTCCATACCCATGATGATGATGATGATGATGATGATCACCACTAACATCAAGAGGCCATCGATCACGGGAACCAAAATCGTCAACAGGACCTGTAGTTAAAAGAAGTGATGGAAAATCACTTTCCCTTCTATACCTGTGTCTGAATGAAATAGGCCCAAAAAGCCCACCGACATTCCTTCTTGCTTCATGACTATGAATTTCAGAAGCGCCACTGGAAAACACATCAGGTGATACACTCCCTGATTCCACAACAAGTATTCCCGTACCAGAATTTGTCATACCACTTCCAAACATCCGAAGACTTAGAAAAGAATCAGAAAGAACCAATAAAGCCCGTGTATTAGAATCCACACTCCTAGGGTTTGCATCACTATGATTCTGTCCTGGATTCTCATCAGAACCAAGATTTTCTTGAATTATATTGGCGGGAGAGCTCACGGGCATACCGTCATTCACTACACTTTGTGGGTCAAACCCAGAAACCGGGTCAGACCTGTAATTTTCCAAGACGGATTCTTCAATTCGATGACCTTCAGATTCTTCAGGTTCCGACTCAGAAGATTTAGAGCTTGTGCACATGGGTTCAGAACCAAAGAATGAAGACACGCCTGCAGAACTTATAGATTCGACACTAGCAGGAGGAAGATTTTCTATGGAGTTAATCGGTGATTCCAACTGCAAGCAGTGGATGAAATAAAATGTCAAAGATATCAAAGGTCAAACACAAGGTTAGTCAAAGTATTTGATTAACATACAGAAAGAAAGTAACTTGAGCCATAAGATAAACAATTATAGAACAATGAGATATTAGAACCATACCAGTATGCTGCTGACGTGAGTCATAACCAATAAACCAAATTAGAACCATACCCGTATGATGATGGCAACCTTATTTTGACTCGAGTGGCAATCTAACAGAAGAATCACACAAGTCAAGAAGATGTATAAAGTAACTAAGAATTACTGGTTTCATTGTTTCTAGTCTAACTTTTTCGGGCCGGGGGTCTCAGTGGGAGCAGCCTCTTTACCTCCTGGGATCGAGGAAAGGTTTGCCCTCATCTCACCCTCCCCATACCCTACCGATAACTTATTATGAGTGGGATTTTATGAGATATGATTGTTTGTAATTGTTTCTAGTCTAACCCTCTATAACTTGTCCATAAGTAGTTCACTTTTGCTTCTAACTAATTTTCACTATCAACTACACTTGTTAGTGCCCTGTACTTTCGAAATGTCCAAGAAAATAGCAAAAAACAGTGTGTTCATTTTTTCTCTGTAGGAGTCCAAGCTCAAAAACCTACCACTCAAAATTAGGGATATGTAGGCCATTTTTGGAGTTATCTCCCTAATCGGTTTTCCTATGATAACTTCACCAGACTTCTGGATTCTGATTACTTTAACCAAAAAAATCAGGAAATCATAATTATTACGGGTTTTTGCCTTTTTGGATGACCCTTATGGAACTGACTTTAGGTCACAATTTCAATATATATGTTCTTTGATGCCTGCATAAACAGATTCCGTTTATGATTATCAAACTATTGAGGGATCAAGTAACCAGTTTTATATAACCTATTTCACACCAACTACAACAAAACTAATAAGAATTTGTCTAGCACTCTCTCTGAAGAACCATTTAATGAGTTTCTGATTAATAATAACACAAAAGCACTTTCAAAACACGCAATTGTTAGAAATAATGATAACCCCCAGCCAATTGTTTATCCAAAAAAGCTTGTTGCAATCAAAATAGCATAAACCCCCAAAAAAAACCCCGAACCTAGATCGAAACCACCATCAATTTACCACAAAAGATCGAATTGACACGCGATAACAATCATCCAGAAAATTTAAAATTCGCTAACACTAAATGATTAGGGTTACCAATTAATAATAACATAACATAACATACCTCCAAGACAGAGGAAGGAGAATTGGAGTTGGAGGTACGACCACAGAGTAGTAGAGAAGATAGCAGGCGCTTTGTTCGCTTCATTATTGAGGACTGTGAAGATCGATCCGATCCGATTCGACTACTTCTGGAGCCCATTTGAAAGCAGATGACAAGGATTTGAATGGCAGATGAAGAGGAAGACAAGAGAGTAATTGAGAAGACAAAAGGAGACGAAGTTTCTTGGTATGTTCACTCCCTCTCACCACGTCATCGTCAAATATCACACTCGTATATTTTTATTTTTTATATTTTATAATAGGTTAGAATCCTGTGTATTACATGAGTTGAATAAATTTAATGTTACATACTTAGTAATAAAAAAATTATGTCTTTAAAAGCTCGTGTATTAGACTGTTGGTTGTGGTAGGCGAGCGAGGGGCGCCAACGGTGGGCGCGAGCCACCTTGGCCGCGCACACCACAACATGGTCAGGCGATGGGGGGCGCGAGCGGGGTGGCGTGGTGGGGCTAGCGAGCGCTGCTGGCATGACCGTTGGGGAGAAGAGCCGTTGGGGTATTAAAAAAAAAAAAAAAATCTATTTATATAAATTAACTCCTCTTCACTCATTTATCTCTCAAAATCTTTATAAACTTCCTATTTTCTCTCAATTTTATAAACAAAAAATGGAGTGGAATCCGTCTTCTTCATCCGATTCTTCCGAAGAAGACGATCTCATTATTGAAGTGGGAAAAAAAACGATAGAGTATTTGCTTGAACGGTCTCAAAGGCAACAGTCACTAACAAGACGCCAGCCTCGTGATCGTGATCGAATGGGTGCTAACGAAACTTTGGTTAGTCACTATTTTAGCCCCAATCCCCTATATAGCGAAGATGATTTTAGGACGCGTTTTCGAATGAGTAGACAATTATTTATGCGTATAGCAAATGATTTGTCGGAGAGATATCCTTATTTTCAACAAAGGGAAGATGCTAGAGGTAAACCCGGTTTCACCACTACACAAAAAATGACGGCCGGTCTTCGGCAACTAGCGTATGGTATTTCGTCCGACGCATTGGATGAATATCTACAAATGTCTCGTAAAGTTGGGCGCGATTCACTTCATTTTTTTTGTCAAGGTATATATATATTTATATGAGTTAAACTTTTTAATATTTAGAATATACTTAACAATATTTATATCAAACTTATACGTAGGGATCATATCAACATACTCACGGAGATTTTTGCGTAGACCCACATTGTTTGATATCCAACGTATATACGAGGTGCACGGTGAAAGACACGGTTTACCGGGAATGCTCGGCAGCCTCGATTGTACGCATGTTGGATGGGCTATGTGTCCTACGGCTTGGCGAGGTCAGTTCCATCGGGGTGATCACTCCGGCCCGACTATTATACTTGAGGCGGCGGCCTCGCATGATCTTTGGTTCTGGCATGCGTTTTTTGGTGTTACCGGGTCAAATAACGACCTTAATGTTATCGATCAATCGCCTTTACTCGATAACCTTATCGACGGGATTGAACCCGCTCAAACTTTTTTTGCAAATGGGGAACATTTCAAGTACGGGTACTACCTAGTTGATGGTATTTACAACGAATGGGCGACACTAGTTCAAGCATTTACGTCTCCACTTGAAGACAAACGAAAGTACTTTACGAAGAAGCAAGAATCGGCAAGAAAGGATATTGAAAGAGCGTTTGGAGTTCTAAAGAAACGCTTTCATTTGTTGGCGAACCCAATACGGTTTTGGACAAGGGAGAAAATAATGGACGCCGTCTACACTTGTCTAATTCTACATAACATGATTCTAGAAGACGAGGGTAAGGCTATTTGTCAAAACTACCAAGGTGATGTTCCACCACAACCATCGACAATCACCGATGAACAAAGACTTCAAAACATAGGAGATATCAAGAACCGTGAGGTACACGGAAACCTTCGTCATGAGTTGGTCGAGCATTTGTGGGCTAGACGACCCGATGATCTTGTATTAGACTAGTAATTGAAAAATTATTATTATTATTTTCGATTTTTGAATTATGAAATATTTCTATTTATATTAATGTAATATTAGTTTTTAAATTTGAATTGAATAAATAATTAAACAAAAAATTAATTCGATAAAGCCCCCGCTCACCTGCACCACAACACCCTCAAGTGCTTCAGCAGGGGCTTTATCCACTGCTTAGTCAGCATCCAGTCAGCGCCACATGGCGTGATATTACAGGATGAATCCACTCTCAATAAAGCCCCACAACCAACAGTCTTACATGGGTTGAATAAAATATAATGTAATCTGTTAACACATACACTCGTCAAAATGGAACAATGTAAATACATGATTAAAGAGTTTTTATTTGGATCTTACATAACTATAAAATTGTTTTCAGTTTTTAGAATTCATAAAAATATGATATAACAATTTAATTGATGATAAACACAGTTTTAAATTTAAAAATCTATAGATAAAAATTGAAACTATAATTAATATAATTGCCTAAAATAGTAGAGTTGATTATAAATAAGAGAGAGACGAAAAAATGAGAATGTGAAAGCATATAAATGTGACAAATGTTCCTTCTAAAACATTGATTCTTTAGTATGTATAGATTTATATGATTTGATTTATTAAAGTATATATGATATATGATATGTGATTTGATTGATTAGGTGTAACTTTACACAATAGTAACCAAGTTTTATAAGTGTTTCATTTAAGTCACTCAAAGTTTTTTTGTCCCTCTAAAGTCACTCAACTTTCAGTAGGCGTTTCAATCCTATGTAATATTTTTATAAATGTTTAATTTTTTAAAATTGAATGAGATAAATGAACATATACGAATCTTGTTTACTATTTAGCAATTATTTTTTTCAATTCGACTTAAATATAACAATTTTTGAAACTTGTTTATTATTTGGTGAATTTTTTTTCTTCACATTTACCTCATATTTTAAGTTAATTGGAATAAAAGTTTCACTTATTAGTAACTAATATTCATATATATTTCATTTGTCTCATTTAATTTTAAAAAATTTAAACATTTATAAAAATATTACATATGATTGGAACACTTAGTGAAAGTTGTGACTTTAGATGGGACAAAAAAACTTTAAATGACTTAAATGAAATATTTGAGAAACTTGGTTACTATTGGGTGAAGTTTTTCCGATTTATTAAAGTATAGAACGGGACAGCTATTGGTACACTAACGCGGATAATCATTCATCACTTGTATGAGTCATACACTCATATACAACTCGTATTGGTAACACGAGACTGAATATAACTCGTATTATGTTTGGATGTGACCGATTTGATATATCCAATTTTAATTTTTGGTTATTAACCGAACCAAAACCGTCGACAAACCGAAAATCGATCGGCGAAGAAAAACCAATAACCGATCATGTTGGTTTCGGCTTCGGTGGAGGGTAAAAACCAAACCGAACGGCATCAAACCGAACGCACCCGTACAACCATTAGTTAATTTACAAAATCAAAGACAACATATTTGATATTTCTCCAAATAAACACAACCCCAAAAGGCCAAAGGGAACAGGAGAGAAATCAACGAAGCACACACACTCCGATTGATTGATTCTCTCTTCGCCTGATCTCCGACCTTGCCCACCGAGCGATCCAAAAACAATGCTTCGTCAAGTAGCTTCCCGCCTTCTCACTCGGCCTACCACCACTCTCCGCCCATTCTCCACCCAGGGAGACGATTCATTTGTAGAGTCCTGGAAGAAAGCTGTTCCCAACATAGATCCACCAAAGACACCTAGCCAGTTTATGCATCCTCGCCCTCCTACTCCTTCCACTTTGCAAACTAAACTCACCGTCAATTTCGTCCTCCCTTACGCCTCTGAACTCTCTCAAAAAGAGGTTACATTTCGTCTCCTGTTAATCGATTACTCAGGGTTTCAGCTTTCCTATAATGTCATTTCTTATATTTTACTTGTTGAAGTTTACTACTTTCTTTCAATTTTTGATTTTCTGTGGATGTTTATTTATTTTTGTAGCTATGTATTTTTTTTGGCAAATTGGATTTCAAACTATAACCCATTGGCCGATAATAATTCATACTAATAGTTTCACCGGTGATAGTCCTAACTTTCACTTTTGTTGTCAAGGACGGTTCTAGTAGCATATATTTACACTTGTTTTGAATGAAATGGAGAAACGTACAAGCAAAATCAAGTGGGAATCTATGATAATTATGCTAGTACGAATTATTATCAGCTGTCATAGTTTAGATTATTAAAAACTAGAAACAAGTATTGTAAAGGCCATGGTTTAAAAAAACGGTCGAGGCGTACGCCTCGAGGCGAGGCGGTAGAAAAACGAGTCTGAGGCGTACGCCTCACAAGGTATTTTGGTACGTACGCCTCACTAGGGCTGAGGCGGTCGAGGAGGGCTGAGGCGGTCGAGGCGGGCTGAGGCGGGGCTGAGGCGGTGAGGCAGTAGAAATGGAAAAATTTGACTTTTGACTGGACTTTTGACCCATTTGAGCTGTGTATATCGTTTTATTAACGAAATACACAACTCAAATGGGTCAAAAGTCCATAATTAGCGTCTGGTTCTCCTTAATTTGACTATTTTCTCATTCTTCTCCTTAATTTGACCTAATTTCTCATTCTTCTCTCACACATCACACCTAGGAAAGGTTTGGAAGGGGTTGATGTAGTCAACAAACAAGATACAAACATTGTTTGATGTTTAGTATTTTATTTTTTGTAAGATATATAATTTTTATATTTATTTTTTAATTCCGCCTCGGGCTTACGCCTCGGTTCGCCTCGAGGCTTACGCCTCGTGAGGCGAAGGGAAAACGCCTCGAGGCGCGTTTCCGTTCTTTTAAACATTGGTAAAGGCGTAAAGCTACTTGGGATGATGTTATATAATCTTTTACACATTGTAAGAATACAAAAAATAGTTGGTTTTATGATTTACCTCTTGTACCAATAATTAGGGTTGTAAATCTGTATGCGTGTATTTTCGGTAGTTAACCGTCATCTGTGTTTGTTTATATTGAATCCTAGCCGTTTAAAATACTCATAACTACCTTTTTTATCAAATCCTAGCCACATAAAATGCAATATTTTGGCAGTTACCTTTCATCCTCATCAATCTCACGCGGATCGACCTCTTTCACACGGATCGACCTCCTCCTTTTGCGGTTACCTTCTACGGTTTTTCCATACCCGTAGTTATCTCCACTTATTTCTGAACATGCTACTGAACTTACATCACACGGATCGTCCTGCAAATCCGTCTCCCAAAAGTGAGCAAGCAAGCTTATAGAGAGAAAGAAAGAGGCAGAGAGGCAAAGCTCTCTTTCTTCTGATGCTCCCATCCTCACCACCACCGGTAATGTTGCCCATTCTTGGCTTGATTTCTTCGTCTAGGTAGATTTAAGGTTTTTTGGTTCTTCAATTACGCTGACAAATTGATTTGCAGAGGCTGCTTATGTGGCTCAGATTAGGTTTTTTGATTTCTCTTCTACGATCGATCGATTCAACTGCGGGATTCCAAAGCCGAGATTCAACGATTTCTGCTTCTTGGTTAGTGCTTACTTCTCATTTACTTTATATATCAAACTTCTGATTTTCTGTGGCTTATGCTTTGAGGATTATTTTGTGCTTCATATTGGTTGAATAAATTTATCTTCTTATTTATCTTAAATTTTTGGACACATTGAACAGAAGTAACCAAATCTGTTCGTTTATTCCTTTGCAATTTATCGTTTCATAGTTTAGGTTTTGTGATTTGACTCTATTTAATTGATGTTGAACCGGTGTACATTGAATATGTTTCATACTTTTATTTTTATTTAATATATAGATATCTTACAAACCAGATTGATTCATGGGCCATTGCTGTATCATTTGGCATAGTTTGAAATGCTTTTCAAGTTCAAGTTTGATTTGATTTCAAGTTTAATTTGCAGGTTTCTCCTTCGCCTAGCCCTGCTTATGGGGTTAATTTAGCTTATGGTATTTCAATCATTTCTTTTGTTATGAACTGAGTTTGATATATAATCTATTTTAAAATTTGGTTTTGATGGTTTTGTCTATTTCAAGTTTAGACATCTTTTGTGCATTTTGATTTAATGAGAGCCGCATATCTGCAGAGAGGAGAGAAGAGAATTGAGGCATCTATTGTGATGGCTGGCATGACATCAACAAATGGAGGATGGAGATTTTGAGGAAGCAAAAACAGAATTTACCCTTTCAGGTGATATATATTTATATATATATTTTTAAAACTTTTTGAAGTTTTATTTTACCTTTTGAAATTTCTAGCTTATTGAGCTTTTTATGCATGCCTAGAACATATAGATCTGTAAAAGAAAACATTTGTTCAGACCTGTTAGATCAACCAAAAGCAATGTTCCTTGTGCATGATCTTAATCTTAAATAACAAGTTCACCGGTTCATGTTCACATTAGCATGTTTTCAATTTTGATCTTGTCCCATTGTTGGTATGAATTTGGTCAAATATGTTACGCGTCAACCCAACCAGCCCAGTTTTGACCCGTTACTCAAAGCACCTATTTGCTTGTATGCTTATTTTAAAGTTCTATTTGTTTTGTGTTTGATTGTTAGTTGACTATTTTTAATCACTACATTTATATGAGCAGAATTCCAAGGGATCATCAAAGTGGGAAGTTTGGGTGAAGAGCATGTAGTTTGCAATCTCATGGTGCTTGCAGATTGTCCACCCTTTTGAATAAATCTTATTCAAGATTCTGTCTTTACTTTTTTTTTTGAAATATTAGAAGCTGTAAAACTCTTCTCTCAGTTTAAAAAGTGGTTGCATCCTTATTAAACTAGGCTTTCTTTTTAAAAACTTCTCATAGAAGGTTCTATAAAACCTTGCATTTTCTTTCTAAACGGAAAAGAATGATGCTATTTTTAAGTAACTTAGCAATGATGGATTTTTCTAAGTTTTATGTTTAAAAATTATTTTTTGTAGTACTAAGGTTGTAGACAAATAGAATAAAAATACATTTTAAGTGATATTAAGTGATCTTCTCCTGTTTTGTTTAACATGTGAAACAGGTTATCAGCTTTTGGTGTGGACCTTGTGGTTTTTATTGAAGCTAAGGCTTTGCTATCATGATGCTGACACTCAAGGAAATAGCAGGAGAATCTCCTGTTGGAAGCCAACTAAAGGTCAAGGAATGTATAGATATCTGGCTCGATCAAGTATTGAAATAGCTAAGATAAGGATGCAATTTGGTGCTCCAATAGGCCTCTGCAATATGGGTATTTTCTTTTATGCCTACTGGTTACAAAAGATTTCTAGAGAAGGCTGATTTTAGAAACATGTCATCCAGGTACAACTCATCAATGCATTCTTATGCATCTACCACTTGTGCACCTTACAAAAGTCCAAAAATAGTTCTTCTCATGCATATGTGACATGAATTGGTTAGCTGTCCAAAAGACTAAGGGATTGATATTTTAGCCCATGTCTTGTCATAAAGGTTTGTACCTAATGCTATAAAAGTTGTACCTTACGTTGGATTTGGGACACTTGGGCATTTTAGTCAATGTTAGAGATGAGCTTCACATGTTTGTCGTTACCGGATTCTATGCTCGGACTCTTGAATTGTGGAAGTTGCAATTTCGATCATGGATGAATGTATACGTCTACCCTTACAGGTTATAGACACCCCTTTCATTTACTTGCTCAACCACATATTACAATTTAGGTGGCACCTTTCTTGTCGTGTCTGAGCGGGGAGAAGTCTTCCATATAGACTTAGTGTCGGATGAAGTCGGATCGATTTTTCCTCTCAGTGCTCGTGAATCTATCCATGCAGCAATCTACACTGAAACCATAGTGTCACCGTGTTTGTAGTTGCGCGGATTGGTAGCTTGTGTTTGCCGTTATTTTCATTTTAATCAAATGTAATTTTTTTTCTTTCTGTTTTGTCTTTTTTTTATCTTCTTTTTTTAAATGTTTCCGTTGCTTCTGTTTCAATGAAATGTATTTTAGTTTATGACATGATTGGCGTTTACTATTCTGTTTATTATTGCAATTAATAATTTTGCTCATTCTTGTTTTTACATATTTGGCCTCAACATGTTTCCATTTGGTGTCAAATTAGCCACTCCATAATAACATTATTTTCTATTTGTAATTTATTTTGTAATTGTAAGTTGCAAACATTCTCACTTTGATTTTTTACATTACATTTAGGTTTCTTTCTTCCATTAAATGTAGTCACTTTTTAATCGTCTAACTTTTTGGCTACTTTTTATTTTTTTTTTAAACGGATTTGAACAGGTATATTGCTTATATTACATATTTTTAGACAAATCTTCGTAGACACGCCCTAATCCGTATCAACAAATATTACTTAACCTTTTACACGTATACTACTAGATAGTTGTTGTTTGGAATTACTAACATTACCAATGAATGAAGTGTTTTTTTAAATCGTTTTACTTTAGCACGGTATATGTGACTTAACCGTTTAGCCTAATTATGGACTATACGTATAAGGTCAACCTCTTGGTACCAATCACGTCCCACTAATGCTATATGACCGTTATAACTTTTTCATTATATACACAACATCTTTTGGTTCTTGATCCCATTTCAGTGAATAGAAAATGTAAAACTCACGGATGCATCTATTGTTCCACCCGTCCTGGGACGGGTATTCTACTAGTTATTTGAGATATTCATAAAATTTGGGGTAATATTTACTTTTACCCGTAGTCCTTAAACCCTAAGGCTAGCTAGTCATTGAATCGTGGCATACATTTCTGTTGAAGATCTTTGCATTCTTGTGGAGTAGCAGTTTTGGGATCAAAAACTTTCTCATCTGCCAAAACCAGACCCTGTTTCATCCGACCCATCTTTCTTGAATGTAAAACTTGCTTTGAGGTAACAGGCACCCGAATAGACTGATATTCTTCTAAGCCCACGGCTAAGTTTTCAACCCCGGATTTCATGAGACATTCACCAAGAACCGCTGCATCCAAGATCGACATGTTTGTGCTCCTCAAACCATGTGGCGTTGTTGGGTGAGCCGCGTCTCCAATAAGCACCACGCGGTCCCAAACAATCTGGTGTAGAGGATCACAATCATATATCACATTCAAAAACGGTTCTTTGGTTTCTTTTATGACTCTTACAAGTTCAGGAACCCATGTTTTCTCTGCTTCCTCTTGCATTTTCTTGATCATATTGTTGCTTACTTTCATAGTCACTGAATTCCCCTAAGAATTTCAATCAAATGCAAACAAATTAGGAAGGAAGATCAATTTCTTAATACTAAAAAATGCAAAAAACATTAGGATCATAAGTTATAATGTGATCAATCACCTTAAGCTGAGGCTCGGGTTGATTGATGTACCAGATCCAGTTGATCTTCGTGTTCAAAAGCTCATAAAAAACCGCGTGTGTTCCAGAACCTAAATCGAAGTACAGGCATTTACCCAAATCTTGATAAACCTTTTGCAGGCCTGCAAGGATACCTGAGTTTTCATTATTAGAAAGATCCAACACCCCTCTCCAAGCACAGTAACCTGAGTACCTGCATCATATCAGATTAACAAATTGATTACTTAATAAAGTGTAACTTCACAATAGTAATCAAGTTTCTCAAGTGTTTCACTAAATTAAATAAAGTTTTTTGGTTCCTCTAAAGTCACTTAACTTTCATTAGATGTTCCAATCTTGTGAATTTTTTTAAAAATGTTAAAAATTTTAAAATTAAGTGACCTAAATGGATTATATATGAATACTAATTACTTTTTTAAATTAACTTGATAGTGAAGAAAGAAATACCCTACGTAATAAACGAGTTTCAATTTAATCCCTAAATAGTAAATAGTAACTAAGATTCATATGGTCACTAAATTTAAAAAAAAAAATTAACACATAAAAAATTCACAAGATTGAAACATTTTTAGTGGAACACTTAGGAAACTATGACGTTTTCCGTTAGTAAATGAACACATGTTAATAATGTTCTTCAAACCTTAATTTAAGGTGAGGGAGGAAAGTTTGGCGAATTGAAGACAAACAACCATCTGCTGCAACTAATAAATCACCTGCAAACTCAACAATATTACCGGTTTCAAGAACTCTAGTTTGAACTTTAACAGACTTGTTGTCATCTGATACACAAAAGGATTGGAACACATGACCCCAGAGAAATATATCCGGAGGTAGTGCATTGTATAAGAGGCCATGGAGATCCGACCAATATGCAGCCCTAAAATTGAAGCTCTCGTCTCTGGTCAACATTCTACTCATCTTCTTCTCTGCATCAGTAGCTTGGTTCTGTAATTAAATTAAAATATTATTGATCGAATTGGAATAATTTGTTACAAGTTGTAACAGATTAGGGATGTGAATACCTGATCAATTGTGAGGGGTAAGGTGTGGATGTTGAGGAGATTATCCGATTGTTGCTGAGGAAGCCATGACTTGATTATTGTTTGAGCTAAAGGATCAAGGCCTAGCCCGGCGCCGGTGGGACTTCCGGTAGGAGGAGCGGTGGTTTTCTCCAGCACCACCACTTCCCACCCAGCCGATAACAGCGAGTGGACGGCGCATACGCCTGCTATGCTTCCTCCCACCACCACCGCCCTCCCCTTACTCTCTCCCATCCCCTTACTCTCTCAGATTGATTGTATCAGAGTCGGTACAGATAAGATGCCATGATGATATGCAATTTAAAACCCCTCTTTTAGTCAATTTACATCTCGATTTGTTGCTATTAACAGTTTCAGTCCCCTCTTACATTTTCTTAACAGTTATCATCCCTGGGTCTAACGTCCATCCATTTTTCCGTTAGATTCCCCTCACGTGAAGGGTATTTTTATCTTTTTGTCTTATGTAATTTACTTAAATTTTATAATTTTAAGATATAACAACAAATCATTTGTAGACCTGCAATTTTGTTGAACAACAACAAATCCACATAATTTGTCTTTTTGTAGGCCAGCAAATCAACATGATTAAAACCCATTGTGGGTTGCCATGACTCAGATATACACTTCAAACTCAAAATCAAAATATTTTGAACAACAGCAAATCAACATCATCGCCATCTTCATATGCAGACCTACAATTTGGAGAAATAAATCGCCATCATCGCCATCATCATCGTCACCATCCAACACCTCAGATCCGGCGAAATAAAACCCTTATCCACCCCGGCGAAATCCCGCCGTTATCCACCACCTCAGATCCGTCGACCCGCTACTCGCTAACCTAATCGACGAGACGGGGTTGCCATGATTGACGGAGATGTGTGCTGATGAACACATGATTGACGAAGAAGGGGATGTGTGCTTTGAAGCATGGGGTTGCCATGGATGAGATGATGTTATGATGATTTGAGAGGGAATAGCGAAGGGTTTATGCGTCTGTTTCATCAGGGCTACTCGCCGCCGGCTCTGCCGCCGCCGCATCGACCCTAGATTGAAACTTGAAAGCACATAATCGATGAAATAATCAACAATGTCAAAGAAAAGCTTGGAGATCTTTTAGAATCCATCGAGATAGATAATAACCGTCTCCGATCCACAAGAGTTTAACTCCAACGAACTAGGGTTTCAAGACCATAACCACAGCCAAACACCCTTCACAATATTAAACCAAGAACAACATTGAAGTGTTGAACCAAGAACAACATCCAAGCAATTTAACTCAGAATGTGAGTTGTTCGGGTATTCAGGGGTGTGAACTTGGGATAAATGTTACAGGTGATGGTGGCAGGGCTCTTTTTTGGGAGTTGACGAAGATGAAGCCTGATTGAGAAGAAGGGAAACTAATATATGTTGCGAAATGACGAAAATACCCCTCACGTGAGGGGCATGTGAGGGGGAAATAACGGCAGATTGGATGGACGTTATGGCCAGGGATGATATCTGTTAAGAAATGTAACATCAGAGACTGAGACTGTTAAGGAGGGACTAAGACTGTTAAGGAGGGACTGAACTTGTTAACAGCAACAAACCTTAGGGACGAAAAGTGTAGTTTACTCTTACATCTAACTTCAAAACAATTATTCTAAGAATTAATTACACGGATGGCCCTTGTGGTTTACCCAGATTTCACTTTTGGCCCATAGAAATAGGAAACTACAGATTTGGCCCAATAGTTTGCACGATTGTAACACTCATGGCCCTTAGGTTGGATGTTCGTTAATTTTATCCGTTAAGTGAGTGTAAAATGATCAAAAATACCCATTACATTAAAAAAAATAAAAAGACAAAGATTATAAATCATAAAACCCATCCCAAACACCCCCTTTCTTCATCCCCAAACTCTCACCTTCCTCCACCACCACACTTCATCCCCAACCCAAACTCCCACCTTCTCTCTATTCTCTCTCTACCAGCACCATCTCTATCAAAAGCCACCATCAATCTAAAACCCAAGCCCTAATTAGGCTAAACCGAACCCACATCTGCAACCCGTAGGCCTAAACCAGAACATTAAGAGATTGCTCCCCCAATTCAAGTGCTTGCCAGATTCCTTCTCCATCCAATTCAAATCCCACAGTCAACACCGTAGATTACATGCCCTCTTTATGTTCTGTAGTGTATTAAATATCCACATCTGATTATGATTTCTGTTACGAAGCCTTGATTGTCGCCTTCCACTACTCGATCTCTCTTGCTCTTGATTTTCAAAATCAATTTGCAGGTGAAGATGAAATGGTGAAGAAGATGTGGCAATGTGGGGGGTTGCGAATCTAGGTTCACAAAAATCTGTCGTGGATGTTAAAACCCACCCAAAACGAGGAGGCGACATTTGGTGGCTTTAGTTTAGGGAAGATGATTGGGAGAGGAGAGAGAAGAGAGATGAGAGAAAAATCAAGATAAGAAGTGATTTGAGTTCGCATAAATTGATCCAAAAACACATAGCATAAGTAATTTGAACTTGAGGGCTGGGGATGAAGTGTGGTGGTGGAGGAAGATGAGAGTTTGGGGATGAAGAAAGGGGTGTTTGGGATGAGTTTTATGATTTATAATCTTTGTTTTTTATTTTTTTAATGTAAGGGGTATTTTGGTCATTTTACACTCACTTAACGGATAAAATTAACGTACATCCAACCCAGGGGCTATGAGTGTTATAATCGTGCAAACTATTGGGCCAAACTTGTAGTTTTCCATTCCTATGGGGCCAAAAGTAAAATCTAGATAAATCACAGGGGTCATCCATGTAATTAATTCTTATTCTAATAGTATTAATCAGCCGGGACCTAATTGAAACGAAAACGAAACTAATGGATTAAACAAAAATAAAAATATACTTTTAACTAAAAGGATTATTTTGACTAAAATATAAGAATAAAAGTGAAATTTACTCTAAATTGAACAACTATACAATATTTTTGTAAAATTTGTTATATTGCACTACTCATTAACCGATATTATTAGCTAGAGGTGTACAAATAGGGTTTTTAATACCTGGTTCAGGGTATAGAACCATGTTAGAGTATGACCGGGTATTGGAAAATTGGTTTTTTAACACCTGGGTAGAGTTCGGGTACGAGTATTGGGGGAAAAAACTCAACCCTATGTACCTGGGTAGGGTAGGGTACGGGTCAGGTATACCGGGTATTAGAACCAGGTTTTAATACCCTATTTTCTATTATTTTTACACAATATAAATCCATTTTAAATTTTTAGTTTGCTTTATATTTGGTAAAAATAAAATAAATTACAATATCATAAATTCAGTTTTTTAAATTATTACTAACTTTATATTATATATTTTTTAAACTTAATGACAACCACTATTTTTCCTTCCTGTTGGACCGAATGCTATTTTCACTTTGTATTTTGTAAAGTATAACATTAATATTGTTATTAATGTAGAGTATACCGTCACAAGTTGCAACACTCCATTCTTGATATTTATTTATTCCTAAATCATTTAAATTCTAAACTAATACTAATTTGTTTATTTTATTCAAAAAAATTAATTCATTTATACTTTATAATATGTAATTTTCTTTTTTATAAATTTGCTAAGATATAAAAATAAAAAACATTTATACCATATGCATACCCTATGGGTATTCAGAAAACCCGGTTTTGGGTATAAAAAACCCGTGTTCGGGTATTGAAAATAACTGGGTACGGATATTTTTCGGGTATTGGTCGGGTACGGTTCCGGGTGAGATATTGAGCTCAAAATGTGTACCCTATCTATACCCTAAAGGTAGGGTAGGGTTTGGTTTGGTTTCGGGTACGGAATAACCGGGTATAATAATACGCGGTTTCGGGTATTTTGATCGGGTTTGGTTCTGTACCCGGTTTTTTTGCCCACCTCTATTATTAGCCAGGTGTAGAGGACACCCTTAACTTGGACTTAGCGGGCTAAGCCCATTACAGATTAGCTCATTAGAGCTAAGCCCACATCCTCTCCTTATATAAGTGATTTATTCTTATAAAATGATATGTCCGGTGTTTGACTTAGCTCATGTATTTGCGCAGGGGCAGTGGAGGAGCCGGATCGTTTCGCGATCTGATGTACGCAACCTTACCCTACATTTTGTGTAGGAGACTGTTTCCATGGCTCGAACTCGTGACCTCAAGGTCACAAAGCAGCAAGTTTACCAGTTGCTACAAGACTCGCCCTCTTATCCAAAAACTTCTAATAGCATATTCAATTTATACATATATTTATGTTTATGACATCTAGTATAAACATGACTTGAGCATCGGAGTGTCGTTACTCCTTGGAGCTTCGGCTCGAGGGCCCTTTAATAGGTTTCTTGTGTTTGTAACCCAAATTATAACCTGGAAAGAGGAAAAACAAGGTTAGACCACCATATAGACATAATTCGAGCCGAAGGAGCCACTATCTTGCATTGTCCCAAGTCCTGATATCAACCCCATGACATAAAATCATATTTAAGTTGATTTTATTTTCTAAGATTTGTTTTCATCTTAAAAGATGATGAAATTTTTTAGTTGAACTTCTGCATAACTCTTGTCAACCAAAAATATGGTTGAAGTAAGATCTTTTTTGAGAAATGAAATGCTGGTGTTAGTAAAAGTGATTTGGTTTGTGGATAACTTATGAAACTTTTTTGGTTTATAGGGAGTCCGCTCTTTACACAAGCGGACACTGGCTTTTTAAATTTGGGTCCGGTCTTCCCTCTCACAAGTGGACTAAGACTTTTTTTTTTGAAGAAATGGTGAAGCTCTCCCTCAACTCCGATTGCCACCTAAGTCGTTTCCCGAACTCTGCTTGTCACGTGAACGGACCTAAATTTGAAAAGTCAGAGTTCGCTTGTGAGAGGAGCGGACTCACATAATCCCAAAAAGCTTAAAAAATCCCCATAAACTGAAATCACTTTTGCTAACTCCACAATTTATAAAATAAATCATTATATATGTATACATACAATTAGCAACCCTTATCAATTAATAACCAACCAATGCGGGTGTTGTCAAGTATCTCACCACCCTTTCCCTTTTTTTATTATTATTATTTTTATTATATACATTATTAAAAGTCTTTGATGCACAAATTTACAAGTATGACAAGCTTTATTTTATTTTTTTTAAACTTGATTATTTTAATATTATAATTATTTTTCAATATGCTTCGTTTTTCTCTTATAAATTTTAAAATATAATATTTTATAAAATTTAAAATGTACGTTACGATTGCTTACTTTTATTTACGCTTCAATATAAATTTTGTTCAAAACCGAGCCGGGTCATATATAATATATATTTTATTTTTTTATTTTTAAATACAATTTTGTTTTCTTTTTATATATAATGTTTTATGAAATTCCGAAAATACCGATGCGACATATTATTTTTTTCTGCGTTTCGATATAAATTTTATTCATAACCGTAGAATTATATATTTGACATTTTGGTTACACAAAGATGCCTTATGTGTAATATACGTTTTTCTAGCGACATAAATTTTTATTCAACTGGTTTATTAGTTATACAAGATATTTATAAAACTTCTACAACTTGGATTAATATCCACTTAACCCATTGTCCTTAAATCCTAAGGCACGTTATTGAATCCCGGCATACATTTCTGTTGAAGATCTTTGCATTCTTGTGGAGTGGCAGTTATGGGATCAAAAACCTTCCCATCTGCCAAAACCAGACCCTGTTTCATCCGACCCATCTTTCTTGAATGTAAAACTTGCTTTGAGGTAACAGGCACCCAAATAGACTGATATTCTTCTAAACCCGCTGCTAAGTTCTCGACCCCAGATTTCACTGACCAGGAACTGCTGCATCCAATATCGCCATGTCTGTGCTCCTCACACCATGTGGCGTTGTTGGGTGAGCCGCGTCTCCAATAAGCACCACACGGTCCCAAACAATCTGGTGTAGAGGATCACTATCATGTTTGTGCTCCTCACACCATGTGGCTCTTGCATTTTCTTGATCATATTGTTGTTTACTTTCATAGTTACTGAATTCCCCTAAGAATTCATTCAAGTGCAAACAAATTAGGTGAGGAGATCAATTATTCAATACTAATAAATATAAGAAAATTTGGATTTTAATAATCCAAGATATGATCCATTTGCCAATAATAATTATAATTTGACTAATGTCACTCATAACTTTTAACTTTTGTTGTCAATGACAGTTTCACTTCCATGATTTACACTTGATTACGTTTTCCATTTCGCTCATAATCATCCTTTTGTGAGTGGAAATCAAATGTAAATCTATTGACTAATGATTTATAGTTTGGATTATTAAAATTCACTGACGATAATCAATCACCTTAACCTGTGGCTCGGGTTGATTGATGTACCAGATCCAGTTGATCTTCTTGTTCAAAAGCTCATAAAGCACCGCGTGTGTTCCAGAACCTAAATCAAAGTATAAGCACTTGCCCAGATCTTGGTAAACCTTTTGCAGGCCTGCAAAAATATCTGAGTTTTCATCACCAGAAAGATCCAACACCCCTCTCCAAGCACTGTAACCTGAGTACCTGCATCATATCATTCCCAACTTTAGATCAACAAACTGATCAATAAAACAACCACATGTTAATGCTCTTCAAACCTTAATTTAAGGTCAGGGAAGAAAGCTCGGCGAATCGATGACAAACAACCGTCTGCCGCAACTAATAAATCACATGCAAACTCAACAATATTACCGGTTTGAAGAACTTTAGTTTGAACTTTAACAGATTTCTTCTCATCTGATACACAGAAGGATTGGAACACATGACCCCATAGGAATATATCTGGAGGTAGTGCATTGTATAAAAGGCCATGGAGATCAGACCAATGTGCAGCCCTAAAATTGAAGCTCTCATCTCTGGTCAAGATTCTACTCATCTTCTTCTCTGCATCAATAGCCTGGTTCTGTGATTAAATTTAAAAAATTGAAATATTATTGCAGCATTCACGTTTGAGGACAGATCAATTATTTTTAGTGGTAATAAATGCCTGATCGATAGTGAGGGGTAATGTGTGGATGTTGAGGAGATTATCCGATTGTTGGTGTGGAAGCCATGACTTGATTATTGTTTGGCTCAAAGGATCAAGGCCTACCCCGGCGCCGGTGGGACTTCCGGTAGGAGGAGCAGTGGTTTTCTCCAGCACCACCACTTCCCACCCCGCTGATAATAGTGATTGGACGGCGCATACGCCTGCTATGCTTCCTCCCACCACCACCGCCTTCCCCTTGCTCTCTCTCATCCTCTTTCTCGGATTGACTGTATCAGAACAGATAAGATACCATTGGGGTTGGTGGCCAACGGCAGAGACAAACACTCTAGAAGCACCTAAGGCTTGGAGGTAACGGGTTTAAGTCCCACAGTAAAAAAAATACAGATAAGATGCCATGATGGTTGGACCAATGATATCGTTTGCAATTTAAACCCCCTATCATGAAGTGACATCCAATTAAACGTCCGAAACTAAAACTAGTTATAGAATTAATTACAATTACTAGCTTAGCCTAGTGTTAAAAGTGTATAACCAAGACTTTATTAAAATATAGAGCTCTTGGGTTCAAGCATCACTTGTGACAAAAAAAAGGGGTCCAGGTTAGGCCAGTAGGTTTTCTCACCTATGGTGGGTTTCCTCCTGAGAGAGGTGGAAATGATCGGGTGGGTCAGTGGCCCGTCAGTGATCCAAAATTGTCGTTCAAAAAAAAGTTATAGAATTAATTACGTGGATGGTACCTGTGAATGGCCTAAATTTTGGTTTTAGTCTTCTAACTTATACGCAGTGTTTTCAGAACCGGGTCGGATCGAGAACCGGATACATAATCAGTCTGGTTATGTGTAGTTGAACCACTTTTATTTAAACTGGTCGGACCGGTGAACCGGACCGAGGGTCAAACCAAATTCCAAATCTTTTTTTATTTTTTTGTGTTTTTTTTTTCTTCAAAATCTGAGTGATTCATTCTTAGAAATAAAAAGGTGAATTAATAGGAACGTTAAATAAATTGTATTAATGAACTTCACAAATATTATTGTAAAATTTGTATATTGGTCAGTTATCCATATTTATCATTTAATAAGATCATGATAAGTTTTACATTTTTTTTAAAGACATATTTCTTAGTTTCTGTTGGAGTGGGACTTGAACCCATGACCTTCTCAAACTTTGGTGTTACTAGAGGATTTCTTCTATCACTGGGCCACCAACCCCACTTTGGGGCCCCTAAACTATTTTCGATATAGTTTTTTTGAACAATACCCTATTTTGGAGCCCCTAAACTACTCCTAATAATTTACATAAACTCGTCATAGACGGGGCTGAAACCCTTGACCTTAATGAGAGCTTCATCACTCTAACTTTAAATGGCTTTGTCATTGAACCCAACCTCATCAAATTTTACTGATATTATTATGGTAGGTGAAAGGGGTACCATTAACTTTGATCTAGCACAGTGAAACTCATTAAAGATAGGTCTTAAAAGAGCTAAACCCAACATCTTCTCCCTATGTAAGGGGGTTTATTCCCACACATAGTGAGATCAAGTTCTCTCCTTGCTACTATCACTCTTAAACTTCTAATGGTAGATTTATATTTATATACACATTTATGTTTTTGACATCTAGTATAAATATCGACTTGCGTTGAACGGTCCTTGGAGCTCTGACTCCAAATCTCTCACAGTGACGGATCTAAAACATAATTTCAGGGGTAACATAATTTTTTTTACTGTACATTAAAAAATGATAATAAACACGGTAAACACATGTACCTAATAGATTTCTCCTCTCCGGCATTTGAAAGCTTGAAATCGAGCCATTACATCGTCTTCTGTTACTTTATCAAATGTTTATCTTTCGACCGCACAAACTAGAGCATTGTTCAAATACTCTTTGCCCATTCGATTGCGTAAATCCGTCTTGATAAGCTTCAATTTAAAAAGATTGTTAAAAAGAACTTGTTTACCATGTGGTTTCATATTCAAAGTTTCAAGTCAATTGCAAATAAACCCTAGAAATTTGACAAATTAACAAACTAAAACATAAATCCATAATCTAAAGTCTAAACACAATAACAAATTAACAACTAAAATTATAAACTAAACCATAAATTCATAATCAATTGCACATAAACCCTATAAATTTGAAATTTAGAAATTAGAACAATACCTTTTCCTAAGAAGTAAGAGATTAGAGACCGATTGGAGCATGGGAGCAGCGGCGACCGGCGACTCTGGCGGGCGGATCGGAGGCAGGAGCGATGGGTGAGTTGGTGTGGCTGTTCGTGCGCTGTGGCCTGTGGAGTGATTGAAAGTCTCGATTTTTTTTATTTTGTTAATTGTTAGATGGGTTTATTTGGGGTTGGGCTTTAGGTTTAAATTAATTTAAGCTTTTTAGTTTTATAAACTTAGACTTTAGAGTGTTAATCAATAATTAGTTTTTAGTTGAAGTTAGTTAGATAAAAGAGTGTGCATAATTCATATCAACAAAAAAAAAAGATTTCTAATGTAACAAAAACAACTTATTGAAATAAACGTCATCTAAGAAAATCCTTTCGAAATAAATAAGCTACTTTATTTAGAAGGGTGGCTCCGTTTCATCAAAATTGATGTTGCCGCCTACACCGTTAAATTCAACGGAGAATCCGCTCCACTTTACGTCATGAATCTCCTGATTCGTGAACAAAATCTTGTTTCACTATCCAAATATTTCCACAAATATCCAATTCAATTCTTCAAAAACTCACCTACACAGATGTAATGCATCACCAAAAACCCCAATTCCAGATCGGAACCGGCGTCTCTTCCGATTTCAATCCACCACTTTCGAATTCAACGTCTTCATTGCTACTAATGTTGCCATCACCTAACGATAACAAATTCACAACAACCCTAACAAATTCAAATCCAAACCCTAACCACCAACACCAAATCACAATCGACGATCACCTTCACCTTAATGGAATCAATTCAACCTTCTCTCCGGAGAAACATAACCCTAACCGCTTCTCCGGTACAAAGGAAGTCGCATTTCACCTCCTCCACCGTCTCCGCCACCTCCGCCGCCTCCAAGCACACCTCCGGTTAATCCTTCTGTTATCTCTCCCGTTCTTCTACTTCCTAGTCTCTCACCCAAGCCATTCGTTCGTACTCGATTTCCTATCCGCTTTAGCATTCTCTTCCGCCTTATTATTCTCCCTAAATCTCGGCCTCCCCAAGCTCCCCTCAATTCGAACGTTACTCACCCGATCGTTCCCGATCAAATCGCATTCACCCACTCATTCCTCCAGACCTCCATTGCCGGTTTTCTGGTCGATCGGGTCAAAATCAAAAGGTAGCAAAACAAAGAGGGTGAATTCAGGGTGCTGGGTGCAGGCATACAGCAATGGGGATGTGTATGAAGGTGAGTTTCATAAGGGCAAGTGCTCTGGCTGTGGTGTTTATTATTATTACATGAGTGGGAGATACGAGGGCGATTGGGTCGATGGAATGTATGATGGTTATGGTGTTGAAACGTGGGTGAAGGGAAGTCGATATAGAGGTCAGTATCGACAAGGGTTGAGACACGGGCTGGGGGTTTATAGGTTTTATACGGGTGATGTTTATGCTGGTGAATGGTCGAATGGTCGTAGCCATGGGTGTGGTGTTCATAGTTGTGAGGATGGGAGTCAATATGCGGGCGAGTTTAAGTGGGGTGTTAAACATGGTCTTGGTTATTACCATTTCAGGTAAGAAAACAACAAATGATGATAAAATAACATGAAACGTTTTAATATGACTAAAAATCATACTTTTGTAGAAATGGGGATGCATATGCTGGAGAATATTTTGCGGACAAGATGCATGGTTTTGGAGTGTATAATTTTGCAAACGGTCATCGATACGAAGGATCATGGCATGAAGGAAAAAGGCAAGGATTCGGAGTGTACACTTTTAGAAATGGTGAAACGCAATCGGGTCACTGGCAGAATGGTGTTCTTGAATTATCACCGCCACTTCCTGATTATTGTTCGAAAGTTCTTAATGCCATTCAGGTAATTATTGCATCTTTTCTTTTTTATGCTTCCTAATATCGTTGCATTCGTGATCAACTTCCATTTTGGTTTCAGGAAGCGCGACGAGCAGCAGAGAAAGCATATGAAGCAGCTGGGAAAATGGAGGAACGAGTGAACAATGTGGTTATATCCGCCAATCGGGCAGCTAATGCTGCCAGAGTGGCTGCCATAAAGGCGGTGCAAAAACAGATACACCAAAGGCGAAATAGTGATGAACTTCCTATCCCCATGGTGCAAAACATCCATCACCTACCAACCCAGTTGACCATTTGATCTTGTTTATGATGCATTTTACTTCAAAAGAAAGAAGATTGGGTTCTGCAGGGTTTGTTGAATTTACAAGCAATTTCACCCACCTTCTTTGTATAGGTTTTACATGTACAGTTAGGTAGATTAGTACCAACTACTGAACTGGAAGTATAATTATTTCAAAGTCCCCTTGTACATTATGACTGGTTTTAAATTGTTATATATGAAGTTATTAATTTTAGTTTGTGAATCTTTTGATTTATAATCATGTTTAGCATTAAAATCTTTATGGTTTTTCATTTTCATTGGTTAAACCTGCTATGCTTTTTCTTTTTCATTTACCTAAAACACATTTAAATGATTACAGCCTTTTTAAACTTAACTAACCTAGATTTACAAGTTTTATCTTAATCGTTTTGACGCACATGTTTTATAAACAGTGTGTCAAAACCAAATATAAATGTGTGTCCGACTATGCAAGTTTGATGCACTGTGCTAATGGTTTTGATGCAAATGTTTGATAAAGACTCGTTAAAATCCATCATAACGACATGTCTAACTTTGCAAATTTGATGCATTGTATTGGTCTAGTTTCGACGTAGAACTTTACAATAATATGTCAAAACCGTTATAACAGTGCGCCCAACTTTTCAGATTTGATACATTGTTGTAATGAGTTCTGATGCACAAGTTTTATAATGGCATTGATGCGCATGCTTAATGCACCGGAAAATAGATGTGGTTTTGGGGAAGGAGAACATGCTTTGTGTTAAAACTTTGTACTTGATCATTATACATTGATATTTCTGTTTTGATATATAATATTTAGTAAGCTTTGAAAGAGACAAAAAATTTCCTCCTATTAACTTAAGCTTGTTCGATTAGTAGAATCAAACGGAATTGAAAAACTTTCCATCAAGAATTGTGTTTGGTTAGTTAAAGATGAAATTAGAATAGAAAAACATTCCACGAGTTCCATTATCCGAAACAATTTAACAATCCTTCCACTTACCCGAGAAAAGTTTTCATTTCAATGTAATTCATTCAAAATTACAATGAAGTACTTGAAAAAAAAACTGATCCAAACTTCCAATTTGTTTCTCCATCGTTGAAAACAAATTCATGTAAAATCAATCTAAAACCTTCATCGCCGAAGGATCAATTGGAAACCGCTAGCAGAAATTCCTGAATCAAGCAATCGAACTATAACCTTCCATAGAAATTGTTGGAAACTCCTAAATCAACTGGGCTAGGTTCAAGTGTTCAATGTGGGGAATGAAGACCCATGATCTAATAGTTGAGTGGTATGATGCTTGACCTCATAAAAAGTGATGTGGTTTTAAATTCTTACAAGTATAAGATTAGTTAGGTGTAAAAAAATGATGTTTAAAAAAAGAATGTAGGGGATGAAGGGTAAACAAGAACACAAACGTGGTCGGCAGATCAAAGACGATGAAAGCCCCAAACAGAGGATGACAATGACATGTATGATTCTAACTTTTTAGTTCTAATGGTTAGTTTAAATTCTAATGGTTAGTCATCAGGATTTTGATTGCAGCACATAGTTGTCTCTTTGGTGGTTGCAACATCAGAAGCATTGGTTGAATAGTGGCGTCAGCGTCAACCTTCTCTTGAAGTTTGAGGGAAAGATCGTTTGGCCTAATGGTCACTCAAGGTCATCCGAATTAGGAATCACAAACCAGAGGAGAAAAGTAGGGTTTCTGAAGGAAAAGAATGGCGGTGAAAGCTGGGAAATAAAGTTATTTTTTAGAGAGTAATTGTCATTTAAAACCTGTTTTTACATTCCAAATTCTTTCTCAAAATTACCAACCAAACCACTTATAAACTGTCATGGGAACTGATTTTAATTACTTCAAATTCCAATTCCATTGAAACAGCCCTTACATTGTAACAGATAATATTAGTCTAAAGAAAAACCAAGCCTAAAAAAAATTGAGAAAACCAAGATTTTGTTGAAAACAAGAACCATGAGATCATCAACTTTAAACGTGAATGCCCATGTCTAAAAATAATCACAGCTGATTGGTACCATACACCAAATTCTGAAAATTCTGTCATCCAATCCAATCTTTGAACTAATTTGATTCAGTCACCATCTCCGATTGTCACTAATTCATCATGCCGATAAACTAGTGCCAAAAATCAACTAAAATGGCCTTTCAAATAAAACCCTAACACAGGTATTGTATCTCAATGAACATCAAAATTGTCCTGTAAATCTGTAATGAAGCTTACAAGTATATTCAAGTACAAAGTTATCATCTTCTTTTGCAAATAGATATCAATACATGCAAAAACAATAAGCTAATAATGACAAGGTTACAAGTTCAAAAACAAAACTTATGTATACCAACTTAATCTTTTATACCAGATGTACTGTGAATAGAATAAGATATCAACAAAATGCACCATTTATTTATATGAAAATAGGCTACTTAACCACCACTGAACCACATAAACCTTGTACTTTAACCTAATACAGTTCCAACCATTTTAAAAAAAATAGTCTCCTCCAAGATCAATCTTCAATATGTTTTGCAGTGGCATCTAAAAACTGAAATCTCCTGTAAAAGGGTTTTAGATAGTAATTCAAGATGAGGAAACTGTATTGGCTTCTAGAAATACAAGATAATTCATTAACTCACTTATAAAGATTAAGTTGTACATACCACACAACAAGAAAGCCAACTAATTGACTCATCAAACGGCGTACGGAGGTGCTCTGGAAGCCATGCTTGTGATTTGAGCCTGCATCTGAGCAGCCCTGACTTTAGCTGACGTTGCACGATGAAAGAATTGTTCTCGCGATAATAATCTCACATTCCTCAAATAAAGATCAAACGGTATTGACCCGTCTTGTACAGCTTTATCCATCGCATAAATTACATCTTCTATAGCAAGATCAGATGAAGTGGACTCCAACATCTGTTTCGATAATGAATCTGATGGCTCAAACACGTCGTCAGCGTTAACATTTGCTGCATTACCACCCAATTTCCCCTCGTTCTCTCTCACCCACCCTTCTAACACATCTGTGTTCATCAAAACCATCTGTAATTGCTGCTCTAAAGCCTCCTTTTCATATTGCATCTCTCTCAAACCTTTCAAAACCTCATCTTCTCTCTGTCGTAAAACCGCCTGAGCGGTGAACATCCCTTCCATCTCAGTCTCCCTCTTCTTCCTCAACTCCTCAACATCAATATGCACAGTTTCCACCAGTTTATTGATGGCATTCCGTCTATAAACCTCACCCGGGTCCTCGGTCGGTGATCCAAGTGGCGGAGAGGGTGACGGTGACGGAGGTGGAATCCTATCACTGCCGGCGGCACTGCCATACGGCGACGGCGGATAAGTCCGGGGTGGAATCGCCGGCCGTATAGACCCGGCGGAATTCGATCCGGAAGGGGAAACCATAGAGGAACTAAAACTAGGGTTTGGGCTAAGGTTAGGGTTAGGGTTAGGGTTCGGTCTGCGTTGCGAGTATAACGGTGGATCGAGACCGAAATAATGACTCAAATTACGAGCTAAATCAACCAAATTAGAGCTTGGATAAACCCAATTTTGCAGATAAGGGATCGAAACTAACCCGGAAGGATTAACAAAGGCGTGTTGGCGTTTGATGATCATATCGCGCGTGGGGTTCACGAAGACGAGAGGCGGATGGCGAGGGTACGTCTCCATAAGCCAGATGACGACGGGGATGTTGTAGGTGACGTTCTGGAACACCATCGGAACTGTGCCGTCGGACTGGAGGAGGTTGACGGAGCGGCCGTCGTTGTGGGTGAATATTGCGGTTTTGGGGTGGAGAGAGGGGTAGGTATCGTAGAGAGAGCAGAGGTGTTGACGGATGAGCCATTTGACGTCTTCGGAGTAGGGAAGGGATGAAGGTCCGCGTTGGGAGAGGACGGAACTGAGGAATTGTTGGGTGAGTTGAGCGGTGGTAGACGGCGGTGGATGCACCATTTGATCGGAGAAAACGAATGAATGGAAGTATCAAGAGAAGACTTTTTAGGGTGTAAATAATAAATATCGCTTTTTTTTTAATATTTGAGGGGGGGAATCTACGCGTTTGGACTTAGGACGGTGATCCCATGTATGTCAACATCAAGTTATTTATTTATTTTATTTTTATTTTTAAAGGCGAATTACCATATTTTTATTTTATTGAAATTAAAGACCTTGTGTCTAGCAAGAAACTAAACGCACAAGAAAATTACATGGAAATGTTATTGAAATTGAAACTACATCAATTACACCATCTTAAGGAGTGGAATTTGGCTCTCTTTGTATCCTAAAACAAACCTATTCACCTTAATTCCTTTACTTATCTTTGCAACATAAATCATCTTGTTCTTGAAGAATTTGTTATTACGAGCAAGCCAATATACACCACCAAGTTGTCACAAAAATCGCCTTTTATATCCTTTTCTGAAGATTTGATGTAGATGTTTGTGGAGGAAGTTCAAGTAACTCACCTACCAAAATACAATTAACTTGTGGAATTTTACATCAAAGGGTTACCTATTGCCACACCAATTTTGTGATTCCCAAGAGGTCAAGAGATGGGGTTAGGGTTTATTAGTAACTAGTGGAATTCCTTTGCGTTGTGCAACAGGATTTCTGTATATGTACAAAGCATGAACTACTGTTAATGATAGTATTAGACCAAATTACATAAAAGTTGTGTAATCACAAGCATAAAGTTGCGAGTTACAAAATTACATTGTCGCGGAGATGAGTATTGAAATTTAAGTAGCAGGAGGTATTTTTTCCTTTGTGGGGACGAACAAAAGAACATGTGTTGTTGGTAAAAAGTTGTTACGCGTTTGTTAGAAAAAAAATTTAGGTGGGTGTTGTATATCAGTATATGTACTTGGTGAACCGGTCAACAAAAAGAGCATTGTAGCTGCCATTTTGTTGTTGTGATGTAGGTTGCCTTTGAGGTTGGTGTACTTAGGGTTAAGACATGTTGTTTAAAATGTGACGGTATTGCTAGTGGCGATTTTAAAAACTTTATTTATGATTAGGACAATTATACTTATATATTTGACATAACTCGGTTTTGAATAAAATTTATAAATAATATAGATAGAAATAAGCACGTCGTAACAATATATTTGAAATTTTATAAACAGTTATATATTAAAAGTTATAAGGAAAACCAATTTGAATTGAAAAATAAAAAAAAAGTAAAACTATATTATACTTGATCCGGCTCGGTTTTAAATAAACTCATATCGGAATTTAGATAAAAATAAGCAAGTCGCAAACAGTGTATTCGGAGGTTTATAAAACATTATATTTTAAAGAAAAACAAAATATGTTAAAAATAATCAAATGAAACAAAAAACAAAGAAAATTGATTTGATAGATGGTAAGTGAGTTAACTAGTATTCATCATCCATAATATGTTATATATAATACGAATTTCACGAACCAAACGGATTCTTAGATCATTATGATGTTATTTTGGGATAACCATTCGCGGACCTACCCCTAATTAGGGAGGTCGGCAGACACCAATGAAAAAAAAATATTTGTTATATATACGGTATAATCTTGACCGACCTTCATGAAATTTTGACAACGACACCCATAAAATTTTAACCGACCCAAAGAAAAAATAATTTTTAACATCGACCACATTTAAACTAAATACTTAATTGAACATTTAGACTAAATTGGATTAAAAGCTTAACCATTTAAACAATTAAGCCTACATTTAATTAACTTATTACTCATTTAGACAATTAAGCACACATTTAATTCATCCATTACTCATTTATTTTTTTAAACAAGTTAACCAAATAAAAAAATCTAATTAGCGGCTTGGCTTGTTCACAAACCGAGCTTACATTGGCTTGGGCTCGGCTCGTTTACAAACCGACTCGAGCCAGCTTGGCCCGTTTACAAACAAGCCGATTTCGAGCGAGCTTTTCTCAAGCTTTTTTCGAGTACGCCACGAGTCGCGAACTTTTTGAACCCTATATGTGTGTATATTTTTTATTTTTGACTATGTAGTATACCAGTAGTGATTATTTGATTATTGTAATTAGTGACAATGTATTTATTATTTGACCCGACCCGACTCGAACCGGACCGAAAAAATTATTATTTAGTGATAGACAACCGACCCCAAAAAATTCCGACCCCCATGAAAAAAATTTCTGGGTCCGCCACTGGGGATAACTATGTTTATGACTATTGTGTCGAACTATTTTCGGATAATTTTGTCAAGTACTTAACCTTGTATTTATTTTGGGTGATTATGTCTAATGCTTGGGATTAAAAATGTTGATTTTTAAATTTTTTTAAATTAGTATATGTTTATTTGCATTCGTTTATGTTTGTTTGTGTTCGTTTAAAACATTAACGAATGAACACAAACGAACACAAACAAATTCATTTCCTTAATGAATGAACACAAACAAGAAATTTCGTTCAGTTATGTGTTAGTGAACCGTTCGCTAGTCCGGTAAATTCTTAACGAATGAACAAGGTCTCGTTGGTTTGAATGGAGTCGTTTACAATCTTAGGGAATTTTGGTGATTTACCGGTCAACATTTCATGGATCCATTTTTACCCATATGGACCCATCTTGACATGTTCGAAATCCAAAACCCACGTTTCTTTTGCATGTAATTTCCTATTTTTTTCTATTAGGTTGGTTCAGATTAATAGTGGGTTAGTTGGTTTAGTGGTAGTGGGTTATTCTGTGTTCAATTGCTTACGTAAGGCTATATAACAGCCCCTAGGATCCATTTTGTTAGTGTTATGCATGAACTGAAGTTCAAAGAACACCTCCCATCTATCTCTGGTCCTCTCATCTCCTTTCTCTTCTTGCTGTTATATTTGATACACAACAAAAAGAGTTTTCATTTTTTGTATTTCGCTAGTTACCAATAGCGGTTTAATGATTTTAACATTTGTAGGAGCTACCCCTTCAGCAACCCAGTTGTCAGCCCAAATAAGGCAGGCCCATCATGAAGAGGCCCATTAGGGTAAAATGTCCACCAACACTCACTATAAATATGGAGGCACAACCCCCATTAGGAACCAGCTTTTTCCATTCAATCCTCTTCCCCCTTCTCTCTGATATACTTATATACTTGCATATGCTTAATCATCTTGGAGGAGATACTGACTTGAGCGTCGGATTGCCCTCGGGGGCGACCCCCCCGGGCCCTCTAACGAGCATTTCCTGTGGATGCAGCTCTGATCAAGACCCAAGAAAATGACGAAGCTGAACTCGTACAGCCATGGAGGAGCCCTTTGGGGTCCCCCGTGACGGGACTGATGGTAAGACGTGTCGTAGAAACTCTTCCGGGGATGCTAGAAAAGAGCAACTTTTATCCATCACCGTTCGGTGGGGATACCGACTGCTACATTGGCGCCATCCATGTGACCCGAACCCACGACCACGTGGTTAAAAGCCGATGAGATGGTGGAGAAACAAACTTTCAGAAGAAGTTGAACTAATATTATCTTTCCAGAAGAAATGTTATTCTCCTTCCAGAAGGAATTGAACTAGTATTCTCTGTCTAGAAGGAGCTGAAATGATATTCTCCTTTTAGAAGGAGTTGAACTAATATTCTCTTTCAAGAAGGAGCTGAAATGATATTCTCCTTCCAGAAGGAGTTGAACTAATATTCTCTCTCTAGAAGGAGCTGAAATGATATTCTCCTTCCAGAAGGAGTTGAACTAATATTCTCTTTCCAGAAGGAGCTGAAATGATATTCTCCTTCTAGAAGGAGTTGAACTAATATTCTCTGTCTACAAGTAGCTGAAATGATATTCTCCTTCCAGAAGGAGCTGAAATGATATTCTCCTTCCAGAAGGAGTTGAACTAATATTCTCTGTCTACAAGTAGCTGAAATGATATTCTCCTTCCAGAAGGAGTTGAACTAATATTCTCTGCCTAGAAGGAGCTGAAATGATATTCTCCTTCCAAAAGAAGTTGAACTAATATCTCTTTTCAGAATGAGCTAAAATGATATTCTCCTTTCAGAAGAAGTTGAACTAATATTCTCTTTCTAGAAGGAACTAAATTAGTGTTCTCCTTCTAAAAAGGAGCTGAACTGATATTCTCCTTCGAGGAGGCTCCCTCCTACTAAGTTCAATTTCATAAAAAGAGTTCATACTAAGGGCTTAGCCAACATGCTTTTACTTCAGAAGAGAAGGTGTCCATTATAACGACCTTAGTTTATTCATCGTTTCCTGAGAAAGGAGGGACCTCCTTTCTAAAGACTCTCGAGTTTAATACTACAAATATGGCTTTGTAGCAATAAATTGGGGGTCTAGCAGAGTATAACCCCATTATCAACAATGTAGTAATTCATTATCGAAAATTATCCTGTGGGAGTTATCATATAAATCATAAGGGTTTTGTTACCCATCGGACACAAGGTCTTTTGTCTAGCAATCACACATATAAGCAAGACCTTCCTTTTAAAGTCACATATTCCCCGTAAATAAGAAGAGGATTGTATGATCACTAGGCGGTCCTCACAAGCCAAAAGAAGATCTCATATTTACATACTTGCCTTAAGCACTGATCAACAGGTGGTAATCATTTACCAAGCATGTGAAAATACCACTACCTAGAAGAATTGGGAAAAGAACAAGGCGTCGCCTACCGTGTCAGAGATCCACAAGCACGGGACCTTTCAATAAAAAGATAGCGGTTTATCTGTCACCCCATGGACTTAGAAGAAGAGGTGACCGGATTCATACATTCGGAGGAGGGGCTCGTAGGTTTTGTGAAAGGCCCCATATACACTCTCACGATGAATATAGAAGAAAAGGATGGATTGCACGCTTCATAGCAAAAGTAATAAACCCAAAAATGTCTAAATCAAGAAACATCAAAACAATGGTCCAGCCAGGACAAAAACATAGATCAAGGTCGCGTAGTGTAACATTCATAAAATTTTCGTGCCAAATATTATAAAAATAAAAATTAAAGGACTATAAGTGTAATTATATAAAAGATCAAAGGCCAAAAAGTTAAAAACTTCAATTTCATGCGGTAACGGACCGTCACAGCCCGTAACGGTCCGTTAAGGGTTGGCCACGTGTATAATACCTTGAATATTTTCATAACGCTCGACCTTGTAATCATAAACGAGTAAAATGATGAAACGCCTCATCCCGGGTACATCTCATAGTTGGCACCAAAACATTCAAACATAGTTCTTAAACCAGAAATCAGAATCTATTACAGCGGAAGTCTTTAAATTAAAACATTCATCAAACAATAATGTAATTCATTGTCTAAAACATAAACTATCGAAATATGAAATGTCAGTCTTCAGAGCGGTGACCCGATGCCCATACTATCCAGCCCTCACGGCTCCTTTACTTTACTTTTGCTTTACTTTTACTACCAGTCATGCATACTAAAAGTTAGCTAACGCTGGTGAGTTCTATATTTACTTTAATCTGAAAACTTTCTTTTAGGTAGCTTAGCTTTATAAAAAAAATAAGCTTTTCTTTCTCTATCTTTAAAACACTTTAACTTTACTTTAAAACTTTTCTACATTACAATTAAAAAACTGTTACGTTAAAAACTTTAGCTTTGAGGCAACCGGTTAAGGTGTCCTCCTTTACTCTTTGCATCTTTACGTTTCACTCGTACATGACAAGTGACCATAACGTTTTAACTATAACATGTGGATCTTCGCCCAAAGGCAAGATCCCTTTGCTCGCTTGCACCTTAGGGTAAGACTTTTACTTTGTTGTGCCCACACCTCAGGGTGAGACTTTCTCGCTTACACCGAAGTGAAGACTCCTTTGCCTGCTCACACCGAAGTGTGAGACTTCTACTTTGCTTGCCTGCAGGACTTTTTACTTTGCAACTACAATGCAACTACTATGCACTTATACTACGTCACATAATATAATGTCATTCAAACACATAACACATAGACAAATAACACATATTAACACATAATCATATAATATGACATATGTCACTATCACTGTCAAGCTGCACCGAGATGCAGCTTCTTTACCATTCTTTACTTTCTTGAAATTATATTTCAAAGATAGTACTATTCTCTTTAACACTTTACCTTTCTTTTTATAAAAATGACCTTCTTATAAAAAGCTATGCATTTCTCTTTCATTTTATAAAAAAATAACATTTTTACAAAATACTGCTTTCCTCTTTCATCTTATAAAAATAACCTTTTATAAAATAAATACTTTGCCTTTAAAATCTTTCTACCAGTATGCATGCCAACCCAAAATCATTATGAAAAAAAAGAGCAATAAGAACTCACCATACTTCTACTGTGTCTATCTCTCTTAGCACTGAAATTTCAAGCTAGGTGGGATGCTATTATATTTGTTTCATGTGTCACGAATGGAACAATGTTATAACCTACACATCTCATCCGAAAACTACTATGTCCGAAATCTTTTTCGGTCAAAATATATTTCGACTGAAAACTTTGGTGTTTAGAACTATTTTCTATTAATGGCTTTTCGTTCAAAAAACTTTTGTCCGAGAACTGTTTAGTTCGAAAACATCTGTCCGAGATCTCTTTCTGTCCAAAATACTTTTCGACCGAAATGTCCTATCCGAGATACTTTTCAATCGAAAAGTTATGTCCGAGATATATGGTGTTCCGAAATACTTTTCGGACGTATCCGGGATTTCGGACCATTCATGGAAATTTCGGACGATTCATCTATTCTTGATCAAATCCTTCGTTTTTGATCCAAGTTCCAATCTTTTTACGTCCAAAACTTATATCTAGCTTCTATGAAGCTAGATATATACTTTTTAAGCCAAACCATACGTAAAAATCCCATCTTTGATTGAAAACCCAATTGAAACCCTAAAACCCATTTTCAACTCTCAATTCGAATATGAGAATGTTTTGTTACATGTTTTCGCTTGATTTCTCCTTCTCCAACCTCCAAAGATGTTCCAGCAATGATCCACAACAACACGAAGGCCTCGGTGTGGATTCTTGGAGCTTTATCTCTCTAGGTTCAAGATGGTGAAGATGAAGTGTGGGGAGTGGAGAGGGTGGCTAGGGTTTTACCCCCTCCCCTCTTTGCGCCACTTACTCTCGGCCCAAGGCCCGATCCGCTCGAGCCCACCTATTATTTTATTCTTTCTTTATTTCATTATTCCGTAACGTCGTTTATTATTTATCGTAAATTTCGGGATGTTACAAATGATTAATTGAAATTTGAGGTTCAGACGAGATTTTAATGTCATAAGAAATCGTTTAATAATAATAATAATAATAATAATAAAATAATATTATTTTTGAAACTCGCTACGTTTTTAACGAAACTTAGTTCGACTTGTAGAGAAAAATAAGTTCATCTCAACGGCATATTCATAATTTTATAAAAAGTCATCTTTTAAAAATTATAAGAGAAAAACGAGTTAAATAACTGAATTAATTAGAATAATATAATAATAATAAATAAAATTAACTTAACTTTCACAAATATATGCGCGTTTTATGTACGTCAAACAGTCTTTCATTTGAAGCTTCCCACATCGAAGGTAAACAGAAAGCAAGTATATGAAGTTCAACTATAAATAGAACTAGATGTTTTTTCAATCATGCTTCGTTGCGAGAGTCTGGTCGTTATCGGATTCGGCTCATTTGGGTGGATAAAACTTATGTCAAAATGCAGACTCGCTATGGTGCACGAAAAAAACCCCGAATTTTAACATAACTTCGTTTTAAAAAAATTTATACCTGAACGTTGGCAAAAAAAGAACAAAGAAAACCGCGAATTCCGTTTAAAAAAAAAAAATAAACGAAAGTTAGCACAGGAAAACGAAATTAATAGAAAAGAAAACCCGTTAAAAGCGTATATTATATATACTATGAGGGGCTAAAACGATTCCTCTCGCAACACGACAGGGACATTGTCGAATTTGGTTCAGCTCATTTGCGGGGCTAAAACTTACGTACAGTCGCTATATCGTACGAAAAAAAATACCCGTTTTTGAATAAAACTCCGTTTTTAATAAAATTTATATCGGAACGTTGATAAAATAAAACTAAAGAAATTTGCACTTTCCGTTTTTAATGAGAAGTAAAGAACGAAAGTTATAACTGATAAACGAAGTTATTAAAAAAGTAGATGAATTAAAAGTGTATATTATATATAGTATGAGGTTTAAAAAGAAAAAGAAATTAAAAAATAATCATTTACAGTTCACTGGAGTTGCTTTTTAAACTTAGTTAAGAATTATATAGGTTCGTTTAGACTATAATTTTCTTGGGAACGCTCTAGTATAAAGAGAATCTCGAGTTCTCAATACCCCTTTGGATATTGTTAATAGTCGTTTTGGAGTATGAGTAGGGAGACTTTACATCAAATTGTTGTAGATAGTTTTCAAGTACATTTTCGTTTAAGTTTATGTCTAGTTAATTATTAGTTATTTTTATTATTATTAGGCCTTAAGATTATTATCAGGGTAGGTATTGGGTAGCCTAGCTTTAGTTAAGCATGGACTGATCACCTATGCTTAACCAAGACAGCGTTAGCCAATATCAACCAAGATAATAATAGTCCTTAGGGTTAATATTAGGGTAGATATTGGGTAGCCTAGCTTTAGTTAGGCATGGACTGATCATCCATGCTTAACCAGGGCAGCGTTAGCCAATATCAACCAAGATAATAAGTAGTTAGGTGTACCCTAACTTAACTGAGATTACAATATCAGGACCCGAAAACCTTCGAGATAGGAGACGAAGCGCTGCTTTCAATTAGTAACTCAAATTTAAGGTGAATACATTTATATTTTTTATCAAACCGTACAAATGTTTTATGTTTTCAAAATGGCATGAAATTGTTGAATAAATATAAGCGTAAATGTAACTTACAGGAAGCATCTTGCCATTTTTATACGTATGGTTTGATCAAATTCATATATATGCCATAGCGAAGGTTTTGACATAGCTAGATTCATACAAATTGGGGAGAAATAATGTTACCGGAGGGTACCCAGAGTTCTAGGAGTTTTACCCATTTGTATTCAAGTTGTTAGGGTATAAATTGTGTTAGTGTATGCGTATTTTACCGTAAAATATGGTAATATGAGTTGAACGATATCATGCTGCAAAATGTTTTGTGTCTTGTAAATGTAATTCATCAACTTTCGTTGACTTATATTTTCAAAATGTTTTTAGGTAATCAATAATAGCTTTGAAAATAAGGTAGTGGTTTAGGGAGGACATACCCCTAGACTCTAAAATACCTTACTCAGTTTTGGACCAGCCGGTGATGACTACAGTACATAGAAGCATGACTCTCGTGGCTCGGGATATTATTAAACCCTATATTGTAATACGAAGTATAAAACTTCGAATTTTCAGAATAATTGTTGTAAATTATTAGGGGTGTTTAATTCTCCATGTTTTATGAAAATGTCAGTTACTCGACTACAAAAGTCAAGATTTTTCATGAAACTCAGAACTATGTAGTTTCTGATGTGCACTAAAATGATTATTCAAAACATGTACCAATCTGAGTCGCACGCTCGGGGTGTCATTTCTCGGGGTGTGACAAGTTGGTATCAGAGCCACAGGTTTCAGCGAATTAGATGCTTCTAGGCTTTTACCAAAATAAGATAAAAAGACCTACATGTGAGATAGGTGCTTTGGAATGATTAAGATTAAATCTAGATGCCTTGCAGGATGTCGAACTCAGTAAACTCTGATGGACCGCCACAAAATGATGGAGGCCAGAAAAATAAAGAAGTCATTAATAACCATGAACCCGTTCTTCTCAAGGACGAAGTAATGCAGTTAATTGAAATTGAAATCTCCAAAACTAGTGGCCGCTATGGAAAAACAAAAAGAGGCGAAGAAGGAGAAGAAAGAGTGTTCTAATAATGGCAAATCTAAAAGAAAGGAAAACGATGAACATCATGAAATTAGTAACGAAGATTCAAATTCTGAAATTTATAAACCAAAGAAGAAAGCGAAGAAAGAGGGATGTGATTTTAAGACCTTCCAAGCTTGTAAGCCAGCTGAATTTTCTGGCACAGAAGGAGCTGTAGCTGCTATTAGATGGCTGGAGAAAGTAAATTCAGTAATGAAAAGATGTAAATGTGCTGAAGAAGATATGGTGTTGTTTGCATCTGGTACATTTAAGGATGCAACCCTTGAATGGTGGAACTCCTTAGTTCATGTTAAGGGTGAGAAAGTATATTCCATGTCTTGGGATGAGTATTCAACCCTTGTGACGCAGAAGTTTTGCCCTCTTAATGAGAGGGAAAAGATTGAAGAAAAATTCTTGAATCTGAGAATGGTGGGAGCAGGCATTCAAGAATATAACACTAAAATCATGGAGTACTTCAGATTTGTCTCTCACTTAGTTACCCCTGAAAACAACTTTATTAGCAGATATATTTGGGGTCTGGTGGGAGAAATTCGTGATACCGTGAAGGCGGCAATGCATAATACTATTGAATCAGCCATGGAACTGGCTAGTTTGATGACGGACGGGATGGTTCGAAGGTGGGAAGAAAATAAGAAGCAGGAAGTGTTAGTGACAGAAGAGCATGCGGGGAAGAAGAAAGAAAAAGATATGGGAAAGAGGATATTTACTCCTACTTACCCGGAATGCCGAACTTTTCACAAAAGGCACTAGGGTAAGTGTTACTTTGAGCAGTTTGCATTTTGCAACAACTGCAAATCCACTGGACATGCTACTTCAAACTGTCCTAAGAAGAGATCGACCGTGCTTTGTTTTAATTGTGGAGAACAGGGACACTAGTGTCTGAAACTGAAGACTGTGACTGGTGGAATGGTAAATGTCGATGGTGGGGCCAAGAAGAATATGAGGCATTTGTTCTAAACACTTGCGAAGTAGAAGGATTGCCAGACGTCATCACTGGTACATTCCTTGTTAATAATGCTTATGCTAGAGTACTATTCGATTCGGGTTCGAATCAAAGTTTTATAGATTATAAATTTTATAGTCCATTAAATCTACCATTAGTTAAGCTTAAATGAGCCCTTGAAGTAGAAACTGCAAATGGTGATCATATTAGAATTACCGAATCCCAAGAAGATTATACAATAACCCTTGTTGGACAAGTTGTACCGGTTCGACTATTGCCAATGCCATTGGCAGGGTTTGATGTTGTTTTGGGAATGGATTGGTTAGCAACTAACCAAGCCCGCATTAACTGTAATCCCAAAACATCGAACTACGTATCCCAGAAGGTGAGGTGATAGTTATTCGTAGTTAGAAGTAGATCAATCAGGTTGGGATTATTTCAGCATTGAAAGCAGCAAAATGCTTACAGAAAGGCTGCTTAGCATATTTAATTTTAGTCTCAACTGATGAGAAGAAACAGAAAACTGAAGATGTGCCGGTAGTGTCAAAGTTTGCTGATGTATTTCCCGATTATTTACCTGGAATACCGCCAGAGCGACATGTAGAGTTCAAAATTAATCTAGTACCGGGTACGACACCAATTACCAAAGCCCCGTATAGATTAGCACCAACTAAAATGGCAGAACTAAAGAAACAACTTGACGAATTATTAGAGAAGGGATTTATTCGGCCAAGCTCATCGCCTTGGGGAGCTCCAATATTATTTGTTAAAAAGAAAGACGGATCGATGAGGATGTGCATTGATTATCTAGAATTGAATAAAGTGACTATCAAGAACCGGTATCCACTTCCGAGAATCGATGACTTGTTTGATCATTTGCAGGGAGCGCGTTTCTTTTCAAAAATTGATCTTCGCTTCGGTTATCATCAACTGAAATTTCAAGAAGAAGATATTCTGAAAACAACATTTATAACAAGGTCTGGGCATTATGAGTTCACTGTTATGCCATTTGGACTCAATAATGCGCCAGCAGCATTTATGGACCTCATGAATCGGATTTGCAAACCATACTTAGATAAATTTGTTATCCTGTTCATAGACAATATATTAATTTATTCTAAGAACCAAGAAGAGCATGAAAGTCACCTCAGAACTATATTGAAATTGTTGCGTCAAGAAAGATTGTACGCTAAATTCTCAAAATAGGAATTTTGGCTCTCAGAGGTGCAGTTTCTTAGGCATGTTATCAATGCAGCTGGAATTCAAGTAAACCCAGCTAAGATTAAGGCAATTTCAAAATGGGAAACTCCTAAATCTCCAACCGAAGTTAGAAGTTTTCTCGGTTTAGCGGGATATTACCGTCGATTTATACATGATTTTTCCCGTATTGCTATTCCATTGACTACTCTCACGCGAAAGTCAGTCAAGTTTGAATGGGGACCCAAGCAAGTTGAAGCATTCAAAACTTTGAAGCAGAAACTGACGAACGCACCGATCCTTTCTCTACCAGAAGGTGTTAAAGACTTTGTCATATATTGCGATGCTTCACATACTGGCATGGGTTGCGTGCTAATGCAACGAAATAAGGTGATAGCATATGCGTCTCGTCAACTGAAAACTCATGAGAAAAATTATACGACTCATGACCTAGAGTTGGGTGCTATAATTTTTGCATTAAAATTATGGACACACTATCTCTACGGTGTAAAATTTATCGTATATACTGACCACCAAAGTTTGAAATATATATTTGGTCAGAAAGAGTTAAATATGAGGCAGAGAAGATGGATGGAAATCCTAAGCGATTACGACTGTGAAATATGCTATCATGAGGGTAAAGCTAATCTTGTAGTCGATGCGCTAAGCAGAAAAATATATGAGAAGCCTAAACGAGTTCGTGCTTTACGAATCGAACTATTGGTCAACTGAAGGAGGCACAGAAGTTAACTCAAACGGATGTTAATATGGAGAAAGAAGAAATGAAAAACATGCTTGACCAATTGGCCAAAGGAGATGATAATATTCTTCGAATGAACAAGAAAATTTGGGTACCAATTGCTGGTAACCTTAGAGAAAGAATTCTCGAGGAAGCCCACAAATCAAAATACACAATGCATCCAGGCAGTGATAAGATGTATAAAAACTTAAAATGCAATTACTGGTGGATATGAATGAAAAAGGGCATCACTATTTATGTGGCTAAATGTCTTACTTGTTCACAAGTAAAAGCTGAGCATCTGAAACCTTCAGGTCTACTTCAACATTAGAACTACCTGTTTGGAAATGGGAGTTGATCACCATGGATTTCATTACAAAACTTCCAAGAACCAGTCATGGGAATGACACGATTTGGGTTATTATTGACAGATTAACCAAATCTGCTCATTTCGTACCGATGAAGGAAACATATTCAATGGATAAATTAGCACAGTTATACGTTATTGAGATCGTGTCTTTACACGGTGTACCGTTGTCCATTGTGTCAGATAGAGACAGCAGGTTTACGTCTCGATTCTGGCAAAGTTTTCAAAAGGCGTTAGAAATGAAATTGAATCTCAGTACTGCCTATCACCCACAGATTGATGGCCAGAGTGAAAGAACAATTCAAACATTAGAAGATATGCTCAGGGCATGTGTGATAGACTTAGGAGGTAGCTGGGATGATTATTTGCCTCTCATGGAGTTTTCATACAATAATAGTTATCACACTAGTATTCAGGCAGCACCATTTGAAGCCTTGTACGGGAGAAAATGTAGAACTCCGGTGTGCTGGTCTGAAGTTGGAGAAGCTCAATTGTCTGGACTTGAAATTGTCCAGGAAACAACCGACAAAATATTACAAATTCATGAAAGATTAAAAGCGGCTAGAGATCGACAGAAAAGTTATGCCGATAAGAGGAGGAAGCCGTTAGAATTCAGAGTTGGTGATAAAGTGTTATTGAAAGTTTCACCTTGGAAAGGTGTGGTCCGATTTGGAAAGAAGGGAAAATTAAGTCCACATTTTGTGGGACCTTTTGAAATCCTGGAACGAATTGGACCGGTAGCCTATCGATTAAGACTACCAGAAGAAATGAATGGCGTACACGATGTATTTCATGTGTCAAATTTGCGAAAGTGTTTGGCCGATGAAAGTTTAATGATGCCACTAAAAGATGTCGAGGTTAACGAGAAATTGAAATTTGTAGAGCAACCACTACAAATAGAAGATCGCCAAACTAAAAGGTTAAAGAAAAAGAGGTTAAAGCTTGTTAAGTCAAGTGGAATTCTAGACTCGGTTCTGAATACACATGGGAACTAGAATCAGAAATGAAGAATAAATATGCACACCTGTTCTGGTAAATCTCGAGGACTAGATTTTTCAAAAGGTGGGAAGAATGTAACATTCATAAAATTTTCGTGTCAAATATTATAAAGATAAAAGTTAAAGGACTATAAGTGTAATTATATAAAAGATCAAAGGCCAAAAAGTTAAAAACTTCAATTTCATGCGGTAACGGACCGTCACAGCCCGTAACGGTCCGTTACGGGTTGGCCACGTGTATAATACCTTGAATATTTTCATAACGCTCGACCTTGTAATCATAAACGAGTAAAATGATTAATTGAAATTTGAGGTTCAGACGAGCTTTTAATGTCATAAGAGATCGTTTAATAATAATAATAATAATAATAATAATAATAATAATAATAAAATAATATTATTTTTGAAACTCGCTCCGTTTTTAACGAAACTTAGGTCGACTTGTACGGAAAAATAAGCTCATCTCAACGGCATATTCATAATTTTATAAAAAGTCATCTTTTAAAAGTTATAAGATAAAAACAAGATAAGTAGTTGAATTAATTAGAATAATATAAAAACAATAAATAAAATTAAGAGTAAATTACAAATTATGTCCTTTAACTTCGTAGAAAATTGCAGATTATGTCCTTTGACTTCAAAAATTACCCTAAATGTCATTTTTTTGAAATCTTTGCACATTTTTAGTCCTTTCTACTAACTCCAGTTATCTTTTTCAGTTAAATCTAGTCATGTGCTTAGCACATAAGGGTAATTTAGTCTTTTTGTCTTTTAAATAAAAAATTAAAAAATAAATTTAACCACCTCTCTTTGTACGATCACCGGTCACCACAAATCCTTTTTTGGATTACATGCTCTCCTTATAATGTACTAAAATCCCCAATTCAGTTTCTTCAAAATTTCACTCTTATTTCTCAATTGTTCAAACATGTTTGTCGATTAAGGCTTGATTTTATAGATCTGAATCCGAACCCGGCATGAAATTGGTTCAAAAGGATTAAGAGAAATATTATGGGGTCTGAATATGTAGCTCATCTTGTTCGTGTGTGCAACCTCTCGGAACCACCGTCGGCTTCAATCCTCATCTTTGTTGTTAATTAGTTCAGAGACGAATAGTCCTTTCCGATTGACTATTGTAATGATTCTATCACACCCAACCGACGGCGGAAACGTCGGGGCGGGACATGTAGACTGTTCATGAGCACAAGGTTCACTAGATTTCAATATTTAATCATCAATTTCATTTCAAACCATTCAAACACAAATAGCAAAATTCAACAAGTACATAAATAAAAATACAAATTGTTCTTTGAAATTAAATTAACTAGGTCCAACTTAAGTGTAGCATGTCTTGCTCAAATTCACAAGTTAGCACCTGAAACATGAATAAAATAAGGTCAACTAAAAAGTTGGTGATCATACATAGGTTTGTACATAGATAGTGTATAAATATGAATAAGCAAATCCTTACATGTCATGATAAATAAGACATTTATGGGGAGCAGCTATTGTTTAACTAAAGTACAATCAAATCTATGTAACTAGCATGCAATTGTGTTGTCGGTAACAATCACCCCAATCTGGGTGGGTTTGTCAGACTCAATAGATCTATCATTGTTAACCGTCGGTTTAAATAGTTAATGATTGCACATAATTTGCACACAAAAGTTAACACACCTAGCACTCAAACATAAAGCTCAAATTTGCACACATGAATGTAAATAGGATTTGTGTTTGTGTAGTTTGTGTAAATGTAAGCTATTGTGTGTAAAAGAGAAAAGGGGCTATGTAATACTCACTTGATTCAAAGGCGTAGTTAACACGCGAAGCTAGATAGCAAAGTGATCCTTGTAACTCACAACGTTAACCTAGTGTGTAAAATATATTAAATTAATATTGTGTACCATAGTCTAGGTCTAAGTCTATGATTGAAATGGATGTGTGTAAAAAGGGTTGTTTTATAAAATGAGAAAGTGAAATGAATAATTTTAAAATAATTGAGTTAGGGTTTGGGTTTGAATAACTAAATAAATCAATCAGTTATTATTTATTTAGTTAGTTAGAAAAATAGTGTTCAAATTATATTTAAAATTTAAATAAATAATTTTTACTTTATTTATTTATAAAGAAGTATAGATATTTGTTCACAATAATAACCTTAAATCTAATTCGAACTCTAAGTGTGTTTGTAAAAGTAATTTATATAAATAATAAATAAATTTATTTATTTATTTATTTATCATTTGAAATGGGTATTTTAAAATAAATAACTTTAATTAAAAATTTATATATGTTATTTAAAAATATAGAACTATATATATTTAGATATAGTTTTATTAGTTTTACATATATAATTTAAATTTATAAAACCTTGCAAGAAGCATTTAAGAAGCTTTGTCATAAAATTTATAATATTTGTTAAATGAATTATCCCAAAAATATGTAATTTAAATTGATTAATTAACAATTATATTAAAAAAATATAGCCTTTTATGTAAAAATTGTAAATCTGGTTTTATTACATTCTAATAAACGTTGGTTTTATAAAAATATTTTTTTTACATTTTTTTGGAGCTTTAAAACGGGTTAAAAAAATAAACAGACCGCAGGGACTCGAACCCGGGTCTGAGTTGTGTGGGTCGGACGAGTAAACCACTGGGCCAAAGGACTGATACTTGTAGTTTAAGTGATTCGGGTTCGTATTAACATGAAAGAACAAGGGGGCCGGGCCTGGTTTTAAGCTTTTGCGAAAAAGGCTCGGAGATATAGGTTTCGAACCCACGCCACCCGGTTCGGCGGCGCAGTGACTTACCGGCCGGACCAGGTGGTTTCGCCGGTTGATTATGAACTCTAACTAATTAAAACACGAAAGTAAAATGACCCCAAAATCGAATCGATCTCAACCCGCCAAGAACAAGAACCCTAGGATTCAAATCGGTTTGAATCAGTGTTGTTAACATAAATTGATAAAGGGCTATTGTTCAGGATTCGATTACGAATCTAATGACGTAAAACTTACACGTTATGATTGGGCAACAAGTGCAGACGGCTACGTAATTGGATCGGCTGTTCTTGGCGATCGGCAGAAGTCGAGAAGCGAAATGCGGTTTGATCGAGAGTTGGGAGAGTTTGGATGTGGTTGTACGATGGTGTGTGACTATATTAATTCGATAAATTTTATCTAAATTAGCCGAAACCGTTGTCGGACGGAAATCACGCATCGAATCATTGATTTGGGAATGAATTTGGATCGCGAATAGTGTCACACCCCAACCGACGGCGGAATCATCGGGGCGGGACATGTAGACTGTTCATGAGCTCAAGGTTGCCTAAATTGTTATATATTAAATCCATTTCCATTCAAATAAACATGAATCAAGTTCCAAGTACATAATGAAATACAATTTGTTTTTGAATTAAGATTAACTAGGTCCAAAGCCTATGTGTAGCATGTCTTGATCAAACTCATATGAAAGCACCTGAAACATGAATAAAATAAGGTCAACTAAAAAGTTGGTGAGTATAACACAGGTTTGTATATAGATAGCATATAGTTTGTAAAACAAATCCTTACATAACATGATAAATAAGCCATTTATGGGGAGCAGCTATTGTGTAACCATGTACAATCAAACCTTTGTAACTAGCATGCAAAATTGTGTTGTCGGTATCAATCACCCCAATCTGGGTGGGTTTGTCAGACTCAATAGATCTATCATTGAAAACCGTCGGCTTGAATAGTTAATGATTGCACATAATCGCATACAAAGGTTAGCACACATAGCACTCGGGCATAAAGCTCAAATTGCACACATGAATGTAAATAGGATTTGTACTTGTGTTGTTTGTGTAAATGTAAACATGTAATTTGAATAATGTTCATGTTCCACCCCAAAAATGTAAAAGAGTAAAAGGGGCTATGTATACTCACTTGGTTTGAAGGCGTAGCTAACACGAAATACTAGCTAGAAATGAGTTCCTTGTAATGCACAACGTTAACCTAGAGCGTAATGTGTATCGAATTAATAGTGTGTACAAATGTCTATGTCTTAGTCTAAGTTGAATTGGATGTGTGTAGCATGTCATTGATTTGTACTTAAAAGTATTGAATAAAATATAAAGTTCGAAACAATTGTTTTTGGAACATTTTGATTTAAGGTTTGAAATTGACTAACTAAATAAGTAATTTAAATAATTATTGTTTATGAAAATAATGTAAGTATTAAATGTAATTAGGTATAAATAAATAATTATTTATGTTTAAATATAAATCTTTATATAAATTAATTATTCTTATTTAAAAATTTATTTGAAATGTTTATTGGTTTTAGAAATATAAATTTTTGGTATTCTGTCAAGATTTTTCTCTCACACACGACCGTGCCTGGGACAAGGCACGATCGTGCTAGGACCACGGGCGCGACCGTGTTGATCAAACAGAAGACACAACAAGGCTGCTCACTAGGCACGACGTGTCTGGGCCAGGCACGACCGTGTCTAGGGTTCTGATAGCACGACCAGGTCTAGCCAAGAGGCACGACCAGGTCAGAGGGTGAGGCACGACCGCGCTTGGAGAGGCGTGACCGTGTCTTCATGGAGCACGGTCGCGCTAGTGTTCCAAAACAGGAACGAATTGGTCGATTCTTATGATAATAGTGTTAGGAATCATAGGGCTTTCACCCACCAGGTTATTACTAGTCTTTTTGTGTAATTTAATTGTATTTAAAACACGTACAAGGTACGATTCGATTAAGCCATTTAGAACGAACTCTAGATTCGGGCTCGTGTAAATTTCACTATTGTAAGCCCAAATTAGTTTGGGGCTTTTGATCTATAGACTAAATCGAATGTGTGGAAGGTTTCAATTACCCGAAAGGAGAATGAATCGATGGTGTACGGGTAGAATGAGTTCCGGCGATGACGGTTTGATCTCCGGCGTCTTCTGCTACAATACCGACTAAACCAGCGTGTCCAGAAGCCGTAGAGAGGATCGAGTGGTGTAGTTTGTTTGTTTGCTTGAGAGAGTTTGGATTGAAATGGAGGAATTTATGGTTGCAATGAGGATAATCGACGGTTATGAGGGGGATCGACGAAATTGGGTTAATACGTCGTAAAGATAATGATTAAAACCTTAATTGGGTTTGTTAAAGTGTGAAACGGTTACGAATTCGAATGGTCCTGCGATTAAGAGCTGCATTTACGTTTCAACTGATGAGAGGCGCGACCGTGCCAAAACATGGCGCGACCGTGCCAGACGAGGCGCGACCGTGCCAAAACGTGGCGCGACCGTGCCAGACGAGGCGCGACCGTGCCAAAACGTGGTGCGACCGTGCCTACTAGGGTTTCTGGTTATTTACAAAATCAGCCCTTCTAACTTCAGCTTTGACAGAATTAGCTTGGTTAGGATTTAACAGAACACCTAACGGGATTACTAACTGGATTAACTCTAGGAGTGTTACCACATGATTATGAGTTCTAAATCTTTGAATTGAATACGATCGGCTAACAATTAATGAGGCGTAGGTTTGAACAAGTGTATGATTTAATGTCGTGTTGTTATCTTATTAGTTTAAATAAATTAAAATAGGGTCGGAAAAACAGGAATGTTACAAATAGGGTCTACATTCATCCAAGAAACGTTTTCACGTGATTCACGCGATGTAAACGCGTTGATCTTCACGAATTAATGGAGGATTGATACGGATTTGACTATCAAAGTCAAATTTGTTTGAATTTGAAATCGCCCGCTCAATTGGTTGATTTTGCTTGATGTTTGGGCCGGATTTGGGTCGGTTTATTACATGTACACGAGATAAAACCCACGGGACTTAATTGGATCCAAACCGTGGTTTGGATTGGAAGGATTTGGCCCTGTTTGACTTTTGAAAGTCAAACAGGTCGATTTCTTGGGGGTCTTGTTTCAATTCTGACTTTTATAAGTCGATACATTTACATTTACGAGTTCAAGATCAAAAGGCGGGGTTCAAGGTTTGAGGGTTCAAGTGTTTAGGCGGTTAGGGTTCAAATCATCATGTATGGTTGCATGTATGTATTTGTATGATGTATGTACGTGTATGTTTACTTATGCATGCCTAAATATATATATGTATGCATTTGTATAGAAATTTTGAGAAAAGGTGAGACAGAATTTGAGAATTTCCATGCGTTAGAGTTCAAATTAATTGTACGAATAACATAAAATATTGCACTAGAACGGGTTTGAACGTGTTACATTGAATTGCAAATAAGTAAAAATCAGAAATGTTACAGTATTCCCATGTTGAGGGAATTTCGTCCCGAAATTTAGCTAGTTGAGGCTGTTGGATCAGTAAAGAGGTGCGGGTACTTGAGCTTCATTTGGTCCTCATATTCCCAAGTAAATTCATGTCCATGCTTAGATTCCCACCGTACTTTGACAATAGGGATACGGCTTCGTTGAGTTGCTTGATCTTGCGACCCATGATCTCCACTGGTCTTTCCACAAAGTGCATCGTTTCGTCAATGCGCACATTGTCAAGAGGTATATGGAGATTCTCATCGGCAAGGCATTTCTTTAGGTTGGACACATGAAATGTAGGATGCACATTGCCGAGTGATGGAGGTAACTCGAGTTTGTAAGCCATTTTCCCAATCCTCTCAATGATCTTGAGTGGACCCACATAGCGAGGTGCTAATTAGCCTTTCTTTCCAAAACGGATCACACCCTTCCATGGAGACACATTTAGAAGAACAAGATCACCGATTTGGAATTCCAAAGGTTTCCGTCGTATATCGGCATAACTCTTTTGCCGACTCCTCGCTACTCGAATATTGTCACGGATTTGAATAATCTTATCAGATGTTTCTTGGATTAGCTCGGGACCGGTGATTTGTGCTTCACCAATCTCGTTCCAACAGATAGGAGAACGACACTTACGGCCATAGAGAGCTTCAAATGGGGCCATATTGATGCTTGTGTGGTAGCTATTGTTGTAAGCGAATTCAATTAGGGGTAGATGTGAATCCCAATTGCCACCAAAATCAATTACACAAGCTCTAAACATGTCCTCAAGAGTTTGGATTGTACGCTCGGTCTGACCGTCAGTTTGGGGGTGGTAAGCCGTGCTTAAATCCAATCGTGTACCAAGAGCAGTTTGGAGAGATTGCCAGAACCGGGAGGTAAATCGAGCATCTCTATCGGAGATTATGTGTAATGGAACACCGTGACGGCTCACGACTTCGTCAATGTAAATTTGGGCCAATTTCCTAACCCGATAGTCTTCACGGATGGGTAAGAAATGAGCAGATTTTGTGAGGCGGTTAATGATCACCCAAATGCTATCATAACCACTTAATGTGCGAGGGAGTTTGGTAGTGAAATCCATAGCTAAGTTCTCCCATTTCCACACGGGAATTTCGGGCTGTTCAAGTAACCTGGAAGGACATTGATGTTCGGCTTTGACTTTGGAGCAAGTTAGACATTTGGCAACATAGAGAGCAATGTCTTTCTTCATACCGGACCACCAATATTGATGGCGAAGATCTTGGTACATTTTATCCGCACCAGGATGAATAGAATAACGAGTCTTGTGAGCCTCGTTCATAAGAATTGTACGGAGATCATCGCGATCGGGAACCCAAATACGATTCAAGTAATAAAGTAAGCCATTGGGTTTAGATTCAAGCAGAAGTTCAACACCACACGACATTTCCTCGTACATGTTACCCTCGGTGACTGAGACGTGTTGAGCTTCTAAGATGTGATTTTGAATGTCGGTTTGAATTTGGATGCAATGAAGCATGACATGGTCATTTCGACTCAAAGCGTCGGCTACAACATTCGCCTTGCCAGGATGGTAACGAATCTCGCAGTCATAGTCGTTAAGGAGTTCAACCCAACGTCGTTGGCTCATATTGAGTTCTTTTTGGTTGAAGATGTGTTGGAGACTTTTGTGGTCGGTGAACACCACACATTTTGTGCCATAGAGGTAATGTCTCCAAATCTTCAATGCGAATACAACCGCACCCAATTCGAGGTCGTGCGTTGTATAATCCTTTTCGTGAATCTTAAATTGCCTTGATTCATAAGCGATTACTTTACCTCGTTGCATGAGGACACAACCGAGACCTTGGTTGGAAGCATCCCAGTAGACAACTAGATCATCATTCCTGTCGGGGAGAGTCAAAATAGGAGCATCGCACAACTTTTGCTTGAGAGTTTGGAAGGCTTCTTCTTGCTTTGGTCCCCATTCATAAGGTTTACCCTTGTGGGTCAAAGCGATGAGTGGAACAACAATCTTAGAGAAATTTGAAATGAAACGACGATAATATCCCGCAAGACCCAGAAATGAACGAACTTCGGTGGGGGTCTTAGGGGCATTCCAATTCTTAACAGCTTCGATCTTAGCAGGGTCCACATGAATTCCTTTTTAGTTGACGATATGACCCAAGATTGAACCTCCTTTAGCCAAAATTAACATTTGGAGAACTTGGCATATAGTTTCTCTTTTCTCAAGAGGTCCAAAACCAATCTAAGGTGTTGTTCATGATCGGATTTAGTCTTGGAGTAGATTAAGATGTCATCAATGAAGACGATTACGAATTTGTCGAGGTATGGTTTGCACACACGATTCATGAGGTCCATGAAAACCGCGGGTGCATTGGTTAGCCCAAAAGGCATGACCATGAATTCGTAGTGACCATACCTTGTTCAAAAGGCAGTCTTTGGAATATCTTCCTCTTGTACACGGAGTTGGTGATAACCAGATCGAAGATCGATCTTCGAGAAACAAGTAGAGCCTTGAAGTTGATCAAAGAGATCATCAATTATAGGCAATGGATAATGGTTCTTGATGGTAAGCTTGTTGAGTTCGCGGTAGTCAATACACATGCGGAATGATCCATCCTTCTTTTTGACGAATAAGACGGGTGCACCCCACGGTGAATGATTTGGACGGATGAAGCCCTTGTCGGAGAGTTCTTAGAGTTGGCTTGCAAGTTCTTGCATTTCAGAAGGTGCAAGATGGTATGGAGCTCTAGCCACTGGGTTAGCTCCGGGTACAAGGTCAATGCGAAATTCTACTTGCCGAACGGGTGGAAGATGATGAGTGGTTGATTGTCACGTTTTAATTGTATATAATCAAGTGTATTTAACCCTAATCATGTGTATTAAATAATGAATTGAACAAGCATATTAAACTAAATAAATAAGACAAAATAAAGATAACGAAATAAATTAAAGGATATGAAATTAATTAAAATAACTTTAGTTTATGGTTCCATTATTGTATGTTGGTTGTATTTTACAAGTTGAATTATTATGTTGATTTCCATTTGAATGTACAGACGACAACAATTTTGGGCACCCAAGACTTTGGAAATAATTTAAGAGTTCATAAGAATGGAGCAAAGAGGATCACGTGATACACTGCACTGCATCAACAAAAAGAAAAAAAATTGAAATCATATTACTCCATGTGGGCTAGCAATTTATTTGGAGCATCAAAATGGACCAGAGGTGATGTACCAAAAGCCCAAGTGAACAAAAGAAAAGGGTTCGCACGTCTGAAAATTTTGGAGGGAGCCCTGGGGGGGTTGTTCACGCAAGCAATACAGGGGGACAAGAATTTTTAGACGACAATTAGAGGTGCCTTTTGGCACAGCTTTCGAGGAGGGCAACGCTTCTTCCTTTGGTACGCAACCTATTATGAGCGGCTAAAATCATTTGTGGCTTCCTCCGGACGGACGGTTTATATAGGTTTCATGTTTTGATTCAGTTGTTTATGTTTTTGGATCTTGTTAGTTTTTAACACAAACTTGATGGATTGATGTATTAGTTAATTTAAACAGTATTTGAGTGCTTTGAGTTTGCTTGATTTTTGATCTTGTTCGGTTGATGACAAAACCTAGTAGCAGGGTTAGGTGACTAAAGGGGATAAATTTGGCACTTATAAATTGGGTAGTTGAATTATATTGGTTTATGACAAAAACTGGTTGTATAGGTTTGCTGACAACAACCTGTCTTCATCTACTATTTTAACTGATTTTCCAACACTATGTCTATGTGGTGTCCAATTGAACAACTGAGTTTTATGTGAAACCTAAAACCTGAAGTTTGGAGGAGGTTACATTTTTATTTGATCTGTGTTTTCATTCTAATTATCAAACTAAGCAATTTCACTAACCACTGATTCATCGTGGATACGATACTCTTCTTACCCTTACTAGTTAAGTGCTTAAGGATTGTTTTTGACCGACCTAACGATATCGATTAAAATGGCGCCGTTGCCGGGGAATCGGTGCGCTTAGTTCTATTGCTTTAGTTTATTGTCTTTAGTTGATTTTAATTCTTATCAAACACTCAAAAAGATTTTCTTTACTTCTGTTTTTATTTTTTGTTTATTTTGTTTATTTCTTTGTTCAGAGCTGCTCGGTTGTGCTACGTGTGCAGGTTGACATGGAGAGTAATTATTATGGTGACCAAGACTACTATGAACCATGCAACAACTGTGGCATCATTGGCCACTGGGCACAAGATTGCCCAAGATACAATCAATATGGTGGTGGTCCTGAGTACCCAAACTATCAGGACGATTACAGCCAAGACTACCACCCAAGCAGGCCACCTGATCAAGACAACTACCATTCTGAACTGGATGTCATCCAGTCAAACATGAAGGAGATGGCCAAGATGATACAAGCAGTGGTGCAGCAACAGGAGAGCCAGGACAAAGCTCATCAAGCTTTGGTAGATCTAGTTGCCAACCTAACTGGGATTGTCGGATCACTCATCAAGGAAGTAGGTAAGCCTCGCTGTTCACATCAGTCCTCCTGTTCTGAAACCACAACCAGTGCACACCTCAATGATGTAAGTTTCCATTCTTCATTTGAATATCCTGCTCGTGAACAGACTCCACCACCGGTTGTAGAAAGAGTGGTGGAGCATTGTGAATCTGAGTCCGACCCTAATCAGGATTTTATTTCACAGAATAATTTGAAAACTGAAAATGTGAATAAACCTGTAAAAATCCCGTTTCCAGATGCTCTAATCAAACCATTTTTAAAAGAAAAAGATCCAACACAGGATGAACGATGGGAAAAGTTTGAGAAGCGTAAAATTAACTCGTTATTTTTAAATACGCTTAAACAAGATCCTGATAATGTTGAATGTCTAAAAGGTTTGAGTACCCGAAAACGACGGCACAAATGTCCCGAGCAAGTAAAATTGAGTGTCAGTGTGAATGCCGTGTTTACGGGTACCCTTCCCCCGAAACTCCAAGATCCAGGGGCACCTATTATTTCAATTCAAATAGGTGAAATTACATTAAATAGAGCATTACTGGATCTTGGAGCATCTGTGAGCATAATTCCTGGGAGTCTGTATGATCAGCATGAATTTGGTCCATTACAGAGAGTTAACACCATCGTGGTGTTGGCTGATCAGACTCCCGCACATTCTCGGGGGATTGTAAAGGATGTGATTGTGAAAGTAGGAGAGTTTTATTACCCAGTGGATTTCTTGGTGTTGGATTGTGTGAAGAACACATAACCAACTATCATTTTGGGTAGACCGTTCTTGACCACTACTCAGGCAGATATTAACTGTGCTGAGGGAATGATAAGGATGAGGTTTGGGGCTCAGAAAATGAGTCTTAAAATATTTCCAAACTTGCCAAACCCGAAAGCTAACAAGTGTGGATCACCTGAAAAGGTGAATCACACAGTCGAGAATGCTTGTTTTGTGAATGACAGGTTAGCTGAGCAGAAGGATGGTGAAACGCCAGACAGTGGAAGAACTAAACGGGTCAGAAAGAGAAGGCGGAAAGGGAAGAAACCGCGAGTTCATGATGTAGATCAAGAACTCTTTTCTTTGTTTATGAAGGCTTGGAGAAAATTTGATGATGAGAGGAACTTGAGTGCGGGGAAGGAGGACTGCAAGCATCACACCCGACCACCATGACCTAAGTAAGGTACACTGCGTCTGGCTGAGGACGTTAAACTTAGCACTCTTAGGAGGTAGCCTAAGGTATGTTTTACATTCATGTCTAGTTAAATGAACTTTGCGGGTGTGTTCAATAGAAACCCTCACGAGAATCAACTCGTCCACTCGGGCTACCGAGGGGTTTAAAAGGCTTGATGCATATGCTAAATGCATTCGTGATTCCTACGAAAGTGAGTTAGGACTTTTTGTTTATTTATTTATTTTTTGTGTTTTTGTGTGCGAGCCGGCCAAGTGTGGGGAAGTTTCATGGGTTTTCAAGTCAGTTTGATGCTCTTAGGTTGGTTCGAGTTTAACTTTGCAGGTTTAGATTGATCCTCCCGTACTCAATCTCCATTCGGGTGGTGATGTTCGAGATTCGTATTCATGTAAAAGGCAACCCAATAGCAGATTTTGAATACGATCGCGAAAGAAATGCTATACGATCGTGTGAGGTTGGATTGAAGACAGTTACAGTTCGAAACCAGCTAAGTCCTTTCCAATTCTCTGTATAGTTTTGTTTATTTATTTATTTATTTATTTTTATATATTTGCATAATCTCTCATCCTACATTAAGGACAATGTAGTGTTTAAGTGTGGGGATGGGAGACCGAGTCTGTATTTTGAGTCATAAAAAAAAAATCAAAAATGTCATTGAATTAGAATTTTTGCAAATAAATGGAAAATGATAGATAGAATTGAAAATTGCTTGTGAATTGAAATAAAAAAAATAAAGAATAGAAAGTGCGTCTGATTTGTAATGTTTTGGTAGGCCCAACCGACTTAAGAGCTTAAACATCATGATAATGTATCTAGGTTTAAATGAATAATTAATTCAGAATATCTTGTGGGTTCTCATCTTAGGGGTGTCGGTAAGGTCGAAACTGTCAACATAGGGTGATAGGTACCTTTATAAACAAAAATTTATAAGTTTTTAAAATTATTTGGCACACCGCTTTATTTTTCTGAAAATAAATTCGAAAGTTGGTGGCGCCCGCATTCCATAATCCATCTTGCATGAGCTTAATTAAATCAATTGAAAGCTTGAGTTTCGCCTACGTGTTTCCCTTCGGGATGGTGACTTGAAGGATACACCCATGGGCGGGACTTAGGTGATCAATAAGTTTGGATGACTAAGTTAGGTTTATGTGTTTCCCTTCGGGATGGCGACTTGAAGGATACACCCCTATTCCGAAGCTTATGAATTTCATTGCTTAAGAACTGCAGCCTACGTGTCATATATCGTGTTCCAGCGTGATTGAAACACCACTGGGTTAGGTTCGTTCATAAAATAATAATAGAAGTTAAAAACATGCACCCATCGATCCATAATTCCATAATTTTCAAAAACATATAAATTGGTGTTTATAATGGTGGGAAATCTATATGGTTTAACCCGGGCCTAAGCATGACCTTGAGATTGAATTAGGCTAAGTCGTAGCTTTCTGAGTATGAGACCCATAGATAGACCGTTGGCTTGGTAATAGATAGAATAATAAATCACATAATCGGGTACTCGAGGTTCGGTGGTTAGGTTTAGTCGGATAGAAATATCAATTGTTACAGTTAGCGCGTGATTATATTTGAAATGATTAAATGAATGAGAGTGTGAAAAGCAGGTTCCCAATTATGATTCCATTGCAAATATTTTTCGGGACGAAAAAAAGATAAGTGTGGGGATGTGATGAGTGGTTGATTGTCACGTTTTAATTGTATATAATCAAGTGTATTTAACCCTAATCATGTGTATTAAATAATGAATTGAACAAGCATATTAAACTAAATAAATAAGACAAAATAAAGATAACGAAATAAATTAAAGGATATGAAATTAATTAAAATAACTTTAGTTTATGGTTCCATTATTGTATGTTGGTTGTATTTTACAAGTTGAATTATTATGTTGATTTCCATTTGAATGTACAGACGACAACAATTTTGAGCACCCAAGACTTTGGAAATAATTTAAGAGTTCATAAGAATGGAGCAAAGAGGATCACGTGATACACTGCACTGCATCAACAAAAAGAAAAAAAATTGAAATCATATTACTCCATGTGGGCTAGCAATTTATTTGGAGCATCAAAATGGGCCAGAGGTGATGTACCAAAAGCCCAAGTGAACAAAAGAAAAGGGTTCGCACGTCTGAAAATTTTGGAGGGAGCCCTGGGGGGGCTGTTCACGCAAGCAATACAGGGGGACAAGAATTTTTAGACGACAATTAGAGGTGCCTTTTGGCACAGCTTTCGAGGAGGGCAACGCTTCTTCCTTTGGTACGCAACCTATTATGAGCGGCTAAAATCATTTGTGGCTTCCTCCGGACGGACGGTTTATATAGGTTTCATGTTTTGATTCAGTTGTTTATGTTTTTGGATCTTGTTAGTTTTTGACACAAACTTGATGGATTGATGTATTAGTTAATTTAAACAGTATTTGAGTGCTTTGAGTTTGCTTGATTTTTGATCTTGTTCGGTTGATGACAAAACCTAGTAGCAGGGTTAGGTGACTAAAGGGGATAAATTTGGCACTTATAAATTGGGTAGTTGAATTATATTGGTTTATGAAAAAAACTGGTTGTATAGGTTTGCTGACAACAACCTGTCTTCATCTACTATTTTAACTAATTTTCCAACACTATGTCTATGTGGTGTCCAATTGAACAACTGAGTTTTATGTGAAACCTAGAACCTGAAGTTTGGAGGAGGTTACATTTTTATTTGATCTGTGTTTTCATTCTAATTATCAAACTAAGCAATTTCACTAACCACTGATTCCTCGTGGATACGATACTCTTCTTACCCTTACTAGTTAAGTGCTTAAGGATTGTTTTTTACCGACCTAACGACATCGATCAGAAGACCGGATAAGTCTTCGGGGAATACTTCGGGAAAGTCCCGGATGATGGGGATATCCTGAATATTTTTCTCTTTGACATCCTTTCGAACAATATGAGCTAAGAAGGCCACGTACTTCTTTCGTAAGTACTTTTGAGCAGTGGTGCATGACATTAATCTGAGTCCTTTGCAGGGTTTTTCACCAAAGACTCTCAACGTTTCTCCTGACAGAAGGGGTATTCGAATGCACTTCTCAAAATAGATGACTTTGGCATGGTGATTTGACAGCCAATCCATGCCTATGATGATATCAAAACTTCCTAGCGGCATTGGCACGAGGTTGATTGGAAATGTATGATCATTAAGTTCTAGAGAACAGTCGTGGATAACGGAGTCTATTGTAAGGGAGTCACCATTTGCTACTTCGACAGTGAAGGTTTTCTCTAATTTGGACCGTGTTTTTGCAAGTAAGGGTTCAAAGTTAACTGACACGAAACTTTTATCTGCACTGGTATCAAATAAAATGGAGGCATATTGACTATTAACAAGGAACGTACCATTGACCACATCATTGTTGGCTTGAGCTTCATTGGCGTTGATGTTGAAAGCACGCCCACGAGCTCCGCCTTGTCTAGCATTGATAAACTTCGGGCACTGGTCACGGAAGTGGTTTGGGTTGCCACATTCATAACAAGCACGTCCATTTGCTATGGCGGGGACACCTTGATTAGTCACTTGTTGATTGGTTCGGGTTGGTGGGTTGGTGGGTTGACTTGGCTTACAAGTGCTTTGGCTCTATAAACATTGACCGTATGGCCATACTTCCCACAGTGAGTGCAAAGGCGACAGGGAATGGTTTGGGGATGGTGATAATTGCATGTGGCACAGAGCGGGTAGGTCCCCACATATGGCTTCTTGACTAGTGCTTGAGCCATGGGAGCAACTTGGTTAACAGGCATAGCAGGAGTGACCACGGCAAAATTTCTAGCCTTTGTTTTTCTATTATTGTGGTAGGGTTCAGTTTTGGCTTCCTTGATGTGTACGGGAGGGGTTGTGGTGTCGGGAGCCTTCTTGGTGCCTTTTCTAGTCAAGGTACCTGCCTTCACATGGTTGTCGGTCAAAGTAGCAGATAATCGGATAACATCTTCGAGTGTGGCAGGATTTCTCCCTAAGACAGTATCCTGAATCTGCCTAGGTAGTCCACCGATGTACTTTTCGATGCAACGGGATAAGGGTGTGACCATGTGGGGCACAAGGAGACTCAGTTCATGAAACCGGGTTGTATAAGCCAGACTTTCACCACTGTCTTAGGTAAGATCCCAAAACTCAGCTTCCAGCTTCCTTACTTCATTCCGAGGACAGAACTCTTCGGTCATTAGTCTCTTAACCTCATCCCATGGTAAGGCCATGGTTGCCTCTACACCTCTGGTTCTCTTTTCCCCATTCCACCACGTGAGTGCCCGTTTTTGGAAGACACTTTTGGCATGACGGACACGAAGGTCATCGGGGCAGTCACTATTGAGGAAGGAGCCCTCAATACTTTCAAACCATTGAAGGAGTCCCGTAGCTCCTTCGGTACCATAGAACTTGAGAGGGTTACATGAATTGAAGTGCTTGAAGGTACATTGCGGTGGGTTGGCACCACCACCACCATTAGTTCCATGGTTACTGTTTATGGCACCATTAACTTGAGTGAGTTGAGTTACAAGTTGTGCAAGGATAGCAGCAATATCAGTGTTGTTGTTGGCCACGGTAGCACGATGGGGAGGCATTCTACAGATTTGCACAACACAAGAAGAGATGTAAGAACTTATGAAGGTTGATTGAATTTAAAAGATAAGATAACAAATAAAATAGTAAGTCATAGTTTGGATTGTACTCAAATAGTGATATAATCACTTGAATACTGTGACACATTAAGGTTAATTAAACTCATATAATTTTTCAAGGAGACATGCTTTAGCCTATAAGTAAACACTCATCCCGGGAATTCCCAAGAAAGTATACGGGTCCCTCGGTTGATTGAGATTTATACGAAATGCTTTCCTAGACAGAAAACCCAGAATACATGTGTCACCCTTCCAGATTGCACGTGTCCTCAAATAATTAACAAAGTTTAAAAGTCTTAACGAGGAAATAAAGAATTTTTTGTAGATTTAACTCCATGAAATTTTCACATGCTATGATGATAATGATAAAGAAGTAGGCAAGAAGGTTATGAGGCTTAGGATAAGGGTAGGGATATTGTTTTATTTAATTTATTATTTAGGTATAGTCTAGTAAGTCATGAACTCTAACAAATAAGGCACAATAATGAAATAAATATTAATATAATAAGCATGTAACACATAGCATGTAGCACATAACACATAATCATGAAGCATGGTATAAGTGGGTGTCCTAAAGTTATAGTCTAGGTCCAGGGTGTCTAATAACATAGTTCCCTATAACCAAGGCTCTGATACCAATCTGTCACACCCCAACCGACGGCGGAAACGTCGGGGCGGGACATGTAGACTGTTCATGAGCACAAGGTTCACTAGATTTCAATATTTAATCATCAATTTCATTTCAAACCATTCAAACACAAATAGCAAAATTCAACAAGTACATAAATAAAAATACAAATTGTTCTTTGAATTTAAATTAACTAGGTTCAACTTAAGTGTAGCATGTCTTGCTCAAATTCACACGTTAGCACCTGAAACATGAATAAAATAGGGTCAACTAAAAAGTTGGTGAGCATACATAGGTTTGTACATAGATAGTGTATAAATATGAATAAGCAAATCCTTACATGTCATGATAAATAAGACATTTATGGGGAGCAGCTATTGTGTAACTAAAGTACAATCAAACCTTTGTAACTAGCATGCAATTGTGTTGTCGGTAACAATCACCCCAATCTGGGTGGGTTTGTCAGACTCAATAGATCTATCATTGTTAACCGTCGGCTTAAATAGTTAATGATTGCATATAATTTGCACACAAAAGTTAACACACCTAGCACTCAAACATAAAGCTCAAATTTGCACACATGAATGTAAATATGATTTGTGTTTGTGTAGTTTGTGTAAACGTAAGCTATTGTTTGTATAAAAATCTTGAATCACCCAAAAAGTGTAAAAGAGAAAAGGGGCTATGTAATACTCACTTGATTCAAAGGCGTAGTTAACACGCGAAGCTAGATAGCAAAGTGATCCTTGTAACTCACAACGTTAACCTAGTGTGTAAAATATATTAAATTAATATTGTGTACCATAGTCTAGGTCTAAGTCTATGATTGAAATGGATGTGTGTAAAAAGGGTTGTTTTATAAAATGAGAAAGTGAAATAAATAGTTTTAAAATAATTGAGTTAGGGTTTGGGTTTGAATAACTAAATAAATCAATCAGTTATTATTTATTTATTTAGTTAGAAAAATAGTGTTCAAATTATATTTAAAATTTAAATAAATAATTTTCACTTTATTTATTTATTTATAAAGAAGTATAGATATTTGTTCACAATAATAACCTTAAATCTAATTCGAACTCTAAGTGTGTTTGTAAAAGTAATTTATATAAATAATAAATAAATTTATTTATTTATTTATCATTTGAAATGGGAATTTTAAAATAAATAACTTTAATTAAAAATTTATATGTGTTATTTAAACATATAGAACTATATATATTTAGATATAGTTTTATTAGTTTTACATATATAATTTAAATTTATAAAACCTTGCAAGAAGCATTTAGGAAGCTTTGTCATAAAATATATAATATTTGTTAAATGAATTATCCCAAAAATATGTAATTTAAGTTGATTAATTAACAATTATATTAAAAAAAATATAGCCTTTTATGTAAAAATTGTAAATCTGGTTTTATTCCATTCTAATAAACGTTGGTTTTATAAAAATATTTTTTTTTACATTTTTTTGGAGCTTTAAAACGGGTTAAAAAAATAAACAGACCGTAGGGACTCGAACCCGGGTCTGAGTTGTGTGGGTCGGACGAGTAAACCACTAGGCCAAAGGACTGATACTTGTAGTTTAAGTGATTCGGGTTCGTATTAACATGAAAGAACAAGGGGGCCGGGCCTGGTTTTAAGCTTTTGCGAAAAAGGCTCGGAGATATGGGTTTCGAACCCACGCCACCTGGTTTGGCGGCGTAGTGACTTAACGGCCGGACCAGGTGGTTTCGCTGGTTGATTATGAACTCTAATTAATTAAAACACGAAAGTAAAATGACCCCAAAATCGAATCGATCTCAACCCGCCAAGAACAAGAACCCTAGGATTCAAATCGGTTTGAATCGGTGTTGTTAACATAAATTGATAAAGGGCTATTGTTCAGGATTCGATTACGAATCTAATGACGTAAAACTTACACGGTATGATTGGGCAACAAGTGCAGACGGCTACGTAATTGGATCGGCTGTTCTTGGCGATCGGCAGAAGTCGAGAAGCGAAATACGGTTTGATCGAGAGTTGGGAGAGTTTGGATGTGGTTGTACGATGGTGTGTGACTATATTAATTCGATAAATTTTATCTAAATTAGCCGATTTGATTATGAATTAGCCAAAACCGTTGTCGGACGGAAATCACGCATCGAATCATTGATTTGGGAATGAATTTGGATCGCGAATAGGGTCTACATTCATCCAAGAAACGTTTTCGCGTGATTCACGGGATGTAAACGCGTTGATCTTCATGAATTAATGGAGGATTGATACGGATTTGACTATCAAAGTCAAATTTGTTTGAATTTGAAATCGCCCGCTCAATTGGTCGCTTTTGCTTGATGTTTGGGCCGGGTTTGGGTCGGTTTATTACATGTACACGAGATAAAACCCACGGGACTCAATTGGATCCAAACTGTGGCTTGGATTGGAAGGATTTGGCCCTGTTTGACTTTTGAAAGTCAAACATGTCGATTTCTTGGGGATCTTGTTTCAATTCTGACTTTTATAAGTCGATCCATTTACATTTACGAGTTCAAGATCAAAAGGCGGGGTTCAAGGTTCGAGGGTTTAAGTGTTAAGGCGGTTAGGGTTCAAATCATCGCGTATGGTTGCATGTATGTATTTGTATGATGTATGTACGTGTATGTTTACTTATGCATGCCTAAATATATATATGTATGCATTTGTATAGAAATTTTGAGAAAAGGTGAGACAGAATTTGAGAATTTCCATGCGTTAGAGTTCAAATTGATTGTACGAATAACATAAAATATTGCACTAGAACGGGTTTGAACGTGTTACATTGAATTGCAAATAAGTAAAAATCAGAAATGTTACAGATTCCACCACACTCGTAGCTTTCAGACACGAGTGGCAAGAAGAAACGCCGCGAAGATGGTGGCGTTGCGTGAGGGTTTAGAGATAAAATTGTTGACCGGAATAAAAAGACCTAGATCCAGAAAAAGATCCTAACCTCTTTGTTTATCTTACGCATCATGAAATCCCATTCATCTTCCAGCACCAGATGCAGCAAACCATCGCTGTTGCATTAACTCGAAGATGCGATCTAACAGAGGTCTCACCATCGTTTGGGTGTGGGGGTAGCCGAGTATAGTGGAATCACCAGAGATAAAGGGTGGCCGGATATGGTGGGCGCCACCACCTGCGAATCGTCGGTTTCTTTGGCTGGGAGACGGAGGGAAGCTGGATGTAGAAGACGATGATGAGTTTGACCTAGAAATATCAATATTTACATATAAATACATATTTATTTACATATAAGCTTATATCTTTGAGTTAATTACATTAATAGTCCTTTAAAGAGTAAAAAGACGAAATTACCCTCACATGCATTGCATATGACTGAACTTAACAGAAAAAGTTAACTCCGGTTAGTGAAAAGGACTAAATGTGTGCAAAAGTTTCAAAAAAAGGACATACAGTGTAATTATTAAAGCCAAATGACACAATCTGTAATTTACTATATAGTTAAAGGACATAATTTGTAATTTACTCTAAAATTAACTTAACTTTCATAAATATATGTGTGCGCGTTTTATGTACGTCAGTTTGACGTCTTTCAGTTGAAGCTTCCCACATCGAAGGTAAACAGAAAGCAAGTATATGAAGTTCACTATAAATAGAACTATATAGGTTCGTTTATATTATAAGTTTCTTGGGAACGCTCTAGTATAAAGAGAATCTCGAGTTCTCAATACCCCTTAGGGTATTGTTAATAGTCGTTTTGGAGTACGAGTAGGGATTGGGTAGCCTAGCTTTAGTTAAACATGGACTGATCACCTATGCTTAACCAAGGCAGCGTTAACCAATATCAACCAGGATAATAATAGACCTTAGGGTTAATATCAGAGTAGATATTGGGTAGCCTAGCTTTAGTTAGGCATGGACTGATCATCATGCTTAACCAGGGCAGCGTTAGCCAATATCAACCAAGATAATAAGTAGTTAGGTGTACCCTAACCTAACTGAGATTACTGTATCAGGACCTGAAAACATTCGAGATAGGAGACGAAGCGTTGCTTTCAGTTAGGAACTCAAATTTAAGGTGAATACATTTATACTTTTTATCAAACCGTATAAATGTTTTATGTTTTCAAAATGGCATGAAATTGTTGAATAAATATAAGTGTAAAGGTAACTTACATGAAGCATCTTGCCATTTTTATACGTATGGTTTGATCAAATTCATATATATACCATAGCGAAGGTTATGGCATAGCTAGCTTCATACAAATTGGGGAGAAATAACGTTACCGGAGGGTACCCAGAGTTCTGGGAGTTTTACCCATTTGTATTCAAGTTGTTAGGGTATAAATTGTGGTAGTGTATGCGTATTTTACCGTAAAATATGGTTATATGAGTTGAACGATATCATGCTGCAAAATGTTTGTGTCTTGTAAATGTAGTTCACCAACTTTCGTTGACATATATTTTCAAAATGTTTTCAGGTAATCATTAATAGCTTCGAAAGTAAGGTAGTGGTTTAGGGAGGACATACCCCTAGACTCCAAAATACCTTACTTAGTTTTGGACCAGCTGGTGATGACTACAGTACATAGAAGCATGACTCCCAAGGCTCGGGTTATTATTAAACCCTATACTGTAATACGAAGTATAAAACTTCGAATTTTCAGAATAATTGTTGTAAATTATTAGGGGTGTTTAATTCTCCATGTTTTATGAAAATGGCAGTTACTCAACTACAAAAGTCAAGAATTTTCATGAAACTCAGAACTATGTAGTTTCCGCTGTGCAATAAAATGATTATTCAAAACATGTACCAATCTGAGTCGCACGCACGGGGTGTCATTTCTCGGGGTGTGACACGTAGACCAAGCGTTACTCAACTTATACAAGTCACCACGTTGCAGAAAAAGGTTGTTAATGGGTGCAGGGCAACTCGACAACAGTCCCATACGGCACCCGACGACGACAGACTGAGGAGTCTGAGATAATACAACTTGCATTGCATAATGCTAGACTAGGGAGACTCGTAGGAATACCCCCATCAGTGGTCCAACGGCGAGGCCCAAAAAACGAGAGTAAAAGCATAACTAGAATTTGACACAGCATGGACAAGTTGAATCATTTATCCTTATCATAAATAACAAGCACAAAGGACTGGGGAGACTTGTAGGAGCTAACCCCTTCAGCAACCCAGTTATCTGGTTATGTGTAATGAGGCGTGGCTAAGGTGGCCGGCATGCGTGAGGAGGGTGGCACACCGCGCCGCCCCTTTGTGAGTGAGGGCGTAAGGGCATGGGGCAAGGGATATAATTTTTTATTTTTTATTTTATTTTCATCCATCAATCATAACACTACACATCGCCATCTCTTTTTGGATCGCATTCGTTAACCACTACACCACTTTAGTGAGTGTGAATGTGACAATAATCACTGACTGCATGACACGTACGTAACATCACTTTTGGACTCTCACCCACTAACCATTACACATAGCCTTAGTAAGTAGGGAAATATGATCAAACCGCTTGCGGAAATACCAAAAATAAAATTTTAACACCAGAATTGAAATGAAAAAAAAAATTAATTTGGCGGGAAACGCACGCCATAATGTTGTTCGTGAAAATCGGCTGTGTGGTGAATTCGAGTTCTGAATAAATGTTGTTTGAGATCACCAGGCAATTTAACAGAAACATGAAGAAATCCAAGCGATCGAAACCCAAAAACGGTCGATATGATCAGTAACTTGCTGGATCCTATTCTTCACTTGATCCTTTCAGGTCTTCCATCCACCGAAGAAGTAGTTCGAACGAGCATTTTGTCAACACGATGGAGGTATTTATGGACTTCAATTCCATCTCTAGACATAGATTGTACCCGAGGACCAGAAACCTCTACAAAAGAATAAATTCATAGAGTTTGTGATTTAGAGAGTTTTCGTTTATGCTGTTCGAATTACTACAACATGGGGCGGTGGATTTTTGCCCTAGGGTTGAGGATGAGGCTATCGGGCTGTTTTTGTGTAAACATCCTCTAAGTTTGCCTAGTGTCACTGGAACTGAACATGATTGAGTTATTGGATGATGATTCAGTACAACAGTTTCTCAAAATCTGCCCATTGCTTGAGGATTTGAGTTTGATTGACTGCTGATTACACTTACTTGATGATTTCATCCCCAAATCTCAAGACACCAAGGATTAATAATCGGAAAATGGATTATAAAGTTGAAGAGTCTGATGATGGTGGTTACATGTGTTTGTACGAAAATGTAGGGCGTATGAATATTCATTTGAAAACGTAGACTCTTTGAAGAAAGCTGTGATTTACCATGACGTAATGGCAGAGAACGACTTACCGTCTGAATCAGTTGTTTGCTGGAGTTTCTCAAATCTCTCTCTCAACCTCTTTTTTATTCAAGAGGTACACACATTCTTCCTTGTTCCAAATAATAATATGATCTTGAAGCATACAATCACACATTACTTGGGGTATTTCTGATCCTTGGCATACACAGATAATAGGATATACATGTGTGTGTGAAAGAAAGAGACTTGCACACTCACTAATCTCTAAGACAGACAAGAAATATGGGTAGGTCCGGATAAAAACTGGTGAAATTTTGGATGGGCAGGGTTTCTACACTTTTCTGAAGATTTCATAAATGGTTAATCAGGATAACAAAAGTTGTTATGATTACTCTTTTGAAAGATTGATAACACTAATTACCTATAGGTACAGAAGTGGATCATCAAAACATGATCTAAACAGAGAAGGAAGTCAAAATCTGGCATATAATTATATAAGATCACTCACAAGAAGAATTGTAGCATATTCATCATTCTGATTCATTAGACAATCAACCCACACCCAGAAGAAATTACTATCTCTTCTTTGCTTTCGTTTAAAGAAAAATCAAATCAAATCAAGCACTAGGTGGAAGTAAAACATTATATCCATAGTAAATAGTGAAAATCTTTTTTGTAGCTAAAAATGTTGTCAATCAAACAGATTTAACTGCTATCGACTAAGTAGATTGTAGGATGGTAACTCTTCAATTCGTGTTACGTCTTCTTGCAAAAGCTCTCTTTCAAGCTGACGACGTGTTGACTTCATCACAGCCTGCGATTCCAATAGAAAAAAACACATTAAACGGGTCGAAATTGACAACCTAGTCACCAAATTCATTAGCAATAATTTGGAAATTTGTGAGATTGATTGTGATTCACAAGTTTATTTTCTCTTTAAGGGATATTTTCAGGATCTAATCACTACAGACAGAGTGGTTGAATTATGTATGTCATGTCAAAAGTTGCATCTTTTTTAATGGGGCTAGGTAGAATTAAACATATTCTCTATCCTAATAATTACATCGTCTGTCGATTTCACATCATCACATGAGAAAGAAACCACATACATTGAAATCCATGTAAGAAGCATGCATGGCGAGCCACTGGTGATCCATTAGCTTGAAGGTTATGCAATAAAGAAGGTCAAATGCGGATTCATTTTCTGTCATGTAAATGAAGAAAGTAAACATCAACTCCAACTGTGGATATATAAAACAAAAATATACACAGTATAAATAGACAGCAGTTGACAATATTATATACCTGAAAGCAACTTCAAGAAGGTTGCTCCCACAAAACTTTGTGGTTTTACTGCACAATGAACATGTTATTAGTCCAGAAAAACAGTGAACTCCAATTTTAATATATAATCATTCATATAAATATGTCGAACCTGCTTCAAGATCCAGCATTTGAATAAGCATGAATGTAATGTTCACACCAGCTACAGCAAAAGGATATTCCCACATGGCCCGTACGCCTTCCTGCTTTCTAAGAAGATCTTGGAATGATTTCTGCATAAGATAAAGCAAATTAAACCAAAATGTAAGCATCATAAGTGAATAACAATAACCAAAAAACAAGAACCGTTACCAAATTATATTCATAAAAAAAGCACATTGTATTGTATCATGAGAGAGAGAAAGTACTGGGAAATTCCTGGCAAAATACAATAAGTTCTCCAGTGATATAAACCCTCCACCCCTGTCACAAGTTTGAAGTCTTAAAGACAACTAATGTCAAAGGGTTTTTATTTTATTTTATTTTATAAAAAGAATGTAATTTACCGAAAATCAGTTGAAGGATCTTTCCCTTGCCAACCCATTTCCTTCCACTGTTCAGAAATTATATCACGGAGTTCCTCTTCAGGAAATGCAGCCTTCCATAATGCCATCAATGCTTCCTAAAACACCAATAAAATTGCAAAAAAAAAATGGCAAGATCAATCCCTCTTTTCCAGACTTAAAACCCTAAAAAGCATAAAGAATGTGTGTTTTCTTATTAAAAAAAGGTATCAGCAAGAATTATATTGTACCTGATGTCCTGGAATTGAACTATCATAGGCTATGTCTAAACGGTCTTGCAGCCTTTGTAAGCAATGTTCCTGGAAATTCCAAATAAAATACAGTTTAATCAGATTATTATCATGCATACAAATAACATTGTAAGCCATAAATCATTTGTTCAAAATCAGATTATCATACATACAATCCTAACAGGACTAGTGACTTGCCTGGGCAGGGGTCAAATCAAATGAGGGGCGAGAGTCACCTTCGCTTCCCTGAACACAAACACACGAGAGCCCTCTGCCAAGCCACGCTGCTGAGCCTGCAACAACCTCGGCTGCACATAAATGAGAAACATCGATCAAAATAAAGTTCACAAGTCTCACAGAAGTCAAGGTTTATGGCTACGAGACAGTTTAATTAGTTAAGAACATAACAATAAAAGCATCAACCTATCATTTGATTATCAATGCTACAGCCGATACACGCTTCAAGTTAAACTAAACCGTCTACAATCAACCAATCTGGAAAGAAATAAGTTTCTAATTGATAGTATTTTACTATAATTTAACATCCAAAATTCAATAGAAAGTTTGAAACAGATCTGGATTTTGACAAATTAACTCAAGGCAGATGAACATAATAATATATTTCCATAATTAGAATGAAATTAAATGATGAGTGATATACCTGAATTCGTATTACAAGTATTGGTTCTGTCAAGACCATGTGAAATCCTCCTAACAGCAACAAATGATCCACCGCCTCCTCCTCTATCCTCCATTACCGGTAACAAATCCTCAAAACGCACACACTAATTCACCTTAATTTCCACCATTTCCAACAGCAATCACAAACGCACAACTTCTTCAACTTCGCAACGAACTAGCGAACCGAAACAAAACCTAATTCGTTCGGGAAACTGAATTGAAATCAAATCAAGAAATAACCTCGATCAAGCCTTCCGCGATCAAAATTGGTGAAAGAATAATAAATCAGGAAGCAATACGTTAAGAAACCTTACCTAGTGATTCTTGAGGGAAATGCAGGAGTTGGTTAGGGTTTTACTGGATCTAAAGCTCTAACAGGAAATGAAAAGTTTTCTTTCTTTGATTATATCGTTGTGTGTATTCAAATATATACAGGAAGAGTTGATATTCTGTTTCTCTCACTACTCTCTCTTTCTATATATATCGTTTTATTTATATATATTTGTACATGTTCTTTGTTCGTTTGTTGGTGGCCATCTCGTTTGTTAGGTTAGGAAGGACTCTCTCTCTCTCTCTCTCTCTCATAAAGTTGAGGGTTCAAATATCACAATAGATAAATGTAAAAAACTAATTGAAAATGTGGAACTAGACGGATTCCGTCGGTAAATTTCGGATAGAAACGTCTGTCGGTAAATATCCGTTAATGAAGGCCATTTTCGAAGGTTTTGAGGTACGGAGATTACAAGTAAAAAGGAGCGTATATTATAATTGAATTAATATTTATAATATTAACCGTTGACATTTGGTGCAATGGTAGCCGTAATATTTCTCATAGTGGAGGTCTTGGTTTCGAATCCTGGCAACAACAAAAAAAGGGTCGGTGACCAGGTTAGGGGGTTTACCCAGTTGAGGGGGTTTCTCTTGTGGTGGGCTGCCCTGGATGTTTTAGGTGTTGCCCCGAGAAAACCCAATTATCCTAGAATATCTAGGTGTTGCCGTTCAAAAAAAAATTATAATATTAAAAAATATTAAATTTGATTTTTAGTGGATGAATTTTTTCATATACTAATACTGCACGGATCCGGATTAGGAAGATCACACCGGTCCGGACCACAGCCCACGACTACAAGTGATGTTACAGACTAATGACATGACGATATGTAGGATCCATATGAATAACCAACGTAACAAACTCCTGACACGGCAGGCACACTTGACTTGTGACCAAATAAGGTCATAACTCGAAGGGTATAAATACCTGAGGTTATCGAGAAAACAAAGGTATTGAATCCTCATCCAATCTCTCTTCAATCATAAGAAAAACTATCACTGATTCTCACGTCGAAGTCGGGTCACAGAGAGAACCCCCTCTCTGTGGCATGACGAGACTAACGGTTTTCTCGTTTTGAAGGCTAGTTCCTAGTCATCATTTCCCTCGACTTGTCTCTCCCTGAAGCTTGAAGTGAAAAGTACTTAAATTCTTTTTGGAACATTATGAAAAGAAATCAAAATAGTTTAATGTTCTTAAAACATTATACTTATGAAAATTTTACGAGTTTACGCACTGATAAGTTTGTTTATGTAACAAAAATAAATTTAAATTTATTCCTTTGAAAATGACAATATTTTTTCGATGGGAATATATTCGTGACAATACAAGAATTCTACGTAAGAATTCTATTAAAAGTAAGTTCTAATGAGAGGTTCTAAATTAAAGACAAAATGTGTGGGGGAATCGAGGGGAAGTATAGCATCAAAGTATGTATACAATTTGCTAGTATGTTATATAACTAGTTATGATACCCGCTACGCGGCGGGCACGTATTTATTCTTAAACCTATAGTCGTAAGTCGCGGTTGTACATTTTGAAATGTTACAACGTAAAAATATAAGAAAAATAAAATGTTCTTGCATACCAAAACAAAACGTTAAACCTTAGAGAAAAATAAAACAAAATAGGTTGACAGAAGTTAAGTACGCAGAAAAACAACAAAAATAATATTATAACATAATACTATCACCCCCAAGGATCGAACCCAGGTGGAAGGGGGCACGAGGCGAAGCTTGCCGCTGGGCCATGGAGGCCTTTTATGTAAAAGCTCATCCATTTAATCTTTTATACACACACAAAAACCATATGAAATAAAAAAAACAGTCAATTAACAAACGTCACGTGACACCACCGTCAAAACCAATCAACCATGAATTAGAACTATTCACACATTATCAAATTGTATAGTGTTTACAACTTTTTTCCAAATTTTTAATAGAAAAATATTAAAATACGAAGACACAACACATTAACAATGTTAGAATGGATAGTTTGGTTTTAAATCCACTTAATTACACACGTAAACATGTCACACGTGAACTTGTAGACATTTCTTATAAGAATTATTTTTAAGTACAAATCACAATCATGAACATATTTTAGGTACTTTTATTCATAATTTCTTGAATTTTTTTAATGATCTGGATCCCAATTTATTTCCTTCTCAATTTTATGCAAAACTAATCTATATTATTATGGGGGTGTTTGGGATTACTTCTCAAAACTACTTATTAACTTTTTCAAAAAGTTAATAAGTAGTTTTGAAAAGTAAGTAGGACTTACTTTTCAAAAACAACTTATTTCTTCTTTATTTCCATCTCATTTTAATTTATCCAAACAAACTTTTAACTTATTAACTTTTAAAAAAAGTTAATAAGTTAATAAGTAGGTTAATAAGTAATCCCAAACACCCCCTATATCATTCAAATTATAAACTTATTTTGTTTGTTTTTGTTTCGTTCATTTGCAGCCCTAACTTTCATTATTATAGCGATAAAAACAGTTAATTAATATAATAAAAAAAGTTTTATATACCAAGTATGGTTTTTAGGTAGTTGAAACATATAGATGAAAATTTCAAAGCATCAATATAAATTTAACAAAATTAAATCATTATTTTTTAACCATTAACGAATTAAATAAATTGTATGAGGAATAAATACGAAAAATAGTTGTATGAGTAACGAATTAAATAAATTGTAAGTGGTCTAAAATGCTCTGAAATACTTTTTACTTCTTGAATAGTTTGACTAGATTTTAAATTTAACAAAATCAAATCACTATTTTTAATAATTCAAGTTTATCAATGCCTTAGTCATTTATGATATCTAAAACAATATAAAAAAAATGTGTTACGAGTAAATAAAACCTGACAGATACTTAAAATCTACGTATTTTTAACTCGATAACCACTCTTTCTTACTCAACCATTATTACGTCTTCAAACCATATAATATAAAACCATGTCACATGGAGTGTGTTGGAGAATGAGGGCCTTTGGATGATGAAGAGTATTCATTACCTACCATACTTTTTTAACTTTTGTTCTTCCCAACTTTGTACTTTGCCTTTGTGGGTAACCATGCCTTTTGATAAAAGAAATTTACATGGCCTACAATACAAGCATGGGTCTAAAAAACAATGCCCAAAGTCATGTAGGTTGCCTTCCCTTTTCACTTTTGCTCATGGAAGGGACCATTTTTTCATGTGTGCTTTCAAGTTAAGCCTCTTTATTAAGTTACATGCATGTGGTTATGTAGAATGACCTAGCTATAACCCACTCAATTTCAAAAGATATTATAGACTTTCTCTTATTATTACAAACAAACACATGTAAGATGGCAAAAATCCCAACTCTAAACACATAACGGGGATGTTATAATGTGGGATACCAAGAAATGATACATGATTAGTAGTTAATCAACAAGATTAATTTGATGCATAATCAATAGAGGTTAAATAATGTGCTCTTGATTCTAGATTAGTAGAGGCTATAATAGGCATAAGATAGATTATGAGATTAGTAACACTATTATGAGTAGTTATAAAAAATCATTGAGATTAAATTCAACTCATAAAGTCTTTAAGCATTCTCCACCTATGGATTGGTAATTTGATGTAATCTATGATATAGGGCACATGAATCTATATTATTCTTGGTACTTGAATGGTCATTTTCTACTACTTTATTGATAAAGTTTAAGAGCTTTATTTTATATTAGTTTATAAAATTATGTCATAGAATATAAATTTTATAATTCAGTAACTAGTTTAGTAACGATCGTAAATAGGATTGCAGCGCAACTTGTTGCCCGTTTACCAGCCACTGTATTGTAATCGTCCTATTATAATGAAACTGAGAATTGTTTCAAATAGAGGTGAAAAAATCGGTTTGGGATCCGACACTGGTTCTAAAACTGATCCAAAACCGGTAGCGAAACCGGTTTTGCCGGTTTGAGATTATATACGTTGAATCTGGTTTGAGAGAAACTAGTTTGAGAAAAACTAGTTATATAATACGTTGAATCTTGTTCCAATCTGATCTGAACCGCTTCCTATCGGTTCGGATTTTTCTCCTTAAAAACCGGTTTCAAACTGAACTGATTTAGGCCGTAAACGGTTTTGACTTGCGTCGACTGAAACCGAACCGGTTATGATTTGACCCAAAATCCTGTTTGTGCACCTTTAAGTGTAAGGTTTTATATTTATCTAATATGATTATTAATATATGTGATTATTTGTATCCGTTAAGATTAAAATATGCTAATTCAATATATTGTAGGACAACCATTCACATAAATAAAAAATAAAGTAGCCTTTATTTCTAAATATAACTGATTACAATACAAAGATGAAAATACAATAAAGAAGAATAACAGATTACAAAGACAGAATAAAAACAAGGAAAAAAACGAAACAGGATAAACCAAAAACCGGATAAAGGCTGAGGATTTCTATTAAACAAAGGTCCCTTAAAACAGATTTCGGGTCACCCAGGTGAACCCGTCTGTCTCCCAGGGTACAACAGCCGAAGCAGGAAGTACTGCTGGGATTAGCCTAACACCTGATACTATACCTGAAACAAGAGCGCGTAGCTTGGAGAATGCAGGAAATTCTTCTGGAACTGTGTGTGTTTGCATATGCGAATTGCTGGTATATCAAACCAGGAACAAGAGCCTAGTTTATATAGGCTAGAAAGATAATTCGCAATTGATGGCAGATCATAACTCTAGGAGTTAAGTCTGCCATAACTCTGGAAGTTACAGAGTTAAGTTTGCAACGGATGGAATTTGAACAGTCTCTTGCAACTGGAAGGGCTTGAACCGGATTCGAACCCACGAGCCAACAGTCAAAAATACTAAGGCGGCTCGCGGCGATGCGAGCGTGCGAAGTGCGCCATCAAAACGCATATCGCTCCTCGGTCTCGTGCACATTAAGCACATCGCTCCTTGGTCTCGTGTCCGGGCGCGTCGGGTGCTTTGCACCCTTGCTATTGCCACTGTGTGTCTTGGTATACAAGAATACTCTTGTGTGAACCTTCACACTTATAAGCCAAGTAATGATTTACCATTCCTCCGATGTGGGACAAGCTCAATTCCCAAGACATGTTTAATTTCCAATGTCTCAACATTTAATACACACAACTTTGAGCATCAATATCGCATTCATGTTAGCTCTATTTTGGATATGATTCGGTTCGTTGTGATCCTCTCACGTAATAGAATATGAATGTAATAAAATAATAATTATATTTGTAACAGACATAAATAATTATTTAAGTCCAAAATATGTGAAAAGAATATTTTCACCAAAAATTTCCAACATATATTTGATCTAATAAATGACCTAATTAAATTTAAAAACTTGACTTCTCTATATAACAAAAAGAAAATTATACTAGAATCAAACTCGAAGTAAAAAAAACAAAAACATTGGCCATTAACAATCTAGTGTTTTAAGTGTGTTAATTATCTCTTTTTAATTGTTAACTTGTATATTAAAACATTGTTGAAATATTTGTCACATTGTTACAATAGTTAACTGACACAACAATTCCATAAATAAACTGTAATTACTTTAAATATAAAAAAATATATTGTAAAAACATATGAACGAACACGAACAAAATATTTGTCGGTTGAGTCGGTAGGGATTGTTCGTTTAAGTCGGGGAGGTCTCTCGAGGAAGGGTTGCGGTTGAGAGTCACGCACTTTGGGACGGTATTTTTTGAAGGAGGATGAATCTATTTTTTAGAGTGTGAATGAGATTGAGAGAAAGTGTAAAAAATTATTTATGTAAAATGTATATTTATAGGTGATTTTTTTTATTTAATTACCCAACCCCCCCCCCCCCCAAGGTCCCCCAACGGCTACATATTCTCAACGGGTATAAACGGGTTAATATACCCATGCCAAAAAACTCGTGCGAAGCCCGCTAGGCATGCGGCGGTGTTACCCGTGGAACCCTTCCAACCCGCACCACCACTCCATCCACCCTAAACAAGAATATCTTAAAAAAAATTATTTTTCATATAAATTGTATATAGATCTTCACAATTAAATCAACTTTCTAGATTGGATCCTTATTTGGAATTATGGTTATACTCACAAGTCTTTTGGGTCAAAATTGCTTGATGAAAGTGATTTTGGGTCATCCATTGACTATTTACAAAGGTAAATGTAGTTTCCTTTGAACGGAACTCTTTTGTTTTTAAAGTTTATATTATATGATATAAAAACTAATTATGACACTAATGGTTTTTAAAATTTAACATATGATACATTTTATTTAGTTAACTGGGTTCAGTTTATATTAATTTTGATTTATGGTATAGGCCAAATCTATACACAAAGTAAAATAACACCTTAGATATGTCTAAATAAGAAAAAAAAAATCAAAAATCAACAAACATTGACAATTTTTCATATAATCTATTAGAAACTAGATTAAAAGACAACTTATATGAATAGTGTTTTCTTACATCTATTGCATACCGTACAATCATGTAATGCCTTCCTTGTTATATGTCATACACGATTATTAGAGAATTCAAGTCATACACGAAATTCGCATTCCTATATTATAGGTTGTATCAATTACAGTAAAAACTAAAAAGTGAATTTGGATTGAAATTTTATCAAAACTAGTTATTATGATAAATTTAAGATTTCTCATTGAAAATTACTGAATTATTATGATAAATTTAAGAAATCTCAATGAAAGTTATTGAATTATTATGATAGATTTAAGATTTTGAAATGAAAATTATTGAATTATTTGAAAAGTATGATTCAAAGAAAGAAAAAAGATGATTGAAGAACATATAGGGCATTCTATTATTGAGCTAAAAACAAAGGTGTTCCTCTTTTTATGAAACAAACACGTCCACGTAGAAAAGTGATTGGAGTTGGGCGATTTATTAATAAATTCAAGATTTCATTTTAAATTAGATATAATTCTTTTAGTATTTTATAAAAACAAGTTACTTTTAGCCAAATAACATGAATTGTTGGGTATGAAGAATAGTTAATCTTTTTACTAGTATAATTAAAATTTTGTAGGACTTAATTACGTGTAATGAAGAACGGTCAATATAGGGCGTAGGTTTGATTTAAAGAAAAATCTGGCTATAAGAGCATCTCCAATGGAGTCTGTCAACTCTCATGGATGTCCATGTTGATGAAAGAAAGCTAAGTGGAAGACAGAGATAAAAAATGTCACTGGTTCCTTATGAAAAAGTTCGTGTGCAAGGACGTCAACATGCGACTACTATGAGAAGGGAAGGAGAAAGAAAGGGGGGAGTATGTTTCCGTCGGAAAAAGCCGACGTGTAACTCCTTGGCACTCCACTACAATCTGGTTAAATTATTTCCGTTTTAATTTGGTCAAATAGTTTTTAATTATTGAAATTGTATTCTTAAATTATAATTACAGAAATATTTTGTGTATATTTATAATTTTAAAATATTTTTTTTGAAATATAGATATATTTCCCAAAAGAAATGCCTTATATTTGGTTTTATATAGCATGAAAATATACAAATTTACAATTAGCTTACTGGTTAAACTAATTAAACTTTAAAAAAAAGTTGAGTAGTTAAAGAATTTACATATGCATGTAAAAGAACCAAACTAACACGATTGAGGCTGAATATATACAAACTTATATAAATAAATACCAATTAAAAGTAAACGTGAATATCCAAATTAAAGTCTAAAATGTCATCATCCTTACATCATACATTTCAAAATAAACAAAGATATCTAAATTAAAGTCTAAATACGATTAGATAATTAAAAAATTAAGTCAAATACAATCTTGAAAACATCATCTTCAAATCACCATCATCAATCCATAATATTTATCAACAATGTATCATCCATATTTAATCATGTATTGATAAGTAAATAAAGACACAAGCTCGGATTATTTGGTTTAAACGTGCATACTAAATTTACAATAAAAAAAAATTATCTATGAATTCAGGCGAAACAATTCACATTCTTCAATCAATCAAGCTTAATGTATACAATCTTGTCTAATTGATGCACGTGAGATCTTGTTAAATGTCGGATTAGCTTCCTTCATCAACCCCTTAAACAAATCATACTCAACGAAATTAAATGGAAACTATCAACAGATGTTCCCAAACATTTGATGTCTTCTTTCTTTTCCTTTTAGTGTAGGGGGCATCTTCTTTATTATTTATGTGTTCATCTGCGACAATTGTCGATAAAACAAACAATCGATAACTAGAAACATAAAGTATGAACTCATGTAGTCACGTACCTATAGACAGTAGTAGACGATGGTGTCTGCAGTGAACGATTCTGCAAAGAACTAGCTAACGATGAAATCAAACATTCAAAGCTAACTCGTAGCTCTATGTTTTGCGGCTACTAACAATTCAACAAAGAACTCTGTGTATTTTGTGTGTTGCGACCTGGGGCTATTCTAAACCGTAAGTCTGTAACCAATAACCCTCGTCCCTCACTAGTCACTATACATTTATCTCCTAGTGGGACTACCCTAAAACTCAAAAGAATGAAAGATTATGATGAGTTAGAAGGACTAAATCTGCAAACTCCTAAAATTATGCTTAAAGGTTTTAAAATACGAATATCAATTGATATTAGTAATAAACAAATTGAATGATTATTTAGATGAATGGATATAACGAACGTAAATGAATGAATGTAAATAAACATTCATGAACGTAAATAAGGCTTTCCGTACGAGTCCATGACCGGGCTTTGGACTAGGCCTAAATGAGCAGGCTTTTTGATAAAACGTTTAGGCAATTGGGCTTATTGCAATTTTTATTCTTGTAGACCTGAGACCGGGCCAACGTAACAAAACCCAACCTTTAAATACTTGTATTAAATTTAAATAATTCAATTGAGCAACGCATCACCACCATACATAAATTTTTTTTTATTTACTTCTCACCGAAAAGAAAAATAAATAAATAAAATGCACACGATTTTTATTTTTTAACGATTAAATACGAACAATAAGCACTGCCTCTTTCCTAGCTCATGAACATAAACAACGGTGCCAAAATCAAAGAAAACCCAACCACCACCATGTTTGCAATATTGGCTGAACCAGCATCCTTGGTGGGTTTTGAAATTGGAGTAGATGGGCTGGTGGTAGACGGCGGCGATGAGTTGCTGCCGTAACTAGGGGTGGTGGTGGCCGGTGAGTTAGAGCTTTGAGACACCACGTTGATTGCGAGTTTCATTCCTGTACTGCAGTGACCAAATGATGGGCAAACAAAATACATTGGCCCTGGTTGTGCTAGTTTAACGGTGGTTGAGCCGCCGGTGTAGGAGTCGATGGCATTGCCCGTGGCACAGTTGTCGTAATCGGATTTAGATACAACGTCCACGCTATGGCTACTACCGTAGCTGAATACTGCCCAACAAAAAATCGTCATAAAGTCGTTAATTGTTACATATAGATGAATTAATGTTTTGAATAAGGTTTATATGGTGTTTTTAGTAAACGTGATAGGCAGTTACTGAAAAACTCACGGGACCCACCAAAATCATATTAAACAGTAACCAATGAGATCAGGTAAATTGCTGCTTGCATTATACGGTAACCAATCTTTTTTTCTATAGTAAAATTACATTATTATAATACTTACGAAGCGTGTCCCCGACATTGAACGTTTTACCAGCGGCCCACGTGGTATAATCTCCGAAATTGGTCCAGCCGCTGCTATCGCCGACGGTATGTTGGACTGCATAAGTTGATTGTGTCGCGGCTCCTAAAATCAAAACAAGAAAAAGTGCAGCAATTGCCATGGTGTGATTTTTTTTAAAACAATTATGTAGTGAAAGTATTGTTTTGTGACAAAATGGTGAAGAAGATGTGATTATATAGGCGCTTAAATGAAACATTAATGATATAAATTGTTGTATTTTGTTTGAGGCAGATGGAATATTTGACTATTTCTTGCGTACTTGCTACTAACTCTTACCTAATACTTTTAACCTCCAACCCACTCCCACCCCCCACATGAAGAAGACTGGAGGTTATGTGGCTCTAAAAAACATTTGATGTAATTTTAAATTGGTTTATATAATATATTTATATATATAAATATGGGTTTATGTAATGTGTTCTTTAAGAATACGTTTTAAAAGTGTATTATATAAACTCGAATACATTAACATTTAACGTTGCAATATAACTATTTTTATATTTGTTTTAACTAATCTATCTTGATTGATAATTGAGGAGGTTAAACTAGAAGAAAACGATGACATATAGAAAATGTTGTCGGTTGGAGGCTCAAACCAGGCGCCTTGAGTTCCGTGTTGACAATCTTGATTTTTGTTATAAAAATTTACATTTATCGTCTCATACCAACTTTAACACGTTTTCTTGATGAAGCCGTTGTGATTTAGCCGTTCAATGGCTATAATGCCGTTTAAGTTAAAAAAAACTTTAATTTAATAAATTTACCCCCTATAAATACATAAATCAAACATTCTCAATCCACAAAAAATACATCATATCTCCTCTATTATTTACATAAAAATACAATGGATTCCAAAAAAGTTTCTAAACCGAGAGGCGGTTCTAGCCGCAAAAAAGTGTCCAAACCGAGAGGCGGTTCTAGCCAACAACCAACGAGCCAAGAAATTCCCCAACAACCGTATACTCCATACTCAGTTTTTCCGTATCCTCAAATACCGGTCATGCCTACGCAAATTGCACCGGGTCAATACACATATTCCCTACAAGATCAACAAACTTTTGAACCTTTTGCACCTCGATACGACAACCGACCGTTCCGTAAACCCACCTGTCAAGAAGAACGCTCACTTCCCATCTATGATGACAGTGGCGATTATAATGTTCACGAGGATCCTAGCTTAAAACATAATCGAAGAAATTATATATATCCAAATATCGAAGATGATGAAGAAGTTGAAGTTGAAAAAGAAGATGAGGATATGGAGGTTGACGAAGAAGAAGATGAGGCGGTTGAAGTTGACGAAGAAACCGTCAAAAAAGGAAAATTCATAAACCGTGCGGCCCGTCAACCGTGGACTCCCCAACAAACTGAAGCTTTGTATAAGGCTTGGTGCCATATTTCCAAAGACACGACGATCGGAAATCAACAAAAGCGAGATAATTTTTTGGAGCGGATACTTGAGCATTACAATAATCAAGTTGGAGGAAGCACCCGAAGTAGACACCAACTAAATTCAAAGTGGACTTCTTTGAATACAACCATGTGTCACTTCAACGGATGTTGGATTCAAGCTGTATGTATTTTTTTTTTGTACATTTATTTATTGTTAATATTTTTTTAAAAATTAATATATTGTTTATGTATTACTTTGTAGGATCGTCTACGTGCTAGTGGGGCCAACGATTTGGATGTAATGAAGAAAGCGTTAAGTGACTACAAAAAAAAGCTTTTAGCGTAGTCAAATGTTGGGAGATTGTACGGGTTCATGACAAATGGACCCGTCAACCGTTGATGGGTGAGGAGTTTGATACCCAATCCGATCATAAAAGAAAGTCGTCGGACTCCGGCAAGTACACGGGTTCAAACGACGAACATTTCACCACTTGGGCACCCGACCTAAACGAAGACGCGACACCATCTAGACCAACACGGAAACCAAAGAAGTTGTCCGAGTCGCTGTCAAGCAAAGGAAGTTTGGTCGAACAAGTTACACGCTTTGTGAATATTCGGGAGGATATGATGAATAAATTCTTTGATTCAAGAAAGGGAAAAGACGACGACATACAGGCTTTGGTGGATGAGAAACGAGAGTCTGTCAGGTTTGAACGTATGTACCGGGAATTTAAATTATCTTCGGAACCGCACGACCATCTAACCGGAACGATGTTGGAAATAATCTTAAAACGGAAACGAGAAATAGCCGCAAAGTATGATTATCCCTGTGATTTTTAATTTTTTAGGTATTTTTTTTAAGTTGTTTTTATTAATTGTCTTTTAATTTATTATGTATTTTTAATTTTAATTAATTAATTAAAGTTTTATTTTATTAATTTGATTTGTTTTAATTTTTTTTTTTTTTTAAATAAGAGGGTTGGGGGTACTTAGATTGGATGTTACCACTACCACCTAAGAGAGTAGTTTGGGAGGGTAATTTATAAATCATAACAATTTATTTATTATTTTTAGACTTTATAAGAAGATCATTGATCACTTCTATAATTTTTAAATAAACTTTAGGTATGTTATCAAAACTACTTTTAGTAATTTATACGAGCTACACTCTAGCTGATCTTGAATTAATCCACTTTGAGTTGAGGCTCGAGCTTGCATCATGAAGGTACGTTAGGGTATCAACTGGAGTTCAACCCTATCAAGCTTAGAGCGACTCATTCCTAGAGCTAGTTTATGACCATGAGTGTATGTTATTGATGATTTTAGTGTCATCAATGTCATTTTATGTAATTAGATTTGCTTAAAGACCAAATAGGAAATTAGAATATACATTGGTTTGAGTTAGGATGTGTGGAGTTCAAACTCAATCAACTAATCAAGACAATTCTAATTTCTGAAACCAAGGCATCGCCCCTGGCGAATGTCTCGCTTAAAGATGTTTAATTGAAAATGCATCAGAGCTGCATGAACAGAAGAAAAGTTGCATAAAAAATGGTCTTCAAAAGAGACTGATGATTATTAGCAAGTTACTACTGATCAGTGGTAATTGAAGATCAATGGCAAATGGACGTCAATAGAAACAATTATCAACAACAATTGGTTATCAGTAGCAACTGAAAGATCAGTAGTAACTTAATTACTACTGATGGTGTTTTTCTAATGAAGTTCCAGCTGATATAATTGTTGTAACAGTCAACTGCAAGCAGCAACTGTTAAACTAAAATGTTGTGATGGTTCAACCCCTATATAAATGATTCATTTGGTCTGATTTCAAAATATCTGTTTATACGAATTTTCACCGAAAAATCACAAATCGCTCTTTCGAATTAATTGTCTTATCCGATAAAATATTTTGTGTACCCACGAAATACTTTAATCTGAAAGTAAATTTCATACACGATTCAGAAACTCATCCAAGGCAATCACGAAAACAAGAAACCTATGTAGGTATGGGCATATTGGATGCTTGTTTTGGAACTGTTGCGGACACTCACACACCTAGTCACCTATTCATGAGCCAAGCATAGAACCGCTCAATCAAGCCCTCTACCTGGCCAGATTTGGAAATTCAAATTTCCAGGATAATTTGCAAGATTCAATACACGGGGTACGACTGATTACAGTACCAATGCTTGGCTTTAAGAATTTCAGCTCTGTGAAAAGAAATTTGCTTTTATTTGGTTGAAGCATTTAATAAATGGATAAAGAAATGGATAAATCATAAATACCATTTGTTATTCAAGTTGAACAACATGACAAAAACTAAAAAAAATTGACAAACCGCTTCCAGTATTATATGTGAATTACATTTTGTACCCTTGGCATTAGAAAACATACAAACCCCGCCCCCATGTTTAAAACATATCAATGGAAAGCTATTACTTGTCTTTTTATTCAACATGTCTAACAAGATAATAATGAATAATGCAAATGGTATGCAACTATAGTCAAGCTGCAATAAAGGCTGATGGCAATAAGCATTATGTATCAAAAGGAGTAACAACTATTTATGGAAATTTTATTTTTTTAAATAAAATACTTATATAAGTTCCAAAGAAAATGCATCATGTTACTTGCAAAAACTGCAAAGTTATGTACTATCCCTGATAACATTTTCATTTCTCCTAAAAACTATATATAAAATATGTCAGTTAAACAAGTAGTTAGGGACCGAATAAAATATAAATTCCTTTCTCAGCCTTACAGTCACATAGAACCCGACTAAGTCAAGTTAGAGCGCGCACAAGTATTTGCATTTACCAAAATTAAACACGTGAAAGAATAACGATAAGGAGAAACACTTATCTGAAATCCTACCGGCTTTTCTCTGCAGTTTAAGAAACACCGCTGCATATACTTTACATCTTTGACTAATCATATGACCTTGTTAGTGATTACTTGATTATTCCTGCAAAAATTCAACTTTTACTATTTACTGATCAAGGAATCTTTTTTTTTTGCAGGATACAGAAATGATATATCAAAAGAAAGACCAGAAAAATCACAGTGGGATGCAACTGACATGTAAATTGACAGCAAAATATGGGACAATATGTATAGAAAAAGTGTGATTCAAGTAGCATGATTGAGATATGTTTTTATTTGTTGACCAAATTGATAAAAACCATAGCAATCCAGTGTGAGAACACTGCGAAAGGTGAGGCGGAATATGAATAGCCTAAATATAAACAATTGGTCCCCACAACAACAAACACAAGATGAGAAGGATACTTTCCCCCTAAATACATAATATGCATTCTGCTTTGACATTCATAGTACTTGTACATAAATAGTATAAACATAAACTTTAATAAAATTAAATTAATTTAGTCATTTTCAAACTTTTTAAGCTTATAAATAGACAAGATTTATAGCAATGTTTCCAAATCTTCAAGCATAACCTTGAGAGAGAGGGGGAGAATGGAAATAAAGAGAGAAATATCACAGAGTTCATTTACCAGTGTCATGGAACTTATCCAAAAATGCCAACAAAATATACCTGAACGGTACGTTCTTCCTCCTTTCCAAAGACCAAACCCTAGCCATGTTGACCACCTTTCTACCGACCTCCCAGTCATTGACCTTTCCAAGATGAACCACCCTGCACTCAGGCTCCAACTAATCAATGAAGTGCGTGCTGCCTGCAACCAACTTGGCTTCTTTCAGGTGTCTAATTTAGTAAAAAACTATACAGACATTGGTATCTAAAGATGATTTATTCACTTCGTTTACATGCACTTCCAGGCTATAGTTGTGTCAAAATTTCACTTCCCGTGATACCGTTTTAGTCAAAGTAAAAAGGCGGCTAGATTTGTGTCAGTTTTTTTTAAATAATATACCAGTGGAGAATAAGTTTAACGTAAATATAGTGTGCATGCATGCATTTATGTTATAGATATTATTTTGCTTGGATAAAGACAAATGTGTATTTGAAGGTAATAAACCATGGGATTCCTACTGCAGTGATGAAAGATGCCCTAAACTCTGCTGAAGAATTCTTTAATTTGCCAAGTGATGAGAAGACGTGTTTCGCTTCAACTGATGTTCATGAGCCTGTAAGATATGGCACTAGCGTGAACCACGGAATGGATAAAGTGTTCTACTGGAGAGACTTCATCAAGCATTATGCTAATCCCATATCAGACTGGATCCATTTATGGCCATCCAATCCTCCAACTTACAAGTAATTAAAAATATTAAATTATATTCTTCTTTCACCAAATATGGCAACATTTAACTTTGGCTTACCTGTATTTCATACAGAGAGAAGATGGGAAGCTATGCGAAAGCAGTGAAGGTGTTACGAAAGCAGTTAATGGAAGTGGTTTTTGAAAGCCTGGGCCTAAATGCAAATTATTTATATGATGACATTGAAGAAGGTTCTCAAGTGATGACTGTGAACTGCTATCCATCTTGCCCTAAACCAGATCTTGCACTAGGGATGCCACCTCACACGGATTTTGGTATGATAACCATCCTAAACCAAACCCATCAAGGACTTGAAATCATGGACCATGACAAAAAATGGCACCCGGTTCCATTTATCCAAGGTGCCTTAATAGTTCAGCTGGGAGATCAACTTGAAGTGATTAGCAATGGTAGATACAAGAGTGTCCCACATAGAGCAGTTCTCAACGTGCAGAGGAAGCGGTTTTCAATTGCAAGTCTTCATAGTATGCATATTGAGAAAAAGGTAGGACCTGCACCGGAGCTAGTTGATGAGCAACAACCTGTTGCCTATAGAGAAGGGAGCTTTGGGGGATTTCTTGATTACATTTCCGTTAAATCTCTATCAGAAGGAAAGTACATTGACACGTTGAGAGTTACATGAAAGATGGTACGTGAAGTATAATATAAACAAGCATCAAAAGAATTCCTCACAAACAGTTAACGAATACAGTAATGATAGAATATTTACAAATCATTTTATGTCACTGCCTTAAAGTTATGTATGTCATACTAGTCAAAGAATAGCATCACTCAATCTTTTAAACTTAATGATTACTTCAGTGATCAACTTATGCTCTATAGATAGATTAGCATATATCCAGGGTCCTGATGTTTAATTTTGTCTCATTCAGTCTTTCTGAATTTCGCTCAATAAAAAAAAATTCTTGATAAGAGCAATTAATCATGTTAAATGCCCATATGAGCCAAAAACTTAACCACAAAAGTTGGACCGACAGAAAGTTTCATAAGCGGAATGCAATGATTATTTCATACAAGTTACATGCCACCAGATGTTCTACCAACTGTCCATATCTCTTTCTGATTGGTTGAAGGACCGTGAACAAAAACTCCACCCTAGTACTGGTCCAACCCCCCAACACCACCCCACAAAAGAAGAAATAATCGAAACGTAAGATGATTTGGTGGGACATAATGACACCCATAGCCAACGTCAAAACTTCCTTTGTTTCCACAGTACCGAAACAAAATGAGTAATATTTAAACCTAACAAAACAATCTTTACTCTACCAACTTATTAATTACATGCTAAACCACCAATCTAAAAGAAGGCATACAATGGCATGGAATCAAATCATATCACCAAAGCAATGACTCACCCATTACAAATTTTGAGCTTTCCATTCATCTTCTTCAGTAACAAATTATGCCCAAAATTACCTCAATTCTTTGCATATCTAGCATAATGTATTACAATAAAATGTATACTTAACTCATAATTGATGGCATAACATATAAGAACAGGCCTTTATTTAATTTCTGCACACCTTCCTTCTTCCAAATGTATTTGCACATTGCTAGGTTCAAATTAACATATGCAAACTGGAAAGAAAAAAGAACCAAGTTGGAGGACCTACTTCTTAGCCAAAAGTTTTCTCAATAAGTAACATCACAAATGTGTAATCCTATTCTGATTATCTTAGCTGAAATAGAGATCAAAATTTTGATCAATTTCGAACGGCTATCATCCAACCAAATTAGGGCTAACATAGCAAACAACCAAATGCATATCTCATCATAAAATTGAGATCAAAATACCAAAGCGGTTCGAATTAAAAACAATGTGGGAATAGAATTAGAATATTATGATTCTTCATCTTTAGCATGAAACTTATTTGCATTCCTACTTACAGAAAGCCTAACTACGTATTACTACCTGGTAGTTGCCGACCTGGGTGCAATCATCTCTAGCGTAATTGTCTCTCCCGTCCCGAAAGGCTCCTTAACGGTCCGGTACGGCGGTATAAACTCCGATAACCGAACAGCACATTGATCGGACCCAGTACGGTGTTTTTTTTGTTTTCTCGTAGGGAAAAAAATTTGTTGTTCAGAAAAAATAAAAATAAAAATTGTTGGATTAATAACCATTTTAACTTTTTACTTTAAATTAATAATATAAAACCCTGAATTGTTGAACACTAGCGGATGTAAACTCGCGCGTTGTGGTGGGGGAAAATTTGTAACGCTCGTTTAGAGTAAAATTTATGTGAAAACGTAGATAAAATGAAGAAAGTCTCGACGGTATATTCGAAATTTTATAAAATGATAAGGGTAAACAACGTCATTTTTATATAAAAAGAACGAAACCGTTAAGAAGCTCTGATTACTTGTACGTGTGTGCTTTGATTAAAATTTACTTCGAAACGTATAAACACGTCACAACGGCATGTTCAGAATTTAAATTTGATGACGTGTACATTATTATTCCTGCACGCTGTAGCGGGGTGTTGAAAATAGTAAGGCTCGGTTTCGACGACTTGTACATTAGTATTCACCACGTGGTTTCGAATAAAATTTACATCGATAACTCGCTTTTGAAAAAAATTCACATCGAAACGTTGACAAAAATAAACATGTCGCAACGGTAAATTCGGATTTTATAAAACATCATATTTAAAAAGTTGTAAGAGGAAAACAACAAATAACTATAAAAAAACGAAACCTTGAAGCAGATTTGTTAGCTTCTACGTTTGTGCTTCGATGACTTGTACTTATTACACAACTTTGTTTTGAATGAAATTTACACAAAAACGTAGATTAAAATAAGCATGACGTAACGGTATATTTGTAATTTTATAAAACATTACATTTTAAAAGTTATATGAGAAAAACAAAAAAATTTTGTGAGTTGGTCATGTGTTAAAAGATGGTTGAGCAAAAATAAAAAATAAATGCAAAAGCATACGGTATAATAAAAGGTAAACATAGTTAAACTTGAGGAGGACTTTAATTTGATATTAATTTAAAGCACTTGCACACAATGATTTGACATTATGAATAATGGTTTTGTGAGAGAACCGACATTTACTAATTGTTATTAATTATAATATAATTTGGGAATATTCGTGTAATGAACTCTTTATTTATCGATAAAAGATTTGAGGATCGAATAAAACTATTCAATTGACAAGTTTTTTCGTTTATAAGATTTGATTTGACATAAGATTTGAGGACCATAACACTTGTTATTCTGGAAATGATGTGTTACTGAAGCTTCTAAGTGCAAATGAGTGGTTGAATACGTGCAGACAAAGATACCAAGTAATATTTGTTGCACCTAGCTAAGGATATGTACATTGAAAACCGAGTATATTTCTCCTTTCAACCTACAATCGTTATATACTTCTTGATCGCAAATCAAACCTTACCTTAACTATCCTAGTTTAGCGTTACGTAAGAAATCATAAAACAAGTGGTAGTTCGAGCTAAGATAGCTCGTTAGCTCGCAGAAGGCTGTTTCTACGGTTTGAACCCATGACCTCAAGGTCACAAATCAGCAACTTTAACAGTTGCTCCAAGGTCCACCCTCTCACGTCAAACAATCATAACTATAATTAAAATTATATTTTTCAATGACAATTGAAAAATAACCACTTATAAATGTTTTTATAAACCAATAACCACCAGCATCTATACATGCATTATTAACCTTATATGCCACAATTTTCTAATCATCAATCCTCAACTTGAAAAAAACTCCTTACTCTGGTTCTAAAGCTTGAAGTTTAATCTCGAGAAACTTGTCAAAAAAGATCAAAGTAACAATTAATCAGTCTCCATATGTCCCATAATCTCTAAAAAAAACTTGGTAAAAAAAAGTAAAAGAAAAAAAATCAAGAAAAGATCCAACATGCCTCTAAATAAGAAGAATTTCACAAACACAAGGGAACACATGGAAAAACAAAAAAGATATACACTTCTGAGAATACATAGACCTCCATTATTCTAGTATGCTTCTGCCAATTCTAAAAGTGTTGAAAAGATGATGACAGGTCAGAAAGACGACAAGAATGACTCACTTGCCACCTAAAGTAGGGAAATGACTTGGGTCTTCAATCTTTGGGGCTTCAGGTGCATAGCTTGATGATGAACCACCTTGGTTGTACCGCCCACCACCACCTCCACCCCTTGGACCACCACGCCCACGTCCGCGGCCACCTGAAGTGTAGTTTCTTTCACCAGCAGCAGGTTTCAAAAACTCGTTGATGCTTAGAGACTGCAAACACCAAAACAAAATTAGCATACAGGCTAGGGCCTAGGGGCGGAAATTTTGACCCATATACTTCTGAATGAGTCAACAGGTCAAACGTGTGAAAGCCTCTCACATTGCTTTCTTAAAGAAGATTATATTATTATTGTAATAAATATAGTTTTAGTAAACATAATTTATCATGTTAATTATTTAACATGTAGAAGCAGCACCTTCTTAGCTCTCTCTTCTTTCTCAGCAATCTCTTTACGCTTATCCTTGTCACTCCCCTACAAAATGACATCAAACATATTGGTTAACAAAAAGATTTAATGATCGCAAAATGTAGCTTTAAATAATTCAGAAATTTTTAAAAATATATAAATTTATCACCAGCTTAACAAAGATGTCATCATTGCTCTTCTTGTTGGACAGTTGTTGCATGGTTGCAAGCTCTTTGTCAACTTCCACCTTCCTTTCTTCAGTCTTGAGTGCTTCTAGAGCCTTCCTCTTTTCCTCAAGAACCTTCTGATATTCTTCAAGAGTCATCTCCTGAATTAAAAAAAATGTAAGCAACGTGATCAATTTAACTAAAAAATGGTTTATTTGAGTTGCATTTTGTCTCTAACTGGACAGATAGATAAAGATTGTTTGTAACCATAACTAATACCTTATCTTCAGGCTCCTTCTCCTCAGATTCATTTGCAACATTCTCCTTTTTCTCCTCCTTCGACTCTTCCTCGGTCAACTGCTTATCAGAAACCACAGTTTTCTCCCCTTCATTCACCACTTCCTCAGTCTCCCTGGCAAGAAACATAGTAAAAGTTACTAACTCAGAAATAAATATATTAGAGATGGCAAACTTGACCCGCTTATCCAACAGGCCAAACATGTAATTTCAAAAAATTTAGTCACCCAAACAATGTAGATTTCAAAATCATATTTAACACAATTATGTATATAAAAACATGACCTTTGCAGGTCAACCCAACCAGACCCGTTCCAAAAAATACCAAAATCACTTGCTCTGACCCAAACCCATTTTTAACCTGTTACCAAACCCACCCACTTTGCCACCCCTAAGTCTATAAAATAATATGCAAGGTAGAAAAGTATACTGAGTAATTTCATCAGCCTGACTTCCCCAGTTCCCACGACCAGATCCCTCACGTTTGAATTCATTCCTATACATGAGCATTGAGATGATAAGTAATCAATACAACCCATGAAGCACATGAGCAACATTTCCAATCCATTATCATAATAACAAAATTAAAAGAGAACAAGCAGGCAAAAAACAAAAGAAAGAAACGGATATTTACCCACGGCCAGTGCCACTGCGGCGTTCATAAGGGCGGCGTGGATGATCACCATCCTCCGCGTCTCCATTACTGAATCCGCCACGACCACCACCACGGAAACCACCACGAGGACCGCCATAACCACCACCACCACCACTGTGTCTCTCAAAAGATTTCCCACCATCAGACTCCTCAACGGCACCACGATCACCAGAGAACCCCCGATTACCAAATGAATTATCATTGCTGCCCGAGTCCCTATTAAACCCACCACCACCACGACCCCTCCCGTACCCACGGCCACCACCACGCCCTCCACGCACAGCTTCATTTCTGGCCTCTTTCACTGCTCAACAACAATAATCCTTTCATGATGAAAAATCAAGATTGCATATATAGCACACCAGATAAGCACACTTACTACACATTTACTAATTAAGGTCAACATATTTGAGAAGCTTTAAACTTTTTATATTGTCTGAAAAACTTCAGATTTATATTTATTTCCACCGTCAAATTCAACAATAATGAATTTGAAAACTTAGATCCCTATGACTGTCATTACACTTAGAACCTATTGATTTACACATTAATTCTTCAATGTTGAATGCCTATACACCGACATAATTAAAACAGATAATAAGTCTACATAAACTAATAACATAAACGAATATAAATAAAGGAACGAAAACTCCGGGACTTACCGGCCTGAGCTGGAGGAAGCGGCTTGGAAGGAAGCTTAGCCGGCTGCGCCGCCGTCTTCCCGGAGGGAGGAGCGGCTTGAGCTTTCTTCACCGGTGCAGAAACGATCTTCCGCGCAAGCTGTGAAGGGTCGTCGTTATCGTCATCTCCGAGCAAATCGAAAGGGTTCGCGGTGGCCATTTTTTGCTTTTCTTGTGGAAGTAAAGAACCCTTCGATAACAAGTTAGGATGCTGCAACAGCTAAGAACTTAAATCCAGTTCGAATTCGACATGTGTAATTGAGATTGATTGATTGATTGACTGTAAAGGGTTTTGAGATATGGAAGGGGTAGAAACTAGAAAGAAGGGTTTGGTGAAACCCTAGCCGCAATGGAGTGCGAGTGTTGAGAAAGAAAATGATACGAACCTCATCTCAAAAATCCTAATTTATTTCTGGCTCTGGTGTGGGCTGATCGGCATCATGGGCATATGTTACAATTTAATCCCTTTACTTTTAGATTTTTTATGTTGGCCCCTTGTTAGTTTTTCATCCTTAAAGTTCCCGAAGTTTACTCGTCTTTTGTAAAAACAAACTTAATTTTCAAATATATTGTAATTATTGTTAGGTTTAATAGGTGTGATTGTGTTGAGGTATTAAATATTGTAATTATGCGTTGTTTTTTGACCGATGTCTTCATATACTTTATCTATGTGGGTCGATTAATTTGAAAAGTGGGCTTCATTTCTCGCTCTCCAAATACACCAACAAGTAATATGGATGATCCCTTGAATCATCTTTCTTTGGACTACCTCCTTCACTATTGACTTGTGTAATTCAAGTATATCGTTGACTGGGAACGCAAAACTTGGAGAAATTTTGCACTAGTTGCTCACCTTTTGTCAGATAATCGTTGCAAGATAACAAGAAGTAAAAAAGATGATATGCTATCTCCAAAACATTGATCCACATAACAAACACATTTGGGAGTTGACTTCTAACCCCCTTTATTCAAAGCTACCAGAGCCAGTGATCTCTCCACATCCGCTTAGCGAGTTCAAATTGTTAAACCCATAGTTTTGAATCTTTTGATACGTGATGTATGTTATAGAAGTTAGTAAATGTTTATAGTAAGTTATAAATCATGTTATTCATGTTGTTATTTAAAAAAAAATCATAAACTTATATGCATAACCAAAAGCATGTTAAAAACTATGAAAACTGTTTTAACCCTTATACTATTTACTTACTGAATAAAATTGACTAAAATGCACCCAAATTAAAATATTTTTAAGTTTTTTTTTAAAATATGGTAGTGATAGCATTTTTTAAAAATGCACATATGTGCAGAGCCGTCTTTGAGGATGTGCATGGTGGGTGACCGCACATGGGCCATGTTCAAAAGGGGGCCCAAATTTTTTTTTTCCGTTTATATACCATATGTCGATTAACGTGTATATAAAACAATTTTGGGAGGCCCTCATTCAATCTTTTAGAAATTACATATTCTAGAAGGGGGTCTATTTTCTAGTAATCGCACAAGGCACACAAAATCTTGAGACGGCCCTTCAAACGTACATTGTTATACTTTAAAAAAAATAGGATATGGGAGATAAAATCAAAAAAGACTGAGAAATGATAAATAGATATTTGTTTTTCTTTAATTTATTTATTTTTATTAGGATTATTGGATTTTAATAATCCCACCTTTTACCAATTGGCCGATAATAATCCCAACTGAGAATATTCTTACCACTGGTCCCTACTTTCAAACTATTTTTTTACATTGGACCCCCCGTTAAAAAAACTTAACGCCGTTAGAGTTTATATGACGTGGACATCTGCAAACCACCGGAAAGTCGAGCCAAGCTAGCAGTGGTCTCGTGGTGGCTTTTGAAATTGGCTCTGGTGGTGTTTAACTGGTCTCGTGGGTCCGGAAAGTCCAAACAGAGAAAACGGTGGTGTTTAACGAGACCAGTTAAACACCACCAAAGCCAATTTCAAAAGCCAACACGAGACCATTGCTAGCTTGGCTCGACTTTCCGGCGGTTTACAGATGTCCATGTCATATAAACTCTAACGGCGTTAAGTTTTTTTAACGAGGAGTCTAATGTAAAAAAATAGTTTGAAAGTAGGGACCGGTGGTAAGAATATTCTCAGTTGGGATTATTATCGGCCAATTGGTAAAAGGTGGGATTATTAAAATACAATAATCCTTTTTATTAAGGCACTATGCTGTACATATGTGTAGGAAGTTCTTACAATTTTTGATATAATATTGATTATAAAATAAATATATAATTCAATTCATGCTAGCTGTCTTTGTTGTGACTTTTCAAAGCTATTTTATAAAATTCATAACTCAAACTCAATAGTTCACTAACATTATCAGAAAAGTGAATAGAAACCCACTAAAATCAAAACTTTTGTGTTGGATAGGAATTTGGTGCTTATCCACAATCTAAGCATCCCCGTCACCCCAAAATAGTGAGATTATTAGAATTATAGTAGATGAAGATGGTGACATTTAGTTGGCATTAATAAAACACCAAACACATATGATTGAGTTGGCCACTGCCCCCATGTCACAATCATAATACACCCTCTAAACTCTTGCTCTTTTCATTATTTACGAATTTTAATTAATATCGCAATCCGTTGTTATGAATATTTATTTAATTAGGGGGGTGGGGGCGCCCACGGCTTGCCACAACGGCGCCGTGCGGCTCCCATGGCAACACCACCGCCACCACCACTGCGTCGACGCATGGTTTCAATTTACGGCTTCCCAACGACGTGTGGTTTGGTGAGAAATTGGAATGTTATGTAACCGGTGGGTGTGTGGCTTCATGGCTTAGATGCCCCCACCTCCGTGGTTTCTTGTGGCTTCAAATGACATGTCACTTTATCATTGGTGAGTGTGTGGCTTTGTATGGCTTCAGGGCTGGGTGCCCCCCACCCTTAATATTGCAAACAATGTATTCTAGACAGATTTTAACTTAGGTAGTATGTCTTTTTAAACAAGCCATGGGCTTTCTAACTTGTTTCGTAGCAAATAGAATATTATAATTGTTGGTGCACGAGAGTTTTGACAATCAACTCGTTTGTACTGAGGTGTTTATATTTCAAGTATTTCATTCTTTAACTTCTTTTTATGTAATTTGATTGAGCTTAATAATAAGCTTTTGGTTATAAGTTGATGTGGTCATAGTAAAATAACGAACCAAGAAACAGAAACTAAGCTAACCAAATAGAAATAATGATACAAATATGTTTATATACAAAACCAAGAAACAAAAACTAAGCTAACAAGAAATAGAAACTAAATTGAACAAAACTTTCATGAAAAAGTCAAAGATGTGTACAAAAGTAAGAACTCTCGTGCGAACATCACATAACCCCCCCTCCCCAATCCTCGAGTTGGAGGTGTATACAACCCCAGCTTGGAAATTAAATCCACGTGTGAATGTCCAGCCAGACTCTTGGTAAACAAATTTGCAAGTTGATCCGAAGTAAGAGTACGAGACAACATAATCAAACCATCTTGAAGCTTCTCGCGCACAATAGAAATGAAATAACCACTAACAGATTGTCGAGTGTTAGGACATCAAGCTCGATCAAAGTCACAATAAGTTGTTAAAGAAAAATCAGGTTTATCATTGAAGAATAAACCTTGTGAACAAGTACCATTGGCATAACAAAAATATGCCAGGCAGCATTGCAGTGAGGAACTCGTTGATCACTCATGAACTGGCTGAGAAATTAAACGGCAAAAGCAAGATCATGCCTAGTATGGGTTAGGTAATTTAGCTTCCTAACTAGCCTTCGATAGTCTAAAGGTTCATCAAGAACCTAATTGTCACTAGTTTTGAGTTGTAAGTTCAATGGCAAAGGAGAATTAACAGGAGAAATACTCGCAACATTAAACTCAGTCAAAAGATCTTTGGCAAACTTTCGTTGAGTCATGATCAATGGAAAAGGGGAAAGTCTCATTGTAATAAATACTAGCATTTTGAGTGTCCCCACGAAATGCCAATCTAGCTTTACAATGCTCAACAATGTCATCAACATTGTATTTGACTTTATACGCTCATTTACACTTAATAGCCTTTTTACCTTTAGATAAAGACATAACCTCCAGTTGGATATATGATGTCCGAATATAATTAAGTCAACGTTACTAACAAGGTACGATCCAAAGATTTACACCTTAGGCAACGAACAAATATATAATATTTAATTGTTAAATATTATTCACGAAAGACGGATTTATTAAACGGTGAATTAAATATTTAGAGAAATATTTATCGGAGATTGAGATAATTAATTATCTGATTAATTAATTATTTACGGGGAATAAATGTTTAATCTGTTAAATATTTAAAAATTAGATTTTACTGATTATTAGTAATTAGTAAAAATACAAAGGTTAATAATTAGGATTATTGGATTTTAATAATCCCACCTTTTACCAATTGGCCGATAATAATCCCAACTGAGAATATTCTTACCACTGGTCCCTACTTTCAAACTATTTTTTTACATTGGACCCCCCGTTAAAAAAACTTAACGCCGTTAGAGTTTATATGACGTGGACATCTGCAAACCGCCGGAAAGTTGAGCCAAGCTAGCAGTGGTCTCGTGGTGGCTTTTGAAATTGGCTCTGGTGGTGTTTAACTGGTCTCGTGGGTCCGGAAAGTCCAAACAGAGAAAACGGTGGTGTTTAACGAGACCAGTTAAACACCACCAAAGCCAATTTCAAAAGCCAACACGAGACCATTGCTAGCTTGGCTCGACTTTCCGGCGGTTTGCAGATGTCCATGTCATATAAACTCTAACGGCGTTAAGTTTTTTTAACGAGGAGTCCAATGTAAAAAAATAGTTTGAAAGTAGGGACCGGTGGTAAGAATATTCTCAGTTGGGATTATTATCGGCCAATTGGTAAAAGATGGGATTATTAAAATACAATAATCCTAATAATTAAGCAGTTAATTATTATTGGGTATTAATTGTTAATATCTCAAGGGCCAGCGTGTAAGTTACAGGTTTATAAATATAACATTAACTTCAACTCTAAAAACCTAATCAAGTTTCTTAGCCACCAAAGGAATTCGAATCCCTCCCCCTCTCTCCTTTCGGTCGACGACGCAGCACCACCACCGGTCGTCGCCGCCGCCGTCGTCGCACCACCTCCGCCGTGGTGATCGGTTTTTTCCCCTCTGTGCAACCGTGTGACGTCTTGCTATGGGATTTCGTGTACAAGTCAACTAGCGTGACGTTCGTTGTACTAAGGTGTTTCAGATCTGGTTATCGTCAAAGGTATAATATCTGAACACCCTATGGTTGGTTATTTAATATTGTTTATACGCGTGTAATCGGATCACTGAAAGGAATCCAGATCTGATATGTTTGTTGTACCATTAAATTGCTTCCGCTGAAATATATATGATTTATTTATTTAAAAGGTTTAAATAATTATTGTTTTAAAAGTTAAAACTAGTACCATGATTCCCAACAGTTGTATCAGAGTCACCTTTACACGCGTTTAGACATGTTTTTTTATTCGATCTATTGTTTTATTTGTCAAAACTATTGTTTAACAAAATATCGAGCCTTTTTCGGTTGTTGTAATTGTGTTAAATGAATCGAGCACTAGCGACATGTGGTTGTATTGTTTGTTGATTGGTTGTTTCTCTTTGTATTTTTATGGGTTATTTGGAACCCCGATGTAATAGTTAGGTTTATTTTATTTATTTATTTTTAGTGTTTTTGTAAATAAATATTGTAATCCTAAAGAGACGAAGACTAGAATACCAAGCGGACAATGACAGGACTAAAGATGAAGATCTTGGACTAAGTGGGAGATGGCAGATTTGTTAATTTTGTTATCCCTTAGACCAGTTTGGTTGTTCGTTTGATGGCTCGAACGAAACCGGATAATTTTTTCCTAGTTGCTCTATTCTATGTTTTATTTATTTTTGTGGTTGTGATAAAATTATTTAGGATAATAATTAAACCGTAAAATTTTTATAAAACTTTTGACACAATTTATAAACGACGAGATAATTAAATTGTTTTTTTTTCTCGGAAAGGTAATTAAATAAAAAATTGTTTTATTTAAAAGTAAAAACAAAGTTTTAAATTTAATAGTTTTATTTAATAAAAAATTTAAATTAATTAAAGAGTTGATTAGTTTAAAACTGTTCGCGATGAATGACCAATTTAGATTAAATAGGGTATTTGAAATTGGATCGTGTCGAGTGTTGAAAGTGTTTCACGAACTAATAATTAGTAAAATCGGTTTACTAAAATTGCGCGACTTGTATCATGCTACTCGTCGACCAAAATGTTTTTGACCCGAAACGGTAATATTTAAAAACATTAAAGAAGTCTCAATATATAAAATCAATATTTATGCGCCACCCTTAATTATAACACTTCAACTAATCTATCCGAACCCCGGTGTTAGTGAATTACCCTGCATCCGGCCCTACGGTTTTGGTTGAAGGTAGAACCGCATTTCCTGAGTCACTTAGGTCGGGTCTACAGTTACAATTGAAGGACAAATATCACTTAAGTCGTTTAAGTGGCGTAGTTGAGGGAAACGTATCCAAAGCTTGACATTACTCGTCATGCCCCTTAAACCGAAAGTTATATAATTGATACAATCAGTAATCGTTACCTACCTGTCTAGCTATGCCAGTGAAGAGTACTCAGCCATTCACTGAGACATGGGGAACCGGGATCTCATTCCTAATTATATTATTTTGCAATTTGGTCATAAGATTCTAATTAGGATATTTTGCATGAAAATACTAAAAACTTTTATTTTTGAATTTTGTAGATGTCTTTTGAAATCAATTCCGACTAAGTTTTTGCTCTAAGATCTATGCTTTATCGGAACATGCTCAAAGGAGGAAACTTCTCTGAGTGGTACCGTATCTTGAGAAGTGTTCTTAAGGAAGAAAAGAGATCCTATGTCCTAGAAATTTCAATTCTTTCTGGAGTCTTGTGAAGATGAATCAAAAGGAGAAGAAGAAGAAGAAGAAGAAGAAGAAGAAGAGGAAGAAGAAGGACTAACAACAGGATCTAGAGTATCAAATAGTTCATTAAGAGATAAAAAAAATGAACGAAGGATTAGAAGAATGTAAGGACGAACAAATATGGTCAAGGAAAGTGACATCTCGAGAAATAAGAACTTTACAAGTATCAAGATTGTAGAGCTCGTATCCTTTCTTCCCAAAAGGATAACCAACAACAAACACAAGCTTGTGCACATGGTTGAAGTTTGTATCTTCCTTGTGAAGAGGTTGAGGCATAGCATAAACATCTAAAAGTGCGGAGATGAATGTTGTAACGAACCAAAATCCAAATTATAATATTATTTGCCTAAATAATATTATGAGAGTGAAATTGGATAAAACCTAAGTAGAGGTTATAATTGTATTTGAATAATTCTTGACTTTTTGATGGAAAGGGTCAAATTTAAAAGTTGAGGGGGTTGTTCTGTAATTAAACCAAAGTTGATTTGGTTTTAGGAGGGGGTCACGTAAACACACAGGTTGTGTGTTTGGGTTGGCGATTTTGAACAGAAAAGAAGAAGAGAGGGAAGAACTAACCCAACAAATCTGATTCTTGCATGTTTGATTAGTGATTCATGAAGTATTTTCCATCTTCTAAACACTCAAGTAAATAGCTTTATCTTCTCCAAACCTTCATCAATGGTGTTCTTGGTGAGTTTTTGGGTGAATCAAGCCTTGGGACTGAATTGGTGATGCAGGTGGTTAATAAATTGTTAAAAGTGATAACCTAGTTTAACTAAAGGTATTAGAGGGTAGCTAACATCATTTAAACACCCAATTTGAGGATTCAAGAATTAGGGTTCTTGAGCTCTAAATTAGGGGGGTGTTTAAATGTTGAATTGTGTGTTAGCAAGTGTTTATAGTGTTATATAAACACATTAGCAAGTGCAAAACTCAATTAATTTGATGAATTGAAATAGTTGAATTTGAGGTAAATTGGTTGAAAAACCAAACAGGTCAAAATGGGTTGATTTTGATTAGAAAGGTTGAAAGCTTGTGTTAAAGTTAAAATGAACCAAGATTAGATGAGGGTTATGATCATAAGATCTTGGATGGGGGTCAAACTTCAAATTGGTGATAAATGGAAGTTAAATTGATTACTAAACAAGTGGTTGGTTTAGGTGATCAAGTTGTAAACATAGCTAGCGTGGAAGACAAGCCAGAGTCCTCCATAGCAAAAGGTAAGTGCCTTGCACTTACTTAGTAATGATAGGTGTTAGTAAATGCACTTAGTTGTTATACATGTCAATTTTGCTGATTATCATATGTGCAATTGTGTGTATGTTCATTTGGTGTAATTGCATATGGCAAATGTATGCAATGGGTGGGTGGTTAAGGTGCTTGAGGTCCTTGAACCTCACAATGTCGTATGGTAATTGTAGTCATTGGATTAATTATGAGTTTAATGGTGTTATTTGTATGTCTAATTTGAATGCAACGGTGGGGTGAATAAGGTGTAATTGAAGTCAATGAACTTCATAAGAATAAATGGTGAAATTGGGATCTTTGAACTCCACATGTTGATATATAACTTAAGGGTTAACTAAGAAGAATTGTGTCATGTGTGTACACTTGTATGTATGTAAAATTGGATTTTATGCTATGGTAGACATGTGTAATGTGTGGGCAAGAATTGTGGTTTGAAGCATTGGAACCTCACAAAGGTGGATTTTGTTGAGGTCTAAGAACCTCACAAGGGTGGATTGGAGTTGAGGTCTCGAACCTCACAAGGGCGGTTTGGAATTGAGGTCAAAGAACCTCACAAGAGTATCGATAATTGAGGTCTAAGAACCTCACAAGGGTGGGATGGAGTTTATGGTCAAAGAACCACACAAATGTGGTTCAGAGTTTAAGATCTAAGAATATCATAAGGGAGTGAATGATTTGAGGTCTCGAGCCTCACATGGGTGTGTCAACAATTAAAAGCCTTGAGCTTGCAATTGGTAGTATATTTAGTTTTTACTTAAAACTTCATGGTTGAATGATTAACTTGGATTCATAAGAAATCCACACGAGGTGTTTAGGAAGTGTTAAAAGGTGTCCACACTAGTGGTATAACGTAGTGGGGTTGTTAAAACACCAAGGGGTCGAGTCGGGAGGGTCGGAATGGCTTTAAAACTGAAACTTGGCATTGTTGAGCTGTAGTCAGAGCATGCGCGGTGAAATCAGAGCATGCTGCGTTGGCAGGTCTGCAGCCGACGCAAAATGCGCTTAAATTCCTCTGATTTGCGCTGGTAAAAAGTGGAAATGTCATTTTTGGGCCAAGTCTATGGTGTTAACTTGGTGGTAGCCCTAAGGGTTGATTATCATTACTAATGGTTTTTTGTTTGGGTGTTTTTGTAGGAAAAGCTCTGGTTGAAGTCTCGGGTCACGCTTCGTGTCGAATTGGATTCTCATTCGTTTTGGTGGATGTTAACGGTTGGAGTTAGATTCCTCGTTGGGGTTCATTAGAATTGATTTTATATTATCATCTTGTTGATGTTAAAACTTGATGTTATCTTAAAGGTGTTGGTCGTAGTTTTAAAACAACTTATGTCGTGGTCGTTTTGTTGTTATTTAAACGTGTTGTTTTGTCAAGAGTTTGTTTATGGGACCTACTTCCGCATGTTTTGAAAGTATTAAAATGATTGAAAATTTTGGGTGTTACAACCTGGTATTAGAGCAATGGTTTGAGGGATTCGGGTGTGCGAGACACCGAACTCAAACTTAATTGCTCTTGATAAGGGTGGGTGTAATGAGAATCCAATTAAGACATGACCGAGACACGGAGCTAAGGTGGAGGTTAGTAATGATATTTGTCGTTATTTAATTGGTGTCCAAGGTGTTTATGTGTGCTGAAACTTTTCTTGAGAGTTATCACATGGGGACAATGAATATACTTAGGCATAGTATATTACTAATCATGTCTCGCCAGGATGATTAGTAATGTAACATGTCTATGTGTCTTCATAGTAGCCATTTAATAATAACCATAACCAAAGAGTAAGTGAAGGTGATTATGTATTTATATGTATATTGATGTAGATATACTTATATACATATAGGAGTATAACTTAAGATAGATGCCTATAGTTATGCTTATATACATAAGAAGAATGGATCGTTTTTACACAATCGGGGAATGAATGACGGAGATGGGTGTTAGTAGGCGGAAATAGTAGATGGGAGTTGTCTCAAAGACTCATGTACGAAAGAGTCTATGCGTGTATCACCTCAAGATGGTGAGGATCTTGAAGTTAGTTGGGATAGTTAGAGAGCATCATTCTAGTAGAGGACGGCTCGAGCTTTCTACCATGTCGTGTTGACCTTCCTTCAAAGAAGATAGGGCTCTTCGAGGCGAGCAATTGGAAGAAACATATGAAGTCTAAGGAGCGGGAGGAATAACAATGGTGACTTAAGGAGGAAGAAAAACCTTGTTTCACAAGGGGTTCATGGTGTGTGAACCAGAGGAGTTAATTGATGGTAGTTTATTCGTTGGTTAGTCAACGATGCACCACTATAATGGTATTGGCTTCGGAAGCAATCCATTGTGATTGGCGGATAGAATATGATTTGCGTGATTTGACTCCAGGGCATGCTGGAGAATTGGTTGGGACATATCCTAAAGGAGAAGAGTTGAAGAGCGTGAAGGCAATGTGTCGGGTGAATTCTAGGGGCGTTCTTGAAATGATTTTATCCATAAACTGTAGTGGACTGTGTATCTGGAGAATTCCTTCACGTATGGTGGACCGGTGAATTGATTTAAAAGTAAGGGCATGTTGCATGACTAGGCGTAGTCTTGCCTTAATCATGGAGTGTCGGAAGAATGAAGATAGATCGGCTTCTCGATACTGCCGGTTGACGAGTTAGAATGAACTCTCTTGCATGGTGAACAACTCTGGTGGAGCCGATTTTTATATGTTGCAGAGATATCAAATTCGGGAGACAAGTGGACTGTAAGGAGGAATTAAAGGTGGCTTCAAGAAAGTCAAATATTTTAGCCGAGCTGGAAACCTTTTGTAGAGGCAATACTCATTACTTTTGTAGGTATGGAAAGTAACTCTGATGGAGAATGTTGGGACACACTATGTCATAGTGTTATAGTCCTAATAACATGTGCTACAATTGTTATAAATTGGGACGCATTCGAAGTGAATGTCTTGAGTTAAAGCACAAGAGTGATAAAGGGGAGAAAATAGAAATTCCGAGGCCTTCGAGTCGGACATTTCTAACTACCAAGGATGAGACTGAAGTCCTTTGGTTTTATTGTCTGGTGAGAAGCTATGTAGATCAGCGGATTTGGAGGTGATCAACATTGGGGGATTAATTGTTGACTAGTGTATAATATGATATTGTAGCTTGCGGGTGAAACAATCACATGGAATGGAGTCTTACGATTGTAGTGGAACTTGTGTGGTTACTTAGTGACCTTATCAATGTCGTGTGTGACAATGAGGTGACGTGTCGATCTGTTCTCATCTAGAGACGGCGAAACACACGGCGCATGAATTGGTGTACACCTGGCTTATGCCATTGACACCAACCGGAGCAATGGAATACTTGATGTTCGAGTCGTGAAGAAGTTAATTAAGGGTTTTATACCCGTGTGTCTCTTTTTGGGGTGTAACCATTCTGAGTAGAGTTGAAGAATGGAAGAATGTGTTGTGCATCAATTGTCGGGGTTGAACAAAGTGACTTAGGTCCTAGATCCAACTGATAAATGTAGAGGAGGTTAATACCCCATAAATGGTTATGAAATCCATTGCGGATACCATGAGATTGCGGTGTGCCGTTTTGGCTTTGGTGGAAATCCATTTTGGATAAGGTGGAAGGTTATGAAGGCTTATCTGTTGACCCATCAAAGATAGTGGTAAATGAGGGGTAAGTGGTGTTCGAAGTATTAGAACTTCAGGAGTTGTGTTTGAAGTCTTAGAACTTCAGAGGTGGTACTTGAAGTCTTAGAACTTCACCAACGGTGTTTGTGTCACACCCCAACCACGACGGTTTCCCGCGGGGCGCGACGGTCATGGATCATCGTCACTGATTACGTAGAACGACCTCTATATGGTTTTGAAAATCATGCATTCCAAGTCGTTCCAAAATATAACATTATTTTACAGAGTTAATGCGGAAATAATGTGGAAGGAAAATAAATTGTTTGGAAAAAAAAATGCCAAGCAAAAGTTCATTGTCATGGGAACATCAAAAGACTTCATGCATGATGTGCACCATAATCCCGTGCAAGCTTAACGACCTGAGAAAACATGCTTAAACGAGTCGACAATAATGTTGGTGAGCTCACAGGTTTAAATGTAAAAGTAAATCGTTGTAATGGACCACAAAACTTTCAATGATTTGATTGTTGTACAGACAATGCTACAATATTACCATAAGCACACCGAAATTCGAAGCTAGACTGTAACAACAATGTAATGTAATGCCTCTACCATGCCTATCGTATGCATGGGGTGATTAGGTCAATTATGCACCCATTTTGACCTCCAGTCAAAGTTAGCGCGACTAACGCGAGTGGGGGTTGTCAAACCCAAATAGATCTGTCCATGATTACCTCGCTTAGAAATAAAACTAACGGTCCAGTTTGAGAGGACTTAATACGATATGAAACCGCTTATGTAATATGTGAAATCATGTAAGTGAAATTGTGTCCAATGAAAATAGTAAGTATGCATGTAATCTCCCCATAAGGAAAATAGTTAAAATGGGGCTGTGAGACTCACCTGATGCGTGAGTACTGGAAACGTGCAAGTAGCAAAAGTCCGAGAGTAAACCGACCTACGTGTGCCCTAGAATATATAAGACACCTTAAGTTCTAAGTAATGTATCCGTGTGTAAGTGAGTTATGTAACCATTTCACCCAACTTAGTTTTGTTATGAAATTCCATTTGACTCGACGACCCGTTGGTGATATGTATTTGTTATCCAAAAATATATATTTTCATAAAATAAATACAAGTCATATACTCGATCAAGTGTGTCCATGTCTACAAGTAACTCGGTGTCAACTTAGAGTTCAGGTTTCAAAATAAATTTTGACTCGACCCGAGTCGTAACTCGATGCGAACAGTAAATAAATATTTTATATATATTTATTCAAAATAATGTTTTCGAAATACGTCAAGTTTTTTAGGTAAAAATAATATTTATATTATTTCTACGAAATATACCTTTGAGAATTATCAATCTTAAAATAAAGTCGGTTTTCGTTTTACGACCAAAGTGTATATATATATATTTATACTTATAAAATTATATATATATTTCAAAATCTAGTCTTGAACTCTTAATATTTACATATACTTTTAGAAATAATAATTTTTTTACAATAAGGTAAAGACTAGGTTTTTGTCCATCTTTATACAAACTTAGTTTCTAATATTTATATATTTCCAAAAATCATAATAATAACCATGTAATTAATCTAACAAAAATGTCAACATAATAACTAGTCATATCATTTTAACTATTCTAACAATTAGTAATAGTTTTAACTTCCATAATCTTGACATAACTCAACCAAGAAAATATAAATGGAAAGTAAATACACATACCAAACCAAACCAAACGTACCCAGTATAATCCCACACATAGCTAACGCTATTAGTAGGGTCTGGGGAGGGTGTGATGAGGGCAAACCTTACCCCTATCCGAAGGGATAGAGAGGCTGCTCCCGTTTAGACCCCCGGCTCCATGGGAAAGAAAAAGATAAAAATATAAATAAAATTAATGAGTAATAAAGTAAAATAAATCTAACAGTAATCTAACAAATTAGCAGTGTATGACTAGAGTATATTAGTCACAAGAAACACAACACACCTACAAGAAACAAGACATACGCAAAATCTTTGCTAAACAACTCTACTCTCCCACACAACGGGTCACTCATCCTAAAACCCTAATACGACGTCTCCATGAAATCCTATCATTCATGTCCTCTGAGAGGTGTAAATCTAGCAAATCAAGCCTAATCCTTTCATCCCACGTTAATTTCGGTCTCCCCCTGCTCCTTTTCCCCTCTACAACGAGAGTTTCCACCGTTCTCACTGGATCTGTGCTCTGTCTCCTCTTGACATGTCCAAACCATCTCAATCTTCCTTCTCTTATCTTATCTGAGATACATGTGACTCCCAATCTCTTCCGAACAACTTCATTTCTTATTCGGTCCTTTCTTGTGTGTCCACACATCCACCTCAACATCCTCATCTCAGCTACATCCATTTTTCGAGCTTGTGTCTTCTTGATGGCCCAACAATCGGTTCCATATAGCATCGCTGGGCGAACTGCTACCCTATAAAATTTACCCTTTAACCCTATTGGGAACCTCTTGTCGCACAAAACACCTGAGGCCGCTCTCCATTTACACCAACCAGCCTGCACCCGATGGACTACATCATTGTCGATGTCCCCGTTACTCTGGATGACAGATCCTAGATACTTGAACTTCAGTGTCTTAGGGACAACCCCACCTTTAATAGAAATCTGGGTCTCCTCGTCGACGTTTGCACCACTAAAGTTGCAGTGAAGGTACTCGGTTTTAGATCGGCTTATCTTCAAACCTTTGTGCTCTAAGACTGTTCTCCATTCCTCTAGTCTGTTGTTCAATGTCTCTTTACTTTCTGCAATCAACACGATATCATCAGCAAAAAGCATGCACCATGGAATTGCATCTTGAATCGACTTTGACAACTCATCCAAAACTACTGCAAAGAGAAAGGGGCTTAGTGCCGACCCCTGGTGAACTCCCACTTCCACCGGAAAAAAGTCTGTATCCCCCACGGGAGCTCGGACGCATGTCTTAGCCTCATGATACATATCCCTAATTGCCTCAATATATTTACTAGGGATCCCTCTTCCCTCCAGACTTTCCCAGATCAATCTTCTAGGCACACTATCGTACGCCTTTTCAAGATCGATGAACACCATATGTAAATCATGTTTCTTCTCTCTGTACTTTTCCATTAATCTTCTTAAAATGTGTATCGCCTCCGTAGTGGACCGGCCTGGCATGAACCCAAATTGGTTTGCTGTAACCTGGGTTTGTCGTCTAATCCTTGTATCTATAACTCTTTCCCATAATTTCATTGTATGACATAGGAGCTTAATCCCCCTGTAGTTAGCACAACATTGAGCATCTCCTTTGTTTTTATATAGGGGTACTAAGACACTACGCCTCCACTGATCTGGCATCTTCCCGGTTTTGAAGATATTGTTGAACAGTCTTGTCAACCACTGAACGCCTTCCTCTCCCATACACTTCCACGCTTCAATGGGTATGTTGTCTGGACCGACTGCCTTAGCTCTTCCCATCTTCTTAAGAGCACTCCTCACTTCTTCCTGTGTGATATTTCGACAATAACAATTATTTCGTTGACTGGATTGAGTAGTGGGATTCTCCGTTATGGCTAGACTTGGTCTACAACTGTTGAAAAGGGTGTAGAAATAGTTTTGCCATCTCAGCTTGATGTCTCGTCCCTTTACCAAAACTCTTCCATCATCTTCCTTGATAAACTTCACGACCCCAAGATCTTGTCTCCTACGCTCCCTATTTTTGGCAATCTTAAACATATGATGCTCCCCTTCCTTGGTGTCTAGTTTTCTATACATCGTTTCATAGGCAAAATTCTTTGCCTCACTCACTGCCTTTTTAGCTTCCCTCTTTGCCTGTCTATAGTTCTCCCGTAGTGTCATTATCTCCTCTCCATTACTGCACTGCAACATCTCTTTAAAGCGTTGTTGCTTGTCCTTTATCTTGCTCCGCACATCCTCATTCCACCACCAAGACTCCTGATGTCCTCTTGTTGCTCCCAATGTGACTCCGAAGGTTTCCTTTGCTGCCTGCGTAACAGTGGTTGCCATAGCTACCCACATCTGGTTTGTGTCGCCATCCTTAGTATTTGTGTTCATCGCCATGACTTTATCTTTAAACAAATTAATGTTTTCGTCCTTCAAATTCCCCCATCTGATCCTTGGTTTATTTTTTCTTCTCCTCTCCGCCACCCTTTTTCTCAAGGTAAAATCGGCCACCAACAGATGATGTTGGGTCGCTACTGACTCTCCTGGAATTACCTTGCAATCCTTCCACCAATTGCGATCCCCTTGTCTCATCAGGAAATAGTCGATCTGCGTGTTGCGCCCCCCGCTACTAAAAGTAATCAAATGTGATTCCCTCTTTATAAAGAACGTGTTTATAATACCAAGATCATGCGCAAGCGCAAAGTCAAGAAGCTCCCTACCATTATCGTTTCTAACACCATAACCAAAACCTCCATGAACCATCGGAAAACCATCACTCTCCTTACCAACGTGACCATTAAAATCACCTCCTAAGCATATTTTCTCCTGTCTAGGTAATGACCTCATTACTCCATCTAAACTACCCCAAAAATCCCTCCTTTCTTGGTCTCCTAGACCTACATGTGGTGCATAAGCGCTAACAATTGCCACAACTTCCTCACCAGGTACTACTCTCAACACCATGATCCTATCATTATATCTTTTCACTTCCACCACATTACCGTGCAGTTCTTTAGCAACTAGAAAACCCACCCCATTTTTTGTTCCATCGCAACCAGAATGCAACAGTTTGTAGCCATTACACTCACCCCCCCTTGACCCTTCCACCTAGTCTCCTGAAGGCAAGCTACCTGAATCCTATGTTTTCTAAGCACGTCTACTAACTCTAACAACTTACTAGTTAGGCTTCCTACATTCCAAGATGCCAAACGTAACCTATACCCCTTATGGTTAGCACTAGATGCACCCCTCTCCCCTGAACATGATCTCAAGGAGACATTATTCCACCTACCGTCTATGTTTGAAATAATACACAAGATGTATTTATTTTTATTTTAACCACAGTTAAGCAAATAGAATATTTATTTTTATTTTAACCATAGTTAAGCAAATAGAATAGACAAATTGCTCATTAATCAAACAGATGCAACACGTATATGCAACAGTCAAAACAAAAAACAGGGTATGTCTTTCCCTGTGAATCAAGAACAATTGCTGGTCCTCCTAACCCAGACCAAGAATGCCTAAGCATGCAATTCGTGTAACAAGAAGGTAAAACGGACAGAAATAAAGGAGTTGGAACGAACTAACCCAATTGCGCCCAAGTTAGGGTACTCCTTCCTATTCCACCTTGGCACCACCGTCAGTAGAACTAGGGTTTTAGACCGCAGGTCTCCTCCTAGTCTTGAATCGGACTCGCAGCGGTGGCGATAATCGCGGTGCGGCGGGTTCAGACGACGGTGCAGCGGTGAGGATGATTTAGTTGATCTTTACTCCTTAAAATGGTTAGGATATGCTTCTTCTTTACTTCAATGAACCCAAAAGTGAAAACCCCCAAAATGAGAATCTAGGGTTCGTCACTTACACCTCAGATTTCTCACAAATCTCTGCACTTCTTTGAAAATAAACACCAAGGATGTGTTTCTCTTGAAAAATTAAGTAATTTAGACTCCCAATTTGAAAGATTTGGTGGATTAATAAAGAAGATGAAGATGGGAGACGAGGTTAGGGTTAGAGAGGGTGAGACAAATGAAGTCTAATGTTAGAAGAATTAAAACCCAATAGTTTGTTTGATTATGAACAAACCCAAAATCAACAAAACATATTCTATAAACAAAATCTGTAACACCAATTTAACTCAACGCTACCCACTGTTACAGGCTCACGACAAAAGGAAAAAATCAAAAAGAGAAGAAACCTTAAAGCAGATACCGTCAGTTTAGAGAAGAAGGAACAGGTCACTTTAAAGCAGATACCGTCGGTTTAGAGAAAAAGAGAGCAAAATCAGTTGCACAAAAAAACAAGAAATTCATACATCAAAGACCAATGATGGTGTGTAAAATGAAAATCTGATATATCGTACGAAAAAGATCTAAGCAATTTGAATCGAAAACCCCCCAATCGAAAAGGGGTTGGAGGTTATGGTGGTTGAAGAAGATAATTACCCTAGAATGTAAATACACATGAAGACACAAATTAATATCATAAGATAATCCATGGACTTAGTAAAACCACTTGATGCATTTAAACAAGGATTTAACATATACTTAGTTTCTATTAGTAACAATTTTTATTAAGTAAGACATAATCAACAAAAACTAAAATCACCAACTTAAATATTTATTTTAGTTCATGACCTACCATAAGTTATTATTACTATTTTTACACAAAAATAAGTCTCATGTAGTCATTTTATAGAAATTTCATGTTTGATAAAAAAAAATGAATTTTGTGGGTGAAGTTTGGTACATTACAACATGTAGGTAAAGAAATATAAAACAAGAACAAACTATAAATGAGTAGGGGATTTTCTCACTAGAAGCAAGCAAGGAAGAAGGTGGGAATAGAGTAGGTTGCTTGGAATCATCAATAGAACACTTGATCTTCACTAGCAAGAGGCTTGAACACTTAGATTAAAGTTTGAAAGTTGAATGTTTGGGGATGGGGGGTGTGGCCGTAAGCCAAGAGAGAAGAGGAGGCAATGTGTTTGCAATTTGTTTGAGTGTTAGTGAAATGAAGGCTTGCTTCATTTATAATTAATTCATGGACTTGTAGATAAACAAATAAACATTGGAAATGGGTGTGAGATTCAAGTTCGGTCAACATGGGGAAGGTCTATATGGCCGAATATTTCTAGAAGTCAAGAGATGGATGTTGGTGTAAGAATGATCATACACAAATATAGTAAGCTAGGTATGGTCAAGTCATTAGCTAGAGTGGCTTGACTAGAGTTGAGGTGTAGTCACTCTCTTTGGACCGAAATTTATAAGGGAAAATGGGGTGGGTTTCAAGAGTTTCATGGAATTAGTTTATGTATGTAGGTTGAAAAACCATTTGATGGTTGCCTTATCCAAAGAAGGTAAAACTAAAAAAAAATAGTAATATAGATGTGTATACATCTCAGCAACTGTCCACGAGGGGGAAAAATGTAAATTTTAATTGGCCTAATTAATAATATAAAGGTACCTAAGTTAAAATAAATTAATTGGTTATTATTGTGGTAGCGGGTATAAGTCAGACGCGAGATATAAAATAAAGATTTTTATTAAAACCGAGCTTATGAAATTGTACATTATATAATTAGTGGTTCACTAATATGTAAACATATGTTTAGTAAATTAATATAACGAAATAACGCGTTAAAATAAGATATACCGGTGAAACGGTAAAGATGCGCGTTAAAGCACTAGGTTGATATAAATGAATATACGTTTATATTTCGGTTCTAAAATAGTGTCGTACCTCAAAATATTTATTAAAACATAAATATTAATTATCACCAACGTTTATGTGTGTCGGTTATACTACATGTGACCCGGTAATTTACTGAACTACCGATGCGTGAAATGTTATGAATGGACTTTGCTAATTATGAAATGACCTTAATTAACCATAATTAAGTCTAAGACGAACATAATGTATGCAAATTATGACAGAGAAGGAGATGGGTATTGACCTGAAATTGTCGGTTGTCACAGTTTGAGAATGAAGTTTTCCAACTTCAAAAGGGGGATTGTGTTCAAAATGAAGTTCTCAAATGATGACTTATGATTTAGTCGTTGGAGATGAACTGAGGGTTGGGTCACCGATAAGGAGCTACCTTTTAGAGTTGTGAAAGAGGATTTGAGTAAGGCAATTGTCATGTCCTTACTTGGAGAGACCGTATGCTTTGTCGTTTATTTTGGTGCCTCGTGTATTTGGACTCGGTTATATCCTTATGCAGTGAGGAAGTATTATCGCGTATTATCCTAGACGGTTGTGGGCTTGATTGTAAAAGCTAAATGAGATAACTTGAGGAGAGAACGGGTGTATGTTTACGCGATTGAATATTAGATGGTCGAATTGAAGTTTCGAGCTTCAAAGGAGCATTGAATGCAGGTGATGGGATCCTTGAATTCCAAACAATATGAAATGTTTGAGACCATAAGCCTCAATGGATGGATTGGTGTGGAGGCTATGAAACTCCCAATTATGAGGTGGGAGAAACGGTGTGTTTGAACTCGAATTCCTTAGTTATCAAATGTATTGACTACAATTTTGAGTTGATTAATTCAGGTAATCTATACACACGGGGTGACATTAATGCTTTGTTATGGAGCATAAACTTTTGGTGACCAGGGGCGGAAGGAGACATAGTCGATGATGTTGGTAAATGTCTCGTTGGCTTGAGGACTAAGGCCAAACGAAGGTCGTGAAGGAAGCCTAAATGGATTCATATATCTATGCGAGGTAGGAAAAGCTTGTAGTAGTTGACTACAAGATTACATGAAAACGGTGGGAACATGTTATGAATTAGGTAGAGGTGGGTCTTTTGACCGGGAAGTATGCAATTCCTATTCTTGGAATATACCTACTTTTATGAATGATCGGAGAATGTCGTTTTTATGGAGGGTGTGATGTGACATGGAGTGACCGTATCTTTTTAGCTAGACTGAAATGTGGCTTCATTTGTCCATTCGGAGGAATCGGGTGATTATTTTACCGTTGGTCGGGAGATATGGTGTCATCTTATCCATCTTTATGGGTGTTGATGTGCCATTGTATGATTTACTAGACTGTGGACAGTGTCAAACACCAATTAATTTGGTTAAATTAAGTATCAATCAAAGATGTGATTCAAGACTTAGTGTAGAGCATCTTGTAAGTGAGCGCGATTGAAAATCCGCTTAAGATGTGACAGAAAACCCTAGTCGAATATAGGGAGGAGGTGTGTTAATATTCAAATGGGAAACTTAGCGCTATAAAAGTTTTCCCTTTAAAGGGGGCGAATCGAGTTCGAAAAATGTGGGAGGCTAAGTCCCTGTTTTGTTAGTCCGTTCAAACTTTATGTTAGTTCGATAAGTGGTTTACCGTTTAGAGTTACTATATGGAATCAGGTAAACTCTACGATACATTTTGTGTGGCGCATTCACGAAAATGTTTGGCGGGAGAACTTGTTGTTGCTTCTCATGGTGTTAATGAGGTTGTCGTTTTGAATAAAGTAGAAGAACAGGTGACTATCTTAGATAGTGGAACGAATTAATGGTGCAGTGAGGGATTTACCATGTATTATCTCTTGAAAGCACTATGAAAGGTGGAATTAATTTTGAGAAAGTAAAGAGGAGGAGTGTTGAACTGCTACCCTAAGTTGAGTATGTGGTGGCGGGTTTCGGGGACGAAACCCAAAGTTAGGGGGACTGATTTGTAACGAACCAAAATTCAAATTATAATATTATTTGCCTAAATAATACTACGAAGGTGAAATTGGATTAAACCTAAGTAGAGGTTAAAATTGTATTTGAACAATTCTTGACTTTTGGTAGAAAGGGCCAAATTTAAAAGTTGAGGGGGCTATTATGTAATTAAACCAAAGTTGATTTGGTTTTAGGAGGGGGTCACGTAAACACACAGGTTGTGTGTTTGGGTTGGCGATTTTGAGCCGAGAAAAAAAAGAGAGGGAAGAACTAAGGCAACAAATCTGATTCTTGCATGTTTGATTAGTGATTCATGAAGTATTATCCATCTTCTAAACACTCAAGTAAGTAGCTTTATCTTCTCCAAACCTTCATCAATGGTGTTCTTGGTGAGTTTTTGGGTGAATCAAGCCTTGAGACTGAATTGGGTGATGTTGGTGGTTAATAACTTGTTAAAAGTGATAACCTAGTTTAACTAAAGGTATTAGAGGGTAGCTAACATCATTTAAACATCCAATTTGAGGATTCAAGAATTAGTGTTCTTGAGTTCTAAATTGGGGGTTTTGTAATTGGGGTGTTTAAATGTTGAATTGTGTGTTAGCAAGTGTTTATAGTGTTATATAAACACATTAGCAAGTAGAAAACTCAATTAATTTGATGAATTGAAATAGTTGAATTTGAGGTAAATTGGTTGAAAACCCAAACGTGTCAAATTTGGTTGATTTTGATTAGAAAGATTGAAAGCTTGTGTTAAATTTAAAATGAGCCAAGATTAGACGAGGGTTATGATCATAAGATCTTGGATGGGTGTCAAACCAAAAATTGGTGATAAATGGAAATTAAATTGATTACTAAACAAGTGGTTGGTTTAGGTGATCAAGTTGTGAACATAGCTAGCGTGGAAGACAAGCCGGAGTCCTCCATAGCAAAAGGTAAGTGTGTCACACCCCCAATTTCAACTAACGGAGTTTTACCGTTTGGAAGGTGACACACCAGGATCTCAGTCATTAGTTACATTAAACAGCACTATATGGGGACTTGAAATGTCATAACATAAAAGTTCAGAGTTAATGCGGAAGCGTAAACGTTAAAAATGAAGTCAAAAGTAATTACACTCAATAAGCGTTAATTAATATAATTAAGTAAACTGTTTAAAATGTTTGAAATGTATGATATGACAATAGGACTCCATGCATGTCCTAAGTGCGCAACGTGTGCCAAAGCGACCTGAGAAACATGTAAGAAAAAGTGTCAACACGATGTTGGTGAGTTCACAGGTTTCAAGTTTGCAATAAGAGAGTGTTTGCCAGATTATGTACATTCAATATGCATATCTATAGGTAGCTAGCCTATGCTCATGTCTTACTAAAGCGCTCGCAACCGAAGCTGACTGTTTGTTTATTTGCCTCCTGCCAGGTCTATCAACACTGGCGGTGTGAGTAGGCTAACATTTCACCCGTTCAATCTCCAATCGAGTTAGTGCGACTAACGCGGGTGGGGCTTGTCAAACCCAGTAGTACTACTAAAAATTACCTCGCTAAGATCCATATTAACGGTTCGATGTATGATGAGGACTTTCTGTGATTGTGTGTCACGCTTAGCCTCAACAGTAATAACATATGAATTACAATAATCTAAAATAGTTGTGTCATGTTTCCTCCCCCAACGGGAAAAACATGTAACATAATGTTTGTCTGCGTACCTGTTTCTCCCCCACGGGGAAAACAAGTAAAAGTATGATAGTTGGTGTTCATGTTTGTTTCTCCTCAACAGGAAAACAAGTAAAATACGTTTGTGTGTAAGCATGTTTCTCCCCCAATAGTAAAACAAGTAAAAAGGGGCCGTGAAACTCACATGCGTTGCGTTGTAGGTAGTATCACACAAATGATAAGTTGGAATCACGTGTGTAAGTCTCAAACGACTTACGAATGCCCTAAAATTATAAACACATAAGTTAGGGACATATGAGATTTGTGACGACGATACGGAAGATTAGAACGTCTTAAAACATTCTAAGGATCAATGAGTGAACGAACGTGTCCACGGGAATAAGGATTCTTTAATTTATTAATTAAGATAAATATGTTTTGCATCGAACGTTTCTAATTACGAATAATATTAATTAATAAACTTATTCGTACGTTTGTGCCTTTTAAAATGATTAGGAAAATAATATAATTATATATATTATTTTTAAGTTCGTAGTATTAATGAAGTAATCATTTGTGTGTCAAAAATAATAAATATATTATTTTTAATCGAGGGTAAATAACGTGGGTAAATAATATAAACATGGTTACATTATTTAAGGATTTGAAACGTTTCATAGAGTTTATAAACGTGGCAAAAATAATATACATACATTATTTATTTGGAGTCGTGGTTTGAAAATAATATACATATATTATTTTAAAAGGTGGGGACAGTAATATGAAAATGGGTTATAAAATCAAACCCGAGTCTACGGATGTTTTACGAGTTCAAAACACTTTAATATATTATTATAATAATATAGGAATTAGTTTTTATAAGAAAAAAATTCATTAAAAAGTCCCTAAAATAAAATTGCAGGAGACCGGTTTCGAACCCGGGTCTCCTGCGTATAAGCAATCTGACTTAACCAATCGTGCCCGCTAGGGAATCGCAACAGAGATGGGATTGAAATGATTTTATCAAGCAGCAATCCCGTGTTCACCCCCCCTCTATCGAGCCGAACAAGAACCAGTTCAATTCTACAGAAATCGGTCGCGATTTAGAATCAATGCATAGGGGTTTTGTTAATCAGATGTTTGCGAGTCTGTGGGTGTAATTAATCGTAAAATCATTGGGTTTAAAGTCGATTACTCGTTGTTCGAAAGTCCGAAACCCTAGATGTTAAACATGGGATCGGATTGTAATATTTCTATAATATTCGGGATTGGATTCATAGGGCTTTCAAAGAGTATGAAATTTCGAAACTACTCATATCATTTAATTTGATTGAAACTGAGTTAAGGGTATCGTTCGATTAAACCGAATTGGTTATGAACCCTAGAATTGGTTTGAGTTCAATTCGTTGTTATAAGCCCTATATTTGTTAGGGCTTTCGTTATAGACATCGAGGCGGGTCTAATGATGTGTTCAATTCCTTTAATTGATATTGAATTGAAAGGGTACGACTAAACTTGTCTGTGATGAACCCTAGCTTCGGATTCATAACAAGTTCGATAGTAAAAGCCTCAATTAGGTTAGGGCTTTCACTCAAGGTATGGAAACGATGCTAACAGTGTATTTGGTTACCTGAAAAGATGTCGAGATGGTAGAGATCGACTAAAACTCAACCGCGGCCTCGACTGGTTGCTCTCCGGCGCTTCTCCGATCAAATTGGAATACGTAAAAGCTTGACAGAGGTTCGACTAGCATTCTCAGAGTGATTGGTTTCGAATTTGATAGATCAATTGATCAAATTAATGAGTGTTCGTAATGGGTTCGACGGTTTGGATTACAAGGACATAATTCGCAATGATTACAGTGTTAATTGTTTAGAAACGGCTCGATAATGGTCGAATTCAATAATGCTTTACGTTACAATCCCTAATTCGAGCAGTTAGGAGGTTAATGTCGCGAATTTGGATCAAAGATAAGAAGAGTTTGACTTCCAAAAGTCAACATAATTAAAATGTTCTTGATTTTGACTATAAAAGTCAACATATTGGTTTTAGGGTAATTACATCTTTAGTCCCTACAATTTTATGTGTAATAGGGTTTGAATAATAGCAGAATTGACCCCTGAGGTTTCTAATTGAGTTAACTAAGTTAGCTGGAATTTGCCGGGTGTCACATCATCCCCTAGTTGAAAGAATTTTCGTCTCGAAAATTAAAAAAAATTTCGGATGTCACAAAGTGCCTTGCACTTACTTAGTAATGATAGGTGGTAGTAAATGCACTTAGTTGTTATACATGTCGATTTTGCTGATTATCATATGTGCAATTGTGTGTATGTTGATTTGGTGTAATTGCATATGGCGAATGTATGCAATGGGTGGGTGGTTAAGGTGCTTGAGGTCCTTGAACCTCACAATGTCGTATGGTAATTGTAGTCATTGGATTAATTATGAGTTTAATGGTGTTATTTGTATGTCTAATTTGAATGCAATGGTGGGGTGAATAAGATGTAATTGAAGTCAATGAACTTCACAAGAATAAATGGTGAAATTGGGATCTTTGAATTCCACATGTTGATATATAACTTAAGGGTTAACTAAGAAGAATTGTGTCATGTGTGTACACTTGTATGTATGTAAAATTGGATTTTATGCTATGGTAGACATGTGTAATGTGTGGGCAAGAATTGTGGTTTGAAGCATTAGAACCTCACAAAGGTGGATTTTGTTGAGGTCTAAGAACCTCACAAGGGTGGATTGGAGTTGAGGTCTCGAACCTCACAAGGGCGGTTTGGAATTGAGGTCAAAGAACCTCACAAGAGTGTCGATAATTGAGGTCTAAGAACCTCACAAGGGTGGGATGGAGTTTATGGTCAAAGAACTACACAAATGTGGTTCGGAGTTTGAGATCTAAGAATCTCACAAGGGCGAGCCTCACATGGGTGTGTCAACAATTAAAAGCCTTGAGCTTGCAATTGGTAGTATATTTAGTTTTTACTTAAAAATTCATGGTTGAATGATTAACTTGGATTCATAAGAAATCCACATGAGGTGTTTAGGAAGTATTAAAAGGTGTCTACACTAGTGGTATAACGTAGTGGGGTTGTTAAAACACCAAGGGGTCGAGTCGGGAGGGTCGGAATGACTTTAAAACTGAAATTTGGCATTGCTGAGCTGTAGTCAGAGCATGCTGCGCTGGCAGGTCTGCAAGCGACGCAAATTGCGCTGAAATTTCTCTGATTTGCGCTGGTAAAAAGTGGAATGTCATTTTGGGCCAAGTCTAAGGTGGTAGCCCTAAGGGTTGATTATCATTACTAATGGTTTTTCGTGGGTGTTTTTGTAGGAAAGCTGCGGTTGAAGTTTCGGGTCACGCTTCGTGTCGAATTGGATTCTCATTCGTTTTGGTGGAAGTTTGAACAATAGACATTGCTCGTTTCCATGAACCAAATCCCGTTCCATCGAAAAGATTTTGAAATGAGTAACATACCAAGATAATTAGAAGGATGCATATATAATGGATTTGAAGAATCCATTTGCAGACTAGAGAGGTATTCACTGAATCAGAAGGGTCAGACATGTCTTTGCATCAAAATACACAAAACTTGGAACTTTCGCGTGAACGTTTATGCGAAACTTGAAACTTTCGCGTGAAACAGTTGAACGAAAGTATGGACTTTTGTGTAAGCAGGTGAACGAAAGTAAGAACTTTCGTGTGAACAATAAGCGAAAGAGAAAACTTTTGCCGAAGGCTATCTTCGAAATTTCAACAAACAGCGGGAAGATCTTCAAACATTCAAAACGAAGATGAAGATCAAAGCTTTCGAATCTTCAACACCTTCAAACCCAGAAGACGAGGATCAACAACAACAAACAGAATCGATCCCAAATCGAAACAAAAACGGAAGCGGAAGTGATAAACTGAACTCAATGCAAATTGATGAAGTTGTGATCGATTATACACTGAATTCAAACGAAGTCAAGCACTGTGATCAACGAAAGCTTTTGAAAAACATACGAAGATGAATACTATTACAACAACTTCAATCGAATGACGAGATGAAATCAGAATCACTGAATCGAGCAAATATGCTCTGATACCATGTAAAACAAGAGATAATATTGGGGGTATTTTCTGATTCTCATTGATAACTTGAAATAATGATACAAATCTATTTATATACAAAACCAAAAAGCAGAAACTAGGTTAACAAGAAACAAAAACTAAACTAAACTAAACTTTCATGTAAAAGTCAAAGATGCGCACGAAAGTAAGAAATCTTATGCGAAATATCAGATAACAAATCTCACAATAAATACACAAATACAACTAGGAAAACGATTCACCAAAGTGATAATCTAATAGATATCGACTCAATACACACTCAAGAACCTCACAAACTCATACGATTACAAAGAAAATGCATCCCACAAAGTGAAGGTGTGATAGAGTAGAAGTGTAAAAAATGTGAGAGATTACAAAATATCCACTCACAATTTCTTTATAAAGTCATCAAGTTTTACTTCTAGCACTCAGATTAAATTCTGCTCATGTGTGTCCTCATCTTTCAGCTAATGACCCAATAACCCTTCAACTCCTAAAACTTACGATAAAACTGAAATACCAAACTTTACAAGCTGACCAAAAAAATATTCAAGTTTGCTACTGTTTAAAAGAACTGTTGAAAATCTCATGACATGATTCTATGGGGACAGAAGTGGTTTGTGAGCCCATTTTGAATTTTAGGGCAAAGTGACAAGGAATCAATGAAAGAAGACGAGGAATCAAAGACGAGCTTGGTAACTGTGATTAATCATTTAGTATCTTCTTATAATTTCATACTCCTATTATCTGAGAGGGTGTTTGTGATAGATTAATCTTGATTGAAGATAATTATTAATATTAATTTATTAATTGTTTGGTTGAGTTTGTATTAGACTAGGAGTGAGTTTGTCTATTTATTTGATTATTTAATGGTTATTGAGTTTGGTTATGATTAGTTTAGTTTTTAGTATAAATATAGGGTTTATGGCTAATTGTAAAGTGTGATTTTTGGTTTTCAATATTAATAAAAGAGTCGATCTTTGTGGAGATCAAATTCCTGTGTTCGTGTTCTTGGGCCTGATTTCCAACAATTGGTATCAGAGCTTTGTGTCTGCGGTTTTGTGAGTCGTTTTTTGGAGAGAGGAAGCAGCCCTTTGGCTGTAGCGCTGAAGACGAAGAAGGAGCAGACCGGTGATCGAAGGAAGAAAGAAAGAAAAAGGGATCACGGTTGCAATGTTATTGACGGAATATATTAAACGGTTAAAGTCGTGGCTGAAATTTACATCCAAGGTTTGTGTAATTAAACAAGGGACGGCAGTATGGTAATTTCAATGGCTAAATAAATTGGTTGGGTAAAATAAAGTGGGTCAAACCAATTCATTTGGAATTTATATGAAAGATCGTGGGAGTTGTGATAATTTTCCAATATAAACATTAGTGACGGGCGGCCAATGGTGGTGAGTAGTGACGTGACAACCAAGTAACGAAGGGTTGTGTGAGTCAACCAATGAAGATGTTGATCTGAGCGATTCAGATTGAGTGAAAGACTAATCACCTGCGAAGGGTGTAGGGATCTATAAAGTGTTTACCCGTGCGATTCAGTGTGTTATGGTGTGATACCGGTGAAAAACGTGATTGTCAATCCGTGATAGATTGATTAGTAACCAAGGCGGCAGATTTGTGATCAGCGAGTGATCAAATAGGGGCGAAGATTCTGTGTGATACATGATTGAAGACCGTGTGAAACGGGGAGAAGAATTTGAGTGATTCAGATTGTGGATGAAGGTGTGATACTTGTGTAGAAGAAAGGCTGTGAAAGTGATTAAGCTTGAGTGATTCAAGTTGGTGTGAAAGACCTGAGTGATTCAGGAGGTACAAATCAAGATTAAGAGGGAGAATGATAGACTAATCTTGATTGAAGATAATTATTAATATTAATTTATTAATTGTTTGGTTGAGTTTGTATTAGACTAGGAGCGAATTTGTCTATTATTTGATTATTTAATAGTTATTGAGTTTGGTTAGGATTAGTTTAGTTTTTAGTATAAATATAGGGTTTATGGCTAATTATAAAGTGTGGTTTTTGGTTTTCAATATTAATAAAAGAGTCGATCTTTGTGGAGATCAAATTCCCGTGTTCGTGTTCTTAGGCCTGATTTCCAACAATTGGTATCAAAGCTTTGTGTCTGTGGTTTTGAGAGTCGTTTTTTGGAGAGAGGAAGCAGCCCTTTGGCTGTAGGGCTGAAGACGAAGAAGGAGCAGACCGGTGATCGAAGGAAGAAAGAAAGAAAAAGAGATCACAGTTGCAATATTATTGACGGAATATATTAAACGGCTAAAGTCGTGGCTGAAATTTACATCCAAGGTTTGTGTAATTAAACAAGGGACGGCAGTATGGTAATTTCAATGGCTAAATAAATTGGTTGGGTAAAATAAAGTGGGCCAAACCAATTCATTTGGAATTTATATGAAAGATCATGGGAGTTGTGATAATTTTCCAATATAAACATTAGTGACGGGCGGCCAATGGTGGTGAGTAGTGGCTGTGACAGCCAAGCAACGAAGGGTTGTGTGAGTCAACCAATGAAGATGTTGATCTGAGCGATTCAGATTGAGTGAAAGACTAATCACCTGCGAAGGGTGTAGGGATCTATAAAGTGTTTACCCGTGCGATTCAGTGTGCTACGGTGTGATACCGGTGAAAAATGTGATTGTCAATCCGTGATAGATTGATTAGTAACCAAGGTGGCAGATTTGTGATCAGCGAGTGATCAAATAGGGGCGAAGATTTTGTGTGATACATGATTGAAGACCGTGTGAAACGGGGAGAAGAATTTGAGTGATTCAGATTGTGGATGAAGGTGTGATACTTGTGTAGAAGAAAGGCTGTGAAAGTGATTAAGCTTGAGTGATTCAAGTTGGTGTGAAAGACCTGAGTGATTCAAGTTGGTGTGAAAGACCTGAGTGATTCAGGAGGTACAAATCAAGATTAAGGGGGAGAATGATAGACTAATCTTGATTGAAGATAATTATTAATATTAATTTATTAATTATTTGGTTGAGTTTGTATTAGACTAGGAGTGCGTTTGTCTATTTATTTGATTATTTAATAGTTATTGAGTTTGGTTAGGATTAGTTTAGTTTTTAGTATAAATATAGGGTTTATGGCTAATTGTAAAATGTGGTTTTTGGTTTTCAATATTAATAAAAGAGTCGATCTTTGTGGAGATCAAATTCATTTGTTCGTGTTCTTGGGCTTGATTTCCAACAGTTTGGGATTGCTTATTTAACTCTAAAAGTGTTTTTTTTTGTCAAAAGTGCTTATTAACTTATGACTTTTCCAAGAGTAACTTTTCCAAAAGTAGTTTTTAAAAAAGTGTTTGGATTAGCTTTTATGGTGGAAAAAGCTAATAAGTTGTGTTTTAAAAAGTGTTTGACTTATCTTATATTTATTATAGGGTAAAGTGTGAGTAGATTGGTAATTTTATGTTCAAAAAGTCATAAAGGGTTTTAAAAAGTCAGGATTTATGACTTTTGGAAAATAACTTTTTAAGACTTATAAAAAAGCCATAATAAAAAGTACTTTTATCCATGCCAAACACTTTTTTAATTTATTGGCTTTTTGAAAAAGCCCACTAAGTTATTTTCAAACTCAACCCCAAACACTCCCTGAGTGAAATAACGAATGAGCTATATTTAACTCGTACTTAAATTAAAATTTTATATGAGTCAACCGACTTCGAAATGACCTTAATGAAGATTTAGTGATCGATTTGGATGTGTTCAAAACAATGTAATCAGAACCAGACGGTTAGTCTAGGAAGCGGCTATAGTACCAGTTTGCTTGTGTGTATTTGAACTGTTCCAATTTGAGCTTGCCGGTCACCACTCAGACTAGATTGGATTTCAATATTTTTTTAAATATATTTTTTTTTAACGGCCAACGAATACTGTAAGCCCGGTCACCCGGGTAAACCCATTGACGAAAGGGCACCCACGCCCGCGAACGCAGACAACACTGGTGACCCGGCCCGCCCACCATTCTAGGGAAAACCCACCACCCGAAGGCCCACTGTGAAAAATCCCTGGCCCACCCGAGCATATTGCACCAAGTGAGACTCGAACCCATGGCCTTCACATCGTAAGGCCATGGCTTTTTTTTAAATCTATTTATTGATCCGTTGTACTTCAAGCTTCATATTTTATTAAAACTAAAATTAGATAACAAAAGATAAAATAATTTTATATTTTATTTTAAATATATATCTATACTATATAATAAATAAATGTTTTAGTGGGACACTTGTCACTCTCCTATGCATCTTTAATTTTTTTTCCCGCCTCTCTCTTCTGTTAAATAATAATGATTTCTATAATTCTTTTTATAAAATATTTTTTTATTTAAAAAAAATAGGTTTGTTCTTAAAATATTTTTATAAATTAAACATTTCATTCATTCTTTTTATAAAACATTTTAAAAAAATAACTATATAACGTTTATATAATTTATATTAAAAAACAATGTAATATGTCATAAATATGTAATATGTAAATCTTTATTACTAAGTATATATAACATTACATTTATTCAACCCGTGTAACGCACGGGGTTTCTAACCTAGTTAATTATGTATGCATATATATATTAACTTATATGAAAACATAAAAAATAGAGCGAATTACAAATTACATCCTTTAAGTATTACACAAATTTCAGAATACGTCATTTGACTAAGAAAATTACAGAAAACGACCTTTATGTTTAAAAAACCTTGCACGTTACGTCATTTAGACTAACGAGCGTTAAATTTCTCCGTTAAGTCAGATCATGTGCAAGGCACATGAGGGTAAATGTGTCATTTCACCTATCAAGGGACCAAGAGTGTAATTAATTTAAAGATTGGGGTAAAATTGTTATTTATCCTCTTTTATTATATATGTATATATACATGTATATATACACACACACACAAACATGAACCCTAAACCACATTGAAACTACCACCACCATCGCTGAACCATCTCCGGCTACCAGTACCATCTCCGACCGCGACACCACCATCACCATCGGTTTCCCTCCCATCTCTTCTCTCAACTGAACTAGATCTGCACCATCTCAAGCGAAGAGAATCGAAGAAATCGGTACGGTGTTGTTTCTGTCTGTTGATGTTCCTGACAAGCTCTTTGATACTGAAGGAGGAGCTGACGATGTTTTCAGGCGACCACCGCTTGTTTCATCAGTTTTGTAATCGGTCTTGTAATAAGTTTTCTCTAATCAATTTCTATTGTGATTCGGTCTTCGTTTTCTCTAATTCTTCATTGATTTGTTTTGATTGTGATATAGTCCTTGATTATCGATTTTGATTCTTGATTTTGACTTTTCTATGGGTTCGAATCTTTAGCAATTTTTTTGATCTGGTATTCTGTTTTGTTCCGGCTCATCTGTGGGAGTAAAGGAGGGGGAAATAATGAACGTGTTGATGTATCGAGTGTTTGTGATGTTCCTGAAATGTTGTACAAAGTGTGAATCTTGAATTCAATTTATACTTGTGAATCTCATATCCATGGGGTTGAAGATGATGAAGAAATGGTAGAGAAATACCAGGCGGAGGATTTAAGTGGGCATGTTTTGAAGTCATGGCTGATGGATTTGTAAAGAGATTGAATGTGCAAGCTTCTTTGATCACACTGATGATTTGATCGAGTTCCCTTCGGTCAACGATACTGCTCTCAGGTCGCCGGAGATGGATGGATCGAGTCATCGAGAGGCTTGATGGTTTCATCTAGGCTAAAGAAGAAGATGAGGGGAAGATGAGGGGGAGATGAGAAGGGGGGGGCCTATTTATTTAATTAATCAATTTTGTGTATTATTTTTTTTATTGAAATGGTGGATTAAGGGTTTTACCCTCATGTGCATGACACATGATCACGTTTAACGACTGAAATTAACGCCCGTTAGTGAAAAGAACGTAACGTGTAAGGTTTTTTAAACATAAATGACGTTTTCTGTAATTTCTTTAATTAAAGAACGTATTTTAAAATTTAGGTAATAATTAAATGACGTAATTTATAATTTGCTCAAAAAAATATTACAAAGGAAAAAGAAAAGCAATTGATCCTGATGCATAAAAACTTGTACCTTTGCAATATCTCCGTTGTATTGTTTTGAACGAAAGAGACTTGGAGAAACAGCTTGACCCAATGTGGACGGCACGACAGCCGCCTTACTCGTAAATAACTAAACACCAACCAATTCTCCAATTCCAGGATAACCATGCAACAATAACTCATACATTACGCATAAAAACTTATACCTTTTCCGGTACTCATCAATTTCATCTCTGAAATAAAGTAAACCAAAATCCCCACGCGCCCTAGCACGTGGACAACTCTTCCAGAATCATTTCAATTCATCGCTGTTATCATTTTTGACTTCAAAAGGAGAACCCGCCAACTAGGTTTTTTCTTCTTCCGATTTTCATTCGTATATAAAATTCAAAATCACAGCACGTATATTCTAATCATTGTATGCTCTCTGATCGATCTGCAAAGCAATTATAAGATCTGAAATTTTAGCTGTTCACAAGTAGTATTTGAATCTCAATTCGTTTCATATTCATACACATCTCCTGTCAAAACCCCCTAATTTCTAGGGTTTGAATATCAGATATGGCGCAGAAGCAAGGTGGTGGAGGATTCTTCTCGTCGCTCGCTTCAAGTCTGTCCAATTTCAAGAGTCAAGTTAACTTGTAAGTTTGTTCATTGTTTTGACTGTTTTATTCTAATTTCAGCTTGATTAATTAGATTTTAACTTTGTTTAGATTATTGGATTTGATCCATTTGATACTTGTCAAGAGCTTTGGAATACGATTTGTAAATCTGTAAAAGATGGAGAAAGAAATTAATCACATTATGGTTACTGATTACAATTGTAAACAAGTTGATTTCTGTTCTTGAATAGATCAGTCTCCAAAATGCTTTTGGCGTTAGAATCATTTGAAAACATGATGACTACATTAGCAGTATAATTCTCTTAATTTTGTGTCTAGATAGTACTCTGTGTATTTTGGATCTTTAAAATGACTCATTTAAATGTCAATTGTTGAATTCTTAACCAAAAAATTTTCATCTCTGATTTATTTGGATTCACTTGGTTTGATAGTTTGCTTGGTTATGAGGGACTGGAGGTGATAAATCCGGAAGGAGGGACGGAAGATGCTGAAGTTGAAGCACAAAGAGGGAGATGGAAACAAGAGGTGCATTATAATTATTATTTCTTTGTCCAAAGTCTCAATATTTTTGGTTTAGTTTTATGTTTATAAGGTGCTTTTGCTGAAATTTATTTTGCATTGGATTGAGTTCAGTCATATTGCCATCTGTGTTTAAAAAGTGCGCCTGATCTTGAAATCACTTCTGATTGACCAAGGCGCACGGTGTACACGAAACGAGGAAAGGCGTACGCCTTTTGGGGCTTTTCAAAGAGCCACGCTTTTGCGTATAAGGGCTCTCTACTTTCTGTTCGTGTGTTGTTAATGGACTAAATAGGTTATCACCTTTAAAAGTTCATATGCTTTTAAAAGCCCATTTGCCTAAAAACCTAGAAGTCTAAGCAAAGTTGCAACACACTCTTTATTTTCCCAAGGATTTCGGTCTCCTTGTGGTGCATGTGTTGTTTTGATCATGTTATCAGCTACACATAATTGTATCTATTCTTTGAAACAAATATTATTTTTCGCTTGTGTACAAGTGCGTGATGCATGCGCCTTCACCTCTTGCCTCGGCTCCGGGGACCTCATCGCCACAGAGCGCCCCACACCTTTTAAAACCAAGATTGCCATTGCTTTTCATAAACAAACTTAGCTTTAGATGAATGGAGAACAAATTTTAATTTTTGTTATACACTGATTGATAACATCTTTTGTTGTGCATAAAATTCCGCCTTGAGATGACCAATCTTGTTTTCTTCATATGCTTTTATTTGTTATTTACCGTGCTTTTCATGAAGGGCTCACAATATATTATTTGCAGGATCGTGACAGCCACTGGAAAATGATGCAGAAGTATGTGGGTGCTGATATCACATCCATGGTTACCCTACCGGTGCTCATTTTTGAGCCAATGACAATGCTGCAGAAAATGGCTGAGGTTTGTCCGATATTATGTATTTGATTTTAGTCGCTGATTTTTTACAAATTTTTGAGTTAATGGTAAATTTCTTCTACTATTTCCCTAGTTGATGGAATATTCCTACCTGCTAAAGCTAGCAGATGAATGTGAGGATCCACACCTGCGATTGGTGTATGCAGGTAAGAATCTCATGCAAACAGACACACACACTCACTCACTCACTCATACTCATATAAGTCACCTGTTACTCAACAATACATTTTCAATGATGCATCATGCCCAACATTTTCTCCCTGCACACATGCATATGCTTAGAGTAGGCAGTTGATTAATGGGTCAAAATGGGGTCGGGTCAAAAAGACTGGGTTGGATTGACCCACCAACAGTTTTTGTTCTTGTTTTTTAAGCTTATAGATAATAAATGCAATAAATATTATAAAAATCTATATGATTAAGAATATAATCATATATTTGTTAAGAGGTGACAGACATTTTAATACATTTTCTACAACTACTGATCTATTTGGTTTCCTTTATAGCTAATCTTTTTTGTTTTACATGTTTCTCCCTTTATCAAAAATGCATACTAATTGACCTGTTTTCATATGAATGGATTGAAATTGCCACCTTAGATTCTATTGATGCATGTGTCTTGTGTGTACCATATATACGTACACAAGCATTTAATTTCTGGGTGCTATTATTGATGTTTCTTTTTGCTGCAGCGTCCTGGTTTATATCCAATTATTATGCTTTGCAACGAACCTGGAAGCCTTTCAATCCAATTCTTGGCGAAACCTATGAAATGGTTAATCATGATGGAATTACATTTATTGCAGAGCAGGTGAAATTTTTAAAGTCCTTGTATGCTCAACATTTATATAATTTCATATGTCCTACACTTTCACTTGTTGAAGAATTTTCTTGATATTTTGGTGTGGTTTATTGAATCTATTATCTTTCTTATGCATATATCAGGTTTGCCATCATCCCCCAATGAGTGCTGCACATGCTGAAAATGAGCATTTTGTTTATGATATAACTTCAAAGGTGAAGACCAAGTTTCTTGGCAACTCGGTTGATGTATATCCTCTTGGAAGGTACATTTTGTGTCCGTTCTACTTCTAATTTTAATTTAGTGTTTGATGTTAAGTTCAAAGTTATCTTTTTTCTTAGATGCCCACAATATGAAGTGAAGTTCCACTAAATTTTAATTTTCTTTTCAAGTGGTGAATATTGCTGTTAAATTCACTAAGTCGTAACTGCTCATTGTTTCAACTTTCAAGAAATCTTTGGTTGACCAGTTGACCAATGGGATATCTTGCTGATTTTATAATTTTTGGCTACAGAACACGTTTGAAGCTAAAGAAAGATGGTGTAATCCTAGAGTTGGTGCCGCCTCCCACAAAGGTTAACAACCTAATATTTGGAAGGACATGGATTGACTCTCCAGGAGATATGGTGTTGACCAACGTGACTACAGGAGACAAAGTCGTTTTATATTTTCAACCCTGTGGTTGGTTTGGGTATGTTCTTCTGACATATCTTTGTTGGTGTTTATGGTGCAATACTATGTGCTCCTTGTTGCTAGTTCATGTTTACAGAATTTTGAGTAAGGCATCTAGCTAAGAGGTGACAATTTCAACCCGTTCACTTATGAATGGGTTGTGTTTTAGCTCAAACTGGTAAAAAAATTTGGGATTCAAGGTCGTCTAAAGTCTATTTTTAATGCTTACAACCTCCTAAATTTTATTTATTCAAACATCTTGATGATTATTCTCTCTCTCTCTCTCTCCCTCTCTCTCCCTCTCTCTTTGTAATAACACATTAATAATAAGTTCAAAACTTAAAATTTTTAGACAAACCCAACTCGGCACCTTTATAATAAGCTTCTTTCTGTTCTATATGTGTGTATGTATGTGCTTTTCCCATTTGACTGCATCCCATTTTCTGGTGTGTTCGTTCAAATATTGTGATTTTGGTGTGTTCGTAAAAGGGGCCTGATTTCTCACATCCATTTCGGGCGAGGATTCCGGCCAAAACTGGTCTGAAACATCTAAAATGGCTTGGAACGTGTCTAAACTAGCCCAAACCAGTCTAAAACCCCTAAAAATGGTCTGTTTATAATGTGTGCCTTGTTTAAAAAAGCCCCCGCTTTTTAAGTGCCTTGCGCTGCACCTTTTTGTACCTTGAGTGCGCCTTGAGCCTTTGACTACTATGGGCTTAAATGAGCTTATATGCAGGACTGGAGAAATGAATTGTATTTATTTTATAGAACCAACATCTACCATCTGCTACTATTTGTATAGAATCTACATCTACATCTTTAATGAGTGACTAATTTTGTGCTAATCAAGTAATTATTAAATCTAAGTATATTTATTCTATAGAATCAACATCTACATTTTTTTAATGGAAATAAAAACTTTTGTTTTCATTTGTAGTGCTGGTCGCTATGAAGTGGACGGATACGTATATAATGCTGCTGAAGAACCCAAGATATTGATGACAGGCAAATGGAACACATCTATGAGCTATCAGCCTTGTGATTTGGATGGGGAACCCCTTCCAGGCACTGACCTTAAAGAGGTAAGCATCCATTTAAATAAATATTAAATGAGCTCATGTCTAATATAAAATTGATACTGAATCTTTCAAGTTAATGTCCTCTATATTACAAAAATGCCAGTAGTTTTTTGGTTTCTGAATTCTTATGGTGTTTTTTTTAAGGTTTGGAGAGTTGCTGAGGCTCCAGAAAATGACAAATTTCAATATACGCATTTTGCGCATAAAGTAAACAGCTTCGATACAGCACCAACGAATTTATTGGCATCAGATTCTCGCTTGCGGTCAGATAGATATGCGCTTGAGAAGGGTGACCTTTCTAAAGCTGGTTCAGAAAAGAGCATGTATGCACCTCTTTCTCTCTCTCTCTCTCTCTCTCTCTCTCACACACACACACACGCACACACACACGCACACACACACACACGCACACACACACTCACATCTAGACAAATCTAACTTTTTCTGTGTTGGGTTTGATTATAGTCTGGAGGAGAAACAAAGGGTTGAGAAGAGGACTCGTGAGTCAAAGGGTCAGAAATTCATCCCCCGATGGTTTGACATAACCGAAGAGATTTCCACGACACCTTGGGGTGATCTGGAGATCTATGAGTACAACGGGAAATATTCTAAACACAGAGATTCTGTTGGCAATGCAAACACGAATGATGTGGACGTCACGAAGATGGAATTCAACCCTTGGCAATATGGTAATGTTGCTGAAACTGAATGAGATAGATGTCTTTAAGTTTCATATTTATCTATGTACTTGTTCCAGTACACCTTGTTCTTTTATTTGTTGTTTAAAATCTTTACTTGCATCATTTTGATGATGAATGGTGTAAACATATTATCCTTAATCTAGTACATTTGGATCAACGGTCTTAAACACCTTAATTTGATGTATCCGGTTAACATTCGACACGTTATGGTAAAAAAAATCAAGGAGGACATGCTTGTGAAACAGTTCATGACGCATAAGTAAAGACCACATTATGGAAAAAGTTAACATACTATATAATCAAGGGCTCAGTAGACAGTCCCTCTTGGTCCTATTAAAATTTATCAATAACTTTGTAATTTGAAGAAATTGAAATCTATTAAATGAATTTGAATTTTGGATACAATTAAATGACACAACAATCATGAAGGAAATAGAATCTGTCACCGATGTCACCACCTACCAATCGCCGTCACAACCATAGCTATCGTCACCATCTCGACGCCGCCGTTGGTTGTCGCCACAAACATCGTTACTGCCACCAACCCCACTTGACGACACCGTCATCACACTATTGGTCGTTGCCGCAACCATCGAGGTCACCACCTACACAACCATCGTTGTGGTAGTGGTGGCGTCGTGGCGATGACAATGGTGGTGGTGGCGACAATGATAGTGTTGAAATTTTAAACTAAACTTATTATATTAAGTATAAAGGTCTAAGTGTGATTATTGTAAACCATGTTTTAGGGTCAAAGTTGTGTATTATATAATATCTAGGGATCTAATTGTAAGTAGGAGTCAATTAGGTTAATCGATGTTACCAAACGAGGCGTTGTTTGGAACACATGGTTCAATGTTAACTGATAAGAATAACCGTTGACCATTTGGTGCAATGTCTCATAGTGGAGGTCTTAGGTTCGAGTCTCACCTGGAGCAATTATTTGGGTTGAGCCAGGGGATTTTTCTCAGTTGTGGGTTTCCTCTTGGGTTGAAGGTTTGATTCGGATTGGTGGGGTAGTTGGGCTCGATTTAGATAACATCTATCTCCAAAAGGATCTTATTGTCTCCTTTCAAAATTTTTTTTTGATTAGAATACTTTTATTATTTGATTTTACAAAAGAATTATATAACTATTTAAAGAGCATGAGGGGAATAGTACCCCACCAATAAGGGGTGACAAATGACAATTCAATTTTTTTTTGTTTTTTAATTTTCGTTTTCACCCCTCATATTATATATAATATACGCTTTTGATATGTTTAATTTTATATAACTATTTAAAAAGCATGAGGGGGAATAGTACCCCCCACCGATAAGGGGGTGACAAGTGGCAATTCAAATTTTTTTGTTTTTTAATTTTCGTTTTCACCCCTCATACTATATATAATATACGCTTTAACCCGTTTAATTTTATAGTAATTTCGTTTTTCTGTAAAAACTTTCGTTCATTAAATTATATTAAAAAACGAAATGCGCGACTTTCTTTAGTTTTTTTAAAGTATCCCCACCAATAAGGGGGTGACAAGTGGCAATTTAAATTTCTTGTTTTTTGTTTATTAATTTTTGTTTTTACCCCGCATAATATATATAATATACATAATATACACTTTTAATGTAACATCCCGGATTTTAAAGATAACGAGAGTTAATGTAATTGTATATTATTGTAAAGGTTTAACGACGATTTAACGAGGTTTGTTTTAAAACGCGAAAAAGGCGAAACGAGAGGGACCGAATGCGTGAAAAACGAGACACGGCCCATTGGGGAAACCCTATAGGTTGCGTCGCAAATGGGGGAGTCCCCATTTGCAACTTACGTCCGCCGAGAGCAAGAGGAGGGAGAGCCGAGGTGATTTCTTTGAAATTCGAGTCTGATTCAAGGTATGTTTGCAATCCTCGATCTCTCGTTATGAGTATTCGGTTATCGATTTATTGTAATTATGCATTTATGATTCTAGGGTTTGCTAGAGCTTGAGTTTTTGCGAAAGATGAGATCGATCGGTGATTCGATCCGCACTAGTCTTCCGATCTAAAGGTATAATCACGAAACCCACTGGATTTATTGTTTCGTTTAACGATTTGGGTGTGTGTGGGGTTGCGTGGGTGCCGAACCTGTGGGAGGGTGGCCGACGAGGGACGAGTGATCGGAGGTGAGCCGCGCGACGCGGAGGAGCGCCGACGATGGTTTGGTGAGGCTGTCCGAGGCAGGCGGTGGTGCGACGGTGGTCTGGCAGGAGCCGGTGGGTAGTCGGCGGTGATCGGTGGAGGTCGGGTGTGGGACCGGCGGGTCTCCGGCGACGACAGTTTGTGGTTCGGGTTTAGTCGCGTGTGGTGACGAGTTTACTGAGTGAGTCGGTTTCGGGTCTCGATTCCTATATTGACCCGTAAATTATCTGTTGTAGGGTTGAAGTCGAAAGACGAAAGTGAGGTGCACGTGATTTCTAGGAAGTGTAGCGTTTCGCACAAAGGTGAGTTCTATCGCCCAATCTTTTTAAATGTTTTAACTGTTTTTGGGCATGAAATGCATGTGACGCAATGATTTTTAATAAACGCAAGGCATATGTGTTTTGTTACGATAATTGGATTTGTTTAAATGATTTATATGCTTGCGTATGTGTTATTGTTTTTGTTATGCATGTGTGATTGCGTAACAGGGGTACTGTTGTGATATGTGCGGGTGGCGAATGTCGCGAGAGGACATAGTTTGACGTGGTCAAACGAGGTTATGATGTTTGACGGTGGTCAAACGGGAGTTAGTGTTTGCCGTTACCTGATGGTACAGTAAAAGAGGATGAATGTCGGCGGACTCTGACGAGGGTGTCACGCGTGTAGCGATGAGCCCCGTGGTGGTGATGGTGACATTTGTCACGGATGGTCGTAAAACTTATATTTTATGGTGTGTTTTAAATGAGTTTTGTGTAGGAAACGAACCAAACCTAAATGTGAAACGTGTAAAAAAAAATGGTTTTACAAAACGATAATGATATTTGGGTGGTTTACCCTTTATTAACTATAGAACTCACTCAGCATAGCTGATTTTTAGCATGTATTTCAGGTAAGGAAAACGAGTAGGCTGGCGGCTTTTGGATCAGCAAGTGGTTACTCGAGATATGATTGATCTATGACATTCCCGAATAGTTGAACGTCTGTTATGATTGAATAATTTGACTAGTTGTTTGAAATGGTGATTTGGCGTCGGATACATGTTTGACTTTTTTTTTTCCGTTGCATTTATAAGACGATTTGATGTCAAACTATTGTGCTTGTCTAGAATCCCAACAAGTAGTGTTTCCGGGTTTGGGGCCTTACATTTAACCCGTTTAATTTTCTAATAATTTCATTTTTCTGTAACAACTTTCGTTCATTAATTTATATTAAAAAACGGAATGCGCGGTTTTCTTTAGTTTTTTTTGTCAACGTTCCAGTATAATTTTATTGAAAACGGAGCTGTAGCGAGTATGCGTTTCGACGTAAGTTTTATCCCCGTAATTCTGAAAACCGGCTGAACTGGTAATGATCAGACTCATGCGAAAAAAAACTAGTTAACTTGAAAACTCAATAACAAAAAAATGAAAAATTAAATGGCGGTATGAGTGATTTTGCCATATTTTTCAAAACAACTCATTCTTAAATTAACAAATTATATAAAGTCTGTATTGATCTGAAAATTTTGTAAGGACGATTGTACAACTTATACTTAAATTATACAAAGTCTATAAACTCACCATGATGAAAATCATTCTTTTCTTTATACTCATCGTCAACTCTCTCATATTCTTCATAAAAAGGTCAAGAATGGCACGTAAAATTCCTTTTTTTTGTTTCCTTTTTTATCTTCTTTGTTTGAAATGAGGATGTTTAGGTGGATGTGTGGGCACGTAAGGATGAAAATGGAGTTTTTCAAGAGAAATTAGGGTTGATATGTATCTTGGATAAGATGAGTGATGAGAGATTCAGATAGATTAGGCATGTGAAGAGGAACATATATGCTCTAGTGAGGATCGTGAAAATCCTCACTGAGGAGGGAGGATGAATAGAGTTATACCCAAATTGTCATGAGACGAGGGGATTAAGTAGGATTTACTCCTTTCTGAGGACGTGATTAGAGATATGAGTTCTTAAAGACGTCGTATTAGGGTTATGAGACTTTTAGGGAGTGTAAAGATCTATCTTAGATTTGTCTTAGAGCGCCTTAGTTTTTCCTATACTTTTGTTTGCCTTAGCCTTTACCTAGTGTTGTGTGGCCGTATAAACCTTTTTAGGGTAGCGTATAGGTTCTGGCATAGGGGTTAGTGTTTCTTTTTTCTGCTTATTTTTTGCTTTACTATAATACTATATTATACTATATTGTGAAAAGAAAGATGTTTTTTTGGAGCTAGGGTCTCAGTGGGAGTAGCTTTTCTATCTATTGGAATAGAGGTAAGGTTTGCCCTCATCACATCTTTCTCAGACCTTACTAATAACTCTGCTATGAGTAAAATTATACTGGATACGTTTCTTTTGTTTGATTTTGTTTGTAAGTGAATCACATCTTAAAATATTTTGTGGATATTTGTAGGGAGATGTATATGAGAAGGATTACATTGGTGATATTAACATTTTTGTTTTTTTGAACGGCAAACATTGAATGTTGTGACGTCGCACCCCCCGTCACATAGGAGAGCCTCGTCCAACCCCGGCCAATATGTTGTCTTAACCGGGTCCACTTGGCGTCAGAGTTGGAGAGCATCTAAGGAAAAATCCCACCCAATACGGCCCCTTCCGGGCTTGAGGGAGAGCCGAGGCTCGAACCCTGGATCGGCGTGGGTAAAACCCAGGTGCATCAGCCTAAGAGCTAGGCCTCATTTGCATGCCGCATAAACTAATGGGGAGAGCAGGGATCGAAACTGAATCACAAAAAACACTAGGTCTCTCCTTTAACACTTCACCACTAACTCATTGACATTAACATTTTTGTAATAAAGATTTTGAAGTGTGTAGATTTTTTAGTATGATTGAAAGCATTGACTATTTGCGACTATTTGCATAGGGTTTAGAAAATTAAAATACCCTATTGTATGGAAAGGTTAATTTACTCTGAGCGATTATACACACCGGTAAATAATGTACCTATGAATTTGACCTGTATCTTTTAATATGACAATGATCTAACAGTGACCTTAAAAATACTAAACCGGCCTTCTTTTCCCAAAGGCTTAACAAGAGCATCTACAACGGTGGATGGGGCAAACACCAATAAACGCGTCACATCAGTTGCCATATTAGATTTTCACTCATCTTTCAAAACTCTCATTTCTCCTTTAACACTACATTATCTTTCAAACACCCCTATATTTCTACACCATCACCTACTTTTACATTTATTTTCTATATACCAAATTAATTTTTTTATACCAATCTAACTTCTTATATTGTGTATTATTTAAAATAATATAATATAATTTAAAAATAAAAAGATTAAAATCCTATGAATAAAAACTGAAAATTACATTTAAAATAAAAAGTTACATAAACTAAAAAGTTAATTTAAATTAAATTAATTAGAAAAAACTTAATCTAAACTAAATTAATTAAATTATTTAAAAAAGATTTAAGTTTCTTTAAATTAATTAAAAGAACATTTTAAAATAAAAATTAAAACTAAAAAACCTATTCAAAATAGTGGGCCCCACAAAGTTCATCCACCTCCGTTTTCTTTTCGGGATGGAGCCGGATCCAGACGATTGCTCCAACGTCCCACCCACACGTTTGCTTTTGCCACAATGGAACCGAACACCGCATTGTAGCTGATTTAAGTAAACCAAGCTTCGAAAGTTCTAAATGTCAATTCACGGTCAATGGGGCAACATATAAGGAAGGAGATCATCTCTTGGATGGGTTATATACTAAATGAGGGGGTGTTTGGGATTACTTATTTAAGCTACTTATGATTTTTCCACCAAAAGTAAGAATTTCTTACTTTTGGATTTTGACTTCTTCTTCTCACATCTTTCATCTTATTTTAAATTTACCAAACAAACTTATAACTTATTACCTTATTTCAAAAGATAATAAGTAAATAAGTTGTTTTGAAAAGTAATCCCAAACACCCCCTGAGGTGCATAGTGCGTTTGTTATAACGTTGGTTTACTTATGAGACCTTGTAAATTATTGGAGCTTAAGAGATAAAATGAATACAAGCATCATGAAGGATATGCATCAAGTAATTAGTCCTCCAAAGTATATGTTACGAGGCTTCAACTACTAATATCAACAATATCTTAAAAACGACAAAGAAATACGTGAAAATAGGATATATCCACTCTGAGCTAATATGATAGCAAAACAACAAAAAATTAATATACTTTTAGGGGTACTATGATTTTTAATATGTCAAGCTAATCTAATGTTGAATATTTAATATTTGAGTTTGAATACAGATTGCACACTTGTTTTATGATCTTATGATTTCTGGTACTAAAGACACGTTGTTCTATCAAGGGGGTAAAGCCTACTAAACAACGGGGGCCCGGGGGCAGCGCCCTTTGTTAGCAGGGTCCTAAGGACCGTAGCCCCTAGTGGAGTCCAAGGGCAACACCCCTGGCCTAGGGTTAATTAGCTGCAGGTCAGCTAGGAAAATTTTTGATTTTCATGTTTTGTTATGCATCAGAAAATGATTCTGGAAGTGAAAACTGCTAAAAGATGGTCATCGAGACCAGTTTGGTTCATGCTGACCAGTTTACTCTTCCGGAGTAAAGATTACTCCCCCGGAGTAATATTGCTCCTCAAGAGTAAATTGCCACTCCAGAGTAGAATGACTTAACATTTATGATTTGACGGTTGTGGCATTCAGCCAATAACTGCCATAACGTTCCAGTGTATCTGTTTACCCTATATACATGCGTATTGGTCAGTATCAAATATAAGAAATTCCTAACAGACTTTCATATATTCATTCTTGAATCTTTGATTCTTATCTGATTGAATTATGTGTAAACCACGGAGATAATTCAATCTGAAAGTGAACCCTACATGATTATCAAATAATCCAGACAATTATAACGAATCATACAAAATTGCTATATGAGTAAAAACCTAATGTGATAGCTAATATGTTTCTTGTTATTATATCCCATGTTAGAGGTGGTCTAATTTATGGTCTTATGATTAGAGGTATATTCTTTACATCTACACCCAAAAAACTTGATAGGCTATTATATGTGTTTTTTTTATTTGGATATATTTAAAAATAGAAATGCACTTTTGGAAAATATCGTTTTCAATCCACTCTAAAATTTGTGCACTCTTTCAAGATTTTATAACTTTTCTAACGTTAAATAAGTGTTTCCTATATTTATGGGACCACCATCCAGAAAACGGACTTCGGGTCCAACTTTGATTCTCTTGGTCAAGTGTAAACTTTTGATAATGCTTAAATCGTGAATGCAAGACGCCTCTTGGTTTGAAAATTTAGGGTCGCTGGTCACCCCAGTTGTATAACAGTTGGCTAACCACAAAGGCCTTTATAAATGTAATACTCATAACATACATCCCATACCCATAACCTTGATTTCCAGAGAAACCATGGCAGATTCGTTCGCTTGTGACTTTTATAAACATTCACTTCTTTTACTTCAAAACTTCAGTTAAAGCATTCGTACATTTTATTAAAAATCATTCATTCGTAAAATTCTTTTGGCAAAACATTTCGTAAACACATTTTATCACTTTACTTCCAAAACATCGTTCATAAACCTCAAAACATCGTTCATAAACCTCGTTTCATAAAACGTCACATCGTTACGTATGCACACTAGCCCAAAAACATTATTTAAAACAGTTAAAAGAGGGCTCTAGAACTCACCTGATAAGTTAGCCTTAGGTTGTCTTAACAAAGGTCTAACAAGAGTCACACACGATCTGAATTGATTAGTTAAGTACACATCAGACCAATCCCGACTCTAACGGTTTACCTATTCTGACTTAGGCGAACTTAGGGCTAAGTTCCCAAGTAGAAACAAGCGAACATATCTAGCGAACATACTAAGTTCGCTTACCTATATGGTGAACATGCAAATAGCGAATTTAACAGGTTCGCTACAACCAAAACTTCAGGGAACATACCAAGCGAGTTTATCAAGTTCGCCAGCCATAGGCTGCCAGCGAACTTATCAAGTTCGCTTGGCCAAGTTCGCCTCAACACCCCATGCGAAATTGACAAGTTCGCCTCAACACCCCATGAGAAATTGACAAGTTCGCCTACGGGCTGTCATCTTCCCCAAAACCCTAAGTTTGCATGTTTGCGGCTCGATCTGATTACGTTCAAGATGCAAACATTTTACGTTCAAAACTTGTAGTTTTCTTCCCTGATTACAGATCTATAATCTTTTTATCATTTGGTTCATAAAAACTTGACATTTTTATAAAAATACCCGAAAACTCAAAATGAACAAAAACTCAGATCTAAGATGTATCGTTACCTGTATCGAGCTTCTGATTCGGAGGTTCTTCTCACGAGCAATGGAGACACAAGCCGGTGTGATATCGAAGCAAACAGTCACTTTCTTTCTCTGGATTTTTGAAATGAGGGAAAAAATGAAGAGTTTGGCTATTTAAGGGGGAACACTCCCCCAAGTTCTCCCCCTTTAAGTTCGCTAGGCCCACCTTCGAGGCTCGGCCCGACATGCCTTGTTCGTTCCGTCTTTCGCGCACCAAAACCCGTTTATTTTTATTGTCATTATTTATTTTTGGGATGTTACATTAAGTGTGACACCATCCTCTCGCATCTTGTTCTGCCCCCTTTGGAGTCCGAAGCTTTCAAGTCTTGTGAAACACACCACTTTTAAAAACTATACTTTAACGCGCGGAAGTCTTAATCCCAGAAAGATTTTTTTTTTTTTTTTTTTACCTCTCGCGTACCGCGAGGAACATTGACCACCTCCCTCGCGTACCGCGAGGGAGTCTCAGAAAGTCAGCCGGAAACCCGGTCTCTCGCGTACCGCGAGAGAACCCACCTGGTTTCTCGCGTAACGCGAGGGACATGTTTTCACAGAAAGTTTCAGTTGCAGATTTTCATACTTAGCCATTTTTCCAACTTTTTTTTCCATTTTGCTTAACATCAAAACTTTACCAACACTTAGATTTTTGACCAAAAACATCATGACAACATATGATTACACCAAAACATAACTTTTGTGTCAAATTACACCACTTTACAAGGATTTTACGAAAATCCTCAAAATACCAAAAATGCATACGAGAACCCTCCAAGCTTGGACGTTCACCTTGACCTATTTCGGAGCTTTCCCTGAATAACCACATAAACTTATAACCATTAGTAATGAGATAAACATAACCAACAAGTATTTACAACTTGTTTTCACCCTTTTCACCCATTTGACCCGTTTGCCTCTATTTGGTCAATTATGGTTCCATACATTAGCATTTCGTTAACATATTACCATTGTAATGTGTTAAACATAACAAACAAGTGATTACAACTTGTTTTCACACCTTTCACCCATTTGACCCGTTAACACCCATTTGGCCAATTAAGGATTTCATACACTTATATATCACCTACAAGTTACTTTCATCATTTCATTATCACTTTTCCATTTCCATTATGGCACGTAGGCCATAACTTCATATCCCAAAGGATACGAGATCATAACTCCATAACTAATCTATCCATTATGGTACTTAGTCCATAACTCCATATCCATTCTATCCATTATGGTTCATAGACCATAACTCCATATCAACATATCCATTATAGTATAAATACTATAACTACATTCCTTCAATTATGCATACAATTTTATACTCATTCATACCACATAACAAATTATGCAACTTTACACATTATACATACAACATTGCATAAAACTCATTTATCATCAAAACTAAGTAAGTGCAAAAGCACTTACCTTTCGGGTTAGAAGATCCCGCACCACTTTCAAGCTTTGCAATTTGATTACCTAAACACATTCGCCTAGTTTAGTAATCTAACATATACCAAAATTTCATTACAATTGAGTTCACAACTCAATTTCCCAATTCCAACCCAAATTGACCCGTTTGGGTTATCCTCATAACCAAACACCCTCTTTCACCACAAACTCACCTACTTGAGTTTCATTAACTTAATCTTAACACTAATTCTTCTTTCAAAAATTATTATTAAGTTAATTTGGTGTTTGTTCTAGTGTCTAACATTTTAAAAACACTTAATCTTCATTAATTCACCATTCTAGCATTATGACCCAAACACCCCCAATTTTCACCATATAAACCCTAACTTCTCATAATCAAAATCAAAGGGTTCTAGGATGTTAATCATCATTCTTTAACTTTAGTTTAGCTAGATTATCAATAATCTAACACCATTTCATCACATGCATACATAATTTCGGATTTCACCCAAAACCCACCAAGAACACATACATGGTGAAATCAAGAGGAAGAGAATCACTTACTTGATGTTAGGAAGGTGTTGTATGAGCCAAAACCTTCACTAATCAAGCTTTAATTGCAGGAAAATGGCTTCAACACACTTTTCTCCTTTTTTCCTCTCTTGCTCAAGAATGACTCAAAATGTATAAATGAAGCCAATTTTGACTTCACCAAGTCAAATGACAGCTTTTTGGCCATTTTACACATTTAGTCCTTCAACTTCCATTTCACCCATTTCGTTCTATAGTTAGTTAAAACTAACATAATCCCATTACAAACTTGAAACCCACTTGTTTCAACTTATTTATAAAATATTATTTCCACCATAATATTAAATATAAATATTTAATTATTTGAAGACGAAACCCGGATTTTGGTTCGTTACATCTTGGAGCTCTGGTTCTCTGTTGGGAACCGTCCCCGATGTTAAAGCTCTTTCTTGTTTGAACTTGGTTGTCAAACATGGTTCCATTGCGCCAGCAGTGAGGTATGTTTCCGGTTTGAAAGTGCTTCTCTCTTTCCCTTGCCCGGATTCGGCCTCTGCTTTCCTGAACGACAAAGATTATTGGTCTCGTTGGTTTACTTCCCTGGAGTTCTGGAAGGGTCAACCACTTAGATTTGAAAGGGTAGCTTGGATTCACATTTATGGTGTCCCGTTTCATTTGTGGGATCCTCGTGTCTTCAATTTGATCGGTGAACAGTTAGGGAAGGTGGTTCATGGCTCCCAAGCTTCTTTAGATGATTGGAACGTCACATCCGACTGTATTGGCATTCTGATTAATCACGGTAAGAAGCTATCAGAGGAACTTTCAGTCTGGTGGAAGTATCAATCTTTCATGATCTGGATCATGGAAGAGGTTGGAGAATGGGTGCCAGATTTTCTGGGGAATGGGAACAACCCGGTTTATGCTAAATCGGTAAGGCCTGCTGTTGCTTGCATCTCTGTCGGGGAGATGGTCAGAGTTTCCACCGGCGTTGAACCTACAACAGAGTGTTGGGAATCAAGCACCAGTTTTTAATTTTTTAAAAAACAATAATTATTTAAACCTTTTAAATAAATAAATCAGATGTATTTAGCGGAAGCGATTTATGGTACTAAACAGATCAAATCTGGATTCCTGTCAGTGATCCGATTACACGCGTATAAACAATATTATTCAAACCAACCATATGGTGTTCAGAGATTATACATTTGACGATAACCAGATCAGAACACCTCAGATCAACGAACGTCACGCTAGATGACACGTACACGAAACCTGCAACAAAACGTCACACGAAATGCGCAAGAGGGAGCCGATCACAGCGGCGGTGGCGGTGGTCCGACTAGGCGGCGACGGCGGCGCTCGGAGGTGGTGGTGCTGTCGGCCAGAAATCGCAAGAAAGGGGGAGGGGTTTTTCGAAACCTGTGGTGGCTAAGAACTGTTTTAGGGTTTCAGTTAAAGTTATATTTATAAACCTGTAACTTACAGACTGACCACTAAGGTATTTACAGTTAATACCCAACTAATAATTAACTGTTTAATTATTAACCCTATATTTTACTAATCATAAATAATCAGAAAAATACATTCATTAAATGTTTAACAGATTAAACATTTATTCCCCGTAAATAATTAATGCACCAAGTAATTAATTATCTCAATCACCGATAAACATTTCTCTAAATATTTATTCACCGTTTATTATATCCGTTTTTCGTGAACTATAATATTTAACAATTAAATATTATATATATATATATTTGTTCATTGCCCAAAGTGTAACTCTTTGGATCGTACCTAGTTAGTAACGTTGACTTAGTTGACGATCGGACATCATATATCCAACAATCTCCCACTTGGACGATTCATCAATTAATCGATTCAACGTAGACAGTGGTGGACGTCTAGCTGCATCAAATTACCCCTAGCAAGGTATGACGTATTTACAATTGTCAAACTATTTCCTTGTGTACTAGTAACCTTTACTTTACCAAGTGTAACAGTCTTAGTAAGCATATCTATGTATCCTTTCTGTTTAGGGCATCCGTTGAACATGAGACATGGATACAATTCACTTCTCATATGTGGTTCTACTATTCTTGTTCTCGTTCTACAATTCAAAGTGGTCTTAAACAAACTACTCTTTAGTTTGAGCATGGCCATGCGTTTTACACAATCTTGAATCAACGAGGGCACTAGAATGTCCAATTCCTAGTTAAAGAAGAACATAATTCCTTTGGCCACGTACAACTCCCACTAAACTTCAGATTACTCCTGATCATACCCTTATTACTGCCTGTTAAGGTACAACGTTAGATAAGATCAAAGAACATTCTTTAGTCAGAGTTAGTTCTAGTATGTGCCTCGGGTTGAGGATCGATAGATCTTACCATATTCAAAACATCTCAAGTCATTGATCCATAAAGATAGTTTTGAAACGAGTTACGTCCAATAATTATTCTCTAATAATTATCTGTGAACATGGTTTTCAACTTCTTGGTATTTCATTCACAACCATTCGATTTACAGTAGTCTTACGTTTAGATTGATTCCCACGAATCTGATCGACTACATACATTTAGAATAAAATATATTCAAAGATTTCTAAAACGTATAAACTATCGAACACAGTAACATCTATTTATAATGCATTTAACCATTAAATCAAACATAAAAACTAATGTCACTGTATTGTTCGAAAACACCAAATACTAAATACAAATCAAACCCACTGTCTAGCAAATCTAAAGCCTATCTTGTCAGCATGCTCCTCATGTTTAGAATGAGGAATAGGCTTATTGAACAGGTCGGCTAGATTATGATCCGTGTGAACTTTGTTTAACACGATGTCTCCCCGTTCTAATATATCCCGGATATAATGAAATATTCTAATTTGGGGTTTTATGATTGGAGGTGTTTAATTGGTGAATTGATTGTTGTTAAGTGTTTATGGTGTAATATAAACACATTTTCATGTAGAAAACCCAATTGATTTGGTGATTCACAAATTGGATGGAATTGTGGAATTTGGGTGAAAATCCTTAACGGGTCAAAATGGGTAGAATTGAATTAATAATTGTTAAAAGCTTGTATGAAGCTTAATAAGCCAAGATTAGATGTTACTTAAGATCATAAGATCTTGAGTGGGAGTTAAACTTCAACTGGTGTATATTTTTGGGTAAATTAGATTACTAAAACCTGTGGAATTTTTGTTTATATTTATTTAAGCTTTAACGAAATTTATTATGCATTTAAGTTTTTTTGTTGGGATGTTTAACGTGAGCTTCCATAGATTAACCGGTAATAGCGTGCGCATTCCATCCTCATCTACTCGGGTTCGAAACTCAGCCCTTGATTGAGTTTTATTTTTTATTTTTTTTTCCTTTACGAAAATTACTATGCATTTAAGTTTTTTAGTTGGGATATTATACATGAAGTTGAATAGTGCATCTGTTAAAGGAGCACGCATTCCCTCCTCTTCCACACCGGTTCGAAACCCAGCAACCCTTTTGGTATTTGGCGTTTTTTTTCCTTCTTTTTTCTTATTTTTTAAATTTTATTTCTCTCAGATTTTTTTTTTCAATTTGTTTATAGGTTTATTTTCTTTTTTTTAGTATGCGAGAACACTTTATCTTTTTCTTATTTTTATGTTACAAATTTTAACACTCCCGTTCTGTCAACATTAACGCGAATTACGACAACGACGCGGAGCGCATGGTGTTCTACTAGTTATATACATATCAGCATCACCGTAAAAACATTCAAAATATATGTAAATTTCATGTTGATATAAATCTCAAAAGATAATTTCATATACTTAATAGCATATAAAATATAAATAATATTATTAAATACACACCAAAAAAGAAAAGTTAAATTTTCATATAACGATCTACTAGTAGACAGGGTTCAGAGAATTAAAATAAAAATAATTTTTTGAGGTATATGGTTCGGGTAAACACGTATATGATTTCAAGTTTAAAACTGATCCCTTACAGAATGTTTCGGGTTTTAGGTATTCTCGTCGAGTACAAGCTTAATTGTCGTCCATAATGATATCATCCCTCCTATTTACTCCAGTATCACGCTTTTTGCCATGGGACGGATGTCTGTTAGAAAATTATTTTAAAATTTAAAAAATATCAATTTACCCTATAGTTAATAAGATAAAATAAAATTTTACCCTTAATTTAAAAACAAAAGAAATATATTAATTACCCACGTCCCATCTCAACTACGGTCCTCCTCTCACACGACCAAATTTTTTCCGATCTATCTTCTCCGGAAATTGTTTTTTTTTGGAAAAAATTATAGAATAATAACTAAGTTTGAGAAGTGTTCCAATTATGTCACTTTAACTATTTTTATGCTTAAAAAACCACTCAACTTTTAATTTGTGTTCCAATCTTGTGAAAAATAGAATCTTTTACAGGTTAGTGATGATGTGTCAGCTTCTTTTTATTATTACAATATGACATTGAAATTAAAAGGGATTATGTGGCTTTTAACTTAGAAAATATATATAAAAAAACAATTAATTCTCCTTACCGATTGCTTCAATTGTGGATTTTAATGTTTTTTTTTATAAAAAAAAAATCTAATTCTACCTTTAATTGTGCTTATCGTTTGTTTCAATTATGGATTTTACTGGTCTTTTATTGTTTTTTCTAAGAACAAAATCAAAAGACTTCACTTATCGATGGTTTCAATTTGGATTTTATTGGTTTTTAAATTTTTTTTTTATATAAACAAAATCAAAAAGAAATTCAAAAGAAAATCTAATCCCCCTTTAGTTGTGGTTGTTTCAATTATGTATTTTATTGGTTCTTTATTTTTTTTTTATAAAAACAAAATATAATGCTTATAGTTTTTTTTTCAATTAGAGATTTTTTATTGTTTCAAATATTATGGTTTTTTATATTTTTTTTCTAAGTTAAAAGCCACCTAATGCCTTTAAATTTCCATGTCACATTGTATTAATAAAAAGAAAATAAAAAAACTTGACACATTGTAAAAGATTTTATTTTTCACAAGGTTAGAACACAAATTAAAAGTTGAGTGGTTTTTAAGATATAAAAAAAGTTAGAGTAACTTAATTGAAACACTTATCAAACTTGGTTACTATTATATGATTTTTTCCCTTTTTTTTCCGGTCATCTCCTCTGAGGATTACATTTCCATTTTCTTTTAATTTCAATCTTATACTGAGATCTGGTTAAAAAAAAAAACTAAACCCAACATGTAGTCCGCGGAAAATCAAAGAGGGCGGCCCCTCTTCATCATATTAAAGGGGCGCGGCTTTGTATGAGGCTCGTACTGCAGAGCAAGCAAAGAAAACGTAAGGGCGCGCGCTAGCACTCCTGCAAGAAAACGGATTCAATCATAAACAATTTTGCCTCGGTTGCATGTAAACCCCCCTTCACCCCCGCCCCCTAAAGTGGTAAAGAAGGCTCTTTGGGGTCCCTCTTTCTATCTGACAGAACAAACAAATAGGAAGGGATGGTTCTTTCATTGCAAGAAGTCTAACTAGAAAATGATCTCCCTGTTACTTTGAGAAGAGAATTGTATTGATCGTTTATCTGAGAATGGTTGGTTTCCTAATTGGCTGTGAACAATTCATCGGAAATCATGGAGATATTGAATCCCATTACAAGAATTGAAGCCTTTAGTTGAACCCTCCCAACTCTCTGCCCTAAGACTGGGCGGCTTACTTCTCACGGATTCACCCGTGAGCCAAGTGCCCACGCGTGGAACACGGCGCCGTTGTGGCGTGGACCACGGCAGTGAGCCACTGGCGTGAGGCGAGTCACGGCACTCTCCCACTTTTTGACCATTAAAAAACGGTAACTTTCAAAAAAAATTAAACCTTTTTCAAACAATATATAAACCATTCCAAACCAAATTAAATCATTTTTAAATACTACAAAAATCATTCCAAACCAAAGTTTCAGCCTAGCCCTCTTGCTAATTTGTATAGACCGGGGGGATTCTTCCCTCCCCTCTTGCTTCTCCGTTTCGTCGAAAAGGACAACCATATCAAAGTTACAGCCTCATGTTTTTAGGGCATCTATGAAGTCGATCAGGAAAGTTGATGACTTCTACCATCGTCGTCGCTTCACCAAATATTCACCTCCTCCATCACAGCGAAGTCACGACTTCCACCAGCTCGGACTAAGATCGATTAGGGAAGTTGATGGCCTCCATCGACGCCACTTTGCCCGAGAATTGGAGTATGTGATCGAGGGCGGGGGTTGTTCTAGGGTCGGGGATGAATCGTTTTTTTTTAACATCAAATGTTACTTCGAATCTACTTTACACAAATAATTTTAAATTATTCTATTGTACAGGTTTAAATATGAGACATTCCATTTTAAGAGTCAAGTGTCTCTACGTTAGAAAAAGTTAAGAGATAAATGATTTAAGGGGTTTGGGCATTACATTTGATATTTATTATTATTTTTAGTTTGTGTTTTTATTATCAAGGTTATAAATATAATTTTACTTCCAATTAACGAATTTTTCTAATGGCATCCATCCCAGGGACGAAAAGCTTGACACTCGAGTAACAATAGGAGACATTCATAATTTTTGATATACAGGGATGGAAAGTAAAATTTCAACAAACCACAGGACGATCCGTTTACTCAATATATAGCATTAAAAATATGATTTTTTTTTTACTTTTTTTTATATTAATTTCATATAAAAAAATTTCTTGTTTATTTTCAGTAATTTATAAAGTATTGAGCGAATTACAAATTACGTCCTTTAAGTATTACCCAAATTGCAAATTATGTCCTTTAACTAAAGAAATTACAAATTACATCATTTATGTTTAAAACTTACTGCACGTTATGTCCTTTAGGCTAACGACCGTCTATTTTCACCGTTAAGTCACATCACGTGCTTGGCACGTGAGGGCAAAAAAGTCATTTTACTTCTTTTTTGTTTTCCCCTTTCTAATACCCCGACATTTTCCCCCTTTCTAATATCGATCCATCACCTTCGCGTATTAGGTCAAAATTGAACATATATTTTCCCACTGACTTCGAAGAACACCATGACTGAAGATGAACACTTTGTCATAAGAGAGAACCTTGATGAAGTTGATATGGTGGATATATACCGTAAGTCGTGCTCTACCTTCATCTAATTGCAAAATTTCGGAAAAAATGTAAACTTACATTCATTTAATTTCTAAATTTGCAGCGTACTACCATGAATTTTTTTCCATGAAGTTGCATCATGGTGGAAAGTTTTCTGCAATTCCAGGGCGTACATATGTTGGAGGTAAGGTCGATTATGTGGACTTGATCGATATTGACAAGTTTTGTATACACGACATGTATGTGATTATGAAGAAGTTAGATTATGCAATGGATATTCCCATATATTTCTATTTCTTAGTACCAGGAAGTGATTTAGATGTTGGTCTTCAAGACCTAGGTAGTGATTCTGATGTTTTGAACCTATACAAACATGTATCTGGGCCACATGTAGGGCATACGTTGATTAATGTATTTTGTGTACATGGGACATACATTGATGCATCTATGAGGTAAAATGTTAGGATTGAAGAAATTGGACAATCAAGTGGCACTGGGCAACAAGATATTGCATACTTGGATTATAATGACCTTATAGGGGATGCTATTGTACAAGATGAAGACTTACATGATCAAGTGGAAGATGCAAATTTTGTAGAAGGTATTGTGCTAGATGGTAAAGGCAAATCCGTAGAAGGTACCATGAGGTGGATGCTGCACAGATTGTAGATGGTGATATGGTTCATAGTACTGTATTAGATGTTAAAGGAAAACTTGTACAAGGCAGTAATGGTGATAAGGTTGATAGTATTGATGAAGCTTTAAATGATGAAATGGAAGCTACACATATTGTAGGTGGGGATAAGGGTGTGGAGGATAACAGTGAACATGTTGTACATGGTGATAAGGGTGTGGAGGATAACAGTGAACATGTTGTACATGGTGATAAGGGTGTGGAGGATGACACTGAACATGTTGTAGATGGTGATAAAGGTGTGGAGGATAACAGTGAGCATGTTGTAGATGGTGATAAGGGTGTGGAGGATGACAGTGAACAAGTTAAGGATGACAATGAACCAGATGATGTGGACAGTGAACAAGATGTAGATATGAGTGATGAGGAAGACAATGACTATATTTTTGATGAGGATAATAGTGTGGCTGATGTTGAAGTAGATATGAGGGATTATAGGTTAAATGTTGATTTAGATGTAGATGATACTAACATGAGTGATAATGGAGATGATGAAGTAGAGGTATGGGATAATGAAGGTTTTGAAAGTGGTCAAATTCCGAAGAGAATACTTCAAGTATTAGAAGACACAAATTAAAGTATGTGAGAAAGTCAAATGAAAACAATGCTAATTTCTATCTAGGCCAAATGTTTGGAACTAAAGCAGAAGCTAAGAATTTGATAAATGCACATTCTGTGGAAACTAGAAGGCTTATTAGAATTATCAAGGATGATAAAACCAGGGTCAGGGCAGTGTGTCTAGGGACTTTGCCAAGTTTTGAAATTAATGATGATGGAACCTTTAATGATAGTCAAAATGTTGGGTCTGGCAGTGAACAGAAAGGTAAAGGGCCAGTAATTCAAAAGGAAAAAGTTAAGGGGCAGGTGTTCAAAAGGACAAAGTTAAGGGGACAGTTGTTTAAAAGGAAAAAAAGGTAAGGGGGCAGTGGTGAATAAAGGAAAAGGCAAAGGGGTAGTGGTGAATAAACAAAAAGACAAGGGGTCACTAGAGAATAAAGAAAAAGGAAAAGGTGATGGCCCTCCAAAAAATGTAGGTGGGAGGGGTAAAAAGACAAATCCTCATCAGGTTCAATGTCCTTGGGTCTTGCTAGTTTCAAAAGAAACTGGATCTGAAACCTGGATGGTGAAGACATTAATTACTGATCATAAATGCATACAAACAAGATCTGTTAAAGCTCACCTCCAGTTTCTTATCTCGGCAAATGTTAGAACAAGTTGAAGAAAATCCAGAAATACTTGTGAAGGCAGTTCAAGAACAGTTTCAAAGGCAGTTTGAACTTGGAGTTTCAAAAAATGAAAGCATATAGGGCTAAGGTTAAAGCAAAGAAACAGGTGTAGGGGGATTACAACTCCCAATATGCTTTGCTCAGAGATGATGTGAATGAACTTTTAAATACAAATCTAGGTACAACTGTTAGGATAGAGGTGGATCCAGTAACAGATGTAAATGAGCCAACTAGAAAATTCAAAAGGATGTATGTGTGCTTGGGTGCTTTAAAACGGGGATTTAAAGCAATAGGGAGGGCTCTGTTGGGTTTGGATGGGGCATTCATGAAAGGTCCCTTTCCAGGGCAAATACTAAGTACAGTGGGCCTTGACCCCAACAATGGGACATACCCTGTTTGTTATGCAATAGTGGAGGCAGAGAATTTAAGCTCCTGGACCTGGTTTCTAGAACTCTTAGGTGAAGATTTGGACTTGGAAAAAAATTCATACTTTACCTTCATTAGTGACAGGCAAAAGGTATGTTATTATCACAGATTCAAACTTAAAGTCACAGTTTATTTTGTCTTATCTAACTTGGTTGTATACACTCAAACATGGTATTCTTCCTGCAATTCAAAAGGTGTTCCCATTTGCTGAGAACAGATTCTGTCTTTGGCACATTCATGAGAATATGAAAGCAACTTTCAAGGGTAAGCTTTATAAAGATATGTTATGGAAGTGTGCAAACCACACCTGTTCAATTTCAAGAGGCAATGGATGAGTTGAAACATTTCAACAATGATGCCAACTTGTGGTTGTCTAATATACCCCCTAAACATTGTACTAGAGCACACTTCTCAGGAATACTCATACAATACTGATATTATGTTTAGAATATAAAATTTTCAAGTCTGTTTAAAAATTCAGTTATTGTTGATGTATTGCTCATACAATACTGTTGTTTATTATTTACATAGGTAGGGCATTATCCGATGTATTGCTAAATAATACGTGTGAGGGTTTTAACTCTAAGATAGTTGAAGGCATGGATAAGCCCATTATTTCAGCACTTGAATACATAAGGGAGTATTTAATGAGGAAGATTGTGAATGTTTTGAAGCTAATTGAGAGAAGTGAAGGGTTGCTTACACCCACTGCCACTAAAATGCTAGATGCTATAAAGAAGGAAGCAACAAAATACACAACAGTATGGAATGGAGAAGATAAATAGGAAGTCACTAGTCAAAGGGGTGATCAAGTTGCTGTGGATATGGGTAGGAAAGTTTGCACTTGCAGGAGGTGGGAACTAACTGGTATGCCATGTAAACATTCTGTGGCAGCAATTTGGCACATGGCTATCGATGGTCAACCGTCTGGGGTGTTAGAAAGTTGGGTACATCCAATCTATAGGATGGATACGTGGAGAAAAGTTTACAGTTTCAGGATTAACCCCATCAATGGGAGGTGTTATTGGCCAAAGTCCCAAGTTCCTACAAACCTTACACCACCAAATCATCATAAACAACCAGGAAGACCAAAAAAGGCTAGGAAGAGATCAACTGTTGAAATGGAAGACGTCACAAAGAGTGGGAGGTTGTCAAAGAAAAATACTACAGTAACATGTGGAAAGTGTGGAAAGAAGGGCCATAATTCAAGGACATGCAAAGGCCAGGAGCTAAAATGATTGTGATTTGCTAGTTCTACTTAATCTTATGGTTTGATTATGTGTACTTTCTTTTGGAACATATGGTATTTCTTTATGGTTTGATTATGTTTATGAACCTTTGGAATTGTTATAGTACTGTTTTTTATGGTATTATGGTTATTTGCACTGTTTGTATGGTATTATGGTTTTGGTTATTTGCACTTGGTTTGTATGTTTGATTTTTGACAGTTTGCAGCCGATATAAATAGTTTGCATTTTGCAGATTGCAGTTTGCATTGTGCAGATATGCAGTTTGCACTTTGTTTGTATGTTTTGGTTTTTGACAGTTTGCAGACCATACTAATTGAAGTGAATTTTGCAGTTTGCATATTGCAGTTTGCATATGTGCAGTTTGCATTTTGGAACCCCTAGTTTTGTACTACATTTATTGGTTCAGGAAGATCACATTTTGCAGTCAAGATCACATTTTGTCCCACCCCAGCCAAATTGTAGTCAATTGCAGTCAATTTGTAGTCAAATTGCAGTCAAATGCAGTGAAATTGTAGTCAAATTGGTAGATACATTGTAGTCAAATTGGTAGATCCATTTCTTTAAAATTTAAAACATCCAAGCATATAACCATTACATCATACAACCAAAACATAATACAACCAAGACAAAATACAAGCGAAATAACTAGTAGATCTTAACAGAAATTACAAAAATCAGGAAACATATCCAACTAATAACCAAATACTTCTTCAATTTTCTTGCTTCAGCTTCACTTGATTTGACCTTTTCCTCAAGTTGGTTCTTTGCTTTAATCAAACCAGGGATAATGTCCATAGATCTTTGACACAATTCAGGGTCAAACCATCTAATGAATCGACATTTTGATCCCTGATATATGAAATAAACAAAAAATAGGTTACGAAATTGGTTACCACACCAGCATAAAGTAGGTTAAGAGGAAGGTAATGGTGAATCGACATTTTGCTTACCTTGATGGGACATCTGTAAAATCGACGACCTGGGTTGCGCGGTGTCCATGATGTAATGGCAACTGCTTCTTTACCACACCAGCAGAAAACCATTCTTGAATCAGAAATTTGCTTCGAGGATAGATGAAGAACTATAATCGATTTGACCTAATTTTGTAAGGGGAACATCGATATTAGGAAGGGGGAAAATGTCGGGGTATTAGAAAGGGGGAAAACGAAAAAGAAGTAAAATAACTTTTTTGCCCTCACGTGCCAAGCACGTGATGTGACTTAACGGTGAAAATAGACGATCGTTAGCCTAAAGGACATAATGTGCAGTAAGTTTTAAACATAAAGGATGTAATTTGTAATTTCTTTAGTTAAAGGACGTAATTTACAATTTGGGCAATACTCAAAGGACGTAATTTGTAATTCGCTCTAAAGTATTCTATCTATTTAATCCTTATTGTCACAAAGGAAGTCATCTAAATCGGCACCAATGACGATGAGATGCTACAACATGATTCAGAAAATGAAGATGAATTTATTTTGTCTTAGGGTGAAGGGGGCACAACCCTCACCCAAAAACTACCTTAACAAAACTAACCAATGAGGTTGTGTCACCTCACATTTACCATTTTTCTACCATAATACCCTAAAGTGAAGGGGCACAACCCTAATACCCTCATTTTTTTCTTTTTTTAAATTAAAACTAATAAATAAAACAAATTTTATTTATTCAATAAAATAAAAATAACAAGAAATACAAAAAATTACATAGAATAAAAATAAAATAACATAAAGTCAATCTAATCTTCGTCATCCAAATGAATCGTGCTATCAATATGTTTCACAAGATCAAATCATAGCCTAAAATGTGTACTCGCATCGTGCAACTCCGGAAAGACATTATCGTCTATAACTGGATTGATCGGAGGATCCCTAATGTAGACCGATGATATTGCATTTTCGTCATCTTTTATGATTATATTGTGGAATAACATGCACGCATAAACCACATTCCTAATCTTTTCATGCTTACGAGAGCGAGCGGGTCGCTTAAGTACCCCATTTAGCTTTTAAAACATCGGTAAGATAGTATCTACGTTTGTATTCTCGCCCGTTGACATGAAATGGACATTTAGGCACGGTTCCAAGTTGCTCGTCGGTAAATAATGGAGATTGTTGTAGAACATTGATGTCGTTGTTTGAGCCCGGCAGACCACAAATCGCATGCCAAAACCACAAATCATTTGAAGCCACCGCTTCGAGCATAATCGTCGGGTATTGGTGATCACCTCACATATATTGTCCACGTAGCCTTGTCGGACACATTCTCCAAACGAAATGTGTACAATCGATGCTACCGAGCATACCCGGAATGCCATGTTTTTCTTCATGCGCATTGTACAAAAGTGCAACGTCGTGGCTTGTCGGTCTGCGTAAGAACTCTTTACGATATAGTATAACTATGGCATTACAAAAATATTCTAGGCATTCACGTGAGGTCCTACAAGCCATACTTAAATACTCATCGTATTTGTCGGGAGGATTACCGGTTGCGAGTTGTTTGACCACAGATGTGCATTTTTGTAACGCCATGAAACTCTTTTTCATCCTCCCGTCTAAGCCCTCTTGGAACCATTCAAATTTTGATTCTATATCCACAACAATTAAAAAAAAAAAACGTTTTGACATCCGAAATCTTTCACGAAACGTACCTTCATCAAATTTTGGATTTTCGTAGACGAAATAATCATTCATTAGAGTTTCAAGGGCTTGTTCACGATCACGTGGCACATATCTTTTTTTAAAGGTTGCCGTGTCTTCTTGTTCGGCTTGGGCGACAATATTTGTAAAAAAATGGAGACTAGACCCGCTATCGTGAGGAAATAGCAACTCGTAGTCACCGGATGATTCAGGAGGAATCAACAATTCGCGATCCATTATAGTGTATATTGAGTAGAAAAAGAGATGAAATAATTTTTTTTGGTATGAAAAATATTGTTTAGTTGTATGATATTTATAATGGTAAAAAAGTTTTTTTTTTATATTTAATGCCCAACGGCATTATAGCCGTTTTTTTGTTTGATTTCCATTCGGGTACTTATACCTGCAAAAGTCCCCAAATTGTATCGGGTAGTAGGTCGGCGGCGGTGTACCCGCGGGTACCCACATACCCGCATGCGTTTACCGAGTACGCCCCCTTCACCCTTAATCATTATTTCGACGGCAAGCTGAGATGAACTTTGAGACTCAAGGACTATATAGGTTTCATTTGGTATATAAGGTTTATTACGCTCTTCTTTTTGTATGCGGATAAAAATGAATTTTTATTCTTTCAGAGACGATGACACACGGGTTAGGATCAAGCAACTACATTAGCACGAGATGATTGCACGAGTATGTGGTACTTTCGCATGTTTGTAATATGTTACAATTTTGTTTTCTACTGGTTTATATGTCATGTTTGCAACACGTGTTTAGTCCAGGGTAGGTAAGGTTTATCGGGCGAGCACCTTATCATCCAGCACACATGTGGGTTGATGATGGTTGGGTGATTTCATGGTGTTAAGTGGAATTAATTATGCGTTTTTAGTATTTGAATTGCATGAAATCAAGTTACTTTATGTCTGTTTGTTATTTGTAGACTAATGAAGAAGATTATGCAATTTGTAAAGAGTTTGAATGGAATAAATAAGAACTTAGGACCAGAATTGAAAATTGGAAGAAAAAAGACAAGTTGGGAGGCCTGCGTAGCTTACGCCGGTAGTAGCGTAGCTTATGCCGGCTACCCAATGAAGAAGGTGGCGTAGAAGGCATCATTTGCATAGGACTTGCAGCGTACTGGAGTTTTGGCGGCGTAATTACGCAGGTGATGGCATAGAATACGCCGGCCTCCACGAATTTTAGAGTTTGTCGCGGTTTAAGATGACTATTTAATTCTGGAGACTAGGGTTTCAAGATTATTACCCTCGGAGAACGATTCCTAGTGATCAAGAAGCTTCCAAACATCATTCCAATCAAGATTTCAAGTCTTGAATCAAGTTCTGAAGCTGTTATGATGAAGATGAGAGGCTAAATCACCCGAGATCATTCCCGGATGTAGGGTAAACGTTAGTGGTTGTGTTCAACCCTTTCCTACTTGTTTTTGGACATAAGTTCGGTAACCATTTGATTCATTGAACTTGTGTGAGCATTTATTTTGCTTGAACGATTGAAGGTTGTTTCTTTCAATTGAATTCTATCAGTTATTGGTTTTACCATCATTCACCATTAGTTTTGATTGAGGTAGTAACATTGAATTGATGATTATCTAGATACTATCTTACTTGTGTTATTATTCGGTTCATGATCGTTAATTAACACAACTAGATCATTGTGTCTTTTAATTATCCAATAGAATATGTAAACATTCTGAGTCATGTCTATGTGATTTTCCAATTAGTAGGATTAGGTTACACGGTTTGCTTTAAATACCTAAAACCCAGGTGTGATATGTTTTTAATCATTGTTTACAATTGATGTTTAAGTTTAAGTTTACGTTTTTATTGTAAGGCCACAAACCTGGGAACCCTACTTGTTGGCTCATACACAAGCTAAGTAGTCATAGACATCAAATTTAAACTCAATTCATTGAAGCGGAAATCAAATAGTCAACAAAGGTCAACGACCCGACCCAAACATAATTCAAACCAAGTACAAATGTTTAAATGTCTCAACGAAACAACTAATAAACATTGTCATCACTAACACCCACGGTAACCGAATGCCATCTAGAAGCCGCCGGCTCACACCTTCTCTTTACCTGAAATACATGCTTAAAAGTCAGCTACGCTGAGTGAGTTCTATAGTAGTTCGTTAGGGAATATAGAATTCCAAAACATTATAAAAATGGTTTTCATCTCAAAGGTTTACTCATAATAATTTCTCAAGAATTCAAATAGTTATATTTATCAACATACAAGTATACCATGTTGTCTGGTCCGAAGAAACAAGTAAACATGATCTCCCGCCTGACTGCCGCCAGACACATTAACCCGTTGACTAACGTCAACACAATATTAAGCTCACGCTCAATCTCCCGCCTGACTAATGCCAGATTCAATACCCTGTTGACTAACGTAAACACATAATCAAGCTTACGCTTGATCTCCCGCCAGGACTATTAAATACGTGACACAAATATCTCATACACACATGTTGGCATAACGACTATTTAAAAATATATATTTCTTCATCAAAAGCGTCGTCTATGCATGCATTCACTAAAAACACATTTCACATGTATTCATGCCCAAAACAATAAAACGTTTAAAAGTGGGCGATAGAAACTCACCTTTTCTCGACACACTTCGATCCTTAGAATACACTAACTCCCCGTGCTCGCCTTTTGACCTCGCACCTATAATACACACAATACACAAGTCAATACGTGACTCAACGTTATACCTCCGCCTTTCGACTAACCCGACGTCACGCACTATCACATGCACGCGCATGACGCCATGCATTACGTGAACCCCCGTCCACGTCCCCGAAGTCCCCACGTGATTCGAACTCTTCTCCTGGTCTCCGAACACACCAAACACCACCACCGTGCATTCCGGTTCCACCTTCGGTTACCATTGCGCACCATGGCACCACCCCGCGCGTCCCTCGCCCTTGGCCGGTTCCGTCGTACCTGGACAGCCGTCCTCGGGCTCCCCTTCGTTGTCGTAGCAGCCTCCTCCTCCGACGTCGTCTCAGCCCCTCGGGACTGTTCCCGTCTTCCGGCCTCACGAGTTCGATTCCTGGTCTCGTCCAACCCCTTCTACCCGACTACACCACTCCATCAGCCACCTATAAGGGTTCGGACGGACCCTTCCCACCCCGTAAACACCATACGCTTAATGAAAACGAAACAAACGAGTTGGTTTAGGAGTTTATACCTTTGAACCGGACGAATCGTGCCATTCGAACCGTCCGTCGGACTTGTCCTTCGTGAGTCCTTCTCTTGCGCAAAAAACCCTATCACCACAACATGCTATAATGATCTAACAATCAAATAAACGAAACGAGGGATGAAGGATTGGGGGTTTTTAACTTGAAAATCGCTTCGAAGCTTGAAACCCTCGTCTCCTCCCTCTCTCGTTGATCTCGGCAGCCGCAAACAGGGAATGGGTAACCCTTCCCCTTGCATCGCACGATATAGGGTAGCCCACCCCTTCCATGGGCCGGGCTTGGCCCGTGCGCGGGCTTAGTCCTTCCTGTTCCACCCTTTTTAAGTATTCGGAACCTAACTCTTCCAAATTTTCGATTAATACCCGATAACTCTCTATTTACATCCCCGTATACATAAAATATAAACATATATACACTCGTCCAGTTTATTTACAAAAACCCATATGTTACAAGTCTTCCCCCCTAAAAAGAGGTTTCGTCCTCGAAACCTACGTCATCTGGAAATAAATGCGGATAACGTTCACGCACTTCGGCTTCTGGCTCCCAAGTAGCGTCAGATCCCTTACGATGCTTCCATTGCACCTTAACGATCGGGATTAATTTCCATCTCAATCTCTTTTCCTTTCTATTCAGTATAGCCACCGGTTCCTCTACATAATTTAGCTTATCGTCCACCACGATGTCGTCTAACGGCACATGTTCTGTAGTGTCAGCCAAACACTTCCGTAAATGAGACACATGAAAAGTTGGGTGTATCCCTGCCAGTTCATCTAGCAAAAACAGTCGGTAGGTGACACTACCAACACGCTCCTCAATCATAAACGGTCCGATATACCTCGGACTAAGCTTTCCTCATTTCTGGAAACGAATAATGCCCTTCCAGGGAGATACTTTAAGCATCACATAATCTCCGGCATTGAACTCTATAGGCCGCCATCTCTTATCAGCATAAGACTTCTATCGATCCTGAGCGGCCTTCATTTTCAGTTTCACCATTTCGAACTTCTCCGAAGTTGCTTACACAACGTCTAAACTTCCTAACTCTTTCTGTCCGATCTCTCCCCAGCACACCGGGGTCCTACACCTTCTCCCATAAAGCATCTCGTATGGCAGCATTCCAATAGTCGCATGATAACTATTGTTATAAGAGAATTCCGCCAACGGTAGGTGACTATCCCATGCACCTCCGAAATCAATCACATATACACGTAGCATGTCCTCCGATGTCTGTATTGTTCGCTCTAACTGGCCGTCAGTCTGAGGGCGATACGCCGTGCTAATATGCAACCACGTCCCCATAGCCTCATTGAATCTCTTCAAAAACTTCTATGTGAATCTCGTATCTCGGTCAGATACGATAGAAATTGGCACTCCGTGCCTGGCAATAATCTCATTCACAAACACTTCGGATAACCTCTCAGACGAGAATGTTTCCCTAATCGGTAGAAAATGAGCGCTTTTCGTTAACCGATCCACTACTACCCAAATCGTATCGTGCCCCTTCGCCGTCTTGGGTAACTTCGTAATAAAATCCATCGTAATGTACTCCCATTTCCACTTTGGTATCTCTAACGGTTGGATTTTTCCATAAGGATTCTGGTGATCTGCCTTAACCTGCAAGCATGTCAAACATTTACTCACATACTGAATCACATCATGCTTCATTCTCAGCCACCAATAGTTACCCTTCATGTCCTGGTACATCTTTGTCGTACCCGGGTGTATCGAGTACATCGACTTATGCGCTTCGTCGAGCACTTGTTCTCTAAACCCACCAAACCTTGGTATCCAAATACGGTCATTCTTGACCCACACCCCTTGACCGTTCTCGGTCAACAATTCACGCTGCCCGAAGATTCTTTTCTCCTTTAACCTCTCCTCCCGCAAGGCCTTCGCTTGCACGTCCCTTTGTAATGTTAGAAAATCTGGTGTTACTATCAGTTGACACGCTTTAACCCTAATCGAAGCGTGTTCCTCCTTACGACTCAACGCGTCCGCAACCACATTTGCTTTACCCGGGTGGTAAAGGATTTCACAATCATAGTCTTTAATTAGCTCTAACCACCTCCTTTGCCTCATGTTTTATTCTTTCTGCTCGAAGAAGTACTTCAAGCTCTTGTGATCAGTGTAGATCGTGCACTTGATTCCATATAAATAATGCCTCCATAACTTAAGTGCAAACACCACTGCTGCTAACTCTAAATCATGGGTAGGGTAATTCGTCTCATGAGTCTTTAATTGTCTTGACGCATAAGCAATTACTTTACCTCGTTGCATCAACACGCAACCTAGACCCAAATATGATGCATCTGAATACACCACTTAATCGTCCGTCCCTTCTGGTAACGTTAACACTGGCACTTCAGTCAATCGCTTCTTTAGCTCTTGAAACGCACCCTCTTGATCTGCTCCCCAAGTAAACTTCACTCCCTTTCGAGTCAATTTAGTTAATGGCGTTGCTAGCTTGGAGAAGTCCTTAATGAACTTCCTATAATAGCCTTCCAACCCCAAGAAACTACGCACCTCTGTTGGAGTCTTCAGAGCGTTCCATTTCACCACCGCTTCAATCTTCGCAGGATCCACCATTATCCCTTCTGGGTTAATAACGTGTCCCAGAAACTGTACCTCCCGTAGCCAAACGCACACTTCGGGAATTTAGAGTAAAGCTTTTCTCGCCTCAACGTCTATAACACTTCTCGCAGGTGCTCTCCATGCTCTTAGAGTAGATCAAATTATCGTCGATAAACACAATTACTGATCTGTCTAACATCGGCCGACACACGCGATTCATTAAGTCCATGAATGCTGCCGGAGCATTCGTTAACCCAAAGGACATAACTAAGAATTCGTTATGCCCATTACGTGTCCGAAATGCAGTCTTCAGAATATCCTCCTCCTTAACCTTCAACTGGTGATACCCTGACCTCAGATCTATACGCGAAAACCACTTCGCTCCTTGCAGTTGATCGAACAAGTCATCAATACGTGGTAGAGGATACTTGTTCTTAATCATCAACTTATTAAGCTCTCGGTAGTCGATGCATATACGCATGCTACCATCCTTCTTCTTCACAAACAAGACCGGTGCACCCCACGGTGAGATGCTTGGTCTTATGAACCCCTTACCCAACAAATCTTGAAGCTGCTCCATGAGCTCCTTCATATCTGTCGGAGCTAAACGATACGGTGCTTTAGCGACCGGCTGTGCTCCTGGCTGTAAATCAATCTGGAATTCAATTTCTCTCTCTGGTGGTACTCTTATCAAGTCATCAGGGAAGACATCAGGAAAGTCTTGCACCACCGAAACTTCTGACAATTCTACACTCTTTACTTCAGTATTAGTGATATAAGCTAGGTATGCCCCGCATCCCCGCCTCAAGGACTTTACTGCTTTCATCATCGAGATCACTCTAGGTAGAGAGCTCTATCTATCTCCATACACCGTCACTATCGTACCCTCTAAGGATCTCAACTTTATCATATTCTTTCGACAAACTATATCCGCATCAAATGCAGCCAACCAGTCCACACCCAATACTACGTCAAAACCTCCCAAAGCGATTATAAATAATCTAGCGGGAAACCTATGACCCTCAAGATCGATATAACAATCGTCTGACGCTTTGATTACCCTGGTGGGCGATCCCACCGCAGTTCAACACTGAACGGCTTCTCTATCATTCTAGAAGTTCTACATAAACTCTTACAAAAAAATGGGGCCACAAAACTTTTACTTGCCCCATAATCAAACAAAACAGAAGCTAGTACATTGTTAATAAGAAAAGTACCTGAGACCAAGTCCGGGTCATTCTTCGCCTCAGCTGCAGTCATGGTAAAGGCTCTCGCCTTCGCCTTAGGCTTCTCATCCTCTTTCTTCACTGGAGCCATGTCCTTGCTTGGCCCCGCACCCCGTCCTGCCTTACAGTCCTTCGCCTTATGGCCAACACCTCCACACTTAAGATCACGCGGGCAATCTCTAGAGAAATGTCCCGCTTTGCCGCATCTGTAACACAGAACAGAATCAGCCTTACACTCGCCCGAGTGCAACCTTCCACATTTGCGACATGGATCTGGACCCTCGGTCCTTGCCTTATTTCCAAATGGAACCTTTTGGTCCCTAATAAATCTCTTATTAGGCAGAGTCCATTTCTCTTCTTCCGGCTTCTTCTCTTGCTCCTCGGTACCCACATCATATAATGTCCCACTTCATTCAACAGCTTCGTCGAAGCTCGACAGTTGTTGAGCCTTGACCAAATGCCTCACCCTATCTGTCAAACCCTCTACATACAGTTTCTTCCAACGCTCATCATTACCAGCTAAGTGTGGCACCAGACGTGCCATCTCGATGAACTTTTAAGTGTACTCGCGGTGTGTTAGTTTACCCGCTTTAAGAGTCAAAAACTCTCGCTCAACTCTCTCTAGCTCCCCTGGAGCACATAACTTCTTCCTTACTAACCCTTTTAGATCATCCCAAGTCATATCTCCCAACTCCTGAACAGTCTTCCTCTCTTTGACCGAGTTCCATCACTGTAGAGTCTCCCCAGCAAACGAGTGAGAAACAAACTTCACAATTTGGTTCGGCCTACACTCACTGATTGAGATGGTAGACTCCATCTCAGTAAGCCAGTGGTACGTAGCCACCGCATCTTTACGCCCATCAAATTTAGGCGGATCACACTTCTTAAAGTGTCCATAATCATAGTTACCGCCGTTCTCAAATGGTTTCTTCTTCTCTTTCACTTCATCTAGAACTCTCTTCTCTAACTCTTCGAATGCTGCTTTCACAATATCCGACAAGTACTCGTGGATCATCTCCACCACTTCTTTCTTCATCGCATCACGAACCGCAGGTTCGAACTGGAACTCTTTGTTGTGCTCAGAGTGCACTGAAGGTTCAGTATGCACAGATGGTTCAGTGTGAACCGACACCTCATCTCCATTAACACCCTCGTTCTGAACATTCCTTCGATGCCTCCCGATGTTAGTAGTAGCAGCAACTTGTCTTTTCGGTGCCATCTACTTACTGAAATTATAACAAACAGAGCAATATTCAGGTACAGTCTAAAACATTACGAGCAGTGCAATTAGTTAATAACCCAAACCTAGGAACCCTACTTGTTGGCTCATACGCAAGCTAAGTAGTCATAGACATAAAATTTAAACTCAATTCATTCCAGCGGAAATCAAATAGTCAACAAAGGTCAACGACCCGACCCAAACATAATTCAAACCAAGTACACATGTTTAAATGTCTCAACGAAACAACTAATAAACAATGTCATCACTAACACCCACGGTAACCAAATGCCATCCAGAAGCCGCCAGCTCACACCTTCTCTTTACCTGAAATACATGCTTAAAAGTCACCTACGCTAAGTGAGTTATGTAGTAGTCCATTAGGGAATATAGAATTCCAAAACGTTATAAAAATGGATTTCATCTCAATGGTTTACTCATAATAATTTCTCAAGAATTCAAATAGTTATATTTATCGACATACAAGTATACCATGTTGTCTGGTCCGAAGACACAAGTAAACAAGATCTCCCGCCCGAAGACACAAGTAAACACGATCTCCCGCCTGATTGCCGTCAGACACATTAACCTGTTGACTAACGTCAACACAATATCAAGCTCACGCTCGATCTCCCGCCTGACTAATGCCAGACTCAATATCCCGTTGACTAACGTAAACACAATATCAAGCTTACGCTTGATCTCCCGCCACGACTATTAAGTACGTGACACAAATATCTCATACACACATGCTGGCATAATGGCTATTTAAAAATATATATTTCTTCATCAAAAGCGTCGTCTATGCATGCATTCACTAAAAACACATTTCACATGTATTCATGCCTAAAACAATAAAACGTTTAAAAGTGGGCGATAGAAACTCACCTTTGCTCGACACACTTCGATCCTTAGAACACACTAACTTCCCGTGCTCTCCTTTTGACCTCGCACCTATAATACACACAATACACAAGTCAATACATGACTCGACGTTATACCTCCGCCTTCCGACTAACCCGACGTCACACACTATCACATGCACGCGCATGACGCCATGCATGACCCCATGCATTATGTGAACCCCCGTCCACGTCCCCGAAGTCCCCACGTGATTCGAACTCCTCTCCTACTCTCCGAACACGCCAAACACCACCACCGTGCATTCCGGTTCCACCTTTGGTTACCGTTGCGCACCATGGCACAACCCCGCGCGTCCCCCACCTTTGGCCGGTTCTGCCGTACCTGGACAGCCGTACCTGGACATCCGTCCCCCGGATTCCCTTCGCTGTCATAGCAGCCTCCTCCAACGTCGTCTCAGCCCCTCGGGACTGTTCCTGTCTTTCGGCCTCACGGGTTCGATTCCCGGTCTCGTCCGACCCCTTTTACCCGACTACACCACTCCATCGGCCACCCATAAGGGTTCGGCCGAACCCTTCCCACCACGTAAACACCATACACTCAATGAAAACAAAACAAACAAGTTGGTTTACGAGTTTATACCTTTGAAACGGACGAATCGTGACAATCGAAACCGTCGGTCGGACTTGTCCTTCGTTAGTCCTTCTCTTGCGCAAAAACCCTATCACCACAACATGCTATAATGATCTAACGATCAAATAAACGAAACGAGGGATGAAGGATTGGTGGTTTTTTACCTGAAAATCGCTTTGAAGCTTGAAACCCTCGTCTCCTCCCTCTCTCGTCGATCTCGGCAGCCGCAAACAGGGAATGGGTAACCCTTCCCCTTGCATCGCACGATATAGGTAGGCCACCCATTCCATGGGCCGGGTTTGGCCCGTGCGTGAGCTTAGTCCTTCCTGTTTCACCCTTTTTATGTATTCGGAACCTAACTCTTCCAAATTTCTGATTAATACCCGATAACTCTCTATGTACATCCTCGTATACATAAAATATAAACATATATACACTCGTCCTGTTTATTTACAAAAACCCGAGATGTTACATTTATGCAAAGTCAAAGTTTTCTCAATAGCTTTTGAAATCAACTCACAACTCAAAGTTCAAAGTACGTAACCTAGTTAAGTTAGGTTATATAGTCAACTACAATCCAACACCTTGCACTAACTTCTTTTGGATTTGTTTTGCTTGAACGATTGAAGGTTGTTTCCTAATAGCTTTTTGAAATCAAATCATTTATTATACGTAGTATGGTGACAGGCCGTGCCGCAAAACCAGATTGGCGTTTAGGGTTTGCCAGGGAGAATGACCGTGGTTGGTGACTCAGACCCGTGACGGACCGTTACGGAGCGTAATGATCCATGTTTCAGAAGTGCTTGGCCGCCAAGGAAAGATGGTGACGGATCGTCACCGTTGGTAACAGTTCATCACTACCCCAGAGTTCAGCCTATAAACTGAGAGTTTGAGCTCTCATTTGAAACATCAATACTCAAAACCAAATCCACACTTCTAAATTCGATCTAGCAAGCCAAGTACGGTGCGTTGCAAGTACGGGCCGGATCAAGCGTGGAAACACATGTAGCGAAGTACCGAGGTTATAGTAAGTACACCGAACCCGTAAGTAGCTCTGTTTGCCTGTGTGATTATGTTCCTAGGACATGCTAAGATACGTGTAATGACCATACGTGATAAGAATGTAAGCATGTGGTATGGAAGCATGATGAATACACATACTAGACAAACATGAGGAGATGTTACATATACGTGTTATGAACCTTCATGGTTTATATGAATATTATAAAGCCCATTGGTTTAAATGTGTTCGGCTAGTATGCATGTGGTTGAAAGAAGTCATAGTAAGAAAGGGTCTCAACCCTAATGCTCATGTGAAGGAATATTCACGAAGTATCAAAGGGGTGGTGGGCACGCTTCTAGTACACCTTATATATAAACTTCTTTGATATGCCGGGGAGAAACCTTACAAGGGTTTAGGGTAAGGACTGCCTTTTAAAGCGAAGATGTTCGTCATTATAAACCTGTGTGGTTCAAGCTTCATGGTTATAAACCTGTGTGGTTCAACCCTCGTGGTTATAAACATGTGTGGTTCAACCCTCGTGGTTATAAACCTGTGTGGTTCATCTCTCATGGTTATAAACCTGTGTGGTTCAACCTTCGTGGTTATAAACTCGTGCGGTTCAACCTTCGTGTTTACACAAGAGGCCCAGAAGTTTATGGATCCCAGGATCTTGTAAGGGAGCTAAGGCGTCCCAAAATAAATAAGGAACTGGAATGATTTTTAAAGACAATGTGGTGTACTTACTTAACATAAGCTAATGTAAAAACGTTTTCAAAACATTTCAGGAAAGAGCACCCAAGATGATTGAAGCTTCCAAGGACGTGGCCTGTCGGAGACATGGGAATCCTTAGATCTTTTGTAAATATATCTTTTTAAATGTTTGTATAACATTACTATATTTTAATATAAAAGTACTTTTTTCACCACGGTGACAAGGAATTTTGATAACCGGGACCTAAACTCTTATATTTTAAAGTAAATGAAATGAGGATGTTTCATGTTTGAAACGCTTGCAGGTTCTCCTCCTTGTTTTTTTTTCATAATCCGAGCCACACAGATTGATAGACTAGATCAAACCTTCCCTGATTAAACAACTTCTCGACACCGGTATCACACCGCCTTTACAGCCTTCGCAACCTTCAAAACCAATCATAGATGATTACTCGAATCACTTAGGTTTTCTCTTCTCTTCTCGATTTGATTATTTCACACAATCAGTTTTTTGCACAAACTAATCTGGAAATTCACAGCCCCTTCGATTAGATTAGAAACAACCTTAAAAATTGATCATCAGCCTTTAACCTATTACAGATCTTCACAACAACCTTCAATCTATTTCAAACTAATCATAGGGTTCGGTGGTTGATTTTATTTGTTTTTAACAACCCTCTCTTCCCAATCGATCTATCACAGATCGTTTGTCAACATCCCTTGATTTCTGCCTTCCGCATTTCGAACACAGTCCACCTGTGAACACCCTAAATTGCGTGCAAGAGCATGCTGTTGCCCCTCTGGTTGCGACCTAAATCAGCAGCCCAAAGCAATTTCCGACCCCTTTCTTTTTTTTATTCACACCTACCCTCCACCGACCGGAAACACCAACCGAAAAGGATTCTTCCTCCTCTCGAAAGTTGACCCTCAAAACGCTCTGATAACAATTGATGGCACAAGCCCCAAAATCATACCCACAAAAGTCGGGATTTGATAAAAAACTGATAAACTCTTTTGTTATTAATCAAATGCACACAATTACAATAAACATTGACCCATATATCTATCCTATATAATAAACAACTAAAAGTAGGGGACACTTGGCAATCTGTGGTTCAAGCTCAGCTTTGGTTTCCCGCCTAAACCCATGGGTTCTTATTTGGTAAAAAGCGCGGATCCTAGACCCACTCGTTTCACAATCGCAGCCTTCCATTTTCAACCCTAATTCGTATGCCTAAATCCTTTCTTCTTCCCCAATACTCCAAGCCGCCTAAACCATCGTCGAGTCTTCTACGCCTGGTTCTTCCACGCACAGGAAAGATTCCACATCCATTTAAATTTTCATTCGTGTTTTTGTTATTTTTCTTTCGATTCATTCCTTTTCCCTTTCTTGATTTGATTATTTTGGAACCACTGAAGTTCAAACTCACTCCGCTCATAAATTCATCAAAGCATGTTTGATTAGGGTTTGTGAAGGTATGTAAATTTAATGAGTCATTGTTCTTTCTGAAAAGTACTGTTTTTCTTTTATGCGGTAAACCATATTTGATAGGTTCAAATTACTGTTAATATTTTTGTTGGCGATTATTAAATTGATTTGGATCTCAATTTTATAGGGAAAACTTCAATTGATTATGAATTCTTTTTTCTTTTTTCTGATCTCAGCGGGTTCGGGAGGATCCTTCGATGACCAAAGAATTGCTACACAAGACGAAATTAATTCAATTTCTGGGACGGAATACTCTGATTATCCTTCAGAATGATAATGGACCTTGTCCTCTCCTCGCTATCTGTAATCGTCTATCACTCTTGTAACTGTTTTTAGGGTTTTTTTATGTTTATGCGACGTTATAGTTCGTTAAGATGTTAATTAGGGATTTGGTTATGTAATTTGTAGATTCTACCAACAATGATGTGAATCATTTATGCTTTGTGTGATGAAAAAAATTAGGAGAATTAACTTTCACATGTTATTGAGTTGTTAATTGAGGAATTAACACCAAATTATGATGAACATCTCCCAATTTGCAATAGGTAAATTTTTAGTTTCGTCGTCATTCTCTTATTTGACAGGTCCCCCTTTTTAATCATGCATTTCTTACTCGATTTTGGTTTTGGGCTGTGACCTATCCGATCTTACTTTTTTACTCCATTTTGATTTTGGACCAGAGTTTTTTACACAGAATGGAAAGGATTGCAGGTCACTTTTTCGAAGGTTTTGTTACCATGATTAGGGCAATTGATTTATATCACGAATATTTATTGTATTTGATTATTATCGTAAATATAGGTATAACTCGGTTTGAAACACTTTATATGATTTAGAGTTTTTTTTGAATGAGGGAATATATACAAATTGGTGGTAAGCTCAACCTCTTGAATGTTGTTATTGTTACAGATTTCAATTTATTCATTATTGTTGTATAAATAATATTTAAACTGGAGTTTTTATACTTTATGGCTAACCTGCAGAGGTAATCTTAGAGATTTGTTTGGCCAAGTCTCAAGGATTTCAATGTTGACACCTGAAATCATGTAGCAGATTACTCATTGATGTGGTAATATGTTTACATTTTTTCTGTAACTATTTGAGTGTTAAAGGTTCATATGGTTTTGATGTTTCTTTTAGATATAAACATCGGATATTAACGACATGAATAATGTTGTACCTTTTATTTTATCATACTTGAAAGTTGCAATTTGCGTTTTTTATAGCCTTTGTACAAATTACCACCATTTCTTTGTGCAAAAAATGTATTGAAATTGCCAGACAAAACAATGACTAACGTGGCACTACGTCTTAGATGGATGAAGGTATGATCTCTATCCCTATTTCTGGTAAATATACCTGGGCTGATTTGTTTATGATTTTGATACAAACTTATTGCTATAAATACACGGATTTCATCATTAGATGTATATAAATAAATGTTTAGAATATAAAGAGATTTGATTATGTTATTTTATTTTCTGTATGAAGTTGTTTATATTAGTTATAGACCATATTAATTAATTATATGTATTTTACACAATTTTCTATAGTCAAAGATGAGACGTTGGAGTGTTGATGCAATTGAAAAAACCTACGATGACATGTAACCATATCGCTAACTAGAAATGCAGGTACAAATATGAATCTAAACATAAACCATATGCAAACTAAATTTTGCAACTTTAATCATATTAAGATTATTTATTTATTTATTATTATTATTATTATTATTGTTATTATTATTATTATTTATGCAGATAGAGGGATAGTTTTCTGACCCTGATTCGAATTTTATCTCACCCAAAGGTTATGAATCGGTTTGGAAACCTGACCTCTGTATTGATATTATGTCTCGGTTATTTGATTTATATTTTGTACAGATTTGTTGTGTGAAATTAGGTGTGCTAGGTTCTTGCTCCTGCTGTTACCTGGTATGGATATCGCCTTAATTTTGTCCCAAACATAATTCATGAATATGTTTGGTCCCACTTTCCATGTCGCGGTTCTGTAAAAAAAATTTCGTGCAGTTTTGTTGTGTACAATTGTGTGTGATCAGCTCTTGCTGTTACATTCTTGCTCCTGTAGTTACCTGGTATGGATGTTTGATGCTTTGCGCTTATTTCTGTAATAAGTATTTACCCGATTCCCCAAATTCTGACCCATTTTTCTTGATTGAGTTAGATACAAGTTTTAATCCGGGTCTTGGATATATCAACGACAAATCATCTCGGTCTTGATGTGAATTCAATTGTTTTAGTCAACTTAATTGATTTACCATCAAAGGGGTTTATTTGAAAAGTGGGAAAAGAATTACAGTCTGGATCGAGTACAGAGATGCAAATGTCACTTTGCTTTCTTCACAAGGATTTGTTTAGTATCGACTTTTATTTAAAAAGCATTATTAAGTTTGATTTCATTGTATTTTTCTTTTTAAAATCACAATTTTATCACCATGAGACATGTCGGTTAGACCCTATCACAAAATTCTTTCATTATTTTTTTTTAATTTCGTTGGAGATATTTGATGAATTTCGCTTTGGTAACCATCGTGTTAAGTAGTTCATTGTTCATCGTTTTGCAGAGAAAATGTTTATTTTTTAACGATACTTCATTCATCCCTTTAGTAGTATTGGTTGCTGCGGGATCCGGAGTCAGCTACGAATTTGGTAACAACAATTTTGGTCAGTGTTAGTCTTAGCAGCAGCCTGCATCATAACCTGCACTAGAACTACCTAATTTGACTTGAACTCATTTTGACCCTTTATTATGTTTCACATAAACTGTTTGATGATATACATCATTTTCAATTCATCATTCAGCCCCGTGTAATACACGGATTCTAACACTAGTGTATATATATATATAACCCAATCCTAACTTAACCTCCACGCTTAAGTAATGACTCTATAAGGAAACTAAATCAACTCTTACCAAATAAAGAATTAAACCACATAATTAACCATATGTAACACGTGCCACAAAAAAGTCTAAGAAATGTCAAAGGTTAGAACCTAAAGGACTTGTGTAGCTAAAATACCTAAACCCAGGGTTCAAATTGAAAAATATGGATTTTAAGACCTTATCGGACCGCTAAGGCAAACCCTAATGGTCCGCTACGGGTATGGTTAGGCGGTAGAGGTCCGCTAAGATTGAAAAAACCCTGAAAAGCTTGGGTGGCGGACCGCCACCACGTAGGTAATGGTCCGTTACTTGGTCATTAAGCAATAAATCCATGTGTGACATGTGTCCAATGACTAATGGGCATTATTTATGACACGTGTACTCGTGGCTGACCGCCACGCTAAGTGGTAATGGTCCGCCAGTCGCAAAACTCTAAGAATCTGCCACGTAGCTGGGTGGCGGACCGCTACGCCATAAGGCAACGGTCCGCTAGCCGTAAAACTATGAAAGGTCCAATCAGCGAATGACATTTAGGCTGACGTAGTTCAGGGCGGTGACGGACCGCCACCCGCCTACGTAGTGGTCCGCTACGGGTTGGATTTCCAGCCTATAAATAGTTGATCGATTTCAACAGATTCTTCATCCCAAACTCGAGTTCTTGCTCTCAAAAACTCATTCCATAAGTTCCCTAAGAAGATCCCAACGACCCCGGTTCGATTCCCGCTCATTTTAGTGCCCGATTTAAAAAGAAAACGTTCGTAGAAGTGTCGAAACGCTAGAGAAACCAAGCTAGGAAGCTGATTATATAATTTCCAACTTAGAGGCTCATTCCTATTATCAAGGTGAATACTTTATCCATTTCAAAAGTTGTGTCAATTATTTACGTTTACAAAAACGGCCAAATAAAGGTTAAGGGAATAATGCACAACGTTCTTCTACTAACAAAGCATTCGGGCCATAGGTATACGTAAAACTTGCAAAGGATACACTAGTCTCGGGTGAGAGTCCTGGATTACGACTGGTGCTTATCTTATAACAAATGCGGCTAGTGCTTATCTTATAACAAATTCAGAGGCGTAGACCTGTCCGTTGTTATAAGGTATGCCGCTAGTTTATACAGTGGTGCATACAGTCAGGACATGTGCCTCCTGAATGTGTAGATTGAACATAAAGTTGTGATTATCAAACTAATACTTGTTTATGCCAAATGATTTTACTGTCAAGATAATTGTATTCACTGGCGTTCGCGTTGACGTTTCATTTTCAAAATATTTTTAGGCAATGAATAAAATGAAAAGGAAAAGGGGATACAGGCAGACATAAGATCTGACCCAGGAATGAATGTTGAAAAAGGATAACTTGCACGCTGGATTCTCAGGCCTCGTACATAGGAAATCTTAAAGGATAAAAAAGGAGATAGGACCAAGGGACTGATCAACCTTGGGTATTACTATTACAGTGGCTTGAACTTGTCTATAAGACAAGAGATGTATTTGATTTCAAACTCTGTTTTGTAATCGAATGAAAAAAGGGTATTTAAAACCCTGTGTTTATGAAATAAATACGAGACTTTTGTTTTCCAACTGGATCTTGATATTTACAAATACAACCCTCGAGGTTGATACAAAAACATGAATGGTCCTTGTGAAAAGACTTTCGCTGCGTTTTATAAAAACTCTGAAATCAAAGCAGGTAGCAATCGTGATCACACACGTTCAAGGGGTGTCTAAGACTGGGTGTGACAGGTTGGTATCAGAGCCACATGTTTTAGCGAATTAGATACTTGGATCTAGTGTCTAAGCTTTAACCATGCATTTAATTGATACCTTAAGATTAAGATAAGAAAACAAGGTAACCTTCTGACCGTTATGTAGTTATCTGACAAATGGAATATTCTATCTAAGGAAAGAGTGGTGTATAAATCTCTCCTAGACCCGTCATTCTTTCTTAGGAACATCTCTGTTGGAGGTATTGCTCTGGGAAGATAACCATTCTTGTAGAACTTTAGTTAAGATAATGATAATGGCCTTAGTATCTATGTCTTGACCAAAAGAATAGATAAGTACTAATATTTTAACTTGCAGGATGTCTGGAAATAACTCTATTCCTGTTAATTATGATCCTAATCGTCCCATTAAGCAAGAATCTCCTGAATATCATCCCCTGGGTTCACAAATGAATCCCATTTCTTCGCCTTACTACAATGATGATCCATTTGCTATCATTCCAGGATAACGTTACTCCATAATACCATCCCCAATCATATGATACTTCAAACCAATGGATGGAATCTAGATCTAATTTCAGCAATTGGAATAATGAAATCCCATTACCGCAGGGAAATGATAAGGCTGAGTCTAGTCAAGCTCATCAGTATATCTCGGCCGAAGAAGAACCTTTTGAGGAAGAATCTTATTATACTAATTTTATATCTGAACAATCCGAAACTCCAGTTTTGTACGATCCTTATATGTTTCCTAAACCAGTCTATCATGGTCCTTTTGAAACCTATTTTCTAGCTCCTCCAGAATACCAAAATGCTTATAACAATATTATGGTTGGACTCCGTGAGCCTCCGCCTAAATATGGTTATGAGGAAAGTATGCCTTCTTCTCCTATTGAGTTCCTAGATCGTTCATTACGACAAACGGACGAAGTGACACGGGTGAAAATTATGGATAAAGCAAGAACCAAATTCTATGGACAACAAGTATACGAATACGGAGATGATTTGATGACTCTTGGAAAAGAGCTAATAAAGGACTAGAATTTTATATTGTATTTTTCCTTGTAATATATTTTCTAGTAAAATAATAAATCTCGTTTTATTTTACTCTGTGTACAACTATGGTTGGAAAAGGAAAATGTCCTAGCTTTCTTCGTAAATTCACTCCAACTAATTATCATGAACGCAAAACAAATGAAACCGCCATAGAAAATAATGAGGAAACTGAAAGTTTAACTTTCAGAAGCCTCAGAGAAATAGGAAACCCTAGTGTTCCCTATAATCCTTCTATAAGTTTTCATTCTGATCCTACTACTGGATGCTATAATATCACTCCAATCTACTCACATAATTTTCGTGAGGGATATGCAGAAATGCCTTATGAAAATAGATGTGATCCTGAAGAAGAAGAAGAACGAGCTGATTCTAATAAACTCTACGTTCCCTACTATGAGATTGTTCCTTTCCCTGCTCCTCATATAAATGAGAATGCATCGGGAAGTGAAAGGGAACAAATGTTGTTAAACAGAATAGCTGAGCTGGAACAAGAAAAACTAAAGTTGAAGCTTGGAATGCTTTGTTAGTCCAAGCTCTTGAAGAGAAGAATTTTAGGAATCTTTAGGAACAATGATTTCTACATGTTTTATATTTTATTAATAAAAAGTTCTTTTTTTGATTCCAATCTTGTTTCTTATATAGCATGTCTAAACAAACTGGACCTTCTCACAATACGAGAGGTAAAAAGAAGCAAGCGATAATTCAAAACACTGTTGAAATCCCTGATTCTCGTAAAGAACTTTAGAAACTGATTGCAGAAGGAATCAAGGATTCCCTTCCAATGATCTTTACCGAAATGGAAAAGAGACAGGCGGATAAATTTTCTGTTTTGCCTTCAAATCCAAAATCTGTCCATTCTCAACCTTTGACCTAACATACTCGAACTATTACTTAGTCCAAACCCGTTACTCTCCAACCGGAGGGTTCTGCTACTCATCCAACCAGGAAGACTGAAAGGGAGGAGTATTACCATAACTCGTCCAAAGAGGAAGGGATGGGTAATAATTATGGTCATGTAGAGAAGAAGAGAAAGATAGTCGGCTGTACATATAAAATGTTCCAAGACTGCAAACCTTACAATTTCTCTGGAAGAGAAGGAGGAATAGCCACATTGAGGTGGATTGAGAAGACGGAATATGTGCTTGCTATAAGCAAGTGTGCTGAGGAAGACAAATTTTTGTATGCTTCCAACCTATTTAAAGATCAAACTTTAGAATGGTGGAACAAGATTGTTGCTTCTAAAGGAAGGAATGCAGCCTATGCCATGGGCTGGAGTGCCTTCAAAACAAGAGTGGAGAAGAAGTATGTTCCCTAGAACGAAAGGGAATAGATAGAAGGAAAATTTTTAAATCTAAAGATGGTGGGAACAAATCATCAGGAGTATTCAACTAAGCTCCTTGAGTATGCTCGAATAGTTCCTCATCTTGCTACCCCTGAATCCAATTTAATAAAGAGATATATCTGGGGTTTAATCGGAGAAATCCATGACATGGTTAAGGTTGCCAATTGTGAAAACCTTGACGATGCTATGGATTTGGGAACCTCCTTGACCAGTAGCTTAATCAGGAATCAAGAGGAAGGGAGAAAGAAGAAGGAAACAACTGGGCAAGGCCCAAGTGGTTCTAAGAAGCCATGATGAGGCTTCAATTCTCGAAATAACAATTCTTCTATCCTTGAATGTCCAAAGTGCAAGAAAAGACATTTGGGACAATGTCGATCTTGACCTTATTGCAGCTTCTGCAAGATGTCTGGACACAAAACAGAAGATTGTTACAAAAAGAAACCCATCACCTGTTATGAATGTGGTGAGGCTAGCCACATCAAAAGTTATTATCCCAAACTGAAAAAGCCTGAATGGACAGGTCCTAAGCCTGCTGATGGAGTAAAAAAGAATGCACGAGCATTCGTTCTCAATACTCATGAAGCATCATGTATGCCCGACGTCATTACGGGCACATTTCTTGTCAATGATATTTATGCTCAAGTTTTGTTTGACTCTGGTGCGAACCAAAGTTTTATAGATCATAAATTATGTAGACTATTAAATAAAACTCTAGCTAAATTAGACAAGAAATACGTGGTAGAGACTGCCAACGGAGACCTTGTCCAAATCTTAGAAATTCTGAATGATTGTAACATCACACTATCGGGACATGTTATTCCTATGCATCTGTTGTCAATGACTTTGGTAGGTTTTGACATTGTTCTAGGAATGGATTGGTTAGCCTCTAACCAAGTCCATATCCTGTGTGATAAGAAATCCATAAAGCTTCGTTCGCCGAAAGGCAGTATCCTAACTATAAATGGCGATAAATTATCCAACTCTATTGGAATAATTTCCATGTTGAAAGCCACAAAATATCTACGAAAAGGATGCTTAGCATTCCTTGTATCTAAAGCTACCGACACCGAAAAAAGATTTAAGGTGTGCCAGTTGTGGCTGAATTCCCCGATGTTTTCCATGACGAACTGCCTGGAATTCCACCTGAGAGAGAAGTGGAGTTCATAATTAATCTCGTACCCGGTACGGCTTTATGGCTAAAGCCCCGTACAGATTAGCTCCAACGGAAATGGCAGAACTAAAGAAACAGTTGGATGAATTACTCGAGAAAGGATTCATTAGACCAAACTCGTCGCCTAGTGGAGCTCCTGTCCTATTCGTTAAAAAGAAAGATGGTTCAATGCGTATGTGTATTGATTATCGTGAGTTGAATAAAGTCACGATTAAGAACCGTTATCCGCTTCCCAGAATTGATGATTTTGATAAACTTCAGGGAGCCCGATGTTTCTAAAAAATCGATCTTTGTTCTGGCTATCATCAATTGAAAGTCCAGGAAAAAGATATTTCCAAAACAGCTTTCAGAACTTGATATGGTCATTATGAGTTTACGGTAATGTCGTTCGAACTCACTTATGCACCAGCTGCTTTCATGGACATCATGAATCGAGTTTGCAAACCTTACTTAGATAAATTTATTATCATATTCATTGACGATATCCTGATTTACTCCAAAAAGTAAGGAAGAGCATGCAACTCATCTAAGGATTTTGCTTGAACTCATGAGAAATAAGAAGTTGTACACTAAATTTTCAAAATATGAATTCTAGTTGTCAGAAGTTCAATTCCTTGGACATGTCATTAACGCTGATGGCATCCAAGTCGATCCTGTTAAAATAGAAGCAATATCCAAATGGGAAATCCCGAAATCACCGACTGAAATCCGAAGTTTTCTTGGCTTGGCCGGTTACTATCGGAGATTTATTCAAGATTTCTATCGAATTGCTGTTCCATTAACTTCTTTGACTCGCAAGTCAGTTAAATATGAATGGGGACCTAAGCAATCAGAAGCCTTTGAAACTCTGAAACAGAAACTGACCCAAGCACCCATACTGGCTTTGCCAGATGGAAACGAAGGCTTTTCGGTATACTGTTATACTTCACACACCGGTTTTGGTTGTGTGTTAATACAAGGGAAAAAAGTTATTGCTTATGCTTCCTGACAATTGAAAATTCATGAAAAGAATTATACGACTCACGATTTAGAATTAGGCGCCATAATCTTCGCATTGAAATTATGGAGACACTATCTTTATGGAGTCAAATTCACCATATTCACTGATCATAAAGTCCTAAAGTATATATTCAGTCAAAGAGAACTGAATATGAGGCAAAGGCGTTGGATGGAAGTCCTGAATGATTATGATTGCGAAATCTGTTATCATGAAGGCAAAGCTAACGTTGTAGCTGACGCCTTGAGCAGAAAAGAACATGATAAACCTAAACGAGTTCGTTGTCACACCCCAACCGACGGCGGATTATACGTCGGGGCGGACGCGGTTGTTCAATAGCACAAGGTTGACTATTAAAGTTTCAATATTTCATTAATAAGTAATTTAAGATTCAATACAAGGAAACATAACAAGAATACAATATTTAATTGATAAGTAGTCTAGGTCCAAAGCATCCTATGTGATCACAGATAAGTCTCATGATGTAGAACCTGAAACATGTGAAAGAATCTGTCAACTACAAAATAGTTGGTGATATACAAAGGTTTTGACACAGTTTAACAAGTATTTGAGAAGAATTTACAATTCACTATGATATATGCATTCTATAATGTAAGTATGAGAAAACAAGTATCTTAAACATTGTGCACTTCAAACCTCCAACCAAGTTTAGGCATAACCCGCAGGTTACCCTTATAAGTCTCAAGTTTAAAGTTTAGTTTAGTAACAATCACCAAGGGCTCCCCCCCGAAGGGGTCAATCAATCAAGGTGGATTGGTCAAATATAATAGATCTATCATTGTTACTATCGGCTTGATCAAAGCTAATGAATGTGCTAGTTTTAAGTTTAATCTAAGCATACAAGTCTCAAGTTTAACATAAGAATAAGCATCTAGTCATAGTTGTACAAGAATTGTATAAGTTTAAAGTTTTGAACATGTTTCACCCCAAAAGTATAGAAAGGGAAAAAGGGGCTAAGTATACTCACTTGGATTGATGAAGAGTATCCGACACGGATAAGTATTTGCAAGACTTTGAGGGAGAATATCCTCACGATAAGCCTAAGTATGCAAGTCTAAAGATTTAAGTAAAAGTCTAAGACAAAAGATCTAGGATTCAAGATTTGACTAGGGTTCCAAATGGGAGACGGGATTAATTTAGATCAAAAATAAAGATTCTGAATAGATGACGCAAGGCCTTGTGTAACTGTTTAACGAGTTTATAGTTTAGAATAATTAAAATAATTAATTCCAAAAAGTTTTACAAGTATAATTTACGTATGTTAGATGATAATAATCAAGATAGTTTCTAAGTTTTAGGGTTGTAATAATAGATGATTGAAGGATTAAATACTCCTTAAAGATTAACGATAATTGTCTAAAGATTAAATATTTATCAAAGTTTAATAATTAAATATATATTTATGAATAAATAATTATTCAAAGGATAAGTATTATTAAAGATTTATAACAAAAAGTGTGGATAATTATTAAAGCTTACCGATGATTGTTGTGAGGATACTAAATAAGTATTTATAAATAATCATTAAGAATGAACATTTATCTAAGAAACCTTATTTAGACTAATTCCTATGAAAACATTTAAGATTTATCAAGGAAATTAAGTATTAAGTATTTTCTTTACGAATAATCAAAATGTAAGTAAATAATGTTTATAAGTTTAAATAAATAATAAGTATTTATGTGTGTATAAAGTGTTTAAATAGAACCTCTCATAAAGTTTACGTTTTAAAATTACTAGTTTAACGTTTAAATAAAATGTATCAGTTTATATAGGTTTATACAAATTTCCAAATAATGCGTAATTATTTCCTTGTCTTGAATAACTAAATAAGCCTTGATTTAGTCTTAAATAAATTGCAAGGTTTATAAATTTATGTTTACTAAGTAATGTGCAAATTTTATAAATTTTGTTTATAAAATTTATATAATTCGTTTGTTTAAGGTTTAAAGTTTTAAACAGAAAATAATTAAAGTTTTAAATCAAAGTTTCAAGTTTTATACCTCATCATAAGTCTTATAGGGTCTTAAAAGTATATATATTTTTTTTAATTTAAAACAAATCTTAAAGAATTAATTTCTTTATAAATTTAATTAAGTTTTTAAAGATATTCCAGAAGAAGTATAATTAAAATTCGTAATTAAATTTATAAGAATTTAACAGATTTATATAAAATTTTTTGGGATTCATAAGGTTAAGAAAAAGGCCCAAAAAAAATACTAAATTGAAAATGGAGGTCGGCCGGGTCGAACCCGCGCCGCTTTCGGGTCACAGCATACACCCACACTTAACCATCCCGACTACGGGTTCGTTAAGTTAAAACACGGAACAGAAAATTTATAAACAAGGACTCAAATCGAACCCGATTCCCTCATGAACCCTAGATCAAAAACCCGTCAAATAGGCATTGATTATCCCTCTGTCGTTGTAATCCGACAGAGGGCTTTTGTTCTACACATAATTACGAAGGTTTGGCCTCAAGAATGACCTGATAAGGTGTTGAGATGAGGGAGAACCAGTTGGGTCTTGTCGCCGACGGTCGCGAATTCAAATCCGGCAATGCCGACCCGATTAGGGCGAATTGAGGGTTGAGAGTGTTTGAGGGTGGTGTCGTCTACCTGTTGGTACCCGTTTTTATACACGATTTCATCAATAAATGCCGAATTGGTTGGGAGGATTTTGGATGGGTTAAAGCGGATCGAATCCGGCTTCACGCGTGATTACCGTTGGAATTGAGAGTTAAGGCACCTCGGGTTCGGGTCGCATGCGCGAAGGGATGTTCGAGGTTCGATGAATCTAGCCGGGATCGCGATTTCGAGTGGGAGGAGGTGAAAATCGGTTGCTGCGGGTTTCGAACCCGAGACTGAAATGGTTTTGGGAAGTTTGAGTCTTTGGCAAGACATGTCCCTGTACTTTTAGCTTTTAATGAAATGCTAATTCTAGTTTTAAACTAGTTTTCAGGATTGACAGTTTCGGTCCCTTGATTTCCAACCATAAAACAAATGAGCTTTCTTTTTATAAGATCTAATATATATATATATATATATATATATATATATGTAGAAAAAAATAAAACTGGTTATATATTTAAGTGATAGGTTTATATAATTACAACTTGTAACTATATATATATAGGTTTTTAAAAAAAATTTAAAATTAATATTTATTGTTTGAAATAAATATGAGACCGGTTTTTAAATTTAATGATACGTGCGAGAGCTTTAGACGAAGATAGTTCGGAAAGTCTCGGATATTACATTCGTGCTCTAAGACTCGATCTTCAAATCGATCATATTACTCGTATCAAGGAATATCAAAAGTTTGCCTTACAGAAACCAAACCCCGAGAAAGAAGGTTTGGGAGGCATGATCGACCAATTGGTCGAAGGCAATGATAATATTCTTAGAATGAATAAAAGAATCTGGGTTCCTGTATATGGAAACGTACGTGAAGAAATTCTTGAAGAAGCTCATAAATCTAAGTATACAATGCATCATGGAAGCGATAAAATGTATAAAAACCTAAAATCCAATTATTGGTGGATAGGAATGAAGAAACATATCGCTATCTATGTTGCAAAATGCTTAACCTGTTCTCAAGTTAAAGCTGAACATCAAAAGCCGTCTGGCTTGCTACAACAACTTGAAATTCCTATCTAGAAATGGGAGATGATAACCATGGATTTCATTACTAAACTTACCCGAACTAGTCAAGGAAACGATACTATACGGGTTATCATTGAAAGACTTACTAAGTCTGCTCATTTTCTTCCCATGAAAGAAACATTCAGCATGGATAGGTTGGCACAATTATACATTAATGAAATCGTGTCTTTACACGGTGTGCCACTATCTATTGTGTCAGATAGAGATAGTAGATTTACTTCTTGATTTTGGCAAAGTTTTTAAAAAGCCTTGGGTACGAAGATGAATCTTAACACTGCCTACCATCCTCAAACGGACGGGAAGAGCGAAAGAACTATTCAAACTCTAGAAGATATGTTAAGGGCCTGTGTTATTGATCTTGGAGGAAGTTGGGATGACCACTTACCTCTAATGAAATTCTCCTATAACAATAGTTATCATACGAGTATACAGGTCACTCCGTTTGAAGCCTTATACGGTCGTAAATATCGAATTCCAATCTATTGGTGAGAAATAGGAAAAAATCAGTTGTCAGGACCTGAAATAGTCCTGGAAGCGACTGAGAAAGTGATTCAGATAAAATATAGATTGAAAGCGGCTCGTGATTGTCACACCCCAACCGACGGCGGAAACGTCGGGGCGGGACATGTAGACTGTTTATGAGCACAAGGTCGACTAGATTGCAATATATTAAACATCAACTTTCATTTCAAACAAACACAACCAAAATTCAAACGAGTACATAAATTGAAACACATAAAAATCCTTATTTAAAATTAACTAGGTCCAAACTTAAATGTAGCAATTTCTTGATCACACTCACACGTTAGTACCTGAAACATGAACAAAATAAGGTCAACTAAAAAGTTGGTGAGCATACACAGGTTTGTACATAGATAGTATATGAATTGAATAACAAATCCTTTACAAATCATGATAAATAAGGCATTTATGGGGAGCAACTATTGTGTAACTAAAGTACAATCAAACCTTTGTAACTAGCATGCAAATTGTGTTGTCGGTAACAATCACCCCAATCTGGGTGGGTTTGTCAGACTCAATAGATCTATCATTGTTAACCGTCGGCTTGTATAGTTAATGATTGCACATAAATTGCACACAAATAGTTAACACACCTATCACTCAAACATAAAGCTCAAATTGCACACATGAATGTAATGCGGATTTGTGTTTGTGTTGTTTGTAAAAATGTAAAAACAATTGTGTAATATGGTTCATGTTTCACCCCAAAAAGCATAAAAATGTAAAGAGGGGCTATGTAATACTCACTTGATTCAATGTATAGCTAGCACGCGAAAATGAATAATAAGATTGATCCTTGCAATTCACCACGTTAACCTAGTGTGCAAAGCATATGGATTTCCAATCACTATCGTATAAAATAGAATTGGTCTAAGTGTAGGATGGGATTGGACGTGTGTACGACGAGTTGTGTTTGTGGATTTGTATTTAAAACGGGTGTTGTATAAATTAAGAGATTCAAAATAAATAGTAAAAAAAAAATTGATTGAATTTACGTCGATTTGGAAATAACTAAATAAATTAATTAATTATTATTTATTTAGTTAGAAAATAGTGTGGAAATTATATTTAAATATAAATTAAATAAATAATTTTCACGTTACTTATTTATTTAGAGAATGTGTAAAGTAATATTTATGTATAAAAATATACATTTAAAATATACATTTATTATAAAAATGAGTTTTTGTTTATTTCTAAAATAAAGTTATCAACTTTATAAATTTAGGTTTCAAAAAAAGAGATATTTTATAAAGTAACTATTTTTATTTGGAAATTTATTTACTTGAAATAAATAAATAAAGATTTAAACATTTTCTTTTTTTTAAAAAATAATTAGCATACAATTTTTAAACAAAGAAATTCGAAATAAATTGAGTTTATGTCGAAAATTTGCGATTCCAGTTACATTCTGTTCTAAATGTTTCAAGGTTTATAAAAATAATTTTTTTATAAATTTTCGAGTTGTAAAAGTCGCTCAAAAAAATAAAAGCAGGCCACCCGGCTCGAACCCGGGTGGTTCCTGTGTTTGTTCTTGTGGTTTACCGCTGGACCAGAGGGGGTTATTCGTGTACTTGATCGGTCCGGTAGCTATTAACACGGAAAGGGGAGAAGACCAGTTTCGGTCAGGCCACGCGCAAAAAGAAAACATCCGACCGCTGTGGCTTGTGGGTTTCGAACCCACGCCACCTGGTTCGGCGGTGCAGTGGCTTACCGGCCGGACCAGGTGGTTTCGCTGGTATGTAATGAAACGAAAAACATAAATACGCAAAAAATATAATCCCAACCCCAAATCGAATCGTATAAACCCTAGCTTTCCAATTGGGTTTGATACCCTCTGCCATTACGAATTGGCAGAGGGCTTTCGAATGGCATGACGAGACGAATCGAATGACATAATACTTACGTGTTTTGGTTGTGTAACGAGTGTGAACGAGTACGACTTTGGTTCGACTGTTCTTGAGGATCGATCGGGCTCCAGACGTGCAATGAGGTGCGAATGGAGTTTCAGGGAGTTCGTATGTGATTTTGAGGATGCGTATGAATGATTTAATTTGGTAGTTATTATCTCAATCTCTCAATTTGATTTTTAAAATTGGACCGAAAAAGTCGCGATAGTAGTTAGACGATAATTCGACGAATTGGAGTTGGATTGGGTCTGGATAATGGTCTAGGTACACTCGAGATCGACAGGGGAATGGATTTCGGGATTAGAACGCGTTAATTACTTGAATTTTGGATCGGATTTCATCCTAGTTTGACTTGAAAAAAGTCAGCTGAAATCAAGATTCGGATTGGTATGATTTTTGGGTCTGGACATGATCGATTCATTGTTTATGCGTGAGATGGAACCCACTGGACTCAATTGGACTCGTTTCCGGGCTTGAATTGCATGAATTCGGCCCTGTTTGACTTTTGAAAGTTAAACGGGTCAATTTTTTTTGAGTCCTTGGGCTGTTTGACTTTGAGAAGTCCAAATTGAACTATTTTTCTTGATTTATGGTCAACATTGAGTCAAATTCCAAGATAGTTTATATATATATATATATATATATATATATTTTTGTTATAAAAATTTTGATTATTTTTAATCATTTTATAAAAATGAATTGTGTATTTATATATATAAATGCGGAATATATAAACAAGATCGAAACGAAAAATGTCATTATTGAAAAAGAAAAAATACAATACTCGGAAAATAGTGAACGTTACAGTCTCCCCTTGTTAAGGAAATTTCGTCCCGAAATTTAACTAGTGGGTGCAACTGAATCAGGAAAAAGATGAGTTTGGATTCTTCATGAGTTTGGATTGTCGGTTTGAGGAGTATAGCTGATAATCAAATCTAGGTCTAAAGCTCATGTTAGGTATGAATGATATTAACGGATTTTAGTTTCAAGTAAGTTAAGGAGAGATCTGTCGAAGAATTTAAGGTGAAATGCGTTACTTGGAACGAATTTGATGGGAATTTTGATATTTAGGGTTTGTTTAAGATGTAGTCTAATATGCAGTCTTTCACGAACATTGGTCAAGGTCAGAATATCCTAAAACTTCTTGTGGTACGAACAACGCTACTACTAACAACATGACAGGAACACTTATATATAGGAAGTACCAGCGGCGTATCCACCATGCCCTTGTCATATCACATTAGTTTCGTTGTTATATATCATGATAGGTTTTAGGTCATAACACACGACAGAATTCGCTATGTTTTCCATGCGCTGATTTTTATAATTCCGTGTGCACCCGTAATTACTCAAATCATCGCATGGTCCATATAGATCATTCCGTTGTGTGCGGGTCAAGAGGAGGCACAAATTCACTTAGTTCATGTATGTTGTTTTCACATATAAGTTGCTAAAAAAGTAACTATGTCCTTAAGTAGGCAGGTCAGTTAGCAACTAAAGAGTAATAAGGTAGTAGAACTTAAAGTTTCATGGTTTACTCGTGTTTGAACAAGAATACGTCAAACACCGACCTGTTTTAAAGGGTTTCAGCCTCCTCGTGTTTGAACAAGAATACGTCAAACCCCGAGTAGCTTCAACGCGTTATGGTTTTCAAGTTTGGTGAAAAAGAACGTATGACCATTCTTTGTGTGTAATGTGCTCAATCATTTGTATCAATTGCAAGCAACTTAGTTTCACGTATGATGTAAACACACAAGTTTCATGTATCATCTAGTGTCATGTAAGTTGTAATCAAATAGGTTTCACGTGTAATGTGAGCAACTTGACGTTATGTATTTTGTAAAGCAATAGTGATGTAACCAATGCGGTATCATGTGTATTGTAAGAAATGAATTTCACGTATGGCGTTAAGACCTAGTATCATGTATTTTGGTAAACCAATAATCGGTAATGTGTAATGTAAGTAATGTAGTATCGTGTACTTTGTAATCAAATAAGTTTCATGTTCAATATGGTTAATCAAGTAGTGTATATAAGACAATCAATTTTTATGTATTGTGTGATCATTTTAGTATATGTATAATACAAACAGTTATGTTTCATGTATTACATAATCAATCTAGTAGAACGTGTATTGCAGAATAATCAAATTTCAAGTATCATGTAATCAGTGTAGTCTTGGGTAAACTGGTAATAACTAAGTTTCATGTATCATGTGATCGTGTTGTGTACATTGTAAATGTGCATACATAAGTTATTGAGTTTCATGTGTGGCATATGCTAATGAGTTTTGTATGTGGTCAAGTGTTGCGGAGAAACGTGTTGTCTGGCGTTTAGGTAAAATGTGGTGGTTAGGTTCTATCTTGTTGAGGTTTTTAGGGGTGGTTGATGTCTAAGCGGTATGGATCGTCTCTTGAAGCGGCAAGTGAAAGATAATGAGGAGGTTCTGAAAACACTAAGGGAAATGTGTTTACCAATAATTGATCTTTGTTTGAAAATAGGAAATTGTAAATCGTTCTTGGTCGTAGATATATAAAGTAATGAAAACTTTTGAGTTAAATAATCTAATAAATAGATAATTTATAGGAAAATCTTTTAATTTAATTTTTTTTTATTATTAATAAGAGAATATTTTTAAGAGGAATTATTGGCTAAACCAGTAGTCGTATATTAATCTAGTCAGTGCTTAGAAATAATTACTTTAAAGAGGAAAAATAATAATTGTTTATCAATCCGAAATAATATTTTTTATAAGATTGGTTGTATTAAGTTCCCTTACACAGTGAAAATGTTTATGGAAAAATTTATATTTCTGGTATTCTCTAAAAGTTTGATAAATGTTTGGTTTGAAATTAACGAGGTTGTTTAAATCTAATAGGATGAGTTGTTTACGAAGAAGATTGTCGGTAGTGTACTAAATCGTATTGAATGAAGAAGGTGATACTTGGAAAATATTGATGAAAATGTGATGGATGAAATTCACATTCAACGTATAATAACTTTAGAGTTGGAATATATAAAATTGATTAAATACTGAAATGTTTAACCATTACTCAAAACATAGGGGAATGGTTCTCAAATTGAAAATTTAAAGACAATAAATAGAAATTTCTGCTAACGCCTCTGATAGTTTCCCACTAGAAGGAAGATAATCACCAAGACGAGCACCGCTATGGTCACTCGGGTAGCCGATCTGGTTTCAGCTCTAGCTGTTTCCGTGCGATTCTCCAGTACTTCTTTTTCGAGAATGGAGATTAACTCCTTTTGGTACCCTAATTGGTTTGCTAGGCTATCCATTCTTTGTCCTTGCAAGTCGTGCCTTATCTCATGCTCCATCCTTTGCCTCTCGAACTCTGAGGTCCTCACATATTGGTGAACATCATCGATTGGAATTCCCATAGCACTAGTGGGTGCCATGGTATGCCTTACCCAAGGGTTAGGATGATACAGGTCGGGCACCAGATACGGGTCTCTTAATGGGGGTGATCTAGGTGTTCGAAGTCTTGGGCCGGTGTTCCTAGTCGAATCTGCCCTTACATCAAACCTTGGCCTGGCATCTAGGGGTGGTGGTGACCGATACACGGATGACCTGATGTCTTCTTCCCAATCCGACTCTGCTCCGGGACGGTATACCGGGGAGGAGGGAGAGTAGGAGTCCATGTCTAGCACAGAAATAATGAAAAGGTTGTAAGTGATAGTGAAATATTGAGTGTTAGACATAGGAGTTCTCATAAGTTCAGATTTTGACTAGTCATAACACCGAGCCTTCACAATAGTATTTTAGAAATACACTTGACCTATAAGCAATGCATCCCTGAGGAGAATTCCCAGGAAAGAGGGGTGGGTTACTAAGACACACTTAAGTACCCTGTCTTTCCTTAGTCAGAATCCTTCATGGGCCTACACACTCTTCCAGCCATCATGTATTAATAGTACTATTGTTGGGCTCATGGTCATGATGAGAATTGTTGTGGACTGGGCTTTGAGGCCCAAAAGTGAGGTTTATTTATTGCAGCGGCTTCTCATTCTTGGAGGATATATGGGCTTCTTAGTTTATTATTAATCGGTATTAGGCCCAATAGTTTAAGCCTTTGTTTACATAAAGTGATGGTATCATGTGTGTGAGTTCAAAAGTGTATGGAGATTTTGGTGAGTATGTGTGTGTGTTTAACTTAGGATAACACTTTAGTGAAACACATAGGTAGCATGTAAACAGTAATGAATGTAAGCACAAGAGTTATCAAGTAGTGTGACTCATAAACTATCAAGTATTGTAACATGTATTGAAATTACTCAGGATAACATGTAAAATATTCACATAAGAAGTAATCATGTAACATGTAATAGCATGGCATAGTATGGGTGTCCTAAGGTTATAGTCTAGGTCAAGAGTGTCTAATAACCTAATTCCCTATAACCAAGGCTCTAATACCAATCTGTCATACCCCAACCGATGGCGGAAACGTCGGGGCGGGACATGTAGACTGTTCATGAGCACAAGGTCGACTAGATTGCAATATATTAAACATCAACTTTCATTTCAAACAAACACAACCAAAATTCAAACGAGTACATAAGTTGAAACACATAAAAATCCTTATTTAAAATTAACTAGGTCCAAACTTAAATGTAGCAATTTCTTGATCACACTCACACGTTAGTACCTGAAACATGAACAAAATAAGGTCAACTAAAAAGTTGGTGAGCATACACAGGTTTGTACATAGATAGTATATGAATTGAATAACAAATCCTTTACAAATCATGATAAATAAGGCATTTATGGGGAGCAACTATTGTGTAACTAAAGTACAATCAAACCTTTGTAACTAGCATGCAAATTGTGTTGTCGGTAACAATCACCCCAATCTGGGTGGGTTTGTCAGACTCAATAGATCTATCATTGTTAACCGTCGGCTTGTATAGTTAATGATTGCACATAAATTGCACACAAACAGTTAACACACCTAGCACTCAAACATAAAGCTCAAATTGCACATATGAATGTAAAGCGGATTTGTGTTTGTGTTGTTTGTAAAAATGTAAAAACAATTGTGTAATATGGTTCATGTTTCAACCCAAAAAGCGTAAAAATGTAAAGAGGGGCTATGTAATACTCACTTGATTCAATGTATAGCTAGCACGCGAAAATGAATAATAAGATTGATCCTTGCAATTCACCACGTTAACCTAGTGTGCAAAGCATATGGATTTCCAATCACTATCGTATAAAATAGAATTGGTCTAAGTGTAGGATGGGATTGGACGTGTGTACGACGAGTTGTGTTTGTGAATTTGTATTTAAAACGGGTGTTGTATAAATTAAGAGATTCAAAATAAATAGTAAAAAAAAAATTGATTGAATTTACGTCGATTTGGAAATAACTAAATAAATTAATTAATTATTATTTATTTAGTTAGAAAATAGTGTGGAAATTATATTTAAATATAAATTAAATAAATAATTTTCACGTTACTTATTTATTTAGAGAATGTGTAAAGTAATATTTATGTATAAAAATATACATTTAAAATATACATTTATTATAAAAATGAGTTTTTGTTTATTTCTAAAATAAAGTTATCAACTTTATAAATTTAGGTTTCAAAAAAAGAGATATTTTATAAAGTAACTATTTTTATTTGGAAATGTATTTACTTGAAATAAATAAATAAAGATTTAAACTTTTTCTTTTTTTTTTAAATAATTAGCATACAATTTTTAAACAAAGAAATTCGAAATAAATTGAGTTTATGTCGAAAATTTGCGATTCCAGTTACATTCTGTTCTAAATGTTTCAAGGTTTATAAAAATAATTTTTTTATAAATTTTCGAGTTGTAAAAGTCGCTCAAAAAAATAAAAGCAGGCCACCCGGCTCGAACCCGGGTGGTTCCTGTGTTTGTTCTTGTGGTTTACCGCTGGACCAGAGGGGGTTATTCGTGTACTTGATCGGTCCGGTAGCTATTAACACGGAAAGGGGAGAAGACCAGTTTCGGTCAGGCCACGCGCAAAAAGAAAACATCCGGCCGCTGTGTCTTGTGGGTTTCGAACCCACGCCACCTGGTTCGGCGGTGCAGTGGCTTACCGGCCGGACCAGGTGGTTTCGCTGGTATGTAATGAAACGAAAAACATAAATACGCAAAAAATATAATCCCAACCCCAAATCGAATCGTATAAACCCTAGCTTTCCAATTGGGTTTGATACCCTCTGCCATTACGAATTGGCAGAGGGCTTTCGAATGGCATGACGAGACGAATCGAATGACATAATACTTACGTGTTTTGGTTGTGTAACGAGTGTGGACGAGTACGACTTTGGTTCGACTGTTCTTGAGGATCGATCGGGCTCCAGACGTGCAATGAGGTGCGAATGGAGTTTCAGGGAGTTCGTATGTGATTATGAGGATGCGTATGAATGATTTAATTTGGTAGTTATTATCTCAATCTCTCAATTTGATTTTTAAAATTGGACCGAGAAAGTCGCGATAGTAGTTAGACGATAATTCGACGAATTGGAGTTGGATTGGGTCTGGATAATGGTCTAGGTACACTCGAGATCGACAGGGGAATGGATTTCGGGATTAGAACGCGTTAATTACTTGAATTTTGGATCGGATTTCATCCTAGTTTTACTTGAAAAAAGTCAACTGAAATCAAGATTCGGATTGGTATGATTTTTGGGTCTGGACATGATCGATTCTTTGTTTATGCGTGAGATGGAACCCACTGGACTCAATTGGACTCGTTTCCGGGCTTGAATTGCATGAATTCGGCCCTGTTCGACTTTTGAAAGTCAAACGGGTCAATTTTTTTTGAGTTCTTGGGCTGTTTGACTTTGAGAAGTCCAAATTGAACTGTTTTTCTTGATTTGTGGTCAACATTGAGTCAAATTCCAAGATAGTTTATATATATATATATATTTATATTTTTTTGTTATAAAAATTTTGATTATTTTTAATCATTTTATAAAAATGAATTGTGTATTTATATATATAAATGCGGAATATATAAACAAGATCGAAACGAAAAATGTCATTATTGAAAAAGAAAAAATACAATACTCGAAAAATAGTGAACGTTACAGTCTCCCCTTGTTAAGGAAATTTCGTCCCGAAATTTAACTAGTGGGTGCAACTGAATCAGGAAAAAGATGAGTTTGGATTCTTTATGAGTTTGGATTGTCGGTTTGAGGAGTATAGTTGATAATCAAATCTAGGTCTAAAGCTCATGTTAGGTATGAATGATATTAACGTATTTTAGTTTCAAGTGAGTTAAGGAGAGATCTGTCGAAGAATTTAAGGTGAAATGCGTTACTTGGAACGAATTTGATGGGAATTTTGATATTTAGGGTTTGTTTAAGATGTAGTCTAATATGCTCAAAATTGTCAGTCTTTCACGAACATTGGTCAAGGTCAGAATATCCTAAAACTTCTTGTGGTACGAACAACGCTACTACTGACAACATGACAGGAACACTTATATATAGGAAGTACCAGCGGCGTATCCACCATGCCCTTGTCATATCACATTAGTTTCGTTGTTATATATCATGATAGGTTTTAGGTCATAACACACGACAGAATTCGCTATGTTTTCCATGCGCTGATTTTTATAATTCCGTGTGCACCCGTAATTACTCAAATCATCGCATGGTCCATATAGATCATTCCGTTGTGTGCGGGTCAAGAGGAGGCACAAATTCACTTAGTTCATGTATGTTGTTTTCACATATAAGTTGCTAAAAAAGTAACTATGTCCTTAAGTAGGCAGGTCAGTTAGCAACTAAAGAGTAATAATGTAGTAGAACTTAAAGTTTCATGATTTACTCGTGTTTGAACAAGAATACGTCAAACACCGACCTGTTTTAAAGGGTTTCAGCCTCCTCGTGTTTGAACAAGAATACGTCAAACCCCGAGTAGCTTCAACGCGTTATGGTTTTCAAGTTTGGTGAAAAAGAACGTATGACCATTCTTTGTGTGTAATGTGCTCAATCATTTGTATCAATTGCAAGCAACTTAGTTTCGCATATGATGTAAACACACAAGTTTCATGTATCATCTAGTGTCATGTAAGTTGTAATCAAATAGGTTTCACGTGTAATGTGAGCAACTTGACGTTATGTATTTTGTAAAGCAATAGTGATGTAACCAATGCGGTATCATGTGTATTATAAGAAATGAATTTCACGTATGGCGTTAAGACCTAGTATCATGTATTTTGGTAAACCAATAATCGGTCATGTGTAATGTAAGTAATGTAGTATCGTGTACTTTGTAATCAAATAAGTTTCATGTTCAATATGGTTAATCAAGTAGTGTATATAAGACAATCAATTGTTATGTATTGTGTGATCATTTTAGTATATGTATATTACAAACAGTTATGTTTCATGTATTACATAATCAATCTAGTAGAACGTGTATTGCAGAATAATCAAATTTCAAGTATCATGTAATCAGCGTAGTCTTGGGTAAACTGGTAATAACTAAGTTTCATGTATCATGTGATCGTGTTGTGTACATTGTAAATGTGCATACGTAAGTTATTGAGTTTCATGTGTGGCATATGCTAATGAGTTTTGTATGTGGTCAAGTGTTGCGGAGAAACGTGTTGTCTGGCGTTTAGGTAAAATGTGGTGGTTAGGTTCTATCTTGTTGAGGTTTTTAGGGGTGGTTGATGTCTAAGCGGCATGGATCGTCTCTTGAAGCGGCAAGTGAAAGATAACGAGGAGGTTCTGAAAACACTAAGGGAAATGTGTTTACCAATAATTGATCTTTGTTTGAAAATAGGAAATTGTAAATCGTTCTTGGTCGTAGATATATAAAGTAATGAAAACTTTTGAGTTAAATAATCTAATAAATAGATAATTTATAGGAAAATCTTTTAATTTAAATTTTTTTTTATTATTAATAAGAGAATATTTTTAAGAGGAATTATTGGCTAAACCAGTAGTCGTATATTAATCTAGCCAGTGCTTAGAAATAATTACTTTAAAGAGGAAAAATCATAATTGTTTATCAATCCGAAATAATATTTTTATAAGATTGGTTGTATTAAGTTCCCTTACACAGTGAAAATGTTTATGGAAGAATTTATATTTCTGGTATTCTCTAAAAGTTTGATAAATGTTTGGTTTGAAATTAACGAGGTTGTTTAAATCTAATAGGATGAGTTGTTTACGAAGGAGATTGTCGGTAGTGTACTAAATCGTATTGAATGAAGAAGGTGATACTTGGAAAATATTGATGAAAATGTGATGGATGAAATTCACATTCAACGTATAATAACTTTAGAGTTGGAATATATAAAATTGATTAAATACTGAAATGTTTAACCATTACTCAAAACATAGGGGAATGGTTCTCAAATTGAAAATTTAAAGACAATAAATAGAAATTTCTGCTAACGCCTCTGATAGTTTCCCACTTGAAGGAAGATAATCACCAAGACGAGCACCGCTATGGTCACTCGGGTAGCCGATCTGGTTTCAGCTCTAGCTGTTTCCGTGCGATTCTCCAGTACTTCTTTTTCGAGAATGGAGATTAACTCCTTTTGGTACCCTAATTGGTTTGCTAGGCTATCCATTCTTTGTCCTTGCAAGTCGTGCCTTATCTCATGCTCCATCCTTTGCCTCTCGAACTCTGAGGTCCTCACATATTGGTGAACATCATCGATTGGAATTCCCATAGCACTAGTGGGTGCCATGGTATGCCTTACCCAAGGGTTAGGATGATACAGGTCGGGCACCAGATACGGGTCTCTTAATGGGGGTGATCTAGGTGTTCGAAGTCTTGGGCCGGTGTTCCTAGTCGAATCTGCCCTTACATCAAACCTTGGCCTGGCATCTGGGGGTGGTGGTGACCGATACACGGGTGACATGATGTCTTCTTCCCAATCCGACTCTGCTCCGGGACGGTATACCGGGGAGGAGGGAGAGTAGGAGTCCATGTCTAGCACAAAAATAATGAAAAGGTTGTAAGTGATAATGAAATATTGAGTGTTAGACATAGGAGTTCTCATAAGTTCAGATTTTAACTAGTCATAACACCGAGCCTTCACAATAGTATTTTAGAAATACACTTGACCTATAAGCAATGCATCCCTGAGTAGAATTCCCAAGAAAGAAGGGTGGGTTACTAAGACACACTTAAGTACCCTGTCTTTCCTTAGTCAGAATCCTTCATGGGCCTACACACTCTTCCAGCCATCATGTATTAATAGTACTATTGTTGGGCTCATGGTCATGATGAGAATTGTTGTGGACTGGGCTTTGAGGCCCAAAAGTGAGGTTTATTTATTGCAGCGGCTTCTCATTCTTGGAGGATATATGGGCTTCTTAGTTTATTATTAATCGGTATTAGGCCCAATAGTTTAAGCCTTTGTTTACATAAAGTGATGGTATCATATGTGTGAGTTCAAAGGTGTATGGAGATTTTGGTGAGTATGTGTGTGTGTTTAACTTAGGATAACACTTTAGTGAAACACATAGGTAGCATGTAAACAGTAATGAATGTAAGCACAAGAGTTATCAAGTAGTGTGACTCATAAACTATCAAGTATTGTAACATGTATTGAAATTACTCAGGATAACATGTAAAATATTCACATAAGAAGTAATCATGTAACATGTAATAGCATGGCATAGTATGGGTGTCCTAAGGTTATAGTCTAGGTCAAGAGTGTCTAATAACCTAATTCCCTATAACCAAGGCTCTGATACCAATCTGTCACACCCCAACCGATGGCGGAAACGTCGGGGCGGGACATGTAAACTGTTTATGAGCACAAGGTCGACTAGATTGCAATATATTAAACATCAACTTTCATTTCAAACAAACACAACCAAAATTCAAACGAGTACATAAATTGAAACACATAAAAATCCTTATTTAAAATTAACTAGGTCCAAACTTAAATGTAGCAATTTCTTGATCACACTCACACGTTAGTACCTGAAACATGAACAAAATAAGGTCAACTAAAAAGTTGGTGAGCATACACAGGTTTGTACATAGATAGTATATGAATTGAATAACAAATCCTTTACAAATCATGATAAATAAGGCATTTATGGGGAGCAACTATTGTGTAACTAAAGTACAATCAAACCTTTGTAACTAGCATGCAAATTGTGTTGTCGGTAACAATCACCCCAATCTGGGTGGGTTTGTCAGACTCAATAGATCTATCATTGTTAACCGTCGGCTTGTATAGTTAATGATTGCACATAAATTGCACACAAACAGTTAACACACCTAGCACTCAAACATAAAGCTCAAATTGCACATATGAATGTAAAGCGGATTTGTGTTTGTGTTGTTTGTAAAAATGTAAAAACAATTGTGTAATATGGTTCACGTTTCACCCCAAAAAGCGTAAAAATGTAAAGAGGGGCTATGTAATACTCACTTGATTCAATGTATAGCTAGCACGCGAAAATGAATAATAAGATTGATCCTTGCAATTCACCACGTTAACCTAGTGTGCAAAGCATATGGATTTCCAATCACTATCGTATAAAATAGAATTGGTCTAAGTGTAGGATGGGATTGGACGTGTGTACGACGAGTTGTGTTTGTGGATTTGTATTTAAAACGGGTGTTGTATAAATTAAGAGATTCAAAATAAATAGTAAAAAAAAAATTGATTGAATTTACGTCGATTTGGAAATAACTAAATAAATTAATTAATTATTATTTATTTAGTTAGAAAATAGTGTGGAAATTATATTTAAATATAAATTAAATAAATAATTTTCACGTTACTTATTTATTTAGAGAATGTGTAAAGTAATATTTATGTATAAAAATATACATTTAAAATATACATTTATTATAAAAATGAGTTTTTGTTTATTTCTAAAATAAAGTTATCAACTTTATAAATTTAGGTTTCAAAAAAAGAGATATTTTATAAAGTAACTATTTTTATTTGGAAATTTATTTACTTGAAATAAATAAATAAAGATTTAAACTTTTTCTTTTTTTTAAAAAATAATTAGCATACAATTTTTAAACAAAGAAATTCGAAATAAATTGAGTTTATGTCGAAAATTGGCGATTCCAGTTACATTCTGTTCTAAATGTTTCAAGGTTTATAAAAATAATTTTTTTATAAATTTTCGAGTTGTAAAAGTCGCTCAAAAAAATAAAAGCAGGCCACCCGGCTCGAACCCGGGTGGTTCCTGTGTTTGTTCTTGTGGTTTACCGCTGGACCAGAGGGGGTTATTCGTGTACTTGATCGGTCCGGTAGCTATTAACACGGAAAGGGGAGAAGACCAGTTTCGGTCAGGCCACGCGCAAAAAGAAAACATCCGACCGCTGTGGCTTGTGGGTTTCGAACCCACGCCACCTGGTTCGGCGGTGCAGTGGCTTACCGGCCGGACCAGGTGGTTTCGCTGGTATGTAATGAAACGAAAAACATAAATACGCAAAAAATATAATCCCAACCCCAAATCGAATCGTATAAACCCTAGCTTTCCAATTGGGTTTGATACCCTCTGCCATTACGAATTGGCAGAGGGCTTTCGAATGGCATGACGAGACGAATCGAATGACATAATACTTACGTGTTTTGGTTGTGTAACGAGTGTGGACGAGTACGACTTTGGTTCGACTGTTCTTGAGGATCGATCGGGCTCCAGACGTGCAATGAGGTGCAAATGGAGTTTCAGGGAGTTCGTATGTGATTATGAGGATGTGTATGAATGATTTAATTTGGTAGTTATTATCTCAATCTCTCAATTTGATTTTTAAAATTGGACCGCGAAAGTCGCGATAGTAGTTAGACGATAATTCGACGAATTGGAGTTGGATTGGGTCTGGATAATGGTCTAGGTACACTCGAGATCGACAGGGGAATGGATTTCGGGATTAGAACGCGTTAATTACTTGAATTTTGGATCGGATTTCATCCTAGTTTTACTTGAAAAAAGTCAACTGAAATCAAGATTCGGATTGGTATGATTTTTGGGTCTGGACATGATCGATTCGTTGTTTATGCGTGAGATGGAACCCACTGGACTCAATTGGACTCGTTTCCGGGCTTGAATTGCATGAATTCGGCCCTGTTTGACTTTTGAAAGTCAAACGGGTCAATTTTTTTTGAGTTCTTGGGCTGTTTGACTTTGAGAAGTCCAAATTGAACTATTTTTCTTGATTTGTGGTCAACATTGAGTCAAATTCCAAGATAGTTTATATATATATATATATATATATATTTTGTTATAAAAATTTTGATTATTTTTAATCATTTTATAAAAATGAATTGTGTATTTATATATATAAATGCGGAATATATAAACAAGATCGAAACGAAAAATGTCATTATTGAAAAAGAAAAAATACAATACTCGGAAAATAGTGAACGTTACAGTGATCGTTAAAAGAGTTATGCTGACAAAAGACGAAAGCCGTTAGAATTCATCGTCAGTGATAACGTTCTATTGAAAGTTTCACCCTGGAAAGGCGGTGTAAGATTTGGAAAGAAAGGAAAATTAAGTCCTAGATTCGTAGGACCATTTAAAATCTTGAAAAGAGTTGGGACTATGGCCTATCAACTCAAATTACCAGAAGAAATGAATGGGGTATATGATGTATTCCATGTGTAAAATCTGCGCAAGTGTTTGGCAGATGAAACTCTGGTAATACCCCTGCAAGACTTAAAGGTAAATGAAAAGTTGAAATTTGGGGAACAACCTTTACAAATCGAGGACAGGAAGGAAAAGAAATTAAAAAGAAAGAAATTGATGATTGTGAAAGTGAAATGGAACTCCAGACGTGGCCCTGAGTACATGTCGGAACTGGAGTCTGAGATGAAAAAGAAATATCCTCACTTGTTCGAATAAACTAGAGGACAAGTTTAAAAACAAGGTGGGGAGGATGTAACACCTGCCACAAAAGTGTCCAAGAAAGGCCAAAGGTTAGAACCTAAAGGACTTGTGTATCTAAAATACCTAAACCCAGGGTTCAAATTGAAAAATATGGATTTTAAGACCTTAGCAGACCGCTAAGGCAAACCCTTTGTTTATGAAATAAGTACGAGACTTTTGTTTTCCAAATAGGTCTTGATATTTACAAATACAACCCTCAAGGTTGATACAAAAACATGAACGATCCTTGTGAAAAGACTTCTGTTGTGTTTTATAAAAACTCTGAAATCAAAACACGTAGCAATCATGATCACACACGTCCAAGGGGTGCCTGAGGCGCGGTGTGACACCATACTAGGACTCTAAACAAACAACCGACTCAAACAAAGACATGTGATCCATATGTGAACAAACCCGATTAAGTTTGGATTTGATGCACCCCAAAATCATACCCACAAAAGTCGGGATTTGATCAAAAACTGATAAACTCTTTTGTTATTAACATTGACATATATATATATATATATATATATATATATATATATATATATATATATATATATATATATATATATATATATATATATAACCCAATCCTAACTTAACCTCCGAGCTTAACTAGTGACTCTATAAGGAAACTAAATCAACTCTTACCAAATAAAGAATTAAACCACATAATAAACCATACTAGGACTCTAAACAAATAACCGACTCAAACAAAGACCTGTGACCCATATGTGAACAAACCCGATTAAGTCTAACGGTTCATCCTTGTGTTTGGTATTTTGTATAAAAACACACGTGAGTTGACTAACGTATTAGATTTAAGTAGTACATACGTTCTCATGTCGATATTGAATAAGGACAATATGAACTAAGATGAAATGGAGTGGGAGTGGAACTTTATGACTTCAAAATGCCAATTTGTTGCGTCCCAAATCCGCCTGATGATGAGGATTGTGGAGGGAAACTTCATGTGTTGACATGGACGGCTCCCCTGAAGTGCTTCGTGTAAAACAAGACACCATTAGCCTCGCCATGGTGTCCCCGGGTGTGTTTACGTGACCAGCCTCCGGCGTTAGAGTAAGTTCTCTTGTGGTTGGAAGGGCCTCGTAATGGCATGAATAATTAATGTAAGAGTGAGAGGTAGTTGGAGAAAATTGAATGATCATCCCCTTGGAGGAGATGGCTTATTATACATGATTCATTCGACGTATTTAATGCATCTCATCATAGTGTTTCAAGCCTCTGACGCTCCTTGCAGCCTGCCGAGGCTTGTCTGGTGGTCACGGATGTTATCCAGGGGTGAATACCATTACTTGCTGCCAGTAGATCGCTTTTATAGGATCTCCTTTCGGTTGAAATATCTAGCATTTAATGTTTTCAGTATGGGGCATTTAATGGTTAATAGGGTTGTCTCTTTTGATTAAACCCCTTTGTCTTATTCCAAACACTAGGATTTGGCCTTGGCCCCTAACGGTTGGAAGCCTTCCTTCATTTCAGGGCCCTTATCGCGAGTCCCTTATTCTTGTTCCATGATGTCAGCATGACGTTACTGGGGTAAGTCCTTCACTACTGTGTTTTTATAAATACAATTTTATGCTGTAAAATATGGTCTAAATTGCTTTAGGGATGTTTTATTTATGAAAATCTTTAATATAGTAAAATGACTTATGCTAACTTTACGATCCAAGTCTTCCACTGCTAGCAAAAGTTAGGTCAACAGGTAAAAGGTTGGTGTTGGTGCATTATCCACCAAATAACCAAAGTCGGTGATGAAACATATGAAACATATGAAACATAATTGATTCCTTATTTCATAAAGGATATTATAAAATAGGAACGTAATTATGATATTTATTAAAATAATCAAGTAACTTTATATGTATAAAAACTTAATAAAGTGAATTATTGTTTGTAGAAAAACTAAATCATAATAAAAAAAACTGAACTGAGATTATTGAAATAATTAAGAGACTGATGCTTTGGTATAAAACTTGTCATTCTCATTTATAACCTACCATGTTTATTGTTTTTTATTTGATATAAAACTTGATTAGGTTTATTAACCAAAATTAGTTTGAATTGTTTTTGTATCAAGTACTAAAATAAACTGAATCGAAAATATTCAAGTAACTAAAAAGCATAAATCCAAAATGATGACATTTTAACACGTTAATTACCACATTTCCAATCATAACTTTATTTTTATAGTTAAATATAGAAAATAAAACAATGTTTCACATAACACTATAATCTTTCTTATATTAAGTTAATTAATCGATCTTTATGTGTCTTTTGATACATGAGCATCTATGAGGTTAACTGTGACATTAGTGTTTCGTTGATCTTTCGATCCGGGTATTAATTTGTTCGCGCGGTTGGGCTTATGGGAGAAACTTTAGGCTTGTGGAGGAAATAATTTGGGTCGGTTGGTTATGGATTGAAGATTAGAGATGAGAAGCAAGAAGAAGATTTATTTGATTTGCTTTATCTCTTCATTTGTTTAAATTATTTGCTATTATCTTGCGTGTTGATTTAGTTTCTTAAGTATAAATTAGGGTTTGATGGTGTTTTGCTAGTTAGTTGATTATTTTTTTTATTAAATACTTGTAAGCTTTAAGCTTATTAACTAATCGTTCGCTTCGAATCGCGTGAATATAATAATTCGCTTATTGAGCCATTTGAACGTGATTCCATATGCTTCATCTTTCATCTTATATATAGTATTTAATTGCATTAACAATAACTAATAAATCGTAATACTTATTAATAGTTATCGGCAATATCAAAAGTGAATTAAAAATATTAGTATTTGATATTGCCTCAATTTAAAGATCTTGACAAATTTAAACTTTTAGGATAAATATTTAACAAGTTCAATAAATTAATTAAAATATGCTAAGAACGAAAAACTTAATTCAATAAACAAATGAATTCAAATGTGAAATTAAAATTTTTAAAGAAATAAATATTTTTTATTTATATATAAAAAAAGATAAGATTGATTTAAGTTTTTGGCAAATGGGATGATCCAAATTATGATGTATTTTTCGATAGTAATCTATACTGATAATTTGACAAATAACACTAATAACTATCATCTGTTGTCAAGAACTTGATTTACATTTGATTTTGCTTACTAGAAATGTACATTTTTCTTATTTCACTCATAATCATCATTGTTGTTAAATCGAGTGAAAATCAAGTATAAATCTATAGTGATTATGCAGGTAAGATTGTCTATTATAACGACAATAAAAGTTATAAGCGTCATTTATCAAATTACCAGTATGAATTATTAAAATGTTATACTTTAAATTATTAAGAGAGTTATTATTGTTTAAAAAACAACAATATACAAATACCCAAATGAACAAAAAGTTAAAAGTATGGAAAGGAAGTGACATTTCACCGTATCATTGGCAAAACTTTTTCTTTAAAATAACGGCTCTCACCTTTTCACTTTTTTATTTCTTGAAAGGTCAAGAAAACATTTCATGAGTTGGGTAGTTATTGTCATCATACATATTCTTCGGAGGAATGATTTTACACACAAATTATTTTGATCTTAAATACTACTCTATGTTGTTAATATTACAGTATAAAATTAGAGTTAATTGTACAAATGGCCCTTGTGATTTGATAAGTTGCATGTTTAGTCCTTAGGTTTCAAAAATTACAAATTTAGCCTAAACTTTTGAGACTTGGTTGCGCCTTTAACCCCTGACATTAACACCAATTAATTTTTAACGGAATTTTAGCCCATGTGCCATCCACGTGACTTACGATTGCAAACTTAACCCTAAAAATGAGTTAAAATCATTAAAAAATCAATAAAAAAATCAGTAACAAATAGTAAAAATTCATAAAAATCACTAATTATTTTTTATTGATTTTACTAATTCTTACTAACTAATTTTTAAGATTAAATTTGCAATCGTAAGTCACGTGGATGGCACATGGGCTAATTTCCGTTAAAAACTAACTGGTGTTAACATCAGGGGCTAAAGGCGCAACCAAGTCATAAAAGTTTGGGCTAACTTTGCAATTTCTAAAATCTACGGGCGAAATTTGATCAAACCACAAGGGCCATTTATGCAATTAACTCATAAAATTATCTAGAAGCCTAGGTTCAAGTGTATCTGATCAATTCTATCAGTTATAACTAGTGACGTGTCTAAAATATATTCTAACGACAGATGGGGAACTAAAGGTAACAAATAACAAATGGTTGATTTCGGGTCTTGTGATTCTATCCCGTATTCAAATATAAATACAAATGTAATTGTGATTCATGAATAATATAAAAACAAAACACACAATGGCTTGCCGTATGTAATTCTAGCTATCCACATATCCAAACATTACATTTACAAAAACAAATAAGACTTCCAATCCATAATTAAAACCTGCAAGAATTAGATAAACTATAAAATCCAAAACATTAAATCAAAATTTTATGTTGTATTTTTAGTTTATGTAGCTTTCGTTGTAAACATGAAATTTAAGTTATGAATGATATAGGGAACTTTCAAATGGTATGGAGGTTTAAGGGAATCAGGTTAAATTACAACCTACTTACACCATATTTTGTGAGCCTTGATTATAGACCTCCGGAAATATGTGAACGTTAAGGAAATATATTCGCGGGAATGTTAGTGATATCACATTTAGTAGTGAGAAACTTGATTACTAGTATGATAATTGTTATTCTAACACCAGATAATCCGATAACCAAACGATTGCAAATGCTTTATTAATCTTTGTCAAACGATTATAAAAATTGAGAAATGGAAATTGAAAGAATACAACTGAGAATTGAAAATGAGAACTAGCCCTAAAATCTTGTTTTCCCCCCTTTTGTTAACTAACAATTAACTAACAGATTAACTTTCACTAATAGCTGACTAAACCTCTAACTATTCAGGAATGCCAAATTACACCCTTCAACTTTCAAAAATGACAAAATAGTCACAATAACTTCCAATTGACTTTGACTTTCCTTTTCTTTGTAACTTTGACTTCATTTGACTTTAACATTCTCCACCTTAAAGCCAAATGATCCATGACTTTAAGGCCTCATCCAATGCCTAAAGACTTCACACAAAAATCAAACTTTGTACTAGGCAATGACTTGGTAAACACATCAGAAGAGTTCTTCTCTATACAAACATGCTCCACCATTGCTTCTTTGGAATTAATCACATCTCGAATGAAATGCGGCTTCACGTTAATGTGTTTAGTCCGTTCATGAAACACACTATTTTTGATAACTGAACAGCACCTTGGTTATCACAAAAAACCACTGCACCATTAAACTGCAATCCCAATTCTGCTACAATTCCTTTAAGCCACAATGCTTCCTTTATAGCTTATGTCCGAGCTATATATTCAGCTACTGTAGTGGATAGAGCCACCACATGCTGTAATGTTATGTAAAACCCTAACCCGTGCATCCTACAGTTGGTTCTCATAACATGTTATTCTCTTTAAAATACTCGTTTTATTAACCAAACTACAACGGAAGTCTTTCTAAAACAATAACTACTATTTAATATCGTTATCGTCCTTAAGTTTACCTCACGAATGCCCGCACACCAATCTGAGTGGCACCCAAGCCAAGATACGTCGACCCCAAAGCTCACCGGCAACACAATCTAACGTACACACAAAGTCAGCTACGCTGAGTGATATCCTAAAGGATTCACTCTCCCAGAATCATCCCTCCATTTTAACTCAGTAAGTCTCTCCGACATGGATCAAGCTTACTATTCTGATAACTCCAAGTTTACCACACATATTAACCATAAACTGGTTCCCCCGACCAACCTCTAGACACTGACTTAACCAGCCCTAACCAATACTCTCACAAAACCAACAGCCACAACAGTTGTAACAGAATGTCCTCATCCCGACACAACGATCAATCTAATTCTACACACCACATTAGACTGATGGTTGTGGTAAGTGATTTGGGGCGCTAAGGGGTGGGCGCGAGCCACCGTGGTGGCGAACACCGCAAGGGTGTCAAGCTAGCGAGGGGCTTTATTGAGGGGCGTGGGTGGGCTAGCGGGCGTGGAAAGGTATTTGTGTTTGAGGGTGATTGGGTTAAAATTAAATTAAAACTATAAAAAAATTAGTAATATTAGTTTTTCAAATCAGAAAAAAAAAATCCAGTTTTATGAAAAACAAAAGTCCGGTAGCGATATATGAAAAACAAAAGGAGCGTATTCGAAAGGAAATGGAACAAAATTAAAACCCTATGGAATAATTTAGTATTTTATTTTCTATGTATTTCTTTTTTTTTTATCTTTTATTATTATTTTCTATTTATGTTAATATTTCTATTTATATTATGTAATATTAGTTTTTAAATTTGAAATGAATAAATAATTAAACAAAAAATTAATTTGATAAAGCCCCCGCTCACCTGCACCACAACACCCTCAAGTGCTTCAGCAGGGGCTTTATCCACTGCTTAGTCAGCATCCAGTCAGCGCCACATGGCGTGATATTAGAGGATGAATCCACTCTCAATAAAGCCCCACAACCATCAGCCTTAATATCATTTACACATCACAATAATATAACTCAACACTTGTATGCAATTTAACACATATATATGCACACAAACACATACCTCATCACTGCACCCTCGTCAGGGCGTTTGACACTATTCGAGCTCATGATTAACCTGCTCAATATCGTCACCTTTGATGACCTCCCAAAGGACTTAGTCCTCCATAATCGTGTTTTCCGTGTCACAAAGACAACGAGGCAAACACAAAGCAACATATACCACATATCATCACATATCATTTACATGACTAGTTAACTAGACCTACACCCACACACATTCCCAGGATAACATATCCTATATGTACTCATAAACGTCTAGCTTATATCCCGACTCACCCTGACTAACTCATAACACAATACACCACTACTATAGAAACACACATGACAATACTATGTCTCATTACCTAAACACATACCATGTACATGCACACAATATAACACCTCCTAGTCGTACCTGCATGACATGTAAACTCGTCCCTCGACTCACCCCTACTAGGTCATTATACGACCCACGACCACCATACCCACATTCAACCCACACATCCTATGGAAAACACACAGTCCCTTAGCCCCATATTTGAATACTTAAATTCATAGACTCATCGGGTTAAACCCCAAAGCTCATTACACATTTAATGTAATAAAACACGTCTTGAAAGTATGTACGATAACCCTAAAACATTAAAACATTTAAAGAGGGGATTAAAAACTCATTGGTTATGCTGAGTCCGAATATTACACCGTAACCGTCTTCCCGCATGAAACCCGAACCTGTAAGACGTATAATCATATGATCAGGACACGTGCCAAACATACGTTGCATACGCAAGAATAAATATAAGTAAATCTGACACCCGGTCTCTTCTGCCTGCCAATCCATCCTCGTGAAACCCCAAGTTCACATGCGTACCCAAACCGGATCATCCTTGACCCGTCTAGAACTTGTATACCCGGACCCAGGTTTCCATGCATGCACGTACATGTGCCATGCAAAAACCCTAGCCCACGAGAACATGCGTACACAAGCTGGTTCTCTCCCTTGCATGCAAGCCATGCAACGACAACCCTAACCGGTGCTACGCGGGTTCCACGTCGTGCACCACCACGTTACTCGTTCCCACCGTCATCCTTGTCTCCTTCCTCATGCACCTCTAGCCGACACCATCATGCACCATCAGTATCTTCCCCACCGTCTTCCGCGTCGGGCAAGGCCCTAGCCGAACAACCCCACTCCATCCTCCGCTTACACCGCCTTCGTACCGCCACAACCCACTCCCGTCGCTGCCGGCTCTTCGTCGCTCACCACTGCCGTCACCATGGCTGCCGCTAAAGCCGACGAGCATCACCACTGCAGTCCTCACCATTCTCGCTACACTATTTGATGGCCGTCCCTGCTACACGCCACCTCCAACTGTCACCCTCGTCCTATCTTGTCGTTGATCACCGCTCACACCCCTGAATACCATCGTCACCGCGCAGCTGCTGCCGACAACCACCATGTTCCAAAAACCCTACACTAAAATCCAAAACCAATACCGATACAAAAAAACGTAACACAGTAGGAAACAGGATTACATGATCGATTGCCGGAAGCCATACCCACCGGAGTGCCCCTTTTGCTGGTGGCTCTCCTTCCCTCTTTACTCGATTTCTGCCGTCGCACTCTCCCTAGCCGAATGGCTAGGGTTTGTAGTTTAGGTGGTATATAAACCCCCTTAAAGTTTCGATCGGGTCCTTCCGAAACCTTCTCGTACGTTTTTAATCCCAAACTAGACATTAAACGGTTGGCCGATCCTTTTACTTCTTTCTCGCACGCATGGATCTCGAACCTTTATTTAAACGACTAACTGTGACATCCCCGATAATTAAACGCACCTCGTATAAGAATCCTTCAAATTTATTCTCATTTAATATAGGTTCGGGTCGTCTACTAACCCGAACTATTCGCTTACGAATTTTCGGGATGTTACAAGTCGATCCCCCTTAAAAGAGGATTCGTCCTCGAATCCTATGTCGGCGCAAACCAACACATCTCATCCTTTCCATTCACACTGGTGCCCTAAAACCCTTAGGTGCCATTTACTCACTGCGTACCTCGAGGCGGTCTCTTTACGCTCCATCTCGGTCACCATTCTTGGTGTTCAAAGATATTCTATACATTACCCGCTCTCAACATTGGGACCGGTAGGTTTCACCTATACATTCTCACATTACCTGTTCTTCCAATTCACTCAGACGACACAACTCCGTCAACTGCCTGCTCCCTTATCACCTTCTTCTATTTAGCCCATAAACACATTGGTCCACGTCTCTTGTATAATCAGAATGGTCTCGTCACTCTGACGGTCACCTTCCCAATTAGACTTCTTGCCTCTCACGTCTATAAACATTTACCGCTCTTCCAAGTGGAGGTCGTCAAACTTCCCGCCTCGTACTCTAATTGTTGTCCCACGATGACTTCTCAAAACTCATGTACTATCGCCTTACTCGTAAGAGCACTATACTCGTCTTCCTCAGATGATCTCCAGGAGCTTGTGTAAAGCTCATCTCATCTCTATAATCACAACGTGTCTGTCCCAAGACACTTCTTTGCATCGTTATCATGCGATTCATGTGCCCCTATAGGTAAGCATGCGCCACTTATCATTAGTGCCTCGATCACCATCCTTCGACGATTTAGGAATTTGAATCATCATGATCCAGATTATTCTAACATCTCAACACTTCTTATCTTAGTCATATGCGTACCAACGTAGGCATCCATTTCAAAGAAATCCTATGCAATCCTTCACTTAACTCTCCTTCGTTCCACTTTTCCCATTGTTGCTCTATCATTCCCACGCGATCACCGATCGCGTCTCATTCATCACCCACGAACATGAAGTCCGCCCTATCATAAGCCTTAGTTATTCATCGTATCGTTCAGATAAAACATTCATATTCCTCTGGTATCTCGTATTAGCAGGATTCTCCATGTGGAATGTATTCCATGGAGATTTCTTTTGTCACCTCATTTACTCCTTGTTGAGATCTTCAACGTCATCATCTCGCTCACGTCGTAACTATCTCCGATCAAGCGTCCACATAACGCTTTCATTATCGACTCTCACCGCTCCACCCATTGGCTTCGTGCTCCGAATTCCCGAGATATAAACATAGGCATCTCATAAGAGCACCCCACCGCTCGTCTAGAACATGTCAAAACTCTTTGCTTCACCTCAATGTATTAACGCCATGAAACGTCAAGATAGAAATACTGTGCTTGATCACCCCCACCACCCTTCCTATGCACGACTACGTGTGTACTACCGGGACACATAACGTCAGGTCATAAAACACGGCCTATCATGTTCAAAGTATATCTATAGGTATAGTATCTCAACTCTCTAACTCGCACTAGGTTCACACCTAACCTGCTAGACATGAGCAAAATCTACGTGTATACGATATGACCTCATCATTTATAGACACACAAACTCTTGAACCCGACCTTCTATTCATCACAACGGTAGCTCCTGCCACACGTCGTCATATACTAACACATAGTTCACATGGTCGTACCCCATACGGGCCATACCAATGGTTCAAGAAGACACACTACCTAGTCTAGACACAAGACATCACCCTAACATTCATACACACAAGATATAAAAAATATCACAATTCCTCACAGGATATTGTCCTGAACATTTACACATACTAAAGATGTATAATCATAACTCCCCACAGGACCCCGTCCTGAATACTCACATAAGGTGCAATGCACCCATTGCACTTCAAACATCACATAGACATTAGCACTTAGGTGATACTATCTTAAGACCGTAGACACAGACAAATTCAAAACTCATGTCTATACAAGTCTACTCAAACCATCTAATCAACCATACTCTACCATCACATCAAAGATTATATTCAATACGGACTCAAGTCATTCAAAATATAATCACATAATCACACCATACCGCACATAATCCACTACCGCAAACACAATCGTACACCATCACAAACACAATTATCATTAAGTATGTTCAAATTATCATGCGCTAAATTCGCAATAAATTGTCAAAATCAAATAGTCAACATTTGAATAAAGCATCACAAGACGTAAACGTCTAATCAGTCATAACGTTCAATCACCCCCGGAATCTCTCATGGAAACGACCATAGCATCTAATCGTCAAACCATCGAGCATCCTAACAATGCCCACAAAATTACTACTAGACCACATCAGGTGCGTCTGCTGTTGTCCTCCTCTGGTTTCTCCTCGTCACATTCCGGGTCATCCACTGGTTCCTCCTGAAACAAAGCTCTCTTAAATGTCGGAAGTGGTCGATCTCTCAACCATGCAGGTCCACATCCCGGAGGAAAATCACGTACAGCTGACACAGCTCTCCTTCTCCATCCCGTCTTTCCAATCATAGCTCCACGCGGTATGTCACCGACCGAAGCTCTAGTCACACTTGGCACGAGAAGCGCCAACACTACTCCCATTTCACTAGCAGTTTCATTTGCCGTAGTCGTCGTCTTGACTGGCCGTTCTGCATTCCTCCTGGAAAGGGCTCCACGCCTGACCGATCTCGTATGCTTCACCGTAGCCATCTAATCCTACTCAAGATAGAACGTTGGAGTGATTACTATGGCAAAAAATTCAGGATACGAGAGTAATCATAGACTGCCAAATCACGGTGATCAAATGCAATTTGGTGGTCCACATTACTGCTCGAATTCAAAGTCTTTCCCATCATATTCACACTAGCTTTCTACATTTCACACACACCGGATGTACATGTATCCCACACACTCACATAGCACCATGCAATAATCTAGCAAATCATCATATTTATCACAATTTCTCATCACACATGGTTACACACAAATCACTAAACCACGCTGACTCACAAAACTATCTCAAATAGTTACAATTAGTACTACTCCACAATACCCAACTCACAAAACATAATCTCACCTAATCATACCACACAACTCCACGTACTACACAATTAATACTCTAACCATAAATGTATAACTCAAAAGATGTACCTATTGGCTTGCGGTTACTAGTGGTGGCATTCATTTCAGCCTCGTCCCATTTTCGGTTTAAGTTAAGGTATTTTATATTTATAAAAACACATATTTTCTCTTATCCACGACTCTGATACCAACTTGTAAGACCCCGACCCGGGCATCTTACAGTTGGTTCTCATAACTGGTTATTCTTTTTAAAATACTCGTTTTATTAATCAAACTACAACGGAAGTCTTTCTAAAACAATAACTACTATTTAATATCGTTATCGTCCTTAAGTTTACCTCACGAATGCTCGCACACCAATCTGAGTGGCACCGCTCCCAAGCCAAGATACGCCGACTTCAAAGCTCACCTACAACACAATCTAACGTACACACAAAGTCAGCTACGCTGAGTGAGTTCTAATAGTTTAATTTAAATAAAAGCCATCTCATCCCAATTAATATTTATCTCTACTCAGGACCCTCCGGTCCTTGTAAAATAGTTTTATAAGTTATGATCTTATAGATAACCCATGTTATCTTATGATATCCCAAAGGATTCACTACCCCATACTCATCCCGCCATTTTAACTCAGTAAGTCTCTCCGACATTGATCGAGCTTACTATTCTGATAACTCCAAGTTTACCACACATATTAACCATACACTGGTTACCCCGACCAACCTCTAGACAATGACTTAAACAACCCTAACCAAGACTCTCACAAAACCAACATCCACAACAATGGTAACATAATGTCCTCATCTCGACACAACGGTCAATCTAACCCTACACACCACATTAATATCATGTACACATCACAATAATATAACTCAACACTTGTATGCAATTTAACACGTATATATGCACACAAACACATACCTCATCACGTCACCCTCGTTAGAGTTACCCTCGTCAGGGTGTTTGACACACCTCGAGCTCCTGATTAACCTGCTCAATATCGTCACCTTTGGTGACCTCCCAAAGGACTTAGTCCTCCACAATCTTGTTTACCGTGTCACAAAGACAACTAGGCAAACACAAAGCAACATATACCACATATCATCACATATCAATTACATGACTACTTAACTAGACCTACACCCCACACACATTCCCAGGATAACATATCCTACACGAACTCATAAACGTCTAGCTTATATCTCACCCCGACTAACTCATAACACAATATACCACTACTATAGCAGCACACATGCCAATACTATATCTCATTACCTAAACACATACCATGTATGTGCACACAATATAACACCTCCTAGTCGTACCTGCACGACATGTAAAATCGTCCCCCGACTCACCCCTACTAGGTCATTATAAGACCCACGACCACCACACCCACATTCAACCCACACATCCTATAGACAACACATAGTCCCTTAGCCCCATATTTGAATACTTAAACTCATACCCCGACTCACCCCTACTAGGTCATTATACTCGTAGCCTACATATCCAGGTTTGAATACCTAAACAAGTTGATTCTCTTTCCAAAAGACCCAAAGCAGCAACATCTTCACAAATAGAACGAGACCTTTAGCCGATGACGACCCAATTGCTCCCATTTGTTCAGCATTCACACCCTATTAAATAAGTATCCCGGATACTCGTAGCCTACATTTTCAGGTATGGACACTTAAACAATGTATGACAAGTGGTATCATCCGACAAAAATCTCGTATGTGTTTCGCCAAGCCACATCGTATACAAATTCTGGTCCAGAAAAACCAAAATTACTATCTTCTCAAAAATGGCCCGAAACAAGTGTACAAATGATCCCTAAAAAATTTGTCCAGGGAAAGTTTTCCCGCCAAAAAACTCTTTTTTTTAATCCCAGATGCTAGTTCATGCGTATTTAGTAAATACGCACATAAAGGGTGTTCATGCGTATTTAGTAAATACACAAAGCCAAGTACCCATGCGTACTTGTTAAGTGCGTAGAGAAATGCTCTTGCGTACATAGCTAAGTACGTATGTCACTTCTCATGCGTACTTACTAAGTTGTGGCACTTCTGATTTTCACTACTTGTACTCATTCTAGACTTATCAATGAAAATCCGCATGACATTTCATTTTACTTTAAATCCTATTAAGACGTTGTTACAATACTAGTTCACATGTGAAACATTACGTTTATGCTTGATTTCAAAGACTTATACTTATCTGTGATTGATTCATGGATCGCACGTAGACTTAATTGATCTTTATGACACATTAAATACACATGAACCACCCCCATACATCTCAAACATGTTCTTACAACCCATTCAATGTGAATTGATGCTTAAAAGTACTAGTTAGTACTTTCGTGCGATCGTTCGCCTTTTAAACCGTCGTTAACTACGTACCGTCCACGACCGACAAATCGTTTAACATGACATTAATTTATGTTTTAAATGTTTAAAATATTCATTTCTTTAATTAAAACAAAGTTTGTTTGCAAAACTTTCCTTAAATAAATCCTGAAATTCGAAAAACGATCAAAAAGTCCGTTTTCTCGCCCACCGATCGCCAACTACTATACGCGAATAACGTAACTTTAACTTAAATGTTTTTAGCTAAACATACTCTTTTTGTTATGACAATCAACTTTAATGTTGAAAACATTTGCCAATTTCGCTTAGAAATGCTTAAAATCGCAATTTTCGAATGCGCGCACTCAACCGGATCAAGCTAGGACCCAACCCACCTACTCTTGGACCTAGCCAAAGCAAGAAATCACAAAAAACCCAGCCCCATTGAGGAAAATTTCGCAGATTTGAGTGCCCTAAAACCCTAAATTGCTTTCCAAGACATTCCATATTTACACCCCTTCAACCATTAGTATAAATAGGAGGCTTATGATCTTGTTTTCTTTGCTAATTCTCCCTCAAACACTCCCAACCCCTCCTAAGTTGTGAAATCCCTTCCCAACCTTGAAGATTTCGAAAATCCCTTAGAGGATTCCAAGAGTTTGAAGATCAAACAAGTAAGTAACCCTCCGAAGTTGAATACCGTCTTTTTATTTTATTCTTTCTTCAACCCCTCAATCTTTTTCTATTTTCTATCCATGATCACTTGATCATGTGAAACCTCAGCCCTAAAAACCCTCTAATAATCTTAATCAAACTAATAAATCAAGCTAACATCACCAACTAACAAACAAAGGATCCCGTTTGCAATGGCGGTTATGCCGTCGCATTCTGCGAATCCTCAAGACAACTATTGCAAAAGTGGCTCTGCCGATGCTTTAGTATGTTCTTGCTAACTTAAAACATGTTATTTATTCTATATTATCACCTATATGAACTCACACGCAAATTAAATATAGAATCCGCTTGCTCGTGTCGGCTATGCCGATTGCATTCTGTGATTCTCCAAAACGCTTCTGTGAATATCATGGCTAGACCGGTGACACGGGACGTTTTGGCTAACCTAATATGATTATATTATGTATTATAATAACATAATAACATTCGTCTAATTTTTATTTGCGCGTTCGGTAATCTTAAAACCCTAAACGGACCACTTAAGTGCAACCATTGATTTTGGACAGAAACTGTGCTGAATTTAACTGAGCGTAACTTGACCATAATTAATCTAAAATGAGTAAACTCAATTTCCACGAAGTAGTTCGTCGAATTTCCTTTCAACCATAATTGGATCATTTTCTAATTCAAAAGTATGACTCTGTAGTAGCCAAAACGGGACAGAAACCTTTTTCAGTACCTTCTGTCTTGTTGGACTATTTTGGCTATGATCCGAGTCTCAAATGGAAAAACTTTCTAAACTAAAATTCTTCGGAACGACTTAAGCTAATTCCCTGTAAAATTTCATAATTTTTAGACGTCGTTTGATATTTTTAACAATCCCGTTTCTGTTCAGCTACTTTGCTGTCCAAATCTGAAAATCAACTAAAACTCTATTTTTGCAACTAATTCTTAATCTTATGACCCGAACCGCCTATCTAACACTCGTAACCATCGAACCTACCCTAAAACTGGTTTATTTATTTGTTTAGGGACTGGTCCGTGATTCATCTCGTCTATCGTTCAAGTTTCTTATCTCGTCTAGCTTTCAAGGTGAGACTTCATAGCCCCACTTTATTTAAATCGTTTTGGGGGAAACATGTACGCGTTGCCACGCTTTTAAAACACGTTTTCAAACAATTCTAAAACAAGCGAATCATATATGTATGTGAGTAAATGAACACAACATGATAAACGTTAAACTTGCAAATCCTTAACTTGAAACTTTCAAGCCAACGGTAGTACAGATATGGGCCATAGGATGGAAACCGCATATACTTTATGGACAACTTTTGGTTGGACATCTTATTCGTTATTAGTGCAACTTGCGAGTTGTACCACTTATTCGTTACTCATCATTTTAAGTTGGATTTGCTAATCATGTGTTTTTTTTATTACGTGCTATATGATGATCTTGGAATATGAATTGTCACCTTTACCAAACTTATACTTTTATTAAACCTGTGATTTCTCACCAACTATTTTTAGTTGACACTTGTTTTTCGTACATGTTTCAGGTGATTAAGCTCGTGATAGGTCAAGTCAATATCACATAGGATTTGCCTAGATATCAATTGAAGAATCTTATTTTAAGTTGCTTGTCTTTTGAACATGTTATCTGTTTGGTTTAATTCGAAACTTATGTAATTAGGATTTTTTTAATATTATGAAACTTTAATAGTAAATGTCTTTATTCCATTGTGTTCTTTTGTCAATTAAGTCGCACCCGTGGTTAAGATGCACGGTTGGGGTGTGACAGATTGGTATCAGAGCCGTGGTTATAGAGAATTAGGCAACCATTTGACCTAGAATATAACCTAAGCTCCCCTTTGAAACTTATATGCTTATGTGATTCTAATCCACTAACTCTCTTATCTTTAGTATGTCGTCGTACTCTGCTGACATCTCTAGCAATTCATGCCTTATTTCCGATGATGGGTCCCAAAGTCCAATTAGTTGGAGTAGGCTAATCTTACCACGATCATCTTTCTCTGGAAGCCTGCTACCCTCGAAACATAATGTCAAGCCCGAGTTAATCTCCGATGCGACAAGCCGGCCTGCACCGAAGCCTGAAGTAATCAACATATCAAGTGATTCGGAATCCGAAGACCAAGAGAGCCATGTTGGAACCACTTCTGAGGCCCAACTCCCGTTCAAGAAAAGAAAGCTGACTTGTGAAGCTGAATCCAACTCTTGGGCAAGGCCCAATCCATAATGTTCTCATCAAAATCAAAGGCTTGGATAGTGATACTAGAGACACGTGTAATCTGAAAGGGTGAGCGCCTGTACACTGGGGGTCTTGTCAAAGGAAAGTGAGGCACGTTCGTTACGAGTCGCACTTACCTGGGGACCCTTGGAGTGAGTGCTCACTTATAGGCTAAAACACGTCTCACTAGTATCATTCATCCGAATCTTGAATTTTGACTAGTCAGTTTTGTCTTTATATTTCATTTGTAATTCGACATATATGTTTTATTTATCTTGTAAGACATTAATATTAATGAATGAGTGATTTTATTTATAAATATTGTCACTTTTAATTCTTGAATGTCTATCCTAACTACCGACTTATGATTTCTTTTTCGTAGAATGCCTCCTCGTCGTGATCCTGATAACACCGTGGCTAACACCAGTGAAGCCTCCGCCGAAACCACCGCCATAGCCACCCTGCTCACTCAACAACTTGCTGCGGTCTTACCCACTATTGTCACTCAAATCAACAACTCCACCGGAGGATCTAGTGGGAGTGTTTGTACTTTCAAGCACTTCAACTCTTGTAACCCACACAAGTACCTTGGATGTGAAGGTGCGACAGGGCTATTGCAATGGTTTGAAGGCATGGAGAACACATTTGAGATGAGTGACTGCCCCGATGAACTTAAGGTAAAATATGCTTCAAGTGCCTTCCAAAGGAGGGCACTGACTTGGTGGAATGCTGAAAAGAAAATTCGGGGTAGGGAAGGAGCTCTTGCTATAACTTGGGATAAGCTCAAGGAAATTATGATCGAGGAGTTCTGTCCTAGCAATGAGATGAAGAAGTTGGAGATTGAGCTGTGGGACCTTACCCAGGATAGTGGGGAGAGTGAGGCGTACACCACACGCTTTCATGAACTCTGCATCCTAGTCCCTCATCTGGTTACACCCTTGACCCGAATGATTGATCGTTATATTGGAGGCCTTCCGCCTCAAATTCGGGGTACTGTTATGGGTAGTAGCCCATCAACACTTGAAGCTGATATTCGTTTATCTGCGTCCTTAACGGACAATCTAGTTAAGTCTGGAGTTCTATTCAGGAAAGGTGACAAGAGAGTTAAGGAGGAAGTGGCGAAAAAGCCTGAGTATCGCCACAAGAAGCAAAAGACCTCTAAAAGCTTTGCCATGGTTACCCCAGTTGTTCCTGTTGCCCAAGTAGCACCTAGACCTGCACCTAGCAGGAAGCCATATAGTGGACCTCACCCGCTGTGTGCATGGTGTCAATACCATTACCCTACTACTGTTCAATGTCGTTCGTGCACTAAATGTGGAAGGCTTGGTCATTTTGCTAACGCTTGTCGCGTAGCTGAAAAGGCTGCTACTACCCAAACTGCCACTCCTACCATCATCAATGGTAGGGCCTGTTATGAATGTGGTGCTCCTGATCGGTACAAAAAACAATGCCCGAAGCTCAACAATAATAACCGAGGTGCACGTGCTCGCACTTTTGCCATAGGAGCAACCGAGGCCAGAAATGACAATGCCGTGGTTACTGGTACGTTTCTCATCAATAGTCGTTATGCCTCTATCTTATTTGATACCGGAGCGGATAAAAGCTTTGTCTCCTTAGAATTTGAACCTTTACTTAAAACTTGTCGTACCGCTCTTGAACCTTCTTATACTATAGAAATAGCTGATGGCAAACTAACTGTTGTGCATTCCTTTGTCCGAGGTTGTGCTCTAACTCTCAACGATCACACATTCTCTATCGACCTGATTCCCATCACTCTTGGGAGTTTTGATATCATCGTGGGAATGGATTGGCTATCCCACAATCATGCGGAAATCAACTGTTCGAAGAAACTCATTCGTATCCCTTTACCATCCGGTGAGACCTTGAAAATCTTTGGAGAGAAACCTTGCAAAGGTTTGAAATTCATCTCCTGCATGAAGGCACGTATATATTTAAGGAAGCGATACTATGCTTTCTTGGCACATGTGGTCGAGAAATCTGAAGAAAAGAAATTACAAGATATACCGATCATTCGAGATTTTCCGGAAGTATTCCCTGATGACTTGCATGGACTCCATCCAACTCGACAAGTTGAATTTCGGATTGATCTTTTACCGGGAGCTAACCCCATTGCCAAATCTCCGTATCGCCTAGCACCTTCTGAGATGCAAGAACTATCTAGCCAACTGCAAGAGCTGCTGGACAAGGGATTCATTAGACCGAGCTTCTCACCTTGGGGAGCTCCGGTTCTCTTTGTCAAGAAGAAGGATGGGTCCTTCCGCATGTGCATCGACTACCGTGAACTAAACAAGCTTACCATCAAGAATCGTTACCCGCTACCTAGGATCGATGACCTTTTCGATCAACTGTAAGGAGCAACTTGTTTCTCGAAGATTGACCTCCGATCTGGGTATCATCAACTCCGAGTCCATGAAGCGGACATTCCCAAAACTGCTTTCAGAACTCGTTATGGACACTACGAGTTCATGGTTATGCCTTTTGGGTTAACCAATTCGCTCACGGTGTTCATGGACCTCATGAACCGTGTCTGCAAACCCTACCTAGATCAATTTGTCATTGTCTTCATCGATGACATCTTGATCTACTCCCGAACCAAAGAGGATCATACAACCCACCTTAAGCTGATTTTGGAACTCTTGAAGAAGGAACAACTTTATGCTAAATTCTCCAAGTGTGAAATCTGGCTTAGAGAAATTCATTTCTTGGGTCACGTGATCAACAACCAGGGTATACACGTCGATCCAGCCAAAGTCACCGCTATCAAGAATTGGAGTACACCATCCACACCCTACGAGATCCGTTCGTTTCTGGGTTTGGCGGGTTATTATCGAAGATTCATCCCGAACTTTTCGAAGATTGCCCTGCCTCTCACTACATTAACTTAGAAAAATAAGCCTTTCGTCTGGGAACAAAAGCAAGAAGATGCGTTCCAAACTCTTAAGCAAAAATTGTGCAACTCCCCTATTCTAAGTCTTCCCGATGGCAATGGTGATTTCGTTGTATACTGTGATGCCTCAAACCAAGGTCTTGGCTGCGTGTAGATGCAACGAGACAAGGTCATAGCCTATGCATCCAGACAACTCAAGGTTCACGAAAAGAACTACACCACTCATGACCTTGAGTTTGGTGCGGTGGTCTTTGCTTTGAAAATCTGGAGACATTATCTCTACGGCACTAAATGTGTGGTTTTTACTGATCACAAGAGCCTTCAACATATTCTGAACCAGAAAGAACTCAACATGAGGCAGCGACATTGGGTTGAATTACTTAGTGACTACGATTGCGAAATTCGTTACCACCCGGGGAAAGCTAATGTGGTGGCTGACGCCCTTAGCCGTAAGGACCGAATCAAACCCACCCGTGTGCGAGCCATGGGAATGTTGCTCCAAACCATTCTCAAAGATAAAATCCTCCTAGCTCAAAAACAAGTTGTTGCAAATGATGAGTTGAAGAAGGATTTGGATTGTGGTGTCGAAAAGCACTTGGAACCCAAACCCGATGATCTCCTTTACTTCATGGGTCGAATTTGGATCCCCGACTCAAGTGAGATCCAAACCCTTATCCTTGATGAATCACATAAATCCCGTTATTCTGTTCATCCCGGTGCTGATAAGATGTATCACGACTTGAAAGAGTTTTATTGGTGGCCAGGAATGAAGAAAGACATCGCCCTCTATGTAGGGAAGTGTCTTACTTGCTCTAAAGTTAAAGCTGAGCACCAGAAACCATCTGGTCTTCTCCAGCAACCCGAAATCCCATAATGGAAATGGGAGCAAATTTCCATGTACTTCATCACTAAGCTTCCGCGAACCTCTAGTGGTCATGACTCCATCTGGGTCATTGTTGACCGCTTAACCAAATCCGCTCATTTTCTCCCAATCCGTGAGGACTACAAAATGGAGAAGCTTTCCAGACTCTATATCAATGAGGCCGTGACACGTCACGGTGTCCCTCTATCCATTATCTCCGACCGTGATAGCCGTTTTACCTCCCGATTCTGGCAATCTTTACAGAAAGCTTTGGGAACTCGTTTGAACCTTAGCACGGCTTACCATCCCCAGACTGATGGTCAAATTGAAAGGACCATACAGACCTTGGAAGACATGCTCCGTTCTTGTGTGATTGACTTTGGAAGAAGTTGGGATCAACACTTGCCACTCATCGAATTCTCTTACAACAATAGTTACCATACGAGCATCAAGTGCGCCCCTTTCGAGGCTCTATATGGTAGGAAGTGTCGATCTCCGGTGTGTTGGACCGAGATCGGAGACGCTCAAATCACCGGTCCCAAACTCATTCAAGAAACCACCGACAAGATACTTCAAATTCAAGAAAGACTCAAGGCCTCTCGCGATCGTCAAAAGAGTTATGCTGACAACCGTAGGAAGCCCCTTGAATTTCAAGTCGGTGATAGAGTCTTACTCAAGGTTTCCCCTTGGAAAAGTGTTGTCCGATTTGGGAATAAGGGAAAGCTAGCCCCTAGGTTCGTTGGGCCATTCGAAATTCTTGAAAGGATTGGCCCAGTAGCCTATAGACTCAAGCTACCAACCGAACTTTGTAACGTTCATGACGTTTTTCATGTATCAAACCTTAAAAGGTGCCTTGCTGATGACACACTTCAAGTTCCTCTGGATGATGTTCGTATCGACAATTCTATGCATTTCGTCGAAAAGCCCGTTGAAATCATGGACCGTGAAGTCAAGCAACTCAAGCGTAGCCGCATCCCTATCGCGAAAGTTCGTTGGGAAGCCAAGCATGGTCCTGAGTTCACCTGGGAACGTGAAGACCAAATGAAACAAAAGTACCCTCATCTCTTTCTAGACCCTACAGCCTCTACTAGTTGAATTTCGGGGACGAAATTCTTTTAACTAGGGGAGACTGTGACACTTCTGATTTTCACTACTTGTACTCATTTTAGACTTATCAATGAAAATCCGCATGACATTTCATTTTACTTGAAATCCTATTCAGACGTTGTTACAATACTAGTTCACATGTGAAACATTACGTTTATGCTTGATTTCAAAGATTTATACTTATCTGTGATTGATTCATGGATCGCACGTAGACTTAATTGATCTTTATGACACATTAAATACACATGAACCACCCCCATACATCTCAAACATGTTCTTACAACCCATTCAATGTGAATTGATGCTTAAAAGTACTAGTTAGTACTTCCGTGCGATCGTTCGCCTTTTAAACCGTCGTTAACTACGTACCGTCCACGACCGAAAAATCGTTTAACATGACATTAATTTATGTTTTAAATGTTTAAAATATTCATTTCTTTAATTAAAACAAAGTTTGTTTGCAAAACTTTCCTTAAATAAATCTTGAAATTCGAAAAACGATCAAAAAGTCCGTTTTCTCGCCCACCGATCGCCAACTACTATACGCGAATAAAGTAACTTTAACTTAAATGTTTTTAGCTAAACATACTCTTTTTGTTATGACAATCAACTTTAATGTTGAAAACATTTGCCAATTTCGCTTAGAAATGCTTAAAATCGCAATTTTCGAATGCGCGCACTCAACCGGATCAAGCTAGGACCCAACCCACCTACTCTTGGACCTATCCCAAGCAAGAAATCACAAAAAACCCAGCCCCATTGAGGAAAATTTCACAGATTTGAGGGCCCTAAAACCCTAAATTGCTTTCCAAGACATTCCATATTTACACCCCTTCAACCATTAGTATAAATAGGAGGCTTAGGATCTTGTTTTCTTTGCTAATTCTCCCTCAAACACTCCCAACCCCTCCTAAGTTGTGAAATCCCTTCCTAACCTTGAAGATTTCTAAAATCCCTTAGAGGATTCCAAGAGTTTGAAGATCAAACAAGTAAGTAACCCTCCGAAGTTGAATACCGTCTTTTTATTTTATTCTTTCTTCAACCCCTCAATCTTTTTCTATTTTCTATCCATGATCACTTGATCATGTGAAACCTCAGCCCTAAAAACCCTCTAATAATCTTAATCAAACTAATAAATCAAGCTAACATCACCAACTAACAAACAAAGGATCCCGTTTGCAATGGCGGCTATGCCGTCGCATTCTGCGAATCCTCAAGACAACTATTGCAAAAGTGGCTCTGCCGATGCTTTAGTATGTTCTTGATAACTTAAAACATGTTATTTATTCTATATTATCACTTATATGAACTCACAAGCTAATAAAATATAGAATCCGCTTGCTCGTGTCGGCTATGCCGATTGCATTCTGTGATTCTCCAAAACGCTTCTGTGAATATCATGGCTAGACCGGTGACACGGGACGTTTTGGCTAACCTAATCTGATTATATTATGTATTATAATAACATAATAACATTCGTCTAATTTTTATTTGCGCGTTCGGTAATCTTAAAACCCTAAACGGACCACTTAAGTGCAACCATTGATTTTGGACAGGAACTGTGCTGAATTTAACTGAGCGTAACTTGACCATAATTAATCTAAACTGAGCAAACTCAATTTCCACGACGTAGTTCATCGAATTTCCTTTCCAACCATAATTGGATCGTTTTATAATTCAAAATTATGACTCCGTAGTAGCCAAAACGGGACAGAAACCTTTTTCAGTACCTTCTGTCTTGTTGGAATATTTTGGCTATGATCCGAGTCTCAAATGGAAAAACTTTCTAAACGAAACTTATTCATAACGACTTAAACTAATTCCGTGTAAAATTTCATAATTTTTAGACATCGTTTGGTATTTTTAACAATCCCGTTTCTGTTCAGCTACTTTGTTGTCTAAATCTGAAAATCAACTAAAACTCTATTTTTGCAACTAATTCTTAATATTATGACCCGAACCGCCTATCTAACACTCGTAACCATCGAACCTACCCTAAAACTGGTTTATTTATTTGTTTAGGGTCTGGTCCGTGATTCATCTCGTCTATTCGTTCAAGTTTCTTATCTCGTCTAGCTTTCAAGGTGAGACTTCATAGCCCCACTTTATTTAAATCGTTTTGGGGGAAACATGTACGCGTTGGCACGCTTTTAAAACACATTTTCAAACAATTCTAAAACAAGCGAATCATATATGTATGTGAGTAAATGAACACAACATGATAAACGTTAAACTTGCAAATCCTTAACTTGAAACTTTCAAGTCAACGGTAGTACAGATATGGGCCATAGGATGGAAACCGCATATACTTTATGGACAACTTTTGGTTGGACATCTTATTCGTTATTAGTGCAACTTGCGAGTTGTACCACTTATTAGTTACTCATCATTTTAGGTTGGATTTGCTAATCATGTGTTTGTTTTATTACGTGCTATATGATGATCTTGGAATATGAATTGTCACCTTTGCCAAACTTATACTTTTATTAAACCTGTGATTTCTCACCAACTATTTTTAGTTGACACTTGTTTTTCGTACATGTTTCAGGTGATTAAGCTCGTGATAGGTCAAGTCAATATCACATAGGATTTGCCTAGATATCAATTGAAGAATCTTATTTTAAGTTGCTTGTCTTTTGAACATGTTATCTGTTTGGTTTAATTCGAAACTTATGTAATTGGGATTTTTTTTAATATTATGAAACTTTAATAGTAAATGTTTTTATTCCATTGTGTTCTTTTGTCAATTAAGTCGCACCTGTGGTTAAGATGCACGGTTGGGGTGTGACATAAGTACGCAGGGCTAACCCATGCGTACTTAGCAAGTACGCATAAAAGGTGATTCTGCGTACTTGTTCATTACATCCGTGTTCTTGACGGATCTCGAGGAGAATGCTCGAAAAGTGATGGATCTGAGAAATTGATGCTTCCAAAAGCTTAGAAATCATCATCTAACAAACTCTTAGCCCTCCAAACACCAAATGAAGTGATAACAAACTCGATTTTATGGATTTTAGGTCTGAAAAAGTACGAACTCGTATCCACTCAAAACCCTAAAAAATCGAAACTGGAACACAAATCAACAAACACCGAGGCTCTGATACCACTTGTAGGTCCCAGGAGCCTCGTCGCGCAGCAGAGATAACATGAACCTGTTCTGTTATTTGTGTGGGAACCAAGAAACGAGATAGAGAAACACGAACATAAACAAAAGATAATGAAACGATACGTAATCCATAACATAGAAGTCATCCCGTATTACAAACTATATACCGAAGGAGCACACATCTCTCATCTAAGCTCACGGTCTAGGAGTCGAGAGAGCTCGTCCTGACCTGGACACCTCTCAACCAAGTTTCTGAAGTTCCACTTACAAATGAAGACAAGTCTTCTATTTATAGGGGAAGGAACACTACCTGCGTACTTGTCTAAGTATGCAGGGTTTGGTCATGCGTACTTGCTAAGTACACAAGGCAAAAGCCTTGCGTACTTACTAAGTACGCAGGACCAACTGGTGAACAAGCTAAGTACACAGGAACACCCTCCTGCGTACTAGCCTAGTACACCGATACATAGAATTTAATCTATAGTTAATAAAACATGCTTTAAACCGCAAAGCTCGTTACACATTTAATGTAATAAAACACGTCTTTAAAGTATGTACGATAGACCCAAAACATTAAAACATTTAAAGAGGGGATTAGAAACTCACTGGTTACGCTGAGTCCGAATATCGCACCGCAACCATCTTCCCGCATGAAACCCGAACCTGTAAAACATATGATCATATGATCAGGACACGTGCCAAACAAACATTGCATAAGCAATAATAAATATAAGTAAATCCGACACTCGATCTGTTCTGCCTGCCAATTCATCCTCGTGAAACCCCAAATTCACATGTGTACCCAAACCGGATCATACTTGACCCGTCTAGAACCCATATAACCAGACCCAGGTTTCTATGCATGCACGTACATGTGCCATGCAAAAACCCGAGCCCACGAGAACACGCGTACACGAGCTGGTTCTCTCCCTCGTATTTAAGCCATGCAACGACAACCCTAACCGGTACTACGCTGGTTTCCACGTCGTGCACCACCACGTCACTCGTTCCCACCGTCGTCCTTGTCTCCTTCCACATGCACCTCTAGCCGACACCATCATGCACCACCAGTATCTTCCCCACCGTCTTCCGCGTCGGGCAAGGCCCTAGCCGACCAACCCTACTCCATCCTCCGTGTACACCGCCGTCGTACGACCACAACCCACTCCCATCGATACCGGCTTGTTGGAACCTAGTAGTCCATAGAAATCAAACTTTAGACTTAAAATGTATAAGTTTAGAGTTTTCGGTCGAAATGTGTTTCGGTCCAAAACGTTTTTGGTCGAAAACGTTTTTGGTCAAAAACGTTTTCGATCAGAAGATTTAGATCGAAATCTTTATTCTATATATAGTTTGTTGTTTTGAACTTGAATGTAGAGATTACTTCCTTGTATGTTTTGAAATCAGATTGGATATCTCAGAATTATTGTATTATCTCTAGCATTAGTCATTGTAAATACAAGCTTTATAAATGGAATCATGGTGTTTGATGTTACATCTTGTTTATGTGGCAGTTTTCATTCTTTTCCATGCTTGATTCAATTTGATCGGTTATTGTTGATCTTGGATTGATTCCGCCTTTCGAGGAGTGTTACAGAGTGTTAGATACTTGATTATCACTGGATCAGAGGGATTCACAAGTGGTATCAGAGCTGTTGGTTATAGCTCATGATATTCAAGTGGTTGTTCAACAAATTCTATCGAATCAGAGTGTTATTCCATGTCATTTTTGAGTTTTCAGAGTCAAATTTGATGGAGATTAAGTTTGCAATTGATTTGGAGGTCTGATTTTGCATCCGGATTGTTGCAGGTTGATTTTTGGTGTTCTTGAGAAGAAGCGATCGAAAAGTCTTGTTCGTTCGATAAGTCTTTTTGGTCTGCCGTTTTTCGACCGAAAAGTGTGTCCAAAATCTCAAAAGTATCCGAAATCTCTAGTGCCCAAAATCTTGACTTTTTGATCAAAAAGTCTTGACCGAAATAGTTTCTGATCTGAAAAGTTTTCAATCTAAAAGTTCTTACTTAGAAGATTTTCAGAATTTTGATCTATGTTTACTTGTGTTTGTGCAATGGCGGGAAAGGTGTACGATATTGAGCGTGTTGTGGGAAAGTCGCCACCGATGCTGAAATCCATTTCAGTATTTTCTAACTGGAAAATCATGATGAAAGCTTACTTTAAGTTTACTGAGCATACTTTGTGGGAGTCCATAGTACAAGGTTCTCATGTGCCAAAGACTGCAATTGCTGATGGTTTAGTTCCTATTGCTGATCCAGACTTGTATTCAGAGGAGGATAAGAAGTTGATTGAAAGAGACATCAGGGCGTTGGGATCAATTATTCTAGCTCTTTCGACTGAACTTTATCTAAATTTTGAGCAGCACGAGACATCACAAGGATTGTGGAATGCTTTGTGTCTAAGATTTGAGGGAAATGCAGCATTGCAAGAGAGTCGCACTGATCTGTTAGTGAAGCAGTATAATATGTTTAACTACAAGAAAAATGAAACCCTGAGTTAGTAAGTCACAAGATTTACTACAATGATCAACATGTTGAGAAAGATGGGTGTTAAGTTTGAGGAGTATGAATTGTGTAAGAAGCTACTTGATTCCTTACCTGATACTTGGAGCATACCGTGCATGCTGATAAAGAACACTACTCCAGATTTGAAGAGCAAAACTCTTGATGATATAATTTGCCTGTTAGAGTCTTATGAACTTGATGTAAAGAAGAGGGAGTTGAATAATCCAGACAAACCTAATAGCACAAGTTCAGCAAATGCAACATTGTTTTCAGGGAATGGTGAAGGTAGCAGTGGATCAAAATATGAAAAGGGTAAGAGTTGTTGTGGTTCAGAACATTCTGCTGGAGAGAAAGGGAAAGCAACTGGTCAAATTCCTAAGGATCAAATTGCACTGTTTGGAGCTTTCATGAGTAGTTATGATGCTTTAGTGACTGGAAAGCTACAACCGGATGTTCATGATGTTGAGGATCTTGTGCAAATAAATCCTGCTGACTTAGAATATATGGATTTGCAATGGCAAATGGCCATGATCGTTGTGAGAGCCAAAAAGTATCTTCAGAAAGTTAGAAAAGATAAGCTACAGTTTGGAAAGAAAGTTGGGTTTGATAAGGAAAGCTGAGATGTTACAACTGCCAATAACTTGAACATTTTGCTCGCGAGTGTCCAAAGGATAAAAAGAAGAAAACTGATGACAGTGGAGTAAACCTAATTGAAATGATTGAGGAGGATGAAAAATCCAATAAAGCTCCAACTACTTTGATGTCAAAAAAACTGAGCAACTGTGAACGGGAAATATAAATTGAAGATGCTGAAGGTGAATTTGATGAGGCTCTGATGGCTGAGATTGAAGTTTTTGAAAGGGCAGCTGAAAGTGAAAATGAATGTGCCTTTAAAGCTGATAACAAAGGAAAAGGCAAAGCTGTTGCTGATGATGTTGAGACTTCTTATGATAGTGAGGTAACTTATGAGGATGAGTATTCTATTTGTTCTTCTGACTGTGTTGATAAAATGTAAAATTATCATGCAACAAACACATTCTTGATTGCTGAAAATGATAAACTAAAAAGGGTGAATAAGGAATTAAAACATAATGAGGTCACCTACACCAGAAATATCAAAACTTTACTAAAAGATAATGCACATTTAAAGAATATCTTGATAAAAAGGATGTTTTAATCAAAGACCTTCTGATAAACTGATTACCTCTGAAACTGATTTAATCAAAGAACGGGTATTAATTGCAAAGTGGAAAATGCAAAGAAATGTTTTGGATGAATGTGTGAATAAACAAAGAAAAGTGTACATCAAAGTTGGTTTAGGTTATAACAAAGTACCTCATCCTGATAATTTTGTGCCATTTCCCGAACCGCATAAATCAAATGATTTGATAAGTGCGAGTGATTCTAATTTTCATGATATGTATGTAAGTGCAGATGTGAAAACAGGTTGTGGTGAGGATGAGGTTGACATTGATGGTGTTAAGAGTTTTTCAGCTTTCAATAAATAGTGTATTTGAGAATTCATAAAGGATTGCAAGCAGTGCTTAGATTTGAAGTATGATCTTAAAAAAATATTTAAATGCTTGTGACAATCATGATTTAGAAAAGTGTTCTGAATTTGATATTTCTAATGTTTCTACATGTTCTACTAATTCCGTGTGTGATGTTTCTGATTGTGTATATGAGGTTTCTTCCACATCTACTTTCTTTGACAAAATGGTGCACACAGCTAGAGAGTATGTTCCAATTCACAAAAAACTCATTTCTAGCTGAAGATGTCATGTTAGATAAATTTGGGAATCCATTGATTCAAGACTATGACCTCTCTCACGAAAATCCTAAGAAAGATGACTTCATAGATCCTGAGAATCATATACTTATGAGTGATCATGAGAGTAAAAAGTCTGTCCAAGTTAAAATCAGTGCACCGACAAAGATTCAAAGTGAGATAAAAGTGTCAAATAAAGTGAGTGTCAAAGGCAAATCAGTCGATGTCAAAGATAAGTTCATTCATGTCAAAGATAAGCCTGCTCAGAGCAAAGGGAAGTTAGTAAAGAATGTGTGTCCGTCAAAGAGTGTTAAAGGGCAGTGCATGTCTGAAGTAGGCGAGTGTTCTAAATCGCAGTCAAAGTTCAAGTCAAAGTTAAAGACTAAAAGTTATAATTTTTTTACTTGTGGTTAAGTTAGACATTTCGCTAGATATTGCAAACACAAGTCATGTGAGTCAAAGTTCAAAGGGTACAAAGAAAGATCAAAAGGTCATGTCAACAAGAAGGCGTCTGAAAACGACAAAGTGTTAGAGTCCGGAGTGATTCGCTGTTACATTCGTGATTACATGCTTTCTAGGGATCATAGTGAATTTTATTCAAATGCATGTCGTGATTATATGTTGCCAAAGTTTGTGGACAAAAGTGTCCAAAACAGCTCGAGATATATGAAGAAAACTAACCAACCAAGTTATTTTGTTAAAGAAAAATTTACTAAGAAATATGGGAAAAATGTTGGTTGTTTTTGGAAAATAAAAAATGAAAAAAATTCACATATCGTTGGAACAAATAATGTTGTGAATTTGAAGGAACAAGTCTTGGTGACTAAGACTGTAAAAATTCAAAGTCAGCTCAGGTCAAAGATGATCTGGGTACCTGTTTCTCATTAAGTTGTCTTAAAATGTGCAGAGTCAAACAGGGAGGACTATTAATAATGCTTGGCATGTTGATAGCGGTTGCTCAAGGCATGTGACGGGACAAAAAGAGATTCTGAATGATTTTTGATCCTTTGATGGTGGTTTCGTTGCTTTTGCTGGAGACAAAAAGGGTGGGAAGATTCTAGTCAGGGAACAGTTTCAAATGATCTAATTACTCTTGAGAAAGTCAACTATGTGTCACAATTGGAGTTTAATCTGCTTAGTGTGTCGCAAGTGTGCGATAAGGATATACTGGTTCATTTTACAGCAAAGGAGTGTTTTTTCTTAAAGCAAGGACTGGTTATTCCAGAAGATATGATTTTAATGCGTGCTCCAAGAAAATTCAACACTTATGTGGTTGATATGAATGACCATTCAACATCAGTGAGCGTATCTTATTTGTTATCAAAGGCCACTGGCTCAGAGTCTTATTTGTGGCATAGAAGATTGGGACATGTAAATTTGAAAAACATGAACAATTTGGTTAATAAAGATCTGGTGCGAGGATTGCCAAGGAAAGAATTCATTATTCAAGAGAGTTGCATGTCGTGTGCAAAAGGAAAACAACACAAGAAATCCCATCCGAGGAAGACCGTGACGACATTTACTCGACCTTTATTTCTTATTCATATGGATTTATTTGGTCATGTTCGAGTCAAGAGTATTGGGAAGAAATCTTACTGTCTTGTTATCACATATGACTTTTCTAGATTTTCTTGGGTGTTTTTCCTTGCAACAATGGATGAGACACCTGAAACAATAATTGACTTTGTAAAACGTATTGAAAACATCTGTGATAGCAAAGTGTCAATTATTCGCAGTGATAATGGAACCGTGTTTAAAAATAGTTTGTTAAATTCGTTTTGTGCAGAAAAAGGCATAACTCATCAATTCAGTGCAGCCAGGACACCGCAACAAAACGGAGTGGCTGAAAGAAAGAACAGAACTTTAATTGAAGCTGCTCGTATAATGCACGTGGATTCAAAGTTACCCATTATTTTCTGGGCAGAGGCAGTAAACACAACATGTTATGTGTTGAATAGAGTTCTAATGGTGAAGCAGCATACGAAGGCTTCATATGAGTTATTTTTCTAAAGGAAGCCATATATAAAGTTTTTCAGAGATTTTGGATGTACGTGTACACTTCTGAACACTCAGGACTCATTGCCAAAGTTCGCTGCAATAGGTGATGAATGTTATTTCTTGGGATTTTCTTCATATCAGAAAGCGTTTCGAGTTTATAACAAGAGAACAAAGATTGTTCAAGAATCTTATTACATGGAATGGCAAGAATCGAATGTTTCTCCGATTCAAAGTGGGCCAGAATGGTTCTTTGATGCGGATGTAATTTTCAATACTTTTGATCAACAATCTTTATGTGATTCGGCTGGTGCAAGTTCTTCAAATTCAAGTGATGAGTCTTCAACAAGACTTGATCAAACTGTTCACAACTTCATGGTTGGTCCTCAATAAGTGATAGTTCAAAACGGAAGTTCTGATGCTGTTACTTTCTCAACTCAGACACAAGAAGAATCTATTGAAATTTCAGTTACAGATGTTGATTCTGAGGTACAAGTTCCTGTCAAAAATGAAGAACCAATTGTATCTGAAGATCAGTCGAAGAGTTCTAATAATCCAACTGAGGATGCTAATCTATTAAACTCTTCTAGTGTTGATGATTCTAGTGACCAATCCCCTGATGAAAGTGTCACTAATTTTCCAGAATCAGTTCAGGTTGATAATATTCTGACTCTTAGAATTCATTCAGCTCATCCAGTTGAAAACATTATTGGTCAGATTGAAGATGGTGTTAAAACAAGAAGCCAATCAGGAAACATAAATGTTTGTTTGTTTTCATGTTTCTTATCCCAAGAGGAACCAAAGAACGTTACAATTGCTCTTCAAGATCCAAACTGGATTGAAGCGATGCTGGAGGAGCTTCTTCAGTTTAAGAAATTTAATGTTTGGCATCTAGTAGATCTTCCTGATGGTAAATACCCGATTGGAACTAAGTGGGTTTTCCGTAACAAGAAAGATGATCGTGGTATTGTGGTTCGGAACAAGGCTCGACTTGTTGTTCAAGGTTTTTATTAGGAAGAAGGGTTGGATTATGAAGATGTTTTTGCTCCTGTTGCTAGGATCGACGCCATTCGTATATTTTTAGCCTATGGTTCGTACATGAAGTTTAAGGTTTATCAAATGGATGTGAAGACTACATTTCTTTATGGGGTTGTCAAGGAAGAAGTATATGTCAATCAACCACCTGGTTTTGAAGATCATGATCATCCGTTTCAGGTATACAAACTCGATAAAGCCTTGTATGGTTTGCATCAAGCGCCTCGTGCTTGGTATGAAACCTTGTCGACACATCTTACAATAAATGGTTTTGTTCGTGGCACCATTGACAAGACTTTATTCTTAAAGAAGATTGATTAGGATCTGTTAATCGTTCAAGTTTATGTTGATGATATCATCTACGGCTCGACAAATGAGAATCTTTATCGAGAGTTTGAGACGACCATGAAGTTAAAATTTGAAGTGAGTTTGATGGGTCAAATGCAATTCTTTTTGGGGTTGCATGTGGAACAATCTGATGCTGTAATTCTTATTCATCAGGCAAAATATGTTAAGGATATTCTGACATAGTTTAATATGAGTGATTGCAAAGCAGCATCCACCCCCATTGCTCCTCATGAACCTCTCACAGTGGATCCGTCCGGTGTTGAAGTTAATTAAAATTTGTATCGCTCCATGATCGGCTCATTGATGTATTTAACTGCATGTAGGCCTGATATTATGTTTGTTGTTTGTTCTTGTGCTCTATATCAGTCTACTCCCAAAGAATCCCATGAATCAGTTGTCAAGAGAATCTTTCGGTATCTTAAGGGTCATGTTAACCTTAGATTGTGGTATCCTTCTGATTCTGACCTTAACTTTTATGCTTATACTGACAGTGATTATGGTGATTGCAATTTAGACAGGAAATCCACATATGGTGGATGTCAGTTTTTGGGGGAGCGGTTAGTGTCTTGGTAGTGCAAGAAGCAAACTAATGTGTCAACTTCAACTGCTGTGGCATAATACACAGCAACTTCGAGTTGTTGTACACAAGTAATTTGGATTCAACATCAACGTGTGGATTTTGGAATCAACTTCTTGGAGACCCCGATTTAATGTGACAATGAAGCTGTGCTGGGCATAGTAAAGAATCCAATTCAGCACTCGAAAACTAAGCATATCGCCACCAGGTTACATTTTATTCGTGATTGTTTTGATAATAGTCTGATTAAGGTGGTCCACGTTGATACCTTAGAGCAAAATGCCGATATTTTTTTACAAAAGCATTTTTAACTGATCGGTTTAACTCTTTGGTAGAAATGTTGGGGATGATATATTTTTGATTTGACTAATAATATTGATGTTAAAAAAAATTGTTGTGTTTAAATTTGATTTTGATTTGACTAATATAATAATAATAATAATATTTGATTTTGATTGAAAGACCATTTTGTTCCTCGAAAAGATTTTCTTTTAGTGATTAAAATTGTGTTGAATTGTGTTTGTGTCATGTTTCTGATAAGTTTAGTATCTGTTTTAGTATAAATAAATTGTATCACAATTTTAGAGGGAGAATAAAAGAAAATGAAAAATATGTTGAAAGTGAGATAAGCTGAATTTGTGATAAAAAATGCGCATGCAATTTATTTATACTAAAACAGTGTTATTAAGTGGGATTATCAAGTGAGATTCTGACTTGATATGAAGTGTGCATTTATGATCATATGTCAATTTAGTTTATCAATATATGAAAAAGTTGGGTTTTCTGAAAATTTGGGTGTTTTTGTTTAAGTGTTTTTGTATGAAGTATAAATTGTTTTTCTTTGTTGCTGTTCGTATTTGAAAGCATTAAAAATTTTGGAACAGGTCTTAATGATAACAGGATTGGATAAAGAAAATAAAAAAAAATTAATTTTCATAAGTGAAAAGTTTTTGGTCGAAATCTTTTGACCGAAATAGTTTCCGATCGAAAAGTCATGTCCGAAATTGTTTCCGGTTGAAATCTTGTATGCTATATATTTTGGACATTTCGATCGAAATTATTTCACCACCATTATCAGTTTTTGATTGAACGTTCGACGATTTTCACGAGTCCAAAGTTTTCGAGCGAAATCACGTGGTTGTGACGTCATCGAGTTTCTCCTGTGTTTTCGATCATCAAGGTATGTTTTTCGTGACTCATAGAGGTATCTAGGATAGATCCAAATCCATAGTTTATTGTTTGAATTTGAATTGCCTGAAATCTCTGATGAATCAATCGAAAAATCGGTTGAATGGAACGAAATCTCTTTCGGATGGAAATGAAGAGACACTGATATGTTCGAAATGTGTTTTTGATCGAAAAGTGTTTTCGATCGAAAAGTGTTTTTGATCGAAAAGTTTTAAGTTTGAAAATTTTATTAAATCTGAGTTTTCGATCGAAAAATGGTGTTTTCAAGGGTTTTTGATCGAAAAAATTCAAAGTTGGAAGTTTTTCATAATTTCAGAGTTTTCGATCGAAATGCAATTTTTGATCATTGGAGTTTTCGATCGAAATGTCATGGATTATGATTTGATTTGTTTAGAGTTTTCGATCGAAATGTTTGGAGTTGTAAAATTTCAGAAATTTTCAAAATTTTCTAATACTGATTGTTTGTCAATGCAGATATGAATCAGTTAAAGTTGAGCCAAGGCATAACATATGTGCCTGCTTGACTTCATCAACACGAAAATCAAGAGGATATGAGGAGATAGTCAGATTCTTAAATCAATCTAGGATTCACACAGCAATATCAACTCAAGTTCCTGTATATGAAAATCATGTTCGAGAGTTCTGGAACAACCTTGTGTACCGTCATGTCAACAAAGAGATATGGATAGAAAGCACTGTTGGAGGAAAAACAATAAAAATCACTAAGCAAGTGATCAGGGAGGTGCTTAATTTCAGAGATTCACCTAATTTCCCATAATATGAAGGAGACTTTCAAATAAGACAGGTTACAAAGACAATGTTTGGTAAGCAATGAAGGTATCTTGTTCATGTTCTTATTCACTACATGAGTCCAAGGACAACAACTTTTGATCAAATTGGAGAAGTTTTTAGTCGCGCATTAGTCTGTCTAGCTACTTATCGAAGATTCAACTTTTCAAGAATGATCTTTGAATCTATGATAAGCAATTTCGTTGGTCCAAGACAAAACTACAAATTCTTGATGTATCCCATATTTGTACATATGATCATCAACACTTTATTGCCTGATTTCCCTAATGATGGGATTGAGTTACCTTTGGAACAAATGCAGGAAGTTATTTTCAGCAGTATGAACCATGTTAGAAAAAGAAGCAAGTTCAGTGGCACCGTAACACCACTGTTTCCAAATATGATTGTAGAAAATCTTGATCCAGATTTCAATATTGATGATGAATTTGATGATATAATGGATAGTGATGTAGAGAATGTTGAAGATGATGGTGATGATGGAAATGACAACAATAACAATGATGTTGGAAATGCTGAACAAGTTAATCAAAATATAGAGGTTAATCAACAAGCAAATCAAGAAGAGCCTAAAAATGTTGAGAAACGATTGATGAAGTGAGTGAAACTGTCAACAAACTTGCTGAAACACAGAATGAAGAGTCATAGGTTCAGAATGAAGATCATTTGATTAATAAAAATGTGCAAACTCCAGAAGTACATGCAACTGAAACACCACCAACAAAGAAACGGAAAGAAGTAGAAACTGAAAAGACCGTGCCTTCTAGACCTCCTCCGTCTAAGGGTATTGTGTTCAAAACTCCTGAAAGTAAAAGACTTAAGACAATGGCTAGAAGAGATACAACAGATAAAGGCAAAGGCAAGGAGAAGGTGATTCTTGAGAAGCAGATGTATAAGCCTTCAAAAGATTACAATCTTGTTGATGAAGAATTCTCAAACTATGCAACAAGAGAAACTACAAATGTTGTGAGTCAATTGAAGACTCAGATTGCAAATTTTCAAAGTTGAGAAGCTTCTAACTCAAGAGAAATAAGAGAACTGAGAGCACAAAGCAGTCGACCGCAAGATGTGATTCACAAGCAATAACAGCGGATTGATCAACTGCAAAGAATGGTACAAGACTTGATAAATCATCTTGGTATTCAAAATACTACTGAGAATGTCACCCCTACAACAAATGTTGAAAATCAAGAAATCCCTGCTACAACAGAACCTATTAGTTCACCGATAAATGAAGCAACAATGTATGGATCACAAGACATGTTTGATGTGGTTGTTTTGCTTAATAATCAAGGTGAAGGAATGGAGATTACTAATGACATAGAGAAAGAGAAAGAGGAAGATAAAGAGAAGGAGGAAGAGGAAGAGGTGAAATAAAAGATGATGGCAAGCCTTCTGATGACGATGATAGTAATAGTGATGGTACAGCTGCTATTGGTGGTGGTTCCAATGAACGTCAAGTGATGAAGGTAAGTCGAATAAAGTTTATGAAAAGTATGAATATGAGCAGAAGCAAACATATGTTGAAGGAGATGGGTCTGTGATTGGAAAGATGGACATATTGGTAAGTGATCATGAATCGTTTCAAGTTCCTGAAGAAGTAGAACAGACTGCTGGAGTTCCAAAGACAACTGGTATAGATAAGAGTCAGTGGTGGAAAGTTAGAGAACAACCGTCAATTGTTGAAAAGATAACACAAAAGATCAGATATCCAAATAAAGCATTGGCTGGTGAGATTCTAAGCTGGATGTATGATGAAGAGAAAAAGATGTATGTGATTAAGAGGGGAGAGGGTGATATACAGTACTTTGATAGTAGTAGTAAGTTAAAGACATTGCCAACTTGGGATATTAGAGAATTAAGTCTTTTGAAGATGATCAATCCGTAAAAGAATAATTATGCTGGAAATTTTGAGAAATTCTTAAGGAATCAATGTGAGTTGGATAAGTTTGAGAGCTTCAAACCTCAGAGGCCAAAATGTGTTAAGCTGAAGAAGAAAGACATAAATGGTAAGAGGCAGTTCAGGTACATTGTCAAGCCTGCAGATATAGTGACTAATGTATATATCCCATCGAGAAAAGAAGTCTTTATCAAGGCATTTAAAAGATGGGAGTATGACAGTTTAACTCATGAAGCTGTGATCACACAACATGACTTGCCAGAGGTTAGAGTCTTCGATCCGATGGATCTCTTTAGTTTTTCTGATGAAGATCTGAAGATTCTGTATCATAACCCGATTCAATGTGACATGAGCTTAAAGATCAAGACTTAAGCTAAGTTGTATATGAGGGTTGTTTCTAGGTGTCTTGCAATGAGATATGAAGCAAAGGTGATCAAGAAAAGACTTGCTGAGTTGGAATAAAAGAAAGTGAAGGTTGAAGCCAAGCCTACCGATGAAAACAACTGAAGACTTGATGTTCTACGGATTAGGGGGAATTGTTGGAACCTAGTAGTCCATAGAAATCAAACTTTAGACTTAAAATGTATAAGTTTGGAGTTTTCGGTCGAAAACGTTTTGAACTTGAATGTAGAGATTACTTCCTTGTATGTTTTGAAATCAGATTGTATATCTCAGAATTATTGTATTATCTCTAGCATTAGTCATTGTAAATACAAGCTTTATACATGGAATCATGGTGTTTGATGTTACATCTTGTTTATGTGGCAGTTTTCGTTCTTGTCCATGCTTGATTCGATTTGCTCGGTTATTGTTGATCTTGGATTGATTCCGCCTTTCTAGGAGTGTTACAGAGTGTTAGATACTTGATTATCACTAGATCAGAGGGATTCACACGACTCTTCACCGCTCACCATCGCCATCACCATGGCTGCCGCTGCAGCTGACGAGCATCAACACTACATTCCTCACCATTACCGCTACACTCTTTGCCGGTCGTCCCTGCTACATGCCACCTCCTACTGTCACCGTCGTCCTATCTTGCCATCGATCACCGCTCACACCCCTGAATACCATCGTCTCCGCCCGGCCGCTGTCGGCCACCACCATGATCCAAAAAACCATACACTAAAATCCTAAACCAATACCGATAAAAAAAATGTAACGCAGTAGGAAACGAGATTACCTTTCGATTCCCGGAAGCCGTACCCGCCGGAGTGCCCCTTTTACCGGCGACTCTCCTTCCTTCCCTACTCGATTTCTGTCGTCACATTCTCCCTAGCCGAATGGATAGGGTTTGTTGCTTAGGTGGTATCTAAACCCCCTTAAATTTCCGACCGGGTCCCTCCAAAACCGTCTCATACGTTTTTAATCCCGAACTAGACATTAAACGGTTGGCCGGTCCTTTTACTTCTTTCTTGCACGCATCGATCTCGAACCTTTATTTAAACGACTAACTGTGACATCCTCGGTACCTCGTATAAGAATCCTTTAAATTTCTTCTCATTTAATATAGGTTCGGGTCGTCCATTAACCCGAACTATTCACTTATGGATTTTCGGGATGCTACATGTTGCTTTCCAACTAACCAAATTCCCCATGATCTTGAAGGCATACCTTGTAATAGACCTCCACTATCCATATCTTTTGCATAATCAGAGTCTACAAACCCATGAATCCACCTTTCTTCTTCTAAAACACTCCTATAAACCAATCCACACTCTCTTGTCCCATTTAAGTATCTCATGATCCATTTGACTACATTCCAGTGATTCTTCCATGGGTTAGATATATACCTACTGACCAAACTTACACCATAGCCAATATCTGGTCTAGGGCACACCATTAAATACATAAGGCTTCCCACTGCATTTTCATAGTGCACCTTTTCCATGTATTCCTTCTCTTGATCACTGTAAGGAGAGTCTGCATTTGATAGTCTAAAGTGTTGATCTAAAGGGATTTTAACAGGCTTACTCCCTTCCATAGCATAATTCTTCAACATCTTTAACAAATAGGACCCTTATGACAACTTCAATTGTCTTTGTATTCTATCCCTTGATATCTCCATACCAATATTTTTCTTGGCTTCCCCTAATTGTTTCATATCAAACTCTTTCCTCAGAAGCTATTTGGTATTTTCAGTCTAACTTTATGTTCACAAGGTATTAACATGTCATGAACATAGAGTATTAGATATACAAACTTGTTCTCTCCAAACCTTCTTTGATAAACACATCTATCATAACTACTTCTCTTAAAGTCATGGGATAGCATATCATCAAACCTCCTATACCACTGTCTAGGAGACTGTTTGAGCCATACAAAAACTTTCTAAGTAAACACACTTTTTTCCTCTTGTCCCTCTACCTCAAACCCTTTAGGCTGAGTCGTATAAATTTGTTCATCTAAATAGCCATGTAAGAAGGCTGTTTTAACATCAGTTGTTCCAGTTCTAAATCTAAAGCTGCTACAACTGATAAGATAACACTGTTGGTTGTATGCTTAACAACTGGAGAAAATAATTCAGTGTACTCTACTCCTTCTTTCTGATTAAACCCTTTTTCCACTAATGTGAACTCACCAACTATTTTAGTTGACGTTTTTAAGCATGTTTTTCAAGAAATGATAAATAAACAAGCATGAGGGATTTACATTTAGAATTTCATGAGAAGACCTTTGACATTGTCTTTTGTTGTAATATTTAGCCTCTGTGTTATAGAACTATGTAACCGTACTTAGAACTTTGAACTATGCTGCCTTTAATTTTATGTTTGGAATAAAAACTTAGTAATCTAGTATAAACAATGTTGTTGCGAGACCATATCCCGTTACACCTCGTGTTTTCACTTTAGCAGGCCGGTGTGACAAATGAGTCTTGTAACATGTTAGTGAGTTGTTTAGGTAACACGAAGCCACAATAGGTCATAACGAGTTATTTTGGTGTTAGGACACATGTTTATGATAACTAGCATTATCTAGGTCCTTAATAGGCCTTGTAATGTGTCGGTGAGTTGTTTAAGTATACGTGTTGGGATATGAATAGAGACAGATTTGCCACCGATTGGATAGGTACCGAAGATTCAAGTTGATACCGAGGTAAGTCAGTACCGACGATTAAGAAGTTACTTCCAAGGTAGATACTGATGTGCTGTTAGTCAAAGATAATGAAGACCAAAGTCAGCGAAGATTATGAGATATTATCTTTGATTGTTTCCTTAATTTGTAATCGTATCATTATGTAAGTAACACATTAGTGGGCCTTATAACTGTTACAAATAAACTTCATCACATTTGCACATCTTACAAATAAATTACATTAGATTTTCAAATATTACGTATTAAGACATAAAATGTTAATGTAGAGTAAAGGAAACACGTGTTGTAACATTTTTGATTTTTAGTATCCGTATTTCAATTCAATGTAATGCATTTCAAACCCAATTCTAGTGCACTGTTTTGTTTCTTTTCGTACCATCAATTAAATACTATATTTCCATGTTAACCCACAAATTTTACACGGATATAACCTACTAAAACACTACATAAGTATCTATTTATACAAATATGTCAAAGACCAAAGTTACAAGGTCTGATGTTGAAAATTCACAAGAAACCCTAATAGGCACGGTCGCGCCTCGTTCTGGCACGGTCGCGCCGAGTGCTTTGGCACGGTCGCGCGACTTGCTTTGGAACGATCGCACCTGGTGCCTTAGCACGGTCGCGCCTCGTATGGGCACGGTCGCGCCGAGTATCAGTTGAAACGTAAAATCAGTTTTAAACGCGAGAATCGTTGAGTTTCGTAACCGATATACGTTTCACTTTCGTTATCAAAGACAATAATATTATCAAACGTAACAGTTAACAACAGAAATCGTTTCATCTCAAAGAAAACTAAAATCCTTCACTTGAACCAAAATCCTCCTATTCTAAAGTGCAATTCCCTCGATCAATCGCTCCATAGAATCCCTCTGAAACCCCTGAACACACTGGTTTAGCCGGAAGTGCAGTGGAAGACGCCGGAGACCGAACTCGTCGACGCTGGAACTCCTTCCTACCGTCATCTATCAATTCGTCGTCCTTCCGGGTAATTGAAACTCTTCCCTCAGTCTATTTAGTCCATAGATCAAAAGCCCCATATTAATTTGGGCTTTCAATATAGAATTCGTCCGAAACCCGAATCTGAGTTTTGTTCAAAAATGATTTAATCGAATCCAGTTCTAAACATGACTTACATACAATTAATCTATATAACAAGACTCGTAATAGCAGGGTAAATAAAAGCCCTATGATTCCCAGCAGTAACAATATAAAAATCAGTCAATTCGTGTCTGTTTTGGAAGAGACACGGTCGCGCTAATCATCTAGCGCGGTCGTGCCTCATTAGACGCAGTCGTGTCGAATACCAGCGCGGTCATGTCCTCCTGTCCAGACCCAATCATGCCCTTTGGTTAATCTCAGTCGTGTCTTGAAATCATAGACACGATCGTGCCTGGCCAAGGCACGGTCGTGCCTAACGATTTAATCAGTTTAAGCCTTTATTTGATCAACACGGTCGCGCCCTGATTAGCATGGTCGCGCCCATGGTTCGAGCACGATCGTGCCCTTCCCAGGCACGGTCGTGTGTGAGTTAAAATCTTGGCAGAATGATAAATTTTATATATTTTTCAAACCATAAATATTCTGATTGAATTTCAAAATAAAAATAGTTGAATTTTATAAAAGTTGCATTTAATCTTATTTAGAAAGAACAAATATTTAAAAAAATAGAAAAATTAATTATTTAAAGTTTATAAAATTTAATTTACAATTATTGTTAAACCATTCATTTAAAAAGTATTTAAATGGTTAAGTTACATTTTATGCTAATCAGGGCGCGACCGTGTTGTAACATCCTGATTTTTATTATTCATATTTCAATCCAATGTAATGCAATTTCGAATTCAATACTCGTGCATTATCTCATTTATTTTCTCGCCGTAAATTAAATGCAATGATTCTATACTAATTCGCATATTTTACTCGGTTATATACATTTGAACACTATACAAGAAACCATTTTATTCAAACTTATCAAATCTGAAAAGTCAAGGACTAAAATTGAAAAATGTCAACAAACCCAAATTAGCACGGTCGTGCTTCGTCCTAGCACGGTCGCGCCAAGTGCCTCGGCACGATCGCGTGACTGGTCCTGGAACGATCGCGCCCGGTGCCTAGGCACGGTCGTGCCTCTCTTGGGCACGGTCGCGTCTGCGTAACAGTTGAAACGTAAATGCAGTTTAATCACCCAATCATTTGAAATCCGTAACAGTCGTCCGTTTCTTTTCTCCTTAACGAATGAATCAACTATCGAATTCCTCAAATGCCTCAGTTCATATTACCAATTTCGAAAAACTCTCTCAAGCTTTCCAAGAAACAAAAATCCGCTGTTCGATCCGAATCCTCTCAATCCAGCAGCAGAAACTCGATACTCAATCATCCCTGAAGTTCCCAGACTATTTGGATTGGCCGGAGTTGCAGTAAAGATCGCCGGAACACAAGTCGTCGACGCCGGAACTCTTTCTTGCCATCTCTATCAATCCTCTACTGTTTCGGGTAATTGAAATCATTTATTTCAGTTAAGTAGTCTCTGTATCGAAAGCCCCTATTCAATTTGGGCTTCCATTATAGAAATCGATCCGAATCAGAACTCATGCTTTATTAAAAATGGTTTAATCGAACCCCTACTTAAACGCGATGTGCATACAATTAGATTATATGAAAAGACTCGTAATAACCCATTAATCAAAAGCCCTAACAATTCCAACGTTTAAAATACAAGAATTGGTAAATTCGTGTCTGATTTGGAAAAGACAAGGTCGCGCTAATCATCTAGCGCGGCCGTGCCTCATCGAGCGCGGTCGTGTCCTCCTGTCCAGACCTTGTCATGCCCTCTGGGCTAGTCTCTGTTGTGTCTAAGGATCATAGACACGACCGTGCCGGGCCAAGACACGGTCGTGCCTGTTGACTTATCTAGATTGTGCTCCTGTTGATCAACCCGGTCGCGCCCCGACTAGCGCGGTCGCGCCCGTGGCTTGAGCACGATCGTGCCCTTCCGAGGCACGGTCGTGTGAGACTCAGAACCTTTTAACAGAATTATAAATTTTATATTTTTCAATCAATAAATGTTTCAAATTTTATAAAAATATGTTTTCTGTATTTGAAGAGATAAATATTATTTATTAAAAAGTTTAATTAAAAGTTTATAAAAATTAAATTAATATTTATTATCTTACACTTAAATGATATCTTAAATAATTAAGTTACAAAATTTATAAATAAATGAGATAATGATTATTTATTTAATTTACACTTTAAATCAAAATTATTTATTTATTTATACTGAATTACAATTAATATTTACATTATTTCATAAACTATAGTTATATATTTATTAAATTCAAACCAAATTAAATTGTTTCAAATATATTTTACTTCAAACTCTATATAATTTATTCAATACTATTTTTAATACAAATCAATAGTTTTATACCCAAATTCAACTTTCATTTTAGACTTAAACCTTATGCACTATTTGATACAACATACATTACTCTTTAGGTTGATTTGTGCACTCGAGGATCTTTATTTTTCTATCTATTATCCTTGTTCGCTACACCTCCTTATCAAGTGAGTATTCACAACCCCTTTTTACTCTTTTACACTTTTGGGGTGGAACATGAACTCTATACTCATTACACATTACACATTTACGCAAACAACACAAGTGCAAAAATCCTATTTACATACATGTGTGCAAAAATTTGAGCTTTGTGCCCGAGTGCTAGGTGTGCTAACCTCTTGTATGCGATTATGTGCAATCATTAACTTTTCAAGCCGACGGTTTTCAATGATGGATCTATTGAGTCTGACAAACCCACCCATGGTACGCGGTGATTGAAACCGACAACACAATTTGTTTTGCATGCTAGTTACAAGGTTTGATTGTACATTGGTTACACAATAGTTGCTCCCCATAAACGCCTTATTTATCATGTCATGTAAAGGATTTGTTTTCAATTATATGCTATCTATATACAACTGTGTTATACTCACCAACTTTTTAGTTGACTTTATTTTATTCATGTTTCAGGCCCCAATATGTGAGATTGATTCAAGACGTGTTCAACATAGGATTTGGACTTAGCAATTTAAATCAAGAACTTTATGAATTATTTTATGTATCTTGTTTGAATTTGGTTTTGTACTTGGATTATTTGAAATGCAATTTGACTTTAATATATTTCAATTTAGTCAACCATGTGCTATGAACAGTCTTACATGTCCCGCCCCGATGATTCCGCCATCGGTCGGGGTGTGACAGATTGGTATTAGAGCCTTGGTTATAGGGAATTAGGTTATTAGACACCTTGACCTAGACTATAACTTTAGGACACCCACTTATACTATGCTTCATGATTTTTGTGCTATGTGTTATATGTTATATGTTACATGTTTAGTATGATTACTTACTATTGCATTATGATGACTTATGTGTTTTAAATCCATGACTTATTAGGATATTTTTAATAATTAAATAAATAATATCCTTTCCTATATTCTAAAACCTCATAATATTTCCATCTTCTTTTCTATCCTTATCCTTTCTAAGCATGTGGAAAATTCTTGAAGCAAAAATCTTTAAAATTTTTATTTCTTCGTTAAGGTTTTTAAACTTGTTAAATTATTTGAGGACACGTGCAATCTGGAAGGGTGACACCTGTATTTTGGGTTTTCTGTCTAGGAAAGCATTTCCCATAAATCCCAATCAACCGAGGGACCCGTATGCTTTCCTGGGAATTCCCGAGATGAGTGTTTACTTATAGGCTAAAGCATGTCTCCTTGAAAATTTTATAAGTTTAATTAACCTTAATGTGCCATGGTATTCAAGTGATTTTGTCACTTTTGAGTACAATCCAAACTAAGAATATCTACTTTATTTTGTATCTCATTCTATTAAATCCTATCAAATCTCATAAGTTCTCACAATTTTTCTTGTCTTGTGACAATCTGTAGAATGCCTCCTAATCGTGCTCCCGCAACCAACGCCAACACCGACATTGCTGCTATTCTCACCCAATTGGTGACACAACTCACCCAAGCCAATGGTGCCACCAATGGCAACAATGGTGGAAATGGAAGCAATAGTGGTAATAATGGTGGAAATGGTGGAAATGGTGGTAACAATCCATCTCAATGCACCTTCAAGCACTTCAATTCGTGCAATCCCCTAAAGTTTTATGGAACCGAAGGAGCTACTGGACTCCTTCAATGGTTTGAAAGCATTGAGAATACCTTTCTCAATAGTGATTGTCCCGACAACCTCCGTGTTCGTCATGCTAGAAGTGTCCTACAAAAACGGGCACTTACATGGTGGAATGGGGAGAAAAGAAATAGGGGTGTTGACATAGCTATGGCCTTACCTTGGGACGAGGTCAAAAGGCTTATGACCGAGGAGTTCTGTCCTCGAAATGAAGTGAAAAAGTTGGAAGCTGAATTTTGGGATCTTGCCCAAGATAGTGGGGAAAGCTTAGCATATACAACTCGGTTCCATGAGTTGAGTCTTCTAGTGCCCCACATGGTCACTCCGTTATCCCGTTGAATCGAAAAGTACATTGGTGGGCTACCAAGACAAATCCAAGATACTGTCTTAGGTAGAAATCCTGCTACTTTGGAAGATGCCATCCGCCTGTCTGCTACCCTAACTGATAATCATGTAAAAGCTGGAACTCTTACCAAAAAGGGTTCTAAGAAAGTTTCTGAAACCGTAACCCCTCCTGCTTACAACAAAGAAGCCACAACCGAGCCCTCTCACAATAATAGAAAGAGGAAAGTTAGAAATTTCGCTGTGGTTACTCCTGCTGTTCCCGTCAACCAAGCTGCACCAATGGTTCAAGCACCGGTCAAAAAGCCATATGGTGGAATTTACCCACTTTGTGCCACCTGCAACTACCATCATCCCCAAAACATCCCATGTCGCCTTTGTACTTATTGTGGGAGATATGGTCATACGGTTAGTGTTTGTAGGACCAAAGCTCTTACGGGCCAAGTCAACCCTCCAAACCGAACCGTACCTCAAGTGGCTAACCAAGGTGCTCCCGCCATTGCTAATGGGCGTGCTTGCTATGAGTGTGGTGACCCGAACCATTTTCGTGATCAATGTCCAAGACTTGCAAATGCTAGGCAAGGTGGAGCTCGTGGGCGTGCGTTCAACATAAACGCCAACGAAGCTCAAGCCAACAATGACGTGGTCAATGGTACGTTTCTTGTTAATAGTCAATATGCCTCCATTTTATTCGATACCGGAGCCGATAAAAGTTTTGTGTCACTTAATTTTGAACCTTTACTTGCAAAGACTCGGTCTCAATTAGAGAAAACATTTACCGTTGAAGTAGCAAATGGTGACACCCTTACAATTGACTCCATAATTTATGATTGCTCCTTAGAACTAAATGACCATTCATTCCCAATCAACCTTGTTCCAATGCCACTAGGAAGTTTTGATATCATCATAGGTATGGATTGGCTATCAAATCATCATGCCGAAGTCATTTGCTTTGAAAAGTGTATCCAAATTCCGCTACCATCGGGAGAAACCTTAAGAGTTTTTGGTGAAAAGCCTTGCAAGGGACTTAAGTTGATGTCGTGTACTACCGCCCAAAAGTACTTACGAAAAAAGTACATTGCTTTCTTAGCTCACATTGTTCAAAAGGATGTCAAGGAGAAGGGTATCCAAGACATTCCCATTATTCGAGATTTTCCTGAGGTTTTTCCTAAGGATTTATCCGGTCTTCCTCCCGTTCGTCAAGTAGAGTTCCGCATTGATCTTATACCTGGAGCTAACCCCGTTGCTAGAGCTCCCTATCGTCTTGCACCTTCTGAAATGCAAGAACTTACAAGTCAACTTCAAGAACTCTCCGACAAGGGATTCATCCGTCCGAGTCATTCATCGTGGGGTGCACCCGTCTTATTTGTTAAGAAGAAGGATGGATCATTCCGTATGTGTATTGACTACCACGAACTCAACAAGCTTACTATCAAGAACCGTTACCCTTTGCCTAGAATCGATGACCTCTTTGATCAACTTCAAGGTTCTACATGTTTCTCAAAGATTGATCTTCGATCCGGTTATCATCAGCTTCGTGTTCAAGAAGATGACATTCCTAAGACTGCTTTTCGAACAAGGTATGGTCATTTCGAGTTCATGGTTATGCCTTTCGGGTTAACCAATGCACCCGCAGTTTTCATGGATCTCATGAACCGTGTGTGCAAACCGTACCTTGATAAATTCGTGATCGTTTTCATTGACGATATCTTAATCTATTCCAAGACTAAAGCCGACCATGAAGAACACCTTAGATTGGTTTTGGACCTTTTAAAGAGAGAACAACTATATGCCAAGTTCTTCAAGTGTGAATTTTGGCTAAAAGAAGTTCAATTTCTTGGTCACATCGTCAACGACAAGGGTATTCATGTTGATCCTACTAAGATTGAAACGATTAAGAATTGGAATGCCCCGAAGACTCCTACCGAAGTTCGTTCGTTTCTTGGTCTTGCAGGTTATTATCGTCGTCTCATCTCAAACTTCTCAAAGATTGCTGTCCCTCTTACCGCTTTGACCCATAAGGGTAAAACTTATGAATGGGGACCGAAACAAGAAGAAGCTTTCCAAACCCTCAAGCAAAAGTTGTGCAATGCTCCCATATTGACTCTCCCCGATGGAAATGATGATTTAGTTGTCTATTGTGATGCTTCTAACCAAGGTCTTGGTTGTGTTCTCATGCAACGAGGCAAGGTAATCGCTTATGCATCAAGGCAACTCAAAGTTCATGAGAAGAATTATACGACGCACGATCTCGAGTTGGGTGCGGTCGTATTCGCGTTAAAGATTTGGAGACATTACCTATATGGCACAAAATGTGTGGTATTCACCGACCACAAAAGTCTTCAACATATCTTCAACCAAAAGGAACTTAATATGAGGCAACGACGTTGGGTCGAACTCCTTAACGACTACGACTGCGAGATTCGTTACGATCCCGGCAAAGCGAATGTTGTAGCCGATGCTTTGAGTCGAAAGGACCATGTTATGCTTCATTGTGCCCGTATTCAAACCGATATTCAAACCCGTATTTTAGAAGCTCAGCACGTCTCGGTAACCGAGGGTAATATGTATGAAGAAATGTCATGTGGTGTTGAACTCCTTCTTGAATCAAAGCCCAATGGCTTACTCTACTACTTGAACCGTATTTGGATTCCCGATCGCGACGATCTCCGTACATTTCTCATGAACGAGGCTCATAAGACTCGTTATTCTATTCATCCTGGTGCGGATAAAATGTACCAAGATCTTCGCCAACTTTATTGGTGGCCCGGTATGAAGAAAGACATTGCTCTTTATGTGGCCAAATGCTTAACCTGTTCCAAAGTCAAAGCCGAACATCAACGTCCATCTGGTTTACTCGAACAACCAGAAATTCCCGTGTGGAAATGGGAGAATCTAGCTATGGATTTCATTACCTCGCACCTCGAGTGGTTATGATAGTATATGGGTGATCATTGATCGACTCACCAAATCTGCCCACTTCTTGCCTATACGTGAAGACTTCAAAGTGGAGAAACTAGCCCGAATTTACATTGATGAAATTGTGAGCCGTCATGTTGTTCCCTTGAACATAATATCCGATAGAGATGCTCGGTTCACTTCTCGATTTTGGCAATCTCTCCAAAAGGCTCTTGGTACTCGATTGGATTTGAGCACGGCTTACCATCCGCAAACTGATGGTCAAACTGAGCGAACAATCCAAACTCTTGAAGACATGCTTAGAGCTTGTGTAATCGATTTTGGTGGCAATTGGGATTCACATTTATCCCTTATTGAGTTTTCTTACAACAATAGCTACCACACAAGTATCAACATGGCTCCATTCGAAGCTCTCTATGGTCGTAAGTGTCGTTCTCCTATCTGTTGGAGTGAGATTGGTGAAACACAAATCACTGGTCCCGAGTTAATTCAAGAAACATCCGACAAGATTATTCAAATCCGTGACAATATTCGAGTAGCGAGGAGTCGGCAAAAGAGTTATGCCGAAAAACGTCGAAAACCCTTGGAATTCCAAGTCGGTGACCTTGTTCTTCTAAAGGTGTCTCCATGGAAGGGCGTGATCCGTTTTGGAAAGAAAGGCAAGTTAGCACCTCGTTATGTTGGTCCATTCAAGATCCTTGAAAGGATTGGGAAAGTGGCTTACAAACTCGAGTTACCTCCATCTCTTGGTAATGTGCATCCTACATTTCATATATCTAATCTGAAGAAGTGTCTCGCTGATGAAAATCTCCATATACCGCTTGACGAAGTGCGCATTGATGAAACGATGCACTTCGTTGAGAAGCCGGTGGAAATTATGGATCGTGAAGTCAAACAACTCAAGCGAAGTCGCATTCCTATTGTCAAAGTTCGTTGGGAATCTAAGCGTGGTCCTGAGTTCACTTGGGAACGAGAAGACCAAATGAAGCTCAAGTACCCTCATCTTTTTACTGATAATGTTGTTTCCTCTAATTAAATTTCGGGACGAAATTCTCTCAACATGGGGAGACTGTAACATCCTGATTTTTATTATTCATATTTCAATCCAATGTAATGCAATTTCGAATTCAATACTCGTGCATTATCTCATTTATTTTCTCGCCGTAAATTAAATGCAATGATTCTATACTAATTCGCATATTTTACTCGGTTATATACATTTGAAAACTATACAAGAAACCATTTTATTCAAACTTATCAAATCTGAAAAGTCAAGGACTAAAATTGAAAAATGTCAACAAACCCTAATTAGCACGGTCGTGCTTCGTCCTAGCACGGTCGCGCCAAGTGCCTCGGCACGATCACGTGACTGGTCCTGGAACGATCGCGCCCGGTGCCTAGGCACGGTCGTGCCTCTCTTGGGCACGGTCGCGTCTGCGTAACAGTTGAAACGTAAATGCAGTTTAATCACCCAATCATTTGAAATCCGTAACAGTCGTCCGTTTCTTTTCTCCTTAACGAATGAATCAACTATCGAATTCCTCAAACGCCTCAGTTCATATTACCAATTTCGAAAAACTCTCTCAAGCTTTCCAAGAAACAAAAATCCGCTGTTCGATCCGAATCCTCTCAATCCAGCAGCAGAAACTCGATACTCAATCATCCCTGAAGTTCCCAGACTATTTGGATTGGCCGGAGTTGCAGTAAAGATCGCCGGAACACAAGTCGTCGACGCCGGAACTCTTTCTTGCCATCTCTATCAATCCTCTACTGTTTCGGGTAATTGAAATCATTTATTTCAGTTAAGTAGTCTCTGTATCGAAAGCCCCTATTCAATTTGGGCTTCCATTATAGAAATCGATCCGAATCAGAACTCATGCTTTATTAAAAATGATTTAATCGAACCCCTACTTAAACGCGATGTGCATACAATTAGATTATATGAAAAGACTCGTATTAACCCATTAATCAAAAGCCCTAACAATTCCAACGTTTAAAATACAAGAATTGGTAAATTCGTGTCTGATTTGGAAAAGACACGATCGCGCTAATCATCTAGCGCGGCCGTGCCTCATCGAGCGCGGTCGTGCCGACTAGCAGCGCGGTCGTGTCCTCCTGTCCAGACCTTGTCATGCCCTCTGGGCTAGTCTCTGTTGTGTCTAAGGATCATAGACACGACCGTGCCGGGCCAAGACACGGTCGTGCCTGTTGACTTATCTAGATTGTGCTCCTGTTGATCAACCCGGTCGCGCCCCGACTAGCGCGGTCGCGCCCGTGGCTTGAGCACGATCGTGCCCTTCCGAGGCACGGTCGTGTGAGACTCAGAACCTTTTAACAGAATTATAAATTTTATATTTTTCAATCAATAAATGTTTCAAATTTTATAAAAATATGTTTTCTGTATTTGAAGAGATAAATATTATTTATTAAAAAGTTTAATTAAAAGTTTATAAAAATTAAATTAATATTTATTATCTTACACTTAAATGATATCTTAAATAATTAAGTTACAAAATTTATAAATAAATGAGATAATGATTATTTATTTAATTTACACTTTAAATCAAAATTATTTATTTATTTATACTGAATTACAATTAATATTTACATTATTTCATAAACTATAGTTATATATTTATTAAATTCAAACCAAATTAAATTGTTTCAAATATATTTTACTTCAAACTCTATATAATTTATTCAATACTATTTTTAATACAAATCAATAGTTTTATACCCAAATTCAACTTTCATTTTAGACTTAAACCTTATGCACTATTTGATACAACATACATTACTCTTTAGGTTGATTTGTGCACTCGAGGATCTTTATTTTTCTATCTATTATCCTTGTTCGCTACACCTCCTTATCAAGTGAGTATTCACAACCCCTTTTTACTCTTTTACACTTTTGGGGTGGAACATGAACTCTATACTCATTACACATTACACATTTACGCAAACAACACAAGTGCAAAAATCCTATTTACATACATGTGTGCAAAAATTTGAGCTTTGTGCCCGAGTGCTAGGTGTGCTAACCTCTTGTATGCGATTATGTGCAATCATTAACTTTTCAAGCCGACGGTTTTCAATGATGGATCTATTGAGTCTGACAAACCCACCCATGGTACGCGGTGATTGAAACCGACAACACAATTTGTTTTGCATGCTAGTTACAAGGTTTGATTGTACATTGGTTACACAATAGTTGCTCCCCATAAACGCCTTATTTATCATGTCATGTAAAGGATTTGTTTTCAATTATATGCTATCTATATACAACTGTGTTATACTCACCAACTTTTTAGTTGACTTTATTTTATTCATGTTTCAGGCCCCAATATGTGAGATTGATTCAAGACGTGTTCAACATAGGATTTGGACTTAGCAATTTAAATCAAGAACTTTATGAATTATTTTATGTATCTTGTTTGAATTTGGTTTTGTACTTGGATTATTTGAAATGCAATTTGACTTTAATATATTTCAATTTAGTCAACCATGTGCTATGAACAGTCTTACATGTCCCGCCCCGATGATTCCGCCATCGGTCGGGGTGTGACAATCAACACGGTCGCGCCCTGATTAGCATGGTCGCGCCCATGGTTCGAGCACGATCGTGCCCTTCCCAGGCACGGTCGTGTGTGAGTTAAAATCTTGGCAGAATGATAAATTTTATATATTTTTCAAACCATAAATATTCTGATTGAATTTCAAAATAAAAATAGTTGAATTTTATAAAAGTTGCATTTAATCTTATTTAGAAAGAACAAATATTTAAAAAAATAGAAAAATTAATTATTTAAAGTTTATAAAATTTAATTTACAATTATTGTTAAACCATTCATTTAAAAAGTATTTAAATGGTTAAGTTACATTTTATAAATAAATAAATAAAATAATTATTTATTTAATTTATATTTAAACAAAAACGATTAGTTAATTATACTAACTTATAACTAATACTTACAATGTTTTCATAAACAAAAATTATTTAGATTACTTATTTAATTATTTAAACTCAAACTTTAATCAATGTTCTAAAAATACTCTTTCAAACTTTATATATTTTATTCAATACCTCCAATTACAAATCAATGACCTTATTACACAAGTCCAAATGCAACTTTAGAATTAAACTCTTGTGCACACTATTAATACCATATACATTACACTTTAGGTTAACTTGTGCATTTCAAGGATCCTTATTCTATCTAGTATCTTTGTTAGCAACGCCTTCAAACCAAGTGAGTATACATAGCCCCTTTTACTCTTTTACATTTTTGGGGTGGAACATGAACATTATTCAAATTACATGTTTACATTTACACAAACAACACAAGTACAAATCCTATTTACATTCATGTGTGTAATTTGAGCTTTATGCCCGAGTGCTAGGTGTGCTAACATTTGTATGCGATTATATGCAATCATTAACTATTCAAGCCGACGGTTTTCAATGATAGATCTATTGAGTCTGACAAACCCACCCAGATTGGGGTGGTTGATACCGACAACACAATTTTGCATGCTAGTTATAAAGGTTTGATTGTGCATGGTTACACAATAGCTGCTCCCCATAAATGCCTTATTTATCATGACATGTATGGATTTGTTTTACAAACTATATGCTATCTATATAAACCTGTGTTATACTCACCAACTTTTTAGTTGACTTTATTTTATTCATGTTTCAGGTTCTAATGTGTGAGATTGATCAAGATGTGCTACACATAGGCTTGGACTTAGTTAAATTAAATAAAAGAATTTTATGTATTTCAATTTTGGTTTCTATCTTGGATTTGGTTGTGTTTGGATTACTTGCAATGAAATTTGACGTTTAATATATTCAATCTAGTCAACCTTGTGCTTATGAACAGTCTACATGTCCCGCCCCGATGATTCCGCCATCGGTCGGGGTGTGACAGATTGGTATCAGAGCCTTGGTTATAGGGAATTAGGTTATTAGACACCTTAACCTAGACTATAATTTTAGGACACCTACTTATGCTATGTTTCATGATTTCATGTTATATGTTACATGCTATATGTTATATGTTATGTGTTACATGCTATGTGCTACATGCTTACTATGGTTAGTTATTATTTTATTTGATGACTTAATTGTTAAACATCCATGACTTATTAGTATATACTTAAATAATAAATTAAATAAACAATATCCTTTCCTATATCCTAAAACCTCGTAATATTCTTATTTTCTTTCTCTATCTTTATCTTTCTAAGCATGAGGAAACTTCATGAAGCGAAAATTCATAAAAATTTCTTTATTTACTCGTTAAGGTTTTTAAGCTTCGTTAATTATTTGAGGACACGTGCAATCTGGAAGAGTGGCACCTGTATTTTGGGTTTTCTGTCTAGGAAATCATTTCGCATAAATCCCAATCAAACGAGTGACCCGTATGCTTTCCTGGGAATTCCCGAGATTAGTGTTTACTTATATGCTAAAGCATGTCTCCTTGAAAATTATATAAGTTTAATTAACCTTAATGTGTCATAGTATTCAAGTGATTATATCACTATTTGAGTACAATCCAAACTATGATTATCTATTTATTTTGATTATCTTATTCTATTAAATCCAAACAATTCTCATAAGTTCTTACATCTTTTCTTGTCTTGTGAAAATCTGTAGAATGCCTCCTCGTCGTGCTCCCGCGGCCAACACCAATACCGACATTGCTGCTATTCTTGCACAACTCGTGACACAACTCACTCAAGCTAATAGTGCCACCAATGGCAACAATGGTGGAAATGGTAGTAATAGTGGTAATGCTGGTAATGGTGGAAATGGTGGTAACAACCCATCTCAATGCACCTTCAAGCATTTCAACTCGTGTAATCCCCTCAAGTTCTATGGTACCGAAGGAGCTACCGGACTCCTTCAATGGTTCGAAAGCATTGAGAATACCTTTCTCAATAGTGACTGCCCCGACAACCTTCGTGTTCGTCATGCCACAAGTGTCCTACAAAAACGGGCACTCACGTGGTGGAATGGGGAGAAGAGAAATCGAGGTGTGGATGTGGCAATGGCCTTACCTTGGGATGAGGTTAAAAGGCTAATGACCGAGGAATTTTGTCCTCGAAATGAAGTAAAGAAACTTGAAGCCGAATTTTGGGATCTTGCCCAAGATAGTGGTGAAAGCTTGGCATATACAACTCGGTTCCATGAGTTGAGTCTTCTTGTGCCCCACATGGTCACTCCTTTGTCCCGTTGCATTGAAAAGTATATTGGGGGACTACCTAGGCAAATTCAAGATACTGTCCTAGGAAGGAATCCCGCAACGCTTGAGGATGCTATCCGCTTATCTGCTACCTTAACCGATAATCATGTGAAGGCGGGGACTCTTACTAAAAAGGGCACCAAGAAAGTTCCTAACACTATAACCCCTCCTACCCACAACAAAGAAGCCACAACTGAACCCTCCCGCAATAATAGGAAAAGGAAGACTAGAAACTATGCTATGGTCACTCCTGCTATTCCTGTTATCCAAACTGCACCTATGGTTCAAGCACCGGCCAAAAAGCCATATGTGGGAATCTACCCACTTTGTGCCACCTGCAACTACCATCATCCCCAAGGCATCCCATGTCGCCTTTGTACTTATTGTGGGAAATATGGCCATACAGTTAATGTTTGTAGGGCCAAAGCTCTTGCGGGCCAAATCAACCTACCAAACCAAACCAACACCCAAGTGGCTAATCAAAGTGTACCCGCTATTGCAAATGGGCGAGCATGTTATGAGTGTGGCAACCCGAACCATTTCCGTGATCAATGCCCAAAGTTAGTCAATGCTAGACAAGGTGGAGCTCGTGGGCGTGCTTTCAACATAAACGCCAATGAAGCTCAAGCTAACAATGACGTGGTCAATGGTACGTTTCTTGTTAATAGTCAATATGCCTCCATTTTATTCGATACCGGTGCCGATAAAAGTTTTGTGTCACTTAACTTTGAACCTTTACTTGCAAAGACACGATCCCTTTTAGAGAAAACATTTACCGTTGAAGTAGCAAATGGTGACTCTCTTACAATTGAATCCATTATCTATAATTGCTCTTTAGAACTTAATGATCATACATTCCCAATCAACCTTGTTCCAATGCCACTAGGAAGCTTTGATATCATCATAGGCATGGATTGGCTATCAAATCATCATGCCGAAGTCATTTGTTTCGAGAAGTGCATCCGAATACCTCTACCATCGGGAGAAACACTAAGAGTCTGTGGTGAAAAGCCTTGTAAAGGGCTTAAACTAATGTCATGCAGTACTGCTCAAAAGTACTTACGAAAGAAGTACGTGGCCTTTTTGGCCCATATCGTTCAAAAGAATGTCAAAAAGAAGAGTATTCAAGATATCCCCATTATCCGAGATTTTCCTGAAGTATTCCCCGAAGACTTATCCGGTCTTCCACCCGTTCGACAAGTAGAATTTCGCATTGATCTTGTGCCCGGAGCTAACCCCGTGGCTAGAGCTCCATACCGTCTTGCACCTTCTGAAATGCAAGAACTTGCAAGTCAACTTCAAGAGCTCTCCGACAAGGGATTCATCCGTCCAAGTCATTCACCGTGGGGTGCACCCCGTCCTGTTCGTCAAAAAGAAGGATGGATCATTTCGCATGTGTATTGACTACCGCGAACTCAACAAGCTTACTATAAAAAACCGTTATCCTTTGCCTATAATTGATGATCTCTTTGATCAACTTCAAGGTTCTACTTGCTTCTCAAAGATTGATCTTCGATCTGGTTATCACCAACTCCGTGTGCAAGAAGACGATATTCCAAAGACTGCCTTCCGAACAAGGTATGGTCATTACGAGTTCATGGTTCTGCCTTTTGGACTAACCAATGCACCCGCAGTTTTCATGGACCTCATGAATCGTGTGTGCAAACCGTACCTCGATAAGTTCATGATAGTTTTCATCGATGACATCTTAATCTATTACAAGACTAAAGCCGACCATGAGCAACATCTTAGATTGGTTTTGGATCTCTTGAAGAAGGAACAACTATATACCAAATTCTCCAAATGTGAATTTTGGTTAAAAGAAGTTCAATTTCTTGGTCATATTGTCAACGACAAGGGTATTCATGTTGACCCTGCTAAAATCGAAACGGTTAAGAATTGGAATGCCCCGAAGACCCCCACTGAAGTTCGTTCATTTCTTGGTCTTGCGGGATATTACCGTCGTTTCATCTCGAACTTCTCTAAAATTGTTTTCCCCCTTACCGCTTTGACCCACAAGGGTAAGACTTATGAATGGGGACCAAAACAAGAAGAAGCTTTCCAAACCCTCAAACAAAAATTGTGCAATGCTCCCATTTTGACTCTCCCTGATGGGAGTGATGATCTAGTTGTCTATTGTGATGCTTCTAACCAAGGTCTCGGTTGTGTCCTCATGCAACGAGGCAAAGTAATCGCTTATGCATCAAGGCAACTTAAGATACATGAGAAGAATTATACGACGCACGATCTTGAATTGGGTGCGGTCGTATTTGCCTTAAAGATTTGGAGACATTATCTCTATGGCACAAAATGTGTGGTGTTCACCAACACAAAAGTCTCCAACACATCTTCAATCAAAAGGAACTCAATATGAGACAACGACGTTGGGTTGAACTCCTTAACGACTATGACTGCGAGATTCGTTACGATCCCGGCAAAGCGAATGTTGTAGCCGACGCTTTGAGTCGAAAGGACCATATTATGCTTCATTGTGCCCGAATCCAAACCGATATTCAAATCCGCATCTTAGAAGCTCAACATGTCTCAGTCACCGAGGGTAACATGTATGAAGAAATGTCGTGTGGTGTTGAACTACTACTCGAATCAAAACCCAATGGCTTACTTTATTACTTGAACCGTATTTGGGTTCCCGATCGCGATGATCTCCGTACATTTCTTATTAACGAGGCTCACAAGACTCGTTATTCTATTCATCCTGGTGCGGATAAAATGTACCTAGATCTTCGCCAGCAATATTGGTGGCCCGGTATGAAAAAGGACATTGCTCTTTATGTTGCCAAATGTTTAACCTGCTCCAAAGTCAAAGCCGAACATCAACGTCCTTCTGGTTTACTTGAACAACCAGAAATTCCCATGTGGAAATGGGAAAACTTAGCCATGGATTTCATTACCAAACTCCCTCGCACCTCGAGTGGTTATGATAGCATTTGGGTGATTATTGACCGTCTCACCAAATCTGCTCATTTCTTGCCTATCCGTTAAGACTATCGGGTTGAGAAACTAGCCCGAATTTACATTGATGAAATCGTGAGCCGTCATGGTGTTCCCTTGAATATAATATCTGACCGAGATGCCCGGTTCACTTCTCGATTTTGGCAATCTCTCTAAACCGCTCTTGGCACACGATTAGATTTGAGCACGGCTTACCATCCCCAAACTGATGGTCAAACCGAGCGGACAATCCAAACTCTTGAAGATATGCTTAGAGATTGTGTAATCGATTTTGGTGGCAATTGGGATTCACATTTATCCCTCATTGAGTTCTCTTACAATAATAGCTACCACACAAGTATCAACATGGCTCCATTCGAAGCTCTTTATGGTCGCAAGTGTCGTTCTCCCATCTGTTGGAACGAGATTGGTGAAGCACAAATCACCGGTCCCGAGTTAATTCAAGAAACATCCGAGAAGATTATTCAAATCCGTGACAACATCCGGACAGCGAGAAGTCGGCAAAAGAGTTATGCCGATAAACGACGAAAACCCTTGGAATTCCAAGTCGGTGACCTTGTTCTTCTTAAGGTGTCCCCGTGGAAGGGTGTGATCCGTTTTGGAAAGAAAGGCAAGTTAGCCCCTCGCTATGTTGGTCCATTCAAAATCCTTGAAAGGATTGGGAAGGTGGCTTACAAACTCGACTTACCTCCATCTCTTGGAAATGTGCATCCTACATTTCATGTATCTAATCTGAAGAAATGTCTCGCTGATGAGAATCTCCATATACCACTTGATGACGTGCGCATTGATGAAACGATGCACTTCATTGAGAAACCGATAGAAATTATGGATCGTGAAATCAAGCAACTCAAGCGAAGTCTTATTCCTATTGTCAAAGTTCGCTGGGAGTCTAAGCGTGGTACTGAATTCACTTGGGAACGAGAGGACCAAATGAAGCTCAAGTACCCCCATCTTTTCACTGATGCCGTAGTTTCCTCTAGCTAAATTTCGGGACGAAATTCCCTCAACATGGGGAGACTGTAACATTTCTGATTTTTAGTACCCGTATTTCAATTCAATGTAATGCATTTCAAACCCAATTCTAGTGCACTGTTTTGTTTCTTTTCGTACCATCAATTAAATACTATATTTCCATGTTAACCCACAAATTTTACACGGATATAACCTACTAAAACACTACATAAGTATCTATTTATACAAATATGTCAAAGACCAAAGTTACAAGGTCTGATGTTGAAAATTCACAAGAAACCCTAATAGGCACGGTCGCGCCGAGTGCTTTGGCACGGTCGCGCGACTTGCTTTGGAACGATCGCGCCTGGTGCCTTAGCACGGTCGCGCCTCGTATGGGCACGGTCGCGCCGAGTATCAGTTGAAACGTAAAATCAGTTTTAAACGCGAGAATCGTTGAGTTTCGTAACCGATATACGTTTCACTTTCGTTATCAAAGACAATAATATTATCAAACGTAACAGTTAACAACAGAAATCGTTTCATCTCAAAGAAAACTAAAATCCTTCACTTGAACCAAAATCCTCCTATTCTAAAGTGCAATTCCCTCGATCAATCGCTCCATAGAATCCCTCTGAAACCCCTGAACACACTGGTTTAGCCGGAAGTGCAGTGGAAGACGCCGGAGACCGAACTCGTCGACGCCGGAACTCCTTCCTACCGTCATCTATCAATTCGTCGTCCTTCCGGGTAATTGAAACTCTTCCCTCAGTCTATTTAGTCCATAGATCAAAAGCCCCATATTAATTTGGGCTTTCAATATAGAATTCGTCCGAAACCCGAATCTGAGTTTTGTTCAAAAATGATTTAATCGAATCCAGTTCTAAACATGACTTACATACAATTAATCTATATAACAAGACTCGTAATAGCAGGGTAAATAAAAGCCCTATGATTCCCAGCAGTAACAATATAAAAATCAGTCAATTCGTGTCTGTTTTGGAAGAGACACGGTCGCGCTAATCATCTAGCGCGGTCGTGTCCTCCTGTCCAGACCCAATCATGCCCTTTGGTTAATCTCAGTCGTGTCTTGAAATCATAGACACGATCGTGCCTGGCCAAGGCACGGTCGTGCCTAACGATTTAATCAGTTTAAGCCTTTATTTGATCAACACGGTCGCGCCCTGATTAGCATGGTCGCGCCCATGGTTCGAGCACGATCGTGCCCTTCCCAGGCACGGTCGTGTGTGAGTTAAAATCTTGGCAGAATGATAAATTTTATATATTTTTCAAACCATAAATATTCTGATTGAATTTCAAAATAAAAATAGTTGAATTTTATAAAAGTTGCATTTAATCTTATTTAGAAAGAACAAATATTTAAAAAAAATAGAAAAATTAATTATTTAAAGTTTATAAAATTTAATTTACAATTATTGTTAAACCATTCATTTAAAAAGTATTTAAATGGTTAAGTTACATTTTATAAATAAATAAATAAAATAATTATTTATTTAATTTATATTTAAACAAAAACGATTAGTTAATTATACTAACTTATAACTAATACTTACAATGTTTTCATAAACAAAAATTATTTAGATTACTTATTTAATTATTTAAACTCAAACTTTAATCAATGTTCTAAAAATACTCTTTCAAACTTTATATATTTTATTCAATACCTCCAATTACAAATCAATGACCTTATTACACAAGTCCAAATGCAACTTTAGAATTAAACTCTTGTGCACACTATTAATACCATATACATTACACTTTAGGTTAACTTGTGCATTTCAAGGATCCTTATTCTATCTAGTATCTTTGTTAGCAACGCCTTCAAACCAAGTGAGTATACATAGCCCCTTTTACTCTTTTACATTTTTGGGGTGGAACATGAACATTATTCAAATTACATGTTTACATTTACACAAACAACACAAGTATAAATCCTATTTACATTCATGTGTGTAATTTGAGCTTTATGCCCGAGTGCTAGGTGTGCTAACCTTTGTATGCAATTATGTGCAATCATTAACTATTCAAGCCGACGGTTTTCAATGATAGATCTATTGAGTCTGGCAAACCCACCCAGATTGGGGTGGTTGATACCGACAACACAATTTTGCATGCTAGTTACAAAGGTTTGATTGTGCATGGTTACATAATAGTTGCTCCCCATAAATGCCTTATTTATCATGACATGTATGGATTTGTTTTACAAACTATATGCTATCTATATAAACCTGTGTTATACTCACCAACTTTTTAGTTAACTTTATTTTATTCATGTTTCAGGTTCTAATGTGTGAGATTGATCAAGATGTGCTACACATAGGCTTGGACTTAGTTAAATTAAATAAAAGAATTTTATGTATTTCAATTTTGGTTTCTATCTTGGATTTGGTTGTATTTGGATTACTTGTAATAAAATTTGACTTTTAATATATTCAATCTAGTCAACCTTGTGCTTATGAACAGTCTACATGTCCCGCCCCGATGATTCCGTCATCGGTCGGGGTGTGACACGTGTGCCAATGGCTAGACCCACATATTACTGTGAATGGTTTTGTTTAAGAAACGACACACCAACACCCCATTTTGTTGATAAATTTATTTCGTAGACAACCACAATTTGTTAACATGGGCGATCTACCATGCATTAATGGAGGGATACCATATACAAATATGATGATTCTAATATTAGCAAATTGTGATTGCAGGAATTGAGGAGAAGAAACTGAAACCTTGGGCAAGTTAAAGATCACATCATAGTTTTGTCAAGTTAGTGCTATACGAGCAACATATAGCTCTATTATGATGAGTCCTTGGATTCACCAGTCTAGATCTATTCGTTTACTCAGAGGTGAAATAGCACTAAAAGGACAAAACACATTGAGCATACTTCAAAATTATGTTTTGTCATAAAGATTTCAAGTTTTAAACTATCATGAAATGATTGATTAGATCAAACTGGAAGTTTCCTGGATTTTGGCTTAGGCAAAATTATTTAAGGAGACATGCTCGCGGGGGATAGACCTACACATTAAGGAAACACGCTCCTAGCCGGATCCCCACCGGGGGGCGTTGTCACTTGGAACCCTCATTGCTTAGGGGCTTCACCCCTAAGATCCAATGAGGTTCGTAAATACATAAAATCATTATAAACTTAAATAAGTGTGCACTCCGTGTCACACCCCAACCGACGGCGGATTATACGACAGGGCTGACACGGTTGTTTAAAAGCACATGATCAACTACTAAATAAGTTTCAATATTTATTCAACCATATTAAGTATTCATTACAAGGAAATGAGAAACACATAGTTCAAAAGAAACACGACATAATCAAAGTTTGAATTAAATATAACTAGGTCCATAGTCCTATATGATCAAGACTTGTCCTCAAACGTGTGCACCTGAAACATGTTAAGTAAATGTCAACTACAAATAGTTGGTGAGCAACATAGGTTTTGACACCAACAAAAGTTGAAAATGATTTACAATTCATTATGTTCATATCAATTCTAAGGCATAAATATGAAAACATACAAGGTTACAAGTGTACAATCAAGCCATGAAATATGAACAATGTATACACAATCCACCTGATTATGTTATGAAAGGTACCAAAATGTATACACAAATCCGCCAAGATTTGTGTTAAGTAAAGAATCGGGTTCCCATATATATGATCATAATAAGTACTACCGTAGGCCTGCAACTCAAGTTAATGATTGTACTAAAAAAACATGAACACATGTAACACCAAGTAGTTTAGGACATGAAGCACATATACCTTGCATAAGGACATAGTAATTGAATTGTACAAAGTAAAGTATTGTAAACACGTTCCACCCCAAGTATTTGTAAACAAAAAGTAATGTAAAACGGGCTATGAAACTCACCTTGCAATATGAAGCTTTGCATGTCACACAAGTATATTGTTGCATAAAAAGTTCAAGCTAACCTCAAGATTAACCTATGATTTAATGATATAATTGTATCAATGATGGGTTCAAATGATTAAAAGGAATCCTAATGTACCAAGGGATTTGGTGTGGGTGTATTTGGTTAAGTGAGAGAATACTTGTTAGAGTCTCAAATGATGCTTATAAAATTTCTTTGTAAAAAGTATGTGTGCATGAAAATATGTTTCATTTGTTTTGCAAACGTTTAGAATAACGAATATATGAATAATTAATTGTGCCTCTTTGTTTATAATTAAGTAAATAATTGAATAAGTAATTTACTCATGTTTTTTAAAATTGAGAAATGAATAAATAAGTAATTGTGAAATATTTAGTTGAACAAAAAGAAAAAAAAAAGATAATTAGATACATAACTTGTTTGAAATGCACATTTTAATAATTGCATAAATATTTGGATTTTAGTTAGTTGCATGAAATAAGTAAAAAAAAAAGAGTTTCAATTAATTAATAATTTAAACTTAAAATCGATTATTAATTAAGAATATAAATTCATTAAAGTAAATCTGAATTTAGCGTTTTAAATTCATTAAAGTAGATCTGAGTTTTAGAGGTTTTATAAGAGAGTTTTTATAAAAGGAATGAGGGGTGAAGAGAGCCGGGAAAAACTGAATTTGACCTTGAATTCGTGAAAACGGAAGTGTTCTTGCTCCCGCTGCTGTTCGCAACCGAGGGGTGAAGAGAGCCGGGAAAAACTGGATTTTTGGGTGGGAATCGATTGCCAAATGGTATAGGGACTTTAAAGGTTGATTAACACACGCATTACAAACTCCAATCGATTGGAATTACGTGTTTTGAAGTGTGGTTCGGGGCTTTTTGAATGCTCAAACCGTAACCCCCAAAAATTGGTTTTAAGATTGTAAATGACGAAATCAATTAACGATTTATAGTTCTAAATGAGTGGAGAAACCGTTACAAGGGATTTTCAATCCGAATTGAGTGAATTAAGAGTTTTTGATGTCGGTTGACTTTTTCTGAGTCAAAATTGGTTCTATTTGATTTCCAGGGTTCAATTCTAAATGGAGGGGGTTCAAATGGGGTCCAACTGAAATGGAAGAGGGGGGGGGGGGGGTTCAAACGAATTTGAAAGTGTCCATTTGCTATGTAAAGGGTTTCAATACTTAATTATTTGATTTAAATCTTTTTAATCATTTATAAAATTTATAAGTATCTAATTTATTATTTGATTTATTTAAATTATTTTATAAGGAGTAAATTCCTATTTTTTAATAAAATTTACAAATTGAATAAATGGTTTATTTAGTATACATTAAATATGAATACATATATATAACAAGGTGTAATGCATACTTAAAGATTCACATATATATATATATATATATATATATATATATATATATATATATATATATATATATACATTATATATAAATGTAATAGAAAAATATATGTTAACGTAAGGTTCAAATTTTGAATTTATACACATTAAGATAATAATTAATGTAACATATTGTGTTGGACAAATGCGAGATGGAAATGGAGTGTCATTATTGTATAAATTAAAATAAAATAATATTAGAAAATCATGGATGTTACACTCCGTACCTCCTAACTTGTTTGATGTACATTATGATTCACCTTGTTCAACAACTCAATCCAATTACACTAAAATGTTCAACACCATGCAACTAGACAACATGTTCGGAAACAATTTCTGAAGGCTTTTCAATATGGTAATCAAATTTTCGTTCGCCGTGGGCATCACTCACTAACCCTAGCCATGGGTGTTGCCTGATCTTAGACTCACCATGTGAGCACAACCCCCTTTGAACCCCCATGGTCTGGATGGTTTTGCCCTTTGAACCCCAGATGTTTCTTGGTGTAAAAAATTAGAATAATCTTAAATGATTGCATACTTAACACCTACTAACTTTTATCAATATTTATACAAATCTCAGTTTGGTTTTAAGTAAATCCAACGAAATGGCTTGATTACAGTAAAATCACCAAAAGACAAGGGACTATACTTAATGATATACCCCATTTTAATTCATACTTTGAACATGGTTTCTTTGCAACTAATCGGGGTTTCTTACAATCTTAAGCACACATAGATGTTTATATTTATGTTTATCAGAAAACTAGATTATGCTAAGAAAGACACATCTATGCTTTTCTACTAAGAAATCCTTATACATGATTCCGTTCTATTTTGGTGGACTAAGAAATCGTCTATAGGATTGAGATAAGCCTATGATATGATGCGTAGGGGGCAAGGAATATGCCCTGAGCAAGTGCAACAAAATTTAAGAACACTATATTTTTTGGAACGAAATCTATTAATTAATGAATGATCAAATACGCCGACACAAATGGGAAGATTAAGGAGGTGGCGGGGAAGGAATTAGATTCTTTGAAAAAGGATTAGTTTGGCAAAATATTTAATGATTAAGGAGCCGACACTTTCAGGCCATTTGGTGCAATGCTAGCCCCAATACTTCCTATAGTGGAGGTCTTGGGTTTGAATCCTTGCAACAACAAAAAATGGGTCTGTAGTCAGGTCAGGGGGTTTACCCAGTTGGGGGGTTTCTCCTGTGGTGGGCTGCCCCGGATGTTCTAGGTGTTGCCCCGGGGAAATCCAATTATCCTAGAATATATAGGTGTTGTCGTTCAAAAAAATTAATAATAAAATTAAACACTATAATAATGGCCGAAATTATCATAGCTAGATTCAAGTTTTCCACATTATCAAGAAAATCAAAATGATTAGGCCATGAGGCTATGTGTGGTGGGGGCAACGCCTCACGCACCACACTTACTTTTCATTGGGCCACCATACACGCAGACGAACCCTCTCTCACGCCGTGATTCCTCTCATAGAAGCGCCCCACACCCCTTCTTACAGAGAGATGGCTCGATGTCACACACCCCTCACGCCCGCTCAGGAGATAGACTATTACACATAGCCTAAGGTATACCCCGTGGAAGTGATGTGACAGCATGAAACACCAAGCCTCTGTGGCCACGAATGTGGAAGGTTTTCGTGTTATTCGCCATGGCTGTGGAAAAGAATTTAAAGTTTTTTCGCTAATAACTTGTATTTCGTTAACTTCAAAAAAAATCTAAATACACATGTTGTTTATTTATTTTTTATGAACATTCCGGTACAAATTTTATTGAAAAACGAGTTGGTCTAAAAAATAGAGTATTTTTTGGTCTCGTATATAGCTTTGTATGTTACGGTTTGCTTTTTTTTTAAACGGCTCGGCTTGCAGATGTTTTATCTTATTTTTAGTAGTTGTTATTTAATATTTTTGTATTCTTTTTATTATTATCATGTAATGTTTTTAATTATAATTGGAAATCGTTTATTTAAGTTACATCTATTTTGTTATTTTTTTATTTACAAATTGTTAAAACATAAAACTATTAATTGTAATTAAAAAATAAGTATGGCGTGACGATGAAAACAATATGAAAATACGAAACCGTGAAAAACAGTGCAAACTGATATGACACTGATGTGGTAGTGTTTACTGTGAAGAAATACGGAATATAGAACCATTCCTGATGACCTTATAGTCCTCATCAAATGGTGATCCACAATATCACGACAAGTTGTAAGACTTACAAGAGTTGTATACATGTATGTGTTGCTAATATATTATCATAATCCCAGGGCCGGCCCATTGGGCCTGCGGGCAACACACACGCACTTCGCCTAACATTTCGAGAGGCCAAAAAAAAAATATTGGGCCTTTTTAAATAAGTAATTTTTGAGGCTTTTTTAAAAAAATTTATTGGATCAAATATATTAAGAAAAAACAATTGGGCTTTTTTAAAAGTATGGTAGCTTAAAAATGTTAAATTTGTTTAGGCCCATGAATCCAATCCAACCCAACGCTTTGTAATTTTGTATTAGGTTTAAAAAAATAATTTATATTCTTAAAAAAATGTTAAATTTGTTTAGGCCCATGAGCCTTTTTTTTCGGCTCATGTAGGGCGGGACCGGATTATGATAATCCAAATGTATATGATTAGTTATTAAACAAATCATTAATATCATATAATTGGCGTTAAGATTTTGGATAAGTAATTAGAAGTCGGCTGACGATTACCTAGGATATCTGCCATCTACGTGCTGATCATGCATATCCAAGATTTTAGAGAACATTTTATTAGGTTTAATACTTTCTCTGGATAGTGATGTGTATAAGGTTTTTTATAACCTTTTTGGAGAGTTTGGATAGCACTTTGTGATTTATAAAGAATCTAAACATCAACTGTAGGATTAATGTTATGAAACACAATTTTTTTTGTTACAATAAAAAAGGGAAAATCCTATAGATCAATGACTAAAACCGACTTATTTAATCATGTACGCACGGAATCATAAGTAAAATTGATATATAAGTTTAGGTTGACACACTAATGTAAGTAAACTAGTGGCTTACACCCGCGCTTCGTAGCGGGGACGAGCCGATTTTTAACAAAAAATAAATGAAAATGTAGATCCAATATTGAAAATAACGTTAATGCGGCAGGACGAACACAAAAAAGATCAAAGAAGTTTTAAAAATAAAATAAAAGTTAAAAAAACAAAAAAAGATTAAAAAAATCAATTAAAAGTTAAAAATAAAAACAATACCCGCGTACTAAGAACATAAAAGTTATAGCTCAAAAGTAAGTATAAAGATTTAAATTATCAAAAAAATAAAAATAAATGACTATAACTAGTATTTATGTTTTGTTAAGATGTCTAACCCCAAAAGTAGACCAAAGTGTGTTTATATAATTAGCGAGCCAATACCTTGGTTTGACCACCGTTCTCGTTGAAACCGAAAACCGGGTTAATCTCAAACGAGTGTGTACTTTGCACTTCCTAATCTGTAATGAAGTTTATTCGGATTTTCCTATAGTCTAAAGTAAATTCTAATTATCTAAAATTGATAATACTAAAATCACTAACAACAAATTCTTCTCATGATTTATTTGCATTTTGTCTGCCTTTAACAAACAAAAACACAGTCTAGAGGTGAGCATTATACGGTCCAAATCTGCAAAACCCGACCCGTCAAAACACGGATATAGCTTATCCGTTCTAGTTCTCGGTTCTGATAAACATGGTTATTCGGTTCTAGTCTAAAACCCGTGAAACCCATGTAACCCGACAAAACCTGATTAAAATTCAAAAGCTAAAAATAGCATGAGCTAATCAACATGTTCCTCTCGGTATGAGTAACATAAGCTTAAGTACAGCAACAACAATCGTCAAAATGATTAATTTAATCTTTGAATATGGTTTCTTCAACTGTAATGTTGACTGATTCTTGATTTATAAAAAATAATTTGTAGATGCTACAATTTTTGACATGGAGTATGCGAGGCATTGGCGGACCTACTTAGGAGGCATGGGGGGCAGCGGACCTACTTAGGAGGCATATACGCGTTAAAACCACGATCGCCCCCATAAAATTTTGTAATAGGCCCCCGATTGCCCCCCGTGAAAATGTTTTAGTGTTATATACGTGTTATATATCGCGGGTCAACTGACCCCAAAAATTTTCGACCCTACAAAAAAAATTTCTGGGTCCGCCACTGAATTGCAAGGTGGCTTGAGGACTATCACCGTCAAATGTGTGAGCTTCAAGCAATAGTTCAAAAACACTTGCGAGAAAATGGGCTCCGGATTTATTTCAATTAACACTTGCCAATTCAAAAACCGATTAACATAAGATCCATAATAATATGTGAAACCCGATTAAAATTCAAAACTCATGCCGAGAGGAACACCTTTGATATTTTATGAAGTTTGTTGATCAAAATTTATAAAAGGTCTTTGAAAAAATGTTCTTTTGCTTAAACGGTCCAAGCGCCTAACCTGTGAGGAACTGATCCACCTAACTCGTTAAACCCGGGACCGGGTGGTCCGGTTCTCGGTTCTCATATTTTCACTATTACCGTTCTGGTTCTGGTCCGGTTCAGCCATGATAATCAAAAGCGTTTGATTCCATAATTTTCTAAAGTGGTTGAAATGGATCTTCATGAGTGTTTGTTATGGAAAGTTAAAAAACTCAAATGGTTGTCGGAAGTTGGGGGACCAAAACTACCAATATGCCAAACTCGAAGTTAAAGGACCAAAGTTGGATTTCTGTCGTTGTTGTAACATCTCGAAAATAATAAAAGACATCACGGGTCGGAAATAATGTTAAATGAAAGATGGCGGGTCTCGGAATGGAACAAAAGGAAAGGAATAAACAAGATGGGCTCGTGGGCTCGAAGCCATAGGCCGAAAATGGAAGGGGGAGAGGCCCTTAACCTGGCCACCTCCCTTCCTCATTTCCACATCTTCGCGAGATTCTAGAGAGAGACAGAGAGGCTGCGCGTTAGAGAGAGAAGGCAAGGGTATCGGCTCAAAAGCTCGGGAATCACCACACCCCATCACAGCAACGAGTAGCAATAGGAATCGGACCTCAAGGGGTAAGCATCTCCCCTAAATCTGAGTTTTTTTTACATTTGGGGTTTCGAGTAAAAGTTGCATAAAGGTTAAGTTTTTACGTATAAACCTTAAAACAATTCATAAATTTAGGCTTCAGAATGAAAATGGAACGTTTTGAACGTAAAAAGATCAAAACTTGACGTGAAAAATCAATCGGCCAGATCTAGGGTTTTTCTGGTGGGGAAGATGACCACGCACCCGGAACTGTTTTCAGCGAACTTAACCTAGATTCGCTAAATATGGCGAGCATAGACCTTATGTTCGCTAAGGTTCAAAGGAGGCGAACTTAGCTGTATATTCGCCTAACCCTAAGTGGCGAACTTAACACCTTCGCCTATGCAAGTTTGCCTAAGCCAGGGAAGCGAATTTAACATGTTCGCTTAAGCCAAGAGTGGCGTCTAGTGTCGATTAGGTCCATTATCTTATCTTGTATGACTTGATTATACAGATTATCTATGACCTTAGTGACACTCACCGACCAACTATTATACACCAAGGAACCCGTCTATCAGGTGAGTTCTATTTGTCCCCTATGTGCTACGTGCAAATGATTTTAAATGTTTTGAGCCTGAAGTGTATACATACAAGTAAATGAATGTTATAAATGATATTATGAATATATGTTATATGAATGGAATGATGAATGAATGCATGTATCAAAGGAGAGGAATGCATGATTTAACTATAAATGAATGAAGGTTTGCTTTATATATATATATATATTGCAAGTTATGAATGAATTAATGTAAGGAAGGAATTACAGACTACTTCGGTAGGACGGTACGATGATAACGACTACTAAGGTAGATGGACGACCACTCGACTATTGATGCAGACGGTATGATAAAGTCTAGAAAGGTAGACTAAACAAGGATAATACGGTAGACGGAGGCCCTTATATGAAGCACGACTGCATATATAGTTCGAATAGGAAATGGATGCCTTAGGGCAAACGGGCGAATCACAGACTACGACGGTAGGACGGTATGAATCACGAACGGCTAGAAAGGTAGCCGGACGGCATGAATGAAACACAGACTACTTCGGTAGGACGGTATGAATGAAGGACTAAGACGGTAGGACGGAACGTTTGTCTTTGTGACTTACGTAATGACGGGTTGATCACCCATATGTGTATGACCAATGAATGTTAAATGAAGACAAATGAAGTGCTAATGTGTGTGTGTGTATATATATATATGTATGTATATATATATATATATATGTATTCTTACTTATAAAGAAATAATGTTTATACCTAATTGCTTAAAACTAGAACTCATCAGCGTTAGCTGACTTTTAGTATGCATTTCAGTAACAAAAGGAAGGAACGGGTAAAGGCATGATGGCTACTTGGCTCAAGACTGACATCCTATCTACTTGTTTAATGTTTTGACAATGTTATTAAATGTTTAAGACTCCTGCTATTTGTGTAATTGAATGATGTATGCTTCTGATAGGATTGGATGTTTTAATTAAATTCAGTAACTGATGACTATGTTTATGAGTAAATTCAACAAGTGAGGTCTCCCGAGTTGGGGCCTTACAGTTGTGTAGCATTTTATCGTACATGACCATGTACAACTTTCTATTGGCTAACGATGGATTATATGATCTGTATAGCTAAGTCGATTTCCAATACGACCCGTATTGGGCAACGCCGCCTCTATTGAAAGTTTGTCAGCAACAACAAAATTATATAAATAGAGGTGCTCGTTTGAGCTCAAAATTTTGGAGTATGTCTTAGTGAGTGAAACTAGAACGATAGAGAGAGTCCCCTCTTTAAGTAATCTCTGGGTTTTAACGCTCACTTGAATGTTGGATCCGTTTCTAGTTATTTAGTTTGCAAGGAATATAATAGGTATACTAGGTAAAACGAGGCATGCCTCAATAAGAACTCTCGGTAGTGGTAGCGTTGGTAGGGAGCAAGGGTGGTGATAGAGTGGTGTCGAGCAGAGCCCGCATGATGGAAACTAGATGGTAAGGTTCTATAACTAAGTAGGTTATGCTAGAATCCCATGGTGTATACGGGTTGGTTACCCGAGGGGTAGATTTTATATACTTGAGGTGTATGCGGGTCGGGTACTCGAGGGATACGAGTTAGATACCCGTGGTGTATGTAGGTTGGGTACTCAGATGATACGTGTTATGTACCTGGGGTGTATGAGAGTTGATTACCCGACTCTTAGGAGACGTTTGAACAACCTACAAGAGGAATGGTTTAAGTGAGACTCTGTGTTTCCAGGTGACCGATATATACCCCATGAAAGTATATGTGCAGTATGTTAATAAAATGTGTATGCATTGCATGATTGAACCATACGGGTGATTACATGGTTTTGGCTTATTTGGACCATTGGGATGGTTATGAGACTTGGTGGTATGTGGTGTAATACTGGATCGGATGAGAGTTTTTGTGATCTTAGTATGATATTGGAATCGCATGGGAGTTTTCGTGATTCCAATATGTTGAATAAGATAAAAGATTTCATGATTCCATAAAGAATCGCATGGGAGCTTTCGAGATTCTGAACCATATGGGGATTGTCATGTTTTTAAGGTGTTGTGCGGCAGAATTTGTCATTATGGGTCATGTACTCATGTGACATATTTGAACTGAATGTACACTCACTTGGCGAAAGCTAACCAATGATTTACATATACTTTCAGGTGATTTACCAAAACTTGAAGGTTGAACTTGATCAAGTCTTAGGAGGAAGGATCGAACATGTGTCTTGTTTTGAAAACGTTGAAATGTTTTTTGTAAATAAATAAACAAGATTACTCTTTTGAAATTGTTTTATATATGAAATTTTTGGGTCATGGTTTCCGCGTCTATGTCCAAACTAAAGGTATAAGGTGAATGAGATATCGGTGCTCAAAGTAAAATGAGAGAAATTTATCCCATATAAACGGAGTGAACTAACCTAAAAGCACTTCTCAAAAGAAAGTAACTAAGATGTTTGTTAGCGAACTTAGTTAAGTTCGCCTGTCAATATAGGGGCGAAGTTACTAAGTTCGCCCGGTTCAGTTTTAGTTGAGTTAGTTTTTCTTTCTTTGTATATAAATAGTTCATTGTAACTATTATTCAAGTTATCAATTAAATCACTTCAGTTTTACCCTCAATCATTCTCTCTCATTTCTTTCTCTCGTTTATCATTCTCGCTTGTTTCTAGCGATCATTCTCGATATCATAACATGGTATCAGAGCATCTATGCTCGATTCTGTGACTTTCTTTTGTTTTCCGCACTCGTTCTTCGTTTTTTCATTCGTTTTCTCATTTTTCGTGTCGATTGGGGTTCGTTTCATGTTTTGATCCGTTCAAAACATTCCTTTTATGTTTTTGATCATTCCTACGGTTGGATTTCTTCATATACATTTCTGATTTTGAGTTATGATGATTTCTGGGTCGTTTTCACGTATTTCTGTTCGCGCAGGCGAACTTGTTCTTCAGATTGTCAGTTGCGGTCGAACTTAACAAGTTCGCTTGTTCTTCCTCTTTCTAAGCGAACTTAATAAGTTCTCTTACTAAGTTCGCTTACTGGCGAACTTAGCAAGTTCGCCTATTTCAGCTTCGTTTTCTCTTGTCATGTCTACTACTTCTACTTCCCTAGTTGTCCCTATGGATTCTTCTAATCCTTTGTTCTTACATTCTTCTGATCATCCGGATCTCTTACTTGTTTATAAAATTTTTTACGGCTCTGCATTCGGATCTTGGAAATGTGCCATGTCCATTGCTTTATCTGCTAAGAACAAGATTGGTTTGTTGATGAAACTATTGTCAGACCTACTTCCTCTCCTAATCTGGAGCTATGGAAAAGATGCAATGATATGGTTATTTCTTGGATTTTCAACACTCTGTCTAGTGATATCAATGAGAGTGTTTTGTATGTTGAAACTGCTCGTCAACTTTGGAACGAGTTAACTGACCGATATGGACAGAGTAATGGAGCAAAGTATTATCAATTGCAGAAGTCTCTTTCTGCTATTTCTCAAGGGAATGATGATGTTGCTACTTATTTTACCAAAATCAAGTCTGTTTGGGATTATCTTAATGCAATCGAGCACATTCCTCCTTGCACATGTGGTACTTCTCGTCTTATGGCTAAGCGCGAAGCAGATCAACGATTGATGCAATTTATGATGCATTTTGCATCTAGTAGTATATCCAGTTCTCAAATGTTTGACCTTATTCATATTGATACGTGGGGACCGTATCGATCTACCACGTTTGATGGATATAAATATTTTCTTACCATTGTTGATGATTTTACTAGAACCACTTGGACTCATCTTTTGACAACTAAAGGAAATGCTTTTCCTATTCGTCAAGGGTTCATTAAGATGGTTGAGACTCAGTTTAGTACCAAAGTAAAGCGTGTTCCATCTGATAATGATTTTGAGCTTGGTTCGGGTGTTCATCATGCCGAGTATTTTAAACAAAAGGGAATTATTCATCAGAATACTTGTCCTGGGGTTCCTCAACAGAATGGGGTGGTGGAACGTAAACATAAGCATCTTCTCGAAACTGCTCGTGCTCTTATGTTTCAATACAATTTACCAATAACCTTTTGGAGTGAATGTGTTCTCACTGCTACTCATTTGATTAATATTTCCCCACACGGGTTCTCAAGGGCAAATCTCCTTCTGAGATGCTCTTTGGTAAAGCTCCTTCATACACCCATCTTCGTACTTTTGGGTGTTTATGTTATGCTTCTACTTCTACACCTGGACGAGATAAATTTCAGCCTAGAGCTCAAGCTTGTATTTTTATTGGCTATCCCTTTGGAAAGAAATGTTACAAGCTTTATAATCTTGACACGCGACAAGTTCTTGTTTCTCAGGATGTGACTTTTCTTGAGCACATTTTCCCTTCTTTACACTCTTCGGATCCTTATTATTTGTTCCCTTCTCTAAATGATCTGTTTAAGGAGACCGATCTAGTTGCTGTTCCTTCATCCTCTTCGGTCGCTCCTGAAGTGATTCCACTCCTCCTCATGGTTCTCCTGTTCCTCCTCCTCCACCTCTGGAGCTCAGGAGATCTACTCGTTCTTCTGTTTCTCCTTCTCATCTGCAGGATTATGTTTGTAATTCTGCTTCTTTTTGTTGATTCGTCTTATTTTCATACTTTGTCGAGTGCTTGCCAAGCTTTTCATTTTGTTAATCTTGCTGATCTTTCTCATGATTTTCAGCAGCTCCTTCTCAATCTTGATTCGGTTCAGGAACCTTCTTCTTATCAGGAGGCTGCTAAACATCTTGCTTGGCAAGAGGCTATGACTAAGGAGTTTAATGCCTTGGGATATAATCAAACTTGAGAGGTTATGTATTTACCTAAAGGTAAAAAGGCCATTAAGTGCAAATGGGTGTATAAAGTCAAGTATAATGCTGATGGCACTGTTGAACGTTGCAAAGCCCGTTTGGTTGTTCGTGGTGATACTCAGAAAGCCGGTATTTATTATAATGAGACTTTTTCTCCTGTCGCTAAAATGACTACTATTCGTAGTCTCATTGTTGTTGCCACTAAACGACATTGGGGTTTATATCAATTGGATGTCAATAATGCCTTCTTACATGGGGATCTTGAAGAAGACATTTATATGCTTCCTCCTCCTTGAATGCCTTTATCTTCTCCTGATCATGTTCTTAAACTCAAGAAGTCTCTTTATGGTTTGAAACAAGCTTCAAGACAAAGGTATGGAAAGCTTTCTGATGCTCTAAAGACCAAAGGTTATATCCGCTCTCCCGATGATTATTCCTTATTCTCTAAGACGATGGGGGATTCTGTTGTTCATGTGGCTGTCTATGTTGATGACATTCTTCTTCTTGGTAATAATGAACAAGAGATTTCTGATTTGAAACTTTTTTACATTCCACTTTCCAAATCAAAGATCTTGGTAGTCTTAACTATTTTCTGGGCATTGAGGTTCTCAAATCTCCCTCTGGTCTTATCATGACTCAACGCAAGTTTGCGAAGGATTTGCTGACTGAGTTTCCTACAGACGATGTTTCTTCTGTTTCGTCCCCTTTGCCTTTACATTTACAACTCAAGCTCAACGAAGGTCAAGTTCTTGATGATCCTTTGGCCTATCATCCGCTTGTTGGTAAACTCAATTATCTCACTCATACTAAGCCTGATCTTGCTTTTGCGGTTTAGTTTCTCGGCCAGTTTATGAGTGATCCGCATGTTCCCCATTTGGATGTTGCGTGGCACACTCTTCGGTATGTCAAAGACACTTGTTCTCAAGGATTTTTCTTTAATGATGATCCTGATATGTATTTGTCTGCTTATTGTGATTCTGATTGGGCGGCTTGCCCTAATACTCGGCGTTCTGTCAGTGGCTATTTCATTTCTCTTGGGGGCAGTTCTATTTCTTGGAAATCCAAGAAGCAAGCTACTGTTTCTCTTAGTTCTGCTGAAGCTGAATATCATTCTCTTGGCTGTGTCACACAGGAACTTGCTTGGTTAGCTCGGTTGTTTGTGGAGTTTCGGCTTGATAATCTCACTCCCGTTCCTTTCAAATGTGACAGTCAGGCGGCTATTCATATTGCTAAGAATCCAGTTTTTCATGAGCGAACTAAGCATATCGAGTTGGATTGTCATTTTGTACGTGAGAAGCTTCAAGTCGGTTTGATTCTGCTTTCTCACACACGGACCTCGGATCAACTTGCGGATTTATTCACTAAGAGTTTGGTTGGTCAACCATATTCAGATATCATTTCCAAGTTGGGGTTGTATACGCCTCCAACTTGAGGGGGTGTTAGCGAACTTAGTTAAGTTCACCTGTTAATATAGGGGCGAACTTAGTTTTAGTTGAGTTAGTTTTTATTTCTTTGTATATAAATAGTTCCTTGTAATCATTATTCAAGTTATCGGTTAAATCACTTCAGTTTTATCCCCAATCATTCTCTCTCATTTCTCTCTCTCTTTTATCATTATCACTTGTTTCTAGCGATCATTCTTGATATCATAACAATGTTTGGAATGCATTCACACCTACACTGGAGAGGTGGTGTAAGTTTTGGTCCTAATGGCTTGGAATAATCAAATTTGTGTGTGCCCATGACATGTGGACACGAATGTCATACGAAATTCTCAAGCTCGTGCAAGGCAGATTCAACACAGAAATTATATAAAACTTCAGTAGGTATTATCTAATCTCTAACCGTACAACTACTCGTGCAACTGTTGGACACGAATAGTTATGAGCTTTTTTTCAAGGGAACAATATAAAACTGGTAGATTCAATGAAATCTAATTGTAATTCTTCTTCTAATGATGGTTTGACTTTTGTTACTTTTTTTCTTATATGCAATGTGTTTTGTACAAATGGTAATATATTATTACCCATAAATTAAAATAAAATAGATATTTCCTAACGATCTTAAAAAAAAATTCAATTTAAAAATATCTTTATATTCTTAAAACATGTTAGATTTGAGACTATACATCTCTACAAACATAAAAAGAGATTAATAAAAAATAAAAGTTTTTCATAAAAACTTAAAAACAAAATTTTGATAAGAAGATTGTACTACAATCTTAAATCAAAATATCATCATAATAGAATAGATAATTGTTTGATTCAGAGCATATTTTTTATCACTAGTCTCAAAGTTTGAGTCGAGTTCAAGGCCAACTAGCCTAGCTGTCATCTGTGAATATTCTTCTTCACAAAAGCGAGATGAGTGTCGGCTCACGGTAAACAACATAGGATCAAGGGGATGCATCCCCATCCTCGTACTCCTTATATCGAGCGACCATTAGATTTTATAAAAGTTAAGAATGCCACTACATTTACATAAGTGATAAAAATTGTTTGATAACAGAAAAATCATATAAAACTTAAATAAAAGATAACAGTATCATATATGTCACATTTAGTAATACACCATACATAACGAGAAATATATATTAGTTACTTTTTTTTTTCTTAAGGGGTGGAAATGCAGGGATGACGGCACGGGAGATCCTAGGTGAAAGTGAGGTACCACAAATGAACACACCCCACCCATTTGCGGTGGGGCACAGTAGTGATGAATTTTGCATGATGGTGCCGGACACGGTACTAAAAAATTAGCCTTTTTAAATGTTTATTTTCTTAAAAAGGTTTATGGAGGGGAGATGATGCAGGAGCATATTATGGCTTTCCTACGAGCCTCCAAAAAGGTTGCGGGCTCGTTGAGATTGAGGTCTAATGGATGATTCGATGTATGGGCCGGGAGAAAAGGGAGACACGTGGGATGGTGGTGACGACAGGGGATGAAAGGAAGGAGATTTGTGCATTGTCTTTCATTATTTGTTTAATTTTTGAATTCCTAAATTAGTTGTGATATTTTCCTGTTTAAGACTATGACTCTCACCTGTAACTTGGGAGCTAGGGTATTATGTTTGGTGGACTTTTGATTAAAGGTTTCTATTAAATTACCAATCAAAGCTTTCGACTTTTGAAGCTTTCGATTTGAAGCGTTTGGTTATCTTGTATGTTCTAGATTTCCATTTGATTATGCTTATGGGAGTATCAAGTGGTATCAGTGCTACGGTTAATCAAATGGCTCGTGGAAGAGGTAGCACTCTCTTGTGTAGAAACGCAAAAAGAGGCAGCATATGGGACGCACCAGATCCGTATGATGAGGAGATCACACGGTTACAAGAACGAATTAGGGAATTGGAATTGAACCAGAGAAAGCAGAGACAGAGATGATTGTGGTGGACGAATCAGAAAAGGATGACGAAAAACCGTTTGGGGTTTTCGGTTAAGGCGGTTGGGCCCTGTGTCACTTCGATCCACTACGGGGTTTCGGTCTCAAGGTGGAGATTTCGGACTTTGATGGGAGTGTTCAAGTAGATGGCTTCATTGATTGGATCAACATCATTGAGCGGGTTTTCGATCTCAAGGATATCCCTGACCGGTTGAAAGTCAAACTGGTGGCCATCAAGCTGAGGAAATCAACGTCCTTATGGTGGGAGCATGTCAAGAGGCAACGACAAACGGAGGGTAATCCGCGAGCAGGCCTCACCACCACTACCACCACCACCACCACTACCGTCACACCTTCCATCGTCAGCTCTAATGTGGGTAAGTCTAATCTTTGGATCGATACTTAATATTTTCATTCGATTTTCTTACAAAATTACAATTAAATTGAGTGTTAGAGAGATACAGCTGTTCATTTCCGTTGGTTCCAGGTGCAAGATGTACCCAGAAACGTTCTCCGGTGAGATTACCACCACCGAGACACTCATTCTTGGTGTTGCAACAACGAACACGTACGTTTAAGGAACTCAGAGAAGGGAGAGAGATGAGAGAGAGACCGGCGATTTGAAGACCTAACCGCAACATCTGTCAACTCCGGAAATAGCGACTAGGTTTCCAACCAATATATTTTTATCAAGTGTTTTTTGGAGTAGTTTTAACGATTTTTTGAAGTTCTGTACTAGTGTATTAAACTATTTTTTTGCTATTTTTTTAGGAGGTCCAAAACCGCTCCAAAAGCTCATTTTCACCGCCCAAAAAACAAGTTATGCACTGGTGTATTTAACAATTATTTTGCAATTTACCTAAGTAGTTTTCTAAATTCTTTATTATTTTAATTAGTTATAATAACAAACTACATTTGTAAATGATACATCTTGGTAAGCGACAATTTAATTTTTTGTTAAACGATTTTTTATATTTTTGCTTTCGTTTTTTTTAAAACGACGTATCTTTTTCGTGATTTTCGAATATACCGTCGCGCCGTGCTTTTTTATCTACGTTTTGCTACCTACCCATCGTAACGCCCGGTAATTATTTACTCCGTTTGTTTTAATTATGGTGTAGACATTTTGTGAATAGACCTATATATACACACATAAAATAAGTATACACATTTGTACATAATATTAGGCATTAATATATATATATATATATACACACACGTTTCGATACCGACCCATCGTAACGCACGGTAATTATTTACTCGTTTGTTTTAAGGCAAATTGGATTTTAATAATTCAAACTATAACTCATTGGATGATAATAATCCAAACTAGCAGTTTTGCTTATGATAATCTCGACTTTCACTTTTGTTGTCACTGTGAGTCCTTGTAGTATAATCATCATATATTCCCACTCGATTTCACATATACGTTTCCCCATTTCATTTAAAATTGTCATTTTGAACGAAAATAAGTGTAAATCGAGTGTAAATCTATGATGGTTATGCTACTGTGACTGTCACTGACAACAAAAATAAAAGTTGAGATTATCACCAGCTAAACAGTTAGTTTAGATTATTATCAGCCAATGAGTCATAGTTTAAATTATCAAAAATTAATTTGCGTTGTTTAAATTATGGTGTACACATTTTGTGATTAGAACTGTATATACACACATAAAATAAGTATATATATATATATATATATATATATATATATATATATATATATTATGTTTACATAAAATAGACATACACATTTTTATACGATATATATTTACCTAATATATAATATGTATATACACATTATATATGAAATATAGATATTTAAAAATATAAAAATAAAATATTTTATCGTAAAATTTATAAATTATACATATTATACACATGAAACGCACATATAAAATATAAAAAAAAAACATAATATATCTTTTTTACCACATAAACATACTGATAGGTCACCACTACTAAATAAAAAAGTGTCATCGGTTAACTGGAGTCTTGTGGTGAGATGTGAGATGTGAGGGGAAATCAAGCCGGAAAAAATTGCAAAGAAAATTAGAAACGATGGTAGGACATGTCATCACCATTTTTTATATTTTTTTATAACCAAATTTTTTATTATAATACACTATTTGATCTTTCACATCATCACAATTACCCCATCAGTGACCATCCATGTGACGTCCGTCGATGCTCCATTATGAGTGCTCTAAGCTAATGAAGATACACACCCATAGTTGAATGTAGCATAGAATTATAGAAGCAACGTCATTTTTTTTAAGGCAAATTCCTCTATTTCTATGAGAGTGAGACTTAAACTTATCAACTACTCAAACCTTGATTTTTAAACTTATCAACTACTCAAACCTTGATTTTTTAAAAAGATTTTCCTTACTGAAACACCAACCCTAATCATAGAAGCAACATCATGATATTTGAATTTTGAAACTAATGAAGGAGAAAAATTCGTCATTAGTGATTTGGCTGGCGGCTAGCTTCTAGAAACTCGTCAAATGTCAGAATTTAAGAAGTATTGGTTTACTAGTAGCTGAAAACTTGTTTTGAAACTTGTTTAAATACTAAGGTGATTTGCCTAGGGTTACAAGAATGGGCATTTTTAGTCGTAAGTTGTCATGCTCACCCTACAACAATATGTCAACTATACGCCCATTTTTAAGTATATTTAATCCATTCTATGCATTTTTTAAAGTATGTTCAGATTCTTATATAAATCTTTTCATTTAAATTCAAACTTGTTGACAAATTGTATAAATCTCTATATTTGTTAATAAAGTCATAGACAACCTAACCAAATCTCCACATTTTAAATAAAATCGTGGGCAAATGACTTAATCTACACACTTCTACATGGGTAAAAATTACTTATATATTTTTTTAATGGTGAAATCTATACTTTATAATAAATAAAAATAATTTTATATCACGTGTCGAGCCCACATTTCTTCTCACCATTTTTTTCGTCTCTCTCTCTTATTTAATATACTTCTCTTTTTTTACTGATGATTTATATTTAAAGAAAAATATTAATTATACTAATAAAACATATTTATTTTAAATTATCTCTTATTTTAATAAAACTTTGAAATTTATTTATGTAATTTTTATTTTTAACTAAATAGTGATGTAAGTCAAATTATATTAAATAGAAATTAATGTATTCAAACCGTGTAATATACGGGCTTTTAAAGATATAAACTTTTTATTACTAAGTATATAACATTATATTTTATCAACCCATGTAACACACGGGTTTTTAAAATACAAATTTTTTATTACTAAGTATATAATATTACACATTATCAACTCGTGTAATACACGAGATTTTAACCTAGTTTTTATAATAAAATAGAACTTTTGACTAGCAAGTCATTGGCCGGCAAAAAAGAAAATTATATGAATAAAAGAGGATTTTGTAACCACTCTATCTAAGTACACTTACGCTTATTCTTCCTACTCGAGTATTAATAAAACGAATAATAAACCACCTCATCAAATAAAAAAACAAATTTTGGTCGAATCTTTAAGAAAACCGTATCGTTCCGAAGCTTCTAAATAGCCCACCAATTGACATAAAAAATTGCCCCCACCAACTCTTTTTTCGCCACTGTAAATTGCAAATTATCCAACCAATCCATTAGATCCATTAGAAACCGCAAATCCGGTAACTTCACCTCAAACCGCCCTTCAATCAAATCTCATATCTTTTTAACTGAATACACTCAGCAAACACATGAAGAACCGAATCCGTCCCATCGTTACACAAAGAGCAAATATAGACGGCACGTCATTACCTTTCGCATCCAAATTCACCCGAGTTGGAAGCCGATTTCCCAAGACCCTCCAACCACAAATATTTATTTTCCTATGCAAGCAACTGAACCAAACCGTTTTCCTCGATCCATTAGGAAGAGTAACGTCATCTATGTGCTCCCGGACACTCTTAACTGAAAATCTGACATCCCATGTATCGACTAAAGCCATCGATCATTACCTGACGAGAGAGAGCACATGCTAGGAGATTACGCAACTCTAATAACCGGGCCATTTCGGTACCTCCTCGAATTTCCCTACGCCGCACCCAATTCTCTTATGCCACTCTATTCACCACAAGACACTCCTTATCCAATTCTAGAGCATATAACCTTGGAAATTTCTCGGCTAAGACTATATTATGGCACCAATAATGTTTCCAAACCAAATTTCGAGTCTCTCAAACCTAAAAATACAACCTCCCTATATTTCAAATATCGCATATTATTATTTGTGCGTGGTCTGTGGTAAGAGTTAATATGACAGATAGTTGTTAGTGGGTATGTAATAAATTTTATATAATGTATTTATTTATCATAAACAATAAACTAATCACTAATTTGTTCAACATATACAAAATTTTGTTGTATATAAAACATGTTGTTTTAAATATGTATGCTTTGAATCATTACAGAACACTAAATTATTGCGAGTACAAAAATAATAAATTTGAAGCGTTTAATTTTTTGATCAATAATTAATTTTCTTTAATTTTTTTTATGTTTTTTTACAAACACATTGTAAATTATGTACATAATATTCATCAAACTAGTTTGTTTATATGTTTTCTTAATTTTCCTACATGTGTTAATTTTTTTTTGTCAATTATTCATATTTTTAATATCTTAGGTTTATTACATACACATGTGTAAGTTATGTACGAAAAAAACCATCAAACTGGTTTTTAATATGTTTTCTTAACTTTGTGTCGTTTACCCACATATGTGTAGGTTATATGCATAAATGAACAATCTAACTAGTTTGTTCAAATTGATATATATATATATATGTGTGTGTGTGTGTGTGTGTGTGGAAGAATTTTACGCAGAACACTAACTATTGCCAGAACATGTCGAACAAAATGAATTCTCCATTTTTTCAATCTTAAAAAATTTTTAATTATAAGTTAATTACAGAAATGTGATGCTTATTCGTCTCTAATTAAATTCAAAAAATATGAACAAATTTTCTTTGTGTATATAACCTACACCATGAATTATTTGCACGATCACATGTGTAGGTTATGTTACATATATATAACTTACACGTGTGTAGGTAAACGTTTAAATATATAAAAAATTATAAAAAAGTTAGTTTAATGATTTTTTAATGTACATAAACATATATATATTTTTATGTAAGAAGTACAAGATTTTAAAAATATAAATTATGGATCAAAAAAATTAAACGATTTAGGTTTGTTTTCGCAGTAATTTAGTGTTTTATAATGAACCTCTCCCTGTGTGTATGTATATATATATATATATGTATATTTGTATATATAGTGTATATATATATATATATATTTATATAGAGGAGGTAACAGCAAAACACGGGGATCAGGGGGAAACAGAAGGGAAACGGCTCAAACGAACCTCGATTGAACTTATTCCAGCGGAATTGGAACCGGCTCGTCGAACCCTATATGTGTGTGTGTGTGTGTGTGTGTGTGTAGGGTTTAGATGTTAGGGTTTAAAATTTAGCTTTAGGATTTAGCTTTTAAGGTTTATAGTTTACATTTTAGAGTTTAGCTTTTAGGGTTTAAGGTTTAGCTTTAGGATGTAGCATTAGCGTTTAAGGTTTCTGGTTTAGGGCTCTACGAACCGGTTCCAACACCCCTAGAATGAGTTCAGTCGTAGTTCGTTTGAGCTAGTTACCATTTTTTTAGTTTTAGAGTTTAGGTTTGTGGGGGTTGAGTGAAACGGTCCAAACCGGGTACATCTTATAGTTGACACAAAACATAACAAACATAGTTCTTAAACTGGAAATCAGAATAACTATTACAACGAAAATCTTGTTTAACATTCATAGAATCCACACTCAATTAAAACTTTTAAACATTGTTCAACATAAACTGTCGGATATGGAAATGTTAGTCTGCAGCACAGCAGCCTGACGTCCATGTTATAAAGCCCTCATGACTCCTCTATTTCTCTTTAGCTTTACCTTTACCACCTGACATGCATACTAAAAGTCAGCTAACGCTAGTGAGTTCTATTTTTACTTTGAACTGTAAGCTTTAAACTTTCTTTAGATAGCTTAGTTTTATAAAAATAAAATAAGCTTTCTTTCTTTACTTTAAAACAAACTTTGCCTTTACTTTAAAACTGTACAACGTTACAATTTATAAAATCGTTTCGTTACTATCTTTCTTTAAATCTTTACTTTTGAAGAAACCTATTATGGTGTCCTCGTTTACTATTTCAAAACTTTCAATTCACTCGTACAGGACAAGTGACTATCACACACTTTAACTATCACATATGGATCATTGTCCGAAGACAAGATCCCTTTTCTCGCTTACACCTCAGGATAAGACTTTTACTTTAGCGCTGCCCACACCTTAGGGTGGGACTTTCTTTCTCGCATACACTTCGGTGTAAGACTCCTTTAGCATTACTCACACGGCAGGCTGAGACTACTTTTTCTTTGCTTACACCTCTGGGTAAGACTCTTTTATCAGTGCTCACACCTCGGGGTGAGATTTTTACTTTAGCATGCATGTAGGACTTTCTACTATGCAATTATACTACATTACATTATATAATATCATTGAAACACATAACACATAGACAAATAACACATAAGCATATAATATGACATCTATCATTGTTATTGTCAAGCTACACCAAAATGCAGCTTCTTTACCTTCTTTGCTAACTCTTTACTTTCTTTAAAATAAATTTCAAAGATAGTGCTATACTCTTTAACACTTTCCCTTTCTTTTTATAAAAAATAACATTTTTATAAAAACTATAAATTTCTCTTTTACTTTATAAAAATAACATTTTTATAAAAACTATACTTTGCCTTTCAAATCTTTCTACTACTATGCATGCCAGCCCAAAACCTTTAGGGAAAAAGAGCAATAAGAACTCACCTGGTAATTGGGTTCCTGATATACTATCACTAGTCAATGGGTGTCTCTATGCGTTACACGCAATCTGTATAAATAATTATTGCAAGATAAGATAACAGACCTAACCGGCACTAGGCATTCTCGACTTTTAAGCTGGTGAACTGAAGGTTATGTTCGCCACTTTTGATACCGGCGATGTAACATCCCGAATATAAAACAAAAATAATAATAACCATAGGTTAAATGCGGAACGAACGGAATAAACGAACAAGGACACGCGGGCCGGAGATGTGCCAAGTTTGGTCACGCTAATGGGCTTGGGAAAGGGAGGCCTCTCCCTTAAATACCCCAAACACACACATTCTCTCATTCTTGTAATTCTAGCGAGAGAAACCGTACAGAGAAAAAGTGTCGGATTTGCTCAAGATCGCATCAGCTCGTGTCTCCACTGCTCGTGAGTGAAACATCTGATTCAGAAGCTTGAAAGAGGTAACGACTCGACCTAAATCTGAGTTTTTAGTTATTTTGGGGTTTTCGGGTTTTGATGAAAAAGTCGACACTTTTACGTATGAAACTTCAAAATGAACATAGATCTAGCTTCATTAATGATAAACGAACGTTTTTGAAGTAAAAAGATCGGATCTTGATGAACTCACATCTGCATGCAAAAGATAGGGTTTTGTGGGGAAGAAGATAGGCCGCAGGTCGAACTTGTTAAGTTCGCCGGGCTCTGGTGAGGCGAACTTGATAAGTTCGCTAGGGCATCAGGTGAGCGAACTTGATTAAGTTCGCAGGATAGGTTCGCTTGGCCAAATCAAGCAAACTTAGCCTAAGTTCGCCTATAAGTTCGCCTAAAATGTAAGGGGCGAACTTGGCCCTAAGTTCGCCTAATTCAGAAGTGGTTAGCCGTTAGAGTAAGGATTGATTCAATGTTTAATTACTAATCAAAACAGATCGTGTGTGACGCTTTTTGGACTTTGTTAGGACAAACTGTGACTAGCTTATCAGGTGAGTTCTAGAGCCCTTCTTTTAAATGTTTTAATGATGTTTTGGGTTGGTGTGTATACTTACGAAATAAGGTTTACAAAAAAAGCAGAAGTTCACAAAAGGTGTTTTAAAAATGAAGTATGAAACGTGAATATGAAATGTGTTGCCAAAATGAAGTTTACGAAAAGTTTATGAATGAAATATTGTTTAATAAAACGTATGAATGCTTTAACTAAAATGAGGTAAAGGGTTTTATGAAAGTCACGAAATGAACGAATCTGCCACGAGTTCCTTCGGGAACTAAGGTATGTATGCATGTATGGACCTTACTTTTACAGGGGCCTTGTGGCTGGCCAACGGTAAAGGGGTGATGACGGTCACCAATGGGGGATTATCGGGATCCCTAATGAGGTACTGTTCTCTGCGAGGGAATAGTACTTAAGGTGTGGCACGTGTTATCCTTTGGGACGCCGTGCTTGAAGGGAATTGACGGTTACGAATAGTAATGTTGGTACGTGTGCTCTATGAAGCGTCGTGCTTGATGTCGGTGCGTGTACCCTACAAGGTACCGTGCTGTAATGAGAAATTGACGGTTACGAAAAGGCGCAGATTCGGTTTATTGATGACTTATGTTTAATGTTATGTTATTGCATGATTTACGTACGCTTTTGTTAAATAAATAAATGTTATGTTTTTGGCAAATGTTTTATGTTAATATTTTATGTAAAGCTAGAGCTCACCAGCGTAGCTAACTTTTAGTATGCACATTCAGGTTAAGGACAGGTACGAAAGGACGGTGATGCTGGGTAAGCGATGAAGAATTACTCGGTCGATCTACGAAGTCTGACATCCCCTTATGTTTTAATTATGACATGTTTATGTTTTAGACAATGTTACTCTTCTGCATATTGAACAAGTTTTAATTATGTTGAATGAATGATTCCACTGCGTTATTTGATATTCAAGTTTAAGAACTGTTTGTGAATGAGTAAATCCAACAAATGAGGCCTCCCGGGTTTGGGGCCTTACAGGCGAACTTAGGCTATGTTCACCTCTTTGGCATTAGTGACCTTGTCAAGTTCGCTTTCTTGGATCCTAGCAAACTTAAGTCAAGTTTGCCATCTTTGACATCACCGAACTTGTTATATTCGCCTCTGTTGAATTAGGCGATCATGTTCCAGCGAACATATTAAATTCGCCATATGAGCATTAGGCGAACTACGCAAGTTCGCCTATGCGGGCTGTCTTCTTCCTTAAAACTCTAGAAATTTCGGCTAAGTTTTCAACGTGATCAAGCTTTGAACTTTTTATGTTCAAAACGTTCCATTTCAATCCATGAACCTAAATCTATGTTCATTTAGTTGTTTCATACGTAAAAACCCCACATTTTATCAAAACAAACCCGAAACCCACCATAAACGAAAAACTCAAATTTAGTAAGATGGTTACCTGTTTTGAACTCAACTCTTCGACCCTTTGTTTCCCCTGATAATAAGAAACGATCCTTGAGCTTCAAAATCCGAAAACCTGACTTTCTCTCTCTAGCTTTTCTCTCTCTAGAAATCGCAAACCAGGGAAGAAGTGAGGAGGTGTGTGGAGGAGGCTAGGGCTTGTAGCCCCCCTCCCTTCTCCCAACTCGGCCCAAGGCCCGCTCCAACGAGCCCACCCTTGTTCTCTCTTTTCTTTATTCTATAACGAGGACCCGTTGTTTATTCGTTATATTTTCGACCCACGATAATCTTTATTATTTTCGGGATGTTACACTCAGGGGTGGGGGGAGGGTTAAGTTTTGGGGGGATGGGGGTGGTTTTAGGTTTTTTGAGGGGGCCTTCTTTAGTTTTTGGTGTTTTTTTATGGTTCCCCAAATAACCTACTCCTATTTGTATATATATGTGTGTGTGTGTCTCTATATATATAAATATAAATATTTGTGTGTATGTATATATGTATGTATAAATATATTAAATTTAAGGAGAAATGAGTGAGAAATGAGTGAGAACATTACGTTTGTACTATTTTCTTTTATTTTAAGATTAGAAAAATGAGTGTTTCATCTTTTTTCTACGTATTCTTGCAATATATCTGCATACGTACCTCATATACATACGTGTGTGATAGATGATTTGCATTTAAAAAAGTTAATGTGTTTACTCGGGAGGGCTTTGAGGGTGTGCAGGAGGGGCGACCGCACAGGGCCCATGTTCTAGAGAGGGTCCGTACAAATTTTCTCATTTAGTTACCACAGATCGATTAACATATATATAAAAAATTATAAACTTATTAATATTTAAATGTTCTATAGGGGCCCAATAAGTCTAGTTTTTTTACTGAAAGGGTATTCTAGGGGCCCAATAAGTCAAGTTGTTTACCAAATAGGTTAAAATATATTTATTTTTTAATCTTTATCTAAAAAAACAAAATAGGAGATAAACTACGGGATTGGTGATTGTGATTGGTGTTTGGCGATTGTCGATACTCGATATATAAAAAAAACCATGATAGTCGACTGTCGATAGATGAAAAAAAAACCTAGACTGATTGCGATTGGCGATTGAATATTGTTCATTACATATAAAAAACCTAATGATATTTTAAAATATTTGAAACAAGTCGATTGTTTTACTAATACATTAATTGCATATATAGTCTTGTTGACAATTCACGGTGACATCAACCTTTTTCAAATTTGAATTTGTTTAAGTTTACTTACGATCCACAATGTCTATAAAAAAACTTAATTGATTGGCAATGATAACTATTGAAAATGATTATTTAGAGAGTAAGAATTATAAAGAGTTTATCAACAACTTTGCTTTAACAAATGATAGGAGAACCTCACGTTTTATTTTGTTTATTGTTATAACAATTATCGTCGTTTTAATAAACTTTTTATATATATATTTGTTTATATTATAGGGGGCCATCTTTACTAATCGTACATGACATTCGAAATCTCAGGGACGACAGTTTCCAAAGATATGCTTATAAAATTTTGTATTGTATGCCGGATGAATATTTTAACTACAAAATCACCTCCCATAAGATATGCAGAAAACGAAGATGAGCAGCCTCGTTTTGGAAAGTTATAAGGTTTATTACGCCATCAACTCCAAGTGTTGATTTTCTATGTGATTCCTAGGTTCATTCACCAAACAAGTGGGATTCTATTCTATCTCAATACTACTCATTGCATACTAAAGGTAGGATTAAGAAGAATGAGTTGCCTAATTAGAGATATCAGATATATCTTATCTATTTATTTTATTATTCAAAAAATAATATGCATAAATTAGAGATATCATATATATCATTATCTACTTATTTTATTTAACAAAAATGAATATGCATTCTAAGCTTTAACTTTGTTACGAAAAACTAGGACCCATCAATTCCTGATTATAAATACGACTATTGTTCGACTATTATAATGTTTTTTTATTAAGTTTTGTTACGAAAAAGTTTGTTATATTTAATGAATATTCCTTAATAATAGAGGTGAATTTGAAGCTATGTAAAGCCGTTCACTACAAACTTATTGGGATGGGTGTTCTGAATTAACCGGTTAGGATTTTACCTTAACCCTCAGACCATTCTTAGCACCGGCGTGAAAGGGGGTGGCGTGAGCAACATGTGCTTTTCACGCTCAGGGAACACCGCCCCCCTAGGTGTCAAAGTGGCGTGAAAAGGAGAGGGCGTGGGGCATTTCACGGGCGCAAGCTCACTCACCAACACCATCCAACAGTAATATTACCGTTAAAAAAAAGTTACCGTTTAAAAACAAAAATATATTTTTTCCAAAAATCTAATATAAATACTAACCAATTTTTACTCACTAAATCATCAAACCAACTTCTCAATTTTTTCTCCAAACATCACAATTAATCCTTGGAATCCAAATAATTCATTTTTTGTAAACTTTCATAACAACCCAAATAACCCTTTCAACCCGAACAACCTTTTCAATCGAAATATTGAAGAAGTTTACGTTCCGAGTACGTCGCCAACATTTTTCAACAAATTCCTTGTGGATTTAACTTTCAACAAATGCCCCTTCTACACAAGTTCCTTGTGGATTTAATTTTTTTTAATGAATGTAGTTTTTTAATTAGTTTAATTTTATTTTATTGGTATTTAGTTAATTATCAGTTAATGACTAAAAATTAAATGCGGGGCGTGAAACCACTAAGCACCTTAGTGAAAATGGGCGGTGAAAACTCCTATGCTGATGTGGCGTTGACGTGGAGGGGCGTGAAACCACTACGGATAGCCTAAGGGGCACAACCCAAAAACTACTGCTCAACCAATCAACCATGTAGTGCCACCTCATATTACCCGAATAAACCCTAAAGTACCCGAATGGGTTGCGGAGGTGTTCCCGAATGAACCACTTGAACCAACTAATCATGTAGTGCCACCTCACAACCCAACATTCCCCCACAACGGCTTCATCCACAGGTTCATGAACCCGAATTTCAACCCGTAAACGGAACCCGCTCCACTTGCGGCGGCGTTCCCGTGTTACCTGAGTCAACCTGAAGCGGAACCCGCGTCCACCCCTTCCACCCTTAAACCATCAACGTCTTTTACCTGGTCGTTTAAACCCGTCTTAAAATCCAAACGACGTCATAAATCATAATAATTTAATAATTAGTAAAAATATGAAAGAAATGATATAACTAAATTGAAGAGAGAGAGAAATAATTATGATAAATAAAAAATTTTCAAATGAAAAGCATACTTTAATGCAAAACCATGTATTATAAAACCATGTACTCAAACACCAAAACCGAAACAAACTTCAAACTATAAACCTAAATTCTTTTAAAATAAACCCGCAACTTATCAAGACGTGTGCCTCACTCCTCACAACTTAGCAACTTAGTTTCACAACATTAAAGTTACAGTGACACATTCGATCAGTAACTTTTTTTCACTGTGGTCATTTTTTCAGTACTCGATTTTTATCAACTCGTTGTAAGAAAGTTTCCGGTCGAGTCTTAAGTTATTGGTCAGGTCAACTTGCTTGTTGTAAACGTAAGTTATTAGAATATTAGGTGATATTAATGGAGTTTTTGGATGTAAAATAAGAGATTAGTGTGATTTGTGACTTAAAGTTGCAATAACCGGTTTAGTGTCTTGGGTAAAACAAAGGTAAAACAAGAACATGATTTTTTTTCTTCCTCATGTATTAGAAGTGTTGGGCTCATTCATAACTCATAAGCACCCAAGCCGTGATCATAGGGCCTTTCTTGTACATAACTCCAGTCCTGATTATATTATATCTATTGAGCACTAATAACATCTTGGGATTGCTCCAACCCAAGCACTCTTAATTATAGAGTTCTCCTCTCACTCATATCCAATAAACCCAAAAAACATTGGTGATATATAAGGTCTGGTATATCTCTCTTGGTCCACGACCAATATGGGATTTGTCTAGGGTGTTACAATCACCCTCCTTATGGACTCATCGTCCTCGATGAGATTTGCCCCACCATCCTAATTAGAGATGTGATATTTGCCTAAGGTGTCCCCCTAAGCACCCTCGGGACTCATCATCCTTAATTACCCACCATCCTGAACGGCACATGCGTGACTCTGGTACCATTTATAACATACGTCCTTTCATACCAACCAATATTGTCTGTTTTGCATAAAAGGAGCTCACATATTTCTTTTTCGTCATCTAGGTTATGAAACTTCCCATGAGATCACCCATCCTAGGATTGATCCAACTCGAGCATGTTTAACTGTGGACTTCTCTTTTCATTCACTTCCAATGTGCCTAGGACGCGTTGGTAATATTTGAGGTCTGGTATTACTTATGAACCTAACATCTCTCCTATCCACAAGCGATGCGAGATTTGCCTAAGATATTATAATTGTTATATTAAGGTTACACTAGACTCGTATCAAATTAAAGTAATAAAATTTTAGATTTTAACGTATATTTTAAAAAAGAGTAAACCGCAATTTGCGTCCTTGTGGTTTACCCCAATCTACATATTACGTCCTTACGTTTGAAATTTCAACCTCTGAACCCCGGTGGTGTCAATTTTTCTCCAATTAAGTCACTGAAGCTAACGTCCGTTAAAAATCTGTTAGTAAACAAGGATACATAAGTCACTTTTTAGGTAATGAGGGGGGCAATTCAGACTTTTCACATATATCTTCACAATCAAGAACACATGTATGTAGAGAAAAACTGAGAAAGAGAGTTTTACGGGAAAGGGAGGGGAGAGACCCTCATCGTCGGAGCCGGCCACATCACGACATCTCACGGCGGCAACCATGGCGGTGATGGTGCTAGGTGAAGCCTTAGACGGCTTTGCCCTAGAAGAAGACAGAAGACGACGATGATGGTACAAACTGTATGTTCCAGCGGTGACGGTGATGGGTTTCTGGTTGAGAGAGACGACGACCATGGTGGTGGGTCTGGTTTCTCCGACGACCCTAGCAACCGCGGCAAGAAAAGTGATTTAGAGTATGGTAAATCGTAAGCGTGAAGGAGAGACGATCTTCCTCGATTTCATCTTTGTGACAATCCGGAGTTTTCATGTTAACGCCGTTAGTTAATCCCGTTAAATATCATATAGAAAACTTAACCCCGTTAACTGAAACCAGTTAAATCAAACCCCAAGGGCCATTTTCTGTCATTTCCTGATCTCAAAACTTCAAGGACTTATCCTGCCAAGTCCCCAAAGTCAATCTGTTGACTATCGAAAGTCAATCTGTTGACTATCGAAAGTCAAAATTGAAGGTCTAGTTGCTTGTTGACTTTCTGAAGTCAAAATCGCAGGCTTTGACTTCAAAGTTTCGAGCCAAATCGGTTAATCAAATCAAATTCGTAACGGATTCAACCTTTAATATGTTAACCGACCCCCATCAAGTCTCTAATTACCAGCATTGATTGTAATCAAATCGAATTATGGCTAATCAAAACCGTAACCACCAAACCGTCGCTTACCTCTATCAAAGTCGATCGATTCGACCACTCAACCTACAATCGAGCTCCTGCACATCCTGTAAAAGTAATAGAGAATCAGTTGCACATGCAAATTCGTTCGACGGAACTACGAGAGTCACCGGAGATCAAATCCCGTCGCCGTCGACACCGTGTAGTCGTTCACCTATAATTCGAACTCCATTATGGTAACTATCGAAATCTATAGTTTCATTTCAATATCTAAATCAATAACCCTATATCAATTGGATCGTATAACAACGAATTGAACTCGACCCGTAATCTAAGGTTCATTCATATGCGATTTGGGGCTTATGATATTAGACACGTTTATAATCGTATTAATCTATTCCATTAGACTCGTAATCACTTGTATAATGAAAACCCTATGGTAATTTGATATGATAACATCGAATTATACTCGAACCGAAATCTAGGGTTCGTTCTTAATAGGATTTGGGGGTTTTGATCTGAAACTTAAAATCAATCTAATTAAACTGCATGAACAGATTCGAAATCCTCTACTTGTCAAAAGCCCCATGATTTCAACAACTTTAAATATCAGTTTTCAGTAAAAAAAATTATTAAATAAAAAAAACAAAAAGAAAATCAAAATTAACCTATAGCGACGACATGTCGTCGCTATAGGGTTTTCCAGAATTTTTTTAATTTAAAAAAAAAATTTATTAAATAAAAAAAACAAAAAGAAAATCAAAATTAACCTATAGCGACGACATGTCGTCGCTATAGGGTTTCCAGAATTTTTTTTAATTTTAAAAAAAAAATTTGACCGACGAAAATTTATTAAATAAAAAAAACAAAAAGAAAATCAAAATTAACCCTATCCCGACGACAAGTCAGTGACTCCCGATCCAGATGTTATGTAAATCCTCAATCAGAAGACCCACGTCATTGACACGAAGAAACCTCATAAAACCAAACACAGAACCGACCTTTGATAACCGATCGGATAGATACACATCTGCGACTATCTCATAATCTTCGTAGAACTTCCAAATCTCATTCACTGAAGAATTATAAATGGTAATTCGTGAGAAAATCGAAACCGTTACCTGAGCAAGATTCATGGAATAAGAAGGATTTTTAATCGGAACCCCACCGTGCAAGAAATTAGAAGTCTGTTGATTGCCTTCACGATGTCTCGGAAGTTTGTGAAACACCCAAGACCAGCCTGTATGGCCCCAAACTGGGTACCCTACAGTTGGTTCTCATCACTGAGTGTTCTCTTTAAAAATACTCGCTTTATTACAAACAATCAGTGGAAGTCTTAATTTAAAATAGTTGTAACCCTTTATAAACTCAATATCAATCTTAATCTTATCTTACAAGTCTTAATTTAAGTCCGATTTAATGTATTTTGTCGATCTCTAATCATCCTTAGTGTGTCGGGATCCTTGAATCAATACTACACATGTTTCATAATTCTAGGGTTTAGAAGAGAAGTTGAGTTTCAAAGAAGACGAGGTGATTCGGGAATTCGATTGGCACGGGTTCTCCGATCTAGAGGTATAATCTTGAAAACCTTCCTATTTAAATGCTTGTTTGTGATCGTAGGGAACCTTCATGTGTGTGCATGGGTTCGGCCGAACCCTAGAGGTGGCCGGTTGGGAGGACGGGTGTCCGACGAGGCATGAGGAAGGGTAATATAGGTACAATATTACATACCTTCACATTTTGAATAAGAGATTTAATACTCTTAAGTTTTCTATGAGGCCATCTCTTTATATTAAGCTCTTTGCATCTTTTCTTCAACATGGTTAATCCCACCTTAAGTTTCTCGGCTGCCATGACTATCGGAAACTCAAAATGCTTCACGTGAAGTTTTGACCTAGTCTAATAATTGTGAAATACTGACAACTCTTAAACGTATTAGGCTCTATCTCTTCCAATTCCAACGGTCTCGACGGCCTCCGGCCACCGTGATCACCGGAACTACCACCATTGTGATCATCATTGGAACTTAGCAATGGCAACACATGACCGTCTCCCCAACACTCCCACAAGCTTATATCTTCATCAATGGGATCGAAATATGAAAACCCTAAATCAGAAAAGTAATGTGATGAAACTCGGTTCATATCGAGAAGGTTGAAAAGTGCATCGTCATGCCTGCAAAAACAAAAACAAAAACCAAAATGGTGTTAAATTATGTTATTAAACTTGAGGTTCAAATGCAACTTGTTTTGTGATAAAATGTGTACCTGAAAAGATCTTGATTGAAGTAGTGAAAGCATTCATCAAGGTTATGAGGATTTTGATGGTTTACAGGATTATAATCCATTTTTGTGGTAGAAATGGAAAGAGGGTGATGTCATATATATATATATATATATATATATATATATATATATATATATATATATATATATACATATAGATAACATGCATATACATACATGGGTTATAGAGAGTGGGAAAATGTGCTTACAGTTACAGGAGTTATAATTAATTATTACACTTAATCATCATTATTATGTTAATTTAGCATTATCTAATATTGAAAGTGGTAATAAATAGGGAAGGAGCATAACATTTTTCCATTAATTCATTATTACACTTTATCATCATTATGTTAATTTAATTAGCATTACTTTTATATTTTTTTTACAACGACGAAACATTTTAATCATGTTACAACTAAAAATTGAATCCGTGACATTCAAACCTTAGATGTTTCTAGAGGTTTTGTCTCTATCGTTGAACCACCAACCCTAATGATATTCGTTTTATAAGGTTTTTCAGAATTTTTTTTAATTTAAAAAAAAAATTATTAGATAAAAAAAAATAAAAAGAAAATCAAAATTAACCTATAGCGACGACATGTCGTCGCTATAGGGTTTTCCAGAATTTTTTTTAATTTAAAAAAAAAAAATTTTGACCGACGAAAATTTATTAAATAAAAAAAAACAAAAATAAAATCAAAATTAACCTACGCTATAAGTTTTCCCCAAAAATTCATTGGGCGCCAGTTTTCCCTCCAACCTGCCTCAACCCATGTCGTCGCTATAGGGTGTCCCATTCAAAATTTTGGAAAAACCCTATCTCGACGACATGTCGTCGCCATTGGGTTTTCCAGAATTTTTTTTAATTTAAAAAAAAAAATTTTGACCGACGAAAATTTATTAAATAAAAAAAAACAAAAAAAAATCAAAATTAACCTATAGCGACGACATGTCGTCGCTATAGGGTTTTCCAGAAATTTTTTTAATTTAAAAAAAAAAATTTGACCGACGAAAATTTATTAAATAAAAAAAAACAAAAAGAAAATCAAAATTAACCTATAGCGACGACATGTCGTCGTTATAGGTTTTCCCCAAAAATTCATTGGGCGCCAGTTTTCCCTCCAACCTTCCTCAACCCTATACCGACGACATGTCATCGCTATAGGGTCTCCCTTCCAAAATTTTGGTTTTGACCTATACCGACGACAAGGGTGACCTATCCCGACGACAAATGTCGTCGGTACAGGTGGCGTCGGGACAGGGTCAATTTGTTGTAGTGTTAGTATATATAAAATAACTAAATAATATATATTATGTTATATATAATAATTATAATAAAATATATATAAATAATTATATATATATATTAATAAATAAAACAAACGAGCCAAATCTAAGACGAACTCGAGTTTGAAAAACTATTTACGAATCAAACTCGGGTTTTAGTAGAGCTCGAACGGAGCCGAGTTAGAGATCAAGCTCTCTGTAAATTAAACAAGCTAAACATAAGTCAAGCTCAAGCTCAAGCTCAAGCTCAAGCTCGGCTAGTTTACACCCTATTTAGAATCATTTATCCGAACTCATTCATAGTTTATGTCACCACTCACCAAAGCATGATCGTTATGCAATGGTTCTTTTTTCCTTTTTAAAATTTTACGCGTCTTGTGACCTGCACGTGCAGGCATGTGTGGATATGTTTCTTCTTAGTACTCATGGTCGGAGCTCAAGCGAGGTTCAAAAATTAAGCATTCTAATGTTTTAATATTAATTATGTGGGTCCGGTCAAAATACTTCAACTGATAATTTGAAATTCGTAATTCAACTAAACCATATATTTCTCCTTGCACCGTCCTCCCTCTCTCTCTCTCTCTCTCTCTCTCTCTCTATGTATATTTCTCTTTCTATATATATATGCATAATGCTACTTTAACATCGGATGTGTGTGTCAACTCAACTAAACCAGCCTCGTTTCGAGCTTATAAATTAGCACATGTACAGTCCAAATAACATATATATACATAGAGTTATAGATACAAATAAAGACTCATGAAGGGTGTAATCGGAGTCGTGAAGCCATGCAACCTAGCCAGACCTACAACACGTGTGGCTGATCATATCTCACACTGCACCACTGGCACCAACCATCGAACCCGGCAGTCAAGTGTCAAGAGTTCTTGGAACAGCGAGTCAGGTCAGACGCGGGTAGCAAACCACGTGGCTAAGTTAGGTCACAAGTGGAGGGAGTACCAAGGGATCAAGAACTGGGAAGGGTTGCTTGACCCTTTAGATGACGGTCTCCGGCATGAGATACTCCGGTATGGGGATTTCGTCGAAGCTACCTATCGTAGTTTCGAGTTTGACACGTCATCACCGGACTATGCAACATGTAAGTTCACAAAAAACACAATGTTAGATAGATGTGGATTAGGGGGGAGCGGGTATAAGGTGACTAAAAATTTACATGCCACGTGTGAGGTTCAGCTGCCCGGTTGGATTGACCGGATGCCGAGCTGGACCTCTACGAATTCCAGCTGGATGGGTTATGTGGCAGTTTGCAACGATGACAAGGAGATAGCGCGATTAGGCCGCAGGGATGTGGTTATCGCCTACAGGGGAACTGCCACGTGTCTTGAGTGGATTGAGAACCTACGTGTCACGTTGACATCATTGTCTAATAATGACGTGGCACCTGAAAAGAAAAGAGCAATGGTACAAAAAGGGTTTCTTAGTATGTACACAACAGCAACTCCAACATGTCCAAGTTTAAGAGACATGGTGAGGGAGGAGATATCGAGGATTATCGAGACATACGGGGACGAGCCCCTTAGCGTGACAATCACCGGTCACAGCCTCGGTGCAGCCCTAGCCACCCTCACGGCCTATGACATAACCTCGACATTCAAGAACTCACCAATGGTGACTGTTGTTTCCTTTGGCGGTCCGCGTGTGGGAAATTGCCATTTCCGATCACAACTCGAGAATAGTGGGACCCGCATCCTCCGAATCGTGAACGCAACCGACGTGATCACAAAAGTCCCCGGATTCTTTGTTGATGATAGCTACGGCACGACAAAAAGAAGAGTGTATGCGTCAGGGTTGCGCCGATGGCTACAAAAACAAGTTGAGGGAACCGATTGGTTCAGATATGCTGACGTAGGAAAAGAACTTCGGCTCAGCAGCTACGCGTCACCATACCTCACCAAAAGTGACCTTGCCACGTGTCATGACCTAAAAACCTATCTCCACTTAGTTGATGGTTTCGTGAGCTCCTCGTGTCCATTCGAACCACTGCAAAAGGACTGTTAGCTGGGGCGACACACGAGAAGCAACAACTTTTTGTTAGATGACTAAAACTTGTAAAATTGTATAGGTTCCAAGAAAATAGGCAAAACCCTAAATGGGCAATAATGATTGATGCTTAATTAGTCAAGTAAAGGGAAAAAAATACTTTTGAAAATCAGTGTTTTTTTCGTGCAGGTCAGGCACTTTTGCAAATGCATGCACATAGATTTATGTGAGCTAAGTTCCTTGCATCAAAAGTAAACGGCTGCCTTGGTTACTCTCATTAGTTATCGAACCACAAACTTTTAGTGCTCATCTAACAACTTCTACCAATCATTTACTTTGATGATTACAAGGACTTCATCAAGTGGTAATAATTTAAAATCATAAATTTAAATTGGTTTTGGAACAAAAGAATGGAATTAAAAACTATTAAGTTCACTACTAAGGGCTTTATTGACGGATCACCGACCGAATCCGTCTAAGTTCATTTTGTTAATAATCTTTTTTATTTTGCTGCAACCGTCGGTAACTTCCGACAACATGATAGACCATCAGTACTCCGTCGGTAAACTATCACAAACAGGTCTCGGCCAGATCCTTTTCAAGAACAGTTCCTCCTCATTTTACTGGTAACGGTTTCTGACGGCCAATACATCGGAAACTGTTTGGCTTCAAAAATTGCAAACGTCCCTATAACCAGGCGTCGATAATCCATACGTAACTTAAATGTCGGTAATCACCAATAAAGTTCCATCGAAAAATGTATTATCCATGGCCATTTAGCCGATGAAGCATCACCGACAGATTCTCATCGGTGATGACTATCATCGATGGTTTTCGGATAAAACTGTCCGTCGATGAAGCCCATGATTCTAGAGGTTATATTTTGTTTTAAAAGCATGCATTCATAAAAAAATTATGAAATGCGAGTTTTTTTAGACTTTTTCACATAATTAGGGTTTTTATTGGTATAGCCCCTAGCTATATCTGTAATTTTAGAAAGTCAAGAAAAGAAAATTAATAAAAAAACAAATTAAATAATCGTTAGCATGTATTCATTACGCATTTGGGAATTTTTTTTTTTTGTTCTAAGTGGTTTAGAATTATAAACACGGTTTTTAGGTGGTTTTGGAAACCATTTTTGTTTCTAAGTGGTCCGCTTCTTCAACTAGTGGATGCGGGTGATCCGCTAGTCCAATTAGCAGATGTGAACAATGCAAAATAACAATAACATATTCATAGCATATATCATCTTTGTTCTATATATGCCACGTGATTTTGCTTTTGCACTTTTTATATCCGCTAGTCAAGACTACCAAAAAAACTAAAAAATTTGCGACAGAAGATTTCGTGAGAAATTTGTCGGAATTGGCCATTAGCTACAAGTTTCCGTCAAAAAGTGTTTGTTGGAAAAAAAACTCATAGGAAATGTTTTTCCCGACTAATTCTCCGACGAATTAGTAACAAAAGCTTTTCGTCGGTAATTTCCAATAATATTCCAACGATTATATTAAATAAATAAGTTAACTTATTAAATAAAATTGTAGGAAATCTTATGGTTACCTTTTTGTTTTTGTTTTGTCGGAGTCGCTAACTTGTGGGAAATTTCTTTTACGGGTAACTTGTCGGAAACTTTGTATAAAATATACATGTTTTCTAGTAGTGCAAATCCGCTAGTTTGACTAGCGGATCACCCACTTCCGCTAGTTGAAGGATCGAATCACCTAGAAATAAAAATGATTAAAAAAATCACCTAAAAACATGTGTTTCTAATTTTAAACCACCTAGAACAAGAAAAAACTCTTACACATTTGTATAGTATTCAATAACCAGCATCTACAATTTCGTTTAACTAACGATATAAAATGAGTTGTGTGTAAAGAATCTGACGATAGAGTACTAGCTAGAAATTCAAGAATTTTGTTCAAAAAACTATAAGCAAGAGAAAATAAATAATAAAACGAAATATTTATATGAGCTTTATTTAGTTGAATATTTTGAAGAATATATATATATATATATATATATATATATATATAGGAAGGTTCTTTGGGAAACCACAAAAAATAAGGAACCAGGGAGTCATAAAAAAAACTCATTTTCATATATAAAAAACTTATTTTTACGTAAATTTCTTCGAAACTTTTGCATATAAACACATTTAGAAGTCGTTCTAATAAAAAAAATAAAAAAAAAAGTTAAAAAAGAAGGTTAAAAAAAGTAAAAAAACCATAGAAACTAATATTTTTTGTTAGGGTGGGTTCTTGATGTGTTTATATGTAAAAGCTTTGAATAAAATTATGTAAAACTGAGTTTTTCAAGTATGAAAATAAGTTTATTATGATTTTTCCAAGTATGAAACTACAATTTAGTTTTCTTTTATTTTCTATGTAGTAGGCTGTTGGATCACTGACAGACTTTGAAATTTTAGATTTTTTTTATGTACTTTTTTTTTCTCTTTTGTTTTCTCAGTCATATAATTATTTCTCTGGTAAAAGTCCTTCGTCTAGAATAATAATCAAGGATGATATGTTATAAAAACGCATGATCAGAACCACAAAAAATTCAAACTAAATACAAAATTCAATTAATAATAAAAGAAGATAGTTGAAAGATACCTGAATTTGGAGCTTAAACCGGAACCACAAGATGATGGACCAGAAGATTGAATCTGTAGGAGAAACTTGCACCTTGATTGAAAAACATATATAGCCACCAAGAAATTGATCTTGAGATCAAACTTTAGATACATGGCATCATGATTCATAAGTAATCAAAAGGGTAAAAATGTTGTATAGGATAAGTAACAATCTCATTTTTTTTAATGGCGTTTGGTACTACCCCCAATACCCGAGTAGGTATTCCTGAGACGGGATGTCAACCGTCCATACTGATTTTGACACTCCATGCCTGACTCACCTAGGAACACCATCAAGGATGAAACCCACCACTATGAGAAAAACCCCCTAATTAAGCAGGTTTAACCTGAGACCTCAAAGATCTCAAGCCCTTACCATCACCCTCATACAATTGGACCAGAAGGCCAATTGCAGTAACAATCTTATAAGTATTTAAATTATCGTAATTTATTATTAAGAGAATAGGTAACAAGAAAATAACATTTTTTTCTAAACGTAGTACTTCCTCATGTTATATAAATTTAAAAAAAAATAAAATGATGTATTTACTTGATGATAATACATCGTAATATATACACTTCTTGGACGCTTGGAAGGACCACCTTTGAGGGTACTTTCCCAAAATGGGTAGTTTGAGAAAAAAAAAGTTGTATTACAAAAATCTGTTGTGAACACTATTGGACCTAAGCCATCTAATAGCAACCTCACCAATGGACCTGATCAAGTAGCCAAGTAAAGAGTTAGTAGAGGCCTAACAAGTTAAAGGGTTGTGAGGAGGCTATCCAGGTCATAAACAGTTGAAGGGAGCTTAAGATTATGTAAATTGTTATAGGTTCTATATTTCTCATTCCTTTCTAATTCTTGGCCATATGAATTTTACTGTAATCTCTTACCATCTTTATTGAATCACTTCATTGGTGCTTTCATTGATTCGTCTGCATCGATGGCGGACGAAACGATAATCCTTGAATTGGTGGATAGTCTCAAAACCCTACTCGAGCATAATGATCGGATGCAGCGTCTTGTAAACCGGATCTCTACAACTTTGGATAAACAACAATCGATAATTCTTCAAATGGGGGATCCACCTTTGGGTTCAACTGAATCTGGACATGAGATCTCCATGTCTTGCATTGGTGATTCAGATGTGGATCTAAGTTCTTCACACCTTAGCACCGATCCTATTTCTGAGCAGGTCGATCTCAATTACGAGGATAATCTGGATTTAGGGTTCGCTATCACCCCAACTGTGACTGATGCTCCTCCGCTTTTAGGTTTAATTGAACATGGGCTCACGAGTTCGGTTGCCTCTGCTATGTCTCCGGCATGGATTACTGGATCGTCAACGCTGATACGGGATCTAAACAATGACGGGAATTGGTTGTACGCTGACCCAGAGCTGCACAAACGCGATTGACATGTTCCCCTGAAGGTAATACCGATCTGATTGAGCTTACATCTTCTGATTCGGCCTTTGCAATTGGCTCCTCATTCTGTTCTTCTTGAGTTTAGTACTTCAAAATTGGTTCCTCAAGGTCTAGGCACTCCTCGGTTGTATTTTTTGGATGATGATCCAAAACCAATACAACCTTTACTTCAGATTATATTCAGTTGCAGTCAACGAATTTAGGTTTTGTTACTAGCCCAATCAGTACGGGTGTTAGCCACTCTCCACCTTCTATTTTGGCCATGATTCCTACTTTTTTGGTTATTGATTTGGATGTTGCTTTGATTCCTACTTCTTTGGTTATGCCTTTTACTTTTATGGGGAACAAAGTTATTTATGATCTTAGGATGCAACAACAATTAGTTTCTCCACAGGTTGCTTATGATATTTGGATGATACCATGGCTTAGTGTTGTTGATATTATCAAAACTCAACTGGTTGTTGTGCTCAAGAGTTTTGGAGCTGCTATATTTGAAGTTAGTAAGGGAAATAGTGGCCAATTCAGGTTGCCAAATTGCTAATAATTGTTGTGATGATATGGGTGGGATAGTTACTGCACTAAGAGTGCAGGGGCATGTTTGGCATAAGTGGCGAAATAAATTCATTTCCATCACCAAGCCGTTTTCATGGATGCTTGGATTGAACGATCCTACATTATTATTATTTTTTCCTTGGCTCGAAATAGAACTCGATCAGGTAAAAAGCATGATTGTTGTTCCTCCGGTTAATTCTGATCTGATTAAGGGTACAACTTATGCTTCGACTTTGGAATTGGATCCAACTTGTGTCCGGGTATCTTTTAGTAAATCCACTAATTCTGTTGTTCGTACACCCAATTTCACATTGGATAGACCTACAAGTATTATTCATGTTGTTCATTCCCAGTCTTATTTTGAGATGGAATTGCATCGATCGGATTTGGGTTTTGTTCCTGCCCCTTTCTCGGTTGCACTCTCTTATTTTCATCAGGATGTTAAGCACTTTCGACCTGCGGGTGCAGCTATTATGCAGTCTAGTAACTCGGTTTTGGTACCACCTCCTATTGTTCTTGCTCACATAGTGTAGATTTCTGCACCTCCTATTGGGGTGTTCTGGGTTGCACCACTTTTTCCTTTGACTCAATATCCGGTACTGAGCAATTTTGCACAAGCTGTTAAAAGGGTTCATGCAACTCGTACAAATGACGTGGTGCTTTAGTTCCAAGCAGGGGATAAACGCCTTCGTTGGAAAAGAGGGACTTTATGCCACAAACTTTCTTGATGATCTTTATGGTTTTTGGGGTAAAGTTACTGCTCATGTTAGAAGAATTGGTATAGTTACAATTCTTGATGGTGATTACTTCTTTGGGAAATTTGGTCCAGTGCTTGAATTCGCTGGCACACATGCCCATTTCCGCTTTTGGCATACTTACGAGAAAGAGTTCGAGCTGTTAAGATGGCCAGAATGGGGCATTCACCATGGCAATCTTTTGGGTCTTAATTATTTGGTTGGTGTGAATCCAACCCTGCTTCCCCATTTTCTTGGTCATGTTCTTCCTACTTGTACAGTGGGGCTTCAAGATCCATATGATGATGTACATGTGGTTGTGGCAGATGCCTTTATTACAATGGCATATATCTTTATTACAATTACTGATAAAAGGTTGTCTTTTATGGTGCTCCTACCATGGGATATTTTGATCGAATTGGATGATTTGAGTCCATTCCCTAGCAAACTGGACTGTGCGGTGAGTTCCTTTGGATGCCATACAAACACATTGATGTTTACTTATATGAGCCATGATGCTGAATATTTTATGAACCCGAAAATCACATCAGTTGAGACCCTTTATGGACATAAGCCACCCGACATAGCTCGGTATCTATTGAGGGTTAAATTGCAGACTGTCCACCGACTGCTTGACTTGCACCTTGAGGACAAGATGAATTTGAAGGGAGGGAGTAATATTGTGAACACTATTAGACCTAAGTCATCTAATAGCAACCTCATCAATGGACCTGATCAAGTAGCCCAGTAAAGAGTTAGTACAGGCCCAACAAGTTAAAGGGTTATAAGGAGGCTATCCAGGTTATAAGCAGTAGAAGGGAGCTTAAGGATTATGTGAATTGTTATAGGTGATCGTACTTTCTATCTCTCATCTCATCTTCTGTAATTCTCATCCCTTTCTAATTCTTGATCATATGAATTTTACTGTAATCTCTTACCATCTATATTGAATCACTTCAAAATCTTAGAGAGAAAGAGACAGAAATGTGAAACACACGAACAATGTACTAATAAACAATTTATATGTTGTTAAAAAACTAGTATGTGTCGTCCTAGACTAGAGTTGTGGTCATACAATGTTGTCAGGTCCACACGTATTGTTTTGCGAATGTCTTTACACCCCCACCAAACTCTTTTATTAAACTTAACGTTTAAATCTCTATCTATTATACATGCCAAAACACATGGAGACAAGAGTATGTTAATTGGTTGACTTGTTAATAATATATATACATAGGGGATGATTCCATTAAAAAGTGGTTTTTCGCTAATAAATCCTAATAAGTGGGTCAAACGAACCCCGATTGAACTCATTCCAGCGACGTTGGAACCGTCTCATCGAACCCTAACCCGGACCCAAAAACCTAAACTCTCCTCCACCCGCACCGCCAAAAACCTAAAACCCCCATCCAACCCTACCCCGAAAAGCCTAAAACCACCACCCACCCCACAAAAACCTAAACCCCCCCACCCCACCCCCAAAAACCTAAACCCACCCCCACCCCCAAACCTAAACCTCCAAGCCCCACCCCTAAAAAAACCTAAACCCTAAATATAAACCATAAGGCTAAAACCCTAAAATTCAAACGTAAAATCTAAACCTTAAAATCTAAACCCTAAAAGCTAAGATGGTAGAGTTCGACGAGACGGTTCCAACGCCGCTGAAATTAGCTTAATCGGAGTTCGTTTGATATCGTTTTTAAGGTTTTTGTCATTTCTTAGATTTCTTAGCGAAAAACTATTTCTTATTTGATACTTCCCATATATATATATATATATATATATATATATATATATATCACGCACGCAGGGGCGGATCTAGGTTACTAGATAGTGGTTCACCGGAACCCCTCGAGTTTTGAAATTTTAGTAGAACGCCTATATAAAAAATTGGAGTGAACCCCTAAATAATATATAGGGTGAACTGTTTAACAAATTGAAGTCTGGTGAAGTGGTTAAAGCTTTGGGTTCTAACAAGGAGGTTTCGGGTTCGAACCTCCTCCCTTACATTTAAAAAAAAATTAATCTTAGTTTTAAAGTTAAGGTTTCTTTTGTGTGTGTGTCTCCCTAGCCTCCAGTCCCAAACGAATATCACAACTCCAATCTGAGACCTCTCCACGACTTCATTGACGGCCCGCCGCCCCTCGGCCATTCCCTCGCCAACGAATATCACAACTCCAACTAAAGAAGTACGCATCAAACGCCTCTCAAACCATCACCATCAGACATTTGGACCATCACCACCGCCGCCCACCTCCACCTCGTTTTCAATCCGATTTCTTGCTCCAAAGTCTAATTTCTTTGAGGTAAACTTCCAATTTCCTGGAAATTTATTGAAATTGAATTAGACATTTGTGATGTTAAATTGTTAATTTGTTGAAACTTGAATTAGATGTTAATTTGTCATTTAGTGCAATGAACGTTTTTCATGTGTAGGTCAGATCTCGTATGCAGAAGACTTGGAAAATGCAAAGGCTTGTTTACACTTAATTCACTTCTTCTTTGCCTTTATGGAGTTGGGGTGCCTTTGACAAAGGTATGTAGAACTATTTGTAACACTTTAATTTTAAACACCGATGATTTAATCAATAAACATGCGGAAGCATTTGTCTCAAGAAAGTTTTTTTTAAAGCTTCACGTGGCGCGAGGACCAGGCCCCCTCCCTTCGCGTTTCGCGAGGGAGTCCAAAATGGCTTGTCCGAGAACCAGGTCTTTCGCGAAAGACCCTCTCTGGTTTTTCGCGTGGTGCGAAGACCCTCTCTTGACAGAAAGTTTCAAAATTTCTACAGTTTTCAACACTTAGCCAAATTTTTCAATATTAACCCATTTTGCCATAAAATTTTTCCACATTTATATTTTGGGTTAAAACATTCAAGCACTATATTTACACATCAAAAATATCAAATTCATGTGTAGGTTTACACCTAAATAGTGAACATCTAGTTATACCCGTAATTCAGAATTGAGCCGCCGCAACTTCATACAATTATCTGTACGTAGTTAACTACGTTAATGTCACCGCGCAACACACGGAAACGTATGCTAGTTATATACATATAGTATGTATGAAAGATGAGTATAGTTATTTTATGGAAATGTACTGACGTCCTACTTTGTGTTTTGATTATCGTTTTATACTTTTATGTGTTTCATTTACTTTATTATTAATTATTATGTGAAATAGATAAAAGTATATATGCCTTAGGCTATACGGTGTATTCATCGCCTCGATGTTGCGGCCTGCGAGGCTTAGCTGGCCAACAGGGCTAACAGTGAACACCCCCCCCCCCCCTCTTCTCCATGCTAGAAAGGTTCGTAGTGTGGGATTCTCCACGCAAATCACCACTCTTTCCCGTCATTTAATTAGGTTAATAAATTAAGCAGTTCAATTGATTCTTGGGTAATAATTTGTATTTGTTAACATTTTAAAAAAATTGATTACACAGGTTTGTATAAAACAACTTCTGAACATCTAAGTATAAATTTTAATGAAAACGGACTTGTTTTAAAAATATATATATATTTTTTTGTCTCGTAAACAATTTTTACACGTGCTTGGACAGGTAAATTTGATGAAATATATTTACGCGTTTCGACTACCCGACGATGATGAATACTCGAAATTTAATATTTTTTTATTTTACGTTTATATTTTTTTTTAATTATTAATGAATGTTTTTAATTTATTTTAGTTGGTAATCTTTTATGTACATTAGTTTTTATATTTATTTACTTTTTATATTTATCTTTTTAACATAATAATTTTTATTATTGTATTTAAAAAAGGTAAGGAAACAGAGAGTGAATTATTTTCTTGATGAAGTGGAGTGGAATGAAACGAGATGTGCCGCTAACATGGCACAGAGTAAAAGGGAAGAAGTGAGTAGACAATGTTTTCAGAACCGGACCGGACGTCAAACCGGTCTCCTTACCGGTCCACTTTAAAAACCGGACGACATCATAAATATTATAAAAATAAATCAATTCAAACAACCATTAATCCTTAAAAAACCACCAACAAGTTAATTACAATACTCTTAAACTAGCAATTAGCTTCGAAATATGAATTCAAGAGACTTAAAAGAGATAAAAAAAATAAAAAACTGGTCTGACCACCGATTTTCTGGTCCGAACACCGGTCTAACCGGTCAGACCATCGGTTCCCGGTCCAACCGGCCCGGCTGGTCCGGGTTTCAAAACACTGGGAGTAGATTACACCCTACAGCCTTATTGGCTTATTACCCCGGTGGCCGGTGGAGGCACCCTCCACACACTCAGATTTGTGGGCTCCACTTCTAAAAGTAAGAACTTTTAATTATTTTAGTAGGCGCGCTCCTTCTGAAAGCCCTTTTTTTTCAAATAAGAGAGTTTTCAATCTTCATCGATGTTTTCTTTTCCAGCTTGTTTGAATCACTGAATGAAGGTGTTTAAATCTATACAAAGGGTTGTTGTTAAAGCTCTTCATTCTTCAGGTTTATACTCAAAAGCAATGAAAATATGAAGGAGTAATTTAGCCTTTTTACATTTTATTAAATATATTTATGTATGTAATGTCCTTTTATTGTAAAATATATATACATATTTAACTAGTTTTTCATATAAAGTAAAATCATTTTATTATTTATAGCTCAAATAAATACTTTTCATATAAAGGATAAGGAATTTGTATTTTAGGACGAGAGCATATGTGTTTGTTAAATTAAAGATGGTTTTAGATGTATCGGTGTAATACTTTAGACGCACCATTATAATCACAGAGTTCGTTCATATATAATACTTTGACGCATCAACGCACGGTAACTCTTTCCACCGGTATCACTAATATTCGGTCTTCAGATGTGTACAACTCGATTATAGAATTTTCGGTTCGGGTTGGATCATATAACAATCCATTGAAATAACATAAGAAAAACACAATGTCATTATTATACAAAATAAAAATAAAATGTTATTAGAAATGAAAAACATCACATTAAATAATTGCACTTTCAATTTTCTTCTTTTGAAAACGATCTATTACATCGGAATATTCCTAATTTTTTTTATATAACAAATGCAACAAGTGTTCATATATTCATCACCAATCAAATTACACAACTACATCTTCACATACTTCATTGATGAAAAGTATCTCTCAAACACATATCATTGATACCGGTAACACATGTTTCTTTGTTTTCACCATCACTCTTACAAAATTAGATACACCATTTAATCTGACAAATATCATGTGCTTTCAAATTATCAATGTAGGTGGAGAGCTCAAACTTTAGTTTGCTTTTATTACATAATCATATCGATACATGTCAGCCAACTTTGTGTTGGGTTGTGAAGGCTTTGGGCTGGGCTAGGCCGAGCCTTGAGACACCTATGATTGGGCCTTTGGGCCACTTGTGGCCGGCCAATCTGAAGAAGCAAGGGAGGGCGGCGCCTTTTAGAGCTAAACAGCCCATTACTTGTTGATTAAGTATTGCCTAATATGTAACCCTAATTTAGTCTTATTTATACCCCTATGATGTAATTGTATTTCTTGAGAACCTAATAATAATAAACCCTATTTGCAACCCGTGGATGTAGGTCACCTTGACTAAACCACGTTAAATCTCTCGTGTTCTTTATTTTCTGCTATTGTGTGTGTTTGATTGCTTTTGTTAGACCGCCTCTAATCTAATACCTAACAAGTGGTATCAGAGCTTTGGCTCGGTAAAACATACGGTTTTCTACACTCGTTCAATCGCAGGGAGGGAGGACTGATGTCTCTGGTTTCCGGCTAGGCTGCGATTCTGTTTTATGGTTGTAGTTGCCATCTGTGACTGTTCTTTGCCACCGTCAAGTCTGATCGCATATTATTGCTGCAGTTTTTTTCCGCAAATTAGGGTTTCAAGAACCCTAGGTATTGCCGCAAAAGGAGGGAGAAGGAAGGGTTGTTCGAGACTATTTTTTGGGGGTGTTTAGGGTTTCCTGTCGTGGACCCCTTGAAGTTGCTGATTACACAAGTTTGTAGGTGAAGTCGCCGGTTTCGGGTACTTCGAGTTTTAGGGTTTGGGGTACTCTCTATTTTTTCGGTTTTTGTCAAGGCTTAATCTTTTTTAACTGTTATTCATGGCTGAAAGCATGAAGGTTTAGATTGATAAATTCAACGGTACCGATTTTGCTTGGTGAAAGATACAATTAGAAGCATTGCTCAATCAGAAAGATTTGGATATGGTGTTGGAACAAAAACCAGGTGGAATGGATAAAGCTTTCGAAACGGATTGGAACTCTAAAGAAAAAAAGGCTAAAGGGGTTATCACATTGGCTTTTATGAGGAGCATTGCATTTAATATTATGCATGAAACTACGACGCGTGGTATGATGACAGATCTATCAAACATATATGTAAAGCCATCCGCAACGAATAAAGTGTTCCTGATGAAGGAACTACTCATGACTATGATGCGTGAGGGAAGCTCAGTCACAAGTCATATTAATAATCTTAACTCTATTATGTCCAGGTTATCATCTGTGGGCATAAAGTTTGATGATGAGACTCAGGCTGTGATTTTATTATCTTCACTGCCTAATAGCTGGTCAGGTTTTGTGATGGTTGTTTCTAGTTCTACAGGGACCGGTAGTTTGACGTTTGAAAGTATTCGGGATAGTGTGATGGGTGAAGACATTCGTCGGAGAAGCACGAGTGGTGGATCGTCTTATGAGTTATTTCATGTTGGAAGAGGAAGGGAGAATAATATGAGTAGTGGGAGTCGGGGGAGGAGTTCATCTAGAATTCGGAAAAATATGAAATGCTGAAGCTACAATGAAATTGAACATGTGAAAAGTCAATGTCTAGGAAAGAAAAAAGAAGAATGTGGGAAGAAAGAAGTGAACAATGTGAAAGTAGAGGTAGAGTCTGATGATTAACTGGTTTATTGTGTAGAGTCTGCCATTAATTCTTGGATTATGGATTCTGGATTCTGGATCTTCGTTTCACGCTATACACAGCGGAGAAACGATGTTGAATCTAAAGGTAGGTGACTTTGGGAAGGTACGTCTGGGTAACGGTGAGGTTCTTGGTATAACGGGTTGGGAACTACATGGAACTTGAAGAATGTCAAGGTGATTCCAGGTCTGACGACGAAGCTTATTATGTCGGTCAGTTAGATGAACAGGGGATGGAAGTAAAGTTCGGTGGTGGTAAATGGAAAGTGACCAATGGAAATCTGGTTATTGCTCGGGGAAACAAAAAGGGATCACTGTATATGGTTGAAGTATCTGCTGAGTGAGTAACCGTCCCGATTAAGCATAACAAAGTCAGGTTCGCTGAGTCAAAGGAGCAAAAGAGGGTTCATTTTGCAAAGGTGAAGTCGGGTGCCAAGGTGATTCAAGCTGAACGTGGTCGGAGGTCTAAACTAGGTCAGGGGTTTGGTGACAGTGGGAGCATGGGGCGTGTTCCGAGCACAGTTACAAACATCGTTGGGTTTTGCACACCAGTATTCCGATTGATAAAGTCTCTCTGGTGAAACACTTACCGAATGTGGAGAGTGTTGATGATTCTCAATATATCTCTGGAACTGGTGGAACGATTAAATAGTTGAGACATAGGATGAGTCAGTAATGACTGCTGGGTTAGAGCTCGGGGACCTTTGACCGGCCCTTCATGTACTTTATGAGAGGGGGCGTTGCAACTAGGGGGATTTGATGAAGTTTTAGCTTGTTTATGGGAATTGGAGGCTTGAAAGACTTGAATTTTGAAGATTACTAGAGTTACTGGATCTGGGGTTACTTGGATAGACTTTGTGGACTGTTCAAAGCCTTCAAGTGGAAGATTGTTGGGTTGTGAATGCTTTGGGTCGGGCTGGGCCTTGGGCCACCTATGGCTGGGCCTTTGGACCACTTGTGGCCGGCCAATCTAAAGGAGCAAGGGTGCGGCGCCTTTTAGGGCTAAACAGCCCATTACTTGTTGATTAAGTATTGCCTAATATGTAACCCTAATTTAGTCTTATTTATACCCCTATGATGTAATTATATTTCTTGAGCACCTAATAAGAATAAACTCTAGTTGCAACCAGTGGATGTAGGTCACCTTGATTGAATCACGTTAAATCTCTCGTGTTCTTTATTTTCTAATATTGTGTGTGTGTTTGATTGCTTCCGCTGGACCGCCTCTGATCTAATACCTAACACTTTAGTATCTTTGGTATATCAAATTCACTAAGATTATCGCACGGACTCAAAGTAACCATACACGTAAGTGATTAGGATATTATCTTGTTAAAATGATCCCTAAACTCTTGGATTTGCATATCTACCACGGTGTTGAAACAATCAAAACTCATAATAATTGTGAAATTTGATGTTAGTCCTTTGTCATTGATTTTTGGGGATAATGTAGTTGTCGTTCTTCTTCACCATTTCAATGTCATGTTTTTCACAAAAAAAAATTAGGTCTTCTTCCATAAATGAATCAAAATAGTCAACTCTAAGCTTTTACAACTGTAGCTTTGTTGAATTAATCATTGTAGCTTCATTCAACAAATCTTGATCATTCCTTAGAAAAGCTTGTAACAATGTGTTTGTAGTCCTTGATATGTGCATCGTCAAATGTAAGTAAAACACACAATCAAATGACTTAAAAATACTTGAAGTCAAATTGCTTATTTTTGTCTAGCACTATTAGCACCTGCTTTTTCAATATATTCACACACTTCAATAAGAGATGAATAAAAACTAACCAAACACACGAGTGTTCTGTGATGAGAACTGCAACGTGTGCCTCCAACCATTGCATGTAAAATTTCTTGATTTTGAGCCACCTCCTTTGTGAACTACTAAATGGCCCATTGCTTCTACCAATTTATTTATATTTTACTTTCTCGAATCATGTCTTGTCGTTTGCAAGATGCACAAACCACATTCATTAAAGTCGCTATCAATTAAAAGTTTCAAACCTCCGTATGCTTGTTTGCAACTGCCACAACAACTAGTTAAAGTTGATAGGAAATAATGTACACGATATGTCAAATGATTTTCTTTCAAAATTAAAGGTTCCAGACCATTGAACTCACTAGCAATATTGCTTGCACCATCATAATCTTAACCTTCTTCAAATTCAATTCATATCACACGAATATATCATCAATGGCATATTTAAGAGGTAGTGTCAATGTTTCCATGACATGGACATGACTAATACAGAGATAGTGTCGTTTTTGCGACCGAAAATAATTGTCCAGTTTTCTAGTAGTACTAGAAATTATTTTCTCTTAATATAAGTACGAGAAGATTGAGACAATTACTAATAATAATATCATATAACAAGTCAACAATAAAATTAAGGATATGTACATCCACCTCATACCTATCTAACATTTTATTTATTACCTGTAAGAAGTAAATAAATCAACATAAAACAATCGAGTTGTCGGTTTCAAACAAGATTTTCAAAACGAAGTTTGAATACTTGTCTTTTATCATGCAACGACATTGGACAATTCATGTCTATATTTTAGATAACTAGCTTAAAACCCGTGTAATACACAAGGGATGAAAAATATCAATACATAAAATTCTTCAATGTTTATATATATATATATATATATATATATATATATATATATATATATATATATATATATATATAGGGAATGGTTCAAATACTAACCAACCTTTTTATGTGATAACCGTGCTAACCACTATAAAACAATCACATAATTTATAAATTATTTTTTCTTTTAATTGTTAAAATAGTATTTAAGTATCTTGAATAAATACTTTGAACATAAATACGAAAATGATGAGTCTTACATATACGTACCAAATAATGTTACACATACGTGACACATAATGTTTACATATATGTAACATTAACATAATGATAATTGTTACATATACGTAACACTATGTTTGAGAGTGGATATCATGGTTATCACATAAATATTGGTTATCATTTGAACCTCACCATATATATATTACAGATGTAAAAATGTATTACATATACTAAGGATAGAAAACAAATTCAAAATATGTAAAAATTAATATATAATTGGGTTTCGAAAATAGATTAATTACTATTTAATGTAATTTGACTTTCATTTACTATTTGAGTGAAAATAAAAGTTAGATAATTAAATTTCAAAGTTTCTTATAATAAGTGATAATTTAAAATAAATGTGTTTTATTAGTATAATTAGTATTTTTTTTAAAATACATTATTATTAAAAGATAGAGATGTATGTAATAGGAGAGATGGGAGGAAAAAAATGATGAGAATGAATATGGAGGCGACACGTGACATGAAAAAACTTTTATTTATTAGATAGTATATATATTAGTTATTTATGTGCTTCAAAGAGACAAAAAAACATATAAACTCTTGGTTTATTGAAAAATCCACAGGTTATTTTATTTTTTAATTCTTAATTTTTTAATTCTTATAGGATATTCCAAATTTTTGTTGGCAACTTTCTAAAATTGAGACTAGAACGTGCCACATGAGAACAAAAACATCGTAGTTGAAAGAAGACCATGATAATAACGTTAGATTGTTTCCGATGCCTTAAAATATATGCACACCCATTAGTATAATTACAAACCAATTTAAAAGGTAACGCTTAGTAATAGTAGTATATTAGTTTTTTATTAAGGGGGTGTTTGGGATTACTTATTTGAAACTCCTTATGACTTATGACTTATTCAAAAAGGTAATAAGTCATAAGTCATAAGTCACAATTTCTTACTTCTCAAAAACTACTAAAAGGAGGATGAAAAGTAAGAAAAACCAAACAAACTTATTACTTATCTCCTTTTTTAAGAAGTTAATAAGTTATAAGTTGGTTAAATAAGTAATCCCAAACACCCCCTAAATCCACTTTGTATATAAATAAATGAAAACAAAGATTTTAAACGTGGTAAAATTCCCTTGCTTGCTTCCCTATTTCAAGATCGCAAGTTCAAGACTGGTTATCCACAAAGATTTTTGTGACTACACCAACAACTTTACATTAAACTCACGTGCAGCAAAACTTTTTTTGTTTCTTTTCTTTGTTCTTTTTCTAATTTTTTTTTCTTTTTATTACCCTTTTTTTAATTATTAGGCGCAATGTGAGAGACATAATACATTTTTTATCTATTGTTCGAATTCAAAAATCGATTAGCCTCAAATTCGTATGTTACTTTTATATACTTAAATACATTAGTGTAACGCCAAAACATTATTTTTCTTTTATTTTTTTACATTTTCTTTAAGGGGTTAAACGAGTTGTCATAAACTCATATGTTTTTCTTATGTACGTAACTATATTTCTGTTGTAACCATCTCAACCGTTTAAGACCCGCTTCACACCGCGTGACGCGGGAATTCGAGTTAGGCTATGTTTCGACGCCGCCGTAGCGCGCGGCGGGTAAAATTACTAGTTAGATTAAAATAGAGTGCTTATGAACAGTGGCAACCCCATTCAAGTGTTCACACGTATTTTTTTTTTTTTTATTTTCATTTCCAACCCTTATACTATATATGATATGCGCTTTTATCTCGTTTCATTTTCTATTAATTTCGTTTTTTCTAACAACTTTCGTTCGTTAATTTTTCCAAAATACGGAGTGCGCGGCTGTTTTTAGTTTTTTTTTTGTCAATATTCCGGTGTAATTTTTTTTTAAAACGGAGTGGTATTCAAAAACGAGTTTTTTTATCGTTGTCTGTAGCGAGCAAACAACATCATTGTAGATATTAGTATTATCGGAACCCGTATAGGTATTCGTTTTTATGGGTTTCAACAACCCGAACTGGTAACTTTATTTTCTTTTTTTTCTTTTTTTTATTATTGCACCTACGTTTTCATTTAAATTTTATTAACGATGGACCCGACACCCGCCACCCGCCGCGTAGCGCGGGTATAACAATCTAGTTAGTTCATAAAAGAATACATATTAAAATAAATGTCGTTGGTATTCTTGAAAAATCAAAGGAAACAAACACATAATTTACATATATATAATAAAAATTATAACTAATCCTCTATCTAATAAAATAATAAATTTTAGAACACGTGTCGATTTGTGGTTAAACCTCACATTCATTTTCCCGTCTAAACCCGTTACCCATCAAAACTACGTCGTTTTGATTAAATCTCATTAAAATTAATTATCTTTTTCTTTATTCAACTACCTCCATTATTTTCGGATCATTCTTTCTTCTACTCATTTAGTTAAAAAGTGACATACGTTGTGAGGGAAATCAATTTATGAAAATGTAACATTTTTCAATTTATTATAAGGTGTCTCAAATTTGAGGTGATTGTTTTTTTTTTTCTTGGATAAATTGTTACTTTTATATATATTATTTTATCTTATTTGTTGTTTAAAGTTACTAACTATATGGTTTATTCAAAATTTTATTACTCTCAATAAAAATATATTTAACTTATAATTAAATATTTATATTAATGAATTTACATAATCAAGTAATTATTGTAATATTTTCTTATAGGAAAAGTCATAAAACAAAAAAAAATTACGCCGCTTTTTTATATATCAAACTATAAAAAATGCATTCTAAAATAAAAGAGAATGTAAGAGATTTTCAATCAAAAACTATTTCCACAATAAAAATTAGTCCTTATTTATATAGGATTATTGGATTTTAATAATCTCACCTTTTACCAATTGGCCGATAATAATCCCAACTGAGAATATTCTTACCACTGGTCCCTACTTTCAAACTATTTTTTTACATTGGACCCCCCGTTAAAAAAACTTAACGCCGTTAGAGTTTATATGACGTGGACATCTGCAAACCGTCGGAAAGTCGAGCCAAGCTAGCAGTGGTCTCGTGGTGGCTTTTGAAATTGGCTCTGGTGGTGTTTAACTGGTCTCGTGGGTCCGGAAAGTCCAAACAGAGAAAACGGTGGTGTTTAACGAGACCAGTTAAACACCACCAAAGCCAATTTCAAAAGCCAACACGAGACCATTGCTAGCTTGGCTCGACTTTCCGGCGGTTTGCAGATGTCCATGTCATATAAACTCTAACGGCGTTAAGTTTTTTTAACGAGGAGTCCAATGTAAAAAAATAGTTTGAAAGTAGGGACCGGTGGTAAGAATATTCTCAGTTGGGATTATTATCGGCCAATTGGTAAAAGGTGGGATTATTAAAATACAATAATCCATTTATATATTGCAAATTGTTTTGAACATCGAATGATTCATTTAGATAAAATTAATGTATGTAGCAGTAATAAAGAAATAAATATTTCAAAATAACGGAGGTATATTTGAGTAGGACAAAAAGAGATTTTATTAATTTTAATGAGATTTAATAAAATGACCTATGTGGCATCATCTACAGTTAAAAGTAAAGATATGTCGAAATTATTAATTTTAGATAAAGATGGTAAACTTACCAATAGAACATCAAATGTTGTATAAAAATAAGTATTTGGAGATTTGTACATTATAACTGTAACTTTTATCCTTTTATTATTATATTTAATATGTAATTTCAGTCATAAAAAATATTTTGAGATTAATGAATTATACCGTTTTCATTATTCAACCTATGTAATACACGAGTTTTTAAGCTAGTACTTAATATTAGGCTTTTTTAAACTTTATAATAATAGTATTGAATTCTAACCTCTTTTAGCTTATAAATTATAAATTTTTATCTTTATTTTCTATAACAGTGACACATGACCTTTATTGTTGGAATATCATTATTACACATATACAACGTCATTGTCTTTTATGTATATGTGTAAATTCACATGCGTTAAAAAAAATTACACATGTGTAATTTATGTTTACACATAGTACATGTTTACACCGTATAGTTACAAATACACATGTGTAAGTTTTTAAATGCATGTGAATTTACACATATACATAAAAGACCATAACGTTGTATATGTATAATAATGATATTCCAACAAAAAGAATAATGATTGTGTATTTATATATATATATATATATATATATCTAGGGAGACGTCCTTCTGATAACCAACATTATGTTGAGAACCGCATTAGTCCTTGCACTATTTATTACATATGTTTTAAACTGTTACGTATGACATAGAATTTAGAGGGTTTACACCATAGCCCTCCCCTATATATATAATATATATATATATAGGCAAATTGGTTTTTAATAATTAAAACTATGATTCATTAGCTGATAATAACCCTAGCTGATAATAACCCAAGCTAACAGTTTAGTCGGTGATAACCTCAAGTTTCACTTTTGTTGTCAATGGCAGTTTTAATAGCATAATCACCATATATTTACACTCGATTTCACTTGTACGTTTCTTCATCTCATTTAAAATCGTCATTTTGAGCGAAAATATGTGTATATGAAACGCCCCAAACCAGGTACATCTCATAGTTGGCACAAAACATAATAACATAGCTCTTAAACTGTTAATTAGAATCTATTACAGCGGAAGTCTTGTCTCAAACATTCAAATTCATAAGCTATAACTAGACATTGTTCAACATAAACTGTCGGACAAGGAAATGTAAGTCTTTAGTGTGCATCCCGGCAGTCCATGTTATCCAGCCCTCACGGTTCCTTTACTTTAAATTTACCTTTGTTTTACATTTACTACCTGTCATGCATACTAAAACTTAACTAACGCTGGTAAGTTCTATCTTTACTTTAAACTGTAACTTTCTTTAATTAGCTAGTTTTATAAAAATAAAATAAGCTTTCTTTCTTTACTTTAAAACGAATTTGCCTTTGCCTGTACTTTAAAACGACACAACGTTTCAATTTATAAAAATCGTTCTGTTTCTATCTTTCATTTAAAACTTTACTTTTGAGAAAATCGGTTAAGGTGTCCTCCTTTACTCTCTTAACTTTGCTTTTCACTCGAACATGACAAGTGACTATAACATACTTTAACTATCACATATGGATCAATGTCCGAGGACAAGATCTATTTTCTCGCTTACACCTCAGGGTAAAACTTTTAATTTGTTGTGCCCACACCTCATGGTGGGACTTTCTCGCTTACACCTAAGTGTAAGACTCCTTTTCCTGCTCACACCTCAGGGTGAGACTTTCTACTTTGCTTGCTCACACCTCGGGGTGAGACTTCTACTTTGCTTGCCTATAGGACGTTTTACTTTGCGACTACTATACAATTATACTATGTCACATAATATAATGTCATTGAAACATATAACACATAAACAAATAACACATATTAACACATAAACATATAATATGACATCTTTCACTGTCATTGTCAAGCTACATCGAAGTGCAGCTCATTACTTTTTTTTGTTTTAACTCTTTACTTTCTTTAAAATATATTTCAAAGATAGTACTATGCTCTTTGACTCTTCCCCTTTTCTTTTTATAAAAATAACATTTTTATAAAAACTATAATTTTCTCTTTAACTTTATAAAAATAACATTTTTATTAAAACTATACTTTGTCTTTCAAATCTTTCTACCAGTGTGCATGTCAGCTCAAAACCGTTAGGGAAAAAGGGGCAATAAGAACTCACTTGTACTGGTCTTACTATTACAAGTCTCTAAATGCATATGCTAGGAGAGATGCTAGAAATCTGTAGTGAATCAACGAGTGAAATCTATCAACAAATTATCTAGTGTCGCCTATAGTGTCGTCTGGACAGTGTCGTCGACAAAAGGTCTGTCACACCCCAACCGACGGCGGATTATACGTCGGGGCGGACGCGGTTGTTCAATAGCATAAGGTTGACTATTAAAGTTTAATATTTCATTAATAATAGATTCAAAGGTTCAATACAAAGGAAATAACAAGTATACAACATTTATTTAATAAGTAGTCTAGGTCCAAAGCGTCCTATGTGATCACAAACAAGTCTCATGATGTAGAACCTGAAACATGTGAAAGAATCTGTCAACTACAAAATAGTTGGTGAGATACAAAGGTTTTGACACAGTTTAACAAATATTTGGAAGAATTACAATTCACTATGATATATGCATTCTATAATATAAGTATGAGAACAAGTATCTTAAACATTGTGCACTTCAACCCTCCAACCAAGTTTAGGCATAACCCGCAGGTTACCCTTATAAGTCTCAAGTTTAAAGTTTAATTCAGTAACAATCACCAAGGGCTCCCCCCCCCCCCGAAGGGGTCAATCAATCAAGGTGGATTGGTCAAATGCAATAGATCTATCATTGTTACCATAGGCTTGATCAAAGTTAATGAATGTGCTAGTTTTAAGTTTAATCACATACAAGTCTCAAGTTTAACATAAGAATAAGCATCTAGTCATAGTTGTACAAGAATTGTATAAGTTTAAAGTTTTGAACATGTTTCACCCCAAAAGTATAGAAAGGAAAAAGGGGCTAAGTATACTCACCTAGATTGATGAAGGGTATCCGACAAGAGTAAGTGTTTGCAAGATTTGGAGAGGGAGAATATCCTCACAATAAGCCTAGGAATATAAGTCTAAAGTTTCAAGTATGATCTTATAAGACTAGGACAAGAATTCTAAGATTTCAGGATTTGACTAGGGTTCCAATGGGAGATGAGATTGATTGTGTTTATGAAGTTTAAATCAAGTTTAACCCAAGTTTATAATAAAGGTTTTGAATGAATGTCACAAGACTTGAATATCAAAGTTTCATAAGTTTGTAGATTAGAATAATCATTAATTAAAATAATTATTTAGGAGTCTTATAATTACTCTAGTTAGGTAATAATAATCCAAATAGTTTTCTAAGTATTCGTAAATGAAGTTGAAGTAATTGTTAAATGAAAGACTAAATAATTATTAAAGTTTTAACAATAATTATTCAAGAAATAAATAATTATTAAAGATTTATAATAATTATTTAAAGAATATATAATTATTATTTTGAATAATAATTAAGGTTTTATTATAATCATTTCAAGAATGCATAATTATTAAGGATAGATAATTATTTAAAAAGTAAATAATGGTTAAAGTTTAATAATAATTATTTAAAGTATACATAATTATTAAGGATGAATAATTATCTTATAAGAATAATTATTTTGTTTAACCATCTATTAAAGTATTTAGATGTTTAGTATTTATTTCACATTTTAACTTGGAAATAAATAACGCTTAAAATGTAGTGTAAGTTTAAATGAATGATATGTAATTTATAAGTTTATAAAAGTATTTTTATTTTCTGTTTTAATTTAATAAATAAACAAGCCTTAAATAGACATAACTTTTATAAAAATGCACAAGTTTACAAGTTTTCTAAATAATATTTGAGTTTTATAACTTTTCTGAGTTTATATGATTTGCATAAGTGTCATAAGGTTAAAAAGTATTCTTTTACAGTTTTTAAGTATTAAAAACTAATTTTAAAGAACTACCCCTTTTTTTATAAGTTTTAAATAAGTTTAAATAGATAAAAAGCTTCTTGAATGTAAAGGCATAAATAAAAATTAGATTTAAGTTTATAAATGTATAACATGATTTATAAAAATTATTAAAAGTTTAAAACTGCCTTTAAAAAAACTAAAACAAATAAAATGGGCAAAACCCGGCTCCTTGGATTCGAACTCGGGTCTGGAACCGGGTCAAGTATACACACACCAACTAACCATCCCGACTACAGGTTCGTTAGTGTTGTAACCGTGAAAAACAATTGATAAACACAAGTTCAAATCGATCCCAAATTCATCATAAACCCTAGAAATCAAAATCCAAGATTCGAATCGATTAACCCTCTGTCATAGCAATTGACAGAGGGCTTTCGTTCCTTGGATGAAAGCGAAGGTGTTAGCTATTCGAGTTACCTGGAAAGGAGTCGAGATGGAGGAGAACGAGTTTTGGGTTCGACGTCGGCTGTCACAGGTTCTAGTTGGCAAATGCAGGTATGATATGATAAAATTGAGAGAATAAGGAGGAATGGTGTGATGTTGCTAGTGTATTCCGGTCGCTATTTATAGCCAATTTCAAGATTAAATGCTCAGGCGGTTGAGAAGATGGTAGTTGTGTTTAACGGGTTTAAAGTCGGATCACGCATCTGTTAAAGGTGAAATCGAGCTTCGATACACCTCGGGTTTGAGTCGCACGCCTGATTCGGAGCTCGAGGTTCAGTGAACCTGGCCTATAATGCGTTTTCGAAGGAGAAGGGAAGACAAACGGTGTGGCGGGGGGTCGAACCCGCGACTGAGTTTGGATCGGGAGTTTGGGTAGGTGACTGGTTTAGTCCCTGAAGTTTTCCTTGAGTTACCATTTTTGTGTTCAATAGTTTAAAGCAGGTTTCGAATAATGGCGGTTTTGGTCCCTAAGGGTTATAAAAGAGTAAATGTGTTTTCTAAATAGTTTTATAATTTTTATTTATTACTTCATGCATTTATAAGATAGTTTCCAAGGTTAATGATTTATATAGAAAGATAATTGTAATTTTATGAATCACATTATTTGTATAACGTTACATACTCGTAATGTTTTAAAGTCTTTCAACTTCGAAACACACATATCTATATATGTGTATAAGTAGAATTGTTTCTCCTTTAAATTTATATTTATTATTTGAGAAACTAATTTTAATAAGAATTTACGTTTCATGTCAATAATACGCGCAACTGTTTCGAAAACGTTTGGTCGGAAAACACTGGATATTACAGTCTCCCCTACTTTAGGGAATTTCGTCCCGAAATTATAGTACGAGGTTTCTGTTTTCAAGATTTAAGTCTATGATATGCACAAGGATAATGAGGAGAAATATCTTACGTTCCCCAGTAAACCCTGGGTTACGTCTAGATTTTTTTTAAAAGAAATGTATCCATAGGAATAAGATTTTTGTTTGAGTTTCTAAGTTTCCAAAGCATACGGTTGTCGAGAGTTTCTTTAAGAAGTATATAGTTTTATTGAAATAGATGAAGATTTGTTTTCAAAAGTATTTGAGAGAATAACGGAGGAACTTCCATTCAAGATTTGGAGTAAGATGCATCACTCAGGATGGATAGTTTAATGATTTGAGTTTGTAGTCTAGCATGTCCTAGGATTGTTACGGCACCTAAGTTCCATGGCTACCTTTTACGATAAGTCTTAGATCATAGCATACGACAGAGTTTACTATGTCTTTCCATACGCTGATTTTCATACTTACGTGTGCACCCGCAAGCATTTAAATCGTCGCATAGTCCGCATAGGTCCTTCCGTTTGTGTGTGGATCAAGAAAGAGTACAAGAATTTGTTTAACTCACGACTAAAGTTTCCACATAAGAGTGATCATTGATTAACGAGTCACTTAGAGAGAAACGTCATTCAATAATTAAAGAGAAAAGAATGTGACAAGATTTAGAGTTTCAAAGTTTCCTCGTGTTTGAACAAGAATACCTCAATCATCGAGTAGTTTAAAGTCTTTACACTTTCCTCGTGTTTGATCAAGAATACATCAAACCTTGAGTATTTTAAAAGTCTCATACGTTCATCATGTTTGAACAAGCATACGTCAAACATGGAGTAGTTTAAAGTCTTATACGTTTATAATGTTTGAACAAGAATACGTCAAACATGGAGTAGTTTAAAGTCTTTTACGTTCATCATGTTTGAACAAGAATACGTCAAACATAGAGTAGTTTAAAGTCTTATACGCTCATCATGTTTGAACAAGAATACGTCAAACATGGAGTAGTTTAAAGTCTTATACGTTCATCATGTTTGAACAAGAATACGTCAAACATAGAGTAGTTTAAAGTCTTATACTTTCATCATGTTTGAACAAGAATACGTCAAACATAGAATGGTTTAAATTGTGTTTGAACAAGAATACGTCAAACACAGAATAGTTTAAGTTGTGTTTGAACAAGAATACGCCAAACATAGAATTGTGTATATTGTGTTTGAACAAGAATACGTCAAACATAGAATTGTGTTTGAACAAGAATACGTCAAGCATAGAATAGTTTAAATTGTGTTTGAACAAGAATACGTCAAACATAGAATAGTTTAAATTGTGTTTGAACAAGAATACGTCAAACATAGAATAGCTTAAAGTCTCTTAGTTTAGCTTCAGTGTGTAGGAGTATACGATTACGTTTTGAGTATAAAGCGGTTATCTAAATACTCTAGTATTTAAGAGAGGTATGGGACAGCGTTTGGAACAGGATTAACCGTTATACGCTTTCTCACAGAAGATTCGAGTTGTCCAGAAGATTTGTGGATCCCGATGTTTGGTTTAGATAGGAGTCAGGGGATGTACTCTGCTAAAGAGAGTAATGTCCTCCTTCCTGCTAGTGTCTAGTATCAAGAGTGAAGTTTTCCCTTGTATATGAAATGTACGTTTATCAAGTCTTATAGGGTTTGGTTAAGATGGACACACAAAGGTTTCAAGACTAAGAATCCAAGTATAAGTTTGAAAATAGGATAAGTCAATTGAGTTTCAAGTTTCAGTATTAAGCTTCACATGATCCCTTATTGGACATGCTTCCTTTGATGGTTTAGAAGGTGTTTAGTTTCAGGAATACGGGATTGAGTACTTGTACAAGCTTTACATGACTCAAAAGTCTCCGACCTTATAGTGGTGTATACGAGGATTAATGTTTTAGTAACGTGTATTTGAGCTTTTAGTTCCCGTTGTGATTTATAGTAAGTCTTTTACGTGACAAGAGTTGAATGAGGAAAGTCTCCAAGCATAGGGTAACGGGAAAAGTTTCGATAAGGTTTATGATAGTGTGTTTATAAATGATTTTATCTCGTTTCATAACAGCAGGTATAGTTTTTTTTTATATAGAGGGTAATTAAGATGTTTAAAAATGACGAGTTAGACATTGATAAATAGTACAAGTAAGACTTATGAAAAGGTATGTATGATTGTCAAACGAAATGTTGGTCAAGTTTAGAAGTGTGAAATCTATATAAGGGGGTAGGGATCATAGCTGATTACGGCAATGGTTCGTAATTCGTGTTGTTTTAAGAGGGTGCTTAGGAATCAGAAGGTTTGTTCAAGATTTATTCTTCAGTTACATGTGTCACTTAGGATTTTTACAGTTTAATGCGATGCGTTAGTTATTTCAAGTACTAACGCAAGTTGCTTTTGACGAAAGTGTTTGGGTAGGTGTGTTAAGTTTACAATGATGAAAGGAAAGTTAAACTAGTAAATGATGACAAGATGAAATTTCAAAATAGTTTTCATTTAGATGTTTCAAGATTGGGACTTCTAGCCCTTACATAATACAATTTAAACGGAGAATTAAAGTGTGTAAGTAAGTTGATTTAATATGTTCAAAAGGTTTTTATTCATAATACTGAGTTATCACAGTAATACTTTCAAAAATAGTTTTGATTGGAGGTTGATGGACTAACGAGGAGGATTCCCGGAAGAAGGGGTGGTCACAAGGACTCACTTAAGTACCCTATTTCCCTAGCCAGAACTTCCTCATGGGCCTACAACTTCTCTCAGTTGTTGTCACCGATGTTTGGGTTTATGGTACTATGTCGAGGTTCATTGTGGGTTTAGAGTCTTAAACGTGGAGCTTGTTTATCCTATAGTAGGTTTCTTCCTTTACAAGGAAATTACTTAGGTTACGAATTTCTTTGTTAATGTACTTTAGATTTTAAAAGACGTTAAGTTTTGTTTACAAGAAACGGTGATGTGTAAGTTTTAAGGACGTATGAAGGTTTTGAGATATATAAAAGTGTAACAAAGTTTTGAGTTAGTCATAAAATGAAGTTTGCTTGAGTGACGAAAAATGAAATGAGACACAAGGGTTTCCCCTTATGTATACTTATGTATAGATCTATCATTGTTACCATAGGCTTGATCAAAGTTAATGAATGTGCTAGTTTTAAGTTTAATCGCATACAAGTCTCAAGTTTAACATAAGAATAAGCATCTAGTCATAGTTGTACAAGAATTGTATAAGTTTAAAGTTTTGAACATGTTTCACCCCAAAAGTATAGAAAGGAAAAAGGGGCTAAGTATACTCACCTAGATTGATGAAGGGTATCCGACAAGAGTAAGTGTTTGCAAGATTTGGAGAGGGAGAATATCCTCATAATAAGCCTAGGAATATAAGTCTAAAGTTTCAAGTATGATCTTATAAGACTAGGACAAGAATTCTAAGATTTCAGGATTTGACTAGAGTTCCAATGGGAGATGGGATTGATTGTGTTTATGAAGTTTAAATCAAGTTTAACCCAAGTTTATAATAAAGGTTTTGAATGAATGTCACAAGACTTGAATATCAAAGTTTCATAAGTTTGTAGATTAGAATAATCATTAATTAAAATAATTATTTAGGAGTCTTATAATTACTCTAGTTAGGTAATAATAATCCAAATAGTTTTCTAAGTATTCGTAAATGAAGTTGAAGTAATTGTTAAATGAAAGACTAAATAATTATTAAAGTTTTAACAATAATTATTCAAGAAATAAATAATTATTAAAGATTTATAATAATTATTTAAAGAATATATAATTATTATTTTGAATAATAATTAAGGTTTTATTATAATCATTTCAAGAATGCATAATTATTAAGGATAGATAATTATTTAAAAAGTAAATAATGGTTAAAGTTTAATAATAATTATTTAAAGTATACATAATTATTAAGGATGAATAATTATCTTATAAGAATAATTATTTTATTTAACCATCTATTAAAGTATTTAGATGTTTAGTATTTATTTCACATTTTAACTTGGAAATAAATAACGCTTAAAATGTAGTGTAAGTTTAAATGAATGATATGTAATTTATAAGTTTATAAAAGTATTTTTATTTTCTGTTTTAATTTAATAAATAAACAAGCCTTAAATAGACATAACTTTTATAAAAATGCACAAGTTTACAAGTTTTCTAAATAATATTTGAGTTTTATAACTTTTCTGAGTTTATATGATTTGCATAAGTGTCATAAGGTTAAAAAGTATTCTTTTATAGTTTTTAAGTATTAAAAACTAATTTTAAAGAACTACCCCTTTTTTTATAAGTTTTAAATAAGTTTAAATAGATAAAAAGCTTCTTGAATGTAAAGGCATAAATAAAAATTAGATTTAAGTTTATAAATGTATAACATAATTTATAAAAATTATTAAAAGTTTAAAACTGCCTTTAAAAAAACTAAAACAAATAAAATGGGCAAAACCCGGCTCCTTGGATTCGAACTCGGGTCTGGGACCGGGTCAAGTATACACACACCAACTAACCATCCCGACTACAGGTTCGTTAGTGTTGTAACCGTGAAAAACAATTGATAAACACAAGTTCAAATCGATCCCAAATTCATCATGAACCCTAGAAATCAAAATCCAAGATTCGAATCGATTAACCCTCTGTCATAGCAATTGACAGAGGGCTTTCGTTCCTTGGATGAAAGCGAAGGTGTTAGCTATTCGAGTTACCTGGAAAGGAGTCGAGATGGAGGAGAACGAGTTTTGGGTTCGACGTCGGCTGTCACAGGTTCTAGTTGGCAAATGCAGGTATGATATGATGAAATTGAGAGAGTGAGGAGGAATGGTGTGATGTTGCTAGTGTATTCCAGTCGCTATTTATAGCCAATTTCAAGATTAAATGCTCAGACGGTTGAGAAGATGGTAGTTGTGTTTAACGGGTTTAAAGTCGGATCACGCGTCTGTTAAAGGTGAAATCGAGCTTCGATACACCTCGGGTTTGAGTCGCACGCCTGATTCGGAGCTCGAGGTTCAGTGAACCTGGCCTATAATGCGTTTTCGAAGGAGAAGGGAAGACAAACGGTGTGGCGGGGGGTCGAACCCGTGACTAGGTTGGGATCGGGAGTTTGGGCAGGTGACAGGTTTAGTCCCTGAAGTTTTCCCTGAGTTACCATTTTTGTGTTCAATAGTTTAAAGGAGGTTTCGAATAATGGCGGTTTTGGTCCCTGAGGGTTATAAAAGAGTAAATGTGTTTTCTAAATAGTTTTATAATTTTTATTTATTACTTCATGCATTTATAACATAGTTTCCAAGGTTAATGATTTATATAGAAAGATAATGTTTTAATGATCTATATATGTGTATAAGTAGAATTGTTTCTCCTTGAAATTTATATTTATTATTTGAGAAACTAATTTTAATAAGAATTTACATTTAATGTCAATAGTACGCGCAACTGTTTCGAAAACGTTTGGTCGGAAAACATTGGATATTACAAGGTCAGTGTCGCTCAAACTTGCGTTCAAGACTTAGCGTTGTTTCTTGTACTGTTGTTGTAACATCCCAAAAGTTTAGAAATTCTATGAGATTAAACACGTATTTATGACGTAACTAGGCTAATAAAAAGAAAATATTATCAGTAAAATACAAAATGTAAGTTTGGGGATTTAAAGTGTAAAGTCCTATATGTGAAGGGGCACAAAGGAAAAATTTACATTTCTTATTACCTATAACCCTACCACCTAATAACTTCAGTCGCCACCCCCATTTTCATGACCATCTTGATCGACCTGCAACTCGATACCTCACCCCCACCCCCCACCCCTCGTCGAGCATCAAGAAACAAACGCCCTCACCACCTCCATTAAACCCTAATTCGACCAACACCTGTAATACCATGCTCGGAAGACGCGAATGCCAGGCTCAACGTGAAAGACGACGAGTTCTAGATAAAGCTCAGAAGACAACTTCGAGGGCAGTTTACAGGTCTGTTTCGAACACAAGAAAGAGACAAGGCTGCTGAATGGGGTAGGACTTTGATAATGGAGGTTGTACGAGTCCCACCGTGGTAGGTGGCGGTACGGACGGTCGACGACGACGAGAGGCAGAGGCATGTGAGCTGCTGCCATAGCTCCGGCAGCAGCAGGGTGTTCGTGTATGGCGACCCGAACGGCAGTTGACAGCAGCAGAAGGGTCTTGTAGCGTGACACAGTGGCTGTTAACAGTGTTTTTGGTGGAGAAGATTACGGTGGCTGTTATGTCTAGAGGTGGTTAACAATGGCAGCCTCAAGATGTGGCATGATTATGGTAGTTTCGGGTGATGATGGTTCAACAACAGGTAGTTTCGAGTAGTAGTGTTCATGATGGCAGTTTCGGGATGTTATGACAGCCTTAAGGTGGTGGTTCACGAAGGTGGCTGGTGGTCCTAGTTCATGTTGATGAATGCAAGGAAACATGCTAGTGTGGTTAACGGTAGTAGTCACGGTGTTTAACGGTGTTGCCGATGGTGTTGGTGGTTCACAGTGGCGTAAATAGTGATGAACAAATGATAACATGATGATGGTGTTGTTTGAAAGTATAACCGGCGAGTCGGGACGAGTTGCCGGTACGACTGAAAAGAACGGTTCGGGTCGGGTCTCGGTTATACTTCTGGATCGTGTTCGGGAAGGTATACCCTTTAAAACTCGTAGAACATTAATTTCTATTATTAGTCGGGTTACGAATAGCGTATTGAGGACAGATATCAAGGGCTTTATTTAATAAATGTTAACCGACAAAGATTTATTATTGTCATTTGATAAAAGTATAGAAAGATATTGATGCTAGAAGTTATAACTCATTTATGATGGATTATTGGTTATGATTTGATAATGGAAATAGACAATTTATATTGTCGGGTTTTAGAAAAAAACAAATGAAACTCTGTCCGATTTTTGTTAGAATTAGATAAGTATATTTTATCTAGATGTCCTCATTATGGTATGAGTTGTTTGGGAAAAGAACCAGTTTAGGCGAACTTAGCATGTTCGCCTGAAGCAAGGATGGCGAACTTAGCATGTTCGCCTAATGAAGTGGAGGCGAACTTATGGTAGCGAACTTATTATGTTCACTGGGTATGGATCAGGTGAACTTAGCCTAAGTTCTCCTATATGTTCGCCATGTTGGTAAAAGGCGAACTTAGCCTTAAGTTCGTATAAAACAGAATGAGTAAATCGTTAGAGTCGGAATTAGGTCTGATGTGTATTTAACTACCTAATTCAGATCGTACGTGACATTGTCGGGCCTTCGACTAGGACAACAAGATTAGCTTATCAGGTGAGTTCTAAAAGCCCTCTTTTAAATGTTTTAAATAATGTTTTTGGGCTGGTGTGCATACGTAACGATGTGACCGTTTTATAAAACAATGTTTTTGAATGATGTACGTGATGTTTTATGAAACGACGTTTATGAACGATATTTTGGAAGGAAAGGTTATGAAACGTGTTTATGAATTGTTTTTCCAAAACGAAGTTTATGAAAGGTTTACAAGTGAAATGTTATTTAATAAAACGTATTATGCTTTAACTGAAGAAAAGTAAAGGTTTTTTTATGAAAGTCACTAAATGAACGAATCTGCCATGATTCCTTTGGGAATCGAAGTATGTATGTTATGTAAAGGCCTTACCTTGATAGGGGCCTTTGTGGCTGGCCAACGGTTATACAACTGGGTGGGAAAGGGGTGACGACGGTCATCAAGGGGATTATCGTGATCCTTGAAATGGGTATTGTTCTCTGCGAGGGAACGGTGCTTGAAGTTTGGTACGTGCTATCCTTTGGGACGCCGTGCTTGAAGGGAATTGACGTTTATGTATGATTACGAATGGTTTGCGTTGGTACGTGTGCTCAATCGAGCGTCGTACTTGAAGAGAATTGACGGTTAAAAAAGTCGCAGATTCGGTTTATTGTTGACTTATGTTTTATGTTTATGTTATAACATTATTTACGTACGTCTTTATTAAATGAAGTATGAAGTTATGTTTTTGGCAATTATTTGAAGTTAATGTTTTATGTTAAAACTAGAACTCACCAACGTAGCTGACTTTTTAGTATGCACATTCAGGTTAAGGCAGGTTATGAGGACGGTGATGCTTGTCTAGCGAGATGAGTTACCCGGCTGATCATGAAGACTGGCATCCCGTTATGTTTTAGTTACGATGTATTTATGTTTTAGACAATGTTTACGCTTCCTCATGTTTAAACAATGTTGACGTTATGTTTGAATGAAATTTTCCGCTGCGTTATTTGATATTCAAGTTTAAGAACTGTTTGTGAATGAGTAAATCCAACAAGTGAGGCCTCCCGGGTTTGGGGCCTTACAGTTGCTAACTAGGAGTGTCGCCGACGCTCACTGTTGTCGTGGACATAAGCGACACTCCATAGTGTCGTTAGGGGAGAATGACACATGTCCCAATCGTTGGTGATCTTGGGGAACACGCTACACTCACCAACTTTAACCCCGACTAGTGTCACCACTTGAAGGTGGTGACACTGGTCAGTGTCGCCGGATGAACAAATCATTCAACCAGGTCCGTTTTCGATCCAAAACCATAACTTTTTACATCCAAAACCTTTATCTAGCTTGTATGAAGCTAGATCTATGCTTTAACCAACTTTTAATACGTACAAATTCGATCTTTAAGTTGAAACCCATAAAAAAACCCTAAAACCCCCTCTTGTAAAAGAAAACTCAGATCTGGATGGATTTGTTACCTGTTTTCATGTGATTCTTTTTCTCTAATCCTCCACAACTCTCTAGCAATGACCCGGGAGCAAGATGAAGGCAATAATGGAGATCTTAAAGCTTTCTTTCACTAACTCTCTCCCTCGCCTTCTCTCTCTAGGTTGAAGGGGAAGATGGTGGAATGAGGAGGATTAGGGTGGCGGCTAGGATTTATGGCCCTCCCCCCTCTTCCTTTTCCATCTTTCGTTTATACCCAAATTAGCCTTGGTCTTTATTCCTTCGATCCCGTTTACGAATAAGGTGTCGGATTTAGGATGTTACAGTATATCAAATGTAAATCTATGATGATTATGCTACTGCGACTGACATTGACAACAAAAGTGAAAGTCGTGATTATCACCAGCCAAACTGTTAGTTTGAATTATTATCAGACAATAAGTCATAATTTGGATTAGTAAATCCAATTTGACTATATATATGGATATATTATAGTACTTGACTCAGATTTGTAATGTAAATATGAGACTTTAATCTAGCAGTTCTATATATATGTATATATATAGGGGGAGGTTCAAATAATAAGTTGTTTTTCGCTAAGAAATGACAAAAATCTTAAAAAACGATATCAAACGAACTCCGATTGAGCTAATTTCAGTGGCATTGGAACCGTCTCGTTGAACTCTACCATCTTAGCTTTTAGGGTTTAGCTTTTAGGGTTTAGCTTTTAAGCTTTAGATTTTACGTTTGAATTTTAGGTTTTAGCCTTATGGTTTATCCTTAGGGTTTAGATTTTATGGTTTAGGTTTTTTTTTTTTGGGTGGGGTTGGGGGTTTAGGTTTTTGGGGGTGGGTTTAAGTTTTTGGGGGGGTGGGGTGGGGGGGGTTTAGGTTTTTGGGGGGTGGGGTGGTGGTTTTTGGCTTTTCAGTGTGGGGTTGGAGGGGGGGTTTAGGTTTTTGGGAGTGCGTGTGGAGGGGGGTTTAGGTTTTTGGGTCCGCGTTAGGGTTCGATGAGACGGCTCCAACGCCGCTGGAATGAGCTCAATCGGAGTTCGTTTGACCCATTTCTTAGGATTTCTTAGCGAAAAACCACTTATTAGTGGAACCGTCCCCTGTGTTTGTGTGTGTATATACATATATATATAGGGGAGGTTCAAATAAGAAGTGATATTTCGTTAAAAAGCCAAAGAAATGACAAAAACCTTAAGAATCGATATCAAATGAACTCCGGTTGAACTCATTCCAGCGGCGTTGGAACCGTATCGTCGAACTCTACCATCTTAGATTTTAGCGTTTAGATTTTATAGTTGAATTTTATGGGTTTAGCCTTAGGGTTTAGCTTTTAGGGGTTAGATTTTAGGGTTTAAGTTTTTTTGGGTTTAAGTTTTTTTGGGAGTGGGGGTGGGGGGTTTAGGTTTTTAGGGGTGGGTTTAGGTTTTTAAGGGGTGGGGGGGTTTAGGTTTTTGGGGGGTAAGAGTGGTGGTTTTAGGCTTTTGGGGTGGGGTTAGAGGGGGGTTTAGGTTTTTGGGGGTGCCGGTAAAGGGGGTTTAGGTTTTTGGGGGTGGGTTAGGGTTCGATGAGACGGTTCCAACGCCGCTGAAATGAGCTCAATCGGAGTTTCGTTTGACCCACTCCTTAGAATTTTTTAGCAAAAAACCAATTTTTAGTGAAAACTTCCCTTATATATATATATATATATATATATGTGTGTGTGTGTATATATATATATGGTATATTTTGGGTGGAATCCCACTAGAGTTATGAAAACTCTAAAAACTCAAGATGTGGTTCTCATTTATCCACATCATCAATCGATCTCTTATCTTTTTTGTAACATCCCGAGTTTTTAGAACCCGAAATAGTCCACGAGAAGAAATAGAAAACAAAATAAAAGGGAACAAGAGTCAAGGGTTTGGCCCCTTATAAGCCTCAAGATCAGCCCTAAACCCTCATCCCCATCCCATTTTCATTTTTCTAGAGAGAGAAAGTCTTAGTTTTCGTATTCGAGCTTCAAGGATCGTAAGCAAGAGTCTCTAGAGTGATTAGCAATGAAAGAGAAGCGTTTACAGGTAACCGATTATCCTAGATCTGATTTTTTCTTATGAGTTGGGTTTTAGAGAAAAATCGAATAAAGGCGAGGTTTTTACGTTTGGAAATGAAAACAAAGTATAGATCTAGACTCCTGGTTGGAAAACGAACGTTTTGGACATAAAAAGTTCGAGTCTTGATCAGTTCCATACTTAGCCGTCATGAACATGCAAAGTTAGGGTTTTTGTGGGGAAGAAGAGCCGCGGGCAAACTTGTTAAGTTCGTCGGGCAAAGAGTGAGCGAACTTGTCAAGTTCGCTTAATAAGTTCGCTGCATTATTGTCTAGCAAGTAGTTCGCTAGGGATAAGGTAGCGAACCCAATAAGTTCGCCTGGTAAGTTCGTTGTGCCCATAAGAGGCGAACTTACCCTAAGTTCGCCTAGTCAGAAATGTAGTGAACCGCTTAGTGACGGGATAAGTCTGATACGTGTCAAATTGTTATGATTGTTCAGATTGTGTGAGATCCAAGTAGACGTTCAACTAAAATACCAGGTGAGTTCTAATCCCTTTTTTGCCTGCTTTAGGGGTGGTGTGCATACTTAGTGTAAAGTGTTTATTACATTAATGAACAAGGCGAAAGCTATGTTTTAGTGTAAAGTTTAAAAGAGGCAAAAGTACATTTTAAGTAATGTATAACTATATTTCATGACAAGCGTTTACTATATTTTTATATACATAAAGAAACACATGATATATGTGATAAGCTATGTTTAGTAAAGCAATGATATTTTATGCCAAGCGTTTATTATATTCTATATATAAACAAAGGCATATTATATGTTAAGTTTTCAATCAGTAAAGGAAAGTTATGTAAAGAAAGTAAAGATATTCCCTACGGGAATGTGTACCATATTGTAAAGGTCCTTGGAGCAGATGTTACTTGTACAAGATGTCAGATATGGGTTAAGCCCATTACTAAGAACTTTCGGGTTCGCTAACGGTTGTACAACTGGGATGAGTGACGGCGGTTTCTCGGGAGAACCACGCAACTCCCCTTAGCGGTAAAGCGGTATTGTCGGTTCATGGTGTAAGCCATGAGGGCAATGACCGGACAGAGGAATTGACGGTAAAGCGGTATTGTCGGTTCATGGTGTAAGCCATGGGGGCAATGACCAGACAGAGGAATTGACGGTAAAGCAGTACTTGTCGGTTCATGGCCGTGTGTCATGAGGGCAGTATAACGTAAAGGAATTGACAGTTATGGTATGTATGTTTTTAATTAAAACTGATTTAAAATGTAAAGTATGTAAAGATTTGTCTTAAGGGCAATACGTATGTAATAGTAAATCTTTTGTATAATTGATTTAAAAGTAAACGTTAGAACTCACTCAGCGTTGCTAATTTTTAGTATGCACATCAGTTAAGTGTAGGTGGCTGTAGATGGACGAGGATGCTTGGCTTGGCGAGAAGAGTTACCCGAAGATCGGCGTCTGGCATCCCGCTTATGTTTATGTTTTCTTTTGACTATGTTGCTTTAAAAACAAGTTTTAGTTTGTACTGGCAAGTTGTATTAGACATGTTATGTTTCCGCTGCGTACGCTAAAGTTTTAAATCGTTTCCGCTGTGTTAGTGAATGTTTTATGTTTAAGTGTTATGCGTTGACGAGTAAATCCAATAAGTGAGGCCTTCCGGGTTTGAGGCCTTACATTTTTTAACCACTAAATGGCATATATGTAATTTCACTATCCTCTTTCCATCCCCTCTTTGCTCATTTAATACCCTCTTTTTTTCTTTTCCAACAACCATCATATCAACATCAAAACCCACGATTTCATCCTTATTTCTAGATTTTCATCTTTCCAATACCATCATCTCTTTCAAACCCACTTTTCAAGCTCTCCTTTATCTCCATTAATGTTTAACCTTCTATTAATGGGTGAATCCTCAAATACACGAAATTCTCCAACTCTTTATACACAACCACTAAATGTATATTACTCATTAATCTTCAACCCACCACTAAAGTTGTTGCCAAGCACAAAACTACTTCAATCTTAAAAAAAAATATTAACATAGGTACTTTATTGCTTGATTTTGAATTTTTATTTATTTATTTGTTTTTATTTTTTTATTTAACTTTTTTGCATCCAAGTCTGTTCAGAATAAAGTAAAGTCATGACTTTTGTTTAAATAATTAATTACTTGAAATTCATTAAGCAAAAAATAATGGTAAATGGATTCTAAATCCATCCATTTTTTAAGTTTTAATAATATATAAAATTATTTTAAAAAATGGTAAGTCATTTTTTAAATTCATCTAAAAATTTAAGCCTCGCTTTTTAATAATACTGATAAATAGCTTAAATTTATTATTCTTTTATTTATTTTCACTTTAGCTTTTATAAGATATTATTATAATTATTAATTTGAAATATAAATCATATTTAACGTAGTTGCATAAGTAACAATCCTAGTGGGGAAGTATAGGGTGAAAACCCATATGAGTTGTGAAAACCTATGAATACTCTATGTAACATTTTTTTTTAAAATATGGTAGTTTTGTTATATATTTTCGTCACTTTTTAAAAAAGAAATACAAAAAGCGTCGAAGATTTTTTATAATAGGATTATTGGATTTTAATAATACCACTTTTTACCAATTGGCCAATAATAATTCCAACTGAGAAAATTCTTACCACCGGTCCCTACTTTCAAACTATTTTCTTACATTGGACTTCCCGTTAAAAAAAATTAACGTCGTTAGATTTTATATGACGTGGACATCTGCAAACCACCGGAAAGTCGAGCCAAACTAGCAGTGGTCTAGTGGTGGGTTTTGAATTGGCTCTGGTGGTGTTTAACTGGTCTCGTTAAACACCATTGTTGTCTCTGTTTGGACTTGACGGGCAAACAAGACCAGTTAAACACCACCAGAGCCAGTTTCAAAACCTACCACGATACCACCGCTAACTTGGCTCGACTTTTCGGCGGTTTGCAGATGTCCACGTCATATAAAATCTAATGGTGTTAAGTTTTTTTAACGGGAGGTCCAATGTAAGAAAATAGTTTGAAAGTAGGGACTGGTGGTACGAATATTCTCAGTTGGGATTATTATTGACCAATTGGTAAAAGTTGGGATTATTAAAATCCAATAATCCTTAAATATGTAACAATTAGAAAAAAAATCTTGTTTTTATATGTAACAGCACGTGTTACATACGTAACAATACAAACAGTAATTTTTTACAATTGTTCCATATTTTATTAAAAAAAATTCTTACGCGCTTTTTTTTTAATTTTTTTTTATAAAAAGTGACGAAAATATGTAACAAACCTATCCTATTTAAAAAAATAAAGTTGTTACATAGAGTTTTTATGGGTTTTCATTCTAACCATCCCCCAATCCTAGTTACATATATAACATTTCCTAGTTAGATAATGTTTTCTAGATGAATGTTTCTTCTTCTCGCAGAGTTAAATTAATTTTCCAAATCAGGACCAAATCGCCAAAATCAGAACGCATGAGATGAGAGAGAAAGATTGTGGTTGAGAGAGAATGATATAATGATGTTTGGTTATACAATAAACGAAGACACATTTGTTAATTAGCGTGTGTAACATATATTACATATGTAACATTTGTTAGCTATATATTTAATATTTTTTTGTTACATAATGTAAATACGACATCGGTTTATGTTTTGAACATGTAACATTTATTTCCCAATTATTGATTACATATATGTAACACGACCTCAATTTAGGTTTTGGAACATGTAATATTTATTTCCAATATCTGGTTTTATGTAACATTTATTTCAAGCATCTGGTTACATTTGTAATGGTTTTTCTGTTGAGTTTTGATGTATCTTGTTTTTACGGATTTTAATGTTACATAATGTATTTATGTACATAATGTAATATTGTAATGTTCAATAAATAAACAGTTACCGATTACATATGTAACACGACATCAGTTTAAGATTTAAATATGTAACATTTATTTTTAGCATCTGGCTACATATATGTAACAGGGTCTCGTTTTAAAAAAACAAAAAAATTGGGAATTAAAAAAAATCAACCTTTATATATATATATATATATATATATATATATAGGGGAGGGTTCCAGAGAAAACCACATAGTTAGGCGAAAACCAAGAAAACCACTAAAAAAACCATTTTTAACCAATTATATGATAATATTTGTTTTTTGTTTTATTTTATTTTTATTTATTTATAAGAGTATTAATGTAATATTACACATTTTTACCAAAAAATAAGTGAAATATTGGCTTACGTATACGTAACCCATAGTGTTACGTATACGTAAACAGAAAACAAAAAAATTGTGGTTACGTATACGTAGTCCATAGTATTACACATTGTTTTAGTGGTTTTTTTGGTTTTTGTCTAACTTTATGGTTTTCTCTTGATCCTTCCCTTATATATATATATATATATATATATATATATATATATATTATTTAACTAGGCTAGAAACTCGTGTAAAAGAATCAAAGTGTAACAATGCGGTAAACCACCGATCATGATGTACTTCTTTCTTGGTTGGTTGATTGATTGATTGATTTTTAGACCGGATCTAGTAGTTGAATCGTTAAAAATCATAGTTGGCTTGAAAACTAATCTGGTTCTCAGTACATAGCAAGCTACATATTTCTTTGTCGAGGATTTAAGCTCAATTAACTCAAAATAAAACCGGTGATTTGATTTGTTAACTTTATTCACAAAATTAAACAAAAAAAACAAAAAACAAAACCGCACTTGTTTAATATTGAATGGATACATAAGAATGTAACCAATTTCAATATGAAAGATCATCCGGTATACAAGAGTTTTTCACGCCGTGGTCCTAGTTGGCAACCCTCATCACGCCGTGATGTTCATCGCACACCGCCCCCTAATTTTTTTTTCACGCCGTGGTCCTATTTGCGTGATTTTTTTCACGGGAGCATTGGACTCTATTACCGTTCAACAGTTCGATTTTTGACCGTTGAAGGTAAATTTATAATAAATAATAATAATTAATAGTATTTATTTTTACTCACTATAAATACTCATTTTTACTCCATCATCTCTACACTCATTTCTACTCTTTTCAACCAATTTCTACTCTTCTACTCAACTTAATTCTTTATATTTTCCCAACCCACAAAAAAATTGAGTAACGATCCGAACCCAAACTTTTGGGCTCAATACACGGCTCGTGATAACGCGTTCGTGGCCAACCAAATGAACCAAAACTTTCAACTCAACCCAAACTTTCAATCCAACCCAAACTTTCAAATGTACAACTACCAATCACCCATGTCCCAACCGAGTACACCACTAGACTTTGTACCGGAAACTCAAGAAATCGTTGGTGATACTCAAACTGTCGCCCAAAAAAAGGAAAAAGAAGGTGTCACGAGAGAAATCAAGCAAACCGAATACCAAAAAGAAGTGGGACAAAGACGAACCGCTAGAGTTGGTTAAGGTGTATATAAACGTCTCGGAGGATCCAATAATCCGTAATTTAATTATTTTTTTGTATTTGTCTTTATTAATTTTAACTATATTTATTTAGTATTTGTGTTTAATAATTCTAATTATATTTACTTTAACTTTTGTAGGCAACGCCCAAAACAAAAGGGCGTTATGGGCTCGTGTAAGCGAAAAATTTGAAGCTTTCATAGACGTACCGCCTGGTCACCGAACTTTGGACCAATTGAATTCAAAATGGAATCATATAAACGGGAAGGTCGTAAAGTTCAACGGGATCTACCAAGAATGTTTGCAGGACCGAAGAAGCGGTGAGACCGAAACCGATGTTTTGGTGAGAGCAACCGGTCGGTTTCAAGACGACGTTGGAGGCGACAAACCAATAATGTTTTGAGAACTTTTGAGGAAATCGCCAAAGTGGCAATCACTTTACGTTGCCCCCACCTGAACCGGCTCGTCAAAAAAACGAACATCAACTGACATCGACGCTAGTCCGGGCACCTTTGATGGTAGATCTTTCTACGATCTCAACGTAGATGCACCGAAAGACGTGGCAGAAATACCCCGCCTGATAGGGAAGAAAAAAGAAAAAGCCCAAGCAACGGGCTCGGGATCGGGTTCGGTTCCAAGTCACATTGAAATCGGCAAAAAAATGGTCGAACAAATGACAATATTTAACAAGGCCCAACAAGAGATGATGGATTGGAAACGAACAAAAGAGGAGATCGAAATTCTTGGCATCGATCTTGTTTCACTCTCTGCCGCGCAACGATTTTTGATCGAAAAAAAAACAAAAGTAGATCAAAGAACGTCATGATATACCGTAGTTTTTTAGTAATGTATTTTTATAGTAAGTTGATTAATGTATTTTTATTTTAGTAATTTCATTAATGTATTTTTTTGTAGTTGTTTGAATTAATGTATTTTTATTAATAAAATATTATGTTTTATTTTATTTAAATAAAAATTTAAAAAAAAAATAATTATCACACCACATTAATCACTTAGGTATTTCCCTTCCTAAGTGATGGATGGTATGATAATGAGGCGTGTGACGTGACGTCACGTAGCGTGCACTTTATTATCATATGACACTCTCATCATTTGGGTATACCACGTGATATAAGATATGAAGATTTTTTTACCGTAAAAGATAGAACTGTAACTCCATCAACTTATTAATTAGAGTTAAATACGGTTTTAGTCCCTGTGGTTTGCTCAAAATAACTATTTCAGTCCAAAAGTTTAAATTTGACTTTTTTAACCCAATAATTTCATTTTTGTATCAATTATAGTCCAGTCTATTAACATCGTTTATTTTTTTTGTTAACTTTGTATGAAAAGACAAATATACCCTCTTATTAATAAACTAATAGTTGAAGGACTATTTGTATAGTATATTAAAATATTAAAAAACAAAGCAATTAAAAATCCCAAGTGCATCTTCATCCTCTTCATAACCCTAGCCCCCTTCTCTCTATTTATCACTGATCGCCTTTGGCACCCCTCTACTCCCTTTTTTCGGGCAAGAATTCTGACGACTTTATCCGGAGACATTCAAAGCCCATGTTGGTTCCACCGTTAACCATGTATCTAGAGACATTCAAAGACCCCATTTTTATAAGTTATCAGATCCAAGATTCAAAGCTCAAAATTTATGGTTTAGTCTCGTTTCTAAGGTTGGATCATACCAAATTTAAAGCTTTTATAAATCAAGTTGGATTCTTATCTTTTGTCTCTCAATTTTGCTACTCCCTAGTTGAATTAAACGACTTACCTTAGATCTGAATAAAGAGAGTAACTACATCGACGAACCAGATCTGCTTTGATCTGAGTCGTCGGAGAACATGTGAGTATAACAATGGCTACTCGTAAATCCTTGTGGCTCCGGATGCTTTAATAGAAATCAATGGATGAGAGACTGATTTGGTGGTGGTGTCATCGACTCACTACTTCGCGAGATTGGATAGAGATCGAGAGTAGGGAGAGACTTCTTATGAGTATCGATTTGGGTGTCCGGGTCGCAGATGGATCAAGTTCAGTGGCCAGAGACGATGGGTGGTGGAGGGAGGCGGTGATTTGAAGAAGATGGAGCTGGGTTTATTTTTTTTTTAATTGTTTATTGTTTTGACTAAATTACATAAATGGTCCGTCAACTATTAAGTTATTTAGTAAATTACATCTATAGTCCCTACATGTAAAAACCTAAATCACCTTTCTATTTAACAGAAAATCTTTAAGGTGTTAGACAGCGTGGACTAAAACCGAGACGAAAATGAAACTAATGGACCGAAAAAGCCAAATTAAAACTTTTGAACTAAAATGATTATTTTAGTTAAACCATTGAGACTAAAATCGTATTTAACTCTATTAATTATGACTTTTTGGTGCATTTAAAGATATTATTACTATATATTAATTTAAAGAGAAAACAAAGGAAATTAAGTTTGACCAATGGACGGTGCATGATTTGTGGGTCGGGTGCCAGGAGAAACAATCACCTAAAAATAAAAAATAATATATATATATATATATATATATATATGCGCCTTTTACAAATCAAATCAAAGTATGATGAATTTCACATGTATTTGCACAAAAATGTGATATTTTTTTTTAACGGGACACGTAGATATTCTAAGATAATTGAGTTTTCTTGAGTTAACACTTAGAACATCCTGGGCAGTCCACCCTAGTAGGAACCCCCAAACTTGATAAACCTTATGACCTGATCACATACCCTTTTTTTAATATAGCTAGGATTCAAACCCAAGACATACACTATGATAATTGATATTTTGTTCTAGGCCCCCATTGCACCAAAACCACCCCCTTCCCGATATTTTGTTTAGTTGTTTGAATTGATATTTTGTTAAAACCATACTTTTAATCAGTTGTTATATTTAAACTTTAAATATTATATTTACTTTTGTTTGTCACAAATGCAATTAATTTGAGGGAAAACTTCACATAATAGTAATCAAGTTTTTTATAATTTGTTTCATTTTAGTTACTTAAACTTTTTTTTTATCTTATTTTAGTCACTCAAGTTTCTCATGTTACTTTTTTTGAATTTTGTTTTATGAATATAGTAAAAATATTGGTTTATTCTTTTTGGATTTCATTTTTACCATATCCATAAAATGAAATCCAAAAAAAAATAACTCGTAACATGGTAATTACGAAAAATTGAAAAAATATGTTAAACTTGAGTTACTAAAATGAGACAAAAAAAGGTTTGATTGACTAAAATAGAACAGATATAAAATTTGAGTGACTAAAATGAGACAAAAAATGTATAAGTGACTAAAATGTAACAAATTAGAAAATTGGTTACTATTATATAAAGTTACCCCTTAATTTTAATATAATTAAGTAGGCCATACTTATAAAAAAACGTATCATAGTAAAACCAAATTTAAGAAAAAAAATTGTCACAAGATTCAATCATTTTTCATAAAACTCAAACATAATTTTGAATACTTTAAACTAGTTTTTTTACACCACACGTCATGGGGAGCGCGGTCGTTTTTCCTCCGCATAACGTGACAGGAATTTGGTCGTCATCTCTTAAACTCGTAAAAAACCATAAAAAGCGACAGGACACGATAAAACCACAACACCGCTAACGATGTTGTTCGGTTATAAGCGGGTGAGTTTGTCACGGCACGTAAAGGGTAACGACGCTCGCTATAGCGTACAACACAAATAAAATACAGTCGAATTTGAATACAAACAAGTTTTTTTAAAAAAATATTACGGAATGTTCATAAACAAAATCCGAAAACATCTACGCATTCCAATTTTTGTAAGAGATATTGAACGAAAGTTATAACAGAAAAACAAAATTATTAGGAAATGAAACGAGTTAAAAGCGTATGGTATATATATTGTAAGGGTTGAAAACGAAATAATACATGCGGTTCGCGGCGGGTGCGTGGTTGTTTTTTCCCCGCATTACGTGTCAGGAACTTGTTCATTGTCGGCTCCGCTCGTCAAAAACCATCAAAGCGACGAAAGATAATACCAAAACACCTGCTACGATGTTGTTCGCTCATAAGCGTTTGGGTTTGTCATGGCTAGTCAACGTTAACGTCGTTCGCTACAACGTAGGATAAAAAAGACATAATCGATTTTAGATACGACTCCGTTTAAAAAAAAATTAGACCTGAAAATTAAAAAAAAATAATCCATGCATTCCGTTTTTTTTTAACTTAACGACCGAAAGCTATTATAGAAAAACGATATTATAAGAAAATAAAACGTGTTAAAAGCGTAAATTATATATATTAGAAGGGGTGAAAATAAAAATTATAAAATAAAAAAATAGCCACATCGACCACTCAAAGAGAGTTACGCGTAACGCGTCGGGATAATAAAACAAAACGTTAAAACGAACGAAAAAGAAAAACTGCCAAACGAATAAGTAAAAGAAAATTTTTAAAGAAAAAACCACCGTAGGGATCGAATCAGGGTGGAAGCTGCTAATAACGTATGAAAGGATGCGCTAATAACCAGCTAAACCAAAAGGAATTTGTGTTAAGTTTTCACCAATAAATATTATAAGATAAAAGAAGCTTGGTTTTAATAAAAAAAATAAATAAATAAAAAGACGGACAACCAACCATACAAGGATACATGCACTCCCCGCCCACAACAACCAAGGAAAAGCTTTTACTGAACACGTCAAATTGTTTTTGTAACGTAAAAAACCAAAATTCAGGTTTCGTTATAAATAACTAAATATTTTAATAATTATTGTGGTGAAAATAATATCTTATTTAAGTTGAAACAACTGGGTTTCAAGTCAGTAATGGGGTTATATTAGTTTTTAACTAATTAAGTAATAAAATGGAAGTTGAGGGGCTGAAATTGTAATATGACAAATCTGCCATATTTGACTAAAAGAAGTCAAAATCTAGAATTTCTCTCATTTGTGTGTGGGTCGATCTTTGCAAGAGGAAAAGGGAGAAAAATGTGTTGAAGTCAAAATCGTGCAATTGAAGCTTTGATTGTGAAGGTGTTGGCTTGTACATCATCCTACTAGCATCAAGTAAGTGTTAATCATACTTTTGATTTCACCATTGATGTGTTAGTTGGTGGGTTTTATAGAAATCCAAAATTTATGAATGCATGTGGTTAATTGATGTTAGATTGTTGATAATCTTGCTAAACTAAAGGTAAAGAATGGTGATTAAAATCATAGAACCCTCTGATTTTGATTATGAGAAGTTAGGGTTCATATGGAGAAAATTGAGGGTTTTTGGATTATGATGATAAGATGATGAATTAATAATGATTAAGTGTTTATATGATGTTAGACACTTGAACAAACATCAAATTAACCTAATGATAAAAATTGAATGAAAGATTAGTGTTAAGGTAAGGATAATGAAACTCAAATATGTGAGTTTGGGGTGAAAGAGGGTGTTTAGATATGAGTATAACTCAAACGGGTCAGTTTGGGTTGAAAATGGGAAATTCGGTTGTGAACCTAATTATAATGTGATTTTTATGTATGTTAGATTACTAAACTAGGTGTATATATTTAGGTAATCAAATTGCAAAACTTGAAGGTGGTGCGGGATCTTCAAACCCGAAAGGTAAGTGCTCTTGCACTTACTTAGTAATTGATGGTAAATGGTGTTATATGCAATGTTGTATGCATAATGTGATAAGTTGCATAATGTGTTATGTGGTATGAATGTGTATAGTGGTGTACGAATAAGTGAATGAATGAAGTTATAGTATTAATACTATAATGGATATGTGGATATGGAGTTTTGGTCTAAGTACCATAATGGATATGTGGATATGAAGTTATGATCTAAGTATCATAATGGAAATGAGGTTGTGGCCCATGTGCCATAATGGAAATGGAAATGTGTTAATTGTGATTGATAAATGAAAAGTATGAAACTTGTAGGTGAAATGCAAATGATATGTAGCCTAATGACAAATTGGTTGGAAACGGGTCAAATGGGTGAATGGGTGAAACCAGTAGTATTTACTTGTTTGATATGTTTTATCTTCATTACTAATGGTGTTATATGTGGTGTTGTGTAGGAAAAGCTCTGGGATAGTGAAGGTCAAGTCTATGGCGAATGTTGGATTCTGGTATGCATTTTTTGGTGATTTCGGGTGTAGTTAGAAGTCCATCTAATGGATGTAATTTTATACATGAAATTGTGTTTTGGTGTATGTAGATGGTGTTTTGAATGCTTTATTCAAAAACCCAAGTGTTGGGAGAATTTTGGTGTCTAGTTGAAATGGTAAAAGTTGGAAAATGGTTAAGTGTTGAAAATCTGCAGATGCAGAAACTTTCTGTGAAAAAGGGGTCTTCGCGCCACGCGAAAAGCCAGGGATGGGTCTTCGCGCTGTTTTCCCGGATTTCCCTTTTTGGACTCCCTCGCGCCACGTGAAGGGAGGGGGCCTGGTTTTCACGACACGCGAAGAATAAAAAAAAATTCTCGGGATAAATTCTTTCGCGTGTGTAAATGTTTATTATAAACAGTGTTTCAATTTAAGAGTGTTACAACTTGGTATCAGAGCAATGGTTTGAGGGATTTGGTGCGGGTGGCACCAAACTCAAACCGGATGCTCTTGATATGGGGGAAATGATACGAGAATCCATAAAGGACTTGAATAAGACTCGGAGCTTACGGAAATGAAAGGTTAGTAATGTTATGATTAACATTGTTACGTATGGTGTATATGTATATGTATGATTGAATGACAAAGTGTTATGTGTGCCGAAACATGTTTTGTGAATTGTTATATGGATATGATAATTACAATTGGACATACTGTATTATTAAACATGTCTGGCCAATGTGATTGATAAGACAATATGTGTGAGGGTCTTTATGATAACCATATAACAATGAACATTTACAAGAATTAGGTGAAAGTGATTATATATGTATGTATGTATGTATGTATATAGGTAGATATATATATGCATACTTAATACATAAGAATGTAAGTGTGATGGATACCTAAGGTATTGAAAGTGTAAGGATGTTAAGGTGTTTTTGTTCTAATTCTCAGTTAAGAAATGACAGAAGAAACGAGCAATGAACCGTTGGATCCAAGAAATGATTAAGGAAGAAGTGGCCAAGGCCTTTGAGCAAGCCGCATCGTTGCTTATGGAAGAAATGAGAGGGGCTGTTAAGCTCACTCTTGAGGAGGTTATGAAAGAAAAGGAAAAGGAACCACAGGGTTATACCCTAAAATAATTTATGGTGATTAAGCCCAAATAGTATGATGGGCAAGTGGACCCGATCCTTAGCACAGGTGGGTGGTGGATATGGAATCTAACTTTGAGACGGCTAAGTGTAATACCGAGGATAGGGTTATGTTTAGTGTGCCTCTTCTGACGAGAAGGGCAAATGAGTGGTTGTTGAATCTCCGAAAGGAGAGAGGTGAATTAGGGGTGGCCTCCATGACTTGGGAGGAATTCAAGACGGCCTTTCTGAAATATTGCCTTCAGGTCGCAGTGGACAGGATGATTGAGGAGTTCCTCCTCATGAGGTAAAAGAATGAGTCAATAGATGAATTGGCTGGGGCTTTCTTTGATCGCGCCAAGTTCTGTCCGGACGTGGTGTCGACTGAGAAGGCGAAGATTGACAAGTTTTATGCTATGTTTACTGTGGAGTTCAGAGACAGCATATCTCCATCCTCTTTTACCACACTTGTAGACTTGATAAACAGGTGTCGGGAAAGAGAGGTGGAGTTGAGGAGGCAAGAAGCTAGAGGGGAAAAGAGGAAAAGGGAGATTGTGGATCAAGTGGTGAATAAGATAAAGGGCGGGAGACCTAGTAAGAAGCCTTTTAGCAAGTTTTCTCCACGGGGATGCAAGGTTTGTGGAAAGGAGCAATTTGGGGAGTGTAGGAAGGGAACGTCAAATTGTTATAAATGTGGGAAGCCAAGGCATATGGCTAATCAATGTCTAATTCAAATCTGTATATGCTACAATTGTTACAAGCCCGGGCACAATAGGGTGGATTGCCCCGAGCTGAAGTAAGGTGGAAGTGAAAGGAAGGTTGAAATACCAAAGCCAAAGGGTAGAGCTTTCCACATCTCGATGGAAGAGGCGAAGAATAACTCGGAAGTGGTGTCAGGTACTTTCATGATTAACTCGTTACCTGCATTAGCTCTATTTGATTCGGGGGCTAGTCGTTCTTTTGTGTCTTTGAAATTTGTTAAGCATTCTTCGTTTCTAAGTAGCAAGTTAGATGAACCCTTAGAAATCTAGGCGGAAAATGATAAGAGTTTCCTAGTGTTTGATATATTTAGGATTTGCAAGTTAAGGGCGGAGGGTAAAACATTCCTTATTTATTTAATTCCTATGTCCATAGGGGATTTTGATGTGATAGTGGGGATGGATTGGTTATCAAGGAACAAAACGAATATTTTATGTGGACCTAAGGCGATGAGTCCATTTACATAGAAGGTGAAAAGAAAGGAAAGGTAAGACTGTGTTCTTATATGAAGGCAACAAAGTACATAGCGCGTGGGTGCAAGGCGTACATGGCTTGTGTTGCGGATGTGACTGAGAAAGTGAAAGATATTCGCGATGTTCCGGTTGTGAATCAGTTTGAGGATGTATTTCCAGATGAGTTATCGGGGGTTCCACCGGAGAGGGAAGTAGAGTTTGGGATTGATTTGATACTGGGTGCTAAGCCGGTAGCCAAAGCACCTTATCGGTTGGCACCGCCGGAGATGAAAAAGCTAATGGAGCAATTACAGGAACTACTTGATAAAGGTTTTATACGCCCAAGCGTCTCGCCTTGGGGTGCACCCGTTCTGTTCGTTAAAAAGAAGGATGGAAGCATGAGGATGTGTATGGATTATTGGGAATTGAACAAGTTGACGGTGAAGAATAGGTACCCATTACCTCGGATTGACGACCTTTTTGACCAATTGCAAGGGGCGACATGGTTCTCAAAAATTGATTTGAAGTCCGGGTATCACTAGTTGAAAGTGAAAGAAGACGACATTCATAAGACAGCTTTCCACACTCGATACGGTCACTACGAGTTCACGGTTATGCCATTCGGTTTAACCAACGTGCTCGCGGTTTTCATGGATCTTATGAACCGGGTGTGTAGGCAATTCCTCGATCGTTATGTTATTGTGTTTATTGATGATCTTCTCATTTACTCAAGGAGCGAGGGTGATCATGCTTGTCATTTACGTGAGATTCTTGAAGTTATTCAAAGGGAAAAGCTTTATGCAAAATTTTCTAAGTGCGCATTTTGGTTGCGCGAAATCCAATTTTTGGGTCATGTGATTAATGAGAAAGGGATTACTATTGACCCATCCAAGATAGTGGCGGTTAAAGATTGGTCATCACCGAAAACGTCTTCGGAAATTAGAAGTTTCTTGGGGTTGGCGGGTTATTATCGGCGGTTTATTGAAAACTTCTCTCCGATTGCTTTGCCGATGACGAAGTTGACGCGTAAAGAAACTAAGTTTCTATGGGGTTCCGAGCAAGAATCCGCCTTTCAACTCTTGAAGGAAAAGTTGACTAAGGCGCCTGTTTTATCCTTGCTAGATGGGACCGAAGATTTTGTTGTGTAATCGGATGCCTCGCAATCGGGGTTAGGGTGTGTATAATAGAAAGCGGGCGATTGAATTTCAAGTGGGAGACTTTGTGCTTTTGAAAGTCTCTCGTTGGAAAGGGGTGATACGGTTTAGGAAACGGGGGAAGTTAAGTCCACGTTTAATCGGACCGTTTAAGGTTATAGCAAGGGTGGGTGCGGTGGCTTATCGTTTGGAGCTAACGGAGGGACTAAATAGACTTCATAACACGTTTCATGTGTCTCATTTTCGAAAATGTTTGGCGAAAGAATCTACTTTTGTTCTATTAGATGATATTGAATTGGATGAAAAGTTGAATTATGTTGAGTAACCGGTGGCAATCTTGGATAGAAAGGTGAAGCGTTTACGCAATAAAGAGATTTGCCAAGTTTTGGTGAGGTGGAAACATAAGAAGGGAGCAGAAATGACTTGGGAAACCGAGTAAGAAATGCTCAAATATTATCCGAAACGAAACAAAATTCGGGTTTCGTTATAAATAATTAAATATTCTAATAAATATTATGGTGAAAATAATATTTTAGAAATAAGTTGAAACAACTAGGTTTCAAGTTAGTAATGGGGTTATATTAGTTTTTAACTAATTATGTAATGAAATGAAAGTTGAGGGGCTGAAATTGTAATATGACAAATCTGCCATATTTGACTAAAAGAAGTCAAAATCCAGAATTTCTCTCATTTGTGTGTGGGTCGATCTTTGCAAGAGGAAAAGGGAGAAAAATGTGTTGAAGTCAAAATCGCGCAATTGAAGCTTTGATTGTGAAGGTGTTGGTTTGCACATCATCCTTCTAGCATCAAGTAAGTGTTAATCATCCTTTTGATTTCACCATTGATGTGTTAGTTGGTGGGTTTTATAGAAATCCAAAATTTATGAATGCATGTGGTTAATTGATGTTAGATTGTTGATAATCTAGCTAAACTAAAGGTAAAGAATGGTGATTAAAATCATAGAACCCTTTGATTTTGATTATGAGAAGTCAGGGTTCATATGGAGAAAATTAGGGGTTTTTGGATTATGATGATAAGATGATGAATTTATGATGATTAAGTGTTTATATGATGTTAGACACTTGAACAAACACCAAATTAACCTAATGATAAAAATTGAATGAAAGATTAGTGTTAAGGTAAGGATAATGAAACTCAAATAGGTGAGTTTGGGGTGAAAGAGGGTGTTTGGATATGAGTATAACTCAAACGGGTCAGTTTGGGTTGGAAATGAGAAATTGGGTTGTGAACCCAATTATAATGTGATTTTTATGTATGTTAGATTACTAAACTAGGTGTATATGTTTAGGTAATCAAATTGCAAAACTTGAAGGTGGTGCGGGATCTTCTAACCCGAAAAGTAAGTGCTCTTGCACTTACTTAGTAATTGATGGTAAATGGTGTTATATGCAATGTTGTATGCATAATGTGATAAGTTGCATAATGTATTATGTGGTATGAATGTGTATAGTGGTGTACGAATAAGTGAATGAATGAAGTTATAGTATTAATACTATAATGGATATGTGGATATGGAGTTATGGTGTAAGTACCATAATGGATATGTGGATATGAAGTTATGATCTAAGTATCATAATTAAAATGTGGTTATGGCCTATGTGCCATAATGGAAATGGAAATGTGTTAATTATGATTGATAAATAAAAAGTATGAAACTTGTAGGTGAAATGCAAATGATATGTAGCCTAATGACAAATTGGGTGGAAACGGGTCAAATGGGTGAATGGGTGAAACAAGTAGTATTTACTTGTTTGATATATTTTATCTTCATTATTAGTGATTGTTGATTGTTCATCTCTAAGTGCTTATGAATTTGCCCTAGTTTGTGATAAATTATTCTACTTTTTCATGTCAAATCGTAATCGAAAGAATGAATCCGGTTATTTTAAACGAAAAAAAAAAAAACAGAAACAAGACGCCGATATGGACACAAAAGGGAGGTGAGTTTACAACATGATTTTTGGAAAATAGGGCCCAAGTTTTTAGCTCGCTTGAAGCCCCCCAAAGTGGTTGAGCCGCCCTTGATGGTGCGGTGAGGGTGATGTGTGATGAAGTTAATATTGAATAGAAGAAAAAAAAAGATTTATTTTATTAATTAGAGTTTATGTTTAGTTTAATTAGGATTTAATTTATTTTATTAGTTCAATAGAGTTTGAGGTAGAATAGGTTTGAGTTTAGATTATTATAAATAGATGGTATGGTTATTGTATTATTTACAGTTTTTCAAATTAATGACAAGAGTCGTGGGAGTTCCACAAAATAACCGTGTTCGTGTGTTTGATTTTGATCCAATTGCTCCAACAATTGGTATCAGAGCTGGGAGAAAATCTGATCAAAAATACGTGACTGACCTGATCGACGGCCACAACCGTGGAAAAATTGTTGACCAACGTCTTTGGTTACTGGTTCCGTAAGTCGAGAAGAAAATATCTAGAGAAAGACGAATAAGAAAAGAGAATAAGGCCAGAAGGGTTCTAGAAGACTTGGAGTTAATCGAAAAAGGGAACCAAGCAACCAAGGGCCTCAATTAATAAACGGCAGGAGGATTAAACTGAAGTAGGAGGCGGTGATGGTCGTGAATTAATTAGAAGCAAGCAGGTGACGAGTCAAGCAACTAGTAACCTAATATATTTTTCTAAGTTTTCAAGTCCTATCGAGTTTCAAGGCGAAGGAAGCAACAAGATATATATATTTTTTTTTTGTTCTCGGTTGTGGTCTGAAGCAAAAAAGAACAGCAGGTGGTGTTAGTTGTTTTTTTTCAAGTCTTTTGGTTCGTGAAGAATCAAGGAGATAAAACCGTGACGGTAATTAAGGTGCTGTGACAGCCGATTGCGAGAAGCGGTCAAGAACGGGGTGAAAAAAAAACGGTTGTGTGAAGCAATCGTGTTTGTTGTGAAAGCAAGTTCGTGAAGAATTGATCCGTGAAGGAATCGGGTGACCCGTGTGAAAAAATCAAGGCGAGAAGCTAACCTGTGAGACGCCGTTTAAAACTTGTGTGAAACAAGTTGCGTGGAAGTAAAGCAAGGAAGAACCGTGTGACGCGAAAGAAGTGGAATCAAGAAAAGATGACGGATGGTACGGTTGCACAAGTTCGTGAACCGAGCAATGTGACGTTGCAATGCCCGAAGTTGACGCCGACCAATTACACCGCATGGTCGATTATGATGGAGACAATCTTGGTGGCATGGTCTACAAGAGGCCATAGATCCTGTGACGGGAGGTGAAGTGGATGTTAAAAGGAAGTGCACGGCAAAGGCAATGATATACCAATCAATACCCGAAGACATTCTTCTTCAAGTTGCGAAGCACACAGAACCGAAAGACGTGTGGGAGGTAATCCGTGTTCGGTATTTGGGTGCAAATCGTGTTCAAAAGGCTCGCTTGCAAACACTTCGAAGTGAATTGGAGATGTTGAAGATGAAAGATACCGAAACAATTGATGTGTTCGCGGGTAAGTTAAGTATGTTACAATCGAAGTACAAGAGTCTCGGATCTTCACTTGAGGATGAGGTTATGGTGAGGAAATTTCTGAATTCTATGCCAAAGAAATATTTGCCAATCGTCGCTTCAATTGAGCAATACTCGGATATCGAAACCATGGCGTTTGAAGAATTCGTGGGTAGACTGAAAGCTTATGAGGAGAGGGTAAAATTCGAAGATGAAATTGAAGATACACAAGATAAGTTGTTGTTCACTCGTGATGAGAAACAAGTTAAACCGAGAAACGATAGTAATTATCGTCAACAAAGCCGTGAAGGTTGTGGATGGGTTAACCGTGATGGTCGAGGTCGTGGTAGAGGCCGAAGTTGGGGAAGAGGAAGGGGTCGTGAGAATCGATCCGGTTCAAGTTCAAGCGGTGACCAACAAGAACAAGTAGGAGGACGAGATAAGTCACAAATTCAATGTTATCGGTGTGATGAGTTTGGTCATTTTGCGTGAGAATGTCCAAAGGAAAAACCAAAGTACGCGGAAACGAATTTAACACAAGAAGAAAGTATGCGTCCATTAATGTGATATTAGACGTGGACCGTATTCAAGATTAAAGGGGAGAATGATGAAGTTAATTTTGAATAGAAGAAAAAAAAGGATTTATTTTATTAATTAGAATTTATGTTTATCTAGTATAGGTTCCTAGTTTGAGTTTAATTAGTAGTTAATTTATTTAATTAGTTTAATAGAGTTTGAGGTAGAATATGTTTGAGTTTAGAGTATTATAAATAGATGGTATGGTTATTGTATTATTTACAGTTTTTCAAATTAATAATAAGAGTCGTGGGAGTTCCAGAAAATAACCGTGTTCGTGTGTTTGATTTTGATCCAATTGCTCCAACAATGTGGACCTGTGACATATACCCAAGCAACACCGCCCCCTCCTTTTGTTTGAGTTCATGTGTGTACGTTGGTAGACATAAGCGGTGGCCGGTAGGTGAAGAGGTTGGAAGGGGTGGGAGCTTGATGTGGGTTGAGGAGACTAGAAGGGGTTGTGGTAGGCCGGAGGGAGACAACAAAGATGAAATAGTGGTAAGTAACATAAAGGATCAAGTCATATATGACTCAATGTTATTTTTCTAATGTTTACATAATTACCTTTTAATTCGTTTGAAGCATGCTTATGAACAAGAATATGAAAAGGAGGAACTTATTGAGTGTTTTCTTTTGACTATATAAATTATACTCGGTTGAAGTTAAATTAAAACCATATAATAAGTTTGAATTTTCATGAATTCAGCAATGAATTTAGAAAGAAACCTTTGATTTGCATATATTATTAATAATTCGGGTTTGACTTTGAATAAAGTACAAAAGCTTTAAAACAAACAAGTCAATTTTGTCAACGAATAAGATTGCAAAAAGTGTCACTCACAACGAATAAAGTACAATTAATTAAGGCAAACTTCAAATTTAATTTTGTATTATGAAAATATATATCCACATTGGTCGGTGTTTTCATTTTACACAATTTAAACTATTTTCTTACAAAATATTCCGATCTATGAGCATACTCATTATGCAACGTCATCTTTATTATTTGTTTGGTATATCTTGGAAGTACATAACACTTTTTTTTGGTATGTATAATGAAAAGTTTCATTTTTTTAATGAGATTTATTGATTAGTTAAAATTGATATTATAGACCCTTTTATTCATTAAACGTTATTTTTGTGTTTTCATTTGTTTTGCTTTTAGAAACAAGTTTATTCCCATGTGTTTTATAGTAAAAAAATTAAAATTAATGATGAAATTGTTAGAAATAGGAGAATGCTAAAGACAAGTATATATTCATCAACAAGATGGAGGTACATACATACCTATAAAACCAAAATGGGATAAGACCATTAATACTTTTTCTTAACACTCCCTTTAGACATATTATCGTTCACCATACATTATTAACATTATACTTTACAATAATGTTAGATAGGTACTCAGGATTTAGAAATAAACTGATGAGTGCTCACTTCAAACTTTACTAAGAAAATCGAGTGGGACAAAATTTAATTAACGGAAAAAGAGTACATTGTGTATAATGTTCCACGTCAATTTAATTCACGTCTATCAGTTTGTTGAGTCTGATATTCTACGACAAGTGTTTGGATTGATCTGGTGTAAATTGATTTTCCTTTTTTTTCTGCATATCATATGTTAAGAAAAACTTTGGCGATATGTGTTTTGTTAGTCACCTTTGATGTGGCCTTCTCTAATATGAGCTACGCAAGCTACATTGTTTTCATAGATAATCAACTGGTCCTTAATTTATTCTAGCCGCATGCTTCCTATATGTGATTGATCATCGATCTCAACCACACACATTCTCGACCAACATCATATAGTGCTCTCAGTTCAGCATGATTTGATGACGTTGTTGTAAGGGTTTGCTTTTTCGACTTCCAAGAAATCAATGTATTGCCGTATGTGAATACGTAACTTGAGTGGGATCATGCTTTATGTGGATTTGATAGATATCTAGCATAAATGAATATGTTATTGCAAGGGAATGCATTCCTCTAGAATTTAGATATGTAATTTTCATCATTGATTACAATTGTTGCTAAAACATATGCAAATATTTTCCCCGATATTGTACTTCTCTGTATCTCATCAAAACCAAAACCTGAATTTGATTTGGTTGTGTTTCAAACCAATAAAAACCTTATTATGATAAACTAGTAAATATAGCTTGTGCGTTGCGGCGGATTGTGATTTTGAAAAATCGAAACGTACATAAAAGAATAAATTCTGATGATATATTTGGAAAGCACAAAAATGTAATGTATCGAAACGTAGATAAAAATAAGTTTTATAATTTATTAAATTATCAAGAGTTGTCAAAGTTTAGTAATTTTGTAGAATATGAATATCTTACCAATTGAAACAAATTCTAAATTTGGTTAAAATTTTTCTTTATAAACAAACGTAACGATGTCAATACTTTTTTATATTCAAGTTCATTAAAAAAAATGCTTTAAAATATAAAAAAGGAATTTACAAATTCATAATTTACGTGGATATTTAGTTTATTAAAGTTTAAAAAAAATATTTTAAAAACTAAAGCTATAACTAAGTTGGTTATAAAAGTTTTAAAACATGAATCCATACTTTATTTTAGAAGTTTCATAGTTTTATTTTATTTTTCTCATTCTATAAAAAGAACTATTATAACATTATTTAACTTAAAAAAAATTAATACTAAAGCAATAACTAAGTTAGTTATAAAAGTTTTACAACATGAATCAATACTTTATTTTATAATTTTCATAGTTTTATTTTAGTTTTCTCAATCTATAAAAGGAACTATTATAACAATATTTAAATAATTGTCAAAAAAAAAAATATATACATGTTTGGGCCATAGACAGCTGGGCCTGATTATAGAAGAAGCCATTTAGAATTAAAGCCCAGTGAAATTGCCTTATCAAAAGAAGGACAAAAGAAGTTTGGAACCGGCTCGAAACTGTGACAGTGTGACTTCTTGTGTAAGGGGTGAACCGCAAACGGCAAACCAGCTCTGATGGAACCATTTTGTTTAAATGGCTTGTTGAGGAAATATATATATATATATATATATATATATATATATATATATATATATATATATTCCAGCGGCGTTTGAACCGTCTCATCGAACCCTAATCCGGACCCAAAAACCTAATCCCCCCTCCACCCTCACCCCAAAAACCTAAACCCCCCTCCAACCCCATCCCGAAAAGCCTAAAACCACCACCACCGCCCCCCAAAAACCTAAACCCCCCCACCCCACCCCCCCCCCCCAAAAAACCTAAACCCACCGCCACCCACCCCCAAAAACCTAAACCCCCCACCCCCACCAAAAAAAAACCTTAAATATAAAATCTAAACCCTAAAAGCTAAACCCTAAGGTTAAACCATAAGGCTAAAACCCTAAAATTCAAACGTAAAATCTCAACCTTAAAAGCTAAATTGGTAGAGTTCGACGAGACGGTTCCAACGCCGCTAAAATTAGCTCAATCGGAGTTCGTTTGATATTGTTTCTTAAGGTTTTTGTCATTTCTTATATTTTTTAGCGAAAAACTACTTATTTAAAACTCCCCATATATATATAATAGGTATAATGAATTAATGATAACTTCTATTAATAAAAATCTCAAAAAACTAACTTAGAACGTTACTTACCACGTCTATAATATAGAAAAAGAGATTTTCTATGAGGTTGGTAATTTATGACACGACTCATTAACACGACATTATTCAATACAAAGCTATATGGGTTTGGGTCATAAACGGGTCGACACGTTAATGACACGATTAAAAACGTGTCTAAATGGATTCAACCCGTTTATGACATGTATAAATACGTTTAACTCATCGTATTAATTAGCTTATAGGTCGACACGATACATTTATGACCCGTTTATCAAAATGACATACTTTTATAGTTTTATAAATAATTGAATATGGGTTGCAATTTTTGGTAACTTTTATTTTTTTGTATTAATCGTGTCTTGTAATTTCTTAACCGTGTTTAGTGAATCTTGCCATTCGTATTATTCAACTACTTATATTTAATCATATTAAATGTGTCGTATTGTATCATTCAAGTTATTGAACTGGTTATATTTTATCATGTTAAATCGTGTCGTGTCATGTAGTCGGCTAATTAAATATGTCAGTGTTAGTGTTTAAGAAAATAACACGTTTAGCTAAACATCTCGTGTCCTGTCATACGTCTCGTGTCGTGTTCAACACGTTTAACATAACATGACTCGTTTTGTGGGCTCTAATTTTCTATTGAAGTAGTTAGGAGACCCTAGTTAAGACTTAAGGACTTGGGAGTTAGGAGGCCTTAGTTTGATTATTAAATCTCGGTCCAATGCTTAAACTCGAATCTACGAAATTTAATTAAACCTATCATTGCTACTTGGGCTTTGTAATTGGACCTTTAAATTAGGGGCCCGTGCCACAGAATTTAAAAACTTGTGTCTTGTGAGTTGTGATGCATACAGAGTTACAGACCGTAATAATTTTTTTTTTTTTCATTTCATTAAGGCGTTATTTGGCAAGTGCTGAACCAGTAAGAGGCCTGAATGGATAACAGACCTTGAGCCAGTAAGTATTGTTTGGTTGGATAAGGTGGTCGGAGGAGGAGGATGGCGGGGGATGTCGGAGATGGAGTCGGTGGCAGAGAGGGAGGTGTGGTGGAGCAGGAGGTGTTGTGGAGCAGGAGGGAGGGAGGGTTTTGAGAGGTAAACTTGTCTCCTCTTCATTCAGCAACATTTCGAAGCTTAATGGTTAAGAGGCTGATTGAACCATTAAGAGGTTGTGTTTTAGTGAACCAAACGCGTTTACCTCTGACCGATTCAGAGGTATCCTCTTAATGGAATCATTAACAGGCTACCAAACAGCCCTAAGTTAAAGTTTGTTTCGGTGCGTTTATGATGGACGAAATGATTATAAACTAAGCAATAACTGTGGGTGTACGAAGTAATATAGTTTTATCACACTTTTAATTTTAGTTAAAGCTAAATGGTTAAAAGTAGTAAAAGAAATTTTATTATCCATTAGGGTGTAAACGAGTTGTGTCGAGTCTAACCTTTTTAAGCACAAACTTGACTCGTTTAACTTTAAAAGCTCAAGGTCAACTCGTTAATAATTTTTCATAGTGTAGAGCTTGACTCGTTTTTATTTATCAAATATTTAAATATTATATATATAAGTTATAATTGTATACAAACATATATATACACCAGTGGGTTGGCCCGTGCAAAGCGGCGGGTGTCACCGAGTCTCTTTAAGAGAGCGCAATATAACCCGACATGTCTTAAATACTGATTATATTTGGGTATTATTATTATTATTATTATAATTATGTAAATATTTAGTTGGGGGTTTTAAGGGTGTGGACGGGATGGTTTGGTTTTGAGCCATAACCATAACCAATACCAAAATTTTTGTTTAAGAATCATAAGAACCGGTCTAGCCAGCAAGCAAATTTTACGTAAATAGATTTTTAGCAATGTTAGATAGAACAAAATGGTACTCCCTCTTTATAAGAGGTTCCCCCACTGAAGTTCTCTAACCATCGATGTGAGATGGAGATAAAAAACGAAACCTCTATTTATCAAGCATCAACATTTGTTTTTTTCTTTCTCCCATTCGATGTGGGATGACAGTAAACCCAAAGTTTAAAAGGAGCTTAGAGAGTTGAAGGACGAAACACCCTCATTTTACTCTGTTAAGTAGTTGTTAACTCTGTTAAGTGTCTTAAAATGTGGGTAAATTACCATCTTGTCCTTCCGATATCTATACTATATAATAAATAAAAGTTTTTCATGTCACATGTCGCCTTCATATACATTCTCATCATTTTTTCATGTCTCTCTTTTTTATTAAATACACCTCTATATTTTAAAAATAATATATTTTTAAAGAAAATACTAATCTTTATATTAATAAATCTCCTGACATATTTTGACGAGTGTATGTGTTAAAGATTATATTGTATTCTACGTGTTTATTCAACCCGTGTAAAACACGAGTTTTTAAAAAATAATTTTTTTATTATAGTGGGTTGGCGCGCGCAAAGCGACAGGTTTCACCGAGGCTCTTTTCGAGAGTGTAATCTAACCCGACCTTCCTTAAACACTTATTATATTTGGGTATTCTTATTATTCTTATTATTATCAAACCTGGCTCACAAGCTCACGAGTCGAACCAAGCCTAGCTCGGGCTCAGCTTTTTTACAAACCAAGCCGAACCAAGTCCGTAAGTTTACAACCGGAACGATTTCAAGCCGAGCTTTTTTCAAGCAAGATTCGAACCTCGGTTAAATATCCAATTTTAGCACTAAAAAAATACTTGTTTACCTAATCTAGCCAAAAAGGCCATGAAACATATGGTTCAATTTTCTCAAGTAATGAGACTTCTCTATTTATAATGGTTTGCTTTTATGATTAGGTTGGGTAAACCACCAATGTGGGACAAGCTAAAAAGTAAAAAAAAAACATTTTCTTTAGCTTTAAAGGATTATGTTTTGATGTACTTGTACATTGTGTTTAACAAGTGGTATTTAAGATGGTATCTTAAAATTGGATAAAATTACCCTTTTGTCCACCCAATATGCTTTATATAGTAGTATAGATATCAAAATATATATTACTCTATTATTTTTATCATAATTTTATATGTGATAGTATTTATCATCTAAATATATATAGAGGTAAGTTTACATAATAGTAACCAAGTTTCTTATCTGTTCCATTTTAATCACTCAAATTTTTTTTGTCTCATTTTAGTCACTCAAGTTTTACATTTTGTTCCAATCTTACACAATTACCAGGTTATGGGTGACTTTTTTTCAATGTTGCAGAAATCGCTAAGCGCTGGCAGGTCGGTCGACTGGAGAGTTGCGAGTACTCGGCCTAGGCGAGAAGTACTCGGACATGGTACATTTTAAATAAATTAATTTTCAGGAAATTATATATATGTCAAATATCATAAGTTTACTAATATTAATAACAAAATACGTGAATATCAATATAAATCAAAAGCAAACATGTTCAAATACTAAAATAGTTCAAAAATTGATATTCATTCTTTAATATTATAGACATAGTAATCATTTAATTCTCGTCTTCCGATGTACCCCCATGAAAAACAGTGAAAATCCAACAAGTATCGGTGAAAAAAAGCGGAAATCGGTAAAAAAAAAGCGAAAATCCAAGTTGGACCGAGTTGTTCGAGTAATGAAGACCAAGTTGAAGAAAATCGTCTCGGCACCCTACCGAGTACTTGGCCGCCTAGACCGATTTTTAAAACAATGTTTTTTTTTCATTATATAGATATGGTAAAAATGAAATCCGAAAAGTGTAAACCAAGATTTTCACCACATCCATAAAATGAAATAAAAAAAGTAGCATGTTAACCTGGTAATTACGCAAGATTTGAACAATAAATGAAACTTGAGTGATTAAAATGAGACAAGAATGTTTAAATGACTAAAATAAAACAGATGAAAAACTTAGTTAATATTATGTGAGGTTTTTCCTATATTTTTATATACAAAATAATATATTATATATACATTATATATACTAAACATTACCTCTCATCACTCAGAAGTTGCCATGTGGCTACGTGTAATTGGTTTTTTTTATTTCTGGTTTTGCAGCGAGTCTAATATGATTTACATAATATCATATAAAATAAATAGTAGAAACTATGCCTCTACTCTTCCACACCTCACACCAAAGTTTGAAACCGTCTATGCACAAGTTAACCAAGTAAAGAATGAATGTCAAGCAGTCACACACACAGAAGACAACTAGAACCAGAGTCAGTTTTCACATCGCTCCCAATAAACAAATAACAACACACGAGTGATTCAGATAAGGCCATATCAACCTAAACAATCAAGGACAAATAATGTGCAACACACAAGAACCGAGGTGTGACTCTCCTCGTAACTCAAGATCAATGTTTGTACTCCTAACCCAGCCAAGAATGTCTAAACAAGAGATAATACGTGTGACATGAAAGAAAGAAAGAAAAAAAAGAAGGAACAATCTCACCCAGGGGCTCCCAAGTTATAGGGTATTCTAACCTCTTGCAATCGAGGCTTGTAACCTTCACTTAGGGTCACAGAACCAAAAATGAACTGTTACAACAAGATCAAATTGCACTAGACTCCAGCTTCAGTATCGTACCAGAAGCAACTATTAGGGATTCATGTTAGAAACCCTAAACCATAAAGAGTTGTTGGAATAAACACACGTGCAGGGTCTGCATGATGGGTATGGGTCAGTCATATGGATCACGTGCCTGAAGATGGTATGGTCAAATAATCAAAGTAACAGTCACATAGTGGGTCGTTGGAGTTCTACCTAGTCTATCGCTAGTTTCCTGTTTTTATTTTTTCCTTATTTCAAGTTGTTTGTTATTTGTTTACCGTTGTAAGTTCTGGCTATATAAGGCCTTCTTCGTTAATGAATGAATTATCAGTTTGCGATCATATCAATTGTTTACACTTTCACAATTGGTATCAGAGCAAAATAAAGATCAAAGAGAGAAAGGAGAGATCACGATCAAAGAGAGAGAAGAGAGATCATGAGTAACGAGAAGTTGAAGATTCCTGTTTTTGACGGTCACTATGATCATTGGAGAGAAATGATGGAGAATTTGTTGCGAGCAAAACAACTATGGAATTTGATCGATCCAGGAATTATCGAACCCACCACCGGCATTGCTCAAAGTGATGCTCAGAAGAAGGCGTTGGCAGAGCTCCGTGCTAAAGACTTGCAAGTGAAGCATTATCTATATCAGGATATAGACAGAGTAACCTTTGAACTGATTCTAGATCGAAGGTCATCGAAATCTATCTGGGATTCCATGAAACAAAGATTCGAAGGAAACACTCGAGTAAAGAAGTCGATGCTCCAAAAGCTTCGTCGGGACTTCGAACTATTGGAGATGAAGATAAATGAATCGATTCCTGAATACTTTGGAAGAGTCTTAACGAATGCCAACCAGATGAGAAGCAATGGTGAGGTGATGACGGATCTGAAGATTGTTGAGCAAATCTTAAGGACCCTCACAGAGAAGTATATGTTTGTGGTCGTCTCAATTGAGGAATCCAAGGACATCGAGACAATGTCAATTGATGAACTCCAAAGCACACTTCTTGTTGATAAGCGACCAAAGTTTTATGCATTAAAGGGTGTAACATGTTATATTTATGTAAATTAACATGTGGAATACAAAAGTTTTGTGTAGCTATGCATGTGCAGGTGTTGAAAGCTTAAAGTATGATTTTGAAAGATATTAAGTGAGAGATGCAAGAGTCGGAAGAGACACGGAGAAAACAGGGCAGAAACCCAGGATCCAGCGTAAGCTTACGCCGCCCAGCGTAGGCCTACGCCTAACCAGTTTATTCACAGCAGGCTTCAGTGTTGCGGCGTAAGCTTACGCCAAACCAGCGTAAGCTTACGCTGGTTACGTTATTTTGACGCAGATTTTTGGGAAACTGCCGATTTTGAGAGTTTAAGTGGGGGTTTCTTCCCCAAATTCGAAATCATCTTTTTGACATCAGCTCTTAGGAGATTTTGGGAGTTCTGGGAGGGTAAGGAACACGATTCTAACATCCACTTGAAGATTGAAGATGATCTCCATCACCATGAGCGGCTAATTCACTTGTGACTTCCTCCAGGCGGACGGTTCATATAGGTGTCATGTTTTGATTCAGTTTATTTATGTTTTTGGATCTATTTAGTTTGTGACAATAACTGAGTAGATTGATGTATTAGTTATTTTAAACAGTTTATTTGAGTGCTTTGAGTTTGCTTGCTTTACGATCTTGTTCGGTTGATGACAAAACCTAGTAGCAGGGTTGGGTGACTAAAGGGGGCAACTTGGCATTCATAAATTGGGTGATTGAATTAGACTGGTTTGTGACGGAACTGGTTGTATAGGTTGCTGACAACAGCCTGTCTTCAATTACTATTTTAACTGATTTTCCAACACTATGTCTATGTGGTGTCCAATTAAATAACTGAGTTTTGTATAAACCTAGAATCTGAAGTTTGGAGGAGGTTGCATTTTTATTTGATCTGTGTTTTCATTCTAATTATCAAACTAAGCAATTTCACTAACCACTGATTCCTCGTAGATACGATACTCTTCTTACCCTTACTAGTTAAGTGTTTAAGGATTGTTTTTGACCGACCTAACGACATCGATCACTTGTGCATGAGCAGAAGTTCAAAAAACCAGAAAAGGAAGAAGAACAGATGTTGAAGATTGAACATGGTGATAACTCGGGGTCTAGAGGTCGTGGAAGAGGACGTTAACCCCTCGAGGAAGAGGACGTGAAAGAGGACGACAAACCTTTAATCGTGAGACAATTGAATGTTACAATTGTCACAAGCTTGGACATTTCTCATACGAATGTCCAAACTTGAAAGAAACTAATTATGCCGGTTTTAACGAAGAAGAAGAAGAGGTAATGCTTATGGCACAAGTTGATCCTGATGACAGCGGTGATGAAATACAACAACATGCAAATCATAGAATTAGTGCATTCATGGCACAAACTGGTGATGAAGGTAAGAATTGCTTATGGTTTCTAGACTCCGGTTGCTCAAATCACATGTGTAGGGATAAGGGAAAATTTGTTAATTTAGATGAAACCTATTCTCATTCAGCCAAGTTAGGGAATGATACTCGAATGAAAGTAGGTGGAAAGGGTCTAGTTAAACTAGTGATTGGGGACACAATTTACACAGTGAACAATGTGTATTATGTTCTAGATCTAAGAACGAATTTACTTAGTATTGGTCAACTCCAAGAGAGGGGCTTAATATTCCTCATAAGGGATGGCATGTGTAAAATTTACCATCCAGATAAGGGACTGCTAATTGAAAGTTTTATGACTAATAATCGAATGTTTCCCTTAAATAAGCAACCTGATGAGGCTAAAGAAAAGAAACAGGAAAGGTGCATGTACTCTGATGATGAGGATCTTTCAAGATTGTGGCATGAAAGATTTGGTCATTTGAGCCGTACGAGCATGGATTTGTGCAGAGAAAGGGGATGGTAAAAGGCCTACCTAGGTTCACTGTTGATGATAAAGTATGTACAAGTTGCCTAGCTGGAAAGCAAAGTAGGAAGGCCATACCAAAGTACATTACCTGGAGAGCTAAGGAGGTATTGGAGTTAATTCACTCTGACATTTGTGGTCCAATCAAACCTGCTTCACCCAGTGGAAAAAGATACATGTTAAGCTTCATCGATGACTACAGTAGAAAGGGTTTTATTGAAAGAGAAGTCAGAAGCTTTTAACAGTTTTAAGATTTTTAGAAGCAAAGTAGAGAAGAAAACTGGAAAGGTGATTAAAGCACTAAGAACAGATCGTGTTGGAGAGTTTGTTTCTGAAGAATTCAACAAGTATTGTGAGGCTCATGGGATCAAGAGACAGTTGACAACAAGATTCACTCCACAACAAAACGGTGTGGCGGAGAGGAAGAACCAAATAGTAATGAACATGGTGACTACATTGTTGGCATCCAAGAATATGCCAAAGTATTTCTAGGTTGAGGTTGCTGGCTCGAGTTACTTTTTACTTAACAGATGCCCAACAAAGGCTTTAGAAGACATCACACCGGAGGAGGCATGGAGCAGATAGAAACCAGATGTGGAAGCCTTAAGAACATGGGGTTGTATTTCTTATGTGCATGTTCCTAAACAAAAACGTATTAAATTGGAATATAGAAGTATTGTTTGTGTCTTGACAGGTATAAGTGAAGAGTCCAAGGCTTATAGGGTAATTGACCCTTCAACTATGAATGTGATTGTCAGCAATGATGTGTTCTTTGAAGAAGCAAAGCAATGGGAATGGAGTGCAGATCAGAAAATAGATGAGTCTGAAGTGTTGACCTGGGGTGATAGTGAAGGGATTCAAGAAAGAGATGAAAGTGGCATAGAACATGATAATGAAGCACTTCCCACTGATCAAACTGAAAGAGCAAAGCCCAACAATGCAGATGTTCCTGAGTCCAGTAATGCTGGAATAAGAGAGGGAAGGACTCGAAGACTTCCATCATACCTGGAGGACTATGGTGTCGAGTTGAATTCCATGCAGATCACACAGCAGGAACCCACTTCGTTTGAATAAGCCATAAAAGAAGTCAAGTGGAAGGAGGCTATGGATGCTGAGATTCATGCCATTCAGAAGAATGAGACGTGGGATCTCATGGAGCTGCATGAAGGTTCAAAGTGTATTGGTGTCAAGTGGGTTTACAAAATAAAGGTAAATGAGCTTTGCGAAGTAGAAAAGTACAAAACTCATTTGGTGGCTAAAGGATATGGGCAAGCGTATGGCATTGATTACACTGAAGTCTATTCACCGGTGGCTAGAATGGATACTATACGTTTAATGATAGCTATAGCAGCACAGAGGAGCTGGATAATTATGCAGATGGATGTTAAGTCAGCTTTTTGCATGGCACTTTGGATGAGGACGTATTTGTGCAACAACTTAAAGGCTACGTGGTAAAGAACATGGAGCATAAAGTGTATAAGCTTCGAAAGGCATTATATGGATTAAAACAAGCTCCTCGAGAGTAGGATCGAGAGCTATTTTATGAAAGAAGGCTTCACTAAGAGCAAGGTTGAAGATACTCTCTTTATCAAAAGGAACTCAAATAGGAATGTTTTGTTTGTTAATGTGTATGTTGACGATTTAATCTATACAGGAGATGACTTAACAATGTTGCAGGAATTCAAACAGTCTATGAAGATGGAATTTGACATGACTGATCTTGGGAAGATGAGATTTTTCTTAGGCATTGAAGTTTTACAAACAGCCCATGGAATACATATCTCACAAAAAAAATATGTTTTTGAAATAATCAAGCGTTTTAATATGGAGAATTGCAATTCTATTCGTTGTCCCATTATACCTGGGAGTAGGCTGGTATCAAGTGAATGCAGAAAGATAGATGAAACACTGTTCAAACAGATCGTTGGCAACCTTATGTACATCACCACAACACGGCCAGATATTCAGTTTGTGGTGAGCTTAATTAGTCGATTTATGTCAAGTCCATTTGATATTCATTTTGAGGCAGCAAAGAAGGTGTTAAGGTATCTGCAAGGAACCTGAGATTATGGCATTTGGTACATCTTTGGAGGAAATGGCATAATGGAAGTCTATACCGATAGTGATTTTGGTGGTGACATTGAAGACGGGAAGAGCACATCTGGCTATATGTTTCTATGGGATGGTGGAGCAGTGGCATGGCAGTCAAAGAAGCAGAAAATAATGGCTCTTGTAGAAGAGTATTTTTCAAGGGTTCCAATCTTGGTGTCGTAAGAACCGATCCTAACCTTATCTGAGCTTCGAATGGATCTGCTGTAGAGGGGGACGATGCAATGAGTTAGGTTCTCATGCTTGTTAGGACCATATTTGGTCTTTTCCATTGCTTGGACAGATCTGCAACACGAGCAACCACGTTAGAAGGGGTCCCGAGGGGTGCCTCGGGAACCACCCTCCGACGCTCAAGTCAGTACGGTATATAAATATATAGTAACAATACATGAACAATCGAATATGTAATAACACATGCTGAGAGGAAATAAACACTAGAGTGATGAGGTTCGAGAGAAGATGGATGACATGATTTTGCTAGTGTCAAATGGAACCCTTGGTTCGGTCATCGCAGAAGAGAAAGGGAGACCCCCCTTCTTTATGAAGGTTTATGCCTCTTTATATAGGAGAAGAAGTGGGCCAAGTTAAGCATAATGGGCCAGATATCGTTTGGGCCCAAACCCAAACCTTGAGCCCATACAAGGCCCTAGGCCCATATCGGACTCACGTCATCAGCCCCCAGTCTAGCGTGATGTAGTTCAAACTACGTTACGATAGACTCATTCCTTCATTTGAGATGTCATTCCTGTGTTCGTTGTACTTAATACATAAAATGTCAGTAATTTACCTTGACTTGGTCGAAAGATAATTTGCCCAGATGAATTTTGATTCGGACAACACTTCATACCGGTCACTCTGGTTCAGATGGTCCAGGCGAATTGTCTATACGAAGAGTGTTTAGTATCGACGACCCTTGCTTCTGGTAAGTTTTAGCCCGGATGGTTTTTGATTGAGTACGTATTACAGTGTGATAATGACTGTGAGGTATAGCAATGTTGATTCAGAATATGGGTCACATTACAATGCCTTGGGTAAGGTCACTAAGAGATGTCAAATAGTAATAATGATGAAAAGGACCTTGGACAATCATGTCTTCAAATGAAAAAGTAATGAAACAAGCGGACCGTCGGATAACTCGTGGTCTTGCACGAATTTGTTAGTGTTACAAAACCACATTGTTTCAGATATTATGGTTTCAATGAACCGGTTCGGACTACGTTGATCCTATACGCATGTTATAGAGGAACACTGCTGATGTATGATGAAGGAATCTTCCTTTCTTAGTCGAAGGTCATGAAAAGGTGTTGTGAAGCTAAATAGTAGTATTATCAATAATAAAAAAGTTTATAACCAGTTATGGCCTTAGAATAACTGAGCTCGTGGTTCGATTGATGTTGATCTAGTCTGTCTTGAAACAACACATATGTCAATGCTTCAGATTCGGTTTTGATTCATCACAATACCTCTAAAATATTGACGTTGGTCATATCTTATTTATTTGACTGCTATTACAATTACTCTTGATGAGTTGTATGTTAATGGTTCGTATATCATGTGATCCGGATGTAGTGTGACCTGAAGGTAGAGTGTTCCGGGTGTAGTATGCTCTGAGAGTGATACAATCACAATACCTCTAAAATATTGACGTTGGTCATATCTTATTTATTTGACTGCTATTACAATTACTCTTGATGAGTTGTATGTTAATGGTTCGTATATCATGTGATCCGGATGTAGTGTGACCTGAAGGTAGAGTGTTCCGGGTGTAGTATGCTCTGAGAGTGATACAATCCGAAGTATTATTTTTCGTTAGTAAGGTAATTTGTATATAATACGGTTCGAAGGTGACCTTCGTCATTGGTGGTCCTGCAACTTGAATGTATGAACGCTTATAACATTATGCAACTAGAAATATAAGAAATCATAACATATAATGGGTTATGCAAACCACGATATTCGTAATGTTTTTGAGTCAAATGTGATTAACTGATCCTGTTAGGCGAATGTTTTCGGCGTGGTTTGAGTCTCCTGACGCCATGAGATGTTTGTAAGTGCGTTATTACCAAAGCAATATGGTTTAAACCAGTTGTCATGGAGCTATTCTAGGGTGCTCAAACACGAATGACATGATAGGTTTTTCGAGGTGTGTAACCTGAGAAGGACGTGGTAGGTTTACGAGCGTCCTAGAGCGAATTGTTAGGTGCTCAACCTGAGAAGGACGTGGTAGGTTTCCGAGTGTCCCTGAGCGAATTGTTAGGTGCTCAACCTGAGAAGTTGTGAGGTGCTCAACCTGAGAAGGACGTGGTATTTTTCCGAACGTCCTTAAGCGAATTGTGAGGTGCTCAACCTAAGAAGGACATGGTAGTTTTCCGAAAGTCCTGTTGCTTATTTGGAGGTGCTTAACCTGTTAAGGACGTTGGTAGTTTTCCAAACGTCTAGTTGCATATTCGAAGGCTGCTTAACCTTTTAAGGACGTGGGTTAGGCCAGCGTCATGGAGCTATTATGGGGTGCTCGAACCCGAATGATGATGTAATTTATTTTGTACTCCATGGAGTGTTCGTAGCTTTTCAACCACATATAACTCGATAGTTCTCAGGATATCTATGAGTGTTAAATGATGGACGCTTAGCTTGAATGACTTAGTCGTACTCCGAGCATCCTTAAGTAATAACACGTATATCGGGCTTCTTCACATCGGATCGGCATAACCGTCAAGTAGCCAAAGGTCGGTGGTCCTAATCGTTTGTGTCGCACCGGATCTCTAGCGTGTTAGTTCCGTCGAAATTCGCGATGATAACATCCTATGCCAGATCATAAACATGTGAGCAAATAATATATCAATTATTTGTAGTGATATGTTATCCAGACCCGGATTCAATGCTATGAATCCACGTTAGTATTATTAAATATATGTTATTGAAATATCAACATGAATACGAAGCACGTCCACTAATTTCCTAGAGCAAGAAAATGTTTAAGCGTCGGCCGTCATAGTAAGTCATCCGCGCGCTTAGGTCATTTTAGAGAAATTCTGCCTGGACCTTGTTATTGCCCTCCAAGCGTTGAGGCGTACGGTAATTGTGGTGCTGTACCACCCCACTTCTAGTTAAAGTTAGTGACGCTGAATCTAGAATAAATCGTTAGTATTTGCAAAGGATTGATATAAGTGCACATAGTAGATTTATCGAAGCATCATTCTTGGCAAAATGAATTAAATATGATAAGTATGTGTCATAAAGTAGAGTTAGAATGTACCTTACTGTCATACCGCCCAAGTTCATGACTTCAGCACGTCGTATGTCAAAACCATCAGTGATACGTATGGATCGATAATTGTGGTTTCAAAAGGTAACGATAATACTGATAAAAACTTGACTATAAAGTTAAACACCAACTCCTATATGTTCTTACCTGATCAAAATACATTGTTTTGAGTTGAATGTAAATGTGAAATTTTGGCATCTATATATTAGTTATGTCGGCTTGTCACACTTTTGAACTGATCGAGCGTTACGACTTAAGGTTAGGCTCTAAAGATGTTTATTAAGGCAAGACAGTTTGGCAAGCTAGTACCAGCCGTGTCTGATATTATGGACCGACCTCGGCTTGGCTCACTACTTCAAGAATGATAATACACATGTGTAAAAGTCTGTACCTCGGCAAGGACGATCGGACTATCCGGTGATATAAGTGTGTGAGTTTAGCACTAGATCACTTGCCGACCAATTCTCAAATTTTACGTACATGGAATCTAAGTCAAATATGAGATACTATAAATAATTTAATTATTTCTTAACCCTTTGACCTATACCATGATATATACTTTTATTTTCTCAATGTGTCTAGTGATACATGTTTATGCTAAAATGTGTTATGGATTTTTTACAAGCTTTATACTTTGGTTAAAGGTCCGGTGATCTTAATCAAGAAATGGAAAGATGGTTCAGTTAACCAAAAATTTGACAAAAGGTGTCCATGCTGTAATGAAGACCCGATAACTGAGCCGTTATGGCCTAAAATTATAACGGAGCCATTAATAGGTAATCTTGAAGGATCAGAGATTAGGGTTGAATATGTCCAACAAGGATCCAATTAGCGAGCAATTGATATGGAACGAAGATAAAGTTGCAGAAGATGAAGAGGTTGGAGTTAGGTCATCGTTATTCGAATAATGGCGGAGGTGGAAGAGTAATGTCAGATGCCCCATCAGTATTGTTACCTACACTCCAGATCAGATTAGAGATATAGAAGACTCAATGTGAATATGCAAACAATCTGAACCTATAAAGCTCATTGAAACGATTAAAAAGCTTTTAAAGAAAAAGTTGACAAAATGGATGGTGGTGTTAAAGTGTTGAATTACTTGAGAGGTTTGAACTGCATGGAGCCTTTGAAAAGCTGGAGGATGCAAAAACTAAGGGAAGCCAAATTGAGAACTGATATGCAGGTCTGATAATCTCATCAAAATTTTGATGAGCAAAAACTAAGGGAAGCCAAATTCAACCATCTATGAAGTGGAAGCAGGTATGCTTTGCAAGAGCCTTCAATCTCAAATGGGCCAAACCTTTGAATGTAGTGCAAAGTTTCAAACTATATGGGATCTAACTCATTACAAAGAAAGTGCACATGAACGTTGTCAGACTTAAGATGCAAAGTACGGTGAAATTAAATGTAATATTTGGGTTTATATCCCTGAATGAACCACCGACCAGAAATGTAATTTCCCCATGAGGGGATCACAGTTTCACTATCAAAACTTGACAATGAGACATTCTGGGCCCCCAATATTGAAGGGTCGGAATAAGGGTATTGTCGGATGACCTACGGGTGGCCAGTTCTTTCGTAGAGGTCTTTAGTCCCTAGGAACTAACCGAGAGTTCTATGAGTCAAGAACTTCATATTAAATGGAAGGTAACCTTCAAGAGCAGGAAGTTTAGCACGAGGCCGGACGCATGCCCAGGGGACGATAGATAAAAAATATTGGAAATGGTTCAGCTAAATTGTTTTAAACAGATAAAAATATTTATCGAAGGAGATGTGATCATTGGGAAAAATATTGCAAAATCTTTATCGAAACATAGGTTTTAAAATCTTGGAAACGGTTATGCTAAAATTGTTGGATGTTTGAACTTTTAAGGGATGGTGGATCGAAAGATTGCCAAGTACCACTCCTTTAAGGATGTTGGTTGTGGGGCTTTATTGAGGGTGGATTCATCCTCTAATATCACGTCATGTGACGCTGACTGGATGCTGACTAAGCAGTGGATAAAGCCCCTGCTGAAGCACTTGAGGGTGTTGTGGTGCAGGTGAGCGGGGGCTTTATCCAAAAACACTTTTTTCACCCATATCACGCCATCTTCTCCCGCTAGCCCACCCACGCCCACCCCCTAGCGCCCCATAGCGCCCCCCATCGCTGGACACCCTTGCGGTGTTCGCCACCACGGTGGCTCAAGCCCACCGTTGACGCCCCTCGCTCGCTTACCACAACCAACAGTCTAATATACCGTATGTGTCAAGTGTATGTATATATATAGAGGTGTTGTACAATAGGGGATAGTGTCCCTTTCTTTCTGACACGTAACTCAGAAAAGGACCCATAAGAAAATATTTAAAAGATGACAAGAAAGGATTGGTAAGCAAAGTATGGGGTAAACAATATACACCTGTTTCACCTTTTAGCACTCTTTCCTAACTATTGCAGCAAGACCCATACTTTATTATATATTCCAATTTAATTATTGTATAATTCTGACACAAAAGGACACCGCCATCCCTCGTATTGGCAAAAAGATTTAAGGGGATATACACGAAACCGTCACTTCAAAGACATGGGGATCTCACTGATCAGCCATGACTATATATTTACAGCAATATATAGCAAATGTACAAGCATCCGAGCACAGTGTACAAGTTATAAGAGCATGCTTGAACAATTGTTATATTTGTGTTTAAACATTTCTATATCTGGGCATGTGATAGGATATTAGGATGGGAATAGTGTATACTTACCTTTACACGATGCAATGGTAAGTTATGAGATAAGCACGTAAGAGATTTAGAATAAGACATCATAGGAAAATGCCGATTCGGGTACTTGGAGAACGCGTAGATCTCGGTGTACGGTCGAAACTTTTGAAACCCATATGGAGAACCACTGATTCGAAACTGCAAAAATGATGCAAGTATGAGGCAAAGCAGGGACAATTTTTTTGTGCGGGTCCCACGGATGGCACCAATGTAGAAGAGTATTTTTCAAGGGTTCCGATCTTGGTGTCGTAAGAACCGATCCTAATCTTATCCGAGCTTCGAATGGATCTGCTGTAGAGGGGGACGATGCAATGAGTTAGGTTATCATGCTTGTTAGGACCATATTTGGTCTTTTCCATTGCTTGGACAGATCTGCAACACGAGCAACCACGTTAGAAGGGGTCCCGAGGGGTGCCTCGGGAACCACCCTCCGACGCTCAAGTCAGTACGGTATATAAATATATAGTAACAATACATGAACAATCGAATATGTAATAACACATGCTGAGAGGAAATAAACACTAGAGTGATGAGGTTCGAGAGAAGATGGATGACATGATTTTGCTAGTGTCAAATGGAACCCTTGGTTCGGTCATCGCAGAAGAGAAAGGGAGACCCCCCTTCTTTATGAAGGTTTATGCCTCTTTATATAGGAGAAGAAGTGGGCCAAGTTAAGCATAATGGGCCAGATATCGTTTGGGCCCAAACCCAAACCTTGAGCCCATACAAGGCCCTAGGCCTATATCGGACTCACGTCATCAGCTCTCTCATCCACATAAGCTGAGTATGTTGCAACTTCAACATGTGCTTGTCAAGTAATTTGGATCAGAGGTGTGTTGGAAGATTTTGGGCTAAAGATAAGTGAAAGCACAACTGTTAAATGTGATAATACGTCAACTATCAAATTGTTAAAGAACACGGTGTTTCATGGGAAATGTAAACACATAAGGGTGCGGATCTATTTCTTACGTGATTTGGTAAAAGAAGGTACTGTTACACTTGATTACTGCAATACTAGAGATCAAATTGCTGATGTGATGACCAAATCATTGAAGAGAGAACTGTTCGAAGAGATGAGAAGTAAGCTTGGTGTGTGTTCTGTGAAGAACAAACTAGACCAAGAAGCTCAGGTCTAGTTTGAGAGAGGGATTGTTGGAATAAACACATGTGCATGGCTTGCATGATGGGTATGGATCAGTCATATGGAACACGTGCATGAAGATGGTATGGTCAAATAATCAAAGTAATGGTCACAGGGCGGGTCGTTGGAGTTCTACCTAGTCTATCGCTAGTTTCCTGTTTTTTAGTTTTTTCCTTATTTCAAGTTGTTTGTTATTTGTTTACCGTTGTAAGTTCTGGCTATATAAGGCCTTCTTCGTTAATGAATGAATTATCAGTTTGCGATCATATCAATTGTTTACACTTTCACAAGAGTGACGTAGGGTTTTCTGAGAAGAACAAACCCTGAACCAATAAAGACAAACCTCCAAGAATACCAATCGTCAACTTGAACGAATCAAGCCCAAGAACGCTAGGGTTTTCATATTCAATCGAACCGTAGAATATCCAGAGTATCAATAACAGCGGAATGACCAAGATCGGAATAAGACGGGCTATCAAATCCGTTTAGGCTTTGATACCATGTCCAAAAGTGATAATGAAGATCTTATTCCCAAACCAAACACGTTTTTACACTCAGACCTATACAATCTGAATAACAACAATACATACTTAGATCATCAATGAGATAACCTCATACAAGAAAACTACTCTCACATTCAAGCAAATACAACAAGAATCAGATAGATCTCATTGCAAAGATGAAGAAACCCGAAAACGAGATAGATGATAGTTCTAGAGACTCAGAAGAGAAAAATGAGAAGCGTGCCCACATCAACACACACTCTCTCTCTCTTAGCTTATATAAGCTCCAACAAGAAACGGAAAAGATCCATCTAAGATCCATGACCCACGCGTGTTTTAGAGAGTAAACGGGTCATGCGTAATAACCGGCTGCGACTTTCTTCCAGCCCAGCTACAACTTCCTTCCAGCCCAATAAGCTAATCCCAGCAGCTATAAAGCTTCAAACTCTTCGGACCAAGCCCAAGCTCATTGAATCCACCAAATTGTGATACAAAAAATAACCCAACGTTAGAAAAAATATGTCTTACAATAAATAGAGAAATAAAAATGAAAATATATTTTCAACAAATAATGACAATCAGATCATTTATCCAAACTCATTCATAGTTAATTTGTGTCACCACTCACCAAAGCATGATGGTTATATAATGGTTCTTTTTTCCTTTTTGAAATTTAACGCGCGCCGCCTAGTGACCTGCACGTGGAGGCATGTGTGATATGTTTCTTCTTGGTCGGAGTTTCAAAAATTTAAGCATTCTAATGTTTTAATGTAAATTCTGTGGGTCCGGTCAAAAATCTACAACTTGATTTGAAATTGAGAAATTCGTAAATGAAAATCCAAGAAAAAGTAAAAAAAGGTAACCCTTAATTCCTTGCACCGTCCTCCCTCTCTCTCTACATATATTTCTCTCTATACACTGACCTGCAACTATATATAAAAGGGTGAAGGGGGCACCCTCGGGTAGCGATCACGGGTTAGCTCGGGTACGCGGGTATACCGCCGCCGTTAACTCGGGTAGGCAGGCGGGTTCAGTTTCACGGGTACATATACCCGAGTGTGGGTTGTGTTTGAGGCTGTTACCCAACGGCTATAATGCCGTTTGAAACAAAAAAAATTAATTTAAATAATCAATACCATTTATATAAATTCACCTCCATCCAAATTAATTTTACACATAAAAATATCAACCCAATAATCAAATCTTTTATCTACAATGGATCGTGAATTAGTGATTCCTCCTGAATCATCCGATGACTTTGAGTTACTATTTCCTCACGATAGCGGGTCTAGTCTCCAATTTCTCACGAATATTGTCGACCAAGCCGAACAAGAAGACACTGCAACCTCTAAAAACGATATGTGTCACGTGATCGTGAACAAACCATTGAAACTCTAATGAACGATTATTTCGTGGATGAAAATCCAAAATTTGATAAAGGTACGTTTCGTGAAAGATTTCGGATGTTAAAACGTTTATTTTTAAAAATTGTTGCAGATCTAGAATCAAAATTTGAATGGCTCCAAGAGGGCGTAGAAGGAAGGATGAAAAAGAGCTTCGTGGCGTTATAAAAATGCACATCTGCAGTCAAACAACTCGCAACCGGTAATCCTCCTGACGAATACTATGAGTAATTAAGTATGGCTTGTAGGACCTCACGTGAATGCCTAGAATATTTTTGTAATGCCATAGTTCAACTATATGGAAAAGAGTTCTTACGCAGACCGACAAGCCACGACATTGCACTTTTGTACAACGCGCATGAAGAAAAACATGGCATTCTGGGTATGCTCGGTAGCATCGATCGTACACATTTCGTTTGGCGAATGTGTCCTACCAGTCTACGTGGACAATATATGAGAGGTGATCACCAATACCCGACGATCATGCTCGAAGCAGTGGCTTCTAATGATTTGTGGTTATGGCATGCGTTCTGTGGTCCGCCGGGCTCAAACAACGACATCAATGTTCTCGAACAATCTCCATTATTTACCGACGAGCAACTTGGAACCGCGCCTAAATGTCCATTTCATGTCAACGGGCGAGAATACAAACATGGATACTATCTTACCGATGGTATATACCCTACTTGGTCTACGTTTGTGAAATCGTTCACCTATCCAACTGATCCAAAGGAAAAAAAAAGTTTAAAAAGGTGCAAGAGTCGGCAAGAAAAGACGTCAAGCGAGCTTTCAGTATTTTAAAAGCTAAATGGGATATACTTAGGCGACCCGCCCGCTCTCGTAAGCCGAAAAAGATTAGGAATGTGGTTTACGCGTGCATGTTACTCCACAATATGATCATAAAAGATGACGGAAATGCAATATCACCGGTCTACATTACGGATCCTCCGACCAATCCAGTTATAGACGATAATGTCCTTCCGGAGTTGCACGATGCGAGTGCACATTTTAGACTACGATTTGATCTTGTAGAACATGTTGATAGCACGATGCATTTGGACGAAGAGTAGTTTGAGTTTATGTTATTTTATTTTATATAATGTAATTTTATTTTTATTCTATGTAATTTTTATATTTCTTGTTATTTTTATTTTATTGAATAAATAAAATTAGTTTTATATATATTAGTTTTAATTTAAAAAAAATAAAAAATAAAAAAATAAGGGTATTAGGGTTGTGCCCCCATTCACTTTAGGGTATTAGGGTAGCATTTGGGTAAAAGTGAGATGCCACAACCTCATTAGTTGGTTTTGTTAGGGTACTTTTTTTGTAGCCCCCTTCACCGTAACATCGGAACTAAACCAGCCTCGCTTCGAGCTTCCAAATTAGCAGACACCAAATGACATATTTTCGTCCCAATCCAAAACCACCCAATTTAATGCCATTGTAGAAAAACTGGTGGAATCGGTGTTCTCGGAATTAATATACAAAAAAAAGATTTTAAATTTTAACATCTTTTTTTCGCGTATCTGTCTTGTTTCCACCCATCTGTGCCAGTTGGTGTCGTTAAACCATGCAACCTAGCCAGACCTACAACCCATGTGGCTGAGATCTCACACTGCACCACTCGCACCAGACAGTTAAGTGTAAAGAGTTCTTGGCACAGCGAGTCAGGTCAGACCACGTGGCTCCAGTGGTGGGAGTACCAAGGGATCAAGAACTGGGAAGGGTTGCTTGACCCTTTAGATGACGGTCTCCGGCACGAGATACTCTGGTATGGAGATTTCGTGGAAGCGGCCTACCGTTGTTTTCAGTTTGACACGTCATCACTGAAAAAACACAATGTTAGATAGATGGGGATTAGGTGGAAGCGGATATAAGGTAACTAAAAATTTACATGCCACGTGTGAGGTTCAGCTGCCTGGTTGGATTGACCGGATGCCAAGATGGACCTCGACGAATTCCGGGTGGATCGGTTACGTGGCGGTTTGCAACGATGACAAGGAGATAGGGCGATTGGGCTGCAGGGACGTGGGTATCGCCTATAGGGGAACTGCCACGTGTCTTGAGTGGATTAAGAACCTAAGTGCTACGTTGACATCATTGTCTAATGACGTGGCACCTGAAAAGAAAAGGTACACAACAACAACTCCAACATGTCCAAGTTTACAGGACATGGTGAGGGAGGAGATATAGAGACGTACGGCGACGAGCCCCTTAATTAGCATGACAATCACCGGTCACAGCTTTGGTGCATCCCTAGCCACCCTCACGGCCTATGACATAACCTCCACATTCAAGCACTGTCCAATTGTGACTGTTGTTTCCTTTGGCCCATTTCCAATCACAGCTCGAGAAATGCGGGACCCGTATCCTCCAAATCGTGAACGCAATGGATGTGATCACAAAGGTCCCTGATTCTTGGCAACGACATGACAAAAAGAAGAGTTCATGCATCAGGGTTGCGCTGATGGCTAAAAAACAATTTGACCAAACCGATTGGTTCAAATATGCTGACGCTGGCAAAGAACTCTGGCTTAGCAGTTGCACGTTACCATACCTCGGCAAAAAAGACATTGCCACGTATCATGACCTAAAAACATATCTCCACTTGGTTGATGGGGGCGAAAAGCAACAACTTTTTTTTAGATTTTTTTTGAACGGCAAATCTATCCTACTCCTAAATTACATCAAATAATTCACCCATGTCTGGGTTTGAACCCAGGACCTCTCATCTAAAAGACAAAAGCTTCTATCACGTGAACTAGTACCACATTGGTTAACAACTTTTTCTTAGATAACAACAATGTCATAGTTTATGAGAAAACTTGTAAAAAATTTTATGTCAGTATGTCACCAAAATTGTATAGGTTCCAAGAAAATAGGCAAAACCCTAAATGGGAAATAATGATTGATGCTTAATTATTAATCAAGTAAAGGGAAAAGAATACTTTTGAAAATCAGTGTTTTTTTTTTCGTGCAGATCAATCATTTTTGCAAATGCATGCACATCCATTTAATTTATGTGAGCTAAGTTCCTTCCATCAAAAGTGAACGGTTGCCTTGTTACTCTTATTACTTATCGAACCACAAGCTTTTAGTGCTCATCTAACAACTTCTATCACCAAAGGGCATTTTACCTGATAATATCTTTGTGTGTTAATGTGTTTGAAACACCCAAATTGGGGTACATCTCATAGTTGACACAAAATATAATAACATAGCTCTTAAACTGTTAATCAGAATTTATTAAAGCGGAAGTCTTTAACTCAAGCATTCATAATCCAATAACATAAAACGTTGTTCTAAACATAAACTATCAGGAATAGGAAAGTCAGTCTTCAGCACAGCAGCCCGACGTCCATGCTATCCAGCCCTCACGACTCCTTTACATTACTTTTACTTCACCTTTACTATCTGTCATGCATACTAAAAGTCAGCTAACGTTGGTGAGTTCTGTTTTTACTTTAAACTGAAAACTTTCCTTTGGTAGCTTAGTTTTATAAAATAAAATAAGCTTTATTTCTTTATCTTTAAAACACTTTGCCTTTACTTTAAAACTTTACAACGTTATAATTATAAAGTTGTTCCGTTACTGTCTTTCATTAAAACTTTACTTTGAGAAAACCCGTTAAGGTGTCCTCATTTACTCCTTCAAACTATCGTTTCACCTATACAAAGACAAGATCCATTTCTCGCTTACACCTCAGGGTAAGACTTTTACTTTAGCGCTGCCCACACCTCAGGGTGGGACTTTCTTTCTCGCTTACACTTCAGTGTAAGACTCCTTTAGCATTTCTTACACCTCAGGGTAAGACTCCTTTAACATTGCTCACACCTCAGGGTGAGACTTCTACTTTAGCTTGCTCATAACTCGGGGTGAGACTTTTATTTTAGCATGGCTACAGGACTTCTACTATGCAACTATTATGCAATGCAATTACATTACTACACTAAATAGAATACAATCACATAAACTATCACATGGACAAATAGCACACATTAACAAATAAGCATATAACATGGCATCTGTCTCTGTCCCTGTCACTATCGAGTTGTACTGAAGTACAACTCCTTTACCGTTCTTTACTTTCTGTCTTTACTTTCTTTAAAACATTTATTTCAAAGATAGTACTCTACTCTTTCTCTTTCTTTTATAAAAATGTATAATTCTTATAAAACATACTTTAACTTTAAACTATTGTTATGTCAGTATGCATGCCAGCAAAAAACTGTTAGGAAAAAAGGGCAATAAAAACTCACCAGATCTGCTATCACTGGTCAACTATCGAACTGTAAAACTGGACGAAGTGCTATGTGATTTGTAGGAATCAACACGTGAAAACTATCAACTTTTAACTAGTGTTATTTAGTGTCGTCCTAAAATAGGGTCACCTCATGATCAGTGTCTCCACATGATCAGTGTCTCTAGAACTTGCTTTTTGGACTTTGTGTCACGACGAGTGTCGCCGGATGATCAGTGTCTCTTGACGATCAGTGTCTCCTGACAATCAGTGTCGCCGGATGAATTGTTTTTCGTAAAATTCTTGTTTTTGATCTAAAACCGTAACTTTTTACGTCCAAATCCTTTATCTAGCTTCCATGAAGCCAGATTTAGGCTTTTTACTCAATTTCATACGTAAAAATTTGATCTCTATGCATAAAACCCCCTAAAACCCACTTTTTGAAACAAAAACTCAGATCTGGACGGATTTCTTAACTGTTTTCGCGTGATTCTTCTTCTCTAATATTCCACAACTACTAGCTAAGATTTTGGAGCAAGATGAAGGTAAGAATGGATAATCTTTGAGCTTTCTCTCTCTAAGTTCTCTCACTTTCTCTCTCTAGCCATGAAGATGAAAATGATGGAGTGAAGATGGACAAGGGGGTAGCTAGGGATTATGGACTCCCCCCCCTTTTTTCTTCTTTTCTCGTATAGCCCCGTAAAGCCCCCGACACTTTAATTCTTTTATTTCCCGAACCCCGTTTAATAAAACGTCTTATTTTTTGGATGATACAGTGTTGAATAATGTCCTCTCCCCTAGAGGTCAAGGGTTCAAGTTGTTCTATATAGTAGAATTAGAAGTAGATTAGATAAGTGTGTGAGTTAATGTAACAACTTCTACCAATCATTTACTTTGATGATTACAAGGACTTCATCAAGTAGTAATATTTTAAAATCATAAGTTTAAATTGGTTTATGAATAAAAGAATAGAATTAGAAACTATACTTTATATCTGATTTAAAAGCATGCATTCATAAAAAAATTATGAAATGTGAGCTTTCAGACTTTTAAACATAACTAGTAGAGTAAATTACAAATTATGTCCTTTAACTTCATCGACAACTGAAGTTGTCCTTTGGCTTTAAAAATTACACCGGATGTCCTTTTTTAGAAACCCTTGCACGCATTTAGTCCTTTCCACTAACTATAGTTAACTTTTTCTATCAAGTCTAGTCATATGCTTTGCACATGATAATAATATGATCTTTTTACCTCAAAAGGACAAAAAGTGTAATTTAAAAAAGAGTAAATTACACATATTGTCATTTATTTATACTCTAAATTACACTCTGTGTCCTTTTACTTCAATAAGTACACCACATGTCCTTTATTTACATACTTTTAAACACTCTATGTCATTTACACTAACCCCCATCCATTTTCACTGTTAAATCCCATCATGTGCCTCTCATGTGATGGGTAAAATTGTCATTTCATCTTTTTTGATCTTTCTATAATCTCTATCTCTCTCTAATGAATCAGATCTCAATCACCATCTTCCACCTTCAACCCCCTTTGCTACCTCCCTAAATAAAAAAAAGTCGCATGAATCCCTATCTAAAGAATTCAAATGTGACAACAGTCCCGAAGCTTCCCTATCTAAAGAATTCGAATGTGAAACCTGAACAGGAACCTTTTTTCATCTTTTTATAATCTCTATCTCTCTCTAATGAATCAGATCTCAATCACCATCTTCCACCTTCAACCCCCTTTGCTACCTCCCCAAATCAAAAAAAGTCGCATGAATCCCTATCTAAAGAATTCAAATGGGACAACAGTCCCGAAGCTTCCCTATCTAAAGAATTCGAATGTGAAATCTGATCAGGAACCTCTTGCATAGATTCCAAAATCCTAATCGGGGTACCCCTTGTAGAATCAGCCCCTGGAACCTCCGACAACAGGCGTAGACCATCGATTTCATCCCCTTCCGATCGAGATGAAGGTTTGGTGGACCCCCTAGCAGATCTGGACGGCTAAATCCTTGACGGTGGTGGTGGCGGTTCTTTTTTCTTTGGTTGCGGCATGAAACTAACACTAAAGGCATGAGAAGGGAGTGGTAAACGATTAGATGAATGATCAGAACAGTCAAAGTCGTGAGATGAGGTTGGTATGCGGTGGAGAATGGCCGAGCAAAGGAGGAGACTGGCGGAGAAGGGAGGAAGACGACTTGAAAGTGGCGAAGGTGGGTGAGAGCTTTTTTCTGAGCAGTGAGTGGTAAACAATTTTGCCCTTGTCTTCCTTCAACAAATTCCATTGAAAAATGCAGGTCAGATGTAAAATGAATTTGGAGAAGAAGAGGAAGATGATGTATGATGTGGGGTGAGGTTTGGTGGGGTCCCACTTGAAAAAAGATGAAATGACAATTTTACCCATCATGTGAGAGGCACATGATGGGATTTAACGGTGAAAATGGATGGAGGTTAGTGTAAAGGACATATGGTGTATAAAAGTATGTAAGAAAAGGAGCTGTGGTGTACTTATTAAAGTCAAATAATACATAGTGTAATTTATAGTATAAATAAAGGACAATCTGAATAATTTACTCTTTAAAAAAATCACTACTCTCTGCACTCTCTCTTTCTCTCCCTACCTCAACTCTAGATCTAGTTATCCACCCCCACTACCTCCGACGACCAAAATTAACACCGTCGCTCCCCTCTTTTTCGGTAACCACAAAAAAATCACCGCTTCATCCATTGATCTTATATGCAAGCAACAACTTTGATCCCCTGCTTAGGGTTCGATCATGGATAGAGTTGCAAGTAAATTGTTATAAAAAGAATCAAAACAAAAGCCATCAAAATTCAGTAAATTGTTATAAAAAAATCAAGTAGTTGCATGACAACCAGATCCGGCAATTCAACAATATTATCAAAGTCATTCACACACAAACTAACTTCAATTTTCAACCAAAATTAACAACAAAACATCGATTAAATAAAACTAAAAAACCCTAGTATGAAGTAAATAACCCTGAATAGGTAATTTCTGATTTTTAAATTTAATCCATTTGGCAAGTTCTTTGGGGAGGATGATAATATAAAGAACCGCAAACCAGCGGTGGATGATGATGATAGAAGTCCAGGTAAATTGATCGGAAAGACGGTGACTGCACGAGACAGAGAGGATTCGGTATAGTGGGCAAATTTCACCATTAAAAACGTCTCTTGACATCCAATCATCAAATCCCTCTTCTCTTACTATGCCTCTCGGTCTAACAAAAATTGATGGTGGCTCGGTGATATGTTGCTTGTTGCAGCGGATGATCGGAAAGAAAACATTGACGATACCCATGGTTTGGACCGGAACAGATACGGTGCCCATGTTTTTGAATTGGGCTTGTTTATCCTTTCACTACACATTGGAGATGAAGATTGGACGTTGCTCGGAAACGATTTTTGGGGGAAGATGAGGAAGAAGCAACAAACGATCCGATTTGGATTGGTTTATTAATCTCTTTGATGTCCACATCCACTGATTTTCAAGAAACCAGTTGAAAATTAGGTGATGTCATTTCAAGTTCTTCTCTACCACAAATCTCCCCAAACATAAACCCTAATTCACCTTTTAAATATCGTTATCGGAGATGAAAACAAAGAGAGACAAGCTAGGTTGGGGGATTTTTATATTTGATTTGTTTTAGGGGGTGATTGGATTTACTTTTCAAACAACTTTTAACTTATGTTAAAAGTTTGTTTGGATAATTGGTAAAAAAGTTAAAATTAAAGGAGATGAAAAGTTCTTTGTAAGAAGTAGAAAATTGTGACTTTTTTAAAAAGTAATAAGTAGGTTTTAATAAGTAATCCCAAACACCCCCTTATTATTGTTTGGATGAAAGGATGAACGGACAATTATGACTTAACAGAAAAGTTTAACTTCAGTTAATGAAAATAACTAAATGCGTGTAAAGGTTTAAAAAAATGACATTCAGTGTAATTTTTGAAAGCAAATGACATAACCTGTAATTTTCTATAAAGTTAAAGAACATAATTTGCAGTCTACTCTAACTAGTAAACAAGGCTCGCGCTTCACGACAGATAAAAAATATTATTCAAAACAGCAGCAACGACTAAGAAAAATGAAAGTCACTATTTGAGATAACGAATTGATCACTTTTATAATTTTTTTTTTACTTTTATGATCATATAATTTAGCTTTTTTCTTTAATGACGAGAAAATTAGGCCGGCGTTTCGCGGTGGGAGACGGGCCTTAAACGGTTGAGCGGAGACGTTAACGTGACTAAGCACAAAAAAACGTGATTAAGTAAATAAAGAAATATATGAAATTACAGCGACTCGGTTGTGAAGATCGAAGTTATATAACGGTACCGGTGAAGAAAAAACAAATTAAAAATAGGAAAAACTAACTTTTACAAACGAATATAAAAAAAAGTAAAAGAAAAAAGAAACGAAATTTGATGGGTAAACTTGAGAGTTTAGAAATTTGAAAAGTAGAGTTGAGAATTTTGTACAGGGGTAAACTTAAAAGTTTAGAAACTTGAGGGATATGTTTAAAATTTAGAAAGTTGAGGAGTAGTATAAGAAAATGGATATCAGCACGTTACCGTCGGTCGATATAACCAACTACCTAAAAAATATATTTAACGATTTAAAAAAAGTTAACGAACGAAAGTTATTGTAGAAAATAAACTTTCGTAAAAATATTAATGGGGTTAAAAGCATATATTATATATAGTACAGGTGGTCAAATAAAAATTTTAGGAAGTTGAGGGTTTAGATGGTAATTATAACAAAGTTCAAGGTTTAAAGCTGATTTGCCACCGACGTTGGTAAATGAGTTCTTAGGGAATATGTAATAGCAAATATTTTAATATAATTTAAAGAATTAATTACACGGATGCCTCCTATGGTTTACCCTGATTTCACTTTTGACCCATAGGAATGAAAAACTACAAATTTGGCCTAATAGTTTGCACGATTATAACATCTATGGCCCCTGGGTTGGATGTCAGTTATCTTTGATTGTTAAATGAGTGTAAAATGACAAAAATACCCCTCAATAATAAAAATTAAAAACCTAAAACAAAAATAGAAAATATTAATATAAAGCTAATGGATCTCACACATACACTTTTATCCAATCATTTCTAGCCAAATCTCTAATCCTACCCCACTACACCTTCATCCCATCTTCACCTTCACCTTTAACCTGCAACTCTACATTTCACTTCTATCATTTTCTGACAGCCTACTAAGAGGCACCCTTACAAACCTAGTCAAAATAAAAATAAAAATTGTTCGATTCATTCCAAAACCCCACCGGTAAGTTTGGGAAATTGAAAGTGTTTGCTTCCATTCAAAAATTGAAATTGACTCCATATGTGCACTTTCTCCTTTGATAAAGATAGTTCCTTTTACAACTTTTGAGTGTGAGCTTCATATGATACACATTTATAATCATAACCATATGGATAATCACACACACCACTAAACATTGATCGTGACATCATTAATCATTAAGAAGCCGGGATGAGGTAGAAAGCGATGGAGCTTCTATTGATCCTTCACATCTTCCTCTTGAAAAAAGGAATAATTTCAACCCAGTTGCTGCTCACGTAGATCTGGCCGTCGAGCTTCCTGTAAATAGGGTTGGTCGTGCAGGGAGTTACAAATTTGTGATAGATTGGATTAAATACAATTTGGGCGTTTTTGGAATGAAATCATCGGAGGCGGGTTGAACCGTCACGACCCTCAGCGCCTCCATCACCGTCATCGATTACGGCCTTCCTACACATCGGAGGCGGGTGTTCAGGCTCTGCTTCTCTTTTCGTTGCCGTCGCCGGGTTAACGAAACCCAGATGAAGAAGTGGCCTGATGTCGGCCATAGATGGCAGTGGCGGTAGTTGTGTCGTAGTAGCGGTGGCGATGGTGGTAGCTGTGCCGGAGTAGCGGGTGACGGTGGTAGGATGGGCAGAGACGGTAGTGGAGGTGGAGGTGAGGGCTCCTTGTGATGATGCTTTGTTTTGTAAGGGTTGGGTGAGGGTGGGTATTTATATTATTTTTAGTTTTTAATATCTAAAGGGTATATAGGTCATTTTTAAAAATTTAACCTCAAAAGATAACTGACATTCAACCCAGGGGCCATGGGTGTTATAATCGTGCAAACTATTGGGTCAAACTTGTAGTTTTTCATTCCTATGAGCCAAAAGTGAAATCAGGGTAAACCATAGGGGTCATCCGTGTAAATAATTCTAATTTAAATATATTTTTATTTTAATTTATTAACGTAATAGAAGTTTTATAAAAAAAAGGGTCTCATACATCTATTCAAGTATGATTTTACGGTAAAATATCATTTTAGTTTGTCACAATATAGCTTAGGAGAACTGGTGGTGGTAATGCCGAGCTCAGTGAGGAGGTTTTGAACCCATGAAATCTTCGATGCAGCATTAGCTATGGCTTTGTATTCCGCCTCAGTCGATGATCTAGAAACAGATTTCTGACGTGCTGATTTCCAAGAGATGATATTGCTTCCCAGATAGAGAATGTATGTTGTAGTGGACCTGCCCCCCGTCAGAAATACCACCCCAATCGGAATCCGAGAAGGCCGTTATGTGCAAGGAAGAGGTACGATTGAGAAATAAGCCATAGTGAATTGTGCCCTTTAAGTAATGAAGGACACGTTTCAGGGCTTGCTAGTGAAGCTGGGAAGGAGAATGCATGAATTGGGAAAGTTTGTTTACAGCAAAACATATATCAGGACGAGTAAAGGCAAGGTATTGCAAGGAACCGACTAGTTTTCGGTAGGGTGTAGGGTCGACAGAGGGAGAGCCATCTGATGGGGACACGGTAACAGAGGAGCTTAGAGGAGTAGCAACCTCCTTTGCCCCATCCATGTGAAAAAGAGTGAGTAGGTCCTGGATATGGCAGTGTTGGGAGAGGAAGAGACCTGTAGATGTGGAGATAACCTCAATGCCTAAGAAGTGGTGAAGAGGACCGAGGTCCTTGATTGAGAATCAGACAGCTAGAGAGGTGACAACATGGTCAAAAAAGGCGGTATTGTTACCTGTGAGAACAATATCATCAACATAGACTAAAAAGTAGACAACAATACCCTCACGATTGTAAACAAAAAGGGACGCATCAGCAAGAGACTTTCGAAAACAAAGGCAAGTAAGAAGTTGGTGAGTTCTATGTACCAAGCACGTGGTGCTTGTTTGAGTCCATAAATGGATTTCTGAAGTCGACAGATGTGATTCGGGTATTGAGGATGTACATAGCCAGGTGGTTGGACCATATAGACTGTTTCATGTAATGTACCTTGGAGGAAAGCGTTGTTAACATCAAGTTGCTTGAGGGGCCAATTCATGGATAGAGCAATAGAGAGAATCGTACGAATAGTAACAGGTTTCGTAACAGGGCTAAAGGTGTCAAAGTAATCAACACCATGTTGTTGGAGAAATCCTTTGGCTACGAGACGTGCCTTATATTTGGCAATGGAACCATCTGGATATCTTTTGACATGAAAGACCCATTTGCAACCAATGGGGTTGTGAGTAGATGATGGAATAAGCTCCCAAGTGCCATTATGAAGCAAATCATTAAACTCATCATCCATTGCTTTTCGCCACTTGGGATCTTTAAGTGATTGAGTATGGGTGGTTGGTTCAAGGGTAGGAGGTAGAGGATGAAGAGTAGAGGTGTTAACGAACTTATCACCAAAATACTTAGGGTTTGGTTTTCTAGTGTGAGGTGGTGGATGGACAAGAGGAGGGATAGTGGAAGGAGATGAAGTGGAAGGAGTAGGAGAGGAGGAAGAGACCAAAGGAGGAGATGGAATGGGAGTTGTGGTGGATGAGGAGGATGAAGAGAGTGGGCTAGGAGGCGGAGTAGGCTGTTGGGCCGTAGAGGGAGAGGAAAGTGTGTAGTGGGCTGGAGAAGGGGCCGTAGGAGAAGAGAGAAGTTGAGCCTGTTGTTTTTGTCTTCTGGGATATGTTTGAAGTGGAGGAGAAGGGGGGATAGGGGAGGATGGTGTGGCAGGCGTGGAGGAGTGTGTGGCAGGTAAGGGTGGCGAGTGAGATATGGTAGTGGAAGAGGTAGGGTGTGTCACAGGGTTTGGAATTAGGGTTGGAACAGGAGTAGGTGTAGGTGGTTGAAAGAAGTCAGCGGCTGTAGGTAAAGTTGTGGAGTGGGGAGAAGAAGTGTGATTAGGGAATTGAGTTTCTATAAACTGCACATGCCTCGAGTGAAAGACACGGTTCTTAGATAGATCAAGACACTTATAAGCTGATTTGGATGGAGAGTAGCCAAGAAATAGGCATTTAGTGGATCTAGGTTGTAATTTGGAGGTGGAACAGGGACGCAACCAAGGATAGCACAAGCATCCAAATGGTTTCAACTTTGTAAAGGTTGGAGGGGTGTTGTGCATAAGTTCAAACGGGGTTTTATTTTGGAGTACCTGGGTGGGGAGGCGTTTAATTAGGTAAACCGCGGTTTGAAACGCATGAGACCAATAGGTAAGCGGAAGACCGGCATAGTGAAGCAAGGCTAAGCCGGTTTCCACAATATGCCGGTGACGCCTTTCAGCAGTACCATTTTGTTCAGGAGTATGAGGGGGAGTGGTGAAGTGGGAGATTCCCATAGATTGAAACACGGGAATAAGACTTTGATATTCGCCACCATTATCTGAAAATATGGATATAAGTGGTGTTTGGAAGTATTTTTCAACCAAGGTTTTAAATGTAGGAAACAATTGAGCAACATCAGACTTTTTCTTTATTGGATAGAGCCAAACATACTTGGAGTAAAAGTCAACAAAGATAATATAATAAGTAAAACCATCAACAGATTTTTGTGTAGGACCCCATACATCAGTGTATACAAGTTGTAACAGTTTAGAAGTAGTAAAGGAAGATTGTCCAAATGGCAATTTATGACTTTTATTAATAGAGCAAGAGTTACAATGAAAATTTAAAAAAGACAGAATTAGAACATGGTCCTAGCTGAGGAATAATTGACTTCAAAACTTTAACAGAAGGATGGCCCATGGTGTGATGTAAGTCAAGCAGAGAGGACTTGGTAGTGAAGTTGATTTGAGGTAGAGTTTTCAAAGCAGCATGATAGATGTCATGGTCGTTCTCCCCCCATAAGAAGCGCCCCCGTGTGTAGATCCTTGACAAAAAAATGTGTGGGAAAAAAATCCACAGAAACATGATTAGATTTGCAAACTTTGGCAAGCGAAATCAAATTTCTAAGTAAATGAGGAACACACAAAACATCAGGTAAATAGAGAGAGCGAGAGGTGGTTGAGAGAGATGTGTGTCCAATATGAGAAATAGAGAGACCCTTACCGTTACCGAGGATGATTTCGTCAGGGCCCCCATATTCCGAGACGAAATGGAGAGTTGAGTGATCTGAGGTAACGTGGTGGGAGGCTCCTGTATCAATCAGCCAAAGGGATGATGGTTGAGTAGGCTGGGAAGTGGTGACATTGGCAACTGGTGCCGAGTGAGGTGTATTCATGGCCGGAGCTTGTCCAAAACTGATGTTATTCTCTCTAAGGAAGCGGGAGAGCTTTCGACAGTCGCGGGTATCAAGACCTGGTATGCTGCGAAATTGACAGAAAGTAGGAGAACGTGAAGAACGATTACCTCCATATTGAGAGCTGTTAGTAGACCAATTGCCACGATTGTTTCGTGGCTGCCCACCCAGACCGGAACGACCATTCATAGAGTCTGCTGTAGAACGAGGATATCGACCAGATTGACGGTGAGTATAGTGGGTTGTTGCAATCAATGGAGCAAATGGAGGAGTTGTTTCTTTTAATTGGCATTCACAATCAACCAACATATCAAAGAGTTCGGGGAACGATAAAGGGGTCTCCCGAACCCTAATAGCAGCTACAATAGAGTTGAATTCATCCCTCAGTTGATTAAGAATGTGAACTTGGAGGTCTTCTTCATCAATGGGGCTTTGAGCAAGAGCCAGGGCATCGAAAATCGACTGCATATCATGAAGAAATTCAGTAACATAGTGATTACCTCTTGGATTTTTGGTGAGCTTGGCCTTGAGCGAGATAATACGCGACCGGGAGGCACTGGCATAACTAGCCGTGAGACGCTCCCAGGCTTCACAAGCAATGTTGGTGGACGATACAATCGATTGAATAGTATCAGAGCAACTACCAAGGATAACACTTAGAATGATCTGATCTTGACGATACCAAGGCAGGAAGTTAGGGTTCTTTTATCCTGTTTTGTTGTTGAGAAAGTGCAGTGGTGTGGAGAGTGATCCATCAATGAATTTTTCGAGGTCAAATCCAATTAGGGTAGATTGGATCTGTTTGCGCCAGACCGGAAAATTGGTGGCAGTAAGTCTGATCGAAAAATGGGCTGTTGCTGTGATGGGAATAATGGTGGCAGCTGGTTTGTCATTAGCCATGGAGCTTGCAACGATTGAATGGCAGGAAGAAGAGGATCAAAAACTCGATGGAGCTATGAAGAAGCTCTCATACCATATAATGGTATTGAAGGTTTGAATGAATGTATTGATAGAATAGCAATTGGCTTTATAGCCATTTACACTCGTATGTACAGGAGACCATTTACACGCATATAAACAATATTAACTGGTCTTTTTGTCGATGATTTGGTTGTCACGTCAAAAGCAATAGTGAAATCTGATAAGCACAATGTAACCAACGAAGTGATTGTTGTTTTGAGGGCTTGAAAGGCCGCTAATGCATGTTTATTCCATGTGAACTTTTGTTTTTAAGTAGCCCAGTGAAGGGTAGGCCGTGATTGAATGTTGGCTATCTTTTCTGGTTCGGCAAAAACACCATCAGCAGAAATCCGATGTCCAAGGAATGGTATTTCTTTCACCCCAAAAATACATTTAGAGGCTTTGGCATGGTACTGGTTGTTGAGTAGTGTTTGGAAAAAGAACAGGAGTTGCTCATAGTGTAGGTTAAGTATAGAGCTATAGACGAGAATGACGTCAAAAAACTAACACGAAACGCCTAAAACCTAATATGAAGAGATCGCTTGCCTGAATTGTTGATGACGCATTTGTTAAGCTGAAAGGCATAACTAAGAACTCGTAATGCCCGTCAATAGTTTGAAAAGTTGTTTTTTCGATATCTTTAGGAGCCACTCGTATTTGATGGTACCAGACAACAAGATCAATCTTTTAGAAGACGGTGGCACCGTGTAATTCATCGAGTAGTTCACCCACGGTTCGAATGGGAAAGCGATCACGAACGGAAACTGTGTTTTGGCTGATAATCTAAAAAAACGCTAAGTACCGTATTTTTTTACAAGAATAACCAAAGACGAGTAAGGAATTTTACTTGGCCGAATCACCCCGTCTTTAAACATTTCTTTAATGAGATCAGTCATAAGTTGTTTCTACCAGTGAGGATAGCGGTAAGGTCAAGCGCTTATCAACTTGGTATCGACATGAAGTGGTATGTGGTGGTCATGGGACCTAGTTGATGGTAAGGAAAGAAAAATATAAATGAAAAATGCGGGTTAAACAAACTATACTCATATCAATCTATGAAAATTCATGTCTTGTTCGGGTTTATGTATTTGACATGATTTTATATTTATATTTATTTCAAAATTTTAAATTAGCATTGGATTCGACCTTCCAACTAGGGGTATTCGAAAACCGAACCCGAATTATATGAAATTTTGAATCCGAATTATCCAAAAATTTGGATATCCGGATTCGGATACGGATAGTGATTTTAAAAGAATTCGGATATCCGAAATATTATATTTATATATATTTTTTTAATTATTTTTATAATTTAAAAATAAGAAAATTTGAATCCAAATCTGAAATATTATATTTATATATTTATATATGTATATTTTTAATTGTTTTTAAGTTTTTTAATTGTTTTTATAATTTTAAAATGTTATATATATATATATATTATTTTTTTAATTTTTTCGGATATACGTTTCACTATCCGAAAACTTCTGATATCCGACTGAATTTTCAGACATCCGAATTTAAACACCCCCTACTTCTAACTCTCATGACTATAGGATTAGGTTCAAATAAAAAGGCTTTTAAATCTAAAAATGGTGAGAAGGATTTTGAGCCATCAGATATATTTTTAATGGTTGAGATCAAATTATAGGAAAAAAAGTTGTTGGAAGTGTATTTTAGTCATGACCACTTTTGTTAACTTTTTATCAAGTTCTCCCTTTTTTTAAACGTTCATAACTTTTACATACGACATTATTTTTTTTTAAAATTACACCATAAAAATGAGAGTTTTTTCATCTTTAAAACGAGTATAGTGTCGTTATATACAAAAATGAAAAAAATTACGTTTTCCAGCTCATTGTGATTATTGCTCGTCATTGTGTCTAATGTCAAGTCATTGTGTCTAATGTCAAATATTTTTCATCATTGTGGTTAATATCAAATATTTTTCTAATGTTAGGTCATTGTGTCTAACGTCATGTCACTGTGTCAGATATTTTTCATCACTATGTTATATATAATACATAAAAAACAGTGACAAAAATAATACGAAATTATCTAAAATGTAAAACACAATGATGAAAAATATTTGATACAATGACCTGACATTAAACACAATGACCAGACCTGACATTAAACACAATGACCTGACGTATTTGACACAATGACTAATATGCCCTCCGTTAAAAAACAATAAAAGGACACATGTCAAACCCAGAATCCTTCTTACCTTTTTTTAGATTAAATACCTTTTTACTATTACTCAACCCCTTGACTACAAACCATTTAATTTTTCAAATTTTATTTCCAACTAATTTTTTGTTACATAAATAAAATATAACAAGAATCAACTGTTTTCGTTTAAATAATTAAAATTTCCAATTATTTAATCTATACTATATAATAAAGGAAAATCATTGGGGACACGTGTCATTCTCTGGTTACTCCTAACCTTTATTTTCCCGCTTCTCTCTTCTATTAAATATTAATTTTTCTGTTTCTCTCTCCTATTAAATAATAATCTTTATATTAATAAATAAAATTATAATGACACGTGTCACTTTCTGGTTCATTTGTATCATTTTTTTTCGCCTCTCTCATATTGAATAATGATATTAAAAGAATTTATTTTAAGATTTTTAATATAAATCTAATTACGGATACTTATTATTTAATTATAAATAGTTATTATATCATCAATCAAATGAACTTAATATGAACTAACATTTATCAATTAAATTAAAAAATTAATACTCAGTTGAAAAAAATTGTTTTAAAAACTAACTTAACAAACCTTATAACTATCACGACAAATTACATTTTTAAAGACATATTTTAACGAGTGTGTTTGTTAATAAATTATATTATATTTTATTCAACTGATATAATATACAGGTTTATTAAATCGTGTATTATACGAGTTTTTTAAAATATAAAATTTTTATTACTAAGTATATAACATTTTATTTATTCAAACCGTATTCACGAGATTTTAACCTAGTTTATTATAAAAGAAGAAAGAAATTGTGTACACAATTCTTGCCTAAATGGAGAAAACGCACCGGAGTCCTCCAGCACACTTTCTCCAAACCCTTAAAATCCCTGATGCTGATTTCAAACCCTAATTTTAAAATTCTGTTGATTTGATTATTAGTCCACTGAAAGATTTGGTCCTGGAAGGTTTCATCATGGACATCGAGCAAAAGCAAGAAGAAATCATCGACCACTTTGTCAATCAAGCATCCAATTTCAAGGGTTCATCTCTCGCAACCGTCATCGGTGAAGCCACTTCGCATCCCTCACTCTTTGCCTTCTCCGAGATTCTCTCCGTTCCTAACGTTATTGAGGTCCGATTTATCGCTACATAATATATGCCAAGTTTTGCTTATTACTTGATTTTAAGTTAGTTCTTCGCTTGTTTGAATATAATAGTTTTTGTTGCATAAATATATAGAAGTTGCATGAATGTGATTTGATTTTATGTCTATTGAGTCCCCATGATTTAGGTAGTTTTGGACTATGATTTTGTTATTAGTGTTAATATATTTTACCTGAGTACGTTTCTGCTATTTTACCAGTGTACCAATCTACAATTGTATGTGAAAATAGATATAGATGTTAATTGTTCTTAACTGTCTTTTATTCTGTGGCAGTCACTCAAAAGTCAGTATATCATTATGTGGACGATAAGTATTTGATTCAACGACATTTTTTGGCCTTAGAAACCTCTGTTTTTGGTGTATATGGATATATGAATCAACAATAGTCCATGAGATCATAGACCAGATCACTCTCTGTAAGGCATACTCATGAACTCAGTTGCATCTTTGTTAAATATATGATCTGTTTAAATAACTGCAGAATTCTTTTTCCTGGATTGGTGGTTATATTGTTTCTCCTATATTGTAGTTTGATTATAGATATCAAGTTACATTAACATGTTATCTTTTTTACCTTATCTGAAACTTACTGCATCTTTCTTCTACCTATCCCTTCTTATGTGCACTAGCTGCTTAAGTGTGTACTATCTGAATTGATCATTTTAAGGTGTATGCATCTTGCTATCACCAATTTCTTTTAGGCTGACTGGTGCAAGTATCTTGACAGTTTTTAATTTCTCATGCCTGATCTTATACAGCTTCAAGGCACAGAACATTCTATTTACCTTGATTTGCTTCGGATGTTTGCTCATGGAACATGGAGTGAATATAAGAGTAGGTTTCTCAGCTTTAATTAACTTTTGCTCTCTGTAATTTATTTATCAATCATTTAGCATGGCATGTGATATAGATATTACACAATTGCATCCACTTACGTTTTAACTTAAAGGTGATCTTCTTTGTATCTCTTGTAAACACATTTTCTTGATATCGTTACATTTTTTTCTTTCTTGAGTAGCCATGTGCTAATAAGAAACCTCAAGCATATGGACATAAGTCACATGCAAAACAGGATTCTTTAAATCGAGGCTGCATTGTTAGACCATAATGGTTTCATTGATGCTTTAAATGTTTCCTTTTGTATGATATCCATCAGAATCACTCATTATGATGCATTATTTTGATGGGATAAAGTTCTTTTATGTTTATGATATTTAGGAAATGCTAGTGATCTTCCACAATTGACGCCCGATCAGGTTCTCAAGTTAAAACAACTCACTGTGCTTACACTAGCTGAGGCAAACAAGGTGAAGTATTCTTTTTTGTAATTAGTCTTCTATCAATAGCAGTAGTGAGTTTGCAAGTTTAAAACAATGTAATCAGTTTAATACCTATATTTGAAATTCACATGGAGGCATTGAGCATGATGTTAAGGCATGTTTCTCTATGCATTTATTGCTTACTTTTTGTTTCTCAACGCTATTTACTAAGAGTATCTAGTTGTCTTATCAAATTGTATTTTCACATTTTGTTCCACAAGACATAGATAGAAACCAAGTAACTGGAAAATAATAGACTTCTTAGTGAGTAGCGACGGGTAACTTTGAAAAACTATTTATTTGATAATTGATTCATCGAATTTACAAGGAACCCACGTGTACATTATTTGATCATTTAATTTTATGATGCTGGGTCCATTACGTTAACTTTTTGTCATTGTTGTTGAGCTCTTACTGTTAATAAATTAGTTGAATACTTGAATCCAAGTTCAGTTAGACGGACAGCTTTGTGTTGATGTGTTATATGCTTATGAATGAAAAATCTATGAATTACACAAGTACTAGTAGAGGACCTGAACTGAATGCAAACTGAGAAAAGTGGAAAAACTGAACCACAACAATGCCATGGATCACAAAAAAACTATGGTTTTTATTGATGCTAAAAGCAGAAAAGAATGGATAATTACCTTTTTGTTGATTTGATCTTGTAAGTTGTTCAATGCAAGAAAATGTTGGAGAACTTTTGACTGTTTTGATGACATTAATGCAACTTATGTGTGAAGGATTGAAATAAATGAATGGTATTTGTCTCTTTGTAAACGTTAGCATCCTAGTTTATCAGTTTGACAGCTAGGACCAAAACGCTTTTATCTTCATTTTCTTTCTTTAATGCTTGGTTGATTTTTTATGCCCTTGGTTTTTCTTTTTTTTTGACTTGCTAGTTTATGGGTTCTTTCAGGTACTCCTATATGATGTACTGATGCAAGAATTGGATGTTATAAACGTCCGTGAGCTTGAAGATTTCCTGATCAATGAGTGCATGTATGTGGTAGGTACTTTCCATGATTTTAATCACGTCTCAGTTTGTATATATCTACTTGAGTGAATAACTTGTGAGCGATATTATTAAGCTTATTATACCTTTAAAGATTTATCTTGCTAACATTGTATAATATGCTTTATTCCGTCTTGATAGGGTATTGTTAGGGGCAAACTGGATCAGTTGCGAAGATGTTTTCAGGTATGAGGTTGTATCTATTTTGTATATTTCATTGTTGCTTATTTATCAGCAAGTTTTTGTGTACTTTATTGTTTTTCATGTTTCTTTTTTATTATGTGTTATCATCATAGGTGCAATTTGCAGCTGGGAGGGATCTAAGGCCTGAACAATTGGGGAGTATGATACATACATTATCAAACTGGTAACCCTCGTCATCTTTTCTGAGTAGTTATTTACTTATAATAATTTACATGATTTTGACATGTTTTGGGCATCCCATAGGTTAAGTACATCAGATAATTTACTTATAACAATTCAAGATAAGATCAAATGGGCTGACACAACGAGTGAGCTGGACAAGAAGCATAAAAAAGAAGCTGAAGAGAGGATGGAAGAAGTGAAAAAGACACTCTCCCTCAAGGTCAGCTGTATTTATTTTTACGTTACCCAGTGTTCTCTTTCTGTGTTTTACACCATGCTCAAGATATCCATTTTCGTATATGTGAGAGTAATAAAGATGTGATTGTGGACCCCACTAATTGATACATGGAGACTTGAGATCTGACCCATTAGAATTCGAAACAGGAAGTTAGTGATGGAAATAAATACACCTTAAAACAGAACAGTCTGACACCAATTAAACTATATGAAACATATATTTCAATAAAAAATATTTATACTCATCTTGAAATGTTTCATTGCAACTTAGTGGTGTGTCCTGTAATGTTTTCGCTATATTTGTCGATGCATCTTACTTACTTTTGTGGCAGAGGTCACAAACACTGAGCAGGCAGACGTTGACTTTCGAGGCCATGAGGAGATGTTCCCCGAACCTGGTGGAGTGATGGATTATGATGAAGACCGAAGCCGACCGAAGAGGTAGGCCCCACCATCTTTTATGCCTGTGCAAAAGGGTCATTGTTATAGCATTTTCATTGCTTGGTTGCCTTTTATATGGTGTGAGAACATATGAATAAGTGAGAACCCAAATATCATAATATCATATTTACCTGTTCCATAGTAAATAAAAATAAAATAAGTTACTTATAATAATAGTTTCACCAGATAAATGAAAACATTATGCGATCAGATGATTCATGGTAAAAACGCTGTTTTCCTATCTATTTATTCAGTGAAGAGCATAGTTGTCAATAGCGAATAGCGGTAAATAGCGACAAGCAACCTATACGCTGCGTAGCGAATAGCGGTAAATAGCGGGCGCTATTTCACGTTTAGCGATACACTGCTAGAAATTTTTAGAAATATTTTATATTCAAATATTGTAGGATTTGTAGCAATTATAATCAATAACCATCTAAATCTTCATATATTAGGGTTATTAGCAACCCTATTTATATTAATCAAGTAAAAAACTGGTTAAAAACATAAAAAAAATTAAAAAAAAGGGAATATTCGCTATTTGGTCGCTATGTCGTCGCTATTTGGAAATAGCGGAAGTCTGTCGATTCGCTATGTAGCGCGCTATAGCGCGCGCTACAAGCGCTATTGACAACTATGGTGAAGAGTTATAACTAGCTGATTCTATTTTATTTACTATGGAATGGATAAGTGTTTTTCTATGTGAGTGTTTTGGAAGTATATATGATATTATTAAATTTGGAGGGATATATATGAAATTTAGAAATTTGAACTTACAGAAGGGTTAAGGTCTTTGGTAGAGGTTACAATTTCAGCATATTTACTTATGAATGGGATGATTTGGGTTGTGTTTTATCCTTGAACATATCAAATGGGTCGAATAAAAAGGTTTAGTTAAAAAGAGAACGTGTCAAACCTGTTAAATGGTATAATCGTTTTATTCAAAGATTAAGCTCATCATCATCGGTCATAATTAGCGAATTAATTTAAAAAATCGGAGGAAAAAGTTTGTTGGTCAACCAAACCTGTCTTGCCCCGTCCTATTTTGACCCATACTTGGCAAAATAATTTGTTTCAACCCAAACCTGTTTTGAATCGTGACCCAGCCTGATCATATAGCAAATGTGTTACTTCCATTTAATCCTAAGTATCAACGTTTTGAACCTGTTGTATGTGGTTTTTAATACTTTTCTTCAATAGGAGACGACACCCATTGGGTTAAAGAGAGCTAAAGAGCGAACTATCGTATGGGATGGGATTGTTGCACAGGCTAGCTAGTTTTCTCGGACACTACAAGACATGATATACCCACCTGCTTTTCCAGAGAGTGGCATCATTTTTCTTGAACTTGTGAACATTTGGAGTTAAAACGACAATGAATTCTAATTTTGAGGAATCATTCATCTGTGATGGTTTATAGATTTTTCGGAATATTTTTGGTATGACCTTTTGATTAAATTCTCGTTCTTGTTATTTATATGCGTCTTGTTAGTTGTTTATAAAGGTGGATCGTTGTGTAAATGATCAAAGGCTCTTGTGACATCGTGCTATTTCATCATGAAATTTAAGGTTGACTATTTTAATCATGAAAGAGAGGGACCCTCCGACCGGTCAAATATGCTGTTAATGGAGGTACACAATCATGCCATTTTTGTAAACATTTTTATTTATATAAAATTAAAGTGATGTATATATGTGGTGAATGCATACCATTTTAAGGAGGGGGGACAATGAGCGTATAGATCGTTGAAGCTGTTTTCGGGTTTTGTTTTTTCTTTACATTTTTTTTCTCTTACAACCTTTAAAATATAATGCTATATAAAATTCGGGATTTGACGTTTCAACGTGTTCATTTTTATCGACGTGAGTTATTTTCACGGGGTAAGTATTGGTATACGGGTCATCGAAACCGAACCTTACATATTTTAATATTTCTGTCACAACAGGGGTTATACCTATAAGGTAAAACGTCTTGTATCTTCAATAGTTTTAGATTTATTTCTTTAATGGATTGTAGTTTCATCATCATTAAGAAAGGGAAATTAGAATACTTTCGTCGTCTGGCGTGGTTTGATCAAACCTAATATGGATAAAACCAAATGCTAGTTAGATGGTTATAAAGTAGCTTGAAACCTAAAAATAATTTTAAAGAAAAAGGTTTAACACCCGAGTAATTTTATATAAATTGTCCTTTAATAAACTAGACTTATCTTATTGCATTTAATCGGGTTTGTTCACATATAAAACCGAATGGGTCACGGGTCCATGGTTGGGTCGGTCAAAATTGGAGTCGTTTAGATTTATTTGTTTAGGGTTAATTTTATTTTATGGTATGGTATTTTTATTTGGAACTATTTTAATAGTTTGGTAAGGTTTTATTTAGTTGATTTAGTTTCCATTACTTTCCAATTAAGAGTCATTAGGGTTGTTTGGTCATCAAGGGTCTAATATATTATAAATAGGAGTCTTTGGGTCAATTTTATGGTGTGTCAAGATTTATTAATAAAAGAGTCGATCATAAGGTATTGATCAAAACCGAGTTTTTGTGGGTGTGTGATTTTCAAGCCTGTGCCATCAAATGATATCAGAGTTGCGGGTTTGAGAGTCGTCATTCGAGAGAGGGAGTAGCATCTACCGGCTGGTGTGTCGGTCGGTGGAGGGCAGGAGGTTTAATCGGGTGTCCATCAGCATTAGGTAATCGATCAAATAGCAAGATCGATCAGTAGGGTAGGATTCAATCCTTAGGGGTTTGATCAAACCGACATCAGATGAGGTATCTTCGACCGTGTTTCTTCCTTGCCTAGGACAAGAACATTAGGTGGCTAGTTCTTTTGGCAGAAGTATTCCAACCAAGCAGAGCAGAAGAAACGATTGGCTATGGGGGCTAAGATCTTTTAAGCAGGTGGCTTGAATCTATTATCGTTTTGCGACTTTGAAGATGGAAAAGTGGGTGGCTTGCCTTCAGGTTGGTGGTTGATAGCAGGTGGCTTACAACCCAGGAAGAAACTGGTGTATCGAGGTAGCGAAGTTCAAATCAGAAGGGTCGAGTTAAGACTTTGGACGTGGCCGAGGTGGAGGTCGGGTGTCCGAAAAATGTCGAGATGATTCAGGAAGACGATGATCCAACATTGATGTGAAGATCTGTGTGAACAAACAACGATTAGGGGGTGATTGTTGAACTTAATCGGGTTTGTTCACATATAAAACCGAATGGATCACGGGTCAAAGTTGGAGTCGGTTTAGGTTTATTTGTTTAGGGTTAGTTTTATTTTATGGTATGGTGTTTTTATTTGAAATTATTTTAGTAGTTTGGTAAAGTTTTATTTGGTTGATTTAGTTTCCAATTAAGAGTCATTAGGGTTGTTTGGTCTTTAAAGGTGTAGTAAAAGAGTGTATCAAAAGATTTTGATTAAAACCGAGTTTGTGTGATTTTCGAGCCTGTGTCATCATATCTAACAATAAACATTAACCAATATTAAAATAAGAGAAAATATTAATTGTTTAGAAACATATATGGTACAGATCAATTTATTCTCGTAATGTCCAGTTATTTGATCACCATGCGTACAACTAAAATAAAGTTTGAAATTCATTTATCTAATTAGAAGTCCGTCACCAAACAACTTCCTCCGTTGTGATAGCGGTGGCGTAGCTACATGACGGTGGTGTTACCATATCCATTTGGCATGTCCATAGTGAGTGAAGATCACCACCGCCCTCCTCCGCCGTCATATTTGGCGGCTCAACCGTGTTTTCCCCAAAAATACTCTCAAATATAGATGTATCAATATGGATTTCCAAAGGGGAATCGGAGGGGTTAGCCGCCTCCATCGGCTTACTGATGGTGATTGACGGCTCAACCGTATTTTGCAGCAAAACATCCCATGGTAACTCATCAGCCACCTCTACACTGGCGGCTGGCGGCGGCTCCACCGTGTTTTCACCTAAAATTTCATCAAAAATGGACGTGTCTATATGGAGCTCCCAGTTCAAGTCCAAATCAACCACCTCCGCCGCAGCAATCGGCGGCTCCACCGGCATAAAGCTGTCGGAAATAAGTGTATCCGATAGAAAGTTCCACAAAGAGTCACACTCACTACCAACCTCCTCCTCCGTAGGGGCATCGATTGAAGCCGGGGAAGCCGACGGATCCGGCTCATTTTTCTTTTGTCTTTTCCGGTGTCTTTTTCCGGTGGACGTGGAGGAGGATGAGGACGGTGCCGGCGGAGACGGCTCTTGAGACTGTGACAGCTTAGAAATCACCGTAGGTGTCCGATCATCGGAGCAGATCAAGAGAGGAAAATTAAGCTTGGCTCGTGAGCCGTGGAGCTCAAAGGCGGCTTTATCATACGCAAATGCGGCTTCCTCCGGCGTATCAAACGTTCCCAGCCACATCCTTGTTCTTTTCTTCATTGGGTTGGTAACCTCCGCCGCAAACTTCCCCCACGGCCGCCGCCTAATTCCTCGGTACCGCGTCCAATCCGCCGGCGCGTTTTTTCCACTAGCAGATGTTTTCTTCTTTGATGTTTTAGAACATTCCGATTGCACTTTGGTTTCCAGTACGACGTCGTCTGAATCATTTTCCGCCGACAAAGGATCACCGTGGGCCGTTAAACTTGAGCCGCCGGTTGTATCTTCTGACGGGAAGCTTTCTAAAATGTCTTGGACATCTTCGAGGAGATTCTCCGGCAGATGGAGTTCGTCTTGGTCTTGCCAATCTGGTATGCAGATTGGATCACCATGATCGCCGGAAAATGTCTGAAATGCCATATTAGACGGAGGTGTTTTTCTCTGTTTATAGGACTTCTTGTTTTCAGTGACTGTCTAATGTTTTGGTGTGTGTCTATATATATAATATATAATATGTATTATATTTATACACACGGGAATCTATTAATATATTTATATGACACATGCATGTACCTAAAATCACCACTGAATCTGACTTAGTGCGTTTTTACTAAGTGTATTAAAAAAAATCTGAATCCGAAACCCAATCTAAATTATCTGAAATTCCGAATCAGAATCATCCGAAAATTCGGATATCTGAAAATTCAGATATCCGAATTTTCGGATTCGGATATTAACATTAGAAAATTTCGGATATCCGAATCCGAAATATATATTTTTAATTATTTATTACATATATATATATATATATATAACACTAAAACTAGGAAACCCAAAATCCCAAATTCTTCCATTGAAGTATTTGTTTATCAATTTGAGAAGCTTAGATTGAACAACATGTGTGAAACATGAAATCTCAATTGCAACCAAATAAAACTATATAATTTTTTTTAGAATTTGGATTTCCGATTTGCTATGGATACGGATTCGGATAGTGAAATCCACTATCCGAAATTTTCAGATATCTAAAATTCGGATACCCGAAATTTTGGATATCCGGTGTTCAAACGCCCCTACTTTTCACCCTTATTTTCTCATCTCTCTCCTATAAAATGAGGGACGTGTGCTATTCTCTGGTGCCTACTCACCCTTATTTTCCCATTTCTTTCTCATTTTAAATAACAGTATTAATTAATAATGATATCAAAAGAATATATATTTTTAAATATTTAATATAAATTTAATCATGGATAGTTAATATATCATTAACTAAATAAATTTATATGAAATTAATTATTGATAGTTATAATTTACAACGTTACTTATCAATTTCAAAAAATAAATTTGTATTATGGATAGTTTTTATATCATCAAGATTGTTTTAACATTTTAATCAAATCCATTATTTTAGACATTTAGATTAATAATTCGTTTCAATTTTTATCTACAAATTTTGCAATTCAAAATTTTGTTTATAATCAATTAAATTGTTCAATCGTTTTATAATTTCTAAATCATCATTACTAATTGCTATTTAAAATTTTCTTTATTTAACCTGTGTAATACACGGGTTTAATTTTCTAACCTAGTGTGTGCGTGTGTGTGTGTATATATATGGGATGGTTAATGAAAAATCACATAGTTATATGGAAACCACCAAGAACCAATCAAATAATTTATAGATTTTTTTAATTTATTTCCAAGTGTATTGATGTATAATATACACATTTTACCAAAAAAATCATTATACGTATTGTGTATTACGTATACGTAACTGCAATTTTTTTGTTTTCTGTTTATGTATATGTAACACTATGTGTTACGTATGCGTAAGTGCGTAACCCAATATTTATAATGATTTTTTGGTAAAAATGTGTAACATTACATTAATACTCTTATAAATAAAATAGAATAAAAATTATTATTATATGATTGATTAGAATTGATTTTCTTAATGGTTTGACACAACTATGTTGTATTCTCATGAACCCTCCACTAGACACACACACACATATCTGTGTGTCGGTTCCGATACAAAGTGGATTTCACGTAAGAAGTGTAGGAGCAAGGTGTCGACACATGTAGATGAGTAGTTATATTGTGCATCCATTTATGTAGACATGTTTATATCACGTGTAACAGCACAGAACCAAAAAGATATCATCACAATGCAAAACGAGATAAAAACACATTGTAAATGGTATACGAGCACAATTATATCTTACAATGTATTACACATTAAAAAAAAACGTGACATTTTTAATACACACATTTATATGGGAAGATTCATGAGAAAACCACGTAGTTATTGAAAAATCAATTAAACCAAGAAAACCAAAACATAATTTATAAATAATTTGATACTTACCCTAATATATATATATATATATGGTATGGATCAAATGAAAACTGTAATATAATGTTACATATACGTAACACATAGTGTTACATATATGTAACAATTTCTCATTCAACATAGTGTTACGTGTATTCAATAATTTCTTAATCTACATAGTGTTACGTAACACTTCTCCTTCCCGTATTTATTTTTAACATATATGTAATAGATATATTTAAATATTTTTTTGATAATTAAAATAAATAATAATTTAAAATTTATGTGATATATATATTTGTCGCAACGTACAAAAAGTAAGTAGAAATGATGGAATTTTTTTTTAACTTATCGTTAGTTTTATATTAAATGATAAAACTTACGGTATGTAGATGACACGTGTACTCTGTTTTATGATTTGTTTAATAATAAATAGTTAAAATGAGACAATGAGTTATTTTAAAATGAATACAATAATTCCAGATCAAGTCCCGCACGCCACATCCGTACTCTCATTTCCACTGAAACATAAAGAATTGATATGCAAACAAACACTTGACGGTTGACACTACAGCAGCCGGTGGGAATAAAAAAATAAAAAAGGTAAGTTTTCCATGGGAATGTCCTTGCACTTATTTTTTTCGAGAATATCTCTTCAATACCGTTGGATCCGACGGTATAACATGGTCCGGTATGGGTGTTTAGAACCAATTACACCCTTCAGTGGCGGACCTAGAAATTTGTTTCATGGGGTTCGAAAATTTTTGAGATCAGTTATCTCTCGCTAAATATTAATTTTTTTTATTCCGGTTCAGGTCGGGTCGGGTCACATTGTCATTAACTACAATTAGCAAATAGCACATATGGTATAACATTATAGAAAAATAATATGATCAGCAAAAATCAAAACTTAGTGAAACACCCTACTTATTTTACTATTATTTTATTAAAGTTTAATTGCGAAAAATGGTCCCAATTTGACAAAAACCTTGCCATGAATGGCTAAGGTATATCTTTCATTATAATATTATAGTTTTACAAAAGATATAATTATATCATTATACATAGGGATCTCTAACTCTGACTGCTCTGTGCTCAGGAAGCTTCATTCCATGTGCTTCTTTCCCACAGTGTTTGAAAAACATTTTTGAATTAGCTTTCGCTAAGTAAGTGCACTGCATCTTTTTATTTCATTATCCACCACCCATTTAACACTTCGTCAGTACTCCGTTATTCCATTTTAGGATTTAGACTCGTTCCATCATACTCTTTCATATTTGCACATATCATCATGCATTCACGTATTCATCATGCATTTCACGTATTCATATTCATTATGCATGGTATACTTCCATCGTATATTCATTCTCGTCATATATTGTAAACTGGGGTGATTATCCTTTCAGAGTAGTACCTCCAACAGAGATGTTCCTAGTAAAGAGTGACGAGTATAGTAGAAATTTATACACCACTCTTTCTTTAGACAAAACATTTCGTTCGTCAGATAACTACATACCGGTTGGATGTTCTCCCGTACGTTTACTATATTCTTATTAATGTCTTTTAGTCTATACCCCTAAACATTCATAATGATTTCACCACGAAGTATCAAAGAGATTTATATATAGGAAGTACCAGCGACGTATCCACCACCCCTTGGATACGTCGTGACTACTTCATTATTCCCGTTTAGTGTTTAGACTAATCTTTCATTATCCCGTACCCTCATCATATACACATCAGATAACACATATCATTTAAGCATGTAATTCACATAATCGTGTCTATGGTACGGGTCCAGTGTACTTACATTATTCTATGGTAGTTTCTAAGTTCGTCCCTCGCTTAAACGCTTCTTCGAACTCGAACCATATTCGTAGCGTACCGCACTCGTAACCACCGCGCTCGTAGCCGTCACCTCAATCTCCTCGGTATGCGTGTGTGATAGTAGTGGTGATGGTGTTTGTGATGTTTCAAATGAACGGCCACTGCCTTCTATTTATAAGGCTGTATTCCCACCCATGTTGGACCGATATCCTTGGTGATGTCGGTCCGGCATCCAGGTGAGGCGGTGTATAGGCTTTGGCGAGTACATAGAGGACCGCTATGTGAATGGATATCGGTCCGCTATCAGGACACGTGTACAAATCTAGAGCTGAGTCACCGGACACGTGTCAGCACCAGGAATTGCGGCGCAATGGCGGTTATCGAAATCGCTATCCAACTGATATCGGTCCGATATCTGACCCTCGGTTTATTTCGGACCGATGGAAAGGATGATATCGGTCTGATATCTACCCAGACTTCATATTTTTCATTTTCAGTCCCTGGACTTTATATTTAGGAGTTTTGGGATGTTACAACTCTCTTCCCCTTAATTTAGGTTTCATCCTCGAAACCTGTTAATCCTTAAGGAGTTGAGGATAATTCTTTCTCATTTCATCCTCAGTTTCCCAGGTCATTTCTGATCCTTTTCTGTGCCTCCATTGGACTAACACTTGTTTGATTGTCTTGTGACGTAACTGCTTTTCTTTTGTGTCTAGAATTTTGATAGGTTCTTAAACGTAAGTTAATTTATCATCAACCTCTATCTTATCTAAAGGAACGTGTGCAGCTTCATCCGCCAAACATTTCCTTAAATAAGTTACATGGAATGTGTTGTGTATCTTATTCAATTCTTCAGGTAGCTCTAACTGATAAGCTACTTTTCCGACTCTTTTAATGATTTTGAAAGGACCAATGAATCGTGGACTTAGCTTTCCACGTTTCTTGAATCGGATTAGACCTTTCCAAGGAGATACTTTTAACAAGACATAATCTCCTTCTTGGAATTCTATTGGTCTACGTCTCTTGTCTGCGTATGACTTCTGTCTATCTTGTGCAACTTTTAAATGTGCCTTGATTAAGTCAAGCTTTTATGTCGTGGCTTGAACTATTTCTTTGCTGCCCAACTCTTTCTGACCAATTTCTCCCCAACATACATGAGTCCTACATCTTCTACCATACAACATCTCATATGATGGCATACCAATACTGGAATGGTAGCTATTATTGTATTAGAATTATGCTAATGGCAGATGATTATCCCAACTTCCACCGAAATCAATTATACAAGCACGCAACATATCTTCAAGAGTTTGTATAGTCCTCTCACTTTGACCGTCGGTCTAAGGATGATATGCCGTGCTGATCAATAATCTAGTTCCCATCTCCTCATGGAACTTTTTCCAAAAACATGAAGTGAAACAAGTATCTCTATCAGAAACAATCAAGACTGGCACTCCATGTCTGGAAACATTCTCTTTGATGAACAAATCGGCTAACTTTTCTGAAGAGTATGTTTCACGTATTGCTAAGAATTGAGCACTCTTAGTTAGTCGATCTACAACCACCCAAATGGTATCATAACCTCTAGCTGTCTTTGGTAGCTTGGTTATGAAGTCCATAGTGAGATGTTCCCACTTCCATTATGGAATTCTAATGGTTGTAATCTTCCGTATGGCTTCTGATATTTTGCTTTAATTTGTAGGCAAGTTAAACATTTAGTTACATATTTCATGATATCAAACTTCATTCCGGGCCACCAATAATCCTTGAGCAGATCTTGGTACATTTTTGTAGTACCCGGATGAATAGAATATCGTGATTTATGAGCTTCATCGAGAATCTTAAGTCTAAACTCACATGATCATGGTATCCACATACGACCAAATCGAGTCTTGACTTTATAATCATTCTCTTCAAGAAACTTCTCCTGACCAACCATTCTTTCTTTCTTAACATTCACATCTTTTAATGCTTTGTATTTGCGTCTCGAAGCTGGCTCATGAAATCAGGAGTTATCACTAACTTATATGCTTTCACCCGAATAGGATGATGCTCTTCCTTGCGGCTTAGAGCATCGGCTACCATGTTAGCCTTTCTGGGGTGGTATAAGATTTCACAATCATAATCCTTGACCAGTTCTAACCATCGTCGTTGTCTCATGTTTAAAACCTTTTGGTCAAACAAATACTTAAGACTCTTGTGGTCTGTGTAAATCGTGCACTTTGTTCCGTACAAGTAATGCCTCCAGATTTTTAGTGCGAATACTACCGCAGCTAATTCAAGATCATGGGTTGGATAGTTTACTTCATGTGTCTTTAGCTGTCGAGAGGCATAGGCTATCACCTTTCCTCTTTGCATTAGAACACATCCTAACCCAAGCTCGGAAGCATCCGAGTATACCACAAAATCTTCTACTCCTTCTGGCAATGACAGATCTCACACCCCCAAAATCCACTAACGGAGTTTTACCGTTTGGCGTGTGACAAACCAGGATCTCAGTCATTAGTTACATCAAACGACACTATATGGGACATAAATGAAATAACATAAAAGTTCATAGTGAATGCGTAAGCGTTAAATAGAGTAGTAAATGCGCAAACAATGTGCCCAAGTCAAGTCTAAAAGAAAGCATGATAAACATTTGATCAAAGCTTGAAAAGCTAACAAGACTCCATGCATGCCCTAGTGTGCACCTGAACTTAGCGACCTGAGAAAACATGTAAGAAAAAGTGTCAACACTAGGTTGGTGAGTTCACAGGTTTCAGTTTGTAAGTAGCGTGTGCCAGATTATGCACATTCAATATGTGTATCAATAGGTAGCTAACCTATGTTCATGTCTTACTAAAGTGCTCGCAACCGAAGCTGACAGTGTGTTTGTTAGTTTGCCTCCAGCCAGGTCTATCGAGTTAGCGCGACTAACGCGAGTTTGTCAATATTTCACCCGTTCAACCTCCAATCGAGTTAGCGCGACTAACATGGGTGGGGTTTGTCAAACCCAGTAGTACTACTAAACATTCCCTCGCTAAGTTCATATTAACGATCCGATGTGTGTGAGGACTTTTCATTGATAGTGTGTTACGCTTAGCCTCAACAATGATAACATATAAATTACAATAATCAAAATAGTTTGCGTCATGTTTTCTCCCCCAACGGGAAAAACATGTAAAACAATGTTTGTTTGCGTACCTGTTTCTCCCCACGGGAAAACAAGTAAAAGTATGATTGCTTGCGTGCATGTTTCTCCCCCAACGGGAAAACAAGTAAAAGATGTTGTTTGTTTGTGTGCATGTTTTCTCCCCCAATTTAAAACAGTAAAAGGGGTCGTGAAACTCATCTGAGTTGTGCACGAGTAGATAGCACCACACAAGGATGCAATTGGGACCACAAGTGTTTGCCTGCGAACGGCTTACGTATGCCCTAGAATTATAAGCATAATAGTTAGGGATACATTGGGATTTTTGTGACGACGACATGGAAGATTTGAACGTCCTAAGATACACGTAGGACCAATGGGTAGACGAACGTGTCCACGAGAATAAGGGATTTCTTAATATAATAATTAAGATAATAGTGTTTTGTGTCGAACGTCTCTAATTATAAATAATATTAATTAATAAATATTCGTGCGTTTGTGCCATTAAAAAATAGTTAGGAAAATAATATAGCTTAATATATTATTTTAGGTTTGAAGGAATAGCACAATAATAGAATACGTGGCAAAAATAATACCTATATTACTTTTATTCGAGGATCTAAACGTGAGTAAATAATATAAATAATTATATTATTTAATAGTTTGAAACGTTACACAATGTTTATAAACATGACGAAAAAAATATATAAATATATTATTTTTAATTTGAGTCGTGGGTTGAAAATAATATAAATATATTATTTTTAAAGTAGAAATAAATTCAAATATAAGTTATAAAGTCAAACCCGAGCCTACGGGTGGTTTCCGGGGTTAAAACATTTTAATATGCTAATATAATAATATAGGGAAGGATTTTGTAAAAAGGGAAATAATGGACAAAGCCTAAAAATAATAATGCAGGAGACCGGACTCGAACCCAAGTCTCCTGCGTACGAGTAAACCGCTCTACCACCACGCCCGCTAGGGTCATCGCATACAAACCCAGATCGCATTGGTTTTAATCAATAACTCCCCTATGTTCTTCCCCTTTACCCACATCCGATCTCAAATCAGTCCAAATCCCTTCGAATTTGATCACGATTTACCAAGGGATCATAGGGCTTTTGTTCCTCAGTGTATTTCGAGCATGTGGGTAAGTTTAATTGCAACAACATTGAGTTTGGAGTCGTTAATTGCTCAATTGAAAAGCCGAAACCCTAGTTTTTAAAACACGATTCGAATAGATTAATTCTGATGATGTTAAATGTTGGAACCATAGGGCTTTCGTTAAGTAGATGGTTGCAAAGCTAACCATACCATTTAATTGGATTACACCTGTGTCTAGATTAGTGTTTGATCAAACTGAGTTTGCGATGAACCCTAGATTCGGGTTATGTTAATTCTGATGTTAGTCGACTGAAATGACATGGGGCTTTCAAAGAGTAAGAAATTGCGATACTAACAGTATACTTTAATTGAATTTAAAATGTGTCGGGGGTAGGGTTTGATTAAATCCGAATGAACATGAACCCTAAGTTGGGTTCTTGATCAAGTCGATGTTATAAGCCTCTAAAAGGTTAGGGCTTTTGATTTAGGGATGGAAACGTAGCTAATGGTGTAAGAAATTACCAGATTCAATGTCGAATTGAGGGTGTTCGACTAAATCTCGGCTCCGACGATGTGTTCTTGCTCTCCGGTGACTCATGCTGCGCCTCTGGCCGAATTGATGTGTGAAACAGGTTCTGAGATGCTCGAATAAGGTGTGCAGGGCGTTTGCTCGTGGATTGGTAATTGAACCTTGTCTAATTCGATTGTTTAAGCATTGAGTTCGACGGTTATGACTTGAATGATTATAAATTGGTTTGATTCAAATTAATGTTGATGATTAAAGTCCTAATGATGCTCGTTAATGGTGTTTAATGTGTTTTCAGTTACCAATTCAAACGGATTTCGGTTAGGCATGTGAATTTAGGCTCAAGAACAAGAGGTTTGACTTTCAAAAGTCAATAGAATTGAAATTGAGTTAATTGCAGATTTAGTCCCTGTGGTTTCATGTACTTAAGTTTGAATTTTGGCAGAAAAGGTCCTTGTGGTTTGTAACTGAGTTAACTAGACTAACTGATTCAGAGTAAGATAATGGGATTTTGCTAACGGAGTTAACCTAAAAAGGCCGGATGTCACATCATCCCCTAGTTGAAAGAATTTTCGCCCCAAAAATTAGAATAAAAAAAATTCTTCTAGTGGGGTGTCACATCATCCCCTAGTTGAAGGAATTTTCATCCCGAAAATTAAATAGTACCTTAAGTGTTTGACATGGAGTGCTTGAACAAATGAGGATGCTTGCGCATCATCTAATCCTCGAGCACCCATGTGAATTCCGGTCCGCGTTTCGAGTTTCAATGAACTCTAACAATAGGGATTCTACTGCGTTTGAGTGTTTTGACTTCCCTATCCATTATTTCTACCGGTTCTTCGATGAAACGCAATTGTTCATCGATGTGTAGTTCCTCAAGAGGAATAACAAATGTCTCATCTGCTAGACATTTCTTCAAGTTCGAGACATGAAAGACATCGTGTACACCACTCAGTCCTTCCGGTAGGTGCAGTTGGTACGCTACTGAGCCAATTCTCTTCAATATTTTAAACGGTCCAACATAACGAGGATTTAGTTTGCCTCGTTTCCCGAAGCGAATTACACCTTTCCAAGGTGAGACTTTTAATAGTACCATATCGCCTACTTGAAATTCTAGTGGCTTACGACGCTTATCGGCATAGATCTTTTGTCGATCACGAGCCGCCGCCATACGATTTCGAATTTGAACGATCTTTTCAGAGGTTTCGAATACAAGTTTAGGACCTATAAGTTGGCTATCCCCAACTTCAGCCTAACAGATAGGATATCAGCATTTACATCCGTATAATGCCTCGAACGGTGCTGCCTTGATGCTAGTGTGATAAATGTTATTGTAGGAGGACTCCACTAGAGGCAGGTGAGATTCCCAAGTGTTACCGAAATCGATCACATAAGCTCGTAGGATGTCCTCTAAGGTTTGAATGGTACATTCCGTTTGGCCATCTGTTTGAGGATGGTACGCCGTGCTCATATCTAGACGCGTACCTAAAGCTTTTTGTAACGATTGCCAGAAACGTGACGTGAATCGAGTGTCATGATCCGAAATGATAGAGATTGGCACTCCGTGCCGAGAGACTACTTCCTTTAAGTAAATACGAGTAAGTTTCTCCATTTATCAGTCTCTTTGATTGCCAAGAAGTGAGCGGATTTCGTCAAACGATTGACGATCACCCAGATGGTGTCGCATCCGCTAGAAGTTCAGGGTAGTTTGGTAATAAAATCCTTGGAAATCTGCTCCCATTTCCACATCGAAATTCTTGGTTGTTGGAGCAAACCAGAAGGTCTTTGGTACTTGATTTTGACTTTTGAGCAGGTCAGACACTTGCTAACATAGATGGCTATATCAGTCTTCATCTTTGGCCACCGATATAGCACCTTTAGGTCATGGTACATCTTGTCAGAACTTGGATGAATAGAGTATCAAGATTGTAAGCTTCATCCACAACCAGTTCTCTTAAGTTCCCATACGCTGGAACTCATATTCGCTCTGCGAAGTAGCGAATGCCATCTGATTTAACCTCCAGTTGGTTCTCCATACCACGTGTGGCTTCTGCCGGCAGGTTTTCCTCTTTCGGAGCTTCGAGTTGAGCACTACGGATTTTGTCAAGCAATCCGGTGTGGATAGTAAGCTGTAATGCTCGAACTCGTTTGGGTTTGGTGTTCTTACGGCTTAGGGCATCAACTACCACATTAGCCTTGCCTGGGTGATATCTGATCGCATAGTCACAGTCATTCAAGAGTTAGACCTAACGACGCTGTCGCATGTTCAACTCTTTTTGTTCAAAGATGTGCTGAAGACTCTTGTGATCAGTGTAGATTGTGCACTTGGTACCGTACAAGGAATGCCTCCATATCTTTAATGCAAATACCACGACTCCCAACTCTAAGTCGTGAGTCGTGTAGTTTTTCTCGTGAATTTTCAGTTGATGAGAAGCGTATGCGATCACTTTCTCACGCTGCATTAATACACAACCAAGACCTTGAATGGATGCACCGTAGTACACTACAAAGTCATCTGTTCCCTCCGGAAGAGATAGGATGTGTGCACTGCAGAGTTTTTGTTTAAGAAATTGAAATGCTGAATCCTGGGTGTCACCCCAGTTATAGGGTTTACCCTTCTGAGTTAAGGCAGTGAGAGGTTGGGCAATATTGGAGATTCCCTTAATGAAACGACGGTAATACCCAGCCAATCCTAGAAATTGTCGTACCTCTGTCGGCGTTGTCGGTGCTGCCCAATTCTTGATGGCTTCTATTTTGGATGGATCGACATTTATTCCCTTCTCGTTGACTACATGTCCTAGGAATTGCACTTCGCGAATCCAGGATTCGCACTTGGATAATTTGGCATACGACTGTTCTTGTCTCAGCAATTCCAGAATCAAACATAGGTGTTCCTCATGTTCATCCTTGTTCTTATAATAGTTGAGGATGTCATTAATGAAGACGATGACAGACTGATCAAGGTAAGGTTTACACACACGGTTCATGAGGTCCATGAATACCACGTGTGAATTGGTCAGTCCGAATGGCATGACCATGAATTCGTAGTGACCATACCTAGTTTTGAATGTCGTCTTATGTAACATCCCAAAACTCCTAAATATAAGATGGGACACGTGTTGGTTGAGAAACGTGGCCAGTGAACCCAACCAGGTTCGAAACTGGAAGACTATTCGCCCGGAAATAGCTCAAAACTTCACATAAGCATATCTCGAGCTAGAAAATGAGTTACGGAAGCCATAATATATGAAAATGTGGTGTTTCGACGAGGAGAATCTAAAAATGAGGTATGTCAGACCGATATCCCAGGTATAACGGTCCGACGTGTATTGCTGAAGCAAATCAGGAGGCTGTGACGCGTGTTTGGTGACTCAGCTCGACGTCGGACCGACGAACCGATATGGTTTTAGACGTCGGACCGACTTTGTTTTAGACGTCGGTCCGACTTCGGCGCAGTTTCAGCCTATAAATAGAAAACAATTGCCGTTCAAAATGGAAACATAACACCAACACCATTACACACACACACACTCTCTGGGAAAGATTAGAAGACCCGGTGCGGTGCGTTTAAGTGCGAGTGCGGTGCGCTACGAGTGCGTTTCGAGTTCGGAGAAGCGTTTAAAGCGAGGAACGAACTTAGGAACTACTCAAGGATAAAGTAAGTACACTGGACCCGTACCCTAGACACAAATACGTGAATTATGTGTTTAAAATGATACGTGATATGTGATATTTGTTATGTGATATGACAAGGGTACGGGGTAATGATGGACTAGTCTAAACACTAAACGGGGATAATGGAGTAATCACGACGTATCCAAGGGGTGGTGGATACGCCGCTCGTACTTCCTATATATAAAATTCTTGGTACAACGTGGTGAAACCATTATAAATGTTTAGGGGTATAGACTAATAAATAATGATGAAATATAGTAAACGTATGGGGGAACTTCCAATCGGTATGCAGTTATCTGACAAACGGAATGTTCTGTCTAAGGAAATAGTGGTGTATAAATCTCTCCTAGACCCGTCACTATTTCCTGGGAACATCTCTGTTGGAGGTCTGCTCTGGAAGGATAATCACCCAGTTTACAATATATGACGAATATGAATATATGGTGAAAGTATATCATTCATGATGAATATAAATACATGAAATACACGATGATCATGAAAAATGTGAAATGCATGATGAATACCTGAAGGCACGATGAAACGTGCAAACATGAATGAGTATGATGGAACGAGTCTAAACCCTTTATGTGTGCTGGACGGTCTATAAAAACTAACTATAAAACCTAACCTAGACACTGTAGCTTTAAAGTTATAAATAGACTCAACCTAATACTAGACCACCCAACCGGCAAGTGTACCGACCAATGTAGCAAAGTCAAATGAAGTCCGGATATCGAACACACGAGACACTAGCGACAACTCTATCTAGACTCTGACTCAACTAACTAAACTGAAATGTATTTGGGGGATTTTGTGTTATAACTTAATGGAACTCTCTAACTAACGACACCAAATATAAAGCAAGAAACTTTAGATAACTCACAAATGGGGAAAGCACTACCTAGACTTTGAATCCTATGCATGTACCTTCGAAATCTCTCGGATACGAAAACTATGATGGAACCGGGCTCTTAGAATACGACACACTTAAACAACCTAGTGGATCCCGGATCATTCTCCGGGTGTGACCTAAAAGGAACCCTAAGGGACGTGTGAAACTCACCAGTTAGTCGGATCACCTCTCAACTATTTCCAACAACACTAAAGTACTCGCTAGACAGATTACCTCTCAGTCTCACTATCTCAATACACCTTTCAGTGCAAGGAGTAACTTGAATTCACTTGACTAGACACGGAATAACAATGAATGCTAAGACAACCTAGGAAACCCTCCTTTCAGAGCAGTTAACCTAAAACCATAACACCACAGATTACCCGACAACTTCTCACCTCTCAGCTATTGAAGCAGGCAGAATACTCAATCCTAATAAACTCTCAATCAATGTTCCTATGGATACGACGTCAGTAGACCAGAAACTAATCACATGCACACAACTAGCGAGTTAATATGCAACCATACATGAAAGACATTCACAAAGCAGTATATGGAACATTCAACAGATCATATATCAAGATCAAATACGCATATACATCCAATCAACCAAAAACAAGTTCTTTACTTTAATGTTAATCCATCATCAAATATCTGAAATCCAAAATCAAACCAATTAAAAAAACATAATCATCAAAATCTAGGTAGCTATGAAAGTCTAGCCAATCATCATGGTCAATAACACCAAAACAGAAGAATCAAACACATAAATCATGGTATCAATTCTGGAAAAGTAGAACAAAGAAAGATAACGTAAACCGGAAGACGAAAATGACCCGATCTTCAATCCAAGTCTCCGGTTGATCCTAGAAGCTTTCTCCCACTTAGAATCACAAAAAAGCTCCCAACTTTGCGTCTGGAATCGACTCCTTAACCCTAGAAACGGACACCTTAAAAATAGCTAAAATTACCGACATTGGGGTCTCCCGCGTACCGCGAGGCCTAGGAGTCCAGTCTCTCGCGTACCGCGAGAGACAAAATAGTCGCGACTGAATTCACACCCCTCGCGTACTGCGAGGGGGAAGGCTCTCTTGTCTCGCATACCGCGAGGGAAGCACTTTCACAGAAAGTTTTGTTCTTTTCTCCGTTTTGCCTTGTTCGCTCGTGACTTCACCTTTCTTGATCGTTTAAGCTCCAAACTCACCCGATTATCTACAAACCATGGCACAAATCAGTACTAAACATAAACGACTCAATATGACTCTAAAATATACAAAAACGACACGAAATATGACAGAAATGCATGTGTGCTTTACAACACATCAAACATCCCCACACTTGAACCTTTTTCGTCCTCGAAAAAGACCTCTGCAATGGAATCACAACTGGAACACAAGCTTTAAAAATCTTATAAATTTCATTAGCACAGATATAATTACGCGTTAAAATGCAACAAATGATATTTTGATCCGATTAAACCCAACACCAACTATCAAGCCCCCGTTTGTGTTCTAAATCCTATTTTACCAAGCATATCAATCTATCTATGGGACTCACACTCAAGGGCTACAGTTCCACCTAATCCCGTCTCACGGTCATGTTTAGGCACGGTTTAAACCATATAGATTTACCCTACCATGTTAAACTAAGATTTACAGGTTTTTTAGAAATTAGATGAAATCATGTATGAATGGAATGATAATGAGCATTAATTCAAGCAAATGAACTTTCGTCTAGAGGCGTTTCAACCAAGTCGCTATCCCGGAGGGTAACACATAGACTAAGTTATAATCAATAAAGCACATAAGAATCACTTAGTGACGTTTTCTCCAAGCGGCCATCCCAGAGGGTAATACATAAGCAAAACTCAGCTTCTAACAAATAAGCTCATTGAATTATGGAATTATGGATGCGGGAGCCACCAAACTCGGATTTATTTTCATAAAAAGAGAGTGGTGTGCCAAGAATTTAAAAAAAAACACTAAATTTTAGCTTAACGTGTTACCTATCACCCTATGCTGACAGTTTCAGTATTACCGACACCCTAAGATGAGTACCCACAAGATTTCATGATTTAATCAAATTATTAATCCTAAACAACACTCACAGGCTATTTAAGCTTTTAAACTGGCTGGGTCTACCAAAACATCACAGATTATACGCGTTTTCTATCATTTATTCTCATTTAAATTCACAAAAGCAGATCCAGTTATACCTATCATCTTCCATTTTGCTTGCAAAAACTCTAATTCAAAGGACATTTTTTTGAAAAATTATTTAATAATTTTTTTTTTGTATTTTTGACTTTTTATAAAAGAAAAACAAACTAAACTGAACTAGACTCAAGAAGTTTCCCACCTCCAAACTTGAACGACACATTGTCCTCAATGTGAACCAAAAAACAACGAAAAATAAAAATAAAGACTAAAAAATAAACAAAAATAATAAAGTGGAAATGACTTAGCTGGTAATGTATGCAATGATTCTGTGCAGCTTCGTTCTTCCACCGGTGCAACCGTATAGCATTTCATTCGCGGCTTGCACATACACTCTGCTGGGTTCCCTTTACATGAATATAAGATTTGAATCGACCCCGCCCGAATGGAGATTGAGTACGGACGGTGTGATCTATACCTGCAACAATAAATCTCACAGCAAACCCAAACAGTATCAAATAGACTCAAAATAAAATCAAAACTTATACAAACTATACACTCGGGTCTAACCCGAGAAACAAACCTAATCAGGTGGCTTCTCCTTTATGTTGCCCCCGTCCGGCCCGTTTAGTGTAATTGGTCTACCACCGATTTGACAAACTCTAGTGGTAGACCTTAAATGGGTTTTAAAAAATCTAAACGGGTCGGTCCACCAATACTTGAACTTACCTGGGCCAAACCTGATACGCGTCATGTAACAAGGTACATGATCATCTTCAGTATATTGCATCCTATGGTCCTTGTGTGACCATCCCAGGACCTTCATAACATGCCGGTCCATACGTCTCTGTGCCCTGTCCCGTGGTCGTGCTGATTTGGGTGGTGATCCACCATTTACTACCTCCACGGGCTTGTTGTGGTTTTCTCTCTCTCTAGGGTGCAATGTGGTGGGTCCTACACCAGCTCTATTTGTGGTTCGATGATAACCTCCTGCACTTGCACCTCTTCTTTCCTCCCCACACTTAGCTCTTGGCACAGCATATCTTCAAGTAATTTCAGATCGCCAAGTGGGTCGAAACTTCCTTCACTAGGAGTCGGCAGGTCCACCAACTCATCACCGAACTCATCCTCCCAGGAAGGGACCTGCTCCTCTTCTATCATCTCAACCAAAAACTCATCCTCATTATCATCCTCTGTCTCGAATAACCCGGCTAGTCCCTCTTCAAAGCACTCATCGTCAGTCGGGGTTTTAGGGATCTCTATCAGCTCTTCTTCTTCAATCACATATTCCTCATCACTCCAAAATCCATCATCAATATTCCATGGTGTGGAACACCAAAATTTTTGCTCGATGTCTTGCTGAACCAAAGGTGGGACTTTGATGTCCATTTTCGTCTCCGGCTCTGGAGTTTCCAGTGACTCTTGCATTGTATCATCATCACTATCATCCCAAGAAAATTCATAAACACCCGGCCGAATTTGCTTAACACCTTGCAGGTCCGAGGGTGGGACTAAGACGTTCATTTTTATCCTCGGTTCTAGGGCTGTTTCTTCTCTTTCTAGCTTCAAACTTTCTAGCTCATCCAGTAGCCTCCCATTTTCTTCCAGAAAGTGCAATTGTTCGGCTTTAGTTATCAGGTGCCATTGAGTGTTCATGATTTCTTGCACCTTCCTCTGCTCCTCCTTGATTGTATCTTCATACCGTATTACCTGCACCAACTCATTCTCACAAGACAAGTGTAAAGTATCACAATATATGACGAATATGAATATATGATGAAAGTATATCATGCATGATGAATATAAATCCATGAAATACATGATGAGCATGAAAAATGTGAAATGCATGATGAATACCTGAATGCACGATGATACGTGCAAACATGAATGAGTATGATGGAACGAGTCTAAACCATAAAATGGAATAACGGAGTACTCATGAAGTGTTAAAGGGGTGGTGCATACGCCGGTGGTACTTCCTATATATAAACCCTTTTAATATATCGTGGAGAAACCGTTATGAAGTTTTAAGATGAGGACTAGTTGGGGGAAATAAATCAAGCATATACAAGAAATGAAAAAAAATGCTTGATACATTTGGGAGGCTATGAGTCTAATATACTCAAGGTCCCAAATAAAATGAGATACCCGGCCAGTAAGGTGGATCTTAATAAATAATAAAGAAGAGAACTAAAAAGAGAACTCCAGGCCTACGGGGCTGAAGAAGAAAAGATTCCAAGCCTACGGGGCTGTGGAATGAATGGGTCTTCATGACAAATGCAAGGGGTCTATACTGACGGGTATAAGAACCTTGCCAATACTCGGACCAGAGGTACGACCTAAGAGGGTTGCGAGGGGGTTAGCACACCCATAAATATACGAATACCGTGATCGGAGGTACGTCCGAAGATGGTCACGGGGGCACCGAGAGACTGAGAAAACGTGAACAATAATAAGAACCTAAAGGGTTCATAATGAAATGAAAAGATGCAGTGTACTTACTTAGCGAAAGCTAATTCAAAAACGTTTTCTAAACACTGCAGCAAAGAAGCTCGTGGAATGAGGCTTCCTGAGGATGGAGCAGTCGGAGTTAGAAATCCCTATGTAATATGATGTAATTACATTGTCTTTTGTAAAACAATGATATTATAAATGAAAAGTTACCTTAGCCATTTAATGGCAAGGTTTTTGTCAATCTGGGACCATTTTCCGCAATATAATACTTTGATAAAATAAGGAATAAGTAGGATGTTTCAGGTTGGTATCAGAGCACGGTTTGAGGGATTTAAGTATTAGAAAGGATACTTAAACTCAAACCATAAGTGCTCATGATATAAATAGGGATTCAATCCGAGGCCGTCCAAGGAAGCAAGTATGTTTAAATTCCAGTGCTAGAACATAAATGTATGAATATACGTGGGCAGAAATTTGTATGAGATAAGCTCCATGTGATAGTTGGGAGTATCATGATAAGTAACATACATTGCCTTATGCCTGGCCAGTACAGGAGCTAATGTATGGGACCATTATGATATCGCAAACATCATATGATAACTTATTTCAGCAGATAGTAAGCCGGGAATGTGATTATGCATGATTAAAATGCGTGAATGAATGTGCATATATGTATGATGCATAGATGGGGCCTTATGTGAAACCCTAGAATACTGGAATAGGGTTAAACTGATAAAAGGCATGTAGTATAAAAACCCTAGACTATGATTAGGGTAAACAAATGAGAGATTAAACGACATCATGTTTCAGCAAATGGCTGAACATCAAAATGATGAAGTACGTGACGAGCGAAGCCACATGAGAGCTGAATCTCCACATCATGATGAAAACGAAGTTGAGCAAGTCCCGAAGAATATCCAGAAACAAATCTCAATAGAAGTAGGAAAAGCAATTGATGCAAACTTCCCGATTCTACAAGCTGAACTACAGAGCTCATTAGAAAGCTGGTTCGAAAACCATAAAGAGGTTACTCAAAATGGAGAAGGAGGAAATCCAAAAGTTGATATGAAGTCAACTCGTTGTACATACAAGGATTTTATGACATGTAAACCTTTAGAGTTTAAGGGAGTTGTTAATCCATTAGAAAGTCAGAGGTGGATTGCCTCAATAGAAAGGGCATTCGATACATGTCACTGTGAGAAGGAAGATGAGGTTACCTTCGCTACCAACCAATTAAAAGAACGAGCTGATGATTGGTGGGGAGTAGTAAGGAGAGAAAAAGGTAGATATATAATCAAGGAAATGAGTTGGGAAGAATTCAAGGATCTCTTCTTGAAACATTATTGCCCTCGAGCGGCAATTGAAAGAATCACTGAGGAGTTTCTTCAACTCCGTCAGACGACAGAAACTGTGGATGAGATCACAGGGATCTTCTTTAACAAGGCCCGATTCTGTCTGGCTTTGTTAACAACCCCTGAGATGTGGATGACGAGATACCATCTCGTTTTGAAAACAAAAATTAGAGAGTTTATCCATCCATCCAAGTGTGCGAACTTGGAGGAAATGATTGATTGGGCTCGGGAACGCGAAACTGAGCTCAAGAGACAAGCTGAGCGAGACGGAAAAAAGGAAAGGAGAAAGTTATCCTTCTCTTATGCCACTTAAAAGGTTTAAGTTTAGTAAACCGGGAGGCGGTTCCTGTCACACCCCACCCCAGGCACCCCCTGGGCGTGTGCGAGCTCGATTGGTATCACCTGCTTTGATTTCAGAGTTTTTATAAATACATCGGAAATCTTTCTTAAAAGGATCATTTCGACATTCTTTCAACCTCAAGGGTCGCATCTGTAAATATGTCTTTATAACAACAGGGACTCATGTCTCCTCTTTTGTTAAAAAGGCAAGTACCAACCGCAATTCGAGACTTTCACCCGTGACCTGTGTATCCCTTGCAAGTTTTACGTATACTTATGGCCCGAATGCTCACACGTATGTGAACGTTGACCATTACTCCCTTAACCTTTATTTGGTCATTTTCGTAAACAAAATGTTTAACACAAATTTTCAGAGAGATAAAGTGTTCACCTTGTCTAGTGGAATGAGCTTCTAGAGTTGAAAGCTTATAGTCTAGCTTTTAAACTTGATTTCTCTAGCGTAACAGCACTTCTACGAGCTTTTATTCTTAGTCTGGGCACTACGAGGAGCGGGAGTTGGACCGAAATCGTTGGAACTGTCTTAGGGATCACCTGGAACGAGTTTTGAAAGTGGGAATCGTGTTTGGGATGAAGAAATCGACTGAGATCATCCAACTATTTATAGGCTGAGTTCTGGGTCCATGTCGGACCGTTATCAAAGGGATGTCAGTCCGACGTCTAGCTATGCCCACGTCAACTCCTGATTGGACCGCATGTGTTTTTGGTGCATGTCGGACCTTTATGGGGACCATGTCGGTCCGACATCTAGACTCACGTCCCATCAATAGAGCTGAGTCATTGGACACTTGGCAACACCATAAATTGCGGTTGAGAGGAGGTTTACGGACCGTTATGGATTGATGTCGGTCCGATAACCGACCTATCCTTCCATTGCGGACCGCTATGAGAATGGATATCGGTCCGATATCTGACTAAGCTTCGCCTCGGTCCGATATCAACGTCCTTATTCACTTCGGACCGATATGAAAGTGATGTCGATCCGATATCTAGCTATTTTCACAATTTTTCATTTTCAACCCTAGACTTATGTACGTTAGATACAACAAGCTCTTAAGGTTCTAACCTTGGCATTTCTCGGACATTTCTGTGGCAAGTGTTACATCCTCCCCACCTTGTTTTGATCTCGTCCTCGAGATTATTCGAACAATTGAGGATATTTCTTTTTCATTTCTGACTCCAGTTCCCACGTGTACTCAAGTCCACGTCTGGAGTTCCATTTTACTTTCACAATCATCAATTTCTTTTCTTTTCAATCTCTTTTCTTGCCTGTCCTCAATTTGCAACGGTTGTTCCACAAATTTTAACTTTTCATCTACCTCTACATCTTGTAGGGGCATTACCAGAGATTCATCTGCCAAACACTTGCGCAGATTTGATACATGGAATACATCGTGTACTCCATTCATTTCCTCTGGTAATTTGAGTTGATAGGCTACAAGCCCAACTCTTTTCAAGATTTTGAATGGTTCTTCGAATTTAGGACTTAATTTCCCTTTCTTTCCAAATCTTATAACGCCTTTCCATGGTGAAACTTTCAAAAGGACGTTATCACCGACGTTGAATTCTAACGGCTTTCATCTCTTATTAGCATAACTCTTTTGATGATCTTGAGCCTCTTTCAATCTATCTTTTATTTGAATAACTTTCTCAGTAGTCTCCAGGACTATTTCAGGTCCGGATAACTGATTTTCTACTATTTCAGACCAACAGATTGGAGTTCGACATTTACGACCGTATAAGGCTTCAAAAGGAGCGGCCTGTATACTCGTATGATAACTATTATTGTAGGATAATTCCATTAGAGGTAAGTGGTCATCCCAACTTCCTCCAAGGTCAATAACACAAGCCCTTAACATGTCTTAAAGGGTTTGAATGGTTCTTTCGCTTTGCCCGTCCGTTTGAGGATGGTAGGCAGTGCTAAGATTTAGTTTCGTAACCAGGGCTTTTTGAAAACTTTGCCAGAATCGAGAAGTAAATCTACTGTCTCTATCTGACACAATAGATAGTGGCACACCGTGTAATGTTATAATTTCATTAACATATAATTGTGCCAACTTATCCAAACTGAATGTCACTTTCATGGGAAGAAAATGAGCAGACTTAGTAAGTTTATCAATGATAACCCAGATAGTATCATTCCCATGATTGGTTCGGGGAAGTTTTGTAATGAAATCCATGGTTATCATCTCCCATTTCCAAATAGGAATTTAAAGTTGCTGTAACAAGCCAGAAGGTTTCTGATGTTCAACTTTTACTTGAGAACAAGTTAAACACTTTGCAACATAGACAGCGATATGTTTCTTCATTCCTATCCACCAGTAATTGGCTTTTAGGTTCTTGTACATTTTATCGCTTCCAGGATGCATCGTGTATTTAGATTTATGGGCTTCTTCAAGAATTTCTTCACCAGTATTTCCATAGATAGGAATCCAGATTCTCTTATTAAATCTAAGAATTCCATCATTACCCTTGACTAATTGGTCGATCATTCCTCCTAATCCTTCTTTTTCTAGGTTGGGTTCTTGTAATGTAAAATTTTGAGATTCCTTAATACGAGTAATAAGATCGATTTGAAGATCGAGTCTTAAAGCACGAACTCGTTTAGTTTTCTCATGCTCTTTTCTGCTCAAAGCATCGGCTACAACATTGGCATTTCCTTCATGATAGCAGATTTCGCAATCGTAATCATTTAGGACTTCCATCCAACATCTTTGCCTCATATTCAGCTCTTTCTGACTGAATATATATTTAAGGCTTTTGTGATCCGTAAACACAGGAAATTTGACTCCATAAAGATAGTGCCTCCATAATTTCAATACGAAGATTATGGCGCCTAACTCTAAATCATGAGTTGTATAGTTCTGTTCATGATTTTTCAACTGTCGGGAAGCATAAGCAATGACCTTGCTTCCTTGCATTAACACACAACCAAAACCAGTGTGTGAAGCATCACAGTATACTTGAAAGCCTTCATTTCCATCTGGCAAAGCCAGTATGGGTGCTTGAGTTAGTTTCTGTTTCAGAGTTTTGAAAGCTTCGGATTGATTAGTTCCCCATTCATACTTCACTGATTTGCGAGTCAGAGAAGTTAATGGAACAACAATTCGGGAAAAATCTTGGATAAATCTCCGATAATAACCAGCTAAACCGAGAAAACTTCGGATTTCAGTTGGTGATTTCAGGATTTCCCATTTGGATATCGCTTCAATCTTAACAGGATCGACTTGGATGCCATCAGCGTTAATGATATGTCCAAGGAATTGAATTTCAGACAGCCAGAATTCACATTTCGAGAATTTAGCATACAATTTCTCGTTTCTCAGAATTTCAAGCAAAGTCCTTAGATGAGTTGCATGCTCTCCCTTACTTTTGGAGTAAATAAGTATATCGTCAATAAATACGATAACAAATTTATCCAAGTAAGGTTTACAGACTCGATTTATCATATCCATGAATGCAGCTGGGGCATTAGTAAGTCCAAACGGCATTACCGTGAACTCATAATGACCATATCGAGTTCTGAAAGCAGTTTTAGGAATATCTTCTTCCTGTACTTTCAATTGATGATAGCCAGAAAGAAGATCGATTTTTGAGAAACATCGTGCTCCCTGGAGTTGATCAAAAAGATCATCGATTCTAGGGAGTGGATAACGGTTTCTTTATCGTAACTTTATTTAGTTCATGATAATCGATACACATACGCATCGAACCGTCTTTCTTTTTGACAAACAAGACTGGAGCTCCCCAAGGCGACGAGCTTGGTCTTATGAATTCTTTTTCGAGTAATTCATCCAATTGTTTCTTCAATTCTGCCATCTCAGTTGGAGCTAATCTGTACGGGGCTTTGGCAATTGGTGTCGTACCGGGTACTAGATTAATTCTAAACTCCACTTCTCTTTCAGGTGGAATTCCAGGTAGTTCGTCAGGAAAAACATCGGGGAATTCAGCCACAACCAGCACATCTTCAGTCTTCTTTTTGGTGTCGGTGGTTACAGTTACAAGGTATGCTAAGCATCCTTTTCGTAAGCACTTTGTGGCTTTTAACATGGAAATTATTCCAACAGAGTTGGATAATTTATCGCCATTGATCGTAAGAATATTTCCTTTTGGCTAACGAAGTTTTATTGCCTTTTTATCACATAGGATACGGGCTTGGTTAGAGGCTAACCAATCCATTCCTAAGATAATGTCAAAACCTGCCAAAGTCATTGGCAATAATTTTGTAGGTATAACATGTCCTGAGAGTGTGATATGGCAATCATTCAGAATTTCAGAGATTTGGACGAGGTCATCGTTGGCAGTTTCTACCACATATTTATTGTCTAATTTAGCTAGATTTTTATTTAACAGTCTACAGAATCTATGATCTATAAAACTTTGGTTTGCACCAGAGTCAAATAAAAATCAAGCATAAATATCATTAACAAAAAATGTACCCGTAATGACATCGGGCATACCTGCTGCTTCATGAGTGTTGAGAACGAATGCTCGTGTATTCTTCTTCACTCCATCTGTAGGTTTAGGACCTGTCCCATCAGGTTTCTTCAGTTTGGGACAATTGGTTTTGATGTGGCCGGCTTCACCACACTCAAAGCAAGTAATCGGCCTTTTCCTATAACAATCTTTAGTTTTGTGTCCAGACATCTTGCAGAAATTGCAATAAGGGCCAGATCGACATTGCCCTAAGTGCCTCTTTTTGCACCTTGGACACTCAGAGATAGAAGAGTTGTTAATTCGGGGAGTAAAGGATGATTTCTTGAATCCACTTGGGCCTTGTCCAGATACTTCTTTCTTCTTCTTTCCTTCTTCTTGCTTCCTGATCAGACTGTTGGTTAATGATGCTCCTAAATCTATAGCATCATCAAGATTTTCACAATTTTCGATTTTAACCATGTCGCGAATTTCACCGATCAAACCCCAAATATAACGCTTTATTAGATTTGATTCGGGGGTAGCAAGATGTGGAACGATTCGAGCATATTCCAGGAGTTTGGTGGAATACTCCTAGTGATTTGTTCCATTCATCTTTAAACTCATAAATTTCCCTTCAATCTGTTCCCTCTCATTCTGGGGAACATATTTCTTCTCAACTCTTGATTTAAAAGCATTCCAGCCCATTGCATAGGCTGCTTCTCTTCCTTTGGCAGCAACAATGTTGTTCCACCATTCAATAGCTTGGTTTTTAAACAAATTGGATGCATACAGAACCTTATCTTCTTCAGCACATTTGCTGATTGCAAGCACAGACTCAGTTTTCTCGATCCACCTCAATGTGGCTATTCCTCCTTCTTTTCCGGAGAAGTTGAATGGTTTGCAGTCTTGAAACATCTTGTAGGTACATCCAACTACTTTACTTTTCTTTTCTACGTGACCGTAGTTGTTACCTATTCCTTCTTCTTTAGATGAGTTGTGATAATATTCTTCTTTCTCCGTCCTATTGGTTTTGTGAGTAGCAGAACCTTTGGGTTTCAAAGTAATAGGTTTAGATTGGTTGATAGTACGAGTACGTTGAATTGAAGGTTGAGAATGAACAGATTTTTGAATTGAGGGCTGAGCAGATAATTTATCGGCCTGCCTCTTTTCTAATTCCGTAAAGATCATTGGAAGAGAATCCCTGATCCCTTCCGTAATCATCTTTTGGAGTTCTTTTTGGGATTCATCAGCATTAGCAGTATTCTCAACTGCCGTATGTTTCTTCCTTCCCTTGGTGTTATGTGAAGGTCCGGTATTTTTTGACATGCTATAGAGAGATAAGATTGGAATTAAAACAAAACTTTTTATTGATAACAATATTTTACAAGAGATAATACATATAGGAATTGTTGGTCTTAAAAATTTCTAAAATTCTTCTCTTCAAGAGCTTGTACTAACAAAGCATTTTGAGCTTCGACTTCAGCTTTTTCTCGTTCTAATTCAGTTATTCGGTTCAACAGCATTTGTTCCCTTTTACTTCCTGATGCATCCTCATTTATATGTGAAGCAGGAATAGGAATTGTCTCATAGTATGGAACGTAAGGTATATTAGAGTCAGCACGTTCTTCTTCTTCAGGATGATTTTCATAAGGCATTTTGGAGCGTCCCTCATGAAAATTATGTGAATATATTGGAGTGATATTATAGCTTCCAGCAGTAGGAGCAGAATGAAAACTTACAGAAGGATTATAGGGAACATTTGGGTTTCCTATTTCCCCAAGGTTTCTGAAAGTTGAACTTTCAGTTTCCTCATTATTTTCTGTAGTTATTTCATTCGTTTTACGTTCAAAGAAATTGGCAGGAGCAAATTTACGAAGAAATCTAGGGCCTTTCCCTTTTCCATCCATTCTAAAAACAAACAAAATGATTTTATTAAAAAGTATATTACATTAGGAAATAAAATACAACAAAAGATTTAATCTTTCATCAGTTCTTCATCAAGGGTCATCAAGTTTTCTGCATACTCGTATACTTGTTGCCCATAGAACTTGGTTCTTGCCTTGCCCATTATCTTCTCCCTTGTTACTTCATCCATTTGGCGCAACAAACGGTCTATACATTCGATAGGGGAAGAAGGCATACTATGCTCGTAACCGTATTTTGGTGGAGGTTCACGAAGTCCAACTATAATATCGTTACAAGCATTTTGGTATCCCGGAGGAGCTTGGAAATATTGTTTGAAAGGACCATCATAAGGTGGTTCAGGAAACATATATGAGTCGTATAAGACTAAGGATTAAGAATTATGATATTGATAATCAGAACTGTTTGAAACATGATTACTGAATGGATAGTCTTCAGGATTTTTAGAAGCGGGTTCATAATGATGAGATTCTTCAGATGGATCTTCTTTCGTTGACATATTTTGTTGATTATGACTAGATTCAGCTGTAGCAGTATTCCAATTGCTGAACTCTGATCCAGCATCCATCCATTGACTTGAAGTATCATAGGACTGGGGATGGGATTCAGGAACAGGGTTATCCGGAAGAATGGCAAAGGGATCATCGTTATAGTAGGGTGATGATATAGGATTCATTTGGGAACCTAGTGGATGGTATTCCGGGGATTCTTGTTTAATCGGATGATTAGGATCATAATAAATAGGAACGGAATTATCTCCAGACATCTGCAATCTTGAAGTATTAGTACTTATCTTAGATACTAAAGCCAATATTCTTATTTTAACTAAAGTTCTACAAGGATGGTTATCTTCACAGAGTAGTACCTCCAACAGAGATGTTCCCAGGTAAGAGCGACAGGTCTAGAAGAGATTTATACACCGCTCTTTTCTTAGACAGAACATTCCGTTTGTCATATAACTACATACCGGTCAGAAAGTTATCTTGTTTGCTTATCTTAAAAGCATTAATGGTTGAAGCCTAGATACTACTTCCAAGTATCTAATTCGCTAAAACTTGTGGCTCTGATACCAACCTGTCACACCCCGCCCCAGGTACCCCCTGGGCGTGTGCGAGCTCGATTGGTATCACCTACTTTGATTTCAGAGTTTTTATAAATACAGCGGAAGCCTTTCTTAAAAGGATCATTTCGACATTCTTTCAACCTCAAGGGATGTATTTGTAAATATCAAAACTCATTTGGAAGACAAAAGTTTTTATATTTAGTTCATAAACATAGGGATTTAAATACCCTCTCATTTGACTACAAAACGAAGTTGAAATCAAGTACATCTCTTGTCTCTTATGGACAAGTTTAAGCCACTGGAAATAGTACAACTCAGGGTTGATCAATTCCTGGTCCTATCTCCTTTTCATCTTTTCATGATTTCCCTTTACACGAGGCCTGAGAATCCTACGTGCATTCCATCCTTTTCTTTTCATAGGTCAGATTCCATATCTGCCTGCCCTTATTCCTTTTTCCATCACATTTTATTGATTTCCTGAAAACATTTTGAAAATGAAACGTCAGCGCGAACGCCGGTGAATACAATTATCTTGATACTAAAAAGCATTTGGCACAACAAGTATTAATTCGATAATCACAACTTCATTGTTGAATCTACACATGCAACAGGCCCATGTCCTGTATGTATACACCACTGTATATACACTGGTAGTATATCTTTATAACAACGGGGACTCATGTCTCCTCATTTGTTAAAAAGGGAAGTACCAGCCGCGATCCGAGACTTTCACCCGTGACCCGTGTATCCCTTGCAAGTTTTACGTATACTTATGGCCCGAATGCTTACACGTAGGTGAACGTTGACCATTACTCCCTCAACCTTTATTTGGCCATTTTCGTAAACAAAATGTTTAACACAAGTTTTCAGAGAGATAAAGTATTCACCTTGTTTAGTGGAATGAGCCTCTAGAGTTGAAAGCTTATAGTCTAGCTTCTAAACTTGATTTCTCTAGCGTAACAGCACTTCTACGAGCTTTTCTTTTTAGTCCGGGCACTACGAGGAGCGGGAGTTGGACCGGAATCGTTGGAACCGTCTTAGGGATCACCTGGAACGAGTTTTGAAAGTGGGAATCGTGTTTGGGATGAAGAAATCGACTGAGATCGTCTAACTATTTATATGCTGTGTTCTGGGTCCATGTCAGACCGTTATCAAAGGGATGTCGGTCCGACGTCTAGCTATGCCCATGTCAGCCCTAAACGTCAACTCCTGATTGGACCGCATATGTTTTTGGTGCATGTCGGACCGTTATGGGGACCGTGTCGTTCCGACATCTAGACTCACGTCCCATCAATAGAGCTGAGTCATTGGACACGTGGCAACACCATAAATTGCGGCTAAGAGGAGGTTTACGAACCGTTTTGGATTGATGTCGGTTTGATAACCAACCTATCCTTCCATTGTGGACCGCTATGAGAATGGATATCGGTTCGATATCTGACTGAGCTTCGCCTCGGTCCGATATCAACGTCCTTATTCACTTCGGACCGATATGAAAGTGATGTCGGTCCGATATCTAGCTATTTTCACAATTTTTCATTTTCAACCCTAGATGTACATTAGATACAACAAGCTCTTAAGGTTCTAACCTTGGCATTTCTCGAACATTTTTGTGGCAAGTGTTACATTTCCTCCCAAAGGAAAAGTTTCCAAAATTGCAAGAATTGTGGAAGAAGGCACCCGGGGGAGTGCCGATTCAAGTCCACAACTTGCAACAAATGTGGGAAGGCAGGACACGTGTATGAGTGGAACCAGATTGTGCTACAGCTGTTATAAGCCAGGATACTTTAGCAGAGAATGTCCTGAGTTAAAATTCCAGACAGAAAAGACCGGAGAAGGGTCAAGAGTAGCAGAAAATGAAGTTAAAAGGATCGAGGCTCCAAAGCCAAAGGGAAGGGCTTTTCAGATCACTATAGAGGAAGTGAAAGATGTTCCTGACGTCGTATCAGGTACATTCCTCTTGAATTCCCTACCTGCTTGTGTTTTATTTGATACAGGAGCTAGTCGGTCGTTTATTTCTTTAAAGTATGCGAACTCTAGAAACTTCAATAGAAGTAAGTTAGCTAAGGCACTAGAAGTCGAAATCGCGAGTGATCGAAACTGCGTAGTAACTGAAATATTCCATGATTGCCGACTACTGATGGAAGAAGAATAATATCATGTCGACTTAATTCCAATGCCAATACAAGAATTTGATGTAATCATCGGAATGGACTGGTTGTACATGCTGGTATAACGGAAGCCATAATATATGAAAAATGGGGTGTTTCGACGAGGACAATCTAAAAATGAGGTATGTCAGACCGATATCCTAGGTATAACGGTCCGATGTGTATTGCTGAAGCAAATCAGGACGCTGTGACGCGTGTTTGGTGACTCAGCTCGACGTCAGACCGATATGGTTTTAGACGTCGGTCCGACATGCAGATGTCGGACCGACTTTGTTTTAGACGTCGGTCCGACTTCGGCGCAGTTTCAGCCAATAAATAGAAAGCAATTGCCGTTCAAAATGGAAACACAACACCAACACCATTACACACACACACACTCTCTAGGAAAGGTTAGAAGACCCGGTGCGGTGCGTTTAAGTGCGAGTGCGGTGCGTTACGAGTGCGGTTCGAGTTCGGGGAAGAGTTTAAATTGAGGAACGAACTTAGGAACTATCCAAGGATAAAGTAAGTACACTGGACTCGTACCCTAGACACAAATACGTGAATTATGTGTTTAAAATGATACGTGATATGTGATATTTGTTATGTGATATGACAAAGGGTACGGGGTAATGAAGGATTAGTCTAAACACTAAACGGGAATAATGGAGTAATCACGACGTATCCAAGGGGTGGTGGATACTCCGCGGGTACTTCCCATATATAAACTTCTTGGTACAACGTGGTGAAACCATTATGAATGTTTAGGGGTATAGACTAATAAATAATGATGAAATATAGTAAACGTACGGGAGAACTTCCAATCGGTATGTAGTTATCTGACAAAAGGAATGTTATGTCTAAGGAAAGAGTGGTGTATAAATCTCTCCTAGACCCGTCACTCTTTCCTGGGAACATCTCTGTTGGAGATACTGCAATGGAAGGATAATCACCCCAGTTTACAATATATGACAAATATGAATATATGATGAAAGTATATCATGCATGATGAATATAAATACATGAAATACATGATGAGCATGAAAAATGTGAAATGCATGATGAATACCTGAATGGACGATGATACGTGCAAACATGAATGAGTATGATGGAACGAGTCAAAAACCTAAAATGGAATAACGGAGTACTCACGAAGTGTTAAAGGGGTGATGGATACGCCGCTGGTACTTCCTATATATAAACTCTTTTAATATATCGTGGAGAAACCGTTATGAAGTTTTAAGATGAGGACTGGTTGGGGGGAAATAAATCAAGCATATACATGAAATTAAAACAAATGCTTGATACATTTGGGAGGCTATGAGTCTAAGATAATCAAGGTCCCAAATAAAATGAGATGCCCGGCCAGTAAGGTGGATTTCAATAAATAATAAAGAAGAGAACTCCAGGCCTACGTGGCTGAAGGAGAAAAGATTCCAAGCCTACGGGGCTGTGGAATGAATGAGTCTTCACGACAATTGCAAGGGGTTTATACTGAAGAGTATAAGAACCTTTCCAATACTCGGACCGGAGGTACGACCTAAGATGGTTGCGAGGGGGTTAGCACACCCATAAAATATACGAATACCGTGATTGGAGGTACGTCCGAAGATGGTTACGGGGGCACCGAGAGCCCGAGAAAACGTGAACAATAATAAGAACCTAAAGGGTTCATAATGAAATGAAAAGATGCAGTGTACTTACTTAGCGAAAGCTAATTCAAAAGCGTTTTCTAAACACTGCAGGAAAGAAGCACGTGGAATGAGGCTTCCTGAGGACGGAGCAGTCAAAGTTAGAAACCCTTATGTAATATGATGTAATTACATTATCTTTTGTAAAACAATGATATTATAAATGAAAATTTTACCTTAGCCATTTAATGGCAAGGTTTTTGTCAAACTGGGACCATTTTCCGCAATATAATACTCTGATAAAATAAGGAATAAGTAGGATGTTTCATCTTAGAGTTATCCTCGTCTCGGACTCTCAGTTGATGGTAACCGGGTCTACGATCTATCTTGGAATAGAAACTTGATCCTTGGAGTTGATCAAACAGATCACCAATGCGGGGTAGCGGATAACGGTTCTTGATGGTTACTTTGTTAAGCTCACGGTAGTCAATGCACATGCGGAAAGTCCTGTCTTTCTTCTTGACGAACAGGACTGGAGCTCCCCATGGTGATGAGCTAGGTCGAATGAAACCTTTATCTAATAACTCTTGCAACTGTGTAGATAACTCTTGCAGTTCACTAGGTGTAAGTCTATATGGTGCCCGAGCAATAGGTGTTGCCTCGGGTGCTAGATCGATCTGGAATTCGACTTAACGGTGAGGCAGAAGACCAGGCAGGTCTTCAGGAAATACCTCCGAATAATCACGAACGATCGGGATATCGGCAATCTTCTTCTCCTCGGATGGCTGCTCGGCGACGAGAGCCAGTATGGCAGTATGACCTTTACGCAAGCACTTATGCGCTCTTATGAAGGATATGATGCCTATGACTGCACTACTCCTTTTGACTTGGGCAGAAAGGGTTTCTCCACTCGGGAGAGGAAGGCGAACAGTTTTATCATGATAGATAATCTCGTCTTGGTTCTTAGATAACCAATCCATACTGATAATTACGTCGAAACTACCGAGTGTGACTGGCATGAGGTCAATGTCAAGCTTATGGGATTTATTGTTGGAGTGTAAGGAATAACGTGTTAATTTAGAAAGAATTCCTCAAATTCTGTGTACCTAGTTGGAGTCGTGGTTTACCATGAGGTTCTACTAGATTTTCAATCTAGGTGGTTCCATTGATCAAGTCCTGATGAGTCTTAAGTTCATTAAGACTCTTACATGAGTGAAATAAAATGATGGATCCTATTGATGATAGTTCAATGTGTTCGTAAATATCTCTGACATGACAGTCGCGTCTATCAACCGTTGAACAGGTTTAACTATCAACTGTTGACAGTAGGAATATAAGTCTATAAATCACAGATTAGGACCATTTATCCACGCACTAGGTTTCACCAGGACTTACATGCACCTCAAATTAATATTACGTGTGCACCCGTAATAATAATTTGCTTTGCATGCTCACCCTAGCTTCTCCCTGTCTCGTGTCAAAATGTCCCTTAGTTTATTACCGAGTTCAGAGTGTGTTAGAGATGATAAGTCATCGAAAGGCTTAGTCATCAACCATAAGTTGATCAATTAGGAATTATATCCGGATGAGTAGTCGGGAATCGTTTGATCCGAGTATTCACTCGAGTTGAAACACAATGCGTGTAGATGGCAACATGCACATGAAACAAACATGTACATGAAATGCAGCTTCGAAGAGTGAAACTAGTTCATGGGTATGTGTTACTGGAAGAGGCAAAGTAGCCGTCCTTCCAACTGAGTTAGGATAGGGTTTGAGTATGCAATGAGCAAGGCGTTCTCAACCTTGTGGTCAATCTTTCTTCAACAGAATATCGACCAAAGCGCGAGCCCATGGCTCGGGAAAGTGATGACAACTATGTGTTAATGGATTCTGTAATAATGCGTGCAACGGTCTGCCTTCACACGGTGTACCTCAAGCGAGGTCCACGGGTTCGGGCTTGAAGTAGAGTAAAGCTAGTGAGATAGGAGTATTGTTGCTAGTGGGTGCAGGAGGGACTAGCCTCCGACGAACCCAACTCACAAAGAGACATGTGCTAGTGATGTGTGTCGTCCCTAACACGGACTTGAGAAGGTCCACCATTCCCGATTGTGTCATCGATAGGCTCAAGGCAGAGTTATCTTCGGCTCTGATGGTGTAACAAGGGTGCAGATGATGGTGGTGTGAGTGACTCCTCTGAAGTCTCCGCCTCGCTGTCCTCGGACGGGAGTGGATATTATTTTGGTGATTCCCCGAGTGTCACCACTGGGAATGATGATGCAATGCGAATGACTTGCCCCTCATCACCAGAGGGTGATATGGATGATGTCAATATGCCTGTAATGCAATGTAAATATAGATGCTACGTGTAGCATGTATGAGTGTCTGTGTCGTGTAACTAATGCATGTGTGGGTTATAGTCTAGTATGCAATTCATAGTTTGCTATAACCAATGTCTCTGATACCTGTCACACCCCCAAAATCCACTAACGGAGTTTTACCGTTTGGCGTGTGACAAACCAGGATCTCAGTCATTAGTTACATCAAACGACACTATATGGGACATAAATGAAATAACATAAAAGTTCAGAGTGAATGCGTAAGCGTTAAATAGAGTAGTAAATGCGCAAACAATGTGCCCAAGTCAAGTCTAAAAAGAAAGCATGATAAACATTTGATCAAATCTTGAAAAGCTAACAAGACTCCATGCATGCCCTAGTGTGCACCTGAACTTAGCGACCTGAGAAAACATGTAAGAAAAGGTGTCAACACTAGGTTGGTGAGTTCACATGTTTCAGTTTGTAAGTAGCGTGTGCCAGATTATGTACATTCAATATGTGTATCAATAGGTAGCTAACCTATGTTCATGTCTTACTAAAGCGCTCGCAACCGAAGCTGACAGTGTGTTTGTTTGTTTACCTCCAGCCAGGTCTATCAACTCTAACTAATGTGTTTAGGCCAATATTTCAACCGTTCGACCTCCAATCGAGTTAGCACGACTAACGCGGGTGGGGTTTGTCAAACCCAGTAGTACTACCAAACATTCCCTCGCTAAGTTCATGTCACACCCGTAACACATGACCGTCGTCTAACCAGAGTAGTACCTCCAACAGATATGTTCCCAGGAAAGAACGACGGGTCTAGAAGAGATTTATACACCGCTCTTTCCTTAGACAGAACATTACGTTCGTCAGATAACTACATACCAGCTAGAAGGTCGCCTTCTAGTTACAGTGGACTTGATACCAAAAACACACAACGGAAGCTGAGTAATCAACCTCATTTATTAATAACTAAAACTGTTTTACATTGGGACCAAACTTCTATTACAAACTAACCAAACTAACAAGCATCAGTTCCTGTCAAGGAACTTGTCACACCCCGACCGATGGCGGAATCATCAGGGCAGGACATGTAGACTGTTCATAAGCACAAGGTTGACTAAATTGAATATATTAAACGTCAAATTTCATTGCAAGTAATCCAAACACAACCAAATCCAAGATAGAGCAAAATTGAAATACATCGAGTTCTTTTATTTAAATTAACCAAGTCCAAGCCTATGTGTAGCACATCTTGACCAATCTCACACATTAGAACATGAAACATGAATAAAATAAAGTCAACTAAAAAGTTGGTGAGTATAACACAGGTTTGTATATAGGTAGCATATAGTTTGTAAAACAAATCCTTACATAACATGATAAATAAGGCATTTATGGGGAGCAGCTATTGTGTAACCAAGTACAATCAAACCTTTGTAACTAGCATGCAAATTGTGTTGTCGGTATCAATCACCTCAACTAGGTGGGTTTGTCAGACTCAATAGATCTATTATTGAAAACCGTCGGCTTGAATAGTTAATGATTGCACATAAGTGTTCACAAAAGTTAGCACACATAGCACTCGGGCATAAAGGTCAAATTGCACACATGAATGTAATTAGGATTTGTACTTGTGTTGTTTGTGTAAATGTAAACATGTAATTTGATAGAGTTCATGTTTCACCCCAAAAGTGTAAAAGAGTAAAAGGGGCTATAAAATACTCACTTGGTTTGAAGGCGTAGCTAACAAAGATACTAGATAGAATAAGGATCCTTGAAATGCACAAGTTAACCTAGTGTGTAATGCGTATTGTATCAATAGTGTGCACAAAAGTTTAAGTTTAAAGTTGAATTTGAATTTGTGTATAAGGCCATTGATTTGTACTTAAAAGTATTGAATAAAATATAAGGTTTTGAAATAAACATTTTTGAAGCATTTTGTTTAAGGTTTGAGTTTGAATAATTAACTAAGTAAATTAAATAGTTATCGTTTGTGAAAATATTGTAAGTGTTAAATGTAATCAAGTGTAAATAAATAAATGTCTTTGTTTAAATATAAAGTAATTAAATAATCGTTATTTTATTTATTTATCTATAAAATGTAACTTAACCATTTAAATACTTTTTAAATGAAAGGTTTAGCAATAATTGTAAATTTAATTTTTATAAACTTTAAATAAATAATTTTCTATTTATTCCAAGATTAAATATTTGATCTTTCTAAATAAAATTAAATGCATTTTTATAAAAATCAATTATTTTTATTTTATAATTTAATCAGAAATATTTATTGTTTGAATATATAAAATTATAATTCTGCCAAAAATTTAACTCACACACGACCGTGCCTGGGAAGGGCACGATCGTGCTCGGACCACGGGCGCGACCATGCTAGTCAGGGCGCGGCCGTGTTGATCAAACAGAGGGCTTAACTAACTAAACCATTAGGCACGACCGTGCCTTGGCCAGGCACGATCGTGTCTATGATTCTAAGACACGACTGAGATTAGCCAAAGGGCATGATTGGGTCTGGACAGGAGGACACGACCGCGCTGGTAATCGGCACGACCGCGTCTCATGAGGCACAACCGTGCTAGATGATTAGCGCGACCGTGTCTCTTCCAAAACAGACACGAATTGACTGATTCTTACATTGTTAGTGTTTGAAATCATAGGGCTTTTATTCATAGTGATGTTACGAGTATGTTGGGATGTTTTAATTGTATTAACAACATGTTCTAGGTCGAAATCGATTAAACCATTTAAAATATGGATTCGGGTTCAGGATGATTTCTATATTGTAAGCCCAAATTGATATGGGGCTTTTGATATAGCGACTAAATAGATTGAGGACAAGATTTCAATTACCCGGAAGGACGATGGATGGATAGCGTTCGATAGAAATGAGTTCCGGCGACGACGAGAGTGGCTTCCGGCGTCTTCAGTTGCGATTCCGGCTAAACCAGAGAGTCTAGAAGTTTTAGGGAGAATCGAGTAGCGTGACTCTTTTGCTTGATTGAGAGAATTCGGATCGAAAGGAGGGTTTGTGTTTTCTTTGAAATGCTTGAGGGATTTTTGAGTCTGATGGAATTAAACTGGGACGTTTGTTGTAATTGAAATTGTTATTGCTTTCGTTAATGGTAATGAAGTGTAAATCGGTTACGGAACTCAACGATCGGGCGATTAAAACTGTATTTACGTTTCAACTGGTACTAGGCGCGACCGTGCCCAAACGAGGCGCGATCGTTCCAAAGCAAGTCGCGCGACCGTGCCAAAGCACTCGGCACGACCGTGCCAGAACGAGGCGCGACCGTGCCTATTAGGGTTTCTTGCTACTTTTTAACATCAGACCTTGTAACTTTAGTCTTTTGCCATATTTGTATAATTAGATACTTATGTATTGTTTTAATAGGATATAACCGAGTAAAATTTGTGGATTTGCATTGAAATATAGTATTAAATTGATGGTACGAAAAGAAACAAAACAGTGCATTAGAATTGAGTTTGAAATACATTACATTGAATTGAAAATACGGATACTAAAAATCAGAAATGTTACAGAACTCAACACATCCACAAGGCTTACAGCTCTACCAAGCATGCCTCCATCCACACTCACAATTCCCGGATCAACCAGACGACTATCCATATCTATTAGCTACCTGGAATGCCCCTAATAGATCCACCTGTAATATCTTTAAAAGTAACTGATTTAACATAAGTTGGTGAGTTTATGAACCTTTAACACAAATGGTTGTTATTTAATCATCAGCATTCCCACATCCCACCCCATGCCACATTGCATGTGAGCTTTTTGGTATATATATAATTGGCAACCTTTCTATGACTGGTCCTCCCACACCAGTATAATCTGAATAAACTATCCCACCCTACTGGTTCTTCCTACCAATAAGATGAAATAATTCACCCATAGGTTCCATCCCACAACAGAACGTATAAAGTACTTATTACACATTATATATACATGGAATAGGGTGAATATTTCAAATAACAACTGTGTAACAATACACATTAAGTTCAGAGGAACTCACTTGGGCAGTATTTCAGCTTATAGTTTTGATAATATGTCAAATACCTCATAAAGCACCTCAACTACTAATATTTCTTAATTAAAATCTATCACAAACTTAATAATATAATCCACACTTAATAATAAGTTATGAAGTTGTCAGAACCTTACCTCAGCACTATCTTCTGAGTTCTAAAGGCGCAAGGCTAGAAATTGGACTTCTAAACGCGTATCAGAACCTTGGCATGGATCCCTAGGCTAAGTGTGTGTGGATGAGTGTGTTTTAGTATGTGAGAATTGTGTCAAAGTCTCTGGCCATCGAAATCTATTTATAGGCCATTATCGGACCCGTCGCGGACCGTTAACTCATAGTGTAGCGGTCTGCCACCCCTTATGGTGGCTTAATTGGCGTAGAGCACACGTAGAGGACCGTCACTCAGGGTGGTAGCGGTCCGCCACCCAACTGGTTTCAGCGAGTCACAGAACACGCGTCCGCTCCTCGTAGTCCGGCTCCAAATTGCGGCTAGCGGACCGTTAGCCAAATGCTTAGCGGTCCGCCATAGGGCTGAGTCATCAGACACGCGTCTGATGACGTGGCATTCCCTCATGATTGCCTTTCTCTCCACGTAGCGAAACGTCAGGTCTTTCAAAAAATTTATATTTTGAATCCTCCAACTTTGAAATAATTTCCACTTAACCCCTAGAGTTTAATTTCCTACATTTTTAGTCCTTAATTTCTATGGGAAAATTCGAGGTGTTACAAATCTCCCCTCCTTTAGGAAATTTCGTCCTCGAAATTTAGGATGATCATACTTAAAGCTAATAATTTATTTCATGAGAGACGTACCTATTCTTCTCCTTCTTTTCTTCCTCCTAGGATGAATATGCGTCCTTTGGATCCACCACCTATCTTTTCTTGAGGTGTTTTTGGACAATTACTTTTAAAATGTCCAAATTCGTTACAATTATGACATTTGATACTTGGGCAATTTCTTATGAAGTGTCCTACTTGTTGGAAGTTATGGCATGTAATCCCTTATACACCTCTTCCTGAATTACCTTGTTCTTTTCTTGGGATCTTGTTAGTTGTGGTTTCGTAGGTTGTTTTTTTCCAAACTTCTCTTGTTGGCCATCTCCTGAGCTTCTATTTGACTGCACTAAGTTGTACCGCTGAATCCATAGTTTCAGGTGCAGTAGTCTTTACTAAGGTTCGAACTTTAGGGGGTAGTCCTTGAACATAGCACTTAATCCTCCTAGACTCAGGAGTCACTAGATGTGGCACCAGTTTGGCCGTCTCATTAAATTTGCTGGTATACTCTTGATGGGTGAGGTTTCCAGCTTCAAATCGGTGAAACTCTGTCTCAATCTTGTCCACTACATTCTGTGGACAGTATCTCTTTACTATCAAAGCTTTCAAATATTCCCAATTCATCCTATTGGTGTATTCCTCTCCTTTGGTTTGCTTGACCGACTCCCACCAGTTAAGTGCATCTTCTTCAAATGAGTGCGTAGCAAATTTAACTGCTTGGTCAGGTCTGCATTCACTCATTTTGATTACGGCCTCCATAGAAGTTATCCATTGCATGGCTGCAATGGCATTCTTCTTGCCGTTGAAAGGTTTAGGGTGACAGTCACTAAAATTCTTGTAAGTACACCATTGATTATTTTCACATGTGCTCTGGTTCGTAATTCTAATAGTTTTAGGGGTTCGGTTTGTACCAATATTGTTTCCTACTAGGGTAGTGTGGTGAATATTTTCTGTTTGAGGAATTGCACCACTTGCTCCTTCAGTTCTATTCCCATGAGTATTGGAATCCATCCTCCTTCTGAGAGCGTCATCTAGGATTCCAGGTAAAGTATTTTGGAGCACTTTGGTGACCTCAGATGCCACCGCTCCCTGGAATTGAGTTTCAGTCATAATGACTTCTTCCACCGGTTGCTCGGGTTCAGCATTAGTATTTACATTCTCATTTGGATCAGGGTTTGTGTTTGTCGTATCACGGATACGAGACCTAGTATTGGGCATCCTACCCCTACCTCTTCCTTGTCCTATACCACGTCCTGCTATTTGTACCTACACACAGATGTATGACATCAGAATTCGTATAACTAGTAATAATCCAGAAAATTAGAAATTAAAGTCATTCGGCCAACAATGCTTTTAATTATCCATTTCCTCTATATTACCCGCTATATTCATAATGAAAATCAACATCTCAACCTATGACATTTCTTATGGCATTCCAGCTATCTTATAGAATCGTAGTTTAAGCCTAGATACTAACCTCCTACTAGTATCATAATTGAGGCCCTGATACCAACTTGTCACACCCGTAACACAGGACAGTCGTCTAACCAGATTAGTACCTCAAACAGATATGTTCCCAGGAAAGAACGACGGGTCTAGAAGAGATTTATATACCGCTTTTTCCTTAGACAGAACATTCCGTTCGTCATATAACTACATACCAGCTAGAAGGTCGCCTTCTAGTTACAGTGGAGTTGATACCAAAAACACACAATGGAAGCTAAGTAATCAACCTCATTTATTAATAACTAAAACTGTTTTACATAGGGACCAAACTTCTATTACAAACTAACCAAACTAACAAGCATCAGTTCCTATCAAGGAACTCAACACATCCACAGGGCTTACAGCTTTACCAAGCATGCCTCCATCCACTCTCACAATTCCCAGATCAACCAGACGACTATCCATATCTATTAGCTACCTGGAATGCCCCTAATAGATCCACCTGCAATATATTTAAAAGTAACTAAGTCAACATAAGTTGGTGAGTTCGTGAACCTTTACCACAAATGGTTGTTATTTAATCATCAGCATTCCCACATCCCACCCCATGCCACATTGCATGTGAGCTTTTTGGTATATATATAATTGGAAACCTTTCTACGACTGGTCCTCCCACACCAGTATAATCTGAATAAACTATCCCACCCTACTGGTTCTTCCTACCAATAAGATGAGATAATTCACCCATAGGTTCCATCCCACAACAGAACGTATAAAGTACTTGTTACGCATTGTATATACATGGAATAGGGTGGATATTTCAAATAACAACTATGTAACAATACACATTAAGTTTAGAGGAACTCACTTGGGCAATATTTCAGCTTATTGTTTTGATAATATGTCAAATACCTTGGACAACACCTCAATTGCTAATATTTATTAATTAAAATCTATCACAAACTTAATAATAAGTAATGACGTTATCGGAACCTTACCTCAGCACTATCTTCTGAATTCTAAAGGCGCAAGGCTAGAAATTGGACTTCTAAACGCGTATTAGAACCTTGGCACGGATCCCTAGGCTAAGTGTGTGTGGATGAGTGTGTTTTAGTATGTGAGAATTGTGTCAAAGTCTCTGGCCATCGAAATCTATTTATAGGCCATCATCGGACCCGTCGCGGACCGTTAACTCATAGTGTAGCGGTCCGCCACCCCTTATGCCGGCTTAATTGGCGTAGAGCCCACGTAGTGGACCGTCACTCAGGGTGGTAGCGGTCCGCCACCCAACTGGTTTCAGTGAGTCACAGGACACGCGTCCGTACCTCGTAGTCCGGCTCCAAATTGCGGCTAGCGGACCGTTTGCCAAATGCTTAGCGGTCCGCCATAGGGCTGGGTCATCGGACACGCGTCTGATGACGTGGCATTCCCTCATGATTGCCTTTCTCTCCACGAAGCGGAACGTCAGGACCTTGGTAGCGGTCCGCTACCAGCCACTTTTCAAAAATTTATATTTTTAATCCTCCAACTTTGAAATAATTGCCACTTAACCCCTTGAGTTTAATTTCCTACATTTTTAGTCCTTAGTTTCTGTGGGAAAATTCGAGGTGTTACAGTTCATATTAACGGTTCGATGTGTGTGGGGACTTTTCATTGATATTGTATTACGCTTATCCTCAACAGTGATAACATATGAATTACAATAATCAAAATAGTTTGCAACATGTTTTCTCCCCAGCGGGAAAAACATGTAAAACAATGTTTGCGTACCTGTTTCTCCCCCACAGGAAAACAAGTAAAGGTATGATTGCTTGCGTGCATGTTTCTCCCCCAATGGGAAAACAAGTAAAAGATGTTTGTTTGTGTGCATGTTTTCTCCCCTAATTTAAAACAGTAAAAGGGGTCGTAAAACTCACCTGAGTTGTGTACGAGTAGATAGCACCACACAAGGATGCAATTGGGACCATAAGTGTTTGCCTGCGAACGGCTTACGTATGCCCTAGAATTATAAGCATAATAGTTAGGGATACATTGATATTTTTGTGACGACGACACGGAAGATTTGAACGTCCTAAGATACACGTAGGACCAATGGGTAGACAAACGTGTCCACGAGAATAATGGATTTCTTAATATAATAATTAAGATAATAGTGTTTCATGTCGAACGTCTCTAAATCCGAATAATATTAATTAATAAATATTCATGCGTTTGTGCCATTAAAAAATAGTTAGGATATTAATATAGCTTAATATATTATTTTAGGTTTGAAGGAATAGCACAATAATAGAATACGTGGCAAAAATAATACCTATATTATTTTTATTCAAGGATATAAACGTGAGTAAATAATATAAATAATTATATTATTTAATAGTTTGAAACGTTACACAATGTTTATAAACGTGACGAAAAAAATATATAAATATATTATTTTTAATTTGAGTTGTGGGTTGAAAATAATATAAATATATTATTTTTAAAGTAGAAATAAATTCAAATATAAGTTATAAAGTCAAACCCGAGCCTACGGGTGGTTTTCGGGGTTAAAACATTTTAATATGCTAATATAATAATATAGGGAAGGATTTTGTAAAAAGGGAAATAGTGGACAAAGCCTAAAAATAATAATGCAGGAGACCGGACTCGAACCCGGGTCTCCTACGTACGAGTAAACTGCTCTACCACCACGCCCGCTAGGGTCATCGCGTACAAACCCAGATCGCATTGGTTTTAATCAATAACTCCCCTATGTTCTTCCCCTTTACCCACATCCGATCTCAAATCAGTCCAAATCCCTTCGAATTTGATCACGATTTACCAAGGGATCATAGGGCTTTTGTTCCTCAGTGTATTTCGAGCATGTGGGTAAGTTTAATTGCAACAACATTGAGTTTGGAGTCGTTAATTGCTCAATTGAAAAGCCGAAACCCTAGTTTTGAAAACACGATTCGAATATATTAATTCTGATGATGTTAAATGTTGGAACCATAGGGCTTTCGTTAAGTAGATGGTTGCAAAGCTAACCATACCATTTAATTGGATTACAATTGTGTCTAGATTAGGGTTTGATCAAACTGAGTTTGCGATGAACCCTAGATTCAGGTTATGTTAATTCTGATGTTAGTCGACTGAATTGACATGGGGCTTTCAAAGAGTAAGGAATTGCGATACTAACAGTATACTTTAATTGAATTTAAAATGTGTCGGGGGTAGGGTTTGATTACATCCGAATGAATATGAACCCTAAGTTGGATTCTTGATCAAGTCGATGTTATAAGCCTCTAAAAGGTTAGGGCTTTTGATTTAGGGGTGGAAACGAAGCTAATGGTGTAAGAAATTACCAGATTCAATGTCGAATTGAGGGTGTTCGACTAAATCTCGGCTCCGACGATGTGTTCTTGCTCTCCGGTGACTCCTGTTGCGACTCTGGCCGAATTGATGTGTGAAAAAGGTTCTGAGATGCTCGAATAAGGTGCACAGGGCGTTTTCTCGTGGATTGGTAATTGAACTTTGTCTAATTCGATTGTTTAAGCATTGAGTTCGACGGTTATGACTTGAATGATCATAAATTGGTTTGATTCAAATCAATGTTGATGATTAAAGTCCTAATGATGCTCGTTAATGGTGTTTAATGTGTTTTCAGTTACCAATTCAAACGGATTTCGGTTAGGCATGCGAATTTAGGCTCAAGAACAAGAGGTTTGACTTTTAGAAGTCAACAGAATTGAAATTGAGTTAATTACAGATTTAGTCCCTATGGTTTCATGTACTTAAGTTTGAATTTTGGAGAAAAGGTCCTTGTGGTTTGTAACTGAGTTAACTAGACTAACTGATTCAAAGTAAGATAACGGGATATTGCTAATGGAGTTAACCTAAAAAGGCCGGATGTCACACCAGAACTGGAGCTTGTGTCAATCTTTCTTTCAATATTTGGAATGCCTTCTCTTATGACGCATTCCATTCGTATTTCGACTTTTTTGATTTAGCTTAGTTAATGGGGTGGCTATCTTAGAAAAGTCATGGATGACCCTTCTATAATAGCCAGCTAATCCCAAGAAACTCCTAACTTTTGATGGATTCTTAGGTGGAGACCATTTCATTACAGCTTCTACCTTTACTGGATCCACTGAGATACCTTCTGCGTTTACAACATGACCCAGAAATTGAACTTCCTTTAACCAGAATGCACATTTTGAGAATTTGGGGTACAATTTCTCCTTCCGTAAAGTACTAAGTACTTCACAAAGGTGTTGTGCATGTTATTTTTCATTCTTTGAATAAATCAGGATGTTATCAATAAATACAATAACAAATTTGTCTAACATTTGTCGGCATACTCTATTCATGAGGTCCATGAAAACTGTCAGAGCATTCGTTACTCCAAACGGCATTACTATAAATTCATAGTGTCCATAACGAGTTCTGAATGCCGTCTTAGGTACATCTTCTTCTCGTACTTTGACTTGATGACAACCGGATCTTAAGTCGATTTTTGAAAACCAACTTGATCCTTGCAGTTAATCAAACAGATCAACAATTCTAGGTAAGGGATACCTATTCTTGATAGTCAGTTTGTTCATTTCACGGTAGTCTATACACATCCTCATACTACCGTCTTTCTTCTTCACGAACAGAATTGGTGCACCACAAGGGGATACACTAGGGCGTATAAATCCCTTGTCTAACAACTCTTGCAGTTGTGACATTAATTCCTTCATCTCAGTTGGTGCTAACTGGTATGGAGCCTTAGCTACCGGTTTAGCTTCAGGAATTAAATCGATTTTGAATTCGATTTCTCTTTCAGGTGAGGCACCTGGAAGATTGTTTGGGAATACTTCTGGGAATTCTTTTACTACTGGAACTTGATCCAGTCCTTTCCCTTTCATCTTCACATCAGCTACGTAGGCTAAGAAGGCTTGATGACCTTATCTCACGTAGCTACTTATCTTGGCCATCGTACATAGTGTGATCTGGTTCTGTCATTCACCAATGACACTAACTTCCTTTCCTGTGGGCGTCATGAATCGTACAATCTTCTGATTGCATATAATCGTTGCAGCAAGTGAAGACAACCAGTCCATTCCAATGATCATGCCGAATTCTTGCATTGGCATCGGAATTAAATCGACGAGATATTCTTCTCCTTGTATTAGTAGTCGGCCATCTTGGCATATTTCAGTTACTACGCAGTTTTGATCACTAACGATTTCGACCTCTAAGGCCTTAGCCAACTTACTTCTATTAAAGTTTTTAGCCTTTGCATACTTTGAAGAAATAAACGATCGACTAGTTCCTGTATCGAATAAAACACAAGCATGTAGGGAATTGAAGAGGAATGTACCTGATAAAACGTCAGGAACATCTTTAGCTTCCTCTGTAGTGATTTGAAAAGCCCTACCTCTTGGCTTCGGAGCTTCGATTCTCTTTACCTCATTCTCTGCCACTTTCGACCATTCTCCCGTCTAAGATTTTAGCTCAGGACATTCCTTGCTAAAATGTCATGGTTTATAACAGTTGTAGCACAATCGGGTGCCACTCATGCATTGCAATACAGTGTGCCCTGTCTTTTCACACTTGTAACAAGTTGTTGACTTGAATCGGCACTCTCCTGGGTGCCTTTTCCCACAAGTCTTACAGCTTTGAACACCTTTCCTTGGGGAGGAACCGCCTCCCGGTTTGTTGAACTTAAACCTCTTAAGAGGCATAGGAGAAGGATAACTCTCTCCTTTCCTTTTCCCGTCTCTTTCTGCTTGTCTCTTGAGCTCAGCCTCGCGTTCTCGAGGCCAATCAATCATCTCCTCCAAGTTCACACACTTGGATGGATGGATAAACATTCTAATTTCTGTTTTCAAAACGAGATGGTATCTCGTCATCCACATCTCCGGGGTTGTCAACAAAGCCGGACAGGACATGGCTTTGTCAAAGAAGATCCCTATGATCTCATCCACAGTCTCTGCTGTCTGACGGAGTTGAAGAAACTCCTTAGTTATTCTTTCGATTTCCGCTCGAGGGCAATAGTGTTTTAAGAAGAGATCTTTGAACTCTTCCCATCTTATCTCTTTGATTCTCTCTCTACCGTTTTCTCTCTGCACTATTCCCCACCAATCATCAGCTCGTTCTTTTAGCTGATTGGTGCGAAGGTGACTTCATCTTCTTTTTCATAGTGGCATGTATCGAATGCTCTTTCTATTGAGACGATCCACCTCTGACTTTCTAAGGGATTAACAGCTCCCTTAAATTCTAACGGTTTACAAGTCATGAAATCCTTATACATACAACGAGTTGACTTCGTATCAACTTTTGGATTTCTTCCTTCTCCATTATGAGTAATATATTTGTGGCTTTCAAACCAGCTTTCTAATGAGTTTTGTAGATCTACTTGTAAGATCGGGAAATTTGCATCGAATGCTTTTTCCTACCTCTATTGCGATCTGTCTCCGGATGTTCTTCGAGACTTGTTCAACTTCATTTTCATCATGAAGTGGAGAATTAGCTCTCTTGTGGCTTCCCTCATCACATACTTCATCATTTTGATGTTCAGCCATTTGCTGAAACATGATGTCGCTTTAATCTCTCATTCGTTTACCCTAATTATAGTCTAGGGTTTTATACTATAAGCCTCGTATCAATTTATCCCTAATTATACATTATAGGGTTTCATATAAGGCCCCATCTATGAATTTTACACATATGCACATTTATTCATGCATTTTAATCATGCATATTCACATTCCCGACTTACTATCTGCTGACATAAATTATCATATTACCTCAACAATTTTGTAAAAAAAAATTAAAATAAAATCTTGTTTGTAAAAAAAATTAATGATTTTATATAAAGTACAATGACATGTTATCTCAACAATTTTGTAAAAAAAAACAATATTGTCGGGCCAGGTCATCAAACTTTGTTTATCGAATTGAGTGAGTTATCAAAATATTTTGTGTTTCTAAGGGTAGACATAAAGTTTTTAAGTTTGATTTAGTTCGTAACTTTGTATGAGATATTAAGTAATTATTAACTACTATCTTAATTATAACTGGCTCCTAGCAGTGGTGGAGTCAGGAATTTTTTTCAGTGTGGTTGCTTTTTTTGTTGCTCAAATTTGTAAGTTCCCGACTACGAATTTTTTGGGCCGGTTCGGCTGTTCGGTTCAGGTAAACGAGCCGGGTTGGTCACATAATAAGATACGATAATGAAAATATATCGTCATTAGAAAACAAATTATAAAAATACAATGTCATCAAAAGTAAATAAATAAAAATTAGATCTTATAGTTGTTCAGTACGGGTTTTGACAAGAATCAATAATCAATAATAAGTAATTCATTAAACAATAATCAATAATAAGTAATTCATTAAACAAAAAAGGTCTTGACAAGAATCAGTAAAGAAAATTAAATATTCAATAACATAAAATTTCAAGTTTGTAATAAAAAAAGAGTAAATTACAGATATCGTCTTTTATGTTTATACACTTTTTTTTTCAGATTGAGTCCTTTAGCAAAAAATTATCAGGTATCATCCTTTACGTTTAAATTTGTTGCGGTTTACGTCCTTTGGCCTAACGGACGTTAAATTTTTTAGTTAACTCTAGTCATGTGTCACTCACATGAGGGCAAAATAGTCTTTCCATCTTTTAAAGGACTATTTGTATAATTAACTTAATGTTATATATATATATATATATATATATATATATATATAGAGGAAAATGATCAAATAAAAACCAAGTTTAAATGTAAAAACCAATAAACCAAATTCTGGCAACATATTTAATATAATTTAATAGGATGTTTGACTTTTTTAAAGTGATTAAAATATAACCAAAATAAATGTGTGGCCATAATTTGGTTTTTTGGTTTCTTAGTTTTCAAATGATCCTCACCTTATATATATATATATATATATATATATATATATATATATAAACATAAATAATAAAGCCCATCTCTCCTCTCTCTCTCAAACCTGATGCCCACCACCGCCAAACACCACCACCACCGGCCGACCAAGTTCAATTGGTTTAGGAATTTAACTGATTTTGCTCCAATTGTTGTCCTTTGTATGGTGGTATTAGGTGGTGTTGGATTGGAGATGATGGGTTTAGGGTTTCTAAATTTCAATTTGATGATGAACTTTGGAGGAGATGGTGGAGGGTGGTGGCAATTACAGGTGGTGGCTGTGTGTGGCGGTGGTTGTCGTTGGTGGAGGGTGGTGGCAGGTGGGGGTGGGGGTGGTGGCGGTATCTGTTTAATTTACTCTAAAAAAAATTGGAAACTAACCTTGTTTTTCCTTCTTAATCGTTGTTGAAGACTTGGAGTGTTTAATTTTGTATATTGTTTGGATTTAAATCGTCTTTGCGTCAGTTTTTTTCTTTGATCGTCACCTACTCGTCTGGAAGAATGGAAGACGCGTTTTTTTTTATCATAGACCGTTGTTCGAAGGAGGCCAAAAGGGTTGGAACAAAATTATAATCGTCGTTGACTATTTGCGTGAGTTTCTTTTTAATTTTTTTTAATTAGGCTAATACTAAAGGGGTAACTTTACAAAATAGTTAGGCTTTTGGTTTAATCTCTTAATGGATTATGGATAATTTATGGGCTTGTTCGATTGTTTGTTTTTTTTGTTTTTTTTTATATAATTAGGTTTAAATAGACTTATGTGATTAGAATTAATTAACTTATGGTTTAATTAAATCTAACTTATGGGCTTAAGAATTAATTAAATTTAAAAAAAAAGTTTATATTTTTTTAAGGTTCGGGGTCAAATATTCCTTTTTAAAATCAATGGGGTCAACCTCGAAAAAAGATTACGGTCATTCGACATTCGGGTAATATACCGTTACATAAAATTTGAAATCGAGTAGCCTCCCAGCCCACTTAGTTGTATTCTATGCCCCTGTACCAAAAGCTAGATGTTTAAAAGCTGTTCCTAACCAAACGGCCATGATATTTAGAGGGTGTTTGGGAATGTGGTGGGAAAATGCTTATTGACTTATTAGCTTTTCAAAAAGCCAATAAATCAATAACCCATTCTCAAAAGCCAAGAAATCTTGGCTTTTGAAAATGACTTGTTGACTTATTAGCTTTTTAAAAAGTCACTAAGTCATTTTTAAAAGCAGATCCAAACACCCCCTTAGTTGTCATTTATTTTGAATGTTCCATGTTAAGAAAAATGAGGAGTATAAAATTAAAATCATTTCAATGAAGAAGCAACGCATTGTGCCTATATACACCAGGTCTGCCTTGGATGAGTTAAAAACATCATATTAAATAAAAATCATAACTTTGAATTGTTTATAATTAAAATAGTTGATCCGTGTTATAATTCCTTTTAGATAGACTTAATATGTAAATTTAATAAGTTATAATGAAAACTAGTTTTTACCCCGCGCGCTTCGCGGCGGAAGTATGGTCGTTATTTGTTTGACTCGTTTGCGTGGATAAAAGTTACATCGAATTGAGACTGGTTATAGCGTACGATACCAAAAAACATTCGAATTTGAATACAACTCCGTCTTCAATAAAATTTAAATCAGAACTTTGATTTTTTTTTCAAAAACGCGCATTCTGTTATTTAAAAAAACCTAACGAACGAAACTTATCATAGAAAACGGTGTCGGGCCCATTGTTAATAAAACTTAAACGAAAATGTAGTCGCAACGGTAAAAATAATGTTAATAAAAAAGAAACATAAACTAAATAATAAAAAAGGGAAAAAACAAAATAAAAAAATTACTGGTTCGGGTTGTCAAAAACCATAAGGTGAATACCGATACGGGTTCCAATAATACTATATCGACAATGATATTGTTCGCCCATAATAGGTTTGGTTCATCACTGTATCACAATAGTAACAACACTCGTTATAGGCAACGATAAAAAACCTCGATTTCGAATACAAATCCGTTTTCAAAAAAATTTATATCGGAACGTTGATCAAAAAATTACAAACAGCTGCGCACTCCGTATTTTGAAAAATGTTAACGAACGAAAGTTATTAAAGTAAGACGAAATTAATAGAAAATGAAACGGACAAAAAACGTATATTATATATAGTATTTGGTTGAAAATGAAAATGTAAAAGAAAATAAAATAAAAAATTTTGACGTGGCAGATTACCTAATAACTAATGGTTGAATAAAATTTTAAAAAATATTGCTTAAAATATTTTGACGTACCACAACGGTAACGACACTTAATATAGACAACGATAAAAAAACTCGATTTTGAATGCAATTCCGTTTAAAAAATATATATATCAGAACGTTGACAAAAAAAATAAAAAACAACCGCGCACTCTGTATTTTGAAAAAAAAGTTAATGAACGAAAGTTAATAAAGAAAAACGGAAGTAATAAAGAATTAAACGGGTTAAAAGCGTATATTAAACATAGTACTGGGGTGAAAACGTAAAAAAAACTAACACGTGGCTCAATTTGTAAGGCATCGACACTACTGAACATCCTTGTCTTTTAATCTGATTTAGTTGTGGTGTAGTGGTTGAGGTGAGGCCTGAAGTCCCAAGGTACCCGGGTTCAATCCTTACCACCACCATTAATTTCTAAGGCATGCAAATAAGGCCTAGTTCTTAGGCTGATGCACCAGGATTTTACCCACGTCGATCCAGGGTTCGAGCCTCGGCTCTCCCTCAAGCACGGAAGGGGCCGTATGGGTGGGATTTTTCCTTGGATGCTCTCCAACTCTGACGCCAAGTGGGCCCGGTTAAGACAACATATTGGTCGGAGTTAGACGAGGCTCTCCCATGTGACGGGAGGGTGCGACGTCACAACATTCAATGTTCGCCGTTTAAAAAAAAGTAATGTAATAGGCCGAAAAGGTTAAATGACAATAATATCTTCTTAGAATAAATTCTCTTGAATATTAGAGCATTCTCAGTCCGTTCTTTATATTTCATATCTTTATCCTTATAATTACACTACAAAACAATACTTTTTCTACCTTTTATTTCTACTTTTCTCTCTCCTTATCATTATCTTTATAATTATACTAAAAATCACTACTTTTATTCATATATTTACAAAAACCTTATATCTTTTCTCTCTTCTCCACTCACAACCACTTTAAACCACTCCATAAAATATACAAAACTCACTCACATAATTATAAAGAACGGACTGTGAATACTCTTACTAAATAGATTAAAGTAGAGTCACTTTGAATAGTGGTGTCCCTTTCAAATGTTACCACCTCATGCTTTGATTTTTTTTTTTCCATTTTCCTCCTCACACTATATATAATATACGTTTTTAACACGTTTAATTTCTAATAATTTCGTTTTTCTTTAATAATATTCGTTCGTTAACTTGATTCAAAAATGGAGTGCGCAACTGTTATTATTTTTTTTGTTAACGTTCCGATATAAAAAAATTTTAATGCGAAGTTGTATTCAAAATATAGTTTTTTTTTGTATTTTTTTCTCATTTTCACCCCTCATACTATATATAATATACGTTTTTAATCCGTTTAATTTTCTAATAATTACGTTTTTTTTAATAACTTTCGTTCGTTAACTTGATTAAAAAATGGAGTGCGCGGTTGTTATTATTATTTTTTTGTCAATGTTCCGATATAATTTTTTTTAAAGCGGAGTTGTATTCAAAATGGAGTTTTTTTTGTATCGTGGCCTATAGCAAGTGTCGTTACCGTTATGGTTCCCTGACGAACTGAACCTATCGTGGCCTCTCTCTCTTATATCTCCTCTCTCTCTATCTCTGTCCTCTCTGAGAGAGTGAGAGAGAGAAAGGAGAGAGAGGAGAGAGATTGAAAGAGGGGGTTTATAGATATTTTAATTAACATATTTTTTAACTAAATGAGTAAAGTTATAAAAATACCCTAATGTGTGACAATATTTGAAAAAAAAGGTATAAAGATAAAGTACTATTTATGTAATTTACTCAAAGTTATATTAGGGGCATATTTCTAGTTTTATAGTTATATTTAATATATTAATTATTTATATTATAAGAAGATATAAAAAAAGTGTTTGTGAATCAACCAAATGGTTTTGACAGATACTAAAAAGTATTTATTTTTAAATTATACATGTTGTAAGTTGGTCCCCAAGTTGCTCCTCCCATGTGTTAATCACATTTGGCATTAAACAAAAGAATGAGTAAATTATAAAAATCATCCATGTGTTTGTCGTTTTTTTCTTGAAGCATTTATTATTTATATAAATTATTCTTATTTTCTCTATTTGTCTCCATTTATGGTCTCCTGTTCAAGTAAAACTATATTATCCAAATCTTCGTCGTCTATAAACTTTATCTTAAAATTTTACGACTTAAAACATAATTCAAACTAGGTTTTTAAACCCGTGTGTTGCGATGGAAGGGTTAAATTTGTAATGGCTAGGGATAAGATTGGTACCGTACCAGTATTGAAAATACCGGTACCGAATTTATGAAAAAGTGGGTACCGGTACCGAATTTATCGGTACGGTAGTACCGAATTTATGAAAAAGTGGGTACCGATACCGGTACTCGTTACCAAATGCTCATCCCTAGTAATGGCCGTTTCAACGACTCATCCAATGTTATTGACTCAACGTAAAAACTAACGTTCAAACATTTAAAAAGAAAATCCAAAAGTAAAAAATATAATTCTTTAAAAGTCATTATAGCGTTCAATACAAAAAAAAAACTTACATAATCTGCTCGGCTTGTTTGCGGGGCAAAAACTTGCGTACACTCATTATAGCGTACGATAGAAAATAAGTACTCGAATTTAAATACAACTCCGTTTTAAAAAAATTATACTGGAACGTTGACAAAAAAACCTAAAGAAATCCGAGCGATCCATTTAAAAAAAATTACGAACGAAAGTTGTTATAAAAAACAAAATTATTAGAAAATTAAATGGGTTAGAACAGTATATTATATAAAGTTAGGGGACTATAACAAAAAAGAAAAAAAAATATGTGACATCTTATGATCGGGTGGATACTGTTCACCCGCGTTGGTTTTTAAATGGGGTTACTAATAATTCATGAGCACTCATTAACACGAATTAAAGGTCCTAATAAAAATCAAAATCGTAGTTGTTAATTAAGTAAATCTAATCATGATATAATCCAAAATAATTGACCATCTTAATTTAACCAAAATAAAAAATGTAGATTTTATGATTTGTGATCGCTTGGATAACTCTTGAATTGTGTGAGACACTTTTAGATTGAAATAATTCGTTGGTACTCGCGAACCTTTCAATCAGATAAGATAAAAGAATTATGAAGAACGTATGGAAATTCTGTTGTAAGAATGTACCAGAATTGGTATGAATTCGATGCCAAATTTGACCAAAATGAATAACTTATATAGGGGACGAAGAGTCAACATGAAACGTCGCAACGTTTCATGAAAAGGGGGTATATTAGTTGCAGTAATTGCCGCAGTTACAACCGTCAAAGCCAAATTTGATATTGATGATCAAATTTGATACGGGTGACCAAAGTTGCTACTAAAAACCATATTTGATATTGAAGAATAAATTTGGTACGAAAGTCCAAATTTGCTACGGACGACCAAATTTGATACAAAATGAAATTTTGGTACGAAATACTAAATTTGATACAAACTTTCAGTTTTGATGCCAAATAACACAGTTGATACTTAAGATCAAATTCCACCAACTTTTTTGCAATTTTGCGCGTCCGAAGCAGCTTCCGGTGCATAATAACACAAGGAAAATAAATTTTTTTCCAGGTTGATCGGGCAGCTCAACCCCCTCCAGGTAGGGGTGTGCATGGGTCGGTTTTGGTTTGGTTTTTTGGTCGGTTTTGGGGTAATTTAAATGAATATAAATTTTGGGGTAATTTAAATGCATAATAACACAAGGAAAATAAATTCACACCTCATAACTTAAGCCAATATAGATTCTATCTTTTTATTTGGTTTTAAGTGAATTCAATTAAATTTAAATGACCTTTTGATAACATTGAAATCAAAAGAGAAAAAAAATCTTAATTTTTAAACTCACAAATAATCTAACCAACTTTATTTTACTCACACAATTTTTATGATGTATTGCCGAATAAGTTGACTATATTTATTGAACCAACACCCCTTTTTGAAAATCAAACCTCCTTGACTGGACTAACACAATATCAAACACTATCATCATTGACTGAATCACTAATCTTTGTAAATAGAATGGATAGCAATAGCATACATCGACCATTTCACTTCATATCGTCACATCTACCATCTACAGTATTTGGTATTGTTTACACACATCTACAATTCTCCCTCTTTTATTTTTGTGATAAATACACAGAAACTTCGATTTTTGGTGTAAATTCTCTCACACATATAACTTATAATTTTTGTTTCTTGTTCGATGGCTTTTGGTATATCTTCAGTGTCTTATTAGGTTTTTCAATTTGGTATATCTTCAGTCTCTTTTCATTTATTTTGTTCTTTTTTTTTATTTTCAGTGTCGAGTGAGCTGAAAGTAAAATCAACCACTCTAAAATATCTGTAATTTTTTTAGGAATTATAAATTTTGGTTATTCTTTTAAAATAACTTTGGGTTTGTACGTGATTTATGTTTTAGGATCCATTTAAGTTTCTTATGTCCTTATAGGGCATCTTGGTGATAAATGGTGTATTACTCTCATCAACCTGTGAGGATTCGAATCCAACAGTGCGGAGGTTTGATGATGTTAGTTAATAGGAGTAGATTAGGTGCTGTTATAAAAAATTAAGTTTCTTATTTTCTTAAATTTGTGTTTATTTTTAGAGTGATAGCATGTGGTTAACACATAGGTTAGTTGTGGTCACTTACGCTGTGTTCCCTAGTTCACTAAAGGGAAGAAAAGAAATGAAATGATTCATTTTTTTTTCTTTTCTTTTCCCTTTTTTTTTCTCTTCAAATCTTTTCAAATTGGAAGGATACAATTAAGCCTTGTTTTCTCTTATTTTCCCTTCATTTTCCTCCTTAAAAAAAACTAGGGAACACTCTTCCTCTTATTTTCTTTCTTTTCCCCCTTCAAAAAAACTTGAAAACAAGGGTTAATTTTCCTTTCTTTTCTTTTTCCTTCTTAAACGAGACTCAAGAACACACTGTTATGATCAGTTGTGGCCACTCATGGGCCATGGCCGGGTAATAATCGTTGTCAACATAACTTCATGACACGCGAACTTGAAACATAAAATAAAATTAAAAACGTGGAATAAGCTAACAGGAGTAATCAGTAATCACCATTCAAAACCATAAAATTTTAATATAGTTAATAATTACTATAATATATAGTTTAAATTAATTTAATTTTACACGAGAGTATTTTCTAAAAAAACAAGATGGAATGGATCCCATGTAGTCAAATTAAAAATTGTATTTACACAAATTTACGATTTGTTACACCTTCATTTGTTTTTGAGTAAACTGCAGTTTTCGTCCCTGAGTTTTGATGGTCTTAATAGTTTCAGTACACCCCTAACACTCTGAGTCCATTACATTATATTTCTTAATGCTTTTAGTCCAATTCACTAACTCCGTTAAGTTTTTTCAGTTAATTTCTTGTTAAATGACCAAATTACCTCTCTTCTTCCCCACTCCACCACCACCACCGGACGACCACCACCTGCCACCACCCCTCTCAAATTGCTTCTTCTGTTCGCCGCCCCCGCCACCACCTCAGGGGTCACTCAGAGAGAGAGTGTGTGTGTGAGAACGCGAGAGGGAAAGAGGGGAGTCGGCCCTCTCTTCCAGCAGCCCCTCTCCGGCGGCGGTACAGGGACGGGTCTGGCAGCCAAGCCACGATCAACACCACCCTCCTAAAAACCCGTCCATGACAACTCAGACGAACCAGGTCAGGTTCTCCGGCGATGGCTAGGTGTGATGGAGATACTCAACCCAGATCCGGCGATGGCTAGGTGTGACTCAGCCACACCAAGCGACAGCCCGCTTTTCCGGCCTCGGATCGGTTTAGGAAGACGCCAGCGGCGTCGTTCGGAGGTGACAGCGGCGAGACGCCGACTCCGACGATGGATTACAGCCACTAGGTGGATCGAAGGGCAGCAAACAAGCATTTCCGATGTAACCGTTTTTCCGGTGGTGATGGCGGCGGTTGGTGTGGTGGAGTGGGGAAGAAGAGGGGTAATTTGGTCATTTAACAAGAAATTAACTTAAAAAACTTAACGGAGTTAGTGAATTGGACTAAAAGCGTTAAGAAATATAACGTCAGGGACTCAGAGTGTTAGGGTTGCACTGAACCTCTTAAGACCGCCAAACATCAGGGACGAAAACTGCAGTTTACTCTTTGTTTTTACGGGTTTTTTCTAATAAAAAAAATTGTATTTACACCTCCATGCTTTATTTCTTTTTTTGTTTTTAAAAATCATTTATGATACTTTCAAGCAGGTATGGGCTATAATGTTTGTTCCGGCTACAGCGCCTGGCACAAATACTAGTTAGCATAAAAAGGAGTGGGGTCCACAACTATTTATTAATTTACACAAATGGTCCCTGTATTAATTTAAGAAAATGACACAATTAGTCCTTATTAGTAAAAAGACTAAAATTTCTTTATTTTTAATAGAAAAACTAACGAAGTTAGTGAGTTGGACTTAATTGAGACAATTAAATAACCACAATAGTCAAATTAGAACAAATGAACCAAAATCGTAAATTTGACCAAACCATATAGATCAAAAACAAAGTTTACTCAAAAAAAAAAATGGGTGTCAAGATGTTGAGCGTAAGTTTCAAAAGAATGATTATAATGTGTAAATTTATGAAATTTGTGTTATGCTGTTTGGTAGTTTTAAGTTTATGAATTTCAATTTTAAATAAATATTAAAATGTTAGATAAATTAAACATCTCAAATAAGATAAGAGCTTTATTTAGTCAAGGAGTCAAAAACACAGCAAAGAATAAAATAAGGCTTTTTCTAACCACACACGGAATATTGCTAATTGGACCCGCCGCCGATCTATACGCCCTCGTATAGGGCAATACGAGGGCATATAGAATTCAGTCACTGCCAACAGAATGCCACGTGTCATTCTCTGTCTGGCGGCTGGTCCAATACGTGGCGTATTGACCTATACGCAGCGTATGAGGCACGGGTTATATTTTTGCTTCAAAAGTTGGAAGATTTGGAGTTTATGAATCCTATACGTGGCGTATTGACCTATACGCCACGTATAGGTATTTTTTATTTAATTATAATTTTTTATTTATTTATATTTTGTTTATTTTTATTTTAATTTATATAAACATTTGTATATTTTATTTTTTTTAAACATTTGTTAAATTTTTAAAGTATAACCAAGCAAAATATTAAACATTACAAACCAAACAAAATATTAAACATTACAATCAAACAAAATATTAAACATTACAACCAAACATAATATTAAACATTACAACCAAACAAATAAACTAAACATTATATACATTACATCAAAAAATTAAATATATACATCAAAATGTTTTACATACATAACAACGAAAGAAACAAAATACAAATAAAAGAACTAAATCTAACCGTCTCCGCCGTCACCCTGACCGGCTCCGGCGTCACCCTGACCCGCCCCGCCCTCACCCTGAACGGGGTCGTCCGGATAATGACGTGGCGGTGGTAGTGGGGGTGGCTCGATGCCGGCGGCTCGTGACTGATTCACGAGCTGTCCAACCGCCCACATCATCAGGTCCTCCATGCGATCGAGTTGACGACCCTGTCGTCGTGAGTCGGCAACAAGGCCATCAAGCACTGCCTGGGTAGCCCTATCCAGCCTAACAGACCGACGTACGTGTCGGGGATGCTGTGGCGGATGCTCGTGGACCTGCTCGACGTGTGGCGGCTCGTCCTCAATCGCTATACCCTGTAGCGGCTGAGGCATATGCGGGTCCCCCTGTCCAGACATCTGCGGCAACGGCACCGGGACCCAAACCTGGTCCTGGACGGCCCCTACGAACCGAAGGCCCTGCGGGAATCGGTGCGTGATGCGCATGCCGCTCGCCGTGCGACGGTCTAATCGGACAGGGGGAATGGCCGGTAACATCGCAGGCTCATGCTGGTCAAATGGTAAGACCGACCGCATGATATGCGTGATGAAAGCACCGCCATATAAAAGTCCGCGCTTCTGTCGCATATAGGCAGAAGCAAAATAAAGCGCCATGCTAGTGGACAGGTCGCACCGCCTCCCAGTAAGCAGGCAGAAAAGGAAGAAAAGATCTCTATCAGTGCACCACTCACGGCTTTTCAGACGCGGTGCGATCGACGTCGAAATAAGCCGGTGCAGATATCTATACAAAGGGTCTCTAATACCCGAGACCCTCCCCTTGGTACCCAACCAAGGACTATCTGAAATCAAGCCCCAAAAAACAAGGAGTTCCTCCTTGTCCACCTCTGTCACCGCCTCGGTGAAAAGCGGCGTCACCGTCTCAGGCTCGTAGTATAAGCCCGTCGTGACGGCCCACTGACTGAGGGTCTGACGGTAAACGACCCCAAAAATAGAAAAAGAAATACGATCCGGGTCAATATCCGGCGCCTCTCCGGGTAGAGGCTGCAGCCCAGTCTCTGAGTAGATGAACGTCGAAAGAAACTCGACGACCAGCTCTCGGTATGTCTCCGCAAAAGAAAGGTCAAAAAGACGCGACCATGGCGTGTCCTCGCCGATGATGGCCCTGGCTCGCTCGGCCTCTTGCACCTCCTCGAGGAGGGCCCAATCCACCGCCGTACCTGGACCCATCTGCACCTCCCGGAGCTTCTGGCAACGGGAAAAAGCCTCCGTATCGGGCGGAAAATCCAGAAATGGGTAGTGCGCAAGATCGTCTAGCTGATCCATCTCAATATCATTATGATCCGCCATATCTGATAATAATTAATTGTTTTTAATTTTTTAATTTAAATAATAATATAATATTGTTTAAATTTTAAATAATAAATAATAATATAATATTGTTTAAATTTTAAATTATAAATAATAATATAATATTGTTTTTAATTTTAAATAATAAATAATAATAATATATTGTTTTTAATTTTAAATAATAAATAATAATAATATATTGTTTTTAATTTTAAATAATAAATAATAATATTATATTGTTTTTAATTTTAAATAATAAATAATAATAATATATTGTTTTTAATTTTAAATAATAAATAATAATAATATATTGTTTTTAATTTTAAATAATAAATAATTATTAATTTTTTAAAAACCTATACGCCACGTATAGGCTTATACGTGGCGTATAGGCGGTTGCCGGGCAAAATAAGCCATACGCAGGCCAATTAAGCCATACGCGGGCGAGTTGCCGGGTAAACCAAGCCATACGCGACCAGTTAAGACCATACGCAGGCTAGTGACCGAGTAAACCAAGCCATACGCAGCGTATAGATTTATACGTGGCGTATGGCTTCATCGTCTTCCTAGGACGAACTATACGCCACGTATAGCCCTATACGTAGCGTATAGCCCTTAAGTTCAGACCTAAAAATCGCTAATCTACCCAGTTTTACCCGCTAATATTCAATTAAAACCTAACATTAATGATCGTGGGTTGAGACACGTACCTTTACAAAGTTTTTTTGAGGCCACAATCCAAATCAACGAGCGGGTAGCGTATGGCTTTGTGTTTGTTTGTTTGGTTCGTTTGGGTCAGTACGTGAGGCAAAACTGATATAACAAAAGTCTATACGCCACGTATAGATCAATACGTGTCGTATCTTCAGCAACGTTTGGTATTCTATACGCCACGTATTGATCAATACGTGTCGTATATGTCAAAATTTTGAATTCCCTCTGATTTATATTCTATACGCTACGTATTGGACTATACGTGGCGTATAGAATATTGAATAAAAATTAATTATAATTATATTTAATTAAAATTAATCACACGTATTAGTAGTTTAATTATAATCAGCTATAATTAAATAAAAATATTTAAAATAACCATAAAATTAATTCAAAAATAGTTACAATACAATTTTAAACAAATATCATCCGAGATTCGTGAAATATTGTGGAAATCTAGATCTATTAGTAGCCATTATTTTCTTAAATCGTTCAATACGATCATTGTATATATTTTCCCATTTTGCTGCATCATCATTTCGGTGCAAATTCCAAAGTGCATTCGGCGTAGGAATCGGAAATTCTCCGTCTAACTTGACGTGGATGAAATGATCATTGTTGACGTGAACTAACGATACGACTTGATGTTGAGCGTGAACGTTAGGACCAAACCACAATGGAAAAAATGTTTGATTACCGTTGATGCTTAAAAGATGAACAATCACCCCAAATCTTTGAGCAATTAGGAGTCCTGTGTATGGCATCGACATCCAACGACTAACTGGTGCGGCTTTCACATACTGCCAATCTATTGTGTGACGTAGCCTATCATACTCTTGAAAGGCGACTCTGTCAAAAACAGTTCTCCACCATTCCTCTTTATTGTCCATCTCATTTAGAAGTTGTTGTCGGATAAAGAGCCACCGGTTTTCATTTAACCCTAAGCCCAAAGCTACCGATCGAAAACCACAGTTACCGTCTGGATTTACATCCTGTATATGTGAAATGTACGGATGAAACACAGACGGTATCGAATCCTTAAAACATTTTATATTGTTAACCGCATCTTTCCCCGTAATCAATGGAAACCCTAGATGGGCGTTATCATCTTGCGGTTGCTTTCCTTTACCCTTCGTTGAACGACTGTGTTGAAAGACCGAACTCGCTTGTATAGACTCTTGTGACGCAATATACGAGCTGTGTCTCGCATGGTCAACAAACCCAACAAGTCTATCTAGCGAGCTGTTAGCGTTTCTAAGATAGCTCTTTAAGAGCGAATGCTGGCTCTCGACTCGGTTCGTTGTATGTTGACCAAAATTGAGGTTTCTGTTGGACCACGCCGATACAAACTTTTCTTTATACGGGTCCAGCCAATTTTTAGTCACATAATCTATAACTCCTGGAAAAATATTTAATATTGAATAAATATTTAAATACTGAAAATATTAAATATTTAATATTTAAAACTTACTTCCTTGTTTGGCTGCATACAGACGTTCGTAAAGCCGGTTGAAGTTGTACTGGTATATATCTGGCGTGGGAGACTCACATACCGACCATGAATACTTGAAATTTTTCCAGTCTTCGTCTGTAAATGATGCCCTGCAATGTTTTGCGATATTCTCGTGTATGTGCCACCGACATAGGTTCTTGGAACAGCCCGGAAATATTTTATCACACGCGTTCATAAGAGCTTTGTCCCTATCTGTTACTATCACACGCGGCTCCATACACTTTTGCAACATTGCTTTTATTTGAAGTAGCACCCAGACGAAGTTTTCCTCCCGTTCTTTTGATATAAATGCATGAGCGACGCAAAACGACTGGTGTGTGGAGGTCACACCGACCACTTGGACAAATGGAAGTTTATACATGTTTGTTTTGTAGGTCGCGTCGATCATCAACACGTGCGGGAAAGCATGCCACATCTCGTACGATTTCGGATGAACAAAGAATATCTCCTCCACACTATTTGTGACAGGATCTTCTCGAGTATAGTAGACGTATTTTTTAGAAGAAAGCAGGTTTTCCAGAATCTGTATTGGAGTTTCACCGACTCTCGTTTCGTTTTTTATCTTTTGTATAGCATTATAAATGTCCTTTTTAATGCAACTACTCTCTGGGTTTTGTTCCCTTATAGTTGCCAGAATGTTTCGTGGCAACATGTTTTGCGAGTACAACTTCCCCACCAAAAGTTGTTCCGACTGACACAGTCTCCTTGCAAACGAGTGCGCCACAAGATGTTGACTAGGATCGTGGTTATGACTGTCATCCTTCACCGTTAATTTCCAATCACCAGTATTTTCTTGATACTCTCCTTCCAATTTAAAGGGACAACCTATTTTTTTGCTACCGGCACGTCTAACCGTGGCAGTAGACGCACGTTCGCCGTGACGGTCACACACAAGCCACACCTTGATAAACGGTTCCGTCGGATCGTCGCCTTTTCTCCTCGATCGTCGGGTGACAAGGACGTAACCATTCTCACGTCCTCTCCGCATAGCCCAATCCACCAACTGTTCACGAGACTGAAAATTCTGGTCAGTTTTATACGACACATTTTGATGGTTTTGTTCTTCGTCTTTGGAGTCGTCGGTTTGTTGTGTCGGGTAAGAGACTTCACCGCACACGAAGTTGTTAGTTTGTTGTGTCGGGGAGGAGACTTCACCGTATACGAAGTCGTTCGTGGGTTGTGTAAGGTAAGACGGTTCACCGTATACGAACTCGGGATTGCTCAGTGGCTCGTTCAAATCTGGAAGCCTTACCCGTTGATTAGAATAAACGTCGGACGAGACCTCCTCCCAGTTCACCTCTTGAACGCCAGAACTTTGCGGGTTGTTTTCCAGCGACTCGTTAGAATATACCTGAAAACCGTAGTTACCATCCCACCACCAAGACATGTTTATAATTTTTGAGAGATTGTTTGAAATTTTTTTGAACGATACGTTCGAATGAGAATTTTGCATGGTTAAATACACAAAATTTGGCCCCTATACGCATCGTATAGGGCAATACGGTGCGTATAGGATTCGGGTCAAACCTGGTCAAACCTCGTATACGCATCGTATAGTTCAATACGATGCGTATAGCGTACGAGGTACTTTCTGCAACTAGTCAACATCACATCGCTATACGCTCCGTATAGATCTATACGTGGCGTATAGCGATGTGATGGTTGACTAGTAGCAGAAAGTACCTCGTACGCTATACGCATCGTATTGACCTATACGATGCGTATACGAGGTTTGAATGACCAGGTTGTACGAGGATGTCAGGCATGGGAAATTGTGAAGGGCTATACGCATCGTATTGCCCTATACGATGCGTATATGGCCAAGTCCATTTAGCAATTCCCGTGTGTGGTTAGTAGTCCCCTAAAATAAACATCAGTTTTGTAAATAAGTTCTAACTACTAGGTTCGTAGGTTTTCACCTACGTGATACCGGCCACCTGAAAAAAAAAGTATATAACAAAATTAAAAAAGTTTAAATAAATATTAGTTTTAATTACACATAAGGTACCATTGTGTAACAAAAACGTTGTATATGTGATTCCACAGTAAACGTAGATAAAATAAACATATCACAAAAGTATATTTGGAATTTCATAAAACATTATACATCCAAAAGTTATAAAAGGAAAACAAAATTGTATTTAAAAAAAAAAAAATTGTAAATATATTTTATATGACCCGGCTCGGTTTTAAAATAAAAATGTATATCAAAACATAGATAAAAAACACGCTGCGACGGTATATTCGAAAATAACCAGTGTTTTGAAACCGGACTGGACCGGGCGGTCCGATCAGGAACCGGTGGTTTGGGCGGTCCGGTTATGTATGTTGAAACAGTTCTGCAACGACCCAGCGGTTGGACCGGAAAACCGGTGGTTGGAACGGACGGACCGGTTGACTATTTTTTTTATCTCTTTTAAGTCTCTTGGATTCGTATTTCATACCTAATTGTTAGTTTAAGATTATTGAAATTGACTTATTGATGGTTTTTGAAGGATTAATGGTTAACTGGATTGATGTATTTTTATAATATTTATGACGTCGTTCGGTTCTTAAATCCCGTCCGACCAGTGGACTGGTAAGGAGTCCAGTTCAACGTACGGTCCGGTTCTGAAAACATTGGAAATAACAAAAAGTAACGTCGTATTAAAAGAAATACGAAAACGTATTTAAAAAAAGTGTCGTATAACCAAAATATAAAACTGTAGCAAAGCATGACCTACCCAAATTTATTTGTAAATGTATTACATATGGTCAGACTCAATTTGAAAACAAAAATTTATATCAAAACGTAGATAAAAAAACATATTGCGACGGTATATTCAGAAATCACAAAAAAGTCACGTCCTTGTAAAAAAACACGAAAACAAATTAAAAAAAAAACCCTGACCTACCTAAATTTAGTTTGTAAATAGTAAGATAATACAAAGATTAAAAATAAAAATAAAAGTAAATTACAGAAATCGTCCTTTATGTTTATACCATTTTTCAGCTTATGTCATTTAGCATAAAAAATGTCATAGATTATCCTTTACGTATAAATTTGTTGCGGTTTACGTCCTTTAGCCTAACGATCGTTAGATTTTGGGGTTAAGTTCTATCATGTGCAAGGCACATGAGGATGTTTTGGTCATTTTACCTTTTCAAGGATCATTTGTGTAATTAACTTAAATGTTTGGACTATTTAGACTCTTAAAACCCCACCACACCACCGGAAAGACCCCCCGCCGTTTCTACTCTTTCCCTACCGGAAAAGACCCCGGTCGTTTCTGCTCTCTCCCCCACCAGAAAAGACCCCGTGTTTTTGGGGTTAAGTTCTAAAATGTTTGTCTTTTTCTACTTTTCCTTTCGATTTGAACAAAAAAAATCAAGACCCAGGCACGATTCAAGACCGAGAACGATGATGCAGATCTAAACAAGATTGAAGAACCAAACCAGGTCTATGATAAACGATGACTGATGACGCGATTGGAGATCCTAAATTAGACAATGATGGTTGATGGGAGATGATCGATGATAGCGCCTTTGCTTTCTTTTTTATAATTTTGTGGTTCTCTCTCCTTAAACCAAACGATGATGGATGATGGAAGATGATCCAAACTGTATTGTAATCTCTCCCTCCCTGAATTTCCTTTCTGCATCCCGCCGTTGAAAACCCTAATTTATGCTTCTTCGTGTTTGGAGAACGGAAACAACGTGATGCGGTGGTCGGCTGGTGGCTGGCGGTGGTGGGCACAAAAGTTACCGGCGCCGGAAATACCACCATGCCGCCGTAAAAAAACCCTAATTTCTGCTTCTTTGTGTTTGAAGAACGGAAACGGCGTGATGCGGTGGTCGGCTGGTGGTGGTTGTTGGATGGTGGTGGTTGTTAGCTAGTGGTTGGCGGCGGTGGTGATATGGCGGTGGTGAGCACAGAAGTTAGAGAGATAGAGAGAAATAGTTGAGACAAAGAGATAAAGAGATGGTATCCCTAAAAAGTCCAAACATTTAAATTAATTACACAAATGATCCCTGAAAAGGTAAAATGACCAAAACACTCTCATGTACATTGCACATGATAGAACTTAACCCCAAAATATAACGACCGTTAGGCTAAAGGACGTAAACCGCAACAAATTTATACGTAAAGGATAATCTATGACATTTTTTATACTAAAGGATATAAGCTGAAAAATGGTATAAACATAAAGGACGATTTCTGTAATTTACTAAAAAAACAATTAAAAATAGTAAAATAATAAATTACGTAGTAATATATAACTTTAAGGAAATATTGCAATTGAATCTTAAAGATTCATTCAAGTTACAATGCAAGGATATGATCATATGAACAATTGTTAAACACTTAACATACAAACTGTCACACCCTCAAAATCCACATGCGGGGTTATACCGCGAGGCGCGTGACAAACAAGGATCGTTGTCTTTAGTAATATTGAACGACCACTATATGAGTTTTAAAAATACCAGTGTTACTTATAGTCACGAGACAATATCGTTAAGTTTGAAAATATTGCGGAAACGTAAATAAAAAAACAAGTGCAAGAATAACCAAATGCGCAAAACAAGGCGCCCAAAACCAAAGTAAGTAAAGTAAGAAAACGTGTTTAATGAAAGCCATGCAAACTCTGATGCGTCCTATTCCTGATGTGTATCTTAGCGACCTGAGAAAGACATGCTTAAAGTGTCAACACAATGGTTGGTAAGTTCACAGGTTTGTAAGTAAATAAATGTTTGATGTTTGCCACATAGTGTAACTAAAGTATATCAATAGATAGCTAGTCTATGTTCATGCTATTATATAGTGTTTCGCAACCGAAGCTGACTGTTTGGTTTGTTTGTTGTGTTTGCCTTCCGCCATATCCACGAAAACAATGGCAATGTGTTTAGGTCAATATTACACTCGTTCGACCTCCAGTCGTGTTAGCGCGACCAACGCGGGTGGGGTTTGTCAAACTCAGTAGTACTACTCGAAATTACCTCGCTATGTTCCAATACTAACGATTCGAGATGTAAGGACTTTCATGGTGTGTTTGCACTATAGTACGCAAATGATATAATAGTAATACAGAATCCAAAGTGTTTGTGTGCATGCTTTCTCCCCCAAAAATGAAGTAAGTAAAAGAGAGAGGGACCGTGAAACTCACCTCAGAGTATGTGCTAGAATGACAAGTGAAAGACAGGTGACACGCTAACGGCTACCTATATTTCATAAGTTTATGAGTGTGTGCTCGTGTTGGTTCGTAAGACCTTTGCATCCCAACAATCCCATTGTTTATGTGTTTGAAAAGATTTAACAAGTTTGACTCATGTTTGACCAAGTTTTACCCGACGACCCGTTGGTGACTCATTGTATGAAATAGTGTTTGATTTGTATAATACTATCATACTACACACGTAAGATCATGCAAGTAACACTTAACAATAATTCCTTATTGTTCTAGTATGCTAGCACAGTTACCACATATAGCAAGTTTCCATATTTAGTAAGTTTCTAAATTTAGCGGATTTCTATATTTAGTAAGTTTTCATATATAGCAGGCATGATCAAGATTCATGTTTCTTGGAAACTATCATTACTAATATGTTAATGAGATCAACCTAACACGTCCTAGATCATCACATCACATACCATACGTCTAGAACTTAACATGTAGTTCACATTTAAAATTAGGGTTTCCTTTTATAATAAGTTAGGCATACATTACAATTTTCATGATTTAGGGTTCCTAAAATTCACCAGATTTTGTATTTCCATATTCTCCACTGAGAATATTATTAGTGAAGCAGAAGAAGTTAGCTTTATATTTATTATGGAAGGGTCATATTTACAAAAATACCCCTGATCCCTAATCGGGTCCTCTCAAACTTTTCAAATGAATTGGTGAAAGGGTACTCTTATATACCCCCAGGCAACCGTCTAATATTACCGGTTGCCTGTTCCCTTTTATCCGGCCGTTGCGATGTTGACACGTGGAACGCATTAACTTTAATGGGCAATCCTACAGTGTATGTTTTTTGATTTAAAATAAATATAGTGGGAACGCAGTAATTGTAGGTGGGCCCCACATTCTTTAATCATTTAACTTTAATCTCCACTGACTTTTTACTGTTTCCATGAGGCTTATGATAAAAATATATTGAATTTTGATTTATTTTATTAAATTTAAATTAACTATGTCTGCCGTACACTGTTTCGTTAAGGGTTAATAGGTTTATTATTTCTTTTGATTTATTCTTCCTTATACTGTGGATAAGTATAAATATATCTTATAGTTTAAGAGTTGTGTGTGGGGGAAGATGGATACATGATATAAATGTAGTTATATTTTTCGTCTTCGTTTTGTTGTTAACAAAAATAAAAAATATTATCCTAATTGGAAGAAAAGTAAGTATCAAAATGATGGTGGTCATATACCAATATATAAGCAAATGCCAACATATAATCGAGGACAAATGCAAGAAATAGAAGAGACCGTTCAGTTGGATGTTAACCATTCGAAGAATATAGCCACAATGTTTATTAGCATGCGGGTACGTGGATTTGGTGTTGGTTGTCGAGTGAATGATTATATTAAAGTACTCAGTCTCAACATTAAGGGAATATGGATGTTATAGGAACCACCGGTGATAACATGGTTAACCTCGATGCAATCTTAAATGTTGTTGTGAGTTTGTTCGTTGTAAAAGACATGCGTCCTTCCGTTGGTGAATATCCTAAATTAAGCGATCCGCTACATGTGCCACCAGTAGTACTACTTAAAATTAAGTGCGACTAACGCGGGTGGGGTTTGTCAAACCTAGTAGTACTACTCAAAATTACCTCGCTATGTTCCAATACTAACGATTCGAGATGTAAGGACTTTCATGGTATGTTTGCACTATAGTACGCAAGTGATATAACAGTAATACAAAATCTAAAATGTTTGTGTGCATGCTTTCTCCCCCAAAAATGAAGTAAGTAAAAGAGAGAGGGGGCTGTGAAACTCACCTCAGAGTATGTGCTAAAATGACAAGTGAAAGACAGGTGACCCGCTAACAGCTACCTATATTTCATAAGTTTATGAGTGTGTGTTCGTGTTGGTTCATAAGATCTTTGCATCCCAACAATCCCATTGTTTATGTGTTTGAAAAGATTTAACAAGTTTGACTCCAGTTTGACCAAGTTTGACCCGACGACCCGTTGGTGACTCATTGTATGAAATAGTGTTTGATTTGTATAATACTATCATACTACATACGTAAGATCATGCAAGTAACACTTAACAACAATTCCTTATTGTTCTAGTATGCTAGCACAGTTACCACATATAGCAAGTTTTCATATTTAGTAAGTTTCTATATTTAGTAAGTTTCCATATATAGCAGGCATGATCAAGATTCACGTTTCCTGGAAAATATCATTACTAATATGTTAATGAGATCAACCTAACACGTCGTAGATCATCACATCACATACCATACGTCTAGAACTTAACATGTAGTTCACATTTAAAATTAGGGTTTCCTTTTATAGTAAGTTAGGCATACGTTACAATTTCCATGATTTAGGATTCCTAGCATGTTTCTATGTTTGTCATAACATATAATAATTCATCACGTTGCATCAAACATGTTTAGAAATCACATTTCAAATTGATAAACACAAAAAGTTTCTATTTATAGTAAGTTATGAACATCATGCGTGATTTCTATGATCTAATGTTTCATAACATGTTATTATGTCCTAACTAGCATATAACTATCATCACATAACAACATGCATGTCTAAATAGTATGCTATTAACATTCTTGACAATTAAAGTTTCCTTGTTTAGAAACCCTACAAAACCGGCCTAGGTATACAAAATCTAATTTCACAAATCACATAATCATGCATCAACTATCCTATAAACATCATCATATCATATCCATCATGTCTAATATGCAATATAGAATATCAATAAAGTTTTCATAAATAGTAACCCTCAGTTTTATGCATCTAGGGTTTTACAAACACATCAAATCTAACAAATATCATAACAGGACTCAATTAACGTTAAAGTTTGTATCTTTATTGATCAAAGACCATTGTTTGGATGAACTAGGGGTTTACATAACCCTGAAAATCGAAAATCATATATATAAACGGATAAAAATCTTACTTGTTGCGTTAGTAACGAAGATTGGTACTTGGATTGATAAAAAACACCAACAATTGCAAGATGAAAGTCGATTTGAGAATGGTTTATGGAGGTGTAGAGGTCGACGGCTTCAAAGAGGGGGGGTGGATTTCGACTAAAACAAGTGGGAATGGGGATTAGGGTTTGATAAATCTCTTAAATAGTTATTCCATGGGCTTAGGATTGGTTTAAACAAGTTTAAGAGAACCGTAATTTAAAAGGATTTTAATTGATTTAATTAATCCTACTACTTAAAATTAATTTCTAGTAATTATTCTTATAAAAACCTTTTTTATAAAAATCACTAATGCAAATAAAATCACAAAGTTACGCGTAAATGTACGCGATTTCACGAAAGTTCACGAATTAAGCATAAATCATATAACACGTAATTTCACATAATTTATATTAAATATAAATTAATAATTGCTCGGAATATTATTTTTATTAATCACCAACGTTCGGGGACAGACTCGTGTGATTCGTAATTATTCGAATTACCGTTACATGAGTGTCTGTGCAATAACCGACACACTTAATTAATCCTAATCAAGTGTAATGCATGTATGAATGATTTAGATAACAATGTTTGTGTTAACGGAGTTAACCTGAAAATGTCAAGTGTCACACAAACGACTTAGAAAGTGTGTGCCCTACACTTTTGAAAATCGCCAACTTGCATTACAATAATGGTAAACAAATTGAGAAACTTATTAAACGACAAGAATATTGACCAAAATTGTTAACATGAATATGGAAATGTTATAAACAAAAAGCAATGCACTACAAAAAAGAAAAAAAAAGTCATCTTTGATGGCTTTTTTAGGTTGCCAAAGGATTGAAATCCCATACCACAAATAATTTAAAGTAACGATTGTCTTGGATAAATTATATAAAACATAAAAAAAAATTATAGAAACTTTAATGAGTAAAATTCGTTTTTCCTCTCTATGATTTGGTTCAAATAATGTTTTGCCTCCAAAGGTATCAAAATCATTTTTTTTTTCTGTATGTTTTCTAATTTGTTCCGATCAACTACAAGGACTTAACAACATCTAATTTTTCAGTTAAATTTATGTGAAAAGGCCAAAGTGTCTTTAGGCTAAAATAGTTAAATATATTAAAAATAAAAAAATGTTAATTATATATAAATACAAACCATCAGTCATCATCTTCATCATCCAAGATTGCACCACCACCCCTCTACTACTTCTATATCGGCACCAAGAACCCACCCTACCATCACCGCCTCTGTCAAATCGAACCAAAATCGAACCGAATCTAAAAATCCGTTCACCACCACCCTCTCTCCGCCACCCTCTCAGAAACCCTAAACCGCCACCCGTGATGTGGTAGGATGATGACGGTGGTCGACGGTTTGGGGGTTTCAAGGGCCCGAACGTTAGGCATTTCAGAGCCTTAGAGGGACCGGCGGTTGTGTACGGTGAAGTGGCCTGTCGGCTATGGTGTAAGGTGGTGGTGATTTGGCCAGCTGAAATCATTAACCTAACTCTCACCGTCGAAGTGGGTGGGGGTTGTCAGGTCCGGGGGCTGGAGCAGGAGCCAAGGACGGACCGGGAGCCATGGTGTAATATTCCGGCGATGGCGGGTGAAGTTGCAGACGGGTAGGGGTGGGGGGCTAGGGTTATAATAAAAATAATAATTATTTTTAATAATAATAATGTACATAAATGGCCCTTAAAGTATTCCTAAATATATAAATAATCATTATATGAACACGGGTATTTTGGTCTTTTTATAATATTTTAACCGAAAAAACTAACGGTGTTAGTGGTTGGAGTTAATTAAGACAAATTACATATTACAGGAAAGAAAAAAATGATTTAAAAACCTTTGGATGTAAAATGTTATTTGGATCAAACCACCGGAAGCAAAAAAACTTACTCAACTTTCATTATGTTCACTGAAAGTTAGGCTTTTTATTTATCAATCTTCTAATACGTACAATATGATACCATTTACTTCTAAACCAGTAAAAGAAACTAAAGTGACACCAATTTATTTAAATAAAATTTAATTATAGTCTTAGTTTAAATTGATTTTATTATTGTTTTGATTATATTAATTTAATTCTTAGTTTCTTAATTTTCACTTATAACATAATTACTTAACACATTTCAACAAATATTGTGACGATATTCCTTTCTCTTCCATGAATGCGATGATTAGGTTTATTTTCTATGAGGATGTGATTTTCGGTTAGGTGGTCGATTTGGAATTTTGGATTATGAGTAAAGGTTGTGTTTATTTGTTTGATTCTACTTACAAGTTTATTATGTGTGTCAAGGACTGCTCAACATATTTTGGGTTATAAAGTGACTTTGAAGTTGAGGCCCTTTTATAAAAGTTTTCTAAATATAATAAATTTTTTAAATGTAATTTTTTAGAGGGTCAAAACGTATAATATTAATGTTTAGGTTTGATGGTATTTCTTTTTAGGTGTTTTATTTACCATATTATTTAGTTTTTTAACTAATAACTTGAAATTTATAATTCATATAATTTTTAAGTTTTTTACAGTAAGCCCATAAATAAAAATTCAATCATTTTTGTTATCTATTCTAATCTCTATAAAACATAAAAACCGATGGATTATCATATATATTTTCAGCTTAGAATATAAATTAAAGCAGTTTCTTTTTTTAATTTTGAGGCCCCCTAAAATTTAGGGGCTTAAAACAGTTGCTTCAGTTGTTTGTGTTGTAGAGACGCCCCTACTGCATATTTGTGTTTGCGTTATTATTATAAAATTGGTTTTAATTTTAAAATTGGGGTTTGTTCTATTTTCTTTATAAGTTAGACTTAGGGTTTGCTCTATTTTTGTTTATGGTTATGGTTTTCAGATTTTGTTTATGGTTATGGTTTTCAGATTTTGTTTATGATATGGTGGAATGAAGAATTGTGTCTGAGATGGTATGTGTTTTATAAATAATGTATATATGTAACTAGGGTTAAGTCTAATTACATAAGAAATGACATGTTTGAACTTTGAACGTATAATTTGCATACTTAATAATGTGATTCGCACGATCTTTTTCAAGTTCAATTTTCTCTTGACTATTGAGTTGAAACTCTTCATATAGTTACGTAGCTTCTCAACATTCTTCCCTCCATCTCTATAAACAATGACATACCTTTCACCAAGTTATTCAACAACCACCTCCTTATTCTCAACTTCGCACCTTTAAATGTCTTTGTTATCCACATATGTTTCCTCCACATAAACTATCCCTTAGAATATATCATTGTGTCTTACTCGGATATCTCTCCTATCATCGTAATTATCTATGTCGTGATCTTCACATTAGGAAGATTGTCAATTATTGCCATGTTATTTTTTAAAAGTTTTCGTTTACATTTGCCTACTCTTCCCCCCACACAATCTCCATAATGTTACTTTCTAATCCTTCCCTATCTCTTGGCACTTTCTCAAGTCTCATCTTCCTTCCCATCCACTACGTGGATGCCATCAACAGATATCTTACCTACCGACCCTCTCTCACCCCAACCACCCAACTCATCATCACAATTTGGGGTAACAAATCATCCTCCAATAGATCCCACATAGCCACATCTAGCCAAAACAACCATCCTCACTCATCCTAAGGTTACTCGAGCCCAAGTCCCAACAATGTATTACCAAACCATTCAATAAGGTTAGCCTTCACCACATCCTCTACTCCTCGGTCCCTTTCCCCAGCCTCACAGGACCCACATTGGTATGCCACCATGCAGTATAAATACAATCCTCTTATTAAAAATGGGACTTGGACTCTTGTCCTTAGACCACCGTGTGTTAATGTGGTTAATAAACGCAAACTTCATTTTGGTGGGTCTTTAGCTCGGTATAAGGTTCAGTTAGTTGCTAATGGGAATAGTCAACCATTGGGTATTAATGTGATGAGGCATTTAGTCAAGTTGTCAAGTTAGCCACTGTCTGTACGATTCTTAGCTTGGTAGTATCTCGCTCTTGACCCATTCATCGATTGACTCGCTCTTGACCTATTCATCGATTGAATGTCAAGCATCCTTTCTTTCATGGCTCCTTTAATAAGACAATATATACGTATAAGCCTCCATAGAATGTGGAGTCTCGTCACCCCGATTATATATATCTCCTTTAGAAGTATTTATATGGCCCTAAACAGGCTCCTTGTTGCTTGGTATCGCCAACTCTTCTCCTACATGGGTACTATTGGATTTCAGAACAGTTGTTCCGACTCTACATTATTTATTCCACATTACCAGTATATATTTATGTGAATGACATTATTCTTACTTTCTCCTCATGCGTTTGTACATCACGCTATCACTTCTCTGAGTTCCAGGTTTTCCATGAGTGATCTGGGCCTCTACACTACTTTAGGGGTTAATGCTACTCCTAGCAAAGAAAGGATGTTTCTATCTCAAACACAGTATTCTCAAGACATTTTGGATTGTTAAAGATGTCTAATTGTAAAACGATGACTACTCTTATTGACACCAACTCTAAAGGCAGTCATATTATCACATCCCGGGTTTAGCCCTCTCGGGCGCGCGACCCATAGTTGGTACCTGTTTCTTATTTTATCTCATCAGAGATTTATAAACACAGCGGAAAATTCAACAACTCAGGATCTTTTCAAAAGACGGAGAATCTCCCGTTTCATTTCATTATAACAGGGATAAACCCTGATATAGTACACAAACGTTTTATTTACAAAACCAAGGTTTTACATGAGCCATTTCTTTCAACTGATGTCTAGGGTGGACGTTCCCTTTTTCATGACATCATTTTTCTTTATCATCATATGGCTATAGCAATATCACATCATCCTTGGTTACCTGTAAAACGTTTGAAAATATTTTATCAGTATAAACTGGTGAATACAAGTATATTGGAATCATAATCTGACAAGCGTGAATAAATACAACAATTTGCCCATAGTTTCTGGTCAATTTACACAGTCAATGGTGGATATATTTTTATGTCTATCTGCCTTACGCTTACTGCGATGGGTTTTACAACAACCAAGGGTTCAACCCTTAGTCTTGTTACAACGTCTCATATGTAACACGTGTATATATACGTGACTCTATGGGCTGACTGCTATATAGTAAATCACCTTATGCAACGAATGGTTGTATAAATTCATTCGAGTCAGCGTATAATCAAAACCATTTTCAGTTTTGAAATCATTTTATAAAAATACAAGTATTCACCTTGACAGAGTCTCGGCTTAATGATCTTTTAGGATGAGATTCCTAGTGGGCAGCGTCACGGCTTAATCGTCCTAGCTTGGTTTCTCCAAATGAGTGTTTCCCAGCTTCTTGTTTTTCTCTAAAGCAAACCGGCACTTCGGGAACTTAAGCGTATGAGCGGAAATGGTTTTATGAGAGTGTGGAATTTTGAAGTTTTAATGTGACAATTGATCGAGCATTGAAATCTATTTATAGGCTGATTTCTGGACCCATGTCAGACCGATATCAAATGGATGTCGGTCCGACATCCAGTCATGCCCACGTCAGCCCTAAACGTCAATATCTGATTGGAACGCACATCTTTTTGGTGCATGTCGGACCGTTACGTGGTCCATGTCGGTACGATATCACGACACGCGTCAGATTCTAGGGCTGAGTCATAGGACACGTGCCATCACCACAATTGCAGTTGAGAGGAGGTCGTAAGACCGTTATGGACTGATGTCGGTCCGATAACTAACTCAATGTTCCATTGCGGACCGTTATAAGAATGGATATAGGTCCGACATCCGATCATGTTTTGCTTCGGTCCGATATCTGACCAGGTTTTCGCTTCGGACCGATATGAAAGAGATATCGGTCCGATATCTAATATTTTCATTTCTAGTCTTTGATCTTTCGTATAATTATACTTCTAGCCCCTTAACTTTTATTTTTATATTATTTGGCATGAAAATTTTTCAAATGTTACACTTGTGGGCCCTCCAGTTAAAGACCCCTTATATCAAAGTCTTATCAATGCTCTACAGTATTTAACGTTCACTAGACTAGACATCTCGTATGCGGTTCAATAGGTTTGTCTATATATGCATGATCCACGAGAACCATATTTTAATGCCATCAATCGTGTTCTTATTAATACTAAAGACACTTTAGATCATGAGCTACAACTATATGTATCATCTGCATCCCTTCTCATAGCATATTCTTCGTTGATTGGAATGGTTATCTAGATACTCATAGATTGACTTATGGGTATTGTGCGTTTTTTTGTGGATAACTCATTATCTTAGTCTTTCAAATGTTAGGCTATTGTTTCTAGCTCTAATGTTGAAGCTGAATATCACGGAGTTGCTAAAGTTATTGCTAAGATATGTTGAATACACAATCTACTTCTTGAGCTTCATTGTCCTTTACTTCGTGTTTCCATTGTGTACTGTTACAACATGAGTGTAGTCTATCTCTCCACTAACTCGGTACGACAATAATGCACCAAACATATTGAAATCAACATTCATTTTGTTTAGAAAAAAGTGGCGATGGGTTAGCTTCGTGTTCTTCATGTTCCATCAACCTCCCAATATGCTAACAGCTTCACTAAGGGTTTGCCGTTTTCCATGTTTATTGGTTTTCGGTCCACTCTGAATCTTCTCTTCCTCCCATTCAAACTACAGATGTGTAATTAATATTGTAGGTATATAATTAGGGTTAAGCCCATTTGATTTAATCTCATTAGGGTTTGTCATTACCTCTGTATATACTTATATACATTGGTTAATTAAATATACATTCATTCACTCTTTATATTTACGATTTACGAGAGAACATTTGTGATTTATGATTGTTTGTTTGGATTAATGTTTTGACATTGAAAGATGACCAAACATCGGACTTTATTTCGAATATGGTATTTGATTTTGTGATATAATAATAACAAGAATAAGAATGACAATACAATGACAATAACAATGAAAATGGCAATAGCAGAAACAAAATACAATAATAACAATGGCAACGGCAATGGCAACGGCAATGGCAAGAGCAATAGTAGAAACAAAATGTGACGCGCTCAAAAAGATAGTTAGGAAAGATGCCGGAGAAGATTATGTGCAACAAACATTGTTTATCTAATAATAATGAATTAAAAATGAAACTAATATAAATAAATAAAAGATAAAAAACTACCGACAACTTTTTTAATAAGTCGTCCTTCACATCAATAAGGGTACATCTATATATTACATCCCTTAAATATTTTGAACTCTATAAACATTTTAGAATATGAATAGTTCAACACTTAAAGAGGCATTGGGTGGTGGTTCAATGGTAGAGAGAGTCTTTTTAACATTTAAAGACCTCAAGGTCATGAGTTCAAGTCCCACTGAGTGAAGAAATTTGTCTTTCAAAAAATAACAGTTCAACCTTTTTATCTGTACAAATAGTATTTTTTTTTCTTATTTAATCCAGAAAAAGATTATTTAACTAAAAGATTCATAATGTATTATTTTTGCATTAATACAGTTAATAGTTTTTACATATTTTTCCTTATTAAATATCATATGATATTTAACTATACTTTCTTAAGCCTTCTTTCCATTTTTATAATAATTAATTTTAAATTTCTATTTTATCAATAATTTTTAGATCTAGATTTTGTTAAAACATTTTGAATTGTTTGTCATGATCTTTATTATTTGTCTTCTACATTTTACCAGTTGTATATTATATTTGAACAACTTGTGATATTGATTTTATATTAAATGTTATATTTGAGCAATATGGAGAAATATGGAGAAATATGGAGAATTGATGAGGTTGAAATTAATATGAATTTTCATAAATTCTTTCAAGTAAATAAATTTAATGTTTGTTTTCAATTAGTGAAAAGATTAGCTAAAGGAAATTGAAATTTCTCACTCCCTTGCCTACCATCATTGACATCATCATCGCCGCCACCACCCTCATCATATACGCATTCGCCATCATAATGTATTACACGGGTTGAATAAATGCAATGCTATATATACTTAGTAATAAGGATTTACATATTACATGTTTATGACATATTACATAGTTTTTTAATATAAATTCTAGAAACGTTATATAGTTATTTTTTTAAAATGTTTTATAAAAAAAATGAAAGAAATGATCAATTTATAAAATTGTTTTATGAACAAACCTATTTTTTAAAAATAAAAAAACATTTAATAAAAAGAATTATAGAAAATCATTATTATTTAAGAGGAGAGCGAGACAGGAAATAAAAAATTATAAAAACAATTAAAGAAATTTTATAATTACTAGGAGAGAGAGGCGGGAAAAAAACTTAAGGATTCATAAGAGAGTGACAAGTGTTCCATTAAAATCTTTATTTATTATAGAGTATATATATGAATTCAAGAGCATGTTTGGTTGAACGATAAAAATAACTAGAACTGATATAAACTCCCTTAAATTCCTTGAAATAAGAAATTCAACATTATTTCCAAATATCAGTGAATATAAATCTCCATTCCTCACCATGGCAACCCCAACCATCCTTCATCGTCGGAACCGCTTCCTCCATCACCATAGTAGTCGTCGAACGTTGCCACCCACCAACCATTGTCCCCGCACCATCACCCACAATATGATTATTTTATCAATTAAATGCAACACGAATTCTAATTCATTTAATATATTTTAATTCCTTAAAAGAATTGTAAACCAAACACTCATTAAGGCTATGTGTAGTGGGCTCACGCCCACATCCACATCAGCCCTAAAGAGCGTGAAGCACTACCCTTGTGGGGTATTAATGAGGCGTAACGGGCGCCTACGTGGTTTGCATGGGCGTGGAGCGGGGTATTCTAACATCCAATCAAAAAATGATTTAAAATTAAAAAGAAATGATTTTTAAATTAATGGGGATAATGAAATCATTACACACCTTAGTGATTGTGTTTGATGATTGCACTTCTGCTGACGTGACAATGACATAACTGAACGTTTTTTTTTACTTTTTAGGGAAAGCATTACACATAGGCTAAATATAACCCTATCAATTTCTTAATGTGCCCCAAATCATTCAATTATTAATCATTTTCTTAGATTACTTTATAAAAACGTTTTCACGTTTTTCCCGTCTTCTTTTTATATATATAAAAGTTAAATATAAAATAAATAATGTATAAGTAAAATATAATACATAAGTAAGAAAAGTTAAATATAATAAATATAACTCTATAAAAAATATTAGGTGCGTCATACGTGAAATAACTTCACGTAATAAAAAAATTACACATTTACCCATAATATTTTGACATGATTTTAAAGAAACAGGTATAAAAATATTAAAAAGCAGTTTTAATATATATAATTGACCTCGATCAGAAAAGCAAAGATTACAGAACATAAAAACAGGATATGAAATGAATGAAGTGAGATTTCAAACAAAAGTTTGGTAGATAGAACAACCAACATTTTGTCTCCTAGCAAAGCTAGTTGTGGTAGCCTGTAGGAATCATATGGAAGGCAAAACTATAAAAGTGATAAACCAATAAATTGAATATTTTAGTGTGATAAAGAATAACTATTTTGGGGTGGGGTGTCAGAGCATTCACAACTCGTTCTTTATATTTTATATACTTATCCTTATAATTATACTAAAAAATAATATTTTTTCTATATTTTATCTCTACTTTTCTCTCTCATTATCCTTATAATTATACTAAAAACCACTACTTTTATCCTTATATTTACACAAACCTTATATCTTTTCTCTCTACTCCACTCATAACCATTTTAAACCACTCCATTAAATATACAAAATTCACTCACATAATTATAAGGAATTGACTGTGAATGCTCTTAGTCTAATGATAAAGTTATTTGGAGTTAAATGTGGTGAAACTCTACTTGAGGTTAAGAGTTCGAGTCTCGCCTATGACGGATTGATGTAAATTATTAGGAGTAATTTATGGACTCCAAAATAAGGTATTGCTGTTAAAAAAAGAGGCAATTACATATATCCAACTATAAATTTCATAAATTACATATATATACTCAACACAAAATATAAATTACATATATCAACTTCCTTAAAACTAAAAATATCAAATATACCAATTTTATTTTATTAAAAATAAATTATATAGTAACTATTTTACCCTTTTATTTTTACTAAAATCAAATTTACTCTTTTAACTAGTGTTTTTTACTTTTTTTGTTTAACTTATTTTTTCACCTTTTTTTTTTTTTGCCTTTTTTTTCGTTTTTTACTTTTTTTTTGCCTTTTTTCTATAGGTTTTTACTTTTTTTTTTCTACAATCATCTAAATGTACAAAATAAGTGACAAAGTTTGATGTTGGATGTTGGAACGCAAAACATTCGAAACAATATAAACTCGATAACTTGAATCAGCCGGCCTGTTTGAATGTTGGAATTGCAAAAAAAAACACCTGTTGGAATCAGCCGACTTAGATGAGAAGGTCGTTCTGTTGGAATCATCTGACTTGAATCAACCGACTTGGAATCAACCATTGTACTGGGATCGATGGACTCAAAATCGCCGGTTGAACCGCCAATTTGGTTTGAATCAATTGGTCGTATCACTGGTGCGAGAATCAGAAGAGTCGTGTTTTTTTTCTTGTAAGCTTAAAATGCTATTTTCATAATGTATAATTTTATAAAATAAGGGGATATATGTAATTTAAGTTTTAGATTAGGTATATATGTAATTAGGTTTGAAAATAAAGAAATATATGTAATTCTGTCTAAAAAAGTATTAACTATTTTAGTGTAAACGGTTAAACTAAAGAAGATAATTTTTATATGTGAAAATTTATTAGATATAAATAAAATACAATATCTTTGACCATCTATAATGGGGTATTGCACAGGTTCGTCAATACAGGCGTTTGTGACCGTTTTCAGACAATGCGTCGGGCTCGTTGCAGTTTTAATTTTTTATTCCTTTTTTTTTCTTTCTTTCGCTTATTTTATGTTCTTTTTTAGTAAATTTTAATTTAAGTGATATTTGTAGTTTGTATATATTTATAAAATTCGAGAACTTTAATAAATTTATGTAAAATTTAAAAATTTCAATAAAGTTTACAACTTTGTAAATTTAAGAACGTGTAAAGATTAGAAATTTGTAAAATTTTGTAATTTTAAAATTTTCTTCCCAATTATATAATATTAAAATATATTTTATTATATTTAATTTTTTGTTATGTGATATTTAAATGTAATTTGTATATATTTATATGATACGAACAACTAAATAGTTATCATATAAATAGTTGGGTTATGAAAAATAAATGTAAGGATTAATAGACTACTTAGGAAAATCCTTAGGTAAATGATGAAGTTGTTGTTGATGTTATGCAACATGGTACATTATTGAATAAAGGGTAATGCATTGTAGATGGTCTTATAATTGTGATTCAGTTATAAATACGTGCAACACTTATATGTAAAACACCCGTATCTTAAAAGTAAATAAAATAAAAGGCTAGACTTATTTATAAAGTTGTGACGAAAGCAAGATTAAAAACCTATTAATTTTCAATAATTTTACAGTTAAAACTTGATTTTAAAATACAAGATACAAGATATTATTTTTCTTAAAACTCTTGAAAAGGGCCCCTAGAATTTAATCGTAACTATTTTTGATTTATATTATAATTATAATGCTGCTATAAGTTGTGAGGTACATTGGCATTATCCCATATGAGTTTAAGGAGTGGCGAATCCAGTAATTTTTTTCAAGGGGTTCATTATTTTTATATGCTCCAATTTCATAGGGCTGGACATAAAAAATTTCGGGTCGGTTCGATGGTTCGGGTCGGGCAGGGGCGGCTCAAGGTACTTGGTGGCCCCAAGCGGACTAAAAGTTTTGAAACCCTTTTTTAAAAGTTATATTAAAAAAAAACCCTCATCTTTTTTATACGGACCTTTTTTTTAATTTAATTTATACTTACGGTTTGACATTTTAATTGCTACACCCGAACAAAACTAATCAATTAACCAATTACCAAAACTAATCAATTAACTAATTACCAAATACTAATCAATTAAACAATACACCCAAACAAACAAAACTAATCAGTCCACAGGCCCAAAATTCTGAATCCACTAGTCCACCACAGTCCACAGGCCCACAACCCAAATCAATTAAAAAAAAGTTTTAAACATATAGTAGTGGGGGGATTCGAACCCACTATCTCTAGGTTATAAAACAAAGCTTAAACAACTCTAACAGTTGTTAAACTTTGTATAGGGGTTCACCCCAGTTTTTTTACATACCATTCTATAAAAATTTCAAACTCGGAGGGTTCCGGTGAACCCCCTCCAAGCTATGTAGGTCCGCCCCTGAGTTTAAGTATATGCATATAAGTAAATAACACAATCATGCCAAACTACTTGTACATACACCTACACCTAAACTCATACCACCTAACTTACAAGATAACTTTCCAATTCTATGTCTAGAACTATTATGTTATATCAAACCAAACACATGAGTTATTTAAGCATTTTGATTACCAATTCAAACAATTTAGGGTCTGTTTGGTATGGGGTAATGGAATGGACGAGGGAATGGAATGAACGAGGTAATGGAATGGACAAAGGAATGAAATGGACCATTCCATTCCATTGTCTTGTTTGGTTACCATGAGAGAATGGAATATATCGTTACTTTATGTTGTTTAGTAGGCTAGAAAAGACGAAGGAATAAAATCGATGGTGAGTGGCGGTGGTGGTGGTGGGTGGCGGTGGGTGGCGGTATTGGGTGGTGGTGGGTGACGGTGGGTGATGGCGGTGGTGGTGGGTGGGGGGTGGCGGTGGTAGGAGGTGGTGGTGGTGGGTGGTGGAGGAGGCGACATTGGTGGTGGTGGTGGTGGTGGGTGGTGGTGACGGTGGCGGTGGTGGGAGGTGGCGGTGGGTGGTGGTGACGGTGGCGGTGGTGGGAGGTGGCGGTGGGTGGTGGTGACGGTGGCCGTGGTGGGAGGTGGCGGTGGGTGGTGGTGACGGTGGCAGTGGTGGGAGGTGGCGGTGGGTGGTGGCGGCGGCGGTGGTGGCGGAGGTGGGAGGTGGGGGTGGGTGGTGGCGGTGATGTGGTTGTGGGTGGCGGTGGTGGTGGCGGCGAGAGATGACGGTGGGTGGTGGAGGCGGCGGCGGCGGCGGCGGTGGTGGTGGGTGGTGGAGGCGGTGGTGGGTGGTGGGAGGTGGTGGTTGGTGGTGGTGGGTGGTGGTGATAGGAGGGTGTGGTGGTAATGAAGGGTGAAAGAGGGGATGGAATGAAAAAAAATCAAGGGGGGTGGATGGAATGAATTTGAGGGATTTAGAGGGAATGACATTCCTTGTGGAATGGGTGATTCCATTCCATCGTCCAACCAAACACCATTTTTTTCATTCACTTGTAATCGTCCATTCCATTCCACCTCCCATTCCTGCATACCAAACGCTACCTTAGTGTCTATGTTAAAATATGGGCATGTATTAGAATACTTTTTTTTAAACGTTAATTTGAATCACTGACAGACCACTGACCCATCCGATCATTTCCATCACCCTGAACAAAATTAGAATACTTACAAAAGCCAAATACCACAACTCTTATGCTTTATTTACAGGTCCTCAATGTAACTATGATGTCACTGTGATGTAATCATCAACTTTCTTCTATGTCTCTCTCTCTCGGGAGCAACAAATTTGTTTTCATGTGCTGTGATATAATAAATAAACAATAAAAAGATTATTTGCACATATTTTATACTCACTCGACTCTTTATTATTAAGGTAATTCTTAGATTATTCAATTTTCCTTTTTTTTCGTTCTTTACTTTTATTTTATTTATTTTTTTGTTTATTTTTATTTACATTTCTAATGTTTTAACGTGCATTTTTTTTTCACGAGGTGAGTACTAATATAGTAATATGTCGTTACGTCTTGCTTATTTTTTCTAGGTTGTGAACCCGCTGCGGATCGCGGGTAATTACCCACTAGTTTTCTAGTATTTATCAACTAAATTTAATTTAGCATGACATTTTTTTTCAAAGTGTGTGCCTTAACTTAGGCACAAACACACAAGTTCAAACCCGAGCCAACCCGGGTTTTAGTCCGGAGCGCGTTACGCTAACGGGTCTTGGCCGGTGTAACGGCGCAACTGCTGTCAAATGTCAGCGGGCTCCATGGTTTCCCGGGGAACGCCTAACCTCTCGCTCTGAACCCGCGGGCCCGGTTCAGACAACGTAGTGGTCAGGTATTGAGGGGTGATGGGTCTCCGACTTGTCGGAGATGCGACTGCCACTCAAAAATGAAAGTCGCCGTTCAAAAAAAGGTAATCCCATTGGGGTTTATCGATGAAAACGTGATCCTATTGGTGAGATTCATTGATCTTAATAGTAAAGTTCATAAGCCATCAAGGTTCTGTCATGGTGGTCAGGGGGTTTTCCCAAAGGGTTTTTCCTTTGTGGAGGTTATGAGTTCGAATCTTGTAAGGTGCACTTTAATAAAAACTAGGAACACCCTCTGCAGATTTTGAATTCCTTGAGGGTTGTTTAGGTAGACTGATGTACAAGCCTCCCAAGGTGGGACGTGTTAGTTGAGCCCACGCCGTTCAAAGAAAAAAAAGTAAAGTTTATAAACTTTAAATACAAATGTTTACTTAGAAGGAAGCATTACTATCAATTTGTAACACTTAACATGTCTATTTAAGGTTGAACATGTCATGCATACTTAGATAGGTATGAATAGTGTAATACACAAATCAAACTATCGAATTAGACAAACTAATATTAATATTAATATTATTGTTATTATTATTATTAACACACCTATGTAGTAATAATAATAACAACAAAAAAATATGTAATGAGAAATATTTTTAAAAGTTGATGACACAATATTAAGACGAAATAAAATTATATGCCTTTTTTATTGTCTTTGTATTAATAGAGTTATATTCTTTTTTTCTTTATTATTAACTTTATATTTTCTATTATACCATATAAAGAAAAAGTTTCTACAAAAGATACAAGAGGAATAAGGGAAAAAATAGCTTTTGACAAAATACTTACAATTATAAGGTTTTTCTTTAATGCTTGCAATTACAAAATACTCCGCTATACACAATATTAAGACAAGAAATAAAATTATATGCCTTTTTTATTGTCTTTGTATTAATAGAGTTATATTCTTTTTTTCTTTATTATTAACTTTATATTTTCTATTATACCATATAAAGAAAAAGTTTCTACAAAAGATACAAGAGGAATAAGGGAAAAAATAGCTTTTGACAAAATACTTACAATTATAAGGTTTTTCTTTAATGCTTGCAATTACAAAATACTCCGCTAGTCGTCTCCCTTAAACGGAAGGGATCACCGGTACACCAACGTCTCATTAATCAAAGATAGTGATCACCTTATACAAACATTTCACTTTATCAAGGAAGTGATCACCTTCTTCGTTTCACTAATCCAAGGTAGTGATCGCCTTCTTCGACACATTATGTCAAGATAGTGATCTTTACACTTTTTACCATACCAAGATAGTGAGTTCTTCCAAGTATACACTATGTCAAGATAGTGTATAACTCCACAACTAAGCATTATGTCAAGATAGTGTAGGCTACTAACACATCAACACTATATCAAGATAGTGTGATCTCCCTCAACTTAACATTATTTCAAGATAGTGTTATCTCTCACAACTCAATACTATATCAAGATAGTGTTATCACTAAAAAAATTATAATATTCAGTATACTCTATTAGTGAAGACCCCTCACGAACAATACAAGAAGATTCACCAACAATGAGGGTGGGTATCAAATCAAAGAGTGGATAATTGTAGAAACTTGAACTTCACACTCTTCTTCCCTTTCTTCCTCTTCTTAATCTTCACTCTAGATCTTGAATCTTTGATTTTCTCAAATGATATGATAATATAAAAGGAATGAGAGAAAAATATATTTGTTAAGTATTTGAAAGTGTTTTGACTGAAAAGGGTGATGAAAATAGTTGTGGAAGACTTCTATTTATAGACACAACTCAAGAATCAAGAAAATAAAATTTTGCCCAGTCCAAGGTCGATCCTGAGGTCAATCCATCAACCGTGGATGACCTGATTTGTTGTTTTCTTGTCATCTTATGTTGTGAACGGTGTGTGTTGTCAGATCTGATCTTCCAAACCCATTTTCACACGCATACACGAGAGAGCTTTCATGAGAATGTGCTTCTCATTTGATGATTTATTTGAAATAAACCCTCACGTGTGTTCATAGAAGCTCAAAGCTTAAATGTACGTTTTCTCACTTTCTGCTCTTTACTTACATCATTTAATTTTGTTTCATGTCATCTGTTTAAAATTTTTTTTAAAACTAATGCCTCATCACTTGGTAACCTACAAATATATCAAATTCACAACATTGTAAAATGAAAGTTGAGTGTTTTTTTCTTTACATTACTCAGCTGTCTCATTATTAATCTAGCTAACATAAAATAATGTCTTCAAGTTGAACCTCATTTGATCTTTACTAGTCAGATAAAGGCTCACATTCACGATCAATATAGTAAGATGAATTGGGTATACCCAGTGCTTGACTTAGCTCCCGCATTTACGCAGGGTTCGAGGAGGGGCCGGATCGCTTTGCATCTGAAGTACGTGTCTTACCCTACAATTCAGTAAGAAGATGAATTGTTGTAATTTAAATATCAAATCTCTCTCTATTCTGAATCAGATTGCTTGTATCGCGGGTCAATTACTGAAATCAAAGGGAAAGGGAAAAGGTTTGGTGGAAAAAACTTGATCTTCATACCTGGCCCGGCCTATTTTAACCGTTGGGCATAAACCGCATACAAGTAGAAGACCCAATACAAGTATGGCCTGGATAAGTGTTCTTGTCGTTCAAAAGAAAAGAATGTATCCATTCAACAAAGAACTGTGTTAAGTAGGATAAAATCACAACTACAAATTAAAGACCCAACACAACTATGAGCAATGAACCCAAACTGGAAAGGGGCACAATCCTGCAGCAGCCATAGCAAAACTACTACACAAACGGTCATGTTATACCATCTTATTTCACGGTTCAAGATTAATAACGATACAATTGTATCCGTAACATTTACAAAGAACAAACAACATGATGAATGTGACTTGCATGATCAATTGCAAATGTTTGTAACCTCAAGGAAGAAAAGGGTTATGTGACGGACACGCCTCTTTCTGCCTTCTGTAAGTCCTGGTCGAAAACAAAATCATATCATTATATATTTGTTTGCAGCAAGGCAAGTATTTGATTAAACATTGGCTTGCACAGATAATGCATTATGCACCTAGTGGCACTGGATCCACCGAGGGCAACGGTTCCTAAAACAATGAAGAAGAATGGGATCCGAATCAATGCTTTGTTTTTACTTCCTCCGTGAGTCCTTGGGACCCCGGTTCTGACCACCCTTGAATATGTACCTCTTGTCGAATATGTGCCTGTTATCGCGTATATTCAGATTATTCAAAACAACTTATATCACAAAGGTTTTGAGTGTAAATTGGAATCCATTAACCCTAAGCAGATAAGCATATGCACTGTTCTTCATCCAAACACAAAATCAACAAGTAAATAAGATGTTAAAAAGCAATCCTAATTGCTTGATGTTTAACCACAATTGCAGATCAATATATTAAGATGATTAATGTAAATTTCCTAGGGTTTATGTTATGTAAAATATGCATATCTTCTCTCTGAACGGAAACGATCAATTAATCAACGTAGCAGATTCATCTAGTTCCAATAACGATAAGCGATCGAGAGATCAGTAATCAACTTACCGGACTGTAAGCAAGTGTAAGCTTCGGAAATCTGCCAAAAATGAAAAAATAATTAGAAAATTCAGTGGAATGGAAAAATGAAACCACTAATTAGAATGATATACCAGTTTGAAATTGGATTCAGCGAGAGATTTTTGGGAGACGGGGAAACGATCTGGATGAGTTTCCCATGCTTTTTTCTTGTAAGCTGCTTTCACCTGAACATGAAAAGATAGAAATTGAGTTGCGAATTTGGGTGTCGGTGTTTGTAATTTGGTACCTATGACGACGACGGAGTTGAATCGGGAGGATAGCAACACCCTGGCTTCATCCCCAAGCATCTTCTCCTCCTAGGGTTCTTCCTTACCTCTCTGCTGCGACTGCAATCAAACTGTCGTGTCATAATAAAAACCAAATTTCCAAAATAAATGGAAAACTTTGTATTTAATATTATTGTTAATGTTTTTATTTATCTGGTTTTTTTTTAACGACGAACATTGAATGTTGTGACGTCGCACCCTACGTCATATGGGAGAGCCTCGTCCAACTCCGGCTAATATGTTGTCTTAACGGGGCCTACTTGGCGTCAGAGTTGTAGAGCATCCAAGGAAAAATCTCACCTAATACGGGCCCTTCCGGGCTTGAGGGAGAGCCGAGGCTCGAACCCTGGATCGGCGTGGGTAAAACCCAGGTACATCAGCATAAGAGCTAGACCTCATTTGCATGCCGCAGAAACTAATGAGGAGGGCAGGGATAGAACCTGGGTCACAAGGAAAACCAGGTCTCTCCCTTACCACTCCACCACCAGCTCATTGGCTTTTTATTTATCTAGTTACTAGGTTAAAATCACGTGTATTACCGGGTTAAATAAATATAATATTATTTATTAAGTAATATATTTTTTTTAAAACTCGTGTTTTACATGAGTTGAATAAACACGTGAAATACAATATGATCTGTTAACACATACACTCGTCAAATTATGTCAGGAGATTTATTAATATAAAGATTAGTATTTTCTTTAAAAATATATTATTATTAAAAAGACAGAGGTGTGTTTAATAAGAGAGAGGCGAGAAAAAATGACGAGAATGAATATGGAGGCGACATGTGGCATAAAAAACCTTTATTTATTATATAGTATAGATATAGATTATAAACTAGTTGGTTCCTCCGCGCTTCACAGCGGGATGTACTTACGTAAAACAAAAAAAGACTTGAATAAGCTTGTATAAATAAGTATCCGCGCTTCGTTGCCGGAGTCAGGTAGTTTTTCACCAACGCCACGCGGCAGGAGTTTGGTCGTTATCCGTTCGGGCCGTTGAAAACCATAAAAGCAATACTGGATCCGATAATACCAATACCGGTAATGATGTTCACTCATAATAGGTTCGGCTCGTCACAGTACGACAACGGTAACGACACTCGCTAGGCTACGATACCAAAAGATACTCGATTTTGAATACAACTCCGTTTTCAAAAAAAATTATACTGGAACCTTGACAAAAAAAAACTATAAACAACTACGCATTCTGTTTTTTTTAAGTTAACGAACGAAAGTTATTAAAAAAAACGAAATTATCAGTAAATTAAACGGGTTAAAAGCATATATTATATATAGTATGAGTAATGAAAATCAAAATTAAAAAAATAACAAAAAAAATAACATGACATGTCACACAATCGCTGAAAGAGATACTGTTCAACTGGACTCTGCTTTGATCTATAGTATAATCTATACTATATAATAAATAAAGGTTTTTGCATGTCACGTGTCGCCTCCATATTTATTCTTACAAATTTTTTTCCTGCCTCTCTCTCTTATTTAATGCACTTCTATATTTTAATAATAATATATATTTAAAGAAAAAAATACTAATTATACTAATAAAACACATTTATTTTAAATTATCTCTTATCATAAAAAACTTTAAAATTTAATTATATAACTTTTATTTTCAATCAAATAGTAAATAAAAGTCAAATTATATTAAAAAATAGTAATTAACGTATTTTCGAAACTCAATTATATACTAATTTTTTCATATTTTGAATTTTTTTCTATCCTTATTATATGTAATAAATTTTTACACATGTAAAATATATACATAAATATTTAAAATTTTTATGTATTGATATATTTCAACCCGTGTGTAGACACGGGATCTAAACTAGTGTATTAATGTATGTATAAAAAACCCCTAACAATCTAAAATTTCTCGCCAATATTTTTATCAATGGTAACTCAAATGCATATCATCTAAACCAATATACTATTATAATGATAATATAATCAACTATTATTATTTGCATGGATGAGATAAAAGAAAATTATGTCTTAAATTTGATGACAGCAAATAATCTTTTAAAAATTGGTATTGTTTAAAGTTTCTCTCACTCATAGTTAGAACACTAAAAACATTTTAGTGATATTTGAGGTCAGAGAGGTACATTATGAGATGCTAAGAAGCTGAAATTAAATAGCAACAAACATAAATAAAAACTATTTCAATTTTTGCTGAAATCTATACTATATAATAAAGGAAAATCATGTGAGACACTTGTCAATCTCTGGTTACTTCTAATATTTATTTTTTCATCTCTCTTTTCTATTAAATATTATTTTTTTCTGTTTATCTCTTTTATTAAATAATAATATCAAATAATAATATTTATATGAATAAATAAAATTCTATGGACACATGTTACTTTCTGATTCATTTGTATCATTTTTTTCCTGCCTCTATCTCTCATATTGAATAATGATATTAAAAAAATATTTTTAGTTTTTTAATATAAATCTAATTAAAGATACTTATTATTTAATTATAAATAGTTCAACCGATGTAATATACCGGTTTATTCAACCCGTGTATTACACGAGTTTTTAAAAATATAAAATTTTTATTAATAAGTATATAACATTTTATTTATTCAACCCGTGTAATACACGGGATATTAACCTACTTAACTAATAACCGACAATTTGTGCGGAAGAAGAAAAGAGAGAGCTGATATGCTTGTTTGAACACCAGAGAATGGGAGGCAGGCTAAACAAACTTATGGCGGGCCGTTTTTGGAGGTATGCTATGGGTTAGCCCAAAACAAATGGGTGAAAATAAATTTTAAAAAATATTGCAAAATGCGGCGAGCGTGGATCGAACACGCGACCTTCAGATCTTCAGTCTGACGCTCTCCCAACTGAGGTATCCCCGCACTTGCGTAATAAAGTTTCCGGTAAACTCTTAATAATCTGTTTTTCATTTCAGCTAGAATTAATTAAAAAAAGTTGAACAGAGCAGTATACAGAGAAATGGTGATAAGCATCAACCTAAGTACAAAATCAGAACCTAAAGTTTCATCTTAAATGATATCAAAATGGTTCAAAAGCTTAATAATCTGTTTTCGTTTCACCTAGAATTAATTATAAAAATTGAACAGAGAAATAGTGATAGGCACTAACCAAAATACAAAACCAGAACCTAAAGTTTCTCTTAAAATGGTTCAAAATCTAATCCAACTTCAAATCTTAAATGGTGTTTTTCAATCCATGTTTCAAAATACAAATTGTTGTATGAAAAACCAAATCAAGACCCTCAACGCTTTGCAATGAGCAAATGGTTTTCAGGAGAGATGACAGATGGAACATATTTGACAAGCTTGGATTCTAGTCCATATTCTCTCATCCACATTAACCTCCCTGCATCAATAATATCTTTGCACATAAACCCTAGCGCAGCCCGCTCTCTAGCCGACATATTAATAACCCCAGATAAATTCTCAACATTTTCCCTGCCAAACACAAACAAAATACATTCATCACTTCAAATAAAGTAACGGGTCGGTCAATTTATAATTTCATCATTAAGAAAATGATTGATGAATGATGACTACATGTTTGTATCAGCAATGTCTGAACCATGGTCTGCGTCTACTGCCCAGCTGGTAAACCATGTAATTGCATGGAAATCGTCTTTTGAAATCCCTAAATTTAAGAAAAAACCTTTATCTGCAAGCCAACAGTTAATTAGGGTTACTTTCATGAGACTGACATTCAACAAACATTATTAAAAAAAATGTCGGGATTTGGATTTTACTGATATAATGTTTCCATTGGCAGAGATGATGGCAACAAGTTGCTATAGAAAGTCCTTTTAAGTAAGATTTGGCTACACCTTCCCCAACACAACATCTTAAGGTCATATCTGCCAATATATAAAAATGGAGGTCGGAACTTCATTAATCAATAAAACAATTTATATAATTTTAGGACAACTCAAAGTAAGCAAAAACAGACATTACCGGTTGCAGGCCCACACAGATGTTTTCCAATCGCCAAATAAGGAAGTCCTTGTAAAGCCTCAATTGCATTCAAATTCAAGTCCTCAACTGCAACATAGCGAATTTCAGGTACCAAAGCAGGAAAGAAAATTAAAAACACTTCACTTGAAAAAAAAAGAGTTCACAACTACAACATATATGTTACGTCTAAGGTAATAGCTGTTTGTAAAAGTGATTGCAGTTTTTGCTTCAAGATGTCTCGTATTAAATGCAACATTTTCTTTCAGAAAGCAAATTGACTCAATCATTACCATCACATAAATATTGATGCAATCATTTGCTACTAATAGAGGGTTTTTCTACATTCACAAAAAAAAAACAACCATACGCTTTTTATTAAGTTAAGTGTTACATCAGGCGTCAACATGACAATTAATATGGAGAATGGACTATGCATACATAAACAACTAAGTTCAATAGAACTCCCTAACATTCATCACTATCTTTATAGACATGATAATGAGTCATGCTCATCGTCTTGCATTAATGTTACACACCTACTCTCTTATAAACGATAGCGTGTTCAGTTGTTCTGTTGTTCACTACAGTTGATTTTAAGAAGGTAATTAACCAATGTCCCAGAAAGGTTCGGTATCCAATCGCCAAATCTCAATACTGAGACGTATACGTAAATACTTAAGTCTTAACACCATAAGCTATGATCATAGTATTCATAACTCAGGTGCTTAACAAGTTAACTACTTAACTGTGTTATATTTTGTCAGGTAGTGCATGTATTCACCATTTCACTGCAAGCCAATAAAGATCTTACCATATGTTTCCATTTCACAATTAAGGCATCTGAAATATACAAGAAATCATGCATGCTCTTTTCAATTAACAATTAATGCATCTGAAATACACAAGAAACCATGCATGCTCAACTGTTCAAAGAGTACAATATGAAAATACAAAACAATGCTTTATAAGAACAATAAAGTTTGGACGAAATTCTTACTGTCAATTCTCAACCGCTCTAATATCAAGCTCTCTTTCTGTCGCAAGCTTCGATCAGCCTAAAGATAGATACTTTATGTTAGAGTTGACAGTTATCAGTTATCTGATTTTAACATGTATTAAAGAAAACAATCAAAATGATGTAACAAAGAGATACTGTTTGAATGGCAACTTCACTAGTTCACTGACCTTAAGTTTATATGCTTTCCTTTCAATCAAAAAGACTTTTGAGACCCTGTAACAGTCTGCTAGCATTTGTGTCAAGTACCCCCTTCCAGCTCCAAACTCAACAACTGCCGGAGAATCACTAGAATCTGCAGATGAAATGCTACAATGAAGTTGTTCCCCAATACTAGAAGACTCCAATGCTCCAAGCTTCTCCAAGTTTCCAAGAATTGATGCCTGCTGGATAACATGCTTTTCTTGAAATGGTATTTTCCTGAAACTCAATTAATTTAAAAGAAAAACATATGGATTTCTACAGTGAAAAACCATAACAGAACGACACATCTACATTTCATTGGATAAAAAGAAATTCATGACAAGAAATGAACGGGACAACAAATAATTGACCAGTGCAAAGTTTGAAACAAACAAACAGAACACAGAGAAGAAGAAGAAGAAAATAAAAGTGTTCGCATGCTCAAATCTGCAAGGGCTTCTATACGAGTTGTACTATATATATATTTGGGTTTAGCAGAAGGAAAGTAGCCATTTTCGGGGTTTTCTTCTAGTGTAGTGTAAAAACTCATGTTGATCTCAATCTTTATGTTCCCTCAAATCGGTGTCCGGATACTTCTGTTCAAACATTGCATTGACTACCACATAAATCAAGTATGTAGCTTCTGTGAACGCAATTAAAGAATAATATTTTCTTTTGAATTAGGGATTGTAGCAGAAACCTACATCACATATTTTGCAGCATTTGTCATGAAATTGACCCTGAAACAGCTAGGCATCTCTCAGGGAATGCTCCACAAGCACTAGTATATGTTTTATATGTTATTAGTCTTATCAAAAGTTTATTAAAGTATTAAATTACAGTAGTCATTTAATATGTCTTCTCTAGGTTAATCAAGATTGAGATCAACACATAATATTCATGATTTCTAACTTGAAGCTCATTTTCATAAGTAATGCATATACCAGAAATCAAAGAAAAACTGCCTTTCATGTGCCATACCCGTCAATCTCGCGGCTAATCCAAATCCTACAAGCATCCGGGGCAATGTAAGAGTCCAGAATATCCTTGCAAATCGACGCGTGAACAGACTTTATTTTCTCAATTAACTTGATAAACTGACGTGCAGTCATGGAGTGCACAGCCATCCTCTTGGACTCCGAGGTGACGCCTTCATGATCATCTTCTTCGTCGCCTCCATTGATGCCCTTTCGGTAGAAAGGTTGAAGAGACAACGAGTTCTTATGTTTAAGCAACGGACACCGTTTAAGGTGAGACTCAAGGTTGGATTCCAGTACAGAGCTGGTACATTGAATAAGTTAGAATCAAAAAGAAAGAAATTGAGCATCATGTTATGGATTGTGAAGAGTGAATACTTACTGCGAGGGATCGATTGAGCACAGAATCCAGACGTCATCGGACCTTTTAGAGTGATTACCGCAGAACCTGGATTAGATGAGAGGTATGATCAGGGAGGAAGAGTGTTGGTTAATTAATGTTTGTTGCTTGGCTTACTCGGAATTAGAGAGCGGCGGAATTGCACAGAATCTCTTCTTCTTCGGCAGCCAGAACTTGCAGCGACTCGCCATTCGGTTGAACCCTAAGTTGTGCCGGTGGCCGCCGCCTCGCGAGAAACCTGGAGCCCAAAATCACATCATGAAACCTTCTCTTTAACGTAATGAAAGATAGAGAATGAAATCAATAACATGTCGATTTGCAGAGGGATGATGATCCTGCTGTTACCTTGCTCCTACTTTTCAGCTGCCCTGTAAACGAGAGGAAGGGTGATTATGCTTATGTAAGAAATGTAGAGGGTTAAAAATACAATTTTTATATTGTTTGTGATGTTTATTTCAGGGTTCATCAATTCTTTGAACTGTTGTCCATTTGGTGTAATGGTAGCCCTAATACTTTTTATAGTATAGGTATTGGGTTCGAATCCTGAACACAGTAAAAAAGGGGTCTGTGGTCAGGTCAGGGGTTTATCCAGTTGGGGGTTCTTCTGGGGTGGACTGTCCTGAATGGTATAGTTATTGCCCAGGGAAACCCAATTATCCTATAATATCTAGGTGTTGCCGTTAAAAAAAATCTATTCTTTGATTTGATATTTAAGTTATAATTATTATTATTATTATTTAAGATTTTTGTTAAGGATATTATTTTAATTTTATCTCATTACTAAAGTACATGATACTCTATAAGTTCAAATTAGAAAATTTGACCCGCGCGTTGCGACAGGGTTGTACGATGATATTAACGTGTTTAACTGCATAATTAAAGCTCATGCGATGCATTAGGTTTGCGAAGGTTGTTACTGGCGTTGCGACGACGACAATAGCGTGACTAACTACATAAAGAAACGTATGAAGTTGCCACGACTCGGTAACAATAACATGACTAATTATATAAAAGAAACGTATGAAGTTACCGCGACACGATTATAGAGATCGAAAAATAGATAGATTGTGGCGCGAATAGGAGTTGACATTGAAACGACAAATTCGTTAACGAAGTTAGTAACAAATCTATACTATATAATACATAAAGGTTTTTGTATGTCACGTGTCGTCTCCATGTTCAATCTCACAATTCTTTTCCCACCTCTCTCTCTTATTAAATGCACTCATATCTTTTAATAACTTATTAATTGTACTAATAAAACATATTTATTTTAAATTATTCCTCTATTAACAAAAACTTTGAAATCTAATTATGTAACTTTTATTTTTAATCAAATAGTAAATGAAAGTTATATTACATTAAATAGTAATTGACGTAAATTATATATTATTTTTTTTCACATTTTGAGTTTTGTTTTCTATCATTAGTATCTGTAATACATTTTTACATCTGTAAAATATATAAATGAAATTTAAGAAACTTATGTATTTATATTTTTCACCCCGTGTGTATTACACGGGGTCTAAACTAGTTAAAAATAGAAAAAGGTAATTTTTATAAACGAATATAAAAAAAGTAAGGAAAAAAAACGAAAGTTGAGGGGTAGAGTTGACACTAACGTGCTTAAGTATATAAAAAAACGTACGAATTTTATGTGAATCAATTTTGGAGATTAAACCAAAGATAGAAAAAAATATTATGGTTCGTACATTATGGCGTAATAATTTTTAAAAAAAATTAATCAAAAGAAAATAAATAAGAAATCTAAAAAGAAAAAGAAGGAAAAAAAACAAAAAAACCAAACAAAAAAAATATTTGTTGGACGCAAGGTTTGAACTTGCGTCCCATTACCCACTTACAGACTTAACCATATGTTATTTAATTAACCCACCTTAACCATATGTTATTTAATTAACCCACCAAAGTTTGTTCTTGAGTAAAGAATGAAAAATCAAATAGAAACGAGAGGAAATAATGGTATTGTTGGTGCCCTCTCATTGGGCACCGACGTTACCTTTTAAGGTTATTAGAAATGCCTAGTTGTGTTATTTTTTATTACATATAATTTTATAAAAAAAATCGAATCCAATAAATTTTATATAAATTGTATATGATTTTGTATTTTATAAGATTTATATTAAAACATATATAAAAATAAAAATATTATAAAAACATATTAAAATTTACATAAAGTAAGATTTTAAATAAAATCAAAATAATTAAAATTTTAAATGTCATGTCAGAAAAGTGCATCGGTAATAGAACCCCTTTTACACCTTATTAACCCCGGCAAATGAGCGGGTTGGGCCAGATTAGATGTTGCGTCAGAATGCGTTCGGGTTAAGACGGGTTCGAGTGAAGATGAACTTGGGTCACAGTAGACTGCTTTATAGAAAGCGTCATTTTGGTTTTGATCAAAACCGGTTCGGACTATAATTAGCTTAGAGCCTTGGGGTTGAATGTCGTTTTAGAAAAAAAAATTAATAAAATAGGTTTACGTGTTATATTTATTTTTATGATAGTGATGACAGGTATGTGGCAACGGTGATGGTGGAGACACTAACACGGGAGGTGGCGGCAACTATGGTGTCGGAAGGGACGATGATGGTGGTGGTGTTGGAGAAGGCAACAATGGATGCTGGTATAGACGGTGGTTGCGACAATGGTGGTTGTGTTGGTGGCATTGCAACGGTGGTGGTGGCGGCGACGGTGGCAGCTGCAGTCATTAGGTGGTGGAGGCGACGACCAATAGGTGGTAGCGACAAACAACCGTCGTAGGCGTTACTCACTTATTTGAACCTATTTTAAGTTACCAAGTTTTCTTAAGTGGACCATTTTGACATGTTTAATTTAGGTCGACCCAACGTGATTCGTTGTATAATTATAGTCAGGGGCAGATATAGATGGTCTCCGGCGGGTGGTGAGTCACCCACTGAGATTCATGTAAATTGTAGAAAATCTTCGGTTTCTTTATTCAGACCTCTTGCAGATACTTGAGAGGCACACTCGACATCGAAAAATAGAGAGGAAGGCAGAAGAAAACAATTTTTTGTTGTTGGAGAGATCAAAGGTTTAATGGAGAAATGTGAGTGGAGAAGATGAATTGAAAAGAGAGAGAAGATGATGTCTTAGAATTAGAAATGAGGCAAAAGTGTCACCTAGCTTCACTAATTTCCAAATTTCAATGTTAAAGTTTCACATTAAACCCTTTAATTGAATCAAAGTTGTAAAGTAAAACTTTAAGTTTGATTTGAATTTTTAAACAGCTCTAAAGTTTAATATCTCTTTTTACTATATTAGGTATTAATCATAATTTTTTTTGAACGACATGTATTAACCATATCTAATTAAACATATTAGATATTAATTAACCAATGTATTAGGAATTATTTAAACTCCAACACATTTTGACCCGACTTGACTTGAGCCGACCTATTTTTTTGCACCCACTCACAAAAAACTCTGGATCCGCCACTGATTACAGTAGACCCAAATGAGCATGAATATAACCTTTTTTTTACCCAAATTAACCCATCTAATAATGGATGGGTCATATTTGCTATTTACTAGGCTTACACCTTAAGGCCATGGGATACATTCCTCACTCGTCATTTTCCATTATGTGCCACCTACGTACCACATCACCACTCGGTTTTCAATATAATTTATATTGAAATGTTGATAAAAAAAATTTAAACAAAACGATATATTTAGATTTTTGAAAAAAGTTTAATATTATAAGTTACTAGAGAAAATAAAATTGTATCTTAAATGAAATATTGAACAAAACATAAAATCAAATTGTGTCTTCTCCTTTTTACGGTGCTACAAGTCTACAACCACGCACAAGATTGATGCTTGCGACGCTGAAGGAGGCGACCTGGTGTTCCCCGACGGACACCACTAGCCATATCGTCCCCGCAACCCATGGTCTAATTGCCAGGCTTACACCTTACTTATAAACGCCCTTGTTTTTTATGTACCTATCATATGTGTTTGACACATGGTGTTATTTTGGGAGTATTATTTATAAAGTTACGTTATTTAATCAAATTGCTTCAAATAAACAAAATAAAAGAAATAAATAATAAAAGATGTGCAGATTTGGAATTTTGCTAATAGGGTTTGAAACTTAAAAAACTTAAACATAATGACATGGTCTACAATTCTACATGCATAGTCGTTTTTGGTGTTTTAATGTTGTTTCCTAGCAATAGCTTTTTTATTCAAAAAAAAAAATATTAAATATGTTGAAAGCCATAGCTAAAATAATAATGGGCATTTAATTTACATAACTTTTCTTTTAAAAACTACATTTAGATTTGAAATTTCACAAAGTAATTTAGATTTAAAATTTATCAAAGTAATTAAAATTTAAAGAAAAAGAAAGTTGTGTAAGAAATTTGGGTTCCTCAATATTACGTAGATGTAAGGGGGGACGGTATGGAATGAGGAAGGAAGGGAGAGAGCGGGAGAGGTTGAGGTGGAGATGACTCGGATGGATTTGCGGGATGGGGAGGAGTAATTTGCAGAATTGCCATCCCGATTTGGGGAGAAAGCAAAGAAGAAAAGAAATGATACGGGAGCGAGAAGGGGGAAGGAAGAGAGTGGGATGCATTTTGTGCCATCCCTCCAAATTGTACCAGCGGTGCACCCTTAATTCATATCATTAAGGGTGGTGGGAGTGGTGAACAGGTGGTGCTCGGGTATGCGGGTACACCGCCGCACACAATACGGGGAACTTCGGGTATGTGTTCACGGGTATCAAAACCCGTGACGGGTATGTGGGTAGGTGGGTGAAATTCGATCGTTGGGTCAAAAACTAGCCGTTGAAATGAGGTGGGTTGGAGGGTACCAGTGGCGGATCTAGGAAAAAAATTCAAGGGTATCAAAAATTTCGTTCAAGGGTATCAGGAAACATAAAAACGGTAAAAAAAAATTACACTGCACGTCGGTACCCCTGGGTATAAGGTAGATCCGCCCCTGGAGGGTACCACTCCCACTATTAAGGATAATTTGTCTAAATGAGGTGTCATATTCTCATTGGTGGGTTTAAGAGGGTAGTTTTGAGTGGAGGGTACCACTCCCACCACCCTAAGTTTACGAGCGAGGCATTTAAAAAGTCTATTTTATATGAAAAGACATTTAAAGCTCATTACCCTACCAGTCAATTCAACAATTTAAAGTACTTTATAATTAATATGAAGTATTATTGTTTAACCACAAAGACTTCAATCTTATTCAACTAAGATAAAATATGTTTCATTAATAAAAACCTTGTTTTTGTTATGCGTAGTAACTAGAGATATTACCATGAGTATACGTGTTGGGAAAAGGATTCTTGAATATGGATGGTAATCGACTGAGAGTTTTGGACATCTTAGACTAATATCTTAGCCAATGACGAAGCTTAGTGAGGGCCCGAGTGGTTAAACTTTAAAGAGTAAACATGTGGATTCCCATTACCAAAAACTCAATCATAAACTCGTCTCAAAAAGTTGCTTCAAATATTGAATACTCAAGTGTAATTCTAACAATTTTTATATTTTTAATAATCTAAAGCTTTTAACAACTTTAAAATACCATTTATTATATATTTTAAGAGTATACATTATATTTAATTTTTCAATTTTAATGCAGGTAAGCGAGAATGCTATCGTTTTTTAAGAACAGACAGAGATCATATAATATCATACTCGTCCCAAACCTACGAGAGTTTTTGATTAATCACATACATGGTCCGTACCTAAATACTCATCCCGAATATTTCAGTTCTTTTTGTCGAGTTCGTGTTTCTCTCTGTTATCCCTGTTCTTTGTAGTTGCAAAAGCCATCAAGCACAAAATGGAGGGTCAACTATATAAACATTAATTACTTGGAGGATGCATTGTAATTTATAAATTTGATTATAGTTTTGGACATACATATATATGGTTTACCAATAGCCATTCATAATTTAAAACAAATAACTAAATCACGGTTGGTTGTAATCAAATCATTAAAAAACAAGCGATGCATCTTAACTCCTAAATTATAGGATTAACGTTAACTCATGATACAAACAACATACATACATACATCTATCCTCCAAACATTTCCATTTCTCCCTCTAATCAAGGAGACATGGAGAATTAAGAAACAAACACACCATGGCTGCTAGTAAGATCCTCATATCCGTCATATCCTTACTCTTGGTGGTTGGTTGTGTCCTCGGTGTCGTCCTGTTAATCGTCAAAAGCGGAAAGCCCGATGAGAGTATTAACACCAACACGAAAGCAGCCGAAAGCATATGCAAACCAACCGAGTATAAAGAGGCTTGCAACAAAGCGGTCGAAGGGGTGGCCAAAAACTCCTCTGCCACCCATGAGGACTACATCCTTGCCACCATTCGTGCCACTGCGGATGAACTGGAAAAGTCCCTTGAAAAGGCCAAATCCGCCAAGAAAGATTTGGACGATGACAAGAAGGAATCCCATGGTGATCTCGAGACGTGTGAGAAAATGATAGGATACGCATCGGATGAGCTCCAACAGGTTCTTAAAGTTGTATCCGAGACCGAAGCCATCTCGTTAGCCGAACAGATTGACCCTATCTTAGTCTGGTTGACCGCGATTCGATCGTACCAGACCACATGTGTGGAGGAGATTCGAAACGAAAAACTAAAAAAAGACATGCAACAAGGGCTGGAAACTTCCAATGAGCTAACATTCAATGCACAAAAGATTGTGTATAATGTGCTTGACATCCTGAAGGACATCGGAGTAGATATAGGAGAGTTAAAAATCCCGTCAACGGGGCAACGTAGGCTTCTCGACGAGGTCGATGAGATGGACCGCCACGGTTTCCCATCATGGGTCCCTAGCGTCGACCGAAAGCTTCTAGGAGCCAAAAAGGATGGTGGCGGCGGCAAGAAACTAAAACCAAAAGGCCAAGCGTTGTTCAAAACTCCACCACCGCCACCTCTCCCGCCAAACCCTGTACCCAATGCAATCGTGGCTCAAGACGGTAGCGGGAAGTTCAAGAGCATCAAACAAGCTTTGGCAGCTTACCCGCCAAATCATCAAGGAAGATACATAATCCACGTTAAAGCCGGTACATACAACGAAGGACAAATCATCATAGACAAAAATCAAAACAATGTGTATATGTATGGTGATGGCCGTGACAAGACCATAATAACCGGGTCGTTAAACTTCGCAATAGCGAAGATTGGAACTTCGCAAACCGCAACAGTTGTTGCTCTCGGAGAACGGTTCATGGCTAAGGGAATAGCGTTCAGGAACACAATCGGACCCGCGGGACACCAGGCGGTTGCGTTCCGGTCCCAGTCTCCTCACACGGTTATGATGGATTGTAGCTTCGAGGGTTACCAGGACACGTTATATTACCATGCACATGAACAGTTTTACAAGAACTGTGCCATCTCCGGGACCGTGGACTTTATATTCGGGGTGGGACGGGCTTTTATCCAGGACTCGGATATCTTCGTTCGAAAGCCGGAGGCAAATCAAGCCAGCATAGTGACCGCTGATGGAAGGATGAAGATGGAAGAAACAGGAGGGGTGGTGCTTCATAATTGCAAGATCATGGCGGCACCAGAGTTGGCTCCGGTGAAGGGACAGTTTGCGACCTACCTAGGACGGCCGTGGAAACCTGCTGCAACGTCGGTGATAATGATGTGTGATATTGGAGATTTGATCAAGCCGGAAGGGTGGACAACATGGGAGTCGCCGGAGGGGAAGAACAACCACATGACGTGTATGTTTAGAGAGTATGGAAACAGAGGGCCAGGTGCCAACCTGGCAGGTAGGGTCAAATGGGCCGGTTTTAAACCAATCACAAATGAGAAAGATGCACTTGGTTTTACAGCTGGCACGTTCTTATTGGGCGGGACTTGGCTACCTCAATATGGTGTACCTGCTAAACTCGGGTTATGATTCGTTAGTGTTCTTCCGTGCCATGTAACATCACTATGTTTTTTAAAAGTACAAATGATATGAAATCCATAGGTGTCAAATGTTAATGTTGTAATAGGTTGTTGTACTTGTACCCCTAAGTTGTTTCTATTAAAGGAGACCATTTTTAAGGACAAAGTGTTCTATATCATGTTATAAAAGTATACACAAGCTATTTAACTTTCATTTGAGTAACTTATACATCAAAAGATGCTATAAATAAAAGAAGGATCAACATAATATGATAGCAATGCATACATTTTAACGACTCGAGGGCAACAGCTTACATCTGCTTCTCATTTGCAACCGCCCTGTCATGAAAGCATCGCCTTATTCAGAAATTCCATCCATCAATCAATCCAAGAACCAAATGAAGCCCGTAGCAAACGAAAATTAGTTTACTTTTTTATTTCAGAAAAATATCTTCATGCTTTAAAAGAAAAGATTGGGGGCAACCACCTTATAAATGAGAGGGGAAACATCGAAACTTTTGCTTTCACAAGCAAAAGATATAGCCCGTAACATGGAAGGTGAAACAAAGCAATGCCAAAGTACCTGAAGGTTGTATAGAGTCTATTAAGCTATGAAATATAGCAAATAATATCCAGAAAGACAGTCATTAGATGCAACTTACCACATAGGAGCCCATGGAGTGGCTAGTTCAAGGAAAGGATAAGGCCACCTGAAATTGCCATTTTTATTTTTAAAATTAACAGAGAAAATATCGGGTTCTTGTAAGTGGGGAGAGTTAAACTCACCATGTAAAGCAACACGCGTGCATAACCCACTGGAAAACTATATAGGTTGAGCTCCATAAGACGAAGTATGTTAACCCGTGCCAAGAAAATTGCTGCAACATGAAATGGAAATAGGCCATAACAGAATGAAAAATTAATAATTGAATTCACTGAAAATTAAATGTTCACAAAACTAATTACTTACTAAGCTGTTGAGAGCAGAATCCATGAGGAGAAAAACAGCATTAAGGGAATGCATGCAACCAATCAACTGCCATAACGACCAAGAATTTATGACTAAAGCTAACTTGAGAAATTAATCTTAAGAGTGTCAACAGGGAAAGCTCTGAATAGAGCCATATATACAAAATTCTTTCATTGCGAGCAAATAATACAAATAAAATGACTATTCAGGACTAATTAGTGAAAGCTTAAAGAAAGAGTACATGAAAATTTGTGCAAAACATGATAAAACTGATAAGGAGCTAATACAGGAGCTAGCGGACTCATACTTGGACCAGTTCGACAAAGGCAAACATACTAAAAAAGAGCCCAACTTAAAAAGGGCATGACTCGGGCTATGTCTAGAGTCATAGTCTCAACGGGTCGGATCATGTGGCAAACATCCAAAAGCAGTTCGTCCCAACTGTCGGACCCGGATTCCATAATCTGGGGAACTAAAAGGTTATTCCCCAATTTTACGAGGTTTCATTTATTTCATTTTCTATGTAAAAACATGTGAATCTTTGATTTGAGTAATTCACAAGTTTATTTAGGAAGTCAATTTTATAATTAGGCAATCAAATTCAGTTTTCCAAAATATGGCTCGGTGTAATGGTTTAATCATTCTATAATATATCAATTTTCTCTTGAGATTATTCTCGTTTTATCCTTGCTTCCGCTCTACATCAAAAATAAAACATACACCAATAATAAGCCATTATTAAGAACTAACCAGAGTAAGCTTGAAGTCATCACCAGTCTGAAATGGGAGTAATAGGCACCAAAATACAATATCCGTAAGCACAACAGCACCTGCACAAGTCTGATGTCATACACTAAGAATCAGCTTAAACAGTTAAAAAATCCCTAAGCTCAAGAAACATGAACCACTCTGGTCAATGGTCATTGATATAACTTATAAGAATGTGATAGGAAGAATACCTGATAAATATTCTGCATAAGATTTCCCCAAAACCCAGCTTCCTGATTAAACTGCATTTGCAGCTTGATGGAAGCCTCATTATCTTTCACCATGGAATCTTCAACGGGGCTAGAATCTTTTTTCAGAAACTTGTCTCTCTCTTGATTTGGAATTGGAAGGGAATGCTCTTTATAGAGCATCCAGCAGCCATGAGCAGATATGATGGTCCCGAGCTACAAAAAATTAGCTTGCTAAATAAACAGCATGTTCATTCATATTTTGTACAAAGATACAAAATAAAAAATATAACTGGTTTTTAGGCAATATCTTGAGTTTTATAGTTTTCCCAAACATGTCAAAATCAAATTGGCACCGTCCTTTACAAAGGACGTGAATGCGATGGATGACTAGAAACATGTACCTACCACAATATATTAATTCCACCTAAAGTGTGTGTCTGTCCGTTATTTACAAGAACGTATTTAGTGTGCTTTGATATTGCATCAATTACCACTGGAATAAGAAAGCTATCTACTTGGACTCCAATTCTAAACAAAAAGCATTTATCTTTAGGAAATCTGATTATTTTTAATCAAGAACGTACTTGAAGTTCTTCCTGTTCACGATGCATGCGCCTACTTGATGCCCCCTAAGTAAGTATTAAACGATAAAATGATTTGGACCTATAAACTTCAAAATTCTTGTGAATACATTTGAGCTTTTAAAACAGTTCAAATAGGCCTAGGCCAGTTTTTAGCCGGTTCCCGATAGTTTTCTACAAAATGCCTATCTTGCTCTTATAGAAATCACATGTTTCTCATGTAACTTCAACTTTTATTTTTAATTTTTTAAAATACACACAAGAAGTCTATCATCATCTTCTTCAAAAGTCCAAGCCCTAAAAATGAAATCTTCCAATAAAACTTGTTACAGATTTCAATCTAGTAAGATATATGCTGATATATCTTCTTTAAGCTCCTAAGGCCTAGCAAGCACAGTAATTGGGATATCTTCTTAACTGTTTTTTTCAAAATTTGAATCAAAATCCCTACCCTAATATCTTCGGAACACTAACTGAAAACATCAAAAACTTAAAATTCAATGATCAGGCAAGCGGATTGACATACCGCAAAGTAGATCGTGACCAATAAGAAAGTCCACCTGCAAATTTGATTAAGAAACATAATTAGAGAGTGATTTGTGAATCAGTAATACAATTGAGTATGAAACTAGAATTGAAACAGATAGAGCATACTGACTGCGTGTAGAAATAGAAGACGAAGGGACCGAATCCAACGACGGTCTTATACAACAAATACGCCATGGAAATAAACGAGAGAATTCGGTAGAGAAGAAGCCAGATTGGGTGGAGGTTCCGCCAGTAAGGCATCCATAGATGATAACTGTTGGTGGTAGGTGTGTTGTTTTTGGTGGTGGTGAATCTTATGGAGATGAGAGCAGGGAGCAGGAAGATGAGAGCACAGACAAGTACTTGCCATTGAAGCCAGTATTCTAAACCAAAACCCCCAATCTCCATGGCCCGCAGTGAGGTTGAAGAAACTTAATCAACAGATGGCGATTCCATGTGAACAGCAGCCAGCAGGCTGCCGGTATTTATGCAAAAGACAACTCACAATAACTGCGTTTAAGAGATTCAACAAAACTCCACAGTTGAATTTCGACAAATTAGAGCATTTTAAATGCAATCCGTTTTATTAGGCTGAAAAAGTTGTCGTTACATTAATTGGAATATCAGGTGGTTTATATAGGACTAGTTTGCGTCTACCCGCGTGTTGTGGCGGAATGTTAAAATTTGTAAGATTCGGTTTCAACGACCTGCACACTGGTATTCATCACGCTGAAAAAATTCACGTTGAAACGTTATTAAAAGTAAACACATCACAACGGTATATTCGGAAATCATGAAAGAGTTAGTCGTCGTAAAAATGAACGTTAACACAAAAGCGAATTTAAAAAAATCGCACCCAACGCGTGATGCAGTGGGGGTGTTAAAACATGTAAGTCTCGATTTCGATGACCTGTACACTATCACTTTTGAATAGCAATAGTGGTGCAGGGTTTGCGAATCGTTCAGAGAAGCAGCTCTAAAGTGGAAATCATCATCAACATCTTGGATCAGAACTAGAATCAATGTCATATCACACCACCAAATATGTTCTAATAAAGTTCCACTACTTGAGATGCCTGCTAGTTCTATAGGGCTTTGTTATGGTAGTGATTGTATATGATATGTGTGTTTACTACTTGCATATTTTTTTTTAACTTTAATCCATATTATTTTATCTGATATGACATAATAGCTATTGTCTTTTACATTAATGGATCATTGTATTGTATGTTATCACGTTTAGATCTATGAATAAATAAGTTATTTTAAATTGTCCGTAGTCGATCGCAATTGTCAGAATGAATTTGAACCAAGAGTGTTGTGAATGAGTTGGTTGACTTTCATAGAAATGAAAATAAGCATAGAGTTGCAACCAAATTCACATATATTTATAGGGAGTAAATATTGGACTTGACACTCCTTCAAAACTACTTCATAGATCAACGCCATCAATAGATTTTAAAGATGGTGGCGTGTTTGTATCCTTTTACCTGAGATACATATTACGACTTGATTATATGAAACATTGTTCTCTGACATTGTTTAACATTATTCTTTGATGGAAAATTATAATGGTCATTGTTGGATATAATGTGAAGTATAGTGAAAGGCATTGTAGTCAATATAAGATGTGTTCTCTTATTCCATAAAAGGCTTACATATCTAGGCCCCCCGCTAATTCAAAATGGTGAAAATACGTAGTCATGCTCAATGGATCAATGGTGGGAGATTTTTTTTTTTAAATCATTGTATGATTTTGCTTCCATTGCTAAAAATAATTTAAAACCGACATACAAATCCCAAGATTTTTAGAGAGAGTGTGTATGTTGTGTTGTGTCTTGTATAAATTGTATAACAATTGGTTCCGAAGGTTGGCCCACTGATCTTCATTGTGTATAGGACAAACATCTATTCTCAAAATTCAAACTGTTTTTCATTCATTATATCTTGTATATGCGTGATTAAGGATGAAATAAATTAGGAATTTCAATAATTAATTAAAGAATGTAATTAGCTATCTTAATGTACAAACTACTTTGTTAATGTATAAACTATATATGTCTCACAATTCCTGGTTCAAGTCCATAAAATCTAACCCAACAATATTAACGCGGTTGAATAACTACATCTTGAGGGACATATACTTTTGGGATCGACAATATGTTATTGTTGTTGTCTCTATTAGAACATACATTTATTATTGATTGTATTTATGTAGGAAGTTATTCATTGTTTCATTATTGTCTTCTCTTTGTATTCCATATATCTTTTGTATTCCTTTTCCCCTCTATATAATGAGGGTCTTGTTTCCTTTATTAATCAAGTAATGACTTCAACCTTTATGGTATCAGAGCCACTGCTCCTGTTTACCACTGTTTAGCCATGGCTGATCCAAAGAAACCCGAAACCTCTGATCAAAAGATCAACCCGCTACACCCTGCATACACCGTATCAAACATTCAAACGAAGATCCGAACCCTTGATGGAACAAAAGTAACGTACTCCTCTTGGACAAAACTGTTCAAACTCCACGCCAAGGCGCATAAAGTATTGGATCACATAGATGGAACGTACAGCCCCGAAACTACTAACGAAGACTACAACCAATGGACCGAGATTGATGCTTTGGTGCTGCAATGGATCTACAGCACCCTCTCGGATGACTTACTGGGTCGTGTTCCGGAGAATGAAGCCACGTCTCGTTCAACATGGCTCAAACTCGAAAATATTTTCCTAAGTAAGAAAGGATCACGGGCTGCTGTCTTAGAAGAAGAATTCACCACTTTAAAACTCTCGGCGTGTCCATCCATGGATGAATATTGCTAGAAATTGAAGGATATTTCCGATCAATTAGGAGATGTGGGCAACACCGTCAGTGAATCACGATTAGTGTTGCAGTTAGTTTGTGGCCTCCCGAGCGAATTTGATACTGTGGCTTCATTTATCAACCAAAGCTCGCCAACGTGGGATGTATCTAGAAGCATGATACAGTTGGAACAACACCGTCAACAAGCCCGTCAAAACCTTAATCAAACGGTTCTGGTAAGTACTCAAAATCATGTTGCTGATTCGAATTCTCCTTCTCAGGTTTCACCTTCAACCCTACCACCACAATCTTATCCAAGGCATCAAGATCAGTACCGTCACCGTGGACGTATGCGTGGGACGAACCGGAGAGGAGGCCGAAATGGAAGAGGACGAAGTAGGTTTCCTTCTCCACAGCAATGGTATGACAATGCCCCTACCTGTCCATACCCTTCGCAACCTTGGAACAACCCTAATCCAGGAAGTGCTTACGTAACCCACACTGGTTACCAACATAATACTATGACTAATCCAGGCCCAATACAGAATACAGCCCAATAGAATCCAACCCACATGTATACTGCGTTAAACGCACTTAGCCCAACGGATCTCGGTAACGCCCTCTCCACCTTGCAACTAAATTATCAAGACCCACAATGGTACATGGACTCAGGAGCCTCTGCCCACATAACATCTGATCCTGGTAAAATCACCACTCCCATTTCATTAACTTCAAGCGTTGTTTTTGTAGGCAATGGTCATAGTTTGCCAATACAAGGATCTAGTAACGGCTTACACCACTTACCAAATAGATCCTACCACTTAAATAACATACTTCATTCACCATCTATTATAAAAAATTTATTATCAGTTCGGAAATTTACCCATGATAACCATGTTTCTATTGAGTTTGATCCTTTTGGGTTTTCTCTGAAGGATCTTAACAGTGGCAACCTACTCTCCCGCCACAATAGTGATGGGGACTTGTATCCCTTCACACCACTGGCAGCCTCCTTACTCCACACCTCCAGTGATGTGTGACATCCCTGATTTCTATGCCTGAATTCTAAGACTTGTTGACTCAATGTTGATCATATGTCTAATTCTCGTGCATCATACTACTTATGATATATTTAAACTTTTAAACCTAGTCTAAAGTGAGTATTCTATTTCACTTTAGAGTGGCTTGATTTGTTCTATTTTGATTGCTATATCTGATTCTCATATCCCTTCTTGAATTTTTTACTTATGGTAACTTTGGATGCCCTAGATTCTATCATAACCTAAATAATTAAAGTTGGCAACATTATTAAACTAAAGTGTAACTTTAAGGACTAAACTTACGAATGTGTAAACTCAGGGTTTCTTTTACAACCTCTTTAAAAATGTGATTATTTATCGTAATATCAATTAAGTATTTTATTATGAATATTATTATTATTATTATTATTATTTAAATTATTACATAATTTTAAAAACCTTAAACCTATCTAAAACCATTAAAAACCATTATTTTTAATCTAGATTTTATCCTAATCCATTGAAATAACTAACTTTAATCTAATAAAAAAAAAACAATTTTTATTTATTTATTTTTCTTCTTTCCCGTGAGTTCTCCCATTCGTCCACACATATTTAGATTTTTTTTATTTTATTAAATTTTATAAAAATATTATTTTATTCCTAATTCTTATCCTAAATAACAAATTAATCAAAAGTTGATGTTATCCTAATTCCACTTTTGCCGTAAATCCCCTAAATCCACTTTTTTTTATATTTTGTTTAATTTTATTAAATTTTATCTAATATAACAAACTAATTCAAAGTATCTGCAATCCTAGTCCTTTTCTTTAATTAATATTTTGCGAATAAGTCCCTAATCTCACCCTATAAATAGAGCCTTAAACCTCATTCATTCTTCACACCTCAACAATCCTCTAGGGCTCTCTAGCAACTAAAGGTTGTTCTTCTCATCTTTTGGAAGATTCTAGCTTAAATCCTTCCATTCTAAGTAAGTTATTCTTATGTTCTTGCTTGTTCATACTTTTCTTTTCAAAAATTCCTCATAACTAGCTAGATCTATGATTCCCTAGCATGTTTATGTTATAATCATAGAGCTATCGAAGATCAAATGCCCTATTTTAATTAAACTTGTTCAAACTTTTATTTAAAAACTTGGTTTTGATCTTTCTTGTTCCTTTCAATTTCAAAAATCATGTTTTTACTAAAACTCCTTATCTTCAAATTAAACCCCTCTAATAATTAACTTATTTCATTTCTATCTTTACTAAACTTATATTTTCACTTTAGCCCTTATACTTTCCAAACTTACCAAACAAACCCTAAACTTGGTCAAGTATACAAATAGGGTAACTTTCAAACCAGTATGAAGTTATCTGACAAACATTAAAGTTCTGGCTAGGAAAAGACGGGGTTCTGATCCAACTAACTCTTTCCTGGGAACTTTTATGTTGGAGGTACTACTCTGGAATGATAACCACTCTAGTGTACAACAACCACTTTCAACTAATTACATTGTCAACCCCTCGACTATCCTTAACTTGTTTCTAACGTAACAAACTTAACTTAGGGAGTCGTTAAGGCATTCGATCCAAGTTACTACAAGTTCAAGTTCAACCCTTTCATTTGCAAGGTGAGATACATAGGCCCTTTTACTTTTTATCTTTGGGGTGGAAAACATGCTCGTATATCAAAGGTTGTTCAAACTATATCAAACTAAAATACTACTTCTGTATTTTCAATAACAACTTTCCATACTTGTAAACTTAAACGGTTTTATACACACTCTACAACCATTAACTTGGGATAAGCCAACGGGAGTAAGTCATAGATCTATGGGCCTGACATGCCGATCTAGTTCTTGAGTTGACGAGATACAATATCAACTTGAGACTAGATATACAGAAACTGCAAAACTTGTTATTCATGCTATATCAATTCTATGGGAACCCAATCTTGTCATTAGGTTTGGTTGAATCGATGTATAAAAATTTGTTTACTTGTTATTGAATCTTGTTTATGAATTACAAAAATCTTCATTATCTATACTATGTAATTACTTAAACCTATGTTCTCACCAACTTTTTAGTTGACCTATTTTAGCATGTTTTTCAGGTAATGGAAACGAAGTTGATGCTTCGATCACGCTAGGATTTCAAGGGCTCATGGTTTAGTGGACTTAGCTAAATATTAACAAAAAGAATATTTATTTATTCTACTTGTATTGTTTGATTTCTTTGTAATCAATGTAATTAACTATTCAATTAATAGAAATCTCTTTTGATCATGTGTAATGATTCAATTTCGTCGCCCCCTCGTGTTTCCGCCTTGGCGGGGGTGTGACATGATGTCCCATGGCACATTCGTCTCGGTCATCCCGGACCAACTATCCTTGATTATCTAAGTCGTCGTTGTCTTATCAAATGTAATAAAACTGGTTTGAATTTTGTTTGTCCATCATGTCAAGTATCAAACAATAAACGTTTACCATTTCAAGATTCTCAGTCTCAGACCCCATTTGATATTATACACTGTGACTTATGGACATCTCCGGTTTCTAGTAAATCTGGCTACAAATACTATATGGTACTAATTGACAACTTCACTCAATATGTATGGGTATATCCCCTTAAATTCAAATCTGAAACATTCCAAAACTTTACTAAATTCCATAAACTCATACACACTCAATTTGGCAAACCCATTAAAAGCTTCTAATGTGATCTTGGCGGAGAGTTTGATAACAACGATTTCAAAAACTTTGCCACCTCCAACGGACCTTTCGTTTTTCGTGTCCTCAAACCTCCCAACAAAACGGTAAGGCCGAACGTATGATAAGACGTTTAAATGACATCATTCGTGCACTACTCATTCATACAAATCTACCTCCACCATTTTGGGTAGAAGCCCTTCACACCACCACCTACCTATACAACATATTACCAACAAAACGCCTTAACTATCAAAATCCGACCCCCGCCTTATACCACCGCCAACCCACATACGACCACCTACATGTTTTTGGTTGTGCTTGCTATCCAAACTTATCCGCTTTCCAACAACACAAACTAGCCCCTCGATCCATACCATGTGTTTTTCTTGGGTACCCTCAACATTTTAGGGGTTACCAGTGCCTTGATCCTACCACGGGCCGAGTTCACCTATCCTGACACGTCATTTTTGAGGAAAATACCTTCCCGTACAACACCCCACCCCAACCTACAACTTACCAATTTCTTGAAGATCCATCTCTGACACTACCTCCCTTTCACCCCATTCCAACATCAACTCCATCTCAGCCACTGTCATCTTCTACGACACCCATTACTGGCCCTACTCCTCCTACGTCCCCTATCCAGCCTCTTGCCTCTCCCCTATCTAGCTCTCACCCACAAACAGAAACTCCCATCCCCATATCTCCCACCACTCAAAATACCCACACACAAACAACACCACCCATTCCCATACCATCCCCAACAGTTCCCATTTCCACTAGTTAACCACCCATCAACATACACCCTATGCCGACCCGATCTCAACATGGCATCACCAAACCAAGCCCTAAATATAACCTTAACATCACTACCAATTCTATTTCTCCTGTACCTACCTCTTACCTCAAGGCCTTAACAGATCCTAACTGGCTACATGCCATGCAGACAGAATTTAATGCTTTGCAGGTTAATGATACATGGGAGCTGGTTCCCCGGCTATCTGATCATCCAGTTATTCGGAGTATGTGGCTATTTCGCCATAAGTTTAAAGCCGATGGTATGTTGGAGCGGTACAAAGCACGCTTGGTAGTTAACGAAAAATCTTAAACAGTTGGAATAGATTGTGATGAGACATTTAGTCCCGTTGTTAAACCCGCTACCATTCGCACGGTGCTCTCTTTAGCAATTTCCAGGGATTGGCCTATTAATCAACTCGACGTGAAGAATGCGTTTCGGCACGGTACTTTGTAGGAAACGATCTTCATGAACCAACCGCCTGGCTTCATCAACAACTCCTTTCCGAACCATGTATGCAGACTCAAGAGATCATTGTATGGCTTAAAACAGGCACCGAGGGCCTGGTACACTAGGTTCACGACCTACATCAATTCACAAGGGTTCCAGAGCAGCATATGTGACCCATATTTATTTATCTTAAAACAGGGCAATCAAATGGCATATTTGCTCCTTTATGTGGATGATATTATCTTAACAGCTTCAGATACCGGCTTACTACAACGTATCATTGACATGCTCTCACGTGAGTTCGCCATGACTGATCTTGGGCCTCTTCACCATTAATCGGGATTACAGTTACACGACACAAAAACGGATTGTTTCTCTCTCAACAACAATTCGCTCGTGATATCTTACACTGTGCATCCATGTCTTCATGCAAGCCATGCAACACACCAGTTGATACCGTCTCCAAATTAAGTGCATCTGACGGTAATCTCTTACAGGATAACACACTATACAAAAGATTAGCAGGGGCTCTTCAATACTTAACTTTTACTCGACCAGATATCTCTTATGCCGTTCAACAGGTGTGTCTATTTATGCATGCCCCACGTGAACCCCATTTCACATTTATGAAACGGATTCTGCGCTACATCCAGGGCACTCTTGATTATGGTCTTAGTCTATCTATGTCTCTATCTCAGTCTCTTATCACCTATTTCGATGCCGACTGGGAGGCTGCCCGGACTCTAGACGATCCACCTCCGGATTTTGTGTATTCCTCGGCAACAAACTTGTATCTTGGTCTTCCAAACGTCAACCCACCATCTCTAGATCGAGTGCGGAAGCTGAATATAGAGGGGTGGCAAATGCAGTTGCCGAAACTAGTTGGCTTCGAAATATTCTTATAGAGCTTCATGTTCCCATCCGGATTGCAACCATCGTATATTGCGACAATCTCTCCGCTGTATACCTATCCCAAAATCCTGTTCAACACCAACGTATCAAACATGTGGAGATGGATATTCACTTTGTCCGGGAAAAAGTTCAAACCGGTCATGTTAGAGTCCTACATGTGCCTTCCTCATCACAGTTTACCGATATTTTCACCAAAGGCCTTCCCCGTCAACTATTTCAGTCATTTCGATCCAGCTTGAACGTCATGTGCTCAACCTGATTGAACTGAGGGGGACTATTAGAACATACATTTATTATTGATTGTATTTATGTAGGAAGTTTTTCATTGTTTCATTATTGTCTTCTCTTTGTATTCCATAGATCTTTTGTATTCCTTTTCCCCTCTATATAATGAGGGTCTTGTTTCCTTTATTAATCAAATAATGACTTCAACCTTTAGTCTCTTCCATCTTTGTCACCTATATCTATTTTTTTTAAGTAGGCTCTTCATTAATTGAACTTTATACTCAGATTGAATATCCCCTCTGGGTTTCTTAAAAGATCACATATCATCTTTCATGTAAAAAAAATCATATTCATTTGAATAATTTTCTACTAACTGAAAGTGGCAAGTTTTTTGGATGCTTTACTTTTACTTTATCTTTAGCCTTATATACAAAACCATGATTACACATAAAGATGACTTTAAATGCATCCACTTAGTTTTGTCTTTCATCTTTTAGTGATAACAACGTAACCAAGATAACATACAATGTTTTACACCCTGTTAGGAAAATAATGTTTTGAAAATCATCTATCTCTAATTTTGATAATGACAAAAATAACTAACATGTATTATTAATTACCAACAACAAGTGACCACAATCACTAGCTTAGCCTAGTGGTAAAGGTGTATACCTAAGACTTTACTAAAATGGGAAGATCTTGGGTTCAAGTCCCACTTGTGACAAAAAAGGGGGGTTTAGGTTGGGCCAGGGGTTTTCTCACCTATGGTGGGTTTCCTCCTGAAGAAGGTGGAGATGATCGGGTGGGTCAATGGCCCATCAGTGATCCAAATTGTCGTTAAAAAAAACAACAAGTGACCAAATATCTCATACATGTCCATTACACATTTAAGTAATCAAGTGTATATGTTCAACAAGCTAAAGTGTCATAACTAATATGCAAGTCAAGATGACTATTAATCAGATATTGATCAAAGAAGGAAACCGACACGAAATCAACGCGATCCAAAGTTGTGAATATAGAGAGATTGCATATTCTAAAAATATAATAAGGTTTATAAAAATATAATTATTATAAAAACCAAGTCAATTCCTAAAAACCTTTTGTTAAACCCGAGTCAAGATTTTATAAAACTCTAAATGCTATAAAAACTGTGTTAGAACATTTTTAAAATTCAAATTTAAAATAAAGATTTGATGTGAGTTGTGGATCTTCTATTAATGGAAGAATCCCAACATCATTCCATGTGGAAGACACAACAAGCCTTAAAATGGATAAATGACGAAATCAAAGTGTCATGTATCATTTTTGGTTTACAAAACACAAAAGGCAATTTTACCATTTTAGTGAAAATCTTACATCTTTGGTATATTGTCAAACAAACCTTCTGGAAAAGCAATATACGCAGAAATATAAATGAACATGAATTTGGAGTGTAAAATTGGACAAACCATAACGTTCAAATTGTAAGACCAAAAGTGCACCTGTATATCAACGGTTGATTGGCGGTCGACCGTGGGCTGCGCAGTCGTGGTGACTTTTTTTGTCTTGGCCAAATTGCTTATAAATTAAGGCCTTGTCCAAGCTTTACAATCATCCCTTTTGCTCTAAACACTTTCATATACACATCTAATATATTCTCTCTAGTTCCTTTCATATCAAACATCCTTGTGAAGAGAGGAGATCAAAGATCAAGAGTGATGTGCACTAAATTAGTCATATATTTCACATCAATTACGTCCCGATTATTGTCATTTTCTTCACATTTTGATTGGATTTGTCGCTCATTTAGCTTAAATTGTATTTTCAGGAATTATCTGACTTAGAACAAGCAAACGAGCGAAACATGAAGAAAAAGTGATGAAAAGGTAACTCAGTAGGATCAAGCACGGGCCGTGCCCCACTAGGCACGCCTCCGTGCTCCCTTCCAGCAGAGAAAGACAAACACCGAGAACCAAACACGGGCTGTGCCTCACTAGGCACGCCCCCATGCTTAATAGGAAAAAGTATAAAAAAGACATTTGTCTCCCGACCAGGTGCAACACGGGGCCGTGCCTCACTAGGCACACCCCCATGCCTAGTATCCCATGCCGTACGTTAGCGACAAAAGTTGATCCGGTTACGAATTTGTCTTAACACGGGGTCGTGCCTCCCTAGGAACGGGCCGTGCCTCCCTAGGAACGGGCCGTGCCCCATCATCCAGACAGCCTATAAAAGGCAACCACTTTGTTCATTTTGGGAGGTTCGAAATTGAAAGAAGAAAACTCTCTGTAGCAGTCGGGAATCAGGCCTTTGAACCTCTTTGAAGGCCTTGGAGGGTCCATTTAGCATCAAGAAGGAGTTTTAACATCACCATACCATCTCAAGTTGCAATCTTTGGTTATATCTTTTGAACTTATCATGAGTTGCATGTGTTCTTGCTACTTGGTTGTAATGTGCATGCTCATTACGAACTTAACATCTTTTATCATCCTGGTTAGATGAAGCTTTACTAATTATGTGGAACTTATGAATTTGGCAAGTTTTATATTAATGTTATGATAATATTTTAGTACTCTCTTGATGGATATGCATGCTTTAGTGTTGATAGAATGATCAATGTTTTATAAATGGGAAATCATATCATGTTGGAAAAATTATGAGATTAATATTTACTCATGATTTTATAACCTCAAGTTTAACGTCATGGCTAAGAATTAGGAATAATCTTCGAAAACATAATTAATGAAATCAACATTTAAGCATGCATTCCGTTGACTCATGTTTGGAAAAACTACGATATTTGTTATAATATTTCTTTGATAAAGTTTATGCTAATTAAAGTATTGATGACTCGAGCTTACGATTTCATAAATCTATCTTAGAATTTTGTAAGTCAGGAGAATACATAATATTTATCTATCCAAACTAACTTTAGGGGGATGTTGTGTAAAATACTCATTAATATCTTTCCTAAGGGTAAGAGGTATACCCTCACGCCAGGTGTGCATGAGGGCCCTCACGGCGTGAACAAGACTATCACACCACCTCCTGTGGTGTGAAGGGGGCGTGAGTGGCCTGGCGTGAGACCCTTCACGCGTACAAATCCCATATTCGACAGTTGAACGGCTATAATCGCATTAAAAAATTTTTACCGTTTGAAAAAAAAACTTTAATTTATTTTTTTTACCTTATAAATAACCCATTAAACCAAATTTTTATACACACCAATTTCTAAACAATCTTCACTCTCATATTTTTATAAAAAAAGCCATGAATCCTAATGACCCGATGTGGTGGTTTCAACAATACGCTAATCAACAAAAAGACTTCCAAATCCGTGGCCAACCGCTTTCGTTCAACCAAAACCCATTTGGTTTAGCGGGTTATGTTCCACAACCACAAGGCCAACTTCGGGAATTGGGCTACCAGAGCTCTAGTGTGTGTTAGTGAAGGTGAGAGTGTGTGCCAAAGTCTGAAATCTAGCCATCTATTTATAGGCTGATTTTGGTCCCATATCAGACCGATGTGTAGGGGGATATTGGTCCGATATCACCCTGTATGCGTCAGCCCTACACGCGACGCTATCCTATTGGACCCGCCTGATTCTTGCGGCTAGCAGACCATTATGGTCCAGGATAGCGGTCCGCTATCGAGCCACACGTCAAATTCAACCGATGAGTCACTAGACACGTGTCACTACCTCGTTCATTCCTTCCTCAACAGATGTTGGACCGATATGTAATGGATGTCGGTCCGATATCTGCCTGATTTTTCAGATTTTTCACTTTTAGCCCTTTATCTTTGGAAAACTTTTAATTTAACCCCTGAACTTTATCTTTTGATACTTTTGGCCTTTATTTTACTCGGGAATTATCCGGGTGTTACAGAAACGGATGAGGAGGACGCAATAGTACGACCGATCGGGAAGAAAAAAGAAAAAGCCCATGTATCGGGCTCCCGCTCCGTTCCGACACATCGAGATCGGTCAACAAATTATCGAGGAAATGCAACAATTTAACTTGACTCAAAAAGAGAGAAATGATTGGAAAAAAGAAAAATATGAGATGGATATTCTCGCACTCGACCTTGATCGCTTTCACGGGGCCAGACGAGCCTTATTCGAGAGAAAACAAAACGTGATCAAGGCAAAATATGGGATTGAAGACTAGTTTTTTAAAATTTATGTAATTTTTATTTAATGTTTTTTTATTTAATGTTTTTTTTTATTTTATGCTTTTTTATTTAATGTTTTTTTTATTTTATGCTCTTTTTATTTATTATTTTAATGAAATTTGAATTTATTTTATATTTATGTTTTATTTTTAAAAAATTTGAATTGTTGCATTTAATACTCACTTGGGTATCTCTCACATGAGTATACACCTTGCCATGTGAGAGCCAAGTGAGGTTTACACCAAACTGATGTGACGCCTAGGTGATAGAAAAGGTACTCACACTTGGGAGAGCCAAGTGAGAGTATACATCATACTCTAATAGTTATGGAGTTAGTGACCTTGACATGAATCTAATTTGTTTTCTTAAACGGACATTAATATAATTACACGATTGCCATTCATGCATTTTATCATAATTAGTAAAGTGGATTCTCAACTAGGATGATAGTTTCCCCTACTCTGCTAATTCGAATGTTTTAATTTTACAAGTTTTAGTTTATCATCACTCAAGTTTACCTTTTAAAACAAAAACAAAGATTAAATTTTCATCTCATTCGGTTTATTTAATTACGAAGATCAAATAGTGAAATTGTATCAACGGATTGATACTCGGTTCTTACCAATTATGTATTACCACTAGATAGGTGCACTTGCCTTACGTGTGTGTTGTTTAGTTTAGGTGAAAACCAATTTTAAAACCCATATCTGTGTGAAAAATCTTTATTAAAAATATATATACTTCACGCACATCAAAGAGCAAAATAAAAGAGTTATTTTACAACTTCCAACATTCTAATTCTTGTGTTGTAACCTTGTAAGGGTATTGTTACCATTGTCTCGGTGACTAGTTTGTGAGGGGATTATCATCATTGGGAGTGTTATAAGTTTGTGAGAGTTTCACTATCTTGATATAATGAAAAGTGTAAAGACCACTATCTTTGACATCGTATGTTGAAGAATGTCATCTCTACCTTTGTTTAGTAATATTAATGTACAATGTGATCACTACCTTTAACTAGTGAAACTCTTGGTGTATTGGTGATCTCTTTCATTCAAGAGAAACGTTTAGTGGAGCAACTCTCAATTAGAGAATCAGGGAGAGAACATAGAGTGGATTAATTAACATCCACTTGAACCTCTATAAATTTGGTTTTATATTTATAACCCTAAACGGTTAAACTCTTTATAATTATTGTTCTTTCATCATCTTGAGTAACAAGTGTTAATTCATACAAGATTAGTTTTTAAACAAGCAAAAATTTTAAGAAAACCTATTCACCCTCCCTTCTCTAGTTTTCTACCCACCCAATCCATCAAATATCCATGACACTTTTAACACCTACAATTGAATTTGTTTTTTTTTGTTAGGATGCTAACATTTACCGAATGATTTAGGAGTGTATAAGAAGCATAAACAAAAAGGGTAAATATTATATATGACCGGTGGAAAAGATTGTTGCCTTAGTGGAAAACTCATTAGTCATTACCTTCAGTTTGGTAGTTTTTTGTGAAAACTTGACATATATTTAACTCAAAGAGAGAGATCGATCAAGGAATGTCAAAAAAAGTAGAGACATCTGATCATCAAACCAATGAAATGAATGAAAGAAATATAGATGTTCATATAGAAAATTTCTTTGAAAATATTTAAACATTACCCTGTTTATTCATCTTAAATAAGCTTAAATAACTATTGTGTCATATTAAATAATTATGTAAGAATCTTACGTCATTTTAAATAATTTTAAGAAAATATTTTATGATATCAAATATATTGACACAAGTTTTATAAAACATACATGTCTCACTTTTATTGCAGGCTGATAACGCTTTTGCTTAATTTTAAAAGAACAATTAATATCAATAAAACAATGGGTAGCGAATTCAACAAGTTTAAATTGGGAAGGAAGATGCATACATGATCATAACAAACTAGACCGCAAACGAATGGGTTACATAATTTACCATTACAATAATTGATACTAGTGTATCAACTACCAACACGTTCGTACACGCATGCCATGATTTATGGCATAAAGTATGCACCACAATTTGTAAATTTCCCAAATAATTAAGATTTACCACTTACATTTTCTTCTTTCAAATCAGGCAAAAAACCTAAACTAAACGCCATCCCCACATGTTGCTCCCCACTACACACTCACTATCTTCCACGTTCGTTTTTATAAATCAATAATTTAACACAACCTCAAAAGATTAAAAATGTTGCTCCCCACTACATTACTTTGATTCCACGAGAACGAAATACCTTGAATCCGTTATATTAAAGAACAGATTACCTAGAAACCATTTTAATTTTAAATTTCACCTAGAAATCAAAACCGTTTCGCTGGCACCACTATAAAAGTAAAAAATTGACAAAAATATTAATATTTTTTTAAGGCAAATTTCTTTATTCATGGGAGTGGGACTTAAACTCATGATCTTCTCAAATCTTGATGTTCCTAAAGGATTTTCCTCTCCCATTAGACCACCAACCTCAATGGAAGCAAAAATATTAAATAATCCCTAATTTCATGAACTCACGGAGTAGCTATATGGCTGACCACCGTAAACCCACCATCAACCCCTAAATTCTGTCCACTCACATACACAGACTCATCGGAAGCTAGAAACAACGCCGCCTCCGCCACATGCTTAGCTTTCAACACCACTCCCTTTAAATTCCCGGTAGCACTGCAGTTCGCCTCCACCTGGCCGGCCTCCAGGTTATACGCTGCGCAGCTTAGCGGAGTGGCCACACCGAACGGTGAAATGCAGTTGACTCTGATCCCATGAGCTCCCAGCTCGTTGCACGCCGTTCTCATCAAACCCACCATTGCATGTTTGGAGGTGGTGTAAGCATGAGGACCGGCTCCGCCAATAGACGCAGCCACGCTGGCGGTGCATATGATGGACCCCCTTATCCCTCCAGCCACCATGGCACGAGCCGCGTGTTTGATGGTTGCAGCCACCCCGCGGACGTTGACCGCCATGGTGTTGTCGAATGCATCCAGGTCCATGTCTAGTAGGGTTGTCATGGGGCCCATGATTCCGGCGTTGCTGAAGAGTATGTCGAGAGATCCGTATTTAGCGACGGTGTGGCTCACGGCGTCCTCCACTTGCTTCTCGTCCCTGACGTCACACCGGCAGTAGCAGATCTTGCCGGAATCTGTGAAGGAGGCGATGAGTTGGTGAGCTAAGTTGTCTTGGACGTCAGCGATGACGACGCGAGCTCCGTTCTCCAGGAATAATCTGGCGGCGGCTTCTCCGATGCCGCTAGCACCGCCGGTGATGAGGGCTACTTTACCATCCAATCTTGACATGCATATAACGTAAATGATCAGTTCAAAAGATATGTAAATGTAAATATGAAGATGAAGATGAAGATGAAGATGAATTGAACAAGTTAATTAATTAACTAACCTGGGTTTGTTGGTCATCATAGCTGCTGATGGGGGTGAATGAGAGTTGCTTAAAGGAAGGATATTAGTATATGCCTTCTTTTTCACTACAACTTAGTGAAGATTAGAATGAATTTATAATGCATAGGAAGATGGACTGCACATGGACGTTTGTATAAAGTATATACTAGCTTAGAACCCTTGTAAAGTTCGCCTCTTTCTATCCTGGCGAACAAACTGACTTCACTAACCATCTATATATACTCATAGACCTGATGTCTGCGCACTTAAGTGTGCAGGGCCTTGTTCTTGTGTACTTAACAAGTACGCAGGGCCTCGCTCTTGCGTACTTAACAAGTATGCAGAGCCTTGTTCTTGCGTACTTAACAAGTACGCAGGACCTTCGTGTGGGCAGATCCGACCTCGTCAAGATCCGAACTTTTTACGTTCAAAACTTGTGTTTTCTAACCGAGAGTCTAGATCTATACTTTATTTTCATTTTCAAACGTAAAAATCTAACATTTACCCGATTTTATTTCAAAACCCAACACGGTATGAAAAACTCAGATCTAGGAGGGATCCTTACCTGAAATCGCTTCCCGTCTGTTGCTAAACGCTCTAGAGACTCTTGCTAACGATCCTTGAAGCTCGAATCCGAAAACCGGGACTTTCTCTCTCTAGGCTCTCTCTCACTTTCTCTCTCTAGAATCCGAAAATGGTGTTGCAAATGAGGGTTGGGGCTGGTCTTGAGGCTTATAAGGGGCCCAACCCTTGCCCTTTTTCGGCCCATACTTCCAAGCCCAAGCCCGTTCCTCCTATTCTTGCTAAGTTTTAATTAAAAAAAATTTTGCTAACTATTCCGGGTCTAAAACTCGGGATGTTACAATATATATATGTATGTATACACTTACAATCTTTTTAACAATACGACTAGACATATATATACACATATATTTCGACCCATATATATATATATATATATATTTTCCTTGTTTCGAATCTTAAGTCATTCAAGTTATTACTTGTTAAACTTTATAAAAATCATTAACTCCTTAAATCTCTTTGATTTTTATGGTGAACAACATGCTTTAACAAGAAAATAAAGATGAAAGTAAAGATTTGTGTTGTTTTTCATACCACTAGATAAAGCTAGGAGAAGAATCACGAGTAGAAGATAATAAAGGCTTGAGTTGCTAACAAAATCGATCCCTACACCTCAAGAACTCTCTTGAATCTTCAAGCTCATAGCTAAAACTCTTTAGAATTCGTTCCTTGGTTTGAAAGTTGCAAAGTGTGAATGTGTGTGCATGTGTAGATTTATATAGGGAGAAAGAGATGGAGTTAGAGTGTGGTTTCTTCCATCATCATTGCAAATCCTAGTAGATAAGACTTGATTTGATCTTGGCTTGATTTACACTTGATTGGGAATGGTCCAAGATGACACCAAGCATGGCACAAAGATGGAGTGATCAAGGTGGGTGGCCCCACCTTGATTTCGGCCGAGATTGGGGAGTGGGTGGGGGGTTGGGTCTTGTCACTTTATTAGTTGCCACCCAAGTCTTAGTTAGGTTGGTTCTAGTTAGAGCAAAATCCCCGCCGCAAGATGCCAAGGTAATAGGTTTTATATCTGGTGGATCTGATATTTGTGATACTTCTTACTCTGCAGCAAAAAGAAATACTAAAGAAGCGAAAACAGAGAATGGGGACAAACCTATCAGGACCTCCAACTTAACTGAAGAAAAGGTGATCTGTTTCGACAAAGATGACAGAAATAACAAACAAGATCCTCATCATGATGGTCTAGTAATCACTATGTACGTTGCAAACCACTTCATCCTGAGGATACTGATTGACGGAGGGAGCTCGGTGAACATAATTCAGCATGAAGTCCTGAAGAGATTGGGGATCCCGGATTCTGAAATTATTTCAAAATCCTCAGTGCTGGTAGGATTCAGCGGAGAAGTCAAAAGCATAGTTGGAGAGATAAAACTACCGATTTACATTGAAGGGGTAAATTCTATTAAAAAAATTTGTGTAATAGATTATTTGTCTTGCTATAATATCATTTTAGGAAGACCATGGATACACGATATGAAGGCGGTGCCCTCAACATCAAGGGTTTTCCTCGTAAACATCTGTGTCACTCTTTACGTTTTTGTATTGTTTCACATTGATTTTACAAGCACACTATCTCACTTACGAAATTTGGTTACAAAGTTAGTTTATATATTTTTTTACCCAAAACACTAATTATACTAATAAAACACATAATTTATTTTTAAGTTATCCTAATTTGTTTAATAATATTTTTATGAATTCTACAAACTGAAAACAATTTTATAGTCAACTAGGATTTAAATAAAAAAATTTAATCATATATTTACATATTCACATTGTTTCATTTTGACGAGTGTATATGTTAATAGATTACATTATATTTTATTCAACCCGTTTAATATACGGGTTTATTCAACTCGTGTATTACACGAGTTTTAAAAATATAAAATTTTTATTACTAAGTATATAATATTATATTTATTCAACCCGTGTAATACACGGGATTCTAACCTAGTTCTTTTAATATATAATATTCACTAGGTTACACACCCGTGTATTACACGGGGTTTGATTAATGAAATATTAAAAATTTATTAATAAGTGAAAAAAATAAAGGAAATAATTGAGAAAATAAATATTAAATAAATGAAATATTTATAAAGTAAATGTTAATAAATAAGATAATAAATAATTGAGAAACAATAGGTGAAAAGAACTTCAACCGGTTACTTATTTATTTGGTATAGCTTGGTCTCACAAGAAAATAAGCGAGAAAATTTTCAAAGGCTTACAAGAATCTTGAGCTCACTGAATTGTAACACATGACTAATTACTTATTTTTTAGGTATAGTTTAGTATGAAATATAACTAAAAATTTATATTATTCTCATTATAATATAACAATCTAAATATATTTATTTGCATAAAATTTAAACTTAGTGATACTTTCAATCGATATGTCTTCTCATTTTATACTACTTTTATTTTATTTTAACCGTTTGACCCGTTAGAGAAAAAACATAACTAAAATCGACCCGTTCATAAGAAAATAGATCGAAGTTGGCACATATACAAAACATATATAAACATATACAAATAGCTAAAATAAGTATTGATGTAAATCGAAATAGAAAAAAAAGAAAATAATTACTTGAATACTTTCGGCTATAATAATATGACAAAAAACATAGTGAGATTTAATAAATCATAACAAATATTAGATCTTTGAATATGTAAATATATGATTGAATGTTTTTTTTAATTGGATCTTAAATGGCTATAAAATCGTTTTCAATTTATAAAAATATGATTGATGATAAACAAAATTTTGAATTCAAAAATATGTAGATAAAAATTCAAACGAAAATTGATCTAGTTGTCTAAAATAATTGAGTTTATTAAAATGTAAAAACAGTCTGATAATATAATAACTTTTCATAATACAAATTTATTTTAAAAAAATGATAAATAACATCATTAACTATAACTATCCATGATTAATTTCATATTAAGTTTATTTAGTTAATATATAATAACTATCAATAATTAAATTTGTTATGTTTCTTAATATATATTATTTAATAGGAGAGAGAAACTAAAAAATTTGTATTTAATAGGAGAGAGAGACGGAAAAATAAAAATGATAAGGAACCAGGAAGTGACATGTGTCATCTCAAACCTTTATTTATTAGTATAGACTAGTTTAGTTCCCGTGTTTATATACAGCGTGAAAATTGAAAGATATCAATATATAATTTTTTTAAATATTTATGTATATATTTTACATGTGTAAAAATATATTACATATATTAATGATAGAAACAAACCCAAAATATGTAAAAATTAATATATAATTAGGTTTCGAAAATACGTTAAATACTATTTAATGTAATTTGACTTTCATTTCCTATTTGATTGAAATAAAAGTTACATAATTAGATTTCAAAGTTTCTTATAATAAGGGATAATTTAAAATAAATGTGTTTTATTATTATAATTAGTATTTTCTTTAAATATATATATTTATTAAAAGATAGAAGTGCATTAAATAGGAGAGAGAGAGACGGGAAACAAATGATGAGAATGAATATGGAGGCGACCATTGTCACTAAAAAATCTTTATTTATTATATAGTATAGATAATTAGATTTCAAAGTTTCTTATAATAAGGGATAATTTAAAATAAATGTGTTTTATTATTATAATTAGTATTTTCTTTAAATATATATATTTATTAAAAGATAGAAGTGCATTAAATAGGAGAGAGAGGCGGGAAACAAATGATGAGAATGAATATGGAGGCGACACGTGTCACTAAAAAACCTTTATTTATTATATAACTAGCATAGATCCCGTGTTTACACATGGGTTGAAAAATATCAATATATAAAATTTTTAAATTTTTATGTATATATTTTACAGGTGTAAAAATATATTACATATACTAAGGATAGAAACAAACTCAAAATATGTAAAAAATTAATATATAATTGGGTTTCAAAAATACATTAATATTTAATGTAACTTGACTTTCATTTATTATTTGATTGAATAAAAGTTGCATAATTAATTTTCAAAGTTTCTTATAATAAATTATAAAAGTGCATTAAATAAGAGAGAGATGCGGGAAAAAATGATGAGAATCAATATGGAGGCGACACGTGGCACTGAAAACCTTTATTTATTATATAGTATAGATATAGATATGTAAATTAATTTTTGGCTTTCCGTTTGAGTTCAAACTAATCGCGGGCTTCTATTTAAGTTTTTTATAGGCTACTAGGCTTCAAATTTTTAGAAATGTAATTAAAAATCTGAATATTTGTAACTTTTTTAATTCTTTTTTCTAATTCGAATCGGCTTAAACGATTCTTATTCGAATTCGAATCCAATTTTTAAAATTACAAATTCAATAAACCGATTCGATTTGATTGAACACCCCTACTTTCAGAACTCATGTCCTCATGAAATTTTGATAGTAGTAGAGAAAGTACACTTTATATATATATATATAGTAAACTTCCCTAGCACTATGCATCAGAATGCAAAAAAGTTTATTTATCGTAGTATAGATAACGTGTATTTACAACAATGTACATCTCCTTTCGATGAATATCCTAAAAACCACTTTAATTAAAAGTTTATTTACAAACTGCAACCTTTCAAATGGAACATTTTAAAAACTATTTTGTTTAAATGCTGTAATTAACTAAAATACTAAATTTAGCATTTAAGAATTTATTTAGTTAAATAATAAAAGAGTTAAAATATATGAAAAATAAATTATTACGTAAACAATAAAAGAAATAAAATATAAAAAGCTATTTAATGGAAATGTGTGAGGTTAAAAAGATATGAATATTTTTTTTAAGAATCGTGTGAGAAATGTAAAAGTGATATTGGTGTGGCGTTTACTATGATCACATCTTGAAAGGTTTTGAGAAATTGTTCGAAGTGCCGAATGTCCCGTTGATGGTAAAATCATCAAAAAGATAAAAAAAAAACCTCATCCGACAACGAAAATAATAGTCAGCTTACTTCGGATGGGCGTAGTCACATCAACCTCGATGACACAGATGATGAGTTTGAAATTCCCGAGGAACCAATTCACCCTGCTGAAAAGAATAATAAAGGTAAACGGACAACAACATGTACATAGTCCGACTACGAAAAAAATTTGGATAATATATCGGATCAAATGAACAAGTTTAATGAATTAACTGAGAAAAATATCCAACAAACGGATGCAAAAAAAAGCCATAGATATGAAACCGTATTTTATGAAGATTAATCATTTGGAGGGGGGATCGTGAATAATACGTGAAGATAAAACCAAAAAATTAAGGAGAAGTATAACATATAGTTTTAGTACTCCATTATGTTTTAATTATTATTTTGTAATACTAAAAAATTAGCATTATTACGTTTTTTTAATAATTTGTATTACTTTTTAAATAAACAATTATTTAAAAATAAATAAATATAAAAATTAATGATTACATAAACTTATCACATTCACTAACCAATATACACCTTAGACGGTGTTAGTGTAACCAAAGCCACTATTCAGCATACTGCCAAAACTTTGTTGTCACACTCGTTTGACCACCACACAGCTTTTTGATGTCTCCTCACTTTTCTTTTGAAAGACAAAAAGAGTTAAAACAATGTTAATAGCATGTATTTGAGAATATTTGTAAATTTCGTAAAATTCATTATTAATATAACTAACACCAATCTTTTTTATAATAAATAAATATTTATTTATCACGTATCGACTTCTGGCGAAGTCTAACTTTTTGTTTATCGTCTCCCTCTTCTTTTAAATAACACTCTTCTATTAAATAACAATGATTTTAAATAATTAAATATATAAAATTTATTTTAGTATTTTATTAAAATTTATTAAATCATAAGAAGATGTTAATTATATCTTATCTTTAAATATAATTTTTAAAATTATTAAAACTTTATTATTTATTATTTATAATTCTTAAATCTTCGTTATTTCTTATTTCAATAATGACTTATGAAACATAACATAAAAATCTTCATAGAAACTACCGGTTACAACACCTTAGATTTATTCAACCCGTGTAATACATGAGCTTCTAACCTAGTATGTTATAAAAAATAATTTAGACATTATAAATTATAAATTTATAATGCTACTAGGTTAGAATCCCGTGTATTAAACGGGTTGAATAAATGTAATGTTATATACTTAGTATTAAAATAATTATGTCTTTAAAACCCGTGTAATATTACGTGACAGTTATAGATTTTGTTAAGTTAAATTTTAAATCATTTTTTTAGCTGAGTATTAATTTTTTTATGTAACTGATAAATGTTATATCTTTAGTAATAAAAGATTTACATATTACATATTTATGAAAAACGTTTTTAAAAATAGTTATAGAAATCATTATTATTTAATATGAGAGAGAGGCGGGAAACAAAAAAAATTATAAAAACAATTAAAAAAGTTTGTATAATTAATAGCAAAGAGGGGCGGGAAAAAAAGTTAAGGATGCATGAGATAGTGACAAATGTCCCATCAAAACATTTATTTATTATATAGTATAGATATATATGAGCTCTCAAATAGTTATTAGCCCACTTGGTAGAGGCCGGGAGGTCCTGAGTTTAAACCCGGAAATGTGGTGAATTTTTTTTTTATCGGCAACACCTAGAACATCCAGGGCAGCCCACCACAGAAGGAACCTTCAACTGGGTAAACCCCCTGACCTGACCATAGACCCCTTTTTTGTTGTTGCCATGATTCGAACCCAGGACCTCAACTATGAGAAGTCTCGAGACAACCATTACATCAAATGACAACGGTGGAAATGTGGTGAATTATCCGGTTTAATTTGGGTTTAAAGTCTTAATTTACGGTGGCGTGGAGAAGTGCGTGGGGTCAGCAGAGCCCAATAAGGAATTTCCGCCACAGAATTTTGATGAGCTCCAAACAGTCTCCCGGTGGTCGCTTCCGTTTCTAATGTCGTCGTCCGCTGCCGTCTTCTCCATCTCCACCTCAACCGCCGTCGAACGCCGCAGAACAACTAGAAACGGTCTCCTCATCACAGCCAGACTGTCACTACCATCCCCTTCATCTTCGCCATTCATCGGCCGACGCCCGATCCGGTCAATCAATCATGTCCGTAACACCACAACCGCTTTCAAACCTCGACGATCTACCGTCCTCATGGAATGGCAGGACTGCACGTACGTCTCTTCTATTTAAACTTTTGTATTTCTTCATTTTCCACTTACAATCGTGCTTCCTGGTTCATCTGAATGCATTCTTCTAACTGAATCTAATATACAGTACAAGTTTCATTCACTTCAATCCTCTAATTGTTGATTATGCAGGGTTAAAATGGAAATAGATGTGCCAATTTCGGTAGCCTATAATTGTTATCTTGACAGGGAAGCAATTCCTAAATGGATGCCCTTCATTTCATCTGTTAAGGTGCGTTGTGGCTTGCCGATTAAGGCTTTCAGTCTATGGTTGCTAGGTTTAACCATTGATATTGTTTCCAAGTGTACCCTATATGAGATAGAACCCAATCAACCAAACTAGCCACTGACTATTGCTGTATTTTAAGATCCTATCAAGCATTTTCTTATCTGTAATTTATTTTATGTTTAACATAATAGCTAGCATATCCATAGCTTTATAAAAGTATTACGGGGGTGCCATTTATTCGGATATAAATCTATATGTAGGACATCGAGTTAACTTCTTAGCATAAATCATATTGGTTTAAACCCTTTTCACATTCAACTCCCGAGAATACATCTCTTGATCCAATGCGTATCTTGGCTTACTACTTATCTTGGCATAATATAATACTTATCTATGCATTCTTGTTGGCATACCACCCATCAAGGCATTCTTATTTTCACAATGTATATGGAAACTTGGCATCTATGTATATAAGCTTGGCATTTAAGTATACGCAAGTTTGGCAATCTATAAACATATAGGTGTGGCGGTTATAAATAAGTTTGGAACTTCTATGTTTGTATGTGTATTCTTGGATATGATCACATCTTATATATATGTATGTATGTATGTATGTATGTATATATTTGGGTTGCGTCATGTGATGGAATTGTTATGTGATATTCAGATCACCTAACCTGATCTACACATTAAAGTTAATTGTTATGTAATTGACAGATCATGCAGGCCACTGAAAGTTTGAGTTATTTACAATTATGCCACTGATCATGTCTGGCCTTAGATCATTATTGTCATGAACCTTCGTAGGATGCATATTGGATTCACTATATTGTGTTAAGTGAATACGTTGTTTTCAGAAACATGACGAGTGATACATCAATTTGTAAATTTTAATATACTAAACACTTCCCATGAAAATGCATTTTCTAGTTTACTTTTATTCATGACAGTGCGAATTCATTATTGAATTTTCCCTTATATTTCTTAATAAGATCACATGCAACTTATGATCCACTACCCATTTCTTATTTCATTCAAAATATTCAATTTCAACTGCAGCGAATAAAACTTCAGCACTAAGCCTTCTCTTTGCTGAATGGAGTTATAGTCAGTATATATTAATCAATATACAGAAATGTGTTCTTTTTCAAAAATTAAATCTCATCTACATATACTTGCTTCTTCTATGAAAAAAGGGGTTTCTTTGAGATTAATTGTTCAAGTGCTGTCACAATAAATAGGAGACATAAAGTTCTACAAGATTTTTCCTCAGCCAAATGCTTGATAAACACAACGCTTGATAAGTGAACTTGGAGTAGCATCTTTTTGTTCTTGTATGGTTGGATTTGCATGCGTATTGATCTCATTGTGTTTGTTCTTGTTGGAATTTGTTGATAAAGATCATCAATGCTCTCTTTCCATGCTGATTCTTCATCAAGAAAAAAGACTTGCCTGATAAAGTTTTTTTCTTGATGATGGGATCAAATAGTTTATAAGCCATTGACTCATCACAAACACCAAAAATATGCATTTTTGCTATTTGTCATTCAATTTCTTTCTTGTTGCATCTAAATCAGGCATATGCAAAGTAACCAACAACTGGTTTACATCAATAGGAAATCCACCCATACTCCATGATTTACTCGAAACTAGAATTTTACAGCACATAAATAAATCAAAAAAGAAAGCATGCCATGATGTATATCTTCAGATGTCATGTACAAACAAGGAAAAGAAATAGCTTCAGATATTAACTTCATTTGACATGTACATTATTTATTTTAAATTGTTTAAACAATGGAGTCTACTGTCTTCAGATATTAGAAGACAAACCCGAGTTATCACGGTGGTCTCTCAAGTATACAGCATTTGGGCGCGATCTTGAATTCTCTTGGCTTGCTCGCAATATGCAGGTAACATCAAGTAAAAAAGGTACCTCTTGTATTCTCTTATATCTTAATGCCACATTGTTGAATCTTACAGCCAATCCCAAATCAAAAAATCCACTGGAGATCCTTAGAAGGTCTTCCCAACAGGTAAATCATTAATGTGCTAAACTTATTATACTATTTTTTGGTAACCACGAGAACCTGTTAGGAAAAACTCATCAAGCCCCACCAATACCCTGCTAACTTAGGCTGAGCAGGTGACCTTCATGTGGTTAAGGCAATTATACTCGAGGATAAGAACTTTGAAATGCTTGTTTTTTTCATTGTCACAGAGGAGCCGTACGGTTTTTTCCTAAAGGTTCTTCATCATGTTTAGTTGAAGTAAGTCCCGTTTGCCCAAAACCCGTTCTAATCACAGTAGTACTTTGATACAAGGCTAAAATGGAATTTTCTTTTTTATAGCTTACAGTTTCATATGAGGTACCTCAATTACTGTCCCCTGTGGCATCTGTAAGTACTTTCTTTTTGGCATCGCGATCTATGCTCAAGTTGATCTAACCAAGTTTTCGTTAATTCCAACTACCACCAGGCGTTACAACCTTTCCTTGAAAACTTGTTGGGGCGTGGCTTGGAAAGATTTGCAAATTATGCACGTGCATACCAACCGGATTCAGCCTGAGTTCTTACTTTACATTATCAGTATAATATACAGTAAGATCACATTTTATTTTGTCGATTCGAAAATAAATTGGGCTAATTATTACAAATTTAAAGCAGGAACATGATATATTATCGCGGTTGTACATACAACAAAAAAATTCATCCAGGTGGAAAAAAAAATCATTTTTCATCTCATCTATCTAAAATCGTACACAAATTCGAAAACATTTATTTATTGAGCAAACTCTTGAAACTGTACAATGCCTGTGTGGAAATGTTGCAACATCGCTTGCGTTGTGGTGTTGTATCTCTTTGGTGGTCTTTGGCAGTAAAACAAACAACTATGACAGTGAGATTATCACATGTGTTAAGACGTAGGGCCTCCCTAACGAGCTCTTTAGCACATTGTTCAGGGTCATCATGGCGCCGTAAGCCACGGCTCACAAGTTTGACCGCTTGTTGACTCGACATTACATCCCAAATCCCGTCACACCCAATTATCAGAAACTCATCTTCCTCAGTTAGGATTATTTGCTGAATTTCTGGCTCTGATATTAACGGTGAGGCAGACCCCCGAGGTAACTTCATGTCCCAGTCCCCTAAAGCCCGAGATACAGAAAGAACACCATTAAGATATCCATCATCCACAAACCCGCCAAGTGCCTCTACACGTTTTCGTTCTGATGGATGATTTGGCCTATGGTCTTGTGACATGTTAATCGCTTTACCTTTTCTGCAAAGAACGGCTCGACAGTCTCCTGCATTCGCTACCACAAGAAGCCTGCACATTAAAAGAACATTTATCACGCGTTTGGCTTTGCATCTTAAAAAAAATGATTATGTGGTGATTTACCACTAATATAAGATAACTGATAATCTCACAATCGAACCGGACCGGACAAGAAACTGGCTATATAACTTTTCAAACGGTTGAACCGGCTCACCGGACCAGTGCCTGGGCCCGATACTCAATATCTTTTTTTATATATAGACCGTTAAAAGTTAAAACTACCGGTTCGATTACTGTACCGGTTATAAAAACATTGCTCTCACCACAAATTAGTCATGACAATGAGAAAATGAATCTACCTTCCTAAGAGTAGAGCTGTCAATGCAGTAGTCCCAGTAGAAGTGCTGACGCTAGGCTCTTCAGCCAAAGCAAAATCAGCTGAAAGAAATGCCTCCCGGAGAGAATCCTCAACTTCATCTACTCGAGATATTTGGAGATTTTGAAGAAATAACCGTTTCACATTATCCTTCATGTATGCCGCCGCTTCAGATCCTCCATGGCCATCAAAAACCTGCAACACTCACCGATTCACCATATTATTACATCAAAATCAACTAATTTCAGGTAACATGTATACTTGAAGCAAAAATCGTTACACATACTCCGTAAAAAGCGCTGGGACTCGGGAGAGATCCCAAATGTGTCGACAAGTCATCTATTCTTATATGTTCATCTTCCATGTATCTTCGAGCTCCAATATCTGCATAGCTCCCAGATCTGATGCTCGGAAAACCTTGCAGATCATCAGATTCCGGTACTGGTACTTTATCCTGATTGAAACATTGATCAATTCATGATATGAGTTACTGCAAATTGAATTGAGGAATGAGATTTGTGTATGAAAGAATGACTGACGAGATGAGTAACGACGTCGTTTGCGATGTCTTCCACCATTACCTCTGCTGCTGCTGCTGCTGCTTGTGCTTGGGCTATCATCTTCTTCAACAAATCGAATCAAATGGTCTGGCAGGTTGTTTGTATGTAATTTTGACTTTTTGGTTGTGGAATATATACATAAACAATAGAAAACAACGATAGAAAAGTCGTTGGACACGCTTTCTATTGGTCAAACCTAAACTTATGAAACTTTTAAACTAATTGCAAAAAATAAAAATCGTTTACGAGTTAAACTGGCCTGCAAATAACATCTTTATTATTAAAAAAAAACTAGTAATTCTGCCCCGCGCGTTGCGGCCGGAACAAACTCTATAACAAACTCTATAGCAAACAGCCAACCCATTTGTTAAAGAATTTAAATCAAAGTAAACGCAACACTGCGTCAAGCCGTGAATTTACGTACCCAAGGGCGTTGCGGCGCGTCAAACCATGGAAGAAATTAATGTCCTCGAAAACTTATAAATTAAAGTCAAACCTTTCGGTAAACCCACTCTGCACGAGAAGAGCGTATAAGATTTATGGCTATAAACTAAAACTCAAAAAAAGTAAAAAAATAAAAATAAAAAATGGCATGAAAGCCTTTAAAACCGGCCAAGGTGTGGGCTGCGGGTTTTGAACCCCCGTCGCAAGCTTTACCGAAAACCACGGAGACCACTACGCCAAAGCCATCTTTTGTTTTCCATTTCCTACAGCCCATATTTAAACATAAGCGAAATCTGAAAAATAAAATAAAATAAAAAAATAACAAAACCATGCAACAACAGCATGTACCATATGTTGTCCCACTTGTAAAAATTGAACAGTAAAATACACTAACGTTAAAAAAAACACGTCCTCATTGTGAAAACGTGCATTAAGAAAAACAAAAATGAACTTTAAAACCTTGAAAAAGAAGTAATTTTTTTTAAGAACAAAAAAAAATAAAAAAATACTAAGAGAAAAAATATTTAAAAAGAAGAGAACAAAAAATTTACTTTGGAAAAAAGAAATGGTTCCCAGGGTTTGAACCCTCGCCAAACCCTAATTATCATTTGGATGAAACTCATGTAGTGTTAAAATTGCTACTTCTAGTAAAAAAAAGAGTTTGAAAATAACATAAATTAAACAAAACTTGCATTGCTAACTTGTATATGTTTTAACACTTCTGAAAAATGAAGTGTTTTCCTCACACCAAAGTTTGCCTTTTAATATTATAAAATAGTTTATAAATTTGACCATTGAAACGTTTATAATCTTCTAGTTAGTATTTAGTTTCATTATAATATACGTAGGGATGACTCTACAATATAAACAACTAAATCAATCGTTTTATGCTCCCAAATTTTAAGGCCCTAAAAGTTGAAAAAGTTATTTCAATCTATATTTTAACGTAAAAATATGTGATAATTTATCAAGTTTTATGTTTTTAGAGATAAATGATAATCTATCAACTTTTGTGTTAACATTATATGCGTTTTCACGCTCCGTAGAATTACATTTTAGTAATTTTTATATATTTATAAAACTTTCACAAAAAACCACAATTTTGATACTCGCTTTAGACCCTAAAATATGTTGACCTTCCCTTGAATATACGAGTTTATATCACGATGTATCAAGTTAACTTTTAAACGGATGTAAATATGTAATTAGTTAATAATATAAGGAGTATATATTAAAATAATCATTAAAAATAGAATAATAAAATGATAGGAGTAAACTTTGCTTTTAGTCCCTACGATTTGGTCCAAATAACTCTTTTAATCCAATAGTTCTAACTTGACCAGTTTTGTCCTTGTGGTTTCAAAATTGTTGCAATCAACTACGTTGCACTAACACCATCCAAGTTTTCTGTTAACTTTTTGTGAAAAAGACCAAAATGCTCTTATTTTCTACAAATATCATTTATGTAACTAAATATACTTTAGGGGCTGATTATGTAAGTTTTTAATAAAAAATAATATATATAAAAACGATACTTCAGTGAAGGTTTCCATCTTCACAGACCGGGGTCACCAGAAAACACAGTAGAGAACCAGGTTTCCGGCCAACATGTCAGATCAGTAAACCGATAGGGCAGGTAGTTTAATTACTAGTTTGATTTTAATATATTAGTTTTATTTATGTTATTTGAAAATTTAAAAATGTCATTTAAGTGAGTGAACTTTATTTGTTTGTTTTCTTTTTTTTAACCCCCTAATTCCCTGTTTTTTTTTTCCTTATACATGCAAAGATAATATCTTTATATTTCATACTCATTTGTTTACAAAAATAACTGATAAATTTTTTGTTATTTTATGGACGGTTATAGTTTGATTTCTGGCTGCTATTTTAATTAGTTAAATAGTTAAATAAAGCAGGCATGATCATTGCATGTATATGTTGCCTCTCAATTTTAGTCAATTGGTCCATTAGTATTTTTTTCTTATATTATTACTACTATAATTATTTAAGGGAAATTCTAACCACACACGGAATATTGTTAATTGGACCCGTCGTCGCGCTATACGCCCTCGTATAGATCAATACGAGGGCGTATAGGGTTCACTCTCTGACACAAGAATGACACGTGTCATTCTCTGTCTGAAGTATATGTCTCATACGATTCGTATTGCCCTATACGCAGCGTATATGGCAGGGCACAATAATTTTCTTCAAAAGTTGGAAGATTTGGTGTTAAAGAATCCTATACGTGGCGTATTGACCTATACGCCACGTATAGGTGTTTTTTATTTAATTATAATTTTTTTATTTTATTTATATTTTGTTTATTTTTATTTTAATTTATATAACTTTGTTAATATAAGTTTGTTAATCAAACAAAATATTAAACATTACAAACCAAACAAAATATTAAACATTACAACCAAACAAATAAACAAAAATTATATACATTACATCAAAAAATTAAATATATACATCAAAATGTTTTACATACATAACAACGAAAGAAACAAAATACAAATAAAAGAACTAAACCTAACCGGCTCCGCCGTCACCCTGACCCGCCCCGCCCTCACCCTGAACGGGGTCGTCCGGATAATGACGTGGCGGTGGTAGTGGGGGTGGCTTGATGCCGGCGGCTCGTGACTGATTCACGAGCTGTCCAACCGCCCACATCATCAGGTCCTCCATGCGATCGAGTTGACGACCCTGTCGCCGTGAGCCGGCAACAAGGCCATCAAGCAATGACTGGGTAGCCCTATCCAGCCTAACAGACCGACGTACGTGTCGGGGATGCTGTGGCGGATGCTCGTGGACCTGCTCGACGTGTGGCGACTCGTCCTCAATCGCCATACCCTGTAGCGGCTGAGGCATAGGCGGGTCCCCCTGTCCAGGCATCTGCGGCAACGGCACCGGGACCCAAACCTGGTCCTGGACGGCCCCTACGAACCGAAGGCCCTGCGGGAATCGGTGCGTGATGCGCATGCCACTCGCCGTGCGACGGTCTAATCGGACAGGGGGAATGGGCGTTAACATCGCAGGCTCATGGTGGTCAAATTGTATGACCGACCGCATGATATGTGTGATGAAAGCACCTCCATATAAAAGTCCGCGCTTCTGTCTCATATAGGCAGAAGCAAAATAAAGCGCCATGCTCGTGGACAGGTCGCACCGCCTCCTAGTAAGCAGGTAGAAAAGGAAGAAAAGATCTCTATCAGTGCACCACTCACGGCTTTTCAGACGCGGTGCGATCGACGTCTAAATAAGCCGGTGCAGATATCTATACAAAGGGTCTCTAATACCCGAGACCCTCCCCTTGGTACCCAACCAAGGACTATCTGAAATCAAGCCCCAAAAAACAAGGAGTTCCTCCTTGTCCACCTCCGTCACCGCCTCGGTGAAAAGCGGCGTGACCGTCTCAGGCTCGTAGTATAAGCCCGTCGTGACGGCCCACTGACGGAGGGTCTGACGGTAAACGACCCCAAAAATAGAAAAAGAAATACGATCCAGATCAATATCCGATGCCTCCCCGGGTAGAGGCTGCTGTCCAGTCTCTGAGTAGATGAACGTCGAAAGAAACTCGACGACCAGCTCTCGGTATGTCTCCGCAAAAGAAAGGCCAAAAAGACGCGACCATGGCGTGTCCTGACCGATGATGGCCCTAGCTCGCTCGGCCTCTTGCACCTCCTCGAGGAGGGCCCAATCCACCGCCGTACCTGGACCCATCTGCACCTCCCGGAGCTTCTGGCAACGGGAATAAGCCTCCGTATCGGGCGAAAAATCCATAAAAGGGTAGTGCGCAAGATCGTCTAGCTGATCCATCTGAATATCATCATCATGATCCGCCATATCTGATAATAATTAATTGTTTTTAATTTTTTAATTTAAATAATAAATAATAATAATATATCGTTTAAATTTTAAATAATAAATAATAATATAATATTGTTTAAATTTTAAATAATAAATAATAATATAATATTGTTTTTAATTTAAATAATAAATAATAATATAATGTTTTAAATTTAAATAATAAATAATAATAATATATTGTTTAAATCTTAAATAATAAATAATAATAATATATTGTTTTTAATTGAATTAATAAATAATAATAATTATTATTAATTTTTTAAAAACCTATACGCCACGTATAGGCTTATACGTGGCGTATAGGCGGTTGCCGGGCAAAATAAGTCATACGCAGGCCAATTAAGCCATACGCGGGCGAGTTATCGGGTAAACCAAGCCATACGCGACCCAAACCAGGCCTTACGCAGGCAAGTGACCGGGTAAACCAAGCCATACGCAGCGTCTAGACTTATACGTGGCGTATGGCTTCATCGTCTTCTTAAGAAGAACTATACGCCACATATGGCCCTATACGTGGCGTATGGTTCTTAAGTTCAAACCTAAAAATCGCTAATCTACCCAGTTTTACCCGCTAATATTCAATAAAAACCTAACATTAATGATCGTGGGTTGAGACACGTACCTTTACAAAGTTTTTTTGAGGCCACAATCCAAATCAACGAGCGTTTTATAAGCAGGTCGCGTATGGCTTTGTGTTTGTTTGTTTGGTTCATTTGGTATAGTACAGACTCTTTCCTCGTAATCAATGGAAACCCAAGATGGGCGTTATCATCTTGCGGTTGCTTTCCTTTACCCTTCGTTGAACGACGGTGTTGAAAGACCGAACTCGCTTGTATAGAATCTTGTGACGCAATATATGAGCTGTGTCTCGCATGGTCACATTTGCTTTGTTGGGATCCTGTGAATGAGCTGTTTCTCGCGACATCCTGTTTCCTTTGTTGTTGCTTTTTCAAAGTTGGACGACCGCGAGTATCTTCTCGTACCATAGGCGCTTTCTTGTTACTTTTGCTCGGAAAGACAACCCCTGTGATTCTCGACAGCATACTTCTTTTGACCTGATCGGGTTGTGACATAATTTTGTTTCTCACTTGACCCAGTACCTTATCCACGTCTACATTTTCATCATCGACAAAAGTCGGTTTTAAATCAAGTTTCCTCCAGAAGACGTCCACCGCATCTAGAGGGATTATGCCACCTGTATTTTAAACAAAATAGTCAGAACATTTTGAAAAGCACACGGCAACCCACAACTACTAAATAGTCAGAACAGTTTACCTGTAGCTTCGATATTTGCCAGACGACAAGCACACGGCAACCCACAACTACTGAAAAGTTGGCACCCACACGTTGCATTTTGTTTCCGTATATTTGATAACTTGTACCACTCGTTTTCTATCAAATCTAGAGCTTTATGTGAAACTTTACCGTGCAGGTTATCAAACAATTCAATAGCTATGTGGCTGTCCATTTTCCTTATGAGGTTTGTTCCAAACCCAAACTGTAACTGATAATACTGATCTGATACAATTTCATCAACAAACCCAACAAGTCTATCTAGCGAGCTGTTAGCGTTTCTAAGATAGCTCTTTAAGAGCGAATGCTGGCTCTCGACTCGGTTCGTTGTATGTTGACCAAAATTGAGGTTTCTGTTGGACCACGCGGATACAAACTTTTCTTTATTCGGGTCCAGCCAATTTTTAGTCACATAATCTATAACTACTGGAAAAATATTTAATATTGAATAAATATTTAAATACTGAAAATATTAAATATTTAATATTTAATATTTAAAACTTACTTCCTAGTTTGGCTACATACAGACGTTCGTAAAGCTGGTTGAAGTTGTACTGGTATATATCTGGCGTGGGAGACTCACATAATACCGACCATGAATACTTGAAATTTTTCCAGTTTTCGTCTGTAAATGATGCCCTGCAATGTTTTGCGATATTCTCGTGTATGTGCCACCGACATAGGTTCTTGGAACAGCCCGAAAATATTTTATCACACGCGTTCATAAGAGTTTTGTCCCTGTCTGTTACTATCACATGCGGCTCCATACACTTTTGCAACATTGCTTTTATTTGAAGTAGCACCAAAACAAAGTTTTCCTCCCGTTCTTTTGATATAAATGCATGAGCGACGCAAAACGACTGGTGTGTGGAGGTCACACCGACCACTTGGACAAATGAAAGTTTATACATGTTTGTTTTGTAGGTCGCGTCGATCATCAACACGTGCGGGAATGCACGCCACATCTCGTACGATTTCGGATGAACAAATAATATCTCCTCCACACTATTTGTGACAGGATCTTCTCGAGTATAGTAGACGTATTTTTTAGAAGAAAGCAGGTTTTCCAGAATCTGTATTGGAGTTTCACCGACTCTCGTTTCGTTTTTATCTTTTGTATCGCCTTATAAATGTCCTTTTTGATGCAACTACTCTCTGGATTTTGTTCCCTTATAGTTGCCAGAATGTTTCGTGGCAACATGTTTTGCGAATACAACTTCCCCACCAAAAGTTGTTCCGACTGAGACAGTCTCCTTGCAAACGAGTGCGCCACAAGATGTTGACTAGGATCGTGGTTATGACTGTCATCCTTCACCGTTAATTTCTAATCACCAGTATTTTCTTGGTACTCTCCTTCCAATTTAAAGGGACAACCTATTTTCTTGCTACCGGCACGTCTAACCGTGGCAGTAGACGCACGTTCGCCGTGACGGTCACACACAAGCCACGCCTTGATAAACGGTTCCGTCGGATCGTCGCCTTTTCTCCTCGATCGTCGGGTGACAAGGACGTAACCATTCTCACGTCCTCTCCGGATAGCCCAATCAACCAACTGTTCACGAGACTGAAAATTCTGGTCAGCTTTATAAGACACATTTTGATTGTTTTGTTCTTCGTCTTCGGAGTCGTCGGTTTGTTGTGTCGGGTAAGAGACTTCACCGTATACGTAGTCGTTCGTGGGTTGTGTAAGGTAAGATGGTTCACCGTATACGAACTCGGGATTGCTCAGTGGCTCGTTCAAATCTGGAAGCCTTACCCGTTGATTAGAATAAACGTCGGACGAGACCTCCTCCCAGTTCACCTCTTGAACACCAGAACTTTGCATGTTGTTTTCCAGCGACTCGTTAGAATCTACCTGAAAACCGTAGTTACCATCCCACCACCAAGACATTTTTATAATTTTTGGGAGATTGTTTAAATTTTTTGTAAGAAATGATACGTTCGAATGAGAATTCTTTATGGTTAAATACACAAATTTTGGGCCCTATACGCATCGTATAGGGCAATACGGTGCGTATAGGATACGAGGTACTTTCTGCAACTAGTCATCCATCACATCTCTATACGCCGCGTATAGGTCAATACGAGGCGTATAGCGAGGTGATGGATGACTAGTTGCAGAAAGTACCTCGTACGCTATACGTCATCGTATTGTCCTATACGATGCGTATAAGATTGGAATGACCATGTTGTAAGAGAATGTCCGGTATGAGAAATTGTGAAGGGCTATACGCATCGTATTGCCCTATACGATGCGTATATGGCCAAGTCCAAATAACAATTCTCGTATGTCATTAATAGTCTCCTTATTTAAATAGTATAATATTATTGGCATTATGATTGTATTATTATTATTATTATTATTATTATTATTATTTTGTTGCTATTGTCATCAATACCACCGCTGCCCCCTACTAGTTTTGCTATTTCATGTGGTTAGAGTATTTGAAAATGTTTTTGACAAAGTTGATAGGCCTATTTAATATAAAAATCTATTAAGTAGGTTTTAATTCGGGTTTCAGTAGACCTTGAAAATGTGACATATTTCCGAAAACTCAAGAATAGATAAGTCGGGATTCATTGATCGATTTGGATTGTTTATTAAAACTCTAGATCTTACATTATATAACTTAAAAAAGTGAATGTCAATTCACACTTACTTTTTAACGTTCACTTACAATATGTACAACAATGTATAAATTCTCTAATTTACTAGACTCTCAAGTTTAAATAAGTTTTCTTTTTTATATTTTTTTTGTTCAACAACATTGTACAGGTGTCCCACTCAAAACAATTTTCTTTTGTTTTTCATTTATTACTTTTAAAATATAATATTTTATAAAACTTCAAATATACGGTTGCAACGTGATTATCTTTATCTACGTTTCGATGTAAGTTTCGTTCAAAACAAAGTTGTGCGTAATGATATACAAGTCATCTAAGCATGCATAGACCAACAAGTCATTAAAGCTTTTCTTGTTTTTTTTTCTTTTTGGATTTACTTTTTCACGTGGGTTTTTTTACCGTCACAACTTGCTAATTATTTTCTACTGTTATGTGGAGTTGTTCGTGAAAAAAACGAGTTGTTCGTTTTTTTTTCCTTTTCTATTGTTTATCAGTATTTTTTCGTTCTTTTAACGAATTCTTTATTGTGAGGTGATGAATTTTTTAACCGTTTTTTCATATAAAGTTTCGAGCAATATCAATGTCCCCGTAGCATCGCTTGGGTTTACGTCAAGGTTTCGTTTTTTCATAAAGTTTCAAACGCCAATTCCCACACAACGTGCGTCTTTGTGTTAACGTTTGGACTTTAATTTTTTTCACGATTTAACGCCCCCATCGACTTTGTAGGCTTCTCTTTACTTTACATACTTAATGACGCCAGTGTCACCGCGCCACATCACGCGAGCACAAATACTGGTTTATACTAATTCACAACCACCAAATGGCTTGTAGCTTAGCGGTATCAAGGTGTGCAGTAAACACTAAACATGTTCCTTCTTAAGTGGTTGAGGGTTCAACTCCCGTTGTAAACATTAATCTAGATTTAAGAGTAGGTTTAAAAAGTATCTGAGATAGCCGTTCTTAAAAAAAAAAGTTAAAAAAACTACTTCACTACCGGTACAACAAATTCAACATATCTTAAATTATGGAATACATTTATTGCAAAGTAATTAAACCAATATATTATACTCATGGGCGGATCTACCTTAGGCTTAACTTTCGACACGTAGTGAAAAATTAGTGAAATTTTTTTTTACCGTTTTATGTTTCCCGATATTCCTGAACAAAATTTTTAAATTTTTTGATACCCCTAAATTTTTTTATTAAATCCGCCAGTGATTATACCTAGTCAAAGGTCGAACTTGAACAACTCAAATTAACCAATAAATTATTATGAGTTTACATCTTAATCAACATTAATTTGTGTGATTCAGATGTGGTAAAAGGTTGAATGCATGTGGACCATCATTTTTGACCAATAAATAACATTCACTTCGATACAACTTTAATTTATATAAAATACAACTTTGAATGGTCAAAATTCAAAAAGACAGAGGGGAGAGAGAGAGAGAGAGAGAGAGAGAGAGAGAGAGAGAGTCATCTTCTTCCCAATGGTATGTATGTATTATTAAGTCCTAATTCCTGCACCAACACCAGTTTACCTTTTCAATTTCGTTAATCCATCATCATCTACACAAAATTTGCTCTGAATTCGTCACGAGGATCATCAATCATCAGCGGTACCTTCTTAACACTAATCATCTTTACTTTACTTTACTTTACTTTACTTTTTACATGTTAATCTTCACATACTATCGGTTTTCCATCCTCTAATCTCAATTGCTAGCATACCTAGGGTTTAATCGCTGAATCATTCTGCTTATCCTTCCAGATCCCTATACTTTATCAGGATTTTGATTCTACTGGTTTGAAAAGTCAAATTCCAGTTTTATTGATGATATATTCTGTAATTTTATGTGAGATCTGTTTTATGTTGACTATAAACTATTTTTGCCTACAAGCTCATTAGCTGTTGTCCTTTTCACTTTCAATAATTGATGCTGTGGATTACCAGATTGATAAATGTGCGCCATAGTTTTTCTTTTGATATGTTTAGGGCAATTTTGTTTCAATTAGAACTTTTATGTGCAGTCAAATGTAAACATACTCTTGAATTACTTGTTTCCTGTTTTAGATTTGCATTTTGTATTTTGTTAGTTCATTGAGATTGAGTTTTCTACCTCTGTTTCTTTGCAGATAAGACCGTAAAGCTTAAGAAACATTTGCTAAAACTTTAATTACCACACCGATGGCTTCGGTAAGTGTGGTATCTGCATCAGCAGCAAGAGAACCTAATGGAAATACAGTTGCTGCTGAAAAGTTGCCTGATGAGATGAATGACATGAAAATTAGGGATGACAGGGTTAGTTATATCAGATTAAGAGAACCTATATGAGATTCTTATAATCATTCTACTAGTTATACACAAATTTTAATTTCTTACCATTAGGAAATGGAGCCTGCAATAGTTGATGGGAATGGGGCAGAGACGGGGCATATAATCGTGACGACTATTGGTGGTAGAAATGGTCAGCCGAAACAGGTAGCTTTGATTATGCAGATTCTTTGTTTTGGACTATTGTATTAGTAGCCACCTGTTATTAATAATGCGGTTGTTTTTAATTTGCTTCAGACGATTAGTTACATGGCTGAGCGTGTTGTTGGGCATGGATCATTTGGAGTTGTGTTTCAGGCCAAGTGTTTAGAAACTGGAGAAGCAGTGGCCATTAAAAAGGTTCTTCAAGACAAGAGATACAAAAACCGGGAGCTACAAACAATGCGTGTATTGGATCACCCAAATGTTGTTGCCTTGAAACATTGTTTCTTTTCAACAACAGAAAAGGATGAACTTTATCTTAATCTTGTATTAGAGTATGTTCCTGAGACTGTTCATCGAGTGATTAGACACAACAACAAGATGAATCAGAGGATGCCAATGATCTATGTGAAACTATACAGTTACCAGGTAACAATCTTTTTTTTTTGGTTTGACTTATACGTCTTTTAATGTTGAAGTTCACCGATTGCAAGTTTTTTCAATCTTTAAATATTTGTTTCCTTGGTTTATTTTATCGTAATCTTATATTGTTGAAATATCTCTTTTCTGTTTGATTATGCTTCAGATTTTTAGAGCCCTGTCCTACATTCATGGTAGTATTGGAGTGTGTCACAGGGATATCAAACCTCAAAATTTACTGGTAGGCATTTCTACATGTTTGTGCATCTCTTTATATGTATGTAGATGTTTCTTGATTAACAGTTTGGTCAAACACAGAGATGTATGCGAACCCACATGTTCCATCATTATATACAAATATATCAGTGATTAATTATAGTACCATTTGTTCAATTGTCAGTTTAGTGTTGATGACTAAAGATTGTTTACTGAAGTGTCTATGTTCCTTTTAACAGGTAAACCCACATACCCATCAGGTCAAGCTTTGTGATTTTGGGAGTGCTAAAGTTTTGGTTCGTAATAATCTTTATCTGATAGTTATTTGTTTTTATGTTGATATCGTGGTGCATTGTCTTACTTTGTGTTCTTACCTTTTTTTTATAGGTAAAAGGAGAGCCAAACATTTCTTACATTTGTTCAAGATATTACCGGGCACCTGAACTAATTTTTGGGGCCACTGAGTACACCACAGCGATAGACATCTGGTCTGCTGGATGTGTTTTGGCAGAATTGCTGCTTGGACAAGTAGGCATAAATTGCTTTTTTTTATTCTATTTTGGGATTTAATGAGATTGTTTATATGACCTGACAAATGTTTCTTTTGTAATTTCAGCCTCTTTTCCCTGGTGAGAGTGGAGTTGACCAGCTAGTGGAGATCATAAAGGTACTTGTGATTTTAGATATATTTTTAATCTATTAATCGGACAGCATGTCACATAAACTTAGTAAACTTGGTTTGTGAACTTAATTGCTACTTGCAAATGGTTGAAATTTGACTACTGGAATATGTATAGTTAGCTGTAACACACATTTGCTACCTTGCAACTTCAAATGGTATTGATTTAATGGCTAGTTGTTTGTTCACAGGTTTTGGGTACTCCAACAAGGGAAGAAATCAAGTGCATGAACCCCAACTACACAGAATACAAGTTTCCACAGATAAAAGCACACCCATGGCATAAGGTAATTAATTAAGATTTGATCACAAACTTTCATAATTACATGTGGGATTCACAACCTAAACAATACATTTTCAGATATTCCACAAGCGGATGCCTCCAGAAGCCGTTGATCTTGTTTCAAGACTCCTGCAGTACTCACCAAATCTTCGAAGCACTGCTGTGAGTATTAAAAGCGGAATTTTAGAAAACTGTTTTTTTTTTCATTTGCATAATAAGTCATTTTTTAACAGTTGGAGGCAATGATTCATCCATTCTTTGATGAGTTACGTGATCCTGCTACTAGGCTGCCAAACGGGCGTGTTCTTCCACCGCTTTTCAACTTCAAGTCTCACGGTAATGAAAAATTGAAAACCGAACTGGTTGTGTGAATTCTGTTTGGTTTACTCTGCTTTTTATACTGAAAAAAAACTGTATTTTGTTGTTTTATTCGTTATAGAGCTTAAAGGGGTGGCTGTTGAGATGCTTACAAAATTGGTCCCTGAGCATGCAAGAAAGCATTGTGCATTCCTTGGTTTGTAAAAGTAAGAAAAGAAGGAATTCTGTTTGTTCATTTGTTCCTTGTAGTTGTGTGCCTGCAAGTTATTTGTAAAACAAACCAGAACAACTTAAATGTAATCCCATATGAATATGCTCCCCCTTGTGAAATGCGAAACGTAAATGTAACCATATATTATGTTCAGTGTAACAACTTGTTACTCTCTCTCTCTCTCTCTCTATATATATATATATATATATATATATATATATATATATATATATATTCAATCCACGTTTACATAGAAAGTTGAATATTTGTTTATGCCTCTCATCATCAAGAACAACCAGCGACCCAGGCAGAGGCGGTGGTTGTTGGTCCGTCCTCATCTTCATCCCTTCTACTTGCCATCGTCTACTGCAAAAATGGTCGTGGCGGCGAACGATGGCGAATCAACCCAGGCAGAGGCGGCGATGGTCGTTGGTCGTAGGAGTGGAAACAACGCTCAATAACGGCTGCGGCGGCGGTCCGTCCTCAACAGTGGCGCAACGCCTAGAACATGACTGATTAACACGTTTTAGGGGTGGACATTGGCCGAAAACCAATCAAACGGTGGTTGATTAATTTGCGGGGTGGACAATGGTTGTAGTGGCGGTGGTCTTTGACGGGTTTGCTGTGCCAGCTATAAATTCCAAAAGGTATGTTTTAAGACCGGTTGAAATCACAGAAAAATTAACCTATTTTCTTTTTTTAAATTTTTATACGGGGTATTCACTGATCATCATATGACCACATCAGTTTCAGGGCTACAAAAGCATCTTGAAGGTTCACTTGAACATAGTTTGAAGGGATGATGTGGAACTGGGTCTGTGATTATTATACCCTTTGAATATTGCAATCATATCATGATGTTTGGTTTTATCTTTATCCTTTATGTTTTGGATATTTAATTTGTCTCTTTATTCTGCAAATAAGATAAAAAGATTATACCTGCATTAAAAACAGGGAAAACACAGAGGATGTTTTAAATCTAGGGTTTCGGCCAGTAGATACGGTTATGTATCAATATATAGAATAACCTTTTTGAAGACACATATCAGTTGTTACATATACCTATTACTTATAGGTTAAACCAGATATACACTAAGATTATGTATGTATGAGTTGTTACATACATGTACCAAGTCCATATTGTTTGATACGTAAATGTAAAAACACTGTTTTTAAGCTACTAAAGTAACTTTTTCATAAACAAACCACTTGTTACATATATGTATTACTTACGAGTTAAACTATATTTACATATACGTATCATCTACTCATCCATCTACTTTATATTTTCTTTGTTCACATTTTGTTACATATACGTAACACATAGTTACGTATATGTAACAAATACTCATTCATATTATTATTATTTAATTGTTAACTGATTAAACAAACTATTTGATCAGAGAAAAAATAAAATATGATCAATTTTATCCAATTTTAGTAAAAAAACTAACCAAATAATTTTGAAAGATGTTTTAGTAGGGGAGAGAAATTAATTAAGAGTTTTAAGGGATATGTTATGATTAATTATGGTTATCAAAATTATAAATTTAGCTTCTACCCAAATTACCCTTTATCATTAAATTTAAATGGTTTTAAGAACCTCATAATTACAAATATGCCACTAGAGTATATCAACAATTGATTAACCTTAATCAATGGCTAAAATTAGCAATGTTTTCAGAACCGGACCGGACAGCGAACCGGTTGTCTTACCGGTCAAACTGGATTTAAAAACCGGTAAAATAAAAAATAATATTAACATAAAAAAATACAACTCCATATCAAGTGGACCAAATTTGTTGTCTAATTTATTATTTAGTACATATTAGTCATCTCATTTATAACCCATTGGCCCTGTTTAAAAGCCCATCTTGAGTTTAACCTAAATAATATTAGAACTTTTCTAAAACCTACTACCACCATCCTCACATCCCAGATTCACAGCCCTCAGTTGAAAATCTTTGCTAACCACTTCTTTTGGTTCTCCTTTCATCTCTTTATTCATATAACTTTTTTCTTTGATCAAAAAATCCATATGGTTCTCCTTTCAACAGTCAATTGCAGTAGCTAGCATTCCCCATCAAACCTTTTGGGTTTCAGCAGGTGAATCAGGGCAACAGATCGAAAAACCTGTGGTGAATCACAAACGATGGAGATGGGAGAGACCTCAGATCGAACAAATAGGGGCTTCACTCGACGACTAGGGTTCAGTTGATGGAGATGGTTCAACCTGATTCAACCTCTTATTCCCAGCAGACAAAAAAAACAAAATTTGCTGGCCGGTTCAACCTCTTATTCCCGGTCCGACCCCCAGTTCATGATCCGACCGGCCGGGTCTTTGCAGGATCGGTTCAACATGCTAAACCGGACCGTTCAAGCCACCAGGTCCCGGTCCGGGTTTGAAAACATTGAAGATTAGGTTATCATGGTTATCTTATAAAATGGTGTTAGCATTTGAACCCTACCCTATATATATATATATATATATATATATATATATATATATAAAAGTAGGATCATGTACAAAACATATTTAACATAAAAAATATAGGAAACAATCTGAGCCCTTAACCATACTAGTTTAATGGTTAAGATTAATTAGGAGTTAATTTTGAAATTAATTAGAAATAAAAATCACTAAAAGAGTAAAAGAGGAAATTAACCCCCTCATTTGACTTTTTTCATTAAATAGAAGTTTCATCTATTTTTTTAAACCTAAATAACTTTTTTATACTTTATTATTTTTTTTAAAAATATATACCATAAAATCGAGAATTTTATCCTCTTTAATATGAGTATAATATTGCTATATTTTATAAAAGAATGATTTTTTTTTAAAAGTCATGTAAAAATGGAACTGCATTGATAACAACATATGTATATGCGATAACAACACAGAAAAAATAAATTAACACAATGTAAAATGAGATAACAACACGTTGTAAACGGTGTAACTACACAGAAAATAATGTTGATATGACACTTACAATGTGTTGTTATCTCATTTTACACTATGCTGAAATATTTTGTTATGTGTTGTTATCGCAAATGCATGTGTTGTTATCAGCGCAGTGCCATTTTTAGACGAATTAAAAAAAATGATTTTTTAAAAAATACAGCAATACTATACTATATTAAAGAGGATAAATTTCTCAATTTTATGGTATATTGTTTTTAAAAAAATAATAAAGTATGTAAAAGTTATTTGAGTTTAAAAAAAATGGGTGAAAACTAGTATTTAATGAAAAAAGTCAAATGATGGTATCAATTAACTCTTTTACCCTTTTATTTATTTCCATTCAAGTACACGTGTCACCACCTCGTTGGTTTCTACATTTTTTATAATAAATGTGTTTTGTACCGGATCCTTACTCTCTCTCTCTCTCTATATATATGTATATGATGGATCTGGTACAAAACACATTTAGCATAAAAAATATAGGAACCATTGAAGTGGTGACACGTGTACATGATTAAAAATTAGTAGAAGGGTAATAGATGGAATTGACATTATCATTTGACTTTTTTTCATTAAATACTAGTTTCACCCATTTTTTTAAAACTAAAATAACTTTTACGTACTTTATTATTTTTTAAAAGAAAATATACCATAAAATATAAAATTTTATCATCTTTAATATGAGTATACTATTGCTATATTTTTTTTATTTAAATATTTTTTTTAAATACATGTGAAAATGACACGATGCTGATAACAACACCTTATACATGCGATAACAACACATAACAAGGTATATTGGCATACTATAAAATGAGATAACAACATGCGTTGTTCAGTGTTGTTATCCCATTACAATGTTTTGTTATGTAACTTTACACTATGCTTATATGCGTTATTTTTTGTTGTTATTCTATTACAACGTGTTGTTATATCACTTTACACTGTGTTGATATATTTTGTTATGTGTTGTTATCTCGTATACAATGTGTTGTTATAAACGAAGTGTCATTTTTATACGGATTTTTAAAAAAAAAACTTCATTTAAAAAAAATATATCAAAAGTTAACTCATATTAAAGAGGATAAAATTTTTTATTTTATGGTATAATTTTTAGTAAAATATAATAAAGTGTATAAAAGTTTTTTGATTTAAAAAAATGGTGGAACTATTATTTAATTACAAAAAGTCAAAGATGATTTCAAATTCTCTCTTTTACCATTTTAGTTATTTTAACTTCTAATTAATTTCAAAATTAACACCTAATTAATTTTAATCATTAAATTAATATGATCAAAGACCTAGATTGATTCATATATTTTTTAGGCTAAATGTATTTTATACATGATGCTACTTTTATATATATATATATATATATATATATATATATATATATATATATATATATATATATCCCCTTCTCTGCGTGTGCGCCTGTACAAAAGTGTAGGTGTATTTATTTATGTGAAAGCAACTAGATTAGGTGTATTTATTTATGTGAAAGCAACTAGATTAGGTGTAAGGTTGTTCTATCATTCTAAATTTTAGAACATGTTATCAGTTGCTTACTTTTTGTTGATCCCGCGGATCTTGATGAGATTCATATCGCGAGACTCACAAACATTTGAATTTAATTTATAGAAATTAAATAAAAATAGTACTTTGATGTTCTTGAAATTGTATAGTACAACATAAACTAATTTGTAATTACTAACATAATTTTTTTCTTTTCAAAATGGCTTAAATTCACTCAAGTAACCGGTTATTTAAGAGTCTACCAACTTAAATGACCATGAAAAGGTACATTACACATGATTATTTTCATTTTTATAAAGTTAAAGTTAAGTAACCTAACATAATCTTCGTTTCATACTTTTACTTGTATGACCCGTTAAGATAAAAAATAAACTTAAATAAAAATAACTAAACGTACTTAGCTAAATTCACAATTAATATTCATCCATCTTATTAAAGTACCAATAATTTATATTTCAAATCTACCAAAACCGGTTTAGTTGCAGTGATAGCATGCAGAGAATTGAATCTTGGAAGCAGCTATCTTATAATTTGCAGCTTCTGTGTAGTGAACACCCTCCCAGGAAAGATGAGCATAGACATCGCGCGTTTCCATTAGCACACTTGTGGAGTTGATGGCTATGCAGGCCAGATGCAATTATGATCCATATTTTCCCACACAAACAGGTGTTCATAATCGGGTTCAGCAGTGGTATAGACATGGTGGCATGAAAACTTGGTATTTCCAGATTTGTTGGTGCAGCCGTCCTCGACGATTGGAGGTATGGTACCACGATGATGTTTCACTAGAGCTGTCAACAGCAACACCAATGATGCCATGAAAATGAAAGCTATTTGATAAGATGACACCAGTTGATATATATATATATATACTGCTTTAAATATTGGTTGAAATCAAATATGCAACTTTGAAAGTTTTATATTGTGGGAGCAAAGAAATTTGGCCACCTAATTTATTTAATTAAGTTAACTCTCTTATGTTCAGTCAAAAGGAGTTGGACAACCATGGATCATCTTTGGGACTAGAATCACAAGCTTGTGGCTTGATTGATGTATGGCATAATTTATTGGGACTAGAACTCAGTCTTTTCATTGGTTGTCATCTTTGAATATTAGACAAATATTTGGAATATATTAAGATGGTGTTTGATTGAAGTTTCTGTCTTTTTTCTTCTTTGGTTCTTTCCATTAAGGTCGGTTTTCCGGTTATTAAAATTTGAATTCGTATTCGAACTAGAATGTGTTAAGGTGGATGGAGGTTTTGTCGTTAAAAAAAATAAAATTTTACAAAAAGTAAATGAGGTATTTTATTTATGTATTAAACTAAAACCCACAACCATAAAAATATGTATTGAATCAAATCAATACTAAATTTTTATTATTTTAAAACGTCTAGTAAAACTCAAATTTACTAAATTTCAGATTGTCCCACACGACCTTGCTTTTACTTAAAATAAATAAAAGATAGCTAAGTAAACAAATATCTTGCTTGGTCACCGACCTTGCCTTTTAAGATTTAGTAAATGTGGGTTTTTTAATATTTTTAAATAATACCTTTTAACTTTCTAGATTTTCAAATATACCCCTTAAGTTTGTAAAGTTTTAAGTTTACATTTGGACAATTTTCAACTCATTCCCCTCAAATTTCTAAACTCTCAATTTTACTCATGTATTATATATAGTATACGCTTTTAACTAATTATTTTTTTCTGATTTGTTTTTTCTACAATAACTTTGTTAAACCCGCAGACGGACTTTCGAGTCTAGGGTGTGACAAATCGGGTTTTTTTCGTTTTTTTTTTCCTTCTACTTTTTTTATATTCGCTGTAAAAATTATTTTTTTATATTTGTATTTTGTTTTTACTTTGTTACTAACTACTTTAACGAATTTGTCGTTTCAATGTTAACTCATATTCGCACGACAATTTATCTCTTTTTCGATCTCCAAAATCGAGTCGCAGCAACTTCATACGTTTCTTTTATATACCTACTCACGTTAATGTCACCGTCGTAATTTGCGTAACGCCACATCACCTAGGCTTATTTTCTAGTTCAACCTGAATTGGTAAATAAAACAGAGAATAACAGTCCATTAAAATAATTACTAAATTAGATAAAAAAGTAACTATAATTAAAATACAAAACAAAGTGTTAGATGTTTTATTAACCCCTTTTTCTAATTTTTCCGCCTGTGAAAGAGGTCTATTGCTTCTCATGGTCAACATACCAAATTTCACAAATTGAAAACTCCTCCTCTCTACAGATCTGAATTGGATAAATCAGAAAAAGGGGGAGGCCCCTGGTCATCGACGACGCAAGGGAGGGCTAAACCCACCCTTTGGTTTTCGAATTGGAGGGTTAAATCCTCTATTCTGGCGGCCTTGCTTGAATTCTAGGACGCTGGTATGTAATCTTCTATGTTTTGATGAAAGAAGTGAAGTTGAAGCCTTGTGATGTTACGGTGGCCGCTCGCCGTCTTAGCAACCTAATACAACAGCTATCCACTTTAACCAGCCGCAAGGGCTGTCTTCCCATCTGTTTGAAGTGTTCTTCTAACCCCAACACCACCACAGCACCACCTCCTAACGGTCTTCGTGCCCCATCTCTCTAATTTTAACATTTTCTTTCTCTCTAAAAAAAACGCAAGTCTTACCATCCACCACTGCCCCACCGCCATTTTTGCATATTTCTTTCAGATCTGTCGTCTTCATGGATCTACTTCAAATTCGTCATCACCCTCTTCGATTCTCTATGACGTTGGTTTGTAAACGTTTATGATCTCCCATGGTGTTTGCGCCCGCAAGGTGTTCGATGAAATGCTCGGAATAAGTTTTCAATGAGCTCGGGTTCAAAAAGCCTTTGAATCATCGGGTGTTAGGTTTCTTTCGTTTTTCCTTCTCGTTGGGAGGTGGAGACATTGCCTAAGTGTCTTGGTTGATGTTGTTCGCTAGTCGGTTTCTTTTTTAGGCCATGTCCAATGGTTTTTGGCCTTGCCCCTTCAAGGGGTTCCATTGTTGCCCCGATGGTGTGGCTGGGTCTAAGGGGATCCGAATACTTATTGCTCATTTTAAAAGTCACCATTTTGGTCCGGATGATAGGAAAGATACCTTGAGGCGTGCTATTGCTGAAGACCCTAATCTTTTTACCTCTACTTGTGAAGCCCTGAGGTTATCTGATCAATGGTTGTGTTGGGAGTGCATGCGCCTTCATTCCTTCAGTCGGGCGTGTCACCATGAAGATCAGGCTATTCGGTCTATGCCAAGGGAAGGGGGTGAGAAGGATTTTATTGTGGGAGTCCCTAGACCGTGTGTCGCTACGGAGGCTTCCTCGTCTGGAGAGGTATGTGTTGATGTTGCTCTTTTTGACCGGGTTTTTTCTCTCCCTGTTAAAACGGTTAAGAGCATCCCCTTTAGTTGTCGCATGGCGTTTGCCCAAGCCTTGACCACAGCTTTGGATAATGTGGTGGCTATGCCTGATTCGGTTGATGCTTGGATTAGACTTCTACTATTACCTCGGTGTATTTTACGTGTATTTACGCCGGTCAGCCGCCAAGATAAGAGGTCGGGCAACAGGAAGAACAGTCAATGTCTCAGCATACAGCGGGCGCTGGCTCAATCGGGTGACCGGGAGGGGTTTGACACTCTCATTCAGTCTTTGTTTGCTCAGCCTGTGAAGGAAGGTTGTGAGGGTTTTAAGAAAGGGCCTGATAAAAATAAAACCGAGGATACGAGTTCTATCAAGCAGTGTTTACGTAAGGTTGTCGATGGTCATTTTACCGCTGCAGTTAAGGTTCTATGTTCTTCGGGGGTCGCACCACTCGATAAGAAAACTTCGAAGGCTCTCGAGGATAAGCACTCGTGTATGCCCCCGCCTACCATGCCAGCTTTCTTACCGACCGACCCTCCCCTTGTCGTAGAGACTGACAGTGTGCTAGTGTGTATCAAATCTTTCCCTAAAGGTACGTCATGTGGGAGAGATGGTTTGAGGGCTCAGCACCTTTTGGACGCCCTTTGTGGGGAAGGGTCCGTGATTGCGGCTAGTCTACTCAGGGCGATTGCAGCTATGGTTAACTTATGTTTGAGGGGGGGTTGCCCAAGGAGTTTGGCGGAATTCGTTGCATCTGCTCCCCTTACGCCCCTTCTCAAGCCCGATAATGGGATCCGGCCTATTGCAGTGGGTTCAATCTGGAGGAGAGTAGTCTCCAAGGTTGCTATGAAGGGGGTGGGGAGGGATATGGCCAAATACCTTGGCGACTTCCAGTTTGGGGTCGGGGTTCCAAACGGGGCTGAGGCGGTTCTTCATAGTGCAAACAGGTTCGTGAATGCGCACCACCGAGACGGGTCGCTGGCTATGCTTACCGTCGATTTCTCGAATGCCTTTAATCTTGTGGATAGAACTGCTCTTTTAAATGAGGTGAGGAAAATGTGTCTATCTATCTCTGCTTGGGTTGATTTCTTATATGGCCAGCCAGCTAGACTTTATGTGGGGAATGATTATATTTGGTCCTCCACGGGGGTTCAGGAGGGGGATCCCTTAGGGCCTCTCCTTTTTGCCCTTGTTTTACACCCCCTTGTCCTCCGGATCAGAGATCGCTGCAAGCTTCTTTTCCACGCATGGTACCTGGATGATGGGACCCTTATTGGAGATGCTACTCAGGTTGCCAAGGCTTTAGACATCATTAGAGTGGAGGGCCCCTCTTTGGGCCTCCTTGTCAACATCAAAAAAACTGAAGTTTTTTGGCCTACATGCGACGGGGTGAAGACTCGAGAGAGCTTATTTCCGCGGGAAATTGGTAGGCCGGTGCATGGGGTGAAACTCTTAGGTGGTGCTGTCAGCAGAGATGGGGAGTTTATTAGTGGTTTGGCCCTCAAAAGAGCCAAACGTGCGGTTGACCTGATGGGATGCCTCAAACGCCTTCGGAACCCTCAGAGCGAACTCCTCCTGCTTCGTTCGTGCATGGGGGTTGCTAAACTGCTGTTTGGGCTCAGGACTTGTCAGCCTTCTTATGTCGGGGAAGCCGTATCTGTTTTTGACACAGGTCTTCGGAAAACGATTGAGGACATTGTTGTTTGTGGGGGTGCCTTTTTTGGGGACCTCCAATGGAGGTTAGCTTCCCTCCCGACCCGCTTTGGGGGTCTTGGGATTTGCTCGGCTGGGGACGCCTCTTCCTACGCTTTTGTGGCTTCAAGGGCCCAATCTTGGGTTCTTCAAGACCACATTATTCGAGAATGTGGTGGTGGGTTGTTTGACTCTGATTACAGGGATGCGTTGGACACTCTGCATAGTTCTCTTCCCGATCTTGATATTGACGGTTTCTATATTAAAGACACCGCCCCCCTTAAAGCCCAGAAAATTTTGGCGAATGCTTTATATAGTGAAATTGTCAAGACATTTGAAGAGAAGTTCGCTTTGTCCCCGCGGCAGCGAGCCGTGCTCGAGTGTTTGCGAGCCCCCCATGCTCAGGATTTCCTGTCAGTTGTTCCCATCGAAGGTTTAGGGCAATGTATGTCGCCAGTTGAATATCGGGCTATCCTCAAATACCGGCTGATGGTACCCCTTTTCCCGGTTGATGACCCGTGTCCCGTTTGTCGGAAGGCTTGCTTGGATTCTTTTGGGGAGCATGCTGTCCATTGCAGAGAATTACCGGGCTTCAAATATCGACATGACCTAGTTCGAGATGTGCTTTTTGATGTCCTTAAGCGGGTAGGGATCTCGGCTAAAAAGGAAGCCCCGGTGAACTTCTTTACCGACCCATTAGATGGGAGATCAACCCTTCGGCCCGCTGACATTCTTGTTTTTGGATGGGAAGGAGGGAAACACGCATGTGTTGATTTGACAGGTGTGTCCCCCCTAGTTGGGATAAGGGACCATGGGTTTAAGGCGGGTCAGGCGATAAACAAGGTAGAGGCGGGTAAAGTAGCTAAGCACGAAAAAACTTGCCTCGTGAATCAGCACGTGTTCGTACCGTTTGCCTTTGACACCTTTGGCGCTCTCGCCCCTGATGCGGTGCGGTTCCTTAAGCGGGTTCAACGGGTGGTCACCAGTAACACCGCATATATTTATGGGGGGAACTTTGTGTTTAGTAGAGTAGGATTTGCTATTCAGAAGGGGGTAGCGGCGCAGCTTGTTGCCCGTCTACCTGCCATTAGTTTGTAATTGTGACGGTCATTAACTAATTGAACGATAAGAAGGTTTTGATGATATTAACAATAGTTAGAAAATAAAAAAATGTCATAAATCATGATTATAAAAGTAGCTTATTACGACAAAGTCTTTTGGTGTAGTGGTAGCCTCGTGACTTTTCAAATAGAAGGTCATGGGTTCGAGTCTCGCCTGGGACAAATTGTTCCAGGTTGAGCCGAGGGGTTTTCCCAGCTGTGGGTTTCATCCTAGGTGGATCACGGGTTTGAGTCTGCTGTTGTTACAACCCATTGGGAAAGACATGCATGACTCACAGAAACACTCAAGCTGCTCCCGAAGAAAGTAGGGGTTTAAGAAAGTCGTATTTCAAAAAAATAAAATAAAAATAAAAGTAGCTTATTAAAATAAAGCATGGTTTAATAATGCAGCTTACTAAAAAAGTCAGAAAAATTATAAGTTCATATTTATTTATTAATTAAGATTAACGGTTGGAAACACTTTTTGGAGCCATCAAGCGCTACGAGCTTCGGTCATCGAATCTGCATTCAATCGTCGTGGTCGTTGAATACTTGAATCTGTTGCCTTCAAACCCTAATCTTTCGATTCTTTTTCAGTTCCATACATCACGATTTATCCTGTTCCAGTGACGTTAAAACCCTAATTTCGGCAATGGATGCCAAGGACATTCTAGGGCTCCCAAAAATCTCATTGCCCATACCACAAGAAAATAAATCAAAACCGCCGAAAGATTCTCAGCGAAAACCCGATGGCATATCCCGCGAGGTCTGCACATTGTATATCCACCTCTCAAATAATTCGTTTGGTTTTTTTGAAATCTTATTAAGAGCACTTTTGGTTGAAGGTTTATGCTCTTACAGGTGGTGTAGCACCTCTTATGCCTTCCATTGATGTCAATCAGTTGAAAAGGCGTCATCAAACTGAAAATGAGAAGGTGTGTTGGACTTTGAATGCTTGTTTGCTGTTGAAATTGGATATATGTTAAGTATTTATTAAACTCTTACTCCATACACCATACAATTTGGCCTCATAACCAGTCTATTATTAGGGTTTAGGTTTGTCCGTCTATGATTAGAGCCTTGCATGCCAAATTTGCCAAAAATGAGTCCCATATAGTGTTGTTTTCATCTTTGCTAAATGCTACTTTGTAAAATGGATCCTGACATGAGATGGTGGACTATTGCACTAGTCAATTATTCAAGTTATGTGTTTGACTTGTGGACATTTTTGAAAATTTTCTTACAGATAACGTGGGAATGGCTCTTTCACGAGTTCTGCTCGCAAGGATAACTTGCAGCTTTACCATTGGGTATGTTATTATTCTGTGCATTTTCTTGATATACCCACCTGGATGTTTAATTGTTGGTATCTGTAAGATGTATTCATTTTGTGAACTTTTATAGGTCAGAGTTGTAAATGGAACTCCGCCAACAGGGGATTATTCCTTTGCAAAGTACAACAAGGTACATGCCAATGAATGCTTATTTCTCTCTTTCTAATAGCAGCTACATTTGCAAGAAAATCCTATAAGGTTTCAGCTGTTGAGTTCAGTAGTTTCCGTTGTAATAACTTATTTCTTTGTATTCGTAAGGGTCTTTCTTTCTCTTGTTTAAGGCTGTTTTTGTTAGTGCCTGTTGTAATTGCACAATTAAGATATATATGTAGTGAATGCTCCTCACGTTACATTGTTAGCTTTGGAATTTGTCACTTCTTATTTTGACTATTAGATGCCATGTTTGACTTTGACATGAAAATCGACAGTCTGTTGATGTGATCAAGTATACAGATTAAGAGTATGAGAAGCATTTGACAGATCCTGTAAGTATCAAAGTCACTTGTCAGATATTTGTTATAGATCATTTTGAAGCTTTCCTTTGCTGTTTTGTGATCAATAATGGGCTGGAAAGAATTGTTGCACTTTATCATTAGGTTAATTGCTTAAAAAGGTAATTAAGTTTGGCCAAATTACTATTTCAACATTTTTGCCCTAGAAAAAAACCATTGAAATTTAATTATGTCTGATAAAAGTGAACTTTTAAATATTTCTATGAAAGGAAGAGTCAGAACAAACTTTGGTCAAATTTTTGCTATTAGCAATATTATATTTTTTTGCCAGGCATGGACCAGAGAAGAGACGGACCAACTCTTTGATTTGGGTGAACGTTTCGATCTCCGCTTTGTTGTAATTGCTGATAGATTTCCATCATCTGGATCAGTGGAGGAACTAAAGAATCGGTACTATAGTGGTAACTTAAATCCTTATCATCTAATATCTGATACCAGTTCATTATTAGAAGCCACAAATCTGTAATTTCTTTTGGAATGTAACTTAAATCTTTTTGTTTTGTTTTGTTTTGTTTTCTTGTTGTACCCATTCAATCTGCAGTCTCTCAGACTATATTGATTGCAAGGGCTCCATCTCCTGCTGATGTTTGTAGTCATCCTCTTGTCAATGTATGCTATCTCTTATATGCTGCTTTATTTTTCTTGTATTATATTTTTCTTGTATTATATTTTTCTTTTGATATTTTTGAAGACTTTTCCATGTAGATTTTTTTCTATTTTGTGCCAGATTTTGATTTATTTTCTTTATTTAGGAACCATACAACATTTCTCAAGAGATTGAACGTAAGCATGCATTGTCCATGATTCTCTCTCAGACAAAGCACCAAGAGCGTAAAGATGCCGAGGTATGCATTGTTTTGCACCTTCAAATAACCATGCCTTTATTCTTTTCTTTTTAAAAAAAAAATTCATATGGATAATATTTTTTTTGTTTATTTAATTTTCTGTTTTCAGATTCTTTCTGAAGCTAAGAAAATAACCGAGTCTCGTATGGCTGCAAAGGCAAGTTTCATACTGGATTCTTACCCTTTTTTGCAATCTCTCTTACACACACTAACATATATATCTTACTATACACGTCGTGTTTCCTTTTCAGGCTGCGCGTGATGCTGAGCTGGCTGTTACATCAAATACTAGTCCAGAACACATGGAAAAAACTACTGCTCCTGCTGAAACTGTATCACCTTCTAATATGAAGGTTACTTTAGGTGCTGAACCTTTGATGTCGATGGCAGATAATGCTGCAGCTGCTGCAACTTCCCTTCGCACGGTATAACAAATCTTTGTTATTTTAATCTAATCATTTTCCTATATATATAACTGTGGCGTGATGTCAAACAAACAAACAGACGTACCCAATAATATTTTCTGTAGCTTCAAAATCTCACTTTAGAACATGAATAGGTCATTAAGCCATTAGCTGTTTTGGTTGTTTCATGTATTTTATGCAGATTATTGGTACATTGAAAGTATTGATTGTGTTGAAAGACAACAATTTTATCTTGTTTGCAGCTCCGGGTGTACTTGAGAACGTACGCGCTGGATCAAATGGTGCAAGCTGCCAGCTCATCAGCAGGACTGCGAACTATTAAACGTGTTGAACAGTTCTTACAAGCGCTTAAGGTTTCTTACTATCCTTTATACAGTCACAGATAAAAGTTTTTGATATATTATTGTTTGTTATTTTACTAATACAGTATATCTCATGAATTTTGTGGAATCGGGTACGGTTACAGTAAACTACAATTTTGCCATTTGTACAGGTAAATTTGAGACCCAAAGTCCCTACTAAAGCTGTGTGTGCAGAGCATCTGGAATTACGAAAAGAGATACTCTTTTAAATCTTCAGAAACTTGTAATGTTTTGTTTTTCTGTTCATTTATTTAGTTGGCCTCTGTTGTTTATCCTTTTAATCAATTAAATTATTTCTCCTGTTAATTTTTCAGTTGCAAAATAAGGAAGAAGGTTCATCTTATCATGAAGGTTCATATACTGAAACACCAGGCACGCCAAAGGTTACTAAATCTTTTAAAAGACAAATCTGAACTATTTTTAGTTATAATTTTTTTCTTTGCATTTTAATTTATTCTATTTATATTCTATGTTTCAATGTGTTCTCTTTGTACGATCTGACTGTGTTTACAGCGTGGCATTGATCAGGACCGTACATTCGTTCCTGACTCAGTAAGCTTTGGAGGTAATTAGTTTGCTTGCACATTTAGTTGTTTGTTTAATTTTTGTTTTAATCTCTATTTACTTTCCAGCAGTAACAGCTGAAAGAGTTGGGAAAAAGGACCAGAAACGCAAGGTTTCCAGCACGCCCCCTGCAACTTTGCTTATATATCCATATTATTTTACTAGTTTAGTTTTATTTAATGGTATATTCTTCGGATTTAAGCTCCATCTTCACCAGCTCATTCTAATAAAAGACCTCGAAAGTTGAAGGCGACAGATGATTAACATTGCAGGTAAAATGCACATCTGAACGAATTATATACTTCTGTTTTCTGCTTTTTGAAACAATTTTAAGCACACGCAATTGAATCTTGATGGAATTGTCATATATTGTTTATGCGGTTGATTTTGACAGCTTATTGGCCATCAAGAAAATGGAAACCAGTAGTGATTGGCTTCTTGTTCTATTCCTGCAAAAAGATCCCAAGTGGTGTATGGTTTGTTGGTCAGGCATTCTGATGCTATTTGGCTTGGGTGGTTCTTGTTTTCTTGGAAGAGGGCAAATGCCAAATATGATGAATGACATCTAATGTACATACAAGGGGACATGATACTTTGTTATTTGGAGCACCCTTCTGGAAGTGTATGATTGGATGCTAAATCCATTTGTGGTATCAGAAGGGTGCTATGATCGAAAAAGGTCTGTATTCGAGTATTTCTGTTTGGAATGCATGGGGAATTTCGTCAATTGATTAAGTGAATTTTGTATCACACGAATAACAAGTTAGGGGTGTGCAAACAACTCTAGTACGAGCCTGATTAAACTCAAGCTCGGTTCTCGAATTTGAGCTTAGGTTTTTTCAAGCTATATGTGAGTATTTTAAAAGTTAAGTTTGGCTTGTTTATTATTTATTTTTTATTTTTATTTTATTTATTTTTATATATAACTTTTGGATAAGGTCATTTTTTAAGAAATATGGATTTAATATTACTAATGTAATCGTAACGCGCTTAATCTTTATTAGACCGACAGTTTTGTGATTTCAAGTACTTGAATCCGAGGCAAGAGATCCCTGCCTACACACTTTTTTGTTAACGGCTAACTATTAGTCCTGTATAGGGTACTGACAAAATTCCTTCGGTCAGGATTCGAATCTATAATCTTTCAAGGATTACAAAAAAACCATCCAGAAGTGTAGTGGCTCCCGGCTACACAAATAAACCTAGTTTTATAATTTCTTTTGAAAAAAATATATTCACAAGCGGTGATGGACACTACTGCTGCTTGTAGGTCCACGTGTCAGGATTGGGTGGCCAGAAAAAGTTTCAGAAACAGTGGCAAAATGGCAAATTGAGGAAAACACTCGAACAGAATTGGCAATGAATGTTTGTATTGGCTCATCTACCCGATTCCGGTTCCCGTTCGCAACAGCCGGAAGTGCAGACCGTCTTGCAGTCTAACGAAACAGAACAACAAGAGGATATGGCCGTCAGTTTCTCTCTGCCTCTTCGGTTGCGGGTTCCTTCTGGGCCCACTTCTGGACGGCATCCACTTCAGGGTTAATCTTGTCGTATTTGAAAATGGTTCCATCGATATCGGCCCTCTTCACACCAACATCTGGGTCTCCATCCTTCCTCATCTTTTCCTTCCTTCTTTCTTTCAAGTTTTACAGTTTCATTCAAATTGATGTCAGCAGGTTCCTCCACTGCTTGGATCGTTCTACGCCATTGTTGGTTTGCTGCAACTTTATCTCGATCAAAAATTCTCACCCACTCCTCGTGACGATAGTTTCCTCAAAGTTTTTGCATCCTTTTTGTAAGTATCAATCAATCTTGAATCAATAATATAAATGATCTGATTCTGAAATTTGGATTTTATGAATCTTTGTTGATGTGAAGAGCTTTGGTGGTGTTCTTGGATTTGAGCGCTGAGCTGTACAGAGCTGGAGTTGAAGATAACGTGGAAGCCTACATACTGTTTGAGTTGATGTGGTTAACTCTGGACCGGTCTAGGCTTGGGTTCGCCCTGGCTTGCATAGTTGGTCTTGCCTGCCCACTTGCCGAGATTCCTGTAATGAAGTAAGCAATTCCTTCACTTCACATTCCTTTCAAGAATCAATGTGTTTATGGTGAGGGTGGTTTGTTTCCAGATTGTTCCACCTATGGTACTATCCTCAGGCAAATATTGAGATTCTGGGCCAGGTAATACTTATAATATAGCAGGATGAGTGATTGAACCAGCTGGTTTAAAAACCGGATAAAGTTATAAATAATCTAAAAGTAATATACACATATAATTTAAAAGAATTTTGAAATTATTTTTGTTGTGGACTTGTAATGTTTATGAACATAGGGAGTGAGAATAAATCAGTAATTGAAATTTTGGAACGAAAAAGAAAATAAAGAAAATTTTTAAATCTGGTTCAATGGGTCAGAGCGGTGATCGGGTAGTTTAAATCGAAGAGGTTAAAGTGGATTCAGCCAGATTGGTTATGTAGCGGGTTCCTGTCTGATCGTCCGATCCGATCTGGTTCTAATAATAGTGTTACCGGCTTGGCTAATGTTCTGTCTCAGAGATTTGCTTCTTTTTTCTTGATCCAGGGTCTAGTAACTTGGACTCTCACTTGTTATTTTGCCTACACGCCATTCTTGATTGCATTGTCACGCTGGCTCAAGACAGTTGTAACGAATGCAATGGCGGAAAGGTGAATTCATCTAAAGCTTATAAGAGATGAAGCCTCATACTAGTGATTCCAATGTCACAGCTCTTCAGTGCTCCATAGAACACATTTTCTTTAGAAAATAATGAAAGTAGATTTTTTTTAGTGTCACACGTTTATATATATGTAGTTATATTAGAAAATAATTATCTCTATAGTCATGAGATACGTAAATCCAATGTCACATGTTTACTCTTCCTCATGTGTTATGTTGCTTCAATCCTATCAATACTGGTTACAAATCATGCTGTATCACAGATGGAACACTTCTTACTCAAGTTGAGAGGTACTTGAAGCAAGATATTGTTGCCAAAAGTCCTGTGGTTGCTGTGCAGCTTTAGTCGATGGTTTCCATTTGGGAAATTGCATTATGTGGTGCAGTGTTGTTTATTAAACAGCCTTCATTTATCTTGTATTTCTTTTTTTTTTTTTTTTTGACGAACCCTAAGATTATGAAAATATGGAGTACTGAAGTACAAGAAGCAGTTTAATCATTTAACATCCGAAAATCCCGACAAGCGCATTTGGGTCAAAAGAAACGAAAATAAAAGATGGTGGGCTTGAGGGGGATGGGCTTGGACCAAAAGGGTTGCAAGGGGGAGAAAGGGATGAACTCTAATCAGTCCCATACCAGCCCCATTCCATCATCTTCTTCATATTCGTCTAGAGAGAGAGAGAGAGTGGGCATTTTAGATAGAGAAGTGAAGGAGGCTCCAAAGTTGTGCGCTCCAAATCATTTCTCCAAAGATAGTGGGCAAGAATACACGAAGAAGAGTCTGATTTGAGGTAAGAATCGAACCTGATTCTGTTTTATGTTTAAAATGAGTTTTGGGGTAAAACTAGGGCTTTAATCTCAAATGCAAGAGTTTTACGTGTAATATGAGGTATAAAATACAGATCTAGTCTTATGGAAGCTAGATAAACGTTTTGGACGTAAAAAGTTATAAACTTGAATCGAAAACGGGCCTGTTATGGTTTGATGTTCATGTGGCGACACTGCCTCTAGTGGCGACACTAATCGGGGAAGAAAATGTGAGGATCCCGAGGTTTGCCAATGACTGGTGACACGTGTCTTAAGTGACACTAAGAGTGTCGCCAAAGCCATCAGGCAACACTAAGTGAACGACACTAAACCAACGACACTGGCATTCAACGACACCAAGTCCAGAACGCAAGTTCTAGCGACAATATTAGTGCGACAGGTGACACTAATCATGTACCTGGCGACACTAATCACTGTCAAGCGACACTAGTAAGATTGATAGAATTCGCGTGTTGACTTATATGCAGACCGATTAACACGCTACCCTTAATAGACGTCCAGTTCAAACCTACGTACAGTCAATCATGTGAGTCAAGAATCCCCATTTACTTGGTTTTAGGGTGATATGCATACTCACACGAAATGTTTAAGAAACGAATTTATGAAATGAAATGAAATGATTATGAAACAAACGGTTTATTAAAGGAACGATTTATGAAACAATAACGCTTTTGAAATGAAAAGTTTACAAAAGAAATGGTTTATAAAATGAATGAAGAGGTTTTATAAATTAATGGAATGATTTATGAAAAAAAAGGGGGGCAAATGTTTTAAAAGAAGTTATTATATATCTAATCTGCTAAAAAAAGAATTAACGAAAAAGAAGTCTCTGCAGTAGCGGTCTAGTCTGTTGTGACAAGTATGTTGTGTTCCAATACTACAATACTTGTGAAAAATGTAAGCTTAATTTAGAGAAATCTGCTTTTCAAGTAAATTATATATTAATATAAATAAAATATATCTCATCTTAATCATGGATGCCTGCTTTTAGTTCATTGTTGTTGTAGATGCTTCAAAAGCATAAGAATTTGTGAGGTGGCTATTAATTTTTTTAATAAAATGTCTAATTTTTTTATATATTTTTGTAAAACTCTAATTTTTTTAACAAAATGTCTTCATTCGATTCTAGCATTCTTGGTTTGTCTTCGGGATTATCCGATTCTAGTGGTTTTGATGATTTTCTTTCCGACACTTCCGAATCAAGTGGCATTGAGTTTTTGTCCAGAGTTGCCGTTGCGGCTAGCGAGCTTGAGGATAAAGCAAAATCAAAGAAAAAATTTGTACATCGTGATCGTGAAGTTGCTAACACAGTTCTGTTGAAGGATTACTTCATCGAACGCCCCAAGTATGACGCATATACGTTTAGAGGGAGATTTCGCTTACCGAAAGATTTGTTTTTAAACATTGTCAGGGATATAAGTATGGATTCAAGGTTTTCTTAGTTTCACAAAGGGTATGACGAGAAAAAAAAAAAAAAGCTTCATGCCTATTGAGAAATGCTACAATGGGTTAAGAATACCAACATAATTTCTCAAACATGTCGGGCGCAGGGCCGGCCCTTGTGGGGGTGCCTGGTGGGCGACCGCACCGGGCTAAGTTTCACTAGGGGACCAAATTTAGGTTTGATTCCGCTGGTTATTCGGTTATTCCGTGACTCCGTGTTTGATCCTCTCATTCTGCTTCTATTCGATCCCCTGATTCTGCTTCAGTGCCCCAAATCAATTTCATCATTCAGCGGTTGGGCCAAATAACCGGGTTCAACTGTTGGACCTGATATGCCAGAGAAGGACGTTGCCGAGAAGTTGCAGAGCTCGGAGAAGGTGCTCGGAAGTTGCAGAATTCGGAGAAGAAGCTCGGTGATCAGACATAATAGTTACAAACAAACTACAGAGGTGACGGAGCTTGGATCTAGCGTGTTTTTTTTGGATGGGAAGATAGAATATGATGAGGAAGAGGGAATATAGAAGATCGGAGACGGTACTTGTTTCTTTAGTAGTCACTGAACCATATCTCTAAGCATATCTTTATCTTAGTTTTTTGTTTTAAATTTATGTAAATAACTTTATTCATTATACGAAATTCACATTGACATTATTATTATTTTTTTTTTAAATATTCTTAGTTGATATATTATCTAAATTCTATATATATATATATATATATATATATATATAAGTTTTTAAATTATAAAGTTATATTAATTTATAATTTATAATTTAAAGTAAATTAAAATATTCTTAGTTGATATATTATCTAAATTCAATATATATATATATATAAGTTTTTAAAGTAAATTATAAAGTTATCCGGTTTTTTAATCCGGTCGAACCAATAAACCGTTGAAGGGTTAGATTTAATGTCCGGTCCGATTTTAAAAACATTACTTCTAGCAGATTTGAGAAGCTCCTTGCATGTTGACACTTGACATCTACCTGGTAGCTAGAAAGAGCCGCATCACTCGTTTACAATCAATTGTCATTTTTAAAATTTGTAAAGATATCTAATTTAACAAGTAATTCATGGAATATTTTTAAATATTTAATTAAAAATCGTTTATTATTAAGATATAATTTAAGAAAACTGATAACCAGAATAATTATTAGCATAACTAATTTTTCGAAGAAAAGTTGATATATTAGTTTATATTTTAAGGGTCATTTTTACTAGTCGCACATGGTATACGAAATCTCAGGGACGGCCCTAGTTGGGCGGTTAAAGTTGGGCAGATCATGTTAGTTGAGGTTGGTTCGTATTGAACTTCTAGACTGATATCCGTACTTCGGTACTTGTTAACTTCTAGAGTGAATTACAAATGCTATCGTTTAGCTATTACTCAATTTATGATTTTTCTTCCACTCCCACTGTTTGATGCTTGGTGTTCTTAAATGAGGAAGCACATAGCATATCAGTCTTTTCATTAGATGTGTTCTACAAAAAGAAAACTGTTAAAAAGGGTTAAAAGGGGGTAAAATAGGGAAAGGAATGCTAGTTTCACCACATACAACAATATGATCAACCTTTAAATCTGTAGATTTGTATTGATCTATCAATCTCACATCTTGCTAATTCACTAAGTAGACTCTAGCCTATATAAGATTGAGTTGTTCCATGATTGTATTTATATGATGCATTGGACTTGGATCTGCTTTGTGGCACTGGCGTCTCAAGTCTTAGTTTTCCTTTCGCAAGCTATTTGTTATAATCATGTAAATATTAATTCTGTGAAGGGTGATGCGGTTGTGAAGAAAGTTCATTCCTTGGTAGATAATCAGGTTGAGAAGGCAACCCCTATCATCACTAAACAATCTTCTCTTACAACATCACCAATGAAGAGAAGACAGACAAATCTTGATAGCAATAATAAGAATTCATCACAGGATGAAATTATGAATGATGATTCAAGTAAAATAACCAAAAATCCATCTGTTAGTCGATCTGAGGGCTTTGACTTTGAAGTAAGTTGAATGACCGACCAAACCTTTAGTAAAACTGAGGACATGTTTGGTTGGCGGAAATTTATGGGAATTCAATTGAATAGAAATTTAAATTCCGTTCCTTTGCATGTTTGGTTGGCTAAGAGAAGGAATTGAAGTTGGATTAATTCCAATCAAATCCTTCAATTGATGGAATTCAGAATCACTCAACATTTTAAAGGAACCTCAAGGAATGTTTATAATTTATGTAATAATTCTAGTCGTTTTTTGTTTTTTTTAAACATTTTTATAAAGATATTTGAGTTTGGATTTTTGCTTTATATTTTGTTAATTTTTTTCACATTCCAATTCCATTAACAAATATATTAACTACACACATTTTGGATTTTCAAAGTGATCACTTAAATTCCAATTCAAATTCATATTCCATTTCCAAAACAATCCGCGAACCAAACACACCCCCTGAGAATCTTTCTCGTGGAAAGAAAGTGGTGACTGAATTACATCTGTACTTATTAACTTCTAGAGTGAATTACAAATGCCATCGTTTAGCTAGTACTCAATTTATGATGTGGTAGCACATAACATATTAGTCTTTTCATTAGATGTGTTTTACAAAAAAAACAGTTAAAAAACGGTAAATAGGGAAAGGAATGCTAGTTTCACCACATGCAACATTATGATCAACCTTAAAATCTGTAGATTTGTATTGATCTATCAATCTCACATCATGCTAGTTCACTAAGTAGACTTTAGCCTAGATAAAATTGAGTTGTTCCATGATTATATTTATATTATGCATTGGACTTAGATTGGACTTAGATCTGCTTTGTGGCGTCTCAAGTCTTAGTTTTCCTTTTGCAAGCTGTTTGTTATAATCATGTAAATATTGTGAAGAAGGGTGACGCGGTTGTGAGGAAAGCTCATTCCTTGATAGATAATCAGATTGAGCAGGCGACCCCTATCATCAGTAAACAATCTTCTGTTACAACATCACCAATGAAGAGAAGAAGACAGACAAATCTTGATAGCAATGATAAGAATTCATCAAAGGATGAAATTTTGAATGCTGATTCAAGTAAAATAACCAAAAATCCATCTCTTGGTCGATCTGAGGGCTTTGACTCTAAAGTAAGTGGAATGACTAACCAAGCCTTTAGTAAAATTGAGGGCGTGTTTGGTTGGCAGGAATTCATGGGAATTCAATTGGAATTTAATATCCATTCTTTTGCATGTTTGGTTGGCTAAGAGAAAGAATTGGAATTAGACTTAATTCCAACCAAATCCTTCAATTATGGAATTCAGAATCCCTGAACATTTCAAAGGGAACTTATGAATGTTTATACTTTACGTAATAACCCTAGTCGTTTTTCGTTTGTTTAAAAACATTTTTTTAAAGATATTTGAGTTTAAATCTTTGCTTTATATTTTGTTAATTTTAAGGGGTAATTTTGTCATTTTAGGTATTTTTACATTCCAGTTCCATTAACAAATATATCAACCAAACACATAATGGATTTTTAAAGTAATCATTTAAATTCCAATTTCAAAACATTTCATGAACCAAACGCCCCTGAGAATCTCTCATGTAGAAAGTGGTGACTGAATTATATCTGTAGTTATTAATTTCAAGAGTGAATTACAAATGCCATCATTTAGCTATTACTCAATTTATGATTTTTCTTCCCCCCCCCCCCTACTGTTGATTCTTGGTGTTCCTAAATGAGGAAGCACGTAACATATTAGTCTTTTCATTAGATGTGTTCTACAAAAAAACTGTTAAAAAGGGGTAAAATTGGGAAAGAAATGCTAGTTTCACCACATGCAACAATATGATCAACCTTTAAATCTGTAGATATGTATTGATCTATCAATCTCACATCCTGCTAGTTCACTGAGTAGACTCTGGCCTAGATAAGATTAAGTTGTTCCATGATTGTATTTATATTATGCATTGGACTTGGATCTGCTTTGTGGCGTCTCAAGTCTTAGTTTTCCTTTTGCAAGCTGTTTGTTATAATCATGTAAATATTAATTCTGTGAAGGGTGGTGCGGTTGTGAGGAAAGCTCATTCCTTGATAGATAATCAGATTGAGCAGGCGACCCCTTTCATCAGTAAACAATCTCCTGTTACAACATCACTAATGAAGAGAAGAAGACAGACAAATCTTGATAGCAGTGATAAGAATTCCTCAAAGGATGAAAATATGAATGATGATTCAAGCACTGAACTGAAGACTCGAACAACAGATTCTTCAAGAAAGAGAGGGAAATTAACCAATGAGCTTAAAAGCTTGCAAGCTTTGACAAAGGGTGTGGTTAATCGAATCCTATTTTTCTTAATGTTATTTTTATTTGAAAACCTTATATAAGCTTATGTATTAACCGTTCAAGGTGAAAGCACTTTTCAGGATCTAAAGTTGACACAGTCGAAAAAAGAACCCAAGAAAATGTGGTGAAAAAAGATGCTACCAAAGATTCGCCCTCTGCCGTCTTGCGTTTGCAATGTAAAGAGATGACAGCATCACAAGGGAAGTTAGTTCAGAAGCTGCCCAATGAAGAAACTCCAAATGTTGCTAAAAGTGATACAAAACAACCAGGCGTTCCACTCGCACCATTAACTGCATCTGTTACCCCCAAAAGGAAAAGGGGTAGACCACCTAAGTTACATGCCTTAAGCCCCAAGACTCTTGTCACAGGTAACCTTTAAACTTTCAGAGTTTTCTATAATTGTACTTGAAAATGTTATCAACAGATAGTTTTTAACATTTAAAAAATTTGCAGTTAATCATGAGATTGAAAGTGTTGTTCCATCTACACTTTCAGAGGTGGAGGCTGGTCAAAGGAAAAAAACTGGTTTGACTACAAGTTCAGGAACCAAATCATTGGAAGAGATCCAGGAACCTGTAATTGAGCAACCGGGACTTGCAGGAAAACAGAACGTTCCATCGATTAAAGACAAGTTGCCAAATGAAAATACCGGGCGAGATGTAAATATTCGTCGGGGTCAGGGGACAAAAAAACATACAGCAAAGAAAAGAAAACGAGCAAAACGACGGACAATCAGTATAAACACCGGATCTGTAGCTCAAGGTCCACCAATTGTCACATTGTAATTTTTTATGTGTATTTATTTTTTAATTATTGTATTTTATAATCAGTAATTTGAACATGTTGATTTGTTTTCAACATTTTTTGGTGTTATTGGTGTAGATTCTCAAGAAGCATCTAAAGAAAAAGCAGATGGGAGCTTGGAGAAGGATTCACCAAGAAGAAATCCAGAAGCTTCGGTTGGGAAATCTCGGGACATGGAGTCTGATGATCAGCCTCTTTCGAGATGGTTTGAACGAAAGCATTCTCCAATAACCAATGATGGCCCAGGTAAATCTCATTTTGTCAGATTTTAATTTTCTTGACGGTTTTATAATTGACAACAATCAAATCTATCTCTAGAGGGAACTGTGGAGCAATCATCAAAGGCAAATGAGGGACAGGTGGAAGCAGTCCATTGTGACATGGATTTTGGAAACTTGCCATTTGTCAGAATCACATCACTTTGGAAAGCAATAGTATCAATGGAAGCCTTCCGGATGCTTCCACAGAAACCACATTTCCGTCCGTTATTGGAAGGCGTAAGAGTGGGTGTTCAGGAAGGATTAGCCATTGGTACCATGGTTACATTTTCAACCGTGGTTGACAAGACTTGCAGTCTGAGATTTGATGATCCAAGAAGTACAATAGATGACTATTTGGAAACGCTTGTAGAACTTGAAAACAATGGGTTTGATGTGGAGGTGATAAGAGAAAGGTTGACCGGGTTGCTTTTGATAAAGGACAAACAAGAGGAACTAGAAGAACAGTCAAAAGGGATCGTTGAGAAAATCAAGGAACATGACATACAAGGAAAGAAAATCGAGGATGTGGTGGAGCGGTGAAACCGAACAATCTTGGGCACAACTCGATCAATTTTGAAGGCTAAGAAGGTCCCACAATACATGTAGGGAGAAGCAATTCGACACGTGACCTACATTCTCAATCGAGCACCAACGAGAGCTTTACAAGACAAGACCGTATAAAGATTTAGAAGGGAATAAAGTTAATCATCTCAAGATTTTTGGATGCATAGCTTATGCAAAGGGGCCTAATGTGAACCAAAAAAAGCTACATGATCGAAGCATGGAATTGGTTTATCGTGGGAGTGAGCCAGGTTCAAAAGCATTCGACTTTATGACCCGACAAAAGGCAAGATTGTGGTAAGCCGGGATGTGAAATTCAATGAAAACAGGAGATGGAATTGGAACAAATATGCTCAAGATCAAATTGGGAAGAACTTGTTGTTAACTGGGATCGAGTCTCGCAACCCACAACTGGGCCTATTAACGAACCAGAGAACGAGCAGGTTACTCCTCGGAGAAGCACTCAAGTACCAATGTTGCCCAGAAAGTTTAATGATTTTTTGATGACCGGGAGGACCTACCAGAGAAACGAAGAAGATGAACTTAGTTTACTACTTGATGACGAACCTATATCGTTTCAAGAAGTCAAAGATTCCAAAGAATGGATGAAAGCAGCGAAAACCGAGCTTGAGTCCATAGAAAAGAATAAAACGTGGCGTCTCATTGATCTCCTAAAAGGTGTTAAACCTATAGGCTTAAAATGGGTTACAGAGTAAAGCGGAACGCCGATGATACGATAAATAAATACAAAGCGCCTCTTGTTGCAAAAGGGTTATGTTCAACAACATGGGGTGGATTATGACGAGGTATTTGTACCCGTTGCACGAATTAAAACGGTGCGAATACTCGTTGCTTTGGCGGCAAGTAATAAGTGGTAGCTACACCACTTAGATGTTAAATCTGTGTTTTAATATGGAGACTTGGAAGAAGAAGTGTATGTGATCCAACCGAAGGGTTTTATCATACCAGCAAGATCAAAAGGTTTACAAACTTTCGAAGGCCCTTTACGGGTTAAAACAAGCCCCAAGAGCTGGGAATAACAAGTTAGATAACACACTTAAAGAAATCAGCTTCCAAAAATGTTCTTATGATCATGCAACCGGAGAACAACGAAAAACTCTTTACTCTTAGTTAGAGTTTATGTGGATGACCTTGTGGTGACCGGGTCAAGTTTGGAAGAAATCACTATTTTAAAAACCAAATGGAGAAGATTTTTGAAATGAGTGATTTAGGAAAACTTTAATATTACCTTGGGATTGAAGTTACACAAAGTGCAAACGGAATTTGAATCAAACAAGGAGCTTATGCAAAGAAGATTTTAAAGGATAATGGTTTGCTTGACTGCAATGCAAGCCAATGTCCCATGGAACCCGGTGTTCGTATCTCGAAGGATCAAGAAAGTCAAAGTGTTGATGCAACAAGTTATAGAAGAGAAGTTAGATGCCTTAGATACTTATTTCATACTAAACCGGATCTAGCATTCTCGGTTAATTTAGTAAGTCAATATATGCAAGACCCAAAAGAAATACACTTGAATGTAGTGAAGCATATTATGCGCTACATAAAAGGCACGATGGGTTTAGGTATTGTTTACAATCCGGGAGGATCAGGAGACCTACTTGGGTTTAGTGATAGCAGCCTTAATGTGGACCGAGACGATGGAAAAAGCACCACAGGGTACATATTCTATTTTGGCAGTTCACCCATTGTTTGGTGTTCTCAAAAGCATACCACTGTAGCGTTTCCATCATGTGAGGCCGAGTTTATGGCCGCCACATCAACTGCTTGTCAAGCCCTATGGCTACGTGGATTGCTAAGTGAGTTAACCGGAGAAGAACAAAAGTGGGTCAAATTGCAAGTTGATAACAAGTCCATTATAGCATTGATGAAAAATACCGTCTTTCATGGAAGGAGTAAATATATAGATACTCGGTATCATTTTATCCGAGAGTGTGTTAAAAGAGACCAAGTGAAAGTTGAACATGTGTCGGGTGATCAACAACGAGCCGACATATTGACGAAGGAGCTTGCTAGAATCAAATTCAAAGAGATGCGAGATATGCTAGGAGTGGAATATTGAAACTACAGTTCGAAATTAAGGGGGTGAATGTTGGTAACACTACAACAATATCACCCTATATCGACGACTTTTTTTGACCCTATAGCGACGACTTGTCGTCGGGATAGCTTATGCCGACGACATATCGTCGGGATAGGTGTCGTCGGGATTTCTTCGTCCCAATAGCCCAAGATTGTCGTCGGGATAGGTGTCGTCGGGATAGGTCAGCCTATACCGACGACTTGTCGTCGGTATAGGGTTTAATTAAAAAATTCAAAAATAAATTCTATACCGACGACATGTCGTCGGTATAGAGTCCAACCCTGTACCGACGACATGTCGTCGGTATAGGTTGACCCTATTCCGACGACATGTCGTCGGTATAGGGTTTTTTTGTTTTTTTTTTAATTTTTGAAAAAGACCTATAGCGACGACATGTCGTCGGTATAGGTCTTTTCTGTTTTTTTTTAATTTTTTTTATTTTTAATATTTTATCCAGAAATATTAAATTTCTAAAAATAAAAACCTGCAAATCATAAATATAAACCATTCAAACATTCAAATCGGATAAAAATTAATGTCCGGAACATAAACCAAACATCCAAATTGTTCGACACACAAACTTGTTCGGCACACAAATTTGTTCAACAAATCAAACATTCAAAACATAAACTTGTTCGACACACAAATATGCAAATTGTTCAAGACAAATACCAACAAAAAAGGCAAAGGCTCAACAACTCCAAGCTAATTATCATCGATGCTAGTTCGACGATCCCACATTCGACGCATTTCATCCATTTGTCGTTGCATTTCAAGCATTTGTTGATTATGTGTACGACATTCTTCCTCTCGTCAACCGCAACGAGTTTCAAACTTGTAACAAAATTAAATAAAGTTACATATACATACAAACATACATAAGCATATGAATAAATACTCTCTTATATACCTACACATCACAATTACATACATACATAAATAAAAGCCCAATTACATAATTACAAATATATACACACAAACATACATACATAAATAAATGTCCAATTACATAATTACAAACATATAGATACAAACATACATACACATATATACATTCATATTAACTAATCATCATAAACACAAATTACACACATACATACAACCTAATCATCAAAACTAATCATCAAAAATATAAATTACACACATACATACAAACTAAACATTCAAACTAATCATCATAAAGACAAATTACACACATACAAACACTAAATTACATAAACTAAATTATATAAAATAATCACACATCTAAACCAAATGACCTAAACTAATCATAATTTAATAATTCCATCATACATACAAATATACATATTCATACATACAAACATACATACATACACATACATACAAAATCATAAAAATCTTAGATCTAAATCAAATTTCATCACAAATTAGTAATTAAAACGAGTACTTACCTTCACAAAGCTAGAAATTAAGAAATGGTGAAATTCCTCCAAAACCTAACCAAAATAAACAAACAAAACTTCAAAATCTTGAAAAAGTAGCTAAAATATGAAACCCGGATGTTACCTCACCTTAAATCCCGAGAGTTTTTGTGAAAGTTGCTCCCAATAAATACCATCTTATATACCTACACATCATAATTACATACATATATATATAAATAAAAGCCCAATTACATAATTACAAACATATACATACAAACATAAATAAATGTCCAATTACATAATTACAAACATATACATACAAACATACATACACATATATACATTCATATTAACTAATCATCATAAACACAAATTACACACATACATACAAACTAATCATCCAAACTAATCATCATAAACATAAATTGCACACATACATACAAACTAAACATTCAAACTAATCATTATAAACACAAAATACACACATACATACATATACATACAAACACTAATTTACATAAACTAAATTATATAAAATAAGCACACATCTAAACCAAATGACCTAAACTAATCATAATTTAATAATTCCATCATACATACAAAAATACATACTCATACATACATACATACACATACATACAAAATCATAAAAATCTTAGATCTAAACCAAATTTCATCATAAACACAAATTACACACATACATACCAACTAAACATTCAAACTAATCATCATAAACACAAATTACACACATACATACAAACTAAACATTAAAACTAATCATCATAAACACAAATTACACACATATATACACATACATACAAACACTAATTTACATAAACTAAATTATATAAAATAAACACACATCTAAACCAAATGACATAAACTAATCATAATTTAATAATTCCATCATACAAATATACATACTCATACATACAAACATACAAACATAACACATACATACAAAATCATAAAAATCTTTGATATAAACCAAATTTCAACACAAATTAGTAATTAAAACGAGTATTTACCTTCACAAAGCTAGAAATTCAAGAAATGGTGAAATTCCTCCAAAACCTAACCAAAATAAACAAACAAAACTTCAAAATCTTAAAAAATTAGCTAAAATATGAACCCGGATGTTAGCTCACCTTAAATCCCGAAAGCTTGTGTGAAAGTTGCTTCCAAATAGCCCAAAAACGCTGAAATCGCCGGAGAGACAGAATTGGGGAAGTTTTGGAGAGTTTTGGCTGAAAATGAAGTTCTGTCGTCTGTTTCCCTATTTGTTCACGCTGCACCCTATAGCGACGACATGTCGTCGGCATAGGTCCACTTGTCGTTGGTACAGTGGCCTATAGCGACGACATGTCGTCGGCACAGGTTTCACAGGATGTTGACCAGTCAATAAAGGTAAAAACACTATACCGACGACATGTCGTCGCCATAGGGTTTTCCAGAATTTTTTTTAATTTAAAAAAAAATTATTAAATAAAAAAATACAAAAAGAAAATCAAAATTAACCTATAGCGACGACATGTCGTCGCTATAGGTTTTCCCCAAAAATTCATTGGGCGCCAGTTTTCCCTCCAACCTGCCTCAACCCTATAGCGACGACATGTCGTCGCTATAGGGTGTCCCATTCAAAATTTTGGAAAAACCCTATCCCGACGACATGTCGTCGCCATAGGGTTTTCCAGAATTTTTTTTAATTTAAAAAAAATTTATTAAGATAAAAAAATTAAAAGGGTTTTCCAGAATTTTTTTTAATTTAAAAAAAAATTTATTAAGATAAAAAAATTAAAGTTTTGAAATCCATATTTTTCTGTTTAAAATAAAAAATTTATTTTATAATCAATATATATCCAATAGCACATAAATATATAAAAAAATAAATCAAACCAAAAATTTCTACAAAATTATAAAATCTCTAATTTATAATCAATATATATCCATAGGATTTATTATTGTCAAGCAAAATTCTAATTCTCAACCTCCCATTCTAGCAGAACTTCCAAATCTCAATCACTGAAGAATTAAGTGGAAAATTCGTGAGAAAAATCGAAACCGTTACCTGAGCAAGATTCATGGAATAAGAAGAATTTTTAATCGGAACCCCACCGTGCAAGACATTAGAAGTCTGTTGATTGCCTTCACGATGTCTCGGACGTTTGTGAAACACCCAAGACCAGCCTGTATGGCCCCAAACTGGGTACCCTACAGTTGGTTCTCATCACTGGGTGTTCTCTTTAAAAATACTCGCTTTATTACAAACAATCAGTGGAAGTCTTAATTTAAAATAGTTGTAACCCTTTATAAACTCAATATCAATCTTAATCTTATCTTACAAATGCCTACACACCAATCCGAGTAGCACCGCTCCCTAGCCAAGATACCTCACTTGCAAACAAGAAATACCATTTGATTGAACTCAGAACATTACAATCCTTTATAAAACGGTTTGTCGTTTATTGACATGTTAATAACCCACACTTCAACACTAACCCATAAGGGTTCAACGACCCAAGATGTAACATCCCGATTTTTCATAAAATAACTGGGTTTGTAATTATGTAAATTATTGTAAAGGTTAACGGGTAATTAACCTATAGCGACGACATGTGAGAATGTAAAAAAGAAGGGTAATATAGGTACAATATTACATACCTTCACATTTTGAATAAGAGATTTAATACTCTTAAGCTTTCTATGAGGCCATCTCTTTATATTAAGCTCTCTGCATCTTTTCTTCAACATGGTTAATCCCACCTTAAGTTTCTCGGCTGCCATGACTATTGGCAACTCAAAATGCTTCTCTATCTCTTCCAATTCCAACGGTCTCGACGGCCTCCGGCCACCGTGATCACCGGAACCACCACCATTGTGATCATCATTGGAACTTAGCAATGGCAACACATGACCGTCTCCCCAACACTCCCACAAGCTTATATCTTTATCAATGGGATCGAAATATGAAAACCCTAAATCAGAAAAGTAATGTGATGAAACTCGGTTCATATCGAGAAGGTTGAAAAGTGCATCGTCATGCCTGCAAAAACAAAAACAAAAACCAAAATGGTGTTAGATTATGTTATTAAACTTGAGGTTCAAATGCAACTTGTTTTGTGACAAAATGTGTACCTGAAAAGATCTTGATTGAAGTAGTGATAATAATTATCATTGAAGTAGATAATGCTAAATTAACATAATAATCTTTGTATGGCTGCAGTGCGTCCCTCATACAGTACTTGTTCCTTTTGGGTATACAACACACATCCGCCACTTGCTCTTGTGTTTTTCTCAACATGGTGCCGGTGATCACATTTATGATGTCATTACCCTCTGGGTTTGTATCAAACCATATGCAATTCCTCACTTTATATAGAGGTTGTATACTTATACCGGCATGTGTGTCACTCTGATTTAGGTTGGAAAGGGTGAACATAAAATTAAATGGTGGAAGAGCAAAAGTGATAGGGACTATAGTTTGTGTAGGAGGTGCCACTTTACTGACCCTCTACAAAGGAATGCCTTTATTTAACCATCATTCACATTTGCATCCCACGAATGAATCCATCCATGTTCAATCTATCTTCAGAAGGCTAAGTTCAGTTTTAGCAACGAAGAAAGCAAGATGGACTTCAGGTTCCTTGGCATTGGTTGCAGGTACAATTCTGTGGTCTTCATGGTTTCTTGTCCAATCAAACATTGGAAAAAGATACTCGTTGCAGTATTCTAGCACCGCCATCATGATGTTCTTTGGAGCGGTTCAATCTTTTGCATTGAGCTTGTTCATCCACAGAGATCTTTCTTTATGGATTTAGCATTATTATGTAATTAATTATTACACTTAATCATCATTGGAGCGGTTCAATCTTTCTTTATCATAAATGTAATTAATTATTACACTTAATCATCATTATTATGTTAATTTAGCATTATCTAATATTGAAAGTGGTAATAAATAGGGAGGGAGCATAACATTTTCCCATTAATTCATTATTACACTTTATCATCATTATGTTAATTTAATTAGCATTACTTTTATATTTTTTTTACAACGACGAAACATTTTAACCATGTTACAAATAAAAATTGAATCCGTGACATTCAAACCTTAGATGTTTCTAGAGGTTTTGTCTCTATCGTTGAACCATCAACCCTAATGATATTAGTTTTATAGGGTTTTGCAGAATTTTTTTTAATTTAAAAAAAATTTATTAGATAAAAAAAAACAAAAAGAAAATCAAAATTAACCTATAGCGACGACATGTCGTCACTATAGGGTGTCCCATTCAAAATTTTGGAAAAACCCTATCCCGACGACATGTCGTCGCCATAGGGTTTTCCAGAAATTTTTTTAATTTAAAAAAAAAAAAAATTTGACCGACGAAAATTTATTAAATAAAAAAAAACAAAAAGAAAATCAAAATTAACCTATAGCGACGACATGTCGTCGCTATAGGTTTTCCCCAAAAATTCATTAGGCGCCAGTTTTCCCTCCAACCTGTCTCAACCCTATACCGACGACATGTCGTCGCTATAGGGTCTCCCTACCAAAATTTTGGTTTTGACCTATACCGACGACATGTCGTCGGTATAGGGTGACCTATCCCGACGACAAATGTCGTCGGTACAGGTGGCGTCGGGACAGGGTCAATTTGTTGTAGTGTAAATTTCGAATTGCCTAACAACCAAGTCGGGTTGTTAGGAGCCTTGCAACCAAGTCGGGTTGTGATAAGGCTTATCTAGCTGGTCATCTTGGAGATAGTATTTGATTGTAATTATCTATTGAGTATAATAGTGTTTGAGTCAAATATGTATGTCTTGTGTGGCAAGGATAGCTAGATTATATAAACCGAGTTTAGGGTGTTTTTGTAATCGGTTTTTTTAGTAAGATTTTCTGGTTAATAAAGGGAGTTTACGTGGGAATTAGCCACAAAATAAACGTGTTTTGTTTTTGTTTACCGATTCTGAACTTGACAAAATAGTAATGTTTTTTCCAACTTGGCCTATGTAGACCTTGTATTTTTGTTTTCTTCAAGTGCTAAAGCTCAAAATCAGGATATAAGGATTGATAAAAGAGGTTCAAATATGTGCATCAAACATGCAATGTTGGAACACATTTTTTACTGTCTTGACACACCTCATAAAACATATACATCAAACTTACAAAGTTGAACACACTCTTATAATAGCTTCGACCGACCATCAGAAACCTTAACCATAACCTTTTTATTTTAGGTCATTAAAACAATCGTTACATAAATTGAACTTATACTACATGTCGATTTTAGTCTCATAACAGTTTGATTTTGATTTAAATTTTAAAAAAAAACATCCTATTTTAAAACCCAAACACTTATTGATTTTGTTACACAAAAAGATAACATTGAAGATTCTGTAGTTAAACAGATGGAAAGCAGTTGCATATGGGGCCAATCAAATGCTTCAATTTAATAGAGAGAGTAATAAATACATATATATTTATTTTTTTATTTTTTGTTTCATATGGTACATATATGATCAAGAGGAAGATGAAACATCTAGCATTAACTCCCAGCATTTCACTTGCTGAATTAAATTCAAACTTTAAATATTGAAAACAAAAAATAAAAATATCATCAGGATTTTATTTTCAAATTTGGATATCCATCATAACTTCAAACTACTAAAAAATCATCACATTTAATATCTACTTGCCCCTATTTAACCCATCATGCACCTTCTCCTCACACCACAACCAAAAAAGAGTCTTACTAATTTTACTCACTGAAGTCGGTCAACTGATTGATCAATCATGGATAAGCTGCAGTTTGCTGTGAAGGTGGAGGATGGAAGAAAAGGCGACCCGTCTGTCGGTCCGGTGTACCGGAATATTCTTTCGGAACATTCTTTCCCGCCTATTGAATCTCAGTTCAAGACCACCTGGGATGTGTTTAGGTACATAGTACTGTACTTCTGGATATATATATTCTTATTATTTCTTAACTAATGTTCATTAGTTAATTAACTGACCTCAAATTAATATGTGAATACGACGTCGTGCAGATCTGCTGTTGAAAAGTATCCTAACAACAGGATGCTTGGATGGCGTGAGCTTGTAAACGACAAGGTGCGTTTGCAAATTGCGTATTTGTGGTAATTAATTAATGATGTGGTTTGGTCGGTTTTGATTAATGTGTTGTGTTTAATGTTTCAGTGGGGGCCGTACGTTTGGAAAACATATGAGGCTGTGTATCAGGAAGTTTTGCATGTTGCATATGCCATCAGATCTTCTGGGATCCAATCTGTAAGCATATATGCACCTTTTATATGATGAATGTTTTAAAATGATGTCAACTTTTAAAACATGATTATGTGGTATTTTTTTAAAGAATATGTTTTTTTCTTATCTTTTTCGTTTTTTTTTTTAATTTGTTGTCCCGGAGAAAAAAGAAAAGTCTACTACACCTGAATAATTAATTGCTAAAATCATTAAAAAATGTTATTTACCATAATTACACTTGAACTCAAATTACTTTAAAAAAAGTTATTAAAATCAATTTTTAGTAAAAGTTAAATATATCTTTAAGAGTGATGCAATGCTAAGCACCTGATTCTCTCTCTATTAAATTGCGAAACTTGCACCTGTTAAAATAAATATATGAATTAAACTAGGTTAATGATCTGTGTACTACACATGTGGAAAATGAAAATATATAATTATTAGTTCAAATCCAATTGTCTAACACCTAGGGTTGTTATTATAAAAATTACTACTTGATAAGAATTTATTTCTAAGATCTCTTTAGTAGTTCAGTCAACAATAACCACTTTCCAAGTACATGTAATTCATGGGATACAACTCTACCCAATGTAAGAACGGGGCTAAATAATAAAAACGGTATAATTCATAATTCTAAGCCATAAACCGTACACATGGGGTACAACTCCACCCTGGTGTATTACATATATCATTGTGAGGCTAGCTCACATGGTAGAGGCACAATGCCTCTTAGGTGAAGGTCATGAGTTCTATTCCTGGCAAGGATGTTCTCGTGTAATTTAGGAGTAGAATTAGTGGGTGTGTGCGTTTGCCATTCAAAAGAAAATGTACATGTGTTAACCTTTTTACAAGCATGTGATAGGGCTGTAAAGTTGGAATTTATGGATCAAACTGCCCTCAGTGGATTGTAGCAATGGAGGTAAGGTTTCATCAAGATTAATTACACCAGGATTTACATTTTAATTTTTACACACACACACACTTGATTTTGTTGGTTTATTTTGTGATGCAGGCTTGCAATGCCCAGAGCCTCATATGTGTACCCCTATATGACACCCTTGGTAATTAAACAACTTTATTTATTGAGTTAAGTACACGGATCCTGTGGTATGTCCAAATTTTGGATTTGGTCCCTAAGTTTGAAAAATTACACGGACAGTCCCAAATGATGCATAAACGTAACATGTTTGGTCCTCACTGAACCCTTCTGGATTAATATTGGTTCCCTTAATTTGTAACTTGATTTGAACAGGGGCAGGGGCTGTAAATTTTATCTTGGAGCATGCTGAAGTTGATATTGTTTTTGTCCAAGATAAAAAAGTTAAACAAGTGAGATCTTAATTAATTTCCCCCTCAAATTAATGCCATTAGCTAACTTCTGTTTCATTTATTTAATTTTTAAACTGTTTTTGCAGCTACTGGATCCAGAATGCACGCATACTAGACGGCTAAAGGGTGAGAAAGCTTTCTAATTATACACACGCGCGTGTGTGTATATATATTCAACTAGCTTAGACCCCGTGTAGTACACACGGGGTGAAAAATATAAATACATAAAATTCTTAAATCTTTATGTATATATTTATAGGTGTAAAAATGTATTACATATACTAAGGATAGAAAACAAAATTCAAAATATGTAAACACTAATATATAATTGGGTTTCAAAAATGCGTTCATTACTATTTAATGTAATTTGACTTTCATTACTATTTGATTGAAAATAAAAGTTACATATTTAGATTTTAAAGTTTCTTATAATAAGGGATAATTTAAAATAAATGTGTTTTATTAGTATAATAATTATTATTTTCTTTAAAAATATATTATTATTAAAAGATAGAGGTGTATTTAATAAGAGAGGGAGGCGGGGAAAAAATGATGAAAATGAATATGGAGATGACACGTGGCATGTAAAACCTTTATTTATTATATAGTATAGATTCAAAACCAATAATATGTTGAGAATTTTGAGAACCGCCTTATCCCTTGTAATTTTTATTATATAAATTGACTAGAACGCATGTGGATTTAAATATATTTAAGATTTATTTGTAATGCATATATGCACATATACTATATGCACATGTGCACATTTTAATGCTTTTTACAAAAAATTAGGAGAGAGGATATAAAATTGGTATGTACACGTCTTATGCGGTTCTCATCATATTATTGGTTCTAAAAAGAACGCGTCCCTATATATAAAGAAGATCTAACTTCTCTCTTTTTATGTTTTGGTTGCAGTGATTGTTTGTTTCACTTCAATGGATGATAAGGAAAAGGAAATAGCGGATGCCATTGGGATAAAATCATTCAAATGGAATGACTTCCTAGATATGGTTTGACCTTACACTCTTCATCTTCCTGAACACAATAACGTGATCTTGACCATTTACTGTGTATTAATCATCATGAAACATACTTAATCATAATTATTTACATGGCATATCGATTTTATTATGATCATGTTTAAAGATGAAAGATTATATATGAATGTTGAGCAGGGAAGCAAGCATCCATCAGAGCTGCAGATGCCTGGACCATCTGACATATGTACGATTATGTACACGAGTGGCACTAATGGAGATCCAAAAGGTGTTATCTTGACTCATGAAAATGCTACAACAAATATAAATGGGGTTGATCTTTTCATGGATCAATTTGAGGACAAGGTAACTAAATCAATCATCACATAACTTGTTCATTCTTTTTGTTTGACTTTTTCACTCCTTTTGTTGACTTTGTAACCGAGATGTATATATAGATGACCGAGGATGATGTTTATTTATCCTTCCTGCCTCTCGCCCACATCCTTGATCGTATGATCGAAGAATATTATTTTCGTAAAGGTGCTTCTGTGGGCTTCTTTCACGGGGTAAAATTCATTTCTTAATTATTTGGTAATTTAGGGGTGGGAGTCTGACACGACATGAACCTAACACGAAACTTGTGGGCTTAGGTTTAGTCTAAACAGGGCGGGTTTGTGGGTTGACCCGTTTCATTTTATGCTTATTTTTCTAAATGTGGTTTATTTATTAATTAAAACTAATTAAGTATTTCATGTCAGAATTTAAAACATAAAAGAGAAATAAGCTTCAAGCTTTATAGTTTAAAAATAATTATTTTATATACATTTGTATTTTTGGTTGTAAATTTGTAATTTTAGAGTATTAGTATACAAAATAAAATAAAATTTCGAGTTAAATGGGTTGTGTTAGCCCGTGAAAGCTCGTGTCGTGTTTGGGTTCATGTCGGGTTGATTTAAGACCCCTACATGGTATGATCAGTTTTACTTACTTACCTTTGGATTGAAATCTTAATTTATGTGTTGATTCTTACCTTTTGAAGGATATAAATGCTTTAAGAGATGATATGATGGAGCTAAAACCAACATTTTTAGCCGGAGTACCGCGTGTTTTAGAACGGATTTATGAAGGTCCCATGAACTTTTCCTGTCATTGATCATCAGTCGATTTTTTTTACAGTTTTCCTGATGATTCTTCGTGTTTCAGGCGTGTTGAAAGGACTAGAAGAACTTAACCCAAGAAGAAGGAAAATATTTGACATTCTATACAACTAGTACTTAACCACTTCCCCTACATATTAATCATTCTTTATCTTCCTTTTTGCGAGTTTAATGTCGGTTTTGATATGAATATTATGCAGCAAACTTAAATGGTTGAAAGCAGGTTATAAGCAGAAGTATGCATCACCATTTGCAGATATGCTGGCTTTCAGAAAGGTTTCTGTCTATACAACATTAAATTCATTGAATACCATATCAGATTCAATATAATAAGCTTGAATGGAAACATCTGTTGTTTTCAGGTTAAGAACAAACTGGGCGGTCGGATTCGGCTTATAGTATCCGGAGGAGCTCCATTAAGCCCTGAGGTGGAAGAGTTCTTGAGGGTTACATCCTGTGCTTTTGTGTTACAGGGCTATGGTAAATGCATCTTGATGTTAATATATATACATAATACTAGATGCGACAGTTTCGACCCATTTACTTATAAACGGGTCGATTTGGGTTTGTTTCATATAAAAACAGGATGAATGAGTTTTTTAAGGTTAATGGGGAATGGGTGAAATAGATCATTTTTAATGTGTATAGCCCCTAAATATAATTATTGTAATAGTGTACTTTTAGTATTTATAACTAACACATTAATTATTTATAAACAAAATTTATAATGGATGAAAAAGTTTTGGCAGGTAACCGGACAGTCGACGGTTTTAACCTGTTTTATAAAAACCATTTTCAACCCGAACCCGTATTGACCCGCTACTCATCCTTTTCATTGTTACAGGGTTGACAGAGACTTGTGGTTTAGCAACGGTTGCATTTCCAGACGAAATGTGCATGGTTGGGACCGTTGGTTCGCCCTTTGTATACACGGAACTACGTCTAGAGGAAGTTCCAGACATGGGTTATGACCCGTTGGCATATCCGCCACGTGGTGAAATATGTATCAGGGGAAAAACTCCTTTTGCAGGATACTACAAGAACCCAGAGTTGACCAATGAGGTGATGACAGATGGGTGGTTTCATACAGGTTAAAGCTACTCTCTTTATATCTAGTGGCTTAAATTCTTCATTTATTAGTTGTTTGTGTTGAGAATTTGAGATTTAATATGTTTATGAATGAATAATTAGGTGACATTGGGGAGATATTACCAAATGGATCATTGAAAATAATTGACAGGAAGAAACATCTTATAAAACTGTCACAAGGGGAGTATGTTGCACTTGAGCATTTGGAGAAACTTTATATCATCACTCCCATTGTTGAAGATGTAATTATCATCCACCTTTTTACTAATTACTAGATGTAGGCAACGGTCAATATAGGTTCAGGTCAAAACGGGTCGAGTCCGATTAACCTGAACACTTTTTTATATTAGTTGGTATGTCAAACGTGATTATAAAAGTTATATTATTAAATAATAAACAAACTTTTTGAACAAGTTTCCGAGGTTCCTAAGCTAAATTTTTTAAATTCATTTAATTGACAGTTTGACATATTAGAGATAAAACATAACATGAATTGACTGTTACGTGGTTAGATTTGGGTATATGGGGATAGTTTCAAGCAATCATTGGTGGCGGTGGTTGTACCGAACCATGAACACGCAGAAAAATGGGCACATCAAAACGGTCATAAAGCTACCTACGCTGACCTCTGCATGCTGACTCAGCTACAAGATTATATTCTCTCTGAACTCAAATCTACTGCAGAGAGAAACAAGGTACTGTTCTACAGTTTTTAACTTTTCCAGTGCAGATTCGCTTATTTAAATATTGTTGTTTTGTTTGTGTTGTGACACTAGTTAAGAGGTTTTGAAAAAATCAAGGGTGTGATTATTGAAGCCGAAACATTTGAAGGGGAAAGGGGTTTGTTGACACCAACAATGAAGAAGAAAAGAGAGAAATTGCTTGACTATTACAAGGTACGAAACGAAAATCAAAACTAATACATATATATATATATATATAGATATAGACGTTCATTCTAGAACCAATAATATGCATGATTTAATCATGCAGGTTGAAATTGAGCTCCTTTACAAAAATTTAGGTGGGAACAAATCCTAAACTATCACGTCCAACTTTGTGTTTATTTCTTTTGTTTCAATCATGTATGATCTTTGAAAAAAAAGTTCAAGCTAGTGCGACATGAAAGTGTAAATCTTGATTATAAAAGGGCTAACATAGCCGAATAGGTGAACCAAGAAGTCGACGGTTGAAACGGTTCACATGGGAAAGTTAGTGTTTGAGATAAACATAAATGGATGGATGAGCCGATAATGCATGGAAGGAAGAAGATAAGTCTTAGTTTAATTGGTTATGTTCTAGAGATAATTATTAGTTTGTTTAAATAGTATATGAGTCATAAAAGGTTCCTAGTCAAAGTCAAACTAGAAGTTTTTGTTAGTATAAATTAGAGGTGCACAAAAGAACCGGAACCGGAACCGATCCGATGGATTATCCGAAACCGGATCTGGTGAGAACCGGTTTTTTTAGAACCGGTCCGGATATTATGAGAACCGCCGGTTCCGGGACCGGTTCTGGGTTTTTTGACGGACCGGTTAAAAATCGGATAAAACTCGGATTTTTTGGAACCGGTTTTTTTCGGACATTTTGGAACCGGTTCGGAACCGGTTCTAGCCGTTGGGGTTAAAAAAAAACGGCTATATAGCCGTTTTATGGCCGTTTTTTTGTTTTTTTTTTTTGTTTTTAAGTATTGAAATTTAGTATAAATAGGTATTGGGTGTTTGTGTTAGTTCACCACAACATTCTAGCTCTCAAAACTCAAAAACGCTCTCAAAACGCAAAAAAACGCTCACGTTAAGCAAAAAAAAAAACGCTCTCATGGCTTCCGCTTCCGCAAGCACTCAAAATTCGGTTGGTGGTTCTACTAGCGATGTTACGGTTGTGTCAATACTTCCTTGCTCCCGAAACCAAGAAATATGGGCTTATTTCGATTTATGCGAAATGTCGTACGGCTCGCAAAAGGCTCGTTGCAAACGTTGTGGTAAACTTTTAGCTGCGGCGGGAAATAGCAGTTTAAGGAAACATATTGCTAGTCACGCAAGACACACTCAAGAAGGTGAAAATCAAACTCAAATTGGTAGGGATGGAGGAGTTTGGCAATACAATGTCGAAAGTGTTCGTGAGAGAATGGCACATTTCGTCATTCAAGAAGGCTTGCCTTTTGATCATTTTGATAATCCGCGCTTGACGAGGATGATACAAGAGACGCTTCAACCGAATTACACCAAGTAGCGAGCTTGGGAGATATCAAGCAACCGACTTTATTTCTACTCTAAGATCCGAAGAGTTTGAAAACTTTGATATCTTGAGTTGGTGGCAAGGAAGGGAATCCCAATATCCCGTTCTAGCCGCAATGGCCCGTGACCTACTAACCGTCCAAGCTTCCACGGTAGCTTCGGAATCCGCTTTTTCTCTTAGTGGCAGGGTTTTATCTATTCGAAGAACGAGGCTTACACCGGAATCTATGGAGATGTGTATTTGCTTGAAGGACCATTTGGATGCCGCCGAACGTGTACAACATGTTGCAAAATTAGAAGGCGAGCTTGACGTTGAACAAGAAATACATGAATTCGAAGTAGAACATGGGGCGGCGACTCCACTTTCGGACGAAGAACAAGCTTACGATGAAGCCCAACGTATCTCAAGCGAAGAAGAATGAAAACCGATGTTACAAAGACTACGACGAAGAATATTGAAAACATAATAAATAATTAATGCTTTGTGATTCAATTATGTTTTTTGTATTTTTTTTGTACGAACTATTGTTAAATAACTTAAAAAAATCTACAAAATAAATAAAACATGTATTTTATAGTGTATCTTTGTTAATTTTTAATTTTTTTTTTTCGGAACCGGTGGAACCGGTTTTTTTTAACCGGTCCGGTTCTAAATGTCCGAACCGGTCCCAATAGGTTCCAAGTCTCCACACCCGGAACCGGATCCGAACCGGAACCGGTTCTAATGGATCCGGTTATTGACCAACTTTGACGGAACCGGTCCGGATCCGAACCGGATCCGGTTCCAAAAAAAACCCGATTTGTGCACCTCTAGTATAAATAGCGGTTAATATCATTGTATTTCGTGTGGTTTTGACTTATAATATTGAAGAAAGTGTCGTGACCTAGTTTTGGTCACAAAATCGGTTTGTTCGTGTATTGCTCGATCCTCTGATTTCGGGCATTTACATATATCTCCTTCCTAAGTTCCTTTATTACATACTAGGTTAGATACCCGTGTATTACACGGGTTGGAATAATAAAAGACAATATAATTATATATATATATATATATATATATATTATAACTGAAGTTAAAAATTACATTACAATACAAATATAATAATAAAAAAAATAAAATTAAAGTTCACTGGTCTCTAAATACTTCTTTGTACAACTTGCAAATCCGTAAATTGTTTGTTTGAATGAAACAACCTCTAACAGTGTTGACTCAACTTCTAAATAAGTGTCATCCCAACCTTCTCACATGAATCCTCATTTCTAATCATATCCCTTCTGTCATGTGGCCACACATCAATCCGAACGTTAATGAGTAAAATACAACACTTTGCTTCAATGAAATCATGATAACCAAAGTTGTACTGGGACGTTTTACAGGTTGTATTGAGACATTTTACAGGTGCATAGTAATTCTTTCAGTAGCATTGCATCAAAAACATATGTTTTTTTTTTACAATGTTCTTACTTTTTTGGAGATGGATTGAAGAAAATGTATAAATGTCAAATTTCCAAAAAAAAACAATCAGATCAGCATACTAAATCTAATAACCAAAATCAAGAGTAACAACATACAAAAATACCATAGTTTTGCTCTAAAGTCTAAACAGATGGCACATAGATAGACACATACCATGTTAAGTGCTTTCCTATAGAGATTTTGTTGGCAAAACAAACATCCTTCAAACATGGCCATGGCAGCATCTATACATGGCGGTCTGAATTCAACAGTGGCTATACCAAGCATAGTGTATCCTTCCTTGTCTTCACATAACTGCATCATGTCTCATCAATGGAAAAGCTACCTGTGTCACCAAACAAACAAAAAAGAGGCTTAAATATGCGATATCCACATCCATATGGTATCAAATTAATACAAGTCTCTTTGTCACAGGTTCATATGATCACCACATCAATGTTTGGGATACCAATATCGCACAAGTGTAAATATAACCTTTTTGTTACCTTATATTTGCAGTTAACAGTTATGTTTTTAAAACTGAACTTTTGCTATAATAAGTTATGCACTTTTGACAGCATAAATAACATATATTTGGTGAAATATATAGAAAGAGTAAGTTTTTAGACATAAAGATTTTTGGGCCAACACAGTTTGACCTGACCCATTTCACCTGTTACCCAACCCGTCAGTACACCTATCCTTTCCTCCCATCCCATGTTTTAGGTAGCCCATTAATTAATATGTTGTGCCTGGACAAAGTATGCAACAATATAGCTAAATTTTGTATTTAATGATGAATAATATATAAACTTTAGCCTGAGTTGTATTCTTCAACTGCATAGAAAGAGTAAGTTTTTAGACAAGGATTTTTGGGCAAACAACCTGACCCATTTCACCAGTTACCCAACCCGCCAGTACTCCTATATGTATAGACTGGTGTAACCTGAGTTGTATTCTTCAATTGCATAGATTGGTGTTTGAAGTGCAAGTTTAACCAAAATCAATTGTTGTTTTCTGTCTTTTGGAAGAAGGAAATAAGAGGAAGACTGCAGTGCAGTTCAACGTGCAACTGATCATGAAGTGCATGCCCAATACATCACACACCTAAGGTAGATCAAGATGTACCTAAAGCCATACCAACAAACTTAAATAACCCATGATTTGCACATATAAATATATACCATCAGTACTTGGACTAAACAAAACAAATAACAAATATGACAACATATAAAAAAGCAAATAAAAGAAAAAAAACATATCATTTGTAGCCACCAACCTCAAACGCGTTGGTACGAAGTTCCCTCTTCTTAAGTAGTGCGAATTTGTCTATTTTCCATGTATGCTTTCCATATAGCTCAGAAGGGTTTTTTTTCTGCACGTTGATAAAAATCAAAATGAGAAAAAGCAATATATACACAATTTTTGCAACTCCAAATATATCCAATCTGCAAAAGCTAAAAGGATGCAAGTGAATATACATAATTAGTCTAACTTCATTAAAAACTATGTGTTTCAACTTTCAAAGTGCTTATACATTGTTCTCCAAACATTATATTAACTATTTTATGCTGCATTTTAATAGAAGTAATTTAATAGGTTACCCATAATGAACACGAACATAAGTGGATTTAAAAAGTTCAGCTTGCTGCAACCAATGACATAAATATACATCTTTCAGAAGGAAATTAAGACAGAAAGAAATCAAAATAAAACTAAAAAGATGCAAACCACAATCATTATCATTGTTGTTGTCCATTTGATAATCCATTTAATGATATGCTAACCCCAGGCTCGTCATTTGAACTCCCCACCATTTTCCCACTTCAAAACTCCCTAAACACTTCCCCAATTTCGCCTAAAAACAGTTAAACACCAACAAACAACAATCATCAATCAAGTTCAGCAATCAGAACATCAGTCTCTATGAAATGATTGAATACAATTCAAATAAAACATGTAATTAAGCTCATGAAGTTCATCAGTTAACTCAATACTATGAAATGATTAAAATCTTGAATAAACCATAATATCATCTTTCCAGAATAGCACAACAATCAAACTGATTAGAAGAACTGAATTAAACACGAAAGCAGATAAAACTAACATGTGGAGAAAAGTATTGAGTAAATTATCATACCTCTACGCAATTAGCAGAACCCCTTTCTGTAAATCCTGTATAACTCCGATTGACTTGTTATCATACATGTAAAGCCATCAAATCACTTACTTCAAATCCAAAAGAAGAGGGCCTGGATCTCTTCAACTTTAGAAGCTATGTTTCATGATGTTTCCTAATTCTGACTTTGCAAGATTGCCCTTCATTTGTAAGTATGAGAACTGACCCTAACATGTAATTATTCTTCAAATGTAGTTCTTCATAAAATGGTGACAATGACTGAAAATTGTAAAACAAATTAAAATGAACTTTAAATGAATATCTCTATATTTCTATAAAAATAATAAGCTTCTATAAAAATAATAAGCTTCTTAAGAAGATGATTACCATTTTCTTCTGGGACGGGTCACGCAAGACCTTAAAGAAGGAAGGAACCATCGTGTTCCAACAGTTAGACATGTTTATATGCTCTGAAAAAGCGTATAAAAAAGAAACAAATTTATAAGAATATGGAAGATAATTGGCGGATATGCGCAATATTAAAGAATACAAATTAAAGAACATCAATGAATGTGTTACTACACAAAATTAAAGAGCATCAATGCAGAATTTAAGGTGTTACTTTTTAGGAAGCTTCATTAAATTTTTTTTAGAATATCTATATTTCATGAACTCATTTGTCCATCGGATAAAGTCAAGCAACATGAATCAATTTAAAAATGGACATGGTAACCGGAGCCACCATAGGATTATCAGTTTACATAAGTAGTAAGTACAAAACCTAAAAATCTATTTGAACATGAAGGCAAACGATTAAACATATCAAATTTTGTATTAGATAAAAACACAATTACTTAATCAAAAGTTCATATAAATTAAAAATCATGATAATAGGCATATAATGAGTTAAAGTAAATCAAGTGTATGATAATCACCAATTGAAAAATACATATAAAGTGTAAATGCACAGGTAATTTACACTCTAGGTAGTGGAATTCATCAGAAATTTAGAGACCCTGGTTTTTTAAAGAATTTGGTAAACATACGGCAAAAAACCAAAGTTGGAATCTGAACTCAAAGGATTGAAACGGAATCAAAAGCAGAAACAAAAAAAACAAATTTATGAACAGACATAAATGGATTACACGATAAACAAATATCAATTTATCAAAGGATTTGGAAAACATATGGCAAAAAAACAAAAGTACGAATTTGAAATCAGAATGATTAAAACGGAATCAAAAGTAGGAAAAAAAAACCCTAATTTACGAACATAATCGAAAGGTTTACACGACAAACAACAATCAAAATAAGAATACAACATACACTAAGCCGATCAGTGAAATTAAAGGGGTTGATGACGAACATACCTGATGAAATCGATTGAAACGGATGAGGCTTTGAAAGGATCCAACGATTAGGTGGAGAGGATCCAACGATAGTGGTGAGAATTCCATAGCTTGGTCAAGCAAGGCGATAGAATTAGGGTTAGGATGCGATCTATTCAGAAAGAGCGAACCGGGTTAAAAGGATCCGCGCGTCAAAGGAGATGGGTAAATGGGCAATGGGCGGGAAAAGTAATGTGGCAAAAAGATTTTTATTTATTAGATTAACTAGGTTAGAAACTCCGTGTATTATACGGGGTTAAATAAATGAAATGTTACTTTGTAATAAAAATTCACATATTACATATTTATGACATAGTATAAAAAAATTTAATACAATTTTAAAAACGTTATATAGTTATTTTTTAAAATTATTTTATAAAAAGAATGAACGAAATATTCAATTTCTAAAAATGTTTTATGAACAAACCTATTTTTTTAAATAAAAAATATTTTATAAAAATAATTATAGAAATCATTATTATTTAATAGAAGAGAGAAGCGGGAAACAAAAAATTATAAAAAAACAATTAAAAAAATTTGTATAATTAATAGGAGAGAGAAGCGGGAAAAAAAGGATAAGAATGCATAGGAGAGTGACAAGTGTCATCTCAAAACCTTTATTTATTATATAGTATAGATAAGATAAGATTTAAACCCTAAAATTTAATTACATATTTCTCCTTCCTAAAATCTATATATTATATATTTATCTAATTCATTTAAATAACTTATTTTATTATAATTTTACCCTTAATGAACCAATTAAAGTACTATTTACATATATCCTTTTCCTAAATATTTGTGAGGGACAATTGAGTACTTTTAAGTTAATTGAGGAAATATGTAATTAAAATTAGGAGTTATTGATATATGTAATTTAGAAGTTTAATAAGGGGAAATAATTAAAAAAAACTAAAAACTAAGATTAATAGCAAGTGGTCAAAACTTAAGAACAGATGCTACCAATGTTTTGAAAACCGGACCGGACCGGGAGTCGGGACCTCCACCGGTCCGGTTACATGCTCTGAGACCGTTTGCTGGTTGAACCGGGCAGTTCAAGCGGTTCAGCGGTCGAACCGCGAACCGGTGGTCGAACCGGGTAGTTTAATTTTAAAAAAAAATTACTATTTTTTATCTTTTTTATCCTATAGTCCTCCTACTTACTTCTATTTACAATTTTTACTCAATTTGACTCTTTCCTTTTAACTTATACGCTGTCACAGGTCCTCCAAAACCCTAATCAAAATTAAAATTGAAGATTCAAAAGAATTAAAATTCATATAGACCTACAACCTCCGTCCTTGACTCAAAATTGTTTAAATGGTTGTATATGTAGTATTTGGAATTTTTATATTTTTCTATATATTTTTATGAATATTTATATTATTTATTGCGTCATCCGGTTCTTTAATCTGGTCCGACCGGTCCGACCAGTGAACCTCTAAGAAGTCCGGTTCATTGTCCGGTCCGGTTCTGAAAACATTAGATGCTACACCCAATCTTAGCCAAAAGGCCAAACATCACCATCCTACCACATTCGTCATAAGCAACATGGGACATCAAACCAGCTATGGTCTGTCTGTACGAGACCAGGTCTATTATTTTGGGAAATGAAACTAATTCATGATGTGACATGTACAAAATATAAACTTATTTTTGGAATCTTCGATAATTTTTATGAAAGCCTTTATTGTTGCGGAACCATGGCAATTAGGGATCTCAAGACGCAGCAACACCTATGAATAGTAAGTTAATATTAGTTTTAGAATCAATCTATATTAATAATAAGTTAAAGTTAATATACATTGTCACAACTTGTCCAGGCCGGGTTTACATGACCGACAACGTAGTGGGGAAACTTACAAAAGTCATTTCATTCCATCCTTGACTAAATACAATAGTAATACAAGTACTTTAAGTCTTAATAATGTCAAAATACATTGTACATCCGGACTTATAGTTATTACAAACATGCCTTCAAAAATAAACCACCAAGTCTTGACAATCTACCGCCTCGGAATGCCAAAAGCAACAAGCCCACGTATGATATGTATATTGAATTCTAGATGCATCTACGACTTTCATTTTAGGCATTTTATTGAAAGTTTTGTTCTGTGCATATTCGGATGCAATGCTCCAGAAACTAATGAATGATAAAGTTCTATCAGAAAAAGAAAGGTCGGTCTTATCATGCTTTGGTTAATAATGCACTATGTTGTGTACTTGTGTCACTTTTGTGGGGTTAAAAATTTGGAACACATAATGAGCTATGAGGCCTAACAATGGTTTGTATTACTTTGGATATTCATTTTTTGAAGTATTAGTGTTGATTTTAAATTAAAAAATATACATTTTTATAGTCAAATACATGTGTAGCTTTCTTCGATGGGGAAAGAATGTTTCTTCCTCCAAAACATGGACCAAAAAACGTGTTGGTGTAGCTGTTTACAACTAAGCATCATCTTTAAAAACACTGGCAAGATTCTATATGTCCTGTGTTTTTTGTTTCATGCTAAAGTTTAAGCAAAAAGTATTGAACTGTCGTTGATTAAACTTCTTTATGTGCTTCATGTTTCATATTTTAGCGGTTAAAACGGAGAAACCAAGCCTCTGTGATTTAATAATTTATAACACCACAGACAAGCATGTTGCTTTTGGCCCTAAATTAGAAATTCTTCTAAAGCATGTTAATTGTTGCTTCCTTGGTTTATGCTATTCTTTTTTTTTCCTTTATGTTGATCAATAGACGAATTTTGTATGGGTCTTTTCTGCGGTTTGGTGTTATAACGTTACGGTAAATGTAAGTTATTTTGATGTTTTCGTCTAATTGATTTGTTCAAAGCCTTTTTACAATGGATTCTATCGTTTATATTGCTACTTACCCAAATAAGGTTAATATTCAAATCACATGAATGGTGTAATTAGCTCCTGTTAAATCATAGCCAAAATAAATTCTCCATTACTTTAAACACATTTCAATGGCTACTTTTTATCCTTTAAAGACTAAATTTCATCACGTTGTTGGTTAATTTACCAATTAGCTACTTAAGGTTTAGATGTTGCAGGTAACAGGAATCAATCAAGAAGATTAAGAGAAAACTAAGCTTTTCATTAAACGAATTTTGAGGTGTTAACAAACTAATCCAACAAACTTCTACTTATACAAAACAAGAATACAGAAAATACAAACTAGCCCCCCTACTACTTGAAATTACAGAAACAGACTAAACTTTCAACAAAACTCCCTCCTAATTTCAAGTTCCATTCTTTATATCTTCTACTCCCAACAAGAACCTCATTTCACCAAATTTCAGCCTCATCATTGACATGTTGCAGAGGTTGCATCCATGAATTCAGCCTCATAGCTAGACAATGCCACAATTTGTTGCTTATGAGAAAACCAAGAAATCAAAGACCCATTATAGTAAAATACATTCCCTGAAGTACTCTTGCCATCATCATTGTCAGTAAGATGATAACTGTCACTATACCCTTCAAGAGTACCACCTTCATTTCTGCCATACTTAATGCCAAAAGTCAGTGTCCTTTTGATGTATCTAATCAAATGTTTAACTGCTTTTAAATGTGCCTCCCTGGGCTCTTGCATAAATCTGCTCAAATAGCCCACTGCATAACTCATATCTGGTCTTGTTTGAGTTAAACACGTTAGAGAGCCCACCAGCTTTCTATACTCAGTTGAATTTACTTCTGCCCCACCTTCTGTCTTATACAGCTTCAGACCTGGTTCCATAGGTATTTTTGTTTCATTGCAATCTTCCAATCCCATCTTCACTACTTTACTTGCGTATGCAGTTTGTTTTATCACAATTCCTTCTGTACTTTGTTCAACTTCCATACCCAGGTAATAACACAATAAACCTAAGTCTGTCATTTCAAATTTTGACTTCATATGTTGCTTAAAAGCTTCTACTTCCACCAGATTACTCCCAGTTACAAGTAAGTCATCAACATAGACACCTATAACCAGTAATGATCCTTCCTTTGACTTGACATACACTGCCTGTTCATGCTGGCATCTTTTGAATCCTAATTCTTTCAAAACTATATCCAATCTCAAATTCCATGCCCTTGGAGCTTGTCTCAACCCATACAGAGCCTTTGACAATTTTTATAATTTTGATTCAGCTCCTTTCTTTTCATACCCTTCGGGCTGCTTCACATACACATTTTCTTTCAATTCTCCATGTAAGAATGCTGCTTTAACATCCATATGAAATACTTTCCAGTTCAGTTTAGCTTATAGAGCAAGAATCAGCCTTATGGTTTCTATTCTTGCCACTGGTGCAAAAGCCTCTTCAAAGTCTATGCCCAATTATTAAACATATCCTTTAGCCACAAGCCTTGCTTTGTACTTAGTTATTTTGATTACAACATCTCTTTTTACTTTATACACCCACTTCAGGCCAATTGGATTACATTTCAGTGGAGGACTTGCCAATACCCAAGTCTTGTTCTTTTCAATAGCATGAATTTCTTCATCCATTGCCCTTCTCCAAACCTCTTCCTTCACTGCCTCTTGATAATTCATTGGTTCCCCTTATTGAACAAGTAACAGTTTAACATGATCATTCTCTTCTTGCATGTTGACACCATAACTAACCCTTCCATCTAGTACATAATCATTCAATCTTGTACTTAAAACTGGAATTCTGCTTGACCTTCTCAACCCATTGTCATCAAGCTATTGTGAACTTGTCTCCTTGCCATCAGATGGCTCTGTCTGTGCATTCTCTTGGACTGGTCTAGATGTACTATCTCCTTGATCTCCAGTCCCACCATCCAGATTCAATATATGACTTTCAAAATCATTATTCACACAGAAATCATTCTAGCTTGAGCTATCACTGCCTTCTTTTCCAACATACTCAGACGAGTTCCATTTCCTTTTCTCATCAAATTGCACATCTCTGATGACCACTATTTTTCTATTGACAACATCATACATTCTATGAGCATTTGAACCTGTTTCAACCCCTAAGTAAACCATAGGCATACTCCTATCATCCAACTTCTTTAAACCAGGTTTTATCAGTTTTACATGACCAACACATCCAAAAATCCTCAAATGTTGAAGATTTGGAACCCTGCCTTTTAATGCCTCATAGGGAGTTTGATTCTTCAAAGCTCTAGTAAGACTTCTATTCAACAAATACACAGAATGTCTCACTGCTTCTGCCCAAAAATCTTGTGGTAGGTTCATAGCTTTCAGCATGCTTCTAGTCATATTTAGAATTGACCTATTTCTCCTTTCTACTGACCCATTCTGCTGAGGAGAATAAGGTGATGTTAGCAACCTCCTTCTTCCTTCCTTTTCACAGAATTTGGTAAATTCTTGACACAGAAACTCCCCTCCCCTATCTGACTTCAAGGCCTTAATCTTACATTCTAGTTCATTTTCTACTTTGAGTTTAAATGAACTAAAAACACCAAATGCTTGATCCTTGGTCTTTAACATATCGACCCATGTCACACCCCGCCCCGGGCACCCCCTGGACGTGTGCGAGCCCGATTGGTATCGCTTGACCTTGATTTCAGAGTTTTTATAAATACAGCGGAAGTCTTTTTCAAAAGATCGTTTCAACATTTGTTTCAAACCCAAGGGTTGTATTTGTAAATATCAAAACTCAGTTGGAAGACAAAAGTTTTATATTTACTTTATAAACATAGGGATTTAAATACCCTTTTCATTTTGATTACAAAACAGAGTTTGAAATCAAATACAATTACAGCCATCGGAAATAATACTATCCAGGGTTGATCAATCCCCCGGTCCTATTTCCTTTTTCTTTTGTTTAGGATTTCCTTTACACGAGGCCTGAGAATCCTATGTATATAAGTTATCCTTTTATAGTACCTCGGGTCAGATCTCAAATTTTCCCTTTACTTTTCCTGGGTCAGATCTTATGTCTGCCCATCTCCCTTTTCTTTCATATTTTATTCATTACCTGAAAACATTTTGAAAATAAAACGTCAGCGCGAATGCCGGTGAATACAATTATCTTGACATAAAATTATTTTGGCCCAAACAAGCATTAGTTCATAATCACAACTTTATGTTCAATCCACACATTCAGCAGGCCCGTCCTATTCAATCGCACCACATTATACACTGGCGTCATGTCTTATAACAAGGGACAGGTTTGCCTCCGAAGTTGTTATAAGACAAGCACCAGCCGTAATCCGGGAATTTCACCCAAGACCCGTGTATCCCTTGCAATTTTTACGCATACCTATGGCATGAATGCTTTGTTCATAGAAGAACGTTGAGCATTATTCCCGTAACCTTTATTTGGCCATTTTCGTAAATAAAATGTTTGACACAAGTTTCCAGAGAGATAAAGTATTCACCTTGGTTTATAGGAATGAGCCTCTAAGTTTAAAGCTTATAGACTATCTTTTTAACTTGATTTCTTTAGCGTATCAGCTCCTCTATGAGTGTTTCTTCTTAAACCGGGCACTACAACGAGCAGGAACCGAACCGGGATCGTCGGGAACGAGCTAGGTGGTCTCTTGAACAAGAAATGGAAGTGAAGATTGATGTTGGTGCGAGAAAATCGAATGAGCTCGACCATCTATTTATAGGGCAATTTCCGAGATCGTGACGGACCGTTACGGGTGGTGACAGTCCGTCACCAAACTAGGGTTTGCTAGTCATCAAACACGTGTCGCCCTCTGGTTACATTGCGTCATGACCGACCGTTACCAGGCGTGACGGTCCGTTACGGAGTGATACGTGGCGCACCAGGGTGAATCTGGGGCTGTGACTGACCGTTACCAGGTGTGACGGTCCGTTATAGGGTTTCCACGCGTCAGAATTCACTCCTTAGTCACCGGACACGTGGCGCGTCATTAGGGTTCGCGTGCCTAGCCCGTAACGGACCGTTACCGTCCGTGACGGTCCGTTACCGTTGAATTTTCATGTTTTCTACTTTTTGAACATTGATCTTTGGTATATTTACACTTATAGTCCTTGTGGTTTATAGCTTAGTCAAATCTTGGACATTTTTGTGGCAGGTGTTACATCCTCCCTAGCTTTTTTTAATCTCATCCTCGAGATTATTTGAACAAGTGAGGATATTTATTTTTTATTTCTGACTCCAGTTCCCATGTATACTCAGGGCCACGTATCTATTTCCATTTCACTTTCACGGTCATTAGTTTCTTTCTTATCAATTTCTTTTCCTGCATGTCCTCGATTTGAAAAGGTTGTTCCACAAATCTTAATTTTTCATCTACCTCTACATCTTGTAGGGGCATTACCAGAAATTCATCTGACAAACACTTTCGTAGATTCGACACATGGAATATATCGTGTACTCCATTCATTTCTTCTGGTCTTTCAAGTTGATAGGCCACAGGCCCAACTCTTTTCAAGATTTTGAATGGTCCTACGCATCTAGGACTTAATTTTCCTTTCTTCCCAAATCTTACAACGCCTTTCCATGGTGAAACTTTCAACAGAACGTTATCACTGACGTTGAATTCTAATAGCTTTCGTCTCTTATCAGCATAACTCTTTTGACGATCACGAGCCGCTTTTAATCTATCTTTTATTTGAATAACTTTATCAGTTGTTTCCAGGACTATCTTAGGTCCGGATAACTGATTTTCTCCTATTTCGGACCAACCGATCGGAGTTCGACATTTACGACCGTATAAGGCTTCAAAAGGAGCGGCCTGTATAATCGTAAAATTGCTATTATTGTAGGAGAGTTCTATTAGAGGTAAGTGGTCATCCCAGCTTCCTCCAAGATCAATAACACAAGACTTTAGCATGTCTTCAAGGGTTTGAATGGTTCTTTCACTCTGCCCGTCCGTTTGAGGATGGTAGGCAGTGCTAAGATTCAATTTTGTACCTAGAGCTTTTTGGAAACTTTGCCAGAATCGAGAAGTAAATCTACCATCTCTATCTGATACGATAGATAGTGGTACACCATGTAATGATACAATTTTGTTAACGTATAACTGTGCCAACTAATCCATGTTGAACGTTTCTTTCATGGGAAGAAAATGAGCAGATTTAGTAAGTCTGTTAACAATAACCCAGATTGTATCATTCCCACGACTGGTTCGGGGAAGTTTAGTAATGAAATACATGGTTATCATTTCCCATTTCCATACAGGAATTTCAAGTTTCTGTAATAAGCCAAAAGGCTTTTGGTGCTCAGCTTTTACTTGGGAATACGTTAAACACTTTGCAATGTAGATAGCGATATGTTTCTTCATTCCTATCCACCAATAATTGGCTTTTAGGTTTTTGTACATTTTATCGCTTCCAGGATGCATGGTGTATTTAGATTTGTGGGCTTCTTCAAGAATTTCTTCACGTACGTTTCCATAGATAGGAACTCAAATTCTTTTATTCATTCTAAGAATTCCATCACTACCCTTGACCAATTGGTCGATCATTCCTCCCAATCCTTCCTTCTCAAGGTTGGGTTCATGCAAAGCAAGTTTCTGAGATTCCTTAATACGAGTGATAAGATCGATTTAGATATCGAGTCTTAAAGCATGAACTCGTTTAGGTTTCTCATGTTCTTTTCTACTTAGGCGCCAGCTACAACATTAGCTTTTCCTTCATGATAACAGATTTCGCAATCGTAATCATTTAGGACTTCCATCCAACGTCTTTGCCTCATATTCAGTTCTTTCTGACTGAATATATATTTTAGGCTTTTGTGATCAGTGAATACGGTGAATTTGACTCCATATAGATAGTGCCTCCATAATTTCAATGCGAATATTATGGCGCCCAATTCTAAATCATGAGTCGTATAATTCTTTTCATGAGTTTTTAATTGTCGAGAGGCATAAGCAATAACTTTGCTTCCTTGCATTAACACACAACCAAAGCCGGTGTGTGAAGCATCACAGTATACTGAAAAGCCTTCATTTCCATCTGGCAAGGCCAGTATGGGTGCTTGTGTCAGTTTCTGTTTCAGAGTTTCAAAAGCTTCAGATTGTTTAGGAACCCATTCATACTTAACTGACTTATGAGTCAGAGAAGTTAATGGTACATCAATTCGGGAAAAGTATTGAATAAATCTCCGGTAGTAACTAGCTAATCCGAGGAAACTACGAATTTCTGTTGGAGACTTCGGGATTTTCCCATTTAGATATAGCCTCAATTTTAACCTGTTCAAATTGGATGCCATCAGTGTTAATGATATGTCCAAGGAATTGAACTTCTGATAACCAGAACTCGCATTTTGAGAATTTAGCATAAAGCTTTTCGTTTCTCAAAAGTTCAAGCAAGATTTTCAAATGATTAGCATGATCTTCCTTACTCTTGGAATAGATAAGGATATCGTCAATGAATACGATAATTAATTTATCCAAGTAAGGTTTGCAAACTCGATTCATCATATCCATGAAAGCTGTTGGTGCATTAGTAAGTCCAAACGGCATTACTGTGGACTCATAATGACCATGCCGAGTTTTGAAGGCAGTTTTGGGAATATATTCTTCCTGGACTTTTAATTGATGATAGCAGAACGAAGATCGATCGTTGAAAAGCATCGGTCTCCCTGGAGTTGATCAAAGAGATCATCAATTCTGGGAGTGGATACCGGTTCTTAATCGTGATTTTATTCAGTTCACGATAATCAATGCACATGCGCATTGAACCGTCTTTCTTCTTAACGAACAAGACCGAGCTCCCCAAGGCAACGAGCTTGGTCTTATGAATCCTTTTTCGAGCAATTCATCCAAATGTTTCTTTAATTCTGCCATCTCAGTTGGAGCTAATCTGTAAGGGGCTTTGGTAATTGGTGTCGTACCGGGTACTAGATTAATTCTGAACTCCACTTCTCTTTTAGGCGGAATTCCAGGCAGTTCGTCAGGGAAAACATTAGTAAATTCAGCCACAACCGGCACATCTTCAATCTTCTTTTTAGTGTCGGTAGTTACAGATACAAGGTATGCTAAGCATCTTTTGCGTAGATATTTTGTGGCTTTTAACATAGAAATTATTCCAACAGAGTTGGATAATTTATCTCCAATTATCGTAAGAATATCACCTTTTGGTGAATGAAGTTTAATGGCTTTCTTATCACACAAGATATGGGCTTGGTTAGAGGTCAACCAATCCATTCCTATAACAATGTCAAAACCTGCCAAATTCATTGGCAACAGTTGTGTAGGAATAACATGTCCTGATAGTGTGATATTACAATCGTTTAGGACTTCTGATATTTGGACTAGGTCGTTGTTGGCAGTTTCTACCACGTATTTCTTGTCTAATTTAGCTAGAGTTTTATTTAACAGTCAACAGAATCTGTTTCTGATATTTCAAAAGATCGTTTCAACATTTGTTTTAACCCCAAGGGTTGTATTTGTAAATATCAAAACTCAGTTGGAAGACAAAAGTTTTATATTTACTTTATAAACATAGGGATTTAAATACCCTTTTCATTTTGATTACAAAACAGAGTTTGAAATCAAATACAATTACAGCCACCGGAAATAGTACTATCCAGGGTTGATCAATCCCACGATCCTATTTCCTTTTTCTTTTCTTTAGGATTTTCTTTACACGAGGCTTGAGAATCCTACGTATATAAGTTATCATTTTATAGTCCCTCGGGTCAGATCTCATGTTTGCCCTTCACTTTTCCTGGGTCAGATCTTATGTCTGCCCATCTCCCCTTTCTTTCAAATTTTATTCATTACCTAAAAACATTTTGAAAATAAAACGTCAGCGCGAACGCTGGTGAATACAATTATCTTGACATAAAAATTATTTTGGCCCAAACAAGCATTAGTTCATAATCACAACTTTATGTTCAATCCACACATTCAGCAGGCCCGTCCTGTTCAATCGCACCACAGTATACACTGGCGTCATGTCTTATAACAAGGGACAGGTTTGCCTCCGAAGGTGTTATGAGACAAGCACCAGCCGCAATCCAGAAATTTCACCCAAGACCCGTGTATCCCTTGCAATTTTTACGCATACCTATGGCCTGAATGCTTTGTTCGTAGAAGAACGTTGAGCATTATTCCCTTAACCTTTATTTGGCCATTTTCGTAAATAAAATGTTTGACACAAGTTTTCAGAGAGATAAAGTATTCACCTTGGTTTATAGGGATGAGCCTCTAAGTTTAAAGCTTATAGACTATCTTCTTAATTTGATTTCTCTAGCGTATCAGCTCCTCTACGAGCGTTTCTTCTTAAATCGGGCACTACAATGAGCGGGAACCGAACCGGGATCGTCGGGAGCGAGCTAGGTGGTCTCTGGAACAAGAAATGGAAGTGAAGATTGATGTTGGTGTGAGAAAATCGAATGAGCTCGACCATCTATTTATAGGGCAATTTCTGAGACCGTGACGGACCGTTACGGGTGGTGACGGTCCGTCACCAAACTAGGGTTTGCTAGTCATCAGACACGTGTCGCCATCTGGTTACATTGTGGCATGACGTACCGTTACCAGGCGTGACGGTCCGTTACGGTGTGATACGTGGCGCACCAGGGTGAATCTAGGGCTGTGACGGACCTTTACTAGGCGTGACGGTCCGTTATAGGGTTTCCACGCGTCAGAATTCACTCCTTAGTCACCGGACACGTGGCGCGTCATCAGGGTTCGCGTGCCTAGCCCGTAACGGACCGTTACCGTCCGTGACGGTCCGTTATCGTTAAATTTTCATGTTTTCTACTTTTTGAACCTTGATCTTTGGTATATTTACACTTATAGTCCTTGTGGTTTGTACCTTAGTCAAATCTTGTACATTTTTGTGGCAGGTGTTACAACCCACATGTATCTAGTGCAATCATCAACAATAAGCAGGAAGTACTTGTTACCTCCTTGAGTAGTGGGTTGAATTGGTCCACACAGATCAATTGAGACTAATTCAAGAGGTCTTGCAGCTCTATAATGAGACTCCACTGGGAAGGATTTCCTTGAATGTTTCCCTGCTAAGCATGCCTCATAGACTTGTGCAGGATTCTTGATTTAGGGAACTCCTTGTACCATATTCTTACTTGTCATTATTCTTAGAGATTCAAAATTAGCGTGACCCATTCTTCATGCCATAACCAAGGCACACTTTCTATCTTGTCATGAAAACATACTGGTACCCTTATCTTCAACCTTATCTTGTACAATTTGTTAGGTGATCTTAGCACTTTCATTAGCAGCCTCCCCTTTCTGTCAAACATCCATAGGAATTCATCTTTCATCCTCACTTCACAACCACCTTTAGTTTCTTGGCCAAGACTTAAAATGTTACTTTTCAAGTGAGGAATAAAGTATACATCAGTCATTAGCCTTTGCTCCATTCCTTTTCCTTCAAGAACAACTGATCCTCTCCCTTCAATTGTTACACAGGATCCATCACCAAACCTGAATTTGCCTCCCACTCCTCTATCAAGACTAGAGAACACTCCCTGATTCCCAATCATGTGGTTAGAGGCACCATTATCCAAGTACCATTCTGATTCTTCAGATAGTCTGACCCATAATTGGCCGGAACTACCTTATGCTCATTCAAGAACACCATTTCCTTCTTGTTCTCTTCACTTACAGTCATTAACAGGGCTGGTTCATCTTCCACGGTTTGAGTCAAATTGGTTTCTGTATCCTTTGCCTTTAATCCTGGACACTCAGTGGAATAATGTCCATAGACATCACATTTGAAGCACTTTATTTTAGACTTATCCTTTTTCTCTCTGTCTCTGTGACTTTGAGTGTTCATTATCTCCAAATCTCCTTTTTTGATTGGACTTATAATTCCCACCCTTCTGGTACTTGTTGGTTTGATCATTCTTTTCCCACTTCCTACCCTTTGAATCAATATCTTTCTTTGACTGCCATTCAAAATAAGTGAGTAGCAACTGATCATCCTTAACTGGACCTGACTTATTCTCCATACCAGTCCTTTCTTCAAATGCCTTTAAGCGGCCAATTGCCTCTTGTAGAAGCATTGTTTCAAGATCAACAAACTGTTCTATAGACACCGCTATGTGAATAAACCTTTCAGGTACAGAATCAAGGAAATTTCTTACTAGTACCATTTCTTGAAAAGGTTCACCAAGATCACTTGCTCTAGATGAAATTGCACTCAACTTGCCAGCGAATTCGTCTATGTTCTCCCCTTCTTTCATCCTCAGGGTTTCGAATTCATTCTTCGATGTCTGCAATCGGGCTTTCTTGACCCTATCAACTCCTACAAATCTGGTCTTCAGTGAGTTCCATATTTCCTTGGCAGTTGCTAGACTGGCTACCTGAAGTACCAATTCCTCCGGCATCGCTTGGAACAGGTACGCAATCACAACGTTGTTCTTTTTGGCGCCAACTTGAACACCCACACCAGGTTCAATTACTTCCCACAAGCCATAAACATTGAAAATTGCCTTCAGTTTTACGGCCCATATGGTGTAATTGGTGGTGGTAAGAAGGGGACATTGAAGCGGGATGGTTGTGAAGTTATCCCTAATCATGATGGCTCGATTGTTCTCTGCGTCTCCCATCTTCGTTCTTGATCGTCTTTTGTATTTCCGTCCGTATCACAAATCCAGATTCAATCCTTCGAATCAGAGAATTGCCTTTGAGATATCGTGATTCGATCCTTAGAATCGAGCTTCCACCTGAAGCTCTGATACCAATTTGTTGCATGTAACAGGAATCAATCAAGAAGATTAAGAGAAAACTAAGCTTTTCATTAAACGAATTTTGAGGTGTTAACAAACTAATCCAACAAACTTCTACTTATACAAAACAAGAATACAGAAAATACAAACTAGCCCCTCTACTACTTGAAATTACAGAAACAGACTAAACTTTCAACATTAGATACCATCTGCCCACATATTCACAGCTTACAATTTCATGATAAATTTCTATACTTTATTCACCATCATGTTCAACTTATATTTATTCCATTTTATTTAGTTTAATAACTGTTTTGTTACTTATGTATAAATAGCAACCACAGGCGTTGGATTTTTGTTTTAGTTCAATGAAATCCAATAGGAATTTGAAACTACCTAAGGCCAATTAGAATCTAAGGTTCAACATGGAAATCTCTTTTACAAATGGCTTTATTGCAGACTTATGCTCGTTAGACAACTTACAGTTTGGGCTAGAAAAGGCCTTCTAAAGGCGGATGCCATTCCTCTTGCTCTTGAAGGTTTTATAATTTGATTCAAATGATGAATGACCTTTTTTTTAAAATGAGAGATTGATATATTTAACAATTTGCAGGGCCCTCAATGGAGAAGATAAAAGAGATCAGTGCATCTCAATCGTCACCACAGAAGTTAAGTAACCCGTAAGAAGCAAATTGCAGCTACAGAGAAACCGATAAAAGATATTGCCGAAATTGTAAGAACTTAATTTTTATTTTTTCTACCTTTTATAAGTAGTTATTGTCGTAGATTATTGACAAGATTTATTGTCCCTTAGTTTGTCTATGAGCTTTGGTTCAGTCACAACCAACACCATGTGTGGCTGCAAATTTAACATTTCATTTTTTATTATTTATATATAATATGTAATATCGATAGTAGTTTTGTTTTCATTTTTTAGTTACGTAATTATTTATTATAAGAAGTATTTACAAATTTATTTATTTCATTATTTTAAATACTCAATCCCGTGTACATAAATCAGGCCTAAGAGCATTGCTATTGTTGAGAGACATTGATTATTTTATGTTATCTATCATTTTCATCTTACGGTTCATCAACATATTATGCTCTTTATAAGGAAGCAAAACGTATAGCTGACAAAGCGGTATCTATAACAGTTGTGAATTATAACTAAAACTTCTTATTTTTCATTATTATATGTAATATGTAATTTTCGGTTATTAGAAGTATTTAAACATTTTTTAATTATATGGTTTTCATTATTTAACCCGTGTAATATTCACTTATGATAAGTACTTATAATATTATGAATTTTATCATTTTCATTGTTCAACCTATGTAGTACATGTGTAGTTATCAATACCACGTCAAATGTTGTATACAAAGAATTATTTTCAAATTTGTAAATTATCATTGTAAATTTCATTTAACATCTAATTTAATGTTGTGTCTGCGAAGAACACCATTTATGAAATGTATTTTCATGTATTTTTTTTATGTTTTCATTAATCTCATCAATATAATCTTAACATTTAAAAGTATGAAAAATTACTAATATTACATCAAATGTTGTATAAAAAGATATGTTAAGATATTCATCAATATATTCTTAACGTTTCACACCGTGTAACACACGGGTTAAAGCTAGCGTATTGATAAAGATATTCATGATTATGATATGTGATCTTACATAAATCTAGCATATTACATATATGTAATCTAACAGATTACTAAGGTTCCAAAATTATATAATCTTACTTTTATATATATATATATATATATATATATATATATATATATATATATATATGTCTGTGTGTGTGTGTGAGAGAGAGATCAACCATATTACATACATGTTATCAACCATATTACATATATGTAATCTGGCAAATTATCAAGGTTTTAAAACGCTTATGTAATATGCAAAATTACATATATGTATTTTTGTAGATCCGGTTTCAACACGTTAATTTTTTTTAGAGTAAATTACATTTTTTGTCCTTTAGGTATATAGAAAATTTCATTTTTCGTCCTTAAACTAAGAAAATAACATAAATCATCCTTTATGTTCATATTTTGTAACAGTTTTCGTCCTTTCCACTAAGAAAATATAAAAAATCATCATTTATATTCATATTTTGTAACAGTTTTCATCCTTTCAAATATAGAAGGAAATTAGAGGAAAGGATGAAAACTGTTACAAAATATAAACATAAAGGATGATTTATGTTATTTCCTTAGTTTAAGGACGAAAAATGAAATTTGTTATATACCTATAGGACGAAAAATGTAATTTACTCTTTTTTTTAATATAACAATAATATACTCAATAAAAAAAATGTTTGATCTTAGTGTAACTTATAAAAATAATAATAATAACGTATATAAAATTTATTAACGTTTAAAACAAAAGGAAACTTGATAAAAATCAACAATAGTTTTTTTTTATTTACTCCTATAAATAATAAAAATTAAATTAATTAAAATTATATGATTCATTTATAGGAGCTTTCTAGGTTTTTCACCCTACAAGTTAAAATGGATTAAATTGAAATGGTTTGGGCTAGCAGCATTTTGCATCCATGATTTAAAAAATAGTACAAATTATCATTGTATTAAATGCAATGACAAAAACTAAAAGAATATTCGTTTTTTAATAAAACAATTTGAAAACATTAAGCATTTTAAGCACAAGTTGATCAATTACAACTTGCGTACTTTAAATCTTAATTAGATACAGAAAATAGAATCTGTAATTGTTCCCACGGCGTCCATTTTTACTTTTGAATGGGAAAACGAGATTCCGGTTTCTGGGTCACCCACAAACCGACCAAAAACAACCAACATCAACTTGAGTAATACAAACAATTTCAATTCTAGGATCATTAATAGGTGCCATATGTTGCTACAACATTCATCCCAAATCAAATAGAACACAGTTTTAGCACCTAGTCCCACAAGAGAAAGGCACAGCATAATTGCTATACTTACCTTAAACGCGCTCATTGCTTCCTCCTATCGCACCCAACCTCCATCTGGGCCCTGAAAATTTTTCCAGTCATTACTTAACCTGGACAGGTAAAAGATAAAATCTTTGCTAATCAACAAAACACACACACACTAGTCCTTTATCCTTGAGTGCAGGGCTTGTTTTTCAGGGTATAGCAAGCAGGCAACTGTGCCATGCCATTGAACCAATGATTGAATCATCTCAATGCAAATTTGCTCATATGCTTTTAAGATTCGAGGATAAGGCAACTCACCGTTCACATGATTTAATATCTATTATATGTCTTCCCGTAGTCTTCATGCCTTTGGTATTGGAAGTCACCATAACTGTCATGTGATCTTGAAGAAGGGTGATTATCAACATCTGGATACCTTACCCTTAAATCCGATGGCATATTGCCACCACCATAAGGGTTCCCAACAGCATTTTCATATTCAGATTGTTTGTAACCACCAAACCCTGAAGCAGCCATGTGTCGCCTCTCCCTTTGTTGCTGCCTTTGAGCATCCAGTTGAAGAAACTCATCCCACTGTTTTGCATGCATTGCTCGCACCATAACAAATCGCTTCATGTAATTTTCCCTAACTTCTCTTACAGCCTAAAATACACGAAGTAAGTAAGAAAGCCGCTATACAAATTTTGGCAATCGTCGAGAAAACCCTATGGGCTTATGCTGAAGCTGAATTAACACACAAGTCCCTGGAATTTATTTTTGCAATATTAACATAAAGTCGTATGCATGCTTAAATCCCTTGGCTTTTCAAAATTTACAAAATGTCCTTATTTGTATGACTGGGTCAATAAACATTTTTAAAAGAACATTTTTATTATGTTTTAAAAGTCTAGGAATTGAACCACACAAAACCGAAGTCCAGGGACTTGTGTGCAAATTCAGCAGAAGTCTATAGGGTTTTTTTTTTTCAAAAACTGCCTATGAAAATACATTTTTCGTATTTATATTTACCTCACGATGTCTGTTATTTTCTTCATCTTCTTCCTTATCCCGAATTTTCATGATCTCCATTGCATCCTTGTTATATTCCAAGTGTAATTCCTCCAATGTATGTGGAAAGGTAGCATAGTCTCCTTTACTGCTAGATTGCAAATCAGGCCCACGCTTGTCAGCGTCCCATGCTTTATTCCTGTGACCATCGTATGAACCATGTGCCCCACCAGTGTAAGGAGGGGGAGCAGGAGATTTTGACTGTGTTGACCGAACTTGGGCACCATCATTCCCATAAGCTTCACCAAATGAAGAGTGTGTTAAACAATTCGGTTCAACAAGTCTGGATGTGTATTCACTAATAATATCCAAGTCAATTCAGACCCACCCAGAAATTTACTTCAGAATCCAACACATTATTCTTGAACATAACAACTTACCTCTTGCTGCAAATCACAGGATAAGCAATAAACGACATTGTTATATAACTCAAGACAACAAAATAAGAATTAATAAAGAACTACGCGCTACAGGAAAGTAGAGGTGGCAATATGTTTGATTTGGGTGCGTTGGATCATGGATCACAACGTGTTTGGGTCACTTTTTACAGATCAAAAAGGACGGAGTAGGTTGGCCCAAATACTTCTTTTGAATGATCAACTTGTTAATTATGACAACAATATTATTATAATAGTAATCTTTGAATAAAAAGATTTAGGAGGTTCCGAGGTTGTAAGCATTAAAAATAGGCTTTCAGTATTTCCACACGTTTGACCACCAATTTATACCGTTCCCCTTTAGCTACGGTTTTTATTTGACCTATTTTGACCCATTCAAGATAACGCAGCCCAAATTGACGATCCATGATTATGTAAACGGGTTATAATCGCCACCTATACGAGGAAAAGTTAGAAAGGCATTTCTTAAACTACAAGCATGTGTTTACCATATATATTCCTATGCAGTCCCTACCTTGTGGGCAGGGGCGGATTTACTTTGAACCCAGGGGGTGGGAAGGCACCCACTCAAGAAAAACTTGCTAAGGTAAACTCTATAAGAAATTAAACTAAAAAAAATTAGACACCCATGTATTTTATCTACAGGCACCTGAAAGGCACCTTACCAGAATGAAATTCCAGCTTAATCCTTTAAATCCACATTGAAATCGTGGTAGATGAATATATAGTTGTTGGAAAAAGAAAGATGAAGATATTTGAAAAGAAAGATGAAGTTGAAGACGGTTTGGGAAATGGGGGGTTTGTGTCTTGAAAAAGGGAAAATTTAATAGTATTTGCTTCTTAAAAGAAGGAATAAGTACACATACATCATGCTTCTCTTTTATATATAGTCATTATTACTTTTTCTTTTCTTAATGGTACTTATTATTAGAAATTATTTATCTTTAAAATTTCTTTGTTTTTATTAAAACTATATGATATCAAACTTTGTATTTGACAAATGTAAAATTAATATCATGCTTATAATGTCGTAATTTATACATTTTGATTTGTGTACCAATTCTTTTCAAGTAAACAAGTATGACATTGTTTAGGTTTGTTGTTAATTAGAAAGACACTTGAGCTTATGTAAGTCTCTATATATGTATACACCTAGTTATATTGGTGTTTCATATTTAGGTTAGTATTAGTATGAAGTAGAAAAAAACTTGTCTACTTTATAATAAATTGATGAATTTAACATATAAGAAGCTCAAGCATTGTAAATATGGCTATGATGTAGGTAACGTTTTTTTTCTTTTTAATTCGGGTTTTATCTAGCTCAATTGTTAATGTGACATCTAGTTGTAAAGAGTAGGATTGCATTTTAAATTCCCTTCAATTTGCTACCCGGTTATGACGCGTTTTAACCAACCCATTTTCATCTATTTTAATCGACTTGTTGGTTGTTATGACTGTTCTATCCAAGCCGTTTTAACCAACCTGTTTTTCTGCACCCGCTGACCAAAAATCCTGGATCCGCCACTGCTTGTGGGGACCCCCTTCTTGGTAACTTCTGCAAATCTTCACGCGTAAACCTTGGGTTATAACGAGAGGAATTTCTAGGGCTAGCGTTAGACCTTTGGGAATCAGACCGACCCATTCTGGAGCTAACTGGACTTCTGCCTTCTGGTGACCTGGATCTAGTCATATTTGAACTGGAACCAACTTTTTTGTCACACTCGTTTTTAATTTTGTGAACAGCATCTACACCTTTGGCTAGGATCAGCCTATCTTTGCCACTAACAATTATAAATTTTTCCTCAACTTTAATTTTGCACCCAATATCTTTTTCAATTTTGCTTATAACTTTTTCAGGAAAGAGTGCTTTAACTTGAGGATCTCTTGCAGGAACCCTTTCAAATAAATCTTGAGACTTGCGATTAGCCCCAAGAGTTGACGGACAACCCTGTGATAATCAAGAAAACAAAACCAAAAATGAAGAAGAAACAATAGCCTGAATTAATTAAACAGATTATTAGAGAAAGAAAGATAAAGCAAAAGAACAATCATGGCCCCTGATATTTGAAGGGTGATAGATTTAATAATGATGGTGCTGCTAAAATATAGCAAAATAACAGGTTATCTTATAATTAGCCGATTTGGGTTATATTTATCTCCAGTGGATAAAAAGGGTTCCATTTGAAAAACTAAGCCAGGGGTCATGCAGATCAAAATACAACCTTCTATACGCTGTGATTAAAAAAAATAGACCACTACAGTTTTCTTTAACCATAAGTCTGTACTTCATACATTAAATAATTATAACATTCAAAAAATTAATTAGAAAATGTTAACATGGCAATCCAACATCACCTGGCCCTCCCATACAAAAAATGACTATTTCGAACCTTTACCCAACCCGCCCATTTTGCCAACTCTACCATTTATACCTAACTCGTCAGTTTCTTCATGAGAACTACTTATGCCTCTGGTGTTTCCCCAAAAATTTAAGAAAAAAACATAATACCAAGTGTTGAGATAAAGCAAAAAAATCATTTCAAGATCATGATATTTATACCTGAGTAAAGTGGCCAGATTCTCCACATATTTTACATATCATTTCTTCTTCTTTTCTTTTTTTCCAATTCCTTTCAGTAGCTTTAGATTTAGCCTCCCAAACTTTAGCTTCCCGGCTAGTAAAATCAGTAGGAACAGCATTTGGGTCAGGGGCTTCCTCTTCTTCATCTGAACCAGCATGAGACCTTTTATTTGTCTTTATGGTGTCGGGTGCACCAGCTGTATTAGTTCTTGGAGGACCGGTGTATTCTTTGTAAAGTTCACTGAAGTCATCATCTTCGTCAATGTCTAAATCTTCTCTATTAGCCATCTTTCAAGTGTCAAAAAAATTATTACTCCCTGATAAGCACACATGCCACCAATATCAAATCAGTAATAGTGTAATACTAACAAGTTAGTATGAGTGTTCATAGAACTCAATACTGTAAGGGTAATGAAGATTCTAGCAAGCATAAGTAATATAATTTATACATATTGCATTTATAGTATATTACAACTGTTGATCTTACAGATGAACCAAATACAAAAATTGAACAAATTTCATAAAGCCATACATGTAATTCAGCTCTTGAAACCTTTCACCCTTACACCAGCAAGATGTCACTCAAGCAAACTTGTTGTAATATTACATCACTACAAGTATAGTAATAGATAATTGCACATCACACATCACACATCACACAAACATAATTGCAAACTAAAGATAATAGCACTGTTCCATTTTATGAGAATGCCCAGTGAATTAAAATCCAAAGTAATTGGTCAAAATGCGGCGAGCAAAACTATATTTTATAATTTAAAACATGAAGAAAATGGCAGTATGCATTCATACATTCTATGCTATAATACCAGTTAAAAAATTTAAGCAATAGTAATCATGTCGCCTAAGTTTCATGAACTGTAACTAATTACTGCACAAACTCCATGAAAGATAAACAAAAAATAGGGATTATATACAGAGAAACAGTTTTGCGCACATAAAAGCCCTAGAAATCGAGATTATAATCTGAAAAAAATTGAAATAATATCGAACGATAAATTACCGATGGATGTCCGTTAACGTAGAATCAAAGGAGGCGATAATGCTACCGGAAGATAAGAACAGTGAGCGGCGATAGCAACAGATAGCATAGCAGGTAGGGTTCGTGTTTCACTCTAACCGGAGAAGCCCTTAATATGCTGATATTTAATAATATACACCAAGAAGCCCCTCATGTTGTGTGCTTCATGCAATTGCAACCCTCTTATTTTGACTACTATCGGTTCTAGTCTCTACATGTAAACAATGTTACATTTCATACACTCCCAAGGTCATAGGTTCAAGTCCCACTAGGTAAATAAATTTGTCGTTCAAAAAAATATATATTTATATATATAATTTTTGTTCAAAATCGAGCCGGAATACGTTTTGACATAATATTTTGTCAAAATCGAGCCGAGTTTTAAATTCACTTTCGTGTTTCTTAACGCTTATTTTTACAACGAAGTCAACAATTGAATTGATAAACAAAACACAAATACACACACAATTTAGATGAACTCTTGTATTATTATATCCAATAAAATGGCTTAAAACTTAGATACAATAACCCTCGTATATTAACCCTAAACATGGTTATGTATTTATAAGGTAACCCAAACTTACCCCTTAAGCCCATTAACAGCTTTTAATGAAACTCCACGGGTCCATTTGGGTTGGCCCCTCCACCTGCTTGTGATGGGCCGTTTTGGCGGAAAACTACCAACACGGCGTAACTTTTTGTTGATTTCTGTATATACCACTGTGACTTGTTTTTTTATCTACATTTCGATGTTTAGAATCTAGCCGTTGTAACTTTATACGCTTCTCTTTACGTACTTTACCATGTCAATGTCACCGTCATAATGTGCGACAACGTCCTCTAGTTTACTACAAAATGGAGATGAACTTTTTGCACATTATCTTAAAACTTTCTAACTTTCAACCCTCACGTAAAGAAATTTATAGCAAAAAGATCTGTTTAGAAGTGTTGCATACCATGTACATATTCGGACATAATCGAATGATCTGATTGCATAATTTGGTTTGTTTTTTGAGTTAATTTGGACGATTCAATTTCATATTTTGTAAAAAATGAAAAGTGGTTGGCTTCATCTCGTTGATTCAATATAAACGGGCCCATTTGAACGAAACCCATGAACATGGGCGGAGGTAGTAATAGTAACTAGGTACTACTGCTCGGTTTTAAATTTTTAGTAGCGGTATATCATGAGAATGTCGAGCGACCACAGTCTTTTTTCGATGTTGACCCCATTGATTTTTTTTTAATTATTTGACCCCGAACTTTGAAAATCTATACTATATAATAAATAAAGGTTTCCTAATGCCACGTGTCGTCTCCATATTCATCCTCATAAAAATTTTCCGGCCTCTCTCTCATAATAAATACATTTCCATAATTTCAATAATAATATTTTTAAACAAATTATTAATTATACTAATAAAACATATTTATTTTAAATTATCTCATATTATAAGAAACTTTGAAATGTAATTATTTAACTTATGTTTCAATCAAATTGTAAATGAAAGTCAAATTACATTGAATAATATTTAATGTATTTTTAAACTCAATTATATATTAATTTTTACATATTTTTTGTTTTTTTTTCTATTGTTAGTATATGTAATACATTTTTTCACCTATAAGATACATATATAAAGATTTAAGAATTTTATATATTGATATTTTTCACCCTGTGTAATACACAGGTTCTAAGCTAGTATATATATATATATATATATATATATATATATTAAATTATTTAACTCTATTTAAGCCCACAAGTTAGATTTATTTATGTAAGCCCATAGCCCCATACACATTTGTCTATTGGTGATTGATCCATAATCCATTAAGTCATTAACCAAACTAGCCTATTTAATTAGTATTATATCTAATCATAAAAAAAAACCCACGCAAAGGGAGCCAGGGATAGGCTAGCGACGATCATAATTCAACCCTCAGAAGCATTTTGTTGTTCGATGTTCCAACCCTCATTTGCAAATTGATGTTCGACAGAACCAAATAGCTAAACTCGAAAGACGATTTTAATCATAAATTCACAACCAAAATACAAAATTAAACACTCCAACAACAATTATGAAGCAACAAGTTAGTTTCCAATTTTTTTTATTCCAAACTTGAAATTTTAGATATTACTTATTAGTGATTCTTCTTTAATAAACTAATTTTGATTATTGAATGTTTAATCTTCATTCTTGAATATTTAATCTTGATTCGTGAGAATTGAAATACTTGAATATTATGTGAGGGTTGAAAGTTTAATCTTTATTCTTAACTATGTTATGAAACTATTTCTTAAAAGAAAGTCATCAAATCCTCTTTCTTCATCTTCAAATAGTAATCCGGCAAAAATAGATTTGAGTGACTTTCCATGGGCTCCTTAGTAACGAAAACCAATTTTATCTTATCACCCTAATCAAAAAGATGAAATTGGTTGAGCTTATTTGGTTAGAGGTCCTTGCCAACCAATAGGACATTATTTTCCACAACGAGATTATAGTGGTAACCGATCACCCAAACCAAACCGAATCGGCCCAAAAAAAATCATAGTTGGGGATTTAGAAATTTAAGTGTCATTGACATCTCCATATTACATTTCCCTTAACAAAGTTTCAACACAAACAAACACACGACAAGTCAAAGACATAACCCATTACTAACCTTCACCATTAAAGCTCCAAGCCTAAGTCAAGTATCAATTTGATTCTCATTCCCACCACCAAGAGCATTATAGGTTTGAGTTCAAGTGCTTGGCACACTTAAATCTCTCAAACTAATGTTCTGATACCAAGTTGTTACACACAAGTTTTCAAATTAATTTAAACCTTTAAATATACGCGAAAAACGATCTCAATTTAACTTTAAAAACGACATAGACGTGACATGTCGACTCCAAACTACTTACACCATGTTAGTTGTTTACATTTACATCCAAACATGAGTTTAAAACCTTCTCATGAAGATTTAATAAAACCAATTCAATTCATAATTAAAATCACACAAGAAATCCATTCCGAGCCTATACGAGAGCTTTCCTACACCACAAACACCCCAAATATCACGTTAGTAAACCCCTCTGTACTGAACCAACCTTTGGCTGATTTCCAACCAAACCAATGCCCATACATTCAATTTTTGCAAGTTTTCTACAAATGCTAACATACAAAAAGTATTTAGTCACTCCATACTTGTTTCCCATTCAAAATATATATCCCGAGGGGCAAACACATAACAAATCATAAGACTTTAAGTCTTATTCAACACCCATGAAGCTTAAGGCTTCAAGATTATCACCCATGAAGTGCTAAACTTCAAGATTATCACCCATGAAGCTTAAAGGCTTCAAGAAAACACCCATGAAGCTCAAGGCTTAAAAAAACACCCCTTGAAGTCAAGCTTCAAAATTTAACACTCCATTGTTTGCAAACATCACACATAATTCAAATCACCAAACACCCAATACACATAATCAATTATCCTAATCATATGTAAGAACAACCATAATATTAAAGAACACATAATCATACATAGTATCATGTGTAATAGACCAACTACCAAATACTAAGTAAGTGTGAAACACTTACCTTTGTTGCTAGACAATCCAGGTTGATCTTCAACTTTCAATGCTTGATTACCTAAACATTTTACACCTTATTTAATAATCTATTAATCTCAATACTTCCACCAATTAAGACTCATACACACACCAGTGACTTAATTTGGTTAATTCAATTTTAACAAAACCTCAAACTTCCAAAACCACCATTAGTATCAATAGTTAACCCATTTGACCCATTAAGGTCTACCCATCTTTCACCTAATTTTCCCAAATCCCTAATTCACCAAATTGATGAAGGATTTCCCTAGATTGTGTGTCTATGAACACTATAAACACTTATCAATCCTTATGATATGATTTAAACATCAAAAATAAAAAAAAACCCAAAATTCATCATCAAGAACCCTAATTTCTAAAACTCCAAATTGGTTGTTTAAATCATAGAACTTGTGCTCATTAACACCAACAACACATGATAAACACTCTCACACATGGATTTAACCATTCAAAACTCCTAATTTCCAGAATATAGGGTTTCTCACCCAAAACCTACCAAGAACACAACAATGGAGGTTTAGAGAAAAGAAACACAACTTACTTGAAGGTTTGGAAGAAGAGAAACACCCCATATTCAAAGAATCTCACCACCAAATCCTCAATTTTCGTTCTTAGCTCTCCTCCCCCTTTTCCTTATTTTTTGTCGACACACACACATACATCTGAAGTGTGTGTGTCGCCACCCACACGGTCACACCCCCACCTAATCAGCTTTGCTGAAATTTCACATTCACCCTCTGGCTTTCCAATTTGGCTCTTCTTACCAAAAAGTCAAGAATGCTCATTTGCAATTAGAACCTTCCACTTTTATTTGATATATTTACACCTCATAATATGTTTTAACATATTATACAAAAATCTTTGAAATCCGGTTAGTTACATATGGAAACTAAATGTAAAAGGTGGTGTTGATGCGGAAATCGAAGGATGTTTGTGAAGGATGATAGATTTCTTAGGAAATGAATGTTTTTAAAGAATGGATGCATTCTTACTACTGATGTGGTTGTTTCGCGTTTGTGAAGAATGGCATATGATTGACTATATATGTGGACGTTCGTGAGAGTCCGCTTTACATGTGCTCTAAAGTTGTAGAGAAAATTTAGACGGTGTTAACAAGCATAAAGAAGGTTTGAAGTAACTTGCATAAATTAATGATTAGCGAATAATGGTCGAGTCAATAGATTGAGCAATAAAAATATTAGAGACCACAGGTGGTTTGTAATTGATCAATAATAGACTATTGTTTGTCTAGCAGGGCCATAAAACATATACACATTTTATAGAAATGCAACTAAAACTCAAACGATTACAAACAAGACCTATTTTCCAAACCTCTAACGTGCAAGATGCAAATCTTTACATACTAATAAATAAAGGTTTTAGGGTGCCACATGTCACTCTCTCATTCATTCTTAAGTTTTTTTTCCCGCCTCTCTCTCCTATTAATTATACAAATCTATTTAATTATTTTTTCTCTCTCCTATTAAATAATAATGAGATCTATAACTTTTTTTATAAAACGTTTTTCATTAATATGTAATACGTAAATCTTTATTACTAAGTATATATAACATTGCATTTATTTAACACGTGTAATACATCGAGTTTCTAAAGTTTAATATGAATTAACATTTATCAGTTACAGAAAAAAAAGTTAATACTCAGCTAAAAAAATGTTTTAGAAATTAAATTAACATAATTTATAATTGTCACGTGAAATTTTATTAAACTCGTGTAATACACGGATTTTTAAAAACATAAATTTTTTTATTACTACGTATATAACATTACATTTATTCAGACCGTGTAATACACGAGATTCTAACCTAGTAAAGACTATAGTAAACATGGTAATGGGTGGTAATCGTGTCGAGTCGATGGATTAAATAAATGATCCTTAACACGACCAATATATTTATTCGTGTTAAAAAAACCTCACACCTCTAAGACGGTCGGAGATAATCGGGTGGTCAGCGATCCAAATTGCCATTAAGAAAAACCTCACACCTCACGAGTCGTTCACACCCTCGTCAAAGCTAAAGAAATCCAGAATAGAAAGGGGACGAAGTGACCGAAGAATCACTCAACGCCGTAGTCAAACACTGGAATCTGATTATTAATCTATCGCTAGGATTTATCCCCAATTCAGTTGTATGGATCAACACAACAGTTCTCCTTGGTCCTACGACAACTCCGCCCCTCCTCCCTACCACGACGGCGGCCCCTTCAACCATGGCGGTGGATTCTCCAACGGCGGCCACTACAATCACCACCGTAGATACCAAGACGTTAGTAGTGAACCAACCGACTCATTTGGACACTCCAATGGAACTGTATTTTCGGGACGAAAGAGATCATTCTCTCACTCTGGTCATGGACCTACTGGTTTGTAATCTTACCTTTGTAATTCAGACTATTAGAGCTACTCAATTCCTCCATTTTGATATGGATTTTATAGTTTGACTTAATTCTGACAAACGACGCCAAATTCGACTAGAAATCAAACAATATTGATATACTCTAGGTGTACCTGTGGATTTTTAAAATCCAAATTATTTCATTGTTGATTTGTATGTGAGCATAGAGGGAGTACCTAGGGTTTTGTTGCTCAATTGATTTGGTTTATGTTGATAGAGGTCCTCGTTTAAAAGCGGGATGTATTGAAGTTAATTTGTTGAAATGCTTTGTTCCTGGTGTTTTCACTACTAAGAAGACTTGCTGAAGTTGTTTTTTTTTTGTCTCAGATTACTTTGATGGTGACAGGGGTCCCAAGCTTTATGTTAGTGGTGTTCCAAGAGAAGCCAGTGAAGAAGATGTAAGTTATTTACAGCAAACATCAAATTCTGGTCTTCCAGTTTGATGATAGTTGCATAGGGAGAAAATGATATTATTCATGGACTGCCCATATATATGTTACAAACATCACCAGTGATCAAGATCACTTGTATAAATCTTCAAATTTCCACTTTACATACTTTTTTTTTCAAGATAAAAACATAATTTTGTAAGCTTTTGTTGATTACCTGCGCTTTCCTCTCTGTGCAATCAGGATAATGCATAAGGTTTGATGACATTTGAGTGACTTACCTTGGAGCATTCCATTAATTTTAGGAGCACTAATGCACCTCAGCATCACTCATTCTCATGAATAATGTGTTTGTTTGATGAAATGCATTCTTTAATTTTCTGTATGCTATAATCATTGTCAACATTTATTCGATCATTGTAATAATAACTAATATGTTCTCTTCATCAAGGTTTACTTGTATCTTATCAGATCCATTCCTTATTTGGTAAACATGGAACCATCATTGAGGTTATTCTTTTCAAGCAAATAAAAAATCTCCAACAGCAAGGTAAAGTATGCTTGTAACTGTGAGCAATAGTTTTGATAAATAATCTCTGGTTTCTGTCATAAGCTCCCCTGTCTTAGATAAAAGGTTGGAAGGGCAAATTTGTCATCCAAAATACTTTAAAAGGGAAAATTTGTGACTGACCTTTTGAAAGACCCCTAGTTCCCACTTAAAAGATTAAAAGGTCAAATTTGCCACCGATCTTTTAAAGTTGTCTTATTTGCGACCGAACCATATACTTGTGTGTATATGACACTAGCAATGTGTTCTCAAGTTTTAAACTAAATGAAAGGAAAGAAAAAGGGGAGACAGAAAGTGAATTAAAGAAAATGGAAGGAACTTAATCAATTTATTTGTGTTCTTGAGTTTAGAAGAAAAGAAGAGAAATGTAAGGAAATTAATGAGTTTTTATGTTCATGAGTAGGTGAGAAACCGAGAAAGGAGGGAAATGATAGTTTTACAGTTATGCCCTTATGTATAATGGTTACTTGGTTTAGTAGTGTTAAGAGTCTAAAAAACAATGGTGTTTTTTGTCATCTAACATGTTCTTTAAAAACTTTCCTTCAATTCTCATCCCTTTCCGAGGAAAGTTTTAAAAACAAAAGGTTTATAATATCCCATCCCTTTCCTTCCAGTTCATTTTCTTTCCCTCAAAAAAATTCGAGAACACAATTTTTTTATGTTTCCTTATCTTTCCTTAATTTCCCTCCAAAATAAAACTTGAGGAACACAGTGTAAAAGTTGACAAGGTTGCATTTCGGTATTTGGTGTTGGTATTTTCACATACAAATTATACTATTAGAAAAAAAATGAATATTTTGCCAATTTTATCACATGTCAAGTTAGGAAAAGTAGAAATTTATTTCAGAGGACGTGTGATATTTGTTGGTTAAAAAACTAAGGATAAATTTAGGACAATCTGAGGATAATTTGTTCACTTAAATTATGTGATCTCTCCTTTCAACATATTCTTATGAAGAAATTGATAGGCAAAAGTCATAGGGCTCTGCCTATATCAAATATAAAAGATACACTCATACCAATGTTCAATAACAACTACACAAACATTATGCCATCCACCTTGTACAATTGAATTACAGTACTCAAGAGCCCACCATTTTTTATATGTATGTTTACGATGATTTGAGAATCACATAATGAAAATTCTCAATCTATGATCAGATCTTATTTTCTTATGGTTGACACTTTGGAACATAGAGTCATAGAATAGATATAGATGTCGTGAATTACAATTTTTTCCTTGATTTCATGCATGAATATCCAGATTCTAATGACTTAAAATCTGTATCTCCAGACTGTTGTTTTGTTAAATATGCAAATATAGAGGATGCTTCACAAGCTATAAGAGCATTACATAATCAATATACTTTCCCTGGGGTAAGTTCAACTATGCTGGAGTGGAGATGAAGGTTGAAACCTTCTTTTGATTTTAGCTATAAAATCCCATTGTATGTGTGTTCAATATTGTTTCAGAGAATGCGTCCTATTGAAGTTAAATATGCCACAAAGAAACAAGAACGTCCAGGTCCAGGTAACTTCATCTTATTGCATACTTGCCTCATATTTCTAATGTTTTTTCTTCTTGGAATACTTGTGAATCTGGATTGACCAAGATGCCAACCTATTATAGGACCCTATTCGCTAGAATTTGTGGCATTTTTTATTCTCATAATGCCTCTCTCTGAATCTGTATGATAGGGTTTTTGAAGACATATGAAAACAAGTTTTTGAAGATGCCTCAAAATAAAGTTTTTGTTGGTTTCTTGAATAAGCATGCATCAAGAGCGGAAATTGCAGAAGTATGTTCCACAATTAACTTGCAATTGAAATAGTGTTTGATCCAAGCATTTTATGATATTTAATAATAAAACAAGACATAATTGTTACTTTTGGCTGGTATTAGAACGCCTCAATGATAACTGTTTGTTCATCAAGTAATCTTGTGTTGTATGGAGATACTTCCCCAAAAATTCACTTAACTTTGGGTATGGAAATAACTATTATCTGCTGAATATGAATATTATTACATTCAAATATCTAAATGAATTAAACTAAATTTTTTGTTTTCCATGATGGACAATTAGATATGTGCTACATGTTGTAATGACAGACCTTTTATTTTGATGCGAGTTTCTCTCTCTTTTTGACTTTTATATAAATTATTATAACTTCCAGATATTTTCCCCTTATGGTTGTGTTGAAGAAGTCTTCCTAATATATGATGACCAGAGGCGAACCCGAGGTTAGTCATTGCAGCAATTCTTAATTTTCAGATATCTTCCCCTTTGCGTATACTCATATGTCAATCCTTTTTGAACGCCATTTTTAAATGTTTATATACTATGTTTTCTAATTGTTCATGTTGATTCTTCAGGCATGGGATTCATCACGTTCTCTGATAAAGCAATGGCAGCTGATGCAATTAATGGTCTGAATGGAAAATACACGATGAAAGTACGACCTAAATAATAATGCACTAGATAATAGCACTCTGATTAGTATACTTGTCTTCTTATAATATTTTATATTATATATAGGGTTGTGATCAGCCGTTGGTTGTCCGGTTTGCAGACCCAAAGAAGCCAAAATTTTGGGAAAACAGGTCCCTGCACACAATTCTTTACACTAACCAGAATTAAAAGTTATTCTGCAAGATTGATGAATCATAAATTTTGTTGCTGCAGATATTCACCATACTTCAGTGACCCAGTGGCTCAAACCTCACTACCTAATAGTTCACAAATGGTTAGTGGTCAACAATCGTACAAATTTACGTTTATATTGTTTTTCTTTAGACAATATTGTTTAGTTGAAGATAAAACCTTAATTTATTTTATGAAAATTTATCCGTGTAGTCTTCAATTTCTAGCACGTGTTCTGTGCCTACATGTATGGACATGGAAGGTCCACCTGATTGTGAATGGAGTGAGCATATATGTCAAGATGGCAATGCATACTATTATAATTGTGTAACGTGTGAAAGCCTGGTAAGATTTTTTTACTTTCACACACTTTCTAGCATCCTAAATACCAATATAACTTATTTATTTTTGGCTGTTAGTGGGAGAAACCTGAGGAATACAGTTTATATGAGCAACAACTTGAGAATTGCAATCAGCAGTCAGATCCTACATGGGCATCATAAATTTTCAAGATCCCATGTGAGGGTGGTTTGTAAGGCTATTTTCTTTTGTTGGTTGTATGAGCTTATATTATGCAAAATTGAGTGATTAGATGGTGAGATGAGATCTAAATGCATTGCATATGTTTTGGGATTGGATGTGATCATGAGGGTGGTGGGGGCGCACACGGCTTGCTGCAACGGCGTCGTGCGGCTCCCACAGCAACACCACACTACGACGACATGCGGCTCCCTTTCACGGCTTCCCAGCGTAGTTTGGATTTAAAATGTGAACCTTGGTAAACGGATTGGTGTGGCTTCGGGGCTTGGGTGCCCCCACCTCCGTGGCTTCGTGCGGCTTCAAATGACGCGTGGCTCTGTCATTGGTGGGTGTGTGACATAGTGTGGCTTCAGGGCTTGGGTGCCCCCTCCACCCTGATTTAAGGGGTTTGGGGTTGCTTCTTGATTTTCGAAATAAGCGGTTTGGAACAAAGTAAAACAACTTATTTCACTCACAAATAATAATAATCAGTTTGGATAAATAATCTCAAAACAACTTATTATTGTCTTAAAGCGGATAAGCAATCCCAAACACCAGTTTAGTATTATTAAGGTAATATTATTGGATAACATGTCTTAAACAAATATTAATTAGTGTGTTCGAGAAAGACTAATGTTTGGCATAATGAGCATTATGATTTTGGAAAAATGATTAAATTAAGTTTGATTTGCACATGCTTGGCCTAACTAAAAGGCGGGTGATTTTACATTCATTGAATGGACAACAAATCTGAGGCCAAATCGCAAGTAAAAGATTTTTTGTGCTTGATGACACCACCTTCACGTCATATACGCCTATGGGCCCAAATCGCACTAGCAGTAAGAGGTCTACAAATCAGCAATTCTGCAGTAATAATTTAATACCTCTATTATGCAGTGTGATGGATTTGAAACAATTATCGATAAAAACCTGGTAAAACTGTGTTTTATACTCGTCGGGTATGAGGTATATCCGTGAGTATCGGGTATGAGGTATATCCGTGAGTATCGGGTATGTTAGTTTGTTAAAAATTATTCGTTAGAGTTTTTAAATACAATTTTTACTTTTTTAATTTTTATATAATTTTGTTAACCAAGAAAATTATAAATTTAAAACTAAAAATTAGTGGATTAGTTAGTTTACATGAATGGTTTTTAGATACATTACCTTTTAATCCAAAGACAAAAGAAAAGTAAAAATAAAAAGAAAGTGTTTACATGAATGGTTTGAGTAATTGAGTATGTATGTTTTGGGTAGCCGGTGTCACCTAATAGGTTAATACCTTTGGGTAATCGAGCCGGTGTCACCTAATAGGTTAATAGCATACCCATGGAATCTTTTAAAGCTAATCCTACACCTGGTCTAATATCCGAATGCCCATCCTGAATGTCTGGGTTTGCACTTCGGGCTCGGGTATCTCTAAATATGAATGCATATTGATTTGGATGAATAGGTAAATACCATAGGGGTGAGCAAACAAAAAAACTGAAAAATCAATCGTAACTGAAATAACCGATAACCGATACAAATTAGCGGAACCGAGCAAATAACCGATTATTTGGTTTTTAGTTTTGAGAATAATCATACTTCTGTTCTGTTTCAGTTGGCATATGTCCACAAAACTGATATCTTAAGTTCTTTTCACCTGAACATTATATCACCTGTTTTCAAGTTGCAACCTAATGTGGCAAAAAGTACCCCATCCCCATGGATACAAAAAACATAGAAAAACAACATACTATAAGCATAAAAAGAACCTAAAATACATATGAACTGAAATCCAACTAATCAATAAAAAGATAAGATATAACACCATTCCCATGTACACACCATTAAAACTAAAACAAAACTAAACTCTTGCTGTATGTATACTATATAAAATAGTTAAGCATTCACCATGCATATCCTATTGCAGATAATCAAAGATGCATGGATGTGGATCAGTGATGACAAGGCAGCATATCCTGAAGAAGCCCTCCTTGTTCTAGTTTTAGCATACCAGGTGGAGTTCCGGTGGCCGCGGCAGCAGCGGCGGCGAGGTGATTAAAGGAGGTAATTAGAGGTGCAGAATTATGGACTACTGGATGGTTGTGTTTGCCTTCATAGGTGGTGATAACATATGAGGGATCACCCATACACCTTTCCACTCTTTTCTTTACATTGCATGATGCATTTGTGCACCTGTAATAGCTCCTGCAAGTGCAAATCAACCATTAATTATTGTTCTAATTAATTAATCTAGCAACTAACTAATTAACCGAAAGAATTAGTTAATTAATATATACCTTGGGAAATGGCTGTTCTTGACAGCTTTTTGACCATACTTCCTCCATCTGTAACCATCATCCAAATGATCCATCTCAGTCCTGGTCATGAATGCAAATCTCGGTTCTTTATCTTTCTTTTTCTTCTTTGTTTTTGTCTCATCCCCACCCATTGTTTTCTTCTCTTTAATGCACCTACATATATATTCCAATTTTACATGCATTCATTCATTCTTTTTTAACCAAATATTTGGTTTTTAATATTCAATAATAATAAGATATTCAGTAGGGCTTACTGTTGATGAGCAGGTGAGGAGATAGAACAAGAATTTGGTGATGATGGATGTCCATTTAACACCACTGATGATTCTTCTTCAACTTCATCAACGGTTGTAAACTCCTCCTTGTGATGAGCTGACGTGGATATTATTTCCATTTCCATTTCCTTTTCCACTGATAACGATGATGGTGGTGGTGGTGGTAGATGGTCGTACGCCGTCGTTTCGTCAAAGATGGAAGAAGGATAAGAGTAGTAATCTTGATAGCCTAGCAACTCCATGAACCCTAGTGAGGTCTTTTGATCAACGTCTTCAGTAACTAGTGGCAATGATGAAAATGGGTATGAAGGAAGATGATCATGATCATGATGATGATGGTATGCGTTATTATCCATGTTTACCTGCATCATGGTCATCGAGTCTTTGGTGTCCATGGCTAGCTACAGAATCTTTGTTCAATCTGTGTGCTGATTTTTGAATGAAAAGAAGGGAATTGAAGAGGGTTTTGTTGATGTTGTAGGTGATGGTATAAAGGAGGCTTGGTGTGAAAGGTTGACCGGAAGTAGTCGGTGAAGTATGTACGGACGACAGACAGAGGCCGGTGGCCGTATTTAATGCCACCACTGACTTTGACTCTGACTCATAGTTTAGATAAGAATGGGATGGTAACTTGTAGCTCTAGCTAACCAGCTTCCACGGTCAATTTCTATCGTCTTTTTTATGGAAATTCTCATTTTTGCCCCCTTAACTATGCCTATAGTTACATAAAGGGCCTCTCTTTTTCATTAATTTAATTAGGTTTGGTATTTGGTGACCGAATAAAAAGTTAGCAAGACGCTAGACAAAGTGATACAAAACAATACAAATTATGTAAAATAAAAAGGGAGACGACACCACTCTAACCAAGATAAATTACATATCTTTGTTATGCTTTTAATCCAATTAAACGAAAAAAGTTTAATACCCTCCTCCATTTAGATAGTCATAAGTCTCCTTTTTAAAAGGAAAAGAGTTTCGAACCATCTATATCATCCAAATGGTCGAATAAAGTAATATCAACTTCGGTTTAAATATGAGTTTAAACATCGAGAGTTGAGTATACTTTATAGTGAGAAAGAAATTCGACCTGTTAACTGGTGACTGATTATTAAAAAGAATATATTTGATTTTATTTTAATCCTTACTTTCATTCTATTTGATGGATCACCCGATTATTAATTATAGTTTATTAAATTAAATGTAATGTATTTTTATATTTTGATCTTTTAACTTTAACCTTTTATACATTTACCCAGCATGTTTGTATATTTTCGTGTAGTTATATAATAACAATATGATAAAAAGTTCAAACACGTTGTATTTTAATACAATTATATATACAAGACATAAGTATATATGACATACAAATTCTTATAATTGTTTATTCTACTTTAACATTTAATTTCGTCAAATACAATGTTAGTTTGATAGGAATTACCAAATGTTTTTTAAAATGAGAAATCGAGGATATATTTTGCAAAAAAGCTATTTGTTTAGGGACTAAAAAGCAAATGTATTTAGGTGTGAATGTATATTAGGGCTTTTACAGCGACGTCATTTTGTGGGGATTTGTGCAAAAGTTGTGGTGGTGTGTGCTTGCCTGCCGTGTACTACTTTTTATTCATTTCTACCCTTTTTGAAAGAAAAATAACATATAAATAATATTATTTTTCCATGAAACAAAGTTAAGAGACTATAAATGAACATTAGTTTCACTTTCATAACACAATTTACTCTATACTGATTAAATACATATCAGTTTTATTTAAAACAGACAATAAGCCATATATCTTGTAAATTTTAAATATTTTAATAACTTTTTAGAATATCTCATAAGTAAAAATTAAATAAATTAGTATATCTAATCTAGAATTACTAAAATTACCTATACTATAAAAGTCAAACCTCACAATTCATACATTTCATGCATTTCATAAGTGCATAGAGTACAAGTACCCAATACACTAATGAAATTTTGTCTTTTTCTAAATATTTTTACCGATTTCCTGACTGAACTTTAATAAAGATATCATACAACACCTAAACTTTAAAAAAGTTATTTTTATATTTATTTTAGGGGTGAGCAGCTCGTGGTTCCGAAACCGTAAAACGGTGGAACCGAAACGGAACCACATGATCAGAACCGTTATCTTCTTATAGGGCCGGTTTAGCGGTTCTTAATATTTGGCTTTTAACGGTCCCGGGTCGGTTCCGGGTAGACCCATTGGTTCCACCTAGAACCCCGAGAACCGAAATCTAGATTAATGGGCTTTTCAAATTCCAAATGTCCACATATGTACAACTCGTATTTGGCTAAATAAAAACCCTATTTATTTTATGATACATACAATTATTTCATGGGCTTTCCAACTTCAACGCCATTTCATATATACGATTAGTCGATTATATATTATATATAATCCAACCTTCTGTTCATCAATCATCGCTCAAACTTCATCGATTATGTAGAGTTCATTCAATCATCACTTGAATTTCGTGGGGCTTTACAAATTCGAAGAAGCATCAACAGGTATGTAAGATTTTTGTTTGATGTTCAGTTTTTTTTTTCACGTAAAACACGATCTGTTGTTCATGATTGTATGTATTCTGCAACTGTTCTTGTTCTTCGTATGAACCTGTGATCGAAACCTTCTATTGTTGCATAGTAGTTTTAGGTATGGTTTCAAGATCGACGTTTTTATGATGGTTTTTGATGTTCGATTTGCGATTGTATGTATTCTGCAACTATCTTCTTCTTTGTATGAACCTGTGACCGAAAGTTCGGATTTGACAACTGGTTCTGGCCCAAAACCGTATAACGAAGAACCATTTCAACCCTTCAGGAACCGAACCGATAGGGTTTTATATTGGGCCTGTTTTCGGTTCCGGTTGTTAGAGGTTCGGTCCGGTTCTGAATCGTTGTTCAACCGTAGTATTTTTTTCTCTTTTTCTTAGATTTCTTTTTTTAGTTTTATTATTTTTTATTTTTATCTATGTTTCCAATGTTTTGACGAGCATTTTTTTTGCGAAGCAAGTACTAATATACCGCTACATCTTGCTTACTTTTATCGTTGTTAACCCGCTGCGAGGCACGAGTAATTACCCACTAGTTTTATAACAATTTGTAAAATTAAATAAATATTTGAAAATTACGAAAGAATAAGGAGGGAAAATGTAAAAATAGAGAGAAGAAAAAGAAAGAGGTGGTAAATGTCAAAAATAAAGCCGGTGATGAAGTTTCGCTTTTCTCTTTTGTACGATCCCGAGGAAACACATAAGATCTCATCCCATAAAATATATATTCTCCATAATTGCTTTCTCAAGATTATCATAGCATCATTAGACTCATGGTTATGGTAAGTGATTTGGGGCGCTAAGGGGTGGGCGCGAGCCACCGTGGTGGCGAACACCGCAAGGGTGTCAAGCTAGCGAGGGGCTTTATTGAGGGGCGTGGGTGGGCTAGCGGGCGTGGAAAGGTATTTGTGTTTGAGGGTGATTGGGTTAAAATTAAATTAAAACTATAAAAAAATTAGTAATATTAGTTTTTCAAATCAGAAAAAAAAATCAGTTTTATGAAAAACAAAAGTCCGGTAGCGATATATGAAAAACAAAAGGAGCGTATTCGAAAGGAAATGGAACAAAATTAAAACCCTATGGAATAATTTAGTATTTTATTTTCTATGTATTTCTTTTTTTTTATCTTTTATTATTATTTTCTATTTATGTTAATATTTCTATTTATATTATGTAATATTAGTTTTTAAATTTGAAATGAATAAATAATTAAACAAAAAATTAATTTGATAAAGCCCCCGCTTACCTGCACCACAACACCCTTAAGTGCTTCAGCAGGGGCTTTATCCACTGCTTAGTCAGCATCCAGTCAGCGCCACATGGCGTGATATTAGAGGATGAATCCACTCTCAATAAAGCCCCACAACCATCAGCCTTAATCTAAAAGATAAATATCTTGTTATAACTCAAAAGATAGTAGGGTTAACTATTGGGCTTTGGCCTAGTGGTTACAGGCAATGAAGACTCAACCTGCCCACGCAGGTTTGAGTCTGAGCCACCCCGGGTTTTAGTCCGGAGTGCGTTACGCTAGCGGGGTTTGGCCCGTGTAGCGGCGCAACTGTTGTCAAGTGGCAGCAGGCTCCATGGTTTCCCGGTGATAGCCTATGCCCCTCGTACTGAACACGCGGGCCCGGTTCAGACAACGTAGTGGTCAGGTTGTGGGGTACGGGTCTCCGATTTGGAGATGTAACTGCCACGTAAAAAATGAAAGTTACCTATCAAAAAAAAAGATAGTAGGGTTGAATTTGATTTAAAAAACTAATTTTAAATATAAAATCATAAAATTTTAGGGGCTGTTTGTTAGTCTCTTTATTCAGCTAAAAAACTATGTTGAACCATTCAGACATCTTAATGGTTCAGATTTTGTCAAACAACCCCTTAAATAATAAGTATAATTTTTATATGATTTTATACACTATATTTAAAATTATTTATGTATTATACACGTCTATAGTAACGGTTTACGTACTAGTCTACTAATTCGAATTAAAACTTCTAAACTAAACATGTTGATTACAATCGATAAATCTTATTATTCCTTTACCTTATTTTTTATTATATATTACTAATTTAGTATGTCTAGAAATCTTCTTTTGTTAAAAAGAAATATATAAAGAAGATATAGAAAGAACTAAAACAGTCTATATATATTAAAAGTCATTGATAATTTGGATAGAGCAATCGTATATATTTTTTAGATGTTTAAACTTTACCACTAATACAAATCTAATAAAAAAACAATTTATTTTCAATTTAGACTTAATTGTTTGAATTTTTTTTAATCTAATTCACATCATAATGATTATTACTCCTTTTATTTATCATGGAAATTTACTTTTTATATATTCTCAACATCTAACTTCAATTTCTTTGAATAAAATAATTACCAACTTCTTTTTACATAACGATGAACATTTTTTTTATATTAATTATTCCATTAAAAAAACAATATATTGACTCGTTCTTGTGCCTGTACTTGTACATCGGTTATAAATTTCTTTTTATATTAATTTTTTTTCCAATCTTTATTTTAATATGTGAAAGCTCCTATAAATAAATTCAAAATTGGGCCGTTAGCTGTTGGGTTACTGCCAATGAGTAATAGACACGTGTAAAGTTTGATCCCAAATCCCGCAATATCTACGCAAAGAGCACGTGCATGGATTTAACGCGCTTTTGTAGTTATTCTGCCATTGGAACCTTCTACCCTTTATTCTTCTCCATGTAATCTATACTATATAATAAATAAAAGTTTCTCATACCACGTGTCAACTTTATATTCATTTTTATCATTTTTTTTTTCGCTTCTCTCTCTTATTAAATACACCTCTATTTTTTCAATAATAATATATTTTTAAATAAATTACTAATCTATACATACTAATAAATAAAAGCTTTGAGGTGACACATGTCATTCCCATGTTCATCCTTAGAATTTTTTTTCCACCTCTCTCTCCTATTAATGATACAAGTTTCTATAAAAAAAATATAATTTTTGTTTTCCGCCTCTCTCTCCTATTAAATAATAATGATTTCTATAACTATTTTTATAAAACATTTTTAATTAAAAAAATAGCTTTGTTTATAAAACATTTTTATATTTGAACATTTCTTTCATTCTTTTTATAAAATATTTTTTAAAAATAACTATATAACGTTTCTAAAATTTGTATTAAAAAATTATGTAATATGTGATAAATATATAATATTAGATCTTCATTACTAAGTATATATAATATTGTATTTATTCAACCTGTATAATATACAAGGTTTCTAACTTATATTATAACAAAGGAATAATTATACTTGCTGTGTCGACTTCTGATGAAATCTAGATTTTTGTTTTTCGTCTTTCTCTCCTATTAAACAATGATAATGTTAAATAATTAAATATCTAAAATTTATTCTAATGTTTTATTAAAAATTACTAAATCAAAAGAAAATTTCAATTATATCTTACTTTAAAATACAATTTTATAATTTTTAAATCTTCATTATTTGTTATTTCACAGATACCTAATAACATTCAACATACAAATTTTTATAGAAAATATTTTTTATAACAAGTTATATTTATTCAACCTATGTAAAACATGGGCTTTAACCTAGTGTCATTATATATCAGTTAATTTCATATCAAATTTTTTTTAACTCTGAATCGAATGTTGTGAATATGTTGTCTTAACCGAGCCTACTTGGCGTCAGAGTTGGAGAGAAACCAAGGAAAAATCCCACCCAATACGGCCCCTTCCGGGCTTGAGGGAGAGCCGAGGCTCGAACCCTGGATCGACGTGGGTAAACCCAGGTGCATCAGCTTAAGAGCTAGACCTCATTTGTATGCCGCAGAAACTAATGTGGAGGGCAGGGATTGAACCTGGGTCACAAGGAACACCAGGTCTCTCCCTTACCACTCCACCACCAACTCATTAGCAATTTCATATCAAGTTAAATTGAAATTTTATACGTTATATATTTTTAAATTATTATATATCTATATTAAAGGATAACCGATAGAAACAATGCTGTCACCTTATTGGACACCCGCGACACGTGACATGTTGTGATTGGTTTGGTTTTTATTTTTTTGAATTTTCAAAAATTTTCCTCTATATATACTATTTGATGCACACTTAAAACACAAATTAAGTTTGGTTGGTGAGTTGGGATGGTAACGCACTTCCCCCTCTCCCTTGGTGACCCGGGTTCGAACCTGATTCCCACCATTCCTCCTTTACTTTTGTTTATTGATGTCTTAGGGTTTCGGTAGGAGCGTTTTGAAATTTGAGCCCGTGACGGAATTCTCGAAGCAACGCGCGTGGGAGAAAACTCTCTAGTTATTATTATAGCAAATACTAATTGTATTTAGAATTTTCATTCGATAATTTAATATTTTTATTTTATTTTACAATTAAAAAATTTTACATGTTGAAGTTCTATTAAATTCTATAACTAATGTTTTGTTTTATTCATATATTCATCACTTTTGACTGTGTTTCATATAATTTTTTTGAATTTAATAAGTTTAAACACGTTTTAAATTACAATACAGTTTAGTGTAACTTTCACAAAAGAAACGTATTAACTAAAAACGAAAAAAAGAGTGTAAAAGTAAAGCAAGAAATTATAAAAATAAATGAGCTATTTACATCAAAAGAAGTTATAAATGTGTATTTAAATCGAGCCAACCAACCATAAAAACATTTGTTGAACCAAATTAAAACCCATTTTTTTTTTCAAAAAGTTTATGACAACTTATTCTCGACTCAAATTGGTAAAAATAAAAATGAAACGGAGGACAATAACTCCTAAAAAGAAACTTTGACACCTAATCAGATAAGAAAGCATAATTTAGTTTTCAACAAATCAAAGTTTTAAGCATGTTGTTACTATTTAGTAACATCTTCTATACTATATAATAAATAAAGGTTTTCCATGTCACATGTCACATTCATATTTATTTTCATCATTTTTTTTCCGCCTCTCTCCCTTATTAAATACACTTCTATCTTTTAATAATAATATATTTTTAAAGAAATACTAATCTATATATTATATTAACTAGCTTAGAACCCCGTGTACTACACACGGGATGAAAAATATCATACATAAAATTCTTAAATTTTTATGTATATATTTTATTGATGTAAAAATGTATTACATATACTAAGGATAAAAAAAATCAAAATATGTAAAAATTAATATATAATTGAGTTTCGAAAATACGTTAATTATATTTAATGTAATTTGACTTTCATTAACTATTTGATTTAAAATAAAAGTTACGTAATTAGATTTCAAAGTTTTTTATAATAAGGGATAATTTAAATTAAATGTGTTTTATTAGTATAATTAATATTTTCTTTAAAAATATATTATTATTAAAAGATAGAGGTGTATTTAATAGGAGAGAGATGCGGGAAAAAAATAATGAGAATGAATATGGAGACGACATGTGGTATGAAAAACCTTTATTTATTATATAGTATAGATAAATAAATCTACTGACATATTTTGACGAGTGTATTTGTTAACAGATTATATTGTATTACACGGGTTTGTTCAACCCGTGTAAAACACGAGTTTTTAAAAAATATTTTTTATTACTTAATATATAATATTATATTTATTCAACCCGTGTAATACACAGGATTTTAACCAAATCAGATAAGAAAGCATAATTTAGTTTTCAACAAATCAAAGTTTTAAGCATGTTACTATTTAGTAACATCTTTCATAATATTAGTAACTTTTAGAAAAAAAAAAGGTGACATGTCAGTAATTTAATAGTCCACCAAGTTTTTTTTTTGGAACATCGGCAATTTTATTAAAACAAGCTAAAGCCTAGCAAGTAGCTAGACAAGGCAAAAACAAATAAAACAAAGCATTACATAAGAGGATTATTTAGCCACTCGATTCACTTTTCTTACATTTCCGACATGTACTAGTATACCAAATGTAGAGAAATGTTGGACTTCTTCAAACATGGTTGACTTAGAAATGGAAATGACCAAGTTATGGGCCAATTGCTTGGTTTTAGATAATAGTTTTTCAATGTTTAATTATTTATTAGAGTAAACTGCCATTTTCGTCCCTGTGGTTTGGTCAAAATTGCCACTTTCATCCAATAGTTTGTTTTTTTGTATCTGGGTCCTTATGGTTTTAAAATATTGCCATTTTCATCCTCGTGGTTTTAAAATATTGCCACTTTCATCCAGTCAGCTAACACCGTCCGTTTTTCTCAGTTAAATGAGGGGTATTTCAGTCCTTTTACTTATTTGTTTTATTTTTTCATCTTTTTTACTCTCACTTTTTAATCATCCCCAATTTAACCTCTAATTTAATCATCCACCTGCTGGCCTTCTTCCTCTTTTCCTGACCAGTTTCCGACGAGCACCACTGGAACACCTCCGTCGCTTGTTTCTATGATTAAAAAGTGAGAGTAAAAAAGATGAAGAAATAAAACAAATATGTAAAAGGACTGAAATACCCCTCATTTAATTGAGAAAAACGGACGGTGTTAGCTGACTGGATGAAAGTGGCAATATTTTAAAACCACGAGGATGAAAATGGCAATATTTTAAAACCACGAGGACCCAGATACAAAAAAACAAACTATTGGATGAAAGTGGCAATTTTGACCAAACCATAGGGACGAAAATGGCAGTTTACTCAATTTATTAATACAAATCATAGAACTAATTTTAGTTTGTCGAAATTAAACTAGCGATAAGTCTAAACCCTAAACCCGAAACAAACAAAAATTAACAATGAAAAAAGACATATACACCACACTAAGATTTAGTGTCGTTTCAAATTCTATGAACATTTCAATTAGGATAGGGCTTTTGATCTAGACACTGAAGCAAAACTGTGGGTGTAAGAAATTACCAGAATGGTGTTCGAATTTGTCACACCCTCAAAATCTACCTGCGGAGTTTTATCGCGAGGCGCGTGACACACCAGGATCTCAGTCATTAGTTACACAGAACGACTCTATATGAATTTAAATAAAACACCGTTGCTGCTCATAGTCACGAGACAACAATCTTTAAGTTTGAAAATGTTGCGGAAACGTAAATAAAATCCAATGCAAGTAAAATCAAATGCGCAAAACACCGCTCCCAAACCAAAGTAAATAAGACGGGTAAATAAGTTTTAAAACTGTTTATGAAAACCATGCACCGCCATGCATCCTAATCCTGAGTGTACCTTAGCGACTTGAGAAAGACATGCTAAAAGTGTCAACACAATGGTTGGTGAGTTCACAGAGTTGTAAGTAAATAAGAGTTCAAAGTTTGCTAGATAATGTAATTAATGTATACCGATAGATAGCTAGTCTACGTCATGCTACTACAAGTGTTTCGAAACCGAAGTTGACTGTTTGTGTTTGTTTGCCTTTCGCCATGTCTACCGAACAATGGCAAATGTCTAGGTCAATATTACACCCGTTCGACATCCAGTCGAGTTAGCGTGACTAACGTGGGTGTGGCTTGTCAAAACCAAGTAGTACTACTCAAATTACCTCGCTATGTTCCAATACTAACGGTTCGAGAATGCAAGGACTTATGTGGTATGTTTGCACTTTAGTAAGCAAGCGATAATACAATAATACAAGATCCAAAATGTTTGCGAGCATGCTTTCTCCCCCAAAAGGAAAGTAAGTAAAAGAGAGGGGTAGTGAAACTCTGCGTGTAGATGAAAGCTAAGTAAAAACAGTTGGACCTCTAACTACCACCTAAAACCATAGGTCTATGAGTGTGTGTTCTTGTAGGTTAATATAAACCCTTAGTATCCAAACAATACCATTGTTTAAGTGTTTAGAAAATATTTACAAGTTTGACTCAAGTTTGACCCGATGACCCGTTAGTGATTTAATGTTTGATTTGAATACTAAAACATAGTACACAAGTAATTCAAGTTTCATGTTACACAACTCAAAACTATCTTAGCATGGCAAGTTATGTGTAACAACCCAAAAATAGTAATTTGGTAAATAATATCGCGATAGAGACTTAATCGTCATAAAAAAAAAGAAAAACGGATGGGCTTGGCCTCGGCTCCAACGGGCCGAGGGAAGCCCAGGTATATAAGGGTCAAGACGGAATAAGAACTCTTATTTCCACCAAAACTTGCAACCTAGAGAGAGAAAGGAGAGCTCGAGTCTAGAGAGAGAAAGTTGACGGATCGACCCGAAATTGAAGGAGCACGTTACTACTGAGCTCGTGAGCAAAACCTCCGAATCAGAATCACAATCCAGGTAACGATTCGACCTAAAACTGGGTTTTTCTTCGTTTTGGGGTTTCTCGGGTTTTAGCTAAATAGGAGACGTTTTTATGGATGAAACTTGAAAATAAGCTTAGAACTAGCATTTAGAGTAAAAACCGCACCTTTTGATCAAATAAAGTCGTAAGATTAGCATGATTGGATTAACATGCAAGAATTTCGGACTTGTCCACGAAACAGTACGCAGTAGGGAAGTCCGGCGTACTTACCAAGTACGCAAGAGAAAGATCATGCGTACTTACCAAGTACGCAAGAGAAAGATCATGCGTACTTGTCAAGTACGCATGAGCAAGGCCCTGCGCACTTACTAAGTGCGTAGGCAGCAGACCAGTAAGTAAAGTCAGTATGTTTAGAATGATTAAACCGTTAGAGTCGGGGTTGGGTCTGATGTGTATTTAAACTACCTAATTCAGATCGTACGTGACGTTGTTGGACCTTTGTTTAGGACAACCAAGACTAGCTTTTCAGGTGAGTTTTATGTGCCCCCTTCTATGTTATGTGCAAATCATTTTAAATGTTTTGGGGCTGAAATGTATACACTAAATGAATAAATGATATGAATGCTAATGTGATTATACGTGATATACTAATATATACTTATATATATATATATGAGAATGAATTAAGAACAAGGAATGAAACGTATGTTTACAAAGAATAAATAAAAGAATGGCATAACGTAAATAAATGAAATCCTGCTTTATAATTATTTATATTGCATGTTATGAATATATGTATACGTTATGGACGGAAACGAAGCTAACGGCTACTTCTGTAGAAGGACGACCACGTGACTATTTTGCAACCGGGAAAGATACGTTCCTTCGTAAGCTAGGACGTACAAAAAGCATAAATGGGCGGTCGAAGTAAATGCTAAAATAGTATAACGGTTGCATAAGCAATAGTTCGCGTGGGAAACGGATGCCTTAGGGCAGACGGACGAATATGACGGACTACCACGGTTAAGACGGACGGCCGAAGGTTGGCCGGACGAAAGTTAAGGCGGACGATTTCTAGGACCGGACGAGTAAAAGGGCTACGATGGTAGCTTAAAGGCGTATGTCTTTGTGATATACGCAGTAAAAGACGGGTTGATCACCCTTATGTGTATGACCAATGAATGTTAAAGGAAAGTAAAGGTGAATACATATCTATGTAATCACATAAGAATGATGAAAGAAAAGCAAAAGTTTTGAATACGTATTTATATAAAAGTATATATATTATTATGCATACTTATAAAGAAAAGAATGTTCATACCTAATAGTTTTAAACTAGAACTCACCAGCGTTAGCTGACTTTTAGTATATATTTCAGGTAAAGAAAGGAAAGGGTCGTGCAGGGCCGTGAAGGTTACCCACCACAAGACTGACAGCCCACTCTTGATTGTTAATTAAAAATGTTGTGTTTGTAATTTTTAAGACTTCCGCTGTTATTTTATGTATCGAATGATGTTTGTTTTCGCTACTCTCGGATGTTTTAATTTAAGTTCACTATTTATGACTATGTTTATGAGTAAATTCAACAAGTGAGGTTACCCGGGAAAGGGGCCTTACATTATGTCTACACAATGCACGATCAACAAGTTTCTACTTTTATATAATGTATGAACACAAAGTTTGGTTTCCATATGTTAATCATTTATAACACGTTTTCATGATCAATATGTTCATAACATAAATCTTACTTGCCCTAGATAATCATAGCACAAAACAATGCCTTGAACTTAACATGCAGATCATACTTCAATTAAAGTTTTCAAGTATAGTAAGTTATGAATATCATGCGTGTTTTGAGATATCTAACACGTTACAACATGTTATTATATCCTAACTGTGTTATTATATCCTAACTAACATGTAGCTATCATTAAACCATATCATACATGCCTAAATAGCATGCTATGAACACTTTTGACAATTAAAGTTTCCTCTTTTAAAAAGTTTGTAAAACCAAGCTAGGTATTAGAAATCTAATTTCACAAATCACTTATACATGAATCAAGTAACACATAAACATCATCATAACATCCTAATCATGTCTAGTATGAAAGATAGAATTCACAAAAAGATTCCTTTATAAGCAAGTTATAATTTCTAGCCTTGTTCATGTGATTCAACGCACCAAATCAATTGTATACAACCTAACTAGCATGATTATAACCATAATAAGCATCAAACACATTTAACATGCAATCCTACAACGTCACATAATAAAAAAGTTCCTTTTTTAACACGTTATGAATCATATGCAACTAGGGTTTTCCAAATAACAACAAAATCATCAAATAACACCAATTAAATAACAAAGCCACCAAATTTATTAAAAAAACTCATGTTTGGATGAACTAGGGTTTAAATCAAAATTCTTGGAATAAAAAAGTAACGAAATTGAGCGACACAACTTACGTAGTAGTGTTAGGAATGCCTAGGGGAGTCCGATTACGTGTTTAATTGCAAGATTGAATATCAAATGGGTGGTGTTTGGGTGCTATCTTGCTCACGACTCAAAGAGGGGGTGGGGGTGGGATCGCGACGGCTAGAGGGTGGAGGGATTATGGTTTAATTTTTTTTATAAAATTATATATATAAAAGCATGCATGGGTTTTAAAACGTGTTATGGGTAATCCATGGGTTATCTAGAGGATCCATGGGTTATTTTAAAACAAGTTTCACTAATGACAAATAAAACCCTCTACTAATATTTTTATAAAAACTCCATCTCTATATAAATAACTAATACAATAAATGTCTTATAAATCTACGCGATTTCACGAAAGTTCACATAATTCATAGAAAAATCATCTAACACATAGATTCACATAATTTATATTAAAATAATTGTTCACAATTATTTTTATTAGTTCACCAATGTTCCGGGTTAGACTCGTGTGCGATCCGGTAATTCTACGTGTTTGTGCGAACTGACACATCTAACTAATCCTAATTAAATGTAATGCATAAGTGAATGTTTGAGATAACTGAGTTTGTATAAATAAATGTTTGAGATAACGATATTGGTGTTAACGGAGTTAACATGAAAATGTCGGATGTCACATCATCCCCTTGTTGAAAGAATTTTCATCCCGAAAATTAATCCAAGTTGCTAGTTGTCTGAAACAAAAAGTTTGGGTTATCACATCATCCCCTTTTTGAAAGAAATTTCGTCTCGAAATTTAGTTAGTACCTTTCGTGTTTTTCGTTGAGTGCTTGAAAACTGAGGATATTTCTTCATCATCTGATCCTCTCGTTCCCATGTGAACTCTGGTCCACGCTTTGAGTTCCAGCGAGCTCTAACAATTGGGATTTTGCTGTGCTTGAGCGTTTTTGTCACACCCCCAAATTTATTTACTTACTGAATAAATAAATAAATTAAGGTTGCAACGATTGGTAACATTACACAACAGCGGAAGTTAAAGTAAAGACTTCTGAATATTGAACACCATTACAAATACTATAATAAACTTGTACATTGTCCTAGAACCATGTATAGGTGAAAGCCATCTTGAGGTTTGACGATCATACTCCTTCGGCTTCTAGGGTTTAATCCAAAAGGCTAACCTATTCCAACCATGCCATGACTATGAATTACCTGAAAAACGTACTTAAAAATGTCAACACAAAGGTTGGTGAGTTCACAGGTTTGATTGTTGCAATGTAAAGTGATTTTCCTTGAAAACATTGATATTGTGTACATGGCCATGATACGAAACTGTTTTCCTTGAAAACATTTAAAATATGTACACGGGTTTAATGTAAGGTTGTTTTCCTCGAAAACATGTGATGACTTCATAGTCATAAAACGAGTAGTTTTCCCAATGAAAACCTGTGATGACTTCATAGTCATAAAACGAGTAGTTTTCCCAATGAAAACATGTGATGACTTCATAGTCATAAAACGAGTAGTTTTCCCAATGAAAACATGTGATGACTTCATAGTCATAAAACGAGTAGTTTTCCCAATGAAAACATGTGATGACTTCATAGTCATAAAACGAGTAGTTTTCCCAATGAAAACATGTGATGACTTCATAGTCATAAAACGAGTAGTTTTCCCAATGAAAACATGTGATGACTTCATAGTCATAAAACGAGTAGTTTTCCCAACGAAAACATGTGATGACGTCATAGTCATAAAATAAGTCGTTTTTCCTTAAAACATTGATAATGTGTACATGGCCATAATATGAAACTGTTTTCCTTGAAAACATTGATAAAAACATTTCCACGTAAACGAATGGCAAAACCATTGGTGTATAAGTGATTGGCAGATCCATCTGCACGAAAACGTTTCAATGAATATGATAAACAAAACAAGTAATGTTGACCCATTTGTAGACTAGCTAGGAATACAAATAATATGTACATACATGAGGCATAACCAAACCATGACACAGGTGTTTTGCCCCTCGCTCATACCTCACAAGCAATGTTTGAACACTATGCGGTCATTTGGCCAGAGGGACCCATGGTTAGCGCGACTAACCATGACCGGGGGTGTCAATCCCAATAGTACTATCCATAGAATCCCAGGCTATCCTTAGCTAATGGTTATAAAATATGATGGTCAGGGGGCTTTACGAGCTCCAAACGTGTTCACTCATGCAAACATAAAGGTCGGGTCTTGTTTTCTTGTTACCATATGAAAATGTTTATAAGTATGTGTTCCATGTTTTCTAAGATGTATCAAGTAACGATGTTTCGTGTTTTCAAACGTGTTATGGAAGTATGTTTCTCCCCCGATGTTTCTAAAACATTAAAAGTTAAAAGGGGACAGTGAACTCACCTCAAGTCCAGCAAATGCGATCACAAGCTCAACTGACAACAAGTGAGCGCAACGATCCTAAACGGTTCCTATTGTTCAAACAAGTGTTGTCTATATCAACAACAATATAACTAGGATCGTGCCATAACATTATGGTTTCAAATCTAAACCCAACCCATGTTGAGGACATCTAAGTTGTAGAAACCAAATTCTTTATTTTTAACGAAAATTGGGCAGAGTCCCGTTTGTCTTTGGTTAAACCCGACAATATCCAATTGTCCAATTACAACACCAATTTACACCAATAATCCAATAAACCGCACTTTAGATCCTAATACTAAAGTCATACTTCAATTCGACAATTATTTGATAAATATATAAAAACTATATCATTATAATACAATTTAACGTGCCCGAAAAACGTTATCAAAAGACGTCCCCGACAAAATTTATAGGTCCCGTGCTACTACCTGACAATAGATATATAAGTGTTTCGGGTCATACCTTAGCCTACAAGCCGTTCTAAGCGGTTTTGTACGAAAAGCTGAGCACGACGCGAGAAGAAACTTGTTTCGCTCATAACTTGATCATACGAACTCCGATTGAGGTGATTCAAGCGGCCATGAACTCGTCTCGCCAAGCCCCACAAGAGCCGCCGGTCTCCGCCGCCGGCCGCCGCACTCCGTCGCCGGCCGCCGCCGTCGCCGGAAAACCGTACAGTGGCCGGATTTGGTGGTTTTGGCCGGAAAGCTTCACTTTTTCGACCCAAACTTCTTCGTATGCGTAGATCGGACCTTTAGGAACCCTTTTCTAGCAAAAGCCCCATTTGTCGAGGTCGCCGGAAAAGTGTTCACCACCGTCGCGATCTAGTGCAAACCACCACCACCATCGGACTCAGGACGTCGAGATCTATCAGATGAGGTGGTGCACTTGCCGACACTCGCCGGTCCGCTGTGATCCGCCGCTGTGCGCCGCCGCCTCCTGATGCTGTCGCTGCGCCACCGTGCGCCGCTGCTCTCTGCCATTGTTCTTCCGTTCATGCTCGCCGGAGGAGGCCGCCGAAAGGTGGCCAACCCCCCCTTCCTTTCTCTCGTTCTCTCTCTGAACACACACACACAAGTGTGTGTGCTTGTTGTGCAAATGAGGAAAAAGATGAGAAGATTTTATATATATATCTAGCGTTTTAAGTGGGTAGGCTACCTACCAGTAACGCGTGTCAAACCCAAAATATCGTCATGCATTTAGTTCCCGATTAATATTTGTCGTTCATAATATAAATATTAATACTAAAATAAATATTCAAATAATTTATTTTGTTAGCTTATTACCGGAGAATATTCGAGTCGGTATGAGCTGACAACGCGTGTGTGAGTCTGTTCGTCGGATTTATCGTTTCACTCTCCGGTTATTAATAACATTTTTATTATAAACAAATATTTATAATATTTGTCGTATCGGTAATAACCGTACCGCTATCGTTAGTTTTACGAGGATCTAACGTGGTTTAACATTCGTATACACGTACTACACGTGTATTTATCCGAACAGTCTTTTCAAATGAATATTAATACTTAATATCAATAATTCATTAATTCATTTAATCGTTCTGTCGAATACCCGGTAAAAACCGTTGTTTAACACGTTTAACGTTTAGAATTTCTGAACCGCGTACGTTCTTATATCTTTTCTTAAATTCTCAGAATCGCGTAACGAGTCATTAAATGAAATCGTGTGACTAATATGATATTCGGATTGTGTAAATTTGGATTTCTAACGGGCTTGGATCCTTACCGGGCCTCAAATGGACTTGACTTCCTATTGGGCCTTATTGGGCCTAGTTGGGTTTTAGCCCAACAACTGGGTTTTGGATTCTGAAATTTTGCAGGTGTCACAGTTTTGACTTCACGGTCCAAGATTTCAACTGGTTCCTCTATGAAACGTAACTACTCATCGATTTCCGACTCCTCGAGTGGAACCACTAGTGTCTCATTAGATAGGCATTTCTTAAGGTTTGAAACATGAAAGACATTGTGTACTCCATTGAGTTCATCTAGTAGGTTTAATTGATACGCAACCGGACCAATCCTCTTCACTATCTCGAATGGTTCAACATAACGCCGTTTAGCTTGCCCCGTTTTCCAAAACGGATCACACCTTTCCAAGGTGAAACTTTTAATAACACTCTGTCACTCACCTGAAACTTTAACGGTTTTCGTCGCTTTTCTGCATAACTCTTTTGACGGTCACGGGCTGCCGCCATACGGTTTCGAATTTGCACAATATTTTCTGAAGTTTCGTGTACAAGTTCAGGCCTATAATTTGGCTATCTCCAACTTCAGTCCAACAGAGAGGTGATCGACATTTCCGTCCATATAACGCCTCGAACGGTGCTGCATGGATGCTAGTATGGTAGCTATTGTTATAAGAGAACTCCACCAATGGTAGGTGAGTCTCCCAGCTATTTTCAAAATCAATTACGCAAGCCCATAGCATGTCCTGTAGGTTTTGAATTGTACGCTCACTCTGGCCATCAGTTTAGGGATGGTACGTTGTGCTCATATCCAGACGCGTACCGAGAGATTTCTTTAGGGGTTGCAAGAAGCGTGAAGTGAATCGAGCGTCTCTATCTGAAATGATTGAAACTGACATTCCATGCCGAGAGACTACTTCTTTTAAATAGATGCGGGTTAGCTTCTCCATTTTGTCAGTTTCTTTGATAGTAAGGAAGTGAGCGGATTTAGTTAGGCGATCCACTATCACCCAGATTGTGTCACATCCAGTAGGGGTTCGGGGTAATTTGGTGATAAAATCCATGGAAATCTGCTCCCATTTCCACATCGGGATTTTCGGTTGTTGGAGCAATCCGGATGGCTTTTGGTACTCCACGTTGACCTTTGAACAAGTTAGACATTTGCTCACATAGGTGGCTATGTCGGCTTTTATGTTCGGCCACCAATACAACACCTTTAGATCGGGATTTCCGGTTGTTGGAGCAATCCGGATGACTTTTGGTACTCCACGTTGACCTTTGAACAAGTTAGACACTTGCTCATATAGGTGGCTATGTCGGCTTTCATGTTCAGCCACCAATACAACACCTTTAGATCGTGGTACATTTTGTCAGATCGCGCATGAACCGAGTATCAGGATTTGTGAGCTTCATCCATAACACGCTCTCTCAGGTTTCCATACACTGGAATCCATATTCGCTCTGTGAAATAGCGAATACCATCAGATTTAACTTCCAGTTGTTTCTTCATATGCAACTAGGGTTTTCCAAATAACAACAAAATCATCAAATAACACCAATTAAATATCAAAGCCACCAACTTTATTACAAAAACTCATGATTGGATGAACTAGGGTTTAAATCAAAATTCTTGGAATAAAAAAAGTAACGAAATTGAGCGAAACAACTTAGGTAGTAGTGTTAGGAATGCCTAGGGGAGTCCGATTACGCGTTTAATTGCAAGATTGAAGATCAAATGGGTGGTGTTTGGGTGCTATCTTGCTCACGGCTCAAAGAGGGGGTGGGGGTGGGATTGCGACGGCTAGAGGGTGAAGGAGGGATTAGGGTTTATTTTTTTTATATAAAATTATATATATATAAGCATGCATGGGTTTTAAAAGGGGTTATGGGTAATCCATGTGTTATCTAGAGGATCCATGGGTTATTTTAAAACAAGTTTCAGTAATGACAAATAAAACCCTCTACTAATATTTTTTATAAAAACTCCATCTCTATAAAAATAACTAATACAATAAATGTCTGATAAATCTATGCGATTTCACGAAAGTTCACATAATTCACAGAAAAATTATCTAACACATAACTTCATATAATTTATATTAAAATAATTGTTCGCAATTATTTTTATTAGTTCACCAACGTTCCGGGTTAGACTCGTGTGCGATCCGGTAATTCTACGTGTTTGTGCGAACTGCCACATATAACTAATCCTAATTCAATTTAATGCATGAGTGAATGTTTGAGATAACTGAGTTTGTATAAATAAATGTTTGAGATAACGATGTTGGTGTTAACGGAGTTAACCTGAAAATGCCGGATGTCACAGAATTGGTGGTTCCCGACTAAAAACACAGCTCCGACGGTGACTCCTTGTTCTCCGGTGACTTCTGATGCGACTCCGGTCAAATTGGTGTGTAGGATTGCTTCTGAAATGCTCGATTAAGGTGCGCAGATGCTCAATTGAGAGAGTGATGATCGAATTTGATGTATACGCGATGATGGGCGGCGGTTACGACTTTAATTCCCATTATTGGGTTTGAATCCGACAATGATGATGATTAATTCAGTGGTTATGACCGCTAATGTCCTGAACGTGAGTAATCAGTTACAACTTCAAACAAAAATTGATTATGGGATACGAATTTGGGCTAGGAACATTTGGTTTGACTTTCTAAAGTCAAACAGAACTCAATTTCTCTTGATTTTGACTTTTAGGTCAATGGGTCAAGTTTTGGGACTTGGCAGAACTAGTCCCTGACGTTTTAGGTGTATTTAAGTTTGAGAAATGGCAGAATTAGTCACTGAGGTTCCTAACTGAGTTAACGGGAATTTTTCGGGTATCACACCTTGCAAGTTTTATGTATACCTATGGCCCGAATGCTTTGTTCATAGAAGAACGTTAAGCATTATTCTCTTAACCTTTATTTGGCCATTTTCGTAAATGTAAATGTTCGACACAAGTTTTGAAAAAGATAAAGTATTCACCTTGATTATAGGAATGAGCCTCTAGGTTGGAAATTATAGAATCAATCTCCTAGCTTGGTTTCTCTAGCGTATCGGTGCTTCTATGAGTGTTTCTTCTTAAACCGGGCACTACAACGAGCGGGAGTTGGACCTGGATCGTCGGGAATCGTCTAAGAAGTCTCTAGAATGGATTTTGAGAGTGAAGATCGATTTTGGTGTGAAGAATTCGAATGAATCCGGCCAACTATTTATAGGGCAACTTCTAGAACCGTGACAAACCGTTAGGGGTGGTGACGGTCCGTCACCAGATTAGGGTTTCGCGAGTCATCAGACACGTGTCGCCCCTGGTCGTTTTGCGGCGTGACGGTCCGTTACGGAGTGATACGTGGCGTACCCAGGGCCTTTTGCGGCTGTGACGGACCGTTACCAAGCGTGACGGTCCGTTATAGGGTTTCCACGCGTCAGATTGTGACCATGAGTCACTGGACACGTGGCGCGTCACTTATTGCTCGCGTGCTCACCCCGTAACGGACCGTTACCGTCTGTGACAGTCTATTACCGTTGGATTTGCATGTTTTTCACTTTTTGAACCTTGATCTTTGATGTATTTACACTTATAGTCCCTAAAGTTTATACCTTAAGCAAAATCTTGGACGTTTTTATGGCATGTGTTACATAATGTTTTCTCGATATTTTAGCAATCTTCGATCTTATCTTTAAATTTGAAGAATTCGTTAGAAACTTTTGAAACCTATGAGTTATTTGTGGGGTTACATTTGATTCTTCACTAATTTGCGATCCACAAGAACTTTCCTGATTAGCTTTAAATCTTTTAATTGTATGTAAAATACTTTTTAGATCTCACAAGTATACTTTATATTTCAATTTGATCTTCAACTTTGATTGAATCGCTTGATCTTCATAGTAGTCAGCGTAAAGAGTTTTATTTTGGACTGACCTAGGAGTGTTCAATATTTGGTTTCAAACCGAATAATCCGATAACCGAATCGAACTGAAATCGTTTAAAACCAAACCTAATTGCTAATTCGGTTTTCGGGGCCGGTTGGAACCGAAAACCAAATATGTAATTAGGTTTTCGGTTCGGTTTGTGGATCCACAATTTCTAATTTGGATCAACCCGAATAAACCGAATTACAACTAATGTAACGCCTGACACTTTATTTTAGTAACTAGCCCATATAATAAACATAGCCCAGTCCCAATAAAACTCCCCTAAATCCTAATCGTAAAACACTAAAACCTGGATGCCAGGTTGTTTAGTCGTTCACCTCAACCCTAATCATTCCCTCATAGTCTCCCGAGTCCCGCCGCTCGTCTTCAATCTTCATCGTTCACCTGCTCTTGAGTCCGGCCTGCCGCTATCTTCACCTGCAGCCGGCCTGCCGCTCATCTTCAGCTCCTGACGGCCTGCCGCTCATCTTCACCTCCTTCGTTTGGCCGTTTTTTAAGGTAAGAACTTTCTAATAGGCTAATCTACTATAGCTCATGTTTTGGATCTCTTCACTCTCGTTTTTGAAGTTAAGAATTGAATATATATTGGTTTTAGTCCTCAAATACTATAGGTTTGATTTATTGTTTGTTTTGGAGTCCAAGTATGTGTAATACTCTTTATAGCTTTGATCTCTTTCAAGTTTCAACTACTATAGCTTTGATCCATTTTAGTTTTTTGGTAAATTGGTATTTAATTTGTAGATTGTTTGTTTGGTAACTTTTCTGATTTGGTGTTTAATTTGCAGATCCAAATTGTTTGTTTGGTTAGTTTGGTATGTCTTTTGAAATGGATTCTAATATAAGTAAAGTGAACTCTTCAGAGCCGGAAACGTGATATTTTAGCAACTTTTGAAATGGAATCTAATACAAGTAAAGTCAACTTATTATCACTTCTCGTGATATTTTAGCCATTCCTATTTCAACGGTGGCTTCTGAATCGACATTTAGCACCGGAGGTAGGGTGCTCGACTCATTTAGGAGTTCTTTAACTTCTAGTACCGTTGAAGCTTTAATTTGTTGCCAAAATTGGATCCGCTCAAGTGAAGTCGTCAATGTGGACGAATGCATTGAAGATCTTGATAAATTTGATGAAGGTATTTTCTTATTTAGTTTTTTTAAATAAGTTGCCTATTTAATTTCTATTATTATTTGTAGATTTGAGAAACGTACCAAACGAATGAAGAGTTGGAACTTGAAGAACGAATGAAGAGTTGGAACTTGGTAGAACAAATGAAGATTGGAATTTGGAGTTTATGTTTTGTTGTTACTCGTTTATGTCTTTATGATACAATTTATGTTTGCATGTTTAGACTTTTGTTTAAAACTCTAGGTTTTATCTACGTGTTTTAGACTATTTGGTCATTTGGGTTTGTGAGTTTAGTCGTGTTGTTCAAACCGAACTTCTTACGGACTTGAAAGAATATTTTAAATTTTTTTTTTTTGCTAATTCGGTTTATTTGGTTCAAACCGAAAACCAAACCGAATTACAAAGTGGTTTTCGGTTTGGATTAGGGTTGCTCGAATATGGTTCGGTTCGGATTGTGGTTTAAACAAAAAAAAAACCAACTCGAAAAACTCGAACCGAATAACGAGCAAACCAAACACCCCTAGAGTGACCAACACATTCATGTAACATATATACAAAATTATAGAATTCCATCTAGTTGACCTAAAGGGCCAGTGTAACTCACACTTGGAATTTGTTGCTGATCCCTTGGTGAAGTTTGTCAAGCTGAATAGCAAACCTTTATTAAATGTATACAGTTGTTTCTAAGTATTATTCAACATTACTAGAACAGGACAAAACATGATTATGAAAATGAAAAAAAATAATTAAAAATTGTCGTTAATGACCTTTTGACTTGTATTTTAAATGGTTTTACTAATCATACACTCTAGATTAAAACAAAAAAAATCTTAGCCAATTAACCTCTAGATTAAAAAGAAGTGTGAATGAATAGTAACCTTTCCAACCATTTTTTTACACGTATCAACTGAAGGGTTCACGCACTTATTTTCATTAGCACGCGATTCATTGAACAAATTACATTTTGTCAACGACATTAAAATAATTAGCTAGGATTTCACAAAACAACAAAGAAATGGCTATCATATAATAATTAATAAATAACACAATTACTATTACTAACTTTATTAATGAGAACCGCACTGAACACTAACTCCCCAATAGGGTAATGTCAACTGTACTTTTAATTATTTTTTTAACTTTTTTTTAACCCTCATACGGTATAATATACGCTTTTAACTCTTCTAACTTTCTAATAATTTCGTTTAATTTTAATAACTTTTGTTCTTTAAATTTTTTATAAAAAAACTGAAAGCGCGGCTTTCTTTAGTTTTTTGTCAACGTTCCGGTATAAATTTATTGAAAACGGAGTTATATTTAAAATCAAATATTTTTTTATCGTACGTTATAGCGAGTGTAGGTAGGTTTTAGCCCCGCAAACGATGCGAGTCGATAACGATCATGTCCCTGCCCGCGCTGCGAAGGGGAATCGTTTTAGCCACTCATAGTATATATAATATACGCTTTTAACTCGTTTAGTTTTCTATTAATTTTGTTTTCCTTCGCTAACTTTTTTTTAAACGGAATGCGCGGTTTCCTTTTCTTTTTTTTATCAACGTTAAGGTATAACTTTTATTAAAAACGGAGTTATATTCAAATTCGAGTTTTTTGCTATCGTGCACTATAGCGAGTCTACGTTTTGACATAAGTTTTCTCTACCCAAATAAGCCGACCTCGATAACGACCAAACTCCCGCAGCGAAGCGCAGCCGAAAAATGAAACTAGTTGATGATAAGATGACAATGAATAATTAAAGAATCTATCTAAAGGGGATTGTACCGTTGGCCATTAGGTGTAATGGTAGCCCCAAAACTTTTCATAGTGGAGGTCTTGGGTTCGAATCCGGGCCACAGAAAAAAGAGGTCTGTGGCCAGATCAGAGGGTTTACCCAGTTAGCGGTTCCTCATGGGTGGGCTGCCCTAGATGTTGTAGGTGTTGCCCTATGAAAATCCAATTATCCTAAAATATCTACGTGTTGCCGTTCAAAAAAAAATCTAAAGAGGGTTGTTATATAAAGTGAATCATTTGCTAATAGGGTTCGTGGTCCATTGGTAGAGAAAAATCCTTTAAGAATACCAAGGTTTGAGAAGTTCATGGGTTCAACTCCCACTCCCACAGAAATAAAAAAAAACTGCCTTTAAAAAAATGTATAGTGAATCATTTGCATTGGTCCACGTTTTTTTTTCTTTTTTTAGTTTCAGTTTTAACGAACTTTTTTTTTAATTTACATTTTAACCCCTTCTACTATATATAATATAAGTTTTTAACTAGTTTGATTTTCTATTAATATCGTTTTTTTTATAAGAGCTTTCGTTCGTTAGTTTTTTTTAAATAGAATACGCGGCTGATTTTAGTTTTCTTTTTTTTAATGTCCCGGTATAATTTTTTTAAAACGGAGCTGCTTTCATAATCGAGTATATTTTTTATGTGCCTCACGTTATAGCGAGCGACGTTACTATTGCAGTGTCGCGATAAACCCAAATGCTTATAAGAGGAAAACATCATCCCCGGTCTTTTTTAACCCGTTGATTTTCTTTTAATTTCGTTTTACTTTAATAGCTTTTGTTCGTTACCTTTTAAAAAAAATTGTATTTACGGCTGAATTTTTTTTTTAATGTTCTGGTGTAATTTTTTTTAAATGGATGTGTATTCAAAATCGAGTATATTTTTTCTTTATATTGTAGGCTATAGTGAGCGACGTTAACGTTACCTAGGCGTGGCAAACCCAACCGCTTGTGAGCGAACAACATCTTTGCCGGTGTTTTGGTATTATTGTAACGATATCGGTGATCGCTTTTATGGTTTTCAACAAGCCGAACCGATTACGACCAAACTACTGCCGCGTAGTGCGACGAAAAAATGACCACGCTCCCGCGCGCGAAGCACGGGTACAATTACTAGTTCTCATAAACGAGCAAGTTGGACTTGCGCTCTACGGTGAGACGGGCCGATTTTTAATAAAATTTAAACAGAAACGTATACGCAAAAGTTAGGATAGTGTTAATAAAAAAGAAACTTAAAACTAAAATATAGAAGGAAAAAAAATATTAATAAAAAAGAAAGACATTCCGATCTTTAACAAAACTTAAACTTAAACGTAGACGCAAAGATTAACGCAGCGTTAACAAAAAAAGAACATAAAACTAAAATATTAAAAAGAAAAATAGCAAAAGGGGGGGTGGGGTGGGTTATCAATCCGGGCGTGAGGAAGGGGACCCGGGATTAGAACCCGGGTGGCCTGGAAAAGGGGCGGACACATGCACCACTTGGCCAAGATATATATATATATATTAGGTTATGGTAAAAAGTGTTTTAAAAATAAGAAGGGTAAGAAGGATTCTGGGCTTGACATGTGTCATTTTATTGTTTTTAAATGGATGGCATAATGGTCATTGTGTAATATGTCAGGTCATTGTGTAATAACACAATAATGGTCTTTTTATGTGTAATGACCAGACCTGATATTACACAATGACCTGACATATTTGAATGAATTACACAATAATGAGCAAATTACACAATAAGCTGGAAAACGTAAAACACAATGATGAATACATATAACACAAAGATGAAAAATATTTGATAAAACGATCAAATTACACAATGAGTTGGAAAACGTAAAACACAATGATGAATACATATAACACAATGATGAAAAATATTTGACAAAATGAGCATATTACACAATAAGCAAATTACACAATAATGCCGTTTTTATATATAACAACACTATACTCGTTTTTGTATATAATGACACTATACTCGTTTTAAAGATAAAAAAATGCTCATTTTCGTCATTGTGTTTTACGTTCTATATAATTTCGTGTTATTTTTTACATTACACAATAACCAAACCTGACATTATTGTGTAATTTGCTCATTTTTTCAAATATTTTTCATCATTGTGTTTTATGTTTTCCAGCTCATTGTGTAATTTGCTCATTTTGTCAAATATTTTTCATCAATGTGTTATATGTATTCATCATTGTGTTTTAAGTTTTCCAGCTCATTGTGTAATTTGCTCATTTTGTCAAATATTTTTCATCATTATGTTATATGTATTCATCATTGTGTTTTACGTTTTCCAGCTCATTGTGTAATTTGCTCATTTTGTCAAATATTTTTCATCAATGTGCTATATATATTCATCATTGTGTTTTAAGTTTTCCAGCTCATTGTGTAATTTGCTCATTTTGTAAAATATTTTTCATCATTGTGTTATATGTATTCATCATTGTGTTTTACGTTTTCCAGTTCATTGTGTAATTTGCTCATTTTGTCAAATATTTTTCATCATTGTGTTATATATATTACACAATGACCAGAGCTGACATTACACAATGACAAGACCTGATATTACACAATAACGAGCAAATTACACAATGAGTTGGAAAACGTAATTTTTTTTTCGTTTTTGTATATAACGAGACTATACTCGTTTTAAAGATAAAAAACGCTCGTTTTTATGGTATAATTTTTTTAAAAAATAATATCGTATGTAAAAGTTATGAACGTTTAAAAAACGGGGGGTGAACTTGATAAAAAGTCAAAAAATGGTCATTACTAAAATACTCTTTCAACAAATTTTTCTCCTACAATTTGATCTCAACCATTAAATCATTTTTACAATTTGATCTAATGACCCTAAATCCTTCTCACCCTTCTTATTTTAAAAACCCTTTTTATTTGAACCTAACCATATATATATATATATATATATATATATATATATATATATATATTCTTATTGATATATTCTTCTAATTCTTTTATTTTGTTATCCATATTTTTTAGCTTAAGATCATGTAGCTCTATTGTTAATTCTAATTTTTCTATTTTTTCTTCTAGTTTTTTCTGAATTAACACTCGTACTTGCTTTTGTTGTGTTGTCTATATTCTCATCGTATATTTTTTTTAAGATAAATACAAAATATTTCTATGAAACATTTGTTACATTGTGATCTTTTTTCTATACTTGGATAGTATCAACAACTATAGCATTTTATATAATTACTAATCTATATATATATATATATATAGGGGGAGGTTCCTTTCAAAACCCATTATTATTATGTTAACCCCAAAAAACCCCGTAAAAATCGATCAAATCATCATCTTTTTTTTGTGAATAACGTTATTACCATTATTACACTAATATAACATCATGTTATTTTTTGCATTATGTAGAACTTAAATATTTTTGACGAGAGTTTAGTGGTGGATTAGGCTTGAAGCCTAAGAACGTGTCCTCGATGTAGTAGCCTCTTGTAGCACGTAGGTAAGTAGAAACGTAGAATCTCCAAGCGTTCACGTATAAGAATTTAGAATAGAATGAGGAGAAAGTTCATAGTAAAAGGACATGAGATAACTCATGTTTGGGTCTCCTAAGTTATAGTCTAGGTCATGTGTCTAATAACCTAATTCCCTATAACCAAGGCTCTATTACCAATCTGTCACACCCCAACCGACGGCGGATTATACGTCGGGGCGGACGCGGTTGTTCAATAGCACAAGGTTGACTATTAAAGTTTCAATATTTCATTAATGAATAATTTAAGATTCAATACAAGGAAGAATAATACGAATACAATATTTAATTTAAGTAATCTAGGTCCAAAGCATCCTATGTGATCACGAATAAGTCTCATGATGTAAACCTGAAACATGTGAAAGAATCTGTCAACTACAAAATAGTTGGTGAGATACAAAGGTTTTGACACAGTTTAACAAGTATTTGAAAAGTATTACAATTCACTATGATTTGTGCATTCTATAATGTAAGTATGAGAAAACAAGCATGTTAGACATTGTGCACATTAACCCTCCAACCAAGTTTAGGCATAACCCGCAGGTTACCCTTATAAGTCTCAAGTTTAAAGTTTAATGTAGTAACAAACACCAAGGGCTCCCCCCCGAAGGGGTCAATCAATCAAGGTGGATTGGTCAAATACAATAGATCTATCATTGTTATTATCGGCTTGATCAAAGCTAATGAATGTGCTAGTTTTAAGTTTAATCTAAGCATACAAGTCTCAAGTTTAACATAAGAATAAACACGTAGTCATAGTTGTACAAGAATTGTATAAGTTTAAGAATTGTGAACATGTTTCACCCCAAAAACATAAAAGGAAAAAGGGGCTAAGTATACTCACTTGGATGATGAATAGTATACGACACGGATAAGTATTTGCAAGACTTGGAGGGAGAATATCCTCACGGTAAGCCTAAGTATGCAAGTTAAAAGATTTAAGTATGATCCTATAAGTCTATGGTAAGGATCTAGGATTTCAAGATCGACTAGGGTTCCAAGTGGGAGATGGGAATGATTGTGTTTATAAAGTTTAAGTCAAGTTTTAATAAGGTTTTGAATGAGTCATACTAGACTTGGATTTCAAAGTTTAAATAAGTTAATAGTTTAAAATAATTATTGTTTAAAATAATTATTTAAGATAAAGATTAAAGATAAATAATAATTATTTCAAAAGTAAAATAATTATTAAATACAAAGTATTTAAAGACTAAATAGTGATTAAGGATAATTAATAATTATTTAAGAATAAGTAATTATTAAGGATGAATAATTATCAAAAGGTTATTTACTTGATTTGAATTTATCAATATAGATAGTTTTAAGATTAAAGCATTAAGTATACAAATTAAATATTATTTAAGAATGGTTATAAGTCTAAATATCTAAAGTGAAATTTGTAAGTTTAAACAAATATGTTAAATAGCATTATTTTATATTTTAATTTAAAGTTTCAAAGTTTATAAATCTATAATTTCAACGTTAAAGTATTCGAGTAAGGTTTATAAGTTTATAAATATTTAAAGTTATCTATTTATAATGTTTATAAATTTATAACTATATGATTTATAAATTACGCATGTTTATTTTATTTAAATAAATAAATAAATCTTGAATTTTAAATGTTAAACTAAAGTTTATAAATCGATTTAATGTTTAAACTAAATAATATGTTTATTTCAAAAAGTATAAAATAATTTTATAATTTCTGATTATTAACATAATTCCTGTTTATATAGTTTTAAAAGTATTTTTATAGTTTTAAGTGTTTAAAACTATTTTTAAAGAATTATTTATTACGAGTTTTATTTAATTAAAATAGTTCCAGAATGTAAAAGTTACAACGTAAATTTGATATATTGTACCGCTTTGGTAGGGATAGCGGAAAAAGATAAAAAAAATATCGAAACAATGAACATAAAAATGAATACTAGTACAGATGTTGTTCGGCAGTATAGGTTAAGTAAAAAATCAGGTGTTACAAAATAAAAAATTTTATTCACAACGGTTTAATCAGAAAATTTGTCTCATGTAACATAAAAGAGTTAAGTCGTAATATGTCTAGGAGGATAACGACACGTGTTTTACATCGATCGAAAACACATAGGCGATATCGATAATACTGATAACGGTACCGATGTTGTTCGGTCGGTATTAGTTCATGACGGTACTCGTACTCGGTATAGTTTACTATACAAAAAAAAATCTTTACGATGGTTTCATCACAGCAATAAGGTAACACAAAAAATAAATTCGTGTTTTACATCAATCGAAAACCATAAAAAAAACCGTTAAAATATGTCTTTAAAAAAATGTACTTTGACGTGACAATTATAAATTCTGTTACGCTACTTTTTAAAACATTTTTTTTCAACTGGGTATTAATTTTTTTTATGTAACTGATAAATGCTAATTCATGTTAAATTCATTTTGTTAATGACTATCCATAATTATATAATAAGTATCCATAATTAGATTTATATTAAATATATAAAAATATAGGAGAGAGAGAAATGAAAAACATGTTGAGGATGCATCAGAAAATGACACGTATTTCCCGTAGGATTTTTATTTATTAGTACAAAGATATGTGATTTTAGTGGAAACTTTTTTTAAAATACTTTAACATATATTTATGTACAATTATACATACATTATCCCAATACTAAATAAGTTGTCACATGGGTATGTGTTTTGTTAATCCGTGATTGTTGGGTAGGCTAGCTACCAACTCCAAGTTAAAAAATAAACATGAGACATGGTTATGTTTTATTAATTTCTGTAAATGAATTTGAAAAGATAAAGACGTGCTACTTATAAGCCATCTTTTGCCTAATCTACAAGACCTAGGATTATATTATTGTAAGTAGCTTCTTTTGCTCTCCTCGTGAATATAATGGTCAATGGAGCTTATCACATCAATTAGCAAACGAACCCCACATAGTTAACAACCTTTTGTCGTAACCCGGGGCGGATTTAGCCTTAGGGCAGGGGTACCGACGTAATCAGGGGCGGATTTAGCCTTAGGGCAATTTTCGACACGCAATGGATTTTATTTTTTACCGTTTTGTGTTTCCTGATACCTTGAACGAAATTTTAGATACCCCTAAAATTTTCTTACAAATCCCAACACAAATTTAAAATTTGTTTAAAATCATAAAACTATATAAAAACCTAAGAAAATTTAATAAAAACAGTACTTAACTAATTAAACTTGACATTTGGCCTTTAATTAAACATTTGAGGTTTAATTTAAAACGCAAATGTTTAAATGAAAGATTTTAATTATAGCCCAATACCCAAATTCTTGATCCAAATACCCAATCCATATCCATCTACACCTTCCATCGGCCTAATTTTTGAGTCGCTGAACGATGAAGGCCAGAAGCAGACGCTGAGAGACGCACCACAGGGGCCATCTGCAGGGTCGCACACCACCGTCATCCGTCGCACATCGCTATTCCCATCAATTCCTCAATCCTCATTAAGGTATTCTACTAATTTTGATTTAGGGTTTATATGCAATTTTTGATTTAGGGTTTATATGTGCAATTGGGTGAAATTGGACTTTAAAATAGAGTTTAGTTGTTTTTTTAGTTGTTATAACAACTTGTTATTGTGTATTTGATATTTTAATTATACGAAAGATGAAGCCACATATTGCTAGTTATCACCCTAATTAAGTAGATGAAGTACGGAAAAAAAAAATTTGTTTCATTTATTTCAATACCCCAAAAAAATCTGTCTCATTTACTTGAATGTACGGAAAAAAAATGTTTCATTTACTTCAATACAAAAAAAAAATTTGTTCATTTACTTGAATGTATGGAAAAAAAAAATTTGACCGATATCCCTGAATTTTTTTCCTAGATTCGTCACTGGATGTAATCAACTTATTTATATCAAGAAATACAAAGGTAGTTACAAAAAAAATTCGAGACAATATGTAAAAAGCATGATCAAAGTTATCGGCATGTCAACCGTCATATCTACCATTTTGATTGGTACATACTGTTGATCAATTATGTAATATCTAATGGAAAACAAGATTGCACCTGATAATCCAGTAACCGTATAAGGGAATACGTCATGATCTTGATTATAATCGGGTTCCCGTTTAGAGTGTATCATTAGGATGTCTTAGGTGAGGGGTATGCCTCACAAATTTAGAGATGGAGAGGGGGACGAAATCTTTATGACGATGTGTAATTCATGATTAGTTATCCCCATATAACGATCTCTATTTATATACACTCAAGGAGAAACCCTAATTATGATAATAAGGGTAATTACGTCCATCAAATAATTACCAATTTAGTCATATAGGTATTTAGATTAATGATCAAATAATTAAATAAATAACAATAAAGGCCATATAATTAAATGTGAGTCTTGCAGGTACCACATCATAAGCTTTCAATCTACAGATGGCAAATGAACCTATACACGTCGGCTAAACCTGGAACATTCAAGACATGTATTCGGGTATAGCCATTTGAGACTAATTATAAAATTTTCAATAGGTAGGAGACTGGTATGGTATTAGTTGATACCCTACCCCAATTACCTGAACCATACTTTAAACATTTTTTTTTCCTTTGTCATTGAGTAATAAAGTAACATAATAATTTATCAAACTTTTTAGATGTTGTGCTTCTAATTCGTTGGGTAATAAAAGTATATAAAAACTAAAAATAGTAACAAATGTACTTGAGAATTCAAATGAGTAATTTTTACAAAACTAGTGGATATATTCCAACTATACCCGATACCTAACGGGTATGGGACAAAGTTTTGCAATTGCATATGGGAGTAGGATTAAGAATACCCGTCCTATTGTCATCTCTATTTCAATCGATAGTTAAAAGTTAGTTACCTTATTTCAATTACATTTGTTTATTTTTTTTTTTAAAAGAGTGTAGCTTATGTGCAATTATTCCGTATTTATGCATATGTTCTATTTAAATCCAACCTACAACTGTAACATGCAACTAATTTTCTTTCAAATTAAACATGCTTAATAACCCTAAAATACATCAAATGTAATTTTCATACTATTAGAAGTGTTTCTTGTATTTTTAAATCAATAAAACTAAAACTAAAACTTCGGTTATCAACCCTAGTTTAAACTCAAAAACAAAGGCTTACCTTGTGTTTTTCTTGATCGAGGATTGCTTAATACGTCTTCAAACCTCTGAATTAATCTTGCAAAATAAATAAATAAATAAATAAATAATAATAATTAGCATACAATCCACAAGAAATAGTCCCGTCTGCCACCCCACCCCACACCTCTTTGTTCTAGTATTTTTCAAGGCTGAAATTAACCTTGCCCTTAAGTTAAATGCATAATTACTCTTGACGTTTTGATAGTTTGACTCATCAATTTTGACCACCTTTGACTTTTAACTACTTTTGCATGTTTATTTGCATAATCAGCGAACTCATAAAATTAAAGAGTGAACTACCATTTTTGTCTCTGTCGGTTTCATTCAAAAAGTTTATTTTTCTCATCTGTGTCCTCGTGGTTTACAAAACTTGTCATTTTCATCTAATAAGTTAACTTCATCCATATTTTAACGTTAAATGAGGCGCAATTAGGTCTTTTTATATATTTTTTTATTTTATTAATATTTTAAACCCTTAATTATTCCCCCCACCCTCTTAAACTGTATTAACCCTAATTACCCTATTATGATTGTCCATGTGGCCATCATGTTCTTGAATTACGATCGTCCCTGTAGCTATCATCTTCTTGAATTACCACATGGACGATCGGGATTAAGAAAATGATGACCACATGGACAATCATAATAGGGTAATTAGGGTTAATACAGTTTAAGAGGGTGGGGGAAATAATTAAGGGTTTAAAATATTAATAAAATAAAAAAATATATAAAAAGACCTAATTGCCCCTCATTTAACGTTAATATGGATAAAGTTAACTTATTGGATGAAAATGACAAGTTTTTTAAACCACAAGGACACACATGAGAAAAATAAAAATTTTGGATGAAAAACCGCAGGGACAAAAATGACAGTTTACTCAATTAAATAATTCCTTCCATTCCATAAATAATAAAGAGTAAACTGCCATTTTCATCCCTGTGGTTTAGTCATTTTTGTCAATTTAATACAAAAAGTTTATCTTTTTCCTTTGTATCCTCGTGTTTTACAAAGCTTGTCATTTTCATCTAACAAGTTTACTTCATCCATATTTTAACGTTAAATGAGGGGTATTTGTGGCTTTTTATATATTTCTTTAAATTATATAAAAAGAATATATTGATGGAATTAACTGATTGGACACAATTACTCTTCATTTAACGTTAAAAATAATTTTTGTAACTCACAAGGATACACAGGAGAAAAATAAACTTTTTAGACGTAACTCCTAAAAATGGCTAAAGCATAGGGACGAAAGTTTACTCAATAATAAATCTTACTAAACTATCACAAATCTAAATTTTGAGATGTTAAATTACATCGAGTGGGGATCAATCATCTCTTTCAACATTTATGGGAATGCTCATGGACAATATTACCTTAGAGCATCCGGTATATAAGTTCTAAACACGTCGTGATCCAACGTGGAGAGGACAATCACGCCGTGATTTTTTTTAACACCACCCCCTCGACCAGTGATGAGGGGCGTGATTTTTTTCACGAGCGTGATTAGTCTTTCTTTTCTCTCTATTTACACACTTTCTTTCATTTTCAAATTATTATGTTTTATTATTTAAATAAAAATAAAAAAAAACATTTAATTATCACACCACCTCAATCATTTGGGTATTTCCTTTGTCAAGTGATGGATGATGTGATAATAAAAGGTGGGACGTGACGCCACGTGACGTGCACTTTATTATCACACCACACCCCTATCACTTGGATATACCTATTGCTCTTAAAAATTCCATGTGTCTTGGGAATGATTTTATATCACTGATGGTCAAAACAAGCATCTCTAGATTCAATAATGGTATTAACCAAAATTTGGTCATTTGATTGCACCACACAATAAAAATACGTATTTGATATATTTGTTTTCTAATTTTCTTTTCATCATGAGGGAGCAGAAAGTAAGTCGCATACATTATTATATCTTTTTTGAACGGCGAGCATTGAATGTTGTGACATCGCACCCCCGTCACATGGGAGAGCCTCGTCCAACTCCGGTCAATATGTTGTTTTAACCGGGCCCAGTTGGCGTCAGAGTTGGAGAGCATCTAAGGAAAAATCCCACCCAATATGGCCCCTTCCGGGCTTGAGGGAGAGGTAAGGCTCAAACCCTGAATCGGCGTGAGTAAAACCCAGGTGGATCAGCCTAAGAGCTAGGCCTCATTTGCATGCAGCGAAAACTAATGGGGAGGGCAGGGATTGAACCTGGGTCATAAGGAACACCAGGTCTTTCCCTTACCACTCCACCACCGGCTCATTGGCGCATACATTATTATATAATATTTAATCTTATAAGATCTTTAAATTTCAAATAATAATTGTCTCATTTATGATTTTTGTTATCCAACTTTGAAATTAGATTTGCATTAGCCATACTTTTCATACATTTAAAGTATGACCGACCAACATGTCATAGTAACGAAGAATAAAAGTAACCGAAACTAAGACCAACCGTAGTGGAGTGGCGCCCTTCGCCACCTCACCACTTTCTGGCGTCAAACACCAAAACAGGTTCGCCAAGGGCACCTCCGCCAACCCCTTAACGAGCGTGAAAGAGAAGAGAGATGACACCCACTCTTTATCAACCAATCACTATATTTTTTTTTCTTTTGTTTAATTTTTAATTAAACGACTACACTTGAGTTAAAGCCTCATTGCCTACGCGGCAGGGAAATGACAGGAACTTTTACACTTTTTAGTTAAACGACTACACTTAGTCTAATATTTACATGTTTTGTAAGCAACTAAATTTCTTGCCTGAATACTTTGATTATGTAAGTTTTGAAACATGGCGGAAATGTTAGTATTAAAGCTTGATGTGAATACAAGAAATGTTGATAACTTGGTGTGAATACAAGATGTGTAAAAAAAGGAAACGAAAAATAAATGTCACATCAGCATGGAAACCTGTTAAACAGGTAAAAAGTATCTAATTAGCAAGTTATCTGAAAGTTGAGTGACTAAATCGGGATAAAAAAAGTTTGAGTGACTTAATTGAAACAGTTTGAAAATTTGGTTACATTTCTATAAAGTTCCCCCTTATAATTATGCATTATTGGATGTGTTTTGGATATAAAAAGTCGGAAACTTGGGTGTAACAAGATTAGTATCATATCCAGGTTTTGCATATGAAAACTAGGTCCCCTTTATTGTAATGACGAAGTAGGAACCTGTAATCCAAGTACCCAAACACAAGGATGTAAGAAGACGAAAGGCCACATGCATGTAAACAGAAATGAAAAACGAAAACCACCCATATAAACGACATACTCAAAAGCGCGCAATCAAGGACTAATTAGTAACTGAAACAACACGAAGCACGCTTTTGTCCACAGCACCCTTACAACCAACAACCTTTGCATAAGTAGTAATATTAACAGCATCCCTGGTTTTGCAGCAGGAAGTGTACTCGCCATTACAACAAAGAATGTCCGGATGTTAATTACCAACCGCCTTTGCATAAGTAGTAATGTTAACAACATCCACGATTTTGCAGCAGGAAGTATACTCCCCACCACAAGAAGGAGCGTTTAGATGTTCATTACCAACCGCCTTTGTATAAATAGTAATATTAACAGCATCCTCGGTTTTGCAGCAGGAAGTGTACTCACCATCACAAGGAATTCGGGAGGTTCCTTACCAACCGTTTTTGCAACAAAAACAACATTACGCTCCCAAACACACCCATTGTCTTCACAACTGTAACCGTCTTGAAACACACCCATAGCCTTCACAAGCGTAACCATCTTGGGTGTATATTTCACACGCGGTTAATAATTTGCATGATATAAGGGATACATAAGAGTTGTATATATCATTGCCTACAAACCTTTGGTAACAACATCTACATGCAAAACAAGAATGCAGGATATTAAAGAGAAGAGAAACATTGTTAGACTTGATGTGGCATTGTTTGAAGTCTCTCAATTGTCAGCACTCAGAAGCTATATGTTAATGATGTAAGAGCTTTTTGTAACATGTAGCATTGTACGACAGGTGTCACGTGATACTGGTAAAAAATTCTAAATCCGTCACTACTAGTCTAATTACTAATGTAACCATGGAGGATTGAGTAACAATTATATTGCCGGACAAATACGTGTCTCCGTGCCATTCTATAAAACAACAGATGTATATAAGCATGATTTTGAAGGTAGTATCATTATCCAAACAGCAACAAAGAATTGATGAACTAATGACACATATTAAGGTAATCATGTGAACTAAAACTCTAATTAAACCAACTGTCCTTCCATAACTTCTACATTGTGTGCAGAACAAACACATACACAAACAATTATGTCCATTGATTGCACAACCATAAACCCAACCTCTGTGCTCTATGTCTGTCTCTCACATGACAAAAATAAATTCAGCAAACATTTGTCAGGTATATGACATTCAAATAAACCAAAACCTTAAATCTTCTGTTTTAGTGTCACGTCAATTATCCCAATTCGTGATTTCGGTCTGTAATGTTCATCTGTGTCCACCTCCTCAATTTCCTGGATAATGCAAATTCCAAAATAAAAACTAATCAATGTCTAATAATACTAAACAAGAAGAGGTTCAATGATTATTTATTTGCATTTTAACCGCAAAAACAAATAAACACGACAAATTGTAACATTAAATTTACCTGAACTATATCTTCTCCCTTGATAACGCGTCCAAAGACATTAAGTTTTGCATTTAGATCTGGAATTGGTGCAGTTGTAATGAAAATATCAAATCCTTCTTTTTCATGTTTTGTATTTGATGTGCCAAGCATAAAAGCTTCATGCTTTAATCTGGATGGTAAAATTAAATAAATAAATACATTAAAGATTATAAGTAAATTATATTTTTGAAAATGACGGTTGGTGCGGATTTAGAGAAACCTTTTCTCAAGCTGATTGTAGTGCTTCTCTCTAGATGTCCAGTCCTCTATAACTGCATGGTTATCAGAGTCACCTCCTTGGATTACAAAATGTTTCACTACGCGTTGAAATAGCATCCCTTTAAAGTGTCCCTTCTGGCTGCAAAACACATTCCAAAACTTTAAATATTATCTAGAATATGAACCTTTGAATTTTTCCCTACCCCGTGTTTGATCAAATGTCAGTTTGATTGACCTGATGTACGTTATACTCTTATATAAAGTGTTTAAGTTAATGTTCAATCATCAACAGATGTTTCATAGTCATATTATAAGTTGTTACTTGTTAATGATGTTTAAAATATATCATTGAAATATGATACATCATCAGTTACTTAAAATATAATAATAAACATTTGTTGGTAACTGAACATTAACAGCCCGGATACAATTCTTAAATTTGAATTTCAGAACCTTTAGAAAAGGAATAAAATAAAGGTCTTACTGACTCTTGCTAAAGTTAATAATTATGTTCAAATCAATGTGTTATTTTAGATAAATGAAAGTTGATTCTTATGAACTATAGTTATCCTATGCAAGCAAATATGGTTGCATAGCCTTGAAAATTGCATTTATGTACGTAAATGACAAAGTAACTTTATTAGCAGTTGATTTATTTGTTTCATTTAATATGCAAGGGTCAATTAGACTTTTATTGTATTCCTTCTTATAAGTATTCTGAATAAAAATTTGAGAATTGTATCCTAACTGTTAATGTTCAAATATCAATTGAGTTTTGTAATGACACTTTTCCTTCTTATAAATATTCTGAATAAAAATTTGAGAATTGTATCCTAACTGTTAATGTTCAAGTATCAATTGAGTTTTGTAATGACACTTTAAGTTGTTAATGATTTTAAATTATCATGGAATATATGTTACGATGTTATATCAAGTGTTGAAGTTATTAGTGATGTTCAATTATATCAATGAATATATATTACTAACTTAAGTCAAATATTTTTTACTGAAATAACTCATAAACTGAAAATTTGTCATTTAAAATATTCATTCACAACATTTATCAAAAAGTCATTAGAGCATAAAACAAACATTTCAGAAGTTAAAATAGTCATTCTGCCAATCCAATTGTCCATCCGACGCCAAAAGAAAATTTATCCATTCTCCGCTTACCGCATACAACTCTTCCATACAACACTTAATGGAAGAAAAGAAAAACAGGCCCTTAAGATGCAGAACCAGGGTATAGGGAACTTAATAAGAGGCAAGTTATTCAAATGAGATATGGAGAAAAGCAACTCATTAACCTATTATGATTTTAATGGATGTTATGGCAGGATAAGGTAATAGCAATACTCACCAGGCATCAATAAATTCATCCACAACTTCAGGTGAACCTTCCTTGAAAAGTTCCACAGTAATCAAACCTTTAGAGGTATTAAAAACCTGGATACAAAAGTATGTTAAAACAAACAAATAAAGGCAACGAGATACTAAAGTATCAAAACCACAACAGTTGAGCTGAAAGAAAGCCAAATGCGTATGAATGTAAAAGTTTTAAATGAAAAAAAAAGATACTGAAACTTACGGCGTATCTAGGAATGTCAGTTTTCTTAGAATCTGAAAAGTCCTCTTCAACCTGCGGCAGATTAAAGAAACGAATTTTGGCTATATAATTAGTATAACAAAATAACCTCAATGATTGATTAAAAGTAAAGAAAAAAGAACCCCTCCTCCTAGGAAATGAAAAGACAATTTCTTAAGCGAAGGATTCTATAACAATTTCAGCAAACGTTTTTTCATTCCATTCCATTCCATTGTCAATACCAACATACCAAAAGAGGTATAAATATCTTGCTTTACTCATACAGATGTTATAATGTACCCTACTTTCCAATATTTGAAAACTAGCAAAAAATAAACATCAGTAACCAAAAGAAAACAACAGAATTAACCGACACTTGTACCTGAAAGTTTGATGTTCCTTCCTCCGTCTGAATTATTGACCTAAAAGTAACACACACATCACTCATTAGGTGTGTTAAGCACTTATTGTATACATACAACCAAGACCTAGTTTCTTGCAATATTTATATGCAAGTTATATCAACAAATATTCACGAACATAACTCATACAAATAAGGCATGATTTCACATAAAAATGGAATGATTTTGTGCTAAATCAAAGAAGATGCTTGTTATCAACAAACCTTTGAGACCAGTGTCTGTATGTAGCAAAGAGGAAAAACACCATAACAACAGTAACTACACTGTACAATGCAATTGTGGGAATACTGATACTTCTAGGTGCTTTCTTCTTTTTGCTTTGCTGTAACAAAGCTTGAGGTTTAATCCTCGCCATCAAACCTTTATAAATCCAACCTCAGGCAGACTATTACAGTATCTCAATGCACACGCTGTAGAAAAAGAAAAACAACTGAGCATAAACTCAGGTTCAACATCCCAATCGACTATTTAAACCACAAGTTAACAAAATCCCCAAAACATATATGTGTGCGAGTGCTTGTGCGTGTAGACTCTAAATCTATAACAACCATAAGAGATGATCCAACAGAGGATCTATAAGGTAAAAACTCAATTATTCATGAGATGAAATGATACGAGATCTCAATATTTTCCCCAAATTGTAGCAGATCTTTCGCGATCAAAACACGTGGACTGACGTGGAGAAGAAGATGAAGAACAAAGAGAACTTCGCGATAAATAACGAATCGATCTCGAAGTTAGCAGCACATACTACGAAGCTAGGTCGGTTTCGTAATCAGGAGAAATGATATTTTCAAACGGTTGACAGATTTGCAGGCCTAATTTGAAAATTAAAAGACGTGTACGACGAGAACATGAAACCCTAGAATTCAGAAAGGGGGTACCTGAGGAGAAGAATCAGATCCTGTTACTGCAAACGGATGGTGAAGTGGGAGATTGCGATTCCGATTTAGTTTCTAACAGAAAACAGACATGCTTTCCGATTTCATATACGATATCTTCGTCGTCAGTCACATTACGCCCGTACACTCTAAATGGCCAACCGATTTCATATAGGCCGTACCGCCTCACTTGGGCTGGTTCTCACTCAACGATCCAAAAGTTACTTTTTCATATTAAACTAGAAATTGTACCCCACATTCCACGTCATAAATCGGACCTTAAACGATTGAGCCGGTGACATTAACATGACTAAGCACAAAAAGAAATGTGGTTAAATAAATTTTCCTCTGCGCTCCGCGGCGGAAGACGGATTTTAAACGGTTGAGGCGGTCATATTAACGTGAGTATCACAATTGAAGTAACGAGCCTCCTAATATTGTGAGGCTCCTTACTTCAATTAGTCCCCATGTTACTCGAATGGATCTCTTAGTCGTTGAGAAGGTTGCCCAAAAGCGTTATATAATGCGCAGGGGCGAAGGATAGTGAGGGCCCCCCCGGATTTTTCACTAAGTAGTGTTAATTTATACGTATTAGGCCGAAAATTTTATAGATTCGACCCCCTGATAGGAAAAAAAATCACGGCCACCCCTGCGTTTTTCTTCAAGCTTCGCCACTGATAATGCGTACTCAGTAAAACTTACAAGTAAACCAGATATAAAGATGGTTACTAGGGTTGTTGTTTGGCGACTCGGTTGTGGAGGTCAAAACATAGATAAAAGACGTATAGATAACGGTACCGATGTTTTTCAGTCGGTCTCGGTCTCATTCTTCACGGTTGTCAGTCGAAATAACCCACGATACCTAAAAAAGACTCTATTTTGAATACAACTCCGTTTTTAACAAAATTTACACCGGGACGTCAACAAAAAAACGCAAAAGTTATTGAGGAAAAATCAGATTATATATACTAAGAGGGTAATCTCGAAACTTGAAAAACTTGAGGAGATCAAAGTTAAACTTTACAAACTCAAGAGGTAAGTTTTGTCATTTGACCAAAGTAGGAGAGAATTTGCCGGTAGCAAAGGCCATCAACATTTTTAATTGAGAGTATTGATAATTTAATATAATATTATTTTACAGGGGCAGATCAACATGATCAATTATTTTTATAGAAAGTATCTTAAAATTCTTTTAGTTTTCTACCTTGAGCTGTATCATGATCTTGTTAATGAGTATACTAGTGTGTAATTTGTCATCATAAAAAGTATATTATTATTAGAATTTTGATCAACTTCAACTAATGTCTGTTGCCGAATCAATAAAAAAAAAGTTCCTCAAACATTGAAAACATACGCCCCATTCAAAACATGATAAGAGAGTAAAGAGAATTGATAGAATAGATCTGAAAGATTTAAGAATGATTTTAGATTGATGTGAAAAATATGAAGTTTTAAGTTAATATTTGATTATTAGTAAATTAAAAATATTAAAAAAGAATTTTAACAGTAAAAAACCGTTCAACGGCTATCTTAAACGGTCATAAAACAGCATGGGCTCAGTGAGTAGACCTCAATTGGGTGTGACGGTACCGAGGGTGGTGGCCGGTGTTTCCACCAGTCCTAAACCACCTCATCCCTCTCCCCGAAACAACTCCGTTCAGCCTAATAACCACCCCTCAATTAGTTAATCCCTCCTTCCCCTCCCCCTCCCCCTCCCCCTCCCCCTCATACCCGAATTCAACTAAACTCTTTGTGTTCTAAACCACCACTCCACGGCTACTACCATTGGCCCACCACCACCCATATTTGAAAATAAACATATTTCGCCCACACCTATCTCTAACCACATCATCTTCCATGCTAAAATCAGTCCAATGGTGTAACATGAACAATCAAATTAAGAGGTCAAAAATATTACACATAAAAAAATCAAAATTTTTCACCAAATAAAGACCATAAATAAAAAAAAAACATTTCTTACACATAATGTCGCGAGAATTAACCGATGTCGTATTGCCGTATGAATTATGATGCGATTGTCTGGATTTATAGAACAGATTTGGGCTTTTGGTCTGGATTAGGAGGGGCTCAAACACTATAACTAATATGAAATAAACCTAGTATGTCGAAATCAATACTTCTGAGCAAAAAAATTAAGGGGGAGGCTTGGCCCCCTCTAGTCCCTTAAATGTTCCTGTTGAAAATTTTGGACATAAATAATTATTTCTATTTGTTACGATCATAATTATTAATTAGAACGTGTGTGTTCTACTATGTGAGATGATCACAACGAACTAAATCATGTCCAAAACGGAGTTAAGATGAATAAGACATCGATGCTCCAAGTTGTGTGTTTGAAACTTAATGTAATGTAGAAATTAAAACGTGTGAACTTGTCCCACATGGGAAGAAAGATAAATCGATGATGGATTTATAAGTGGGAGTCTCTACAGAATCTTTTTCACTTATAAAGAGTGACACCCACCCAACACGCTCGGGACGGTGACGGGAGTGATGGGTGTGTGACGTTTTAATAGCGCACTTCGCCTTATTATTTTTGACACGTGTTGCGTGGTCAGATGGCTAGTTGAGCTTATTCCATCAGTTCATTCGAATTAATAGAGTATTAATTTAATTAAGTGATCAATTAAATCGAATTAATTAAGTATTAATTCTATTAAGTGAGACCCTTCATCAGGTCTAAATTTCGTGTATAAATACAATGCTTTTGAGCCTTGTGGAGATACCCGAAAAACTGATTCACAAACAATCAAACGCATTTCCTTCGGTCGCGGACCTTTACACGTTTGTTTCAGGTATAGTTCAGGTGCTTGGTTAACTCCGGCTGTTGTACCCTGGGAGACAGACGGGTTCACTTGGGTGGCCCGACATCTGTTTTAAGGGACCTTTGTTCAACAGAAATCCTCAGCCAACACACGTGTTTTATCTTCTTCTGATTTGCTTATTTTATTTCCTGTAATTTGTTTTAATTTTGTTTCTTCTCTTATCTGTATTGTAATTCGGATTGTTGATTTAATAAAAGAGTTATTTTATTTTATGAACGATTGTCCTACCGTTCCGCCCATGAAAATCACCATCTATTCAAACTTCAAAGTGGTGAACTGTTTGTGTGTAGCGAACCGACTGGTTTCGCTTTTTGGATAAATACCACATGATGGTTTCGGTTTGTGTGGTTAAACACAAATGAAGTTCATATGAATTCGATTTATATATTTTTTTTTTCTAATCCTCAGGTCTGGCTCAAATATTTTTAGAGGCTTAAAGTAGACTCTAAATTAAAGGTCTTTTCATAACATAAATTATTTTTTCTTAGAAACCTAACATATGGGTATATTGATCACACACAATTTTTTATATACGATTTCTAAAAGGCGCATCACCACACGTATTAGAGTTCGAATGAGTTTTAATGGAAAAAAAACTCTTTCAAGTATATAAATTCTTTACTCTTCATATCAAAATCTGAAAATTAAACAAAGTTAAACCCTAAAAATTAGGGCTCCGTAATCCATATTATCTTATGCAGTCGAGCCACCTTATATTCTCGTATTTAGGTGGTTTTTGTTTTTTAAAACATTGAAAAAAAAGGAAGTTGGAACATAAAGGCTTGATGTGTAAATTTTAAAGGAGTAAAATCGTCATTTTTTAACACCGAATTCATTCACCATTTTATCCATTATGGAACTTGAATCCTCAACCTCTTTGAAAAAAGACACCTTTTGTTAACACCTTTTATAAAATTCATCCACCAACAACCACCACACAACCAACAATGGCCGCCGCCGCTTCTCTTGCAACCCCCGCCGCGTTTTCATCCTCCTTAAGCCGCCGTTACCACCACCACCAGCAAGCTTCTGCTTCTACCGCCACCTTCAACGTCTCCAATTCCACAAAACAACGCTCATTAATATTGTCACAAAGGCTTCATCTTGAACGTCTGTAAGTCGAAGCTCTCTTCCATGGAACCATCCCAAAATCATAATTGAATTTCTCCATCCCCCCACCTCAGTCGGTTGGGTTTCAACCAGTCAGGGGTTTTCTACGAAAAGAACTCTGTGACAACAGCAACACACATAAATGGTGAAGAAATTAAGGTCTCCATGAAGAACAATAGCACTAAATCTACGAAGGTCTCCATGAAGAACAACCTCAACTAGTGGAAATTGATTTTTTTTTTGCTATGAATGCACTCCAGGTGTTTGTTGAAATGCCAGCACTAATTTTTTTTAGGTTTGTTAAGATTTGGTATTATTTCTAGCTGTTGGGTTCTTTTGGCTCAAGTTCTGAACTATTGAAGCTCCTTTCACAGTGCAATCTTTTTACCACGATTAGCATCCGATTGGGTTAATTTCAAATCGGGATCTGCCACAGTTAACGCACTCATGACGTAGCTATTTCTTGGTGGGGTGTCTGAGAGGGTGAGCAACTGTAGGTTGCTTTCCTCTCATTCGTTTCTTGGGTGGGTTGATACCTGGCCTCCTACTCACCTCGAGACGGCGGACTTGTTATCACTTCTTGGTTTTGTTTGTTTCCAATGGGCTCTGCCAAGGGTAGGAGCATGGCATCCAGTGCCTCTGAAGGGGATGTTGGCTCCACCTCGTCCAATGGAGTGTGGCTATGCCCCTTTAGGAATTTCCACGAGTGTAAAGACGGCAAGCCTGGGTCCTCTGGGTATAATAGATTGGTCGCGCATTTTCAGCAATTTCATTTTAAAGATGATCGTAAAAAATCCCTTCAGGATGCACTATCCAAAGATTTAGACTTGTTTTCGAATGTTGGGGAAACCCTACGGGTTTTTGGATATTGGTTGTGTGGGAGGTGCATGAAGGCACACGCACTTAGTAGGAGGTGTCATCATCCAGATGGTGTTTTCACGTTCTCTAGAAAATCCGGGTCTGATGAGGATTTTGTCGTGGGGATCCCAAGGCCCCAAGATCCTGGGATGGTATTTGAGATTAGGACCCCGCAGGGAGTGATGGGAGATGTCGCTTTCCTTGAACGTGTTTTCTCCCTTCCGGTTCGAACTGTTAAGAGCATCCCCCCAAGCTGTCGTTTGGCATTTGCGCAAGCTTTGACAGGTGCCATCCGTAAAGTAGTAGCTTCCCCTGGGACTGTTGAAAACTGGGTCAAACTCTTACTCTTACCCCGTTGTACCCTTAAGGTGGTTAAGCCATCTGCCAGGCAGGAGCGAAGGTCCGGTAATCGAAAGTCCTTGCAATGCGATGGTATTTTGCGGGGCTTAGCTATGTGGAAGGAGGGCTCTGGTTTTGAGGTTTTGGTCAATTCCCTCCTCGCCGATAGTGGAGAAAGGGTCGTGTGTGGGGAGGAGGCACAACGGGAGATAGCTGAGGAGGTTAGCCCTAACATTAAGCAATGTCTCAGGAAAGTGAGTGATGGTCACTTCAATGCTGCAGTTAAGGTGTTGTGTTCCAGTGGGGTTGCTCCCCGGGGGGAATCTACCATGCAAGCCCTTATCGACAAACATCCCTTCGCGCCGCCCCCGAACCTCCCTTCAATTCCTCTTTCCCAACCTGCGTTATCCGTGGATGAAGACTGCGTTCACAGGTGTGTGAAATCTTTCCCGAAAGGGACATCTTGTGGGCGTGATGGCCTCCGGGCCCAACACCTGTTGGACGCTCTTAGCGGCGAGGGGTCGGCGACTGCCTCGGGACTGCTTACTGCCATCACTGAAGTGGTAAACCTTTGGCTAGGGGGGTTATGTCCTAGGGTGCTCGCGGATTTTGTTGCTTCGGCCCCCCTAACCCCTTTGTTGAAGCCTGATAATGGAATTCGCCCCATTGCTGTGGGGGCAATTTGGAGAAGATTGGTCTCCAAAGTAGCCATGAAGAAAGTTGGGAAAGAAGTTTTTAAGTACTTGGGGGACTATCAATTTGGGGTGGGGGTCCCCAATGGTGCGGAGGCGGTGCTGCACAGCACTAACAGGTTCCTTAATTCTTTTCATTCAGATGGCTCGCTGGCCATGCTTACGGTTGATTTTTCCAACGCTTTCAATTTAGTTGACCGTTCGGTTTTGCTTCGCGAGGTCCATCGCCAATGCCCCTCCATATTCCCGTGGGTTCAATTTCTGTATGCCCAGCCTGCTAGGCTATACGTAGGGAATGACTGCATCGGGGCATTCACGGGGGTCCAGCAGGGGGATCCCTTGGGACCTTTGCTTTTTGCCCTAGCCTTACACCCCTTAGTGCTTCAGGTGCAGGAAAAATGCAAACTCCCCTTCCATGCTTGGTACTTGGATGACGGGACGGTTATCGGGGACGCTGTTCAGGTTGCTAAAGCTCTTGACATCATCGGTTCGGAGGGTCCAGCCTTGGGGCTACGGCTTAATATTAGAAAAACTGAGGTATTTTGGCCAACATGCAACGGGGTGAAGGTCCGGCCAGGGCTTTTCCCTAGTGAGATTGGGAGGCCGGAGAGAGGTGTTAAACTGCTAGGAGGGGCAGTCAGCTGTGATGCCAGTTTTATTAGTGGTCTAACGGCTAAGAGGGCAATGCGAGCTGTTGACATCATGGGACACCTTCCCTTGTTGCGGGATCCTCAAAGTGAACTCCTCTTGCTTAGATCTTGTATGGGGGTTGCAAAGTTGCTATTTGGTTTGCGAACTTGCCAACCCCCCTTTGTGGATGATGCGGTTTCATGTTTTGATAAAGGCCTTCGAGAGGCAATAGAAGACATTGTCGTATGTGGGGGCCCTTTTTTTGGTGAACTCCAGTGGCGGATCGCGACCTTGCCGATGCGGCTAGGTGGGTTGGGCCTTCTGTCGGCCCGGGATGTGGCTGCCTATGCCTTTGTGGCTTCCAGGTCTCAATCTTGGGAGTTGCAGGACCACATCTTACGCAACAGTGGGGTTGCTACCACTGACCCAGATTATGCCAGCGCCCTGGATCGATTGCATAAATCTCTCCCTGATTTTGATCTCGGCGGTTTCTCTAACAAGGACACCGCCCCCAAAAAACCACAGAAAACTTTGGCGAATGCCCTTTGTTGTCGAATCGCACAAAGTTGGGGAGAAGATTTCCTTTTGTCCCCTCGCCAGAAAGCCGTCGTTGAATGCTTACAGAGGCCTCACGCCCAGGATTTCTTAACTGTTATTCCTATTGAAGGTCTGGGTCAACGTATGTCAGCGGTGGAGTACCGGTCAATCCTTAAGTACCGTCTGATGATCCCCATGTTCCCGAATGATGAAACTTGCCCAGTCTGCCGTAAAGCATGCCTAGATAAATACGGGGACCATGCGTTACACTGTAGAGAGCTGCCGGGGTTTAAGTATCGCCATGATTTTGTTCGAGACACGTTAATGGATATTCTCAGACGAGTAGGGATCTCGGCAAAGAAAGAGGCACCGGTTAATTTTCTTACGGACCCGGCGGAAGGGAGGTCCACCCTACGCCCGGCGGACGTGCTAGTTTTTGGTTGGGAGGGCGGGAAACATGCTTGTGTCGATCTCACAGGTGTATCCCCCCTAGCTGGGTTGTGGGAAAATGGGTTTGTGGCGGGGCAAGCGGTTATGAAAGCAGAGTCAAAGAAGGTGGAAAAGCACGCGAAAGCTTGTGAGGATAATCAGCATGCCTTTGTCCCCCTGGCGTTTGACACGTTCGGCTCCTTGGCGCCGGAGGCGGTTCGGTTCTTGGCTAGAGTTCAGCGTGTGGTCCACAGCAACTTTACGACTCCTCAGGGGCGAGGCTTTGTTTTTAGTAGATTAGGGTTTTCCATTCAGAAGGGGATGGCGGCGCAGTTTGTTGCCCGTCTACCTGCTATCCTTATGTAATTTGCCTTGTTGAATGACTAATATAATTTATAACAAAAAAAAAAAAAGGATGGTAATAGAAGACCAAAAGCGAAAAGTAAACCATAAAAATATGAAAAGAAAAATCATAAATAGTATCTGCATAGATAATATCTTGATTTTGACCAAATAGATAATGATTTATATAATTTACTTTTTAATATATTTTATTTTGGAGAGGAGCTTATTAGACAGGATTTGTTACATCGATGATGGAAGTTTTTGGAGACACCAGATAAGAGTTAGGAACTTCTATGTGAGCATATAGAGGGGTAGCAGGGTTAGTTATGGTATATGTGCGAGCACTCCACGCATGTTACTTTAGCCGTAGACATAAGTGTTAGCAGCTCTCTAGATATGTCATAAGTCCTAGATGGGCCTTTAGATCCCAGAATGCCTTCAGACATAAGTGTCTTAGTATCAGGTGTGTTTTCAATTTGGTGTATCATTTATCGCCGTGGCCTTTAGTAATAGTTACTTTAATATAGGGGATTGTTATTTCACCCTCCTATTTTATCTCCTGCTACTATTATTTTTTGTTTGATACATGTTTCTCTCATCTCTTTATCTATATCTATCATTAGTTGTCTTATTTGTTTCATGTTCTCATCTGTGTACTATCTATGAGTTTTGATGAGTTGAGGGTCTTCAAAGAGGAGCCTTTTTATCTAATATGATAGATGTAATGCTTGTCCTCGTTTCACACTCTCCGGGCCTACTGTTTAATCAGATTTGGTTGGGTATGTTTGTTGATTCTATTTTATTTCCATTTAAATTTATTTTTAGCAAAAGAAAGGAATGTATCACAATTGAAAAAACAAATTGCTACCACTAAAAATTAAATTCAGTGTTTTAAAAATCGAATTGGTTATTAAACCAACCGCTCTACGGTGTTTATTGACCAGACCCTCTAGGATACCAGGCCCAACCGGATGCACGGTGTGTGTGAGGTACTCGATTCCTGCAAAAAGTATGATGGTGTTTTTAGCAGTAAAATAGATGACTAAAAAAGGACAGTTGTGATCTGCCTACATCACTTGAATAGCTATCAGTATTCTCTCTGTCACTTTGCCTCACTTACCTCAGTCTCAGACAGTCTCCATGCTCCCTTTAGAACCACACCCACCAAAGTACCAAACAAAAAAAATGAACCGAACTCATTAAATATATTATTTACTCAGATTTATAAAAGGGGTTGGTTATTTGGACATCCTTTGATTTTATTTGGACATCCCGGGTGCCCTATACTGCCCGTATAGGGCTATACTGGCCGTATAGGGTTTATTAATTATCAATGATTGGCTGGCTATGAAAGGAAGAATGGGTATAATATAGGGCTATACTAGCCGTATAGGTTTTTTTTTAAATTTCACTCAAAAAAATTTTATAAAATTTGTTTTTTTGTTTAACTATTATTATAAAATTTTATAATATTTTAACGGATCGTATAGATACTTTTTTTTTAAACTTCAAATATTTTTATAGAATTTTGTTTTTTTTATATAATTTTTTTCTTTGTTTAACTATTGTTATAAAATTTTACCAAAAAGTTATATTGCTCGTATAGCCCTATACTGTGCATATAGGTGTGCTTTTAATGCTGATGAAACCCTATACGGGTAGTATTGAGCTATACGAGCCGTATAATAGGTGTCCAACTAATTTTTTGGGTTGTCCAAATAACATCACCCTTATAAAATAGTTGTTTACAGGTCACTCCAACCCGAACCTAACCCTTAATACAGAAATCATCCGTTTTGACAAGACCCGGCCAACCAGTTAGATGCAGTGGGCCCTGATTGATGAAATAAAATAACTGACAGGTAAGAAAATTTCACATGGGCATTATGCAATTAAACCCACGGCGATGGCCGGTAAAGAAAAACTGACATCAACTGATATTCAAAAGTCAAAACCCAAGATATAAAAGACTGGCTGGTCAACAAAAACTGCTGCCTATCAGTGTAGTAACAATGCAAATTCCATTAATTTGATCATTCTCAATGTTGTCAAGAAAAAACTATGGTTCTCTCACTATCAGAAAAACTGACGGCGATGGCCGGTAAAGAAAAACTGACATCAACTGATATTCAAAAGTCAAAACCCAAGATATAAAAGACTGGCTGGTCAACAAAAACTGCTGCCTATCAGTGTAGTAACAATGCAAATTCCATTAATTTGATCATTCTCAATGTTGTCAAGAAAAAACTATGGTTCTCTCACTATCACTCGCCTATCTACCAACACTTACAGCATCAAATGTACCTTCATGGTATAAAAGCAAGCACTGGCTACTAGTTCCAGACTGCATCCTTGCATGAATTGCTTTATAGCATTGGAGGCTACAAAGAGGTAGGTTTGATTTCGAATCGCGATACTTGTACGCGTTGGTACAAGATGGTCCAGCGCATTTTTCCCTTGGAGGGGGATAACTGCGTTTAAAATCCATATAACAATCAGAAAACAGTTGGTTTTAAACCCTTCAAAATTAGAATGTTTTATACTCACCAGGTAGGTTTGGGGTCAAAAATATGAGGCAGACCAATATCTTCAGCAAATGCAACAGTAGTTCCAGTTGGCCCAATAACAGTTCTAATAGTGCTGGGTGCTAGCACTTTTGCATTGGCAGCCTTTTCCTAATAAAATGGGAAATATAGCATTAGTTTGATTTCAGCTAAACATCAAGAATCAGAGTGTAATTTCACAAATCTATTTTTAGTTTAAAACAATATAATTTTCAGCAAAACATCAAGAATCAGAGTGTAATTTCACAAATCTATTTTTAGTTTAAAACAATGTAATTTTCAGCTAAACATCAAGAATCAGAGTTTAATTTCACAAATCAATTTTTAGTTTTAAACAATATAATTTTCTGTTCAAAAATCTATCAAGCATCAAAGAGTGACACATACCTGTGCCAACTCTTCCTGGCGTTTCTTTAATTTGTCTTCTCGTTTCTTCCTACTTGAATCTTGACCAAGTATCTTCCTGATTGCTTCAGCCTAAACAGTTTTTGCCATGCGGTGTAAAAAAAAAGCAAGAAGATTTTAAAATTTTCAAATGTTGGTCAACGAAAGTCAAACCTCTGATTCCCGAGCTGCTTTCTCATTCTGAATCCTGCGTCTTTCAGCAGCCTCAGCTTTCTTAAGTTGCTGTTCCACTTCTGTAAGTTTCTCTTTTTGCTCTGTATATATTTAGGGCAAAATCCACAAACATATTACGAACCCATAAATATCATTATGAAAACAGATATATGATTTGGGGGAGAAAAGGCTTACTTCGAGGGGGGGCAGGTGGCAATCCATTTGGAAACTCAATTTGAGTAGCAGCAGATGCAAAATCCCTACCAGAAAGTAGGGCCCGTTGGCGTGAAGTGAGTGTTGTTTCCCTTTTGGTTTCATTTGGAGAATCGGGAGAATCCTTCCTCAGTTTCTTTCCTTTATTTCCTTCATTTTCATGATCAGATACCAAATCTTCCTCCTCATAATCCGTATCAACAGATACACTATCCCTACCTGATCTTAACGGATCTTCTTTAGAAACCCTGGAAAGACTCTTGTGTTTCTTACTCGAATCAGCATCATAATCTCTACTTGCAGCAGCAACCTTAACAGTTTTCAGTTTTTCAAGATACCGTATCTCATCATCTTCTTCGTCATTAAAATCACCATCTAAGACACGTTTTTTGGGTACCCTTTTGCTCTTTCGGGCCCAATCTGATTTCTCCCCATGTTTTCCTCCTGAATTCTTGCCCATTGAATTGTTTTCTCTCCCAAGGGTAAACCCACCCTTTGAGAAATCCTTCCAAGGAATCCCTTGTAGCCCGATCTTTTTACCTAGGGCAGGAGAATCGTCTTCATCGGAATTGTCCTAAAATTGTTAATCGGATTTAAGTAAATACAGAATTAATTAAAAAGTAGATAGCTTTAAACGAAAATAATTACTTTTTGAAAGAAAATATAAATTTTCCATAAAGTATGTTCATAAAGCTCATTGCAATAAAGGATTCCGATATATCATACTAATGTTGATGCCATCGTGCGATCCATAAAACATAAATCGTTTTTTTTTGTATAATATTGTCCTACTCATAAATCAAAGTAGAGGCCTTCAATGTCTTGAAAATAGTTAGGCTATTAGGTGGTGTTTGGTTTGAGGGTATGAGTTTAGATTGTGTTTGGGTATGTATGATCCAATGTAATGGGGCTGATACCCATGTATCCGGGAATCCTCCATATCCAAAGGTTGTGCTTAAATTTCATACCCATTCCCATTCTACCAAGGTAATTCCTAACCGTAAACAAACATCATCTCGGTAAACAAAAGGCTCAACTCAAATTAAAATAACACAATCATTATTACCTAAAAATACTTCGGATGAAGGGAACACCAAGACAGTTGAAAATGTCATATGTTTAAGTGAAAGTAATTTCTAGTTGACAAATAGAGCATGTATAGCATACCTGTAGAATCAATTTTGGCCGAGAACGAGAGGCATCTAAAGATCCTGAATTCTTTGAAGTTCCAAAATTGGTCTTGGATTGAATAGTCCTAGTCACACCGCCTACCTTAAGTTTGACTTTTTTTAATTTGTTGTCATTTCCACCTTCATTTGCATCTATCAAGCCTCCGTTGCTCTGCGATGCATTATATCTTCCATCATCCATTTGAGCTCTCCTACGTGAGTACTCACCTTCTGTTTTAGTAGCACATTGATTAAGATTAAATACTTTTCTCTTAGGATTGGCATCAACAGCATTCTCATCACTTGATATCTTCCCAGCGTCGTCTGAAGGTGGCGTTGATGATTGAGATGCATGATCATGATTTTCAGGTAATGCTTGAACCTCGGGTTTAGGCCTTCTGCAGGTTTGTGTCCTCTTTTTTCTAAAGGTATTCCCAATGCCATCAAACCGAGGACCCCCAAACTCATCCATTTTTGTTCCCTTTTTAGCGAACAATTAGATATTGGCAAAAATCACTCACATGGAAGCGCAATAATGCAGCAAGTTGGAATGTGAAATGCCCCTGAAGGAAACACTGAATGATAAGCATTAATCACGGAATACTAATTTCTTAAAAAGAACGGAATTTGGAAACATACGGTTTCGCGGAGTAAATATGTTCTTGGGAGTTATAGGTGTAACATATCGACATAAAAATCAAATAAACGATAAATCCCTTTTACATAGATACACAGAATTCCACACGTGTCCATTAGCTGATTATGAGCTATTCAATTCATTATAGAAAGGAAACATTTAAATCTAAAATGAATATGGATACAGACGGCTTTACATAGTTATCATGTCTATCTACTATTTAAGTTGACCGTTAAAAGTAAAAGTTTTAGTGTAAAATGCCATAAATATATAACCCATCTACCACAAAAGAATCAGGAATTTAAGATCAAAGCATTTATCAGAAAGTCACCCGTATTAACCAAAATTCAGACACAATCACAAAATACAGATCATTAAATACCTTGATAGAACTTTAAAATCTGCAACGTACTGTTAAGGCACATAATAATGATACAGTCGCAAAGGCAAACATTCGACAGGAACGAAACTAAACAGCAACTGAGTAGCCATTATAAAGACATTGTTACTGCAGCCGTCAATATCATAAAAAGACAATCAAGTCATATTTTAAAAGCTTACCCACGATGCAAAAACCTAAAAGAAATTGAAAAACAAAACGAAGCATCTAACGCCTACACTTGTTTCCAAAGTCGATTCCAGTACTTTATACACGAAAAAAGGTTCACAAATTTGATACAATCTTGAGCTATTCGTGGTACTTGATATAAACTTTAAGCAAATCGTCCCTAAAAAGGTGGAAACACATATATCAATTTCAAAGTTCAGTCATACCCCGTTTGGCATCATACCCGAGGTCAGGTAGTTTTTTAAGGACCATCCACAATAGGTGAAACACCCATCCTTATTCCTAAATAAGCAAACTCATTCCAATCGATCAGCTAATACCATTAGAAAAGCAATCAACAACAGTGGATAAACATCACACATTACAAACACAACCAAATCCCCAAAATTGAACCGAATTCAACTTGTGAGTTTAAACAAATGCACATCTCCCGCTAAAACCATGGCAAAAGCAATCAACAACAGTAGATAAACATCACACATTACAAACACAGCAAAACCCCCCAAAATTGAAGCGAATCCAACTTCTGGTGTACACATTAAGCCGATCAAACAACCATAAACACAAATAGAAGCTGAAAAACAAGAACATGCAAAACGATTACCTAGCGAAAATGAGAGAGATTGAGGATCGCCGTAAGAAATAAAAAGTAGAAACCCTTGCGAGATAACGAAAGGGGTAGCGTAAGATAAAGAAGAGAGAGAGAGTGACAGAAAAAGATACAGTAGAAGTAGAATTATACGGATCGATTGTGAATTTATATAAACGGGAGAAGAAAGAAAGGTTAGGGTTAATGGGTGAAATTAGGGTTTGAGTATTTGGGGGTGAGGGGTGATGGTATGGTGGTAAAGAGAGGGGGGGAAGACCACTCGTAATCTTCTCCATTTTTATCACACACAAACGAGAGACCCTGCGTGCGACTGATTTTGTTTCTTGGGTTTGACCCGAATCCGTTTGTCTACGGAAACCCGCCCGTATTTCTCTCTCTTCTATCTTCCATTCCTTCTCTCCAAATCGTTTCTTCGCTCTTCCTTTTATTATCTTTCTTAACTCGGGTTTTTCTGAAAGTATATGCGTACGTTAAGTCCCTACGCACCTCCCGCTCATACTAGCACCCACATGCCTCTCTCACATGAAAATAAAGTTTTCAACTTAAATACAAATAACTATTTTAGTTTAAAATTTTAAATTTAACTTTTTTAATCCGTTAGTTTTAGTTTCTTCTTAATTAAAATCAACGAACTAACACCGTTTGCTTATCCTATTAAATAAAATAATATTTTAGTTTTTTTTACATATGAGAGACTAATTATGTAATTTACAAAGAGTTTAATAGTTAGGGAATGGTTTGTGTAATTTACTCAAAATTATTAAAATAAAAAAACAAAGAGTAAAATGCAGTTTTCGTCCCTGATGTTTACCTCAAAAATCACTTTACGTCCCTTCTACTTTAAACCTGCTATTTTCGTCCTCGTAGTTTTTGTTTTCATCATTTTTCGTCCTTGTATCAAACGTCCGTTAGTCAATTGTTAGCTTTCAGGAGCAATGGTGTATTTTCACTTTATATTTTGAGGTTATTTTGGTCTTTTCCATCCCAATTACTTGAGTTAACTACATTTTTCGTTTATGAGGTTTACAACAGAAATTAGGTTTCGTCCCTATAACTTTAAACCTTCCCCATCACAACCACCACTTGTTTATTCAGCGCCATCACGACCGGTTTATTCACCCCCTCCGCCACCTTCGTCGTCGCCACCAGTTTACTCACCTTCGTCACCTCCGCCATCACCATCACCATCACCATCACCATCACCACCGTCTCGACCACCACCGTCACCTCCACCACCGCCTGCCCCAGGTCAAGGACGAGCGTCGCCAACACAAAAATAATATTTCTAGACCATTTTTTGTGATAGAAACCATTAGTCCTCAAGGCATGTGAGTACCAGCTTTATGTCTCAAAGCAAACCTATTTACTAAAGCAAGTGCATTGCTAGTAAGTTGTGCTAAATAATTCATCCTCCTAATCATAGCACCCTTCACAAGTCCATCCATGGAGCCATCAGAAAATCCCTTCACAGGTTCTTCCGTGTGCCATTCAAAATTCTTACCCCTAAATTGCGACATATTCCCGAGCTCCTGAACTGACTGATTCAGACTCGGTACACAGTTGTTCATGTTGTTGATACAGTCTTTCACGGCTTGGTACACACTCGGTTTTAGTCTCGGTGATTCAGCTGTTGACTTGGCATTACTTAGACTGACTTGTAATGGCTGCTTTTGCAAGGTGCTGATCATTTCCTTGAATAGAACCAGCGTAAGGTGAGAGACAACGAACACAGAGAGTTGGGTAGCGGGTTTTTTTGCAAGAGGAGTTGACGTAGTTCATGGCGGTGGAATTAGTAGTGGCGTTGCTCGCGGTGTAAAAGATCTCACTCGAATTGTAGTATGCTTGCCATTTCTTTATATAAACATGGTGGTATGGTAATGTAACACCTGCCCTAAAAAATGTCCAAGATTTTAGCAAGGTACAAACCACAAGGACTATAAGTATAAATGCATGAAAGTACAAGGACCAAAAAGTAGAAAACATCAAAATCAAACGGTAACGAACCGTCATGGACGGTAACGGTCCGTTACGGGCTAGGCACGTGAACACGGATGACGCGCCACGTGTCCGGTGACTAATGAACGAATTATGATGCATGGAAACCCTATAACTGACCGTCACGACTGGTAACGGTCCGTCACAGCCCCAAATTCACCTAGGTGCTCCACGTATCACTCCGTAACGGACCGTTACGCCCTGTAACGGTCCGTCACACCGCAAACTGACCAGAGGGCGACACGTGTCTGTAAGCAGAAGAAACGCTCGTAAAAAGGTCAAACCGCTAGAGAAATTAAGTTAAGAAGATAGTCTATAAGCTTTCGACTTAGAGGCTCATTCTTATACAAAAGGTGAATACTTTATCTCTTTCAAAATTTGTGTCAAACATTTATGTGACAACCAGCAATTTCAGGTCAATACTCGTCCCCGGCTCTGTCATAAATTGCATACATTACATTCGTGTTAGACTTAATTATGGTTAATTAAGGTCATTTCATAAGTAGCAAAGTCCATTCATAACATTCCATTCATCGGTAATTCGGTAAATTATCAGGTCGCACGCAGTATAACCGGCACACACGAACGTTGGTGATAACTAATATTTATGTTTTAATAAATATTTCGAGATGTTATAACATTATTTTAGAGCCTAAATATATACGTGTATTTATTTATATCAACCGAGTATGTTAACTCGAATCTTTACCGTTTCACCGGTGTACCTTATTTTAACGCGCTATTTCGCTATATTAATTTACTAAACATATGTTTACATGTTAGTAGACCACTAAATATGAAATGTATAGTTTTTTTTATTAAACTCGGTTTTAATAAAATCTTTATTTTAATCGCATCTAACTTATACCCGCTACCACCCGAATGCCTGTTTAATCTACATAACCTCCTTAACATAAAAATCCAAAATTCAAAACTATCTTTTCTTTTATTTTTGACCGAAAATTATGGGTATACACACATGGGATGACGTGTAGACTTTTGTTTACATTTTAATGATAATCCTTTTGCACACACTTTCCAAACATGAATGGTTATCCTTAAAACCATTAGACTCATCCAAACCGTTTTCTTTTTCCTTATATTTTTCGAGCAAAATAAAGAATGCCCACATGCACCCCTAGCTAGCCTGGTGACTTGACCATATCATACCATTCTTGTGAAAGATCATCTTTACACTAACACCCATTCTTTGACTCCTAACCAAGTTTGGCCATGAAGACGATTTTTTTCCCTAGTGACCGATTCATTTTCTTGAGGCAAATATCAAGTTCCCATGACCTTTACCTTTTCTTTGTTATCTAAAATGACACCACAAGTTTATAAATATAATTAACTCCTTCACTCCACCACATGAAATCTCCAACACCAACTCCTTTACCCTATCTTTCTCTTGTTTACGGCCACACCACCTCCCACCAACATCCATTATTTTTTAACATTCCAAGCATACAAGTGTGGCTCAAGTCTTTTTAGTGAAGATCAAGTGGCGTTGGGTGATTCCAAGCAACCTACAACACTCATTCCTTCTTCCTTGCTTGCTTGCTTTTAGTGAGGACAATTTCTTCTTGTTCATATTTTACACTTATTTTATATTTTGTTTTCATATTGTTATGTACCAACTTTCACCTACAAAAACACATTTTTGTTAAATTTGGAGTTGTTATAATCTAATCCCTACTTAAAACTAGTGTTGGTATAAAAATAACTTATGATGGGTCATGAACTAAAATAAATATTTAAGTTGGTGATTTTAGTTTTTGTTGATTATGTTTCACTTAATAAAAAAATGTTACTAATAGAAACTAGATATATATTAAACCTTGAATATGCATCAAGTGGTTTTAGTAGGTCCATGGGTTACTTAGTGATTATTATTATGTGTTATTATAAATTTTAGCTCTTTACAAAGTTGTTGGTATTTTGGTAACTTATGCCAAGTTTATGGATTAATTGTTAGTTATGACGAGTTAGTAGAAACTTTGAAAGTAAATACTTTGTTAATTTGGATACTCGGATATTTTTTTTGGAGTTTGGTTAACACATAAATATTATGCATTTTGGTTGTATAAAAGATGGATTTAAATCAAGTTTTTTTTGTCGAAAAGTATATATTAAGTTACAAGAGCATATCGAATGGTGCATTTTTGTGGAAAAGAAAATACTTGTATGTTGGTTGTTTTCAAAAGGGTTTTTGTAAGTATATATATATATATATATTTTAGCCAAGTACGTTAACCGACATTATTTTTTTAGTGTTAATATTCTCAAAGTTATATTTTGTAGAAATAGGGTAAATATTATTTTTACCTAAAAATATGACGTGTTTCGAAAACATTATTTTAAATAAATATATAATATATTTATTTACCGTTCGCATCGGGTTACGACTCGGGTCGAGACAAGCTTTATTTTGAAACCCGAACACTAAGTTGACACCAAGTTACTTATGACATGGACGTACTTGATCGAATATATAACTTATATTTATTTTATGTGAATATATATTTTTGGATAACAAATACATATCACCAACGGGTCGTCGAGTCATACGGAATTTCATAACGAAACTAAGTTGGGTGAAACGGTTACATAACTCACTTATACACGGATACATTACTTAGACCTTAAGGTGTCTTATATATTCTAGGGCACGCGTAGGTCGGTTTACTCTCAGACTTTTGCTACCTACACGTTTACGGTACTCACGCATCAGGTGAGTTTTCACGGCCCCATTTTACTTATTTTCCTTTTGGGGGAGATTACATGCATACTTACTGTTTTCATTGGACACAATTTCACTTACATGATTTCACATATTACATAAGCGGTTTCATATCGTATTAAGTCCTCTCAAACTGGACCGTTAGTTTCGTTTCTAAGCGAGGTAATCATGTATAGATCTATTTGGGTTTGACAACCCCCACCGGCGTTAGTCGCGCTAACTTTGACCGGAGGTCAAAACGGGTGCATCATTGACCTAATCACCCCATGCATACGATAGGCATGGTAGAGGCATTACATTACATTACTGTTACAGTCTAGCTTCGGGTTCGGTGTGCTTATGGTAATATTGTAGTATTGTCTGTACAGCAATCAAATCATTGAAAGTTTTGTGGTCCATTACAACGATTTACTTTTACATTTAAAACCTGTGAACTCACCAACATTATTGTTGACTCGTTTAAGCATGTTTTCTCAGGTCGTTAAGCTTGCACGGGATTAGGGTGCACATCATGCATGAAGTCTTTCGATGTTCCCATGACAATGAACATTTGCTTGTCTTTTGCTTGGCATTGTATTTTCAAAACAATTTATTTTCCTTCCGCATTACTTTCCGCATTAACTCTGTAAAACAATGTTATATTTTGGAACGATCTGGAATGCATGATTTTCAAAACCATATAGAGGTCGTTCTATGTAATCAGTGACGATGATCCATGACCGTCGCGCCCCGCGGGAAACCGCCGTAGTTGGGGTGTGACAATTTACTTTTACGAAAATGGCCAAATAAAGGTTAAGGGAATAATGCTCAACGTTCTTCTACGAACAAAGTATTCAGGACATAAGTATGCGTAAAACTTGCAAGGGATACACGGGTCTCGGGTGAAATTCCCGGATTACGACTGGTGCTTGTCTTATAACAAATTCGGAGGTAAACATGTCCCTTGTTATAAGACATGACGCCAGTGTATATTGTGGTGCGATTGAACAGGACGGGCCTGTTGAATGTGTGGATTGAACATAAAGTTGTGATTATGAACTAATGCTTGTTTGTGCAAAATGATTTTACTGTCAAGATAATCGTATTCACCGGCGTTCGCGCTGACGTTTTATTTTCAAAATGTTTTCATGTAACGAATAAAATATGATGAAAATGGGGATTCGGGCAGACATAAGATCTGACCCAAGAAAAATGAAAAGGATAACTTATACGTAGGATTCTCAGGCCTCGTATAAAGGAAATCCTAAAGAAAAGAAAAAGGAGATAGGACCAGAGGATTGATCAACCCTGGATATTACTATTTTCGGTGGCTGTAGATGTATTTGATTTCAAACTCTGTTTTGTAATAAAAATAAAAAGGGTATTTAAATCCCTATGTTTATAAAATAAATACAAAACCTTTTGTATTTATAAAAACTCTGAAATCAAAGTCCAATGATACCAATCGGGCTCGCACACGTCCAGGGGGTGCCTGAGGCGGGGTGTGACAGGTAGGCTGGTGGAAGATGGTGATGAAGAAGATGGGGTGAGGATGAAAAGTGTTAGACTTTTGTAACCTCAGGGACGAAAACCGTTAAAGTAAAAGGGGCATTTTAGTCATTTCACTAATTATTTTACAGATCCATAACGGATGTTTGGTTCAAGGACGAAATGTGATAAAAATAGAAACTACGAGGACTCAAATAACAGTTTTAAAATAGGAGGGATGTAAATTGATTTTTGGGGTAAAACTCAGGAACGAAAACTGCAGTTTACTCAAAAACAAAAAAAACAAACTAAACCCTACCATAACTTTGTCACTCTCATAAACACTAGCGATTAATTTCCCGACCAAGTCGCCGGCACCACCCCTCCCTTTTCGCCGTCCACGTGCTTCCAACGCCTCTTTACACCTCACCTTCAACGACTGATTCGTCTTGTTGTACCATGTCATGTAGTCTCTACATATCTGACGGGATGGACAATAGCGTGTCAGCGATTGCTGGACGAAGCTGCAACTGCTCGAAAAACAACACATGCACCCCCACTCTTAGTGGAAGCCGTTTTTAAGTAACAGTCGAAGACTCGAAGTGATTAATTTCCCGCATTTTCTGGTAGAGAAAATAAAGAACGGATTCTATGATACCTTGAGGTAAACGTGCACATATATGTTGATATGTCCTAGATTATACATGTTTTACATGCATAATAATCCCCATATTATGGTACTAATTTAATAATAACCTTGCAATTGCAACTTAAATCATTTATATTTCATAATTGTAGGTTAAACAGTGTCCCGAGAGAAAAAAAGCAAAAAAGTGCAAAAAACGTCAAGAAATTAAGCTTTCTATTGAGATAGGAAGGAGCACACCCGAGGTTTGACCCCCCCCAATAAGTCAAAATTGGTCAACATAAGTCAACAATCAACAAAAGACAAAAGGAGGGAGAAAAAGAGGGATGCACAGACAAAAGGAGGGAGAAAAAGAGGGTTGCACGGCCGTGCATCCCAATACACGGTCGTGCATTGCCTTGCTGTGTGTCCCAAGATACCCCGTACCCTGCCACCTGTACGTTTGATTCTTTGGGTGTTTGCACGACTGTGTAACCAATGCATGGCCGTGCATTGGCCATCCGGAGGTCTATAAATAGGAGGCATGTGTTCCTCATTTCACATACCAATCCAGAAAAGAAATTACACCCCTATATTTAAATTTGTAATAAGACATGGTACTGAGCACGGTTAAGATATTCTATTAAAACTTAATTTCATTGATTATATTTAAATATTTAAAATGTGTTTATACAGTTTTAAAATGACATTTACAACTAATCTATTTACTTATAGTATATAGTAGTATAGATATAGATAAATTGGTAATTAATAGGGTTTTAACAATGGTTATAAAGATGTGTTTTAACATTAACTAAAAAAAGTTAGTAAAAAGACATATCTACACATTCAATACTTTTTACCTAAGCTTTAAGTGTATGGGTTAAATGGTAATTAATAGGGTTTAATTATAAATAGAGGTTAGAAGGTAATTGTATACATTTGAGGCATTGTCAATGTGTACACTATGCAAAAAAAAGAGGTGCAAGGTGTCTTAATTTTTTGAGTAAATTACATTCATATCCTTCTCATATCTATTATATAGTAGTATAGATATAGATATGTAAATTAAAAAACAATTCAAGCCAAAACGAATGAGCAACGAGCACGCTTACCTCTGCTCGTGCTCGGTTCGTTTACAAACCGAAACGAGACGTTCGACTCGTTTACAACCAAACATAAATCGAACGAGCGTGTTTCAAGCGTCTAGCTGTTTGCATAGCCATAATACGAATGTTTTTATAGATGTAATGAAACCAAAAAAAGCAATATCAAAAGCCCGTAAAATTCCGAGACTGTTTTCCAACGAACAAAATTGCCCCCCCCCTTCCTTTAGGTAACAACCCCTGCCGCCGATTATCGCCTTGGACGCTAGCCACAAATCGCACCGCCGTCACCCTACTCTCAGACCAAACTTTAACCTACAAAAGCTTCCCCGGTAACTAAAAACCCGTCGTAAACCTACCAGAGCTAACCTCCTTATCTGTTTGTAAATTCTATAGAATAGACTAGGGTTTCAATGTCCAAGAGAAAGTTCGGATTCGAAGGATTCGGTATCAACAAACAATCCACGTATGGCTTCGAGCGACCTCAGGCGCCCCAGCGGCTCTACGTTCCTCCGTCGTCTTGTGGCGGTGGCCACGATCACTACGAAGACACCGATCTCGACAATATCGAGTATGAAGATCCAGGCAACAACGCGGCCAGTAACGACGACGGAGTCGGCGGAGCAGATGACGGTGAAATTGATCCGCTTGACGCGTTTATGGAAGGGATTCACGAGGAGATGAGGGCGCCGCCGCCTCGGAAGGCGAAAGAGAAGGCGGATAAGTTTAGGGACGATGACGATGATGATCCGATGGAGAGTTTTTTGAGAGCGAAGAAGGACGTCGGTTTGACCTTGGCGTCTGATGCTCTTCACGCTGGTTATAATTCAGATGAGGAGGTGTATGCTGCCGCCAAGGCTGTTGACGCTGGAATGCTAGAATATGATTCGGATGATAACCCTATAGTTATTGATAAGAAGAAGATTGAGCCTATTGCTGCCCTGGATCATGGTTCGATTGATTACGAACCATTCAACAAAGATTTTTATGAAGAAAAACCGTCCATATCAGGTATAGTTAATTGTCTCCTCAATGCTTCTGTTATACGACTTATCTGAATGTTTGTCTAATTGTGTTTGCAAACAACCATTACACATATTCCACAATCTGTGAATATATTGCATTCATGTTTTCAGTGTAGTGTAATAAGTACATAGACAAATGAAGACTAGGATTTCTTAGGTAACATGGCTTAGATGAACGCGCATAACAGGATTATTGTTTAGAGAGAACTCTCAACCAACTCAATATTCGTATTCAGTAATTCAGTCATCAGTAAGTAAACAATCTATAGATAGAAGATGAAAATCCTAATGTATGTAGACAATGGGAACAAGAAAATCATATGAAAAGCAAAACACAGACTAAAATATCTTGAACTGGTTGGTGACGGTGTAGGATCAGAATGAATCCAGAAGCATTCATAGAATGGTGAAACCTAAGAGAGTTGGCTAAACTATCCCAAACCCCCCGATAACTGAAACTCAACTAACAAATGAACTATTTTTTTGCCCTAAAATTGTGATCCAGAGCATATCTATTAAGAAACCTATATAAAAGTTCAGGACATCTCCATGTGACATTTGGAAGATATTATGATACAACCACCTAGTTATAATTTTTTTTATCTCGTACTAGTACAAGTCAAGATACATGCTATACAAGATTACAGGCTGACAACTCAGGAAACTAGTTTTTTTCCTTGAAGCGAATTGCATTCTTCTAAACTTTCTTTTTGGTTGTTTTACCGAAAATAAAATGCAGACATATCCCTATCGATAGGAGCCTAGGAGGGTGTTTATAATATTTTCAATAGAACCCATTGTTTATTATTTAGGTTTTACTTATCTTTCACACCAGGTATGAGTGAGCAAGATGTTGCAGAGTATCGAAAGAGTTTGGCCATCCGTGTTTCAGGCTTTGATGTTCCAAGGCCAATAAAAACATTTGCAGAAGCTGGATTTTCTGTAGAGTTGATGAAAGCAATTGCAAAACAAGCTTATGAAAAGCCTACTTCAATACAGTGCCAATCTTTGCCAATTGTGCTATCTGGGAGGGATATTATTGGCATTGCAAAAACTGGTTCAGGGAAGACTGCTGCATTTGTTCTTCCTATGATTGTACATATTATGGATCAACCTGAATTGGCTAAAGAAGAGGGCCCCATTGGAGTAGTTTGTGCCCCTACCAGAGAACTTGCACACCAAATATATTTAGAGGCCAAGAAATTTGCAAAAGTGCATGGTATTCGTGTGTCTGCAGTTTATGGTGGGATGTCAAAGCTTGAGCAGTTTAAAGAACTGAAGTCAGGGTGCGAAATTGTTATTGCTACACCTGGGAGGTTAATAGACATGCTAAAGATGAAGGCACTCACAATGTTAAGAGCTACTTATTTGGTTCTTGATGAGGCTGATAGAATGTTTGACCTTGGATTTGAACCACAAATAAAGTCAATTGTAGGTCAAATCCGGCCTGATAGCCAAAAATTGCTTTTTTCAGCAACAATGCCTAGAAAAATTGAGAAGCTTGCTAGGGAAATACTTAATGATCCGGTGAGAGTTACTGTTGGTGAAATTGGGATGGCTAATGAGGATATTACCCAAGAAGTTCAAGTACTTCTTTCTGATTCAGAGAAGTTAAATTGGCTGCTTGAAAAGCTACCAGAACTGATTGATAATGGTGATGTATTGGTTTTTGCTTCGAAAAAGGCAACAGTTGATGAGATAGAAAGTCAACTATCCCAGAAAGGGTTTAAAGTTGCTGCCCTTCATGGTGATAAAGATCAGGCATCTCGTATGGAGACATTGCAAAAATTTAAAACTGGAATATACCATGTTCTTGTTGCAACTGATGTTGCTGCTCGTGGTCTTGACATTAAATCAATCAAGTCAGTGGTTAATTTTGATATTGCTAGAGATATGGACATGCATGTGCATAGAATTGGGAGAACGGGCCGAGCTGGTGATAAAGATGGGACTGCTTACACTCTTATTACACATAAAGAGGCCCGTTTTGCTGGAGAGTTGGTCAACAGTTTGATTGCAGCTGGTCAAAATGTGTCTGTGGAACTTATGGACCTTGCTATGAAGGTAACTTTTTTTTGTCTTTATATTACATAGCTATCTTTTTTGCCTTTTCACTGTAGGAATATCAAATACTTCATCATTCTCATTTTATTGTTGGTAAACTGAATGTATGAAAGGGGGACCTGTCTAGTGTTTCTTCATTGTTTAGCTTGAATCTTCAATCTCCCCTGTTTTGTTGAACCAGAGAATCCTAGCTGTTGTAAAAGAGAATTGTATTTTGTTTTTTTTTTCATAATTAACAAACTGCAACTAATGTGCTATTTGTACAAGGTGTTTTGGTCTTTTGGAGAAAATATAGGGACTACTTAAAAGTTAGCAATCTACTTCAAAACTTCAGGAAACAAAATATTTACAATATAAGCAGTGTTGTAAAAATCGGGCCTAGGCGGCCGCCATTTAACTTGTAATTTTGAGCTAGGCAGACCATTAATTGGAATCGGTCCTAGACGGCCAGATTCCGGCGAAAATTCCGGCAAAAACCTGAAATTTTCGGCCAAATTCCGGCGAAAACCTTGGATTTTCTAGCCAAACCCTTCAAATTCTAGCCAAATATGTGTATAAATATTTAAAAATGAACATTTTTATAAAAATTACATATAAAAATATGTGTGTATATATATAAAAAACTGAAAATTACATATAAAAATTCTAATCCGATTAATCCCGCCTAGGCCCCACCCCACCTCACCGCCCGCCTAGCGCCTAGCGTTTTTCCAACCATGAATATAAGTTTCAGGAAACAAAATATGAACAGGATTCCTACTATTGCAATTACCCAGCCACTAATCAAGGATTTTGTTTTTCTTACTACTACTCAAGCTAGTAAATGGGTAACGTTGATTCCAAACTTGGTATTGCTTCCAGGAAATATAGCACGGTCAAGCCCCTGTATTAAAACATCTGAGAGTACGGATCAAACTACTCTCCAGGTTCTCCTTGATTACATGTGTATCAATATTTGTTGAGTTCAATTGTGTTGCACCGATATAAATGATATAGCGAGATAGGATATAATGGTCTTTTGTTACACTCATAAGTTTGTGAATGTACAGTGAGATAGAGGAGATAATGGTCTTTTGTACACTGGTTTCTTTATCTCACAGCTAGGGTTAAAATCTTTCTCAGTAGCTCGAGTTTCAGGAAGTTGGTGTCAATAAGTGGAGGTGGAATGAGCTAAAAAATGTTAGTTTGTTACCTCGTTCTAAGTAGTCAATATGGACAAAGGTTCACTTGCTCATATAATATGTGCTTAAGAGTTACAAGTACCACTGATGAATTAAGTGTTTAATAAAACCGGCGACTGTCTAAACCTAGCAATCTGTTTAACGAAGTATTTAGGAGATAAATTCTTGGAAACAAAATGTTAACAAGATCCTTGAGTGTCGACAGGTATTCTCCTATATGCGGAACTATTTATGTGATTTTTGTTTATTCACAGACATACTTATTGTTTGTTCACTTGCACAGTTGCACATATTTTAACTGGTATCCTCCTATACGCAGAACTACTTATGTGATTTTTGTTTATTCTTGAATACAACTTTGAGGCGCCTTGTACATCATAACAGTAACATTACTATTTCATCCTGAAAAGTTCATACAACTCATTGAGTAATGTTTTTTGTTTTAAATTTTCAGGATGGCAGGTATAGATCCAAACGAGATGCAAGAAAAGGAGGTATGTGTTATTCTTTTTCCTTTTTTTTCTTGATATTCTTTTATGTTGCCCATGAATCTCCATGATTTATCACCATATGGTCAGACTGTGTTCATGTATTTCACAGTGCCATTTAAGCTTATTCTCTAAGTGAACCTTTTACCTTGTCAAGTCATTATCATCATTTTGATTTTGATTTATTTCATATTTGGGCAGGTGGGAAAAGGGCAAAAGGAAGAGGAGGTGGCAATCGAGGTGTACGTGGTGTGGATTTCGGTCTGGGGATAGGATACAGTTCAGAACCCAAAACCGTCTCATCAACTGGTCGTAGTTCAGCTGTTAATTCACTTAAATCAGGAGTTATGGCTCAGTTCAAAAGCAGCTTTGTTGCTGCTTCATCAAATTCTCAAAATCAGGGTTTAATTAACAGTAACAAGAAAATGGTTTTGCCTGGTTTTGTTTCTGGCGGTTCCATAGGTGGAGATGTACGACCGCCCCCTACTACTAGTTCATCAAGTTTCACTCCCATGCCAGCTGGCAATACTGCTACTCACAACACAGGACACGGAAGCCAGGGGAGTTCCGACAGGTGATTTTCCTGATTCAACCTCTCGTCATTTAGCTAATGTTTTCAGGTGGGTGGGTCAAGTAACGAGTCAAACAGGCTGGGTCAGGCTCAATTTCACTTTTTGGTCATACCTAATATTTCTCAATAAATAGTTAGATGCACTAAAAATAAACTTTGAGCGACTCTCAACCCATTCCAACTCATTTGAGAAATAAACGGAAACCAACCATTTATAAGTGAACGGGTCAAAATTGTCATCCGTTGATTGTATGCTACATTGAGGCTTATAGCTGTATGCCTGTATTGTTAACCCTTTGTATTTTATGCAGATCGAAAGACCGCCCTAGAGAAAGGAGGAGGCCTTCTGGTTGGGACCGCTAAATAGCAAGTGGATTGATAAGCCTGTATGTTATGTGACTAACACACCTTCTTTCAGCAGATTCATGTTTTTGTTTTGTTTACAACCGTTTGGCTTCACATATGTAGTTGCAACTTACATTTTATTTTCATCGACAGTGAGGTTTGCTAGTATCATCGCCTCATTTATCTCGTTCTATTATATGTCTAAAATAATCCCAATAAAACGAGTCGATCTAAAACATAACATCCAAAACTAAAATAAAAAGGTGACAAATTAGGTAAGATATGTAAATTCTATTACGAAAATACTTTATGGTTATCAAATACATAACATATACTGAAGCGCACCACCTGAGCTCGCGGAGCACACTTTTTACAGCACAGGTCCACAGGATACACTCAGCATAAGGTTAACCTATGCAAAATCAAATTTACATGACATTCTTGCATTGGAATACTTAAAATAATGTTGCCTGTTTTAAATATCAAATTCTTTATGCCTTTGGGCACTTCATTTCAAGTGTATTGGTCGCTGCTGTTCTGCGACGGGTGGCATTGGGACACACCTCCAGGCAAGGTTCCTTTAAAGTGCTATCTTCTTCCGGTGGAGACTCCAAATTTGAACTGTACAATATCTCCTTGGATTAAACCATAATAAATAACGCGTGCAATTAGCAAAATGTTTGCAGTCAGATTTACTTCACAAGACAATGGATCAATTTCTTTATATTGAATTCACCATATTCGAGTATCCATTTCCATCTTTGTTACACCGTATCGTTTTGATATGGTAGTATGGTACACCAAATCAATCAGGAGACGTGACAACATGTGCGGGTGGGAACAATTTTCATCTTAAGTTTTATCATTTTAAAAATAAACAATTTGTCAAATATGATTATGAAAATAGTATTTCTTAATAAAAATCTATTTTTCTTGATAAAATGATTTAAGAGGTTATAAACACAATAAAAACAATTTTCAAGATTGATTGATCCGTTCAACCCGTTCTCTTTTAAAATGTTTTTTTTTACCACTTGATCCTATAGAAATATGATACAAACAAAATTGCCCAACTCATTGAAGAATAAATGCCACTGTTAGGTAAACTGCAAAATCTTGTTGTTTTGTTGTATCCAATACGGGACAACGAGCTAACAAGGCCTAGAGTTCTTTACCTGACAGCTATAATCGTTGAAGTTCGGCTCCATAAGAAGAGGAACTCCCATGTGATCCATAAAGAACTCCTGCAAACCGAATCTAATTACAATCAGCCAGCCAATATACAGAATACCCATTCTACAATGAAGCCATTATATCTGAAATTCAATACTGACCTGGGTAGGAAGTTTACACGTATTCACACATATCCCCACACACTTACTCTCCTCTAGATACTTGCATCTTTCAACGAACACCTACATCAAGAACCACACCCAACCCAAAGGGGTCGATCAAGATGACATGTGCAGATATTTGCCACTAGTGGAATGATGAAATGAACAAATTATTACCCCACTTGGTAACGATGATCCATCGGGAAGCTCAACATTGTTGACAGTGCAAGTACCCATGAGCCATTGACAAGATAGTGCAGTCACCCTTGCTTCCAGATAACACAGACTCACAAGCTTAGTACTAAGGACCATTATTGTTCCAACAAAACAAGCATCTCTAGTAACAATAAGTTATCAATTAACCATGGTCTGTATAGATTTAACCCAACTTTCGTACCATCTCATAAAGGTCCCACTTTAGGGGGTAGAATCCTTGATAGGAAATAATCAGAATCAAAGAGACATTGTTTTGATATGCATTTGTTGTTTGACGTTATGATAAATTGATAATTTATTGCAATTGTGATGACAAGATAATCTTTTGTACAATGTTCATCAACTTCTAGTGTCTTAAAGATTCACGTTAGTTTCGACCTGCATTTGTTTGGATATGCATTTGTTGTTTGAAGTTAGGCAAATTGGATTTTTTTTTGAACCGGCTCGGCTGATAGAATATATAAACGCCCAACTAGAAAGGAACTATTCAGAAAAAAAGAACTACACAGTCATAATCAGATTTTTTAACCAATCCACAATACTAATTCTGGCTTTAAGATACATATTCGAGAACCATAAAAAAGAAAACTGGACAATTGAATCAAAAATGGTATCTCTATTCTTCTTATCTATTCGAGAACCATAATCGGAATTTTTAACCAATCTACGATACTAATGGTATCCCTATTCGAGAACCATAATAATCCAAATTATGACACATTGGCCAATAATAATCCATTCTGGTAATTTGACCGGTGACAGTCCTAACATTCACTTTTGTTGCCAAGGGCGGTCCCAGTAGCATAATAATCATAGAATTTACACTCGATTTACACTTGATGAGTTGACTCCTCTCAAAATGATGATTTTGAACGAAATGAAGAAACGTACAAGCAAAATCGAGCGAGAAGTGTAAATCGAGTGTAAATCTATGATGATTATTTTGACAATAAAAGTGAAAGTTATGCCAGTCAACAGTAAAATTGCTAGTATGGATAATCGTCCAATGCGTCATAGTCTGGATTATTGAAATCCAATTTGTCTTGAAGTTATGATAGATTGATAATTTATTGCTATTGTAATAACAGGATAATCTGCTGTACAGTGTTCATCAAGTTCTGGTTACTTCAATATTCAACTGGATTCCTTCAAACTTGAAAACGCAATAATTAAATAATCACTTTCAAAAAGTAATGCCAAACACCTCCTTATTCAACATATGTTTGTAGATGTGGAATAATAAAAAAACAAAAAATGAAGAACTCACCTACCATCACAGCGGACACTTTTCCTTGAGCAATAGGAGCAATGAGGATTTTGTAGAGCTCTAACAACAACGGAGGAAACAACGATTTTAATATGCGAACCTGAAAATGATGTAAACAGTTTAACAATAGGTGCAATTTGGCAGGATTATGAATTAAGAAGAGATAATTAGAACATACCGCTGCTTCTTTGGTTTCAGAGTTGGATCTGGCAACCATAAGACGATTCGCTACGTCTATCAATCCGTCATAACCTGGCTTATCCGAATCCCATCCTACTTCCTGCAATCCAATTTCGCAACACGAAATCACATCATTTTATTCCGTTCCCAATTGTTTGTGCTACTATTGATTATGTTATTTACCAGCACCATCTTATTGCGGAATAAATTGAGGAAAACATAATCAAACACGCCAGGGATGTACTCGACAAGCGAGATTGGATCTATCGTCGTTTGCATCTGTTGAAGGGAACAGTTTGTCAGAGTTCATAAACGATGAACAAATTCAGAAACAGTAAACCCTAATTGTAGTGTAAATCAGACTGTTTCTCGTGATTGAGCAGATAGTCGGAACAGGCGATGATTACTGGTGGTCTGGAGTTGTGGCTTTTGGGAAAGAGAATAGAAGGGGAGAGGAAGAAGAGTAGCCATGTCTGGTTTCCGAGGAAGTATGGATATTGTTAACCGAACTGGTTTTAAATGGTTGATATACAAGGATTTGGGTCGACTTATTAGTAATCACTTGAGATTCGGAGTGGGTCAAATTTAAAAGTGAGAGCTGAATTAAACCTAACCTTCATGTTTGTAGGTTTTGAATTTCGTATGACTTAGTTTTTTGAATTATGTCCTTTTTTGGATTAAAGTATCTCGTATATATATAAAATATTCAATTTGATAGGAACGAAAGTAAATTTTAAATAACATGATGTAATTTTCTTGTTAAGATTCGTATGAACAAATATATTAAAATCTAACCAAATGAATTCTTTATATATGGTCATAGAGTCATAATTAATCATTGCAATTTTTCATGAAAAGTTATGACAGTTAACGGCTATAATCGTTTGTAACCGTTGCAGTTACATTAGTAGAAACTTCAATAGAAAACATTATCAGTAGACCATCAATAGTAACATAGTTGCTATCGACTATCAAGCTATCAGATCGCTCAGTTTCTACCGAAGATCATAGTTGCTACTGATGATTCAAAGTTTCTACCGAATCTTCAGTTACTACTGATAATCAGTAGTAACATCCTACCGTTTCATCAGTTTTCTTGAACATCGATTTCAATTTTCATGTGACTTTTCACTATCCATGCGTTGCCCCTTGAACCCTGACCCCCCCCCCCCCCGACCAGGGTGGTGCCCCCTTGGAACGCCCCTAAAAACCTTAGAGGTTTCATAAACTATAATAGTCTTGATTAAGTGTGCATTCCACACCTCCTAACTCAACCAGGTTTTATTCTAACTTCTCATTTGGTCTTAAGTAAATTCAATTACATAAGATGACATTGATGACATTAAAATCACCAACATGTTTTATTTTTACGAGCTTATTAATTCTATAAATATAATATCATTTACATGGTATAATATATAATTACTAATAAATATTATTATATACGATTATAATAAAAAACTAAACAATATTTATTACGTATATATGTTGGTTATTTAGTGTCATCAATTCCATTTTAATTTAATTAAATTTACTTAAGACTGAAGAGAACTAATAATAAACATTGTTACAAGTTGAAAGATGTGATGGAGTAAACACTTGTACAAGACTATTTTCGTTTCTAATACCTTCGAACACGGTGGCTCAAGGAGGCATCGCCCCTAGCGGGAATCGTGATGTCCGGTTAGCGTGGAAAAAAATATTTTATCTTATTGAAAAATCAATGGAAATTGCTTTGAATTTACATGATTGATGTGAAGTTACATGGAAATGATCATCAATATGAAACAATTAATTAATTAGTACGTTGCTCTCAATCAGCAGTTACAACTGGTCATCATTGGTAACCATGATCTTTAACAACTTGGTCCATCAGTGGCGACTAGACATTAGTAGCAATTGCTATCAGCAATGAGTGTGCATCAACATTAACTTGGGCGATCCATAATAACCGAGTTATAGCTAATAGGCAAACCATCAACAGTAACTGAGTCATTGCTGAAGGAGTTCCTACCCATGATTTTCCCGCAGACATACTTTCATGCGTAACTAAACAAATGCTAACAATTATAACAGCAAATTAACCAACTCTTTCACTACAAGCTGTGCATTTCAACTTACACGTTACAATGATTCATGCCTAAGGTATTTGATCCGACTTCACATAGTTTTTTTCTCATACGTTTTTTCATAATAGAAGATCGTTTATCATACCCCTCGACCATTCTTGTTTTCTTTTGAATTAACCAATTAAAATACCATCAAAATTATTTTATTCCACAATTTTAAAGATATGTCCAGAAAATTCAAAGTTATAAACCCAATACGAAGCGAAGTGAGCTCGTATTCGTACTGGACCAAACACAACTCCAGATTTCCGCGGGTATCCCTCAGCCTAAACCCTCCTCGCACGTTCGTTGGTCTCTCAAAACTTCACACTTCACACTTCACTCTGTCCCTTCCGCAGCGATCGATGATGGTCTCCAACTCCAATTCAACCGATTCCTCTAAATCCGGAGTACGTCCTCTAACTAACCGTCTTTCTGTTTCCTGAAATTACGGATCGTGATTGATCATCCGTAATTCGAACGCACAGTTCAATTCACTGAACTTTACATTCGGATCATTCCTTCCTTTAATTCACGCGTATGAACTTTGTCTGTTGATGATAATTCAGCTGCGGATTATAACTGCTTAAATTTTGTTTTATTTGGGCGCATAATTGAAGACGCGTGTTTAACGCTGATCATTTTGCTCACGCGTTTTTTACTGCCACGTGTTCTTGTGAAATTAGAGGTTTCTGTCAGGCTTTCTTCTTCTTTCTATTTGATGCCTGTAATTGAATGCACTGATGAATTTTAAGATATTTGGAATTTGAGTTCATGAGTAAAAAAAGCATCTCTAATCTTGGAAGGGAGGGGTTGTAACATATACTATGCTTGATGTGGTGTTCATTGCTGAGAAAAGCTTTACTACTATGAATCACTGGTTGAGGTCTTAAAGGGAACATATATTTGTGCATTCCTTCATATTTGCTTTAATGAATAGATAATTGCAACTAAATATATTTATACTTCTTAAATTCCAATGGCTTTTTGTTTGATAGATATTAGTAATTTGTTAATCTTGTGATTCTTTTCGTTTTATGTTTTCTTTTCTTTTAAAATTGGACAGAATTCACAGAGAGAACAGGTTTCTGGTGATTTAGAATTCTTAACAATTAAGATAAATCAACTGAAGAAGCAGATTCAGGCAGAAAGGGTTCTTTTGATTAAAGTGAGTCAATTCCTCTTACGATGTACTTTGTATTGTGTAGTTATTGTTTTCTTTCATTATCTTTATGGCTCCCCTGATGGCCTCCACTCTATCTATTAACAATCAAGTGCCTCCACATTCTATTTAGTTAGAACTTCATGGATGGTAGGTACTTCTATTTATTCAATGAATTATAGATAATTTAGACCATGGTAATCTGATAGGAACTGAAAACTGCAGATTGAAATTAGAAAGACAGTCGGCCCGATTCGAGAGGGGCTAGTCTCCGGATAACAACCAACGAAAGAAATTAATAAAAATACTTGACTAAAAAACCAAAGTAAAATGAACAAGCCTATTAATACTACTACTCCTAAAGATTAAGAAACTGCTACCCACTCCTATATTTCAGCCATTACACATAAACTGCTCCTGAATGACTGGGTCAGCTGAATAACCGCACAACAACTGGGTTGATGGGTTGACCCGACCCGTATAGTGTGGTGGAATCGTATCATAATCTCAGAAATTAGATGTACTTTTTTGTCATAGCTGGTCACATGTAGAAGCTTTGAGTTGGCTGAAAGTTAAAGCTTGCTGTATAAACTTAAATTTTGTTTTTACCTCAAGATATCAACTAACTATATTTCAACATCATGCTTTCTGCTTTTATATGTGTTACATATAACTATACTTTACTTAACCTACTACAAATGATAAGTGTTCAACACAAGGAAAACTTTACCTTCTACAACTATTTTTTTCTTTCTGTTCTAGCATGTACAAACTTTCTCCCGACACTGGAACTGGAACTGGAACTTGCATAAGTAACTGTTACAGACCAGCATTACTTTATGGCATAACATCTGGTTGACAACAGATAACATATCTTCTGATGAGAGCTGCAAAGATGAAAAGGTTGCAAGTTGCAACTGAATTTTGGTAAAATTAGGATGAACAAACATGGAAGCATTTTATATAAATTGTATGAAAACAAGTGTGCATGTTAGTGGTGATATTATAAACACGAAAGGTAGGAATAGGTAGATGAGATGAATAATAGATTATTGGTTTTCCTTTTACAAAATGATAAATTTGTTTTAGATTTAACCAATCTAGGTTCTATACTTGACAATATCTCCAAATAACATACAAAACTACCCATGTACCCTTTACCATAAAGCAATGCGTAGCGCATTTTACATAACACCGGTTTACACATATTTAACCATGATTTAATCGCTTAAATATCCCACAAGCCACAATTTCTAGCTGGATTTAGTCTGGTTCTGGAGAGAATATAAGCTTTTCTTACCTACAGTCAAGTTACTTATAGTTTTCAAATTTTAGTTTACATAAAAAGAATGAGTTGTTAATGATATGAGCAATTAATTAATGTTAGTACTTCTGGCACTTAAAACTAGTTACAATGTTACTTTTGTACAGGAAAAAGTTGAAAAGAACAGTCAGAAGCTAGAAAACGATGTCTCTCAACTTCTGTCATTATCAGTGCTTAGAACTGATGATTCATCTAGTGAAAACAGTGGCACGGGTGAAATGCTTTCTTCTAGGATTAAAAATCCCCCCTGCATCCTTACCGGGCCAGGCCAAATATCAGGTGATGATAACAGCAGCAGTCAAGAAGCATCTATTTCAATAAGTGCCAAGCTTCCTGCTGCTGATAAAATACCACGTTATACCACTTGGATCTTTTTGGCCAGGTTTTTTTCTTGTCTGTGCTTTCTTTTATATTTTTCCCTTTTTCTCTTCTGGAGAAGTAGGTTAGTGGGCATACCCTCTCCCTGGTATGCCATACAATATGATTAACGAAGGAATTGTGCTGGTCCGATAAAACCCCCCAATCAAGACAAAAATGGAGATATATTTAAAAAAAAAAGTAAAAAGGTTAAACAGTAAGCAAAACTAGCTGCATCAAGTGCCTCATAGAACTATAGGTCTTTTTAGACTGTGGCTATTGTGTTTCTAAAGTAGTAGTAATCTGCTCTTAATCATAGCCAAAGATGATTTTAACCGAAATGTTACATATCATCAGCTCATTATTAAGGATACTCTGATCTTTGTCATCCCCATATACAATACATAGCTGGCTGAGATGAAGTTTTAGTATGTACTTGCCAATAACAAAAATTGAGAGGACCGCAAGTGTTAAAATCTGTAGTAAGAAAAAATGGGAACACAAACAATTAACAACGGGATGTTCAAGACTCTTTCAAGTGAGAACCTAAAAGGCATGTGTGTCAGTATTCTCAATGATCCATGAGTTCACAGATTCAACTGTAAGTTGTATTTTATGTGATTTCTTTGTATGGATGACAGAAATCAGAGAATGGCTGATGATCAATCGATTGTTGGGAGGCGACGAATTTATTACGATCAAAATGGAAGTGAAGCTCTGATCTGTAGTGACAGTGAGGAAGAGCTTACTGAACCAGAGGAAGAGAAACATGAATTTTCTGAGGCAGAAAAACGTATCATACGGTTAGTTTAGATAATACACTACTCTTGCATGGTGAAAAAAATGCTCCCACTTTTACCATTTATGATGAATTGGCTTAACCAAGAAAAAGTAAAAAAAATGGCAAAGGAAACACCTTAGTTGAGCAAACCATGCCGATATCTTGTGTATTGTTATAGCATTATTTTTTATGCATGTTAATATAAATGGTATTTTACTAACTAAACTTTTATTAACACTTTGAAACCTGTATACTTGCATTATCAGAAAACTAGGTGAAAGGTATTTGATAGATTTGGAAAGATCAATCTTAGAAGATTTGGTGGTGTATCCCCAAAACATTACATCTACGCTTTAGAAAATTATGCCATTTCAGCTTGAAAAAAAGGCTTTTCAAAATGGGGAACTCTGCAACTATACGGGATATTATGAAATGGGAATTTTTAAAATTAATCTGAATATCTTTTGTTGCTCATACTACATTGAGCACATAATTTCTACAGTTGCTATTGGTCTGAATACATATTACCTGTTGAATCTTGCAGGACAGTTTCTCAGGATCATGAGCCAAGTGACGAAGTAATTAAAATCTTGACACAATATGTTGGGGGAAATACTTCAGAAATCTATGTATCTCAGTTGCTCTTATATCTTCATCAACAACTGTGTTTTCCATATCAAGTCCTGCTTTTTACTAGTTTTCTTTATACTTGATTTTAATTTTGTTGTTTATGTGACACAGGAGGCGTATATCATGCTGAAAAAAGAAGTTGAAGAAAACATAAACCAAAATGTGTCTGCTTCTGCAGACCATGAGCATGAGTGGAGCATATCTCTGGACAAAAGCCTTAGTGATTCATTAGATTCTCTTGATAATCTTTTTTGTCGGCGGTGTTTGGTACATTTGTTTACATGTTTTCACGTTTTGTTAGTGTTCTTTAGATTGGTCATTTTGTTACTTGACAAAAGCCTTAGTTTATTTCTTTTACATTGATTAACAGGTATTTGATTGCCGTCTTCATGGTTACTCTCAAACTGTTATTACTCCTGTAAGGATTTGTGCTCTCAGAAACAATGCAATTTCATCCTGAAGTTTACTTCATCCATATTAATGTACTTCCATTTGCATCATAAACAGACCGAAAGGCAACACTACCCTCTGGAGTCTCAAGAAAATGTGAAACCTTGCAGTGATCATTGTTACCTTCAGGTACCACTTAATGAATCCTTGCTATAAAACCACATTCATTGACAAATATAGTTGATTCGTTTACTGTTAACATTTAGAATGCAGAGATACAATTTTTGCTTTAACTGCTCAGGTAGTATTTCTTGGGTTTTATATAATATATAATTGTGGACTTGGTGCCATTCATCCCATTTATAAATCATAAATTGATAGTTATTTGTGCAAATTTATTTTGTTTGTCTGCCTGCTTTCAATAGAAGTCTCATACTTTTTTTTTTCAGTTTCAAACTGTGAAGCATTCAGATCATCTAGATGTCTTAAGTGAGACACACAATAGACCTTCAGATGAAAGCCTGCACAATATCCGGATTGATGGTGATACAGGTGATTATTACACAAATCATTACTCGAGAAGATTGATGCAATTAATTTTTCCTTTTTTTATATTGTTTGCCAATTCAGTGCGTCTGTTTTCTATATATGAACTTATGTATGTTGATGTTGGTGAAATCTGTCATGGAAATACAGCAAAGCGCAAGGAATCCGAACAAATAACCTCATTGTTAGAAGAACCAAAACATGATGACCAACAAGAATCTTCCTTGAAAAAACAGAAAACATTGTCAATACCGGATACAGTTTCTATGACAATGGTAGATGCTCAAGTTTCAGATGACAACTTAAATGACAAAAAAATGGATCTCCAAATGGTCACCAATGATGATGCGACTAGTTCTTCTCAATGTGTTTCAGTAGATGTAATTAAGCACAGGGGTACAGGAGTAAATTTGTTAAAGCATGTATCAACTCCAGTAGGTGCAAAAATTGACAGCCATCCAGTAAATTGCAAATGGAAACCACTTGAGAAAGAACTATATGTTAAGGGATTAGAAATTTTTGGGAAAAACAGGTAGGGAATCTCTCAACTCAACATGATCTGTGTTTATTTTTGAATTATTACTATATTACTGAAACTGTTGACATGAATGACTAAATTATTCTTTGTTGTTGGCTTTCTGTAACCTCATGATTTGCAGCTGTCTCATAGCAAGAAACTTACTTTCTGGCTTGAAAACTTGCATAGAGGTAGCCAATTATATGCGTGGTAATGGAGCAGCAACATCACAGAGATCATTTACTGCATGCTCTGATCCAGATGGCAGCGAAAGAGCTGATGCAGATCCTAAGGTTTGGTTAAATTACAATGTGCTATCAGAGGGAACTGGTTCCAAAACCGAGTATATTTACCAGAATAGTTTTCTTATGTGTTTGTTTTAAATAAACCTGAACGACAGTGGAAAGCTTTCAGTGGTTTTACAAATGACAGTGCACGAATCAGCATTTAGTTTGGTCCTAGATATGCACAAATGGGCCTGGGCCCAAAATTCCTGCCACAGCCCAAAAATCCTGGTCCCTTTAACGCCCAGTTAGGCCTGAAATTTGCAATCAGTCCTAATAAAGGTGGCAATTTCAACCCGCTTACTTTCAAATGGTTCAATTGGGTTGGTTTTTTTCTATCTCAAGCGGGTAAATGGATTGAATGGCTTGAAAGTCGCCCAAAGTCTATTTTTGATACATACAACTTCCTAAGTCATTTTTTTTTTCAAAGATTCAGATTATTATTCTAAAATATTGCTTCTGTAATTAAAACTAATGCATCAACTGTTTATTAAAAAACCAGCAAAAATGTGCTGATGGTAAATCTGACCCGTCACGTTTTGACCCATTACCTGACCCACATATCTTGCCACCTATAAGTCGTAACTTTTGATTGAAAATCCCGGTTATGCCCGCGGCCTGAATGCCCTGTCTCTTAAGCCCATCATGCAGTTTTTTTCCATGTGTGTGTGTATATATATTTATCATTTGAGCTTTTTGTGTACTATTTAATCTATTTTATGAGATTTTTTTTTCTCCTCTAGGAGCAAGAAACTGCATCAAGGTCACGACTGTTTCGAAGAAAGGGTAGAGCAAAAAAGCTTAAATATTCTTGGAAGTCTGCTGGTCATCCATCAATGTGGAGACGAATTGCTGATGAGAAAAACCAATCTTGCAAACAGTATATTCCATGTAGATGCAAATCTATGTGCGGAAAAGAATGCCCCTGTTTGGATAACGCTACTTGCTGTGAAAAATATTGTGGGTATGTTAATTTAAACTACAAAAAAACATACATTTAGCTACTATATTGGAATAAATCATATTATGCATTCATGGATCAACTTCAATGTTGTTTTTTTGCATTTTGTAAATAACTAAATATGTTTTAGGTGCTCAAAAAGCTGCAAGAACAGGTTTAGGGGATGCCACTGTGCAAAGAGCCAATGCAGAAGCCGACAATGCCCATGTTTTGCTGCTGGGCGTGAATGTGATCCAGATGTTTGCAGGAATTGCTGGGTGAGGTAATACAACTTCCATATTCATTTGTTATCAATCATGTAATAAAATTTCTGCCATAAATACAGGAAACTTTGTTTCATGGTCGATGATACTACATATGTGTTATTTTTTTTCTTTAGAGGCAATATCATATTTATGCTTCTAAAAGTTCAAAATTTCGTATTTACCACTCCCAAGTGTCATAATATTTTTGCTTTTCTTTTCAAAACACTAGAACCCTCATAGTTATCAATTTCATATTAAATAAAATAAAATCAATTACTTATAACAACTTTGTTCACTGTATAAAGGAATAAAAACGTTATGCATGGTGATGATCAAGTGATCAACAGTAATAACATTGTTTTCCTGTTCGTTTATTCAGTAAAACAGGCTGTTGTAAGTATTTGATTATATCTTAAATAGTGTGGAATAACAACAAAAAATTTAGTGTTTTGAGAGGGTAAATATGATATTATGGAAGTCGGAGGGGTAAATCTGAAATCTGTTAAATCTTTTAGAAGTGTATATATGAAATACATCATTTTCTTTAATGGTTTATTCTTGAAATCCAAACTATCATACAATTTGGGCTAAAGACTGCATGGATTGTGCTACATACTGAACTCCACACATCTTGCAGTTGTGGTGATGGTTCATCAGGAGAGCCCCAAAGAAGAGGTGAAGGCCATTGTGGTAACATGAGGCTCCTACTGAGGCAGCAGCAAAGGGTGAGCAGTATCAACTCTCAAGAACTGCGTGTTATAAGATTTTAAAATTTATTTTATGTATTTATATGGAAGAGATCTGTTATGTTTCTGAACTTATGGTCTTCAGATTCTTTTGGCTAAATCTAATGTTGCTGGTTGGGGAGCATTTCTCATGGTAGGTATCAATCAAGTTGACCTTTTTCTGTGCTTGTTTTTGGTCTCTTCCAGCATGACTGAAATTATTATTATTATTATTTTGTTTTCAATTTTTTTGTCTTTAGAACTCTGTCAACAAAAATGATTATCTTGGAGAGTACACTGGTGAATTGATCTCGCATCGCGAGGCAGATAAGCGAGGGAAAATATACGATCGTGCCAACTCATCTTTTCTTTTTGATTTAAATGATCAGGCAAGAAGTTTCATAGCTGATGATATCTAATGTACTATTTGTTTTGTCCAGAATTCTTTTTTATTTCATCATCAGATTTTGGAACTAATTGGACTTATAGTAAGAGTATTCTGATAATATTCTATATGGTAAGCGTTTAGAATCTCAGAGTAGCTTCCTTGTCTGCAGTATGTGCTTGATGCTTACCGCAAAGGAGATAAATTGAAATTTGCCAACCACTCGTCAAATCCCAACTGTTATGCAAAGGTATTCTTATTTGGGCTAATTGCATAAATAGGGGTCCAATTTATATTTTAGGTAACGGCAAACTGTACGGAATAGAATCAAACTTTACTTTTTTTCTCGATTTTAGCAACCAACTTACCTTTCATTACTCATTTTGACCACTGAGTTACATTTTATTATCAATTGTAGCAATGACTGACCTGTTCAACCAGTGGCATGCCATTTTCTTTTCATAATTTTTAAAAATTATTGATTTTGCATTTTATTTATCATTTTAGTGTATATTTATATGCCAGGTGGCATCAGATGTGGCATATTATTGTATTAAATATGAATTGTTTTAAAAAAATTGTAAGTAAATTTATTTTTCGGTATTTCACATAAACATTTTTCGCATGTGGCATCTGATGTGATGATTGGCATGGCATCAAACAGTGCCACATCATCAATTTACATGTCAAATCAGTTACAGATGAGGTTGGTTGCTAGAATCTACATTAAGTGGCAATTTCATTTCTATTTTATGCATGATTTAAAGTTAGTTGCAAAAACTGGGAAAAATGTAATGCTCTATAATGTATCGTGCAGCCCTTCAGGCAACCAACTTCTATTAATATTCATCAAACTTTCAAAAACTTGAAACTTTGATTGAAGATAACCAACTTTTTTGGTTTAATGGAGACAGACCAGATAACAGGTAAAAAATGATGACTTGTTGGTAACTTTTGACTACGTTGACTTTTCTTTTTCCTTGATGTGGCACCAATCTTAGGCAGTTACCTTCAATCATGTTTTATGAAACTTTGATGGTTTTTCCTATGCCTAATTAAGTTGGTTAACCAAAAAAGAAATAAGACCAAAGTTAGTTACCGTTTCACTCAATTAGCCAGTTTCTTTTTCCCTATGTCCCAAGTTTAAAGTGATTTCCATGTCTAAAAAGGCTGGTATGTACAGGTAATGATGATGGCTGGCGATCACCGGGTTGGCATTTTTGCCAAAGAGCGAATTGAGGCCGGCGAAGAACTCTTCTATGATTATCGTTACGGGCCTGATCAAGCACCTATATGGGCCCGGAAACCTGATGGGTCTAATCGAGAGGACTTTTTAGTCCCCCAAGGTCGAGCCAAGAAGCACCAAGTTATAAACCATGTTCATGGGCTGATGAGGTAAGAGCAGAATCAGCTATGCTATTTCAGGTTTGACATAAAGTGCATGTGTTATGCATGCGCAGAAAAGGACTATAAGTTATATATAGAATATATCATATGGTTATAATAATGTGGAGCATTCCTTGCCTCATTAGTATATAGTTACCAGAAATAAGAGATTTGGCAGTGCTGTTGTGGTGGAATCTATAATCTATTTATTACTGTTTAGACTATAAGGTTATTGACTTATTGCGAGTTAATGTACTCGTAGAGAGCTAACCATTGGTTAAGAAAATTAAAATAGTCCTACGATTGATTGGTACACCCCCTAAAAGGGGTTTTTACTTAATGTACGTCCCCCTCTATCACATCAGTCATTTCATCTTTTTAAATCGCTCACTCGCATGATAGACCCCATACACATGAATATGTTTGAGCTCAAAGTGTAATCTCTCAGTCTATTGTACTGTTCAATGTAATCTCCTAAAACTTGTTTTGTTGCCTTTATTTTTGCCCTGAAAGCTTTCATCTTGGATACCCGAAGCTCGTACCTTCTTTCAAGTTCTTGTTGTACTGACTTCACAGAAATTTTAGAATTAGATTGAATATGATCTATCACCCCTCCTTGGACATATACCCTGCAGTGAAAGCCCTGATAGTTCTGGATTGAAGACATTTATGCTCACTAATGTGGGTTATTACCAACTATGTATCGCCCTAACCTAGGGACCAACATAAATTTCCTTTTCTGCCTTGGTACATGAATGGCTAGACTCAACTGTGGATTGACTAGGCCCAGGAGCCTGTTTACTTTTCTGACTTGGGCCAACACCTTGCTAACTTGGCCCAACACCTTTCTGACTTGGCCAACCAAAAATTGGAATGGTTCCTTTGCAAACTGCCCTTACTCTGTCTTTGTCATTTTTTACAACATAATGTTCCTCCTAGTATCAATTGCATGTTTATTGATCAAATGTTTGATTTCACTTCTACTTCTTTGCCCTATGTAGAAAGCAGCTCCACTAGCATTATCTTCTCTATTTTGGTTCTTAATTTCTTTCAACTTCCTACTCGCAGTTTCAAAATCATCATTTGAATCATCTGACAAACTGTCAAAAGTTTCATCTCCAAGCCAATCAATTTCATGAGAAACATCTTCATCAATATCATGTGAAGCGTGACTTGTTCTACTAATGTATTCCTCATCTTTATCAATATTTTCATGGTATTCCCTCGTGTGTTGCAACCCCAACATCTTCAACCTCATTGTCTTTATCAACAAGGTATTCACTATCATCACCATCTCTACTTCCTTCGCCATCCTTACTAACTTCATGTTCATCCTCACTCTCATTCTTCTGGGTCCTATTATCAGCAGGAAAATCTTTATCAAAGTCCATCTGGTCAAAGTCATAATCAAAAGCATTTAATGACTCTAAACCACCTTCATCTTGCACTTGATCACTCTCTTTCTGCACTTGATCACTCTCTTTCTGTCCTTGATCACCTTCATCCTGCACTTGATCACTCTCTTTCTGTCCTTGATCACCTTCATCCTGCACTTGATCACTCTCTTTCTGCACTTGATCACCATCTTTCTGTATTTTATAACTCTCTTTCCGTACTTGATCAACCTGTGCTTGATGGCCCACATCATGCCATTCCAAAAGCAACCGTTTCTTTGTTGACTTCCTTAAGGGTCTCAACTGTTTCTGCCCCTACATCCTTTAACTCTTCAATTACAACTGTGGACGACTGGGATGAAGAGAAGTATGATTTCAGCTTGGTCTCCCCATCCTCAATGTACAACCTTATAACTTTGTTATCTTTCACATAAGTAGCTATATTAAGAACATCATTATTATTGCCAAGAGGTTGCAAACCAGTGTCCAAATTTTTACCAGGAACTAAAAAGTGACAAAATGCTGGTTTCCCCTCTATGAATATATATATAATTCTCGCCTAATCCAATCAAGTTCAATCACTCATCTATATCTACAAAATCAACGTATTTTACTCTCCCGTAAGCATACCTACGCCACGTGAAGTTCCTAAGCTGAAATGACAAAACTACCCCCACGTGCTTTCGCACGTGGGGTGACTTAACGACTAAAAGACCGGCAGTTTAGGCCAGGGACGAAAGGTGTTGACTTTTTTTGTAAACTATTGGACCAATTCCATAATTTTAGAATTTTAGGGACAAATAGTGAAATTTTGGCAAACCAGAAGGACGATTGGTGTAATTAACACTAATTTTAATAAAAATAGTAAATAGCTCAACCTTCGATTTTACACCGTGGATAATCGTCGATTATTATACAACATAAATCAATATGCAACTACAACCCGAAGTAAAATTAGGCTCTAAGAAAAGGCAGCTTCAACAAAAACGTGTTTCTTCTTTGGGTAGCCCATACCAAGTGCATGATTAATATACACCTTCCCATCCTTCACCATGGCTGCGGTCGCAATCCTGTGTGTAAGCACAGGCGACCTTCCAACAAGCGAACCGGTTAACCAATCATCCGTACTCTCAACTAACTTCACACCATTGGCTCCAGCCACCACAAGTTTGGTGGGTGACAAAAGTTCCAAACCATCTGCAATGGTCAGCTTACTGTCAAGATTAACCAATGTGACTTTGTTGCCATTGTTGATTTCAACTTTGAAGAGGTTTCCGGTGATCGTGTGACCCACGATCAAGTACCCGTCCGGATGGTAGACGATCCCGTTGAGCGTAATTATGTCTTTGTACCATTCTTTAGCGTGAAATAGTGGACTCTTTATGACTGATAAAAGTTGACCATTGACCCCAACTTTCCATATTTGAGTACCTTTGGCGTCTGTCACGTATGCATTCCCTTCTGAGTCCACGGTTACATCGTCTGCAAAGCTTTTACCACCACCTGCAAATATACCATTAGAATACAGAACAAATTTATTCTTTATTTTTCACAAACACATAAAATTCAATTTAAGATATCTGCAATTAATATAATTTTTACTTGGATTTTACCATTAATTTAGGACTTTATTAGCTTGAAATACTACTCATGAAAGGTAATTAAGGTCATGGGTGTTGATAAGATAAAATTTGAATTATTATTAATTTGAACTATTATTAATTTTATTATCTATAACTAATAATAAATAACAATTTTCTACATTTAAATACCACCTAACCTTATACCACGGGCAAACACTATACCACTGGATCAAAAGGTCATGGGTGTTGATAAGCTATGTTTTCAGAACAGGACCGGACCGGCTGGTCGGACCGGGAACCGGACACATAACCGGTCCGGTTGTGTGTAGTTGAACCGTTTTTATTGAACCGACCGGTTACCGGTCGGACCGGATTTCAAACTTTTTTTACTTTTATTATTTTTGTATTTCTTCATTCAAAATCTCATTTTCTGATTAATTTATTATTTCAAGTTGCATATTTTTTTTATTTAAACTTTTATATGTCATTAAAATTGGAAATTTACATAAAACAAAAAACGTTTTTATATTTTGTATCTATTACATCATCCGGTTTTTAAATCCGATCCAATTGGTCCAACCAGTCAGGGGCGGACCCATGATTTTTTTTCATGGGGGCAATCGGAGGGCTTAATCAAAATTTTATGGGGGGCAATAGAGATTTTAGGGTATAATCTAGGGGAAGATACCAAAATGGACATTTAGCCGGCTAAGTAAAAAAGACGCCAGCTAAGCCGGAAAAATTCAAAAGCTTAGCCGGCAAAAACCAAAGGCTTAGCCAGCGTAGTTCCGGCTAAATGTCCATTTTGGTATTTTTTAGCCGGCTGATGTCTATTTTGGTATTTTTCCCTATAATCTACACTAAACTTTTTTTTAAGGAGGGCACCTGCACCCCATTCTTTGGGTGTAGGTCGTCCGCCCATGCGACCAGTGGACTTCTAAAACCGTCGGTTCAGTATCCGATCCGGTTCCAAAAACATTGATAAGGTTACTTAACACAAGGAAGTCAAAAGTAAGCAGCTTCTATGTGTCCATTGGCCTTGAAAGAAAACGGATCTTGAAAAAAATATTTCTTTTATTTGGTAGGAGAGTCTACCAAGGAAGACCTAAGTGAAAAACAAAAAACATTAATTTTATTTTTGGAAGCAACTTCTTTTTTTTTTTTAACGGCGTAAGCTCAACTGGCACGTCTTACCAGGGGAGGCTCATACATCAGTCTACTCGAACATCCACCAAGGAATTGGAAACTGCAGAGGGTGTTCCTAGTTTTTATGAAGTGTATCTTGCAAGATTTGAACTCATGACCTCCACAGAGGAAAACCCTTTGAAAAAACCACTTACCATCAAAGCAAAACCTTGATGGCAAGCAACAACTTCTAACCTAACCTACTTTCAACATGTGAAGATGCCCCACTACTTTTTCAATTAAAAGGCATTTAGATACCAGATTAGGCATGTATGGCATGTGCCTCTATTATTTACACTTCTTTCAAATAGCATTTAATATCTCATTATTTTTACTATATTAGAAAATAAGTTACCAATATTAAACAAACAATTGTATTCTTGAAATAAAGGCATATCCTTATAATTACCATGCAAAGTGGTCACATACATTCATAATATGATCACTTATAATATACGAACTTGACATCGCCCGACTAAAGTCTAAACAAACATTTTATTTATATAGTTTTTATTTAATGTATTATATTTTTTACATAATAATTATTACTATATATAAAATTACAAATAAATATTATATCATATAAATTTTTTTAATAATATATATAGTTACAAATATATAAAGTAAAGAGTAAACTGCCATTTTCGTCCCTGTGGTTTGGTCAAAATTGCCACTTTCATCCAATAGTTTGTTTTTTTGTATCTGGGTCCTCATGGTTTTAAAATATTGCCATTTTCATCCTCGTGGTTTTAAAATATTGCCACTTTCATCCAGTCAGCTAACACCGTCCGTTTTTCTCAGTTAAATGAGGGGTATTTCAGTCCTTTTACTTATTTGTTTTATTTTTTCATCTTTTTTACTCTCACTTTTTAATCATCCCCAATTTAACCTCTAATTTAATCATCCACCTGCTGGCCTTCTTCCTCTTTTCCTGACCAGTTTCCGACGAGCACCACTGGAACACCTCCGTCGCTTGTTTCTATGATTAAAAAGTGAGAGTAAAAAAGATGAAGAAATAAAACAAATATGTAAAAGGACTGAAATACCCCTCATTTAATTGAGAAAAACGGACGGTGTTAGCTGACTGGATGAAAGTGGCAATATTTTAAAACCACGAGGATGAAAATGGCAATATTTTAAAACCACGACGACCCAGATACAAAAAAACAAACTATTAGATGAAAGTGGCAATTTTGACCAAACCACAGGGACGAAAATGGCAGTTTACTCTAAAGTAAATAATAAGCAAAGCACGAGCCAAGCTTGAAAAATTACTTACGCAGCCTTGGCTCGGCCTCCCCGTTTATAAACATAAAGTAGTCATCCCTTTATCCATAAATAAAAAACTTAATTTAATTATGAAAATGAAGAAATTAGTAAATTATAATTATTTAATTTTAAAATTAGGCAAACCATTTTGGGTAACTTGTAGTATTGAATTCATGTACCATGGTTTAGGTTTAAAATTAGGGGGAATTCATAGATTGAAGGGACTCAATTTTTGAACAAAAGAGAGATGAAACCTGAGGAACTGAGCTGAGTGAAAAACAATTGTTTCCAGGAATCCAAATCATAGGCTGCAACCGCACTGTAAGTGTTCCCGAACACATCGGTGATGGCCACAACCACTCGGTTCCTCGGCCTGTCGATGAAAACACCACAGGTCCCGTTGCCAACGGCGTCGGTGTTTCTGACGACAGGGATCTCTTCCAGGACGACGCTAGGGTTATGATCATCGGGAACATGGACGACGCCGAGGCCGCCGGTGTCGGAGAAGGAGACTATGAAGCGGCGGTTGACTTCGTCCCATTTACTGGATTCTCTGACCCAACCGGTGCTGTGGAACTGGTAGTAGTGGGTGGTGGGAGTGGCGGATTCGAGGGATATGATGATGGCAATTGGGATCGCCGATAGGAGAAGAAGAAGCAGGAAAAACTTGGTGGAACAGAAAAAGGAAGCCATTGGGTTGGGAAGAATAAAGACTAGTGTTAATCTTCTTATATAAAAGGTGGATTAAACAAATAAATAATCAAAACCTTTTTCTAAGAATATTTCTAGAAACTTATGACATTCGGACGTAAGCGTCTAAAGTCTATTAAGTGCGTTTTACTGTTTTAATTAAGAACAAAACCTTTTCTTTACTGGGATTAGTGGCATAAACAAAGCCCCAATGAGTAAAGAAATTCGCTGTTAAAAAAAGGTTCTTATCACGAGTGACAATGATATTTTGTTTCACTTCTTCAGTTTGTGTATTTGTAGGGTTATAGACTCTCGAAATTTACAAGCATCACTGGTTGATTTACAAATTTGCATTTATATTCGGTGTATTATATAATTTTTTTAGAACATCGACTCATCTACTCCTACTCCTAAAGTACACAAATTTTTAATCTATCTCATGTCATGATTTGAACTATGGTCTCCTTCAAAGAATCTTTGACTATTAGAGTATGTGGTATACTCACTTGACACTCCCAAGTAAGAGTAACTTTTCTGTCACATGAGCGCCACGTAAACTTGGTTGGTTTCTCACTTGGTAAGGGAAATACCCAAATGAGTGAAATACCACATATTTGACTATGGGGGACCCACCTAACACCCACACCCACAATGGGGACCACCCCAACACTCACAACTCTTCCCCTTTCTCCCGTGAAGCCACTCACGGCTACTCCCTCACCCCCTTCAAGCAAGAGGGGGGCGGTGTTCCAACACCTTTCACGGCACCGTCACCGTAAGGGTATACCTCATACCCTTACCATTGGGCTATCAACCGAAGTGCCCGGTGTATCATATAATTAAGTTAATGTTCTATGAATTAATTTTTAGAAATCGTTTCAGGAAAAATTATCATTAGATTGTTTTCTTCAATTTCTCACCATATGGAATTCATGTTGTCTTCAATGGCTCATGTTTCAATCAAGTTAGTTGGTATCATTCTAGATTAGTTTGTCATAAAAGAACACACTTTTTGGAATTCTAAAGTGCAATATCCTACTTGAATTTAATTCAATTAATTTATGAATCTAAAAATCATTTTATTTGACTTTAAAAATCAATTTATATCCTTTTGAAGTGCGCATTAGGCTTGTTAGAGTAGCAATTTATGGTCATTCATGATATGCTTAATTTGGTGTTTAGTTTTATAGAGGTTTTGTTGAATTCATAGAATTTTATAAATTCTTTGTTAAAATTAGAATTTATATAAATATACATATATAAACATCAACATCATATATTAGATATTTGAACAAGAACCTAACATTTTCTAAATGTTCAATTGATTTGTTTATATCCGCGTGAATTTTCTTAATTTTAGATTTTTAGTTTGTTCTCAATAATTTGTTATTTCAAATATATTGTCGGGTGGCATATATAATGATTCCAATGTGACGAATTTTTTGCAGTTTATACTCTGTTAAATTCCATTAATAATGATAAGTTATTGTTAGAATTGTAAGTAAAGTAATCATTTTTATTATAAAAAGGACCTAATTTTAGGATTATCTTTAAACATTCGAAAAGATTGAGTCAACCCTGGGTAAACCTGGTGTTGATGCAAGAAAATTTTTCATAATGGTCATTAATATTCGATGTTAAAAAGTCTATCAACTCAATTTACAAGAATTTTTTTATTATTGTGGGGCCGGTCAGTTCACAAAAATACAATGTGATTAGAAAATACATAATAAAAATACGATGTCACTATTAGAGATAAAAAAAAACATTACATTCTATCATTATTATTTGTGGATTTTCATCTTTAAAAAAACATTACATTCTATAATTATTATTTACGGATTTTCATCTTTTTAAAATAACGTATCACGTATTCGATCGAGACATTCGTGTATAAATTTTTTTCGATGTAAGAAATGCAACGATCGTTCATATATTCATCATCAATTCGATTACACAATTTCGGCTTGATACTTTCTTGAAGAAAAACATCTTTCAACACACCAACGGGTATGGAATATGTTTCCTTGTTTTCCTCTAACAATCTTACAAGATTAGATATACAATTCAAGTTGTCAAAACTTTTATGTGCTTTCAAAATTCTTGAACTCGGTTTTATCTTTGAGTAATTAGAAGTACACAAGCAACCAAAGTATGATGCCTACAGTTTTTATTAGAGGTGACAATCTTGACTCATTCTTCAAAGAAGGGTTTATTTGGCTAAAAATCAATTGAATATGAGTCAATTTGGGTGACCTCAAATTAGTCAATGTATTAATTTGGGTCACCTTAAATTAATCAACGGGTCAATTTGAGTCACCTCAAACATTCAACGGGTTAATTTGGGTAACCTTAAATTAGTCAACGAATCAAAATAATCAAGTATTATAAAACTTGTTAACTTAAAAATAAACTAAAAAATAGTGCATATGGGATACAAAAAAAAAACTGTCACCCCACCCCCACCCTTGTTATCACTACCGCCGCGCCACCACCCGCCGCCACCCCCACACCCACCCATCGCCACCACACGCCACTGCCTTGCCGCCACCCACCACCGCCACCACGGGCCACCCGTCGCCGCCACCCCCACCCGCCTGCCGCCACCCGCCTCGACGCCGTCCGTCGCCACCCCCCACCCGCCTGCCACCACCATTCGCCACCGCCCGCCATTGCCACCGACACCGCCGCCACCACCACCGACGTCACCCCCACCCGCCCACCGCCAACACTCGCCACCGCCACTGCCATCCGGAGCACCGCCACCACCACCTCCCACCGTATTGGCCGAACCCGTTTTGACCCGGACTCATTTTACTCCAAACCCGTTTTGACCCGGACTCATTTTACTCCAAACCCGTTTTGACCTGAAGTCAAGTAACATATCTGAATACCGAATATTAGTGATCCCATTAAAAAATATTCCCGACTCCGCCAGTACACCGGCACCAGATTCATATACCCAGAGGCACCCGATTCATATAAGATAGTTTATACATTTTATATATTGAAGTTTTACACTCTCGGGTGATGCACGTGGATAGCATGTGACGTTGAATTAGGGAATAGGGACGTTGTGTATATTAATCACTTTGAATTTCTTCTTACATTAAAAAACGTAAAATACAAATTTCTTTCATGCTTTTTCACGTTTTAAATAAGAAAGATTCCAACTACAAATATAATAACAATATATGAATGGGTTAAAATTTCGAATTAAAATGATATAAACCATAATTTTGTACTATTAGTGCAAAGCATATTTATTGTATCAAATTTACATTTAGACAATAATCGAGGATTTATTTTAATTTTGTTTAAAGAAACTAGAGTTAATTATATGGATGGTCCTTGTGGTTCGGTCATATCACAGGTTTATTCATTAACATTGAAAAAATATATTTTTGTGCAACAGTTTGCACAAACGTAACACAGAGAATCCTGGGAGTGGATGGAGATTAGTTTTTGGTATTAATTTTTTAAAATAGCCATTATAGCAAAAATAAATTATAAAATAAGTTAATAAAACAGATCTTTAATGGTCCCACCTGCCACGTCACCAACCTAAATCTCCTAAATTCCCTCCACGTCATTTTTCTTCCCCACTCCACGACAACACCACCAAAAACCAGCCGCCCACACCACCCCCTTTCTCTTCGTTTTTCCGGTGCACTACCACCACCAACGATTTTCGGCTGGTTTCCTTCTCTGGAATCGATTCACCAAATGTCTTTGTATTTTAGAATGGTTGTGATTGGGTTACAATGGGGGTGCTTCATATATAGACTGTAACATTTTTGATTTTCAAGTATTTGTTTTAGTGCAATAAACATTATTTCAGTTCCATACCTTATGTTATATTTTAATTTCAAGATTTCATCCATACAATTTTGATTTCTATATACACACATATCTTAAACCAAGTTGAAAGGGGTTTTAAAAATTCTTACAAATTATTCAATATATATATATGTAATCTTTGCATATAAAACATGCATATACATATGGGTATTGAACCTTTATACTTATTCTAAAAACTTTGATATATAAAGTATTAAAGCTTTTAAAAATTTGATTTATATATGTAGATATATATATATATACATATTTATTTATTTAAATAAATTATATTGAACCTCTTGAACACATGAGCTACCAATTTGGACCCCCCCCCCCCCTCCCACCTTGGAAATTGACCCTTTTTTTACCCTAATTTTGACTTTTAAAAGTCAAACATGGCTAATTGTGCAAATTCCTCATCCAAAATCGACCAACCCTTTTGTTGTGGACTTTCCATATGTGCGTATTCGGAGATGGACCATATCCAGACACAATTAACGTTCCAAATCATTCAAATCCGCGGTTAATTTCAAAATCTGAACAAGTTTGACTCGACAGAGTCAAACCAAGCTAAATCTGGAAAGAATCCGTGATTTGGAGACGCGTTTTTGACAGCAAATCATGCGAGGACTAATTACGCATGAACATGGACCATAAACACGGCTTAATTCACTCCCAATTGATTGAATTCACGCGTAAACCCTTCCGACAGCTGTTACCACCGAATCACAATCAAATCGTGTGATTTGGATGAAATTAAACGAATTGAAACACTCATACCCCTTCGCATACTCTCACACAAACTCTCTGAACACTCGTACGATTCACATTTCGCCTCTAGAACCCTGTCGAGCACCAAGAACAGTCGGGGTTTTGTTCCAGTCGTTCTCCCTCAATCCTTCACCAAATCGGGTAAGTTCTATGTCGTTTGATTCGTAGTTAGGTCCCGGTCAATTGCCCCTTATCAATTCGTGTGAACAAAACCCACCGGACTCAATTGGATTTGGAGTTCTTAACCCGTTCATACGTTTTGAATTTGGGGATTTGATCGCTTAACCTATTTGATTAAATGGGATTCAATGTATACCAGCGAAACCATCTAGTCCAGCCGGTAAGCCACTGCCCCGCTGGACTAGATGGCGTGGGTTCGAAACCCACAACCCACATGCCCGACTCTTTTTGCGCGAGCCTTAAACCAAACCTGGTCTTCTGCCTTATTCACGATAATAGTAAATGGAACCGGATCTGTTTCAGGAGTACACCCCTTGGTCCAGTGGTAACACCTTGGTCTCACATAGAAGCCACCCGGGTTCGAGCCGGGTGGTCTGTATTATATTTTTAAAAACATTTTTCATACTCCATTTATTTTATAAAAATAATTTTATAAAACCTATAAACCCTATTACTTATTTAGTACAATCATTAGCAAGTTTGCAAAGAGAAACGAATATTTAGTGATTTAGATTGTTTTAAAAACCTTAATTAAAACATAAAAAAATCCTTTAAACCATAAGTAAATAAAATGATGGATTTCAAGCAAAACATTTAATGTGCCTAATTAATTTATAAACCATAAGATGATTATTTTATAAACCCATTTTCATTTTATGAAGAAAATTCATAAAACAAACTTTATAAAACTAATTTCTATTAAATACATATATTAGGGTTTTAAACCTTATTTAAGCAAATAGAACTTTTCTAAATATAAATATATATTTACATTTTATATATTTCTTAAAAGAGCATACTATTTTTTTAATAAATAAATAAATTTATTTATTACTTACATATTTACAACCCATTTAGAGTTGATATTATATTTAGTATAATTTCTAAATTATATACTAATATATATTTATACTATATTTTGACACATCTTTATAAATAAATAAATAAAATACATTTATTTATTTAAATTATATTTGAATAAATATAATTTCACACTACTTTTTCTAAATAAATAAATAAAAAGAATTTATTTATTTAATTTAGTTAGTTATTCAATTTAAACCCTAAGTCATTCAACTTACATTTTTCATCAAAATTCTTATTCAAATACAAACACAAACATATACACATCCTTTACATGATATAACACGAACCCTTTGTACAAGTCCTTACACTCACTCCCGTTGAAACCCTAGACTTTATCTTAGACATTGTGCATATTATTAATCCAAATTCATACTATTTCACTCTAGGTCAAACCTAGTGAGTTGCAAAATCACTAGGGCTACCCAAAGCTCGTGTTAACTACTACATTCAATACAAGTGAGTTTACATAGCCCCTTTTTCCTTTTGTACATTTTTGGGGTGAAACATGATTACTCAAGAAACACTATTTACAATTACACACTTACAATTCTACAATATGATCATGTGTGTTTATTTGTGCTTTATGCTTGAATGCTATTTGTTAAGGCTATATATACATGACACACTAGTGTAATCGTTAACTCTTTACATCAGGATAACCTTTGTGTTATGCCATACATTAGGATAATATTTGTGTTATGCCATACATCAGGATAACATTTGTTGTTATGCCCTACCTCAGGATAACATGTGTTGTTATGCCCTACATTAGGATAACATTTGTTGTTATGCCCTACCTCAGGATAACATGTGTTGTTATGCCCTACGCCAGGATAACATGTGTTGTTATGCCCTACATTAGGATAACATGTGTTGTTATGCCCTTCAGTCACAATGTTTGACTTGTGCAACTGGCTTAACTTAGATTCTCCATAAATGCTTTATAAACCATGTATCATATGAATTGTACACAAAACATTTTGAACTTTACTTGAGGTGTCAAAACCTATGTATGCTCACCAACTTTTTAGTTGACCTCGTTTTTATCATGTTTCAGGTACGAATGTGTGAATTGATCAAGTTACTTTCATTTAATATTGAGGACCTAGATTTAAATTTAATAAAGACATTCATGTATTTTTTTGATTCTTGTAAATGTTGTATTTGATTACTTGAACTATGAAATGAAATTGGTTGTTTAAATGATTTCAACTTTAGTAAACCATGAGCTTATGAACAGTCTATATGCCCCGTCCCGACGTTTCCGCCGTCGGTTGGGGTGTGACATAGACCACAATATTACATTCCTAACCCTACATTATCACAATTTTACATTTTGTCTAATATTCCTCCGCAAACTAAGCGCATAAGCGATTTAGGTTAAAATGTAAAAACTGAAAACTTAAAAGATAAAAAGCCCTCATCTTCTCCCACATACTTTCGCCCGTCACTCGCACCGTCATGCTTTCCCCCGACATATACTATCGTCTGGTAGGGTTTTATTCCCCTGTTCCACCTTCTCCCCCGAGTGAGATCTTGGTGTTGCAACCCTTGCAAGAAAAGGAACCGAAAGCATTGTGTCTTTCGCGAGGTGCAAGTCGTTGGAGGTAGGCCACTGTTTTTAGTGGCGGTGACGAAGTCTAAGGTCACGATAGAAGGTTGTTTATGCTAACCTTAGACATGGGGAGGAGCGGCGACAACCTGTGGGGGAAGCGGCGGATCTAGGATTTGTAGTGGCGGCGACTGCGATCTAGGGTTTATGGTGGAGGTGGGTGATGGTGGGAGAAAGAGACGAAGACTGCAACGGCTTCGTTGTGGGGGTTTGGTTGGGCGGCGGCGGGTGGCCGCCCCTTCAACCTCTTTTTCCGACTAGTTGAGCTATCCTAGATATGATACCAAATTGATTCACCAAATGTCTTTGTATTTTAGAATGGTTATGATTAGGGTTACAACAGGGTGTGGTATATAGACCACGTTATTACATTCCTAACCCTACACTATCACAATATTACACTTGGTCTAATATCCAGGACCAAACACCGCTACCGAGACCCATCTTTCCCTCGCCTAAACAAAGCAAACCCAAATCTGATTTTTTTTTTTTTTTGTTATTTCAGTGAACATGAACATAGCAAAACCATATCTACGATGGTGAGGATGGTAGTAGTCACTAATGGGGGTGAAGGAAGCCACATATATGCGAACCCAATGTGCGTTTCAAGTTCAAAGAATCTGACGACCACCATTCTCCCATTTTAGGTGGGTGAACACATTCAGACGCCCGAAAATGGTCCACCATCGGCCTACTCAATTGATGTGGTTCCAACGGTTAATCGTTGGCCAAAAGAAAATAGTAAAAAGCTATATATAAATTTAGAAGGATAATTGAGACTAATTCATAATTTCATTCTCCCCATTCCACAAAGCAAACGTGCCTTATAAAGGCTTACAAAACAAGGAAGGAAATAACTAACCTAAGCATGGGAGAACCACTTAACCACTAACCTAAATAAATGAAATCATACGATGAAATAAGCGTGGAGACATGGGTAAACAACATGAATTAACATTCATGCAGAAAAGTAGGAGCCACGATGTTGAGAACGTGGGTACGTATCAATACTCCCGTCCTAAAAAACATCCTTGTCCTCAAGGACGGAATCCGAAAAAGGTTTGGCAATGTGCCACGGTGGCCGCCATTCGACTCTTCCGGTGGCATTCGGAGCAGTTTTAGTGGAACGCCGCAGGGGATGCCACTCCTGTCTTCCCGCTTCACAGTCAATGGATAGTTCATCGGTCACCGGCAAGGTCCGTTCGGCGTGCGGGAAGGATGGAATATGTTGGTCTGGTGTGCTAGATGGGTAGGGTTGTAGGGTTTGTAATTATGTTGTCGTGGGTGTTTAGAATTTTTTATTTTCTTGGGTTCACCGTGGAGATGTGGCTAGACAATGGCAATGGGACGGTGGGGTTGCATCGGAAACGCAAAGAAAGTAGGTTGGGAAGTAGGTAGCGGAAGGAATTTAGTGTTTGTTGTGGGTTGTCGATGTTGGCAACGGGTTCGGGTTTGGGTTTCGGTGTGGAGAAGCTGTTAACAGTGGTGGAGGTAGAGGCCATTGCAGCAGGTTTTGGTGGTGGTGAGGCAGGTGATGGTGTTGCGGTGGGAACTGGTGACGTAACACGTGGTGCGGTGGCGGAAACGGTTGGTGGAGGTGTAGGAGATTGGAGGGCTTCCCACGCGGTTCGGATCGATCGAAGCTGATTGAAGATGTTTTGAAACTGGGACTCGAGTCTCGTAAAGGATTCGTTCACCCATTGATGGAACTCGGTTTCGGATAGTGTTTGAGCAACCATGGGTCACAAAGGGGGATCATGGCGGCTCTGATACAACTGATGTGGTTCCAACGGTTAATCGTTGGGCAAAATAAAATAGTAAGAAGCCAGATAGAAATTTAGAAGGATAATTGAGACTAATTCATAATTTCATTATCCCCATTCCACAAAGCAAACGTGCCTTATAAAGTCTTACAAAACAAGGAAGGAAATAACTAACATAAACACGGTTGAACCACTAAACCACTAACTTAAATAAAGGAAATCATGCGATGAAATAAACGTGGAGACATGGGTAAACAATAGGAATTAATTTTCTCAAGAACCGACCTCGGTTACCACCACCCGCTTCGCCACTGCAACAACCCTCCTCAACCACCGCTTATTCCACACTCACAACTGTCTCAAACCCGAACCCAGAAGTTGCTGTCAATGCTTCTGGTTTGAACAAGAAAGCTTCACGTGTAAAGGAACATAATGTTCTTATCTTCCATCTTGTTAGCCATGAGGATTCCAAGAACATAATGGTCAATCATATTGTTCAAGAATTCCAAAGGGTGACCACTATAAATGCCATTGCGATAAAAGCAACTAGGACAGCGATGAAAGGGGTAGCTGAGAACCCCGAATGGTGGCCACCGTGGCGTTCCGTTACTACCGCTTCAAATGCTACAGGAAGAATCGAGTGGCGACCAAAATGACGAGTCACCAAGTGTTTTCTGGTTTCACCTTGAGGACAAGGTGAATTCGAGCGGGATGGATTGTTACATACCCTTGTAACCCACGTGGAGAGGGTTTGTTACTTGAAATAGTCTACGTCTTCTGCTTCTCTTTAATTAATTAGGAGTTAATTTTATTTATGTGTTAGTAATATGTTGAGTCAAATAGTCAGTGGAGTCATGGGGAGTTTTTTCATGTTAGTAGCAGTAGTTCATTTTCTTAATTCCTTCCTTATAAGGCTATTTAAGGGCCACTAGGCATGCATAAATGAAATGAATTAGTCTCAATTATCCCTCTAAATTTTTATCTGACTTCTTACTTTTTTTATTTTGGCTAACGATTAACTGTTGGAACCACATCACTATCAAGACATATCATCAATCTTCTTTACATCCCTTCCCCCAACAATTCCCATCTCCCCCTCTCTCTCTCCTAGAACAGTTCAGGTGGTATACATTAACCACCAGAGCTGGCCCATTAGGGTTATTGGGTCAAGCTTGGGCTTGAGGCCACCAAAAAATTAGAGACTCCAATTTAAAAAAAAAAATAGTACACGATTTGGGCCGTCAGGGCGTTTTAAATAACCAATTCACGATTTGGGCTAGCAACTGGGCCTCCGCGTTCTCCAAAGTCCGTAACTCGTAAGTCGTGCGTGAGTGTGCAGTGAAGCATTGAAGCGAATAGGCAGTAGCGACCTGGGCAAGCGATTTCGATTTGGGGGAGAGGGGGAGCGATATTTAGGGTTCATGAATCATGATTGATTTCATCCCAAAATCCACCAGTAGCTATGAGCAGCGGATGCGGATGGAATTTCAATCGTTCAAAATCGTTAGTGTTCTTGAGTTCTTCGCTATATATGGTCAGGCTGCAATCAATCTCTGATAACCCCTCTCATTCTCTTGTTGCAATCGATCTCCTATCTCATAACCCATTATGTTGTTGGAATTGGATCCGGGATTTCCTTTTGTTTCCCACTGAATGTCTGAAATCTGAATTTGATTATTTTGCAAATTTGCCCCAATTCAAAAATAATCAGGCTGCAATTGATTGCTATTTCTTATTGCTGCATTTAATTGGTTCAGTTGCTGAATTCATCCACATTTCACAAGTAATCTACTAATCTTATTGCTGAATTGATTGGTTATTTGCTTGGTTCAGATTGTCTTTCAATTGGATTGCTATTGCCTATTTGATGCCTTGCTCCTAATCTTATTAATGAATTGAATTGGTTATTTGCTTGGTTCAGATTGACTGTCATGCTGTAATTGGATTTCTATTTGCTGCCTTGTTCCTAATCTTCTTGCTGAATTGAATTGGTTAATTTTCTGAATTCATCCATATTCCACAAGGTAATCTACTAATCTTATTGCTGAATTGATTCGTTATTGGTAATCTGTTATTTGAATTCGTATTTAATAATTTGGTAGTTTGGTAATTGCTATTTGAACTGGTTTTTGGAAATTGCTAGTTGGTTATTTAGTATTTAGTAATTTGTCAATTATAAACGTTTTAGTTTATTATTATCGGTCCCAAGCCCGTATAAAAAAAATAGTAGGGTTTTTTATAATATAACTTTTGAAAAAGGGCCCCAAAAAGGGCCACGAAGTATCCTGAGCCGGCCCTGTTAACCACCCTCATGACACCGCTGCTACCCTGGATTCCGGCTGATACGACTTCCATTTCCTTGATAACAACTTGCTTGCTTACAACCATTTTGGGTTTTGAACTACCATGATTTTGGATTTTTGAAGCAGACGTCGACTTCGACCATGTGGAGTATGAAGGCGGTGGTGGATTACCTACGCACATAGGAAGAAGGATGGTGGAGAAGGTAGCTGGAGCTTCGCCCCATCGATTGTTTGACGAGGAAGACAATTCGGTGGGGCGGGGGGCTGGTTTAAGAATTTAGGTTTCGTGTGTGTATATATTAAAAATAAGGTGGGCCTAGTTTTTTATTTTTATTTTTATTTTTATTTTTTTGCTTTTTTTAATGTTGAAGGATATTTTAATCATTTCATATCCGTTTAACAGAACACTTAACGTCCAACTACTCCAAGAACTTTCTATGTTACATTTGCGTAAACTGTTAGGCCAAAAGTGTAATTTTTTAAAGTTGTTAATCAAACTCGTAAGAGTATCAACATCATGATTGGTATATAAGAAAATTAACACTAAAATCTTAAATATATCAATTCCTTAACCATTTCTTTAAAATTATAAGGATAAGTAATGAGATATGAGATGTTTTTAAAAAAATGAACAATTTTTTTATAAAATAATGGTTTTTAGTTAAATTATAATAGGGCTAAACTACATAACCAATCCTCTAATTAACTCAAGAAAGTATAAGGTCATCCGTAGTGGTTTCACGCCCCCCTCTTTCACATCAGCGCCACATCAGCATAGAGGCAATCACTGCTCAGAATCACTAAGGTGCGTAGTGGTTTCACGTCCCATATTTATTTTTTATAATTAAACTAAATACTCAATTAAAAAAAAGAAAAAGAAATTATTAGGTATAAGAATTTCATTGGATAGATTAATGGTGAATAGTGCCCCTTGCCCGTGAATGCCCCTTGCCCGTGAATGCCCCAACGTCTCACCTCATTCAAGCCTAGTGGGACGGTGTTCCTGGATGTGAAAGACTGATTTGGATCACTCCCCCTTTCACGATTTCACTCCGCATAATCTAAGAGAGATGCTGTGCGTATATGAGAACGGTATAAAAACAAACTCTTGTTTTAAAATTAATCACTGAATGTCAACTTGTAACTTGGTCAATTTTGGATGGCTAGACCGAGCGTCAATGCTGAGGTGTAAGATACTGATTCTAGGTTTATAATAGTAGTCGTTTTGATTTGAATTCAAAATATCTTATTACTTTATTCTAAAAAGTCAAAAAGAAAGGATTAAAGTTATGTTAAAAATTAACTCCACTAAAATATAAAATCTTGTTACCTAGTAAAAGAAATAGATTTTAGTTTTTTTTTATTTATAGTATTAGACTTTCAAAACTTAATACTTTTTAACTAATATAACTTTTATTTTTTCTTAAACCAAGTAAATCAAAACTTACAGTTTGATAATAATTGTTAATGAATGTATGTACGAATGTGTCAAATATTAAACTAACGTACTCAACGAATACTTTTTGTTAATAATTAAAAATAATAAACATACAAAACTTTAACCGGACCGGACGTCGAACCGGTCTCCTTACCGGTCCACTGGTCGGACCGGATTTAAGAACCGGACGACGTCATAAATATTATAAAAATATATCAGTCTAAATAGTTTTTAATCCTTTCAAAAACCACCAACAAGTCAATTCCAATAATTTTAAACTAACAATTACCTACGAAATAAGAAGCCAAGAGACTTAAAAAAGATTAAAATAAATAAATAAAAAAAAATAGTCAAGCGGTTCAACCGGTCCGACCACCCGGTTTCCGGTCCGACCGCCGGTCCGATCACCGGTTCGCTGCAGAAACGGTTCAACACATGTAACCGGACCGGTCAGACCACCGGTCCGACCAGCCGGTCCGGTCCGGGTTTCAAAACATTGACTTTAACAATTCTTTTTAGTTCATCAAAACGAACATAGGAATTAACGAAAGATTGTCAAAAATATTAAAATATTTTAATATCGCTCTATACTCTCATTTGACTTCTAGTATTTTAAACTACACTTAAGTTGTGTTTATAGTTTAAAATAAGAATAGGGTTGTGTTTATAGTTTAAAATAAGAATAAGCGTATCTATACATATTAATAAATAAAGGTTTCTAGCTGCCCTTTTCTAGCCCATCTAAATTGGTTTTTCCCGCTTTTCGTCACAATCCTTTGTACGCGGATCCTAGCAGGGCGATTTGACCCGGTTTCTTACCCGTGTTTTTGTGAATGAACAACCATTGTCTTTTCCCCTTTTCACTAACAAACCAAACCCTAGATATTCTAACATCTTCTACATGATTACACGGTTTAGGAATTGTAGTTAGAAAGGAATTGAAAGATGTTGCTATTTACTGCAATTTGGGTTTTAAGTTATTTTAATTTTTTTTTTTGAGGTGAATCTTTAACTTAAGCCATTAATTTTTTTCGTTTGCTTGATAATCGTTGCAGATGGCTACTCTAATCTCCGACAACCCATGGAAAGACATGAAGGTGATTACCGTTGCCCTCAGTGGCGGATCTAGACAAAACTTTCAGGGGTAACGTTCAAAAAAATTTTTTACCGTACTTTGATACAATTTAAACAAAACAAAAATAAAAACACGATAATAAATAAATTTAAACACATACCTAATAGTCTCCTCTTCGGTTTTTGAAAGCTTGAAATCGAGCCATTACATTCTTCTTTAACTTTATAAATTGTTTCTTTTTCGACCGCACAAATTAGAGCATTGTTCAAATACTCGTTACTCATTCAATTGCGTAAATCCGTCTTGATAAGCTTCATTTTAGAAAAACATCTTTCAACGGTTGCGGTTGCGACCGGTAAAACCAACGCTAACTTCAATATCCGATAAACCAAAGGAAAAGTATTATGCTTCCGGTTTCCACCATTACACGAGCAATGTCACATATTCCATCCAATTTTTTAAATGAATCATCTTCCTTTACAGTTTCAACAAAGACCGTAAGATCATCTGAAATACACCTTCTTTCTTATTTATTAAAATCATTCTGATACATCTCGGAAAATGCCACTACATTAGATATGTCAAACTTAGAAAACGAATCACAAGGATTTAAACCTGACATATTTTCTATCAAACTAGTTGATAGCTCATTGAATCGATCTCCAAGTTCTTGAATTTGCATATCAAAAATCATATTATAAACTTCAACTTCAAAATGATGTCGATTAGTAACGACATTCTTTCGGTTTCTTTAATTACCATAATTTTCGGTCATATCTAACATCTTGGACCAATATCATCATTCTCTTGCATATCATTATTAATAATATTTGGACTTGAAGTTGTACCAATATCATCATTCTCTTGCATATCATTATTATTAGCAATTTTTTGACTTGGAGTTGGACCAATATCATCATTTTTCGGGGCCTTTCTTTTAAACATATTGCTAATAAGTGCTTGTTTAGCGTGTGGTTTCATCTTCCAAACAATTGCAATAAACCCTAAAATTATAAGTGAACAATTGAAAAATTAGACATAAACCCTAGAACAAGGATTATGAACAATTAAAAAATTTGACATACAGTCATACTCAAACAAACAAATTAAGAACAATTGCACATTTGCACTTGCACATAAACCCTAAAACAAGATACACTCATAAACCCTAGAAATCTAGAATTAAGAGTTACAAGATTACAGAGATGAGTGAGAGGTGTGAGGTTGTTGCTTGCTGCCTTGCTTGAATGCTTGTTGTCTCCTGTCAGCTGTCGTCGATTGCAGACTGCAGCGCAGCAGCAGCTCTACTGGTTGTTGACGTCGACCAGGCCACAAATGAGCCGGCTGCTTATTTGCTAGAGGCCTTAAGGCCACAAACCAACAAATGAGTTTTAATCGGCCCACATGCCACAAGCCCACAACCCATTACTTCATTAGGCTATTAACCACCATAAGTCCACAACTCCCAAGGCCCAAAGCAGTTTTAATCGGCTATTTGCGGTCGGGCTTTTAATAAAAGTATAATTTTTTTTAGGGGTAGCATGAAATAATTTCAGGGGTAACGTATTTTTTTTCTCAGGGGTAACGTTTTATAAAAAAAATATAAAAAAAACGTATTTTTTTTCTCAACGCTACCCCTCACCATACCATAAGTCTGCCCCTGGTTGCCCTAATTTGTCAATGTCTTTTGCCTTTTGTTAGAAGCATATGTATATTGCTATCAATTAAGATTTTCTTTATCAATGTGTATTTATGCTAACATAGTTTACCGATTTGTACATTGTTTGGTCTCAACTCATGTTATGTCTTTACCAGGTATAGGCAACATCAAGAAATTATGGGCTTGAATCAATCTACTCAAACAATGACCAACTTCAAATCAATCACTTATAGAACAAATATAAAAAATTCTTGAATAAATTGAATTTCTGTAGATTGATGAACTTTTTCAGTTTAGTTGGAATGGAGCTTAAAAAGAAGGAAGTTAAATGGTAATTTCTGTAAGTTGTGTTGATGGTTTTTTTTTTTTTTTCATTAACCGGAAAAAAGCTAGATTGGTAACATAGATATGAAGTATAAGTTCATGTTGTTGATCTTTTAACTCCAATCAAATGCGGCCTCTTTAATGATCCTATATGCTTTGTATGTTTCAGTTATCACACATATGCATCCTATCTTATTACAAGGTGCTTAGAATTCACAATTTGTATTTATATACAATCAAAAATTCAAAGTATTATGCATACGCTAATTTTCTTAGATTTTTTGTTACTTATAATCAATTTACTTATAACAGTTTATTTGACTAAGTAAACAAATAGGTGTTTAACCCTGATATTGTGATTCATTTTTAACTCAATGTTTTCTAAATTCATTGAGTGAAACAAAGTATTATAAGTTAACTGATTTATTGTATGTACTTTGAAATTTAGAAGAATATATGGAATTCTGAACTTTTAGGAAGATATATATATGAAATCGCCCCTATTTTTTTTAAGCGTAGGAAGTCAAACATCTGATATGTACTCACCTGACGTTCTTAATGGTCTTAAAATATCATGATTGTCAAATCATATGTTAGTGCTGAAAGTCGGTGTTCCGGTAATGATACTACGAAACATTGACCAGCAAAATGGTTTGTGTAATGGTACTACCCTACATGTCATATCAATTGGTAAACGTGTTATAAAAGCGGAGATAATCTCTGGAAATAACATTGGTACACAAACATTTATTCCAAAAATTAATCTGATACCTTCAGATAAAAAGATCTCTTTCAAGTTTCAGAGAAGACAATTTCCACTATCTGTATGTTTTGCAGTGGTGGTTAATAAAAGCCAAGGACAATCGTTATCGAGAGTGAGTTGTATTTAAAAGAGCCGGTTTTCACCAATGGACAGTTGTATGTCGTACTATCAAGAGTAAAGAGTAGAGACGGATTAAAGTTACTAATCAAACAACAAATGATGTATACAAGGAGAGATATATAGAGATTTATGAAACAACATTTATTTTCTCAATGCAATTGTAATTTTCTTTTTTTTCCAATGTTAAAGTAAATTACTATTTTATTTGTGGATTTGTTGTGGACACTTATGAATGGTTTATGTTTTTTTTCATCAACCGTGTTATACACTGGTACTAATCTAGTTAATAATATATTAAAAGGGAAGTTTTGCATGTGAGAAGAGTTTACCGTAGATGTTTTACAAGTTTTTATGCATGTAGTACAAATCTTGAAGCCTGCTTTTTTCCTATCTATGCTTTTGTTATTTTTGTTTTCTTTATTTTAAATACTTGCTTCAGAAAACAAAAACCAAAACCAGTGGTGTTTATGCTTTAGATTAGGCAGCCGACAGGTTCGAAACCCGCAGCTCACCCTTTGGCCTATTTTAAGGAATTAAATTTTCTATTTTATTTTTCTTGCTTTTTTTTCCTTACGTTTTAATTTATAACCATTAATTATATACGTTCTTCTCACGCATGGTGAGTTTACCTAAAGTCCTAAAGGGTTTGGTTTTATTTTATAAACTTTCGAGAACGTTAATTTCTTTACGGTTTAACACGCCACAACGCGCGTTGGTAAAAGCTAGCATTATCGCGTGGAGACCGCCGCAACATGCGGGGCCTCCTTCTAGTTCTTAATTATAAGTTAAAATGGAATATGATATATTTAAAAAAGATGAAAAAATCCTTTACATTTACTCTCAATTGTTTGTGGTTGTATTTTAATATTATATTAAATTACTAGCTTAGAACCCGTGTAATACACACGGGACGAAAAATATTAATAAATAAATTTCTTAAATCTTTATGTATATATTTTACAGATGTAAAAATGTATTACATATACTAAGAATAGAAAACAAAATTCAAAATATGTAAAAATTAATATATAATTGGGTTTTGAAAAAAACGTTAATTACTATTAATGTAATTTGACTTTCATTTACTATTTGATTGAAAATAAAAGTTATATAATTAGATTTCAATTTTTTTTATAATAAGGGATAATTTAAAATAAATGTGTTTTATTAGTATAATTAGTATTTTCTTTAAAAAATATTATTACTAAAATATAGATGTGTATTTAATAAGAGAGAGAGGCGGGAAAAAAATGATAAGAATGAATATGGAGGCGACACGTGTCATGAAAAACCTTTATGTATTAATTACTAGGTTAGAATTATGTGTATTACACGGGTTGAATATATATAATGTTATATACTTAGTATTAAAAAGGTTAAAAAGCACATGTATTATACAGGTTGAATAAACATGTGTATTACATTAGTTGAATAAAATATAATATGATCTGTTAACACATGCAATCGTCAAGATATGTCTTTAAAAATTAACTTTGCATGACAGTTATAAATTCTGTTAAATTAATTTTTAAAACATTTTTTTTTCAACTGCGTATTAATTCTTTTATATAATTAATAAATGTTAATTCAGTTAAAGTTTACTTAGTTCTTTAAATATCCTTTTAGCACAGATAAATTAACTTAAATTACAATTATAAATATACAAATACATATAAAAAAATATGAAATAAAACTTGGATTTTTTTAAAACCGGCTATTTTTTTATTATTTAGCATATTGTATTTTTACCATTTAAACCATCCAACCACATTAAATTATTTAAAAGTTTTAGAAATCACTTATAAAAAACAATTATTTATCATTATGTTTCATTTTTTAATATTTTAACGAACATAATTTTAAATTGAAATGAAAAGTCATAAATTATAATCAACCATAATTAATTTTATACTAAATTTATTTGGTTAATAATACAATAAATATCCATAATTAAATAATAAGTATCCATAATTAAATTTATATTAAATATCTAAAAATATATTTTTTTTTAATATCATCATTATTTAATAGGAGAGAGAGGCGGAAAAATAAAATTTTAGATGGTCTAGAATTGTGTCATGCGTCATCTAGGATTTTTATTTATTAGGTAGTATAGATTATCTTTCATCGTTTGATGAAACAAACTTTATTTCGTTAGTTTTTTTAATGCAATTTGACTTGTTATAAATGGAAAAACCAGGTCGTAATTTTATAAAAGTTTGTTATAATATTAAATGGAAAAACAGATTTTAAAATTTTTTTTTGGTGACAGAACAAATTGGATGTCATCTGATATTGCAATTGAATCAGTTATTTTCTTTGGATCAAGATTCTGTTTTTGCCAATACTCTGTTGCTACCTTCAAGTTACCATATTGTTTAACATAACAAACAACGCCTCCTGCTTTGATTTATTCGATTGCCTTGCTATTATGGGTTTGCTTTCTGCTAATTTGGTATGGGTTTCATTTAGTCATGCTCAATTTTGTTTGTTATGAGTTATTTGAATTTTTTTTTTTTATAATTTACTAGCCGTGTATTACACGGGGTTATCAATAAAATAAATTTAAAAGAAAATACAATTTGAGACTAAAAAAAATGATGAATAGAATTCATAAATCAGTAAATATTTCTTTGTATACAACGTTGAATAAAATAAATTTAAAAGAAAATACAATTTGAGACTAAAAAAAATGATGAATAGAATTCATAAATCAGTAAATATTTCTTTGTATACAACGTTGAATGTTTTGTTTGAAATTTGTCCTCCTTGTCTAAGGCTAAAATTTTTAACCCGTCTCTGCTTTTAACTCTTGAAAGTGTAACATATAATTGACCATGAGTGAAAACCGGTTGTCTCAAGAACAATCCAACCCTTGATAGTGACTGACCCTGGCTTATTTATTGTCATGATAAAACAAACCGAAAGTGAAAACTGTCTTCTTTATAGCTTGAAAGGGATTCTTTTGTATGAAGGCATCAAATTTATTTTTGGAATAAATGTTTGAGTCCCAATATTGCTTAACTAATACAATGTTATATATACTTAATAATAAATATTTATATATTACATAGTTTTTTAATATAAATTTTAGAAACGTCATATAGTTATTTTTTAAAAATATTTTATAAAAAGACAGAAATAAATGTTTAATTTCTAAAAATGTTTTATAAACAAACCTATATTTTTTTAAATAAAAAACGTTTATAAAAATCATTAAAAAACAATTAAAGAAAACTTGTGCAATTAATAGGAGAAAGAGGCAGGAAAACTTGTTTCACCAAAACCTTTATTTATTATAGAGTATAGATATAGATATAAATTGGGTTTTTGGTATAGGATTGTTTGTAAACCAAAATTCAATGTAAGAAATCACAAAGTCAGAATCTAGGTTTAGGGCAGAAAACAGATTGCGCATTTGGAGGTAAAATTAAATTGGAAATTCTACAACTAAATTGGAATCGAAGACACGAAAACACCCAAATATCAAAAGAATGTAAACAGGAAACAACTCTGACCTGATGGACCTTCAAACATGCACTTAACAATCATGTTTTTGGGCTAATTTTATTTTGAGATAGAAGAACTATGAATAGGAACACTGATACCCACATTCTTTATTTCCTTAAGAAACTCTAAATTCAATAATTACCACACATACCGATTAACAAATGAAACAAGAAGCACTAAAACCCAATTGATGAAGCCGGAACACCTGCACAAAACAAATTATATGCTTGTTAACACTCTAACAACTTTACTCATTGAGACAAATGATGGTTTATAAGTCAGCATAAACCTTTGGGGATATCCCTGAAAGTGATTTTTTTTTAGAAAAACTATTTCTTTTTCTGTAAGATTTCCATCTCCTTATAACTCTTATCTGGAAAGATCATGTTTTTATTATCATTAGATATGCTCTTGAATGGCATTCTGAATTTCCTGTGACAAAATGCAATTAAAAGCTCATATAGAAATATACACCTAATCCAAATTTAATATATTACTTAGTGTTGCGGCTGTAAAAAGAGCATTAAGCAATTAGCACATGATTTTATCATATAGTTGATGCAAAACTAAAAACTTTAACACGTAATTCTTATTGGATGGAGGAGGCATAATATATGGGTCAAGTGAGTTGGGTAACATGTCAAAATAGGTAATTTATTTGAACAGGTCATCTCATATAAACCCTAAACACTTCTCCCAAACTTTTAGATTTTGTTTTACTTATTAAGTTGTCAAATAGGATTACAAAATTTTATTATTTAATGATAATAATCTGATTTTGAAAAACAATGATTTAAGAGATTTTATGATTAAAAAAACACTTTGGGCGACTTTTTACCCGTTTCATGTTTTATTAATAAAAATTGAGGACTCGAGTCACCACCTGGCGTTACAGCTAGCTACCATGGGTTCTAAAGGTTAATTTGTAACATGTGTTTGAATAATTTTTCCTCTATATTAGCCATTAAAAATCAACATTGCCAACCAAAGTGGACACATACTAAATCTGTTTGAAGACATCTTCTTGTACAGAAGTAAGTCTGACTATGTTCCTAATCTCTTTTCCAAATACATATATTCATATCCTTAAAGACCCATCTAAATAAACCCCCTTTAAACGTTCATACATATTTCTGCATGAACAGGGAGAGGTAAAAAGTGCTCGACTAATAGGTCAAGCAATTGCCAACAATCAGGTATTTATTTAAAAATAAAATTTCAAACGAATATAATGATTAAGATTAAACTACACTTAACAGATAGATTTAGAACTTACCTGTTTGATGTACAAACAATTGTTTAAGTTAGCTGGATTCCACCTACAGTTTTCAATCTTCAATCAATAACTCCAGTCTCAAATAAATGAAATATGATCCTAATATTCACATTTATTTTCTACATATAAAGCAAGTAACTGATAATCAACATGTAAGATAGACAAAGTTTTAAATTATAGGCATTAATAATACATATAATCAACAATTAAATCTGTAAAACGTGTTTTATTTACTGTTGCTTCATATATTTTTTGTGTAATACTCGATCTAATTAATTAAATGACTCTTGTAATATTACCTTAGAGAGCTTCTTGTCCCTATCATAGTCAAGACCAGGACGTGCGTTTTGTAAAATCATGAGCAAAACCTGTCATTGAAAGTAACTTAAGTTGCGTTAACTTAATTTTAGATATAACGCTAATCCATTATATCACTTTAAAGTAAACAAATAAGTCATGCAACTGCAAGATGGATGCACCCTCATTGGGGAATATTTTGAAAAGGAGCATGTCCATGACATGAGCAAGCTCCAGGGCTGTTATTCCAAACGACCAGATATCAGCCCTGCATAAATTATCAGGTAATATTCATTGTATTTTCATTAATTTGGTCTTGTTGACACAAGGGTGAATTGATGAAATAATAGATGGCTAGTCCAGCTAACTATTGCTGAAATTAGAATTTAATTTCTTGGTTCATCAATAAGACAGTTCTAAACTAAGCAATCTTAGCCACATAAGAAAACGAAATTAGGTAAAATAAAAAAGTCTCAAGACATATACATATTTCGCAATCAAGACAGTGAGAAAGCTCTAACAATAGAATTGAAGATCAATCCTCCTAAGTTCAATATATACTTGGGTTAAAAGGAGAAGATTAAGAGTATACCTTAAAGGAAACAATCGACCGATATCCGTGCCAGTGAACAGGTTGAGTTCGTAAAGAAATTGAATACCCCGAGGTCTTTCCATCAGTCCATTTCACTTGGTTTGCAGTAATCTAGAACTTTTAAAGCCGAGCAACAACACTTTCTGTTATCATGCTCATATGAACACCCATCCAAACATCATTTGATCAATTAATAACGCAATCAATACGACATACAGAACAATGAAAACCCTAATAAATCATCAGAAATTAAGATTAACTAATGCACCACGCGACGGTGAATACTATTCAATTCCAATCATTAATCGCAAAAACAAAGCTTACCTGTAATCGACGGGGACTTGGAAGACGAACGACGGTTGAAGAGGAAGAACGGAAAAGCCCATCCACTTCACCGAAACCCAGATATGTGTTGGGGTGCCGCCAAACGCCATCCCTTCTCTTATGTGTGATTTCTTACCCACCGTTGATGCCGACAAGCATTCCTCCACCGTCGTACAGGATGATGGTCGAAGCAAAGAAACAGAGGCGATGAATAGGCTTGACAGCTACATGTTCGGCCAGGAAGAATTTTAGGGTTTTGTTTTTAAAGGAATGATGCGATTAAGGTCCACCCGGGTTATAAAGGTATTTATAGTGTTTTAATCGGGTTGATTTTTACTCGTATTTTTTATTCGCGTGAAGACCCGTTTTCTATCGATTATGGGTTTTGGTGAATCCATAATGTGAGGTGAAACGTGGTGATGATAAGTGTCATCATTTTTTACTTGTTTATTATATATGATAGATTTCAAATGGTTAGGTTGACGTGAAAATGCATGTAAATCCTTTGTCTGATACACCATCTGGAGTTACCTGATATCTATTCTCATCGTTAAAGATATTTTCTTTTTGACGATGGAATTGTCTTCATTTTTCTTTTTGGTTAGTTTTTATCAATTGAATATGTGAACATTCATACTTGGTGTTTGAAGAGAGAATCCGCCGAGAAATGATAATGATTCAAGGTACTTGAGAAACAATTATTTGTGCCTGAATTACACTTTTAAAGTAGAAATATAGCAAGAGAACATTACTTATTATTAGACTAGGTTTATATTGTTTATATCAAGATTGTATATATTGTATAGTCTGAGGTAGTTGACTGTAACTATTGTAATTATAAGTATAATCCATGAATGAGAAGGAAATCAACTTTGAGCCAAACTATTATGGTATCAGAGAATTACGATATCCAACTGCCCAACCCTAATTATTTTTTTCTGCCGGCCCTACCTCCCCTCTGCTTACTTTTTCGATCATCCCCTCCACTTCCCTGATGTCTACTACTTCAGCCTCTACTTCTTCTTTCTCTCCTTCTATCCACCCTGCTGTCACGGTCTCGAATATACGCAATTATATTCCAATCGTTTTAGGCATGAAGAATGGCCACTACACTTCTTGGGTTGAACTTTTCAAGATTCATTGTCGTGCTTTCCAAGTTCTTGAACACATCATACCATCTGATTCATCTCTGTTCAAAGCCACCGAAGAATGGGCTTGGTTGGATGCCATTGTTCTTCAATAGATTTATGGTACTATCTCTAATGATCTTCTCCTCACCATACTCTCCCCTAACACCACTGCCGCTCTTGCCTAGAAAGCATTGGAGATTATCTTCATTGACAGCAAACCTACCCGCGCTCTCTATCTTGAAAACAAGTTTTCCAACACTAAACTTGATGCTTTCTCTAATGTCTCTTCTTATTGCCAGGAACTTAAGTCTCTATCCGATATGTTATGCTCCTGTCAACAATCAGCGCTTGGTATTACAATTGATTGCGGGTCTTAATGATCAATATGAAAACATTGCAGTCGACCCCACTTCCAGATTTCTACCAAGCCCGCTCCAAACTAATTCTGGAAGAAACACGCAAGGTGCATCAATCCACCTCTTCCGGTAAAGCCATACACACCACCACTGCAGTTCGTTCCACCTCCTCTCCCGCTACTACCCAGCAGGCCCACCCACCCACTGGTGGAGACCGTGAATGGCAGCAGCATCATCGGGGCAGGGACTTTTCCCGTGGACGCGGTAGGGACGGTAGTATGCGGGGTCGGGGACGTTATCGTGGGCGTAGGACTTACGGAAACAACACCTCTTTTCAGCCATGGTTCAACACATATCAGCAGTGCCAGTGGCAGGCTCCTTGGAATGCCCCATCTTGGCCATCACCACAGGTCCCTACCCAACCGCACCGCTTAATCGGTTTCCTAACCGCCATGGCTCTTCGCAGGTATCTTGGGTGCCTCCCCATCTCAGGCATATGCAGCCTCGGAGCAGTCCTACAATCCTACAAACATGGAGCAGGCAATGCATACCATGTCATTGAACCCAGATCAGAATTGGTATCTCGACACCGGCGCCACCAATCACATGTCTAACACGACAGGTAACATCTCAACTTATTTCAATAATAGCATGTTGAACCATATTGTTGTTGGCAACGGTTTTCACATACCCATTCACGGTACAGGTTACACCACCCTTCAACCGCCTTACCCACCCATTAAACTTAAGAACATTCTCCATGCTCCCAAACTTATTAAAAACCTTTTATCTGTTCATCGCCTTACAACTGATAGCTTAATCTCTATTGAATTTGACCCTTTTGGCTTTCTTGTGAAGGATTACCAGACGAGGATCCTATCCTCCGATGTGACAGCACCGGGGATCTCTACCCTCTTTCATTGCCGAATGCACAAGTTACCAGTCCGTCCACCTTTGCTGCTTTGTCTCAGGATCTTTGGCATCACCGTTTAGGCCACCCGGGATCTTCTTTATTACGTGCTTTACATAAAGACAATTTTATTTTAGTTTCTAAATTTTCTGATAAACATTTATGTCAATCTTGTGTATTTGGCAAACATATTAAACTTCCTTTTAATGATTCCTTGTCGTCTACTTCTTCTCCCTTTGATATTATTCACAACGACTTATGGACCTCCCCTGTCCTTAGCTCGGGAGGTCACCGTTACTATGTTCTATTTGTAGATAATTTTACTAATTATTTGTGGACTTTTCCATTAGCAAACAAATCACATGCTTCTCTGTCTTTCAAAACTTCTATACCTTTATTCAAACTCAATTTGAACGTAAATTAAAAGCTTGCAATGTGATAATGGCACCGTACAACAATAAATCTATCCATGATTTTTGCACTAAACAAGGGATGACTTTCCGGTTTTCATGCCCCTACACCTCCCCCCAAAACGGGAAAGCCGAACGAAAAATACGTTCCATAAACAACATTATCCGTACCCTTCTCACCCACGCTTCTCTCCCCACCAAATTATGGCACCATGCTCTTTAAATGGCCACTTATCACATTAACATCCTTCCCGCCAAAACTAAGTCAAACCTCACACCCACCTTTCTTATCTATCAAAAACACCCCACTTATACTCACCTCTGCGTTTTCAGCTGCCTCTGTTACACTCTCCTTCCCTCCACCTCCATCCACAAACTTCATAGTTTTTGATGAAAATATCTTTCCCTTTGCCAAACTAAACCCTTCCCCCCAATCCTATGATTTTCTTCATGCAAACCTCTCTCCGACTCTTCATCCATCTATTTGGAACTCGGTTGCCATTCCTACAGCCTCCCCTGACCCAAACCATGCTGCCCCTCCTTCCCCATCGGCTCAACAGCCCACTACCCCACCCTCTTCGGCCCAACAACCTCATGTCTCACCATCACATTCAGCCCAACAGCCCACTACCTCGGGCCACTCACCTCCACTCACCCCTACCTCTCCAATCCAACCTATACTCCACACTTATAGCTGTCGTCCCAAACCTCATACCCGGACCACCACCACCCCAGATTCCCAACCCATTCCATCTCCACCACCTCCCCCCCCCATGTACCATGACCACTCTAAGTATGACAGGTATCACCAAACCTCACCAAACCGAAACAACCATTTAGCTTTGCTGCTGCCACCACCACTTTCGAACCCATTCCTCGCAATCCCCACGATGCCTTATCCATACCCGTGTGGAACCGTGCCATGACAGATGAGTTTAATGCTCTTATCAAAAATAATACTTGGGATTTGGTACCTCGTCGTCCGGACATGAATCTTATTCGTTGTATGTGGATTTTTAAGCACAAAACTAAATCTGACGGTTCACTTGAGCGTTATAAGGCGCGTTTAGTTTGTGATGACAGGTCTCAACAGGTGGACGTGGACTGTGATGAAACTTTTAGTCCCGTGGTAAAACCAGCCACTATTCGGACTGTTTTGAGTATCGCTTTATTTCACAGATGTGAGATAAATCAACTAGACGTTAAAAACGCCTTCTTACATGGGCATCTATCAGAGACAGTATATATGCATCAATCACTTGGGTTTCGGGATCCAAAATATCCTCACTATGTTTGTCGTCTGAAAAGGTCTTTATACGGTTTGAAACAGGCTCCTCGTGCGTGGTACCAACGGTTCACCAACTATGTTACCACCCTTGGCTTCAAGCACAACTCTTGTGATCATTCACTTTTTATTTACAGACATGGTTCAGATACTGCCTACCTTCTTCTATATGTCGACGACATTCTTTTAACCTGCTCATCCACGACTCTTAAACAACACATGCTCAAAAGTCTGTCTTCTGAATTTGCTATGAAAGATCTCGGCCATCTACACTATTTTCTTGGTATATCAGCCACTCGTTCACCCAACGGGTTGTTTCTGTCTCAAGAAAAATACGCATCCGAAATTCTCTTTCGGGCCAACATAGCAGACTACAATCCAGCTCACACTCCCGTGGACACTGCTAGCAAGTTGAGTGTCAATGTCGGCGACCCGATCTCCGATCCCTCCACCTATCGGAGTTTGGCAGGAGCGCTACAGTACTTGACTTTTACTCGTCCCGACATTTCATATGTTGTTCAGCAGGTATGTATGCATATGCACGACCCCAGAGCTGACCACTTTAATGCCCTTAAACGTATTTAAGGTATGTAAAAGGGACACTTCGTATGGGCTTATTCATGCGATCCAGTTCTCCATCCCATTTGGTTTCCTACACTGATGCTGACTGGGCCGATTGCCCGGATACACGTCGTTCGACTTCGGGCTATTGTCTTTTCTTGGGTGATAATTTGATCTCTTGGTCGTCCAAACGCCAATCCACAGTTTCTCGTTCAAGTGCCGAAGCGGAATATAGGGGCGTAGCTAATGTGGTTGTTGAGATTTGTTGGCTTCGCAACCTTCTTCTTGAACTAGGCTGCCCCCATCTCGTACATCTCTGGTTTATTGTGACAACATCAGCGCTGTTTATATGTCTAGCAATCCCATTCAACATCAGCGCACAAAGCACATCGAGATTGATATTCATTTTGTTCGAGAGAAGGTGCAACTGGGACAGATTCGCGTTTTACACGTACCTTCTCGTTATCAGCTGGCTGACATCTTCACGAAGGGACTACCTCGCATTTTATTCACCGATTTTAGATCCGGTCTAAGCATCCGTACTCCTCCTCCTTAGAGTGAGGGGGTATATTAGACTAGGTTTATATTGTTTATATCAAGATTGTATATATTGTATAGTCTGAGGTAGTTGACTGTAACTATTGTAATTATAAGTATATTCCATGAATGAGAAGGAAATCAACTTTGAGCCAAACTATTACTTATCCTTCTCAATAAGTTTGACGATTGATTCAAGCGAGTGTGATAATCTGTTACATATGTCATTTATATTAACAAATTGAATTGAAACTTACTACATCTAGAGTTTTTTTTATCAAGTGATTAATGTGTCAAATATTATTGCATAAATCGTAATTTAATTTCTTGACTACGGTGATTTATGGCATTCACATGTGAGTTTTTTTTCCTTTTTACCCATTAGATATAAAACCTAACCAGAATCGACCAATTCACAAGTAAAATTTCCCTCTCTGGTCAAGTAAAACTACGATTGTATAATGGGTTTTCGTTTAAAATTTTTAGTTGGGGATATAATGTGTAGCGATACCCGTTGCATAATAATGCTTCAAGCATTTCAAAAATAAAACCAGGACTACTCTTCACCACCGGAGAGGACCCTGTCTAGATATTTAACTGTGAAGATGAAAACCTTAAGTCTCATTTTTAAAAGAATGCATACCCCTGGCCCTTTCAATCAGTATGGGAAATGCTATCCGTATTACAAAAATAACCTTGGCCCAATAATCAGATGCAAAAACGTCTTTATGTTCACCATCACATACAAGCAAAGATAGTTCTTGCAGACAAACAGTAGTCATACAAAGATTTGTGATACTTTCATCTTAAATTGGAATGATTATATCGCATGTTCATGAACTTAGGAGGCAGTTTCGGGTGGTAATAGTTAAGTCACGGCACACCCTAATCTTGAAGGTCAACAATTCTTCGTAAGTTGATTCAAAAGGGTTTACACTCATTTAAGGGATTGTTTCTTATATCATGCATGAAGCTACAAAAATCTATTTGGGGGTTGTCTGATGGAACAGTATATTCAACTCATGTGGCGGCACATGCTTACCATGTGAATCATTTAAGTTCCATGAAACTTGATTCAATATGTTCAAATGAACTAGGTGTGTATGATGTATTCATGTCCCAGGTGATAAAATGGATGGGTTGGGTCAGGTTGGCCCACAAACAACTTTTGTTCATGCCTTTTAATAAGTAATTAATCTTGTAATTATGATTACCAAAATATGTAATTATACTTATTGTGGGCCGTTCTAACTATTTCCTTTATTATTTTCGTTTATTGCTAGCTATTTAATATTTTTTTATTCAACCCGTGTAATACACGGGTTTCTAACCTAGTATGATATATTTAAAAAAAGATGAAAAAATCCTTTACATTTACTTGTCTCAAGTGTTTGTAGTTGTATTTTAATATTATATTAAATTATTATCTTTCATCGTTTGATGAAACAAACTTTATTTCGTTAGTTTTTTTAATGCAATTTGACTCGTTATAAATGGAAAAACCAGGTCGTAATTTTATAGAAGTTTGTTATAACATTAAACGGTAAAAAACAGTTTATTGTTGCATTTTGGCATATAACAAAAAAGAAATTGAATCCAGTGAAATTTGAAATATCCAAAAGGTAGCTTAAATTATTTGCAGCCACAATATAACTTATCACCAAAATGAATTCCATTTTCTCCAAAAGAATTTCACATTTAAGGATTATTACACAGAATTTGCATCCAATACCCACACAAGTTTGTTTTCTGTTTAAAAACTATAGGATGGCAAAGTAGCCTTCCCTTCATCTTTACATTGTACAGCATCAGCCAATCATGTTTTCTCAGAAGCTGAGGTGGCGCACATCTCGCAACAAGTTTCTTCAAATAAAAACCGTTGCTTGAAAAAGAAATCTGTAATAAAAACAATATTAATATCCGACTAAACCAAGAGGACATGCAACCATACACATTTGTATGCATACTTTTAAAGGTGGGAAAATACATGGTAAAATAAGAAATTACCAAAGTGATGATCTCGTATTAAATTGAAGACGGTCAAATCCAATATCTTCCAGCTCAGCAACCGCACCACCACCAGAGGCAACAGCTTTATTCTCAGAGCCTTCAGTTCCTTTGCTTTCATCATTTTCTGATGATTTTGAAACACTATATTTCTGTAGCCACCTGTCAGTCTCCCAAAGGACATGCATTATGCTCTCCCGTGATGAATAACCGTGGCTCTCGAATGGTAGGATGACTAGGCGAGAGAGGGACCCATGCCCTTTTAAAGCATTGAAGAAACGATCCGACTGCATCATCATAAAAATAATAATAATAATCCAATATCACATGTCACAAAGAAAACCTCATCCGTAGGTAAGGTTGAAAACCATAGATCAGATGTTGACTGATGGGTATGTGGCGGTCGTGTGTAAAGGTGGGAAAATAGACAGGTTGGGTTGTGGGTACTTCCCTCTGTCCCAAAATTATGTCACACAAAAAGTACAATTTAAGATATCCACAATTAATGAAGTTTTTAATTAGTAGAATGCCAATTTCAGAATTTAAGATAACATTGACTTGGAATATTTATGATATATAGGTAATTAAGGGTAACATGGGAAAATTAGTAAATATTAATTACCCGTTTTCAAAAGTGGACAATCATTTTTGGACAAACTAAAATTGTAACGTGGACAGTAATTTTGAGACAGGGGAGTAGGTTTTGTGCGGGTCAGGACGGGTTGGGTTGACCTGGAACACTTTTTTGCTGAAAACTTTCATTTTTTTCGATAAATAATTAGTGTGTTAACTGTGATGAAGAAATTTATATTATTTTAGTATTAATCTATTTTTTGCATAAAATGTTTTAACATGTTTTATGCAGTAAAAATGCACTTGTGAGTTAGGACCCATTTCCCTTTTAGCTATTTTATTTCTAATCTAGTACTTGTTTGAGATGAAAACATAACCCAAATCACCCATTTATAAGTAAATGGATCAAAATTTCCAGCTCTAGTCATGAACATAAATCTGTAGAAAGGATAAAATAACATAATTTTGGAATAAGGTGCCAAATCTCACTTGCATTGTTAACGTTCCTGAATTATTGTCTTCTTCTCCATGAATAAGCAAAATGGGCTTCTTAATCTTGTTGGCAGACATAAAAGGACTCATCTTGATGTAAGTATCAGTAGCTTCCCACAGCGTTCTATCCTCATTCTAATGAACAAATATAAATCCATATATACATTATCCATATACAAACATTAATAAGAAAAAAAAACAAAATGCTACCTGAAATCCAAAAGGTGTAAGGGTTCTATTATAAGCTCCTGAACGAGCAATTCCACAACAGAAAAGATGAGGGGCATGTGCCAAAAGATTTGCAGTCATGAACGCCCCATAAGAATGTCCTCCAATAGCAATTTTGTCTGGATGAGCCACCTTCAAGATTTGTAAGAAATAGCACCAATTAAATAGATCCCCAAGCACCAGTGGTAAGACTGGTGATCGTTGGGTAATGGGTCAAAAAGAGTTCAAATCAGAGTGTGCTTTTTGTTTGGGCCGAAACAGGTTGGGAGCCACTTTTTGTCCATTTTAAACTGTTCTATTAAATAACCAATGCGTTAAACATGATTACCAAAATTTTATTATAACAATAATAGTTTACATTAAAGAAAATGTCTATGAGGTTGTACGCATTAATATACACTTTTGACATGTTCAAACCGTTCGGCCCGTTCCCTTTCTAGTTTTTTTTTTATTTTACCAGTTTGAGATAAACCATAACCCAAAATAGCCACTCATAAGCAAACGGGTCGAAAGAAAGGGGTTTACCCCACGGCGGATAACTTCCTCCACTGCAGCTTCTGCACTCCCAACAAGTTGCTCAACATAACTGCTCACCAACAAATTTAAAAAAATAAGTCACTAAACTGTGAGAAACAGTCACAAAAAACTACAAAATATTACCTATCATTTGCTTCTTCCTTGCCCTCACCAATGATGGGAATTGTTGGCCCAGATAATATCGCAAATCTGCGATACTTACAAGAACCATAAATAAGTCAAATAATAATGGAAAACCAAGTAACAAATTTAAGAGATACCTCCTTGCCAACCAAAGCAGTGGTGATGTCGGACCTATGCCAGCAAACTCATTAGGGGACCCACGAACTTGACCTGCTGCTTCTTTATTTTTAAACTCTCCAGGATAAGACCAAACCAAACATGGTAACGGGCCATCTCGTGACGGGTCATAGCCAGGTGGCAGGTACAAAGTTGCAGTCAATTGAACCCCATCCCGTCTTTGGTAACGTATCATTTCCTTCTGTAATGATGCCAACTGAGGGTATGGGTGTGGGAAGCTTGTGATTTGACATGATTTCTTATCAGGCCATTGTTGTAAATAATATTGGGTGTTTTCAGTCTTTGACTCTTTGGAAGTCAACACTTTTAACTCATTCACCTTCAAGTCTCCTTCGCTTTGGTCGGACATTAAAGCCACAACACTCTCATAATATTTCTCCTTGTCACTCTGCCATATTCTTTCTTTATCCCCCGAGTCTCTGAAATAGTTGAGCCAGATGAAAAAAGAATGTATATAATCTAGTGTTTATTACATTAAAATGTAACTAACTTTCACCCTTTTGTCATAATATATAATTTGACATATTTCAACCCAAATCTATTTTGACCGATTAACCAACTTGTCCGACCCGTCCATATTCCACCTCTACTATAATAGCAACACTTACATGTCAAAGAGATCTAGGAAAGGTATGTTTCCTTCTGGGGTAGCACCACTTCCATTTAGTAATAAATATGTCCCTTCTTTATCGTCCTTCTTAAATTTAGCAATAATATAAGTTCCATCTGGGGTTCTCCTCAACATGGGAGAACCAGGGTCAGAGTATACATCTTCAGATGATCTATCAAATAATAATCGTGGGGTCTCATTGGACCCAGGGGCAACCAACCAAGTTCTTACACGTCGTGTTTTGTACCAAGATTCATATACTAGTGCAAGTGAATCATCACACCAGCTAATTCCTCTGCATAAATTCAAAATGTGGACTGATGGGTATGGTTTGAGCATATAACCAGCTAATTAACTCATCAAAATGTGGAACGATGGGTATGGTTAGAGCATTGTATTAAACACTTACCCATAACGAAGATCAAGCTTAAAAAAGATGTTTGGCTTTTCATCTTCAGGTGCATCAGCAGCTTGAGTGTAGACTATGTCACGAGGAGAAACTTCTACTTTGGCATCTCCACCGTCTTGTGTCTCCACCCTTTAATTAAATGATTACTTATAAAAATAGCATATATAAACCATTTAGGCAGGAAACAGTATAATAAGGAGTGTTTGACCTTTCGTTTTCAAGTCGCAGACAATCAGTTTCTAACGTTTGGGTATGGTGAAACTAATTCTGGTTATCTAATTATTTAGACGTCAAATAATCAGTTCTGGAACAGCTGCAACAAAACTGATTCTGATTATCTAATCATTTAGGGGTAACTTTACCTATTAAGTCCTTAAATAATCATAATTTGCCAAACACACAAACAACGGATTATTTGATTATCACAACTTCGAACAACAAAAGCTCATCAAAACACCATCTCCCATAGCCAGTTTTGTTACAGTTGACTATTCTATATTTCACAATCACTTTCAAACACAATGTCAAACACCCCATTAATACATATAACAAATATATGTACACATTTTTTAAGTGTCATACTTCATAATCTCCATTGAGCATATTACACAATTCTTGTGTATATAGTAGATGGCATAGGTGCCTAAATGCCACCTAGACGGTGATAGACATCTTTCACCCACGTAGGTTTGCCTTGTCAGTTGTAATAATGACAGACCTTGTGTATTTCCTAAGGGGGTGTTTGGGATTGCTTACGTGAACACCTTAACTGCTAATAGCGTTTTTTAAAAGCAAATAAGGACTATTAAGTTTATTGGTGAAGAAAATTCTGCTTGTTTTCAGGGTGATATAAGCTGTTTTCCGTAAGCAGATTCAGATTGCTTATATCAAACTGATTATTCCTGGTAGATTCAAAATTACAAGTTTACCCCTTCGGTGAAATAAGTTGTTTTCATTAAGCCGATTATCTGCTTCTCCTTATACACAGTTTAAGTAAGCAATCCCAAACAACCCTTAAAAGTTAAAACCACACAATATTATTTTAAGCAAAAAACATACATACCAGTAGAGATCTGAAGGCTTATCTGCCCTCCAATTTAAAGACCGCATGCCTTTTCTAACACTATTAAATGCAATTGGAATATCCTCGGCAACAGGCAAATCACAAAGTGTCCTCAAAAATTTTCCATCGGCCGACCACAAGTCAACTTTTTTAGGAAATCTGCCACATGGCACGTTAAAAGAAAATGGTCTATGAAGTGAACTAAGTAAAATATACTTCTCATCAGGAGATGGATCTAAGGATGTATATATAGATGGCTCCCCGAATAATTTCACAGTCCCATCTAAAGACACCAAAACAAGATGTGACGTGGCATAATATTCAAATAAATCTTCATCGTATTCATCTTTGAGTAAATCTTGGTAGGTCCGGGCTTGAACAACGCTTTTCTGTTCATTTGATTGGATTTTAGGACCTGAGGGGACTAAAGGTTTATTTGGTGGGCTTCCTCTAGATGTTGGGATGGTACAAACTAAGAGAGTTGAATTATCCAACCATACGTAACTGAAAGTCAAAAGAAAAAAATATTATTAGCAAAAAAGTTGTTATTTTGTTTCTAAGTTGTCTAATTCCAAACATGAAAATTAGAAGTGGCGGGTTCAACCCGTTTAAATACAAATGGGTTGATTTATGTTATGTTTTACATCTGCAGGGTCAAATTATTTAAGCTAAAAGATTTTACTAAAAAGGAAATAGGTCATATGGGTCTAAAGTCATTTGAAGTGTATTCAAGTGCATAAAAGCCTCCTAACTCGTTGGATTAAGAGTTTATTATTGTAATTATAGTGTTTGTAGCTATATTTAGCGCTTTAATTAATTGAAAAGTTCCAAAAGATGAATAAAAATAGTGTTTGCGGGTCACCCTGACTCAAATGACCCGTTCCGTTTTGACCAGCTACCCAACCCGCCAATTTTGCCACCTCTGCAGAAAATGGTCCATACTTGTCAAAAACTGCATTAAGAAACACATCTGGTGACTGAAACAAGGGCCTAGCTTTTCCTGTTTCCACATCTGCAACCCATACTCTAAGCTTACTGCCACTATCATCCTCCTGTTTCACTCAATTCTTCAGATGGTTAGGATTATTAAGCAAAATACTATTTTTGTCCAAAAAGTTACAGATAAGGGGATGATAAATCATAATACTAGAACTCATTTTCTTTATTGGTTTCAACATTAATCATATTTTGGCCATTACCTGGTCTTGCCGAATGCTGAAGGCTAAATGCTTGCCATCAGTTGACCTTGTTAAGAATAAAGAAGAAAAATTAACTAGAAAGTAAAAGAAAATGGCAAAGCAGTGTAGCATAGTATTATGGAAGAAAGGGCAAACTGCCCAAAATAGAAATGAACTTTACACTACTTCCAAATGTTAGCAACCAACTTCAAATTACACGCAAAATAGAAACAAACTAACAGCTAATTACCAGTCTTAGCAAACAATCTCATTTTAAACTGATTTTACCTACAATTTAAAAAAAAAATTATGTACAAGTTTGAAAAATGCTCTTGAAAAGAATTATATTTATAAATAATCATTAAACGTCAAATCAGATGCCAGCAGGGCATATACACCTACTAAAATGACAAATGAGATGCCACATTAGCGATTTTTGAAAAATAAGCAAACAAAAAATGACCTGCTGCCAGTTGAACAGGTCATCTGTTGCTACAATTGGTAATAGAATGCAACTTGGTTGCTAAAATCAGTAATAAAGTGTCAGCTTGTTTCTGTTTGGCGTAAAATTTAAAGTTGGTTGCTAAAATCAGGTTCGCTCCTATTTCATGCAGTCTGCCCTTAAAGAAAAATCAAAGACGATGGAAGTTACCAGGTAACAAAATTGATCTTGGATCCTTCTGGAAAGCCATGTATCAATTTTTCTGGGCCTAATGTACCATCATCATTTAAAGCATGGATTCCAATACCAGTATAAAATGACCTATAATCAAACAGCAAATTTTATTCAATCGAACTCATATAAACCACATCTAAAGAACCAAAAAATGATTATACTCATGACTCACATCCTACTACGGGTATTAGATTTGCCATCAATGCGAATTCCCGCAAGCTTCTCCTCTGGTTTTGCCAGTTCTGACAATGGAGGCAAAGATCTTCGGTTCAGGAACAGAATTTTATCCCTTTTCGGAGAAAATGATAAAGCTGGAAGTGGCGGTGCATCAACAATATCTCTAATTTCTGGTGGAGGTAGACGATACCCGCTGTTTAACTCTGATCATACCACATTTAAAAGGAGAAAGGGTCCGTTAGTCCATTAAAAACTCAAGATATTCTACTGTGAATATAATTCAAGCTTCACAGATATATAAAGGGATACGTTATAGCTACTACACCAAATAACGTCATCAGAACACCTGATGATGTCATCATATGGCCCGTATTGTAGGCCAAAAAAAGGTAATACGGCCCATATTGTATCCGTTAGTGGTGTACGTGTATCATCAGTCGCTTCGGTGTCAGTTAGAGAAAAAGTAACACCACGGCCCATATGAGTGAAAAAAACACCCGGCCCGTATTGTAGGCGAGAAAAGATAACACGGGCTCGTATAGGTGTACCGATATGACTGCCCATATATAAACCAACATATGTGTGTTAGAAAGAAGTCATCAACAAACTCAACAATCAATTTCCAATGTAAAGTTCAGATTGTGTGCAACATATGGTGTGCAGTTAGGTCTAGAGACTACAATCAACTGCCTACACAAGTATTCCACACTTTGCAGAATTGGTGTTCTAAATTGAACTCAAAAACCGATCCCAATTTGAATTTTCTAGACTAGGGTTAGGTCTCTAAACAAATATTCTCCACTATCACTCAATATCCAATTGTACAATTGATGTTCTTAATCGAACTCCAATAACAATCAATTCATATGAACACAAAAGCTACGAGAAATCAAAATCAAAGTTATATCAACTATTAAGTACCATCATCTTCAGATGCAGCTACAGGGCCGTTAGGACCAGCTCCGTCTTCGGTGGCGATTGAACCAACAGGGACAAGATTGTGTAGCCTTGAGGTAGACATGGATTGAAGAAACGGACGATTTGGCGTTGTCGATGATGAAATACGACAGCGTTTGGAGATGAGATAAGGAGGAGAATAAGAATAATGAGAGAAAAGGGTTGAAGAAGATGATGGAGGATGAAGAAAAGGGGGCGGAGTGAGAGAGAAGAGAGAGAATCGGTGATAGACTTTGTGTAATCGCATGACGATGGAATATTGTTGGTGGGTTTGATATGTAAATCCAATCCAATCAAATGCGATGTGAATTCTATAATTGGAATCATAAATAGAGTAAGCATGTGGTCGTCGTAATTTTGAATTTGGATTGGGGGTTGGATCAGAACCGCCTGACGTTGATATACACCCGACGTCCGACCCGAAAAGATATTTACGGACGAATCAAAATACAAATATCTTTTTCATCAAGATATCTCGTATCGAAAATCACATGTATTTTCAAGGTTGTAATTTAATATTAACAAAAAATCAAGAATTACAAAGTAAATTTATTATAACTAGAAATGTGTCACGCTCGCTGCAGCGTTTTAAACCACGTAAGAAATTAACGTCCTTGAAAACTTATAAAATAAAGCCATCGAAAAATAAAACCGTTAAAAAAGTTATCGTTTACAAAATAAATAAACGTGCTCGAAACTTTATTTAAAAAAAACAAATCTTTACGCAAACTCAAACGTTGCAACGAAATAGCTAGTAAAAATAGAATACGTGTCTTTGAAATAAAGAACAGGAAAGAAGAAACAAAAAAAAAAGAGAACAAAGTGGATGCTAAAGTAATAGTGATGCCAGCAAGTAAAAATATGGATCAATATGGCAGTGATCTTCGTCGTGTAAATAATAAAGTCAATTTATTTTCAAATTCATAAAAATCAATTTAAGTTGTTTATATATTCCGATGATTATTGTTATATTTATTGTGTAGAAAATGTTGCAATATGAAAGCAATTAAATCTTGCATTTAAGTTCACAAATCAGCTACCAAGTCATAAGTTGTTATAAGTTATGACAACTCAGTGATGGTAAGTCTTTATCGTATCTTTACATTTCATTATGTTTTCTCATATGATTTTAAATATCATATTTATTTTTTATTTTATCAGAGTATTATATTATGAAAAACGGTCTCATTTTAATAAAACTTTGTCATTAAATGACTAAGATATATTTTTCATTTATAAATATTGTTTTACATGTACAATATTATATTTCACATGATCTAGGGATTCTTCATTCCGTCCGGCCTTGTCCACGGGAAGCTTTATTTCACATGCTTCTTTCCTACGGTGTTTAGAAAACGTTTTTGAATTAGCTTTTGCTAAGTAAATACGTTGCATCGTTCGTTTTATTATCAACCCTTTAGGTTCTCATTATTGTTCAAGTTTTTCGGGCTCTCGGCGCCCCCGTGACCATGTCCGGACGTACCTCTGGTCACGTCATTCATATATTTTATAGGTGTGCTAACCCCCTCATGACCATCTTCGGGCTTACCCCAGGTCATAGTATTCATTTCATTCATGGGTGTGCTAACCCCCTCATGACCATCTTCGGACGTACCTCCGGTCATATTATTGGCAAGGTCCTTATACTCGTCAATACAGACCCCTTGCATTTGTCACGAAGGCTCATTTCTTAGCCCCGTAGGCTTTATTCTTTAATTCTCTTTTTTATTATTGAGATCCACCTTACAGGCCGGGTATCTCTTTTCATTTAAGACATTAATTATCTTCGACTCACAGCCTCCCAAATGTATCAAGCATTTGTTTTCGTTTCACGTATATGCTTGATTTATTCTCAACCAGTCCTTACCTTAAAACTTCGTAATGGTTTCTTCACGTGACATTAAAAGGGTTTATATATAGGAAGTACCAGTGGCATATCCACCACTCTTTTAACACTTCGTGAGTACTCCGTTATTGTATTTTGGAGTTTAGACTCGTTACATCATACCCATTCATACTTGCACGTATCATCATGCATTCATGTATTCATATTTATCATGAATTCATGTATTCATATTTATCATGCATTCAACTTTATCACATATTCATACTCATCATGTTTTGTAAACTAGGATGATTATCTTTCCAGAGCAGTACCTCCAACAGAGATGTTCCCAGGAAAGAGTGACGGGTACAGGAGGGATTTATATACCACTATTTCCTTAGACAGAACATTTCGTTTGTCAAATAACTACATACCGGTCGGAAGTCCTCCCGTTCGTTTACTATATTTTCATTACTTTTTTTTAATCTATACCCCTAAATATTCATAATGGTTTTACCACAAAGTATTAAAAAGATTTATATATAGGAAGTACCAGCGGCATATACACCACCCATTTAATACGCCGTAACTACTCCATTATTCCCATTTAATGTTTAGACTAATCTGTTATTACCTTTCTTTATTTCCCCGTACCTTAGTTTCACGTATAACACATAGCATATAATCATATACTTCACATAATTATTATCTAGGGTACGGTTCCAGTATACTTACATTATCCTCGGGTAGTTCTTAAGTTCGTTCATCGCTTAGACACTTCTCTGAACTCGAACCGTACTCGCAGCCTATCGCACTTAAACGCACCGCATCGGGTCCCATTGCTCCTTCTCAAATTCGTGTGTGTGTGTGTGGAATGTGTGTTTGTTGAGTGAGAAAGTGCATGGCCAACTCCATCTATTTATAGGGCTAATAAGCCACCCATAGCGGACCGTTATGCTAGGTGATAGCGGTCCGCTATCGCCCACTGGCTAGCTGTCTGGCGTACGCCCCATGTAGCGGACCGTTTGTGGCTGGGGTAGCGGTCCGCTATCCATGTTGCGGCATGTCAGACCGTTATCGACCTCATAGCGGTCCGACATAGGGCTGAGTCATCAGACACATATCCGCCACGTGTCATTCTCTCATCATTTCCTTAACTAGCACATAGCAAACCGAGTTGACACCTGATAGCGGTCTGCTATCGGTCCACATTTTCAATTTTAGGGTAATTACACTTTAGCCTCTAGATTTCATATCTTTAAAATTTGGAGTGTTACAGATTTGATACATTGTTTTAGGTAAAATAAAACACACGTATGTTACATACAAAAGTTTATAAAATATACAATTTATTAACTTTTAGCTCATTATGTTAGTCTTAATCCCTGGTAAAGGATGATGGTTTATAACAGCAAAATTTAGAAAAGGTCAAGAAATTTTAGCTTGTTTTGTGCCCCTAAAATGATTGGGCCGCATTTCGTAGTTGACACTTATTTTCGTTTATAAATTATAATGATTGCTAATATTTTATTTGATTTAGGATACAGTTGTATTTATTAATTAAAATTAGCTTGAATAAACTTATACTCAAAGCCGTAAATTAACTGAACAGTTTGTTTCTGATAACCAAATTAACAAAATATTTATAACTGGAACTGGTCATCTATGAAAATTTTTAAAAACCAAGTTATAGATTCGATTCATACTTCATACTCACAAGTCACCAATTCATCGGCATACCAAACATGAATCCGCAACATTTGAATTACTATAAAGAAATTCCAGTAACAACTAATATAAAATAAATTTATCGAAATTAGAGTAAATTGCAGTTTTCGTCCCTGTGGTTTGCCCCTATTAACAGGTTCAGTCCAGTCTTAACACATTGGGTCCTTGACGTTTGATGTTTTAACAGTATAAATCCCTGAGGCTAACGACTGTTAACTTTTCTGTCAGTTTTTATGTGAAATTACTGATTAACCCCCCCCCCCCCCCAAATCTTTCTCTGTCATCCATCCACCACCATCTCATCTCTCATCATATATCTTTCTATATCTTCAAACAACACTCTCTCTTCTCTATCTTTTGACTTTCTCAAAACCAAACCCAAATTCACCCCCGATCTGTTTCGTTAAATTCCATGAATTTCATTTAACTTCTGATCACTTTTTTTTTTCTCAATCCTCGCCGGAAAATGGGAAATGGAGTAGGTAAGCTAACTGTCTGCTTCTCTGGCGCCGACGTCATCCAACGCCGGAAAGAAACAGTGGTAGTCGTTTCCGACCCGTTAGACGATCTGGGTCACTCTTTTTGCTACGTTAGACCCAACCAGACACGTGTTTCTTCATCAAAAGTCCACTGCTCCGAGGAAACGACGACGTTCCGGACAATCTCCGGCGCATCCGTCTCCGTCAACACATCGACTCCACTTTCAACATCTTTAATCGATCTATACTCAAATTTCGTCGATAAAGCTTCCGCTTTCGAAAGCTCCACATCATTCGCATCAATTCCGCTCCAACCCCTCCTCAAAAGCTCAATAAATACTTTCATAGGTTTAGATTCGAAGCGAGTGGTGGTGGCTGGTGGCTGGGAGAAAGAGAGGGGTGAGGTGGTGGTTGTGGCAAGTGGTGGTGGCGGTGGGGGTATATTGGTAACCTTACACAAAAACTAACTGAAAGTTAACTGTCGTTAGCCTCAGGGACTAATACTGTTAAAATATCAAACTTCAGAGACCAAAAGTGTTAAGACTGGACTGAACCTGTTAATAGGGGCAAACCACAAAAAGTGCAATTTACTCTCGAAATTATGATTACGAGGTTAAAATTTCATGGTTTATTATATTGTTAAATAACTCATAACATGGAACACGTCTCTTCATATCGTATCTCCCTTTTCTAAATTTTGTAGACGCGTCAATAGACATGAAAATATATCTTATTACATAAAAGAGCAAATTATAAATTACGTCCTTTAATATTTCATAAATTTCAGTATATGTTTCTTAACTAAGAAAATTACAGTGTATGTCATTTATGTTTAAAAAAGCTTGCACGTTTCATCATTTGGACTAATGAGCGTTCTTTTTTTTCCGCTAAGTGTGGTCACGTGTTATGCACATGAAGGCAAATTGGTCTTTTCACCTTTCCAGAGACTATTTGTGTAATTAACTTAAACATTTGTTTAAATAAAACCTTAACCCTAGCCTTATACCAAGTTGGATCATCCCTTCGTTGACCATCCCCTCCTCTTCCCTAACCTCAGCCACCACTATGAACCACCAACCACCATCGCACGAGCCCCTCTCCAACTGTAAAGCAGTAGGGGTGAGCAAAGTCGGTTATGGCCTTTTCCATAACTATAACCGCTTGGTCGGTTAACCGCCGGTTATGGGTCGGTTTTGGTTAATTTCGGTTAATTAACAACTTTCGTTCCGTAATCACTAATCACATTTAATAAATATATCACTTAAAAAAACAAGTAGTGAATAAAGTTACTAAAAATCTATTTTTATAATAAAACCTTCTAACCATTTTAATAAAAACACATGAAATTATATTAGTAATATTATTTAATAAGTTTATAACTATTGTATTAGTTTTACTTATTTATTAGACTTTAAACATATTCTTAATTTGTCAATAAGTTGATTCCTCACTTGAAAATATAACGAATGCCTTGTTTGCATACATACAACTTTTTATCTGTTTTGTGTTGTGTGCCTACAACATTCCAAACATATGGGTTCACCCATTCCCTAATCTTTCTAGTTTTACTTATTTATTTGTGCATATATTTTATAGGGTTATATCGGTTCAGTTCGGTTAACGTTCGATTATGGGACACCCTTAATCATAACCATAACCGATTGATCGGTTAACCAAAGAACCTTAACCATAACCGTCGGTTAATTTCGGTTGTTGGTTAATTCGGTTCGGTTATCGGTTAATTTCGGTTTGGTGTGGACGTGGAACGACATGACTGGTTACTATATGATAAGAATCAAGTGTTCCAAAATCATCAAGTTTTCCAATTATATATCTCACAATCCACCGTACCACCATTCACAATTAACAATGGCATCAATAGCTGGTGTTAGCCTCTCAATTCCCAGAGTATTGGCCAACCCGTCATCGGACTCTCCCAAGATCGCCGCCAGCCTAAAGCCCACATGGGTCAAGATGCCCACCACCAGGATGTACTTGAGGCCGGTGAGAGCGGCCCCTGAGGGTCTGTCGGAAAAGATAGCCACCAGCATCGAGAACGCGAAGGAGTCGTGCGCGGATGACCCCACGAACGGGGAATGTGTGGCGGCGTGGGATGAGGTGGAGGAGTTGAGTGCGGCGTCTAGCCATGCTCGGGACAAGGCTAAAGACTCTGACCCGTTGGAGACTTACTGCAAGGACAACCCCGAAACCGATGAGTGCCGTACATATGAGGATTGATGGGTAGGTGTCCGAGAGATAGTATTGTTTGGTGATTTATGTATCATATAATAACAAAAGAGTATATTACAGGACAACACGTTACAAATGGCAAAAGGACTACAGCAATCGGTTCAAGGAACTTTGAAACACTTAGGGCATCTACAACCGAGAAAGCCAAGCCAAGTACGTTACGGGTCTCCCTTCCATGGATGGTCTGCCCTTTTCTCTATCCAATCCACCCTCTCTTTCACATTCAAAGTGGGCAACGTTATACAACTCTCTCTGTGGTCATGGACATCTCACTGTCCTAAGATTTTGGATGGTCTTAGACCTACTTTTAATCCAACATATCCTTAAAATACTAATAGTTGCCTCTTCAAAAATCTTATTGTTCTGAGCTTTCTATATCTACGAGTGTAATCGAGTAGAGCCCGACAATACTTGATATCGACTGTTTAAAATTTCTGAAGCTAAGCTCGAACTCGTTTTCTTGAAGAACTTACACGGTTAAGCTCTACTCGAGCCTAAATGGTTGTTTAATAAATGATTTAATAAATGAGCTATACTTGATGCTCGAGTTCAGGCTTGAGCTTCTTTCAAACTTTTACTGATCCTATCTTAAATAGCTCACGAGTGACTCGACTCGACTCGTCCTATCTATATCGACCAAACTGGTAGGGATGACACCTCCGGGCGACAAGTTTAAGTTTACCACCTGAACTTGCATGTATATATCATCGGGTTATTGAAGGAACAAAGCAAGTAATAAGTCAACTGTTGAATGAAAATCATGATCATCTTTCAATCAGAAAGAGGAGAAGAAATGAAGAATTGCAAATTGAAACAGAATAATTAATCGATACATATTGGTAAGAATGATCAATCGAATAGAAAGCGATTTATCAAGGGAAGCGGCTCTTAACATCAAGATCAAAAAAAAAAAAGATTCATGCAAATCAAAATTGACGAAACCTGGAAAGGAACAAATCGGGTGCTGATTACTGAAATCAAAAACAAGAAATGCGGGACGATTTTCAGTAGTCATTTGTTACAAAATCAACAGGATTCTTGACTTTTGATTTTGGCATAATCAAGACTAGTTGGAACGATCAAGCAATACCAGAACAATAAAATCCGTTTTGAACATATTTTCAAGAAAATGCAGGCAATATGAACAAGAAATAAGAAGAGGAGGCGATCAAGATTGCGAAATTAATCAAGAATTGAAATCAGAAAGTGGAATATCGAGTGGTTCATTGGAGTTTTAGAAAGTAAGTATTTTCTTTTCAATTACTCATAGAATTTGATTAAAAAATAGCAAGTTAGAATCCCAAATCGATTAAAGAAAGAAGTTAGACGACATGTGTGGTAAGAAAGAAAAAAGACATGTGTCGCAATTTAGAAAGCTAGACATGTGTGGCAATTTAGAAAGTTAGACCTATGTGGCAATTTAGAAAGTTAGACCTGTGTGGCAAGAAAGAAAGAAGAGATATGTGGCAAACAAAACCTGTGTGGTAAGCAAGAGAAGAACCTGTGTAGTACAATTAAACCTGTGTGGGGCGATCAAAAGCAAAGAGAAAAAAAAGCATGGGAGAAGATAAGAAAATAGAAAATGCATCCAGCGGTACATCATCAACACGTGAGCAAAGAAATGTAACACTTCAATGTCCTAAGTTGAATGAAACAAACTATACTATGTGGACATTGTTGATGGAAACAATCTTAAAGGCCTACGGTCTTTGGGAAGTAGTTGATGGAAAAGAAGCCGTAGATGAGAAGAAAGTAAACACAATAAAAGAAATGATCTTCCAAACACTGTCGGAAAATATCTTAATGCAAGTAGCACATTATTCGACTACAGAGGAAGTATGGGACTCGATTAAAGTTCAATTCCTTGGACCATATATGGTTCAGAAAGCTCGTACACAAACCTTAAGAAGCAAGTTATAGACATTAAAGATGAAAGAAAATGAAAGCATAAGTGATTTCTCAGGAAAATTGGGCAGTTTAAGAACAAAATTTAAAAGCCTTGGTACTACTCTTAACGATAAAAATACTTGTAAGGAAATTGCTCAACTCCGTTCCAAAGAAATTTCTATCAATCGTGGCAACTATCGAGCAATATTCGAAGATTGACAGCATGCCATTTGAAGAAGCTGTGGGAAGGAATAGCCTTTGAATAACGTATCAAAAGTCAAGATAACCCGAAAGAAAATAATTAAGGAAAACTTCTGATGGCAAGTTCTAGTAATCATCCTGAAAATTGGCGTCATGGAAAAGGTCGTGGTGATCAAAAACACGGTAGAGGTCAAGCATGTACATGGTTTTTCAAATCTAACACTTAAAGGTTAATATAACCTAATAAGGCTCACCATGCCCTACTAAGAGGTTTAATGAACCTTAAGACCTAATATGACTCATTAAGACGTATTTTACCCATTATAACTCATTACAACTTATCTTGGTCAACCGAAGTCACTATCAGTTTAATGAGAACTAAACTTGGTCAAACAAAGTTAAGTTAGGATCAAATAAAGTCATTATTGGTCAGTCAAAGTCAGACTTAGTTATTCATGATCTATCATGTACACAATTCATCAAATCTAACACGTAACATGATCTAACAAGACTCAACATATCTCAGATAGAGCTATAACGACTCTTATGACCTAATATGACTTATTAAAATATTATCTGAGTTATGTATAAGTGACGTATCAACCTAATCGGGTTAGAGTGTTACATAAGGCTCACACCTTTAATATGAAAACGAAAGCACAAATATGACTAAATGTATGTTTCTTGTTGAATATATATTTAGATGATAATAGATATATCAACGGAGCCTATCGAATTATTATCTAGTTTGGTTTGCCAATGATCTTCAGCCCAAGTGGTTGAGGTGAAATATCCAAGACTTCATTAAAATAGGAAAGTTTTAGGTTCAAGTACCACTTGTGACAAAAAGGGGTTTCAGGTTGGGCCAGAGGGTTTTCTCACCTATAGTGGGTTTGCTCTTGAGGTGGTGGAGATGATCAGGTGGGTTAGTGTTAAAAAAAATCTAGTTTGATTTAATTTTTAAGATATATTATTAACTTGGTTCCATATTTAACGAACTAAAAATTAGAGATAATTACATAAATTGTTTATGTGGGTTGCAAAAATAACAGGACTGGGATATAATCTTGAAAAGTAACATATGTAGTATTTTTACCTTCAACTTTGTAACACTTTCATGATCTAAGGCTGACTTGTGTCAAAAAGTCTATTAAGTTTTTGTAAAATGACAATTTTACCGTTTTAAGGCATAACTCCATGAAAGAAGATTTGAGGAACAAAAAATTACACCGATCATCCCTTGTAAAACTCTATTTTCAAACACCGATTAATAAATCATTAAAACACGCGAAAGCATTCGTCCCAAGAGAATAATTTTTTTTTACTGTCCGCGTGTCGCGAACTTCTGGAGCCCTCCTTTCGCGTGCCGCGAGTGAGTCCCAAAAACAAAATCCGGAAAACCAGGTCTTCGCAAGACCCAGCCCTGGCTTTTCGCGTGGCGCGAAGACCCCTTTTTCACAGAAAGTTTCTGCATCTGCAGATTTTCAACACTTAGCAAATTTTCTACTTTTACCATTTCAACTAGACACCAAAATTTCCCAATCACTTAGGTTTTTGAGAAAAGCATTCAAAACACCATCTAAATACATCAAAACACAATTTCATGTATAAATTTACATCCATTAAATGGACTTCAAACTACACCCGAAATCATCAAAAAGTGCATATGAGAATCCAACATTCACCATAGACTTGACCTTTACTATCCCGGAGCTTTTCCTACACAACACCACATATAACACCATTAGTAATGAAAATAAAACATATCAAACAAGTAAATACTACTTGTTTTCACCCATTTGACCCGTTTCCACCCAATTTGTCATTAGGCTACATATCATTTGCATTTCACCTATAAGTTTCATTCTTTTCATTTAACATACATGATTAACACATTTTCACTTCCACTATGGCACATAGGCCATAACTTCATTACCACATTTACATTATGATTCTTAGATCATAACTTCATATCCACATATCCATTATGATACTTAGACCATAACTCCATATCCACATATCCATTATAGTGTTAAAACTATAACTACATTCTTTCGCTTATTCGTACACCTCTAAACACATTCATACCACATAACACATTATGCAATTTAACACATTATGCATACAACATTGCATATAATACCATTTCTCATCAATTACTAAGTAAGTGCAAAAACACTTACCTTTCGGGTTAGAAGATCCCGAACCACCTTCAAGTTTTGCAATTTGATTACCTAAACATATACACCTAGTTTAGTAATCTAACCATACATCAAAATCACATTTTAATTGGGTTTACAACCCAATTTCCCATTTCCAACCCAAACTGACCCGTTTGAGTTATACTCATATCCAAACACCCTCTTTCACCCCAAACTCACCTACTTGTGTTTCATTATCCTTATCTTAACATAAATTTTCATTCAATAATTATTATTAGGTTAATTTGGTGTGTCATTCAAGTGTCTAACATCATATAAATACTTAATCATTACTAATTCAACATTCTATCATCATAATCTAAACACCCCCAAATTTCTCCATATGAACCCTAACTTCTAATAATCAAAATCAAAGGGTTCTAGGATGTAATTCACCATTCTTTACCTTTAGTTTAGCTAGATTATCAACAATCTAACACTAATTAACCACATGCATCATAAATTTCGGATTTCACCCAAAACCCACCAGGAACACATCAAAGGTGAAATCAAAAGGAAGATAATCACTTACTTGATGTTAGGAAGGTGTTGTGTGAGCCAAAACCTTCACGAATTCAAGCTAAATTGCACGATTTAGCTCCAACTCCTCTTTTCTCCTTTTTCTCTCTTAAAATGAACGACCCTTTTCACCAAATGAGGACTAATTTTGACTTTCACTAGTCAAATAAAACCAGATTTGTCATTTTACACTTTTAACCCCTCAACTTCTATTTCACCCATATTCATTCCAAAATTAGTTAAAAACTAATATAACCTCATTATTAACTTGAAACCCACTTGTTTCAACTTATTTCTAAAATATTATTTTCACCATAATATTTAATAGAATATTTATTTATTTATAACGAAACCCGGAATTTGGTTCGTTACACATTTAACGCAGAACTCACATGAATGTTGTCACCTTAATCTCATCAACTACATTTGAGCTTTGTGAATATGTTGTTGAAGATCTCCTTGTTCCTTGCCTTCCACAAAAACCAAACCGTTGTCGAAAAAATACATTGCATTAACGTATCTTTTACATAAAATTATTTTACTCAAAATTAACGTATCTTTTTAGTTAGTTTTAGAATCTGAAACAATTACAAAATTGAAACAAGAAATAACAAACCTATTACTTTTATAAAGTTCGCGCCAAGATTTATTATTTTTATAAAACCACATAGAAGATTTATGTATTTAAGACTAAAAATTAGTTAGTGAGATTAGGTGATAAACTGATTCATTCAATTATAAACTTACAAACACTATCACCCAATGGGACATTCTAGTGGTAAAGTGATGTACTGAACCCATAAGCATTTGGTTGAAGAGTACATCACTTTTGCACTTTCAGCTTATGGTTCAATTTTATGCTTATGGGCAGCGATGACATTTTTTCGCCTTCTCCATTGCTGATCTCTTTGGGGTTGTTTAAGTTTATCAAGGCCTCAAAATTAAAAGCCAAGGCTTTTCATGTTGTTTCCTTGATCACGTTTTGGTGTTTGTGGAAAGCCCGGAACAATATCCTCTTCAACTCGCAGCCCGTTTCTCTGAACAAGGTTATTGTTGAGATCAAGGTGCTTGGTTTCTTATGGATTAAAAATCGTTCGAGGGCTTCGTCCTTAACTTGGGATAATTGGCGTGATTTTTATTTTTTTCGTGTTGTAATTAATCTTCGAGTGTGATGTACTTTATTTCTCTGGTGTAAGTTTTATTCGGCCTAGCTTCTTGCAAGTGCCTCTTGGTGTTATATATAATTTTGTTGATCGTAAAAAAAAGAAAAAAAAAAGTAGATAGCGTGTTCCCCGGTAAAAAAGAAAAAAATTAGGACACTAAATTCCATAATATTAATGAAAGTGCAAACGTGTCATTCACATTCGTTGTAGTATTTCGCCATTATCAGATATATTACAAAAAAAAGGTTAGATTTTTTTTTAGCAGCGAAATATTGAGGTGGGGTCCGACGAAATATTATGCCAATACTTTGTCAAAATGGATATTTTGGTAAAGTTTTTAGTCAAATGGCTATATTGTTAAAAATCTAATTGATCAAATGGGATTATCCCGTAAAATTAAAAGCTATAAAATGTCATCGTTGCCCAATGGGCCGGCCCTAGTTAGCAACCAGCCGTACATTCGTAGAACCCTAAAAACCCATCGTTATACTTCTTCGACCTCGAAATCCACCAATTTTTCCTATATAAACACACATCATCTGCCCTAGTTTAACCATCACACCCATAGCTCCATCCCCCCTTCAGCAATCATATTCAAGCGTAAGGGTGATTATTTTTATTTTTGAAATTTTGTTTACTTCTAATTTGCTTGTAGCAGCCTGGCTTCTCAGTTCTATGTTCTTTTTCCTGATGTTAGATTTAGGGTTTATGATAATAAGTTTGCAGTGATGATTGATTACACAGCTTTTACGCCAGTTCTGCTTCAGAAAATTCGTGATTGATAGAGCTGTTATTTGTTCTGAGCTTTTGATTATTAGAATTCAGTTTCCAATTTTTCAACTAAAATCAATTTTTGATATTTTGAATCTGCCAATGATGAATTAATCCAAATATTTGAGGTACGGTGGATCCAAGGCCTTGTTTTACAGGGAGAACCACTTGGTTGAAGCTGTATTCCACATGAAATTCATGGATTTACCTGAGGTTTAATTATTTTAAATGATTTTGATTATTAAAATTTAGTTATTTAGATTTTAATTTAAAAAGGATTTAGATTTTGCCAATGATGAAATAATCCAAGCGTATGAGATACGGTGGATCCAAGACCTTGTTTTACAGGGAGAACCACTTGTTTGAAGCTGTATTTCACATGATATTACTGGATTTACCTGAGGCTTTATTATTTTATTTATTTTTTATTTTGATTTGATGAGTTTTAACTATACTCTTGTCCTTGAATATATAATGGGCTTTGAATCTGAAAAAACTCAGAGATGAATGTGTTGTCTATCAGCTTCATCTTTTGTAATATTAACGAGAATGGAGTTAAATAACAGCACAACAATCTATGTTTTTACATGAACATTTCATGTCTAACAATATCACGTTGTTTTCGTCATCTGCTTTAAAATCTGCCATGGGGGTGGTGGTCCGATGGTAGAGCTTAAACACTTAAATACCTCAAGGTTATGAGTTAAGTCTCACTAAGTGAAAAAATTTACAGTTAAAAAAACAAAATCTACTTTAAAATCTGACATTTTAGTAGGCAACATGTTTAGGACGATTAAATGCAATTCTTGTTCAGTAACAGGAATTATAAGCACAAATTGATTATATAATTAAAAGGTTTAGAGTAAAATTCATATCTAAATGTAGATGAAAAATATTAATGTTGTGGTTCAATTAAAATTTACAAGTGTATTTAAGGAAAAAATAGCGAAGCAAATAAAGGAATTCCGTCTTAAGTTAGACAAATTTCAAGACTTCTAGTATTATCACAAGCCTTCAAAGTGTATGTAGGATGAACATTTAGTTTGTTTGTGTGAAAGCCATCAAAGCATGGGGTATAACAGTATTATTGTGATGTGATAATAAAGTGTACGCTATGTGGTGTCACGTCATTATCTTTATTATCACACCACCCATCACTATGCAAATTGTATACCCATGTGTTTGTGTTGGTTTGATAATTAAATGTTATTTTTTTTAACTTTCATTTAAATAAAAAAAACATAATATTTAATTAAAAAAAATACATTAATTAAAATAACTAAAAAAACATTACTAAAAAAACCATTAATCCAAACAACTAAAAAAAACATTGATAAAAAAAATACATAACTAAAAACCTACCGGATACCATGACGTTCTTTGATATTCTTTTGTTTTTTTTTTCAATCAAGAAACGTTGCGCGGTGGAGAGTGAATCAAGATCCATGCCAAGAATTTCGATATCTTGTTTTGTTCGTTTACAATCCATCCTCTCGTATCGGGCATTGTTAAGTCTTGTCATTTGTTCCACCATTCTCTTGCCGATTTCATCGTGACGTGAAACTGAACCCGAGCCCGTTGATTGGGCTTTTGCTTTTTTCTTCCCTATCGGGCGGGGTATTTCTTCCACGTCTTCCGGTACATCTACGTTTAGATCGTAGAAAGATCTACCATCTGACGCGCCTAGACTAGCGTCGATGTCGTTGATGTTCTTTTTTAGGATGAGCCGGTTCGGGTGGGGGCAATGTATAGTGTTTGCCACTTAGGTGATTTCCTACAAATCTCCTAAAAATAAATATTATTAATTATTATTATTTATTTAAAATTATTATATTCTAACGGTAATAAAACTATCCGTTCAATGGATATATTAGTCTTGGTGGAAGAGATTTACTCGCGTGAAAAACTCACGGGGAATATCCACGTCGTGATAACTCAAACGAGGGGGCGGTCCAACTAGATCACGGCGTGATCTTAGGTGCCACGGAGGATCACGCCACACAAAACCTTGGTATACCGGATGATGTAAGCATACATCTTAAGCAATCATAGTCCGTGGCTTAGTTTTGACTTGTAGCTTTTGTCATTCCGTAGTGAGATCATCCGATATACCAAGGTTTGTGTGGCGTGATCCTCCGTGGCACCTAAGATCACACCGTGATCTAGTTGGAACACCGCCCCTTCGTTTGAATTATCACGGCGTGGATATTTCCCGTGAGTTTTTTCACGCGAGTAAATCTCTCCCACCAAGACTATTATATTCGTTGAACAGATAGTTTTATTACCGTTGGAATTTAATAATTTTAAATAATTAATAATATTTATTTTTGGGAGATTTGTAGGAAATCGTCTAAGTGGCAAACACTATACGTTGCCCCCACCCGAACCGGCTCATCCAGAAAAAGAACATCAACCGACATCGACGCTAGTCCGGGCGCGTTGGATGGTAGATCTTTCTACGATCTAAATGTAGATGCACCGGAAGACGTGGAAGAAATACCCCGCCGATAGGGAAGAAAAAAGCAAAAGTCCAATCAATGGGTTCGGTTTCACGTCACGATGAAATCGGCGAGAGAATGGTGGAACAAATGACAAGACTTAACAATGCCCGATAAGAGAGGATGGATTGGAAATGAACAAAACAAGAGATCGAAATTCTTGGCATGGATCTTGATTCACTCTCCACCGCGCAACGTTTTTTGATTGAAAAAAAAAACAAAAGAATATCAAAGAACGTCATGGTATCCCGTAGGTTTTTAGTTATGGAATTTTTTTTATTAATGTTTTTTTTAGTTGTTTGAATTAATGGTTTTTTTAGTAATGTTTTTTTAGTTATTTTAATTAATGTATTTTTTAATTAAATATTATGTTTTTTTATTTAAATGAAAATTAAAAAAAAAATAACATTTAATTGTCACAATCACACGGGTATACCCCTTGCCTAATGATGGGTGGTATGATAATGAGGATAGTGACGCGGCGCCACGTGACGTGCACTTTATTATCACACCACACCGGTATACCCCATGCTCTTACAAATTTAAAAAAAAAAATTGGGTTAACTTAATTTATAAGCTATAAGCCAACACTAAGCCACAGACCAAATAAACAATCATATTTCAAAACATTATCTTGAATAGCATATCAACATATATAATAACTACGCTAAATGCACTGTGTCAATCGTTTAGAAAAGAAGTCAATCCCAAAGCGAACAATGCATTCAGGATAGACATAACTCAAAGCATACCAAGCATGAGGACTAAACACAACCCAAAATATCCAAACCTTGAGGGTATGACATAACTTACATCGAACAAAGCATGAAGGAAGACATATACTCACAACCAATGTTTTAAATACCGGTTCAAACGGGTTTTGGTCACTAGCCTAGTAAATTGGAATAACGGTTTGTAAGTTGTGCCACCGGTATTACTGGTAATACCGGGTTATACCGTTGTACCTGTTTTAGTGTTAAACTACGGATGCACTGTTGTGCCTACCCCCGAACAGACTAGGATCGACTGTTTAGTGTAAAATTCCATTATTTGATCAATTCTTGCAAAAACAAAAACAAAAACTATTAACTGATTCTGTGAACTCATTTTAATGCTCAAAAACTCATGGATCACCTTGCATGGTACCCAAAATTGATAAAATTTTGATCCATTTCTAGAATTCTAAATTTTTATAAACTTAAACCAAGATTAAGACTTAGAATATGATATGGGAGACTCACCAAGAGGAATAGAACAAATAGAGTTGATGATTATGATGTTAAACAATCTTCTTGTTCTGGAAAATCTCTCAAAATCACAACTATTCTCGTAAGATTTTCCCTCATCAACAACGATGTATGAAGTCACAACCGATTCATAGGTTGTTTAAAAAAAATTACAATTTCGTTCATATTTAAATGTTAAAAACTGTTGAGGAATCTTTTTAGAAAAACCAGAAAGTATATTGATTTTGTGTAAAAAATTGTTAAAAAACATTGATAAGAAAAAACAGAAAGTGTGTCCGCTTTCTACGACATCTGGCCAGACTTCTTTTATGGTATTTCCCAAACTAGTTCTAAAGACGTATTAAAATCTCTACTTGTTCATCGTTGAGAAGTGCATTTTGATTTATATTTAAAACTCGTCAAAAAACTCACCTCTTTTTCAAGAATGTCCTTTGAATTTTTCTCTGACTTGTTAAAAGACTGTCAAAGTGATGGAGCTCAATCATCTTTGTTTAAACCAGACTAATTGTTTCTTTTTACCCTATCAAATGTTGACAGACTTTTTAAAAAACTGTGATCTTGGCAAAAATGCAAGATCTAGATCATGTAAAACAACATTAACTCAAAATCTAATCAACCTCTTTATTTTAATCCAAAACTGTTTTCAACTTTTCATGCCTATAAAAATAACATAAAGTCTCTAAACAAGCTAGTGCTACTGAGATTTCTCTACTTAAAACTAAACCATTTGCTTCTTCTTGTCCATCATTTCTTTGTTGATTTGCATTTTGGTTTATATTTAAAATTTCAAAAACACTATGCATCTTTTTTTTCAAGTCCTTTGATTTTCTAAACATAGTTTACACTTTAACAGGGCAGGCCTTGGAACAACTAATAAAATTGATGCTTTGTGGCCTTAAGGTTACAGGTTCGAGCCGTGGAAACAGCCTCCTACACAAAGTGTAGCAGATCACGAAGCTATCCGGCCCCTCTCCGGACTCTGCGCAAATGCAGGAACTAAATCAAGCACTGGGTACGCCAGTTTACACTTTTTAAGAATTTTTGTGACTTTGAAGCCCTCATTGGGTTCTATTATCAGCTCAATCATCTTTGTTTATGAGATGACACTTCAGTTTGTTTACTGCATATAAGAATGTGTTCTTGTATAAAAATGCAGTAGATCACAAAAAACCACATTCTACTTTAATACAAAGGGCTAATAAACCCCTTTTCAGCAAATACATAGAACCTTATTATTAGATATATAGTTCCAATTCATAGACAGGGGCTCTAAATCCCCATACATTACATAATAATTCCAGAGAATACAGGCAAAACCACATAAACCCACATACTTTTCAAACCATATAACATAGCAAACCCGCCTACTAATTAACATAATTAAAAACTAAACAAAAAAGAAACAAACTTGACTTGATTAGTATCACAAGATAAGCTGCAAGCTTGAGTTGAACACTTATGGATGCTAGAACATGTTCATATTGAACGATGTCGTGATAGGCTGAAACGAGCAAGGAAGCTTCCACGGTTCAAGCAAAGTATCAGAAATTTCCGGAATCTCCATAGTCAGACCACTAACTTCTTGAGCAATATGCAGAACAGAGTTCAAACTATGCAATCTATCAGTCAGTTCAGTGAGCTGTGCTCTGAGAACACTGTTCTGAGACTCCGCTCCAACAAACATCTGCGTAGCAGCGTCAATCTTCTTCATTATCGTGTTGTTATCGTTCTGTAACTGGTTAATTTCCCCAAGCAGTTCATCCAATCGATGCTGCTTCTTAGCGCGAGACCTGCGAGCGGATTCCCTGTTTAATATCATCCTTTTTCGTTTCTTTTCGTCGAGGTTTGCGTACCTTAGGTCTCCATCGGACCTCAAATCGGACGTCTGCTTTTGCTGCGGTGAAGACATAGGGAATCCCAGGGGAATATTCCGAATTCCAAGTAGGTGTGATGGATTTAGGGTTCAAAATTGATTAAATAATGAATAATTAAAGGTAACTAAAGGTTTTATGACGAAATTAAGACGATTAGACCTAGGGCAAATTCATGAAAGCTCGTGAAACCAGTAGAGAAACACGACGGAGAAAGAATGGAGGATTCGGATCCGATGCATCAATACAGCATACGACATCAATAAGTAAAACTCATCCAAATAATCGATGTATCGTGAATCAGAAATCGAAATCGTGATTTAAGATTCGTAGAAACCCTAGATTTGATCGGAAAAGCAGAATCGAATTATGGAAGCCGGTTCAAACGATCTGCAACGATTCAGAAACACAAACGCAATAGGATCAGAACGAAGAACAGCAATCGATTGTTAACCCTAACTATGAAAATAGGCGAAAATTAAATATAATAAAAATAAATATGAAAATTAAATATAATAAAAAGAACGATCAAAACAAGAGAGAGAAACATACCTGAAAGGCGAGGGGCGGTAGGTGGGCGAACCAAAAGATCGGCCAAAGAACGATCAAAACGATCTGCAACGATTCAGAAACACAAACGCAATAGGATCAGAACGAAGAACAGCAATCGATTGTTAACCCTAACTATGAAAATAGGCGAAAATTAAATATAATAAAAATAAATATGAAAATTAAATATAATAAAAAGAACGATCAAAACAAGAGAGAGAAACATACCTGAAAGGCGAGGGGCGGTAGGTGGGCGAACCAAAAGATCGGCCAAAAAAGGTTTAACAAGGTGTTTCAAACGTCCTTTTATAGGGAAAAATCGCAGAAATTTCTTAAATATTTTAATGCTAGTGGGTAGAGAAAGTCAGATCTTGACCATATTTTATATACCGATCCTTATACACTTATTAAGTACAAAAAGATCCCAACATTGTTTATACTATTTCTATCCACTTGAATATTATACCCGTACCAGATTAACCTGAAAACCGACCGACCTAATTTCCTCCAAACCAATTAATCTCATACCCGAATAACTTGAAAAATGATTAAACCGATTGTTATTAGGGTCGAGTTTTGTTTATACTTTCAAACATCAAAAAACCCGATTAACCTGAATGAGAAAACCTTTAGGAATTGGAATAAGCAATACAAAATAATTGAAACAAGTTACTTTACAATTTGAATAAGCAATACAAAACAACATCATCAAAATAGCATATTGATTTATCGTGGTATGAGCAAATACATGTACCCAAAATATTAAAAGTTTACTTGTAAACCTCGAATAACCCGAACCTGATTAAACCCGGCCGGTAACCGGTTAAACCTGAAACCGATTAACTTGAAAATCGATTTGTTAATATGGTCGGGTTTCGTTCGATTCATTTACAGACCTACTTAAATAAGTTTATTATGTTTAACTTATGACATTGTTGGAATAATTTAGAAAAATAAACAATGTTGATAAACTTGGATCGGTCGATTGGACTGATAACTATACCTTTATCAATTCTGCTGGCATGAATTGAACCACTGGTTGTACCTACCGGCTTTTGTTGAAATAGTTTAGACTTGTTTGAGTAAAAAAAAATTATATATATTTTTAAATTATAAGATATGAACTTGGATTTCGTATGAAAGTATTTTTCAACTAATATAGGATTAGAGTAACTAAATTAAATATTACCCCTCTAAAATATCTCTTTATTATTTTGTTCTGCTAGACAACATGTTTATTTTAATATCTAAAAAGGTTTATTCGTTTATTTTAATATCTAAAAAGGTTTAGAATAAATTATGACGGTCACCTGGTTTGAGTACGATTCGACCAGTCAGTGAACCGATAGCGTGACCGTTTCAACTAACGATCTAAGAATGAAAAAAATAAAGTGAAATAGGTGAATATATTTTTTCTTTAATTTTAGCGATAATGTAATGTTAATTTAAAATAATAAACATAAATGGATTTGCTTTTGGTGAGAAAATAATAGACATATGATTTCAACAGATTATGTGCGTGAAATATTAAACTATCCGAATAGTTCTTGTACTATTAGAAGGTACATTTAAGTCGCGGCAAGCCGTTTTGGACCTTTGGTGCCATAGTTCTGAATTAGGGTACGTATTTGTAACTTGAAGGAGTGGTATTGACAGTATTAAAAGTGTGAGGGGTTGTTTCAAACATTGGCATAAATACAAGGACCTAAAATATTGGTAATTCTGAAGAAAAGAGTGGTGTCGGTGTAAATATGACGCATAAACGCATGTGTTCCTGCCAGCAAAGCCATGTTTAATACTGATTGGGTTATATTTGATGGTGGCCGTCCATTTTCTAGATGGCAATGATTTTTCATGCCTTAACCTATGGCCTTTTATTTTTCTTTTTTTTACTAGGGGTGAGCGATAAATAGGTTTATAATCAAATACCCGTAAGAAAACTTGTACTCGACCCGTGATTATCCATTTAAGCAATCAATGGTACGGGTTACGAGTTTCATAAAAATCAATAAACGGGTACGAGTACGGTTTGGGTACATTTTCCAGTAAAATAATATTAAAGTGGGACTGTGCAAGAAACGGGTTTAGAACCAAATACCGTAAGAGAAACCGTACCCGAAACGTGATTACCCGTTTAAGCAATGAAGGGTACGAGTTACGGGTTTCATAAAAATCAACAAATAGGTACGGGTACGGGCCAGGTATTACCCGTTTGCTCACTCCTACTTTATAGAACGACGAATTTCTTTACTCTTGTTGGTCTTGAATCCAAGACCTTCAAATCTAGATGTTTCAAAAGGCTTTGCCTCTGTCACTGGGCCACCAACCCCAGTGAATGTTAAAATTTTTAATGGGCATTTTTTAAATTATATTTTTATACGTGAATAATTAATTTTTTTGTTTTTTATCATGGTGTTTAATACTTGTATTAATTTATATAGAAATACAAGTCAAATAAACACATTACAACTACGTGTTTGAAGTTATATAAAAGATCATATACTAAAGTTACAAAAAAATAAAATTGTATCTAATTGAAAATCTAAAAGTAATGAAAAGAAAACTTAATGAACAAATCAAAGATTGTAAGTAATAATTTAATAGATGACTCGGTTTTACATGATTAAATTTTAACTAGTCGGTTGGCTTGCGTAAAGCGTCGGGTATCACCGAGACTTTTTTAGAGAACGCAATTTAATCCGAACTGTCTTAAACACTGATTATATTTGGATATTATTATTATTATAACTATGTAAATATTTAGCAATCATATACTTAAGCATTTAAATAATTAACATCAAATATTTTAGCTTCATTTTATTTCCGTAATAATTGAATATCCAAAGTTTCAAATAATTAACATCCAATATTTTAGCTTCATTTCATTTCCGCAATAATTGAATATCCAAAGTTTCAACTTCAGTTCATGGCTTGATTTAAGCCGTAAAACCTTAACTGTTATTTTCCCGTTTGGCCGGCCGGTCGTTCCGACCAACCTGGCGGGTTTGGTGTGAAGATTTTTAAAACGATAGTTAACGGTTTGTCTCTAAAATTTTAAATTTTTAATTATTATACACTCTATTAAAAAGTGATAACAATTAACAGTAAACCCAATCAATAGGGTGCTACCACGTGAAAACTTTTATCTATGTATGTACGTGTGTGTGTATGTATGAAATTGATTGAGAGCAAGAGTGAGCGTTAGCACTAGCGCAGTTGGTTCGCGTGCCACACCCACACGTAGGTGGCGCTGGTTTGAGCCCAAACCCCAACCCCATCCTTCCCACGTGCGGCCGGTTCTTCCCTCGCGCGGCCAGTTCTTCCCTTTTCCAAGCTGCTTCATTTATTTATTTATTTGTTTGTTATATACATATACAAGCGGAAGCGGATATCGAACGGAAATGGCGCCGACCCAGGTGGTTCGCGCGCCACACCCACATGCGCACCGCACACGTCGCAGGTTCGAGGACCCCCTGCTGGTTCTTCCCTTTTGCAATTATTATTATTTTTCTATTATTTTTCTTTTTTTTCATTTCCTTATTATTTAACTAAAAATACAATTATAGTTTTTGAAATGCTAAATTAACTTAATTAATCACCTATTATTTTTATAAAAAAATTACAATTTTAGTCTTTAAACTATCTAAATCTTTATAGTTAATTTTGGAAATATTTTGTTTTCTCTTATAACTTGTAAAATAAGAAATTTTACAAAACTTAATACTTAATTTAAATAATATTTAGTTATAAAAATACAAATAGTAAATGTAAATTTAAATCTTAATTTTAAGTATTATAAATAAAATAATATTTAATGTAGTGAATTAAATAATCTCATGTGTATTAAATAATAGTAACTATTGAGTGTTAGGCTTTAATTGTGGGGTTAAATGGTACTTGAACACATTTTATGCATTGGTAATATATACCTTATACACAACAATTTGTAATAAGTGGCTTAATTTTTTTAGTAAATTACAATCATGTCATTCCAATATGTTTTATACAGTAGTATAGATAAGCAAACAATATACTTTTAAAGTTTACGCTTTTATACGTCATTATCTTTTCGTATGATAGTGGCACGTGAACAGAGCTCCATCTAGTTGATTTTTAAATTATTTATTATTGACCACATATGGTATAAAAATCTGTACCTAGTATATAATAACTTGTTACGCCATGTGTGTACAGTTTTATGAGCTCCAAATTTTTTCACGTTTATTTTTTATTCATTACTAATTATTTAATATTTTTTTATTAGTTCCTATATCTTTATTAATATTTAATATTTTCTTTATACTTCCTAAATCAAAATCTGTATTGCTAACTATTTAATATTTCTTTTATTCAACATATGTAAAACACAAGTTTCTAACCTATTACGTTTATATAACGAGATACTAGCTATAGAAAAGAATATAGAGCTAACTATAAACTTGATATATAATTCAGTTTGATTAAAGTAATTTTAATACTCAATTTTTAGTTCATTTGAATACCTTAAATAAAATTAAATATAATTCAATTATATATTATATTAAAAGGTGTGAAGTTTTTGAGTGTTACATGACACTGTTCTATTGGTTGTTTTTTTTTTCTTTTCACAGTTTATTATCTCTATATATACACATTCATGTGAAGCATTTTTTTTTAACGACTAATTTGGATCACTGACGGAACACTGGAGTATAATCGTGGTAACATCCGATCATATTTCAACACCAAGTCATCAATTTAGGAGGAACCCCAATTTTTCTGGGAAAACCCCCTTATGAGATTCGAACCCAGGACCTTATTGTCACACCCTCAAAATCCACTAACGGAGTTTTACCGTTAGGAGCGTGACATAACAGGATCTCAGTCATTAGTTACTTCGAACGACTCTATATGAGTTTAAGAAAAACCACTAGTATTACTCATAGTCACGATGCAACACTAGTAATGAAAATACTGTCTTAAATGTAAGACTGCGGAAGCGAAAAGTTAAATGAAAAGCATGCGCCAAAACAGTTGCGCCAAAAATAAACAATGCGACAATAAATAAAATAAACAGTTCTTGAGTTTGCAAAATGATAGACTTCGTATGCATGCATGCCTTAACTGGTGCTTGTACCTTTTTGACCTGAGAAAACATGCTAAAACGTGTCAACACTAGGTTGGTGAGTTCACAGGTTTCAATGTTTGTAAAGTTTACTAGATAATACCATTTACAATTATATCATAGGTAGCTAACCTAGTACATGTTACTAAAGCGTTTCGACACCGAAGCTGACTGTTTGTATGTTTGAATTGCCTCCTACCATGACTATCGTAATCAATGGTAAATGTTTAGGTCAATGTTACACCCGTTCGACTTCCCGTCGTGTTAGCGCGACTAACGCGGGTGGGGCTTGTCAATGCCCAGTAGTACTACTCAAGATTACCTCGCTAACCCATATACTAACGGTTCGATAAGTAAGGACTTTCACGATATGTTTGCGCTTAGTACACAAGTGATATAAAAGAAATGAATAATCTAAATGTTCGTACCCATGTTTTCTCCCCCAAGTTTAAAACGTAAGAAAAGGGGCCGTGAAACTCACCTTAAAGTGCATGCAAGACTGCAAGTGTTGTACCGGTGGCCCGCTAAAGGCTACCTAACATGTATAAGTCTATAAGTGTATGTTCGTGCTGGCTCATATAAACCCTTAGTATCCAAACAATCCAAATTGTTGATAAGTTTTGAAAAGATTAACATGTTTGACTAGTTTGTCCAAGTTTGACTTTTGTTGACCATGTTGACCCGACGACCCGTTGGTGATTCAATTATCAAATTAGTATTTGTTTATGTTCACATGTAGGTTGAATATGTCACCCTAAGCAATAGCCACCATATATATGTATATATATATTTATATTTATATCATGTACAAGAACTAGTTCAACTAGAATAACAAAGCGTTTTGGTGAGCGGTGGTATCTTACTTAATGTTTTAGAGTCAAGATAAAAGCTTTAAGTGTCATAACCACTAATTAACAACCAATTAGTGTTATTTAAGATGTTTTAAGGCTTTCGTGTGAGTTACAAGTCAACTCTAGATGAACATGTTGCAAAACTTGATGATTTGTCAAGTTATTGGAATCTAAGTTTTTACGGTCAGATTTAAGGTTGTGATTATGAATTCTATTTGCCAACCAAACGAATGAAATAAAATCTGAAAATATTTGCACAACAACTTCAACATCTCTTGGTGTTTATATATTTTTCCCTAAATTTTAAAGTAACTCTAAAGTTTTCAAATAAAATATTTGGGATCAAAGGTAACATAATCTTACTGTTCAGAGTTATCAAATGTCAAAAATTGCTAAAAATCGACTATTCAGGCTACGCATGCACGACCAATTGGAAAATCTCGCAGACACATAAAATATTCACTAGAAGAAAGAATGAAGTCAAAAGCTTTAAAATTGGGTGAGTTATGCCCTCGGGAATCAGACTGAAAATCTGCCATCCGAAAACAGATTCGACCTTCAGTTTTATTTTCCACTTTTGGTTGATCAAAACTTTTTAGAAAAATATGAGATCGGTTGGGTTTGAAAGTGGACTCCTTGAAATTAACTCTAGACTCAAGAAACAAGCCAATTGGATCTGTTACTATCTAGATGTGATACTTACACAAACGGGTTAGGGTTTTCATCAACAACAAATCTATGCAAACATCATGTATGATCATAATAAACAATTAATTATCAAAGTTTGCATCTTTATTGAATGGATTCTTGTTTGGATGAAAACTAGGGTTTATCAAAACCATATTTTCGAAAATTATATAAATATACATAAGAAAAATCCTTACTTGATCCAATAGAAACGAAGATCCATACTTAGATTGCTTGAATACTCGAACAATTGCAAAACGGAAAATATTTTGATGGTCGTTTGGTGTTGAGATGGTTGCGACGACTCCAAGGGGTTTGGGGGGTTGGGATTTTCGAAATTTGTGAGTAAATGGGAGATTAGGGTTTATAATTCCCTTAAATACCCACTCCATGGGCCCCATTATGGATTAAAACTAATTTAGGAGGCCTTTTGGACTAATTTAAATGGGTTTAAAATTTATTTAATTAATCTAACTAAATAAAATAGTTTTCTAATAAATATTTTTATAAAATCTCTTTATAAAAATTACTAAAGCAGTATAAGTCACAACGATACGCGTAAACGTACGCGATTTCACGAAAGTCTACAATTTACGTATAAAATCACATAACACGTAAAAACACATAATTTATATCAATTATAAATTATTTATTGCTCGAAATGTTATTTTTAATTATCACCAACGTTCGGGGACAGACTCGTGCGACTCGGTAATTCTCCGAATTACTGTTACGTGAGTGTTTGTGCAATAACCGACACATTTAATTAACCCTAATTAAACGTAATGTATGCATGACTAACTAAGATAACTGAGTTGGTATAAATAAGTGTTTGAGATAACGATGTTTGCGTTAACGGAGTTAACCTGAAAATGTCGAATGTCACATCATCCCCTTGTTGAAAGAATTTTCGTCCCGAAAATTAAATGAAGTTGGTAACGTCAGAAACAAAAAGTTTAGGTTTGTCACATCATCCCCTTGTTGAAATAAATTTCGTCTCGAAATTTAGTTAGTACCTTTCGTGTTTGCCATTGACTGCTTGAAAAGGTGAGGATACATTTTCATCATTTGATCCTTCTATTTCCCACGTGAACTCCGGTCCACGCTTCGAGTTCCAGCAAACTCTGACAATAGGTATCTTACTGCGTTTGAGAGTTTTGACCTCTCGGTCCATGATCTCAACTGGTTCCTCAATAAAACGTAGTTGTTCGCCAATTTCCAACTCCTCGAGTGGAACTACAAGTGTCTCATCTGATAAGCACTTCTTTAGGTTTGAGACATGAAAGACATTATGAACACCATTAAGTGTATCTGGTAGATTAAGTTGATATGCTACTGGGCCAATCCTTTTCTCTATCTCGAATGGTCCAACGTAATGCGGGTTTAACTTTCCTCGTTTCCCAAAACGAATCACACCTTTCCAAGGTGAAACCTTTAATAAGACTTTGTCGCCCACTTGGAATTCTAGCGGTTTTCTACGCTTGTCTGCATAACTCTTTTGACGGTCACGTGCTGCCGCCATACGGTTTCGGATTTGCACGATTTTCTCCGAAGTTTCGTGCACGAGTTCAAGACCAGTAAGTTGACTATCTCCAACTTCAGCCCAACAAAGTGGTGATCTACACTTTCGTCCGTATAAAGCCTCGAACGGTGCGGCTTTGATGCTAGTATGATAGCTGTTATTGTAAGAGAATTCCACTAAAGGCAAGTGAGTCTCCCAACTGTTACTGAAATAAATCACACAAGCCCTTAACATGTCTTCTAGGGTTTGAATGGTATGCTCACTCTGGCCATCTGTTTGAGGATGATACGCTGTACTCATGTCCAGGCGCGTGCCTAGAGCTTTCTGTAACGATTGCCAGAAATGTGAGGTGAATCGGGCGTCTCTATCAGAAATAATGGAGATTGGCACTCCATGTCGAGATACTACTTCTTTAAGGTAGAGACGAGTTAACTTTTCCATTTTATCGGTCTCTTTGATAGCAAGGAAATGAGCGGATTTTGTTAGGCGATCCACTATCACCCAGATTGTGTCACATCCAGTAGGGGTTCGGGGTAATTTGGTTATGAAATCCATGGAAATCTGCTCCCATTTCCACATCGGGATTTCCGGTTGTTGAAGTAATCCGGATGGCTTTTGGTACTCCACCTTGACCTTTGAACAATTCAGACACTTGCTCACATAGGTGGCTATGTCAGCTTTCATGTTCGGCCACCAATACAAAACCTTGAGATCGTGATACATCTTGTCGGATCCCGGATGGATAGAGTATCGGGATTTGTGAGCTTCATCCATGACTAGATCTCTTAGATTTCCATATACTGGTATCCATATTCGTTCCGCGAAGTAACGAATACCATCTGTTTTAACCTCAAGTTGTTTCTCCATACCACGAGTGGATTCCAATGATAAGTTCTCCTCTTTTAAGGCTTCGAGTTGGGCATTACGGATTTGTTCGGGTAGTCCTGTATCAATAGTGAGTTGTAACGCTCTAACTCGTCGGGGTTTGGTTTCTTTTCTGCTTAGGGCATCGGCCACCACATTAGCCTTGCCCGGATGGTACTTGATTGCACAATCATAGTCGTTTAATAACTCGATCCAACGACGTTGACGCATGTTCAACTCTTTCTGCTCAAAGATATGCTGAAGACTCTTGTGATCGGTGTAGATGGTGCACTTGGTACCGTACAAGTAATGTCTCCATATCTTGAGTGCAAACACCACGGCTCCTAATTCCAAATCGTGAGTCGTGTAGTTCTTTTCGTGGACTTTTAACTGTCGAGAAGCGTATGCAATAACTTTGTCGCGTTGCATCAGCACGCAACCGAGACCTTGGATAGATGCATCGCAATACACCACGAAGTCATCCGTTCCCTCTGGCAGAGATAGGATGGGTGCGCTACATAGTTTCTGCTTCAGTAGCTGGAATGCTGATTCCTGAGTCTCGCTCCAATTATAGGGTTTATCTTTTTGGGTTAGAGCGGTGAGGGGTTGGGCAATCTTTGAGAATCCCTCGATAAAACGACGGTAGTATCCGGCCAATCCTAGGAATTGCCGAACTTCGGTCGGAGTTGTTGGTGCTGCCCAATTTTTGATGGCTTCTATTTTGGCTGAATCGACATATATTCCTTTCTCGTTGATCACATGTCCTAGAAATTGAACCTCGCGAATCCAAAAATCGCATTTGGAAAACTTAGCGTATAGCTGCTCCTGTTTTAGTAGCTCAAGGATCAAACGCAGATGCTCCTCATGCTCTTCCTGACTCTTAGAGTATATGAGGATATCGTCAATGAAAACAATGACGAACTGGTCAAGGTAAGGTTTACACACACGGTTCATGAGGTCCATGAACACCGCGGGTGCGTTGGTTAATCCAAATGGCATGACCAAAAACTCGAAATGGCCGTACCGGGTTCTGAATGCAGTCTTGGATATATCTTCATCTAGAACTCTCAGCTGATGATATCCAGATCTTAAGTCGATTTTTGAGTAGAAGCTTGACCCTTGAAGTTGGTCGAATAGATCGTCAATGCGGGGTAGTGGGTAGCGGTTCTTGACTGTTACTTTGTTTAACTCTCTGTAATCAATGCACATGCGGAAAGTCCCATCTTTCTTTTTGACAAAAAGGACTGGGGCTCCCCATGGTGATGAGCTAGGTCGGATGAAACCTTTATCCAACAACTCCTGCAGTTGTGTGGACAGCTCCTGCAATTCACTTGGTGCAAGTCTATATGGTGCTTGGGCAATAGGTGCTGCTCCGGGTGTTAGGTCAATCTGAAATTCGACCTGACGTTGAGGTGGAAGACCAGGTAGGTCTTCAGGAAATACTTCTAGGAATTCGCGAACGATAGGGATATCTTCTAACTTTTTCTCCTCGGAAGACTTGTCAGTGACAAGGGCTAGTATTGCGGTATGACCCTTACGCAGACACTTCTGCGCCTTCATGAAAGATATGATGCCCACGACTGCACCACTTCTTCCGCCTTGAACGGATAGGGTTTCTCCACTCGGGAGAGGAAGGCGAACGATTTCGTCACGACAGATGATTTCGGCTTGGTTCTTAGATAACCAATCTATGCCAATGATTATGCCAAAGCTGCCAAGTGTAACTGGAAGGAGGTCAATGTCAAGCTTATGACTAACCAATCCTAGTTTACATCTCTAAGAATGTGGGTCGCTTCAATTATCTGACCGTCTGCTATCTCTATGGTGTACTTGGTTTCTAATAGAGTTGGAGTACGACTGCACCAACTTGAAAATTGTGAAGTCATGCTGAGATTTCTAGTGAAACCCGTGCTTATAAGGTAAGCGTCGGTCAATCCAAAGGCTAAGGGAAAAGGTTCACATGTAGGAGAAGAAATTTAATGAGATACAAGTTTCAGTAACATAAGAGATAGGGTGTCTATTTAAGTAGCCGCGTTCAACCGATGGTTGGTTAGACTAAATCCCCGTTTTCTAATGTCATTAGAACACTGGATCATTTTGTGAAAGAAGAAGTATGTTGACAGAGTTGGATATCCTGGGTATAAGTCAAACTAGACTGAGGATTAGCCACAAGATAAAGAAATAGGGTAAGATGAAATAACACGTGCTAGCTTGGGAAGAATTTCGCTTACATAGTTGGAGTCGATAGGTTTGTCATGAGTTTCCATTAGAGTCCTAATCAAGATGGTTTATGTGATCACGTTTAGATGAGAGTCTTAATTTCACTAGGACTCTTCCATGAGTGAGATAAACATTTTCAACCTGATATCGCGCCTATCAACTGTTGAATAGGTTTAATGATACCAACTAGTCGTTGAGTGGGTTACGAGAACTTCTACTGACAATGGAAGTTTAAGTTTTTAGATCACTGATTAGGACCATTTATCCACACACTAGGTTTCACCACGACTTACATGCACCTCAAATTACTATTACGTGTGCACCCGTAATGATAATTTGCTTTGCATGCTCATCCTAGTTTTCCCCTGTCCTGCGTCATAATGTCCTATAGTTTGTATTGCTGAGTACAGAGTGTTGTCAGATATGATAAGTCATTGAGAAGCTTAATCATCAACCATAAGTTGATCAGCTAGGACTCCTATCAGGACGAGTAAGCAGGAATTGTTTGATCCGAGTATTCACTCGAGTTGAAACACAATACAAGAGTCCAATCCAGCGGATTGTAGATGAGAGCATGAAACAAACATGTACATGAAATGCGACTTCAAGAAATGAAATTAATTCATGAATACAAGTTACAGGAAGCAGCAAGGTAGTCGTCCTTCCATCTGAGTCAGGGTAGGGTCTGAGTATGCAATGAGCAATGCGTTCTCAACTTTGTGGTCAATCTATCTTCAACAGAATATCGACCAAAGACGCGAGCCCATGGCTCGGGAAAGTGATGACATCTACGTGACAAAGGATCTTGCAATAATGCGTGCAACGGTCTGCCTTCACTCGGCGTATTGTTGCTAGTGGGTACAGTAGGGACTCGCCTCCGACGATCCCAACTTCTAAAGAGATATGTGCTAGCTGAGTGTCGTCCATAACATGAACCTGAGAAAGCCCACCAAACCTGGCAGGTGATGGTGGTGTAAGTGACTCCTCCGAAGGCTCCGTCTCGCTGCCCTCGGACGGGAGTGGATGTTGTTCTGGTGATTCCCCTAGTGTCGCCACTGGGAATGATGATGCAATGCAAATGATGTGTTCCTCATCAGCAGAGGGTAATATGGTTGGTGTTAACATGCCAGCACTGCAATGTATATATGGGTTCTATGTGTATCAGGTATGAGTGTATGTGCCGTGTAACTAATGCATGTGTGCGGTTATAGTCTAGTATGCAATCCTAGTTCTCTATAACCAATGGCTCTGATACCAATCTGTCACACCCCCAAAATCCACTAACGGAGTTTTACCGTTAGGAGCATGACATAACAGGATCTCAGTCATTAGTTACTTCGAACGACTCTATATGAGTTTAAGAAAAACCACTAGTATTACTCATAGTCACGATGCAACACTAGTAATGAAAATACTGTCTTAAATGTAAGACTGCGGAAGCGAAAAGTTAAATGAAAAGCATGCGCCAAAACAGTTGCGCCAAAAATAAACAATGCGACAATAAATAAAATAAACAGTTCTTGAGTTTGCAAAATGATAGACTTCGTATGCATGCATGCCTTAACTGGTGCTTGTACCTTTTTGACCTGAGAAAACATGCTAAAACGTGTCAACACTAGGTTGGTGAGTTCACAGGTTTCAATGTTTGTAAAGTTTACTAGATAATACCATTTACAATTATATCATAGGTAGCTAACCTAGTACATGTTACTAAAGCGTTTCGACACCGAAGCTGACTGTTTGTATGTTTGAATTGCCTCCTACCATGACTATCGTAATCAATGGTAAATGTTTAGGTCAATGTTACACCCGTTCGACTTCCCGTCGTGTTAGCGCGACTAACGCGGGTGGGGCTTGTCAATGCCCAGTAGTACTACTCAAGATTACCTCGCTAACCCATATACTAACGGTTCGATAAGTAAGGACTTTCACGATATGTTTGCGCTTAGTACACAAGTGATATAAAAGAAATGAATAATCTAAATGTTCGTACCCATGTTTTCTCCCCCAAGTTTAAAACGTAAGAAAAGGGGCCGTGAAACTCACCTTAAAGTGCATGCAAGACTGCAAGTGTTGTACCGGTGGCCCGCTAAAGGCTACCTAACATGTATAAGTCTATAAGTGTATGTTCGTGCTGGCTCATATAAACCCTTAGTATCCAAACAATCCAAATTGTTGATAAGTTTTGAAAAGATTAACATGTTTGACTAGTTTGTCCAAGTTTGACTTTTGTTGACCATGTTGACCCGACGACCCGTTGGTGATTCAATTATCAAATTAGTATTTGTTTATGTTCACATGTAGGTTGAATATGTCACCCTAAGCAATAGCCACCATATATATGTATATATATATTTATATTTATATCATGTACAAGAACTAGTTCAACTAGAATAACAAAGCGTTTTGGTGAGCGGTGGTATCTTACTTAATGTTTTAGAGTCAAGATAAAAGCTTTAAGTGTCATAACCACTAATTAACAACCAATTAGTGTTATTTAAGATGTTTTAAGGCTTTCGTGTGAGTTACAAGTCAACTCTAGATGAACATGTTGCAAAACTTGATGATTTGTCAAGTTATTGGAATCTAAGTTTTTACGGTCAGATTTAAGGTTGTGATTATGAATTCTATTTGCCAACCAAACGAATGAAATAAAATCTGAAAATATTTTCACAACAACTTCAACATCTCTTGGTGTTTATATATTTTTCCCTAAATTTTAAAGTAACTCTAAAGTTTTCAAATAAAATATTTGGGATCAAAGGTAATATAATCTTACTGTTCAGAGTTATCAAATGTCAAAAATTGCTAAAAATCGACTATTCAGGCTACGCATGCAAGACCAATTGGAAAATCTCGCAGACACATAAAATATTCACTAGAAGAAAGAATGAAGTCAAAAGCTTTAAAATTGGGTGAGTTATGCCCTCGGGAATCAGACTGAAAATCTGCCATCCGAAAACAGATTCGACCTTCAGTTTTATTTTTCACTTTTGGTTGATCAAAACTTTTTAGAAAAATATGAGATCGGTTGGGTTTGAAAGTGGACTCCTTGAAATTAACTCTAGACTCAAGAAACAAGCCAATTGGATCTGTTACTATCTAGATGTGATACTTACACAAACGGGTTAGGGTTTTCATCAACAACAAATCTATGCAAACATCATGTATGATCATAATAAACAATTAATTATCAAAGTTTGCATCTTTATTGAATGGATTCTTGTTTGGATGAAAACTAGGGTTTATCAAAACCATATTTTCGAAAATTATATAAATATACATAAGAAAAATCCTTACTTGATCCAATAGAAACGAAGATCCATACTTAGATTGCTTGAATACTCGAACAATTGCAAAACGGAAAATATTTTAATGGTCGTTTGGTGTTGAGATGGTTGCGACGGCTCCAAGGGGTTTGGGGGGTTGGGATTTTCGAAATTTGTGAGTAAATGGGAGATTAGGGTTTATAATTCCCTTAAATACCCACTCCATGGGCCCCATTATGGATTAAAACTAATTTAGGAGGCCTTTTGGACTAATTTAAATGGGTTTAAAATTTATTTAATTAATCTAACTAAATAAAATAGTTTTCTAATAAATATTTTTATAAAATCTCTTTATAAAAATTACTAAAGCAGTATAAGTCACAACGATACGCGTAAACGTACGCGATTTCACGAAAGTCTACAATTTACGCATAAAATCACATAACACGTAAAAACACATAATTTATATCAATTATAAATTATTTATTGCTCGAAATGTTATTTTTAATTATCACCAACGTTCGGGGACAGACTCGTGCGACTCGGTAATTCTCCGAATTACTGTTACGTGAGTGTTTGTGCAATAACCGACACATTTAATTAACCCTAATTAAACGTAATGTATGCATGACTAACTAAGATAACTGAGTTGGTATAAATAAGTGTTTGAGATAACGATGTTTGCGTTAACGGAGTTAACCTGAAAATGTCGAATGTCACATCATCCCCTTGTTGAAAGAATTTTCGTCCCGAAAATTAAATGAAGTTGGTAACGTCAGAAACAAAAAGTTTAGGTTTGTCACACTTATGGTCACTGAGCCTTATCCGACCACCAAGATGCCGCTCGACTATTATGCCTTTAGCACATTGATGTGAAGCATAACCAGAAACTAGGTATTGACCTTGTGGTTTCAGCGTTCTACTCTCAACCCTTTCACGCAGGTTCGAATGACAGATTCATTGGATTTTTTGGTTGGTTTTTCCCTTTTTTCTTTATTTAATTAATTAAATATTTAATTTTTTTAGCTTTCTTTTTAATTTTTTTCTTTTATTATTTAATTCAGCTTTTAATGTTTTTTTTTTCTGAAAATATAATTTTAGCTTTTGTTTTTGTTTTTCTAACGGTTTAGCGTCCCGCCGTAACACGGGATCTTAATACTAGTTATCAATATATGTGCCAGTTCTAAAAAAAATCATCAGTATATGTTTATCCATCCTTTTTTTGTTGATAAAAAGTTCCATTATAATTGAATGGTCTAAAGTAATTACTTTTTCAAGATTCATATATCCTTTTATCGTATACCCTTTTTTCGTTTTCCTTTTTAATTTTTCATGTATCATATCGTTTAGTTTCATTTTATTATTTTACCTTATTCTAAATGTGTATATGTTTCTATACTAGGTTAGAAACCGATGTATTACATGGGTTAAATAATGAAAGTGATGCAATTCATAATTCTCTAAATACTCTTATTTAATACGCTAACTGTTTAAAAATGTCAAAGATTTAGACAAAAAGTGTTTTGGGTCAATCCACCCGACCCGTTTCAGCCAAAGATTATTTTAAAAGAGTAAACATGTGAAATATGTATTATCTTTCTATAATGACTTTTGTTATCATATTTAACACTAATTATAATTAAGATTCTCGGCTCGGTTCTCTAAAAGAATGTGCCCTTGGTTTCTGAGTCAAACCACCATCAGTTGGTGATGTCGATGCTCCATTTGGTTGACAAACATGAGTTCTTGTATTGGAATTGACTAGTCTAGAAGTCCATTCGTGTTGTTGTTCACCATCAATGTATTGGTCTAAAACATTATTAGAGCAATAAGATGAGTTTTCAGATAAAACATTATCAACTCTAGCAAAATTTAATTTTTCTATTTTATGTGCAACATCTACTGTAGCATCTTGAAACTATTTCGACCTTGAAGACCTCTCAGACGAGCTCTTTCTATTTTCTATGCAGCATCTACTATAGCATCTTGAAACCATTTCGACCTTAAAGGCCTCTCAGGCGTAAAAACTAGCACGAACAATAAAAAACATAAAAAAAGGTCAAAAACGACTCAGTCTAGTTTAAATTTTGATAAAAATATGGCTTTACCAAACAAATACTAATTTAGCATTTTCTGTATGTTGTTTGAAATGTCGCAAAATAAGGTGCATATTAACCGGTTAGGTAGTTAATTTTTTTACAATCACTAGCTTAGCATAATGGCAAAGGTATATACCCACGACTTCACTAAAATGAGGATGTTTTGGGTTCAAGTCCCACTTATCACAAAAAAAGGGTCCAGGTTAGGGCAGGGGGTTTCCTCCTGAGGGAGGTGGGGATGATCGGGTGGGTCATTGACCCGTCAGTGATCCAAATTGTCGTTCAAAAAAAAAGATAGTCAATTTTTTTACAACAATATCAAATTTTATAAGAAATACAATAAAATTGAGAGTTATTGATGCATAAAGTTTTAAAATCAAATTTGATGAATGATATTTTATGTGTATATAATAACTAATAATCGAATATCTTTAATAAAACTAACAAACTAATGATAAGGTTAATAATATCTTAATATTAATACTAACTATAGAATAATGACTAACAATGTATCGGTCTAAAACCTTATTAGAGCAATAAGATAAGCTTTCAGGTGAAACATTATCAACTGCATCAAAATTTAAATTTTCTATTCTATGTGCAGCATCTATTGTAGCATCTTGAAACCATTTCGACCTTGAAGACCTTTTAGGTGAGCTCTTTCTATTTTCTATGCAGCATCTACTATAGCATCTTGAAACCATTTCGACCTTGAAGACCTCTCGGGCGTAAAAACTCACATGAACAATAGAAAACATAAAAAAAAGGTTAAAAACAACTCAATCTGGTTTAAATTTTGATAAAAATATGGCTTTACTAAACAAATACTATTTCAGTCTTTTCTGTATATTGTTTGAAATGTCGTAAAATAAGGTGCATATTAACTGGTTAGATAGTCAATTTTTTTACAACCACTAGCTTAGCCTAATAGCAAAGGTGTATACTTAAAACTTCACTAAAATGGAGAGGTCTTGAGTTCAAGTCCCACTTCTGACAAAAAAAATGTCCAGGTGGTTTTCTCACCTATGGTAGGTTTCCTCCTAAGGGAGGTGGAGATGATCGGGTGGGTCAGTGGCCCGTCAGTGATCCAAATTGCCGTTAAAAAAAAGATAGTCAGTTTTTTTACAACAATATCAAATTTTATTAGAAACACAATAAAATTGAGAGTTGTTGATGCATAAAGTTTTAAAATCAAATTTGATGAATGATATTTTCAGTGTATATAATAACTAATGATTAGATATCTTTGATGTCACACCCCGCCTCAGACACCCCCTGGACGTGTGCGAGCTCGATTGGTACATGCTTGGATTTAAAAGTTTTTATAAAACACAACGCAAGTCTTTTCACAAGGATCGTTTCATTATTTCATTCAATCTCGAGAGTTGTATTTGTAAATATTAAGACTCAGTTGGAAAACAAAAGTCTTGTATTTTTTCATAAACATAGGGATTTAAATACCCTTTTCATTTGATTACAAAACATAGTTTGAAACCAATGAAATTTCTTGTCTCCTTTGAACAAGTTTCAAGCCACTGGAAATAGTAATATCCAAGGTTGATCAGTCCCTTGGTCCTATCTCCTTTTTCATCTTTTAGGATTTTCTATGCACGAGGCCTGAGAATCCAACGTGCAAGTTATCCATTTTCAGTATTCATTATTGGGTTAGATCTTATGTCTGCCCGTATCCCTTTTCCTTTTCTTTTTATTCATTGCCTGAAACATTTTGAGAATGAAACGTCGGCGCGAATGCCGGTGAATACAATTATCTTGACAGGAAAATCGTTTGGCACAAACAAGTATTAATTTCATAATCACAACTTTATGTTAAATCCACACATTCAGCATGCCCATTTATCCTGATCGTATGCACCACTGTATACACTGACGTCATATCTTATAATAACGAACAGGTCCACGCCTCTGAATTTTTTATAAGATAAGCACCAGGCGCAATCCGGGACTCTCACCCGAGACCCGTGTATCCCTTGCAAGTTTTACGTATACCTATGGCCTGAATGCTTTGTTCGTAGAAGAACGTTGAGCATTATTCCTTTAACTTTTATTTGGCCATTTTTGTAAACGTAATTGTTTGACATAAGTTTCGAAATAGATAAAATATTCACCTTGATAGGAATGAGCCTCTAAGTTAGAAATTATAGAATCAACTTTCTAACTTTGATTTCTCTAGCGTATCGGCACCTCTACGAGCATTTCTTCTAAAACTGGGCGCTAAAACATGCGGGAGTTGGACCCAGATAGTCGGGAGTGGGCTAGAGATCTCTTGGAATGAGAATGGGAAGTGAAGATCGTGTTTGATGTGAGAAAATCGAATGATCTTGTCCAATTATTTATAGGGAAAATTCTGAGACCGTGATGAATCGTTACGGGATTAGGGTTTCACGAGTCATCAGACACGTGTCGCCCCTGGTCATTTTGCGGCCTGACGGACCGTTACCAGATGTGACATTCCGTTATGAAGTGATACGTGGCGCACCCTGATGGTTTTGCGGCTGTGACGGACCGTTACCAGGTGTGATGGTTCGTTATAAGGTTTCCGCGCGTCAGATTGTGTCTGGACACATGGCGTGTCACCATTGTTCGCGTGCTCAGCCCGTAACGGACCGTTACTGTCCGTGACGGTCCGTTACCGTTGGATTTTCATGTTTTTCACTTTTTGAACCTTGATTTATAGGTTAATTACACTTATAGTCCTTGTGGTTTGTACCTTAGTCAAATCTTGGATTTTTTGTGGTAGGCGTTACATCCTTCCCACCTTGTTTTAATCTCGTCCCCGAGATTATTCGAACAAGTGAGGATATTTCTTTTTCATTTCGGACTCCAATTCCCACGTGTACTCAGGGCCACGTCTGGAGTTCCATTTCACTTTCACAATTATCAATTTCTTTCTTTTCAATTTCTTTTCCTGCATATCTTTGATTTGGAAGGGTTATTCCACGAATTTCAACTTTTCATCTACTTCTACATCATGTAGGGGTATTACTAGAGATTCAACTGCTAAACACTTGCGCAGACTTGACACATGGAATACATCGTGTACTCCATTAATTTCTTCTGGTAATTCGAGTTGATAGGCCACACGCCCAACTCTTTTCAAGATTTTGAATGGTCGTACGAATCTAGGACTTAATATTCCTTTCTTTCCAAATCTTACAACGCCTTTCCAGTGTGAAACTTTCAACATAACGTTATCTCCGACGTTGAATTGTAACGGCTTTCGTCGTGTGTCAGCATAACTCTTTTGACGATCACGATCCGCTTTCAATCTATCTTTTATTTGAATGACTTTATCATTTGTTTCCAGGACTATATCAGGACTGGATAACTGATTTTCTCCTATTTCAGACCAACAGATCGGAGTTCGACATTTACGACCGTATAAGGCTTCAAAAGGAGCGGCCTGTATACTCGTATGATAGCTATTGTTGTCACACCCCAACCGACGGCGGAAAACGTCGGGGCGTGAAGCTGTGCAGACTGTTCATAGCTCATGGTTGCTAAAGTTTGAATAATTTAAACATTCATTTTCATTACACATAGCAAGTTCATACCATACAAGAACCAAATGTAGCGATTACAAAATACAGATAGTTTAGATTAATTGCTAGGTCCAAATCCTATATGTAGCAGCTTGTAATACTTCAAACATTGTCACCTGAAACATGGTTAAAAACAAAGTCAACTAAAAAGTTGGTGAGAATACATAGGTTTTCGTGTCATGTAATAGAATATAGTGTCGTGTGCATACAATTCATACAAACATGGCAATTAAGGCATTTATGGAGAGATACCATCGTGTGACCTGGTAGTACAATCAAACCTTTGTAACTAGCATGCAAAACAAACGCGTGTTGGCAGTAACAGTCACCCTACCTGGGTGGGTTTGTCAGACTCAATAGATCTATCACTGTTTACTGTAGGCTATAAAATAGTTAATGATTGCACGTGAATAGCAAACTGCGTGTTGGTCTACACACCTAGTACTCAAGCACAAAGCTCAAAATTGTAACACATGATTGTAGGGTGGAATTGTATATTGTGTAGTTTGTAAGCATAGTAAATAGAACGCATGTTCCACCCCAAAAGTTTGTAAATAGAGTAAAAGAGGGGCTATGTAACTCACTTGTGTTGGGTAGTGTAGTTTGCACAGATCAACAAAAATACCAAGCGTGTTGTAGGTCGCTACGTTTGACCTATTGGATAAATGTATAACGCGTGTCATTGTTTGTGTTATTTTTATGTCGAAAAATGGATTTGTATGTTTAGGGTTTGTTTGAAATAAATAAATAAATAATTTTATTTATCTATTTAGTACATTTTAAATAGTAGTGATATATATATTCTTTAAAATGTAAACTTAAATAACTGATATATATTTATATTTATTTAAATATAAATTTAAATAAATAATATTTGTTTAAGTCAAAATATATATTTGTATGAATGGTTTTATAAACTCACGATTTCATCGGTTTCGAACTATCGGGAATTAATCGTTTTAAATCTCTAAATCAAGGATTTGGTTTATAAATGATTTCCGGGTCTTGGGATTTTATAAAATAATTTTTATAATTACATTTTGAAATTTTTTAGCTAAAATATGTTAAATAGACTTTAAAACAGAAAAATAATTGATTCTGGTCAAGGAGCACGACCGTGCTCAAGTAGGGCACGACCGCGCTCGTTGCCGGGCGTGACCGTGGTGGTCTGAAACGCGCCCGTGGTCGAGTCAGAAGGTACTTCATAGGTTCTGGACATAGAGCACGACCGTGCTCGTATCTGGCACGACCGCGTCTAGTGTTTTGTTTTTGGTCAAGACTTGTTTGCTCGGTAAGCACGACCGGGCCACACCTGGGGCACGATTGTGCTTGGTCAGGCACGACCGCGCTCAGGGATGAGCGCGACCGTGTCGGGCCTTTTTCAGACACAATTCGATCGATTCTTATATTAATAGCTTCTGGATTCTTAGGGCTTTCACTTAGTGGATGATTACGAATGTTTCTACATAGTTTAATTGTATTTATATCTTGTCTAGAGTGTAGTTCGAGTAAAATTTATGTTTCGGCTTTTTGGTTCAAAATCGGATCGATTTGAGTGTTTCTACTACGAATTGATATAGGGCTTTCGTAGTAGAGGTAGATACAAAGCTGAAGACGTGTTACTTACTTGCTGAAAGTGGGCAATCGAATGCGGTCGGCTACGGGTCGAGCGGCTTCGTTTCTTGGCGATCAATCGGACGACAGAGGTGTTGTGAGCGTCGGTGAGAGTTCTGAGAGATTGAGTGGGTGTATATGAAGGCGTAGAAATCATGCAAGTCGCTTTATATCCACGAATTCGAGAAACTCGGTTGTGGTGTGAATGGGATTAAAAAAATTGTGCAAATTGGGCGACATTTGATGCGTGTTTCAGACGGAATTCAGACGAGTATGGTCTGACGCGCGAAGACCGGCTTTTCTCCATTTTAAATTTCGCGAATTCAGCGGGTATGGTATGATTTGACTTCTGCAGAGTCAAGTGGGTTCATCAGCGCGACCGTGCCTACTTTAGGCGCGACCGTGCTTAGGTCTGCAGGCGCGACCGTGCTTGCCTAGTTTTGTAGTTTTTGAGTTTTGTCAGTTTTTGGTCCTCGGGGCTTGTGAGATAATGGTGTTTTTGTTTAATTTGTTATTGTAATAGAATAGTTTGTATATGTAACTGCATCGTAGTTTGTTTGTACACGAATCGAAACTGAAATGTGTTTGTTTATTGAAATCAAACGATTACATGATGAAAATCAGAAATGTTACAGTCTCCCCTTGTTGAGGGGATTTCGTCCCGAAATTCAACTAGTTGAGGTTGCAGAATTGGTGAATAGGTGAGGATACTTGAGTTTCATTTGGTCTTCACGTTCCCAAGTAAACTCAGGACCGCGTTTTGAATCCCAACGGACTTTGACTATAGGGATGCGGCTGCGCTTGAGTTGCTTGATTTCACGATCCATGATTTCCACTGGTTTCTCGACGAAATGCATCGTTTCATCAATGCGCACGTCGTCAAGAGGTATGTGGAGTTTCTCATCAGCAAGACATTTCTTCAGGTTGGACACGTGGAAGGTTGGATGAACATTGTTGAGTGCTGGAGGTAGCTCAAGTTTGTAAGCCACTTTCCCGATTCTTTCAAGGATCTTGAACGGGCCTACGTAACGAGGTGCTAGCTTGCCTTTCTTTCCAAAGCGGATCACACCCTTCCAAGGGGATACTTTGAGAAGCACAAGGTCACCCACTTGGAATTCCAAGGGTTTTCGTCGCTTGTCGGCATAGCTCTTTTGTCGACTTCTCGCTACTCGGATGTTGTCACGGATTTGAAGGATTTTGTCGGATGTTTCCTGAATTAACTCGGGTCCGGTGATTTGTGCTTCACCAATCTCGTTCCAACAGATGGGAGAACGGCATTTGCGACCATAAAGAGCTTCGAATGGAGCCATGTTGATGCTGGTGTGGTAGCTGTTATTGTAGGAGAATTCAATAAGTGATAAGTGTGAATCCCAATTGCCACCAAAGTCTATGACACAGGCTCTCAGCATGTCTTCGAGGGTTTGGATTGTTCGTTCTGTCTGACCATCAGTTTGGGGATGGTAGGCTGTGCTTAAATCCAATCGTGTGCCAAGTGCCTTTTGCAGAGATTGCCAAAATCTGGAAGTGAAACGAGCATCTCTGTCGGAGATTATGTTCAAAGGTATACCGTGTCGACTCACAATTTCGTTAATATAGATTCGGGCCAATTTCTCAACCCGATAGTCTTCACGGATGGGCAGGAAGTGTGCGGACTTTGTGAGACGGTCAATGATTACCCAAATGCTATCATAGCCGTTTGAAGTACGGGGGAGTTTAGTAATGAAGTCCATGGCTAGATTTTCCCATTTCCACACGGGGATTTCCGGTTGTTCAAGTAAACCGGAAGGACGTTGATGCTCGGCTTTAACTTTAGAGCAGGTTAGACATTTAGCAACATAGAGTGCAATGTCTTTCTTCATACCAGGCCACCAATATTGTGGTCGAAGATTGTGATAGATTTTATCCGCACCGGGATGAATAGAATACCGAGACTTGTGTGCTTCAGTCATGAGGAATTCCCGGAGATCATTGCGATTGGGAACCCAAATACGATCCAAGAAATAAAGCAAACCATTGTTTTTAGTCTCTAGTTGGAATTCAGCACCGCACGACATTTTCTCATACATATTGCCCTCGGTAATCGAGACGTGTTGAGCTTCTAGAATACGGGTTTGAATGTCGGAATGAATCTTGACACTTTGGAGCATGACGCGTTCTTTACGGCTCAGCGCATCGGCTACAACATTAGCCTTGCCGGGATGATAACGAATCTCGCAATCGTAATCATTGAGGAGTTCAACCCAACGTCGTTGCCTCATGTTGAGTTCTTTTTGATTGAAGATGTGTTGGAGGCTTTTGTGGTCGGTAAATACCACACATTTCGTGCCATATAGATAATGTCTCCAAATCTTCAAGGCAAATATGACTGCACCTAGCTCCAGATCGTGCGTCGTATAGTTCTTTTCATGGATCTTGAGTTGCCTTGATGCATAAGCGATTACCTTGCCTCGTTGCATGAGAACACAACCAAGGCCTAGGTTAGAGGCATCACAGTAGACGACTAGGTCATCGTTTCCTTCGGGAAGAGTCAGAATAGGAGCATCACATAACTTCTGTTTAAGAGTTTGGAAAGCTTCTTCTTGTTTCGGCCCCCATTCATAAGGTTTACCTTTATGAGTCAAGGCGGTGAGGGGAACAGCAATCTTGGAGAAATTGGAAATGAATCTTCGGTAATAACCCGCTAAACCAAGGAACGAACGAACCTCGGTAGGGGTTTGAGGAGCACTCCAATTCTTGACAGCTTCGATCTTGGCAGGGTCGACATGTATTCCCTTTTTATTGACAACATGACCCAAAAATTGAACTTCCTTTAGCCAGAATTCACATTTGGATAACTTGGCGTATAATTGTTCGGTTCTCAGGAGATCCAAAATCAGTCTAAGGTGCTGTTCATGTTCTTCCTCAGTCTTGGAATAGATCAAGATGTCATCGATGAAAACGATCACGAATTTGTCAAGGTATGGTTTGCACATGCGGTTCATGAGATCCATAAAGACAGCAGGTGCATTGGTCAACCCAAAAGGCATAACCGTGAACTCGTAATGACCATATCTTGTTCGGAAGGCGGTCTTTGGAATATCTTCTTCTCAGACACGCAGTTGGTGATAACCAGATCGAAGATCAATCTTCGAGAAACAAGTAGAACCTTGGAGTTGATCGAAGAGGTCGTCAATCCTAGGTAACGGGTAGCGGTTTTTGATTGTAAGCTTGTTGAGCTCTCGATAGTCAATACACATGCGGAATGAACCATCCTTCTTTTTAACAAACAAGACCGGTGCACCCCACGGTGAATGACTTGGCCGTATGAAACCTTTGTCAGCGAGTTCTTGAAGTTGACTTGCAAGTTCTTGCAATTCGGAAGGTGCAAGCCGGTATGGAGCTTTAGCCACAGGGTTTGCTCCGGGTATAAGATCGATTCGAAACTTTACTTCCCGAACAGGTGGAAGACCGGGTAAGTCGTCGGGAAAGACTTCGGGAAACTCCCGAATGACGGGAATATCTTCTATTCTTCTCTCCTTGTCTTCTTTTTGAATCACATGAGCTAGGAAAACCATGCACTTCTTTCGAATGTATTTCTGGGCAGTTATGCATGACATCAGTTTGAGTCCTTTGCAAGGTTTCTCGCCAAAGACTTTCAATATGTCTCCCGGTGGAAGAGGTACTCGGATGTACTTTTCAAAGCACATGACCTCGGCATGGTTTTTAGATAACCAATCCATGCCGATGATGACGTCAAAGCTTCCCAACGGCATTGGTATAAGGTTGACTGGAAACGTGTGACCATTGAGTTCTAGTGAGCAGTCATGAATGATGGAGTCAATAGTGATGGAGTTTCCATCCGCTACTTCAACGGTGAAGGTTTTCTCGAGTTTGGATCGTGTTTTTGCAAGTAAAGGTTCAAAGTTAAGTGACACAAAACTCTTATCGGCCCCGGTATCAAATAGTATAGATGCAAATTGTTTATTTACAAGAAACGTACCGTTGACCACATGATCGTTGGCTTGAGCTTCATTGGCGTTGATGTTGAAAGCACGTCCACGAGCTCCGCCCTGATTATTGTTCATGAGTTTTGGACATTGGTTTCGGAAGTGGTTCGGGTTGCCACATTCAAAGCAAGCCCGTCCATTTGCATTGATTGGAACCACTTGATTAGCTCCGGGTTGATTAACCGGGTTGGCTTGAGGAGTAAGTGCCTTTTGTCGGCAGATATTGGTCGTATGGCCAAGTTTCCCACAATGATTGCAAATGCGACATGGGATAGTTTGTGGGTGATGATAGTTGCAGTTGTTGCAGAGTGGGTAGGTACCTCCATAAGCTTTCTTGGCTGGATTTTGAACCAAGGGTGCAACTTGATTAATTGGGGCGGCCGGAGTGACTACTGCAAAATTTTTCGCCTTTCTCTTCCTGGTGTTTCGATACTGTTCGTTTTGAACTTCTTTGACATGAGTAGGAGGAGTTGTGGTGTCAGAAACTTTCTTGGCCCCCTTTTTGGTAAGAGTACCTGCTTTAACGTGATTATCGGTCAGTGTGGCAGCTAGACGAATAGCATCTTCTAGGTTTGCAGGATTTCTTCCCAGAACAGTGTCCTGGATTTGTCTCGGTAGGCCACCGATATATTTTTCAATACACCTAGACAAAGGTGTAACCATGTGAGGTACCAGCATGCTCAGTTCGTGAAAACGGTTGGTGTACGCCAAGCTTTCACCGCTATCTTGGGTAAGATCCCAAAATTCCGCTTCCAGTTTCTTCATCTCATTTCGAGGACAGAATTCCTCGGTCATGATCCTTTTCAGCTCATCCCATGGCAGAGCCATTGCTACTTCTACTCCCCTTGTTCTCTTCTCCCCATTCCACCAGGTTAGTGCCCGTTTTTGGAAGACACTAGTGGCATGGCGAACACGCAGATTGTCCGGACAGTCACTATTGAGGAAGGTGCCCTCAATATTTTCGAACCATTGAAGGAGTCCCGTGGCTCCTTCGGTACCATAAAATTTCAGGGGATTGCAAGAGTTGAAATGCTTGAAGGTACAATGTGGCGGGTTGGCACCACCGCCACCACCAGTATTAGCACTACCACTGGCGTTTCCATTGTTGTTGTTATTGGCTTGAGTTAATTGAGTTACTAGCTGAGTGAGGAGAGCAGCAAGGTCGGTATTATTGTTGTTGGCATTGCTGGTATTGGTGTTGGTGCTATCGTTGGCGTTGTCGGTGTTGTTGCGGTTGATGTTACGACGAGGAGGCATTCTATAAAAAGAGAATGATACCAAAATGTTGTGAGAATTTATAAAAATCTGTTGAAATTTAGGATAGGAGGAAAAATAACATATTTATTTCATAGTTCGGATTGTTTTCAAGTAATCACATTTCTACTTGAACACAATGACATATTAAGGTTAATTAGACTCATATAATTCCCAGGAAAGCATACGGATCCCTCGGTTGATTGAGATTTATATGAAATGCTTTCCTAGACAGAAAACCCAGAATACAGGTGTCACCCTTCCAGATTGCACATGTCCTTTAATAATTAACAGAGTCTAAAACCTTAACGGGTATATAAAAATATTTTTGATAGACTAATGTCTACGAGTATGAGTTTTTCCACAAGTTATGGCGATGATGACATAGAAGCAGTTAAGGAGGATATGCGACTTAGGATACGGGTATGGATACGATTTATTTAATTTATTATTTACGTATGCTTATTAAGTCATGTAGTCTAAACATTTTAAGTATCAAATAACTAACAGATAAAGCATGAGACATATAGCAAATAGCACGTATCACATAAAACATGTAGCATGACATTGTTGGGTGTCCTAAAGTTATAGTCTAGGTCTATGGTGTCTAATAACCTAATTCCCTATAACCAAGGCTCTGATACCAATCTGTCACACCCCAACCGACGGCGGAAAACGTCGGGGCGTGAAGCTGTGCAGACTGTTCATAGCTCATGGTTGCTAAAGTTTGAATAATTTAAACATTCATTTTCATTACACATAGCAAGTTCATACCATACAAGAACCAAATGTAGCGATTACAAAATACAGATAGTTTAGATTAATTGCTAGGTCCAAATCCTATATGTAGCAGCTTGTAATACTTCAAACATTGTCACCTGAAACATGGTTAAAAACAAAGTCAACTAAAAAGTTGGTGAGAATACATAGGTTTTCGTGTCATGTAATAGAATATAGTGTCGTGTGCATACAATTCATACAAACATGGCAATTAAGGCATTTATGGAGAGATACCATCGTGTGACCTGGTAGTACAATCAAACCTTTGTAACTAGCATGCAAAACAAACGCGTGTTGGCAGTAACAGTCACCCTACCTGGGTGGGTTTGTCAGACTCAATAGATCTATCACTGTTTACTGTAGGCTATAAAATAGTTAATGATTGCACGTGAATAGCAAACTGCGTGTTGGTCTACACACCTAGTACTCAAGCACAAAGCTCAAAATTGTAACACATGATTGTAGGGTGGAATTGTATATTGTGTAGTTTGTAAGCATAGTAAATAGAACGCATGTTCCACCCCAAAAGTTTGTAAATAGAGTAAAAGAGGGGCTATGTAACTCACTTGTGTTGGGTAGTGTAGTTTGCACAGATCAACAAAAATACCAAGCGTGTTGTAGGTCGCTACGTTTGACCTATTGGATAAATGTATAACGCGTGTCATTGTTTGTGTTATTTTTATGTCGAAAAATGGATTTGTATGTTTAGGGTTTGTTTGAAATAAATAAATAAATAATTTTATTTATCTATTTAGTACATTTTAAATAGTAGTGATATATATATTCTTTAAAATGTAAACTTAAATAACTGATATATATTTATATTTATTTAAATATAAATTTAAATAAATAATATTTGTTTAAGTCAAAATATATATTTGTATGAATGGTTTTATAAACTCACGATTTCATCGGTTTCGAACTATCGGGAATTAATCGTTTTAAATCTCTAAATCAAGGATTTGGTTTATAAATGATTTCCGGGTCTTGGGATTTTATAAAATAATTTTTATAATTACATTTTGAAATTTTTTAGCTAAAATATGTTAAATAGACTTTAAAACAGAAAAATAATTGATTCTGGTCAAGGAGCACGACCGTGCTCAAGTAGGGCACGACCGCGCTCGTTGCCGGGCGTGACCGTGGTGGTCTGAAACGCGCCCGTGGTCGAGTCAGAAGGTACTTCATAGGTTCTGGACATAGAGCACGACCGTGCTCGTATCTGGCACGACCGCGTCTAGTGTTTTGTTTTTGGTCAAGACTTGTTTGCTCGGTAAGCACGACCGGGCCACACCTGGGGCACGATTGTGCTTGGTCAGGCACGACCGCGCTCAGGGATGAGCGCGACCGTGTCGGGCCTTTTTCAGACACAATTCGATCGATTCTTATATTAATAGCTTCTGGATTCTTAGGGCTTTCACTTAGTGGATGATTACGAATGTTTCTACATAGTTTAATTGTATTTATATCTTGTCTAGAGTGTAGTTCGAGTAAAATTTATGTTTCGGCTTTTTGGTTCAAAATCGGATCGATTTGAGTGTTTCTACTACGAATTGATATAGGGCTTTCGTAGTAGAGGTAGATACAAAGCTGAAGACGTGTTACTTACTTGCTGAAAGTGGGCAATCGAATGCGGTCGGCTACGGGTCGAGCGGCTTCGTTTCTTGGCGATCAATCGGACGACAGAGGTGTTGTGAGCGTCGAGTGAGAGTTCTGAGAGATTGAGTGGGTGTATATGAAGGCGTAGAAATCATGCAAGTCGCTTTATATCCACGAATTCGAGAAACTCGGTTGTGGTGTGAATGGGATTAAAAAAATTATGCAAATTGGGCGACATTTGATGCGTGTTTCAGACGGAATTCAGACGAGTATGGTCTGAAGCGCGAAGACCGGCTTTTCTCCATTTTAAATTTCACGAATTCAGCGGGTATGGTATGATTTGACTTCTGCAGAGTCAAGTGGGTTCATCAGCGCGACCGTGCTTAGGTCTGCAGGCGCGACCGTGCTTGCCTAGTTTTGACTGAATATATATTTTAGGCTTTTGTGATATGTGAAAACAGTGAATTTGACTCCATAAAGATAATGCCTCCATAATTTCAGTGCGAAAATTATGGCGCCCAATTCTAAATCGTGAGTTGTATAATTCTTTTCGTGAGTTTTCAATTATCGGGAAACATAAGCAATGACTTTGTTCCCTTGCATTAACAGACAACCAAAGCCGGTGTGTGAAGTATCACAGTATACTGAAAAGCCTTCGTTTCCATTTGGCAAGGGCAGTATGGGTGCTTATGTCAGTTTCAGTTTTAGAGTTTCAAAGGCTTCAGATTGCTTAGGTCCTCATTCATACTTAACTTACTTGCGAGTCAGAGAAGTTAATGGAACAACAATTCGAGAGAAATTTTGGATAAATCTCCGATAATAACCAGCCAAACCGAGAAAACTTCGGACTTCGGTTGGAGATTTTGGGATTTCCCATTTAGATGTTGCTTTAATTTTAATAGGATCAACTTGGATGCCCCATTTAGATATTGCTTTAATTTTATTGGACATGTCAGCGTTAATGACATGTCTAATAAATTGAACTTCAGATAGCCAGAATTCACATTTTGAGAATTTAGCATATAGCTTCTCATTTCTCAGTAGTTTAAGCAAGATTTTTAGGTGACTGGTATGATCTTCCTTACTTTTGGAGTAAATAAGGATATCATCGACGAATACGATAATAAATTTATCAAAGTAAGGTTTACAAATTATATTCATCATATCCATAAATGCAGCTGGTGCATTAGTGAGTCCAAACGACATTACTGTAAACTCATAATGACCATATCGAGTTCTGAAGGCTGTTTTGGGAATATCTTTTTCTTGGACTTTCAATTGATGATAGCTAGAACGAAGATCGATTTTCAAAAAACATGAAGCTCCCTGAACTTGATCAAAAAGATCATCAATCCTCGGAAGTGGATAACGGTTCTTAATCGTGACTTTATTCAGCTCACGATAATCAATACACATGCACATTGAACCATCTTTCTTTTTAACGAATAAAACTGGAGCTCCCCAGGGCGACGAGCTTGGTTTAATGAACCCTTTCTCAAGTAATTCATCCAATTGCTTCTTTAACTCTGCCATTTCTGTTGGAGCTAACCTGTACGGGGCTTTGGCAATCGGTGCCGTACCGGGTACAAGATTAATTCGAAACTCCACCTCTCTCTCAGGTGTAATCCCAGGCAGTTCGTCGGGAAAGACATCAGGAAATTCAGCCACAACCGGCACATCTTCAATCTTCTTTTTAGTTTCGGTGGTCACAGATACAAGATATGCTAAGTATCCCTTTCGTAGATATTTTATGGCTTTCAACATGGGAATTATTTCAACAGAGTTGGATAATTTATCACCAATTATAGTAAGAATATTGCCTCTCGGCGAACGAAGCTCTATGGCTTTCTTATCACACAGGATATGGGCTTGGTTAGAAGCTAGCCAATCCATTCCTAGGACAATATCAAATCCTGCCAAAGTCATTGGCAACAGATGCACATGAATAACATGTCTAGATAGTGTGATGTTACAGTCATTCATAATTTTTGAGATTTGGACTAGGTCTCCGTTGGCAGTTTCTACCATATATTTCTTGTCTAATTTAGCTAGAGTTTTATTCAACAGTCTACAGAATTTATGATCTATAAAACTTTGGTTTGCACCAGAGTCAAATTGAACTCGAGCATAAATATCATTGACAAGAATTGTACACGTAATGACGTCGGGCATACATGCTGCTTCATGAGTATTGAGAACGAATGTTCGTGCATTCTTCTTTATCCCTTCAGCAGGCTTAGGACATGTCCCTTTAGGCTTTTTCAGTTTGGGACAATAACTTTTGATGTGGCCAGCCTCACCACATTCAAAACAAGAGATTGATTTCTTCTTGTAACAATCCTCCGTTTTGTGTCCGGACATCTTGCAGAAGTTACAATAAAGTCCATATCGACATTGTCCCAAGTGCCTACTTTGGACATTCATGAATGGAAGAGTTGTTATTTCTAGAACTGAAGCCTGCTGCTGGCTTCTTAGAACCACTTGGGCCTTGCCCAATTGTTTCCTTCTTCTTTCTTCCTTCCTCTCGATTTCTGATTAAACTATCAGTTAAGGAGGCTCCCAGATCCATAGCATCGTCAAGGGTTTCGCATTTAGCAACCTTGACCATATCACGAATTTCTCCGATCAGACCCCAAATATATCTCTTTACCAGGTTAGATTATGGGGTAGCAAGACGAGGAACTATTTGAGCACACTCGAGGACTTTGGTTGAATACTCCCGGTGATTTGTTCCTACCATCTTTAGACTAAGGAATTTTCCTTCGATCTGTTCCCTTTCATTCTGGGGAACATATTTCTTTTCCACTCTTGCCTTAAAGGCATTCCAGCCCATAGCACAAGTTGCTCCTCTGCCCTTGGCAGCAATAATGTTATTCCACCATTCCAACGCTTGATCTTTGAATAGATTGGAAGCATAAAGAACTTTGTCTTCCTCAACACACTTACTGATTGCAAGCACAGATTCAGTTTTCTCAATCCACCTCAATGTGGCTATTCCTCCCTCTCTTCCAGAAAAGTTATATGGTTTGCAATTCTGAAACATTTTATAAGTATAGCAAAAAATCTCCCTATTCTTTTATAGATGGCCATAATTATTATTCATACCCTCGTTTTCAGAAGAGTTATGGTAATATTTTTCTCTCTCATTTTTCTTGGTTGGATGAGTAGCAGAACCTTTAGGTTCAGAGTAGCAGGTTTGGATTGAGTAATGGTTTGGGTATGTTGAATTATGGGTTGAGAATGAACATATTTTGGAATTGATGGCTAAGCGGATAATTTATCAGCTTGCCTCTTTTCTATCCCAGTAAAGATCATTGGAAGAGAATCCTTGATTCCTTCTGCAGTCATTTTCTGGAGTTCTTTACGAGAATCAATAATTTCAGCAGCGTTTTCAATCACCGCTTGCTTCTTTTTGCCTCTCGTGTAATGAAAAGGTCCAGTTTGTTTAGACATGCTATAAGAGAATCAAGATTGGAATTGAAACATAACTTTTTATTGATAAAATATATACAAGAAAAGAGTACATATAAAAATCATTGTTCCTAGAAATTTCTAAAATTCTTTTCTTCAAGAGCTTGAACCAACAAAGCATTATGAGCTTCAACTTCAGCTTTCTCTCATTCAAGTTCAACTATTCGAGTTAACAACAATTGTTCCCTTTCATTTCCCGATGCATATTCATTTATATGAGAAGAAGGGAGAGGAACAATCTCATAGTATGGAACTTACGGTATATTAGAATCAGCTCGTTCTTCTTCTTTAGGATCACAATTATTCTCATAAGTCATTTTAGCGTATCCCTCATGAAATTTATGTGAATATATTGGAGTGATATTATAGCTTCCAGCGGTAGGAGCAGAATAAAAACTTATAGAAGTATTATAGGGAACACTAGGGTTTCCTATTTCTCCGAGACTTCTGAAAGTTGAACTCTTAGTTTTCTCATTATTTTCTATAGTTGTTTCATTTGTTCTACGTTCGAACTAATTAGCTGGAGCAAATTTTCGAAACTATAACCTTTGCCTTTTCCAACCATATCTGTACACAAAATAAAACAAAACGAACTTTATTTATATTATTAGAAAATATATTACAAGGAAATAAAATACAACATAGGTTTTAATCCTTCATCAGCTCCTCTCCAAGGGTCATCAGACTTTCTCCATATTCATAGACTTGTTGTCCATAAAATTGAGTTCTTGCCTTATCCATGCTTTTCTCCCGTGTTACCTCGTCCGTTTGGCGTAACGAACGGTCTAGAGATTCAATAGGAGAAGAAGGTATACTATGCTCATAACCGTATTTTGGTGGAGGTTCACGGAGTCCTACCATAATATCATTATAAGCATTTTGATACTCCGGAGGAGCTTGGAAATAGGTTTCAAAATAACCATGGTAAATTGGTTCAGGAAACATGTAACGATCGTACATGACGGGTGTAACCTCCAGGATTTTCCGGCCTTTATTTTACTATTCTTGTACTTGTATTTCCATTATCCTGTGATTTGTACTTTTCTATTTCAATGGAAACTATCATATTTATCCATCTCATTACCTATTCTAAACACATGAATATATACATACATAAGTGCATTTGTGTACAATTGTTTCATTTATATAAATAATTGTTTAAACTTCAAAAAACAAATCATATATATATGATAGGTAGTTACTAAGCCTGTATATATATAAACTTATAAAAATAAAATTTATAAATAAATCCTATAAATAAAATAGAATTTATAAAATTAATTTTACAAATTTCAAAGAAAATGATTTTAAAAGAAATAAAATTTATTCCTATCTTGTAAATTATAAAAATTCATCTTTTTATATTTATAACATTTAAATATAATGTAAGGATTTATCAGATGTTATAAAAACTTATAAAAATTTAATGATTTTATATTTTATAAAAGTGCAGGGTAAGTTTTGTAGTTTCAAAAACTTTAATTCAAATTAAACCTAAGTTTTTACATGAAATAATAAACTCATAAAACATCAGGGACCATAGTGCAATTTCCGGATTCTTCTTCCCCCTTTAATTTTGACTTGGTGAAAGTCAGCAGGGACGAAATCGATCCAATAGCTCACGAATTTGATACTGTTAATGCACATAAATCGTGCATAAACATTATACGACCTGAATCCAATGCAAATGATGAAGCAATTAAGTCGTAATCAAGCAATTGAACTCAAACGCATTTCGTAACCGTCCCAATCAAACCCCTGAATAGATTCATGAGTTTCAGATGGAATTGGCTATAAAATCAAGTCATAATCGTTCACGACACTTCCTACTTACTCCTTGAGCTCGCAAATACGATTCACTTCACCTCAGTTGATCGATCAAACTCAGAAGAACATCGAGCATACGGTTCAGTAGTTCTCCTCCGTTGCTCAACCATTTTCAGGTAATTATGGTGCCTTTGGCTTCGTTTTGATATGAGGAACAAAAGTCCCATGGTTCGAGCTTCAATCGTTTGCTGGATCGGGGTCAATTGGGTGTCTAGGGTTACGGGTTTCAATTGGGGAAGAAGGTGAATTGGGATTGTTGGTTAAGGATTAAATGCATCAGCCCTTTACCAAGGAGGCAAGGCATGTGCCCTGGTCCAGTGGTTGCGCGCGTGTGTGTCCCCATAACCCACCCGGGTTCAAGGCTTGTTGTGGCTGGTTTTTGAACCTAAGCCTCTTTTTTTGTCATTTTAACACATAAATTGATGTTTTTAAATTCCCAAATAATTTTTATAAATCTTATAAAAGAATTTAGTAACTTTTATAAAAACATGAAATATAAAATGATGTTTTATTCATTTTAATTTATTAAAAACATATTATAAATATTGTAATTCTTAAATAAACAATATATACATGATTTATTTAAACAAATCTAGATATGTTGTATATTTATAAAATATTAATGATTATAAAACAAATTTTAAATAATTATTAAAACATTATTAATCCATTTCTTAAAACATATAAATAATTATTTGACAAAGAATAATTATTTAAAACATTTAAAAGTTTATAGAAATACCTAAATAATTATTTTTAGATAAATAATTATAAAAATTCATTTAAATGCTTTAAGCTTACTTATTTTAATATCTCTTTTATTATTTAAGTAAAAGAATTCCTTAAGTAATTTAAAAAATTATTTTATTTAAATAAAATAATTATTTAAACCTTTTTCTAATCTATAATTTATTTATTAATTATTCTTAGAGTAGTTATTTAAATAAATTCAAACATATTATTATTGTAAATCCTATACTTGTATAATTAATCAGAAATTCTAATTAACTATATAAACTACTTTATCATTATTTCAATACTTGTGATAAACATATATATTCCTGAAAACTTGTACAAATCCTATATCCAATCCCGAATTCTAAGAATCCCTAGAATCTCAAATAAACTTAGAATTCTTTACTTTCATTTCCATTAGACGTACATTGAGTATAGAATACAATTACCTGTGTAGGTTGATTGTGAGAAATTCTCACGAAGCCTATCTTTCATTTACAATTCATACAACATACTAGCTTCATTACAAGTGAGTTTTACAGCCCCTTTTACATTACGTTTGTTTACAAATACTCGGGGTGGAACATATTTACAATACTTTACTTATACAATTCAATTACTATGTTCTTATGCAAAGTCTATGTGCTTCATGTCTTAAACTATTTGGTGTTACACGTGTTCATGTTTTTAGTACAATCATTAACTTGAGTTGCAAGCTTAAGGTAGTACTTATTATGATCATATATATGGGAACCCGATTCATTACTTAACACAAATCTTGGCGGATTTGTGTATACATTTTGGTACTTTACATAACACAATCAGATGGATTGTGTATACATTGTTCATATTTCATGGCTTGATTGTACACTTGGAACCTTGTATGTTTTCACATTTATGCCTTATATTTGACTTAGATATAATGAATTGTAAATCATTTTCAACTTTTGTTGGTGTCAAAACCTATGTTACTCACCAACTACTTGTAGTTGACATTTACTTAACATGTTTCAGGTGCACCTGTTTGAGGACAAGTCTTGATCATATAGGACTATGGATCTAGTTATATTTAATTCAAGTTTTGTTTATGTCATGTTTCTTTTGAACCATGTGTTTCTCATTTCCTTGTAATGAATATTTAATATGGTTGAATAAATATTGGAACTTATTTAAGTAGGTGATCATGTGCTTTTGAACAACCGTGTCAGCCCCGGCGTATAATCCGCCGTCGGTCGGGGTGTGACAACGAGGTATTCAGAATTATTATTATAAAATGGGTAATCTTCGGGATTTTCAGAAGCGGTTTCAAAATGATGAGATTCCTCAGATGGATTTTTCTTCTGTTGACATATTTTGCTGAGTTTGGCTAGATTCAGCTGCAACAATATTCCAATTACTGAAATTTGATCCAACATCCATCCATTGGCTTGAGGTATCATGGGTGGGGATGGTATTCAGGAGTGACGTTATCCGGAAGGATAACAAATGAATCGTTGTTGTAGTAGGGCGAAGAAATAGGAGTCATTTGTGAACCCAATGGATGATATTCAGGTGATTCCTGCTTTATTGGACGATTGGGATGATAATAAACAGGAACAGAGTTATCACCAGACATCTGCAATCTTAAAGCATTAATACTTATCTTATTCTTTTGGTCAGGACTTAGATACTAAGGCCATTATCTTTATCTTAACTAAAGTTCTACAAGGATGGTTATCTTCCCAGAGTAGTACCTCCAACAGAGATGTTCCCAGGAAAGAATGACAGGTCTAGGAGAGATTTATACACCACTCTTTCCTTAGACAGAACATTTCGTTTGTCATATAACTATGATCGATGTCGTTAGGTCGGTCAAAAACAATCCTTAAACATTTAACTAGTAAGGGTAAGAAGAGTATCGTATCCACGAGGAATCAGTGGTTAGTGGAATTGCTTAGTTTGATAGTTAGAATGAAGACACAGATCAAATAAAGATGCAACCTCCTCCAAACTTCAGATTCTAGGTTTATGCAAAACTCAGTTATTTAATTGGACACCACATAGACATAGTGTTGGAAAATCAGTTAAAATAGTAATTGAAGACAGGCCGTTGTCAGCAACCTATACAACCAGTTCTGTCACAAACCAGTATAATTCAATCACCCAATTTATGAATGCCAAGTTACCCCCCTTTAGTCACCCGACCCTGCTACTAGGTTTTGTCATCAAACGAACAAGATCGTAAAGCAAGCAAACTCAAAGCACTCAAATAAACTGTTTAACATAACTAATACATCAGTCTACTCAGTTATTGTCAGAAACTAAATAGATCCAAAAACATAAATAAACTGAATCAAAACATGAAACCTATATGAACCGTCCGCCTGGAGGAAGCCACAAGTGAATTACTCGCCCATGGTGATGGAGATCATCTTCAATCTTCAAGTGGATGTTAGAATCATCCAAAATCACCCTAGGAGTGTGTAGCAAAAGATGGATCTCAATTTTGGGGAAGAAACCCCCAATTAAACATCAAAATCGGCTGTTTCCCGAAAATTCGCGTCCAGAAAACGTAACCAGCGTAAGCTTACGCTGGTATGACATAAGCTTACGCCGCAACGCTGAAGCATGCTGTGAATAAACTGGTTAGGCGTAGGCCTACGCTGGTCGGCGTAAGCTTACGCTGCATGGCGTAGGATTACGCTGGGTTTCTGCCCCGTTTCTTCCGTGTCTCTTCCGACTTTTGCATCTCTAACCTAATACCTCCCAAAATCATACTTTAAGCTTTCAACACCTGCACATGCACATCTACACAAAACTTTTGTATTACACATGTTAATTTACATAAATATAATATGTTACACCCTTTAATGCATAAAACTGTGGTCGCTTATCAAATTACATACTGGTCAGAAGGTTACCTTGTTTCCTTATCTTAATTTTTAAAGCATCATATAACTTATGGTTGAAGCTTAGATACTAAATCCAAGTATCTAATTCGCTAAAACATGTGGCTCTAATACCAACCTGTCACATCCCGCCTCAGGCACCCCCTCGACGTGTGCGAGCTCGATTGGTACCTACTTTGATTTCAGAGTTTTTATAAAACACAGCGGAAGTCTTTTCACAAGGATCGTTTCATTATTTCGTTCAACCTTGAGGGTTGTATTTGTAAATATCAAGACTCAGTTGGAAAAAAAAAGTTTCGTATTTATTTCATAAACATGGGGATTTAAATACTCTTTTCATCTGATTACAAAACAGAGTTTGAAACCAAATACATTTCTTGTCTCATTTGGACAAGTTTCAAGCCACTGGAAATAGTACTATCCAAGGTTGACCAGTCCCTTGGTCCTATCTCCTTTTTCATCTTTTAGGATTTCCTATGCACGAGGCCTGAGAATCCAACGTGCAAGTTATCATTTTTCAATATTCATTCCTGGGTCAGATCTTATGTCTGCCCGTATCCCCCTTTCCTTTTTCTTTTTATTCATTGCCTGAAAACATTTTGAAAATGAAACGTCGGCGCGAACGCCGGTGAATACAATTATCTCGACAGGAAAATCGTTTGGCACAAACAAGTATTAATTTCATAATCACAACTTTATGTTCAATCCACACATTCAGCAGGCCCATTTCTCCTGATCGTATGCACCACTGTATACACTGGCGTCATATCTTATAATAACGAATAGGTCCACGCCTCCAAATTTGTTATAAGATAAGCACCAGCCGCAATCCGGGACTCTCACCCGAGACCCGTGTATCCCTTGCAGGTTTTACGTATACCTATGGACTGAATGCTTTGTTCGTAGAAGAACGTTGAGCATTATTCCCTTAACCTTTATTTGGCCATTTTTGTAAACGTAATTGTTTGACATAAGTTTTGGAATAAATAAAATATTCACCTTGATATGAATGAGCCTCTAAGTTAGAAATTATAGAATCAACCTTCTAACTTTGATTTCTCTAGCGTATCGGCACCTCTACGAGCGTTTCTTCTAAAACTGGGCGCTAAAACGAGCGGGAGTTAGACTGGGATCGTCGAGAGTGGGCTAGGGATCTCCTGGAATGAGAATGGGAAGTGAAGATCGTGTTTGATGTGAGAAAATCGAATGAGCTTGTCCAACTACTTATAGGGCAAATTCTAAGACCGTGACGGACCTTTACGGGTGGTGACGGTCCGTCACCAGATTAGGGTTTCGCGAGTCATCAGACACGTGTCGCCCCTGGTCATTTTGCGGCGTGACAGACCGTTACCAGGTGTGACTGTCCGTTACGAAGTGATACGTGGCGCACCCTGATGGTTTTGCGGCTGTGACCGTTAACGGGCGTGACGGTCCGTTATAGGGTTTACACGCGTCAGATTGTGACCATGAGTCACTGAACACGTGGCGTGTCACCATTGTTCGCGTGCTCAGCCCGTAACGGACCGTTACCGTCTATGACGGTCCGTTACCGTTGGATTTTCATGTTTTTCACTTTTTGAACCTTGATTTATAGGTTAATTATACTTATAGTCCTTGTGGTTTGTATCTTAATCAAATCTTGGATGTTTTTGTGATATGTGTTACATTTGATAAAGCTAACAAACTAATGATAAGGACAATGATGTCTTAATATTTATACTAATTATAGAATAATGACTAACAAACAAACTTAAAGATAAATGATAAATAATAATAATAATAATAAATATAATTATAATCTATATTTATACATACTAATAAATAAAGGTTTTGGGGTGCCACATGTCACTCCCTCATGTTTGTTCATATTGGTTTTTCCGCCTCTCTCTCCTAATAAATGCACCACTATCTTATTAAATAATAATGATATTATAAATATATTATTAAAGAAGAATAATAATTATATTAAATAAGAATATATAATAAGAATTCAAAATATAACTAATTAAAGAAAAATACTAATTTGTTATATACACACACATTTCCACTTGATATATCTCGAGACTATCATAATATTCTGACAAGTTATGACGTATTTATAAATTTATAAGTTATCTTTTTTTAATATACAATCTCGTGTAATACACGTGATTCTAACCTAGTAGATAATAAACATGACTAACAGAAAGAAAGCTAAAGAATGGTTTACCCTAAATACCCAAAAGAAACTATAACTATAAATGTACCTTAGTAATAATATAGATGTTGAAATTGACTTCAAAAACACCTTTTTATAAACATAAAAATTAAAACCTAATTATTTGGAAATTAGAAAACAATAAATCCATAAAACCCAACCCACAAATAATAATTAATAAAAGTTACACTAACCCTTTTTTCTTTATCTTCCAATTAAATTCACACACAGAAGAATTAGGGCAAAAGAAACTCAATAAACTTGTATATTGTTTGAACCACTAGCTTAACCGTTGCATCAAGAATTCAAAAGGGTTGAATAATCACCAATTAATAAATAATTACCATTAAAACGACTAATTTACTTACATAAATAACCAAGAATTCATAATAATGATAATAAATGAACAATTATCATAACCTTCCTTTTCAATTTTCAAAAGTTAAAATCATCTAAAAGCAAATTTTATTTTGTTGACTTAGTTTGAGCGGGAAAACAATTACCTGACTGCACGGAAAAAGGACACTTGTCGTCGCCACCCTCATTGTTTGGCCGTCGCTGCCGCCGCCGCCTACTGTTCGCAACCGGTAGCGAGGGACAATGAGGTGGCAACGACAATGGCAATGGTGGCGGTGACGTAAGGTGGCGGCATTTGCTTTGGCAGTGGCGACCACAACGAAAGTGACAGTGACAGTAACAGGGGTGACACCGATGGCGGGGTGACCAGGGTTGGTGGAGGCGGTCATGAGGGGGTTGTGAATGCGACAACGATGAGTGGTCAGAGATTCAAACTCCTTTTGTTGAATTCATTTAAACTTTGGAAGGAATGCTAAAATCATTACTTGAAAGAATTTGAGAAAATTAATTTCAGTTCCAATTTTAATTCATTTCTCAACTAACCATACTAAGAATGAAATTCAGATTTTAATTCAATTGAATTACACGAACCAAACGGCAAACGAAGTCTTTACTCTTTAGGTTTTTGATATAACGTCGAAAAAAAAGAACAAATATACATTGGTAAAACTTGTCTTGACTGAAAAAGAATCTAAAGTATAGGGGTGTATTTTGCCAATGCAATGTTTCGAATCAGACGGTTCAAGAAAGGTCAGTCTACCTGACTGGATCCTGCCGGTACTCTTCTCGCTAATACCGGTTATCCGTCCAACCTCCCTCACCGGTGTAGCTCCTTATCTCCGATCGCCGGATATTAAGAATTCCAGAACTCGATCATCTTATATACACATTACAAGTTCAAAGACACAAAAATGGCCACAGATGATGTTTCGATGGACGATAAGGTAAAGAGAACGCGAGATCTGCTATCCAGTTTCTATTCACAAGATGCTTCTCAGACTTCTGTTACCGCCAATACTACATCACGATTCGCCACTCTCGATACCATCAACACGACCTCATTTGATGCCGATCAGTACATGAATCTTCTCGTACGCCCTTTCATCTCAGATCCCTAAAAGATTTCATTATCTCGATAATTATCTGTCCTATTATCACTTGATGTTGCATCACAAACTGATAATCAAGGTTATATAATTACCGTGTCATGTAATTACTTTTCTGTTCCAAGCAAAGAGACACAGTTTGTTATTTGAATTCAGACCTAGTTATCATTGATGCAAAATTAAATGGTTTATGTACTAAGTTAAGATCTTTAAACTACAGCAGTTCTTTTAGCAAACATCAATTGGAACAAGGTGTTATGTGGTAAACTGGTAATTGTTGAACCTCCATTATAAGTCTTGGAGTTGAGGACAATCATTATTGAGTGAAACCCTAAAATTGATCATGTTAAGTCACTTTCATTTATATGATTGGATGGAAAGACTCATAAGTGCAAAAAGGTAGTCAATTAGAGAATCAGGTACATATGTTGACAACTGAGATGAGTTTGTGAAATATAGAAGAGTTGTAAAACTATGAGGTTGTTCATATAGAGAATCATTTATGCATGAACAAAGATCCTTTACTAACGCTGGATGCTTATATAGCATCCAAAACATACTCAACAATAATGGTTTATGTAGTAGGATTTGTAAAATGGCATGAGAAGGTAGCATAGAAAGGCTACAGTAGGGGTTATTTGCTTCATAGCTAATACAACTTGTCACCAGATTGGGAGCTAACGCCTAATTAACCGTAAATAAAGGCAATCTCTTACACGTGTACATGGACGTGGTCATGCACACACATGAGCAAGAGGAAAATGTCTTAAAAGTATACATGGTCAAGGTACCTATATAGAAACCATGAAACTTAGTTCTTCATCTCTGCCTAGTAATCGGGCAGTGGTCCACATGGTAATCTGTGATAGTTTTAAGCATAGGAGTTTCACTTTAATAAAATATTTGACTTTTTTGCATAAAGCTTTACATGATTATGATTTTATAATGTGCATGTGGTTCCTTATAATGTACACTCTCTAAGATATCACTTATATTTTGATTTATTATATAGCTAACTTAAGCCTATGATTATAAATCATGCAAACAGGTGCTATCATTGTTTATGTTGCTTAAAGAATATAAATCATGCAGAAATGCTCATGACCAATATGAGCTCTTATGTCTAGTGCCTTTTGTCTCAAAAGTTACTAAACTTTTTATTTAATAAAGTTCTGAAGATTTTCTGGTCCTTCTATAAATAAACTGGTTTCCTGTTGTCCTGGAATGGAGGAAGAAGACTGTTAAACACATAATCATCCTTGTGTGATCTCCTGATGCATGTTCCATGGTGTTTTTTCCCTAATGTATCAGGTACATAAGTCAAATCTGGAGGGCCTCCTTCAGAGACATGTTGAAATGGCTGCTGAGATCAAGAATCTTGACACCGACTTGCAAATGCTAGTATATGAAAATTATAACAAGTTTATCAGTGCTACAGATACTATTAAAAGGTAAGACACTGTTTTGGTAATTCTTTATCGTCTATGAGATGCTGATGGAAGTTTTCCCTGATAGAATTTCATGGAACTATGGTCATGTACGATATGCGTTAATGCTTAATATATCTTTTTGTGTCAGAATGAAGAATAATATTGTTGGTATGGAAGTAAATATGGAGCAACTTCTTGATAAGGTATTTTGGCAACGGTTTTTTTTTTCTTTTATTCATGTTGACATTGTTATCAAGGAAAATGTAAGAAAGTTAGAAGAAAGTTTTGAAATTTACCTTTCCGCATCATTACTTTGTCAGATAATGTCAGTACAGTCAAGAAGCGATGGGGTTAACACTTTGCTCTTTGAAAAGAGAGAGCATATAGAGAAATTACATCGCACTCGTAATCTATTGCGTAAAGTTCAGGTATCAAAATAATTAAAAAAATCATGTTTTAAAACACAATCATTCCATGTCACGTATACTGCTTTGTTTTTATGTGAAGTTCTATAAATAATGCAAATTATGGTCCTTGGCCTTGTTGACTTGCATATATTTCATCCTTTGTTGAACAGTTCATATATGATCTTCCTACTACACTCCAAAAATGTATAAAATCTGAAGCATATAGTGATGCAGTGAGGTGGTACACTGGAGCAATGCCGATATTTAAGGTTAATATAGTAGTTGCTTGATCATTATAATAACTTATTGTGCTCTGTTTGATTCTCATGAGAAATCACTTCTGCTTTATCGATGATATTCATTTATCTTGAATTTAACTAGGCATATGGGGACTCCTCATTCCAGGACTGTAAGAAAGCATCTGAAGAAGTAATGTCAGTTATTATTAGCAAACTTGAGGTACATTCGTTGATATTTTAGTATTGTTATGACAGTGCAAACTGATGATAAGTATTCAAACGTAATATATCCTATAAAGGGAAAACACAAAGATTTCATTTTGTGAGAAGTTTCTTTCAGGACAAGGTTTCTTCCGACTCTGAATCAATACAAGCAAGAGCAGAGGCTGTAATGCTTCTTAAGCAGTTAGATTTTCCGGTTTGTGACTCTGATTTTAAAAGCAATTTTAATATTAAGTTGTCTTGCAATTTTTTACCGTTTATTGTGTGGACTTGGTATGAGTGTTGAGTTCTAATTTATACATCATGACGTGCATTAATGCATCCATTCATCAGCTGAAACACGCAATGCATGTCAAGGAAACATGGAAAGTAAGACAGCTAAAAATTTGCATTTCGTTTGTCTTCCAAGTGCAACATATTATCTTTTGTATTTACTTAAATTAGTTCCATAGCCCGGTGCTATATTTTCCTATCTATTTATTATTTTCCATAAAACTGTCATTGCTTGTAAAATGGTTTGATATTTTCACTTTCTGTTTCTTTATACCTCTGGTGCATATACCTTGGGTTGGTAAGACATGCTAAGTATTTATTGATAGAAACGAAAAAAACCAAAGAAGAAATAAATATACTATTTTGCAGGATTTAATTTATGCATATTTGAATATTTAATATATCTCTGTCGAAAAAGGAAAGAGTGTTTATCAAATAATTATAATTTAGTTTTTAATAGTATTTCAAACATATTTTGAAGTTCTACAAACATGAACTTTGTAAATGATTAATAACTTATGCTTTTGTGCTTTTGAGTTTGTACTATTGTGGGAGCAAACCAATCCACAACTTTTTTTAATAAAATGTATGGAGAAATTAATTTATATTGACTGGTATGTTGCTTCACTTTGGCAGGTTGAAAACTTGAAATCAAAACTGCTTGAAAAATTAGAACAGTTCCTTGAGGAACTTGATCTCTCTAGAGACACAAGCGTAGATTCTGCAAATCCCCATGAATCCACCAATGAAGGAATAGAATCTGATTCCATTCCTCCTCGTCCTGAGGTAATTTCGAAGATGATAATCTTATGGCTTTTAATAAAGATGTTTACAGTTTAGTTTACACACACATAGGTATATGTGTTTTTTATTTTACATATATTACGTTGTTCCTTTGATTGTTATTATTGTTTTCAGTTGTCACTTGATCATAAATACGAGCGCTTTCAGCTGTCTAATTTCTTGAATAGGTTCCGACTCGTGAATTTGTTGAAGCTGTTCATGCTTATCATGTAATTTTCCCTGATTCAGAGCTGCATCTGGTCAAACTTATGCATGATTTGACCACAAGGTATGCATGTGCATCTTGATATATCTCCCAGTTAATTCCAGACTTCCAGTAGCTACTTCTGACCAGATTTTGCTGTTGAGATGTAATGTGCATTTTCTTTTTTAGGCACTTTGAAGTTGCCAAACAACAAATACAAGAACAGATCTCTTCAGCAAAGCTTTCCAACCGACTTCGTAAGTAATATGCCAACTAATGATATTATCCACTTTAGATCCTTTTATCACGCAAACTGCCCAAACAAGTGACAGAACACAGTTGTTAGTTTGACTATTTGACCATATACAATTGAAAACAGTGATTGCATAAATCAGGAGAGCTTATATAATTATGCAGCTTTTGAGGTTTCTTGGACTGGAGTTTGATCTTTTAGGAGTTAACAGAGCATCGGATTTTAGAGGCAGCAATATGGGTGATACGGTCAGGTTGGGTAACAGGTCTAAACGGGGTTGGGTTGAAACGGGTCATTTTGTTGTATGGATCAAAACAGACCAGGTCGGTTTGGGTTGATTATAAGACACCTTTTTGTTCATTCCTTCTATGAATAATTAAGTTATAAGACACCTTTTTGTTCATTCCTTCTATGAATAATTAAGTTGTTTACTTATGATTACCAAAATAGGATTCTTACAATAATATTCTTAACCTTTAAATTGAACGATTTCGGAAGTTGTATGCATCAGAAATAAACTTTGAGCTTCTTCCAATCCTTTTGACCCAGTCTCCTTTTACCGTATGAGATAAAATACAACCCCAATCAACCCATTTATAAGGCAGAACCAAATCAACCTAGTTATAAGTAAATAGGCAGAAATTGCCACCCCTTAGCATCAATACTTGTTTTAAATATTTCCATGTCTGATTAATTTAATGTTTTCATTTTTGTGGCTTATTTTACAGGGTTTATTTGGACTGATGTCTTATTGATCGATGAAGTCTTACCAGAGGCTGGTCTACAAGATTTTGCATTTGAGGTTGTCATTCTCTTTACTCTCTTAACAATCATCTTTAGCGTGCCTATTTCAACTTAATTTATTATTTTATTTTTTTATTGCTTACCTATCCTGATTAAATGTTCATGGGTTCAGGCTGCTCGTGTTGCTGTGAAGCAATATGTCACTAGTTTGTTTTCACATCTTCTTCATGAAATATCTGGTTTGTCTTTCTCTTTTGCTAACACAAACAAGTAAACATAGATCTGCATTTACATAAATGCTATTTATTTAGTAGGGAAGAGATTAATGTTGACTTTCTGATTCAAGTCTTGTTGAACTGTCAGACACTCTTCTGCAAATTCAAAAGGATGGCGTAGGAGAGGAGTATCCTCTGCGGGCTGCCCTTGAAGCCAGTAAAAATGCTTTGATTCAAGGCAGTACAAAAGTCTTATCGGTATAATCATGGCAGTTATCTTGATTCATAAAGTTATCTGTTAAGTAATTTTTTTCAGTTTCTTATTTGTTTTTTTTTTCTATTTGAGCTCATTTATAAAATTTATTTTATAGGATATCCGTTATCTTCTTGATGAAGACTTGGGATTAATATTGAAGTTAAGAGACATGGTTATTAGTTGGGTACAAGAAGGCTTCCATACCTTCTTTAAACAACTTAATGACCAGTTACTATTGCTTTCTGGAAAAAATGTTCCAACTGATAAGGTTCCTTCTGGGCTTGTACTTGTGATAGCTCAACTATCTGTTTTCATTGAACGCGATGCCATTTCAAGAATTATCGAGGCTAGAACCGTTTACTTTTTTATAACTTTTTTGTATCTTGCATTTATTTTCCAACGTATATGTTAAAATTTTGTTTGTTACTCTCCAGGAAATTGGCTCTTCGTTGTTGGGTGGTAGTTATGAGTATGGCAGTCCTGCTTTTGTTCCTGCTGAAATCCGTCACACCTTTAGATCAGCTAGTGAAAAGTTCTTGCAGCGTGTATGTATCTTGTATTCATAATGTTGAGATATCAATTCGTGATGTATTTTATTTTATGTTTTATAAATCGAGTGGAATTGTTTACAGTATATTAGTATGAGAACCCAAAGAATTTCTATTCTTCTGAGGAAGAGGCTCACAACACCAAATTGGATCAAGGTTTGCATTGTTTCTCCCAACTTGATGTCTTACACATGAACTGAGTTGGTTTTGGATGTGATTGGATATTTATTCTATTTATTACTGACAAATATCTTCTATTTTTTAGCATAAAGAACCGAGAGAAGTTCATATGTTTGTTGATTTGTTTCTTCAGGAGGTATGAATCTTCACTTGCTCATTAATATCTTTTACGCATGACATATCTGAATTAAAAGTGTAATATTATTTAATAGTTTAATCAAATTAATACAAGGTGATTATTATAGCTCTTTCACTAGACCTAGTAATTCCTGCCCCAAGTCATTACTAATAACCCAAGTGACCTGTTTTGTATAAGTGTTTGGGTAATATTGGTCTATTGAGCGATGAAAAATTACTGAATGTGTTGAAATGGGCAGGCTTAATACAAATTTATGAACCAACCGGGTCACATTGGGTTCGAAATTGAGTTAAGCGGGCCATAATTTGGATAAGGAAATGGGAAATGGTGATTGTTTTCCGTTTCTCTTGTTTAATACACAAAGTTTATTTTATAATAATAATAGTTTATTATTAAATAATAATTTAGATATGCAAAATATTATTTTTTATTAGAAAATAATAATTTTGACACACAAAGTTGCCCATAAATTTATGTTCAAAGTTTTTATTTTTAGTAATAAATATCAAGTTTTGTAGTTAACTTTATTATAGTGGTTCTTAATGAGATTAGAAAACAAGGATTAATGGGTCAACCCAAACCATTTGACCTTTTTCCAAAAGTACCCATTTTGACCCTACCCAACCCAACCCACCCCTTTTTCTGCTTCTATCTTTCACGTTCATACAATCTATCTTATAGATTTACCTTTTTTTTCCTGTGACATTACTTCTCACACTCCTATTTTACCAAAAAAGGAGGAGAGCTTTATAAGTCTACCAATACTAAACTAAAATAATAAAAGTTGAATTGTTTTGCTGTGGCAGTTGGGAGTAGTTGGAAGTGAAGTGAAACAAATATTACCTCAAGGGCTTACTCGTAGACATTCTCGCACTGAGAGCAATGGAAGTACAAGCTCTTCACGCAGCACTACATTAAGAGATAATCGTTCAAACACCAACAGGGCCCGCAGTCAGCTTCTAGAAACTCATCTAGCAAAATTATTTAAACAAAAAATGGAAATCTTCACAAAAGTTGAACAAACACAGGTATGTGATTCTTTTCTATTCTATTTCGTTTACAAATAATAATGATAGGTGTTATATGTGAATTAATAATAGAGCTTTCTGTTGCAGGAATCCGTTGTGATGACTATTGTAAAACTTTGCCTCAAAAGTTTGCAAGAGTTAGTTAGGTTGCATACTTTTAATCGTAGTGGATTCCAGCAAATTCAGTTGGATATGCAGTACCTGAGAATCACACTCAAAGACAGTACTGAAGATGAAGCTGCTATTGAATTCTTGCTTGATGAGGTAATCAGATAACCTGGTGAAAGTAACGGTTGGGTTGGTGGGTTGGGTAACATGTCAGTTTTAGCATGGGCTGAAATGAGCTGGGTGGGTTAGGTAACGGGTCACTTTTAGCATGGGCTGAAACAGGCATGGTGTGGTTGGATTGACCCGCAAACACTTCTCTTATCAGTTCTTTTAAAATCTATATAGATAATGGCAATGCCAATTATGACTAAAAAACAATATTGTTACAATGATAATCTTTGTGTAAAATGATTTCAACCGTTCCTCCAGTTAGCCAATTTTTTAACTCCCTATGTGGCCTTGCTTTTTCCAAAAAAAAAAATAAAAAAAAAGCATTAAAAATAAAATATTGAGATTATGATATTTGGAAGGGTAGGTACAAATATTAAACTCTTAAAAAGGTATATTTATGGAAGTTAATGGTAATGTTCTCACTGAACAGGTGATAGTTGCTGCTGCAGAACGTTGTGTTGATCCTAGTCCTCTGGAACCGGCAATCCTAGACAGACTTGTACAAGCAAAACTGGCTAAGACCATGGACCAAGAACCAGTTGTGTCTTAGCAAACAAGGTCGAACCACTATCGCCTCAACAATAACGGCTCAAGTTATCTCACATCATAGATCACAGTATGCTCTCAGTTTATGAAAGCTTGTTGGAAGTGCATGATTGGCTATGCATATTTGTTGTATTATTGTGCTACGTATACAAGTGTGGTTTATTGGGATCGTGAGTCAACGAAGGAAGGACCCCATAGAGAAATTTATGAATTCTTATTTTAGTACCAAAGGAAAAAAAAATACGATTCATTGGTTAACATGTTTATGTGGTAAAACATCTTCTCATGATGAATGGTTGAGATTTGTTAAGATTTGAGGTTTTCTTTTAGTTATTTTAAATCATATAGTTGAGAATTTTTAGAAAAAATAGCGCCTTTTGGAATGGAGGTGTATTTTTTTTTCTTTAACTTGATTTCTACTGTGCTCGGACTTGAGACTTGAGACGTTCGACTTCTAGTGTGAAGGAGAAAGTACATGATATGGATGAGGGAGAAAGAGAAACACTTTTGTAAAGAACAACTTAGAGACTCTAAACCATCTAAAATCGTGCCTACTAGATGTCATATCAGAAAAACACATTCTTTAAAAACACAAAAAACCACCCTAATAAGAAAACATTAAAAACATTGTCACATCATCATCTTTTTAGCTTTTAACCAACCCTCATTCTCTCTCAATATATTATATTAATTAAAAGTAAATGGGGCCCACCACAAAGTTGGTTTTGGGAGTTCTTGTGGAAAACCGACATGCAAAAACATGCTCCGAAACCAAGCACTCAAATAGCTTAGAACGACTGATATGTCAAAACCGACCCCCCAATGACGACTATTGGGGATGCTCTTATGTGAATGAACTAAGACACCTTATTGCGGGTGTGATTTTGGGCTATTTTTAAAGGTTTTGAGAAACACTTCTGTGGGTTTTAGCCTACGTGACAAAATTTTAAGACACTCTATTGTGGGTGTTCATTGTTCTCATAAAGAGTATTTCTACATTTGTTTGTTTATATTTTTATGAAATGATAGAAAAATTTATAACAAATTTTTTTTATGAAATAATTAACACTGAAATTTAATAATAAAACAATATATAGAAAATTAATCATATAATCTAAAATAAACATGATAAAAAACCAAAAATTAATGTAAAATTGAAATTAATTAAATGAACAATAGATGAAAGGAAAAAACATAGAATAATAAAGCAAATATTGTCATTACTATTACTTATAATTACGCAAGTATGAATAATAACTTCTTTAATAATTTTCTGTCACGTGTTATATAATTTATGTGTTTCTTTTCAAATCAATAACAAAATTAATTCAGCCTCTCTTGTAAAGAGCTCTCTCTTCTATTGAGGAGGTCAAGGTTTGAACCTCGTATCCCCTGTCTTTTAACTTATTTCTTTTTCTAAGATCTATAAGTTGGACCAGACCCGTCTCCAGAGGTGCCACCCTTTGTCGTAATTATCCAAATTAGTGAAATTAATTAATAATTCTCATTCATGCTTGTTTTTTTAAACTAAAATTATATAAAATTAAAAAATATTTGAGTGTAGCTTGTGATTTAAACTTTTTATGTGATAACATATATACTTTTTTATTATAATTCATCAAAAGCCATTTTATTATTGAATAAAATCATTTTTGGATTACAAAAACTAAAAATATTTTAACCAAACAGACTCTCTATTTTCATCTCCATCTTTATTACTTAGAGATTTCTTCCATTTTACACCCACATCAGGATCTTTATCTCATCTTCATCTTTAAATTTTAAAAGTTTAGTAAATAGTGATTCTTTAAATATAGAGATTCATTTTCATTAATTTCTATATTTTTTGTGAGTGTACGAGAAAAGAAAAAATAATAAACTAAGTGTTTGTGAGTGAGATAGAGATAGAGATAGAGAATTAGATGTGAGAGGTTAAACCAAATTTAGAGAAGATGATATTTAGTTAAATTATAGAGATAGAGATAAAGATGATACCGTGATTGTTCTAAAAAATAATATCTAATTTACCACCTATGGTAATAAAAGTATTTTCATACAAACTTGAATAATATTATAAGATAACAATAATAGATAAGAAAATCTGAATAAAAGTGTATAAAAGAAATCGTTTGAGAAACAACCGAGTATACATCAAACCAGTGGCGGATCTAGAACAAAAGTTCAGGGATAACGATTTTTTTTTTGACCGTACTTTCATGTAAATGAATTTTTTTTTGACGGGACTTTCATGTAAACAGAATTTTTTTTACCGTACTTTCATGTAAATGAAACAATTTTTTTACCGTACTTTCATGTAAACAATTTTTTTTGACGGTAACATGCGACTGGCGAGGCGGAGGACTGGGGTTTGGCGGAGGCGGCGCCGAGCGGTGGTCTCAGCTCAGGTCGAGTGGTCGGTCTCTGGCTCTCACAGTCTCACAGTTCTCGCTCTCTGTCTTTTTTCTTGGCCGACCGCTTGGATAAGTTGGGTTTGATAACTGAGACTTTGAGGTATTGGGTTTTAATAAAACATTTGGGCCGGCTAAAGCCCAAATGTTTTATTAAAACCCAATACCTCAAAATCTTTAATAAAATGTGGGGACTTTTTATAAAGTATTAGGTTTTTTTATAAAATTTTGGACTTTTTATGAAGTGTTGAGCTTTTAAAAAAATTTGAAGGGTAACGTAATTTTTGCTCAGGAGTAACGTAATGGGTAACCGAATATATAAAACCGTAAAAAAAAATTACATTGCGCTTAAAAGTTGAGGGGTAGCGGACGCTACCCCTACCCTAAGGGTAGGTCCGCCCCTGCACCAAACACTTTCTCTAAAACCCTTTCTTAATAAATACATAACAAACTACTTACGTATTTTTATTTTTTCAGATTTAGACAACGACTACAAAAAAATCCCCTACTACCTTTCAAAGGTTAATGAAATGACGGATTCGACACTCATGTTCATAATTATGTACATAGTTATCATCGATGTAAAACACATGCCAACATTTTTTTAGACATATTACGGGTTTATATTTTGATTATACGAGACAACTTTTATGTAATTATACCTAACACACATAGTTGTACACTTGTGCATGTTGCATGGGTCAACATACACACAACACACTCTTTGGCGTTAACATGAAAGAAAACAAAAAAAACCATGCCCCAGAATCAAAATTTGTAGGTTTTCTTGTTTTTTAATGACCAATAGACATCCTCTAAAATTAAAATTCACCTATTTTTCACTTTATAAGACTCAAACCTGTACTAATTTATAAATCTGAATTTCCACTCAGTCCCAATGGGCCAAGAACTGAATACTAGAGTTGATGATATGATGGATGAGAGCCGCTAATTATAGTGTCGGATTGGCAGGAATGGAATCGCCACTCATCTATCAAACCTTTTCCCGATCACTTCCCGCCAAACTTCTCCTAGGGATATTCTTCTGTAATTCCCGCCTTTAATCATCCTATAAACAACACTCAACACTCAACACTCAACACTGTTTTCTTTCCTCACACCGGTTAGCAATGGCATTCCGTCGTCCAAGCAACGGCCGCTCGCCGCTCGTCAATCCACAACGTCAAATCACCTCTTTCTTCTCCAAATCACCGTCGTCAGCATCCTCTCATTCGCCTTCTCAGTCACCATCCCCTATCCTCTCTAACTCTAACCCTAACCCTAACCCTAAACTTAAACCTAAACCTAGCGCTACAACTCCTTCTCCTCTACAAACCAAAAGCGGTAAGAAGCCGGCCTTGGTTATCGGCCAATCTCCTTCAACTCCTGCCTCCGGTGCCCCAAACCCTAGCTATGGTGATGAAGTAGTTAATCGGAGGATTAGGGTTTACTGGCCTCTGGACAAGAATTGGTACGAAGGTTGTGTCAAATCATTTGATAAGAGTTCGGGTAAGCATTTGGTTCAGTATGATGATTCTGAAGAGGAGCTTTTGGATCTATCCAAAGAGAAGATTGAGTTGAAGGAGCAGGTTAAGAAGTTACGAAGGTTGAGGCGATTTTCTATTGAAGACGATGACGAGGCTGCAGGTGCTGGCGATCGGAATGGGGATAAGGATGTAGAAAGTGGAGGAGATGATTCAGCGGATGAGGATTGGGGAAAGAATGTTGAGAAGGAAGTGATTGATGATGAAATGGAGGATTTAGGTTTGGTAGATGAGGAAGAAGAAGATATTAAGGGAATAAAGCCGGACCTTAAAAGGCGAAAGAGGCCTGGGATGAAATCAGATTCTGTTAAGAAGATAAAGACTGAATCTCCAAAGAATTTAAGCCCTAAAAGCAATACTAATTGTAAGTATGAGTAATTGTTGGTAATTTATTCTTAGATTGTGTTTTGTATTAGGTTTTGAAGAACTTTTGTTGTGAATGTCAATTGAAATGCTTGATAAGGAAAATCATCTGCCCTATTTGTCTCATACATGCCTTATACAAGTTCTAAGTTTTTATAGTTATGTAGTTGGTTATATGTGTATTTTAGGTTCTTTAAACAAGTGTATTAGAATCAGCATATCTTTTACAAGTAATAAGGGGTTCATGGTTCAGCTGCAGGTGAGAAGGCATCTATTATCGTTGACAGTGTTCCAGTCGGTGACCAAGTTGATAGATTCACTGCACGCGAAGAAGAGAAATTCAGATTTCTTGGAAAGTAAGCACTTGAGCATTCTTTAAATTCCTAATTTCTCTATTTTAAGTTATTGTTATGGATTCAATTTGTTAAAGCAATGCCATATACAACTTGGTTAATCATGAAAATCCTTATCTAGAGCGACCTTATATTTGGAATGTAAAGGCCAACAAATTCAGCTTCATGTTCTTGTTATATTGCTACATATATGCTTTACTGAAGCTCTTCCTGAGCAGGAATCTTAAGGATGCCAATAAGAGATCCCCTGGAGATGAAAATTATGATCCAAGAACTCTGTACCTGCCTCCTGAATTCTTGAAGAGTTTAACAGGTGGCCAGGTATGTTTTGTTTTGGTATTTGATTAACAACGAGCAAGGGATCACAATGCATTATGTGAGTAATTTAAGTGCTCTGCTTTTTGTTAAATATAGAGGCAGTGGTGGGAGTTCAAACTGATCTATCTAACATGGGACGGATATCAGCAAAATAGAGAACCGCTCTACCTTTTGTTAATTTTATTAAAGATGCATGCTAACTTTATGTTACTAATTAGATGGGAAAGTTTTACGAGCTCTTTGAAATGGATGCACATGTTGGGGCAAAAGAACTTGATTTGCATTATATGAAGGTAAAACCCCTGTTTGCAGTATGTATACTCCTTTACCTACTAGAACTTGATTTGCAGTACTAGAACTTGATTTGCAGTATTTTTCAATTTTTTAAAAATTATTTACTGGTTTCTTTATTTTGATGATAAACCGCACTTGAAGCATGCACTGTGTGTCTTAATGGAAATGAAAAGTCTGGCCTATGTTGAGTGAAATTTTCAAGTTCTTTTTCATCACTTCCTGCTTTTCACAGACGTCACTGTTTTTCAGGGAGACCAACCACATTGTGGATTCCCAGAAAAGAACTTTGAAGTGAATGCAGAGAAGTTGGCTCGCAAGGTTAATTTCTTATTGTACTTGATTCTTACAGTCTCTTTTCAATTTTCTTGAAATCGTGATTTTTTTGTAAATATTTATATGAACTATGATGATTCAGGGTTATCGAGTTCTAGTTGTTGAGCAGACAGAAACACCTGAACAGCTTGAAAGACGTCGCAAACAGCAAGGTTCTAAAGACAAGGTTACAAATACTAGCACCTGTTCTTAATAAGACGTCACAAACATCATGTCACTTATGATTTCATTTTCATGACATTTTGTACCTGCTTTCTAGGTTGTGAAGCGTGAAATATGTGCAGTAATTACCAAAGGTACATTGACTGATGGAGAAATGCTGTCAACCAATCCAGATGCTTCTTACATGTTTGCAGTTGCTGAATGTTTTGATGGAAACCAACAATATGATAGAATATATGGTGTTTGTGTAGTTGATATTGCTACAAGCAAGATCATCATTGGACAGGTGTGAACTAAATGAAAATTGGAGTTAAGAGGTTAGAGGTGGCAAAATGGGTGGGGTGGACAGGTCGGGTAGCGGGGGTAATTTTGGGTAGGCGGATCAGGTTCGGTTGACCCAGACCTCTTTTTGTCCATAAATTTACTTCTAGTTATAAATAATCAGTGTGTCAGATACAATATGAGAAAATTCTATTAATTTGATAATTTAATCTTCGTTTCTTTGAGTTAATTGATTTTTAGGAGGTTTTATGCATTTAAAATAAACTTTGGGCAACCTTCAAGCCATTTGATTCATTTCCCTTTTAGCTATTTGTTTATGTGGCATGCTTAATTTGTTAAAGATTAAAAGAGAACACGGATCAGCCCATTTGTAAGTAACTGGATCGAAATTGCCACCTCTGAATGTTATGCAAATTGTGTCGACACTTATGCTTCTGTTTTATATTTTTGGTGATTTGTTGCAATTGTTACAATAGATTGTTAGTCAAATGTAATACATGAAACCTGATGTTTTCATTTTACAGTTTAGAGACGATTCAGAATGCAGTGCGTTGAGCTGTCTATTGTCTCAATTAAGACCAGTGGAAATCATCAAACCTAAAAAATTGCTCAGCCCTGAAACTGAACGAGTACTGTTGAGGCAAACAAGAAATCCCATCATTAATGAACTAATACCACTTGAAGAATTTTGGGATTCTGAGAAAACTACCCAAGAAATTAACAAGATTTACCAACGTATCAGTAATCAATCAGTTTCGTCATCTTTAAATGCGTCCATGTCATCTGATAGTAAAGATTACCTACCAGAAGTTTTCTCTGATCTAATGACTGAAAGAAAAATTGGTAGTTTTGCTCTCTCAGCCCTCGGTGGCACTTTATTTTACCTGAAAAAAGCTTTTTTGGATGAGTCATTGCTTCGGTTTGCAAAGTTTGAGCTACTTCCATGTTCTGGTTTTGCTGATGTCACCACAAAACCCTATATGATTCTTGATGCAACTGCTTTGGATAATCTTGAAGTTTTTGAGAACAATGTAAATGGAGACTCTAAAGGGTACCAGCTGCAGAATCTTGTTCACTTAGAGGTGGCAATTTCGTGAATGGGTCGATTTGGGTAAATGGGTGAAACGGATTGGAAGTCGCCCAGAGTCTACTTTTAAACAACCTCATAAATCCTTCTATTTAAAAGATTTTAAATTGTTGTTATAACCATAGTTTAAAAAAATGGACAAAAAGTGTTTGTGGGCCAACCCGACCTCTTTTGACCCAGTACACAACCCACTTGTATTGCCACCTTTATATTCACATTTATTAGTGTGATAATTCTTCTAATTTGCTGCATTAATATGTGCAGGACATTATATGACCAACTAAACCGATGTGTGACACCATTTGGGAAGAGATTGCTTAAAGCATGGCTTGCTAGACCTTTATATGACATAGACTCGATCAGAGAACGCCAAGAAGCTGTAGCTGGTGTAAAGGTTCTTTGAATTCTACATTACATCACCTATTCTTGTAGTTTTTTTAATTTAGTTGTTTCTAATATAGTTTAATCTAGGGAGCTAATCTGCCCCTTGCTCTTAAATTTCGTAAAGAGTTGTCATTATTACCGGACATGGAACGGTTGCTTGCACGCATCTTTTCTTGCAGGTAAATACCAGGATTTTGCTTAATTTAATATCCAGCCATATTTGATATTTTAATATTCACTGATTGAAATGAAACAGTGAAGCCAATGGTAGGAATTCAAGTAAAGTTGTTCTCTATGAGGATGCATCAAAGAAACAACTTCAAGATTTTATAATAGTTCTCAGTGGCTGTGAAGTAACTATAAATGCATGTTCATCACTAGGTGTCATTCTGGAAAATACCAACTCTAAGCTGCTGCATCGCCTGCTAACACTTGGTACAGTTGTGATCAATTACTAAATCATTCTCAGTTTCTCATACACTATCTGTTATATATAACTTAAATATATACTAAAATTTATGCAGGTAAAGATCTGCCAGATGTTGATGCAGTTCTTAAACATTTCAAGAACGCCTTTGAGTGGATGGAAGCAAAAAATTCAGGGCGTATAATCCCTCGGGATGGGGTTGATAATGAGTATGACTCGGCTTGCAGAACCGTTACTGATATAGAATTTAGTCTGAAAAATCACTTAAAGGAACAAAGAAAACTACTTGGAGATCCATCCGTAAGATTACTTGCTTAACAACTCAGGGCGTATATAATTTATTTTTTCAAATTACTATACTATTTTGTTTCTGTGATGTTGTGCAGATCAATTATGTTACAGTTGGAAAAGAATCATATCTTCTTGAAGTACCTGAAAGCTTGTGTGGGAGTCTGCCTTGTGATTATGAACTACAATCATCCAAAAAGGTATAAATGCATCTCATCTGAACAATTGCTTTGTTTCTTATTGTCTTGAATGTCTGTATGTTTATTCTCGTTATTAATTTCTAGGGTTTCGCCCGTTACTGGACTCCTGCTATTAAGAGATATATCCGGGAGCTCTCAGAAGCTGAATCTGAGAAAGAGTCAAAGTTAAAAAGCATCATGCAGAGGTTAATTGGGCGCTTTTGTGAGCATCATGTTAGCTGGAGACGGTTAATTTCTACAGCTGCAGGTAAATTAATTATTGTTTGATTTGTTGACCTGGTCAACTCTTTGACTTTTTTTTTATGTTTCCCAGAACTTGATGCCCTGATCAGCATAGCAATTGCAAGTGACCTCTATGAAGGACCAACCTGTCGTCCACTTATTGTGGATCCATCCATTGAAAATGAATCACCATTTCTTGTTGCTAATAATTTAGGTCATCCTATACTGAGAAATGATACTTTAGGGGATGGCACTTTTGTCCCAAATGATGTGTCTATTGGTGGCTCTAATAATGCCAGATTTATCCTACTTACTGGTCCTAACATGGGTGGAAAGTCAACTCTTCTTCGCCAAGTTTGCTTAGCTGTCATTTTGGCTCAGGTGAGTTCTTGTGGTCATTTTAGATCTTTAATTCATGTTTTTTTTATTGATGATTCATGTTTCAGGTGGGTGCAGATGTACCTGCAGAAAGCTTTAAGATGTCTCCAGTTGATCGTATTTTTGTCAGGATGGGTGCAAAAGACCATATTATGGCAGGCCAGAGTACATTTCTAACTGAGCTTCTAGAAACTGCATCTATGCTGGTATGTTTTTTTATCATTTGTATTGGCACGTGAGGTGTTGCATCTAGGGTTTATTAGACAATTAAGTAATTAACTAATTATGTAGTTTATGGATAATATCATTCTTCATGTTGTCCTTTTGTGATATTACGTGGATGTTATGTTTGAATGGCAGTCATCAGCAACCCATAATTCACTTGTGGCACTAGATGAGCTTGGACGGGGGACAGCCACTTCAGATGGGCAAGCCATAGCGTATGTTTCATATGCTTATACATCATCTTCCCATCTTAACCAGATACTATATGTGACAAAACGGGTGGATTTGGTGGATTGGGTAACGGGTCAATTCGGTAACTTTCAATTTGGATCAAGAGAGGTTGATTTATAAATTCTAATTTTATAAATAAATAACATGCTAAATATATTTACAAAAACTTTGTTATTACAGAAATAATGTATACGTTTTATAATAAAGTGCTTTAGGAGGTTTCTAAACTTTTTATGCATTCAAATACACTTGGGATGAGTTTCAACACGTTCAACCATTTGACCTGTTTTTTTAGTTAAATACTTTGAGTTACACGCATTATATCTTTTAGAGATAGGAACATAACCCATGTTAACCCAATTACCATTTCTCACATGGGTTCTATCGGAGTGTTTGGTTGCAGTGCATCAGTTCTTGAACACCTTGTCAACAAGGTACAGTGCAGGGGGTTATTTTCTACTCACTATCACCACTTAGCGTTGGACTATCAGCAAATTCCCAAGGTATGTAAAATGTATAAGCTTTAAAAGTCAAAACCATTATTTAAGTATTCAATGGAATTTGATAATTTTTTCAATGATCTGTATAATCAAAAGGTTTTTGGATAAAATAATCTTGTAATAATATTACGTTTCTCGTTTTGTATTAGGTTTCCTTGTGTCACATGGCATGCAAAGTTGGAATGGAGTTGGGAGGTCTAGAGGAGGTTACATTTCTCTACAAATTGACACCTGGTGCATGCCCTAAAAGCTATGGTGTTAATGTTGCACGGCTAGCAGGCATATTCCTTTCTCCCTTTAAAATGTTGGCAGTTGGGGGTGGTAAAATGGGCGGTTTGAGCAATGGGTCCAAAGAGGTCGGGTCAGGTTAACCTACTAACACCTTTTTTGAATTTTATAAAATTTGATGTGTTATAGAAGGTTGAAAATGAAATGAAACAAATTGAAAGATTTTATGCATTTGAATACATTCAGATTCCTTTCAATCCATTTGACTGGTTTAATCTTTTAGCTTCAACTAATTTGACCTCTTAGTTATATATAAACAAACCGGTCAAAAGTGACACGCTTTTAACTGTGGGTTCAGGACTTCCTGATGATGTGCTTAAAAAGGCTGCAATCAAATCAGAAGAGTTTGAAACGATGTATGGTAACAAAAGAAACCAATCCAATCCCACCAACAAGAGTATGACACCTGAGATTCCGGTCTTTTTTCAGAGTTTAAGAAATTGCCTTGTAGATGCGCATTGCAGTTCTTCATCCAACGCTCTCTATGAACTACAAAAGAGGGCAAAGATACTTTTGGAGCAAAAGTAGAACCACCAGCGTTAGTTTTTATAGTTGCTAATTGAAATTGCTTAATCCCAATTTTTGTAATATAGTAATTGAATGCTGGGAATATGTTGAAAAAAGCAAGTATTTATTTTTGGGTTGAGTCTTGGCAAAATAGAAAGGAGAAATGGTTCAAAGACACCAACTCATGCGAATCAATTCAAGGGTCGTTACGGGTTGGGTGGTTCGTGTAGTTGGTTTCTCGGAACGCACCGGCTCAGATTAGTGACGTCTATTGAGGGTTTCAAGTGAAACTATTATGGTTTAAAGGAAAAATTAAAGCATGAAGTTATGACGTTAAGTTGTAATTTCAATATGTAAATTTACTTTAAATAATAGAATACAAAACTAACAATGAATGAAATTAATTAATAATAATTGATTTTTTTATTTTTTTTATCTTTAGTGATTATCTTCTTCCACAAAGAAAAGGGGAAGATGTAAACAGAACATTAATATACAGTTATTAACTAAGTACAAACAATATCTTTTTCTTTTTTACTTGAGCCTGGTTGTAGAAAATGAATAAAAAAACTCTTGAATAATCAAACAATCTAGACACTTGCTTGCTGGTCGTGTATGTCAGTTATATGTTGTCACGATCAGAATCCTGTGTACAAACAATACAGAATCTTAGTTTAAGTTACAAACGTAGTGAAACGTTAAATCTTCAAGCATTAATTTTGACTCGCAATTTTTAGTTGAGATTGAGAATCAACATAATAATTTATAGATTGTCAACATGGGTGCAAAAGAACATGGCTGCACGTGAGCCACTCGAGATCGGCTCGCTAAAAGTTCGAGTTGAGTCAACTTAATCGAGCTTGAGCTTATATTGGGGCTTATTCAATTAATGAGCTCAAGGATGAGCTTCACATATCGAGCATGACCAGGCTCACGTGCCTTAACGGGCCTTTTATTATATATAAAATAAAAATAATATATATATATATATATATATGTGTTATATAATAATTATAAATATATATATATATATATAACTAAAATAAGTAAATAATTGATAAATAAAAAACGAGTTTGAAAAATATATGTTTTGATTCGTACCAAAAAAAATACCGGCAATCTGTTTTGACCCGCTAAAAGAATTCTCCAACCCATCAATATATGTTGATAAGACTTATCTTTAAGTATACGATTAAGAATTTGAGGCAAACCTGATATTGACGTGTGATGCTATTATGGACCACATTGATCATCTGCATTATTATGTACATTGGAAGCAATATCCCACAAGCCTTTATAACTAGTAGCTGAAAACAAATGGCATAAGATCATAGGTACAACCGTACAAAGATAGAAGCAATTAGCAATGTAATTAATTAATTAATTAAGTATTGGTGCTTACTGTTAAAAGTGTAAATGGGTAATCTCCTGTTTCGCCAATTAGCACCCCAATAAAATGTCTGAATAATAGAAGTATGGTAAACTGCACGTTTCGTTATGCAAGTCAATACTTATAACAAATCAGAAATTCTTTCTAACATTATGAATGTGTACATAGCGGCGCGATTAATACATAATCAATTTTATTGCTTTATACGTAGTATTAGGTTAGAAACCAATGGCGCGAATAAAGTAATATTAAATAGTTAGTAATGAGGATTTAGAAATTATAAAGGAAATATTAAATAGTAATGGAAATTTAGGATTTAATAAAGAAAATATTAAATAGTTAACTTTGAACAAAAAAATAAACATGAAAAAACTTGACGCAACCAATTACTTTTTTATTAGGTATAGATATGAAAATTAATCACATATAGTGAGAGAAAGATATGATTAAAAAATATATATCACATTTAAACTAATATTGTATATTTGTATGATTCGGCTATCACATATAATTTAAGGTACTTTGAGCATCCTTTAGTTTGGTCGGGTTGTTACTAATTTATTACAGCATTTAATTTAACAAGTTTAAATGTTTCATTTCTTCACCCTCAAGTTTCAAACATTTCAGACAGAACCATAAATTATTTTTGTGTTTAAAATTCAAATGTGGTCACATCAAGGTGTGGGAATATTATTGGTTAACAGTTGTGTATTAATAGTGTTTTGTAGTTAATTTTTTGGTTAAAGAGTTGGCTGTCTTAATACCGCGTGAAGATTAGGGGCCCCTATTAGACTTTTCACAAATTAAGGACTAAAACCGTAAGTGACTCAAACGTGCATGTTACTTTAAACATACCATTCCCTCGAGTATATTCTAGACAAAAGATTTAAGATGAACATGAACGCATACTTTGACTTTATTTATTTTTAAATAAAAACAATATTTTTAAAATATTTTGTTCAGAAAAATTTCAGTAGTAGTATAAGACATGTATTTATTTATATTTAAAAATGCAACCTTAAAAACAATGTTTGGATAACTTCCAAACCTAGTCCAATAATTGTTCAAAATTTTAAAAAAAGGTTGTTAAAAAATAATATTAGTTTTATTAGCACTTAAATAGAACCCACATATATTCAATACAAAATCAATTATAAGATATATAAAATGTTTTTTTAACCGGCTCTTTTTCTCTCTTCTACCGCGTTTATCATCTTCCATCCATTGGTACAAGTATTTAAAATTGGTTCTGTATTAAATGCGTCCGTGTATGTATATTTGTATATACTTGTGTTTTAAAGTAGTTTGTTGTTAGTTATTTCTCAAAAGTTCAAACAGATAGAGGCGGTTAAGGCAAAACTTACGATGAGAGCCAAAGTTCTACACATAGAAGCAGTAGCATCAGCAGTTGACGAACACTCGGCGTATTCTCTTTCCACCAAGCTTTCTTCTTCATCAGTAACGGCAACGATTACCAGATTTTCAGCTGTTCTTGAAACTTGTAAACTTTCCCTATTTTATTGCAAAATTATTTATTTAATTAACCAATAAGCAAGATAAAATTAATACCATTTTGTCCTGAGCCTAGACTAGACAATGTAGTTTCCTAGAAGGGGACTGCATCCTTTTCTTTTAACTTATTTGGGTCTAAATTAAATAAAGAAAAAAGAGACTTGTCTGGTTGATGGCAATTAAGGAATATTTGCGGTGAATTTAAAATCCATGTTAATATTAGATATTATTCTATTTGGAGATGGATTCTCAAAGATAACAGAGACTTCTTCTTTCACGTTAAGGTATCCAACTCATTATTTGCCAAATATAGATAAACAAATTTCAGACTGCAAGGAATTTATGAGCTGTCCATTAAAATGCAAACAGCTAATGTGAATTGTGGATATTTTCACACACATTACTTAGTTCTAATCCAAACTCCCTTAAATAAATTTTATTCTATTCTATTATATTACCATGGAAAAATATTAAAGAAAAATCACAAAAATAGCACCTTTAGTGTGCTATAACCATATGGTCATGCCAAAGCCATGAGATACACAACTGAGAGTCATGTAACTACTTTTACTCGTCTATCATACTTTTCTAATCAAGAATGACATCGCGTATAGATTAATGTATGTATCTAGAGTTTAGGTAAATAGAAGTATATATGCAAGTAAAAGTATATAATTATAAGAGTGAAATTATTCTGACATGACTATATAATCATGCTACATTCTGTACAAATAATTATTTTAATGAATTTCTCAAAATATTAATATTAATATGATAAATTGACAAGAAATAAGGAGAAGAGTGATTACCGAATGGTGACAACAAGGGTGTCCTGGGTGGGCTTTTTGGGGGGAGGAGCTGTATATCCCGGTTCAAATTTCTGCAACGTTAAACAAGTACATGTCCTTATCAGTTGGTATGGGTTTTTTTCTTTTTCTGGTACATGTTTGTCATTTCCAAAACAAAATTGTCTTCAAAGCAACACCAATTTATTACAAATAATTCATTGTACTTTTGATTTTAAGCATATAAGATGTTTTTATAACTTTAATGTTGATAAGAATTGTTTTAGTTGCACATTTCATACTTGATGTTAGTTGCTATATCTTGTCCTAGCTCCTTTATGTCTAACTAACATGTTCTACATATTTTCATATCGTATAAAATTTATGACTTTTATGGTATAATAATTATCTTCAATGCTAAAAGTGTATCTACATTTCAATATAAAGTATTTTTTTTTTTCAAATTTGAAAATAGATTGCTTCAATTCCAAATGCAATTTTTTTTTAAGTTGAGTGAGGAAGATATAGAAGAACGATATTGTTTAATTGAAAAGGAAGGAAAGTATGGAAGATAGAGTAGTTTTACGTGGCTTTAATAGTCGACAAAGAATATGAATATACATATTTGATTTCTTGATATAAAAGAATATCAATAAAGTAACCTTTATGTCTAAAAAAATAATAATAATAATAATAATTATTATTTTTTAATCATAAAACTATTAAACTTTAAGTTTATGGACATAAAAAGTTGTTATATTATAAGGTTCTAGCACAGATACACATGTGAGGTTATCAAAACACTAGTTGACATCATCCTACAATTCGTATAGATGGTGAATAAATATACAGTCTGCATGACAGCTGTCAAGGGTTTACCTTTTCACATTAGTTGCTTCTGTGTCAGCCAAAAAACTATATAATCCATACAAATTTCTATCATATGGCTCGTATAAAAAAAAATTATACGACCCGTAGAACATCTGGTCTGATTAAAAGTGAAGTTTTGATTAATATGAGATATTTCCGTCTGAACATCGTTATGAATTTTACAAGCAAATAAGAATTTGAAAATGAAAACCGATTCGATTGGAGGAACGAAGTAATCTGTATTCACCTTCTTAGAAGAAGACACGTACAGGCACAATTCAATGTTCGTCCATAATAATAGACTTTTTTTGAACAATTCAAAAGGAAAACGAATAGCATTGGTTCAAAATCAGCTAGTACGGCAACACACAGGACAAACCAAACGCCAATTGGGGAAGATATAACAGATGTCAGACGAGACTCCGACGGAAATTAACCAAAACGACAACACACCGTATTCAAATTCAAACAAAATTAATCATCAAACTTGAAATTAAATTAATCAAACGAACATGAATCATGATTTAAGTAATTAACCTAACCTGAAGGCAAATTTCGCAATTAGTGTTTCCTTTCTCATCACACCATCTCTGTACGCAATCTCTGTGCGCAAACTGATGATCAATCAATAGTTCAAAACACCTTCGATTAATTCAAAAACCAAACGAAAATCGTATGAAATTAACGCGTGATCACAGAGAACGTACCTTGACGGTTCCAGAACATGAACATGGAGCTTCTAACGATTTAGAGCTTTCGAACTCTGCTTCGTGACAAATTCTGCAGCATATAATCTCAGATGCCGAATATAAAAACTGTTCATCAACATTCAATCGGACTTCTGTCATCGTCTTCACACAATTTCCTCTCTCTCTCTCTCTCTCTACTCGGTGGCTGGCTCTGTTTCGAGGAGAGCTTTTGGGCTTTAAGGAATGAAAACCAGGGTAAAATTACGATTACACCCTTGTATGTACGCTACCACTCGCCCCGTCTAAAGCCAATATTCGGTATTATGTAATGGCTTTGATTATAGTTTAATTATATTTTGTGGGGACCCAATTATATGAGTAGTCGTTATAATCGGTTTATGTGTGTTGGTAAAATTGGTTGACAATAATGATTATTTGATTAATTATAATTTAAAAAATCAAATTCTAGATTAACAATTTCATATGTGCTAGTCAGTATTCTAAAAATCGAATTGGACATGAAAACTAAACGGTGTGAATATTGATCGTTTAATACATAAGCAATTTTAAATAGAGTAAGAGAATCATATAAAAATGCTTGTAATTTTTGTTTTACCTTTAATAGATAAGAAGGCTATGTAATTGTTTATCCCATTCTCTTTCTCTCTCTTGTTATATTTGTCAAACTAAGTTAAATTCTCGTGTATTACACGGGCTAAATAAATATAATATTATATATTAAGTAATAAAAAATATATTTTTTAAAAGCTCGTGTTTTAAATGGGTTGAACAAACCCGTGCAATACAATATAATCTTAACACATATACTCGTCAAAATATGTTGAGAGATTTATTTATTAATATAATTAATATAATATATAGATTAGTATTTTTTAAAAATATATTATTATTAAAAATAGAAATGTATTTAATAAGAGAGAGACGAGAAAAAGATGATGAAAATGAATATGGAGATGACATGTGGCATAGAAAATCTTTATTTATTATATAGTATAGATGTTATGTACAAATGCAGTATAAGATTTTTTACGGTTATTTAATAGATTTTAATCGGGTACTAAAAAGGACCAATGTATATATATAGTAAGAAAAATGATAAAATTTAAAAAAGAAAAGTTAGTGACCAATATAGTTGATTGTACCTTCTCATAACTAGTGTATTATAAAATATGTAAATGTACTATTGATATGTGTATGCATATATCTCATCAATCTTCGGTTCACCTATATACATGCATACAGGGCCGGCCCTTTGGGCAACACGACCGTAGGGGGCCTAACATTTTGAGGGGCCAAAAAAAAATTATATATATATATATATATATGTATGTTTAAAATTTTCAAGACTTTAAAAAAAAATTATTGGGTCTTTTTTTTTACGGCTCTGCTCATTATGGGCCTTTTTTTTACGACCCGTGTAGGGTATTCGAATCCTCGGGACCGGCTCTGATGATGCATAACATGCACTAAGAGACAACATACGTTGTATTAAATGTCTCTTCATTTAACTTCTAGGGAAAGTCTTGTCACATTTATAGATCTTTTATAATTTACCAATAATTAAGAAATTGTTGTATTAAGAAGGATTATGTAAAAATAACATATATGAAAAACAAGAATAAAAAGTTACTGTTTTTTTTAATCTGAATATGCAATTAAAGGAGCTTAAAATTTATATAAAAGGCATCAAAATAGAACTATAAAAGTCATACCTCATATAAATAGATAAAGGGAAGAATTATAAACTAATAACATATGATAATTTAATTTTTAATTTAAATAAACAAACAACCCCACTGAATCCCACTCAGAAAATGGGGTTTGGGGAGGGTGAGATGGGAGTAATCCTTACCTCTATCACAAATGATAAAGATGCTGCTCCTAGATATACCATCGGCTCGGTAAAAACAAACATGTTTTGGAAGACAATAAAAACCTGCAACAGAGATCCATTATTTTTTCTCCCTCTTTTTCTCGTAACAAGTTTGATGTATACATGAATAATTAGATAAGTATTGTCAAAATACTCGTGTGTAGATGTATATAATATATGAATTCACATCTATGTATATGCACATATGCATATATCAATTCAAATGCATCATATAACCATGATGTATTTAATAACATGTTATGATCTTAAATAAACGAATACTTGATATTAATTTTTGCGGTTATCGCTTATTTATGGTTTTTCATTGTACTCTCCCATATACACATATGTGAAGGACCAGAAAGGGGCTTTATTACAGGAACCATATAAAGATTTAGAGTCAAATACGTGTCAATCCTCCGGTTTTTATATTAAATGAAAAACCAGGTAATATAAATATTCTCTTCTATCGATAACGATAATATAAGATTAGTTTCTTGTTTAAATTTTGTGATTTATGATATCTCAGAGTTGTAAAATTTATTTTTATTACAATATGATTATGTCTGTATACATAGTGTTCAATGCAAACAATGAGAAACAATCTGAAATATCCATTTATATGTGTATTTATCTAAAATCTAACATGATTTAAAAAAAAATGATGATTATGTGATTTACTTGAATTTATAGATGCATATGTGTAGAAAATTTCAAAAGTATTTATATATTATAAACATCTACACGTGTAGATTAACTATAACTATCTGATCTAACTATGTTACGAGGAAGAAAGAGAGGTGAGAAAATATGAAATTTAATTAGATAGATTAAGAAATCATTTATTTTTTTAGTAATAAATAAATGATTTAGATTGGTTCACACAAGTTCTCTAGTTATCGGTGTTTTTGCGTTATAAAGCCCTCCACTCTCTCTATATATAACTAGGTTAGAAACCTAAGTATTATATTATATTATATTGATTGAATAAATCCAACTTATTGTAGATAGACAACATCGTTTGATTTGCTATTAATGTAGTTTTATCTTCAAATAATGTTTTTTTAGTTTAGAAGAAAAAAAAATATATAGACAAGTATTGGTTGGTGAAGTGACTCAACAATGGATTGATACCCAATTTAGATAAGATCAACATAGCGTATTCAATAGACTCTCTTGCATGTCACTGTTGATATAGCCATCCAATATAAGTACTTCATATGGTATCATATTTAGTGACGAAAATTTCCGTTCGTCACTAAGAATGGTGTTACAATAAAATCAAAAGTTAGAATTTTGGAATAAAAGATAAAAAAAAAATTGGTGGTAAATAGAATTATTAGATAGTTTATTGAGGGAGTGTGTGATTAAAAAATGGAACATGGAAATATTTAATAATTTAAAAGTATTTAATTAAAGAATGGTGTCCACTTGGAGTTGTTGACAAAGTCCACGCGCTTCGAAATTGCCACCAACGTCTTCGTTACTGCCACATCTTCACACCAAAATCATATTCAAACGCTTCGTGTAAACACATCACACATAAGCACATTATCGTTTTTTTTTTAATTTTGAAGCAAAAATATAAATATAAATATAAATATAAATATAAATATTGTTTGATACAAGGATTTGCAATGTATTTAACGAGTAGGTTAACCCGCGCGTTACGGTGGGGCACGCGTTAAGTTGACTCAGTTTCGAACGTAAAAACTGAACAAAAAAAGCATTTTGCGGCGATAACTTTGGAAATCACGAAAAAGTCACGTTGTATAAACGAAAACGGAAAGAAAATCATTTAACGAAAATAAAAAACGGTGAAACCGTCGAGAACAAAAAACCAACAAAATAAAAACCAGTAAAAAAAGTTATAAAGAAAAAAAATAGGGTTTAACTTATGACAAAAAAAAATAATCAGTTTAAAATATAACAGTTGTTTTAGTTGTTTTTGTGGAGAAAGAAATTCCACTTGGGTAGAATAACAATCGTTAACAATTAGAGATGGTGTCTTTTGTAAACAATAAAAATGAACAATAAAAAGGTAAGGAAGACACTAACAACAGAAAATCCGGGCGTAGAGGAAAACCGTAAGTCTCGAACCAATGACGATTGATTTAGGGTCCTTTGCTGTAACCACTATGCCAAAGTACACCTTTGTTAAATGTTACCGAATCAATTATTTATTAATTGATGTCGTGGGTACGTGTGGTCCTCAAATATTAGCTACTGATTTAAACCAATAATGCTTACATAATAATCCGTTGGGAGGATCCGATAAGCTTCTTGCAGCCCACATCACACAAGACTCACTTTAGGTCCAAAGCCCATCTGGTAAATTTTGTCCTTTCTTGCAAAAGGTGACAATGACTGTGCACATGGAAAGGGATATGTCCACTTACTAAAAAAAGGTGATGTTGCCAAGTCTATTATGACAAATCTTTTGTCTACAACTTTTTTGTCGAGAAAACTTTTTTAATATTACACACATCACAATTGAATCTTATTATGTACAACATATAAAGCAGAATGTACAACTCTTCTCCGATACATATGTACACATATCTGTTGCAGAAGCAAAACAGTTCACTGCAAATATCAAGTTAGCTCGTTGCAACAGCAACACAGCCTGTGGAAGCATTTCATCAAAGAATGAAGCTCAAATTTTACAACTATAATATCATAAAGAGTCAAAGTATGATAGTAGGACCCAAAAACCATTACTGTAAGAAGCTAAAACATCTCAAGTAATGGTCACAAGCTCATACGAGTTTAGTATCCTCGGTTACATCCCATACACCGTGGATATAACTGAATCAAAATGACACTCTTCCATGGGTCCCTTCAAGCATGAATCACAAGATCACATCGGACTAACTATGACGGCAAGAAACGATTCTACAATCAACGCTAGAGTTATGCCTTTGTCTCATATGGTTAGAAACACATACGGAAAGATGCCCATGATATACAACTGTGGTGTACATTTAACATAGTTCATAAATATGGTTATTACAACCTCAAACTCCGAGTACACCTCCACCAGGGGTCGTTCTTGGAGATTTAGCATCACCACATAACCACTTGTAGCCGGAAAGAAGACATGAAGGCGTATGGGATTAACAAATAAAATCTCTTCTTGCTTTCACCACATAAACTTTACCTCAAACATAGCTTCTATCTCCATGAACGAAAATAGTACCAAAAGCATCAAATTCACGGTTACTACAACTATGTCGTGCATGCAGTACAAGTTAACTCTTGCTGGGATTATGGAGGCAATACAATTCAATATTTTTCATTAAACTTTTCTTCCTTCATCATATGCAAATCATTTCATGATAGTATATAAAAACAGCTTCATGCATGAAGCAAAGAAGCGAATTTGAGTAAGCAAATAACAGTTGACAAGAAGATAGTCAGATGTGCCCATTCTTGCACAATCACCACCTATGACTGAAGGGCTGGTGATATGGGTATGCGCATGAACCGCGGCTAACCGCAAGAAGCGGGTACTCAAATATTAGCTGTTGGGCTAAACCAATAAGGTCTAAATAAAAATCAGTTGGGAGGATCTGCTTGGCTCTTTGCAGCTCACACCACACAAGACCCACTTCATGTCCAAAGCCCATCAGGCTCCATGATTCCAGCCCTATAAATAGGGGGCCACCCCCTCTTCATAATCATCTCATTTGCCTGGCATAGATCGAATCATCTAACATTCTCCCTCATTCTTTGATATGCTTTGCAAGAATCCTTTGAGCTTCTACAGCACCCGACCGCTAAGGAAGGAGCTTCATGCTGCTGAGGCACCACTACAGCTGCTTGCAACTAGGCCGTCAGATCTCAACCACCACCTCCGTTTATACTCTCTGCTCCTTGTACACTTATATATTTACATAAACTTATATATCTATATGTATACATGTTATATATACTTCACTTTCGATAAACACTAATTTTGAGCGTCGGAAGGTGGTTCCGAGACCCCGGTCTAGGAACCACCTTCCGACGAGTTCCTTCATGTTTACAGGCACAGGTGTGGAAGAGAACAAGGTTGACCCAAGGACGTTGAACCACTCACCCCGACCCATATATTTGTTGTGGCAGCAAGTAGGCACCCGTATATTTGTTGTAGCAACATTAACATAAGGGTGAAGGGGACACCTTCGGGTAGTCCTTGCGGGTACGCGGGTAGACGCGGGTACACTGGCGCCCATGGTGCAGGTAGCAAATCGGGCAGGTGAGTTTGGGTAAATACACCCGCATGCGTGGGTACATTCAGGTAGTGAATCAATATTCAGGTGTTAATTCATTTCTTTGTAAAATGCTTTTTTTTTTCAGGTACCAAATCATTTCTTTGTAAAATGCTTGGTGAATCAATTATTTTTGAATTAATTACACGGATGGCCCTTGTTATTTACCCAAATTTCACTTATGACTTATAGGAATGAGAAACTACAAGTTTGACCCAATAGTTTGCATGATTATAACACCCATGGCCTCTGGGTTGAATGTCCGTTAAGTAAGTGTAAAATGATCAAATGGCCCCTTACATTAAAAATAAATAAAAAACAAAGATTATAAATCATAAAACCCATCCCAAACACCCCCTTTTTTCATCCCCAAACTCCCACCTTCCTCCACCACCGCACTTCATCCCCAACCCTCGGTTGCTGGGTTTGACTGCAGCGATTTTGGCGGTGAACCTAGTCTTCACGTTTTCAAACTCCGAAATCTGGCAAGGAATAGTGATACCGCCGGGATGATCATGTCCGTACTCCTCCTCCGCCTTCGTCAACAACTGCCCAAAAAACGATGGTTTATATATATCACCGGCACCAAAACCCTCTCATAATCCCGGCGTCCTGTCCCACGTACACAGCCAACAACCGGTCGGACACGATGCCGGATATGGTGGGTGGCAGCTGGGAGAGGGAGACCTGCCGGAAAACTGCAGAAACCATTGATTTTTTTGATTGAGCTTGGTTTGTCGCTCGTAATTCATAGATGGCGATTTTATTTGATATATACCGTAAAATATTTTCTCTATCATTACCATTTTCCTGGCTCCATACTTAATCCAACAAAGATGTATGTTCAAGTTTACAGCCAACCAAAGTTGTATTATGTAGTTAATACCATGATTCATTGCTAGATTTGGTCGCCTATATCCACGTATCGTGAAGCTCAGTAGGTGGTAAGGTTAATCGTGGTTATAAAGAATGAGAATTGAGAGATGAAAATGGGTGCATTGAGGGCTTTCTAGTTTCTAGTCCTAGCAATAGCCTTGAGCGATGTAAGGGTGAGCTTAGGGTTGGGGATGAAGTGTGGTGGTGAAGCAAGATGAGAGTTTGGGGATGAAGAAATGGGTGTTTGGGATGGATTTTATGATTTATAATCTTTGTTTTTTTTATGTAAGAGGTAATTTGGTCATTTTACACTCAGTTAACGGATATCCAATCCAAGGGTCACGGGTGTTACAATCGTGCAAACTATTGGGTTAAACTTGTAGTTTCCCATTCTTAGGGGAAGTGAAATCTAGGTAAATCACAGGGCCATCCGTATAATTAATTAATTATTTTTTATCAATTTTTTTGTCATTTTCTCATCAAAAGCATTTTCTTTCAATTATTTTTTATAAAATTATTTCGTGGTTGGTGAATCAATTGTTTTTTTTACCTTAGGAGTCATGGAAAACATGAACTCAACCAATTATTTTTATAAAATTTTATTTACTGTTATTGAATAAATGAAATTAGTTTTAAATATATATTAGTTTTAATTTAAAAAATAAAAAAAAAATCTTTAGAGTAGGATATTATGATTAGATTTGGGTAAAAATAAAGTGACACTCTCTCATTAGATATTTTTGTTAGGGTAATTTTTGGGTAAGATCCCTTCACCCTAAAATAAGAGGGGGAAAACCAAAAAAAAGTAAAACAAATCTACCATGCCTCATCTTGTAGCAACAGCCTGGACACATGTACGTGGATACGTAGATTTGTTATGAAAATATTGTAGGTTGTTTATTTGGGTTGTTGTTAAACCAGTTTAAAATAAAAGTCTATTTATTTAATTATGTTCCAATAATAAACACCCCAACTTCGGTCCTTAGCACGTATCCTTGCAATTAAATTTAGACGACAATAACATAACTATCATCAAACGATTTGGAACTATCATAATTAATATTGTTTTTTCTCTTCTATGACCCTACATCATATTATAATTAATATTGTTTTTTCTATTCTATTACTCTAAAATCTATGAATATAGTTTTTAAAATACTTAATTTTGCTATAAAAAAAACTAGCGACAGAGCTTGTTAGCTGTTTATCTTCTATTTCAATGTAAAAACATTATATTTGTGAACAAAAATTGTGTGCGTCTTATTATATTAAGAGTAAATTTCGCTTTTGGCCCCTGTGGTTTGGCCTGTTTAACCCTTTTAGTTTAAAAATGAATCTTTTAACATATCAGCCCCTGAGTTTGTATTTTTATAACCATTTCATTCTATGACACTAACTCTGTTAATTTTTTCTGTTAAGTATAGAAGCATTTTAATCATTTCATTTTTAATGAACTAGTTTAATATTTTCAGTCCAATAAAAACTTTTTTAAGCGTTTTTATAAAAACTTTTTTATACCTTTTTAAAAACGCTTTTGTTTTTACCTTTTTAGTTTTTTTTTCTTCATAAAAACGTCTTTTTTGAATCTTTTTAGAAACGTTTTTTAACTTTTCTAAAAATGAAGTTTTTAATTTTTTTTCATAAAAAACGTTTTTGAATAGATTTTTTAGTTTTTTTGTATAAAAACGTTTTTTATCGTTTTCGTAAAATGTTTTTTTAACTATTTAAAAAAAAGTTTTCTTTAATAGTTCATTATTTTAAAAACTAGTTCACTTAAAAAAGTAAAAAAAAAAACGTTTTTAAAATAGTTAAAAAAAATCATTTTACGAAAAAGCTAAAAAACGTTTTTATAAAAAAACTATAAAAATGTTTTAAAAAATGTTTTTTATGAAAAAATAAAAAAAATATTTTTAGAAAAGTTAAAAAAAACGTTTTTAAAAAGGTTCAAAAACGACGTTTTTATGAAGAAAAAAAACTAAAAAAATGATTTTAAAAAAGTGAAAAAAAAAACGTTTTTAAAAAAGTAAAAAACATTTTTATGAAAAAGACTAAATTTTTTTTATTGGACTCAAAATATTAAACTAGTTCATTTAGAAAGAAATAATTAAAATGCCCATATACTTAACAGAAAAAGTTAACAGGGTTAGTGTAATGGACTGAAATGGTTATAAAAATACAATATCAGGGGCTGATATGTTAAAAGATTACTTTTTGGACTAAAATGGTTAAACAGGCAAAACCACATGGGCCAAAAGCGAAATTTACTCTTATCTATACTTCTATACTACTATATAATAGGGATTAGGAGGATAAGATTGTAATTTTGTAAAAAAAATTAAGACACTTAATACAAATGTTTTTGCATAAAGTACACATTAACAACATATGAAAAGTGTTTAATTACCATATTACCCAATACTTGAATTAAGACTTTTATCAGACTTCAAAACACCACATTTTAAAACACGCAGCTTTACAGAAACCCTAATTCAAAAACGCCTCTCCGTCCCCAGCATCACTCCCATCCTCCCTCTCCCATAACCCTAGCCATCGCCGCCTCCGTCTCCGTCGTCACCACACCCAAGTCGCAAGTAGCACACACTTGCGTGGAAGGGTTCTTGGCTCTTACTTCACCTAAGTAGCACATTCTTGGTTTGTTTCAGAATCATGAATTTCTCAAAGAAATAGTGAACAATGGATGAATCTCTGTCGTGTGAGTTTAAACCCTAATCGGAATCAATCCGAACCTGAAGACTCGAAGGAATCGATTCAGAAGTATAATGGATGCTTTCTGGGGTTTTGGTTTTGATATCATCATTAATTTGATCAAATCGAGCAGTTGTTATGGTAAGTGATGTGAATACATAAACTGATGTACGTTCATTTTCCTTCTCAGATGTGATTCTGTTTTAATCTATAACTCTATAATCGACGTTTTTGTTCTTCACTCTGAAATTGAAGGGCATTGTCATTAACTTTAATCTGAACTCGTGATTTTGAAATAAATTTGTAAAATATTGAATTTGCTCATTGAAAATGATGTTATTGATCATCATGCATTGCATTTTGCTCATTTCACACAATAGCTCACATAATTCATCATTATTAATTTAACAGGATTCAAAATAAGGGTTTGTGATGATGAATAGGAGCATGAGAAACATCACTAAAAGAGGGAAGCTGGGATACTTCTCTTATTGAACTGGTAATCCATTTAATCGTTCATCAACTTCTAAATCAAATTGAGTGACTTTTTGTTCAAAATCAGATCAACTGTGTGTAATTTGGCACGAATTTACCACTAGCCCATTAATCAACTAATTGTTTCATTAATTTATATAGGTGACATGAAATTAAAGTTTAGATTCTTTTTGCACTTCATTTTAGCATCAGGATGTCGTTATTTTGAATTCATAAAGGTCTTCTCTGTTATATGTTTCTCAAAATACACAACTGATTTGTGATTTTGATACCATGTCAGTTAACTATCCTTTTTGTTTATGTTTATTCAAGAAAAGGATAAAAAAAACTTCACTGAAATGCAAGTGCATGTACTTCCTTTCTTTGTTTGACCACTTCATGTTATGTTTAATATTTACTTTAGTAATTTTGAATGGATGATTATATCATATTAACGAGATGTAGGTAGAGTGGTTCACATATTTGTTTTTTAATAACAATTTCCTCTATTTTAGCTCAAGAAACCATCACATATAAAGATTAACAGATTAGGGTATTGCAGACGACTATAAATCACTCTCTGTAAGCTTTTGATCTGAAGTAATTTTGCTACTGAGCTGGTTGAAATAGCGGCTGATTGAGTTATATTTGCTTATTGAAATACTAATTGATGCATTTTGCAGTTTCAATGAAATTCAACAAATTTAGCCAATTGATATGGCCATAGACCCGATCGTTGCTATTGAATTTTCAACTAATGGTGTGATCGATGATGCTATATCAATGCTGATATTTTTCAATTTGCAACTACGGATCAATTGATATTTTCCAATTTGCAACTACGGGTCAGTTGACTTTACTTATGGTGAAGAACTCAGTTCTTATATTGGTGAATTGTTTGTTTAACCATAAATGTACCGTATTGATCGTTACTTGGGAAAAGAGTTGGTGCAAAACTTGGTAATATCAAATTTAAGACAACCAAAATTTTCTTTCAGGACTGCTATCACTTCTTTTGCTGGTTGGACTACTTTTGATTGGAGCTCAGATGAATTTTGTGTCACTTACTGTATATGCTCCTGAAAGTCTATATAAAATGCTTGTATCGAAATTAAGCAATCCAAATCTGCTCCTTGCCTTGTTTTTTTAAAGAATTTATGTTGACCCTTTTTTTTATCTTTTCCTTGAAAATGTTTACATACATTCTAAAGTTAGTAGTCAACTTTCTCATTTTGGTTGCATTTGAATAATATTATACTTTCACAGTTATGTTTAGCATATAAATTTTGCAGGCGATATCAGACCGAGGGCTTGAGCTTTTATCTACAACCTTTATCAAGTGTTAACTAGCCAATCAATGATCCTCTATCAGCTATTTTGTGTGGTAATTAAATGTCTAGGGTTGATTTGGTCTAAATTTTGTTTCAAACGTGTCAAATGAATAAAATCAATATATGAACTATGAAGCGAAAAGGAGACTTGTCAAACAGGTTGAAAGTTGCTCAAAAATGCATAAAATCTCCTAAATTGCTTATCAAAGAAGTCAGTTTATTTATTGTTGTAATAATATAGTTTTTGTAACCATTTTTACATATTAAGTATTTATAAAAAGTGGACAAAAAGTACTTTCAGAACCAACAGTAAAAAGTAAAAATTTACTCAATTTGACACGATCTCATTTTGACCTATTATCCAACCCGCCAGGATCTTGAATCTTAAACTAATTGTTGTATATGAATTGGGTTCTTTCTTAATTTATGTTACTACAGTGGACTAATGGTTTCTGAATGGTTATGGTGTTGCTGCTGCTGGATTCAGAGAATGGATCAGGAATTAAAGGGTTAGGGATTGATATGGTCTAACAACAAGTCATTTGGTAATTTAGCTGGTTTCTGAATGGATATGGTGCTGCTGCTGGATTCAGAGAATGGATCAGGAATTAAAGGGTTAGAGATTGATATGGTCTATCAACAAGTCATCTGGTAATTGAGCAGTGTCCTGCAATGACATGTGGAGGTAAAGGTTTTATTATTATTACACTTAGTTGTTTATGCAAGTTCTAACATTATACAACTGAGCTCATCAGTGTCTATGCCTATTCTACTAATATCTTTTGATCCAGTAGTAGTGTGCCTAAATAAAAAAAAATAGTTAAAAAATAGTTTGTTCGTTTTTTCTTTGTTTGTTCTTTAGTTAATAAGTGTTTGTTTATTTTGTTCTACTAATATCTTATATTATTTTTGGTTCATGACATAACATGTTTGAATAAAGGATGCTATCATAATTTTATAATAAATAGTGCAAGTGTTAATGTGGTTATCTCGGTTCCCCTACATAATATTAGTTCTCAGAAGAATGGCTTCGTAGATTATAATAGTTAATAGTTGTTAAACCAACATGTTAGGAAGACCAGAAGAGTAAAATTTATGTTGCAAAGTACTCCAACCGCCTTATATAAATCAGAAAGTAATGGCTTATTGGCTTCTGTGTGTTTTATTATTTTTTTTTTCTTGATTAAGAATTGTATGACTATTTAAATTAGCAAAACAAATATTATTTTTATTGCAATTGAGTTTTTTTTGTATTATAGTTTGTTAAAAATCTTTATCTACTGTTTTATCTAATTTTAGAACCAATTTGGTATTTAGTCTTCTTTATGATTCTGCATTTGATGGTGGTTGTAATTAGAATGCTAAGTTATATTTAGGTTTCTGTATGTGTGTAAAGAGATGCAATCCTACATATTACTAAATTGAAGAAAATAATATAGTTTTAGTGAAAGAAGTTATTTGCAGATCAAGATTTGAATGTATGGTATTACTTTACTATGGAAGCGCTTTCCAAGAAGACACTTTTTCTTGTAACTCACCAAGTTGATTTCCTTCCGGCATTTGATTCTGTTCCGGTGAGTCAGTTTTTACTCTAGCCACACCCTAAATATGTTCAATGGTTATTTAACTTTTAGCTTTTTTTTTGTTTGATTTTAAATTTTGCCATTTCTGCATTGAAAGCCACCACAAGCACACACATATTGAGTTTTCATTTGACACAAGATGGAAGCATGCTAGAATTCTAGCAAATCATAGAAATATCGTTGTTGAGAAATGATGTTTTTTGTAAATAATGTTCCAGTTATACATTTATCAGATATTCAAAATATATATTCATACCTATGATATTGAAATACATAACTGTGAAATCATGGATTTCACACGATTTCCATGACAGCGCCCTCAGGTTGACAGGTAACTATACTCGGATGAAAACTTATGGTTGTTTGAAGTTGTGTTTGATCTCAAAACTCAAAACTGTTTTCATTTTTTAAGTTCTAAATGTTAATGTTACTTAAATGGTTTTTACAACTTAAGTCATCAGTTACAGCCCTATTTCTTAAATGTGACATTTGTTTTTATAAACTTATATTTGGTCATCAGATTCTGCATCTTGAGTAAAGATTACAAGACCAAGTTGATGTCCTTGGTGCGTTAGAACAAGCATTGTGTTATAAATCATCCTCATGTGAGATTACAAATCAAGCCTATATCCCCATTGTCACATCTTTGTCTGCATTTACTAAAATAATGCATGGAGTTAAACTTTTTAATCTTTTTTTTTGGTAAATGTTACTGATATTTGGGTTTGCCAGGTGTGGTATATGCTTCCCCTCTTGAATAATAAACCCAAAATTTGAGGTCTTTTTGCAATTTCCTCACATTCTCAAAAATATTTTCTTGCTAAATTTCAATATTACAAAGATGAGGAAACATGGGTGGCAACTTCCCTACCATCCTCTCCATGTATGTGAATAAAAAACATGGGTTTCATTCTTTCATGATTTTTAAAATGAACTATTTAGTTGCTTAATTTTCAAATTTTCATTAATCTTTTAGTTGCTTAATTTTCAATTTTTCATTAATCTTTGCAGGTGGTAGCTGTTTCTATATTTTTGGCATTGGCTTTTGGATTCTATGTGTTCTTTACTTTTTTTGTTGGCAAAAAGATGTACTAATATATTGTGATGGGGACATATACTCTTGTAAGTTCTCAATTATCAACCTTTACTATGTTATCACTTTTGGTGCCAAATGATCTGATTTTAAATTTAAAATATGTTCTCTGTGTTTTAATTATTACAACCTCCAAAATTGTTTGTTGGTCAACTTAAACGCGGACTGGCATGTACTAATAAATGACCCGATTCAGCCCTTACCCGTTACCTAATCTGCCCGACCCACACATTGCCAATGTCGATAGTTGATTCTACATCTCATGTTGAAAATTTTATGCTAAAACTTCTTAATTGATCACAAAGGAATGCTGGACTTTTTAGTATGATGCTAAGAAATTATCAATGTCTTTTCTAATTCTTTTAGCACGTTATATCTAACACACGTCTTTTTTTAACCATTCAAACATTTTGAACTATATAGGGTTCTTAATGATATATAAGAAATCAGAAAAACCTGCGGCAACATGCGGGGCACCTAAGGTAGATGGTTAGTAAACTACTATATTTACAGATATGGTTGGATATTAGCTGTCAAAAGCCATTGTCATGGGAGGTAAAGCATGAAAGAATCTAATTGAAAAAAAAGAAGAAATGAAAAGATGGGAGAGAGGGTAGAACTCGGACCTTTAGGTAAGGGTGAAGAGAAAGTACCAATACGCTAAAGCCCAGTTTGTGACACCCAGCTATTTAGGGTTAACTCCATTAGCAAATCTTAACCTATTTAACCATATCACAAACTCCAGGGACTAGAATTGTCAACTTTCAATCTCAAACCTCGAGGACTAATTGTGTAATTAGCCTAAACCTAATTCTATTTGACTTGGTGAAGTCAAAATACACAAAATGGTATTCTTGTTGACTTTAGAAAGTCAACTAACCTGATTCCTAACTCAATTCTAACTATAAGGACCAATCCTGCCATTTCTCAAACCCTATTACTCTATAAACTGCAGGGACTAGTTCTGTCAAGTCCTAAAACTTGACCTATTGACTTTCAGAGTCAAAATTAAGGGAAATAGGATTATGTTTGACTTTTGAAAGTCAAACTCGTAACATTCGGTCCAAATTCAAATCTCTCAACCAGAATTTAATCAAATTGAAACCGTTTTTCACGATTGTTACCATTAACGTTCATTATTGACGCCTTAAACGACAACATTAATCGAATTAAACCCAATTAGGGGCATTTACTTTAACTGTCGAAACCTCCATGATCTACACTCGAATTCGCACAAATTCTCTATTCTTTCTGCAATTGAACTTCTACACACCTAAACCGCATCAATCAGAAGCTATTGCATCATCCAATTCGAACGTAGTTGAAGCCTGTATCGCTGGAGATCAAACCTGTCGAGGTCGGAACCCCAATTGGTCGAACACCTTCAATTCGTATCACATTCTGGTAACTGAACACATTCTCGGCTTTGTTTTAGTGTCTTGATTGAATTTAACACACACCAGATTCTAGGGTTCATATGAAACCGGTTTAATCGAACCCTAGTCTAGGCTCAACCATAATTCAATTAACCTACATGGTTAGCTTCGTAATAACCTACTCTTTGAAAGCCCTCTGTTAATTCAACCTTTTAATATCGAATTTATAATGATCTGGAAATTAGGGTTTGTTCATAATCTAATTTGGGGTTTTGATCCTAATCACCACCTCGATCCAATTAAACTATATCAACAGTTTTGCAATCCTTTGCTGATCAAAAGCCCTATGATTTAAACATGTTTTATCATCTAAATTTCTCAAATCGAACCTGAATTCATAAAATAGGGTTTTGAATATTCATTCGGTAATTAAATGACCCTCAAGATGTTGTTTTTGCAATTAAGCGAACCCACAGATTCGCAAATCCCTGATTTTCTAAACCCCTATGCATTTGTGTTAAATCCTTGCCGGAACTGTTGGATTGGGGATGGGTTCGATCGTTGATGGTTAGAGAAGAGAGATCCACTTGACTTGTATGTTAAAAATCTTTGGAACAGGCTTTGTTTGCGAAACCCTAGCGTGCGGGACTGGTTAAGGCTATGTGCATGTGTGGGAGAGATCCGGGTTCGAGTCCCTAACTTATGTGTTTATGATTCTAGGGCATACGTAAGCTGTGCAGGCTAACACTTGAGGTTCTAAATCTCATACTTGTGTGATACTACCTACTACGCAACGCAAGTGAGTTTTCACGGCCCCTTTTACTGTTTTACAACTGGGGGAGAAAACATGACGTAAACATTTTTGGTTATGTAATTCATATATGTTATCACTTGTTTAACTATGCGTACACATCTATGACTAATTCCTCACATCGGACCGTTAATATGAACATAGCGAGGTAAGTTGAGTAGTACTACTGGGTTTGACAAACCTCACCCGCGTTAGTCGCGCTAACCCGACTGGATGTCGAACGGGGTGCAGTCTTGACCTAAACATGCACCATGGTTGATAGGCCTGGTGGGAGGCAAAAACATAATCAGTCAGCTGTCGGTTGCGAGCACATTAGTTAACATGCTTATGGGTTAGTTACCTATTGATTTATATATTGAATGTACATTAACCTATTGAACTTTGTTGCAAACTGAAACCTGTAAACTCACCAACCTTGTGTTGACACTTTTCTTACATGTTTTCTCAGGACGCTAAGCTAAGGCACATGTGCACGTTAGGGCATGCATGGTGTCAACATGATGTATTCAATAATGGTCAATCTACTGATCATTTATTATGTTTCCGTTATTGTTAGACTTGGGCGCGTTGTTTTACGCATTTACTTTCTTTATACGCTTCCGCATTTAACTCTGAAATTTTATGATATTACATTTATGTCCCATATAGTGCCGTTCAATGTAACTGATGACTGAGATCCTAGTTTGTCACTTCTCAAACGGTAAAACTCCGTTAGTTGAAATTGGGGGTGTGACACAGTTTGTTAGTAATTCTTTCCAGATGTCATAAACAAATTGTATTTTAAGTTTAATCCATTTCTTTTTTAACTTAGTCGTTCGATTTAACCCGTTTGACCCGTTTAGCCTTCTAGGTACTTATGCGAGACTGAATTTTGATTTGTCTAGAGATGTTAATGAGATTAAAATGCTTGCAATGTATATGAATTTCTAGATACTTTTTTTTTTTCATATTTTAGTTGTATTTATTTTATTCTTGTATCATTGTACACGTCAAATGAAAAATATAGTTGTGGTAGTTATTATTCCCGAATTATATGCATCAATAATTCTTAATCATGTTGCGTACTTCAGTTTTATTCACATGGTTTCAGGTCAAACCAACAAGTGCAGTATTGAAGTTACAGCTACCTATAGTGTTGCTGATTCCCTTTACAAAGTTAGAGAAATAATTTGTGAGATATTTTTCATCTTCTCCACTTTCTCAATCTTTGAGTTCAGTTTCTTTTTTTTTCTCTTTGATTTATCACCATTGGCAAAATACTAAAAAGCCCAGATTGAGATGTTTGATGATCGTCCCAAGAAGCGTAGAAAGATAGTATGCTGTTGGATGGATCCAGACCATTAAAAGTTTGAGGTGGTCAAGATGATCAAGGTTCTGACAGAAAAACATGCTGGTGAGGCTGTATATATGATGGAGGTAAATGCTAAAAGCATGTTTGGTTATCATATGCTGACCATTTATTTGATCTGATCTTAAAGACCACATAAATGTGTGCGATAACTATTTTCTTGAGCATCTACAACTTTCAAAGGATAAGAAGCGGATAAGAAGCTGCATAATCAACAGAGTGAGATGTTGAAACTACTAGACATTTAATGGGCCTATGTACTTTTAAAATTTTTAGTGTAAAACTGGTTTGAAAGACTATTACCTTAAATATTGTACCATATGTGTTGTAAAAGATTTACCTAAAATACAAACCAATTCATAAACTAGCAAAACACAAGTACAAACCCGTAAATATTACACTCCGCAGCAACGCACGGGTTCCCCACTAGTATTAAAAAAAACAAAACATTGTGATTTGACCAATAAATATATTAAATCAAATCCCACTAATTTTAAAAAATATGAGCAACTTAATATTAGAAATGAGAAAAAATAGGTAGGATTACCGTTAACAGAAGTTGCGGGTTCAATATCACGATTTGGTACATAAAGTCGAGTAAAAGTGATTCCGAGAATATTGCTTCATATTTCTTTTGAAATTTTCATCTCTCTTTTATTTTTGTCTTATTTAAGAAATACAAATTACACCTGATCACAGGTTTACTATGGGTAAATTTGTCAAACACCCATCGTAATTGGATGATAATTTGTCTTCCAAAATCCTGAAAGTTCAGTTTTACCCTTTTCAACACTATTTGCTTACCCTTATAAAAATATGGGTATGGTGTTAGATCCTTACGGTTGACATCCTTCATCGCCTTGCCTCTGAGTCAGTCTGATTTTCCTCTCACGTGTTGGACCTGGGGCGGTCTAAGTGGGCTGGTTTGCGTGTCCGGTATTACACCTTTTTGCACCCTTAAAAAACACTATTTGCTTGAGATTTATTTTAGAGATTATGTGAAAAAAAAAATATTTAAAAACCATACATACAGATATTACGTTCTCGTCTAATGTTATTTTTTATTTATTAAGGTGATAAGACGAAATTGTTTTCATTAGTAAGGATATATTGAAAAATCATTCAAATCAATATATGGACGATGTATTATTCTTAGAACGTGGTCTCATGGTCAGTGGCGAAGCTTGAATAAAAACGCAGGGGGGCCGCAACGGAATCCTATAATTTTTCTTTCCTATCAGGGGGCCGGAACTTAATACCTATAAAATTTTCGGCCGAATACGTATAAATTAACACCACTGAACGAAAAATTGGGGGTGGGACGGGAGGGGGCCTGACCCTCACTAAGCTGCGCCCCTGCTCATGGTCTCTATCTAATGCAGAGAACTTGCTTCCAACATGACTCGTAGTGTTAATTTGTCAAAAAGTTGTTTGTATGGTATTGAAGCCGATATTATTGAGGATTTGAGGTGCAAATATTGGTCGCCAACATTAATTAAGATGAGCTCCCACAACATTTATGTCATTTGGTAAAACATGACTAACTTTGAAAGTTGAAAACTTGTCATTTGCCAGTTCTCTTGGAAAGATTTGTGGATTAGATCAGGCATATGCTTAAAACATACTTTTCCACGTCCTTTTGTTCTTTAGACATATGTTAATTTCAAGGTTCTAGACGGGTTGTGTTTGATTAATGGTTTTTTACTGGGCTGCTTTACGAGTGAGCCAAGTCGATACAACTTTATCTTGGGTTCCAGCTCGAAATTAAACGAGCCAGCTCGACTCGACTCGAAAGCTCTTAACAAGGTGAAATTTAAGCGTGAACTTAGCTCGGATAAAGCTCGAGCCAACTCGTATATTTTTGAAATTTTGAAGATTTTTTTTACACATGTGGATCAGATATAATTAAAAAACGTTAAGTTTTTTCATATAAAAGTTGGGTTTTTAAAAGGCGTATCTAATATAATCGTGCGAATAAACGAGGTCACCTCTGTTTGAATACAACTCAGCTCGGCTAAAAAAATATATGAAAGCTTCGAATGAAATTCGACTAGAGTTCAACGGTCAAAAGGATGGTGGAATCGTGGCATCATCACAAGGCCGCCTTTTTCTTCGCTGTCAAATCACATTTAATTGCTATACGCTGTCGACAAACTTTAAGCCAACCACCTCCTTTGTTGCCAAAAAGGACTTTCAAACACTGTTTGAATTTATGCAAACCCCACTGAATGCATATCACGTCGCCTTCCTCTATACGAGTCGGAGTCGTATAGAAGTAAGTTAAGTCAGACTTGTCTGGCCGTTGGAATCATACGACACGAATAGATCTATACGAGTCGTATGATTCCAACGGCTACTTTTGTAACGGCTAGTTTTCAACGACTATATTCTACCGGATATAAATTCATAACGTATTCCAACCCTCATTTTCACTTCTCAACTTTCAGTTTTTACTTATTAGATATGGGTGCAAGGTATTCATTTCCGATTGAACCTCTACGCCCAGCAAACTCTTCGCCTCCGGTAGAACATGTATAGCGAGCAAACTCTTCGCCTCCGAATAAACCTCCTCCAACTGAGGAACCATTGACATGGACGGATGAAGAGTGAAATTGGGCATTCGATCAGGTCTTTAGCCAACTACGAATTAGAGACCAGCACGTTCCCAATTCAGGGGAGGAGCAAGTCCCCAATTCAGGGGAGGAGCACGTCCCCAGTTCAAAGGACGAGTACGTTCCCAAGTCAGGGGACGGGCACGTCCCTACTATAAAGGAAGGGTACGTCACCGACCCCAGAGGGGAATACATACATAATTCCGACGATGATAACACGGATGACGAGCATTTGAGGAACCATGATCCATGGAAGACTAGCGCTCAACGGATTCGAACTAATCGTTTGATTCAATTGAGCATCTTTAATTACGTTTAATATTATGTGTTCTAGTTTTAGGTTGTGTGATTTCTAATTTTTAGGTAATGTAATTTTTAATTTTAAGATTATGTAATTTCTAATTTTTATGTTATGTAATTTTTAAGTTTCAAACTTGCAATGTTTAACGATAAAAAGTTTCAATCAAATATAGTAAACCATTAAACAATAAACAACCACATATAGTTAACAGTCTGACAATAAACAACCACATATAGTTAACAATAAAATAATAAACAAAACACGATAAATAAACATACAATGAGCAGTGAAAAGTTTAAACATTACTATCACAAGTTTTTATACATTAAAAGATAAAAAAATAAACATACAACAAAAGCACCCAAAAGTAATACTACTATGTCCTACTAAGTTGGATCATCCTGCTGATCCGGGTACTGTCGGGCCGGTGGTAAAGGAGGAAGATTGATCCCTGCAGCCGTCGCCTGATCAATCTCTCGAGAAATCTGCACTATTGCAAGTCCTCCACCCGCTCCAGATGACGACTAATATCCTGTAACAAGGTCTCTACCCGTGGATGGAGCCTTGCATATCTAATAGCATGTTGGTGCTATGCGGGCCCTGTGTCTATTATCAACAAAGGCAAAAGCAACACAAAAGTTTTCATGGTCAGAGTTACACCAACAATCTCAATAAATGGTAATTTGTACTTGTTAGTTTTGTACGTTGTGTTTATTATCAACATATGTAGGAATGCACGCCACATCATAAACGAGCTTTTACATATAAAGAAGAATTCTCTAAGACACCATTATATTTATTATGTTCGTAAACATACTCTTTAGAATGCAAGATTGAGAAAAGAACCTACATTGGAGTTGTTCCGAGTTGTTCGGCTTTACGTATCTTTTGTTCTGCATTGTATACGGTTTTCAACGAAGACACATTTTCGAGGTTCTGGTCCCTTATTGTTGGTAGAATGTTACGTGGCTGAATATTGTGTTTGGACAAGTCCTTCACCAAACGCATCTTTGGATCGGTTAATCTCATGGCAAATGGATGCCCTCCAAATGTTGAGCGGGTGGATGGTTATGTTCAACATGTTTCACCCGTAACTTCCAACCATTAACACTTTTCCCGTATTTTCCCACCAGTTGAAACAGACAATTAGTTTTTTTTTGTAGCAGAGCGTCTCAGTATTTATGTTTCCTTGTATTCGTCACTACGATCACATTTACGATGTACTTTAATAACCTCTTTTCTTGCGTTTTTCTTCGATCGTTCGGTGACTATGACATAACCATACTCACGTCCAGTATTTTGCACGTAAAGCATCAAGTCCGAGTGAGACATGAAAATCTGGAACAAAATGTGTGTTAAAAACGGTATAGTTTGATAATATAAACATACATAATCACGAATGTTATACCTGATCGGTGGAAAACTCATATATATTGCTAGAAGATTCAATATCAAACATCGCCAACTCGTTTTTGAATGTAACTGATAATACGTGAATCTTGTGTCGTTTATATAGTATTGCTAGAAGATTCAATATCAAACAGAGAGAATTGAATGAAAAATGAATGTCGTTTATATAGTATTTTTAACGGAATCTTGTGTCGTATCAAATAATTGCTGAAATCTTGTGTCGTATCAAATAATTGTCGGAATCTTGTGTCGTATTATATAATTGCCGGAATCTTGTGTCGTATTCAAATAATTGGCACGCAAAATGAAAAAAATCGTACGAGAGTTATCCGATCATACCACTATACGAGTCGTATAACACTCATACCACTCATATGGGTTTGCCTATACGAGTCGTATAGATGATATACTGCTCGTATAGTGGTTTGTTCGGATAAGGGGGATATGACTTGCAACACTGTACAGAATCTGACTTCTATACGAGTCGTATAGCACCTATATGACTCGTATAGATGTCAGTGGGTGTGTGGTTAGATGTCAGTGGGTGTGTATTTAGTGGTTCCTTTTTTAATTCATATTAAGTTATTTTATATCCATATATATATACATAAATATATATAAATCTTTTTCTATAAAATTAAAATAAAACAAAACAATAACGATATATTAAAGTTCTTTTTTTGTATTTTCTTAACATACGTTTTTACGACAACGTAACCTTTTAATGATTTTTGAATATATCGTCACGACATGTTTTTTAATCTACGTTTCGAGTTTAAAAAATAACACGCCGCAATATCTGGACTATATTCACTAGTTTTTTGTGATATTAGAACATTGTACATGTAATACCTGTTTTACTTTAGTAAGGTTGTAACTTTTATCATAAGAATTTACTAAATTAGAGCATCGATACTATATCCATATGGTTATCTTGTGGCAAATATTTTGGATATTCTAATTTTTGATAATAGAAGTTAAAAAGCTAGTTGTTTTACTAAGAAAAACCCATACATTTTACAGATTAGTACTAACTTTCATAAAGATTAGGATTAATGTTAGTACTTCAAATAAATTACAATATAGTTAGGGACTTGAGATAAATATGGGTTAGTAACTTAGTAAAACTACTTCTATATGCTAAAATCCATTAATTATAGAAGTAAAAAAGACATCATAGGAGAGCCAGTCAACCTAAAATGTCGAACAAACAGAGTTGTTCATTACTCATTTGTTTTTTTGTGTCTGCGACCTACAAACTCGCAGTCGGTGTTTGCAACAAGAAATCAAAACAACCAAAAACAAGATCTTAACCACATTATCCAGAGCATCCTCTTAAATCAAGATGATCAATCAACAATAAGTTTCCAAGAAATCAGCCATACTTGCTCAGAGATTGCTGTTCAGGAACATATTTCTCATCATCTACAAAAATAGCAAATGCATCAAAACAAGCCAATTTCAAATAACCACAGGGCGACACCAGTAGTAAGCACTTAAACCCTCTTTCTAGAGGTCTCCGGTTTAAATCCAGCATCCATTGGTTTTCTGTACCTACCAAGCACGTGATTTTTATGGCAATGGTTCTCACATTTAACCAAAAAAAATCCATTTCAATCAAAACAACTAGCATTTTGGTCTAACAACTTAAAATTTTACAGATCAACAAATAGAGTACGTTCTTCCACACGAAATTCCCACTTACAAAAAGAATCCAAAATCAAATTGGGGAAATCACAATGTTCTTCCTTACCTTTTATTTTTGTTTTGTTTCCCAGATAAGATACTTGTTGCCTTGATTTCCTTGGTCTATTTGATGTACTGAGAGACCCATTTGAAGCCATCACCATAACCCATTTTCCGTACGATGCTGCACATAAATACCTCCAAGGGACGGACGCTTGAATCTTGAAGATTTACCTTCCCTTTGCCGGTGGTGACACCTGTCAGTCCAAGGTGGTAACGCAGTTCATCCTCTGAGGCTGCATAAGGTATGTCAATCTTGTTTCCTAATATCAGAAAAGGGACTGCAGACAGATTCTCATCAGAAAGAAGCGCGTCTAACTCCTTTTTTGATTCTGCAAACCGTTCTTTGTCATATGCGTCCACTAGATACACTACTGCATCGACCTGGAATATATGTATCTCAAGTGATTATGACGTAGTTGGAATCACAATAAAATAAAAATCATAGAACAAAATTAACCATGAGCACATTAGGCCTTCAAACACTCGCCATAAAGACAGCAGCAAAACAGATATTAAAAGAGATGATGGCAAACATTATTTCCCAGATTTGCTAGTACAGGAAAGAGCGTAGAAACTATGATTGTTCCTTTTTGAGTTTTTGCTCATTAAGTTTTTTAATTTTCATTTCTTATTACAAGTATAAAATATCTTAAGTTTCATTAATTTTATTTTCTTTCAAGCACATCTGAGTATTGTCTTATTTACTTTCCAGAGTCCAAGTCTTTTTCAAATGATGCTCATTTTCACCAAATCTTCTTCAAATGCTCATAAATCTTTTTCATTATCAACACCCAACCACCACCAAACCGACAATGTGAATTACATAAAATTAAAAATTGTGTAAATGTAGACAAAACCATAAAATTCAACAAATAAAATATATGAACCTTTTCTGAGATTAGAAGTTGACCACTGTTAATAACCACCAACATCAAACAACCCGTGATACGAAATCTTTATTTCGTAAATCGAGATTCATAAACCCTATTTTTCGTACCTAAATCAAATATGAAAAAAATGATAAACCCTAAATGTCTAAGTCAGATTTAAAAACAGACTTAAACCCTATATCATATCCTAAACACTAAGTCTAGTAAACCCAAAAAAAAGATAAAAACTCAGAATATTAGCCGTTTTAGAAAGATAGAAAGGGGGCAAGGGTTTAGAGAGTACAGTGACCTGTAACCATTTTAGTGACCCTTATAACAGGTTACAAGTGTAAAGTAACCCAAATGAAAGAAAAAAAAATGAAGTAAAACTAAAAGATCATTTTAGAACATAAAATAACCAAAACGAACATTTTAGAAAAGTACAACTCGCAGTTCACTGACACTCTTAATAATGGTGTGGTTTTGATTTGAATTTGCATAAACATCTATGTAAATACAGATCCGTATCCTCAGATTAAAATTCCAGATCATGGCATCCACTTATCATATACACGTATCCTTGAATATATACGTAAGTTGCAGGAAGATGTGGAACTCTTGCTTTCACATTTACCAATTTGTAGAACACGCTTACAAGATTTTGCTTCCTTATACTTCAACTGGTCATCGTGGTTATATGTTGATATTTTCCTAAATTAGCAAGTTGCTTGATGACAAGAAGATGCAATACCTAGAATCTTGTTCCCTAAAGCATGCAATCAATTAAAAAGAGACCTATTTTTGCACCAAGACGTCCTTAGCATCAAAAGGGCTGAGAAGGTTAGTCTTTTTGGGAAATCTCTTGCATTTTGCAAACAGGTTTCTATTACTCAAATATGTGAGCTTTAGTGTGATCAAAATTATCAATGTATATTAAAGAATGTTTCTATCATCTTTTTGTTTAGATTTGATGCTACACATATCCTAGCAGAATATTTCTTTAAGCTGTGTTATCCTTCAAACACTGATGCACATATGACTATAAATTTAGTTAAAGTGTAATAAAAAATGACACAAATTCAGGTTTTAATTGGTGTGGGATATTGCGGGCTAATTAAGTGTAGTCTATACTGTTTTTTAGTCTACTCTAAATGATTTAACATAATTGTGTTGGTTTCGAATGGGCTATAAAACAGTATGAGCAAGCATGATGGATATAACTATAATCATAACATGGTATTTTAAAGTTTGATGTTTAAGGAAACTGTCGTATTAATATTATTATAACATGCCTGTAATTTATTACAACATTTTTCCTGTATCATGATATGTGTGAAGTCTTTTGAGCAGATTGGTTTTCATATCTTACATCATGTGGTCATTTCTTTGCAGATTTGACATGTAGCAACACCAAGAGTCTCAATTTACCAGTCAAGAACCAGAACCTAACATCTTGTAATTTGATATCTATGTAAGTAATATGACACTACGCAATCCTTCCATATGTCTTACGTTAGCTGATGATTGTAAAGACTTATTAGAGTAACTAATCCTACAATTTATCCACTCGTCTAGGATCTAACATGTTTCTACATGAAGTCAAACCTTGGTAACTCAGTTTCTAGAGTCCTAGACAACAAACAATGAAATAAATACAGGTTTTACTACCCAGTACCCATCAAACTGCTCTAGGGCAGATAGATATAGACCTTGAGGATGAGAACTCTGTGTAGTCGTCTATACATGTTCTATGTCTGAGCTAATATTGTTTGTCTTCAGAAAACTGTGTATAAGAACATGAAACATTTGACTATATTGATGATGAAGATTTAGAATGAGTGAAGTTTCCCTATGATGTATTTAAGGTCTTACTATTTCAAATGAAGTTAGCCAACGAAACAACTCAACTAAGGGTGTTCAGTACAACTCGTAAAAAGCCAAAAAAAAATCAGACCGGATTGAATTTGAATAGACACAATTGAATTGGTTTTTCGGTTCTGAATCGGTTTTAGGCCCAAATCGAACACAGAAATTGGTTTTCAAATGCTTTGTTTTTGAACCCGCCCAGCTTGAAACCCGAATATAATTATGCATATATATTTTTAGTGACATATTTATATTTTTCTAATTATATATATTTGATATTTGTCATTTGAAGAATTAAACATTTAACATTTTGGATTAATATAATCAATTTACGATCATGTGATCTGGTATTCGATATGATATTGTGATAGTATAGTACTATGATTCATGAGCGTAAGTGCGTAACTTTTCAGTTCTAACTTGTAACTTCCATTTGAGTAGTAAGTAGTTTAAAATATCTTCTCTCTCGAAACCAATTTGGCTTCGAATTCGGTTTGCCATTAGAGTTCACTTTGGCTTCTTTGTTTTAAATATTAAAACTATATGAATCCGAACCGAAATCTATTTAAGTTCAAAAATAATTTTAAGTTTGAACTCAAATTTGAATCGGTTTTTAGGGTTTGAATTCAAAGTGGTTTTCGTGTTAAGCTGAAAATTTTCAAACATGAACAACACGGTAAACCAAAAACAGACCCAATGAACACCCATAAACTCAACCTATAAAGATAAGTCACTTACTTATCGTGCAGCTTGTTCTATATAAATGTAGTGAAGTACCAAATTAGATTATATATTTTGATAAAGTTACTTGTATCAAAATGAAATGTTTTGCGTTTTGTTCCCAAATCTTCTCAGCTCTCAGCCTCTAGGTAACCAGTAGCAAACCAACTTACAGTGGGGCCCATTGAAGCCTTAAAGATGGTTTTTAGGTTGTCCTGCATGCATGTTCTATGTTCTTCATTTACTCTTGTTGTCAGTCTTCAGCTAGAAAGCTATCCAACATCATGAACTATATAATACCATTATGTGTAATGACATGTATTTCCTTTAGTAATCAAACTTGTGAGCAAAGCAAATCGATATCAACTATTTTTTACCATAATATTTTAAACACCACATAAACAAGCAATTTAAAACATGACACCAAGCGCTGTAGTGAATTCAAAAAACATCTCAGACCAACTACGTAAATGTGTCATAAGAATTAGCTGATTCGCAGCCGAAAATCGGAATTCATTCTGAGATTGTACATATACTTCTTATTCCTAGATCTATATACACACATTCAAAATCCTCAAAGTTGCACAAAACAAAAGCACCACAGGATTATGCAATAAAAGGATTCCTACAGATTTACTACAACAGATTGCATTTTACATCTTAAGATCTGACCATTTGGAATCACAACAAAACAAACACACACACACAGTTTTCGATATGCAAATAAATCAAAATCAATCAAACATCAAGCATACATTTAACACATACCTTGGCGTAATAATCCTTCCAGACTCTTCGTGCGATCTGATGACCTCCTAAATCGAAGGCTTTGAACTTGATTTTCCCTATGCTCAATTCTTCCGACGTCGGATGTTGCGTCGGTTGATGTTGAACTAATCTCTGAACGAATTAATCAGATCAAACCAAAACAGCGCAAATTAAGATCGAATCACACATAATTAGGCCAAAATCAATCTACGATCAAATCAAGCGTTAAAATCAACCACGATTGCACAAAATCATACCTCGTCTTTAAGCATGTGAAGCAAGGTAGTTTTACCGGCATTATCGAGGCCAAGGAACAAGATCTTGGCCTCTTTCTGCCATAAACCGAGTGAAGCCAAGATGCCGTAGAACCAATCAAACAGAAACATTGTTGAATCGAGAGAATGATAGAAAAATTCAACAGATCTGGAGTGGCACAAGTGGTTCTTGTTGTCTGGTGTTTTGATGGATCTGCCCTATTTCTCTCGCTGTTCCTGACCCTAGAACAGTTGAAGTTGATACCCTTGGCTAATGCGACAAATTTCCAATGGTTCACGTGCTTCGGCTTATTTCCCGGTTCATAACTGCACGTAAATTCGTGAATGGGTTTCAACAAAAACGGCCCCATTCTTCAAACCCTAGTTGTTTATTGGGTCGTCTAATGGGCCCAACGACTTTAATGTCAATGAATATGGGGCCTAATTTTACTTTATCTGGGCCGCATGGTGTTTCCATTAAGTCCAACACACCAACAAATAGTGCCATAGTGGGTCATTTATGGCTTTTAGCTTATTAGTGATGGTTTTACTTCCAATCTCCAAGATAAGAACATCAATTCGAAACACACTCACTAAAAACTATTAAAAGTATAGGTAAAACCTTTTCATCTTAAATGAACACCCTCTCCAACGAGACGTTCGCGAGTCGACCACCCGTGGATGAGGAGCAAGCCCTTTAGAAAGGCATGGTTGGATGGTGACGCCTGTAGGAGAGAAGTCTGTAGAGACCATATGTCATGGTCTCCCCGCTATGCAGAGGTGGTGATATGGACAACGGAGGTTAGGGGGAACACTGAGCCCCTTGATTATGTGGACGGCGGAACCACACAAAATGGCAAAGTATGGTGGTTTATCGGTGCACGACACTCTCTACGGGGTGTTTAATTTGATTTTTTTTATCCAATAATTAATTTAAGAGACAATTTGATTTATCTCTAATAACTTGTAATATTTAACTGCTCAGTTTTCAATAAATTTCGTATCATGGTATCGTCAAAAAAATTAAACAAAACGGTGTATTTATATTCTTTTTAAAAAGGTTAAATATTACAAGTTATTAGAGGAAAATTAAATTATATGTTAAATGAATAATTAAAAAAAGGTATGAAAAATGGAGGGTGAAAGATGACCATAACATAGGTTGAAAGATATTCATGTGTCGTTGGGGTGACGGCAGATAATGAAAAATGAAAGATGACCGTAAGTCCGGACGTGGGGTGGTGCCGGGCAATTTCTTCAATTATTTTTATTTTTTATTTTAATTTTATGTGAAGTATAATGTGCATTATTAACTTTTACATCACATTTATTTTTTATTTTAAATTATGTTAAATGTAGTAATTTGGTAAAATAATAAAAACATGTAATGTTTTACTTTAAAAACATTAATAATTTATATAACTTTTTACAATAGTTTTTTTCTCATATGCAATACTTTAATTTGTATTAATTATTTTACTAACAATGTATCTGTATGTTAAAGTAAGTTTATCATTTGTTTACAAATAATTTGATTTATTATAAGAACAATTTGAATATAAAAAAGTGATGATAATGAAAAAATGTAAAGACATATGTAGGGTTGGAGATAAATTAAATGTTTTCTTAATGATGTGTCAAGTGATGATAATGGGAGCGTTTTTAGGCATTTTTACGGTTTTATGTTTGAGATGATCTAATACATAAAAGTAGTTAAAATTGGTGTGAGTAGAAAATCTGAATAACCGAACCATAATAAAGAAAACGAACAGAAATAACCGAATCAATTAAGAAACCTATCGTTCATATATGATTTTTATTCTATAACCGAGTCATCAATCATAGTTGAACCAACTCCGGTTAACCCGTGGTTAAAATGTTAAATTATATGCATAAAATATACAATCCGGGTTGATTTTGATAATTCGTTTAGATATCGAAAGTCACGAACCAAACAAAGTGATGGGTTTACGTAAGAGATGGGAAAACAACGAAACGAAAAGAGAGAAAAAACCCACATGGACACCACTGTGGAGGCACGTGAACCACTCATCCGAAAGCACGTGCCTTACCCTTTGGATTTAGTATACCAAAGTCATCTTCATTTCCATTTATCAATTCGCATCACATGCTCACATTATCAACTTCACTACTTATTTTTTAATTTCATCACTGTTTTAACTTATAATCAATTTCAATAATTAAAAAAAACTGTACTTGAATCAGTTTACAGGAATGATACATAGAATGTAGATGATAGCCCAAAACACATAACCCTGACAACACTCAAACCAATAAAACTCAGGGTTTGTTGGAAATAAGTCGAGTTGTTCGTGAACTACTTAAGATCGGTTTGTTAAAAACTCGTATTAAGCCGAGTTTACATAAGCTCAAACCTTAATTGGAGCTCATTTAATGAGCACGTATGAGCCCGAGTTTTATATATCAGAAGCTTTGACTAGGCTCTTCAGTCTAAACGATCCTATTATTTATATAAATAAAAAATATAATTTGCTCTTTATTCTAATCAGTGATTCATTAAACCCTTCATATTTTAATTCAGTTTTCAAGTTTTAGATCATGGTTAAAAGTGGTTGATCTTAGGGTGGAGGGGGTGAACCCCTTCAACCCACAAGTACCCTAAAAATTAGTCAATCAACACACGTCATGTCATTCAACATCATTTAAACCCATAAGTACCATAAACTACCCTAAACACAAGGAGTGGGGAACCCCTAACTACCCTAACAATTTTTTTAAAATAAAATTTAAAAACATAATTTCATCAACCGTTTTTTAAATAAAATTTAAAAACATATTTTAAAAAAAATAAAATACATTAATTAGCTAAAAAAATAAAACATAATTACAACTTTTATAAAAATTAATTTAACCTGAAAGTCAAAATTGAAGTTGGGAGCATTTTTTATTCTCTCACTCGTCATCACCTCATCATCCTCCAAATCACCCAAAAAATATCATCACAGTTTCAGGTCAAAATACATTGAAGTTGGCTTGGGAGCATACCAAAGTCAAAATAATTTAACCAAGAGTCAAAATTGAACCACCTCCTTCACGAACCCGTAAATGGAACCCGATGGCATCCAACCTGTGAACCCCTTGGTGTTGCGGTGGTGTTGCCGAGAAGCCGTGAGAACCCAAGCTCCACCCCCTCCACCCTTATATGTAGTGAGTCATATTTGAAAATAAGGGGCAATAGTAGATGATACTTTTCTTATTGAACCATATTAGACTCTATTATTCATGATAGCTCTTAGTTGACCATGATGGGATTTAAGTGGTTATATTAGGTCTTAAATGGTTAGTTTGGTGGAAATGAGTCGAGCAGTTCGTGAAGTACTTGAGATCGGCTCATTAAAAACTCGTATTCAGCCGAGTTTACACAAGCACAAACCTTAATTGGAGCTCATTTAATGAGCACGTATGAGCCCGAGTTTTATATACCAGAAGCTTTGACCAGGCTCTTCAGCCTAAACGATCCTATTATTTATATAAATAAAAAATGTAATTTGCTCTTTATTCTAATCAGTGATTCATTAAACTGTTAATATTTAAATTTAGTTTTCTAGTTTTAGATCATGGATAAAAGGGGTTGATCTTATTTTAGTTTCAAGTTGAGCAAGTGTTGGTTGTGGAGAGGAGAAGCTTATCTCTATTGAGGCAGAAGTGCAGGGACAGAGTGCAGAGGGTTTGTTTTTAGATAACAGAATCTACAGAGAACCCAATGCTCCCTTCCCTACCATCATATCCCTGCTTATTGGGAATATTTTTTTAAAAATTATCTCCACAAATAAAAAACAATATATTTTACAAACCTCCAAATATTCCTATTATCTATCTTAATTGTTTTTAAAGAAAGATATATATTGCATATACACTGAAGGGATGTATATAGGCAAAAACACTAAATAACGTGAGACTACATAGAATATAAAATGAATCATTTAATTTTTAAAATCAATTATTGATTTGTTCAATCTTAAAAAAATTTAAACTAAAAGAAAATGATTGAAATATAATTTTTAATAATCTTTTCTAAAATTAAAAAATAGGACTTCCTTAGGGTGGAGGGGGTGGAGCTCGGGTTCCCACGGGTAGTCGGCAACACCGCCGCAACACCAAGGGGTTCACGGGTTGGAGCAACTCGGGTACTTTTCACGGCTTCATGAACGCGGGTCTTTTGTGCTTGTTGCCGTTGCAATTTTTGACCGTTTACCTCAAAAAAGGCTAGGGTAGTTAGGGGTTCCCACCCCTTATGTTTAGGGTACTTTAGGGTTAGGGGTATACCTTCACAAGAGGGTGGGCGTGAGCCCTTTCACGGCGTGAAGGAGACAAGCACACCACCCCCCCCCCCTCTTGCGTGAAGGAGGCGTGAGTGGCTAGGCGTGAGCCCTTTCACGGGAGAGAATTCAATTTTTGACCGTTGAACGGCTATAAATTCATTAAATTTATTACCGTTTGAATTAAAAAAAAACTTTTATTTAATTTTTTTACCCTATAAATAACCCATCAAACAACATTTTTATACACACCAATTTCTAAACAATCTTCACTCTCATATTTCTATAAAAAAAAGCCATGAATCCTAATGACCCGATGTGGTGATTTCAACAATACGTCAATCAACAAAACGCCTTCCAAAATTCGTGGCCAACCGCTTCCGTTCAATCAAAACCCGTTTGGTTCAGCGGCTTATGTTCCATAACCACAAGGCCAACCGATAAACTTGTCCGAGCCGGACGTTGTTCTTGAAACTCAACCCGCACCACAAGCCGATGAAGAAAACGTCGACGAAACGGAACCCGCACCTTCCCAAAAAAACAGAAAGAAAAAGACCGTTAAAGAATCGACTTCTACACGAGGCACTAAAAAGTGGGATACGGAGGAGTTAAAGTTGGCTAAAGCGTTTGTAATTTTTATTTTATTTAATGTTTTTTTAAAATTTATGTAATTTTTATTTTATTTAGTTTTTATTTAATGTTTTTTTTTTATTTTAATGAAATTTGAATTTATTTTATATTTATGTTTTATTTTAAAAAAATTTTTGAATTGTTGCATCTAATACTTACTTGAGTATCCCTTGCCATGTAAGAGTCAAATGATGTTTACACCGATATGATGTGGCGCCTAGGTAGCAGAAAATGTACTCTCACTTGGGAGAGCCAAGTGAGAGTAAAACTCATACTCTTAGGGTACTTAGGGGTTCAAATGATGTGCCATGACATGGCGTGTGTTAATTTGTTAATTCTTAGGGTAGTTAGGGGTTGAAGGGGTTCCACCCCCTCCACCCTTATGTATGTAACCTACACATGTATACGTCACGTGTATGTTATTTTACCTTGCACATGTAGGCAGACGATTAAAAATTTAAAAACATATAGAAAAATTAGTTTGATGGGTTTTTATGTACATTTGTAAAAAAATAATACAAAATTTAAAAAACTTGATGTGTATTTCATGTTTGACTTTTATTTTATATTCGTTTTATCTGGTTAACTGATCAAAATCATATTTTTAACAACTTTAAATGCTTTTACTTAATACTTTTAGTCCACAATTTTTATAAAATTTTAGGCCTTTTGAGGCACAATTACGTAATCGTTGCTATTAAAAATTTAATTTTCAACGCATAATAATAACATTATACATATTTATCATCATTAATAAGTATTACTATTTTAATGAATCATTATTGTTGCTTGAAATGATGTTCTAGAGTGTTCCGATGTTTTAAAATCCCTTTTAACAAGGATCTTGTTATAAAGCCTAATCACTTGCCCACTTTTTTTCTTTCCCTCCATTTTTTAGTTGATATTAAATATTTGATTTTTATATTATATATAATATAAATCTTTAATATCAGACATAAAAAAAAGTATATCAAAGTTAATATTTCACTTATTTATATGTTCTGAAAATCATAATAAAAATTCAAGAACGTTTATCCAATTAATACAATCCGTGATCCCAATTATAATATAACCATAATAATGCTTTCGAACCTTAACTAACTTTAAATCATACATATTAATTATTTTATAGTTTGCATCTGATTCCGTTACATGATAATGGATGCTTACAATATTAACCATATTTTGATTGGCTAGCTTCTAGCTCAAGCTACAACTATACAATCAATAAAGAAAAAGAACTTTCACTTTACATGTACTCCCCTTAATACAATACATAATCGTGTAAAAGACTAGTTTTGTTTTCTTAAATATAATATATTGAAAAAAAATGTCAATATTGATTACTTTGTAATTTGAGCAATTTAAAAAAAACGAATCAATTGTCGAACCAGCGTTTCAAACAGAATTGTACTCTGTCTTAAAACTTGTCGACCATCAAAGTGAGGGGGCAAAACATCCCTGGTTTTCCTCCGGCTTTCACTTGGTTTTTTGTCAGAAATGGTAAATCTAAACTTTATTATCCCAAAACCAAAGTCGTTTTACACAAAACAAATAAAAACAAGAGAATCAAAACAAAATGAAGATATGATACATAGAGACATGATTAGAACTCAAGAACAAACAGCTGTCATCATTTTGACGATAAACCCTGATACAGAGATGAAGAGACGATCGAAGCTTGAGAAAATGTTGGATGAAGAACCAAAAACGAAACAATCTGAAAATGGAGGGAACGAAAACCCAGGGTTTAGATATGCGACATCCATGACTGATTGGGATCAATAAAACCTTGGTCAAGAGACACATGAAGTGCAGCCCTAACTTTTTATCAGGGAGAAAGGTTCCTTTTTAGAGTAAATGGGTCGTGGGTCATGATCGGTTATAACCTTCAATATTCTTGATATCAGCTCCAAGCCCAAGCTCCAATCCAGCTCCAAGCCCAAGCTCACCAAAGATATGAAAAAGAAATTAATATCAAAAAATATGTTTGACATTGAAATGAAATTAAACATATATTTCAACATCCCCCACAATTCAATAGGCAAATACAATAGACATGGTTAATCACATTCAATCTACAACTTGTTCCTCAAAAAACTAAACTTTCAACAAAATCAAGTTGTCATTTAAAATAACCAGTGACTTTGATGGCACTCCTCAAATAACATATATCAAACTTTTAGAAGTCAATTTTAGATGAAAATTATATGTAAATCACACATTCCAAACATCAAATGTTAAAGAACATTAATAACAAATTCAGAGAACTTCCATTGAACAAAACTTAAACCAAAACACAAAAGCAGAAACACAAGGGTTGTACAATACAAACAAAACTAGAACAGAGATAAGATCATCAATATGAATAATCTAATACAAGAACTTTGAAAACGACAGCTAGAAGATGAATTGTTTCATCATTTGTGATAAAACCCTAGAACCTAGCAGGAGAACTCAGAAAACTCGAGAGAGAAAATGAGAGAAGAAAAAATGACATAATTATAGCCCGATATTAATCAAGAAACCTTGTATAACATAAGCTATAAAAACTCGCAATAATAATAACTTTCTTTCCACATAGTTCTCCCAAACATATTCTCAACCAATAATGAACTTTAGATTCACCAATGACAAAGAGTAAACTCAAAAAATGCCACAAGGCACATCAAATTTTTCTGTAATTATCACAGACAAATAACACAGAATCAAAATCACAGAATCATATGACAGTAAAACAGAATCAGATACACATCTAATGAAACATAACGTCACATGACTTTCAAGAATAAGACGTGTCATAAGACACATACCAACTTGTGTAACACCACACAACAGAAAGAACGAGTCCAAAAGAACAAATTTTTATTTAAACAAAACAAAACATTTTTTAAGAATATCATATTAATATGATCAAACAGAACGTGCGAGACATATACCAATTTTATGTAATACCATATAAAGAAAGGAAACCAGAAGCACAAATTATGATCAAGACAAGAAAGAATCATATGATTCTATAAGACTACCAGAAACATATCTTATAAGAAATAAAAAGCCACACAACTTTTAAGAGCTCAGAATTACATCTGAAGATAAGACAAGTGAAGAACTTAAAGACTAATTTGAAATGATCAAAGACTTTTATAACTTTACAAGAATCAAAGTAGACGAGAACTTGTTAAGAACATAAAGACTAATCTGATGCAAACAAAAACTTTTACAACTTCACATATAATACTGAATCACAAGATTCAAGAAATAAGTCTGATAATAATGAAAATTATATGATTTATACCAGACTATAAGACATAACCAAACAGGTTCTGATTTGACACAAAATCACACGATTTGTAGCCAGAAAGCATCTCACACAAAAAAAAACATACAAGGCTGTTATTCAAGAACAATCTTGACAATACAACTGATTAGAAACGCTCAAATCACGTGATTCGACTAGCCATACAACATGATTATAGACAATGAGACATACATACCACAGATGAAAGACATTTTAACAGTGTTCAAGATAAAATAGAATCACACGATATAGAACGAATATGATAACACGAGAATTACATAATTCTTCATCAGACAATTAACAACCAACTCTCTAACTGTACCTAGAAATCATACCATTTTGCAACTAGACAAAACCTCACACAATTTTCCATTTAACATAGAATTATGTATAAAATTCTTAACTATGTTTGAGACATTTTTGAACAAACTTAGATACTCTACATGTCACAATTTTACAAACAACATCAATATGACAAATAATCCAAAATACCTACCAATATTACGAATCGAAACCTTTAAAGCACAACAAATATGCAGAAAAAACTTACGTGGATTTTCAAAATATCAAGAAGAAACAGATCTAAGCTCATTTTCACCCAAAGAACACAAAAAATATACTTCATATCATCAACTAAACGATTTGATACAAACAAAATTATTATTATCAATATTAACAAACTTGATAGGAAAACTTAGTTTCAAAAACATCACAGTAAATCCAGAATTTATAACCTGAACTTTCCATTAATCATGAACTGAACATTTGCAACCTAAGCAAGAGTTAAACACATACAAAGACCAAAACTACCAAAAAAAAATCATCATGCTTAAGATATATTAACATAGTTCAAAACTTGTCATACTTGTGATATTCATGAAGAACATCTAGACACATTCATCTTGATTGTATTTTTTCTCTTTTTTTTTCTTGCTCAATCATTAAACATAGATTAAATTTTTTTCACAAAATCAACTTGAAACCCATAAGATATATTTAAACCACCATATTTAGAAACTGTAGTATGATTGAAAGAACAAATGTTTAGAAGAATCTTGCAAAATACAAATGTAGTTCTCTAACCAAGAAAAATAGCCATAATCCAGAGTTTAACTGAGTAAACGTGCAGCGGAAATAATAGCAAATGATTCACCATGAGACCAACTAGACAAGTTTGCATTTTATCAATTAAAAAACTAAGAAGCAATATGCCTTCTTTTGTTTTGATTAGTCTTAATGAAACATCTTATTTAACCAAACTTGTTAATAACAAACAATGACACACAAGAATACTTATTAAATCTTGTCAGTTATTTAATTGCATCCCAATATAATATTCTCTTCTACATCAAGAACATATGAAAACAGTTTCTTTTTCTTAATAAAACTCTAACCTGAATCCATGAGTTTCTGTAAACAACTATGAGTTTCTGTAAACAACTGTGACATAATAGTAGCATTCAGCTAGCTGTAGACATTTAGTTCATCATGAAGTCCCACATTTTTAAGTTCTCAAAAGTAAAAAAAAAGAAAAAAAGAATCAAGCAAGCACAAGCGCACACACCTAAACAACCAAAAACAGTGCCAGGTTTTCACACCACTTAAGTGATAGATCAAGGATTAGTTAGGGCTGTGAATACAACACACAAGAGTAACTAGTTCAGACAAGTGATACACAACAAGAATGAGTCTCAAGAACCACAAATAAGATGCACCACAACCTTATGCTGTAACATCCCAAAAATAGTAAATAAGTAAATAATAAAGCGATAGAGATTTAATCGTCAAAAAATGAAAGAAAATGGATGGGCTTGGGCTCGGCTCCAACGGGCCGAGGGAAGCCCAGGTATATAAGGGTCGAGGCAGGCTTAGACTCTCATTTTTCACGAACACTTGCAATTTAGAGAGAGAAACGAGAGTCGTCTCTAGAGAGAAAGTCGACGGATCGACACGAGATTGAAGGAGCACGTTACTGCTGAGCTCGTGAGCAAAACCTCCGAATCAGAATTCCAATCCAGGTAACGATTCGACCATAATCTGAGTTTTTGTTCGTTTTGAGGTTTCTCGAGTTTTAGCTAAATAGGAGACGTTTTTATGGATGAAACTTGAAAATAAGCTTAGAACTAGCATCTAGAATGAAAACCGCACCTTTTGATCAAAGAAAATTGTAAGATTGGCATGATCATATTAACATGCAAGAATTTCGGACTTGTCCAGGAAGCAGGTCTTATGTACTTATCAAGAACGCAAGAAGGATGTCATGCGTACTTATCAAGTACGCATGAGGAAGATCCTGCGTACTTATTAAGTACGCAAGAAGAATGTTCTGCGTACTTGTCAAGTACGCATGAGCAAGGCCCTGCGCACTTACTAAGTGCGCAGGCAGCAGACCAAGTAAGTATGTATGTACATATGTATATACTCAATATGAATGTTATGTGAGAACAGTAAAGCAAAGAATATGTAAAAGTTCGAATGTTAAGTATATTATATATATATATATATATAATACTCATGATAAGATAAATATTATGTATGATTGTCTATAAACTATAACTCACCAGCGTTAGCTAAATTTTAGTATACATTTCAGGTAAAGGAAGGAAGGTGTAAGGCCCCAAACCCGGGAGGCCTCACTTATTGGATTTACTCATCAACACATAGCACTTTAAATATAAGACATTCATTAACACAACGGAAACGATTTAAACTTCAACATACGCAGCGGAAACATAATATGTCTAAACATAACTTGTAAAATACAACTGAAACTTGTCTTAATCAACATAATCAAAAGAAAACATAAACAGGATGCCAGATGCTGATCTTCGGGTAACTCTTCTCGCCAAGCCAAGCATCCACTTCCATCTACTGTCACCTACACTTAACTAATCAGCAACGCTAAGTGAGTTCTAACGTTTACTTTAAATCAATTAAACAAAAGATTTACTAAAACATATATACTGCCATTAACGCTAAACTTAACACACTTTACTTTTCAAACAGTTTAAAACGTATAATAAACCGTCAATTCCTCTTTACTGTACTGCCCTCATGGCTTACGTCCATGAACCGACAAGTACCTGGTCAATGCCCCCATGATCGACGACCATGAACCGACAATACCGCTTATCCGTCAATTCCTTGTCACTACTGTACCGCCCCCATGGTCAACGACCATGAACCGACGAGTACCTGGTCAATACCCCCATGATCAACGACCATGAACCGACAATACCGCTTATCCGTCAATTCCTTGTCACTACTGTACCGCCCCCATGGTCAACGACCATGAACCGACGAGTACCTGGTCAATGCCCCCATGATCAACGACCATGAACCGACAATACCGCTTATCCGTCAATTCCTTGTCACTACTGTACCGCCCCCATGGTCAACGACCATGAACCGACGAGTACCTGGTCAATACCCCCATGATCAACGACCATGAACCGACAATACCCTGGTCAATGCCCCCATGATCAACGACCATGAACCGACAATACCGCTTAACACTACGGGGAGGTTGCGTGGACCTCCCGAGCGACCGCCGTCACTCATCCCAGTTGTACAACCGTTAACGAACCCAAAGGTTCTTACTAATGGGTAGAACCCATATATGACATCTTGTACAACTAACATCTGTCCCAAGGACCTTTATAGCTGGTACACATTCCCGAAGGAAAACTGTTCACTTTACTGTTCATAAAACTTTCTGTAAATCTTGTTCATAACTTAACATGTATTATGCCTTTGTTTATGTATATAAAAATATCGTAAACGCTTGCCATAAATACCTTTGCTTTTACTGAAATATATCTTAACACATATATCATGCCTTTGTTTATGTATATAAAAATATAGTAAACGCTTGCCAAATGATATATCTTGCTTACTTGAAAATGTACTAGCTCTTATATTATGCCTCTGTTTATGTATATGAAAAATATAATAAACGTTTGCCAATAATATAATCATACTTTACTAAAATGTACTTTTGCCTCTTTTAAACTTTTCACTAAAACATAGTTTTTTCCTTCAGTTTATAATATATAAAATATAATAAACGCTTTACACTAAGTATGCACACCACCCCTAAAGAAGGCAAAAAGGGGATTAGAACTCACCTGGTATCTTAGCTGCAATTGTCTACTGTATCTCACACAATCTGAACAATCATGACAATTGACACGTATCAGACTTAACTCAACGCTAAATGGTTTAACCATTCTGATTTAGGCGACTATACTGACTTTACCAGCCTGATGCATGCGCACTTAGCAAGTGCACAGACCCTGCTTCCTGCGCCCTTAGCAAGTGCGCAGGTTCCTCTTCCTGCGCACTTAGCAAGTGCGCAGGACCTACTCTGTGCGCACTTGATAAGTACGCACGACCTGTTCTTCGCGAAAAACCCTAACTTTCGCATTCGGGTCTGATCACGTCAAGATCCCGAACCTGTTTGCATTCAAAACGTTCGTTTTCCATTAAGGAACTCAAATCTATGCTCATCTTTCAGTTTCATCCGTTCAAACATAACCTTTTCACCCAAAACCCGAAAAACCCAAAAACGAACAAAAACTCAGATCTAGGAGAATCGGTTACCTGTAATCACTTCCTTTTCGTTGCTAAACACTCAAGAGACTCTTGCTAATGATCCTTGAAGCTCTAATCCGAAAACCGGGACTTTCTCTCTCTAGGATCTCTCTCACTTTCTCTCTCTAGAATCCAAAAATGTGTTGGAAGTGAGGGTTTTGGGCTAGTCTTGAGGCTTATAAGGGCCCAAACCCTTGCCCCTTTCAGCCCATACACCTCTGCCCAAGCCCGCTTCCCTTTTTCTTATTTTAAAATTTTTAATTCTCGTGAATTCTTTCGCGCCCTAAAACTCGGGATGTTACAAGTCTACCCTCCTTACAATAGGTTTCGTCCTCGAAACCTGCCATAAGCTAAACTGATAGCTAATCACAGAATGGGTGGCATAAACCGTAGCTATGCAAGGCAGCTTGGTCATGAAGGCCATTGTGATTAACTACCACTGGGAGCTTAACCTTAGGCGATCTCAAATTCTAAGGCATCTAGACTAATGGGGCTAACTAATTTAGTAAGGAAATAATAACATAAACTTGCCATATCACGAATAAGAGCTTGCAACGTACCTTACTGAGTAATCTGGTAGACCCTCGCCTTGGCTCTTGTGACACCCGACAAATTTCAGTTAACATTGTTAACTTAAATCCCGTTATCTCACTCTAACTCAGTTAGTCCAGTTAACTCAATTACAAACCTCAAGGACTATCTCTGTCGATATCCGAACTCAAACACACCTAAAATTACAAGGACCAAAGTTGTAATTACCCAAAACCAAATCTGTTGACTTCCTAAAGTCAAAATTTAAGAGCTTTGGGCTCTGTTGACTTTCCAAAGTCAAACTCAAAGTTGCTCTTGATCCAAATTCTTAATCTATAACCGAATTATGTTCCAATTTGTAACTGTCAAGCATGTTTATGGCAAATTAGACCATCATTGAGTCATTTAACATCATCATTACGTGCAAATTAATCCCATTTATCGTCTAAAACTTGTAACCGTCGAGTTCATCAATAATCATCACCAATTCTCACTAACTCGTAAATCATTCCTCACTCATCTATCCTGCGCACTTCAAACGGGTCTCTTAGAACCCGTTACACACGCCAATTCTATCGAAGGCAGAGCCAGAAACTCAGGAAATCAAACGCGTCGGGTCCAAACTTCATTTGCTCGATCATCATCAATTCGTGCATAATTTTGGTAATTGTTTACACCTATAGCTTCGTTTTCATTCCTGTATTGAAAGCCCTATGCTTATTGGGGCTTACAACATCGAATTGATTACAAACCGATTTCTAGGGTTCATCCGAATACGGTTTGATCGAACCCTACTCTAAACACGATATCAATGCAAATAATTCATATGGATAGCTTCGCAATCATCAACTATTTGAAAGCCCTATGCTAATTTAAGCTTTTAACATCGAATTGTTTATAATCTTTAAACTAGGGTTTGTTCATAAACGTTTTCGGGTTTTTGATCTCAAACTCAGTCTCAATCAAATTAACCCGAAGGGGTGGTTTCGCAATACTCAAAACAGTAAAAGCCCTATGATCTTAGCAATTAATAATATCAGAATGGATCGAATTGATTTCAAATGCAATATAGGGTTTTCGGAAATTTCAAGCATGAAATTAACGGTCTTAAACTCAACGATTTTTACAATTAATCACACACACTGATTCGTATTTCATCATAGAACAAAACCCATATGGTTTCTTGACCTATCGCGATCGTTTCGATTGGTTTTGAGACTGATTCATGGTTCGGTTCGCGCAAAAGGGGAAGAACTCGCGAGAGCCGGGTGTTAAAACCATCTCAGCCCGATATCCTTCGCGATACCCTAGCGGGCGGAGATGGTTAAGGCAGTGTGCGGGTGTGGGAGAGACCCGGGTTCGAGACCGGGCTCCCACAATCATTTTTAAACATTTTTCTGTTAATATTTAATTAATAAAAATCAAACTTTATAATATTATATTATTATATAAATGTGTTTTAGCCGGAAAACAACCCGTAGGCTCGGGTTTGAGTTATTAACATATTTTTATAAATTATACCCACTTTTATAACTAATATATTGTTATTATTATCAAGTAAAAATAATATGTTTATATTATTTTTAAACCGTAAATTCATATAAAAATAATATGTTTATATTATTTTCAAACCGTGACCCGTATTATTAAATAATATATATTTATATTATTTCAAATCATTTTATAACATCGTGTGTCGATTGAGACTAAATAATAACATAATTGGTTATACTATTTGCTCGTATACATATATTATTATTTTCTTAATTTTTGTGAATGACAAAACACCCGGTTATAATTATTATTATTCGTGTCATTCGTCGCGTAAAGTAATTCCTAACTCCGTGGACACTTTCGTCCACTCTTGAATATTAGAGCGTTTCTTTATGACGCTTCTCAATCCGTGTCATTGTCACATTTCCCATTTTTCTTTTATCCCTAATTTATGTGTTTACAATTTTAGGGCATTCGTAAGTCTTTTGAGACTTACACACGTGGTTCCAACTTACCCTTTGTGTGATACTACCTTCAACGCCAAGCAGGTGAGTTTCACGACCCCTTTTTACTGCTTTTAAACTGGGGGAGAAAACATGATACAAACTCTTTTGATTTTTGTACTTCAATTTATATCAATTGTTATGTCTATGCGTAAACTCTATCATGAAAGTCCTCACATCGAACCGTTTAAATATGAATATAGCGAGGTATGTTGGGTAGTACTACTGGGTTTGACAAACCTCACCCGCGTTAGTCGCGCTAACTCGATTGGATATCGAACGGGTGCAATATTGACCTAAACGTGCACCGTGGTTGATAGATCTGGTGGGAGGCAATACAAACAGTCAGTTTACGGTTGCGAGCGTAATAGCAAACATGAACATGGGTTAGCTACTCATTGGTATATATATGTTGATTGTACATTAATCTGGTAAACGCTTTATTACTATACTGAAACCTGTGAACTCACCAACCTTGTGTTGACACTTTTCTTACATGTTTTCTCAGGACGCTAAGCTAAGGCACAGGTGCACGTTAGGGCATGCATGGTGTCAACATGATATATTCAATAATTGTCAATCTGTTGAACATTTATTATGTATCCGTTATTGTTAGACTTGGGCGCGTTGTTGTGCGCATTTACTCTCTTGTTTAAACGCTTCCGCATTTACTCTAAACTTTTATAATATTTCAATTTGAGTCCCATTTAGTGTCGTTTGATGTAACTAATGATTGAGATCCTGGTTTGTCACTTCCCAAACGGTAATACTCCGTTAGTTGAAATTGGGGGTGTGACAGCTCTGTTCATGTAGGGTTCCTTCTCTGCACCCTTTCCCTTTCCAGATCCCCCTGCTTCCGTTTCCTTGGGTTTCCTACAATCTCGGCTCACGTGTCCCTGTCCCCGACAATTGTGGCATCGTGGCCTTTCCGGGCAGTCTCGTGATTGGTGTCCAAACTTACCACACCTGAAACATCCCACCTGACCCGCCTTACACTCACCTCCATGTCTCCTTCCACATTTCCCACATAGACCCTCAGCTTCTACCCTTGCCCTCCTATCGTTAGGACCCTGGAGTTCCTCAGCAGTGCGCTTAGCTGCTTGTTTCTTGGGTGCTTCAGCAATGACTTCAGAGGCAATGTCATCATAGACAACTCCGCTCAGAACAACCACCGACTCAACGGTACTCGGTGTGTTGGCCTTTACAAAGGTACGTATCTTTGGAGGCAACCCTTGAACATAGTAGTGAATTCTCCTTTCCTCAGTCGTTACTAGATGAGGCACCAGGCGTGCCAACTCATTGTACTTTGAAGTATATTGCCGGTGAGTCATGAGTCCGGCTTGGAGAGTCAAGAATTCCCTTTCCACTTTATGGACCTCGTTCTTAGGACAAAACTTTTCAGTTACCAACGTTTTCAGGTCGCTCCATTTCATCAATCCGACCGCTTGGTCACCCTTAGCCTGTTTCACAGTTTCCCACCAGTGTGCTGCTTCTCCTTTCAATGACTTCGCAGCGAACATGACTGCTTGTTCCGATCGACATTCACTAAGACGAATGGTCGACTCCATGCCGTTAATCCAATCTAAGGTATCTGATGCTTCCTTCTCCCCAGTAAGCACGGGTGGATCACAACCCCGAAACGCCTTGTAGTCGAAGCCGCGAGCAGGCGGTGCAACATTCTCTACCAGATTCGGTCCTCCCACTGTTGGAAGCAACACAGGCTCTTCAGTTGTGTTAGGGCTCTCCTTGTCCTTCCTCAAGGCTTCGTCCAGTATGGCCGGTAAGGTTTCCTTCAGCAGCCGGGTAAACTCACGGCCAATAGCCGCTTGCACGGCTGGTTCAAACTCAAACGGTGGGTCATATCCTTCCACATGTTCAACATTGTGCTGACTAATCTCTGTCTCAGTATGGGTAGTGTGAACACTCCCCTCAATTACTTGGTTTGTGCTAGCTCCACCGTGGCGGCCTGTACGCCCACCACGTCTTCCTCCTCCACCCCCTCTAGTTCCTCCACGCCTAGCCACTTCTAACTGAAAGATAGAGAACAAAAGGATTTAATTTCATCATGCTAGGGAATATGTAGAACACAATAAGTAAGGTAAGATGTTAATATACACTGGCCATATGCAATTAACCATTACATCACATCTTGTTTTCTATTTATTCGCTTTCATGGTTCCACTAAAGCCTCTATTCTTATCTTGACACTCTAAAAGGTAAACTTTACTTACTATACGCTTCTGATGCTTTGGCTTGAGTTACCCGTACTGGCATCCGCTACTTGTCCCATTCTCAGTTTAAGTCTGGACATCGGGGATGTCCAAATATCTCAAACTATGGCTCTGATACCAACTTGTAAGGCCACAAAACCCGGGAGGCCTCACTTATTGGATTTACTCATCAACACATAGCACTTTAAATATAAGACATTCATTAACACAACGGAAACGATTTAAACTTCAACATACGCAGAGGAAACATAACATGTCTAAACATAACTTGTAAAATATAACTAAAACTTGTCTTAATCAACATAATCAAAAAGAAAACATAAACAGGATGCCACATCCTGATCTTCGGGTAACTCTTCTCGCCAAGCCAAGCATCCACTTCCATCTACTGTCACCTACACTTAACTGATGTGCATACTAAAAATCAGCAACGCTGAGTGAGGTCTAGCGTTTACTTTAAATCAACTAAACAAAAGATTTACTAAAACATATATACTGCCATTAACGCTAAACTTAACACACTTTACTTTTCAAACAGTTTAAAACGTATAATAAACCGTCAATTCCTCTTTACTGTACTGCCCTCATGGCTTACGTCCATGAACCGACAAGTACCTGGTCAATGCCCCCATGATCGACGACCATGAACCGACAATACCGCTTATCCGTCAATTCCTTGTCACTACTGTACCGCCCCCATGGTCAACGACCATGAACCGACGAGTACCTGGTCAATACCCCCATGATCAACGACCATGAACCGACAATACCGCTTATCTGTCAATTCCTTGTCACTACTGTACCGCCCCCATGGTCAACGACCATGAACCGACGAGTACCTGGTCAATGCCCCCATGATCAACAACCATGAACCGACAATACCGCTTATCCGTCAATTCCTTGTCACTACTGTACCGCCCCCATGGTCAACGACCATGAACCGACGAGTACCTGGTCAACGCCCCCATGATCAACGACCATGAACCGACAATACCCTGGTCAATGCCCCCATGATCAACGACCATGAACCGACAATACCGCTTAACACTACGGGGAGGTTGCGTGGACCTCCCGAGCGACCGCCGTCACTCATCCCAGTTGTACAACCGTTAACGAACCCAAAGTTTCTTACTAATGGGTAGAACCCATATCTGACATCTTGTACAACTAACATCTGTCCCAAGGACCTTTATAGCTGGTACACATTCCCGAAGGAAAACTGTTCACTTTACTGTTCATAAAACTTTCTGTAAATCTTGTTCATAACTTAACATGTATTATGCCTTTGTTTATGTATATAAAAATATCGTAAACGCTTGCCATAAATACCTTTGCTTTTACTGAAATATATCTTAACACATATATCATGCCTTTGTTTATGTATATAAAAATATAGTAAACGCTTGCCAAATGATATATCTTGCTTACTTGAAAATGTACTAGCTCTTATATTATGCCTCTGTTTATGTATATGAAAAATATAATAAACGTTTGCCAATAATATAATCATACTTTACTAAAATGTACTTTTGCCTCTTTTAAACTTTTCACTAAAACATAGTTTTTTCCTTCAGTTTATAATATATAAAATATAATAAACGCTTTACACTAAGTATGCACACCACCCCTAAAGAAGGCAAAAAGGGGATTAGAACTCACCTGGTATCTTAGCTGCAATTGTCTACTGTATCTCACACAATCTGAACAATCATGACAATTGACACGTATCAGACTTAACTCAACGCTAAATGGTTTAACCATTCTGATTTAGGCGACTATACTGACTTTACCAGCCTGATGCATGCGCACTTAGCAAGTGCACAGACCCTGCTTCCTGCGCCCTTAGCAAGTGCGCAGGTTCCTCTTCCTGCGCACTTAGCAAGTGCGCAGGACCTACTCTGTGCGCACTTGATAAGTACGCACGACCTGTTCTTCGCGAAAAACCCTAACTTTCGCATTCGGGTCTGATCACGTCAAGATCCCGAACCTGTTTGCATTCAAAACGTTCGTTTTCCATTAAGGAACTCAAATCTATGCTCATCTTTCAGTTTCATCCGTTCAAACATAACCTTTTCACCCAAAACCCGAAAAACCCAAAAACGAACAAAAACTCAGATCTAGGAGAATCGGTTACCTGTAATCACTTCCTTTTCGTTGCTAAACACTCAAGAGACTCTTGCTAATGATCCTTGAAGCTCTAATCCGAAAACCGGGACTTTCTCTCTCTAGGATCTCTCTCACTTTCTCTCTCTAGAATCCAAAAATGTGTTGGAAGTGAGGGTTTTGGGCTAGTCTTGAGGCTTATAAGGGCCCAAACCCTTGCCCCTTTCAGCCCATACACCTCTGCCCAAGCCCGCTTCCCTTTTTCTTATTTTAAAATTTTTAATTCTCGTGAATTCTTTCGCGCCCTAAAACTCGGGATGTTACAAGTCTACCCTCCTTACAATAGGTTTCGTCCTCGAAACCTGCCATAAGCTAAACTGATAGCTAATCACAGAATGGGTGGCATAAACCGTAGCTATGCAAGGCAGCTTGGTCATGAAGGCCATTGTGATTAACTACCACTGGGAGCTTAACCTTAGGCGATCTCAAATTCTAAGGCATCTAGACTAATGGGGCTAACTAATTTAGTAAGGAAATAATAACATAAACTTGCCATATCACGAATAAGAGCTTGCAACGTACCTTACTGAGTAATCTGGTAGACCCTCGCCTTGGCTCTTGTGACACCCGACAAATTTCAGTTAACATTGTTAACTTAAATCCCGTTATCTCACTCTAACTCAGTTAGTCCAGTTAACTCAATTACAAACCTCAAGGACTATCTCTGTCGATATCCGAACTCAAACACACCTAAAATTACAAGGACCAAAGTTGTAATTACCCAAAACCAAATCTGTTGACTTCCTAAAGTCAAAATTTAAGAGCTTTGGGCTCTGTTGACTTTCCAAAGTCAAACTCAAAGTTGCTCTTGATCCAAATTCTTAATCTATAACCGAATTATGTTCCAATTTGTAACTGTCAAGCATGTTTATGGCAAATTAGACCATCATTGAGTCATTTAACATCATCATTACGTGCAAATTAATCCCATTTATCGTCTAAAACTTGTAACCGTCGAGTTCATCAATAATCATCACCAATTCTCACTAACTCGTAAATCATTCCTCACTCATCTATCCTGCGCACTTCAAACGGGTCTCTTAGAACCCGTTACACACGCCAATTCTATCGAAGGCAGAGCCAGAAACTCAGGAAATCAAACGCGTCGGGTCCAAACTTCATTTGCTCGATCATCATCAATTCGTGCATAATTTTGGTAATTGTTTACACCTATAGCTTCGTTTTCATTCCTGTATTGAAAGCCCTATGCTTATTGGGGCTTACAACATCGAATTGATTACAAACCGATTTCTAGGGTTCATCCGAATACGGTTTGATCGAACCCTACTCTAAACACGATATCAATGCAAATAATTCATATGGATAGCTTCGCAATCATCAACTATTTGAAAGCCCTATGCTAATTTAAGCTTTTAACATCGAATTGTTTATAATCTTTAAACTAGGGTTTGTTCATAAACGTTTTCGGGTTTTTGATCTCAAACTCAGTCTCAATCAAATTAACCCGAAGGGGTGGTTTCGCAATACTCAAAACAGTAAAAGCCCTATGATCTTAGCAATTAATAATATCAGAATGGATCGAATTGATTTCAAATGCAATATAGGGTTTTCTGAAATTTCAAGCATGAAATTAACGGTCTTAAACTCAACGATTTTTACAATTAATTACACACACTGATTCGTATTTCATCATAGAACAAAACCCATATGGTTTCTTGACCTATCGCGATCGTTTCGATTGGTTTTGAGACTGATTCATGGTTCGGTTCGCGCAAAAGGGGAAGAACTCGCGAGAGCCGGGTGTTAAAACCATCTCAGCCCGATATCCTTCGCGATACCCTAGCGGGCGGAGATGGTTAAGGCAGTGTGCGGGTGTGGGAGAGACCCGGGTTCGAGACCGGGCTCCCACAATCATTTTTAAACATTTTTCTGTTAATATTTAATTAATAAAAATCAAACTTTATAATATTATATTATTATATAAATGTGTTTTAGCCGGAAAACAACCCGTAGGCTCGGGTTTGAGTTATTAACATATTTTTATAAATTATACCCACTTTTATAACTAATATATTGTTATTATTATCAAGTAAAAATAATATGTTTATATTATTTTTAAACCGTAAATTCATATAAAAATAATATGTTTATATTATTTTCAAACCGTGACCCGTATTATTAAATAATATATATTTATATTATTTCAAATCATTTTATAACATCGTGTGTCGATTGAGACTAAATAATAATATAATTGGTTATACTATTTGCTCGTATACATATATTATTATTTTCTTAATTTTTGTGAATGACAAAACACCCGGTTATAATTATTATTATTCGTGTCATTCGTCGCGTAAAGTAATTCCTAACTCCGTGGACACTTTCGTCCACTCTTGAATATTAGAGCGTTTCTTTATGACGCTTCTCAATCCGTGTCATTGTCACATTTCCCATTTTTCTTTTATCCCTAATTTATGTGTTTACAATTTTAGGGCATTCGTAAGTCTTTTGAGACTTACACACGTGGTTCCAACTTACCCTTTGTGTGATACTACCTTCAACGCCAAGCAGGTGAGTTTCACGACCCCTTTTTACTGCTTTTAAACTGGGGGAGAAAACATGATACAAACTCTTTTGATTTTTGTACTTCATTTTATATCAATTGTTATGTCTATGCGTAAACTCTATCATGAAAGTCCTCACATCGAACCGTTTAAATATGAATATAGCGAGGTATGTTGGGTAGTACTACTGGGTTTGACAAACCTCACCCGCGTTAGTCGCGCTAACTCGATTGGATATCGAACGGGTGCAATATTGACCTAAACGTGCACCGTGGTTGATAGATCTGGTGGGAGGCAATACAAACAGTCAGTTTACGGTTGCGAGCGTAATAGCAAACATGAACATGGGTTAGCTACTCATTGGTATATATATGTTGATTGTACATTAATCTGGTAAACGCTTTATTACTATACTGAAACCTGTGAACTCACCAACCTTGTGTTGACACTTTTCTTACATGTTTTCTCAGGACGCTAAGCTAAGGCACAGGTGCACGTTAGGGCATGCATGGTGTCAACATGATATATTCAATAATTGTCAATCTGTTGAACATTTATTATGTATCCGTTATTGTTAGACTTGGGCGCGTTGTTGTGCGCATTTACTCTCTTGTTTAAACGCTTCCGCATTTACTCTAAACTTTTATAATATTTCAATTTGAGTCCCATTTAGTGTCGTTTGATGTAACTAATGATTGAGATCCTGGTTTGTCACTTCCCAAACGGTAATACTCCGTTAGTTGAAATTGGGGGTGTGACAGCTCTGTTCATGTAGGGTTCCTTCTCTGCACCCTTTCCCTTTCCAGATCCCCCTGCTTCCGTTTCCTTGGGTTTCCTACAATCTCGGCTCACGTGTCCCTGTCCCCGACAATTGTGGCATCGTGGCCTTTCCGGGCAGTCTCGTGATTGGTGTCCAAACTTACCACACCTGAAACATCCCACCTGACCCGCCTTACACTCACCTCCATGTCTCCTTCCACATTTCCCACATAGACCCTCAGCTTCTACCCTTGCCCTCCTATCGTTAGGACCCTGGAGTTCCTCAGCAGTGCGCTTAGCTGCTTGTTTCTTGGGTGCTTCAGCAATGACTTCAGAGGCAATGTCATCATAGACAACTCCGCTCAGAACAACCACCGACTCAACGGTACTCGGTGTGTTGGCCTTTACAAAGGTACGTATCTTTGGAGGCAACCCTTGAACATAGTAGTGAATTCTCCTTTCCTCAGTCGTTACTAGATGAGGCACCAGGCGTGCCAACTCATTGTACTTTGAAGTATATTGCCGGTGAGTCATGAGTCCGGCTTGGAGAGTCAAGAATTCCCTTTCCACTTTATGGACCTCGTTCTTAGGACAAAACTTTTCAGTTACCAACGTTTTCAGGTCGCTCCATTTCATCAATCCGACCGCTTGGTCACCCTTAGCCTGTTTCACAGTTTCCCACCAGTGTGCTGCTTCTCCTTTCAATGACTTCGCAGCGAACATGACTGCTTGTTCCGATCGACATTCACTAAGACGAATGGTCGACTCCATGCCGTTAATCCAATCTAAGGTATCTGATGCTTCCTTCTCCCCAGTAAGCACGGGTGGATCACAACCCCGAAACGCCTTGTAGTCGAAGCCGCGAGCAGGCGGTGCAACATTCTCTACCAGATTCGGTCCTCCCACTGTTGGAAGCAACACAGGCTCTTCAGTTGTGTTAGGGCTCTCCTTGTCCTTCCTCAAGGCTTCGTCCAGTATGGCCGGTAAGGTTTCCTTCAGCAGCCGGGTAAACTCACGGCCAATAGCCGCTTGCACGGCTGGTTCAAACTCAAACGGTGGGTCATATCCTTCCACATGTTCAACATTGTGCTGACTAATCTCTGTCTCAGTATGGGTAGTGTGAACACTCCCCTCAATTACTTGGTTTGTGCTAGCTCCACCGTGGCGGCCTGTACGCCCACCACGTCTTCCTCCTCCACCCCCTCTAGTTCCTCCACGCCTAGCCACTTCTAACTGAAAGATAGAGAACAAAAGGATTTAATTTCATCATGCTAGGGAATATGTAGAACACAATAAGTAAGGTAAGATGTTAATATACACTGGCCATATGCAATTAACCATTACATCACATCTTGTTTTCTATTTATTCGCTTTCATGGTTCCACTAAAGCCTCTATTCTTATCTTGACACTCTAAAAGGTAAACTTTACTTACTATACGCTTCTGATGCTTTGGCTTGAGTTACCCGTACTGGCATCCGCTACTTGTCCCATTCTCAGTTTAAGTCTGGACATCGGGGATGTCCAAATATCTCAAACTATGGCTCTGATACCAACTTGTAAGGCCACAAAACCCGGGAGGCCTCACTTATTGGATTTACTCATCAACACATAGCACTTTAAATATAAGACATTCATTAACACAACGGAAACGATTTAAACTTCAACATACGCAGAGGAAACATAACATGTCTAAACATAACTTGTAAAATATAACTAAAACTTGTCTTAATCAACATAATCAAAAAGAAAACATAAACAGGATGCCACATCCTGATCTTCGGGTAACTCTTCTCGCCAAGCCAAGCATCCACTTCCATCTACTGTCACCTACACTTAACTGATGTGCATACTAAAAATCAGCAACGCTGAGTGAGGTCTAGCGTTTACTTTAAATCAACTAAACAAAAGATTTACTAAAACATATATACTGCCATTAACGCTAAACTTAACACACTTTACTTTTCAAACAGTTTAAAACGTATAATAAACCGTCAATTCCTCTTTACTGTACTGCCCTCATGGCTTACGTCCATGAACCGACAAGTACCTGGTCAATGCCCCCATGATCGACGACCATGAACCGACAATACCGCTTATCCGTCAATTCCTTGTCACTACTGTACCGCCCCCATGGTCAACGACCATGAACCGACGAGTACCTGGTCAATACCCCCATGATCAACGACCATGAACCGACAATACCGCTTATCTGTCAATTCCTTGTCACTACTGTACCGCCCCCATGGTCAACGACCATGAACCGACGAGTACCTGGTCAATGCCCCCATGATCAACGACCATGAACCGACAATACCGCTTATCCGTCAATTCCTTGTCACTACTGTACCGCCCCCATGGTCAACGACCATGAACCGACAAGTACCTGGTCAATACCCCCATGATCAACGACCATGAACCGACAATACCCTGGTCAATGCCCCCATGATCAACGACCATGAACCGACAATACCGCTTAACACTACGGGGAGGTTGCGTGGACCTCCCGAGCGACCGCCGTCACTCATCCCAGTTGTACAACCGTTAACGAACCCAAAGTTTCTTACTAATGGGTAGAACCCATATCTGACATCTTGTACAACTAACATCTGTCCCAAGGACCTTTATAGCTGGTACACATTCCCGAAGGAAAACTGTTCACTTTACTGTTCATAAAACTTTCTGTAAATCTTGTTCATAACTTAACATGTATTATGCCTTTGTTTATGTATATAAAAATATAGTAAACGCTTGCCATAAATACCTTTGCTTTTACTGAAATATATCTTAACACATATATCATGCCTTTGTTTATGTATATAAAAATATAGTAAACGCTTGCCAAATGATATATCTTGCTTACTTGAAAATGTACTAGCTCTTATATTATGCCTCTGTTTATGTATATGAAAAATATAATAAACGTTTGCCAATAATATAATCATACTTTACTAAAATGTACTTTTGCCTCTTTTAAACTTTTCACTAAAACATAGTTTTTTCCTTCAGTTTATAATATATAAAATATAATAAACGCTTTACACTAAGTATGCACACCACCCCTAAAGAAGGCAAAAAGGGGATTAGAACTCACCTGGTATCTTAGCTGCAATTGTCTACTGTATCTCACACAATCTGAACAATCATGACAATTGAAACGTATCAGACTTAACTCAACGCTAAATGGCTTAACCATTCTGATTTAGGCGACTATACTGACTTTACCAGCCTGATGCATGCGCACTTAGCAAGTGCGCAGACCCTGCTTCCTGCGCACTTAGCAAGTGCGCAGGTTCCTCTTCCTGCGCACTTAGCAAGTGCGCAGGTTCCTCTTCCTGTGCACTTAGCAAGTTGCTAAGTGCGCAGGACCTGCTCTGTGCGCACTTGATAAGTACGCACGACCTGTTCTTCGCGAAAAACCCTAACTTTCGCATTCGGGTCTGATCACGTCAAGATCCCGAACCTGTTTGCATTCAAAACGTTCATTTTCCATTAAGGAACTCAAATCTATGCTCATCTTTCAGTTTCATCCGTTCAAACATAACCTTATCACCCAAAACCTGAAAAACCCAAAAACGAACAAAAACTCAGATCTAGGAGAATCGGTTACCTGTAATCACTTCCTTTTCTTTGCTAAAAACTCAAGAGACTCTTGCTAATGATCCTTGAAGCTCTAATCCGAAAACCGGGACTTTCTCTCTCTAGGATCTCTCTCACTTTCTCTCTCTATAATCCGAAAATGTGTAGGAAGTGAGGGTTTTGGGCTAGTCTTGAGGCTTATAAGGGCCCAAACCCTTGCCCCTTTCAGCCCATACACCTCGGCCCAAGCCCGCTTCCCTTTTTCTTATTTTAAAATTTTTAATTCTCGTGAATTCTTTCGCGCCCTAAAACTCGGGATGTTATAGAAGGGTTGTGCGACGGCGTGAAGGTTACCTGACACAAGACTGACATCCTACTTATTATATGTTAAGACAATGTTATGTATTTAATTGTTAAGACTTCCGCTGTTATGTCATGTCATGTTACATTATGTAATGATTGAATTCGAATGTTTTAAATTTAAGCTCAATATTTATGACTATGTTTATGAGTAAATCCAACAAGTGAGGTTACCCGGGAATGGGGCCTTACATATGCCACACAGAAACATGGTGTGTATCTTGTGTATCTCCCTATGTATCGAATCAATTTTTGGTCCAACTAACCCAACCAAATATTTCTAATCAACAAATAATGTGTGACAAGAAAGAAACAGAGAGACAAGAACGACCTCACAGTGAGAAAAGTCGTGCGCTAAGATAAATAGATACTTCTCTTCAAGTTTCAATGCCTTCGATCCTTCTGCCTACTGGATCGTTCCCTTGCGTGAACACACATGGAATGTCGATTGTATTTGATCTGATATCTTTGCCTTTGTTAATGGTTGGGGTTTTTTTTATGGTCGAACCACATGATACCAAAGGCTTTGACCTGGATGAATTGGTGTCACCACTGCAATGGTTTGTTCTTGGCTAGATTATACTCTTAAGGGACTAGCTTCACTTTTCGCTCCTTATCTTTGAACATGGCTGCTCACAAATTCTGACATGCTTGAAGCTTGTGAGTGAAGGACTAAAGTTGTGAGTCGCGGTAACACCAGTGGAGTCATCCTCCCACCGTTGTCGTCTGATGTGGCATCCATTGCCGACTCCACTACACCAAAATCCTAGTCACCGTAATTGAAGATGGTCGTATTCTTATTCACACCAAATCTTCAACCTAACAACAACCCGAGATTCATATCCACCTCTTCTTCCGGTCGGATCCTGTTGGATCTCCTGAACCCGTAACTAGGGCTGTAAACGAACCGAACTGAACCGAACGAAGTCTTGTTCGTGTTCGTTCGTTTAGCATTTAAATTGTTCATGAACGGTTCACGAACACTAACCGAACGAAATTTCATGTTCGTGTTCGTTCATTAAGGAAATTGATTTGTTCACGAACGGTTCACGAACGGAACCGAACGAAGCCTGTTTGGGACTTTTGATGTCAACCCTAATGTCTTCCGAAATGAACCTTTAATAAGATCATTTTAATATCAAGTTTTATGTACTTGTATCGAACTTACTTTACTTAGTTAAATGTTAGGTCAAAAATAAAATAAAAATTAAAGAATATAAAAAGTTTAGATAAAATAAAATAGAAATATACAAAAATCTTTAATGAACAACATAAACGAACATAAAAGAACGAACGTAACGAACGAGACCTCTGTTCATGTTGGTTCATTTAGTTAATCGGACGAAATTTCTTGTTCATGTTCGTTCATTTATTAAACGAACGAACGTAAACGAACTTCCCGTGAATGGTTCACGAACTGTTCGCTGAACGTTCGGTTCATTTACATCCCTACCCGTAACACTCTGTAACAAATCCCGTGACAAGCAGTTCTTAACTTGTAAACACAAATCCCTCATCTCATCATTCGTTCTTTCCCCCATATTCTAACAGATTCAACTCATTCTAAAGAGCTAATTTCTTAGGAAAAATTAATTTCTCATCATTCGTTTTAGGATAGTATGATTGCAGCGGGGGAAGTAATGAAGAAGGGAATCGTAAAAAAAGGGGAAACAAAGGTGGAGTAAAACATTAGCCAAAACACCATGTGACATCCGGCAATTTCAGATTAACTCCGTTAACATTCCTACGTTAGTTCAAACATTATTCATTGCAAACTCATTTACCTCAGTTAGTCACACGTGCCTTGCATTTAATTAAGTTAATTAATTGTGGCAGTTATTGCACTAACACTCACGTAACGGTAATTCGGAGAATTACCGAATCGCACGAGTCGATCCCCGAACGTTGGCGATAATAAAAAAATAATATTTCGAACAATAAATAATTTATAATTAATATAAATTATGTGCTTTTACGTGTTATGTGATTTTATGCGTAAACTGTAGACTTTCGTGAAATCGCGTACATTTACGCGGAACGTTGTGACTTTTATTGCTTTATTGATTTTTATAAAGAAGTTTTATAAAAATATTTATTAGAAACTATTTTAATTAGTTACATTTAATTAAATGTGTTTTAAATTCATTTAATTAGTCCATGAGCCACATAAATCAATTTTTCAACCCATGGAGGGGCCCATGTAGTGAGTATTTAAGGAATTTATAAAAACCCTAATCACATAACTCCAAAATTTCAAAAATAATCAGCCCCCACTCTCTCCTTTGAGCCGAGATCTTCAAGCAACCCAAACACACATCGATCGAGCTTCAATCGCGAAACCGGAAGTGAATACGTGCTAGTCTATGTACTCCTAACATTCCTACGTAAGTTATTTTATTAAAATCCGTCATTATTTCATTATTATTTTTGAGATCGAAACCCTAGTTCATCCAAACTTGATATTTTCAAAATATATAAATGAATTGGTTAATTGATTTGTAGTATTGTATCGTATTAGTGAGTTTATGAAAATACGTGAAACCCTAGTTGTCATACAAAGTGTAAATTGAGATTTGTTGATTATGTGAAGTATAGGATTTGCATGCTAGACATGAGTTATGATTAATATAGTTATAGTTATATTAGTTGAGAGATTTGGGATTGATTAGACGTGTTAATTGTGTAAACAAAGCGTGTAATGGAGGACTTACTAAAAGAGGAAACTTTGTTGAAAGATGATTTTTGAATGTGAAGGTTTCTAGGTGTGTATGATGCTATTATTTGATGATACGAACGTATTATAGATAATGTGATTCATTTGAAAGCAAACATGAGTTTATATTATTTTTAAAAATAATAAACTAATGTAACGTGTATTGTTGACGTAGTTGCCATGCTAAGTTAGTTATGACTTAGGTAGCATGAAACGTGAATTATTTGTGTGCTAAGCGTGTTGTCATACAAGTAAAACATTTAATCACTAAACGGGTCACCAACGGGTCGTCGAGTCAAACTTGGTCAAACTTAGTTAAACTTGGTCAAACTTAGTCAAACTTGGTCAAACTTGCAAACCTTTTCTAAACACGTAAACAATAGTATTGTTTGGATACTAAGGGTTCGTATCAACTTGCACAAACACACACTTATAAACCGGTGTTTATAGGTGGCAGTTAGTCGTCAAGCATTCTAAGTTCGCTTTCTTTCGCACACATTCTAAGGTGAGTTTCACGGCCCCTTTTCTTATGATTTAAACTTGGGGGAGAAAACATGGGTACGAACATTTAGATCTTACATTTCTTTTATATCACTTGTGTACTAAGCACAAACATATCATGCAAGTCCTTACTTATCGAACCGTTTAATATATGGGATAGCGAGGTAATCTTGAGTAGTACTACTGGGCATTGACAAGCCCCACCCGCGTTAGTCGCGCTAACACGACTGGTAGTCGAACGGGTGTAACATTGACCTAAACATTTACCGTTGATCATGATAGTCATGGTAGGAGGTAGTTCAAACATAAACAGTCAGCTTCGGTGTCGAAACGCTTTAGTAACATGTAACTAGGTTAGCTACCTATGATATAAATTGTAAATGGTTTTATCTAGTAAACTTTACAAACATTGAAACCTGTGAACTCACCAACCTAGTGTTGACACGTTTTAGCATGTTTTCTTAGGTCATTAAGGTACAAGCACAAGCTAAGGCATGCATGTATTCGAAGTCCATCATTTTCAAACTCAAGAACTAATTATTTTATTTATTGTTGAATTGTTTATTTTTGGCGCATGCTTTTCATCTAACTTTTCGCTTCCGCAAGTCTTACACTAAATCAGTGTTTTCATTTCTAGTGTTGCATCGTGACTATGAGCAATACTAGTGGTTTTTATTAAACTCATATAGAGTCGTTCAACATAACTAATGACTGAGATCCTGGTATGTCACGCTACTAACGGTAAAACTCCGTTAGTGGATTTTGGGAGTGTGACAGATTGGTATCAGAGCCATTGGTTATAGAGAACTAGGAAATGCATACTAGACTATAACCACGTACATGCACTAGTTACACAACACTTACACTCATACATGACACTCACTCATCCCGTTACAGGAAATGTCGTCACCGCCTAATTCACCCGCATCCCCAGTCGTTCAGGAGCACGATGTTCCTACCATACCTTTGCCAAATCCAAGGAGACGTCGACTCAACCCGATCAATACCACTGTAGGGTATGAAAATCCTATTCATGTACGTGTCAGAGGTAACACGCAGGACTGGGATTGGTATCCCGATAGGATCAGAAACTGGATCCGCGAGGAGGAAGTCCCACCTCCACTCACTGCTGACATTGCTTCTTCTTCATCATCTTCTGTGCGAGCATTGCCACCATTACAGTACCCCTTTGAGCAGGTGTTTGCTGCATTTGTAGCTAGGATGGACCGGGAGATCCGGAACATGAGAGATGCAGCAGGGGAGATTTCAGGTATATTAGAGCGACAGGTTCTGATGAATCAGAAAATTGACAAACTGACTGCAGATTTGGCACTCACTGATAAAGTCCATGAGAATTTGGCAAATGGATGTGTGGATATGGAAGACCGGCTGAACACTGCAGAGTGGAACCTAGATATACTCCACACTAGGATCGAGCAATTGGAGGCTCGACTTGCAGCTGCTGAAGCGGCAGGAGTTGCACCAGAGGATGCACCTGCAGGAAATCAGGATGAGGACGATGATGCAGCATCTGATGTTACATCAGCTAGCAGTGGCATTTGATATCTTATCTTCATTACTTATTTACGTCTTTCCTTTTGAATCTAGATGGGCAGGGTTGTTCCCATCCAACAGATGTTTCTAGAATTTTGATGTTTGATTGAATTTAGTTGTAATCGTTACAATTTATTTTATCAAGTATTACTATTATTGAAATGTTAGATGTTGTGGTTTGAATTTCTTTGTTTACTGGTACTTATATGATGATAAAATGCGATGTATTTTTCTCATTATTGTATGTTGTGAATGTAAAGATAATGTCTGGAAGAGGAAATGGACGTGGTGGACGCGCCGGAGGACGCGGTGGTCGCGGAAACATTAACATGACTGCAGCCGAGCTTGCGGCACTCATAAACGAGCGTGTGGCTGAAGCGGTAGCAGCTAGTCAAGCCGCTGTTAATGCTGGAGGTAAAGCAAAATATTATCGACTCTAGTGAGTCATCATTCATCCTAAACTCAAAATCGAATATAGTATTCTTAAAGCGCATTCTTGTTTACAATTCAGGTCAGCACAACCACCAGCATGTTTGTACTTTCAAGGCGTACATGGATTGCAAGCCTCACTCATTTAGTGGAGCCGAAGGGGCTGTTGGCTTACTCCGCTGGATGGAGAAATCTGAATCCGCATTCGCAATGTGCAATTTCCCACTGAATAATCAGGTGACGTATGCATCTGGCACACTTGAGGGTCTGGCCCTTACTTGGTGGAACTCCCAGGTGCAAATGCTAACTCTTGAGATGGCAAACGCATTGCCATGGGATGAATTTAAGACTATGCTGCGGGAGGAGTATTGTCCCCGCGATGAAGTGCAGAAACTTGAGGGCGAGTTCTGGAACCTCAAAATGGAGGGATCTGAAATTGAAGCCTACACTACTCGTTCGCATGAACTGGCGAACTTGTGTCCGCAAATGGTAACACCTCCCTATAAGAGGATCGAGAAATTCATTGATGGTTTGGTCCCGCAAATTCAGAGCATGGTGACATCTTCTAATCCCACTACGATCCAGCAAGCAATCAGGTTGGCTCACAGGCTAACCGATCAGGCAGTCGCTCAGGGCACCCTACCCCCTAGAGGTGCGTTATAAAAGACAACTGACAATAAGCGGAAGTTTGACAGTTCATTCCCCAAAACCTTCCAGTCAAACCCACCTTCTCAGCAGCAACAACAACATCGTAAGCTTGAACCTTCAAAGAACAACAATCAGTCTAACTCTTCTCAGCAGAATCAGAGTTCTTATATTGGCAAGTACCCAAAGTGCAACAAATGTAACTTCCACCATCATGGAGCGTGTGACCGGTACCGTTGCCACCGGTGTGGAAAGATGGGTCATTTGGCCAAACAAGCAGAACAAACAGACACCACCTGGAGACGCACCCAAAGGCTGTTTTGAGTGTGGTAAAGAAGGGCATTTCAAGAAAATTGCCCGCAGTTGAGGAGAAACGGAAACGGGAATGGAAATGGCAACAATCATCAGGGCGGTAATGGAAATGGTAATAACTACCAGGGTGGAAATGGTAATAACAACATAAATGGTGCAAAGGGCCGAGCATTTGTGATTGGATTGGGAGAAGCTCGGAATGATCGGAACGTGGTGAACGGTATGTTTCTCTTAAACGATCATTATGCTTCTGTACTTTTTGATACTGGTGCCGATAAAAGTTTTATATCTAGAGAACTTAGTAGTCGGTTAGGAATAAACTCAACTTTACTAGAATATCATTATACCGTAGAGATAGCAGACGGTAAAGTAATCGAGGCAACCCACATTCTCAAGGGATGTCAGTTAGAACTTTCTGGTCACAAACTCGACATCGATCTCATGCCAGTTACACGTGGAAGTTTTGACATAATTGTGGGCATGGATTGGTTGTCTAAAAACCAAGCTGAGATCATCTGTAGTGAGAAGATCGTTCGTATACCCCTTCCTAGTGGAGAGATCCTATCCGTTCAAGGCGAAAGAAGTGGTGCAGTCATGGGCATCATATCCTTCATGAAGGCTCAGAAGTGTCTGCGTAAGGGTCATACCGCAATATTAGCCCTTGTCGCTGACAAGTCTACCGAGGAGAAAAAGTTAGAAGATATACCTATCGTTCGAGAATTTCCAGAAGTATTTCCTGAAGACCTACCTGGTCTTCCACCTCATCGTCAGGTCGAATTTCAGATTGACCTAACACCTGGAGCAGCGCCTATTGCTCGAGCACCATATAGACTTGCACCAAGTGAGTTGCCGGAGCTATCCACTCAACTACAAGAGTTGTTGGATAAAGGTTTCATCTGACCGAGCTCATCGCCATGGGGAGCTCCAGTCCTATTTGTCAAAAAGAAAGATGGAACTTTTCGCATGTGCATTGATTACCTAGAGTTAAACAAAGTAACAGTCAAGAACCGCTACCCACTACCCCGCATTGACGATTTATTCGACCAACTTCAAGGGTCAAGTTTCTACTCGAAAATCGACTTAAGATCTGGATATCATCAGCTGAGAGTTCGAGATGAAGATATATCCAAGACAGCATTCAGAACCCGGTACGGCCATTTCGAATTTTTGGTGATGCCATTTGGATTAACCAACGCACCCACGGTGTTCATGGACCTCATGAACAGTGTGTAAACCTTACCTGGACCAATTCGTCATTGTCTTCATTGACGATATCCTCATATACTCTAAGAGTCGGGAGGAGCATGAGGAGCATCTGCGTTTGATCCTTGAGCTACTGAAACAGGAGCAGCTTTACGCTAAGTTTTCCAAATGCGATTTTTGGATTCGCGAGGTTCAATTTCTAAGACATGTGATCAATGAGAAAGGAATACATGTCGATCCAGCCAAAGTGGAAGCTATCAAGAATTGGGCAGCACCAACAACTCCAACCGAAGTTCGGCAATTTCTAGGATTGGCCGGATACTACCGTCGCTTTATCGAGGGATTCTCGAAGATTGCCCAACCTCTCACCGCCTTAACCCAAAAAGATAAACCCTATATTTGGAGCGAGACTCAAGAATCAGCATTCCAGCTACTGAAGCAGAAACTATGCAACGCACCCATCCTATCTCTACCGGAAGGAACGGATGACTTCGTGGTGTATTGCGATGCCTCCATCCAAGGTCTCGGTTGTGTATTGATGCAACGCGACAAGGTTATCGCATACGCTTCTCGACAGTTAAAAATTCACGAAAAGAACTACACGACTCATGATTTGGAGTTAGGAGCCGTGGTGTTTGCACTCAAGATATGGAGACATTACTTGTACGGTACCAAGTGCACCATCTACACCGATCACAAGAGTCTTCAGCATATTTTTTAGCAGAAGGAGTTGAACATGCGTTAACGTCGTTGGATCGAGTTATTAAACGATTATGATTGTGCAATCAAGTACCATCCAGGCAAAGCTAATGTGGTAGCCGACGCCCTAAGCAGAAAAGAAACCAAACCCCGACGAGTTAGAGCATTACAACTCACTATTCATACAGGACTACCCGAACAAATCCGCAATGCCCAACTCGAAGCCTTAAAAGAGGAGAACTTACCATTGGAATCCACTCGTGGTATGGAAAAACAACTTGAAGTTAAAGCAGATGGTATTCGTTATTTCGCGGAACGAATATGGATACCAGTATATGGAAACCTAAGAGATCTAGTCATGGATGAAGCTCACAAATCCCGATACTCTATCCATCCGGGATCCGACAAGATGTATCACGATCTCAAGGTTTTGTATTGGTGGCCGAACATGAAAGCTGACATAGCCACCTACGTGAGCAAGTGCCTGACTTGTTCCAAGGTCAAGGTGGAGTACCAAAAGCCATCCGGATTACTTCAACAACCGAAAATCCCGATGTGGAAATGGGAACATATTTCTATGGATTTCATAACCAAATTACCCCGAACCCCTACTGGATGTGACACAATCTGGGTGATAATGGATCGCCTAACCAAATCCGCTCATTTCCTTGCTATCAAAGAGACCGACAAAATGGAAAAGTTAACTCGCCTCTATCTTAAAGAAGTAGTATCCCGATATGGAGTGCCAATCTCCATCATTTCCGATAGAGACGCCCGATTCACCTCACATTTTTGGAAATCATTACAGAAAGCTCTAGGCATGCGCCTGGACATGAGTACAGCGTATCATCCTCAAACAGATGGCCAGAGTGAGCGTAACATACAAACCCTAGAAGACATGCTACGAGCTTGTGTGATCGATTTCGAAAACAGTTGGGAGACTCACTTGCCTTTAGTGGAATTCTCTTACAATAACAGCTATCATACCAGCATCAAAGCAGCACCGTTCGAGGCTTTGTACGGGAGAAAGTGTCAATCACCACTTTGTTGGGCTGAAGTTGGAGATAGTCAACTTACGGGTCCTGAACTTGTGTATGAAACCTCAGAGAAAATCGTGCAAATCCAAAATCGTATGGCGACAGCTCATGACCGTCAAAAGAGTTATGCAGACAAGCGCAGAAAACCGCTAGAATTCCAAGTGGGCGACAAAGTATTATTAAAGGTCTCACCGTGGAAAGGTGTGATTCGTTTCGGGAAACGAAGAAAGTTAACCCGCGTTACGTTGGACCATTCGAGATAGTGAAAAGGATCGGTCCAGTAGCATACCAACTGAACCTACCGGATACACTCAATGGAGTGCACAATGTCTTTCATGTCTCAAACCTAAAGAAGTGCCTATCAGATGAGACACTTGTAGTTCCACTCGAGGAGTTGGAAATTGATGAACAACTACGTTTTATTGAGGAACCAGTCGAAATCATGGACCGAGAGGTCAAAACTCTCAAGCGCAGTAAGATACCTATTGTAAGAGTTCGCTGGAACTCGAAGCGTGGACCGGAGTTCACGTGGGAACGAGAGGATCAGATGATGAAAAAGTATCCTCACCTTTTCGAACAGTCAACAGCAAACACGGAAGGTACTAACTAAATTTCGAGACAAAATTTATTTCAAAAAGGGGATGATGTGAGAAACCTAAACTTTTTGTTTCAAACGTGACCGACTTCGTTTAATTTTCGGGACGAAAATTCTTTCAACAAGGGGATGATGTGACATCTGGCAATTTCAGGTTAACTTTGTTAACATTCCTACGTTAGTTCAAACATTATTCATTGCAAACTCAGTTACCTCAGTTAGTCACACGTGCATTTCATTTAATTAAGTTAATTAATTGTGTCAGTTATCGCACAAACACTCACGTAACGGTAATTCGGAGAATTACCGAATCGCACGAGTCGATCCCCGAACGTTGGCCGATAATAAAAAAATAATATTTCGAACAATAAATAATTTATAATTAATATAAATTATGTGCTTTTACGTGTTATGTGATTTTATGCGTAAACTGTAGACTTTCGTGAAATCGCGTACGTTTACACGGAACGTTGTGACTTTTATTGCTTTATTGATTTTTATAAAGAAGTTTTATAAAAATATTTATTAGAAACTATTTTAACTAGTTACATTTAATTAAATATGTTTTAAATTCATTTAATTAGTCCATGGGCCACATAAATCAATTTTTAAACCCATGGAGGGGCCCATGGAGTGAGTATTTAAGGAATTTATAAAAACCCTAATCACATAACTCCAAAATTTAAAAAATAATCAGCCCCCACTCTCTCCTTTGAGCCGAGATCTTCAAGCAACCCAAACACACATCGATCGAGCTTCAATCGCGAAACCGGAAGTGAATACGTGCTAGTCTAGGTATTCCTAACATTCCTACGTAAGTTATTTTATTAAAATCCGTCATTATTTCATTATTATTTTTGAGATCGAAACCCTAGTTCATCCAAACTTGATATTTTCGAAATATATAAATGAATTGGTTAATTGATTTGTAGTATTGTATCGTATTAGTGATTTTATGAAAATACGTGAAACCCTAGTTGTCATACGAAGTGTAAATTGAGATTTGTTGATTATGTGAAGTATAGGAATTGCATGCTAGACGTGAATTATGATTAATATAGTTATAGTTATATTAGTTGAGAGATTTGGGATTGATTAGACGTGTTAATTGTGTAAACAAAGCGTGTAATGGAGGACTTACTAAAAGAGGAAACTTTGTTGAAAGATGATTTTTGAATGTGAAGGTTTCTAGGTGTGTATGATGCTATTATTTGACTCTAGTATGTTAGTATGGTTGTATTAATGATTGCTAAAGGATTATAGAATGCAAATAGATTAAATAGATCATAGGTTACTAAAAGTGGAAACTTTGTGATTTGGAACTTGATGTCTAAACTTAATGTTGTGTGTTATGGTAATCTATTATGTAATAGCATGTGTAGATAGACATAGAATGATGATACGAACGTGTTATAGATAATGTGATTCATTTGAAAGCAAACATGAGTTTATATTATTTTTAAAAATAATAAATTAATGTAACGTGTATTGTTAACGTAGTTGACATGCTAAGTTAGTTATGACTTAGGTAGCATGAAACGTGAATTATTTGTGTGCTAAGCGTGTTGTCATACAAGTCAAACATTTAATCACTAAACGGGTCACCAACGGGTCGTCGAGTCAAACTTGGTCAAACTTAGTTAAACTTGGTCAAACTTAGTCAAACTTGGTCAAACTTGCAAACCTTTTCTAAACACGTAAACAATAGTATTGTTTGGATACTAAGGGTTCGTATCAACTTGCACAAACACACACTTATAAACCGGTGTTTATAGGTGGCAGTTAGTCGTCAAGCATTCTAAGTTCGCTTTCTTTCGCACACATTCTAAGGTGAGTTTCACGGCCCCTTTTCTTATGATTTAAACTTGGGGGAGAAAACATGGGTACGAACATTTAGATCTTACATTTCTTTTATATCACTTGTGTACTAAGCACAAACATATCATGCAAGTCCTTACTTATCGAACCGTTTAATATATGTGATAGCGAGGTAATCTTGAGTAGTACTACTGGGCATTGACAAGCCCCACCCGCGTTAGTCGCGCTAACACGACAGGTAGTCGAACGGGTGTAACATTGACCTAAACATTTACCGTTGATCATGATAGTCATGGTAGGAGGTAGTTCAAACATAAACAGTCAGCTTCGGTGTCGAAACGCTTTAGTAACATGTAACTAGGTAAGCTACCTATGATATAAATTGTAAATGGTTTTATCTAGTAAACTTTACAAACATTGAAACCTGTGAACTCACCAACCTAGTGTTGACACGTTTTAGCATGTTTTCTTAGGTCATTAAGGTACAAGCACAAGCTAAGGCATGCATGCATTCGAAATCCATCATTTTCAAACTCAAGAACTAATTATTTTATTTATTGTTGAATTGTTTATTTTTGGCGCGACTGTTTTGGCGCATGCTTTTCATCTAACTTTTCGCTTCCGCAAGTCTTACACTAAATCAGTGTTTTCATTTCTAGTGTTGCATCGTGACTATGAGCAATACTAGTGGTTTTTATTAAACTCATATAGAGTCGTTCAACGTAACTAATGACTGAGATCCTGGTATGTCACGCTCCTAACGGTAAAACTCCGTTAGTGGATTTTGGGGGTGTGACACACCAAGAGCTGGTGTTTTAGGATAACTAAACCCAAATACTGAGACAAACCAGAGATACCTGGATCTAGGGTTTCGAATCCAATGGAACTCCAGTCGAACGAGATGAACACTCCAAGACTAGAGAAAATCAGCGAAAGAATGTTTACCAGATCTAGGGTTTGTTCGCGAGAAAACCCTAATCAAACCAAACAGACCAGAATCGACCAGATATGATGCGAACAACTTGAAATCGAAAGCCTAAGTCTTTGATACCATGTCAGAAATGGTAAATCTAAACTTTATTATCCCAAAACCAAAGTCGTTTTGCACAAAACAAATAAGAACAAGATAATCAAAACAAAATGAAGATCTGATACATAGAGACATGATTAGAACTCAAGAACAAACAGGCGTCATCATTTTGATGATAAACCCTGATACAGAGATGAAGAGACGATCGAAGCTTGAGAAAATGTTGGATGAAGAACCAAAAACGAAACAATCTGAAAATGGAGGGAGCGGAAACCCAAGGTTTAGATATGCGACATCCATGGCTGATTGGGATCAGTAAAACCTTGGTCAAGAGACACATGAAGTGCAGCCCTAACTTTTTATCAAGGAGAAAGGTTCCTTTTTAGAGTTAATGGGTCATGGGCCATGGGTCATAACCGGTTATAACCTTCAATATTCTTGATATCAGCTCCAAGCCCAAGCTTCAATCCAGCTCCAAGTCCAAGCTCACCAAAGATATGAAAAAGAAATTAATATGAAAAAATATGTTTAACATTGAAATGAAATTAAACATATATTTCAACACTTTTTCTATTGCTATTTTAAACCAGTTCATTTGTATTTGATCGATTAGCTTGCATCTGAACTAGCATCATCAACGGTTCTGGTTTATGCGATCCGACTTGCAAAAATGTTTGTTACATGTTGTTTGCTTGGACTCTATGTGAATTAATTTAAGATATTTTCTATTCACAATAATGTAGACTTTAAAAGATGCAATGCTTCCTCTAATAAACTCTATGTTAATTACTTTGTATATTTGATCCAACTCATCCTAAAACAAATCATTTTTAGATTACTTTTTCTTATGCAGTGACGAACAACCGAAACGTGTCTAGAAACAACATGACTTGGTCCATATTAATTTTGCGTGTCCCGCCTTTATAATATTAAAATAATGCCCCAAAATAAAAATAGAATTGGTTGAATGAATGGACCTCCAATAATAATTAGAAAATTATTATTAATTTTAAAATAAAGGGCAACTAACATATTTATAGTCAACTCTAGGGAATCCTATGATGTTATAATATATGATTAATTATTAAATGAAATGATCAACTTATTAAAACATCATTAAATGGTATTTATGTGTGTTAATGATGGTTATATACCCCATAAAGAATTCCTCCCTCCACAGTGTAGTTTGCACTTAATTAAGCTTTAAGATAGTTATTCTAAATCAAGAAATAGGGTCTTAAACACCCAAACATTGCACATTATTGGTGCTAAATCACGTGAAAAGAAGCCAAAACATGACATGTGTTTAGTGTATAAGAAGGATAGGGTTATGAGGTTTGAAATGACTTTTAAAATGTTTTCCATATGTCAATAATATGGAATGTGGAATGACACCCAATTCAAGTAGGATGCTAACACCCCCAAATGATTAATAGGCATCGATACCCAAATAATTAATTGTCAAAGTTAACTACTTTTGCATGTGACCCCAACAGGTTTCTTAGCTTTCCATGGCCTAGGCCCTAAAGAATTTGGGATGTTAGCATCCTACTTGTGGAATTTTATAAAGCTAGAATTTTTTAACAAAATTGACCGTTCACCAAACGGTAGAGATGGCTCAGTAGCATGTGCCGCATTTGTTGTCGCGCGGGGCATGTAATTTTGATAATTTTCGAGGGGCATAAAATTTATATATATATAATTATATTATATATATATATATATATATATATTGTATATAAAATATATATTTTGATGGTTTTCGAGAGGCTTTTATCTATAGTCGCGCTGGGCATTTGAAATCTCGGAGACGCCTCTGCCAAACGGTTTAAAAAAATTATTGTTAGTCAATGGTAAAATAGGGGGAGGAGAGCGGGGCATCGATCTCGATGGCACACCACCTAGTGATGCCGCTATGTGTCGCGTGGTGTTCCCAGCGACACCAACTGGACACCTCAGCCTCGCTAAGGGTGCTGGATAAGGATGTTCATCGATTCGGTTAACGGTTTGTTTGGTTTTGATTATTTTTAACCGTTAACCGAACCGAAACCCGATTCGCAATTCGGATACAGTTAGTAACCAAACAGAAAACCGAATTCACAATACGGTTCGTTTTTTCGGTTATGGATACGGATACGGTTCGGGTTTTTTTTTTAGTTTTCGGTTTTTTGCACACCTCTAGCGGGGTTAGTACATCGTATTGTATTATTATTATTATTATTATTATTTTGTACGGTTCCATAAACAGCCAACAACATACATTCAAAATTACGAGAAAAAAATCATAAGCTACCGAACTAAAACAAGAGGGAAATACAACAACAAAACATAAGATAAAAACCATACAACATCTGAAAATCAAACACATTGATCATGAGAAGCAAGGGTGGGGGAACAACACAATTTATTCCAACGAATAGAACTATGATTAGATATATGACGGATCCACGAGAACAACTGAACTTTGATGTCTTCCATCGTTTTTATACAGGAATCTTAACCTTTTTAAACACTTTCGAGTTCCAAACCATAATCTTTTCCTGTTTTGGGGGACCGTGTATTAATAAATCATACCTAAGTTAAAATGACTGAAATACCTCTAGACTTAATAGGAAAAATTAACGGAGTTAGAGCCAGGGACGAGAATGGTTGCAAAATGTGAACCTTAGGCTATATATGTTAAAAAATTTCTTTTTGGATTGAAAGAGTTAAAGTACCCAAGCCACAGAGACCAAAAGCGTAATTTACTCTTAAAAATAATATTTGAATATTTTTTTTAAGGTGTTACATGTTGCTATCGAAATCACGACGTATTAGTAAATTTCTAAATAAGTAAAAAAAATTAACAGCAATACCTTATTTTGGGGTCACCTAAACTATTTAGAAATAGACGGGCTCGAGCCCTTGACCTAAAAGGGAACTTTATCACTTTGCCTTCAAATGGTTTTTCCATTGGACCCAACCCACCACTCTAAAAAACACTTATAAGTGCATAAGGCATACGTATACTTCATACGAATGAGACTCATATGAAAATAAAGTGCATGTCATGCAGGTGCCACCTCACCACCTATAGTTTTCACACCACTTTCACATGTGAAAGCGTATAAGTGTGTGAAAGTAATTGGTTTGAAAATTAAATTTTTAGTAATTTTCATTTATATCATTTTGATTAAATATTAATATTATATTAAAAAACCAAATCCATTCCCTCCTATTGGTTTGAGTCTCCCGTGAAAAATCTTATACCCCCTTCCCTCACGCCCCTTTCACGGCACAATCGGGCGGCTTTTCACCCCTCACGTCCCGTACCCGATGACTAAATGAGTAAATGGTAGTAAATAGTAAGTCATACTGGGTGGGGGGTTTGGTGTAGTGGTAAAAGAAGAGTCCCACAATCAAAAGGTTATAGGTTCTAACCTCATTCAAGACAAAAAAAAAAATAAAAAAAACATAGAATAAAAATTTGATGTTAAAAAAAAAGTAAGTCATACTATTTGCCATTTAAACCTAGAAAATGGCCGTTTCTAGTCTTTATCCGTGTAGGTTCCACAATTGTCCATCCGATAGTCTTAGCTGTCTTAATAGATGGCACCTACTTCGGCTAGGTACAAGGTTTTAGACCACCCTTTTGTGGTCCTAAAACCCTGATAATGGCGTCCATATTCTGCCAACAATGTGCTCTTGAGGGTTGTACAACACCCTCTTTGTTATATATGTTTGTTTTAAACTTTTAATTCATTTAATTCCTAAGCCTCATTTCAACTACACCACTCGCAATGGGGAGCTCACGAGTATGTTAAAATATAATATTATTGAATATAATCAATACTATATATAATACATTTGAGAATCACAAAGATCTCTTTTAACACTTTTAAAAAAATTTACTTACACTTTTTTAAGCATAAGGTACAACCATCTAATGTTTTAAAAAAAACTGAAAATTAAAGTTATTTATACAGTAACTACCTTCTCCCTTCATGATTTTAAACGACCATAACTTTTTCATACGTTAATATTTTTTTAAAAAAATTACACCATAAAAACAAACATTTTATTCTCTTTAATTTGAGTATGGTATTGCTATAGTTTTTTTCTAATTAAAAAAAACATGTTACGTGATTACCAGAGTTTTTGTTCTCCGCCGTATCGTGCGGGCACCCTCTATATATATATTGAAACACTGGTAAACATCGATACGACACAACTAGGGCTGTAAACGAACCGAACGTTCAGCGAACAGTTCGTGAACCGTTCGGCGGGAAGTTCGTTTACGTTCGTTCGTTTAATAAATGAACGAACATGAACAAGAAATTTCGTCCGATTAACTAAATGAACGAACATGAACAGAGGTCTCGTTCGTTCAATTGTGTTCGTGAACGTGTTCGTGAACGTTCATTTATGTTCGTTTACGTTCATGTTCGTTTGTTTATGTTTTTCATTATTAGATTTTTGTATATTTTGATTTTATTTTATCTAAACTTTTTATATTCCTTAATTTTTATTTTATTTTTTACCCTAACATTTAACTAAGTAAAGTAAGTTCGATAAAAGTACATAAAAGTTGATATTAAAATGATCTTATTAAAGGTTCATTTCGGAAGACATTAGGATTGACATCAAAAGTCCCAAACAAGGCTTCGTTCGGTTTCGTTCATGAACCGTTCGTGAACAAATCCATTTCCTTAATGAACGAACACGAACATGAAATTTCATTCGGTTAGTGTTCGTGAACCGTTCATGAACAAGTTAAATGCTAAACGAACGAACACGAACAAACATTCGCTCGGTTCGGTTCGGTTCGTTTACAGCCCTAGACACAACCATGTTTCAGTCCAACCGATAAACATTGATACGAAACTTATAATTTTATTAAAGAATAAGTGACAAATGAAAAATAAAAATAATAAAATCATTGGGCCGATTTAGACCGGCTACATGTAATCGATTAGATGAAATCGTATCGGTGGACCCTCGATTATCGATTAATCCGGATTTTTACAACAATGTTAATAAATAATTGGACATGTTGAACTTATATTTATATTAACATGTATTAATCTAAATTGTTATTGGAGTATTAGTGAGTACTTTTGTTATAAAAATAATTGTATGGTTATACGCAGTCTTATTAGTTACTAGGTTAGTTCCCGTGTATTACGCAGTTAATGAAAATAAACATATATTATTCATAAGTGTCTAAATAAGAATTACTTTACATAGTGAAAAAAAATAAAATTACAATTACATTCATAAAACCAAATTACATAAGGTAAATTTTTTAGATTCTAGAAAGTTGATTTTGATTAATTGTTATTTGCTTAACAAAGATAAGTTGTTAATTTTTTTTTAAATTGTCAATTTAATTCTCTAATTATAGTAAATTTGCGAGAGTTAATTTATTAATTTTGTTATAATTTAAATAATACAAAGTTCAAAATTTTAAAATCAAACGGTTTTTAAGTTCTAGTCAAATGATATTAAATAATTTTAGCAATTATATTTGTTAAGCATTTATTATTTGTGAGAGGTTTAAAATCTTAAATTATAATTAAACTTTAGGTGAGAAAACCATTTTACAAAAACCTTTATTTATTAGGGAGTATAGATTAATATTTTTCTTTAATTAGTTATATTTTGAATTCTTATTATATATTCTTATTTAATATAATTATTATTCTTCTTTAATAATATATTTATAATATCATTATTGTTTAATAAGATATATGTGCATTTATTAGAAGAGATATGCGGGAAAACCAATGTGAAGAGGCATGAGGGAGTGACATGTGGCAATCCAAAACCTTTATTTATTAGTATGTATAGATGTTCTTCAAAATTATTGTAATTTTAGCTATATATTATACTTTTGTGAACCGAATATTCATCAATTATTGTGATATATAATATAACAAAATATTAAATTATTTAAAGATTATAAAAGTTATAAAAAAATTATTAATCACTTATTTAAAAACTTGCTTGGAAAAACTATTTAAGTATCCGATATTAATAAAATAAAAACAATAAGACAACATTTTTTCCTAAACTCAATTTGATGATACAATTTTATTAGTTGATTGTATGAGTTAAAATTTGATTTTTATTTAAGATGTCATCCTTTTAATCCATATTTATTTTCAATAATTACACAAAATATAATTTCGTTTAATGTTTCACACATTTCGTCTTTTGATGAATGGACGTTAGTTTGAATCACTATCTCAGGTCATGTGCAAGATAAGATAAATGTGACAGATGATCATTTTACTCCCACATCACGTAATTTACTCAAACAATAATAAAAATAATAAATTAAAAAATAACTCAACGTTAGTTTGAACCACTCTGTGCACACCGTTAAAACCACCAATCTAAGTGTTGTGTTCCCCGGCGCATCGCACGGCTCCCACTAGATAGTAGACACAAATAGTAATTACTTCAAAACAAAATCCACATAATAGCGTAACAGAACTAACATTATTTTTTTCAGTCCCCAAACCTGCTCCATTCGCTGAAGCAATCAAAGAGAACCATATTCAAGAAACTCATCATACAGTATATGTAGTAGTCAAAGAGGAAGAGACAAACAAATCTGTCTTAACATTAATTTATCTATATTATATCTATAATATTGCTGGTTTTTGATCAAACACATGTAATAGTCTTAACATTATTTCCCGAGTTTAGCGCGCCGCAACGCGCACGGACATTTTACTAGTTTTATATAAATATATGGATACATGTGTAAATATTTTAGAGCGAATTTATATTAAAAACATGTTAAGAGAAAGTTGAGCAATTAAAAATCCGGATACAATAACAAAACAACCAATGACAATGCCACAACGTTTACAATTTGTATTTGTAAATTACAAAACAAATGACATGGAGAAAAACAGAAAACACCAAATCCCGTGATATCAAATCATATTTAAAAAATTGATATCAAATGTTGTGATATTGTTATGTTTTATGCATACACTCGGCAATCAAGACCAATTATCAAAAAAAACCGTTTACGGACCAACTTGAGTCTGCTCGAATTATAAAACTAGTCCGTTTGAACAACTATTATAAAATTTGCTAACTTAAAATGGGTTTAAAATATAAGTTACGGAAAAACTGACTTGTAGTTTTTAAAGATTTAAATCGACAACTTTAGATTGTGTCATAAGAATACAAGTTTTGTGATTCAATGGATGTAGTTGAAGTCACCAGTTGTAAGCTGCATACAAAGTGGAGCACAAATGCTCCACAACTACATTCATAATTGTTAAAAAATAATAAAAATAAGAGTAAATTACAGATATCGTCCTTTATGTTTATACATTTTTTCAGATTGAGTGCTTTAGTAAAAAAATTATCAGGTATCATCCTTTACGTTTAAATTTGTTGTGGTTTACGTCCTTTGGCCTAACGGACGATAAATTTTTCAGTTAACTCTAGTCATGTGCCACTCACATGAGTGCAAAATAATCTTTCCGTCTTTTAAAGGACTATTTGTGTAATTAACTTAATGTTATATATATATATATATATATAAACATAAATAATAAAGCCCCTCTCTCCTCTCTCTCTTTCTCTCTCTCTCAAACCTGATGCCCACCACCGCCAAACACCACCACCACCACCACCAGCCGACCACCACACAACCCCCTGCTCAAATCTAAGCACCACCATCGCCCTAGCATCACCACCGCCATAAACCACCATCTATCACCAATTTTGACTTTCCTAAGTCAAACCCAACAACAAATTCGATTGAATTCTTTGAAATTGAAGCTGCTAATGCTGAATGATCTTTCGAAAACGTGATACGACCAAAATCAAATGCACCTAACGAAACGATTAAAGCATAACCACACAAATGAACTCAAACCGTCTACAATCAATTCATACGTTTCGTATGAAATTGGACTACAATAACAACCCATAATCGTGCGCGACCTCTCTTTGGTACTCACTAATCACTCAAATCCACCCTAAAACACCTCTGGCTCACGATTAAACTTCGAATAACCGGAGTTTGCGGCTTCCCGTCGATCTCCCTCTACACGCAACCATTTTAGGTAATTGATACATCTATTCACTCGTCTTGACCTCCTGAATAAAAGCCTCAACATCTCTGTTGCTAATACTTGGTTAATCGAGTCCAATTTGGGGGCTAGGGCTCGGTTTGAACAATTGGGGAAGAAGGTGACACGGGACTAGTGGTGATGCTAGGGCGGTGGTGGTGCTCAGATCGGAGGAGGGGGTTGTGCGGTGGTCGGCTGGTGGTGGTGGTGGTTTAGCGGTGGTGTGCATCATGTTTGAGAGAGAGAGAGGGGAGAGAGGGGCTTTATTATTTATGTTTATATATATAACATTAAGTTAATTACACAATTAGTCCTTTAAAAGATGGAAAGACTATTTTGCCCTCATGTGAGTGGCACATGACTAGAGTTAACTGAAAAATTTAACGCCCGTTAGGTCAAAGAACGTAAACCGCAACAAATTTAAACGTAAATGATGATACCTGATAATTTTTTTGCTAAAGGACTCAATCTGAAAAAGACTATAAACATAAAGGACGATATCTGTAATTTACTCTAAAAATAAAAAACATGAAAATAATTGGGCAAAAGTCTCGAAGGTGACAGGGTGGACTGCATTTACTGATATGGCATGGGTAGTGGGCCACCTCTCACGAGATTGTATGATACTATTACTCTTTATTTCCTATTTTCCCATTGGTTCCTTTCCTTTTCTCTTGCCATTCTCCTTCGAAAATGTCAACAATCAGCATTCATATATAGAAATCCTTTTTTATATAAAAAATGTAATTTAATAACTCACTGGAATAGGGTCTCTACTTATTTAAACAATTTATGTTTATAATTATTCTTGTAAAATTCACCCTAAAGATTTTATATGGCTTTTTCTAACCACACACGGAATATTGCTAATTGGACCCGCCGCCGATCTATACGCCCTCGTATAGGGCAATACGAGGGCGTATAGAATTAAGTCACTGCCAACAGAATGCCACGTGTCATTCTCTGTCTGGCGGCTGGTCCAATACGTGGCGTATTGACCTATACGCAGCGTATGAGGCACGGGTTATATTTTTGCTTCAAAAGTTGGAAGATTTGGAGTTTATGAATCCTATACGTGGCGTATTGACCTATACGCCACGTATAGGTATTTTTTATTTAATTATATTTTTTTATTTATTTATATTTTGTTTATTTTTATTTTAATTTATATAAACATTTGTATATTTTATTTTTTTTAAACATTTGTTAAATTTTTAAAGTATAACCAAGCAAAATATTAAACATTACAAACCAAACAAAATATTAAACATTACAATCAAACAAAATATTAAACATTACAACCAAACATAATATTAAACATTACAACCAAACAAATAAACTAAACATTATATACATTACATCAAAAAATTAAATATATACATCAAAATGTTTTACATACATAACAACGAAAGAAACAAAATACAAATAAAAGAACTAAATCTAACCGTCTCCGCCGTCACCCTGACCGGCTCCGGCGTCACCCTGACCCGCCCCGCCCTCACCCTGAACGGGGTCGTCCGGATAATGACGTGGCGGTGGTAGTGGGGGTGGCTCGATGCCGGCGGCTCGTGACTGATTCACGAGCTGTCCAACCGCCCACATCATCAGGTCCTCCATGCGATCGAGTTGACGACCCTGTCGTCGTGAGTCGGCAACAAGGCCATCAAGCACTGCCTGGGTAGCCCTATCCAGCCTAACAGACCGACGCACGTGTCGGGGATGCTGTGGCGGATGCTCGTGGACCTGCTCGACGTGTGGCGGCTCGTCCTCAATCGCTATACCCTGTAGCGGCTGAGGCATATGCGGGTCCCCCTGTCCAGGCATCTGCGGCAACGGCACCGGGACCCAAACCTGGTCCTGGACGGCCCCTACGAACCGAAGGCCCTGCGGGAATCGGTGCGTGATGCGCATGCCGCTCGCCGTGCGACGGTCTAATCGGACAGGGGGAATGGCCGGTAACATCGCAGGCTCATGCTGGTCAAATGGTAAGACCGACCGCATGATATGCGTGATGAAAGCACCGCCATATAAAAGTCCGCGCTTCTGTCGCATATAGGCAGAAGCAAAATAAAGCGCCATGCTAGTGGACAGGTCGCACCGCCTCCCAGTAAGCAGGCAGAAAAGGAAGAAAAGATCTCTATCAGTGCACCACTCACGGCTTTTCAGACGCGGTGCGATCGACGTCGAAATAAGCCGGTGCAGATATCTATACAAAGGGTCTCTAATACCCGAGACCCTCCCCTTGGTACCCAACCAAGGACTATCTGAAATCAAGCCCCAAAAAACAAGGAGTTCCTCCTTGTCCACCTCTGTCACCGCCTCGGTGAAAAGCGGCGTCACCGTCTCAGGCTCGTAGTATAAGCCCGTCGTGACGGCCCACTGACTGAGGGTCTGACGGTAAACGACCCCAAAAATAGAAAAAGAAATACGATCCGGGTCAATATCCGGCGCCTCTCCGGGTAGAGGCTGCAGCCCAGTCTCTGAGTAGATGAACGTCGAAAGAAACTCGACGACCAGCTCTCGGTATGTCTCCGCAAAAGAAAGGTCAAAAAGACGCGACCATGGCGTGTCCTCGCCGATGATGGCCCTGGCTCGCTCGGCCTCTTGCACCTCCTCGAGGAGGGCCCAATCCACCGCCGTACCTGGACCCATCTGCACCTCCCGGAGCTTCTGGCAACGGGAAAAAGCCTCCGTATCGGGCGGAAAATCCAGAAATGGGTAGTGCGCAAGATCGTCTAGCTGATCCATCTCAATATCATTATGATCCGCCATATCTGATAATAATTAATTGTTTTTAATTTTTTAATTTAAATAATAATATAATATTGTTTAAATTTTAAATAATAAATAATAATATAATATTGTTTAAATTTTAAATTATAAATAATAATATAATATTGTTTTTAATTTTAAATAATAAATAATAATAATATATTGTTTTTAATTTTAAATAATAAATAATAATAATATATTGTTTTTAATTTTAAATAATAAATAATAATATTATATTGTTTTTAATTTTAAATAATAAATAATAATAATATATTGTTTTTAATTTTAAATAATAAATAATAATAATATATTGTTTTTAATTTTAAATAATAAATAATTATTAATTTTTTAAAAACCTATACGCCACGTATAGGCTTATACGTGGCGTATAGGCGGTTGCCGGGCAAAATAAGCCATACGCAGGCCAATTAAGCCATACGCGGGCGAGTTGCCGGGTAAACCAAGCCATACGCGACCAGTTAAGACCATACGCAGGCTAGTGACCGAGTAAACCAAGCCATACGCAGCGTATAGATTTATACGTGGCGTATGGCTTCATCGTCTTCCTAGGACGAACTATACGCCACGTATAGCCCTATACGTAGCGTATAGCTCTTAAGTTCAGACCTAAAAATCGCTAATCTACCCAGTTTTACCCGCTAATATTCAATTAAAACCTAACATTAATGATCGTGGGTTGAGACACGTACCTTTACAAAGTTTTTTTGAGGCCACAATCCAAATCAACGAGCGGGTAGCGTATGGCTTTGTGTTTGTTTGTTTGGTTCGTTTGGGTCAGTACGTGAGGCAAAACTGATATAACAAAAGTCTATACGCCACGTATAGATCAATACGTGTCGTATCTTCAGCAACGTTTGGTATTCTATACGCCACGTATTGATCAATACGTGTCGTATATGTCAAAATTTTGAATTTCCTCTGATTTATATTCTATACGCTACGTATTGGACTATACGTGGCGTATAGAATATTGAATAAAAATTAATTATAATTATATTTAATTAAAATTAATCACACGTATTAGTAGTTTAATTATAATCAGCTATAATTAAATAAAAATATTTAAAATAACCATAAAATTAATTCAAAAATAGTTACAATACAATTTTAAACAAATATCATCCGAGATTCGTGAAATATTGTGGAAATCTAGATCTATTAGTAGCCATTATTTTCTTAAATCGTTCAATACGATCATTGTATATATTTTCCCATTTTGCTGCATCATCATTTCGGTGCAAATTCCAAAGTGCATTCGGCGTAGGAATCGGAAATTCTCCGTCTAACTTGACGTGGATGAAATGATCATTGTTGACGTGAACTAACGATACGACTTGATGTTGAGCGTGAACGTTAGGACCAAACCACAATGGAAAAAATGTTTGATTACCGTTGATGCTTAAAAGATGAACAATCACCCCAAATCTTTGAGCAATTAGGAGTCCTGTGTATGGCATCGACATCCAACGACTAACTGGTGCGGCTTTCACATACTGCCAATCTATTGTGTGACGTAGCCTATCATACTCTTGAAAGGCGACTCTGTCAAAAACAGTTCTCCACCATTCCTCTTTATTGTCCATCTCATTTAGAAGTTGTTGTCGGATAAAGAGCCACCGGTTTTCATTTAACCCTAAGCCCAAAGCTACCGATCGAAAACCACAGTTACCGTCTGGATTTACATCCTGTATATGTGAAATGTACGGATGAAACACAGACGGTATCGAATCCTTAAAACATTTTATATTGTTAACCGCATCTTTCCCCGTAATCAATGGAAACCCTAGATGGGCGTTATCATCTTGCGGTTGCTTTCCTTTACCCTTCGTTGAACGACTGTGTTGAAAGACCGAACTCGCTTGTATAGACTCTTGTGACGCAATATACGAGCTGTGTCTCGCATGGTCACATTTGCTCGGTTGGGATCCTGTGAATGAGCTGTTTCTCGCGACATCCTGTTTCCTTTGTTGTTGCTTTTTCAAAGTTGGACGACCGCGAGTATCTTCTTGTACCATAGGCGCTTTCTTGTTACTTTTGCTCGGAAAGACAACCCATGCGATTCTCGACAGCATACTTCTTTTGACCTGATCGGGTTGTGACATGATTTTGTTTCTCACTTGACCCAGTACCTTATCCACGTCTACATTTTCATCATCGACAAACGACGGTTTTAAATCAAGTTTCCTCCAGAAGACGTCCACCGCATCTAGAGGGATTATGCCACCTGTATTTTAAACGAAATAGTCAGAACATTTTGAAAAGCACACGGCAACCCACAAATACTAAATAGTCAGAACAGTTTACCTGTAGCTTCGATATCTGCCAGACGACAAGCACACGGCAACCCACAACTACTGAAAAGTTGGCACCCACACGTTGCATTTTGTTTCCGTATATTTGATAACTTGTACCACTCGTTTTCTATCAAATCTAGAGCTTTATGTGAAACTTTACCGTGCAGGTTATCAAACAATTCAATAGCTATGTGGCTGTCCATTTTCCTTATCAGGCTTGTTCCAAACCCAAACTGTAACTGATAATACTGATCTGATACAATTTCATCAACAAACCCAACAAGTCTATCTAGCGAGCTGTTAGCGTTTCTAAGATAGCTCTTTAAGAGCGAATGCTGGCTCTCGACTCGGTTCGTTGTATGTTGACCAAAATTGAGGTTTCTGTTGGACCACGCCGATACAAACTTTTCTTTATACGGGTCCAGCCAATTTTTAGTCACATAATCTATAACTCCTGGAAAAATATTTAATATTGAATAAATATTTAAATACTGAAAATATTAAATATTTAATATTTAAAACTTACTTCCTCGTTTGGCTGCATACAGACGTTCGTAAAGCCGGTTGAAGTTGTACTGGTATATATCTGGCGTGGGAGACTCACATAATACCGACCATGAATACTTGAAATTTTTCCAGTCTTCGTCTGTAAATGATGCCCTGCAATGTTTTGCGATATTCTCGTGTATGTGCCACCGACATAGGTTCTTGGAACAGCCCGGAAATATTTTATCACACGCGTTCATAAGAGCTTTGTCCCTATCTGTTACTATCACACGCGGCTCCATACACTTTTGCAACATTGCTTTTATTTGAAGTAGCACCCAGACGAAGTTTTCCTCCCGTTCTTTTGATATAAATGCATGAGCGACGCAAAACGACTGGTGTGTGGAGGTCACACCGACCACTTGGACAAATGGAAGTTTATACATGTTTGTTTTGTAGGTCGCGTCGATCATCAACACGTGCGGGAAAGCACGCCACATCTCGTACGATTTCGGATGAACAAAGAATATCTCCTCCACACTATTTGTGACAGGATCTTCTCGAGTATAGTAGACGTATTTTTTAGAAGAAAGCAGGTTTTCCAGAATCTGTATTGGAGTTTCACCGACTCTCGTTTCGTTTTTTATCTTTTGTATAGCATTATAAATGTCCTTTTTAATGCAACTACTCTCTGGGTTTTGTTCCCTTATAGTTGCCAGAATGTTTCGTGGCAACATGTTTTGCGAGTACAACTTCCCCACCAAAAGTTGTTCCGACTGACACAGTCTCCTTGCAAACGAGTGCGCCACAAGATGTTGACTAGGATCGTGGTTATGACTGTCATCCTTCACCGTTAATTTCCAATCACCAGTATTTTCTTGATACTCTCCTTCCAATTTAAAGGGACAACCTATTTTTTTGCTACCGGCACGTCTAACCGTGGCAGTAGACGCACGTTCGCCGTGACGGTCACACACAAGCCACACCTTGATAAACGGTTCCGTCGGATCGTCGCCTTTTCTCCTCGATCGTCGGGTGACAAGGACGTAACCATTCTCACGTCCTCTCCGCATAGCCCAATCCACCAACTGTTCACGAGACTGAAAATTCTGGTCAGTTTTATACGACACATTTTGATGGTTTTGTTCTTCGTCTTTGGAGTCGTCGGTTTGTTGTGTCGGGTAAGAGACTTCACCGCACACGAAGTTGTTAGTTTGTTGTGTCGGGGAGGAGACTTCACCGTATACGAAGTCGTTCGTGGGTTGTGTAAGGTAAGACGGTTCACCGTATACGAACTCGGGATTGCTCAGTGGCTCGTTCAAATCTGGAAGCCTTACCCGTTGATTAGAATAAACGTCGGACGAGACCTCCTCCCAGTTCACCTCTTGAACGCCAGAACTTTGCGGGTTGTTTTCCAGCGACTCGTTAGAATATACCTGAAAACCGTAGTTACCATCCCACCACCAAGACATGTTTATAATTTTTGAGAGATTGTTTGAAATTTTTTTGAACGATACGTTCGAATGAGAATTTTGCATGGTTAAATACACAAAATTTGGCCCCTATACGCATCGTATAGGGCAATACGGTGCGTATAGGATTCGGGTCAAACCTGGTCAAACCTCGTATACGCATCGTATAGGTTAATACGATGCGTATAGCGTACGAGGTACTTTCTGCAACTAGTCAACATCACATCGCTATACGCTCCGTATAGATCTATACGTGGCGTATAGCGATGTGATGGTTGACTAGTAGCAGAAAGTACCTCGTACGCTATACGCATCGTATTGACCTATACGATGCGTATACGAGGTTTGAATGACCAGGTTGTACGAGGATGTCAGGCATGGGAAATTGTGAAGGGATATACGCATCGTATTGCCCTATACGATGCGTATATGGCCAAGTCCATTTAGCAATTCCCGTGTGTGGTTAGTAGTCCCCTTTTATATTCTTAAATATAATAAGAATACTTAGTTTGAAATAAATAATACAAAATCATTTACTAAAAATAATTTTATCATGCTAAATGACAGATAAATCTAAACACATTTCTTTATCTAAACATTAGAGAATGATTATTTAGTATTCAAAATCATAATGAAAAATAACCAGTTTAGTCTCTTAAAATAAGTAACAAAATATCATTAATTACACTTAAAAGTCAAAACACTTATTCACACAATTAACATGACCATGATTATCATCATTAATATGCCATATGTAATTATGTATCATAACAAATGTATTCCAACAAGATGTGGACTATAATAACATATACATGCATAGCATTAGTGTATATATACATACATGTTTGTATATATAAAGCTTTTACTCGCCGACGGTGTTCTCAAAACCAGACCGGACCGAGCATCGTCTACACAACCGGTCCAGTTGAGTACTTTTGAACCGTCTTCACTTGGACTGGCTAGTTATAACATCGACAAGGAATATGCAAACCAGATCGGTGATTTGACAATATTTAAAAAGAATGATATTTTCCCTTTCAAAATGTCATTTATTGATTAATCTAGTACTTCAGATTTTATATTTTGTTAATTTTAGGTTTTATACTTGGTTACCAATGTAGTCCACACCAAAAGATATAATAATTCCATATCTCGTTTCAAATTAATCTATTTACAACGTTATCCCGGTTTTAAAATCGATCCGATCAGTGGACCGATAAGGCAACCAATCCAACGAATGAACCGGATCGATCAATATATAATTTGGGGTGATTTTGGGTGGCTAATTAATTAATTAATGAAAGGGTTGGTGAATATGAATTATGAAGTGGAGATGAGAAAGCAAAGGCCAAAGCGTAAAGAATTGAATACTGATATATTACCATCTGCTAAAGACATGAAAAAAAAGCGTGATTCCTGTGCCTTGCAAGATAAGCCTTACTTTTTTCCCTTGCCTTAAAGATGTGCTCATCTAATTTCACCATTTTACCCTCCACACCATTACTTCCATTTATACCAAAAGAAATTATAAATTATTAATCATGATCATGATATGATTTCACTAATTACAAGTAAGATTTACCATGCAAAGTTTTATTGCTAAATATTTGATTGATATAAATCTTAAACCAATACTATAAAAATCACTGTCTCTAAATATAGAAGAAAAACATAATTTATATACTAACTTAATTTGTATTTTTATTTAGTTATATTATTTTGTTTCTTGAGAAAATAATTTATGTTTTTAATTTTTTTGTCGCTGAAAAATAATTCCGACAGAATTTATTGCACATTTAGTTGTATGTAGTCCAAAAATATGTCGTTGTCAACTTGTCAACGGGCCAGCCATTGGGGGTTCTGCTCTAGTGGTTAAGAAGTTTTTCACATAGTGGTTTCTTCTTGAGAAGGTCTCGGGTTTGAGTCCATACGGTTACAACCCATAGGAAAAGGAGTAGGGGTTTAAGAAAGTCGCCTTTAAAAGAAAAAACTTGTCAATGGGCAAAGGATGTATGCAAATTTGGAGAAAGTAAAGGTAATTAATTATTTGGGAGCGATGGTGTTCTTTTGATTTAATGTAAAATACTTTGTTTGGTTTTCGGCTTCCTATTCCCTCCTTGGTGATAGGTTGCCTTGTGTTTGGTGTTTTTAATGAAAGATAAGTTTCAAAAAAAAAAAAAAGGTAATTAATTATTTAAAGAGAGGAATTAATTAATTTAAAGAAGGTTAAGTGATAATTAGATTAAAAATCTCTATACTACTCGTATCTCTCATGTAATATCTATAATCTTCTATTTAGTTGCTTTTAAGTTTATCAATCAAATGGTTGAATAGTCCGCATTAGTTCTAAATTAAACCTTATACATATAACACATTTAAAAGTGTATTTAATGCATTAAAATTTGTATTTCTCATCTTAAAATCCTGACATGTATCTTAATATTGTTAAACATATATTTAAGCTAAAATGCTAAGCATATTCATTTTATTTTTTTTTCATTTTTCAAATTTTATATGATTTTCTATTTTTCTGTGACCTTTTAATTTGTGATTTAACAACTAGGGCCTTCTTTGAAAGAAAATAAAAGCAGGCAAAAGGGTACACTGAGGGTAGTTTTGTAAATTTATTACCTTTGCTATCCGTGGGAACAGTTTTGCTGGAGTCTCAATTCCTATCCCGGTATCCCCACAAATAAAATAAGAAGACGACTCCTGACATGGTACCGGTTATAGCCAGTTATAATCCGGTAGGCTTACCTCCTAAACCGGATGACTTTTAATCAAGATTTTATTCTTCATTATCACGATTAGTCTAATCAAACTTGAAGAGAATTGCTTAGTTCCTTTTTCTTTTTAAATAATTAATATTTAATTGGTTGCGGACGTCCAAGGACGTTGATACCGATATGACCGACCCGATTCTTGTTGGCCCAGTTGGTTATGACCCAGGCCAAGGACCTGGACCTAATGAAGAACCACGATCGGCTAATGGGCGTGGCTAGAGTTTTGCTTTCTTGTTTGGGAAGGAATATTAACCACCTATCTTTATTTTGGCAATTGAATTTTATATTCAGACTTGATTTAGTCTTTATCTCTTTCCTTTTCTTTTTGTTCTTTTGAAACCTATTTAGGTGGTATTTTTTTCATTATGAACGGGGGGTTGATTTCTATCTAAATTTCAGAAGTTCTTTGATTCTCTCCGTATTTGTGTTTCGATCCTTAGCGCATCCGCATCAGACGTTATATGTGAGAGTGATGGGAGCATAGAGAGGGAGGCAACTTGCGTCCACGAGCCATCCGATTAGAGACGCTCTAAGCCGGCTGAATTGACGGCCCGAATTAGGCTGATCTGAAAACAGTTTGATTGTATAGTTATTCGTGAGCGACCATGAAAAAACATTTCTTTCTGTTTGATATAAGTGTGCATATTGTTTCACTGGTCAGCTATCTCAAATATTTACCACAACACTTATGCATCCTCCAATCATATTATCTTTTATTTAAACACGAAAGGAAATATATAAGATTAAATAAAGTAAATTTCACGAGTAACATCGACTTAAAACAAATAATAACTAAACTTGCAAAGGAAAAAAAAAACAATTTTATAATATTAATTTCCCGCAAATGCTCTAAGAATTTAATTATTATATTAAATCAAGTTGAATGGTAATTTTTGTAAATTGAGATTAAGAAACAGGATTGCTGTGATAAGAAATAAGGTAGCAAGAGATAATATGTGGTGCCAGCCATGATATGTAAGGATCAAAACCTTTCTCTCTCCTCACAGCTGGCACTTTATTTACACACAACCCCCTCTCTTTCATTTATAACCATCTCCTTCCCCCATCTCTCTCCACACTCCAAAATCAATATGTGAGATTTCACATTCAAACACACACCAAAAGGGGATTTTAATGGTTGATCACTGCATATCAACAACAACAACAATGGTTGCATCCCCTTCCCATGGCTGTGTTGAGAAGAAGCATTGGTGGCTCACCAACAAAAAGGTACGAATCATCAAAACCTATTAAATTTGTACTTGATTAGATGTTTGATTCCAATACTTCATCTGCAGATCGTTGATAAGTATGTAAGAGACGCTAGAGCCCTAATTTCGTCACAGGAACAGAGCGATATCGCAGCAGCTCTCAATCTGCTTGACGCCGCGCTTGCATTATCGCCGAGATTTGAGCAGGCGCTCGAGCTGAAAGCCAGATCTCTTCTGTATCTCCGGAGATACAAGGAAGTCGCTGATATGCTACAGGACTATATCCCTAGCCTGAAAATGTCATCCGATGATTCATCCACATCATCTTCTTCGTCGTCGGTTTCATCCGACGGCAACTCTCAACCGCTATCTAGAGAACGAATCAACCTTTTGTCTTCCGGTGATAACTCGTCGGACAATGCTGAACCGTCGTTCAAATGCTTCTCTGTTTCTGATTTGAAGAAGAAGGTCAGAGCCGGCCTCCGCAAAAATGGCGATAAGGAAGGTCAATGGAGGTAAATTCGACGACATTACTGATGCTTTCAATTTCAAAATTTCAATCGGATTTTTCTTCGCACTAATATCGATAAACCACATATTAGCTTCTAGATTACGCTAAACAACCGTCCATAATTATTAAAGTTCCATGGTTTTCAGGCAAACTTTATTTTTTAAAGCTTCGAAAAAGTCAAATCTCTTAGTTTATATTATACAAGTGGCTAAATTAGTGAATTTTGTATTTAGTAAAACGAGTTGAGTAACTCAGTGATTTCTGACTGAGTTAAACTCGTACGATTTCAGGTACCTGGTTTTAGGTCAAGCCTGTTGCCACCTAGGTCTAATGGAGGACGCCATGGTCCTTCTTCAGACCGGAAAACGCCTCGCATCAGCCGCATTCCGCCGTGAAAGCATCTGCTGGTCCGACGACAGCTTTTCCTTCTCCGCCGATATCGTCACTGATGGTAACCAACCACAGACGCCGCCAAGGACAGAGTCCGAAAGCATCTGTCACCTCCTCGGTCACATCAAGCTTCTCGTCCGTCGCAAAACCGCCGCAATCGCCGCCCTTGAAGCCGGTCTATACACCGAAGCCATCAGGCACTTTTCCAAAATCGTAGACGGTAAACGCGGCGCACCTCAAGGCTTCCTCGCAGAATGCTACATGCACCGTGCCGTCGCTTATCAATCCGCCGGTCGGATCGCTGAGGCCATAGCAGACTGTAATCGAACCCTAGCTTTAGATCCGTCATGTATTGAAGCCCTAAGCACCAGAGCTTCACTTTTTGAATCCATTCGTTGCCTCCCTGACGCGCTTCACGACCTTGAACACTTAAAATTATTGTATAATTCAATTCTCCGTGATCGGAAACTACCAGGTCCGGCATGGAAACGTCAAACTGTCCGGTACCGTGAAATTCCGGGAAAACTCTGTTCTCTAGGGTCCAAAAGTCAAGGACTGAAGCAGAGGATTGCTTCAAGGGAAACAGGGAATGTGGATTACCATGCCCTAATCGGGCTGAGACGCGGTTGTTCACGATCCGAATTGGAGAGAGCACATTTGTTACTTGTCCTGCGTCACAAACCGGATAAATCCATTAGTTTCATTGACCGATTTGAACTCGCGGATGAACTCGATATAGATTCGATTAGAGACCGAGCAAAGATGTCTGCGTTATTGTTATACAGATTGATTCAAAGAGGTTATACCAATGTCATGGGCATAATTTTAGACGAAGAAGTTGCCGAAAAAGAGAGGAAGAAAGCGTCTGCAGCTTTACAACACGAAATGCAGTTGCAACATCAAGAACCCGTTAAAATCGTGACAAAAATGGATGACCCGAACTGTGAAAACAAAAAATCAGCATCAGTGTATCAAGGGGTGTTTTGTAGGGACCTTGCAGCGGTTGGGAATTTATTGTCGCAAGCGCGGTTTAACCGCCCAATTCCGGTGAAGTATGAAGGTTTGAGCTGTTAATGTAAATGGTACGACGGCGGCTCCGGGAAAAGAATATTATAAATAAACGTGGAAGTCATTTTTGTACAAAAGGGGAAGGGGTAATTTACAAAGGAAAGAAGCCAAAAAAGCCTGGAAATTTTTGTTCTTTTTTACTAGTACTGCAATTACCTTTTGGTTTGGTACATGTGCAGTGTTAAATTGATAACCACCACCATTATTCTCTAGATTTGAAGTAATATGATTAAAGGGATTGGCTGGTAAAAACTGAATGGTAAAAAAGTGTTGGTTGAATGATTTAGTTTGTCTTGTGTGGGTGCCAAATTATTACTGTTGCTTCTTTTTTCTTCTTCTCTATTGTCAGTCTCAGGCTTTATTCACATATCCTTGATGCTTACTGACATTTTCAGTCACAAAGGTGTTTCAATTGAAAAGGAGATGGTTCATGCTTTCTATTCTTTTAGGATTAAATACATATTTTATGAACTATGTTAGAATCATGATCATGTGCTTTGACACTGTAAAATGATAATGTGATATCACTTCACCTCATGGTACAAACCAACTACCTGACGATGCATGAGATTCGCAACACACTTTTTCCTTCATTTAGTGAATGAATTCAATGCTAAACGGCGAACCCGACTCTTGACTTAGCTCTCGCGTTTACGCTGGGGCCGGATCGCTTCACGGGATAATATTTTATAGGATGATCTCTTAAATTCATTGAACTTGACAAGTTTATACTTTATATGCACAATGTAAAAGCTAGTGTGTTTTTTAGACTCATGAACATTGCAGGGCAATTGTTAAACCAAACGGCATAACCAAAAACTCGTAGTGACTGTATCAAGTTCTAAATTTTGTTGATATGTCGTCCTCCTGGAGATCGATCTTTGGGGAAACAGATCGAGGCATTTATGATTTCTGGTACTTGTAACTGGATTATAAAAACGAAGGTGTAAATGGGGGCTCAATAGTCACTAATGAAAAAAAAAAACAGGTCATTGCTGCTCATGCATTGTTAAAAGTCAACAATTAGTTTTTTAGTGTTTAACCATACTTGGAAGAGAACAGTGTAAACACATTTGCTTTTGGGTCTATGTTGGATTCAATCTAAATCATTAGATATTTATAATTAGTACTTGAGAATTATTTTTTTATTGTAAGATCAAATTAATAAACATTTTTACGCAGTGATATTTCCATAATTGTTATAAAAACATGTTATTTTCATCAACAATACACTATATGTAACATATAATGCATTTATTGATTAGTATATTCATAAATGATATACTATATAAATGCGATAACATTTAGGTGATTAACTTTAAAATATGTTTTATTCATCATATACATTAATTAAAGTAAACCTAATACATTTTAAATATATATTATTTTTTGAGTTGTCAGAAGAATGGGTCAAAGTAAAGTACACTAAACTAACATTGGATTCCCGCATGTAGTATGATCGATCCCCTTCCCTAAAATATTGATGGTTCCCTCCCTTTTCAATTCGTATTCAATTTATACACCCGATGCGGCAATCCATGATTAGTTTTCTGGTTGGATCAATTATTTTGTACCAATTTTTATTGTATTTAGGCACACACAATATTATAAATCATAATAGTTTTATTAAATAGCATTGACAAGGAACACCTCCAACCTATTATGCATGTATGATACGACGAAAATTGTCATATAACCTGTATGATGTTTATATATGACTTGTATGAGTTGGTGTTCGTCAATTCATAGTGTCCGTGTGATGTGATTGACTAACATTGAAATGACTGATGTGACAAATAACAAAGTCATACGACCCGTATGACCATATTTCGTCATATCATAAGGCCCTTATGATGTGATAGTAGACTGGTGTACCAATAGCAGCCCCATTAAATAAACATCTCTACCTAAAGTTGACAGTTGAAAGCTCACACGATAAAGTTGATAAGATAATAACCAAACATGTCACTTGGTAACCTATATAATTTGTAGTTAATATAAGAAAAAAAAAACAATAAATGACTAAAGGCAAGACGAGGAGTGGATTAACACTAGAGAGGGAGGAGAAGGAACGGGTAACTGTTCCCACTGGTAGAAGAATCAAAGTTCAGATTGGAGTTTGAGAACTCAAACATAATAATCAAAACAATTAGATGACGTCTTTCTTGGTGATTTTAGTGTCATCAAGCTATTTTAGTGTATTTGAATTTACTTGGTGACCAAATGAGAAGTCATATTGAAACTGCAAACACGTTTGTAAGTGTGAAGTGCACACTTGTTTAATGATCTTATGACTTCGGGTGCTAAAGACCTTGTTGTGGGACAAAGCCTACTGAACAACGGGGGTCCGGAGGCAGCACCCCTGGTTAGCAGTTTCTAGGGGCGGTAGCCCCTGGCTGGGGTTAAGCTGCCAGGTCTAGCGCTTTCTATCTTTGTCTTTATCGCAATGAAGCATAGACCACCCTGGAAACCCGACCGTATTAAGAAATGAATCGGAATCCCAACCTTACTAAGAAATGAAGCCACGAGAAGAACCACCCACCATTAAATGTCATCATTTATGGTGCGAACACACACAAATCTCATTTGTAATCTCCATCATACAAGAAGATGACACACTGGTGAAAAGAGTGTGCATAACTCGAGTCAAAACTATGATGGCAACAAACCATACCAGATTCTTACCATGTCGTACCACTATTAGTACATATGACATATAGGAAATTTACTTTTGATTACGATACATGTCAAAACCTTGTTTTTCTACCTTAGTTAATGAAGTTGTTCGTTGAAGAATATATTAAATCACTAACATAAAACTTGTAATCCATTGCAGCTATGGAGAAGCAAATAGGACAAATGACGTGCAAATGTCAACTAGAGCACCGGGAACTCTACCAAGCAATACACAGGTGAATCCACAACATAAAATCAAATTCACAATCACATGTTAATGAGGTACACATTTTACGCAGTGGTAAGTCTTATGGTAATGTTTATGATCATTCAACACATCTAATTGAGGGTGTAGTGAAGGATTATAAGTCGGAGGATGATAATGAACCAAAAATTATTACACATCAAACTCCAAAAATTAAGACAAATGAAAAATCAATAGTTTCAGATTCTTTGAAAAAAATCTGACTTAGAGAATAAGGGTATGGAGAATAATACCATCCCTCTGCTTTGGTTAAAGTTGAAAACAAAGGTCATGGTAAAAAAAGGAACACATTCTGATGATATTTGGGAAGTTCTTAAATAGGTTAAAATCAATATTCCATTAATTGATGCTGTGAAAAAGATTTCGGTTTATGCTAAGTATCTTAAGGAGTTGTGTACACAGAAAAGAAGCCTAAAATGTCTAAGAAATTGGATTTAACATCAAATGTGAAATATGTGTTGTCTTGTAACCTCCCACCTAAGTTAAAAGATCTAGCAACGCCTTTAATTTATATTCAAATTGGTGATGTAAAAATCAATAAGACCCTCCTTGATCTTGGAGCAAGTGTTAACATTCTTCTTGGTAATTTAAAAAACATAAACACAACTTTTCATTAATAAAAACACACGATTACACCAAATTTCATCCTCACCCAAGTGATACAAGAAGATTAGCCAAGAATGGTCATAGATATGAATACACAAACACTTGGTGATATAAATATCATGGAATGATCTAAGGATTGAAACCAAAGCCTAAAGTGTTGTGATTATGATATGCTTCCAGATTTTGGATGATATGATTCACTCTCTCTCCACTCTACTTTTTTCTATGGGAGAAGCCTTATGAGACTCCCCCAAGTTGCTTGTTGAAATGAATAGGCAAATCCTCTATTTATAGGCCAAAATATGGAGGGAAGCACTGTCATGCTTCGTACATCCGTGCGAATCTCTTGTACTTTGGGTAGCTTTTGGCAGACACGTTTGACCAGGCGGACGGTCATGCTCAGGGAGGCAAGATCGTGATTATCCTCTGATGATAGTTGGTTGGCTTTTGGAATCTTCCTGAATGTTCCGACTTGATTCCAAAGGAGGCATGACCGTGCCTAGGGAGGCATAGCCATGCTTGGCTCTTGATTTCCATAGATTGTTGATTTTTTAGTTGAGTTTTCATTACTTTTCGTTCAGGAGGTCAAATATCCTGTAGAAATCAAATAGAAAGAAATTAAGCATGTTTTCTAATATAATTGCTCTAAAATCAACCGGATATGAGGATGATTATGCATGTAAAACATGTATAATTTGATGCATATCACACATCCCCGCAATTAAACTTTTTCTATTTGATATGACGTAGGTAAAAGTGATATGGCATCTACCTTGGCCTTATCTACCTCTAGTCCATTTTTCGAGATCTTATGTCCAAGCACAATACCTTCTTGAACCATAAAATGACATTTTTCTCAGTTTTGTGCTAAGCTTGCTTCCTCGCATCTTGAGAGCATCTTTTCCAGATTTTTAAGGCAATGTTCGAATGTATTTCCAAACACAGAGAAATCATCCATGATGTCTTCTATCATATCATGGAATATGGCAATCATGCATCTCTGGAAAGTAGCTAGAGCATTGCGAAATCTAAATGTCATTCTTCGATATGCGAAAGTGCCATATGGGAAGGTAAAAGTGGTTTTTTCTTGCTCCTCGGGATCCATCGGGATTTGGAAATATACTGAAAATCCATCAAGGAAGCAGTAGTACATGTTTCTAGCCAGACGTTCCAACATTTGATCAATGAAGGGCAAAGGAAAGTGATCATTTCGAGTGGTGTCATTCAATTTCCGATAATCAATGCATACCCTCCATCCGGTCACAGTTCGTGTAGGAATGAGTTCATTTTTTTCGTTGGTGACCACCTTCATTCCTCCTTTCTTTGGCACGACTGGGCTTGCCCACTTGGAATATGATATCGAGTAGATTAATCATGCATCGAGCAGCTTGATTAGTTCCTTTTTAACGACATCTTGTACTTTTAGATTCATTTTCCATTGGTGTTGAACACTAGGCGTGTATTGATCTTTCATTAGAATTTTATGAGTACAAAAGGGATGACTTATTCCTCTTATATCCATCAACTTCCATGCGATAGCCTTCTTGTGCCTTTTCAGCGTCTCCAATAATTATTCTTTTTGTTGGCTGGTCAGTGAGGCTGAAATGTTGATTTGTAGGTTAGACTCACCATCCAGAAATGCGTACTCCAAATGGGACGACAGTTATTTTAGTTTAATTGATGGTGGGTCTTCTACGGATGATTTAGCTTTGGGTTCCTCCTTTCAGTCCGTGACTTTGAAATTCTGAGGTTCATGCTCATCATCTGACAATTGTCATGTGTCTTCTATAGCAAATTCTTCTTTGATTGTTTCAAAGGCTTCCTCCTCCTTCGAGTCTTCTTATTCATTGGCCTCACCGAGGATGTCTTGGATGTGGTAATTGAAAAGAAGATCGAAACTATCTATAGTACAAGAATAATCTTCTTGGTTGCTTTAGGTATTGCATAGCTTTCTTTAGATCGAATGTGATTTTCTTGTTGTCTATATCTAGAGTTATTTCCCCCCCCCCCCCCCCCACGTCGATGAGAGCGAGTGACGTGGTCAAGAATGGTCGCCCAAGGATGAGAGGGGTGTCGAATCCTCCTTGCAGATCGACAATCACGAAGTCCATTGGAAATTTGAACTTGTTGATTTGTACTATCATTCCTGTCGGGAAGTTGGATTCCTAATCACGTAGGCCACAATTATTTTAGTTCCAACTTCTCGTAGATGGTTATGGGTAGCACAATGATGTTGATTTGTAAATCAGCAAGGGCTCACCCTTGATGTGTTTTGTTTAGAACACATGGAATTGTCGAGCAATTGAGAATATGCTTTCCTTGGAAGACAGCAGAACATTCCTCATTTATCGCAACATGAGAATTTTATTCCAACATGCACATGTTGGAGAGAATGTATTTTAAGAACTTAGCATGCCTAGGCATTTTGGAAAGGCATTCCGCAAACGGGAAGCTTAATTGTAGTTGCTTCAGTAAGGCATTAAATCTCACAAATTGCCTTTCCATTCAGGTCAGCCTATAAATAGTTATAGTAACTACTGAGTCATCAGCTGAATGTGTTGTAGACGCACTTCTTCAGGGGTCGTCAAATCTTCAATGTCTAACAAGGTAGCTTCCAACTCATACAGGTATACTTCCTTCTAGGCCTCCATTGTTGGGTCTTCTGAAGTGGGATCCAGGGCTTCAGACGGATCCTCCAGTTGATCATTAACATAAAGCGCGATGATCTGCGCCTTAATATTCTCCAAATTATGAAGTAATTTATCCGGACTCCAAGGAATGAAGTCCCGGTCTGGAGTTTGATCATCAAGAAAGGATGGAATATGGAACTCCTCAAATGGTGTTAAGTGGAGTAACACCACATGATCCATAGGCCACCACTTGTAATAATAGCATTCCTGGGTGTAGTGAGGATCTCCACGGATTTTGCACCATGCTTGTTTGTAATATCCTTCATATGACTGTGGATTCTTCACCAAAATCTTCCATGTTGTTTTTAGAACAAAAGTAAACAAAAGAGACTAATCCAGTAATTTAATTTTTTTTTAAAATCACCATGTCCCCGATAATGGCGCCAAAAACTTTGATGTACCGCATTAGTAGTATATTTTTTATTAAGATTTGTAACACAGTTATCAGATTTTAATATTTATAAAATGAATATACTTATTAACTACACACAATAGGCAAGCGACTCATCGCAACATAGTATAGTTCATGTAAGAACCAAGTATCAAACCCAAGGGACACAATAGCTTTTAATACTCAATCGTTATTAATGTTTACTCTAATATAAAATGTGTAGTTTTGGTTGAGGCAACAAATCAAATAGGAGGTGTGGTTGAGATTTAATCAAATCAAATGTATATCATTTGGGTTTTAGAATCCACTTGTCGGTAATCTAATGTCGTAATTAATTAATTATGTGGTTAATTTATTAGGAACAGTTCCTTGGTCGGGTTTATTGTTCTAACAACCGTTGTAGTGCTAACGGGCTCCCGCAATGTTAGTCTCCCCCTCTAGTTGTTATTCGGACTAATTAAGCGTTTTAAATATTTGACAAAATATAAAAATATATAAAAAGACCTAAATACCCCTCATTTAATGTTAAAATATGGATGAAGTTAACTGATTAGATGAAAATGACAAGTTTTGCAAACCACGATTATACACAGGAGACAAATAAATTTTTTAAATGAAACTGATAAATGTGACTAAAAAGTATGAACGAAAATAACAGTTTACTCTAAAATTAAACCCGGGAAGACGTCAGAAGATTTGTTAGAGTTTGTAGCATGTGCCAAACACAATCACTTAGTTTAAACATTATGCATTAGTCTTGCTATATATTGATTGCTATAAATGTAAATGGATAAATATTTAATGAAGGGTAATGGGTCAAATCCAAGAAAACTTAGTTTGCATTTTTGTTGTTGTTAACGATATAACTTTTAAATATCGAAGTTTTGCAGTTTTTGTTGTTGTTAACGATAACTTTTGTTGTATTTGCCTTTCAAAAAAATCAAACCATGTATTAAACAAAAATTTCGCAATAACTAACCAATTCTTTTTTATTAAAAGAATAAATAATATGCCTAATCTATTTTATATTTGACATACTAATTACATATTTTCTCTCTTATCATTCTTTATTATGTCACGTGTCAATGTCATATTCTTAGATTGGTATTTTGGTATGTTTAGTAAGCCTATAAACCATCTTATATATAAAAGATAATTATTGTAAGGGTATCGGTGAGGGACTAGGGGAGAAGTGGGAAACAAGCTTTGGCATCTCATCTTTCGATATCTTGGACTCCAAGTTATTAAACTATACAACTTGCTTCTCACGTTTATCTTCTAAACTTTATAAACTTAGTTGACTAAGTTTTAGTAGGCATACAAATTATAAGTTTTGAAGTTGAATAGTGACTGATTCAAGAACTTTTAAAAAAGAAAAATGATAAGCATTTTAATATTACTTAACATATGATACAACAAATTTTTAGTTGGAAAGAAATAGAGATATAACGAAAAATATTATTAGACGAAATTTCACATGTAAAGAAAACTTTTTTTTTTTTTGCTAAAATCTTTCACAACTTGGAATAATAGAAAATAGATTATTAATATAAACACTTTAACTTAGTTATAACAAATAAACAATTAGTAAAACCATTTTAAATAATTAACTAATATAAAAAATTTAAATAAATAATCAACTTACTTGTTACTACAACAATTTCTAAGTAAAAGAAAATTATAACCAACTTTTAACATAACCATTCAAGGCTTCTAGCTAAGTTAAACAAACAAATAACTTACTCCAACAATTTTGTTAACTAAATAAAAAAACTTGCAACCAATATCCGAGTTTACAAATTTAGAAAACTAGGATTAGGAATTTAAGATTTAAGATAAAAAAAAACAAGAAACAAATTTAATAATTCATTTATTTAAAATTTTTAAAAGAGACAAGTAAAACATGGTAAAAATAGAACATGTAGGTTGCAATGGTTGTTGCGGTTAGTGAAGGCGAGTGACAATTGAAATGTATGTTCGGGACTAGCACATGAAATTGAACAAACACGTTATTTATCCCTCTTGCATTGAAGACTTATAATGTATGTTTAACGTGTAGCAGCAAAAATCTATAATAAATGTCAGACAAATAGGCTAGATATAAACTGAAACAATAAGTCCGAACTTATAAACTAACACCCAAATCCATAATCTTAGGGATCATAATTTCTAAAATTTCATCATTTTTAATTTTTTTTTACTATGTTTTTTTTTTCATGCAAAGTAAACTTGAGTTATTTGGTGTTTGAATTTGACTTAGAAATATCATACATTCTTTACTCTTACTTCACTTGAAAGTTACACCTTTCAAGATTAAAAGGAGTCGCATATTCATATCATTATGAGTAACTATAAAATGTGAAAGAATATGTATTTTGAAGTTTATTTTGTCATATGTATTTTTGCTAATAGTTGAATGATAATATGTTTATGATTTTTAAACTTAAAGCACTGTATTAATAAAAACATCCTTTTTGGATTATGGATTTAGAAAGATATATAAAAGAATAATTATTCAAAATAAAGAAGAAAAAAAAAGGGATGAGCATATGATACTTCTCCATTGGAGAGCATTTTAATATTGCTTGTGACAGAAGAAAAGGGAATTTTGCGAGGTTGCTCACGTGGGTATCCACTTTCTTATTTTTTTTACTTTTATTCTAAATTACACTAGATTGCATATGCCAATTATTATATTATGTAAATATTGATAAATAGGGGAGGATCAAATAAGAAGTTGTTTTCGGCTAAGAACTCTAAGAAGTGACAAAAACATTAAGAAACGATATCAAACGAACTCGGATTGAGCTCATTCCAGCGGCGTTGGAACCGTATCGTCGAACTCTACCATCTTAGCTTTTAGGGTTTAGATCTTAGCGTTGAATTTTAGGATTTTAGCCTTAGGGTTTAGCCTTAGGGTTTAGATTTTAGGGTTTAGGTTTTTTTTAGGGGGTGGGGGTTTAGGTTTTTGGGGGGGTGAGGTGGGGGGTTTAGGTTTTTGGGGGGTGGGGGTGGGGGTTTTAGGCTTTTCGGGGTGGGGTTGGAGGGGGGTTTAGGTTTTTGGGGGTGCGGGTGGAGGGGGGTTTAGGTTTTTGGGTCCGGATTAGAGTTCGATGAGACGGTTCCAACGCCGCTCGAATTAACTCAATCAGAGTTCGTTTGACCCACTTCTTAGCGTTTCTTAGCGAAAAACCACTTCTTAGCGGAACCTTCCACTTGATAAATAATATAAAACATATCACAAGCTCAAAAGTTTATGTTTCGAAAACTAATTCAATTTGAATGCTAAAAAAACCTAATTAATATGGATTTATCTAAAACAAAACATTACAAACATCACCCATATTTGAACTAAATACATTTTAAGAAGGGTGTCTACAGTTTTTAATCGTGGTTGGCTGAAAGAACATTTTAATTCAGATTTTTGTTTTGTTTTGTTTTAGGATTAAACGATTTATTAGTATGCAGGAACATTTTTCCTATTTTTACGTTACAAAATTTAACACTTTCGTTATATCAGTGTTTCAAAATGTACTACCATGACTTACTACTATAGTTTGGAAGATAAATATGTGCCCCATCGCGTAGCGCGGGTATCATAACTAATTCAATTACATATGACGATTATGATTGATGTTAGGCTATTATAAAATATTTGGGTCAAATTATAATTATCTGAAAGTTGAGGGACCGAAAGTGTAATAAGATAGAAAGGGCACGTGATGTTTGAATGTTGGGAAACATTGGAAAGAGGAGAAGTCGTGGCCAGATATGATGATGTAAGGCCTACCCATGTGGCCCAATCATCATCTTTTTTGTTTACTTATTTTATTTTACTATTTTTTTAATACTTCTTTACAACCCATCCAATTAAAATTATTAAAAATTATTTACAGAGTATATTTCTATAAATAAAACAAAATGTTCTTATAGTTATTGATTTGCGTTTTTGTCCAATCGCCTGATACAATTGAATAATTTAATTGGTATTTTAATTTTCAAATTTTGTGTTCACACTAAAATGATCAAATTTATTTATTTAATTTATAATAAAATAAAATCAGTTGTTAAATGTGTCTTTTACACTTCGACTAAATAAGTGAATAAGCAACTGCTGTTAGTTTATGGGTGAGTAAAAAACTAAATTAACTGAACCGGAACTGAATTAACTGAAAAAAAATGTACAGAAAAATCAACCCTAACTAACAACCGATGGTTTGGTTTTTTACTTTTTGAAAACCAAAAATTACTGCTCAGTTTCGGTTTTTTATTTTTTGAAAACTAAAAAAACTCAACCGAAGCGAACGTATAAATAGAACTTTTATAATATAATGTGTGCATACATGTTTCAAAATATATATTATATTATGTGTTTGTATTGTGTATGGATATTTCTGTTACACGTGTTTGCATCAATAGTATGTTAAGATTTATATTTATTATTGTATTTATGGATTATAATGTTTACTTTTTAATGATAAGTATTTTATAAAAAACTAATAAATTGTGACCCTAAAATTTTAGGCACAAATGTGTATAATTAATTAATTATTAGTTAACAAAAAAGTTTAGACCCAAATTTTCAAATCCAAATTCATTATTTTAGACCATTTTTATTTTATCCTAAAAAATTCAAAAACCAATTGGTAGAACTGAAAAAACCAAAACGGAACCGATCCCATTGTAAAAACTGAAACATAACGGTTTTCAAAAAACCAAAAACCAAACTTTTGGTTTTAGGTACGGATTTATACCAAAACTTACTCATGCACACCCGAGTTGTTACTATAATTATAAACCATCTTAACACATATATAACTTTTTATCGTCATAAAATGATAAATATAATATTATGAAATTTATAAAAGAAATACAAACATTTATACTTTGATAATCAATAGTAAAACATATAAAGAATTAAACGGGTGGTTTATGACTTTATGTGATATGTCACGGTTTTGGAGCAGCCCTAACCTGAATCATGGGTTGGAACCTCATGGGCCTGATCTATTTTCAGAATCATGACCACTCCTCTCTAACGTTTCAAAGCCCATGAACGCGACACATTTGACCGATAGAAATTAGAAAATATTCTTTAGCCTTATAAAGAGATGTTAAATTCACATTTAATTTGGAATCCAACAAGCATAACTAGGTTACTAAATATGTACAGATTCACAACATGATAAAGTGACTAGTGTTCTTTTCATAATATGAGAACCAAGTGAACTCAAAGGACCCGTCAACACCCTACTCGCCAACTGGATTAGGTAAAACACAACTTAAGTCAAAGGCAGAAAAATCAGAAGCTAGATTCGAACCTGATACCTCTACAAGAGAGACTAAAGTGGTAGTGTTACTTGCCTCTAGATGCAGAGCCTTTCTTTTTGCTACTTTTTTTGTTCTTGGGCTTCTTGCTACACTTGGAACAAAACCAATCCTCCTCAGGAACACCTTCAAGTGGTGGATCACAACAATCAATATGTGCGCCTACACCACACCCAATCGAACCACTTTCATCCCCACATATCAGCATTTCTTCACCTCTGTCATGTGCCCCACACACCTCACATGCCACGTCATTACTATCTGGAGTTCGGGGCTCAGAAATCTCTTCTTCTAACCGGCTCTTTAAGTTGTTATACGATCTCTCCACCCAAACATTTGTATTATATTGAACATGTCTTTCAAGGGGATATCCAGGTTTACATACATATTCCACAAGGTAATCAGCAGATACACATGGTATCTCATGTTTTAAGAATTCCTGCACCCATATGTCCACATGTGGCATCCCAGGGCTAACAACCGCAAAGTCGACACCGATGTTTAAGAAGCGGGTATATGGTGGGGATGTTGCCAATATGGTCCCGTCTCCAGCTTTCACAGCCCGTTTAAGAGTATCCTGAAAATTTTTTATCAGGAATAGAACATGTGAAAATTAAAAAATGTTGATATATTATCATAAGTAAGATCATAGGATATTATTAATATACCAAAGGTGGGGCGATGCATTCCCCGTATATGATTATTTTCATCCCGTAAAATGCACCGTGACCGGTTTTTTCTTTCAAAAGTCGCCATTTTCTTGGCGCTTCTAAGTTAATTTGGCCATCTTCACTTAGGCCATTTTTGTGCCATTCATAAGTCTCCTCTGGTAGGAATTTACCTGCCTGGTTACTTGCAGATAAGTAATCAGTCTTCAAAATCCACCTGCATTTTCAAACATTTAACTTCCAGTTTCTGAAATTTAAGTTTAGTGTGTGGCACAATAATAAGTAAAACACATGCAATTGGACACGAAAGTTTTATTGGGCAAACTGCATAAAAAGAAACAAACTTTATATCCTTGCAAATTTTCATCAACCAACTTTAAATTGAAGTCCCAAATTTACCAATTTCAGCAACCAACCTCACTTTTAACTGATTTTACATGTAAGTGCTGATGGGACACTAGTTCCATGCCATGTCAGCTGCCACATGCGAAAAATTCTTATGTAAAAAAAGTTTAAAAACAAAGAATTTGATTTCTACGAGTTTGAAAAAATGATATTTTTCAAAAATAATTATTAAATGTCTCACTAAAATGACAAATAAAATGTGAGTCAACAATTTTCCTGAAATCAGCAAAAAGATGACCTGCTCACAGTTAATCAGTTCCATTGCTACAATCAGTAATAAAACATAAGTTGATTTGCATATTATGTCTAAATTATTGTTGGTTACTAAATACTCAGAAGAAGTGTAAGTTAGCTTCTTTTTGCTACAGTTTGCCCTGTTTTTTATTTTAGTAAAGAAGAAAGTTACATAAGAATATTTTAACCAAGAAAGTCAAAGTCAAAGAGACTTGTACCTTCCAGATGCAGCAGCAGCAAAGAACTTTTCGGTCCTCCGTATGGGATCAGGGACAATGAAATGAGTTGCCTGATAAGACCAATTATGAGCAACTCTGCATACTCTTCCTTTCAATTGCCTAATTATCTGCTGGAACTCCCTTCTTTGCAACTTATGTCCAGTTAATATAAACCACATAGGTTCATCTTTTAAAACATCTGAATTCGCCTCATCGGTATTCTTTTCAGGGAATTCTTTAGCAGGTCTAAATACATGTTTGTTACCAGTACTTTGATCATTAACATGAATTTGAACATTCTCCTTTTGTGCTTCCAAATCACACATTTTAACTGCCTGATTAGATATTGGTTTTCCCTTCTTGTTAACAGCCTTGGCCTCATCTTTCTTGGTTCTACTCAGTGGACGTTTATTTCTCTTGGTTTCCTTCTTGTGCACAACATTCTCTGTATCCATGTCAGCATCCTTGTCAGCTATACCATTATCCTTTTCTTCATTCTTATGCTCAGGACCATTACAAACACCTTCTGCTCTCTTCACTTCAACAGATTTTTCCAAATCGGTTACATTTCTCTTGCTCACATCTTTCTTAGTTTTACTCGGTGGACGTTTATTACTCTTAGTTACCTTCTTGTTCACAACATTCTCTATATCCACGTCGGCATCCACATCATCACCCTTTTCATCATTATTATGCTCAGGATCATTACAAATACCTGCTCTCTTCACTTCCATAGATATTTCCATATCAGTTTCATTTCTCTTGTTCACATCTTTCTTAGTTTTACTCAGTGAACGTATATTTCTCTTAGTTTCCTTCTTGTTCACAGCACACTCTATATCCACATTATCGCCCTTTTCAACATTATTATGCTCAGGGTCATTACAAACACCTGCACTCTTCACTTCCACAGATTTTTCTGGATCAGTTCCATTTCTCTTGTTCACATCTTTCTTAGTTTTACTCAGTGAATGTTTATTTCTCTTAGTTTCCTTCTTGTTCACAGCACACTCTATATCCACATCAGCATCCACATCATCAACCTTTTCAACATTATTATGCTCGAGATCATTACAAACACCTGCTCCCTTCACTTCCACGGATTTTTCAATATCAGTTCCATTTCTCTTGTTCACATCTTTCTTAGTTTTACTCAGTGAACGTTTATTTCTCTTAGTTTCTTTCTTGCTCACAGAATTCTCTATATGCACGTCAGCATCCACATCATCACCCTTTTCATCATTATTATGCTCAGGATCATTACAAACACCTGCTCCCTTCACTTCCACGGATTTTTCCACATCAGTTTCATTTCTCTTGCTGCTCACATCTTTCTTAGTTTTACTCGGTGGACGTTTATTCCTCATAGTTTCCTTGTTCACAACATTCTCTATATCTATGTCAGCATCCACATCATCATCATCATTCATTTCACTATTATTATGCTCAGGATCACTACAAACACCTGCTTTCTTCACTTCCATGGATTTCTCCAAATCATTTGCATTTCTCCTTGCTCTCTTAGCTCGATTTGGAGTTGCTTCTTCCCTAATTTCTTGTTTCCCGAAATTATTGTCAATCATGAGTTCGCTCTTTTTAGCAGACTTCTTATCAGTTACCTCTTTCATAGAAAGAACAGTGTTTTTCTTACCTCTTTTAGTCAGAGGGATATCACTTGCAAGATTCCCGGTATTTCCATCAGATTTGTTCGCCGGAATTTTATGCTTAGTAGAGAGTAGATCATTTTCATCATTATTTTTATCAGTACTTGGATCTATGACATCTACATTTCCTTCTTGTTTCTCTTCCATCAGTACATCAACAATATTTTCTAGTTCACCGTTTTCTGGGGGCTCGGTTTCATCATCCGTGCATAGAGGTTTGTTCTCAGACATATTCTCACCTTGCATGCCACTAATAAACCCCATTTCTGTATCTGTGCCTGATTTGGCCACTGAGGAAACTTTTTCAAACTGTTGATCCTTGAATAGATTCTCATCATCAATACCCGGCTCGTTGTTTTTTAAAAAGATTGAACCTTTTTGATTCACAGAATTCTTTTTACTAAGTTTAGGAGCCGAAAATTTCTTGCTAATTGACTTCCTTCTGACAGGTTTTGAATTAGATCCAGCACTTTGTTCATTGATCTCTGAATTCAGAGTACTAGATTTCTGAAGATCAGAACTAACTGCAGAAGGTGATTGCATCACATTTTCTACCATACCCAGATCTCTGTTATTTGATTTTGTAAATAAGCTGGTTTCTTTATATTCTTTCTGTGATCTTTGCACTGTATTCAGGTCTTCAATCTCTGAAGTGGAAGTTTTGGAGATGGGCACGTCATAAATTACATCTTTTCCCTTGGAACTTAAGGGCTTCCTTCCAGAAATATTGGAAGGAGTGTTTTGTGCAGGACTCAGATCTTTTTTCAAGTCTCGAAACACACTTTCCACGTCATTATTTTGACTCGTCTGCTGTAATTTAAAACTACCATAAGAAAAGTCCATCTTCACCTTATTAGAAGATGCATCATTTTGCTTATCTTCAGGACAGAAAGCAGGACTATTGTAAGGAGTCACTTTTTGTACCAACGAGGAAAACATATTAAAGGCTTCATTGAGATTAAGCTTATTCAGCCTTTTAGAACTGCTGGTATTGCTTTTCACATCTATTTTTGAAGGTGTGCTTCTAATTGGATCTTTCATAGAGTAACTTGCAGATATGACCGTTTTTGCTTCATTTTGAGGAGACATATTGGCTGATGTGGAAGCAGGAATGGTGTTGTTTTGTGCGGGTGAACTACTTACAGGTTTTCCATAATGACTAGATGGCTCAGAGGTAACACTAATAATATTATCAGTGTCCTGGTGCTTAATTCTAGTCTCATTGGAATTAGGGAATTGATCGAATGTGGTTTTCATAGTTACTGACACTGTTTCTTGGACATTACTGAACAAATTAGAAGCAGTAGTATTCGATATGGTTTTTGGGATTTCCTGCTTTGATAGCAGAGAATGATGGGGGCTTGCTACTTTTCCCTCGTTGTGCCTTGTGGTAACGCCTTCTGGCTCATCTTCAGAATCTCTGGCTTCAGCCTCCATCTCCAACTCATAACCACTGTAGTTAAGATGAAATGGAGTTTGGGTAAATAGCTATAAAGGCATTTTTATATCACGTCTGGATACTAATAGCATAGAAAGTGTTACATTACATGGTATTCGTGTAGAAGAGCAAGTATGTATAATCTTACCTCTTACTATAATCTGCTTCAGGTACAATCTCCCAAGCCTTTAAACTGAAAAAAAAAAATCAAAAGGGGATAACGTATAAGGATGTTTACACTTTACACCAGCTTAAAATAAGAGTGAATGAAAAATAAATCATGTGTTAAAAATTAAAACAAGGAATGAAGAGCTAGCCTAACAAACATAAAGAATAGGCGAAGAAGATCAGTACCAGTCTTCTAACCATCGGTGGTTTATAAGCTTTATTCTCTTCATTTTCTTTGCTAGCAGATACTTTTCTCCTATTAAATTTATAAAAAAAACAATTTCTAAACATGAATCCATGATATATAAATTTAATAACATAAACAGGTGACAAGGAGGACCTAGTAACGTGTATTAACTCATAATACCCAAAGCTCATACCCGATAGATGTATCAAAATAAACATGTAAATAAGTAGACATCTCATTCATAGTTTATCAATAAAGAAAACTTTCATTCTCCGTTCATAAAATTTACCAAAAGAACTTACTCATATATTTTAGTTAGTAATAGAATATAACATACCTTCAAATTTGTAGCATATAAGATGAGTAACCTTGTTTGCTATCAGTGGTTTCGAAAATTGTGCACCCATCAATTGAACCATGGTCTGAAACATAAAGCATTACAACATTTCCACACAATGTAAATCCACCATCTTGTTTAATAAGAAAGTTTGCAATATAGATAGCAGATTGGAAGTAGGCTAACCATAATGTCCTCCCGATCTTCCCGTTGATATCCTGTTAAACATACAAGTATTGACTTCGCACCTGGTATTCCGTTCAAATCTCTCACTGGTGTGTACATTACCTGACAACGATACAAAATAACCAACAAATGTATAAATTAAAGCTAAGAGATTCATCTCCTAAAACAACACACATAAACATGAATCGGAATTGGGTACTGACCGAGGTTGTATCCACAGGTGCTCCCACATCAAAACTGTGATCAACCCATAGGCTAGAGACTAATATCTTCCCATCTTGTCTGGCAGCAACACATAGTGGATCATCCTGTGATTGAAGTATCAATTGTTAAACAAGGGGTAAAACATGGAAATATAAATTAGGGCATAAGAACTAGGGGTAATAAATTTACATATACAAGCTTATCGACGATAACATGAGTACAATTGGGACCGTATTGACCAGCATCAACCCCACCGCCACTAACAAGCTTACGTGACACCTGTAAAATTATGTTACAATTTCTTAAGACGGAAAACATATCATTCAGTTATGTGCCCTAACACATGAATCGAGCCATCTTGCTAATAAATATGCATAAATCAATAAACAAAAGTAAAAAGTTGGAACCTGAGATTTTTTTATTGGATCGAATCCAAGAAGAAGGAAGCGGATGCCACGGAAGACTTGAGATGGACGGACTAACGGCGAACTTTGATGAATTTCCATCGTCGTTTTTGTTAGATTAAAAAGGAAATGAAATTTATGAGTAGCAGGTTTACGAGTGAGATGCAAATTGCAAAGCTTCTCGGGGAAGGAGGAGATATGGATGAATGACGGCGAGGGGTAGAAAAGGAATTTCACTTTTGTTTTTCATTTTTATTTATTGTTTTTGATTTGAACAGAGCGAGGGAAACAAAAGGTTTTGGAGATCCCGCCGCTTAGTCAAATTGCAAGTTTTGACACGTGTGTTGTGCAAAATCCACCACGTCATTTTTATTTATTACCGGACCATATTCAGCCCAATAGCCCATGAAGGACACAAATGACGAACTTGCTGCCTTGTTGGATCGAACCGGGTAGAGCTCGGTGCACATTTCGGTTAATAAAAAAACCGATTCGGTGGGATAAAAAATTAGAACCTATCTAATCAATTAGGGTATTTCTAGAACGGTTAACTGCAAACTGGTTTTTTTATAAATAATTAAAAATAAAAAAACATACGAAATAAACTCAAAAAAAAATTACACAGATTGTCCTTTATTTATACTATAAATTACACTATGTGTCCTTTTGACTTCAATAAGTACACCACAGGTCCTTTTTTTACGTACTTTTATACACTCTATGTCATTTACACTAACTGGTGTTAAGTTTTTCTTTTAAGTCTACACATGTGTCTTGCACATGAGGGTAGTATGTTCTTTTTACTTATTAAAGGACAATTTGTATAATTTCTCAAAACTTTTCCCATCCCTTTCTTCTTCCCTAGACCTTCCCCCATCCCTCTCATCTTCCCCTCATCCTCTCTGTGTTATTTTCATCGGATATGCGATTAGGGAGAGCTTCTGATATAAAAAGAATCATGGAAAAGTGCAGAAGCAAAAAGGAGTTTTCTAACTGTCGCTAAAACGACCACCTCGTTCTAAAAACACGGATCCATCTTCAAACCCTCAACACAAACACCGGCGCCGCCTCCTCAGCGGAAAAGGATTCCAACTCCACCGTCACTCCCTGCTTTACCTCCTCCGTCTTCATTGGTCCCGTTGGCCATCATTCGAAGCGGCCGGAGCCGCCGGCGTATCAACAGTCGTCCGACAATTCGTTCGAATCACGTTCGGACCAGGGACGGAAATCAGGAACAAACAAACGATAAGTCGTTTTGTTTTGTTTGGCGGCAGCGGACACAAGGGATAAGGACGATTCTCAATTCAATATTTGAATTGCTTTGTTGATTGGACCAAGGAAAGGAAAATAATAATAAGTTTTTATTCCTTTTTGTTTCCATTTTCCATTACCTAATGTTCAAAATCATGTGGGAGTAAATTACTATAATGGTGGTAGTGGCGGCGACGGTGGTGAGGGGCGGCGGCAGGGGGTGGGGTGGTGGGTTTTGGTTGAGAAAGAAATGGTGTATGGAGAGATAGATAGTGAAGAGAGAGGGTGTGAATTGGGGAATAAGATGAAAATAGGGTTTTAGAGTAAATTACACAAATTGTCATTTAATAGGTAAAAAGACCATACTATCCTCGTGTGCAAGGCACATGTCTATACTTAACAGAAAAACTTAACACCAATTAGTGTAAAGGACATAGAGTATATAAAAGTACGTAAAAAGGACATGTGATGTACTTATTGAAGTCAAATGACACAGAGTGTAATTTATAGTATAAATAAAGGACAATATGTGTAATTTACTCTAAACTCAATAAACTTTTTTTTTATTTTTGAATTTTGAGAATTACCAATACATACATTCATTAATAAAAACATTAAAAATAACGAATACATTTTACTTTATGGTAAATAATCATCTTCGTCGCCGTGGTCTTCATTAAGTGTTCATTGTCCGTTTTCGGGACTAATCGAGCGTACCGATTCATCGTAAGTGAGTTCGTCATTGGAAAGTGGAAGCGCTCTTCCTTTTGATACTTTGTATTCGTGTATTGGTTCTTCCACGTCGAGTTCACCTTCGAGGTTTGTTGTTTGTTGTACACGTTTCGCAGCATCCAAGTATTCCTTCAAACGAACGCACATTTCCAATGCCGTTGGACTGAGCCTCGTTGATGGTATGATCCTCACAACGGTTAATTCACTCGAGGTGGCACCGACTTCAAAGAAACCTTAAGCACTTGAGCTAGCCATGTGAGGTTGTGAGCGTTTTGAGACTTGCGAAATTTTTAGCGTTTTTGTGTTTTTAAGAGCTATAAAAGTGTTGTGATCAAACCAATACACCTAATAGCTTTGATACTAATATAAGGGGTCAAAATTGTCCAAAAATATGAAATAACGGTAACTGACAGCTATACAGCCTTTAGAAAACGGTCAGAACGATTAATTCCCGAGTTTAACAGCATTAACCGAATCGCTTTTCAATAAACCTAAACCAGCTTGTAACCTGCGATTTCTATCGGTTTGAAACCGGTTTGACTATAACCGGATTGGATCGAGCAACGTTCAGTTAATTAACCAGTTACGGTTAATAAACCGATTAAAATGTGTATCTCTAGAACCGAGTAACGGACTAATGAGTCATATCTTGTCGAATTATTATGGATCCTGATAGAAAAGTATGTGTATCAAAGCGGGGTCATTTTAAGAAATGTTTAATTTTGGTTCTAAACCTTTTTATTTGGGGCATTTACATATTTCTCTTTGTATGAACATTAACTACATATTTCCCAAGCCACAAAATCAATCACATATTGTAACATCCCAATATTTAAAAGCTCAAGAAACAAGTCAAATAAAGCTCAAGGTTAAAAATGAAAATTTGAAGTATCAAGCCATAACGGACCGTCATGGATGGTAACGGTTCATCACGAACGGTGACGGACCGTCACAAAGCAGTAACGGTCCGTTACGGGTTGAGAAAGGGTTTAACCAGAGATTGACACGTGCCATGTGACTCATCTTAGTGAAGTGACGCGTGTAAACCCTATGACGGACCGTCATGAAGGGTAACGGTCCGTTACAGACCATCACGAAAGGATAACGGTTTGTTACGTATGGGCGAAGGACTTGGCAGCTAAGGAACAAACGGTGACAGACCGTCACCGTTGGTAACGGTCCGTCACGGACCCAGGATTTTGCCTATAAATAGATGGCAATGGCCATTCACTTTTCTCACAACAAAACACACAAATCTTACACACACACGAAATTGGGAAGAACCAAGGGACCCCGTGCGGTGTGTTTAAGTGCGAGTACGATACGCTGTGAGTACGGTTTAAGTTCGGAGAAACGTTTAAGCAAGGAACGAACTTAGGAACTACCCGAGGATAAGTAAGTACACTGGACCCGTACCATAGACACAATTATGTTAATTACGTGTTCAAATAATATGTGCTATATGATATGTGATATGACGAGGGTGCGGGGTAATGAAAAATTAGTCTAGACACTAAACGAGATTAATGGAGTAGTCCCGACGTATTCAAGAGATGGTGGATACGCCACTGGTACTTCCTATATATAAACCTCTTTGATATTTCGTGGCGAAACCATTATGAATGTTTAGGGGTATAGACTAAAAGACGGTAATAAAAACATAGTAAATGAATGGGAGAATATCCAACCGGTATGTAGTTATCTGACAAACGGAATGTTCTGTCTAAGGAAAGAGTGGTGTATAAATCTCTCCTAGACCCGTCACTCTTTCTTGGGAACATATGTGTTGGAGGTACTGCTCTGGAAGGAAAATCACCCCGGTTTACAATATATGACGAATATGAATATATCATGCATAATTAATATATTAAATACATGATAGGTATGAATATGTGAAATGCATGATGAATACATGAATGTACGATGATACGTGCAAACATGAATAAGTATGATGGAACGAGTGTAAACCCTAAAATGGAATAACGGAGTACTCACGAAGCATTAAAAGGGTGATGGATACGCCGCTGATACTTCCTATATATAAACCCTTTTAATGCAGCGTGGAGAAACCGTTACAAAGTTTTAAGGTGAGGACTGGTAGGAAGGTAAATCAAGCATATACGTGAAATAAATCAAATGCTTGATACATTTGGGAGACTTTGAGTCTAAGATACTCAAGGTCCCAAATGAAATGAGATACCCGGCCAGTAAGGTGGATCTCAATAAATAAAGAAGAGAACTAAAGAAAACTCCAGGCCTACGAGGTTGAAGGAGAAAAAGATTACAAGCCTACGGGGCTGAGGAATGAACGAGTCTTTGTGAAAAATGTGAGGGGTCTATACTGACGAGTATAAGAACCTTGCAAATACTCGGACTGGAGGTACGGCCTAAGATGGTTGCGAGGGGGTTAGCACACCCATAAAATATACAAATATCGTGATCGGAGGTACGTCCGAAGATGGTCACGGGGGCAACGAGAGCCCGAGAGAACGTGAACAATAATAAGAACCTAAAGGGCTCATAATGAAATGAAAAGATGCAGTATACCTACTTAGCGAAAACTAATTCAAAAACGTTTTTCAAACACTGCAGGAAAGAGGCACACAGAATAAAGCTTCCTGAGGACGGAACGATCAGAGTTGAAAGATCCCTATATAATATGATGTAATCATATCATCTTTTGTAAAACAATAATTATAAATGAAAAATATACCTTAGCCATTTAATGGCAAGGTTTTGATAAACTGTGTCCGTTTTCCGCAATAAAATACTCTGATAAAATAAAGAGATAAATAAGGCGTTTCACTTATTGAACGACTATTTTACCTTATTTTTACTAAGAGATTTTTTACATATTTTCCTTCCTAATACTATCAATTGCATACTTTCCCAAGTTGTTTAATGAAAAATAGTTTCAGTTTCTTAACTTTTTTTTTTGTGAATACTCTTTTAAAATTAAAGAAATTAAAAAATAAAATATAAAATATAGCATAACCCCACAACTTCGAGCCTTCTATGTAAATAAGTACAATACCAAAAGTTTAAAATTTCAATTCAAAACAACAATCACCGATAATCAAAGTTATTTCTCCAAATACCAAAAACAAATGCCAAAGTTCTAAACAATTCCAATACCAACAAACCAGTTGCTCCACTTTGATTAATTATTTCGATGATCTTTTGTATTGTTTCGTAGTCGTCTTTTACTTGTTGAGGCTTGATGTTGAATATAATCTTGAGACGCTGGATTTTTACATTTTTTTTTTCATGGTGTCCACAATGCAGACATTTATGTCTCTTTTTGGGCTCGTCATTCGGCTTTATTCTATTCTTTCTTGGTCTTCCAGGCTGACGTTTGATTGCAGGTGATTTTTTATTTAATTATTAGTTATGTTTAAAAATTAATTTTATTTAATTATTTGTTATGTTTAAAAATCAGTTTTAGATGTAATTTTTTTTTTAATTTCGAAGGTCTCATGATTATTTAGCCAAGGGTATGCTACCCACTTTGCTTTTCACACTCTGCGTCACGTCAACATCATATCATACTCCATTTCACTTTTCTCCCCTCTAATATACCAAGGAAATACTAGAGTAACTCTACTCTATGTTTACCCCCAAAAACATCAAACAAACCTTCACAAAATCATATAAACCTTCATAAAATCACAAGAGGGCGGCGGGGTTTTGAGCGTGTAGAATCCTACGCAAATCATCTTTCTAGCGTGAAGGTGAAGAGGGGGGTGGTGTTCACCGTCGACACGAGTGGCCACCTCAGCCACGCAGCGGTGAGTACATTGGATAACCTTAATGAATGAGCTATGAAAAACAAAGAAGAAAGAGACACAAACCAAAGTACCATTTTAGTCTAAAATATCATTTGATTGTCTTATGATTAAAATTAGGGGAATATGTTTTCTTGTTTCTACACTCTCGCCCACGATTCTTGACGTATTTCTGTTTCTTAGCTTAACACGCCACTACATATGTATTAGCTTTTCTTTTTCTAATGTTTGCTTGTCTTGTCTTATATCATCCTAGGAACTTTCCCGGTGTAGAAACACGGAGGATAGATCCCACCTGGCGGAAGTAGCGTTTAAATGATTAAATATAGTGGGTCAACGGCCGACCAAATCACCATTTCTATTTCACCGGCTTGTGGAAATGAAGTCTGGATCTGGATCATGACCTCTATTTTGTCCCTTTCATCCACATATGCTCCTTATCACGTTTTCTAAACAACTAGTCATCTACGTTCGTTGCACCCATCTATACAAATCATCATACTACTTTACTTTCGTATAAGCATCACTTAACCAAAAAAACTCCCAACAAACAAATATATTCAGAATTAATTCAATACTTACCTTTTTTTAATCATTCATGGTATTTCCCTATACGATGGGAAAATCGTACGAAACAATAAAGAATGTTATTTTACGGTTTTACCAATTCTTAAACGGATCGAATCACATTACATGCCTCCACAAACAACGATCTTGCAGGGAGCCATAGTATCACAAGCAAACCCATATGATCAGACGCCACCAGCCTCGTGAACCTTTTCAAAGATTCACTCCCCGTCTGTAACACTCTCGTGAACTTGACCTGGCCTTGAGTTTGGCCTGGACCAATACGGCCCCTGTTATTGCCACGTGGTGCAACCAGGGGCCACCAAGCGCGTCGCCGGTGTTCCCGCCTACCTTTTCTTGCGTGGTTCATCTCTTGACGGATCACACTCTGAATTGACACCAAGTATGATGTCATGTCATGGTCCCTCTGGATTGCACCCCCTGAACCATACGCAGACCGGTCACTCAAGATCTCCAACGGGTGTGGTGTGTTCATGAACACGGACTGTGCAGCTTTCGTTTGTTTCTCCGCCTCTATCATATCTGATACTGATGAGGTCAAAACATACAGACCACTACCCGAAGGAAGCAGATCATGGCTGGGTGAAAGCTTTGCATCTGGCTGCAGAATCAAGAACTCGCCCATTGGAGCATACAACACATTCTGCCATGAAAACACATTTATAAATGGTCTGAATAATAAAACACAAGGCAAACCGCAAGAAAATACAATGTAGTAATCGTTTTTCCACCTGGTTATCGAGGCAGGGGTGATTTCGGAAATTCCCATTCACTGCTTTAAGAAGCTCAGCTACACGACTTGGATATTTGCACGAAAAAGCTCGGGGTACAATGTCACGGTGCATTGTGATTGCTTGAAGATGACTTTTTGGTAACCCGAGTTTATGAAGCAAATGGTCCCCACCACACATAACCGAGGGTGCACCGAATGTTATAACAGGAAGTAATGAAGCGCGTGGGACTTGCCCGCGTATCAGCAACATTAGATTTACAAGCAATGATAAGCTTCCACCAAGTGAATGTCCAGTGAACCGAAACTTAGCACGATCACCATGATGTTGAAAATGTGCATGAATTTCAGGCAGCATTTGGTCATAAATACCCTTTGCCGCCTCGTATATACCCCTATGAACAATCACATCCAGACCCTGAACATTACAGGAATTTAGTAAACATATAAAATTAAACGAAAGAGAAATTACATAACAGATATTAAAGAAAGTTTTACCTCGAACTGAATAGGTTCAAAAAGAAGATTAGCTTGCCATGATGCAAGTGACTCAGAGCCTTGAATGACAAAGTATCTAGTACTTTCATCATCATCATCATCACATATGAACCATTCACAAGGTGATGAATGCATCGAGTTCAGATCATCTGCAACTGCCTGTTTAACTTCTTCTTTAGCAGCAACCACAGCAGTCACCGAGCCGGTGGTTGCCATCAACGAAGCAACCTTCGCTTTCGTCACACCAACTTCACCACTGCCGTTTTCAGAAGATTTGAAAGGAATAATGCTCTTTGTTTGAGAATGTAGATAAGAAGCAGCTGAGGCTGCAATATGATACGCAGTGGAAGCACTTATCAGATTCCCACCTCCCTTCTCCCCATTGTTTTCAACCGCCTCTGTGGTTTGTTCCACTTCTGAGGCCGTTTCTTTCTCAGATTTCATCGTCTGTTCTTCTTTCTCCTTTTCGGCTTTTGCAGCCAGCTGGGCTTTCTTTTCTAATGAAGAAGTAACAAAACGGAGTCTGTAATGTTTCAGGAATTTTCCAGGCTGCACAAACAGATACAACGAATTTCAAGATTTCATTTTGATCATATATCGAGTTAAATCAGATTCATTCACCACTCATGTGCTAATTTAGGAAATAAATTTCAAGGAAGAACACAATTCAATCACTATAAGTATCATCCACCCTTTCAAAATGCAGCAGATCATATCAATTCTTGCTACATTGCAAGTAATCATCAACAAATTAATCCGTACAAAATCATACAAAAAAACCCTAGATCTAAAGAATCGCCTTTGAGGCATTTCAACAAACACCTCTTATGCAATAAAATCAATGATGAAAAATGAGTACCTTAATTTGAGGTATGGAGTAAGCTAAGCTCCCCAAATAAGACATTTGAGAATACAACCTTGCTTCAGCTAGAGAAACCCTTCTAAGCAATTTGGAAAACGAACTTCTATCGAATTCAATCTGGGCCTCATCGTCATCATCAACCCTACATTCATCAAAAGAAACCTCATCTTGGTGACTCAATTCATCCTCCTGGCGATTTTTAACTTCTTGATTTTCCTCTTCGATCGTACTGTGATTCCTTTCACGCCACATAGATCTCACATGAAGAATCTTCAACACCCAATTCTCTTCTTTTTCGTTACCCTCGCTTTCTTCCTTCGTTTCATCATTTCTGTCAACGGAAACGGCGTCGTCTACGGCCAACGCGTCGTGACGGTTTCTGTTACCGACGAAAAAAGAAGAGAGAGGGAATTTTAGAGAGAACCCCCACGGACCTGTTGTACGGGGAGCAGGAGAGCCCGAAACTGAAGGCTGATCCGGTGAAACTGCGCTTGCCGTCGCCGTCAGCCGGCTGACGGCGGTGGTAATTTGAGATGGATTTTTACGGATCTCATTGGCGGCGGTGATTGGAGTCTTGATCCCAATAAACCCTGTCTTCAAAAAAATGCCATCCATTGTTGTCTGGTTTCACGGATTCCTCCTCGGGTTTCTTGGAGAAGAATTAAAGTTATGAGTTTATTATTCAAATCAAAGACGATGTTATGATCTTGATGGTAATATGGATCGCAGGTGTTGACGTTTGAGTCCGATTTCGGGAACAAATTATTGATGTTTGAGTTGGATTTCGATTTTTGAGAGCGGTTGAAGGAGAGAGAGAGAGAGAAAGATGGAACCGTTGCACGTTTGTTTTGACGAAGCATTGCATAAATACTTCATTTCAAACTTTTCTGAGTTTCTCTCTCTATAATTTTTCCCTGCTTTTTGTTAACTTTTTAAAAATATCGTTTTTTTTTCCTTTTTCTTGATAATAAGAGAAATACGGCCTTTTGACAAAAATAATCATTTCAGTCTAAAAATTTAAATTTAACTTTTTTAGTCTAATAGTTTCATTTTCATTTCAATTAAGGTCCAATCATTTAACCTCCATCTAATATTTATGTTAAGTTATTGTTATTCAACTTATTATTATTAGATACTACAATTACCAACAATGTTCAATTATCAAATCACCCTTATAAATCTTTTTGTCTTTTATGACATTTTGGTAAATTACTTATTTTTTATTTGATGTAGTTTGTGTTTAAATAATTTAAGTTTCAAAATAATTAACATAAATAGACTTGGTGGCAATGGTTAAAGCTAACCCACTCTAACCAACTTGTCCCAACTTCAATCCTTTGCACTAGCAAGTATTTTTTCTACTTCAAAGATTTTTTCTTTTTCTCAATCTTTTAATGTTTAAAACTAAAATTATAAATTATAACTTTACCACTAAAATGGTGCCACATCGTCCATTTATTTTTATTTTTTATTTTTTTCACCACTCATACTAAATATGATATATGCTTTTAACTCGTTTAATTTTCTAATAATCTTCTTTTTTTCTTTAATAACTTTCGTGCGTTAGTTTTTTTTTAAAACGGAGTGTGCGGCTGTTTTTTTTATTTTTTTCAACGTTTCGATATAAAAAAAAATTAAAACGGTATTGTATTCAAAATTGAGTTATTTTTTTGTACCGTAGCCTATAGCAAAATGTCGTTACTATTAACGTACAGTGCCGCCTTTTTTTCATTTTCACCACTCATACTATATATAATATACACTTTTAACCCGTTTAATTTTATAATAATTTCTTTTTCCTTTAATAACTTTCGTTCGTTAACTTAAAAAAAACAGAGTACACGTTTGTGTTTGGTTTTTTATTAACGTTTCGATATTAAGTTTTTTGAAAACGGATTTGTATTAAAAATTGAGTTTTTTTATCGTAGTCTATGGCGAGTGTGGTTACCGTTGTTGTATCGTGATGAGCCGAACCTATTATTGAGCGAACATCATTGCCGATTTTTGTATTATAATATACGCTTTTAACCCGTTTTATTTTCTATTAATTTTATTTTCCTTTAATAACTTTCGTTCGTTAACTATTTTCAAAATACAGAGTGCGCAGCTGTTTGTAGTTTTTTTGTCAACGTTCCGATATATTTTTTTTTGAAAACGGACTTGTATTCAAAATCGAGGCTTTTTTTATCGTTGCCTATAACGAGTGCCGTTACCGTTGTGGTACCGTGACGAGGCGAACCTATTATGGGCGAACAACATCATTGTCGATATTGATATTATACGAACCCGTATCGGTATTCGCTTTATGGTTTTCGACGACCCGAACGGGTAATTTTTTTATTTTGTTTCTCTTTTTTATTATTTAGTTTTATGTTTCTTTTTTATTAACATTATTTTTACCGTTGCGCCTACGTTTTCATTTAAATTTTATTAACGATGCGTCCAACACCGTTTTCTATGATAACTTTCGTTCGTTAAGTTTTTTTAAATAACAGAATGCGTGGTTTTCTAAATTTTTTTTGTCAACGTTCTGGTTTAAATTTTATTGAAGACGAAGTTGTATTCAAATTCGAGCGTTTTTTTGGTATCGTACGTTATAACGAGCTTGCGATTAGATGTAAGTTTTATCCACACAAACGAGTCAAACCAATAACGACCAAGCTCCCGCCGCGGGTAAAAACTAGTTATTATTATTTTCCTTCAAACACAACTTGAAAGGAGAGAGAGAGTAGCTCTCTACCTACCACCCACACCCTCTTCTCCGGCCGACCACCGGCAAGACAACCATGATCACCACTCTATTCCTGTTTTACCAACCACTCAAACTCCCACACACCCAAACCCTAAATTCTAGAGAGAGGAACTTATTCATCTCTGCCGTTCTTTTCTACCCAACCCTAATTCCACCTCCACCCCGTCGCCTGAATAAACCCTATTTTACAAAAAGAGACTCCAAAAAACCATAACAATAGGACACAAACTCCAATTTGACCAATTGTAAAATTTCCCAACACCACCCAGAGGAAAGAACACCACTTTATATCTTCAAACATCCTGCTAATCTAAAAAACCCACCGGAAAATTTGGGATGAGAATTGGGCGGCCAACAAAACGTGATATGTGGTCTCTATTTCGTAACCACACAACGGCAAAGAACATCGGCGTAGAACAACAACGGCAAAGAATAGCGGCGAAGACCTCCGGTGAAACCCATATCCATTCTTGCGACCCAAACACCAAACACCAAACATTAGCTTTGCTTACTTCGACCTGACAGATCCATTCTTGAGACGCCATCATCGCCGGTAAAGGAGAGGGGTGGGCAACGGATTAAGGTTTCATCCTGCGTGGCTTTGGGGGCATAACAGCGGTAAAGGAGAGGGGCTTGTCAATTGGACGATTAGGGTTTTCATCCTGCGTGGCTTTGGGGCACAGCAGCGGGAGGAAGGAATTGGGACTTGAATTCACAATTTGATTTTGTTTGCTGCGTGGCTTTTCATCCTGTATTTAAGGGGGGTGGTCGTTGTGATGGAGGCCGCCGGACCACTAGGTGGTGGTGGTCTACGAAGGTGGTTGCGGTGATGTCTGAGGACTGATATGGAGTTAGGTTAGAAAGAGAGAAGAAAGAGAGTGGTTTTTTTACGTCAGTTTCTGCGGATTCTGCGTATTTTATTAATTGGTTTAAAGTGAGTGTGAGGGGAGAAAAGAGAAAATATATAATTTTTTTTTGTATATTTAGAAAAAACATTCTTCATCTTTTTTAAATTTTTAATATTTTTTAAAGTGGTTATGAGTGGAGGAGAGAGAAAAGGTAATGATAAATATATAAAAAATATTATTTAATTGAAAATGAGATAGAAAAGGTAGTGATTTTTAGTGTAATTATATAAATGAGGATAAAGAAAGAGATGAGAATGCTCTTAATTTTTATTAGGAGGGGCATTTTGGTATTTTTCAAAAATTTAATAGAAAAGAAAGTAACGGTGTTAGTGGCGTGACCTTAATTGAAACAAAAGTAAAACTATTGGATTAAAAAAGTCAAATTTAAACTTTTGTACTGAAATGGTTATTTTTGTCGAACCCGTTTTGACTCCCAAATTTATGGTTTTTATTTTATTTTAAAAAGACCTGTTTTGACTCGACTAGTTTTGCTCCAAAACCGTTTTACTCAAAGTCATTTTGCTCATAACCCGTTCTGACTCGTGACCCGAACCCGTCCAGTTTGCCAAGCCTAATCCTTACAAATGACAGCAAAGCAAGAATCGGGTACTCGTTCCTATATCGGTCATAAGTTCCAACAAACGTGTCAACAAATATTCATATACACTAGTAGGACTGTGCCCCAATTCTAAGAGTTTGAGTCTAACTCGAGTCACCATCTGAGGTTCTAATTATGCAACTAATCAATGAAGGCAACAAAACACATGTGATGAAAAAACTTATAATCTAAACTGATTTTACATCAAAATTATTTTGATTACAAAGCTATGATGAGGAATTTTATATTTAAACAATACTCTGCAAAATAGAGTAAGTTGTATATAAAATCTCCCCAAAATAAGGCATATGACAGTTTTAGTCCCTTAAGTTTGTAAATGTGTGTAAATTAATAACTCTCAAATGGTAACGTTGGTTACCAATGAGAATTTTTTTTATTAATTTTTTTTTTTTCATATTCACCCCATTTCATTTTCATATTTTTAAATAATAACCCTCAACTTTCTAAAAACCTAAATATACCTCTACAAAAAAATTATTTGTTTTTGTGTTTAATATTTTTTTCTTTGCGTCCCGGTATAAATTTTGTTTTACTCATTTCTTTTAATATTTTTTTCTTTACGTCACGGTATAAATTTTGTTTTACTCATTTACATGTGTCTTACCACAACTCCCCCTGAAGTTTGTAAAATATCAAAATTATGTGTTTTTCCACAACGTCACGCCACATGTTACCTATCTGTTGGTCCATATATTTTTTTCTTTTTTTCTTTGTTTTTTACATTTCTTTTTATTGGACTAATCACGTTTTTTATGTACTTAATCACTTTTTTGTGCTTAGTCACCGCCTCAACTGTTTTAGATCCGTTTCCCGTCGCAGAGCGCGGAGTGCTAAAGTCACCGTATTATCCGTTGTCACTTACTATCTCTTTTGGTATTCCAAATCTACACACTATGTTTTCCCGTACGAAACGTTGTACCTGTTGTCCCGTGATTGTTGCCAGTGGTTTTGCTTCGATCCACTTGGTAAAGTAATCGATTGCCACAATAAGGAATTTCACCCTTCCCTCTGCTTCTGGGAAGGGTCCTACAATGTCTATGGCCCATTTAAAGAAAGGCCATGCAGAGGTTACCGAGATTAAATTCATGCAAGGGCGACGGCTTACCGGAGCATGTCTCTGGCATTTATCACACCTTTGGATCTCGTCCACCGCTGTTTTGTACATCCCAGGCCAATAGTATCTGGCTCTTATTGCCCGTGCGACTACAGCCTTTGGTCCCGAGTGCATACCACATATGCCTTCGTGCAATTCTCTGATCACATAGTTGGCTTCATCTAGGTCCATGCATTTCAGCATGGGGCCTAAGTAGGACTTCCGGTATAATTGTTCATCTTCTACTGCATAATTAAGTGCTTTGCATTGTGTCTTTCGTGCCTCCTTCTGATCTGATGGAAGGATCCCTTTATGCAGAAAATCTAGTAGATGGGACATCCACGTTCTTTCTTCTTTTGTTTCTATTGCCTCGATGTTCTTCTCTGTCGTAGACGGCTCGGCTAGTACTTCCACCCGGATTTCTTTGGCTAGATGACTGAATGCTACCGAGGCTAGCTTATTGAGGGCATCTGCCTTTTTGTTCTGGCTTCTTGGAATGTGCATTACGTTTCAATGCTTGAAACTGGTCGTCAATTCTTCTACTTTGGCTCTGTATTGCTTCATTGCTTCGCCCTTGACTTCATAGACATTGTTGACTTGGTTTGCCACCAGCATGGAATCTACGTGTGCTTCTATCCGGGCTATTTTCATTTCCTTTGCCATACGGAGTCCTGCCAGAAGGGCTTCGTATTCTGCCTCGTTGTTAGTGCTTTTGAAGTTTAGCCGGAGTGCATAAGTGAGTTCTGTGCCTTCCGGGCTAATCAGTATTAAGCCTGCTCCACATCCTTCATCATTGGAAGCTCCATCCGTAAAGAGCTTCCATGGTTCCTGTTCCTCAGGTTCTTCGTTTTTTCTTTTTGACACATCCATCTCATCCTTCTGGGTTCCCGGTAGTTCTGCTAGGAAGTATGCAATTACTTGCCCTTTAAATGCTGTTCGTGGGCAGTAAGTGATTTGATGATCTCCTAACTCGATTGCCTACGTGGCCAGTCTTCCTGAATATTCGGGTTTCCTTAGAATCTTTTGGATGGGCTGATCCGTCAGTACCTTGATTGGGTGAGCCTGGAAGTATCGTCTAAGACGTCGGGATGCGTAAACTAGTGCCAGAGTTAATTTTTCCAGGTCCGGGTATTGAGTTTTGGATCTTTAAGTGTTCTGCTAACAAAGTAGATTGGGTCTAGGTTCCTTCTCTCTCTGTCATAAGCACTGCACTGACAACACTTGCGAATGCAGCTAGGTACATAATCAATGTCTCCCCCGGCTTGGGTGCTGTTAGTGCCGGTAGGTTGCATAGGTGAGCCTTCATTTCTAGGAATGCCGCTTCTGCTTCCGTCGTCCATGCAAAGTCGTTCTTTTTTAGGCAATTTTTCAGTGTTTCCATAAATGGGAGTGACCTGTCAGCCATTCAGGATAGAAATCTATCCAGCGCCACCAGCCGCCCATTCAGTCTTTGCACCTCTTTTAGCGTTTTTGGGGAGGGCATCTTGGCTATTGCTTCCACCTTTTCTGGGTTTGGACGAATTCCTTCTCTAGTCACCATCACCCCTAGGAATTTGCCTTCTGCATCCCCGAATGAACATTTCTTTGGACCGAGCTTCATGCCGGCCTCCCGGAGTGTTTTAAAAGTTTTCTCTACATCTTTGATCATTCCCTCTTCTGTTGTGCTTTTGATTACCAGGTCATCTACGTAGACTTCAAGATTCTTACCAATCTGTTTTGCAAAAGTCTGATCCATGAATCTTTGGTATGTGGCTCCTGCATTCTTCAGGCCGAAGGGCATTTTGGTGTAACAAAACACTCCTTCCTCCGTGTAGAAAGCTGTTTTTTCTTCATCTTCCAGGGCCATATGTATCTGATGATATCCCTTGTATGCATCCAGAAAACACCTTATTGGGAAGTCCGCCAGGGCTTCTACCTTCATTTCCATCTCTGGCAAGGGGTAACAATCTTTCGAAGTTGCTTTATTGAGGTCTTTGAAGTCTATGCACATCCTCCACGACCCGTCTCCTTTTGCTACCATCACAGGGTTTGCTATCCAAGATGGGTACTTGACCTCCCTTACTATTCTAGCTTAAAGTAGTTTTCTGGTTTCCGTGCATGCAGCTTTACGGCGCTCTGGGCCCATACTTCGCCGCTTATGTAGGATCGGAGCTGCCGTGGGATGTATATTAAGCTTGTGTTCTACCAGATCCCTCGGGATGCCTTCCATATCTGCCTCTTCCCAGGCAAACACGTCCATGTTGCGGATGAGCGGCTCCTTCAAATCTGTCTTTACTTTGTTGGATAGCCGTGCCCCCACTTTGATAGTTTGTTCCGTGAAATCACCATTCATCATCCAAACTTCCTCTTCCTTATCTCGGCTTTACTTGGTTCTATCCAATACAGCAACTATCTCCGCAGCCGTGCTAACTGATGCAATACCTTTTGGGGTGGGGAATTTCATGATTCCGTGATTGGTAGAAACTGCTCCCCTGAAGGCCTTTATTCCCGGCCTGCCCATGATGATGTTGTTTTTAGAATTGGCTCGTACTATGGAAAAGGTTAGGTTGATAGTGTGGAACCTGTCTCCTTCCCCCAGGGTGACATGTAGGGTTACTTTGCCTATTGGCAGCACTCTTTCTCCTGAAAAACCTACTAACGGTAGATGGTCCGGGACCAATCTAGCTTTTAAATCTTCATCTAGACGCTCGAAGCAATGTTCGAACATGATTTCTGCTCCACTGCCCCCATCCACATGTATTCTTCCAATACGATGACCAGCAACATTTGTAGAGATGACCAGCGGGCCTTCCTGGATGTCTTTGTCTGTCAGTGACTCAAAAGAGATGGATTTCATAATCCATGATTCTAGTGGTGGGGGTTTCCTTTTGTGATCAGACTCTTCTCGTTTTGAACTTCCACTTGTGTGGATCATCTCCATTCTTCCTCTGTCTTCCGGGGGTGGTCTCTGCCTGTCTCCCTCGGGTTTTCTATCTCTGTTCCTCTGCTGGCCTATTTATTTAACCAAGTGAGACAGCTTGCCTGTCTTTACCGCCTTCTCTATCTCCCTTTTCAAATGCTCACAATTATCTGTAGTATGGCCCCCTATTTTGTGGATTTCACATAATTTGCCTGAATCTTGCATGTACGGCCTGGGTCTGACGGGCCGAGGCGGTTGGAAACTTTGGCTCACCCTTTCCGTGGCTAGGACTTGGCTTGGAGTTTTCGTGAGGGTTGTGAAATCAAATGGCCGTTCCTACCTTTCTCCCCCATGCCTTCTTGTTTCGCTACTGTATGGTTGCTTTGAGTATGGACTGAATGATGCAGCAGGATAGGACGAGTACCTGGGTCCTTCTGGCATCGGTGGTCGAGATCTGTGGGCGGGGCCGTTCTTCGGGGGCATATCCGCTTCCCCTGCTGTCCGTGTATTTGCTCATCTGTCGGGGGTTCCGACTATCCCATTCCCTGGCTCTGTCGGATGTATCTTTACCCCGGATGAATGCCCGTACTCTGTCTATTAACACGTCAAAGCTTTTTGGATAATCTTCCCCCAATTTCTCTTGCAGCTGTGTGTGCCGTACTCCATTGATGAAGCTGCTCACCTTCATTTGCTCCGATACATCCTCTATCAACAAACTTTCGTTAATGAACCGCTCCATATACTGCTTTACATTTTCGTTTTCTTTTCTTCGGATGTGCATGATCTTGTTGGCGTTCTTGAACCTTTTCTTTTGTTGGCCGAAATTACGGAGGAACTTTTCTTTCAACTGGATGAAGTTGTCTATACTTTGTGAGGGTAAAGAGTCGAACCATACCCTTGCCGGGCATGTTAATGTTTGAGCAAACATGTGGCACTAGACCGGGAGAGACCATTGCTCGACGTGGGCTGCGCCGTTAAAGGTATGCAAATGGTCTTCCGGATCTTGGCACCATCGTATTTACTGATACATGCCGGTATTTTGAGCTTAGCTGGGAGTGGTGCCTCAGTCAGCCGAGTAGTGAACTTGGATTCTTCCGCCAGGTGGTCTGGCCTGTAGGGCTTGGTTAGGTCATCTTCCATCGTCTTCCCCTCCGGGTCACTGTTGGGTTTGTTGCTTGTGTTGCCCGCTCCTGTCACCTTACCACCCGTCAAGTGTGGTGTGGGCATTGTCAACAATTGGTTCAGTAGGTTGGGTGCATCCTCCGTCGGTGTGTATACGTTGTCTTTTTTTTGCTTGCCCTTCCAGTTGCTTGTTTTTGTCTGTTGCTTCATTAGCTGTATCAAATATCAATTTCGTCCTAACTTCAGCGAGCTTATCTGCTCTGTCCAGAGCCGCTAGTTCTGCCCGGAGCTTATCCCGATTGCTCCGGACAAACTCTAGAGTAATTTGAGCCGTCGCACCGAATGCTTCTTGGTCAGAGTCATCATGTGCATCCTCTACCAAAACATAATTTTCTAAGCATTCCTTCACCTGGCTCTCCTTTTCTCTGTCTTCTCCTCCTTCAACGGACAGCGTTCCTTTCAATGATACTTCAGGAGTGGGTGCTGGAGAGGGATTCTGCTGCTGGTTTGACATGGTGACTGTGTGGGATTAGGGTTTCACGTTGTTTTTCTAGCTGAGTTGGTTTTAGGGTTGATCCAATTTGGATGGCGCCACTGTAAACTCCAAGATCTCCGGTAAGTCGGGCTCTCCTAGAGTCTCTAGAAGGGTTATACTGAGTTTAACCTAGCAAAACAGGAACACCGTTAGTCTCGTCACAGTGAGGACCCCGAGAGGTGTTGCTGTGACCAGCCTCCGGCGTGAGAGTAAGTATAGGGTTTGAATGAGAAAATGCGAATATGGAGTAAGCGTGAGGAATGAATGAGAACATGAACATTACCTTGGGTTTGACGGGATATTTATACCTGGTGAATATTTGTCTTTAGCCTGGAACGCATCTTTGTCTTATTGGCCTGAATATGTAATGCTTGAGCCATTGTTTAAGTTTGTTAGTAATGGTTTTTGTATTGTCGAGTCTCCTCTTATTTACTGGTTCGTACTCTGATATGTGGATTCTTGTCTCCTTTTTACCGTTAACTTTTTGTCTTTTTCTCCTGAACACGTCCGGGTTTCGCCCATCTGTCGGGCCTTCGACTAAAGCCCGGCTTTTGGGTTTATAGGCCCGGCCTTAGGTTACTATATCTTTGCAAGTGTTTGTCCAGACTTGGGTTCTGGGATATGTCCGGTCTTCTTTCCGGACCATATCCCAACACTAAAGCCTGATTTTTTTTTGCCCTAGAAAAGGTTAAAACTACAACCTTTTGGTTATGAGACTTCACTCTTACCAATAGCCCTAAAACACCACCTAGAGAAACCATATGTTAAAATTAAAACCAACTCATGGTTTTATTTATTTATTCTCGAGAGCCCCTTTCCGATGGACCAAATATCCTTTTTATATTATTCAACAAAAGGAGGCGACATGAAACATGAGAGATCATGTTAAGAGATGTTAATACATTCACTCGATCCTTTTGACGATTATTGGAGATGTCCGACAAATAAAGAAACATCATTGAAATTCTTAAGCATAGAATTGGATTTGTTATTGTTCTTTCTCTTCCTAGTGGGTGCATTTAAAGTTTCTTCAACCTGAACACTCGGAACAGAAATATATTCATCATGGTTATCTTCCATATCTACATCAAATCCATCATCCCCTTCTTGCTCTTGCTCTTGTTCTTCTTTGTTCACCTCCTCTTCCATCTCGATAACACTTTTAGCTCTATTAACTTGAACTCTATCTTTCCCAAAAATGACACATAATTCTCCACAGTGAGGAAGCCTTTTGTTTTTCCATTTGGCTGCCTATTTATGATTCCTTTTTCCATAATAATAGTAAAAAAAAATCATTAACTATAACTCTAAAAAATAATACCTAATACAAAAATATTAATAACATAAAAATTACCTCAAGGTAAAATTCTCATACTCTAGGAGACATAGTAGTCACACAATTACGTTATTTATCATAACCGAATCAACCAGTAGCATTCAACATATCATAAACCGTTTGCCAATCTCTTTTCATTGTTTTTACTCTTGACTCAATGCGGTGTTTTTACCCAAAATACCAGACTCAGAAAGTGATTCATTCATTCAATGATTGTTCAGATGAATATCCAGGTAGCCCCATGACTTTTCAAATAGAAGGTCATGGGTTTAAGTCTCGCTTGAGACAAATTGTTTCAGGTTGAGCCAGGAGGTTTTTCCAGTTGTGAGTTTCCTCCTAGGTGGGTCCCGGGTTCGAGTCCGCTGCGGTTACAACCCAGTGGGAAAGACATGCATGACTCACAGGAACACCCGGGCTGCCCCCGAAGGGAGTAGGGGTTTAAGAAAGTCGCATTTCAAAAAAAATATCCAGATATAAAGTTGTTATCTAAATCCACCAACATTTACCATGTTTAGTAAAGCCTCTACAAGTTTTGCATCTTGAATACTACCCTAGCCCCGATAGGTTCTCATATGGTTCGACATTCCTGTAAAAAAATTGCAACTTAGAGCTATGAAATATAATTATCATAGAAGAAACTACAGTGGGTCCAAACAATTGGTGTAAAATGACATTATGACTTCAGTTTTAATTAAATCCAAATAATTATTGTTGTGGCTCGACAATTGCTGACATTATGACTGCAATTCGAAGTATATTATTCATATGGCTCAATAACTTCAATAAAAATTTGCAACTTGAGCTATCAAATAGAATTATTACAAGGAACTCTGGCGGGTCCAAACAATTGGATACAAGTTTTAATTGATACAAACTGCAGTTGACTTATTTTTAATTCCTGTAACATAATGGCTGCAATTTTAGTTGAATACAAACAATATGTAAAAGTAGATATAGAGACGAAGAAAGCGCAGTTTTAGAGATGTAAAAGTAAAGAAATCGAACACCAATCAAACAATCAAAAGAAGAAATCAATGTTTCATTACTAGAAGATGAACCGAAGTTGCAAAAGAACGAACTATGGAAGATGAACCAGCCGTGGAATAGGAACAATCGATGTAAAAATAGGGTTCATTTGGAAAGGGTTTTTTTTTTTTTTAAGTAATCTCCGCCGAATTCCTTTGGAATGTTTTCAAATTCCATCACATATGCCATAAACGTAGGAATTTGAAGGAAAATGATAATTCCAATTCCATCCTATGCTAACCAAACACGTTTTTGGATGGAAAACGTTTCAATTTTATGGAATTCCACACTAGACTCGATGTGGTTATATATAAGGAGAGTGCATGCAGTCCAATATCAATAAACCCTCTTAACCTTCTCTTGGTGTGCCAGTCATCTAATAGGGTTCGTGCTTTGCATTAATATAATAAGAATGAATATCAAGATTATAATAACCATATTCAGAATACAGTTATTGATTCTGAATAAGAATATGCATTCCATTTTAATGTTTCTATTGAGTTTGACTGTGGTCAATTAAACCTTGTTAGTCAGGAATGGCATTTCTTTAGACTACCAGACACATTGATGGTGTTTACTGTTTAGTCCAGATGTAGCAGCCTATTGTTTTAAAAACACTAAAAAATATTTTATAAAAAATTGGCATTTCTTTAAATCGCTAGACATAATAAGAGAAACAAATACAAGGATTAACCAACTAACTAATCAGTGGTCTCATCATCTCCTTTCATATTCATACTCAACACCCTACAAGATTTTTCATGAATCGGGCACTCACTATCAATATCGTGAAATTGAGACTTGATATAAGGGCACGGTTGCACCACCTCTTGCATTGGGCTGAACCCTGTATCGAGATGAGATGAGCCAATGGGTTGAGTCCTCATCTGCACCGACCGCATCAGTGCAGCCCTCCTCAAGTCAGCCGAGTGGCATATGTCACTAGGGGATGATGGGAACCGCCCCTCTGGTTCAGACCCACGTTGGCGTGCTTGTGAAGGTGTAACAGCTGGTGCGCCGGGGTAGACGGGTCCAGGTGAGAATGTAGTTGCAGCAAGTCTTTGGAACCGGTATGGTGAAACCGGGCTAGTCGGTTGGCTATCGGTTTGGGATGGTGATGGTGAGCATGCGTTGGACTCGTAGTATCTACATTCATCCAAGTCTTCTGACATCGGTGAATACTGCAATGGTAGTTCATCCCTGAAACCAAAACCTAAAGTTTATAATCTTCTAATAAGGATTAAATGCATAACAATGGAACAAAATTTGGGCCAACTGCTATTTTAGGTAAGCAACTTCCTTTTGGCAAGAAAAAACATCAACTTTTTCAAACATTTGATTTAAGGTAACCAGCTTTGAACCAAAAAAAGATTAAGGAATCACTGATTTGATCTGGTAACCACTCAAAATGATGACATGGCAGCTGAAGTGTGTCGATAACTTTTGACCATGTTGACTAATTTTTCAGGACGACTGATCTTAGGTAATTACCTCATATTGAAAGTTTTGAAACTTCTAATGATTTTTTTCTGGTCTAAAAAAGTTTGGTTAAAATGGTAACCTTTTTATACAATTAGCCAAAAACCCAACACTGCTTTTGAAACAAGAAAATAAATAATCAAACACATTACCCTTGCTAATGGCCTAATCAAGTGAATATGTAAATCATACAAAGCAGCCCATATCCTCAGTTATAGGATAAAGCTTGCGATTATATTTTTATTTTACTATCTTTGTTCTCCCTGTAAATATAAAGGGCAAATTTCTGTAGTGGTAAATAAGTTAAGACTTAAGAATGCCTAACGTTATTCTCATTTCTATTGGTGGGGATCTGATGCTTATCAACTATTGCCAAACTGCGAACAAATATAATATAAACTCAGATTTCTCTTAGATCTTTCAGAATATAAACCTTGGACCAAATCAAAAACTAACCGCAATCACAACTTACCAAGCAGATGATAATTACAAAGGAACCACTATATTCACAGCTCAGCAAAAACAACCGTTATGACATCATCAAAACTAGCATGACTTAAAATTGATCTAAAGTCAAAAGATAGCAACAGGCAGTCAACATTACAATTATGCATTATGCTTCAGAGGCTTGCATCAAAGTTATCATTTTCAATTTGCAGCAATGTAAAGGTGTTTTTAAAAAAATCTTGAAAATAGTAAAAGAATGAATTTACCTTGAATAAAGCATGGTGTCTGACCTTGCAGGAGAATCCATGAGGTTTTCAGGAATGGAGTCTCCAACTGATAGCCCATTCAAGCTGGATGCCATTATCTGAAATGTCCTCATATATTAGTTACTCTGAGTCACCTTTTTGTTAATCCCAATCAGAAATTATTTGCAACAGCAACAACAAAAGTTTCAAAGAGTTCCATTAGAAGTACAAAGACAATCTCCTCAAATTCAGAACTCGAATATACAATTACCCTTAATCATCACGAATTTTGGAAATGGGGCTCCATTTCTCCAAACAGGAGACAAAACAAAGTAACAAACCACCAGGGGTGTCTGCAGGGTGTCTTGATGTGTGTTTTAGGAGTGACAATTCTGACTTAAATCATATTTTCATCTGATTAAGCCAGGAGAGTTGGATAATCTTAGTTTTAGATCAATAATCGGTTTTCTACTAAGCAACATAATTACAATCAGTGTTTATCGAAAACTTGGAATAAATTATTGTGACTCCAAGTCGTTTAATCACTTTAAACACACATCCAAACATCCCCTAGACGGTGTGATAGACCGAAACGTCTATGGATTTTTTAATTACACAAGTTTTTTAAACTATACAACTTAAAAGACTATCAATTAGATGCATAATCATATCAACTGAAACACCTCCCCCAAATTAAGGTATGACATCACAAATCCTATTGCCCAAATCAACCTAGGGTTTAGTTCACGTGGAACAATCTCTTTTGATTATCAATCAAACTATCTCAATTCTGATATACAGGGGCGGATGTAAGTTGAAGCGGGGGGGTGCATAGGAACCCCCGAGTTTTGAAATTTTAGTGTAACGGTAGGTAAAAAAACTGGGGTGAACCCCCTAAAATATTATAGGGTGAACCCCCTTACGACGCCGCCCACTGCTGCTCGCTTGATCCGGTTGTGAAGCTATAAAACTAAGAACTCTTTCTTGAACTAAATGTGTGTTCTTGAGCATTCATATGATTAGATGTAAAAAATTGATAGAAACAAATGAGTAGATGACTCTTAAATACAAATTAGTTGATTTTGTGAACATTTGAAGCATAATTTTCATGTTTTTTTCTTCGCTTTAGGCCTCCAAAAATGGTTGAGCCGCCCCTGCCCGACCCGACCAATCGAACCGAACCGAAAATTTTTATGTCCGGCCCTATGAAATTGGATCATCTAAACTGAAAAAAATTCCTGGATCCGCCCCTGCTGATATAGCCATGAGAATTCAAGTATGCCGTTGATGATTAAGTTCAGTGATCACATTCATCAATTTCTTCCACAAATCCTATAACGTTCTTCAGAATACAAGAAAAGATACTAAATCTAACCACATTTTGTAACTGACCTTACAAGTTACACGGTAAACAATAGTTCTTCACCACAATTATGTATTATTCCAAATCGAACACCTGATTCTCATAACCGTACGGAATTTCAAGACCCCCAAAATGAACAAAAAATCACCTCGCTGAGATAACGCTTATGAGAGTGAAGATTATCGACGTAAACCTCATCTTCAGGATCTCTACTCCGTTTTCCACATGGAGATGCTACTGTGGATGATGATGATGGAGAAACAGTTACAGACGGTGCAGATGTAGATGTAGATGCAGATACATGAACAGATTCGGATTCCGTTAACGATGCGTTGGCCTCCGAAACTCCTTCTACTCTCATTCTCGAAATTTCGCACCACAAATCCCCGAATTCAAACAGAATCGACGGAACGATGCGTGCAATTAAAGCGAATACGAACAAAACAGAAGATTTACAACCAATTAATATGCGATAACGTGGTTCGTGGAGCGGGTGACACCCTCACGCTTTCGGATAAGATTAATATTAATAAACTCGCTCCTATTATCAAACAAACTTGACCAAACAATTAATAAATTAATATTAATAATTATTTTTTAATTAATATTTGATCATTCATTCTCTTCTTTAATCTTGATTTACACCTTCTATATCTTAATTCCCAGTAAAACCCGTAACTTTCAACACAATCATGATCTTCATTTTTTTATCAATAACCCGAATCACTCAGGTCTTCATACCAACTTGAATCACTCAAGTTTAATCACCTTCATAACTTTCTTCTATACAGGTATCGCACCTTCATTCTCAATCCGAATCACTCAAATTCTTCGCCCCGTTTCACACGGTCTTCAATTCTGTCTCACACAGAATCTTCTTGATCTATCACAGATCTTCTTCCATACAACTCTTACAAACCTTTTGAACGATCTCACAGATTGAATGTATTCTTCACTTCGTTCGAACCGCTCACAGGTTCTAACACTCTTTCACTGGTATCACATCGTACCACTCTGAATCACACAGGTAAACACTTTGCAGATCCCTACACCCTTTATTTATACTAAATTAGTTATTAATAAATTAATATTAATAATTAATTTTTTCCACAACTCACAGACCGCTCTGATACCAATTGTTGGAAATCAGGCCCAAGAACACGAATACAGAATTTAATCTCAACCAAGATCGACTCTTTTATTAATATTGAAAATCAAAACCACAATTTACAATTAATCCTTAACCATCTATTTATAATAAACTCGATGTTAATCCTAACCCAACTCAAACTCAATCAAATAATCAAATAATTAAAACTCACTCCTAGTCTAATACAAACACCCCCGGCCGGCGACGGATTATACGTCGGGGCTGACGCGGTTGTTCATAAGCACATGATCAACTATTAAACGTGTTACAATATTTAATCAACACGTTAAGTATTCATTACAAGAAAAATAGATACATATTGTTCAAATGAAACGTAACAATAAATGAATCTTTAATTTATTTTAACTAGGTCCGTAGCCCTAAGTGTTCAAGCATAGTCCTCAAATGGGTGCACCTGAAACATGTGAGTAAATGCTAACTATAAGTAGTTGGTGAGTAACATAGGTTTTGACACCAACAAAAGTTAAGTAAAAACTATTTGAAATTCAATATGTTCAAAGGATAACTAAGGCATAAATGTGAAAACATACATGGTTCCAAGATGTACAATCAAACCGTGTAAATGGAAAACTGTAGGTACAATCCAACTGATTTTCATTTTGAAAATGTAGTAATATGTATACACAAAACCCGTCAAGGTTCGTGTTAAGTAATGAATCAGATTCCCGTATAAATGATCATAAAAGGTACTACCTTAGGCCTGCCTCGCAAGTTAATGATTGTACTAAACATGAACACACGTATGGTCGCCAAGTAGTTTAAGACATAAAACACATAGTAATTTGCATGAGAACAATGATATTGAATTTGTGTGTATTGTAATGTAAACATGTTCCTCCCCGAGTATTTGTAAACAATAGTAAAGAGAAAGGGGGCTATGAAACTCATATGTAATGAATCTAATAGTTGTGTGATTTGTAAATGATAGATAGGCTTCGTGAGGATTTCTCACAACCAACCTACACAGATAATTTGTATTCTAGACTCAATAAAGAACTCTAAGTTTATTCGAGTTTCTAGGGATTCTTAGAATTTAGGGTCAGATATAGGGTTTGTACCGGTTTGTAGGAAATTATATGTTTATTACAGGTATTGAAATAAAAATGATAAAATGGTTTATAAAATTAATTAGAATTAAATTTGAACTTCTAATTAACTATATAGTGTTTATAGTTATAATAATGCTTTCAAATTTATTTAGATAGCTATTCTAAAACTAATTAACAAATAAATTATAGTTTAGCAAAGGGTTTTAAGTAATTGTTTTTAAATAAAATAATTATTTAATTTATTTAGATAATATCCTTTACTTAAAAGACAGGAGATATTAATATAAGTAAACTTTAAATAAAAGTAACGAATCTGTACAATTATTTACCTAAAATAATTGTTCAAGTATTTCTGAAAATGATTTAAATAATTATTCTTACCAACTAATTATTTATGCGTTCCAAATGATTATTTAAATAAATTCTTCCTACTAGTTTGATTTCCATGAAATTTATGTGTGAAAAGAAAAAAAAAGGGATATAATGTTCAAAGTAATTAATAATTAATTAAAAGTATAGATTTTGATTTAAATGATCTTATATATATAAAAAATAAATATATGAAAAGAATGTATGAACCTTTTCAAGATAACAAAAAAAATAATCATATTTATTTTCTAAATATATTTTATAAGTTTGGGATTTTACCTAACTAACTTGTCAAAGGATTTGTTTTGAATAATTTAGAATTTATTAGGCTTACATCTAGGGGTGTTCATCGGGTTTTTTAATCGGGTTATTCGGTTCGGGTTATTCGAGTTTTTTGTTATAAGAATCCTACCCGTTTACCAACCCAAATAAGATTTTGGTTAATCGGTTTCGGGTTTATTCGGGTCGGGTTAATCGGTATTCGGGTTTCTAAATAAAAGTTGCAACGCATACTTTATTATTTAACTTAACATTATATTTATTAAATAATAAGCATAGATAGTCAAATAAAAACCTTCTCAATATGATTTTTCATTCAAACCCATACACTAAACACATATTAACTAAAAAAACACCAAATAAAATAATCAAAAAACCAAAGTGTATCAACCAATCGTATAAACTAAAAAAAACGACATATCGTATCAACCAACAAACTCATTAACAATGTTCACTATTCAAATTCTCACATTCATGTCCGCTCGTACATTTTCAATCATAATTTAAAAAAAAAGTGAAATAAAATAAGCATTAAAAATGGTTAGATGTATACTGAGCTAAGATTACAAATAAATATTAATAGAAAAATACCTTTTTATTATTATTCGGGTTAATCGGGTACCAAACCGAATACTACCTTCGGGTTCAGGTTCCATCTTAAACGGGTTCGGGTTGTTCGGGTTTCATCTTAATCGGGTTCGGGTTAATTTGGGTCGGGTTTGATATTCGGGTTTCGGGTAAAATGAACACCCCTACTTACATCCTAATAATAATTATTAAGATGGTTTCCTTCGAAACTTAATAATTTAAAGAAAATGATACTAATGGTAACCTCCTCAATAAGATTTGTCTATAAGTTTAGTTGTAAATAAATGAAACATGTCTCATCATTTAAAATTTTTTTTTTGAGGAGAATACATGCATTCTGAGGTACATAGTTAAGTGTGTATGTGAGTTTATACCATACACAACACAAAACAAAACAAAAAAAGGTAAAACTGGGTCTCCCCGGGTTTGAACCCGTGACAACAAGTCTATGAGTTATAAGCTTTAACTAGTTACTCTGGGCTGCTGCCTTGTTAAGAAGCAGCAATGAAAAATCTAAAAACAATGTAACCCGTTTCATCTTCTTCCCTATACATACGATTCAAACCCTAGCCATGCAAGAACTCTAGTTCACGTAACCGTCCAAACCGGGTTACCCTGGACCCGTCTGGAGCCCACATGCATGCATGTTCACGTGCCATGCAAAGCCCTGGTCTCAAGGATTACATGTACACGATCCGAGCTCCCCATGCATGTCGAAACCACACCACGCAAACTCTAAGCTCACCAAAACCCTAATCGGGTGTTCCCCCTGATTCCCTCCTCATCCTAGCTCGATGTCGTGAGCCCCTGCCCCCGTACATCACCACCATGAACCACCATCGTACGCCACCACCGATGTGCTTCATCTTCGTGTAGTACCCTTGCGTCCCCGTCTCTTTACTATCCATTAGAAACCTTAATCAGGTTTTCTTTCACGTGGAAACCGCACCACCACTAATTCGTCGTCCGCCGCCGTGAGGCACCATCTCAGCCGGCACCCACAGCCACCGGCACCACCCATGTTGCCGTCTACGTTTCTAGCGGTAACCGAAGCCACCACCACCTTCACCGCCATTTCTCTTCCTCTCGGCCACCCATCTCCTCATCACCCTGCCAACACTATCGAGCCGCCACCCTATCTCGGGTCACCACCATGTCACCCTGCTACCACCACTACCATTGGCCTCCACCTCGTCTCCGCCTTCACTGCCGTACTCGGCCGAGCCACACCATACAAACCCTATGTCGGGTTCTCATACACACACAACCAAACACTAACAATAAACATACGGAGATTTAAACGAGGAATACCTTGACGAAGCACGGAACTCCCTGCTCGATTCCGACCTGGAACCTCCTCGAGACCACCCTTTTCCGGTTCTCTCCCTTGCGCCGCTTTCCTGTTGCCGTCGAGTATTCTCCTAGGCCGAATGGCCTAGGGTTTTGCCATAAGATGGCTTATAAACCTACACATAATACATTCGGGTCCCTACTTTCCTACTTCGTGCGTTTCTATCTCAAACTTTTGCAATATCGACTAACCGGGTCCCTTAACGTTGACCAACCAAGCTTTACGTGGAATCTTTATGGTTCAAAGTCGTTAAAGGGAGAATTCGGACCCCTCCATAACCCGACTCATAAGTCAATGGATTTTCGGTACGTTACAAGTTTATCCCCCTTAAAAGAGGATTCGTCCTCGAATCCTGCGTTGCTACAAACCGACCCAACATATCCTTTCGTTCTTACTCGAACGTGTACCAAATCCATTTGGTGACAGGCACTTGCTGGCATAATTAACTAATATGTTACTTTGCTTAACAATTCGATCACCACCCCTGGCGTCCAAATAAATCCTCTTCACTACTTTCTTTCGACTTGAGACTTATAGGTTTCTACCTACCCATTCCGTCGTCTTGCACCTCTCCGGCCATAATTCCATGGCACGATACTGATCTATCCATGATCTACTTAGTATCCTCTCATTAGTAACACCATCGGCTGCTTATTGTTAGATGCCCCTTAGTACCACGCTCCTTGCATTCAATGCGTCTCCATAAACATCTTGTCAGCACATTGTCGTTGTCTCTTACATAGTCCTGATAATCTCGGCATTCCGACGACCATCCTCCCAAGTAGGTTTCTTAACTTTCATGGATGGATTCATTCGTCGTCCTTCCAAAGTGAAGTCGTCGTACTTCTCGCTTCATACCTTAATCACCGTCCTGCGATGATTTCTCACACTCAATCCCACTACCCTACCCATAAGGGTATTACTTTTATCCTTTTCTAACGATTTCCAGGAGTTTGTGCCAAGCTACATCGGTCCCCACCAAGTTTCTCTACCACAATATCTCTTTACTTCATTATCATGCATTACATACGTCCCTCAAGTACGTGCACATATACCCAACACTAGGGTCATCTTCATCAGCTCTTGATGTTTCTCAAGGCTCATTTACTTTTGTCGTGTCTGGTTCAACCTTCAAACGTTTGCTTTCCTTGAATGCTCCTCAGGAGCTCACTTTAAGCTAGTCTTAATTTTCCCAGCATAGGCATCTCTTTCCTAGTTAGTTAAGTGCAATCCTACACTTACTCCTTTTGAGTTTCACTTTCCCCTTGGAGGCTCTACTGTTACCACGCGATCACTGACCGTGTCTCATTTATCATGTACGAACATGAAGTCCGTCTGCTCACAAGTCTCAGCTAGTCATCGCCTCGTCCAGGGAAAACATCCATGCTCCTCTAGTGTCTTACCTTGGCTGAAATCTTCATATGGAACGTGTTCCATGAAGGCTCTTTCATCATCTTGCTAACTCCATGCTGAAATCTTCAGCGTCATCACCTTTACCTCATCATAAACACTTCTGGTCAAGCGTCCACGCAAATGCTTTCATCGTCTACTCTCACAGCTCTGCCCATTGGCTTCGTGCTCCGAATTCCCGAGATGTAAGTATAGGCATCTCACAAGAGCATCTCACCGATCGTCTAGAAAAACCTCAAAACTTCTCGCATCACCCCGATGTATCAGCGTCGAGAAAATTGTCAAGATAAAAATACTATACTTGTGCACATTGACCACCCGTCCTATGCACGACTAAGCGTGTACTACAAGGGCACACACCGACACACACCGACACACATAACTACAGAACACACATTGTTCTACACATGTACTAGTAACTCAACCTTTAACTCGCACAAAGTGCACATACACAACTAGCTAGGTTTGGGTAAATCTACGCGCATACAATATGACCTCGTCATTTATAGACACACAAGTATATCATGTTGTCTGGCCCAAAGGCACCAGCAAGCACGATCTCCCTCCTGACTGCCTCCAGACATAATAACTTGTTGACAAAAGTCAACACCATATCAAGCTTACACTTGATCTCCCGCCTGACTAATGCCAGACACAATATCAAGCTTACGCTTGATCTCCCACCACGACTATTAAGTACGTGACACAAATAACTCATACTCGTAAGCAACTCAATTAACGACATACAAGTTTATTCACAAAACAATTTCATGCCCTTAAGCACTAAAACATTTACCTCACGAAAATCTATGCCTTAAGATATAAATACATTTAATATCATAGTAAGGTTAAACACACCCCTTACGCTTCACACATCACCTAAGCATAACACATAGGTGACACTATCTTAAGACCGTAGACATACACCAGTAATCAAAACTCAGGTCTACACAGGTCTATTCATACCATCTAATCAACCAAGTTCTAGCATCACATCAAAGATTACATTTAGTATGAACTCACGTTTGTTCAAAAGGTAATCACATAATCACACATAATTAACACTGCACCACCAATAGCAAGCAAGCACACATTCAACTATCATTAACTACGTTTTAAACCATCCCGTGTTAAGATTCAATGTCAAGGTTAAAATCAAGCAATTGAAAAACCAAGAACAAATATTTCGTCACAAAAGTGCCTGACAGCCATTACTCATAATGCTCTAGTCCTCTCGTGGTAACCACCACTGTTCTAGTCATTGAACAAGTCGAAGTTATCCCCCACTTGCTCCTCTTCATCGGATTCCTCCAACCATCCATTTCCTGATTCTGCGTAGTGTCTCAAGGGCTGACCCCTGACTGCAAATGCATTTCTTCCTCCTCTGTAAAAGGAACTACTAAGCCCGTCCCTCATAGTTTTCCTAGTAGTATTGGGGGCATTTGGCACCGGAAGCGCCAAGATCACCTCCTGTGCTGGTAGCTCCTGCTCGTACTCAGCCGTCGGTGGAACCACCGTCAATGGAACAGGTGCTAAGACTCGTCTCCCTCCAAAGATAACCGTGCGAACGGCAGCCAAACGTCTAGCCCGCCGCTCTGTAATCCTCCTGATAAGGGCTCCTCGCCTAATCCATCTAGTCCGAAGCGTCATGGCCATCAGTACCTGCACAAGATAGAACGTTGGAGTGATTACTATGGGCATCAAATTTAGAATATGAGAGTAATCATAGACTGCCAAATCACGGTGATCAAATGCAATTTGGTGGTCCACATTACTGCTCGGATTCTAAACCTTCCCCATTATATTCACACTAGCTTTCTATCTTTCACACACCCCGGATGCACATGCATCCCACACAACTCATATAGCACCACACAATAATCTAGCAAGTCATCATATTTATCACAATTTCACACCATCCAAGGTTACACAAAAAATTACTAAATCATATCGACACACCAAACTATCTCACATAGTTACATATAACGCTACCCACATTACTCAACTCACATCATGGTCTCACTTAATCATACCACACAACTCCACGTAGTTCTACCTACTACTATAGCATATAGCACACACCATGCTCCCACACGGAACCATAAGTCACTTACTTTTACCAATCACTTTACCTAGTGTAACACTACAAAAATGGTAACTAATAATTACTGCTCAACTCGATACCTCTTGGCTCGTGTTACTCGTGGTGGCATTCGTTTCACCCTCGTCCCAATTTCAGTTTAAGTTAAGGCATTTTGTTTGTTTAAAAACACTAGTTTTCTCTTAAACCTCGGCTCTGATACCAACTTGTAAGGCCCCAAACCAGACACCCTATAGTTGGTTCTCATAACGGGTTATTCTCTTGAAAATACTCATTTTAGATATATAAATCTACAGCGGAATTCTTTCTAAAAACATTAATTACTATTTAATGTCATTAAGTTACCTCACGAATACTTGCACACCAACGCAACACTTACCTGCAAAACAATCTATCGTACACACAAAGTCAGCTACGCTGAGTGAGTTCTAATAGTTTAGTTTAATTAAAAGCCAACTCGTCTCAAAAGTTATTTGAACTTTACTCAGGACCCACGGTCCTTATAAAGTAGGTCCACAATTCCTTAACAAATAGATAACCCCTGTTATCACATAATATCCCATAATAGTTCATTTACCCAAGACTCATCCCATAATAATAATAACCCCGTAGTCTCATCGACATAGGTCGAACTTACTACGCTAATAACTCATACCCAAGTACACGTATTAACTCGACACTTGGTTAACACGACAAATCTTTAGGCATCAACTTACCCAGCCTTGACCAAGGCTCTTACAAATCAACTGACATAACAGTTGTAAGCACCACATCATAATGCTGACACAACGGTCAATCTAACTCGACTCACCACATTATTACTATCTCATGCACGATAAATATAATTCACGCTTGTATGCAATTTAACACAAATATATAAGCACACAAACACATACCTCATTACTGCACCTGCACCCTCATCAGGGCGTTCGACACACTCATCATTAACCTGCTCAATATTGTCACCTTTGGTGACCTCCCGAATGACTTAGTCCTCCATAATCCCGTTTGTCGTGTCATAATGACAACAATGCAAACACAATACCCGTCGTGTCACAAGGACAACGACACAATACACACAACACATGTATAAACGCATAACATTATACTCTATGTACATGACTTCATTAACTTAACCTGCACTTTGCACATAGCATTAGAATAAGATATCCTACACGTATTCATGAGCGTTTACTTATATCCTGACTCACCCCGACTAACTCATAACACAATACTTGGCTAATATAGCAACACACATACAGATACTATATCTCATTAATTGAGCACATACCACGTTCATGCACACCCTGTGACACCTCCTAGTCGTACCCGTATGACCCATAACTATAATCCCGACTCACCCTGTTAGGTCACTATATGACCCGTGACCATATCCCCACCTGTAACTCGCACGTCCTATGGACACAAACAGTCCCTTAGCCCCACATTTAACTATTTAATTTCATAAACTCATCGGGTTACACTCCAAGGTTCTTTACCCATTTAATACTATAAAACATGTATAGAAGGTATGTACGATAGCCCCAAAAACGTTAACACATTTAAAAGAGGGGAATTAGAAACTCACCGTTACGAAGATCTGACTCATGCACTGCAACGGTCTCCTCACACGAAACCCGAACCTGTCAACGTAAGATCGCATAGTCAAAGTACGTCCAGTCAAAGTACGTCCTAGACATGTGTCAATTACGTATAAGTATAATTATTCCCGATACTCTTCTCATCCGCACATCCTTTCATCCATGCAAGAACTCTAGTTCACGTAACCGTCCAAATCGGGTTACCCTGGACCCGTCTGGAGCCTGCATGGATGCATGTTCACGTGCCATGCAAAGCCCTGGTCTCAAGGATTACATGTACATGATCCGAGCTCCCCATGCATGTCAAAACCACACCACGCAAACTCTAAGCTCACCAAAACCCTAATCGGGTGTTCCTCCCGATTCCCTCCTCCTCCTAGCTCGATGCCGTGAGCCCCTGCCCCCGTACATCACCACCATGAACCACCATCGTACGCCACCACCGATGTGCTTCATCTTCGCATACTTTACTATCCATTAGAAACCCCAATCGGGTTTTCTTTCACGTGGAAACCGCACCACCACCACTAATTCGCCGTCCGCCGCCGTGAGGCACCATCTCAACCGGCACCCACAGCCACCGGCACCACCCATGTTGCCGTCTACGTTTCGAACGATAACTGAAGCCACCACCACCTTCACCGTCAACTCTCTTCCTCTCGGCCACCCGCCTCCTCATCACCCTGCCAACACCATCGAGCCGCCACCCTATCTCGGGTCACCACCATGTCATGCTGTTACCACCACTACCGTCGGCCTAAACCTCGTCTCCACCTTCACTTCCATCCTCGGCCGAGCCACACCATACAAACCTTATGTCGGGTTCTCATACACACACACACACAACCAAACACTAACAATAAACGTACGGAGATTTAAACGAGGAATACCTTGATGAAGCACGAAACTCCCTGCTCGATTCCGACGTGGAACCTCCTCGAGACCACCCTTTTCCGGCGCTCTCCTTTGTGCCGCTTTCCTGTTGTCGTCGAGTATTCTCCTAGGTCGAATGGCCTAGGGTTTTGCCATAAGATGGCTTATAAACCTACGCATAATACATTCGGGTTCCTCCTTTCCTACTTCGTGCGTTTCTATCTCAAACCTTTGTAATATCGACTAACCGGGTCCCTTAACGTTGACCAACCAAGCTTTACGTGGAATCTTTATGGTTCAAAGTCGTTAAAGGGAGAATTCGGACCCCTCCATAACCAGACTCATAAATCAACGGATTTTCGGGATGTTACATCTTTCCTGCGATGCCTTGCTCGGAGCTACTCTTGTGAGCCTTTCAAAAATCACACAAAAAAAAACTTTTTTCTTCTGTGTAAATCTCAACACATATATCAAATTTTATGCCAAACCTTATCCACAACAAGGCTTGGCTCAATTTTTTTTATTGCTATTTCCTCCTTCTTTTATCGTGGTTAACCACCACAAGAACTCTCACAGCAGCCTACCGGTTGTAACCAATTGCTTCCAAATAATAATATTAAAACCTTCGCATGGAAGATTAGTATTCCACCAATTAACTTTTCCATATAAGAAAATAATTGATTTATATTGGTATCAGAGGGCTTGGTGAAAGTCGTTTGAGTTGTGCAACGGTTGGTATCAGAGCTTGGTGAAAAGAGGGCGTTTTGAGAGTCGTTTTTCGAGAAGGGAAGCAGTCCTTGGCTGCAGGGCTGCAAACGAGAGAAAATCAAAAGGGAGATTGGACGGTGGAATTGAAAGAAATTGTAAGAAACAGGAAGGTAACCAGGTGAATACTAATCTTCGTGAAGGTTTTAATATTATTATTTGGAACAATTGTCAACAAAAGTGGGCTAGTTTTGTGATACAATCAAGAACAGTGTGGGAGGCGGCCAATGAGTGGTGGTAGTCTGCAACAGTGAAACCGTTTGCTGGGTAGTGACTAGCGGCCTTTCATAATAGCAGCGGCAAGCCAATAAGAGGCTGCCGGTGACTCGATCAGAGTCGGAAAAACTAACTCGTGGATGTTGGGTGGTGTTCAAGCGGTAGTCATTGGCGGGAGCAAGCGGCGGTGGTGTTAGTTGTCTGTCCGGTGGTGACGAGCGGTCAGTGATGGTGAGTAGCGGCTGTGACAGCCAAGCAAATAAAGGGTTGTGCGAATCAACTAAGGAAGATATTGGTATGAGTGATTCAGATTGAGGGAATGATCAATCACCTGCGAAGGTTGTAGGGATCTGCAAAGTGTTTACCTGTGCGATTCAGGGTGGTACGGTGTGATACCAGTGAAGGAAGAACCTGTGAGCTGTTCAAACGAAGGGAAGAATACATACAATCTGTGAGAGATTGTTCAAAAGGCTGTGAGAGCTGCGTGAAAGAGATCTGTGATAGATCAAGAACAATTTGTGTGATACGGATCAATGTGGAAGATTTATGGTGAAACTTGTAAAGGTGATTAAACTTAAGTGATTCAAGTTGGTGTGAAAGACCTGAGTGACTCGGGTTATTGATAAAAACGAAGATCATGACTGTGACTATCATGATTGTGTTGAAAGTTACGGGTCTTGCTGGGAATTCAAGATCTAGGAGGTGCAAATCAAGATTAAGGGGGAGAATGAAGGATCTAATCTTGATTAAAGATAATTATTAATTATTAATTGGTTGAGTTTGTATTAGACTATGAGTGAGTTTATTTATTTATTTGATTATTTAATTGAGTTTGAGTTGGGTTAGGATTAGTATAAGGTTTATTATAAATAGATGGTTAGAGATTAATTGTAAAGTGTGGTTTGAGTTCGAAAAACGACTCTCAAAACGCCCTCTTCCAATCAGATCGATATCTTCCTTGGTTGACTGGCACAACCCTTCGTTGGGAACTTCATAGACGCTTTCATAATTCGAGCTCTCACGAGTCGAATTTCAGCAACTTTCTTCTATCTTCTTTCGTTTGCAGCCCTGCAGCCACAGTGGCTGCTCCCCTTTCTTGAAAAAACGACTCTCAAACTGGCTTTCTTTTTCCCCAAGCTCTGATACCAATCGATTACTTGTTGATTGGTATCATAGTTCTCAAACCGGCTTTCTTTTCCCCAAGAATCATACATGATTACATGATATATCGATCACGAGCAGCTGGATCAACATGAAGGATTAATCTTGATTAAAATATATATATTAATATTAGTTTATTAATTAATTGTTTGAGTTCGTATTAGATTAGGATTGACTTTGTTTATTTATTTGATTATTTAATTGGGTTTGAGTTGGGTTATAAATAGATAATTAGGGATTAATTGTAAAGTATGAATTGAGTTCTATCAATAAACAGTCGATCCTTGAGATAAAAAAAAATAAAAATTTGTTACAGACGTTTAATTGTAAAGTTTAGGGCAGGGCCCAATATGTTTCTCAATTAATTTGTGTTAAATCCTGGTTTAATATTACACAGGCCCGTTATTCGTCGGTTACAGGGTGTAAACGAGTCAAGCTGGCTCGAGATCGGATTGGTAAAAAGCTCGAGCTCGAGCCCGATCTCAAGGCTAAAATATGCCTAAGATTTTAGTTATCGAGCCTTAACGAGCCTAGTAAGATTTTATTTTCTTTATATATTTATTATATTATTCAATTTTAAATCGAGCTCGAGCTGAGTTTTGGCTCGATTAAAGTTTCCAATAAACGAGTTCGAGCCGAGCTTTTGTTCGTTTAATCGCCTTGAACGAAATCGAGCCTTGTCGAACCGATCTCAAGCTTTATTTTCACTTCACGAACCGAGCTCAATTGAAAAGTTATAGGCTTGAACCGAGCCGAGCTCGTTAACACCCCTAGTTGGTTAGTACTATCTTTTTGTTGACATAACAAAATATATATCGTGTGGTGGCAGGTGGAGAAGTGGCATGATATCCAGCAGCCACGTTTAGCATGTATCCCCTCTCATATATTCCTTCTTCCTCCTTCCATTCTCTTCATATTTCCATCAACAATGCCTGGCCTAACCATCGGAGACCCCCTCCCGAACCTGGACGTGGACACCACCCATGGCAGAATCAATCTCCATGACTATGTGGCCAACTCATTCACAATCATCTTCTCTCACCCCGGTTCGATCGTCTTTTCTAATTTTTCCCTATTTAAGATCAGCCGCAAGTGCTAACGTAAGTGATTTGCATGCAGGTGATTTCACACCGGTTTGCACGACGGAGCTTGGTGCGATGGCGGCGTACGCCGACAAGTTTGGCCAAAGGGGTGTGAAGCTGTTGGGTTTATCCTGTGATGATGTCCAGTCTCACAAGGAGTGGATCAAAGACATTGAAGCCTTTAACGTATTCTATATATATTCATTCATAAAGCAGCTTAACATTTAAATAATTAATTGATTTGATATGATGGTGCAGAAGGGAAAGAAGGTGACGTATCCGATTGCTGCTGACCCAAACAGGGAGATCATCAAGCAGCTTAACATGGTGGATCCTGATGAGAAAGATCCTGGTGGGCAAATCATCCCCTCACGTGCTCTGCACATTGTTGGTCCCGACAAGAAGGTGAAGTTGAGTTTTCTGTATCCGGCGAGCACGGGGAGGAACATGGATGAGGTGGTGAGGGTCTTGGACTCGTTGATCAAGGCTTCAAAGCACAAGATAGCCACACCTGTCAACTGGAAGGAGGGTGATGCGGTGGTGATATCTCCGACTGTGTCAAACGATGAAGCTCAGAAAATGTTTCCGGATGGCTTTCAGACGGCGGATCTACCCTCCAAGAAAGATTATATGCGTTTTACCCATGTTTAGAGCGTCTAGGATTGATTGCTCATGTAAGGTTTTAAATATCAAATAACAACCTACTAATACGTGCCGTGTAGTAGTGTAGTCCTTCCTTTGGGTTTTATTATAAATAAAAAAATGGCCAATAATCAAACGTCATATGACATCACTGTCAAAACCAGGTAACCACGATTAAGAACTACAGACATCCTTCTTGAAACCTACTCACTCTGTATTAATTACCAAATTAGGTTTACTTACAAAAAACCACTATTTATAAATGTACAAACATAACAGCACATAGTACAAGCAAGCAATGCATGTTTTTTTTTCCAATTTCAACCCTTATACTATATATAATATACGCTTTTAGTCCGTTTCATTTTCTATTAATTTCGTTTTTCCTTTAATAACTTTCGTTCGTTAATTTTTTTTAAGAATACAGAGTGCGCGGCTGTTTTTTTTTTTTTTTGTCAATGTTCCGATATAATTTTTTTTAAAAACGGAGTTGTATTCAAAATGGAGTTTTTTCGTATCGTTGTGTATAGCGAGTGCCATTACCGTTGTGGTACCGTGCCGATTCAAACATATTATGAGCGAACAACATCATTGTTAGTATTGATATTATCGGAACCCATATCGGTATTCGATTTTATGGTTTTCGACGATCCGAACCGGTAAATTTTTATTTTGTTTTTTTCCTTTTTGTTATTTAGTTTTATGTTTATTTTTTATTTCCATTATTTTTATCATTACGTCTACGTCTTTATTTAAATTTTAGTAACAATGAACACGACACCCGTCGCGGAGCGCGGGTATAACCATCTAGTTTTTATTAAATGCCAAAACCCTATAATTTCTTTTTTAAATATGTGGGCCTAAAATGATTGTTGTTTTCTTATATAGAGCCGCTAGGTGCCCATGCCGTTTAAAGTTACACCAAAACTTCAAAGTAATTGGGTACCTTTATACCAAACAATATATCTTCATTATCTCATCCACCATTATTATTTAGTTTAATTCGTTTATTTTTTATATGGGCCCGTATGTTTCTTCTAGTCATATTAAATAACAATAAACAAAAGTCAAATTAGTACGATTGTGACTATGTCCCTTTAATAATTGATATTTGACAACTAGTTTAGTTCAAATAGGAAATAGGTAGGTGGATGGAAAGAGTGCATAAAACAAGAAAATGTGTTACTAACAAAACCATAGCTAATTTTTTTTTTATTAAACAAAGGTAATTAAATCATGGATGTTGATAATTACATGGAAAGATTTTGGAAACCTTTACAGTTTTATGTAAATCCCTTTTATATGGAGGAATCCTGCAACAAGACCCCAGAATATAATTTCCAAAAGAACAAAAACCAACTTACCCCACTTCTCAGATTGAAGAATGGTCTCAAACAATAACTCTGTAGCGTTAAACTGCACCGAAATGTTGCATTCCAAAAAAACATTCATACATATTTGTATTTTTTTTCATGTTAAAGTTTTCTGAATATAAATGAAATAAAGAGAAAAAAATTACCAGATTGTTTTCAGGGGAACGCCAATAGAAGCCTTGTAAAGCTGCTGGAAATATGTCACAAGCAGCTAGAGCATAAACAATTAGAGCATTCATTCCCATCCATTGAAACAGTATCATAGGTTTTCGGATATTGATGACATCAGCCTGCATGATATGCATTAATAAGCACATAAATGTTCAAAATGTAGCTTAATGTGTAAAGTAAGCATGGTTTGAAAAAGCACGCCTCAGACGCGAGGTGCCCGACATGATTGGAAAACGCCTTAGGACCTTAATGCAGGGCTTCACAATGTAAAAATGACCAAAAAGATGAAGAGATTGTGAATGGTTTACTTGATTAAAAGGTTGATATGTAAAGAGATGAGAGAGACGTAGCTTTTGGTTGTACATAAAGCTTATTTGGTTGTACATAGAGCAACGCCTCGCACCTCGGTTTTCAGGACCTAAACGTCTTGGAGCGTCTCAAGCTATTTAAAACCAAGATGGTAACAAACTTACTGTGTAAAATATAGCTATCAAGAGAATGCCTGAAGATCCGGTTGTGATGCACATGTAGCTCAATGTGTATAATGGTTTGGATAAAGGAACACCTAGAAGAGACCGTGCCAAGTTTTATTGTTAATTAAAGTATGCACAACTTCATTCGATAAACAATTTAAGGTAAGAAAATATACCTATGACCATAAAAACACATCCCAAGACAAGCAGTGAGGAAGAACAAACTAACCATATAATAATCCTCTGCATATGACCCTACAATTATGCAGAGAACTTCCAAATAACATGACTAAAACTGAATACGAAAGCAATTAGGCGGCTTCTAGATGAAGTGTACTAAGAAGCAACATACCATATAATGCACCATAATATGTCCATATTGCAACCCCAAGAAACATGTGATTGCAGCCATTAATGAACTGAAAATAAAGGCATATAAGTAATCTTATTGCGAACTGGAATATAATCACCATTCCACATAAATTGCAGGAAGTTTCCTTATAATCTAATCAAGGTCTGAAGCTGAAAACAGGTTCAGAATCAATTTCTAAAGATAAGCTCTTATTGGGCTCTTTGGATGTGCAACGTGAAACTGATTATGTGATTAATACAACTTGAAGTTGTAATAAAAAAATTGATTCTGGTTCTGACTATTTAGAGGGTCAAATCATTAGTTTTCGATAATTAGTTTCATACCAGCAGCAAGAAGCATGTTTATTTGAACTTTAGAGAAAAACTAGAAGTACATATTTACGCCTCTTTTACATTTCTTATTATTAATAATTCTACTATAAAGAAAGGATAACTGTTTAAGTTATTTATGATACTTTTTTTTAGAATTAATTAGTAACAATTGTATTTTAAATTAAGAAACTAATATATAAAAATGTCCTTTTTGGTCATTTTATTATTAGTTACTCAAGTAACCCGACTTTGTCAATTATTCAAATAACTCATTATCTACTTATCACTTCTTCAAACAGAAGCACATCCAAATATTATGTACCCCAGCAAGTTCTATTACAGTTGATTATCTATTTCTATTCCACATCACATAATCACTTTCAAAAAGTAAATCCAAAACCAAACACCCCCAATAATTAGGAATCAAGCAAAACCAACCTTAATAGTCCTTCTGGATCAAACGGAGCAAGACACCAAGCAGGGGAGTTTGGTGGTAAGGGTCCATAATCAGGTGAATTAATACTGCATTCCTATAAGTAGTAGATAAGTCAGTTGCACAAAGAAACAATAAGAATTAGAGTTCACAACAGCAGCGAGGACCTTTGTTCTCTTGTACACGGGACGTTGATATAGATGATTTTCACCAAGGAAAAATCGGTCAATCAGGCCAACTGCATTGCAGGGAGGTTCTAGACTACCCCTGACTCCACAGTATACCTATTAAATAATTAACCAAGTATATTGGTAATACATCTTAGCTTTAAAAGGGCAAAAAAAAAGGTGGAATCTACCAGATACGTAAGAAAGTATGAAACAGCGTGTGATCTCAAAGTCATAGTCTTATAGTTATAGGCGCGTCGTCATATGACTACAAGAATTACACAAAAATATGTATTCCAAGAAAGAGTATTAAATTAATACTCACAATGTGAGTCTCTGTTCCATTGTTTTGTGCTAATAACATAGAGTTTTCATCCACAACTTCAAATTTCCAGTCTGGGATGTAAAGACCATACAATAAAGCCGTGTATAATATACCTAGTAAAAAAAATCACCACCCTTTAGTGGAGAATAAGAATTTGATTAGAATATCAGAATTTCAGAATGATAAATGTGTGTTAAAGTAAACCATCCTAAACAACTTCATATTGCCTACACACGTTTCAATGTTGATAATAGACCCGTGTCACGTCTAGAGTTTTACAGATTAACAGTAAGTTAAGATGGCCCCAGATCGCTGGGTGGAATAAGTTTGCTTAACTGATGAAAGAATAATTGTGTTAGATGGGAAAAGGAACGCCACAAATGCCATTAAATTATACAGAAACAGAAGGAATAGACGATTTATAGTCATTTCACTAGTGTAAAAATGTCATTGAAGCATTATCTGCATTACATACCATGCCTGAAGCCTAAAGGTACAGTGGTAGAGCACTAAAGCATAATAAAAGGATTAGATTTGGAATATAGACTTACCACTGAATGTAGTATTTCTTTACAAATGCTATGGCTGAATTGACTTCATTATGGTTAACACACCATATCTCAGTTAATGAAGCCAGCAGGTACCCAATTGCAATCCTCTGCATATCATGAATGAAAGAGTGTGATTAGTGGTGGGTAAACAATACGGTAGTAAAACTCAACAAAGGCATACAAATAAAAATCCCTTAATGTCCTCAATCATACTTTTAACAATCTCTTGAGAGCACATTCAAATCCCAAACAAATTAACTATTGAGCTTTTGAGATACCTGTAGCACACCCATCCACCTTATATGGTTGATATCAACTCCATAAGTTAAGTCGTCTCGTCCATGGAAGTATCCCCCTAGCGGACATAAAAGCAATGAGATATCATACCAAATCGCTATATATCTAGATACAAACTAAATTCTGACTTCTGAGGACCTCAATACATATCAAATTCAAAATTAACAAAGTATTTGATGTTTTTCACTTATCTAAACCTGTGTGGAACATTAATATTGCATGTACTACTTTCTACCCTAACACAATCCCAAACAATCTTCTTAGGAATTTTCATCCGGTATCATTTTAATTCGTTCTTTTCGATACAAAAAGAGAAAAGAAAAGTACCTTGCAGAATCAAACCCAGGAGAAAGAGCTTGATAGTTCTTAGTACAACTTTCTTCGTGGCTGCTGGTTTGCTAGAAACTTTCTGCATCGCAGTATTGATAACAAGCAATTATTTGCTGGTAATTTGATTAATACAGGTAAGTTACTATCACTAGCATCCATAATCCATGCAATTAAATATTAATTAACACACATCATTAGGTTAAATCCTGCATACCTTAAATACAAGACTCACGGATATACCAACAATGAACAGGAAAAACGGCATCGCGAAGTCAGCGAGTGTAACACCAAACCAAGGAGAATGGTTTATAGAAGGAAAAGCTCCTCCGGCATCGTCAACCAAAATCATCAACTGTTAGTAGATGCAATTAACTATGATTTCATTTTCTATTATCGTGCTTCTAATACTATTAATTAATACTTAAGCTACACAAATTGAAGTTATCAATTAGTATGAAACAAATGATAGTGTAGCAGAATCAGTCAAATTAGGGAGTATACGCACGGCGACGGTGAGACCACGGAAAACGTCGAGAGAAACGAGGCGTTGCTTAGGATCAGTTGAGTTGCTAGGTCTAGAAGCAGATGGACCTCCATCTTCATCGTCCGGAGATGGTGAAGTGAACGGAGTGATCTCGCCAGCGTAGTGGAAGGAATTCTGAAGAAGTGGACTCCGTTCGTCCGTCTCCGTTACCACTATCATGGACGACATTTTTCCCAATTCAACAGCTTGACCGCTTTCTTCCTTCCTTGATACAAATGGAGAGTGAATTGCAAATATTGCCCCCTGGGTTATTAGATAATCTGCACTTTTAGTCGTCTAACTTTTAATAATGTATATTCTACCTCTTGTTCTAATCTTAAGAGCATTCTCATCGGTCTCCTCATCGTCATCCCTATAATTTAACTAAAAAACATATTTATCTTCAAAATTTAAATACTTTTTTAAAACTTCTTACATCAGGTTCCCCATATCTATCCCTATTCAATTAAATAATATTTTTAATTCTTTTTATTATTTTTTCTCTTTTATCCACTCACAACCACTTACAAAAATAAAATAAAAAATAATATAGGGTTGAATAGTACCTCCCTATATTTAGGAAGCTCATATAGTTTTCATTTAAATTTTAGGGATGTGGTATGGGGATGGGGGTCCTGATGTGGAGTGAAAAAACAATAATTTCTTATATTATCTCTAAATTTTAGAGATACGGATAAAAATAGGGGAACTGATGTGAATGCTCTAATAATGTATACTAGTGTGAAGACCCGTGCGTTGCGGCGACGACGTTAAACCAAACCTTAATAGGAATAAGTATGTTGATTCCCCGCATGTTGTGACGTAAACAGGACTCAGTTATCGCGCGTTCATGTTATGTCGACATTTGCCAAATTCATGAAAGAAATTAGATTAAAGTAAAAAAAAATTTAACCGTGAAATCAATCAACGTCTTCAAAACTTTGTATAAAAAATCAAAATCATAGCGTTGCAGGTAGAGCATTGATAATATTTAAGACCTTATATAAAAAAAACAACCGCTTTATACTAAGTACATAAAAAACCAAAGTTTAAACGTTATGACTAAGTACATAAAAGAAACATATGAAGTTGCCACGACTCGGCCCTGAAGATCGAAAAATAGATAAATTGCAGCGCGAATAGAAGTTAACATTGAAACGACAATCGTTAAATAAGTTAGTAATAAAGTAAAATAAAAATAAAAATAGAAAAAAAGTAATTTTTACAAACGAATATAAAAAATAAAAGAAAAAAGAAAATAAATTTGAGGGATAAATTTGAGAGTTTAGAAATTTGAGGGATAGAGTTTAGAATTATGTCCAGTGGTAAACTTAAAACTTTAGAAACTTGAAGGGTATATTTGAAAATTTATAAAGTTAAAGAGCCATTATGAAAATTGAGAAACTAAAGGGTCTATTATTAAACTTTTGTAAGCACAAAGTCCAACTCTTGTACCTGTTAAAAAAAATAATTTTACCATTTGACGCCGACACTTCAATTTAAAGGTTAGTAAATTCTACCACTTGTGGGCCCATTTAACTCCGAAGAGATAAAAAATGCAGTTTGAGAATGCGGAGTGAAAGAGTGATGAGGGCCCGGACTACTTGTTCATTAAAAGATAGTTGATCCTCCAGGCCGATTGGATTATCGTACGATAAACCTTATTGGTTGTTTATATAAGGTGATATGTAAGATCCTTGCACTTAAATTAAAAAAGGTGTTCAACTCAATTGTCAGCGATGTTCAGTCGACATTTGTGGAGGAAAGAGACATCCTTGACGGGCCCCTAATTATCGATGAGGTAAGTGCGTGGTCGAAGAACTCTAAACGGAAAGCGATGCCCTTCAAAGTGGATTTCGAGAAGGCTTTTGATACATTGAATTGGAATTTCTTATGGCAAATACGGATAAGTAGTTGTTTATCATCGGTGAGATCGTCGGTGTTAGTCAATGGCGCTCCAACAAAGAAATTTGAGATGCATATAGGAGTTAGGCAATGTGATCCCTTATCTCCTATCCTGTTCATCATGCTATGGAGGCATTACACGTGGTCACAGGCAATGCATGTTCGATGGGCTTTCTCCATTTCAAAAAAATGGTCCAGCTCTTTCTCAATTATTTTATGCCGAAGATGCTATTTTTATGGGTGAATCGCAAGAATCCTCCGGTGCTTTTTCATGGCGTTTGGTTTAAAAGTAAACTTAAATAAATGTAAAGTTTATAGGATTGGGTGGAACATTCCGACAATGGCTAGTATAATTCATTGCGTGTTCTCGCGTTTAATTACTTGGGCCTCCCGGTTGAAGCTAACATGAACTTAATTAGGAATTGGAAGCCGGTGATCGAAAAATTCAATTCCAAATTATCCCTATAAACTTTACATTTATTTGATATCCATGTGAGGCTGATCAAATCCGTTTTTGGATTGATAGGTGGGCAATTAACTAACTTATCTTTTTTTTCTTTTAATTTCATTTTGTAGTAGGATAATTGCTTAGAACAAAAATAATAATAATAATAATAAGAAAACTGAATACAAGTCTTGCCCAAAAATATCAGAATTATAACACATTTTTATACAATTATGATTCAAAAAACTCAAGTTCCTGCATTTTCTGAGCAGCAGAAGTCAAAGTAGCATCATCCTTACAAAAAGCAAACCTGATGTATCGTTTATGGTAATCATGGTTTGTATGAAAAAAGCCACATCCAGGAACAGCAATAACTCCACCTTGTTTTATCATTTCCTCCACAAATTCAACCTAAAAATTCATCATTATTATAAAATTCTGCTTTGAAAACGAAATAATAACAGAAAAGAGATCAAAGAAACACGCACATCGGTAAGTTTGCAAGTCCGAGGAATCGCTGCAAATATGAACAACGAGCCCCGCGGTTTAACCTCGACCTGGAAACCCAGCTGGGAAAGCAACTTGAAGAGAAAATCTCTTTTTGATTCATAATCCTAAGTGTCAATATAAAATAGTAAGTATATTTCTTATTGATCAACTATTTATAAGAGTGAATATTTATAAATGAAACATAATTAAATCATATCTCCTAATTATGATAAGTATTATTACAATAAACTCTAACAATATAGAACCCACGGGACGATTATATTAACAGATGATGTAATTAATTGTTTGTTGTTAGTAAAATCCTCACTTTTCTTAAAGATATGTAGTATTCAGGTGGACTCGTTAATGCAGCCAATGCAGCTTCCTGAAAGGGTGCAGGTGCACAGTCTGTAAGTTTAGTATGAATGTTTTTGATAGCAAAAGCAATGCAAGATGGACCTATAGCCCATCCAATCCTCCAGCCTGGTACACAAGAGATAAGTAATTAGATGAGGTGGCAACATCAGCCCCGCTGGCATGTTGGGTAACATATCTAAACAGGTTCGGGTTGAAAGCGGCCTAGCTGGATTGAACCACTAACGTTTTTTCCCCATTTTAAAAAAAAATGAGGGTGTTAATTATGAAAAAAAGGATATTGTTAGTGTAATCTAAATCTTTGAATAAACGATTAAGGAAACTATATGCATATTAAACAAAATAGATTGTGGATGACTTTTAACCCATTTGACCCTTTTCACATGTTAGCTAATTTTTTTTATTTGACCCATTTGAAATAAAAGAAAAACAAAAAAAAAGTTTTGAACTTTGAAGAGAAGATAAGAATTAATGTACCAGTCACACTATAAGTTTTGGACAAGGAAGATGTGATAATTGTCCTTTCTTGCATTCCTGGTAGTGAAGAAAGGCTTATATGTGGTTCATTATCATATACCATATGTTCATAAACCTGCAGAAAACATTTTGAAAAAAATAAAAACATGGATGCAAATAAGAAACCGTACGGGCCACAAGACAAACAAATGGAGAAACTAATGAACTTAAGTCATCATACTTCATCTGTAATGGCTATGCAATCCTTTGTTCTGCAATACTCGGCAATAATCTTTAGCTCGTCCATGTTAAAAACTTTTCCGGTTGGGTTGTGAGGACTACGCAGCAAATGGAATTTCTTGGTCAGAGGGTTATCATAAGTTCTCTTCTCTACTGACTACAAATATCCGAGTTGAGAAACATGTACCTGTTTAGTACTAAAGCTTTTGTCTTAGCACTAAAAGCATCAAAAAGTTTGACCTTATCAAGTGTCCAGTAAGGAGGGTCAAGGGCTACATACACCTGTGACAATAAAACTATGGCACTTAGATTGTCATTTGACAATATCTTATGATTTCGCTAGACACTTACAGGGACTCCTCCAGCCATTAAAACACACGTTTCGTACGTTTCAAAAGAAGGATCAAACAGTATTTCTTCATCACCAGGGTTAATTACTGCACAATAATATACAACATTTAGTTGTGTTTTGACTAAAGGGATACAGCATAACAAGAGGGAATTAATTAACATGCTTGCAAACATGGTGGCAGCAAATGCCTCAGTCTGGCCACAACAAATGGCAATATCTGTTAAAGGGTCAACATCTAAGCCATGCATTTGCTTCATTTTATCTGCAAGCAGATTGCAGATTCCCTGCACATGCCTTTAGTTACAGTATGCAAATTAAGTCCCTAACCTCCCAATTAAAAATGTAATACAAAACTCAAGAAAGGGGACCTGTATTGATTAAAATCGGATGTGATGGCAGAGACGGCGGCTGCCTTGATATGCGGTGGTGCCGGGAAATCAGGGAAGCCTACGGCTAGGTCGACGGCGTTGGTACATTCAGCTAGAAAGAATAGTTGCTGGAGGCGTGAAGGTTTAAGGGTTTTAGCTATTGATGACAGATTTTCCTTCATGTCCCTCTTACAGTTTACTCTTGTAGTAGAAAAAGGAGGTTGTGTACAGGAAACCATGCCAGACATCATATTGGACGCAAACGTCAAAAGATAAGGAGTGAGTGTTCATAAAATGAGCCAATTATATAGACAACTTAGATCAAACCCACCAATTAAGAGTTACCACCTTGCATCAGTGGGTCCTAAAAACGAAGCACGTGGCTTGTTTTTGGTTAAACAGTGTTGGCCCAATACGAGGAGATGGAGGGTCGATCTAATGGACCCCGGAGTTACATTAAATGTTGTTAATGTGTTTATGAGTGGACAGCAAGTACCCAGCGAGGCTACCAAGCAGGTAGGCGGGTACACCGTCGCATCGTCTGCGGGTTCAGTGGGTAAGGAAGGGCAGGTAGGGTGGGCGGCTTTTGGAACCCGTCGAAACTTGGATGTAGCCGTTGAACGGATATATAGCTGTTAAAATGTTTAAAAATAAATTTAATAAATTTACCCCTATAAATACATACCCAAACATTTTACTCAATACACAAAAAATACATTCTTTCTCCTCTATTCTTTACATAAAATATGATTGGCCGTGTGATTTTTAATTTTTTAGGTGTTTTTTAACTTGTTTTTATTTATTTATTGTCTTTTTTATTTATTGTTATGTATTTTTAATTAATTAATTAAATTTTTAGTTTTTTAATTTGGTTATTAATTTGTTTTAATTTAAAAATAAATAAATAAGAAGGTTGGAGGGTACCACTCCCACCATATAGGGTACTTTGGAAGGATACTTTGGCTAATTAAGGTGACATTTTTTAATTGGTGTAATTTCAGAGGGTAGTTTGGTTGTGAGGGTACCACTCCCACCTCCCTGTGGTCACTACAAAAAAATGTCATTCAGTGGCATACAAAAAGTGCCACAAAAAACCAAAAAATGCCACTAAAGACCCCCTTTAGGAATGAGCGGTAGAAGTGCACAAAAAAAAACGGTTTGAAAACCGGTCCAACCCGGCAAACCGGTTTAGCGTTAACCGGTTCAAGGCAAACCAGTTTGGGTTAAGGATAAACCGCCGGTTTATAACCGGTTTAAAACATTCAGGGTTCCATCGGGTTGAGGACCGGTTTATCCAAACCGGTTTTTAAACCGGTTTAGTCGCTGAAATGAAAGGGCCGTTACATAACGGCTATATAGCCGTTGGGAGACTTTTTGGTCGTTTTTTTGGCCCCATTTGCACCCATAAATCAATATAAATAGGTGGGGGTGTTTATGGTTGACCACACCTCTCTCTACACTCTCTAATCTCTAAAACCGCTCTTTAAACGCTCAAAAACGCTCTCTAAACTCTCAACAAAAAAAACAATGTCAAGTAGTGTTGATGGTTCCTCAAACGAAGTTAGCGTGGTGAAAATTCTAACAACAACGAGAAATCCGGCAATTTGGTGCAATTACGATCTATGTTTGTTGTCAAACGAGAAAGAACGTGCTCGGTGCAAGATGTGTGGTGCGTTTTTGGGGAAAGATTCAAACACTAGTTTGAGAATTCATATGGAAAAATCTTGCCCGTCCTTGAAGAGAAATCCAAGTGAAGATCAAGTCTCGATGACACCCGAAGGAGGAATTCGGAACTTTGATCCAAATATTGTTCGAGATCGAATGACGAAGTTAGTGATCCAAGAAGGATTTCCGTTCAACCACTTTGACAATCCGCGCTTGACAAAGATGATTCAAGAGACAGTCCAACCACGTTATCATCAAGTAAGTCGCACCACCCTTAGACGAGATTGTATAAAAATGTGGAAAAAAGCAAAAAAAGAATTATTTTTGGGATTTGGAAATCGGTGTAAACTTAACCACCGATGTTTGGTCGGCTTCACATGGTATACCCGATTCGTACCTTTGCGTTACCGCGCATTGGGTTGATCTCAAAACGTGGCAAATGATGAAGCGTACAATCGCGTTTGACTTGTTTGAATATCCACACACCAGCGAAAATTTATTTTATATATTAGATGGTGTTATAACCGAATTTAAATTACAAAATAAACTTTTTTTAATGTCTTTTGATAATGCATCTAATAATACAAATGCGGTTCAAAAACTAAAAATGAAATATAAACCGATTTGCAACGACGCTTTTTTCCATAGTCGATGTGTTGCACACATCATTAACTTGGCGGTGCAAGCCGGGCTTGCAATTGAAGACGTTTCAAACTTAACAAATGCTTTTAGAGTAATGCTTAAAGATATTTTTAGTAGCAAAAAAGATACCATGATTATATTAGATTTTGTCGTGAAACGTATAATCTTTGCTCAGGTCCGAATTGGGACGTTGAGACAAGATGGAACTCGACTCATAATGTGTTTCAAAGCGCTTTACGACAAAGACAAACTTTAGAAATGTTTCATGAAATGCTTTCCTCAAAACCTCGTCGTAGAATTCTAAAGTTTCCGTCTATGAGTTGGGACATTTTAAAAGACGTAACCGAATTGCTTGAAGTTTTCAAATTCGCCACCACTTTTTTATCCGGTGTTTATTATCCCACAAGTGCATTAACTCTTAAATAAATATTTTTAATGGCTAACAAGTTGTCGGATCTTGAAAATAAAAACACTATTTTTACAAAAATGATAGAACCGATGAAAGAAAAATTAGTAAAATATTTTAAAGAAATGCCTTCCGTTATAACTTGTGCCTCCGCGTTAAACCCTACTATAACTTGTGCCTCCGCTTTAGATTTGGATGTTGAAGACATTCATTTTGCACAAAACACAAAAACATATTTTAACGAATGTTTACAAGATTTATTTGATATTTATTTACACAAATATGGTACAACTCCGACTTCACATGATACAATGGGTACATCATCAAGTGGTAGCTCGAGGGATGTTAACTTGAATTTATATAACGAAATGTTAAATGAATTTAGTAAACGGGCTCGAGGTAGCACCCCGAGTAGCGAACTCGGAAGGTATATTGACACAAACTTTTTATCGTTTGTCTCCTTCCGTTTTTGATGATTTTTATTTTGGCTTGGTGGAAAAAAAAACGAAGCTTCGTTTCCGATTCTTTCCGCCATGGCCCGTGATGTACTAACCGTCCAAGCTTCCACGGTAGCTTCGAAATCTGCGTTTTCTTTTAGTGACGGGGTCTTAAATCAAGTTTTCTTTTCAAATGTCTTGTTTCTAGTTTTCTTTTCAAATGGTAGTTTCATGTTTCTGAGTTTTTCATGTGATAAATACAAATGCTTCATGAAGATGATGCACCCATTTGTTTAACATATTGTACAGTTGTCCTCCTTTTAGTGTACATGATCGACTGTTGTGATCTGAATGTTGTGTATGCGAGAGATAGCGTATTTGCAGGGTACAAGTAGCTTGAATATTTGTGAGCTTCACAATTTACTTTGGTCATCTCATTATTATTCACTATTTCCAAGGTCAGTCCATGTCATACCTGTATATGTTGCACTTCCTTTGAATCAAACTTTTACACAGGTACTCATGAATTGCATCAAGTGATCATGTCTTGGTTTCTTATTATGGCTCTTTAATTTCTGAAAACCGGAGGCTCTTATGCTTTCTTTAATTTCTGAAAATCGGAGGCTCTTATGCTTTCTTTATCAAACTAACTACTATTATTAAAATTGCAGTTTACATGAAATTTACAGTTTCCACATCAAAGGAGTACCGGACCCAAACTATCTGGATTCGGGTTTTTGAAAGTAAGTATTGCAGTACGATACTTTGATCTCTTAACCTATCTTGTCATCCTCATATTTCTTTCTTTTGATTATTGCTTAATTTGATGCAGGAGTTGCGAGTCGGAAATGGTTTTGGAGGCATTGCTTTGAGGTATATCTTATTAATTATGTTCAGCCCCTACAAAATCAAGTTGAGGAAAATATATAATCGACTGTAACAACATAATTTCTGAATCATGTTTATCGATTTCTTTTATTCAAAAATTAGGCTTCTATATTGGTTAGTTTGATTACAAATTTGTGGTGATGGATGTGGGAATGAACAAAATTATGTATTGATTGAAATATCCCTGGTGTATATTACAGTCTGATTGATCATTGGTATTTGGTACATCAAAGTATTTGATAAATTCTTACAGTGAAATTTGTGTTAATTTGATTGTGGGTGTCTTTGTTTTATCATCTCATTTATCTAACTTCCGATTTTCTTTTTTTGTGTTTTTTGCTTTAGACGTTTGACGCTGGCTAACATCTAGGAATTTGTGATTGTCTCCTTATCAACAGAAGAATCTGCTGCGATACAGGTACATATTATTATGTAATTTTAGAGTATTCTTCTCTAAAAAAATCCAGTTTTGTTGTTTGTTAGTGTTTTAACTCACTTAAATAATTTTATTATATTTAAGGTTATCTACTTCTATTTATGAACATATACCCTTGATAAAGATGGAAACGAGACATTAAGCGAGGAGGAACTTCAAGGATACGCAGATGCATACACTAACAGTTACGTGATCTCTTTACGCAAAGGTGGATTAGGTGAGGAATGTGTAGGTCGTCGTGTTTCTGGTGGAATTGAGTCAAATGACCAAATATCAGGTCCTCTGTCCATGGAGGTAAATGATTCTTTTGCCAATCAATCTGAGTTAGGATACAAAATAGCACTGTTTTATGCTTACCTTCAAGAAAAATTACTTTATTTGATGAGTTTTTATGATATTGTAATTCAAACTTATGAAAAAGCTTTGCCTTCAATGAATTGGTTTAAAGCATTCCAAGTGTTTGTTAAAATGCCTGAATGAGAATGAATATATAAATGTTCTTGATTGTGTTATTAATTTCATTAGATTTGTTTAGTAATTCAATTTCCCTTTTATCATTAGATTGAAGCAATGACCGCAGTTACTCTTGTTGGCCTAACGGTGTATGATATGTGTATGGCTGCATCAAAGGATATTCAGATTACAGATGTGCGTTTGGAACACAAAACTGGAGGGAATAGTGGTTTACGCAGCGGTTGCAGGGCGGTGGAGGGTCGGGGTTGGGTGGGATTGGGGATAGGAGGAGAACAATTAGGACTGATGGTGGTGGTGGTGGCAATGGGAGTGGGGCCGGTGCTGGTGGTGGTGGTGTGGTGTCTCTTTTCTCTTGTAAAGGTTTGTAGTAGATGTGGAAAAATTGGTGGGTCAAGCGGGTTGTGTAAGAATCCACACCGGGTAATTTTTTTGTTTGATTTGTAACTGGTGAGGTAGGGTTGGGTTGACATGTGCATACTTTTTTTGGGACACTCTTTATTTGTTTATCAAATTTTAATAGATAATTAATACGTTAACTATGAATAGACAAACTCTTCCATTACGATAATAATCTTAACTTTTTGATAAAGGGTTTTAGAGCTTATATGCATTAAATTACACTTTGGGTGATTGTCAATCTGTTTGACCCGTTAGAGATGAAACATAACCCAAATCTGCTTGGTTATCGGTTCCCGTGTTTGGTGTTTTACATGAAAGTAACAAAGAGAATGGATTAGCGGTAGAGGTGGCAAAATGGGTGGGTTAGGAGGGTAGGTTGCGTAACACCGTAACTGGTCAAAATGTTTTCTTTTATTTTATTACACGCTAAAATGAGTCGGGTCTTCTGATCTTGTCAGCATGACACACAAACTACTTTTTTGATCATTTCTTGTGAAAATAATTAATGTTATAGTTATGATTGAAGAAAACTATATTGTTACAATGATAATATAAAATTTGAAATAAAACGATGCAGGAGGTTTTATTCGTTGTGAATACACTTTTGGCGACTTGACCTGTTTCAAGTCTTGCTCAATAATCTCATTTATAGTTGTCTGCAAACTTTTTGAATAAGCAACATAATAAATCAAGTATATGTTACTCGTCGAGTGTTTTTATATGCTATGAATTCTTTTTGCAGGCATCTATCATGTCTAAGCAGTAAGCACCTTGCAAAGTTCGAGAAACCAAAGTACTTCTTTACATATGAATGACGCGACAAAATAGATAGTCGGGCGGGTTGGGTAACCCGTCAAAACGGGTTTGTGTCAAATACGAATAATTCTAGGTACTTGTAAATAATCAGCTTGTCATATAATCACAAAAGTTACATTATTTTGAATATTATTATTTAGGAGATTTATGTGCTGAAAATAAAACTCTAGACGACTATCAATCCATTTAACGTGTTGTTGATACACGGGCCACCAACTCTAACAGTTCAACCTTTGTGCAGGAGGCTGAGTGGTCATTTGAATTCTGAAAGGGATTCTATCATATCATCAGCTGCTGAGGTAAAAAAAATTATTTCCACTTCTAAGAATTCATCTATAAAAAATGACTTGTCTTAGTGTATATTAGTTTCTTAAAATTTAAAAAAATTATATAGAAGTTGAATTTTTAATCATTGTACACCTTTTGGAAACTTATAAAAAAACCCTGATTCTATAATTTTGAAAATCAAACAGAATTGTATGTTTTCTTCAAATTTAAGTAATTAGTTCATAACCTGAAACTTAAAAAAACAAGCTTATAAGAATATAGGTGCCAGTTTATTTACCTATAAATGATCAATATGGGTTACATTTTATGTTAAACGGGTCAAATGGGTCAAAGCTAAAAATATTAATTATGAGGCATTTCATATATACTTAACACCTTTCAAAACTTGCATAATATCATATTTACCAAACTGAAGAAAATTAATATCAAGTATACATGTTCAAAATACCTAAAATTTTGTATTTCCCAGACACTAAATACAATTTATAGTATGACCATTATACCCTTCTCTTTCTCCTTACACTCCATACTGTCATATCCTAATGTAAGTTTTAAAAAGAAGGGTATGAATGTTGTAATCTGAAAATAGGTATATTTGATGTTTTAATTTTTTATTGGATAAATATAAATATTATACTAAGTTTTCAGGGGGAATATGAATTCACAATGATTTAATGTTTTTCTTTTGGTTGTATTGTTTATAGAGAGATGTACATGGTTTGCTAACTGAAAAAAATGATTTCAAAATGCGATTACAAACCATGGAGCAACAATTTCACTTGTATTGTTAATTTCTGATTTTTAATGTTTAACTTTACCCTTTTGGATTTCTTGGATTGTTAAGTTGAATCAAAGAAAGAATAATTAGGTATGATGTATGTGTGTTTGAAATTACCCTTTCTGGAACATCATGCTTAATTTATTCTGATGATTATAGGCTTATTTTACCATGCATTTTTAGTTATATTTGCGGTATTTAAGGTTCAAGACTAACTCACGGTGAAGCTTTAAAAAACTATGAAGAAGCCACGAATCAAAGAAGAATCAACCGTCTCAAGTATGCTGATTTTTTTTTCTAAGCTTTCGAATCTTATCTAAACGGGTTGTTTCTTTGATCAAGTGATGAAGTTTTGATGCTGATTTAGATCTCTCTCTTTATTCATATATTGTACAGAAACCTTTTGGATGTTCTCTGGGAAACAATTTCCAAACGCCAGGTCTGTTCGAACCAAAGCTAACTTGCTTATTGCTGCTGTTGCTACTCCTTGTATGGTTGCAATAACCCAGATTAGTCACAATAATATTAGCATGTCTTACTCTTATTATATAAATTACATATGTCAAAATGGGCGGGTATGGTATCGGGCTTTGCAAATGAGGTGTAATTTATTAAAAACATTCGTTTAATTAAGCAAATATTTACACAAAATTAATTTGTCGGAGCCGCACATCGTGCGGGTTCCCTGCTAGTGTATATATATATATAAACTCATTTTCATGAGAAAACCAAAAAATTTCTCATTAAAGGTGCTGCATATGTGTAGTACACCCAAAAACCTAAACCCCCCACCCCACCCCCACCCAAAAACCTAAACCCCCCACCCCACCCCCACCCAAAAACCTAAACCCCCACCCACCCCCCCCCCCAAAAAAAAAACCTAACCTAAAAGCTAAACTAAACCCAAAAAACCTAAACCCCCCACCCCCACCAAAAAAAAAACTAAACCATAAAATCTAAACCTTAAAAGCTAAACCCTAAGGCTAAAACCCTAAAATTCAAACGTAAAATCTAAACCTTAAAAACTAAACCCTAAAAGCTAAGATGGTAGAGTTCGACGAGACGGTTCCAATGCCGCCGAAATTAGCTCAATCGGAGTTCATTTGATATCGTTTCTTAAGATTTTTGTCTTTTCTTAACGAAAAACTAATTTTTATTTGAATCTCCCCCTATATATATATATATATATATATATATATATATATATATATATATATATTAGAAATACACCTCTAAAGAGATTGAATAACAATAAAATTACATATCATAATAAATGTATACTTTAAATGGGGGCGTGAAACACTTTTAACTATAAAACACTAAGATCAAGTGGTATGCCTCCGTGAAGGAGGGTCGTGAGCCTCCCTCACGCCGTGATTCCCCAAGTAACACCGCCCCCTCGTTTTCGTGAGGGGGGGTGGTGAGCCATAGCCGTGAAGATCTTCACGTGGATGGAGAGCTTGATTTGTTCTTCAAACGGTCAAATTTTAAAAATGGCCGTTGGCCAACGGTCACAATAATTTTTTTTTTATTAAATACCCCACGATAAATATACCTCATTTGCCTATTAAATTTCACAAATAATCACACCACTCTCATACAAATTTATACATTTTTTTTTATAAAAATGTCTTAATCTTCAAGCGACGAAGCCCGGAATATGATGTTCCGTGCTTTCTCAACGGCGGCGTTTCAGTGGTGGGAAGAAGCTGAATCCTGACAACCTATAAACTGAAGGGCTCGTCTTAATCGTGATCGGACAGCTGTTAACACACTCCTACACAAATACTACTTTGACGAAGGGTGTACTTACAACGAGGTGCAATTTAGTACCCGATTTAGAATGAGCCGGAATTTATTTTTAAGAATTAAAAAGGATTTGGAGAGAGAGGTTTCTTGGTTCCGCCAACGGGTAGATGCAAGAGGTAGGATTGGTTTTAGGTCCGTTCAAAAGTGTACCGCCGCGATTCGTCAAATGGTGTATGGCACCGCAAGTGATTCGTTCGATGATTACTTGAAGATGTCTCCCTGAACTATCAGGTCTTTATTTACAAATTTTCTAAAGCTATAATTAAATTGTATCATAGTAGATATTTACGTAAACCGTCGGCTAGCGACATTCAACAATTATATGCGGCCCATGAAGCTAAACATGGCTTTGTCGGGATGCTCGGTAGCATTGATTGTATACATTGGGAGTGGAAAAACTGTCCCAATGCGTGGCGAGGTCAGTTTTCACGCGGGGATCATCCTCGTCCTAGTATTATGCTTGAAGCTGTGGCTTCATATGACTTATGGATTTGGCATGCGTTCTTTGGCATTACGGGTTCCAACAATGACATTAACGTTCTTAATCAATCGCCTATATTTGACGATATGATAAACGGAACCGCACGAGACACGTCTTTTGAAATTAGAGGGACACTTTACCAACATGGGTATTATATCGCTGATGGAATATATCCCGAATATGCTACAATTGTCAAGTCTCTTACGTGTCCCGAAGGTATTAAACGTACAACTTACAAAAAAGCGCATGATGCGGCAAGGAAAGATATCGAACGAGCGTTTGGTCTCTTAAAGAATAAGTGGCATATTATCGAACGACTGGCTAGATCTTGGTCTCAAACGAGAATTAGGAACATAATGTATGCTTGTGTAATTTTGCACAATATGATTTTGGAGGATCAAGAAGTGGCAATTTGTCAATATAACCCAAATAAAGAGGAGCCAACCTACGAAGAAATTGACGAAGATCAAAAGCGAAAAAACCGTCAAGAAATACAACACCGGGATATTCATGATGCACTCAAAGCAGACTTGATCGAGCATATTTATGAACGTTCTCAAGATTTTAATTAAATATTAGGTTTTATTTAATGTAATTTTATTTATATAGTTTTATTTATATTTGTTTTTAATTTATGGAATTTTATTTATGGAGATTTTATTTGTATAAAACTAATATATAATTTTATTAATAAATTATAAAATGCATTTAATGCTCACACCACACTCACTCACTTGAGTATTTCCCTTGCCAAGTGAGTGTGGTGTGAGAAATGAAGAAAATGACGTGGCGCCACGTAACAACCACTTTTCCCCTCACTAACCCCTCACTCACTTGGGTATATCACATGCTCTAAGAGTTGTATAAGACATTTATACATAATTTTTTTGTTGATTTAACGAGAGAGAAAACAAAGTGGGTGTAGGAGATACCCTCACATCCGGACAAAACCAAAGAATAGAAGAGTCTCTCATACCTCATTTAACGAGGCAAGGACAAAGGCATTAAATGAGGAGACAAGAAGAAGGCGAGAAGTACAACGTGGAAAAGAGAATCCGCCGGAAAGCAGGTGAGAATCTATTTGACCCCCGGATCCTAGCCGAAACCCCACCCGGTCAAGGACCACAACATTCAATGCAAGGATCCTAAAATCTTCCATATAAGGAGGTACGTTGAAGAAGCAGGTAAGCATAACAACTCTCACACACGCAAGAAAGACATTTAAGATTATACAAGGATTCTCTCTCAGGGAGAAGTCCTCACCTGATCCTCGACCCGTTACTTACTCTCACGTCGGAGGTTGGTCGCAGAGACTCCCCCCGGGGTCCCTGCGACGAGGCTGACGGTGCTTTCTTTTGCAGGAACTCTTCCGGTGAAACCAGAGATTAGCAACTTCTGTCCTCTACTTCTTGGTGGGGATACGGGCTGCTACAACGGGGTTGTTTCAACTTTAGATAAATTAATATACATCTAAACAGATTTAATAAAGATACAATTGCATATCTTAATAAATGTAACATTTCAAATACTAACCATATAATACGTTTGTACGTAATACTTTATTAATCTAAGAGTACCGAGAATAAGGTGAGATAGGTAGTTTTTTGCATGTATATAAGTTAAAATAGAAAAAAGGTATAACGTACAAGTGTTTAAACATTTTTCATAATTTCTATATGCTTTTACACAATATTTTTATTTAAAACTGAAAATGTATTAACATGCATTTGTTTCGGATCCCCAACCGGTATACTACTCACGTGAGATTGCGAGGCTGTGGCTTGCGCCCCTCCCTCCCTCCTCATGGTGCTCGCCGTTCTCTTTTCCGTACGTGGAGAATTTTTATTTTTTTATTCAATAATTAGTTGATAAACCAATTTGATTTTTCTATAATAACTTGTAATATTTAACATTTTAAAAAAATCTTGTTTATTTATTTAGTTGTCGATATTCCTATATAAACTTTATTAAAACGAGTTGTTTTTCAAAATGAAGTATTTTATGGTCTCAAAAACGGTTTTGACACGTGCTTAGATTAGTAACTTTGATGGAACACGTTTACATATTTCAACTAACGACAATGAAGACTAGATATTTATTTACTTATTTTTTTAATATTTTTACGTTTATATTTTTTCCTCTATGAAGTATTGTATTTTTTTTGTTAATAGTCTCAAAGACTCAAACCGTCAAGAGAGGCGTGGAGGGGTACCGTAGTAATTACCCAACAAACCTAGCTAGGGTTTTGTGTTGGAGCGCCACCCACGCAATCCTCCCGCTCTCCAAAATTTTTAATTTTTTATTATCGTCTCTTTGGTCAAAGTAACAACTCAAAGGCTGCACATAATACAAACCAACGGCCCTCAATACCTGAACCAAACCCCCCTCATTCTCTAATCACTCACACTCACTCATCATATCTTCTTTCTTTTTTTACACACATTTTGATTCCAAAAGGCGTTTGATGCAATCGTCATCATGGATCTGAACAATAAGGTATCAACTCTCATCACTAGTGATCTTTTTCGTTTAATTTCTATGAATTCGAACAATTTCAAACTTAACCGTTTTTACAGAGATCGGTTGATACACAAGTCGAAGAAATCACCGAGAGTAGCAGCAGTCCGTTAGCATCGTCAAACCAGACCAAATGCTGCACCGATTGTCAAACCACCAGAACTCCTCTTTGGAGAGGCGGACCTGCTGGCCCGAAGGTACGTTTATGCTTATTTGATCTTGATTTTGAAGTTCTTCGGTTTTTGAGATTATTGATTTTGCTTTTGTTCGAAGTCGCTTTGCAATGCGTGTGGTATCAAATACAACAAGAAGCGAAGGGCACAAATGAGTGGATTGGATAAAAACACAAGAAAAACAACAAAAAATCCGAAAAGAAATGGAGATTTGTTGAAGGTGAGATTGATGGTGATTAATCAAAATCAACAACAGCAGAGAAAGAGATCTTCGTATGAGAGAGGGAAGCCATGGTGGAACAAGCTGCGGGAAGAAGAACAAGCTGCTATACTGTTAATGGCGATCTCTTGTGGTGGATCTGTGTATTCGTGATTGCGTTCGAGATCATTTTCCCCAAATTGCAATTTGGGCGAATTTGAAGAACCCTAACTAACCCTAGCTATAGAGCGGTGAAATTTTCCATGTTTATTGTATGTTAACTCATCTGTACTATTAAGATCATTTTCAATGCAATCTAGCTGACAATGCCTCAATAGGTCAAACTTGACATCCTCTTCGTAGTCTACTCTAGCGTACACTTTTTGTTGGGCATATTTAATTGTAAAACGCAATTAATTTTTTTTTAGTAATTACTGTTTGAGTCCCTTACGTTTAATCATTTTAACTATTTAAGTACTTTATGTTTAAATCTGTCTCTTTTAACCCTAACGTTTCATTTTTGCTTCAGTTGGAGTCCAAATGGCTAACGTCGTTAGATTTAACAGTTGACTTTTTTCTAAAACGACCAAAGTACTCTCAGGGACTCAAATTGTTAAAATCGTTATATATACTCACCACTGCCAAGCAAAGACCATATAAAAACACACATTTTATTAAATCAAAATCACATACATACTCGAAAACTTCGTTTCAGAGAGAGAAAGAGATCTAGACTTCCTGGTCGGAACCCTAAGTAGCAGTCGGAGAGACGATCTGGCTGGAAACCACCGTGAACCACCCTCCTCATCCGCCAAATGTAAATCGATTTGGGAACCGTTCATAAAACAAATAAAACTTCTGTGTTCCAATATCACTAGCACCACCCTCTGATTTCATTTTAGAACCGTAAATCGATTTGGGATTGGGATTGGGGGAGGGGGGATCTGATTCGTGTCTAGCTCTATTAAGGAAATCTGAAATCGCTACCTACTGCCATAGCCACAACTACTAACCTGCAAATCGGTGACATTCACTGGAGATGTAGATCGGTGGTCGGAACATCTCCACCTCGTCAGAGACGATGGTCGGAACAATCGTCGGAGATGCAGGTTATCGTTTCTCAGATGGTCGGAATATCTCCACCTGACCGGAGAAGATGGCCGGTTTTTTTGTGGTGCTCTTGACCAGGACCTGCAATTAGTTGACGAACCTACTAGTTCGGACAAACATTCAAAGCGTATTAACATTGCCGATCAGGCTAGCAAGATAGCTTAACTGCTCCAGGCTACTGATGCATCTTACTTGTGAGTTTTCTGTTTGAATTTTGACTTTTGATGTCTCGAATCATTGTTAGGGTTAAGCCTCTGCACACATTTTGTAGAATTAACTACACGTTGCTACTAATTAAAAGCTAATCTTAGCATGCAGATAAGGAATTGATTTTAATATCAAGAGTAAATTACTATTTGGTGGTGGTGGTGGTGGGTGGTGGTGGAGAAGAGGGAGAGTAGACTATAGAACGTTTTTAACCATTTGAGTCCCTGAGGGTATTTTGGTCATTTCAGAAAAAGTTAACTATTAAATCTAATGACGTTAGCCATTTGGACTCAAACAGAAGCAAAAATAAAACGTCAGAGTTAAAAGATACGGATTTAAACATAAGGGACTCAAATAGTTAAAATGGTCAAACGTTAGGGACTCAAACAGTAATTTACTCTTTTTTTTAACGACAATATGGTTTCATTGATGGGCCACTGATCCACCCGATCATCTCCACCTCCCTCGGTAGGAAACCCACCATAGGTTAGAAATGTTAGGTATCACGAGTCGTTATCGTAGAGGAATCACACACACACGCACACAATCGATAACCAGAAAGTAAAAGACACGAAAGATTTATAGTGGTTCAGCCCCGATTGGCCTACGTCCAGTTTGCAACTATGGTTATTTATTATTAGGTGCTCAAAGATACAAGTTATATCATAGGTTCTATTTATAATACTAGGATTAGGGTTAATGACTTAATTAACAAGAAACTAATAACCGGGCTCAAGCCCATTAGGGTCGGCTCCCTCCTTATTTCCTGCGCAAGCCTTCACAACCCAACAATCTCCCACTTGAAGGCCTTGCGAATACTCCAGCCCGCCATCAAGCACACAACAACCCAGATTCAGTAACTCTAGTATCTTCCATATCCAAAGTCTCCCGAGCCTTCAGTCCCCATAAACAAGCTCAGACTTCATCAAAATCCCCCTCTCTTCAAGTACAAGAAGGGGCAGTTGAAGCTCCCCCGAGCTCCAACCCAACAGTCATTTCTGGCCCATCCTCTGTCTCAACTGGTTTACACATTCCACCAGTTCCAGAGATGCACCGAGAATTATCACCACTCTCCACATTCAACAAGTGTTTCCCTGGAGAGATTTTATCAATCGGACTACCGGTCTTCAAAACCCAATGGTGCTTTGTAACTGTGCCCGAAACACGCCCCATGCTCCCACTGCCACCAAACCCCTAAACTAGTTTAGACCTCCGATCCCGCTCAGCTTTAGTCACCTTAACACCAGGCTTCACCTTTGCAAAATGAACCCTCTTTTGCTCCTTTGACTCAGCGAACCCGACTTTGTTATGCTTAACCAGGACGGTTACTCCCTCAGCAGATACTTCAACCATATACAGTGGCCCCTTCTTGTTTCCCCGAGCAATAACCAGATTTCCATTTGTCACTTTCCATTTGCCACCACCGAACTTTACTTCCATTCCCTGTTCATCCAACTGACCTACAGAAATAAGCTTCGTCGTCAAACCTGGAATCACCCTGACGTTCTTCAAGTTACATGTAGTTCCCAATGGAGTTTTCAGACCAATATCTCCCATGCCCGTTACTTTAATAACCTCACAGTTACCTAAACGTACCTTCCCAAAGTCGCCTACCTTTAGATTCACCATCGTTTCCCCGCCGTGTATGGCATGAACGAAGATCCAGAATCCATAACCCAAGAATCAATGTCAGACTCCACACAGCAAACCAATGCATCATCAGAATCTTCCTCTGCTTCCACACTGTTCACTTCCTTTTGCCCAGATCCTTCCTTTTTTTCTTTCTGGGACATTGACTTTTCACATGTCCAACTTCATTACAACTCCAACACTTCACATTCTTCCGAGCTCTACACGAGCTCCTCCCCCTACTCCCAATCCTCTTGTTACTTTCCCTTCCTCTGCCCACATTGAATATATCAGAAGAAGATCCTCCACTCGTGTTCCTCCGACGAATGTCTTGACCCAGAATACTATCCCGGATCACATTAAACTTCAAATTCCCAGCTCCACCACAATTAGTGATCGCTGTCACATAACCTGACCAACTGTCAAGCAAAGAGGATAACATGATCGCCGCTTGAGTATCATCATCAAACTTCGTCCCAACGGTCGATAACCTAGAAAAAATTGAATTTATGTTCTTTATGTGATCAGGCACTGAGCTTCCCTCATTCATCCTCATCATGAATAACTCTCTCAATAAGATCACCCTGTTACCGGCAGACGGCTTTTCATACATACTTGACAGAGCTGTCATCAAACCATGTGTTGTGGTCTCCTTCATGATATTAAACGCTACACTCCTCGTCAAAGCCAGTATAATCTTACCCCTCGCCCTTTAGTCCTTTGACTTCCAATTCACTTCGTCGGCCTGACTCAAACTACTAGGTTTATCTTCTAATGTCATCTCCAAATTGTTTTCACCGAATAACGCCTCTATTTGCATCTTCCACCATGCAAAATCAGTCCTGTTAAATTTCTCGATTCAAACTACTCCTTCGGCAGATACTTCAACTATATACAGTGACCCCTTCTTGTTTCCCCGAGCAATAACCAGATTTCCATTGTCACTTTCCATTTGCCACTACCGAACTTTACTTCCATTCCCTGTTCATCCAACTGACTGACAAAAATAAGCTTCGTCGTCAGACCTGGAATCACCCTGACGTTCTTCAAGTTCCATGTAGTTCCCAATGGAGTTTTCAGACCAATATATCCCATGCCCGTTACTTTAAGAACCTCACCGTTACCTTCCCAAAGTGGCCTACCATCAAATTCACCATCGTTTCCCCGCTGTGTATGGCATGAACGAAGATCCAGAATCCATAACCCAAGAATCAATGTCAGACTCCACACAGCAAACCAATGCATCATCAGACTCTTCCTCTACTTCCACATTGTTCACTTCCTTTTGCCCAGATCCTTCCCTTTTCTTTCCGGGACATTGACTTTTCACATATCCAACTTCATTACAGCTCCAGCACTTCACATTCTTCCGAGCTCTAGACGAGCTCCTCCCCCTACTCCTGTTACTTTCCCTTCCTCTGCCCACATTGAATATATTAGAAGAAGATCCTCCACTAGTGTTCCTCCGGCGAATGTCTTCACCCAGAATACTATCCCGGATCACATTAAACTTCAAATTCCCAGCTCCACCACAATTAGTGATCGCTGTCACATAACCTGACCAGCTGTCAGGCAAAGAGGATAACATGATCGCCACTTGAGTATCATCATCAAACTTCGTCCCAACGGTCGATAATCTAGACAAAATTGAATTTATGTTATTTATGTGATCATGCACTGAGCTTCCCTCATTCATCCTCATCATGAATAACTCTCTCAATAAGAACACCCTGTTACCGGCAGACGTCTTTTCATACATATTTGACAGAGCTGTCTTCATACCATGTGATGTGGTCTCCTTCATGATATTAAACGCTACACTCCTCGTCAAAGCCAATATGATCTTACCTCTCGCCCTTTTATCCTTTGACTTCCAAATCACTTCGTCGGCCTGACTCATACTACTCGGTTTATCTTCTAATGTCATCTCCAAATTGTTTTCACCGAATAACGCCTCTATTTGCATCTTCCACCATGCAAAATCAGTCCCGTTAAACTTCTCGATTTGAACTCTCCCGTCTTCAGCCATTGCATACGATAATCAGAAAAAACCAAAAAATAAAAGTTAACCAACCGAAGCCAAGCAACCTCCAAAAGGTAACCTAAAACCCTGAAACACTCGACCCGGCGCTTCACCTGCAAAACTTGAGTGAAATCAGCAACTTCAAGGGTTCAAGAAACCAAACCCTAATCGCAAAAAAAATCCGAACAACCCTTTTTCCTGTCTCCCCACTTGCGCCAAACTCCAAGGGTTAGTGTAACCCTAATCGACAATGACCAGCAGCCCCACAGACAGGCTGCAATTAGCCGACCAACAGCAAATAGCAATCGAACAGCAGAAAAAACAAACCCCTAAACTGAACCGAAAAATTCTAGCAGCACTGTTCACGTCGGAATTACTGTTCACGCCGGAAGCACTGTTCACGGCAGCGGTGTACTGTAGCAGCAGATCCAAACAGCAGCAGCTTTCTCAAACAGCCTTTCCTCACCTTCTTCGCGATTGAAACAGTGCAGAACCGTGTGTATATAACGAGCCAAAGGCTCTGATACCGGTTGTTAGGTATCACGAGTCGTTATCGCAGCAGAATCACACACACGCACACAATCGATAAACAGAAAGTAAAAGACACGAGAGATTTATATTGGTTCAGCCCCCATTGACCTACGTCCACTTTGCAACTAGAAGATACAAGTTACATCATAGGTTGTATTTATAATATTAGGATTAGGGTTAATGACTTAATTAATAAGAAACTAATAACCGGGCTCAAGCCTATTAGGGCCGGCTCCCTCCTTATTTCCTGCGCAAGCCTTCACAACCCAACAAGAAAACCCTCTGGCCCATCTGGACCCCCTTTTTTTTGTCACAGATGGGACTTGAACCCAAGACCTCCCCATATTTAGTGAAGTCTTGGGTATACACCTTTGTCACTATGTTAAGCTAGTGGTTGTTAAAACGCAATTAATTAATAAAAGAAGATGGGTGCAGGGTTGGGTCCAATGGCAAAGCTATTTGTAGTTAAAGTAGTGAAGCTCCATTTGAGGTTAAGAGTTCGAGCTCCGTCATAGACGAATTGGTGTAATTATTAGGAGTAATTTAGGTGGCTCAAAATTGAAGTACCGTTGTTAAAAAAAGTACAAAAAGTGTTGGATAAATAATTTGCATGTTCGTTTTATAAATTATACAAAAAAGTTAAAGTTATATAAATAAAAGAACAATATTTAAAAAGTATGAGTCACTTGATTAAAACAATATTAAAATTTAGTTATTACTTTTTATTTTACCCTTTTATTTATATTTTCCCTTATTATTGACGGTATGACTTTTTTTGGATTAATCTCAGCCTTTGGATCTTAAATCTTGACCGTATTAGATAGGGGTTACCCTAATTTCAGGACCAGTTACAAGCGGTTTGGGACGGTTCCTTCCTCCCTTTTTTCACTCCCCACGTCGACCGTAACATGCATCACTACCTACGCTCTCTAATATCTTCCGTTTGTTTCTGTTAATCAGAAGAGATTCATGAACAAAGCTCTGGAGTTTGTGAGGGAATCGACGAAGGAGTACTCTAAATTGAGTTGTCTCAGCAAAATCAAATGGAGAAATCATCGATTCATGGAGTATAAGAGTCTCTGATGTTTAGCCGTAAGTCATCAACATCAATTTCATTCCTGATTATAAATGCAATCGATTTCTGTTTCTGATTTTGGTAGCGATTGGACTTAAAAACATATTATCACTATCATCCCAAAACTTTTTTTTGGTGTGTAGTGATCGCAAGTCCAGAACAGAGAAAAGACAACATCCTTTCATCATCTCATTCTTGCTGCAATAAACATCTGGTAGAAATCCCTGTGTTATTTGATGCTTTTGCCATTAATTTCAGCCATGGTTTTTGTAAATTCTTTTTTTTTTATTATAGTTGGATAAGTCCAAATTTGGGTTACTGCTTTAATTGTTTGAAGATAAATTTTGCCAATTAAAATGCTACTGAAAATGTGAGATAATCATCTTCGAGGAGGGATGATGATGCACCTCTTGCTCAATTTGTTGTTGCCTTTAATGGAGCATCATGGACAGATCCAGTAATACTAGATCCTATTTCACGCCAGCACCTCAATTTTCTTCTGTTCACTGTCGAAACCATGGAACCGTCCCCTGAATCACTTATAAATGTATGTTTTAAAATTTAATCTTTCTGTATGATCATTCTATAATTTATGGCATATCTACATATGTGTGCACATCTCTATCAACAGGCTTACATGAGTGTGCACATTTGTTTGGTTTTTGATTAATCTTGGATGATGTATTTTAGGGTCACATGTACCTGTTTGTTTATCACATATTCTTTTACTCAAACCTATTTGGATTTGAGACTAAGGTACTTTTTAAAAGCAATGTGGCTAAGGTATGTTAAGTACAATTATGAAGTGAGTGACTCTATTTGTATGTTTGAAGCTGTCAAAATAGTTCAGTTTATATGAAATTTGTTGCTGTCAAATTAGAGCAGTTTTTATGCATTAAGCTGCCAAAACAGTGCAGTTTTATACATTATTAAGCTGCATAAACAGTGTAGTTTGTACATTTTGCTGTTATAAAATTAGTGCAGTTTTAAGCATTATGAAGATGCCAAACACCCTGCAGTTTTATGCCTTTTGTTGCTATAAAATTAGTGCAGTTATTAGGTGTATTTTCACTGCTAATTCATCTTGGTTATCAGTAGTTTATTCCTTATATTGAATTAATTACATATGTAGTTTTTGTATGATGTTTGTACAGCTAAAATGCTAAATTGCAAATCTTCTTTGTTGAGCTGCTAATTCATTCTGAAACAAAATCCCAGCCGTTTAAAGTAATGAAATTTCTTCTAGAAGGGGAGGTTTCCGGCGGTTGTTGCATAGCCGATTAATATGGAGGAGTTACCGAAGGTTACCATCTGATTTCTCCCGGATTGGCTTTGGGGACCGGTTACCATCATCGACGGGAACTTCTGTGGAATTTTGATTTTTGTTTGAAGCATAAATCAAGTTCCTTTTTTTTTGAACGATTTTGTTCCACCATTATGATTTAAGAATTATTTACATGGATTGCAAGATCTATATGATCTATGAATTATTTTCCAATTTCAACTCTTGTACAAATTTAGTGTTATCTTTGATCATGAATGATGGTGCAGATTTGTTTCTAGGAGATGAGCTCCACAATGGATGGCGGCTGAAGTGCAAGTGTCGAGTGAGGAAGAAGAGCAGCTGCTACGGAATTTGGGGGAGAAGGAGATGGAATACATGAGATTACAAAGACATAAAATTGGGATCGATTATTTTGAGCTTTTGAGATTGATCGGTAGACACTCATTTCTTAAAGTATATCATATGAATCCACAATTATTCATCTTTCTATGAACAATATTGTAACAGTTCATTACTAATTTCCGTTTAACGGGTGTTGGTGACTCATTTGTAAAGCCAAAATGGCATGATGCTTGATTGCAAGATTTAGGTTTCCCCTTTTATATACCCAGAATTAGGATTTCTTCACATACCCAGAACTGAACTCATGTTTGTAATCACTAATTTTAGTCACAGAAATACCTTATATTACAAATCAAATTGATTTTCTTCACATTGAATTTCCAGATATGAAGTCGATTGGTATATGTGCTGAGCCACCCAAAATTCCTTTTATCTTCTATTTTCAAGGATTTAAATTCAAGAATTGGTATATTCTCTTGGAAGGCCATAGTCATCAATCAGGTGACAAAATATTGTTGTGACATCATGGTTGGAAAAATCGCTACGCGCTAGGCGGGCGGTGGGTGGAGCCTAGGCCTAGGCGGGATTAATCGGATTGGAATTTTTATATGTAATTTTCAGTTTTTTATATATATACACACATTTTTATATGTAATTTTTATAAAAATGTTCATTTTTAAATATTTATACACATATTTGGCTGGAATTTGAAGGGTTTGGCTGGAAAATCCAAGGTTTTGCCGGAAAATCCAAGGTTTTCGCCGGAATTTGGCCGAAAATTTCAGGTTTTTGCTGGAATTTTCGCCGGAATCTGGCCGCTTAGGCCCGCCTAGGACCGATTCCAATTAATGGTCCGCCTAGCTCAAAATTACAAGTTAAATGGCCGCCTAGCGCCTAGGCCCGATTTTTACAACACTGCGTGACATGTGTTTCTTATTGCATAGGAAACTTTTGCTCTTATAAAAAACCGGTTGCTGTGAATTGGTTTGAAGGGCGTGAAAATGGTGGAAAAGACCTGCACATCTCTGTTACCATGCCTGCCATTGAGGTACTAAATATGATATATGTATATAATGTGGTTTTCATGATGATGATGAAATGAAGAGTACTATAGTTGTTGCCTTGGTATTTCTAGCAAGTTTTTATTGTGTGTAGGGTCGTCTTTAAAGTCTCGGAGACAACCCTGATTGCTTGTGGTGTAAGTAAAGGCCAACAGGAGGATCCTTTTCGTAAACCACAACCTGGAATGTGGGGCACCATGAAGAGTTACTACTTCATTCAACAGGTCAGTTGGGTTCAAATTGGGAATTTAACTCTCGCGGTTACAATGCAATTATGGCAAATGGGGCTGCTGTGTTTTCCTCTAATACCAGCGTTTTCACTAATGCACACTGTTGTTTAAATTGTAGAATTTTCAAGCTTACTTACAGTTGCAAATCATGAATTATTATTGCTATTTGCCGCTGATTTTGGACTGTTTTTGGCCCAGAACTGTGAGCTGCAAATCAGTTATGAATATAATATGTTTTAGATCTTCTATGATTTGAAATCGAGAATCCAATTTTGCATGGATTGCTCAAGATATACTTGTAAGTCAACTTTACATACTTAAATTATCAAATATTTATCTTGCTTCCTATAAAACTTATTGCAGTTTAACTAATCTTCTTTTTGTTAATTCCTTAAGAGATTTGCTCTGATAATTACATTACTTTAGATTGTGCATGTACCTAATCTCAAGGTAAATTTGTTGAAGTTGAAGGGTGTCTTGAAATATTTGACAAATTGCATTCAAGCAATAATGATGTTTTAAAATAATTGAATTTGTGTTTTGTGGCTCATGTTTCGATCATTATGCTTTCTTTATGACATTATTTAGGTATTAAATAGTAAACTGTTATCCCATTTTGCAAAAAATAGTTCCATCAATATGACATTAAAATACTCGGCCACCGGACGGGTATAAAACTAGTTCAAACAAGGTTCTAGAATCTAATATCCTTCTATATGTATGGGTCTTAAAATACTGAGTGTTTCATTTGACAATCGAGTGGAATCACATGTGTATGTGATTCACTGATTCTCTCAAACGTTTTTCATTCTTAAACAAAAACTGAAGAAGAGTTTGATACATGAAGCTAAAGTTTTGAAGGGTCTCACGTTCATTGTATGATGATGTTAAAATATGTATGTACTTTATCATATTTTAACTTGTGATTGCTATAAGCACGGAGAATGGTAAGAAAAAGAAATGTGAATGGAAATCCCAACGGGTATTTCTTTAACAAACTAACGGATATACCTTATACTAGGGGTGAGCAAAAACCGAACCATTAACCGATGACCGATCATAACCGACGAAACCGAACCGAAATTAACCGAAAACCGACATAACTGATCGGTTATGGTTAAGTACATCACCATAACCGAGCCATCGGTTATGGTTTCGGTTTTGAGTGCAGCCATAACCGACCTCCACCGAACCGAACCATTGACCTCCTCCCACTTGAACCGCATATTTCTATATTTTCAGCTTGTTTTCATGATTTCCAGCTTGTGTTTAATGATTTGTGGTGTGTGTTTCATGATTTCTAGCTTAGAACACCTCCAAAATGGAACTTCAACCTTCAAAACAGATAATGAACACCTGCAAACAGGTTGCAAACCAATTTGAACACTTGCAAACTACGGTTAACCGAAATTAACCGAAACCGATGGTTAACAGAGACTTTAACCGACGGCGGTTAACGGTTTCGGTGGAGCTGGTGGCCATAACCGACGGTCGGTAGAGCCTAAAAACCGAACCGAACCGGGTATGGGACTATTGGACTGGATGACCAATGCTCATGCCAAACTCGTCCAATTTCCATCCCTATATCTTACGAACTTGAATTTTGTTATGTTAGATATACGCTTTTGTTAAATTATGTTGGAGAAAAAGAAGAATAAAAGGGAAATGAATATTAAATAGATATAATTTGACTATGTTTATGAACAATACTAAGATGCCGGTTTTTTTCCACCACTTATAGTATATATAATATAAGTTTTTAACTCATTTAATTTTCTATTAATGTCGTTCTTTTAATAACTTTTGTTCGCTAACTAAAAATAGAATACATTGTTGTCTTTAGTTTTTCTTGTTTTGCCGAAATTCCGATATAATTTTCTTTTAAAACGGAGTTGTATTTAAAATCGAGTGTTTTTTTTTGTATTGTAGTCTATAACGAGTACCATTACCGTGACAAACTGGACCGATAATGAGCGAATAACATCATTGCCGGTATTGGTATTATCAGAACCGGTATCGATGTTCGTTTTTATTGTTTTCGGTCATAAAAAATACGACTTTATTTTTTGGGTTACATCGTACAACATCATCGAAAATAATTTTTTTCTATCGAAAACTATAGAAAGTCCCGGTGCATTCACGAACCGAACCGATAACTTTACATCGATGCCGTTATTGGTGTTATTAGAACCCATGTTGCTAGTTGTTTTTTTACGATCGATGTAAAACACATGTAGTTTTTTAATTTTACCTTTTTATTTATTTTTTTTCTCTATAACATTTTTTACCGCTTTATATTTTTATTGTTTTTTTTTCTCGATGGTTGCACATGGTTTTTTTTCTTCGGTAAACGACTCTTTTATTCGTTTTTTCTTTCCATTTATACAATGTGACTTTTTCGTGGTTTCCTTTTTGTCAACGTTTTTATGTTCGAAATCAAGCCAATTTAACGTGTGCCGTGCCGCAAGAGGCGCACACACTAGTTTGGATTATGCCTAAATGATCGTCGGAGTTGTGTTTACGAAGAAATTGATATGTTATTATCATTTCATTTTAGAAGCTTCATATTCAAGCCTACATGTATTATTCTGACCAACAAAGTAAGAAAATGCTTTAATGCTTTTTGCAAGAAGGTCAACCGTAATGAAAAAGATAACGCTCTAATTATTTAAAAAAATGAATTATCTGATATTTATACAGTTTTATATGAAAACTTAAGTTTATACCACTAAAATATTGAATGCAACTTCTAGTATCAAAGGCTTTTAAATCAACCTGTCTTATTATGTTCTATGATTATTTTTATTAAATACTTAAGTATTTAATTTTGACCTTTTTTAATATTTTGTTTTTAATCTTTTTAGTATGAAATCAGCCCTTTTTAAATTATTTTTCAAAATTGTTTTCTTTAAATTATCTTCTTTTTTCAATTTTGAATAAAAAAAGGATCCCTGAAAAAACACTTAAAATTCTTTTTAAGGGGCTTTTTTTTTTGGTGTGTGTTTTTTGGTAACTGGTCAATCTTCTTTTAGTTATCTTCTTTAAAAAACACTTTCTAAAAATTATCTTCTTTTTATTTTCAGCATTTTTTTTTAAAGAAATGTTTTATATTTTACTTTTAGTTTTTGTATGTATGTGTTTTTGATACCGGATTTGATGGTCAATCAAGTAAGGAAGGAAAGGCGGTTCACGGTTAGGTTTCTAGGGGGTAAGAAGCTCGCTGAAAAACCGGTTGTGGCCGTGGTGGTGTTTGGTGCAGCGGTGGTCAGACGAGAGAGATGGGGTGGGGAAAGGGGGTTGGGTTTTATTTGATTTTTTTATGCATGTGTTTTTGCTGATTTCTTTTGAGCGACGATTGCTGAGGGTGGAGATGAGTTGTTGTTATCATTTCAAAGGTGTCCTTATTAGATACTTGGGCTAAAGTTGGATTGAGTGGGCTTCTCCTAAATTTTCAGAATAGGCCTAAATGTGAGGATTACCCCTTGTCGATTCCAGTTTTCTATGATGGCAGTGTGGTTTTCTTTAATTGGGTGAAAGTGGAAGAGGAGTATTGAGAGATATTTATATTTTTTTCCTTTTTAATTAACATGAGGTATTATTTTCTTTTTATACATACATAATAGAAAATTTCTATAGGGGTTAGTGGACTGGACTTTAATTGATAAAATCTGAAGCTTTTGAACTAAAATAATTATTTTTGATAAACCATAAGGACTAAAACCGTATTTAACTCTAATGTTTTTTTAACAACACCTATTATACATTTTCTAGAATATATACATCATAACGTGTACCTTACGGGATTTGAACACCCTAACCTTTTGATTGTAAGATATACTACTTAACCACCAAGATGTCCTCTTAAGGATGACAAGTAGTTAACTGAAATCACGATCACTGAGTCATGCATCCCACATGCACAATGTTATAAACAAAATCACGACAATTAGTTTTTTTTAACGGCAATTTGGATCACTGAATGGCCACTGACCCACCCGATCATCTCCACCTCCCTCAGGAGGAAACCCACCATAGATGAGAAAACCCTCTGGCCTAACATGAATCCGCTTCTTAATAACATATATACCCAACCATAAAAATCAATTGCATATTTATCCAATCCTTACATAATTACCTATTTTACCCTTGTATGTTTTCATACCTAAGAAGCAAATACTGTACATATTTACCCAATCCTAAGAAGCATTCAAAATCAATTTTTTTAATATATGTAACAAGCTCTGCAACTACTGTACATTCAAAATTCAACTTTTCATGAACAAATCAAAAGAAGGAAGACCAACCAACTGAATACACAAACGAGAACATATAGAACGTGGTCGCACGCCGGAATCAAAAGAAAGAAGAGCAATCAATGGAATGTACTTGTTCGCTCGCCGGACTCAAACCTTGTTGTTCGCTCGCCGGACTTGAACCTTGTCGTTCGTTCACCGGACTTGAACTCATCGTTGTAACCTGGTCGTTCGCTCGCTCGCTTGCTCGCCGGAAACCCAAGTTAGTATCTCCACCTCGTGATGATTTCCGGCAATGAAAGTGGTTCTATTCCAGAAACCCACTATATTTTTGTAAGAAAGTGGCGTGAATGGGTCAAACCCCATTAAAAACCCCATTAATTCCTCCATTGATCCATCTAATACATCCGGGTCAACCCGTTTGTGCCTCGGACCCATTACTCAATTCTGGATTCGTATGTTGCAGGCTAATCATCGTGGGGAGATATAAGGGTTATGGTTATTTTAATATTGAATTTATTTATTATTTTTTTTAATAATAAGGGTAAAATAGTAATTCAATATGAGTAATTTTAATGAATTGAATAAATATGTAATATATATGGTTTAGGAAGGGGAAATATGTAATTGATTTTAGTGGTTGGGTAAATACGTAATAAATGATTTTAGGAGGGGGATATATGTAAATGACCATTTTTTTGTCACAAGTGGGACTTGAACCCAATACCTCCTCATTTTAGTTAAGTCTTGGTTATACACGTTTGTCACTAGGCAAACTAGTGGTTGTAGAATCACATCAATTAGTTTATTATATAATCAAGGATTATTGGATTTTAATAATCCCACATTTTACCAATTGGCCAATAATAATCCCAACTGAGAATATTCTTACCGCCAGTCTCTACTTTCAAACTATTTTCTTACATTGGACACCCGTTAAAAAAACTTAACGCCGTTAAATTTTATATGACGTGGACATCTGCAAACTTTACCCCAACCGTAAACTTTACCCCATACCGCAAACTTTACCCAGACCGCAAACTTTACCCTAGCCGTGAACTTCATCCCAACCGTGAACTTCATCTCAAACCGCAAACTTGCATGGATTTAGATCTGGATCGATTGATCCGTCAAGTTTGAAATTTTTTACGTTCAAAATGCGTATTTTCCTCTCGTGATTCCGGATCTATAATCCTTTTCTCATTTGGTTCATAAAAACTCGTCCTTTTTAAGAAAATACCCGAAAACCCAAAAAGAATAAAAACTCGGATTTGGTTCGGGTTATTACCTGTTTCGAGATTCCGAATCGGAGAACCTACTCACGGGTAGTAGAGGAACGAGATGCTAGCTCTTCGGGTCGATCCGTCAACTTTTTATCTCTACGGTTTCTCTCTCTAGAAAGTCGAGAAGTTGAAGTGTGAAAATGAGGTGGTTGGAGTGAGGGTTAGGGTCTTAAGGCCCATCCTCATCCTCAGCTCAGCCCACCTAGCGACCCGGCCCAAGGCTCGGTCCATCTCACTTCCTTTTCCTTAATTTTATGTAAATCTCGTGCTCGTTCTATCGCTTCGAAATACAGGATGTTACAAGTCTACCCTCCTTACAACAGGTTTTGTCCTCGAAACCAGCCATAAGCTATACTGGTAGCAAATCACAGAATTGGTGGCATAAACCGTAGCTATGTAAGGAAACTTAGTCATGAAGGCCATTGTGATTAACTACCGCTGAGGGTATAATCAGGGAAATATCTAGTTCTAAGGGTTCTAAGCTAATGGGGCTAACTAATCATTTAAGGATTCAATAACATGATCATGCCATAGTAAAAATAGGAGTTTGCAACGTACCTTACTGAGTTATCTTGTAAGCCCTTGCTTTGGCCTTGTTGATGTAGGGTTCCTTCTCTGCATCCTTACCCTTTCCGGATCCTCCCGCTTCCGGCTCTTTGTGCTCTCTACAGTCTCGGCTCAAATGCCCCAGCTCTCCACAGTTGTGGCACCTAGGCTTCACCGGGCAGTCACGTGATTGGTGTCCAAACTTGCCACACCTAAAGCATCCCGCCTGCCCAGCTCTGCACTCTCCTCCGTGCCTTTTCCCATATTTTGCACACAGACCCTCCTCTTCTAACCTTTACCTCCTATCACTAGGACCCTGAAGGTCTCCGCCAGGTCTCTTGACCGTCTGCTTCTTTGGTTCCTCAGGGATGACTTCAGTATAGGCTATGTCATCATACACAACACCACTCAGAACGACTATCGACTCAAAAGTACTTGGTGTGTTGGTCTTGACAAATGTACGGATCTTCGGAGGCAATCCTTGGACATAGTAGTGAATCCTCCTCTCCTCGGTTGTCACCAGATGGGGCACGAGTCGTGCCAACTCATTGTATTTGGAGGTGTATTTCCGGTGAGTCATGAGTTCGGCTTGCAGAGTTAAGAATTCCCTTTCCACCTTGTGAACCTCGTTCTTAGGACAAAACTTTTCAATTACCAACGCTTTCAGGTCATTCCATCTCATCAATCCGACTGCTTGGTCACCCTTAGCCTGTTTCACAATTTCCCACCAGTGTGCTGCTTCTCCCTTCAATGACTTCACAGCGAACCTGACTGCTTGTTCCGGTCGGCATTCACTAAGACGAATGGTCGACTCATTGTCGTTAATCCAGTCTAGAGTATTTGTTGCTTCTTTCTCACCAGTAAGCACGGGTGGATCACAACCACGACACGCTTTATAGTCACACCGTCGAGCAGGCGGTGTAACATTCTCTACCAGATTGGGTCCCCCCATTGTTGGAAGCACCACAGGCTCTTCAGTGGCTGGAAATGTGTTGGGGTTCTCCTTGGCTTTCCTCAAGGCTTCGTCTAGTATGGCTGGTAAGGTTTCCTTCAGCAGTCGAATAAATTCCCAGTCGAGAGCTGCTTGTACAGCTGGTTCAAACTCAAATGGTTGGTCATCTCCTTCCGCATGTTCAGCATTATGCTGACTAATCTCCGTCTCAGTATTGGTAGTGTGAACACTCCCCTCAATCTCTTGGTTTGTGCTAGCTCCACCGCGACATCCTATACGTCCACCACGTCTTCCTCCTCCACCTCCTCTAGTTCCTCCACGTCTAGCCATTTCTAACTGAAAGATAGAGAATAAAGGGATTTAATTTAATTTGGTTAGGGAATATGTAGAACACAATAAGTAAGTAAGGTAAGATGTTAATATACACTGGCCATCTGTAATTAACCATTACATCACTTCTTGTTTTCTATTTATTCACTTCATTATTCCACTAAAGCCTCTATTATTACCTTGATACTCTAAACAGGGAAGGAAAACTTTACTTACTATATTCTTCTGATGCTTTGGCTTGAGTTACCCGTTACTGGCATCCGCTACATGGTCCCATTCTCAGTTTAAGTCTGGACAACGGGGATGTCCAAATCTCTCAAACTATGGCTCTGATACCAACTTGTAGTGCCCCAAACCCGAGAGGCCTCACGTGTTGGATTTACTCATCAACACATAGCACTTTAAACATAAGACATTCATTAACAGCGAAAACGATTTAAAACTTCAACATACACAGCGAAAACATAAACATGTCTAATACAATTTGTCTTTAACAACATCAAATTAAAACATAACATAAACGTAAAGGGATGACAGACGCTGATCTTCGAGTAACTCTTCTCGGTAAGCCAAGCATCCACATCCATCAATTGCACCTGCACTTAACTGATATGCATACTAAAAATCAGCAACACTGAGTGAGTTCTAACGTTTACTTTAAATCAACTATGCAAAATATTTACTAATACATACATACTGCCCTTAAGACAAAACTTTACATACTTCACTTTTCAAAAACAGTTTAAAACATTCATAAGGTAGCCGTCAATCCCTTGTCACTGTTGGTACTACCCTCGTGATAAATACCGCTTAACCGTCAATTCTTATCACTGCTGGTATTGTCCTCGTGATCAGTACCACTTATCCGTCAAATCCTTGTCACTTCTGGTATTGGCCTCGTGAGCAATACCGCTCAGCATGATGTTGTCCTCGTGATCAACAACTGGTATTGTCCTCGTGATCAATACCGCTCAGCATAGTTTGGTCCTTGTGACCCAAGGTCCTCGTGACCCAAGGTCCTCGTGACCCATTGATGTTGTCCTCGTGATCAACACCACACGACACGATGTTGTCCTCGTGATCAACATCGGGTATTGTCCTCGTGATCAATACCGCTTAACTGGTACATGGGGGATTGCGTAGTCCCCCGAGCAACCGCCGTCACTCATCCCAATTGTACAACTGTTAACAAGCCATCAAGACTCTTACTAATGGGTAGTACCCATATCTGGCATCCTGTACAAGTAACATTTGTCCCAAGGACCTTATCCAACTGGTTCACTTCCCATAGGAAGACTATTCACTTTCTGTTCTTAAACTTTCTTTAACTTGATCATACTAAACATATATCATGCATTTGTTTATGTATATATATGAAAATATAGTAAACGCTTGCCAATGATATAACTATACTTTACTGGAACATAACTTGTAATAAATATCATGCCTTTGTTTATGTATATGAAAATATAGTAAATGCTTGCCAATGATATAACTATACTTTACCCAAAACGTACATTTGCCTCTTTTGAACTTGTCACAAATACAGCTTTCACTTTGTTTATTAATATAAAAATATATAATAAACGTTTTACACTAATTATGCACACCACCCCAAAAGAAGGCAAAAATGGGATTAGAACTCACATGTGATGAACACGATCAAGGGTCTCTAAGAGATCTTCTAACCTGTACATACTCAACCTAGTCTTAGCTTACATACATCTCGTTACATTTTGACCCCCACTATACTGAAAACCTAAGGGTACATGGTTCTTTCCCGTGACTTTTAGGAGTTCTCGGCTTAATCTCGTGAAAATGGAAGTATACGGCTAAAGGAAAGTTCTTAGGATTTTAACCGCGAACTAGGCCCGAGATCTCTAACAGTTGAATTTTAACCAGACCGCAAACTTTACCCCAACCGTGAACTTTACCCCATACCACAAACTTTACCCAGACCGCAAACTTTACCCCATACCGCAAACTTTACCCAGACCGCAAACTTTGCCCCAACTGTCACACCCCCAATTTCAACTAACGGAGTTTTACCGTTTTGGAAAGTGACAAATCAGGATCTCAGTTATTAGTTACATTGAACGGCTCTACATGGGACTCAAACGAAAATATCATATCAATCAGAGTTTAATGCGGAAGCGTAAAGAAAAATAAATGCGCAAAACACTCGCGCCCAAAAAGAAAAAAGTCCAAAAGTCCAAACCAAACACAATTCAAAATAGTCCAAACAATTTAATAAGAAAACGATCAATAGAAGGATCTCATGCATGCCCTAATGTGCACTTTTGCCTTATCTTAGTGACCTGAGAAAAACATGTAAGAAAAATGTCAACACGAGGTTGGTGAGTTCACAGGTTTCAGTTTATAGAAACGTTTAACAGATTAATGTACATTCAATATATAAATCAATAGGTAGCTAACCCATAAGCATGTTAACTAATGCGCTCGCAACCGGCAGCTGACTGTTTATATGCCCCCCACCATCATGGTGCATGTTTAGGTCAATATTGCACCCGTTCGACCTCCAATCGAGTTAGTGCGACTAACGCGGGTGAGGTTTGTCAAACCCAGTAGTACTACTCAAATTACTTCACTATGTTCATATTAGCGGTCCGATGTGAGTACTTAAAGGATAATGTGTACGCACAGTCATACAAGTGATATCATATATGAATTACAAAAATCAAAAGCATTTACGACATGTTTTCTCCCCCAGTTTAAAAACAGTAAAAAGGGGCCGTGAAAACTCACCTTAACAGCGTAGGCAGTATCACACAAGAGATAAGTTGGAATCACGAGTGTAAGTCTCAGACGACTTACGAATGCCCTAAAATTATAAACACATAAATTAGGGACAAGTTGTGATTTGTGACGATGACACAGAAGTTAGAACATCTTAACGCATTCTATGGATTTAAAAGTAGACGAACGTGTCTACGGGAATAAAGATTTTTAATACAAAAATTACGATTGAAGCGTTACGTGTCGTACGTTAAAAATGAATAATAATTAAACAAATACTTAAATTCGTACGTTCGAGTCGTTTACAAAAATTAGGAAAATAATATAATTTAATATATTATTTTTAGGTTCGCAAGAATATTCTAAATAATTATTCGAGTGAAAAAATAATAAATATATTATTTTTAATCGAGAATATAAACGTAGGTAACAATATAACAATTTATATTATTTATAGTTTTAAAACTTCACACGAGGAAATCCAACGAGCCGAAATAATATAACTTATATATTATTTTATAATATTAAATGGACTCCGACAGTTTAGGTCCTCTGACGACTTCGTCTTTGATCAAGTTGGTGTGTGAAATTGTTTCTAGGAAATGTGACAGAGGTGCGCAGATGATGAATTGAGAGGATAACAGACCAAATGATCGAATTCGTTTGAAATGGAGGTGAGTTTCGACGGTTATGGTTTGATTACCTATAATTGGGTTTGATTGCTCATAATTGTGATGTTTAATGGCTGAATGATGAATGGTTAACTCGTTATTATGCATTTCGGTTACAAATTCCGACATGAATTCGATTATGAATTCGAATTGGGATTGATGGGCTATGGGTTTGACTTCTAGAAGTCAACATGAACCAAATCATGCGAATTTTGACTTCCAAAGTCAATTGAATTAGATTTGACTAATTACACAACTAGTCCTTGTACTCTGAGTTTGAATAATGACAAAAACAGTCCCTGGAGTTAGAGATGGGTTAACTAGGTTACCATTTAACTGAATTTATCTAACGGAGTTAGTTCAAAAAGTTCGGATTGTCACATCTATCAGAGCCATTAGTTATAGAGAACTAAGATTGCATACTAGACTATAACCTCACACATTAGTTACATGTCATAAACCTTGGATGTTTGGAACTTATATGTTATATTGCAGGATCATGTTGTCAACCCCACCACCATCACCTAAGGCACCAGGACACGATGCACCTCTCCTACCATCCCCGGAGCCCAAAAGGCGTTGGACTAGTTCTAGTGACTATTTGGTTGATCAGGGTGAACCGAGTAGCGCGCAAGCAACGAATCCTGCTCGTAATTGGAATGCATACCCGCAAATGATCCAAAGATGGATCGAAATGGGAAATGTCCCATCACCCTACTTTGGTTCCGCTTCCTCATCATCTACTTTACCTAGCTTGCCATGCACTATGGAACAAGCTTTTGTATTTTACATGTCTAGAGAGTTGAGCATTGTGAAAGATGCTACTGATGAGATACCTGACATTCTGCAGCGAGAGTCACAAATAGAGGAGAACAAGGTAGGAATTGAGCTTTTGACTGCTGAGCTAGCAGTGATGGATCAGGTACATAACGTTTTGGTGGATCGGGTGACACATTTGGAGACGAGGATGGACACCTCGAACCTTGATGTAGGAGGGATTCTGGAGAGAGTGGCTAATCTGGAAGCCCAGCTGCAAGTAGCAGACCATGTTGCTGAAGGACTTCAAGAGAGAGTGACTCACTTAGAAGCCCAACTGCAAGCAGCCCTATTTCCGGAAGACATTCCACTTTCGGACGACGAGTAGGAGCCTTTCGAGGAGGAGCACTTCGAGGATGAGCCCCTAGAGGAGGAGCTACCCGAGGAGGAACCGTTGGAGATCGACGATGCACAATCATACGTTTCTTCCGATGACGAGGATGTTTGATGATCTTTCTATTCCATCTTTCCTTTTTATTCATGTTTTGCTTATTTATTTCTCTTTTCAAACCTAGATGGGTAAGGTTGTTCCCATTCAATAAAAGCATGAGAAGTTTTATGTTTGAGTTATTTATTTTGTAGCCTTACAATTTATCTAATTTTCAAAATATTAGATTTTGTGTTTCCTTACTTGTACATAGGGCTGTAAACGAACCGAACGTTCAGCGAACAGTTCGTGAACCGTTCGGCGGGAAGTTCGTTTATGTTCGTTCGTTTAGTAAATGAACGAACATGAACAAGAAATTTCGTTCGTTTAGTTAAATGAACGGACATGAACAGAGGTCTCGTTCGTTCGATTGTGTTCGTGAACGTTCGGTAATGTGTTCGTGAACGTTCGTTTATTTACGTTCGTTTGTGTTCGTTTACGTTCGTTTATTTATGTTCGTTCATGTTCGTTTGTTTATTTTATTTCATAACATAATTTTTTTATATTTCTATTTTATTTTATATAAATATTTTACATTAAATATTTTATATAAACAAGGTTATTTTCTTTATTTTTCAACTTAATATTTGTTTTATTATTATGGTTAATGTTTAATGCTTATTTTATTTTATTATTGTAGGAAAATGACGACATGGTATATGTTGAGCTTCCTTGAATTGAAGATTTTGGATGGTGAAATAGCGATCGTATGAAGAATTTTGGGAATTTAGAACTTTCAAACTTTTGTTTTGGGATTATTATGGTTATGAATTATGATTATTATGCTAGTATTTTGGGATGATTATATCTAACTTTCAAGTGCTTATCTTTTGGTTGGTTAAATGTTTGGTAAACTTGATTTAATTATTGGATAGCTGAATGTTTATGGTTAATTGCTATTTTTTTATTTTCACATTAATAGTTGTTCGTTTGTGTTTGTTTGTGTTCGTTTATGTTCGTTTGCGTTCGTTTGTGTTTGTTAAGAAGCTTAACGAACGAACACGAACAAATGCATTTCCTTATTGAACGAACACGAACATGAAAATTCGTTCGGTTACATGTTCACGAACCGTCCGTTTGTCCGGTAAATCCTTAACGAACGAACACGAACATGATCATGTCCGGTTCGGTTCGGTCCGTTTACACCCCTACTTGTACATAAATAATGTTTAATATGCGACATATTTATCATTGTTTTGTATTTGTAAATGTGAAGAATCATGTCGGGAAGAGGACGTGGAGGTCGTGCTGGTGGCCGAGGTACCATGAACATGACAGCAGTGGAGCTGGCAACACTAATCAACGATAGTGTGGCTGAGGCTCTAGCAGCACAGAATGCTGCAGGTAAATGCTTTAACTATTGACTAATCTCGTCCACGGGAGTACTGTTTTAACAGTACTTCTCCTTCATCATCGTCTTAAACTCCTCCCACGAGAGTCCATTTGTCATGGTTAGACCCAACATCTGGACCTGGGCGTTCCACCACGTGAGAGCCGAGATTAGTCCAAAGTTCCAGCGGCGAACTTGACCTGATTGACTCCTACTCGAAAGGCTACTACTCGTCGTCCGAAAGTGGAATGTCTTCCGGAAATAGGGCTGCTTGCAGTTGGGCTTCTAAGTGAGTCACTCTCTCTTGAAGTCCTTCAACAGCATGGTCTGCTACTTGCAGCTGGGCTTCCAGATTAGCCACTCTCTCCAGAATCCCTCCTACATCAAGGTTCGAGGTGTCCATCCTCGTCTCCAAATGTGTCACCCGATCCACCAAAACGTTATGGACCTGATCCGTCACTGCTAGCTCAGCAGTCAAAAGCTCAATTCCTACCTTGTTCTCCTCTATTTGTGACTCTCGATGCAGAATGTCAGGTATCTCATCAGTAGCATCTTTCACAATGCTTAACTCTCTAGACATGTAAAATACAAAAGCTGCAAAAGCTTGTTCCATAGTGCATGGCAAGCTAGGTAAAGTAGATGATGAGGAAGCGAAACCAAAGTAGGGTGATGGGACATTTCCCATTTCGATCCATCTTTGGATCATTTACGGGTATGCATTCCAATTACGAGCATGATTCGTTGCTTGCGCGCTACTCGGTTCACCCTGATCAACCAAATAGTTACTAGAACTAGTCCAGCGCCTTTTGGGCTCCGGGGATGGTAGGAGAGGTGCATCGTGTCCTGGTGCCTTAGGAGATGGTGGTGGGGTTGACAACATGATCCTGTAATATAACATATAAGTGCCAAACATCCAAGGTTTATGACATGTAACTAATATGTGAGGTTATAGTCTAGTATGCAATCCTAGTTCTCTATAACCAATGGCTTTGATAGATGTGACAATCCGAACTTTTTGGACTAACTCCGTTAGATAAACTCAGTTAAATGGTAACCTAGTTAACCCATCTCTAACTCCAGGGACTGTTTTTGTCATTATTCAAACTCAGACTACAAAGACTAGTTGTGTAATTAGTCAAATCTAATTCAATTGACTTTGGAAGTCAAAATTCGCATGATTTGGTTCCTGTTGACTTCTAGAAGTCAAACCCATAGCCCATCAATCCCAATTCGAATTCATAATCGAATTCATGCCGGAATTTGTAACCGAAATGCATAATAACGAGTTAACCATTCATCATTCAGCCATTAAACATCACAATTATGAGCAATCAAACCCAATTATGGGTAATCAAACCATAACCGTCGAAACTCACCTCCATTTCAAACGAATTCGATCATTTGGTCTGTTATCCTCTCAATTCATCATCTGCGCACCTCGGTCACATCTCTCAGAAACAATTTCACACACCAACTTGATCAGAGACGAAGTCGTCAGAGGACCTAAACCGTCGGAGTCCATGTAATTCATGATTCTCCAACATCAACAACACTAGATTAAGACTCGTGGTCAAGATTTAAACCAAATTATCCCACCAATTGACCAATTTAGGGTTTCTACCAAAATTATCTTATGGAGGTGTAAGAGATGAATATAGAGAAGATAGACTAACTTGATCATTTGTTGAACCACCAACACCTTCAAAGCATCAATCTTTCATGCCAAAATCCAGAAATCAAGCCTTTGGTTCTCCTTTTTGTTCTCCTTGCTTTAGTGTGTGTCATGGAAGCCCCCTCCCCACCTAAAATCCTGAATTTTGCATATTTACACAATGCTCCTTAAACTTTCAGTCTTAACCCTTCTTCCTAAATCTCAAGAATTTGCTTTTAAGTTTGGAAAATTCTTAACTAAGGTTTATTGCATTTTCACCCATAGTATTATTTAGACATATTATATTATATTTTTGAAAATTTGGTTCGTTACAAATGATGCCTTTAAATCGCTAAAACCAATTGAAATAAGCTCAGTTGTTTCACTTATATGGTTCAGTCCACGATATAAAAAATTGGGTTTAGTGGTTTAACGACTCTTGCGACGTTTGAGATATTTGAATTAGACGTTTAACCTTTATTATATATTTATACATAGAGTAAACTGCAGTTTTCGTCCCTGAGGTTTGTTGCTATTAACAGGTTCAGTCCCTCCTTAACAGTATGAGTCCCTGATGTTACATTTCGTAACAGTTTTCGTCCAATTTCGTTAACTTCGTTAAGTTTTTCAGTTAAATGACCAAAATACCCTCCACTACCACCGGCCACACCCTCAAGAGCCCTCCCTCTCCTTCCAGCCTCCATCGCCGGAGCAGGAGGCTCCACAGTGGCCGACGGTGGAGTACCATGGCGGGACCCGGCAGAGCACGGCTGTGCTGAGTTTTCGACGACAGAGGCGACTGTGGCACAGATGTTCTCAGGTGGAAAGGATGGTGGAGCGAAGCTCCGATCGGGCGGCAGCGCCGGAGGTTAACTACGCCGTCACTGCTGGTCCTGTTCAGATCTAAATCTAACGACGGAATTTACGAGTCTAACCCCTAGCAGCCCAGATCACGAAATGGTGGTGGTCTTAGGGTTCCGACGAGAAGAAAAAGACGAAGGGCCTAGGTGATTTGCCCGATTTTTCGGCAAATCACAAGCCGCAGTCGGCGGTGGTGGTTAGCATAGTTGTCAATAGCGCTTGTAGCGGGCGCTATAGCGAGCTACATAGCGATTCGATTAGTCATCACTGTCTCCATTTCTCGAGTGAATAGAGACCCAATATCGAATATTCCTTTTTTTATTTTTTTTATGTTTTTAACCAGTTTTTTACTTGATTAATACAAATAGGGTTGCTAATAAACCTAATATATGAAGATTTAGATGATTATTGATTATAATTGCTACATATCCTACAATAGTTGAATATAAAATATTTCTAAAACTTTCTACTAGTGTATCGTTAAACGTGAAATAGCGTCCGCTATTCGCTACGTAGCGTATAGGTGGCTTGTCGCTATTTACCGCTATTCGCTATTGACAACTATGGATGTTAGGGTTTCAAGGAAAAAGGGAGACGTCGTATTTTCGGGTTGGGAACCCAATTCCGGCGAGTTCTAGCGGTAGTGCTAGGATTCCGACGAGGTCCATATTTCCATATATGTGGTTGTCATTCGTTTTTTCCGGCGATATGCAGAAGAATAGAGTGCAGGTGGTGGCGGCTGGTGGTGGCGGCTGGTGGTGGTCAGAGCCGGTCCCGAGGATTCGAATGCCCTACACGAGCCGGTAAAAAAGGCCCAATATGTATATATATTATGCCTGCCAAAACGAGCGAGTCGGGTCAGGCGGGCTAACGGGTCAAGATGGTTTTATATAGGATTGAATTAGTTAACTGTTGAAACTATGCATTGGATGGATGGGGATGGTTTTATACATGGAACTGGTTGTTCCTTTTTTGCCTTCGATTTGATAAATGGTTTCGGTTGCTTTGTTTTTTCATTCGTTGAACCCTAGCCACATGTTGTGTTGGCAAACTGGTATGATTTAAAGCCATCAGTAAGGGTTTTGGTTTATCATATTCAGACGCTGGTGAGAGTTGATAGATCTTTTAACAATTTGATCAAGGGGTAGGATATTTGTGCAACGAAAGGTAAGAATTTTTTGCCTGGTTTTAGTGCTTTTTTTTGGGGTTTTCTTCTGTCTACTTTAAATATTCAATCTGCATTTGTTAGTTTTGGTTTTTATCTACTGTTTCTGGTATGAAAAACTTTGTGTTATGTATGTGGAATCTTATAGCTTCCTTATGTTGATGTTCATTAAATCTAATGTATACCAAAGTGACTTTCTTTCAAAAAGGACAATTTATAATTGTTTTGTGTTAGGATTTGGTGAAGAGGTCATGTTGTTTATGTTTTCTGTCATTTTTTTTTGTTTTAGAAATGCATAGTGGTTCGAAAACAGGATGTAGTTTGAGAATTTGATCATTAAGTGATTTGGATGTTGTTTGAGAAGAAATTCTACACATCATAAAGCATGACGATTGAAGAAATATCTGATCATTGTAAGCAAGGCTAAAACTGACCTTTTCTTCCATGACTTGCTTCAAGATGGAAAGAAAGAGCAATTGTTTCAGTTCTATATTAAAAATTAGGCACAATATTCAACAAAAACCCTAATTTTAAATTATAAAATTAGGCTCAATCAATCTAATAAAATTACCTACCCTAGATTTTACCCTTATATACCCCAAAATTCATACCCTTCTCCTTCAAATACTGGGATAAAATACTAGGATAAGAGGTTGTGATCTGCCAATTACTTGTCATTTAGTAAAACAAACAAAGAACAACCTCATATACCACAATGTTAGAGTAAAACAAACAAAGAACAAGAAAAAGGAAATACCTTGGTTGAGAATCGAGATATGATATCAGGGGCGGCCGACGGCGGCATGTGGCGTACGGCGGAGGTTGACGGCAGTGGTGGAGGCAGCAGCAGCAGCCGCGTCCGGCGGTAGTGGAGTGGAGGTGGAGCAGGCGCAGCGCACCTTTTGGTCGTCGTTTTCTGGTTGTGGCGTGGGGGTGGACTATTGTGTTATTAAGGGGGTGTTTGGATTTACTTTTCAAACTACTTATTAACTTATTACCTTTTTTAAAAAGGTAATAAGTTAAAAGTTTGTTTGGATAATTGATAAAAAAGTTAGTTTTAAAAGGATGGAAAAGTTGTTTTTGAGAAGTAGGTATTTTTTACTTTTGGAAGAAGTCAAAAGTTGTTTTTGATAAGTAATCCCAAACACCCCCTAAGCCCAAGTCACAACAACATTTATTCTTTTTTTTAAGCCCAACAGCATTTTTTTCTTCTGGTTTTTAAGCCCAACAACATTTTTTTAAGCCCAGGTCACAAATAAGGAAAAGCTCCAATTGTTTTTTAAAAAAAGGCCTAATTTTTTTTATAAAAAAGTCCCAATTACTTTTTAAAAAAGGTCTAATTTTTTTAAACCCAAGAAAATTTTATATATAATTTTTTTTGGGCCCACTACGGTCATGTTGCCCACAGGCCCAATGAGCCGGCCCTGGTGATGGTGGAGGGTATTTTGGTCATTTAACATGATTTAACTGAAAAACTTAACAAAGTTAACGAAATTGGACGAAAACTGTTAAGAAATGCAATATCAAGGACCCATACTGTTAAAAATGGACTGAACCTGTTAATAGCAACAAACCTCAGGGACAAAAACTGCAGTTTCTTAATATAGAGATAGAGAGGGGGGGAGAGAGGTTTTTTTTTTAATATAGTATTGTTAGACATATAACTTAGATGCGAAACCAATCAAAACTATATCGTTTTGATTAAAAATCCTCTATTTCAATTAAAATCATTTCCATATTGATTTTCCATATATGTGTTGATTTTAAATCTAATTAAAAATTAATTTCCTCAAAACTATTTTCCTAGATCATCTCATGTTTCTTCCTCTGATCTTAACATTCAACAAATTTTATCGAGATAAAGTTCTGCAAATCTAACATTTTATTGCATTTGAGAATTCAACTTAATTTTGTATTATTGTTTTTAAGCGTTAATTAAGACTTATCTGGAAATTTCAACTTTCTAAACCAAAATTTTGAAATGGAAATTGGATTCTTGAAAACCAAAATTTTGAAATGCAAACTGAAGTACGTTGGCAGTGATATATTTTTTTTTGAACGGCAACGCTAGATATTCTAAGATAATTGGGTTTCCCCGGGGCAACACCTAGAACATCTAGGGCAGCCCACCACAGGAGGAACCCCCCAACTGGATAAACCCCCTGACCTGGCCACAGACCCCTTTTTTGCTGGTGCCAGGATTCGAACCCAAGACCTTTAATATGAGAAGTCTTGTGGCTACCGTTGCACCAAATGGCCAACGGTGGCAGTGATATATTGATATACAAACGCCACTTCATCAAAATATGAAAAAGCAACAACATACATATGATCTCATTAATTAATAAAACTAAATTTTTAACATTAAAAGTCTTTGAAATGGAGATTCGTAAAAAGAATATTATTCGTTACCATGCTTGAATGAAGATGGAGATATTCCAGGGATATGATTTTGTGTATTAATATGGAAATGATCATAAATGAAATAAGGATTATTAAAATAGAGGATTTTTAATCAAAATGACGTAGTTTTGATTGGTTTCGTATCTAAGTTAATACATAACATCATATTCACTTTCTCATATATATATACTAGGTTAAAATCCCGTGTATTACACGGGTTAAATAAATATAATATTATATATTAAGTAATAAAAAATTTATTTTTTAAAAACTCGTGTTTTACACGGGTTGAATAAACCCGTGAAATACAATACAATTTGTTAATACATACCCTCGTCAAAATATGTCATAAGATTTATTAATATAAAGATTATTATTTTATTTAAAAATATATTATTATTATTATTGGATAGTGGTGTAATTAATAAGAGAGAGAAGCGGGAAAAAAATGATGAGAATGAATGTGAAGGCGACACGTGGCATAGAAAACCTTTATTTATTAGTATAGATATACTAGGTTAGAATCCCGTGTAATACACGGGTTGAATAAATATAATATTATATATTAAGTAATAATTAAAAAAAAAAAAACTCGTGTTTTACACGGGTTGATTAAACCCGTGGAATACAATATAATCTGCTAACACATACACTCGTCAAAATATGTCAGAAGATTTATTAATATAAAGATTAGTATTTTCTTTAAAATATATTATTATTAAAAGATAGAGTTGTATTTAATAAAAGAGAGAGGCGGGAAAAAAATGATGAGAATGAATATGGAGGCGACACGTGACATGAAAAACCTTTATTTATTATATAGTATAGATATTTGTATATAGGATGTAATAATAATAATAATAATATTTAATAGACAAATTGGATTTTAATAATTCAAACTATGACCTGTTGGTCGATAATAATTCATACTAACTGTTTAACTTGTGACAGTCCTAACTTTCACTTTTGTTGTAAAGAAAGTCCTAAGAGCAAAATAATCATAGATTTACAATCAATATATGCTCGGTTTCCACTCGATTTCGCTTGTACGTCTCTCTATGTCACTCAAAATCTTCATTTTAAGCGAAAACAAGTGCAAATCTATTATGATATGATATTGAGACTGTCCTTGTTAACAAAAGTAAAAGTTGAAACTATAATCAACCGAATTGTTAGTATGAATTATTATCGATCAGTTGTTATTAATTTGAATTATAAAAATCTAATTTTTCTATTTCATATTATATAATACGATCTTGTAATATAAACAAAAAAATAAATGTAAAACAGAAATAGTATTTCCGAGTTGGTATTTAAGATAACGTGGTTTGTAGAGTGGGACTTGTCTCATGTACGTGTAGGCATCAATCAATAAATAATGTTATCTTTCTTCATTAAGTCTCTATCTTCAGTAAGAAAGTCATACATTGGCAGATGATCATCTCCTACAACAGAATCATCTTTCTTTCGTTTTGTTTACTTATTAGAATCAACCACCTCTTTTTTCCTCTTGGCTAGTTCCTTTTTCATTGATCCTTTTGTATTTGTAGCTCCACTTGGAACACTATCTTATAAGTACAATCTCATCAGCAAAATTAAGCACCTGACATTTAGGAATCCTTAATCAACAGCAAAAAACCTGGATTGCGCATGAACTCTTCAAACCATTTGGAGGAACTCAAATCATCACCATCAGTCTTAAGTTCTACAAAGTCATCAACAAATTAAAAAAAATTAAACCAAACAAAATACATAAAAAGAACAATTTGGTGCCGAATACAACGATAAAAATGTAAAACTTCATAAAATGAAGCGTGAATTTACCTCTAGTTGCATACAAGATAGCAGAAGTAGGGTAAAGCAATACTGCCTCCGAATCTAAGTAAGCAATAGCAGAAGTCAAATACCATCAGAAATTGCTTCCATGCCCTTTGCTTTTGCCACTTGAGAGGCATCACGTTTTTCTTCAGAGACTGAAGAATCTCCCATCTAGGAAAAAAATAATAATCAAATAAATAATATATGATGTAAGAAATGGAACCCCAACCCGTTAAATCCATATAATGAACACATCAGCGCTGGGATGAAATCATCTAAATCACAAACTAAAGTAATCTAGGGTTTGAATTTGGGGAAAAACAAACCTCTTCGACTTTAGAGAGATTGAGTTGGAGAGTGGAGTTGATCCAGGCTAAGATCTCTGATCGGGCAACAAACTAAATAGTTACTCAACAAACCCTTAGAATAAACCCTAAATACCTTCGCTCTTCGAAGAAGAACCCTCACCAAATGGACGCACGAAATTGTCACTGACTACTTGCCTTTGTTCCTCCGGCGTTTGTGAAATCTCGCGAGCGACTCTCTGCAATTGTTCCTTCGGCATTTGCAAAATCTAGCGAGCGAGTAATGGTCATGCAGTCTTTAGTTGCCGGTCTTCTGTCGAGATTGAAAGTGGTGGTTGGGGAGATTGAAATGATGAATTGGAGGATGAAGGTTGATAAGCGACAGACACAGCCATGGCTTCTTCGAGTTTGAGAGGGATCAGTGATAGAGATAGGAGAAAATAAAAGGGGAAGAAAAGATAGGTATTTAAAATATGATTTCACTTGGTTGTACATAGTGCATAAGAACAGGTACAGTACTATTCATCAGGGTTCTTCTTTAATCTATAACTAGAATTTGTGCCCGAGCGTTGCGGCAGGATAAATGTAAAAACGAATTTCCGTTAAAACGATACATTCATTCATAACCCACTTAGAGCATACATTAGCAAGCATTAAGTGCAGTTGTCCAAGTACATTTATCCAATTTTATAGCATACAAAAGCATATCGGTGTCTATTTGCACACAAAAAGCAAACCGAGGCAAAGTTGTTTATGACTGAACCTCTTAGGCACTCTTATCATTTGGCAGATTTGGCTCTGACCATATCTTGCTTGCATCAACCATAGATTCGTTTCATATGCCTGCAAGCATGAGATCAAATAGTAGAAAACTATTCGTGTTTCTTTCCTGAGTTTTATATATAAGGTAGGAAAACATACACAAATACCTACCTGCATGTTGGATGTAACCATTTGTGCTCCATGTTTCCAACCATTATAAGGATTTTAATTAGATGAATCAAGACGTGTCCCCTTCGGGTACACCTTCAATATATCACCCTGTGTAAATCTAGAGTCATGATCATTAACAATAACGTAACAAAATCAAGGCTAAGCATTAATAGTCCGTTAAGGGCCAATTGCTTAAAAAAAAGAACCAGCTCGGCCAAAGTTCTGTTAAAGAACAGAGAATATACCATACCCATCACCATGCCAAAACAATTTATCATTCCCTTCAGTTCTTTCCACCTTGTTAATTAAATCTGAGAAGTTGTGTAGCTGCAACTATTCAGCACGATTTAGATTGATTATTTTCCAAATTCCAAGAGGTGATACAAATGGAGTCTTGGGACTGGATTTTATCACTTATCCTGTATGATTTGAGTCTCTCAAAAAGGATACAGGGACAGGTTGAGTAACTGGTCAAAATAGTAATTTCGGGTACGTGTTTGGTTTTTCTTTATCTGAATTTTATCAACAGTATAGTGTTAAGTCAAGCAGCTTGACATGAAACTGTTTTGACCCGTTAGCCGACCAAGGTAGTCTGTTCTATTATGTTTAGTTATAGGGCTGGTGGGAAGTCCTCCATTATACCAAACACCTAAACGCGTGTTGGAGAAACTTAGGGCATAAAACCGAGAGGGTTTTCAACCCTCGCTTTGTGACGGGAACTCCGTCACGATACCAAATATCTGCACACTTGTGCAAGAAACTTAAGGCATAAAATATCAAAACGCGTGCTCGAAAAATATTAAAAATAAAAAAGAAAAAATAAACTAAACCAAATGTGATTCTAGTTAAACGCAAACAGTTAAAAAAAAGGAACAGGGGGCCCTCCTAGGATTCGAACCCGTGACTATGGGAAGGAGAGATCAGCGCATCGACCATCCCAATGATCGCATGATTCTGTTTTTAAAAGCGAACGGAATTGCATTTGACAAAAAAAACCGTATTTTAAAAAAAGGAAAAAAAATTCAACCAATCACAAATGTTCACAAGGGGTTACCTTTTAATCACATATATATAACAAATTATGAATCTCAAATCCCTAGACTTCTTACCTTTAAGAGGTGTAGCAATGAGCAGAATGTCTTCACAACTTAGCTTCAAATTGTATCTCCCACAAAGATTACCTACATCTGTGACCACATGATACCCCATAAATGTTTTGAAATTGTGCAGATCAATTAAATAAGCTTTAGCTTATTGTTCAACTACAGATTAACCCATAATAATGCTTACTAAGAATACAAAATCTGTCATACAAAATTCAAGTCATACATTAAACATCACTCCAATTGTTTTAAGCTCATGATAAAAAATTTCCAAAGAATTACTGAATCATGCACATAGCTCAACAGTTTTATGTTAATTTTCACATAAATTTACCCAACCCTTAATCAACACCTCCAAATCAAAATAGAAAAATAAAAAGGCCACAACAATGAACATTAAATTCATCATGAGTCTGGAAGATCAGTTAACCAGGGCCAAGCTCGACATATAACCTTGAAAGTTAGAACCATATAATTCATACATGTATACCTATTTAATGTGTAAGTAGGGTATCGGGTACTTACCTCGGTCCTTGAAGTTCCTATTTGTAAGCCTTCTTTCTTCACCAGTTGACTTCCTAAGTCAACATAAATATCAATATGTTTTTTTAGATCAAATGATAGTTTATGTCAGTGTTGGGATTCATTTGACCCAAAGTGAATGCGTATTTAAGATTACGAACCCGATGACCACTAATTTGACCTGAACAAAACAAAGATTTAAATACCCAAATACATTCCACATTACTTTAAACATATTCCAATAGCTATTTTTTTTTATCATTTTAAGACCAACTATTTATAGGCTGAGATCGATCAACTATTTATAGGCTGAAATCGAGGTCCATGTCGGACCGATATGGCAAGGGATGTCGGTCCGACATCCGTTTATGCCTCGTCAGCCCTAAACGTCAACATTTGATTGGACCGCACATGTTTTGGGTTCATATCGGACCGATATGTGGACCATGTCGGTCCGACATCATGACGCGTGTCAGATTATAGGGCTGAGTCATAGGACACGTGCCAGCACCATAAATTGCGGCTGAGGGGAGTTTGTCGGACCGCTATGTATTGATGTCGGTCCGATAACCGACTCTATGTTCAATTGCGGACCGCTATGAGAATAGATGTCGGTTCGATTTCTGACTATGTTTCGCTTCAGACCGATATGAAAAGAGCTATCGGTCTGATATCTAACCTATTTCCAGAATTTTTATCTTTAACCATAGACTTTGGTACTTTAGGTACACAAGTCCTTGTAGGTTCTAACCTTGGCATTTCTGGGACATTTTCGTGGCATGTGTTACAAATTTCCTTACACCACTTCCAACACCAGCACTTCCACCGCCGTCGACTTCCTCCAGCCCCTCATCTTCCCCATCGCAGCCAACACCAGCACAATCTCTGCCACTTTCTTCACATTACTCCCCAATTTCACATCCTCACCACCTCTTTTAACCTTCGTATTACCTAAATCCCTAAACTCTCAGCTCTCAACACCAGCACAAGATCCGCATCCTTGTTTGTCAGATCTGTTCCTTTAATCCCACGTCCCAATTCTTCAGGTGGGGCTCTGATTCTTTGATAAATTTGGCCTGCGGTGAGCAGATGAGGGGAAATTGGAGATAAACAAATGAGGGGCGATTGGAAATGAGCAGATGGGGTTACGATTGTTGCCAGAGACGGTGGTGGCTCTAATTTTTCACCGAAATTCGTCATCGGAAGTCAGGTGATGATTTCTTCACCGATCGATTGAGGATTTGGTTGTTGTTGTTGGAGATGAAGAATCAGACACGGAGGTGATGATTTCAGGGGAGGGGAAGGGGACGACAGAGGGAGTGGTGGTGGTGGTGTTGGCTGGCGATGGTGGTGGCTGGCGGCAGTGGTGGACGGTGATGGTGGTGGTGGACGGTGGTGGTGGCGTGATTTTATATATGTGTGTGTAGCCTGTGTGTGTGTATATATATAATTTATTATATATAATTTATTATATATATACGTTTAATAATTAATTTTTATTAAAGGTATTTTAGTCCTTTTAGCAAAACTTAATAGAAAACTAACGTCAGTTAGTCTTAATACCCAAACTTGTTACAAAATAAAAAGCATAATACTCATACTTGCAACTTGAAACCGTTAGTACCCATACCTGTTACTTTTCACAAACCACATGGACTAACGGTGTAATTAACTCAACGATTAATGTCTTTTGCTTTCTAGACATAATTATAAGCTTATACATTTTATACATAAAAATAAAAATTAAAACCAGGTTATTGAAATAACGTCATATAAACATACAAAAAATCATTAGAATAAAAGAATCTTGAATCTTTATACAATAAAAAAAGTATTTAATTTTACCTGTGACTTTCTTGATCTAATGAATTTGATTCATCAAACATATTTAGAGAATGACAGTTTCTAATTAACGATTGCAACTCTAAAAACATAATAATTGATTAAAATTTTCCAGCACCAGAACTCAAATGTGCAAAAAGATTGTCTTAAAACATAAAAATGAACACAACCCACATATTAGAACATAAAGATGACGAACACGACCTAACGAAATTAAAGATCGCCGCATACTCTTAAGTGTTTCGTAATTTCAATACCAGAACCGAATTGAAATACAAAAAATGTTAACACCCACTAAATACTACAAAGAATGAAGTTTCTTTTTCCTCAATGACTGAAAACACAAAATAGCCAAAACCGATCGAAGTAAAGGTCACAGACGATGCGAACCTGATTGAAACAAGAAGGGAGTCAGAAAATCGGAGATAATCAAATTGGTTAACGTTTTCCGTGCATACGTTATTTCTTCTTTTTATTAGCTTCTTGAAACTCTATTAGCATTTTTGTAGAAACTTTAATCATTATGTTGTAACATATTTACAAAAATTTAAGTTGTAATTAAATTTACGTATCAAAATTAAATTAAAAAAATTTAAAAAAAACATCTAGCAAAACTTTTAATTCTAAATCTCTCATTTAAAAAAATAAAAAAGATACAAATAAAATTTAAATTTCAATAATATATCGTCTTTTAAATTCAAAATTTAAAACTCCAAAATTTAAAAATCTCACTACTTAATATATCGTCACAATTTAAATTTAAAATTTCAAAATTAAATATGAAATAATTAAAACTAATAAATTAGAATTGAAACCAAACATATTTTTTTGAAAAAAAATCTCGCCATTTAAAAAAATAAATTTTAAAGTATAATACATGTTTAAAAACAAATATTTATAAGTTTCTTAATTTTAATTAAAAACTAACTATTAAAATTTATAAATCAAAATAAAAAAATTATTTATAAATATCAAACTTAATTAAAAAGTTACTAACTAAATATTAGTAACTTTATTTTAACACATTTTATTTAAAATACAAAAATAGATTTTTCAATCTTTATATGTAAAATTAAAATTTTGGTTTTTTAATGATAAAATTTTAAAAGCTCGCTTTTTTAATTCGTGATTTTTTTTAAATATTCACTTTTGATGATAATTTTAAAAAATATGTGAGGCAATAGTAATAATGATGAATTGATTTGGTAAAATGTTTATAATGAGCTAAATATGAAAATATTGAATGGATGATTTAAATGTTGTTTTGGGAAAAAATGAGTGTGATGATAAATATGATGTTGACAATTGACATAATATTTAGTCTTTTAGTTATAATTTGAGTGATTGACATACTATATCAAGAAGACCTTGGCTATTAAAAATTGTCGTCATGTAAGCTTCATTTACTAAATATATCATATCAGTTACCTAAAATAATTAAAAGAAAAAAATATTTTTACGTCAAGGTTTGCTCATTAAAAAAATGGGCAAAGTTTCCTAACTTTAAGGTTATCTCTAAATATAGATACATTGCATCCTTTTTTATACTATTAACAAATCATTAAATGATTCATTTTATATTTGTTCGTACATAAATTTTATCTCAATGGATTTTAACAATTTAATGTGCAACTTGCTTCTAGATGTATGATGTGTAACAGTACAACTAACGTGTGACAATAAATGCAGTGAAATAATGTAATACTAATTTCAATTTGTGGATTAATTTGTTCATACATGATTTATAGTTTGTATTATTTATTTCTTGGCGTCAAAAGAAAATATATTCGAATAAATTTATCCGATCTATACTATATAATAAATAAAGGTTTTTCTTGGCACGTGTCGCCACTGTATTTATTTTCATCATTTTTTTCTCGCCTCTCTCTCTCTTATTAAATACACCTTTATCTTTTAATAATAATATATTTAAAAAAATACTAATTATACTAACAAAGCACATTTATTTTAAATTATTTCTTATTATAAGAATCTTTAAAATCTAATTATGTAACTTTCATTTTCAATTAAATAGTAAATGAAAGTCAAATTACATTAAATAATAATTAACATATTTTTCGAAACCCGATTATATATTAATAATATATTTTTATACCTGTAAAATATATACATAAAGATTTAAGAATTTTATGTATTGATATATTTCATTCCGTGTGTAGACACGGGTTCTAAGCTAGTAAACTGATATAAAAAAGAGGTTTAAGAAATAATTATTGAAGATTATCACTGTTATCCTGTCCATATTTAAATACAACTTAGTAGTCGTGAAGTTGGCCCATTTGATTGGTTTAAAATGTATACGATTCTGTTTATGGGTTGGTCTTATGGTTCGGTTTATGGTTCAAATTTGAAACCAGTCGTGTAAATCGCTTGAACATTTATTATTTATCATTTTATTTTAGAAACATAAAGTTATGTATATGTATTATATTTGTAAACCACCCTTGTTATTTTTAAAAAAGTTAATACAAAGTTCATTTTTTGGTTCAAAACCACTAAAACCGTGGTCCGGCCGACCCAAACCACCAAACATTGGTTTGGCGTTTTCTAAAACGTACTTAGCAAAACCCATCCGACCCGGAGCATAAATACCTCTATGGTTTAAACGTTTAATATAAAGAGTATAAATAAATTGTAGAGTAAATTACAGAAATCGTCATTTATGTTTATACCATTTTTTACTTTATGTCCTTTAGCCCAAAAAATGTCAGAGATCATCCTTTACGTTTAAATATGTTACGGTTAACGTCATTTAGCCTAACGGAGGTTAACTTTTCCAGTTAACTCCAGTCGCACATGAGGGTGCTTTGGTATTTTTACTCACAAAAAAAAAATCTAAAATTAAAAAGAATATATATAAAGATAACCTCTTCTCTCTCTCTCAACTCCCTCTCTCTACCCTTTCTCCACCACCACCACCACCACCAGCCAACCACCACCCCAACCTCTGGAAACCACGAGTACCACCACCCCAACCTTCGGCAACCACGAGCACCACCACCCCAACTTTCGGCAACCACGAGCACCACCACCATCTTCGCAACCACCATCTTCGACTCCGCCGTTCAGATCTTATCCAGATTTTCCGTGGTTGTCGCTGGCGAGATATTGGAGCTCGATCTGGAGTCACAGGCGTTCAAATCTGATCTATCCAGTGACAGGTTTATGGCGGTGCCAGTGACAGGTTTATGGCGGTGCCAGTGGTTGTCGCTGGCAATAAAAACTAGGGTTTAGATTTGGGGATGGCGTGGTTGGTGGGTGTGGTGGTGAACAATGGTGAAGGTGAGAGGGGAGGGGGCTTGAGTGTGGCGAACTAGCGGTGGTGGTCGATTAAGGAAGCTAGGGTTTCGTGGTGGTAGTTGCAGGTGGTGGCTGGTGTATGGCGGTGGAGGTCGATGAAGGAAGATAGGGTTTCGTGGTTGTAGTTGCAGGTGGTGGCGGGTGTATGGCGATGACGGTGGTTGTGGCTGGCAAGAAAAACCGGTGGAGCCTGGTGGTGGTGTTGTAGATGATGAAGGGCGGTGGTTGCTTATGATGGCAGTGATGGTATTGACAATGGTGGCATGTGGGGGCGGTGGTGGTGGTGGTGGTTTCATGGTGCTGCAATTCTTGTGGGTAAAAATACTAAAACACCCTCATGTGCAAAGCACATGACTGGAGTTAACTGAAAAAGTTAACGCCCGTTAGGCTAAAGGACGTAAACTGCAAAAAAAAATTAAACGTCAATGATGATCTCTGACATTTTTTAGGCTAAAGGACATACAGTGAAAAATGGTATAAACATAAAGGATGATTTCTGTAATTTACTCTAAATTGTATAGAGAAATCCGACATAAAGGTTTAGAGTAGAAAATAGTTATTTTTAAAAGTTGAGGTGACATGACCAGACAGTATAAGGGTGAAGGGGGCACCTTACCCATTTACTTATTTACTCATCAAAACTGTCCAATATAATTCTGTCACCTCAAAACTACTCATTTACTCAGATTTCATTAGAAACACCCTACTCATTTACTCACCAATTTTTTTTTTTGAAAAAAATAAACATTTAAATAAAAAACATACATTTTTATTAATTAAAAAGACAACTAAAAATAACAAAATACAATAACAAGTTACAAATAAAAAAAAAACAAGAAATTAAACATAACCGTCTTTCGAATCGCTGCTGGCCCACTCCGGTAGTGTAGCAAAATGTTCAACAAGATCATATCGCAGTCTAAAGTGTGTCTCTTATCTCGCAATTCATTAATTACACCATCGTCTACTACTTCATTGGTTGGAGGGTCCATCACATAGCTGGGTGAGATTGCATTTCCGTCATGCTTTAAAATCATATTGTGCAATATGATACATGTGTAAACCACATTTTGTATTTTTTGACGTTTACGTGACCGTTGCGAATGATTAATTATCCCCCATTTAGATTTTAAAACATCAAACCCGCGTTCGACATCTTTTCTAGCCGACTCTTGAACTTTCTTAAAACTTTTTTTTTCTTTCGGGTCGACAGGGAATGAAAATGATTTCACAAAAACAGACCAAGTGGGGTAAATCCCATCCGCATGATAGTAGCCACTTTTATATTCACGACCGTTAACCTGGAAATGACACTTCGGGGCGGTTCCATGCATTTCGTTATTTAACAACAGAGATTGATTGAGAACATTTATGTCGTTATTCGAACCGGCATGACCATAATACGCATGTCAAAACCATAAGTCATTTGACACCACTGCTTCCATCATGATCGTAGGGTATTGGTGATCATCTCTTATAAATTGGGCACGCAAACTAGTCGGACACATCCTCCAAACGACATACGTACAATTGATGCTACCGATCATCCCTGGAAGGCCCCATCTAGTTTCATGCGCATTATACAAACGTGCAATGTCGTGGCTTGTAAGTCTACGTAAAAACTCTTTGCCGTATAACATAATAATAGAATTGCAAAAGTATTCTAAACATTCACGAGCAGTCCTAGCGGATATCGATAAATATTCATCATATTCGTCAGGAGGGTTACCAGTAGAGAGTTGACGAATAGCAGAAGTACACTTCTGAATCAGCGTGAAGCTCTTCTTTAACCTCCTGTCATACCCTTCGTGAAACCAAGAAAACCTTGAATCCATACTTATATCCCTAATAAAGCTTAAAAACAAATATTTCGGTAAGTGAAATCTCCCTCTAAAAGTATCTGCGTCGTACTTGGGGTGTTCGACGAAGTAATCCTTCAACAGAACTGTAGCAACTTCACGATCATGATGTACAATTTTTTTTTTGATTTTGTCGTATCCTCAAGCTCGCTAGCCGCAACGGCAACTTTGGACAAAAACTCAATGCCACTTGATTTGGAAGCGTTGGAAAGAAAATCGTCAAAACCACTAGAATCGGATAATCCCGATCGCAAAACAAGAATGCTATAATCAGATAAAGACATTTTGTTAAAAAAATTAGAGTTTTACAAAAATATATAGGTGAAAAAGAGTTATTTGTTTTAAAAGGAAAAGTGAGATATATATATAGACTTTGAATTTTTTTTTTATGTTAAACGGCATTATAGCCGTTGGGGGGATCACCTACACACTCCACACCCCCGAGTAAAATCACTCGGCCATTTTACTTGGACAAGCAACTCAGGTGATGGGGGCGGTGTTACCCATTTACCCGGCAAGCCTCTCTCACACTCGGCTTGGCCCGAGTACTACACCCCTTTCACCCTAACACAACATATATTGTATAATTAATCTTTTATAAACAATAACTACAAATACTTAATTATTGGATTAGTAGCAATGTTTTCATAACTGGGCCGACCGAAAACCGGACACATAGCTGGTCCGGTTGTGTATAGTTGAACAACTTTTATTTGAACCGACTGGTTACCTATCAATCGACGAACCGGGTGAACCGGACCGGGTGGTTGGACCAGATTTCAAACTGTTTTTATTTTTATTTTTATTTTTTCTTTTAAAATCTCATTTTCAGATTAATTTATTATTTCAAGTTGTATATTTTATTTATTTAAATTTTTATGTGTCATTAAAATTGTAAATTACATAAAACAAAAAACGTTTTTATATTTTATATCTATATAATTTTTATATTATTATGGTCATCGATACTTAAATCTGGTTCAACCGGTCTGGCTGGTCCAACCAATAGATCTCTAAAATGGCCGATTTATTGTCCGGTCCGGTTTTAAAAATATTGATTAGTAGGAAATGATGTTTTTGATTTTATTTTTACACTCATATTGGAAACAAGTCACACAAAACTTAACCCCTGTGGATTAATATGCAAAATCTTCGGTCTCTGCCTCGAGGTATTCCATGTGCATTTGTTTGCGTAGTTGAGCAAAAATCCTCACAAAATTCAAGGAAATAATATAATACCGATTATTAATTAACAATTTATTACTTATTATATTCCTTAAAACTAATTTTACACAGCAAAAGATCATCAGGTTTCCGGCGGATTTACCGGGGAACGGCGATCTCCGGAGCATCTTCCGGTACCAACTGAGCTTTTCTCATCGCCAAAGTTTTGTAGATCTCGATTACCAACTTCTCATCGTACTCCTTTGCCGGTCTCATCCCGAACTTCGCGATCCCTTCACCGTAACCACCGCATCCGGCAACCACCGGTGAATTCGCCATTCGCATCATCATGTTCACATAGCCGTTACGAATTCCGATTAGTAACTTCTTCGGAAGCTTCAACTTCTTTTTCAGCTTCAGCTTCAACTTCAGCTTTGATGTTATTCGTATCCGCCAGAAGCGCCTTCGTCGGTTTTCGTGGCGACTCTTGCCGCCGAGGCGCTCGTAGCGTCTCCTCCGCCAGTAACCTTTAACTCCTCGGTACACTCGATTCGTGATACCTTCCATTTGATGAAAATATGTGGATATAGAGGAGTATCGGTGGAAGAAGACGGGGGTTGGGGGTGTCGCCGGAGGGGATATAAATAGGGTTAGGAGAGGGTCTGTTAATACGGGTACGGGTGGAATTTGTAGTAATAAATCTTGAGGATTTTCATTTTATCCTGACCGTTGGATTCTATGTTTGACTTTGAAGAACGATGATAATGGGATTTTGGAACTACTTACAGCCTTCACAGCAATTTCCCATATGTTTGTGATACGTTTGGGAGTAGGTTTTTTATATTTTAGGTAGTGTTTTAAAGTGTTTCTTAGTGAAGTAGAGAAAAAATGTATAATTTTTTTTGTATATTGGAGGAAAATACTGTTCATCTGTATAAATTTTTTAATATTTTTTTAAAGTGTTGTGAGTGGAGGAGAGAGAAAAGGTAATGATAAATGTATAAAAAAATATTATTTAATTGAAAAAGAAAGAAAAAATGTAGTGATTTTTAGTGTAATTATAGAGATTGAGATAGGAAAACTGATGGGAATGCTCTTATATGTTAAAAAATAGAATTAATTACACAGATGGCCCCTGTGATTTGGTCAAATTATGGTTTGGCCCCTGGAAATGGGAAACTACAACTTTGGCCCAATAGTTTGCACGATTGTAACACATTTGGCCCCTGAAGTGGATGCCAGTTAAGTTTTTCAGTTAAGTGTATGTGAAATGACTAAAATACCCTTACATAATAAAATAATAAAAACAAAAAAGAATTAATTCATTAAAAAAAGTGGAACCCACTCCCAGCAAGCACCTCCTCTTCCACGCCGCCAATGCCCTCTCCGACAAGCACCTCCACTCCCCAGATCTGCGACGGTTTCCGATCCTCCACCGTATCCGACCGCTGCTCCATCGACAACCTTGTCCTCTGCCGTGAACCTCCGCTCTCAATGCCCTCTCTAAAGAACACGTCCACGCCGCCAATGCCCTCTCCGGCAAGCACCTCCACTCACAGATCTGTGACGGTTTCCGATCCTCCCCCATATCCGACCGCTGCTCCACCGACAACCTCGTCCTCTGCCGTGACTGCTACTGTGACGCTCACGGCGTGTGCTCCGTCTCCGCCGCACACGATCAGACCCCAATCGAGGGTTTCACCGGATGCCCTACGCCTGTAATTGGTAGGAAAACCCAGTTAGGGTTTTGGTGTTTAACCCGGCCAGGGAGGGGGAGGTTTGGTGTTGGTGGCCGATCTTAGTGGTGGTGTAGGGTAGTAGTTGGTGGCCGATCGTAGGCGTGGCTCCAGGTAGGGACTGGTGGTGTCTATGGCAACTGGACTGCGGTGGTGGTGCACCACTGTGGAAGGCGGCGCCGGTGCTCGGAAGTGGCACGTGGCCAACGAGGAAGATGGCGGCGCTCTACGGCGGTGGTGAACGGCGGGGGAGAGGTAATGAAGATGACGTGAAGGTGGGGTGAATTAATTCTTTTTTCTTTTTATTATTTTATTATGTAAGGGTATTTTAGTCATTTCATATACACTTAACTGAAAAACTTAACTGGCATCCACTTCAGGGGCCAAATGTGTTACAATCGTGCAAACTATTGAGCCAAAGTTGTAGTTTCCCATTCCCAGGGGCCAAAACCATAATTTGACCAAACCACAGGGGCCATCTGTGTAATTAATTCTAAAAAATAGGAGGTGATCCCGTGCTCCGCGATGGTTCCGTAACTTGTAGTAATGTTAATTAAATGAGAGCGTTAAAATTTATCTTATTTAATCAGTTATTTTTTTTTTTTTTGAACGACAAACTTACACACACTCTAAATCTACTCCTAAATCTACACCATTTGTTCACGACGAAACTAGAACCCACGACCTATTGGGAACGGAACAACTTACAACATTCCAGGGTGCCATGAGTACAAATGCCCTTTGGTATTTAATCAGTTATTTACTAAATAATTATAATAATTTACAAAGTATTTAGACTTTAAAATGTTTATTAATTTATTGGGTCCCTCAGAACATATAATTACTAAAAAAATTATTTAAGTATGTTAAATGATAATTTTTTTTAATGTTAACGCACCCGGTACCTAAATAAAATAGAATATTTAATCTTTTAAACTTAATTGGGTTAATCGAGCTCTTTCTAGAATATGTTATTGAGTTTTAAAATATTTATTAATTTATTGGGCCCGCTCTAAAACATATAACTACTAATAAGTTTATACATTTTTTAATATACTAATCGACGCCCAGTACCTAAACGACATTTTTTAATGTTAATTGACACCCGATATCTAAATAAAATAGAATTTTTTTTAAACTTAATTGGTTTAATCGGTCCACTCTAGAACATGTTATTGAGTTTTAAAATGTTTATTAATTTATTTGTAAGACTCCAAACCCGGGATGCCTCAAGTGTTGGATTTACTCATAAACAAACAGTTCTTAAACTTGAATATCAAATAACGCAACGAAAACTTTCATTTAGAACGTAACGTAAACATGTTCAACATTCAAACATAAAGCATTGTCTTAACATAACCGTAAACATAACAGTATGTCAGTCTTCATAATTAGCCAGATAACCCTTCTCGCTTGCTAAGCATCACCATCCAATGCCCATACCTGTACTTAACCTGAATGTGTATACTAAAAGTCAGCAACGTTGGTGAGTTCTAGTTTTACATAAAACATTAACTTCAAATATTTTGCTAAACACATAACATTCAAACTTCATTAATAAAAGCGTACGTAAACATGTAATAACATAACATAAAACATAAGTCAACAATGTATAACGAATCTGCATCTTCTCGTAACCGTCAATTCCATACATTCTATACCGGCGGAGAAACCTGAGGCTCACCACCACTAGGTCCTTCAACACCATGCATTACATGCTGGTGGAGAAACCTAGGGCCCGATAACTCTAGGCCATTCAACACCTAAACATAACAAACTTCAAGTACGGCCCAAAGGATAGCTCATTCCAAACTTCAAGCACGATACTCCATGGTGTAATTCGTACCGTACCCCGTAAGGTACAATACCAAACTTCAAGGATCACGGTAATCCTCTTGGTGACCGTCATCACCCCAGTTGTACAATAGTTGGCTAGCCACAAAGGCCCATATAAAGGTAAGGTCCATATATAACATACATACCATACGTAACCCACATAGCCTCGATTCCCGAATGAATCATGGAAGATTCATTCATTTGTAACTTTCATAAACATTTGCTTCTTTTACTTCAAAACTTCAGTTAAAGCATTCGTACGTTTTATTAAAAATCATTCATTCGTAAACACTTCGTAAACTTCTTTGGCAAAACATTTCATAAACACATTTCATAACTTTATTTCCAAAACATCATTCATAAACCTCGTTTTCATAAAACGTCAATTCGTTACGTATACACACCAGCCCAAAGCATTTATTTAAAACATTTAAAAGAGGGCTCTAAGACTCACCTGATAGCTCAAATGTACTATCTCAACTCAACTGAAGACGCTCGAAATCTGAATTGATAGTCCAACGTGTCAGTTCTAAACTTCATTCTGATTTGAGCGAAACTAACTTCATGTCTAGCGAAACTATCGATACTTTCGCTTCCTTACACCTAGTGAACCTAGACATCAGGCGAATCTACTGTCAAACAAAACTAGGTTAGTTTCGCTTCCCATATCCTAGCGAATCTACCCGTTTTGTTTATTCCGTCTAAAAATTCCGTTTGTTCCGTCTATAAATCCCATTTATTAATTGTTGTTATTTTCGGGATGTTACATTATTAGGCCCCCTTTATAACATATAACTACTAATAAGTTTAATAACTTTATTTTAAATATGTTAATTCAACCCGATACCTAAAAAAAATAAAAAAAATTGAGCCCTAAAAAATTTGGGCCCTGAGCGGCCGCCTAGCCCCACATCTCAGAGCCAGCAGTGATACATCATATCACTATACATGATATGATGGTACCATAAATTAGAGTAAATTATAGAAATCGTCCTTTATTTTTATACTCTTTTTCAAATATTGTCATTTAGCCAAAAAAATTTATTAGTAGTTATATGTTAATTAACTACTTTCTTGCACGTTACAAATTTTCTTGCACGTTACATTCTTTGGCCCTAACCCAGTTAAATTTTCTCAGTTAAGTATGGTCATGTTTGTAATTTTACCCATTTAATTAAAAAAATATGTTAATTAAAATATCTATAAACTACTCTTTCTCTCTCCTCTCTCTATGGGATAGAGAGAGATGAGAGAAAGAGAGAGATAGGAGTTAAAGAGAGAGACACATGGAGAGAAAGGAGAAAAATAGAGAGACAAAGAGAGAGAGGGGAGAGAGAGAAAGAGCGGGTTTATAGATATTTTAATTAACATATTTTTTAATTAAATTGGCAAAATTACAAAAGTACCCTCATATGCATTACACATAACCAGACTTAGCTGAGAAATTTAACTGGGTTAGGGTCAAATGACGTAACGTGCAAGATTTGTAAACATAAATGACGATCTCTGACAATTTTTAGGCTAAAAGACAATATTTGAAAAAGTGTATAAACATAAAGGACGATTTATGTAATTTACTCCCATAAATTATCATATATGTACAATGTTTATATCATATTTGCCCTTGACTTACCTTCGGAGATTTTTTTAATTTAACGGCCACAAGTTATTAAAGAAAAGTTAAATTAAATGTTAAATGAAATAATAAATAATAATATAATATAATAAAAATAATACAAGTAACCAAATCTCTCGGGGAATAAACCATGATTGGTGAGGTTTTTTGTCGGGGCCAAAGAGGAGGGAACGATGTTCCCGATCGGGGTCGAACCCTCCCCGAACCCCATTCCGTGCACTCTTAGAAAACCGTCTAACCGGTTGCTTTATGTGTTCACAACACATTCGGACCAGTAACATCATGGACCTTCTTGTACAAAAGTTATATTATAACATCTAAGAGAACTATAATAATCCCACCAACATTAGATGAAGTAGAGACAACCACATAAAGGATACTAAGACCAAGTAATAATGTGAGTTTAGCCTAGCATAACCAAAACTATATCATGTTATATAGGGGAACTTGTATATGTGCCCTATACCTAGGCCCGTTATCTGGGTTTTAACCCACCAGACTAGGCCACAAGACCATGGCTCCCTTTACTTACTCTCTCCTTTCTCGTGCTTCATAGACTAAGTTGTATATATTTCAAGGTTTTGAATGATATTGTGAATTAAATGGACGCCGCATTTTGTATTTTTTGTTTAAACGTAGAGGGTAATGTCGTCATTTCCCTATAATGACTTTACTTGTCTATGTGCATGTCACAAAATCCAAACTTCCAACCCAACCCAAACTTTTGGGCTCAATACGCGGCTCGTGATAACGCGTTTGCGGCCAACCCGAACTTCCAACCCAACCCAAACTTCCTATCCAACCCAAACTTCCTACCAAACCCGAACTTTCAAATGTTTAACTACCCACCCCAAATGTCTCAACCGGGTACACCACTAGAATTTGTACCCGAAACTCAAGAAATGCCACAAGAAACCGTAGACGAAAATCTAAATGTCTCACAAAAAAAAGGAAAGAAGAAGGTTTCGCAAGAGACTTCTAGCCGGCCGAATACCAAAAAAAAGTGGGAAAAAGACGAGCCACTATTATTGGTTAAGGCGTTTATAGACGTCTCGGAGGATCCAATAATCGGTAACAATAATTTTGGTTTTGTATTTTTTAAAATTTTCCTTTTTTATTTTTATGATTATTAATTTGAATATTTGGTTTTTGTAGGCAACGCCCAAAACAAAAAAACGTTATGGACTATGGTTCAAGAAAAATATGAATCTTTTATGGGTGTACCGCCCGGTTACCGAAGTTTGGACCAATTGAGTTCAAAATGGACTCATATAAATGGGAAGGTGGTAAAGTTCCACGGGATATATCAAGAAGTTTTGCGGGATCGAAGAAGCGGTGAGAGCGATTCTGATATTTTGACGAGAGCAACGGTCTGGTTTAAAGACGACCATGGTGGCGAAACACCAATTCAATATTGGGAGATTTGTAGGAATTCGCCAAAGTGGCAAACACTATACATTGCCCCCACCTGAACCGGCTCGTCCAAAAAAAGAACATCAACCGACATCAACGCTAGTCCGGGCGCTTCCGATGGTAGATCTAAGTACGACCTAAACATAGATGCACCGGAAGACGTGGAAGAAATACCCCGTCCGATTGGGAAGAAAAAAGCAAAAGCCCAAGCAATGGGCTCGGGCTCGGGCTCGGGATCGGTTTCAAGATACGACGAAATCGGCGAGAAAATGGTCGAACAAATGACAAGATTTAACAACGCCCAAGACGAGAGGATGGATTGGAAACGAACAAAACAAGAGATCGAAATTCTTGGTATCGATCTTGATTCACTCACAACCGCCCAACGTTTTTTGATTGAAAAAAAACAAAAGGAGATCAAAGAACGTCATGGTATCCCGTAGGTTTTGGTTATGTTTTTTTTTTAATTAATGTAATTTTTTTATTAATGTAATTTTTATTTTTATTAATGAATATTATTTTATTATGTTTTATTTTATTTAAATAAAAATAAAATAAAAAACATTAAATTATCACACCACCACAATCACATGTGTATACCCCTTGCCATGCGATTATGATGTGATTTTTCCAGAATCTGATGTGGCGCCACGTGGCGTGCACTTTATTATCACATCACCCCACAATCACACCGGTATACCCCATGCTCTTAGCAACAAAAATGAAAGTTAAAAGTACCATTGGTTAAATTGTTAGTATGGATTATTATCATCCAATAGATAATAGTTCGGATTTTTAAAACTCAATTTGGCTTTTCCATTATACATATTAGTTTAAGATATGTATAAATCCCTATAATATATAAATCCTTATAATACGGGAATCCAAATTTATTTATACAAACTTAACCCTTATATATATATTTGTTTGTGATTTGTGAAAGTACATATTAGTATTTTATGACAACCTTTATATTTTTGTACTAAATGAACGATTATCTAAGGGTGTAAATGAGTCAAGCTGCTCATAAGCTATTTGGGATCGGCTTTTTAAAAGCTCGAATCGATCTAAGCTCAAGCGTGAAAAATACTCACGAGCTCATCTTAAACTTTTGAAATAGAGCTTTAAACGATCCGAACTCGAGCTCTGTCAAACTAAATGACCCGAGGTCGAGTTTAGGCGGGTTGAGACTCGACTCAACTCGTTTTCACCCATAAGATCATCTTAAAGAATAGATAAAGAAAATGTGAAGCACCACGTAGTTAAAGAAAGACAAGGAATGCTAGATGGATGTGGTTTCACATGGTGACCTAACTTGTCTTCGGACACATCTATACATACTAATAAATAAAGGTTTTTTAGTGCCACGTGTCATCTCCACATTCAATCTCATCATTTTTTTCCCGCCTCTCTCTCTTATTTAATGCATTTCTATATTTAAATAATAATATATATTTAAAAAAAATATTAATTGGACTAATATAACACATTTATTTTAAATTATCCATTATTATAAGAAAACTTTAAAATTTAATTATGTAACTTTTATTTCAATCAAATAGTAATTGAAAGTGAAATTACATTAAATCGTAATTAACTTATTTTTGAAACCTAATTATATATTAATTTTTACATATTTTGAGCTTGTTTATATCCGTAGTATGTGTAATATATTTTTACACCTGTGAAATATATATACATAAAGATTTAAAAATTATAAATATTAATACTTTTCACTCCGTGTGTAGACACGGGACCTAAACTAGTTATCATATATTTAATATTAATGCAAGATTGTGGGATCCGTATTTTACTTATATAATTGTGTGTACATAAAAGATATAATAAAAACAATATTTTTTTTTTATAAAACATTGTAAAACAGGCTTTAATGCGTACAGAATGAAGCTTACGATGAAGAAGATCGAAAGAAAATGAGAATTTTATGTGTACACCTATATACTTCAATCATACCACATACATGCAACATACTGTAGATATACTTCCAGGGTGTATGTAACACTCACCTGGATTAATAATGTATCTTTCAATTGTTCCTCTTGAAGATTGTTTCTCTAATTAGGATCACGTTCTCCTATAATGTTTAAACATTTCATATTAACCGGGTAATTAACCCATATCTACGGTCGGCTTCTAACCCACATCCATATGGTATTCCACCCCATTCGCCCCGGGTATTAACCCGTATATACCCAGGGACTAGGGCATTTAATACTCACGGGGTAACCAATCCGCATACACCCCTGGTTTCTAACCCACATCCCTTAACCTACTGAGGTCAAGGAACCTTACCTCCTGGTGCTGGCCTCTCAGATCCTGCTTGACATCCTCACGTCCAAATCAATGCTAAGATGAATGAGGTTTTCATGTATACCTAAATGAACGTTACCTGTGGCACAGAGGGACAAAATGGTAACATGTATTGAAACATATTTAGCTTAACACCGATTATTATTCATGTATTAAATTTTAGAATTTATTTTTAAGTTAACAAACTTTTAAAATCTATCTTTTTATGCAAAAACTTAACGGATTCCTTTCTATGCAATTTTTTTAAAGCTTGTGACATAAAACATATGTTTTAAAACTTTGGTAAATTGGTTTTTAATAATCCAAACTATGACTTATTGGCTGATAATAATCCAAATTAACAGTTTGGCGGGTGATAATCACAACTTTCACTTTTGTTGTCAATAGCAGTCCCAGTAGTATAATTATCATATATTTACACTTGATTTCGCTTGTACGCTTCTCAATTTTGTTCTATATGCGTTACAGGATTAGAACATATATAGTGTTCGTATTATTGGAATCAACCTTTGGAGAACTTTATCGTATACGATGAGTTGCCATCGAAGTTATTTAACAAGAGTTAAAATCGAAATTAATTAATTAGAAATGACCAATTTTTGTGACTAATAAAGTAATAATTTGTCAATTATTAATAACCAAATTTAAATGGAGTAAACATGATTCTACCTGAAATTAGCCCAGCAAGAAATAGTCCAGAGTCCAGACCAGAACAGAAGTGCTTTTAAACATAAAACACAACTATTTTTTACACTGTCCCCATGACATTAGCCCATTAGGTAACTATTCAAAATTTATAATACATTACAATAACTAGACGTGTACAGTTAAACCGGACCCGACCCGGTTTTTAAACCGGTTTCGACCGTTGGGTAACGGGCTTATAGTCGTTACAATGGGTTTATAGCCGTTTTTTTTTAGTTTTTTTTTGCATTTTGGACCCCCTAAACTTTGTATAAATAGGTGTAGGTTGTATTGGTTCAACCACAACATTCTCTCCTCTCTTATTTCTAAAAAACGCTCTTATTTCTCAAAACCACTCACACTCAAAACTCTCAAAATGGCTAACGAAAGTGCACAATCTAATGTTAATGTTGGTGCTTCTACTGTTAGTATTCTCTCGGTTGTGCGGATCATTCCTACTACTAGGAACCCCAATGTTTGGCAACATTTCGATTTATGCGAAATGTCAAACGGTGTTACTAAGGCTCGGTGCAAGTTGTGCGGACATTTTTTTTGGAAAAGATGCAAACACGACTTTGAAGAATCACATTGAAAAAAACTATTGTTCGGTGTTGAAGGCTCAAGCTTTGCAAGGTCAAGAAAGTATGACGAAAGACGGTAATATTTTTGCGTATAATGTTGATGCGGTTCCAGAGAGGATGTCGCATTTTGTGATTCAAGAGAGTTTGCCTTTCAAACACTTTGACAACGAGCGTTTGACTCGGCTTATTCAACAATCGCTCCAACTTAAATTTCATTGAAATACATCACCAAGACCAACTTACATAACACATTACTAATTATCCGCGTTGTTCGGTTTTGGAATCTTCATCGTGTCATACAACTTGCAATACTTTTCTAAGTGTCGGCTCAAAGTTGTGTTTGACTCTTTACTAAAAACGATTCGCACAGCTTGCAGCTAGCCTTGTTCGGTCTGCTTGACATCTCACACAAATCAAAATATTGTCAAACACTTGGCTTTCTTGTGGTTTGAATAACTCTTACAACCGTCAAAGAGGGACCAACATTTTCGGCCATTTTTGAGATCGTTTTTTATTAAACAATTAAGTAGCAAATGCGAGTAGAAACTTGTGTGGTTCAACCTACACAACCAACAAGTATTTATACCAAGTTATGGGGGTCCAAAAAAGCTAAAAAAAGGGTCAAAAACAAGCCCAAACGATTTTTTTTTTAAAACTTAACGGCTATTTAAAAAAAACGGGTTTACCCGACCCTGCCTGAACCGGTTTGGGCAGACGACCTGGTCCCAGCCCGGTCCAAACCGATTCCATTGGGTAAGGTTCGAGGGGTAGATAAACCGGTTTGTGTCCCGATCCTGTTTGGCCTCCAACCCGGTCTAGCAGGTCTTCGTAAAACCCGATCTAGGTTTGACCCGAACCGGTTTGGCTTTTGAACTCGGTTTGTACACCTCCAACAATAACATTACTAGTTTATTTACCCGAGTTTTACCCTCTTATATAAAAATAAAAGTTAGAAGCGATAATAAATATCACTTAGTAATTATTATTAATAATAGTTACAAATTAAGAAAACAAAAAAGTTTGTTTACTTTAATAGATAAAAGGTTAAATTCGTATATATAAATTTTGATATATATGTATGTTATACCAATTTATATATCCTGAAGTAGTATCCATAAAAAATTATAAAATAGATCTCATAAATAAAAAACTAATTCATAATGTGAAAAAAATAGCTCATTACTTTTTTTAAACAACTTAAATTAAAACGTCAACGGAAGGCTGAACATAATACAATACAAAAACAACACAAAGATAAAAATGGAACATACTACCCAAAATTAACTTCTAACATCTCACCTTTTTTTAAGACAAATATCTTAATTTATGTGAGAGTAGGACTTGACTCATGACCTTCTCAATCCATAATGTTTCTAGAGGATTTTCCTCTATCACTGCACCACCAACCCCAATGGCTTCTAACAAGCTACCGACCCAAAAACACTAGAGTTCCTAACTTTCCAAACGAACCAGGATACTGAATAAATGAGCGCGTGAAAGAATTTTTTTTTCAAGTCTTCTGATGTAGAGCATAAGTCGACGAAGTTAATAATATGCCTCACTTCTGTTAATCTAGATATACTACAATTACACCATTAAGTTCCTAGCTTTTCAAACGAACCAAAATACCCAATAAATGAGGGCTTGAGAGATTTTTTTTCTAAGTGTTTGATGTAGAGCATATTACTTATGCTTGTAATTTTTCGATTAGTTGATTATTCAAAGATGATAATATAAATCAGATTACAAAATATTTTTATACGTTACGTTGATATATTCCGTTGATATATTCTGTTATAAAAAAACGTCATCTGATACAAATCAAAATTAAATCTTAGATTCATTAATGCTTTAGATAAGTTTTTTGATGATGCAATTGCTTAAAATAAATAAAACCTATTTTTTGTTATTTATTTAACAAAATAAAAATATATAAATATATAATGGACAATATGAAAAATTTTATATGTGTATACTATATATCGGGTGATTCTAAAACTATATTTGTTATTTGCACATATCTATTGGGTGTTTATAAAGTTCGGATAGAAAATTTTAACAATGTGATTAACATTAATAGAATATTACATATTTTCAATTAAAACCGACTCAAGTTGAATAACGTGCACACCACGTTAAATACTCATCTCTTGAATGTTTCTTTATTGCATTACAAGCATCAACTTTAACTCGATTTCACAAAGGCTTTGCAATGTGAGCGAATACCGACTAACGCCTACCTTCCTCTTGACAAGACTAACGACACACAATAAGGATTGGTTCTATTGTGTTGTCGTAACGGGGCTCTCTTACCACCTTCAATGGCCGGAGCAAGTCCATTTGGGCTATTACGATGCAAGTTTTCAAGATGCCATATTCCTAAAACTCGACAATCAATACACAATGAACCCTAATTACGAATGTGGGCCACCCTTACGAGTTAGCCCAACCCGTTTACAAAATACAAGCGGTCTCACATCAGACTCGAAGACAATTGCTAGTTGGTAAGTGGTTTGCAGTATGACACGGACAAAACCGGAGACCACGAAATGTAGTGCTGCCAATAATTTTTCAACCACTTTATTTATATTACTAGTTCAAACAGATCCTTTTTAAATACCAGCGATTTCATTCTTCTTCTTATTATAATTTCTTGATTTTCAGTTCAATAAGAAATCGTCTGGTTTGGTATTCGATTCTTCTTCTAATTCGATTGTTATTTGTTGCTTGGTGTGAACTGACGCCGCAATACCGTTCACAAGTTCGGCTTCAAATTTCAACGGTTTGGTTTCGGTTTATAAAAATCAAAAACCGTTACTAATGATTTGGTTCACGGTTTGATTTAAAAACCGTCAAAACCGGACCGTAAACACCCCTAATTTAGGTGACGAATATCCGATAAATTCCTAAAGCTTAATATAATCTTTTTACATTCAAAATAATTTGTTTTTCATCATTCATCAAATACTCTGTGCCAATTTGTACCAACCCAAAAGAATTTAAACAATTCATAACTAGGAAATGTCCTTGTGGTGATTAGGAAAGAATATGGCAATTACGCGGGAGCCCCTGCCTACAAGCTTACACAACACAATCCTCCTTTCCTTCCTTTCATATTCCCCCTTTTTATCTCTCAATTCTCACCTCAGGAACTGTGAATCTAGTCAGGTTTTAATAACCCTAATCGACCGTGAATCGAGATATATTCATCTACACTTACTGATTTGCATCTTCCATTACTCGTTCCAATCATCATTCGGAATTCAATTAACGACGACGATTCTTTCGACTGTCGAGTTTTGAATCATCTTCCAGGTCAGTCCCTATTCCAATTGATTGTTGTGTATCGTTGCCGACTTGTTAACAGCATGTTCTTGTTACCTAAATTTTCTGATAATTTGTAATTGATTAGTTGATAGTTACATTGATCTAGAGGATAGTGAAGAGGAGGAAGACGAATCGAATTCGGAAATGGTGTGTCCTTATTGTTCAGACGGATTTGATGCCCTAGGATTGTGTGTTCATCTCGAGGATCAACATCCACTTGAAATCAAGTTGGGGGTAATTGATTTCAACGCCCTTATTTTACTTCAATTTCATTATTCAGTCACTAACAACATCATTATAACTAGTTATTAAGTTTAATTCCCATAGATTACTGTCTTAGGATGGAATGGTTACCTTTTCATATCCATCAGAGATAATTTGGTTTTTGTTTTCATAATTATATTTTTTTGGTGTGATGCAATGGATAGAGCTTTCTATTTTGCAGGTATGTCCTCTTTGTGCTACTAATATGGGGAAGAACATGATTTCCCACTTAATTATTCAACATGAAAGTGATCTTAAAATATCCTTTTTTTTACCTAATTGTTCCAGCTAATGATGATGATCATATTTTGTATCTTGCTTTATTGATCTTTATATCAAACAAAATATGTGTGCTTGTCTGATTCTGTATATGTGTATAACTAGGCATGTTTCTTTTTATGATTTCCCCATTTTAATGTTCCATTACATGATTTGGCTAATTGTACTATTAGTTTCATGTCAGTAGATAAGAGTGCAAAACGCGGGAAGAAACTGTGATACGGAATCGTTTTTTTTCTTTATTTTAATAAAATGATGTTAGTCATGCAAGAAATTAGGTCTGAGTGACCAGCCAAAAGTTATAGCCTGGTTCATGGTCCAATTCAGGGGTGGAACCAAGGGGGTCAAAGGGGTCCACTAACCCACAATCACTTAGAACCCGTCTGAGGTTCTTTTTAAGAAAAACATGGGTTGGACTATTTTGTTGTAGTCGGTAGAGAAGAGAACAACCCCACCAAGACGTTTTGGTACCATCACTGGTCCTGTTTCACTCTGGGTCTTGGTTCAATAGTCTAAATTTTTTGGTTTCGGTTTGGTTTGGTTTTGGACCATTGCACATTTCTAGGCATTGAGTAATGGCTATTCTTTGCTTTTGAATTGAACTTTTTGGGGTTAATTTTATACATTATCGGGTCAATCTTGAATTCTTTAACTTAAAAGATCAAGGTCTTTGCAAGAGGAAGCTTCATGATGATGAATCTTTCTCTATATTATCACTAATAAGGAAGAAACTGCAAGAACATTCACGAAATCTTCAAAAGGAATCAGCTTCTGTAACATCTTCAACCAATTCTGCAATTCAACCAATTCTGCAACTGATCCATTGCTGTTCTCATTTGTCTCTAATGCACCTCAAAGTCATGAATCCCAAGCTGATTCTTCTGCTGAACTAAGTTCATCAAAGATCCTTCCTAACAATGAGACATTAGAAAGGTACAAGCTTTTTTTACTTTTCTTTTCATATCTTTTCTTTATGTGTGGGGTCGGGTCCCTTTGGGTTGTGTTTCATCTCTAATAGGTCAATTAAAAAGGTAGATAAAAGGTAAACGAGTCAAACGGGTTGAAAGTCGCCAAAAGTTGATTGTTTATGCATACAACCTCCTAAACATAACTTGTTCAATGATTTTGATTATCTGTTTAATAATTTTGTTTCCATAATCAAAATTGTTTACTTTTTCTTGGCTGGCAGTAACAGTAATGGTAACATCCCGGCTGGTTTTTTTATCAAGCAAAGACCATGAAGAGAAAGCGCAGAAAACTGACTTCGTGCAGACTATATTATTGTCCGCTGACTATATTATTGTCCACCATTTTCACTGACAATTTGTAACAAGACAATTTAAACATGTAGGGACTGAGTGTAGCTCATGTTGTTATCCCACACAATGTAACCAGTTAGGTCATAATATTTTGGCAGATTAGTTGTTTATGATGAACAGAAGTTGAACCATGATTCTAATATCACATAAACTGCACTATTTAAAATAAAAAGGTGCATGCAGAATAGCAAAAAAGTTATGACATCAACACATTTTCTAAGTTTATGTAAATGTTGTATATTCATCCTATTGGATATGGATTGTTCAAAACTTGCATCACTGCTATTGCCATCCAAAATGGCCCTATATATTAACCACAAAACCAGCCCTTTGAAAGTCACAAGAATCCTTTGAACCATACGGTTTTGGTGCATAAAGTTGTACCATATTATGTAATCAGCTTATTACTTATTAGGAAGAGATTTGAAGTCAGATTATGTACTTCCCTTCACGGTTAATAACGTTTAAGAAAAAACTGATAATCTGGGAGAAGAGCCTGTAAGTTGTGGAGCCAGTTGTTAGCTGCTTCCAAAAGAGCATTTTCTTGCTCGCGTTCTTGGGGGTCACATGGAGATATTATTGAACCTTTTAGCTTGTAGGAAGCCAGCCCAATTACTGGTAAACGAACTCTTGAAGAAGGATCAGTTGTTCCATGAACCCCATGATCATTCCTGCTTGAAAACTCTGACCCACTGTAGCCTGTATGAGCATCATATACAAAATGTCATGGTTCATGAGGAATCAATCATCTGCATGTCACTGTGTGTGTGAGGGAGGGAGTGAGGGAGGGAGTACTTCCAGGCTGAGTTGACAAGGAATGTAAGGTCAAAAAAGACGCTTCCAGGTCTTTTAGTGTTGGGCCCACAGGTATTCTGTAGATTGGATACCTGCAATCAAGTCAGTTGAATATGAGATCAAGATCCACAAATGGTTTTACTTAAACCAAGAGAAGACTATACGGATGGCAATTTCGACCCGTTAACTTATAAATGGTTCAATTCGGATTATGCTTTATCTCTAATTGTTTAAGTGGGTAAATTAATTATAAAAAAAGAAAACAGTAAACCGGTCAAATGGGTTGAATGGCTCAACTGGTACAGTCACCAAAGTGTATTTTTAATGAAACATTTTATTTCAGGGAAATTGATCCATGAAGTCAACTGCATGGGTCTTACGTGCAGCGAAGGAAAACAGAGAGGTTTCGACATTATTGGTCTTAGTTGCACCTAATATCTATCCGTCATTTTATTACCAAATATCAGATTTTTAATGTAATAATATAATTTTTTTAATCATATTTAGCCACTAATTATTTTTTAAAACTTATAACTTTTACTCAAATAATAGGATGATTCATGTTATCTTCCATCTCCAATGGGTCAAGTGGGTAAAAAAAATAGCTTAAAAGATAACGGACCAAAGGGTTGAATGGGTTATACAAACAAACATACTTAGCAAAATCTAACTTAAAAGTATGGTCTGGGGAGGGTGAGGTGAAGGCAAAGCTTACTTTATCCCATGAGATAAAGAGGTTGTTCCTATAGAGACCCCGGGCTTTGAACGGGTTAAAAGTCACCCAAAGTATCTTTTTATTGCATAAAACCTCTTTAATCATTTTATTCAGAAGATTAGATTATTATTGAAATAATATAATGGTTTATAGAAAAATTATAAATTGTAGACAGGAAGCGTTTCTTGTCAACCCAACTCGTTTTGAGGCATACCCAAAGTTACCCGTTATGATACCCACCCATTTTGCTACCTCTAAGCAAGAACTATACCAGGCAACACACGTCCAGCTTGAAGGAGATAGATCACAGCTCCTGTACTTGCTCAGCTCTGGAAATTGGGATACAAGAAGTGAAGCCTATTTTAAAGAAAATGAGCATAAGGTTCCGCATAAAAAAAGTCAACCGCGCATTAATAAAAATATATTTAAATTTTACCAACCAAAGAGTAAATAACCTTGTCAGCTAAAGACTTCCTAGTATGTGGCTGCTCTTGTTCCATAAACTCAAAGGCAAGTGTGCCACGTGAACCACAAACTTTAGTTTTATTGTCCAACAAGACCTGTTTCAGCTTTTGGTGGTTCAAGTTCAGTGCTGCAGATGATCCATCCAAAACAGAACTGGTGCGTGGGTTTGGTTCATGAGACTCAACATCATTTTCTTTAGCTAGGCTCCTGATAGAATTTGGGTAATAAATATGGTTCAGAGATACAAAACATATAGTTATCATGAATGTAAAATAGATTAATTTCTGCTTCAGGATCATAGTTTATGGGGATGAATTTTTTTTTATTAGGAAATAGAATTAATCGGTCAAATAAACTGCTAACACGAAGATGTTATACAAGTATATTTCCCTCTTACTTCCAACTAAATTATCATGAGCTTTTGATTTTAAAATTGTCAAATAAACTCTACAAAAAAAAAATAACCTACAACTAAGACGTAACGCCTACTATAGAATTCCAACAGCACTTATAAATTTATACTTTCCTATCGTTCGCTTATGTTTTAAAAAAAGGACAAAGACCACATTAAATATAAGCTACGTCACTGCTACGAACCCTAACAGCACAAATACATATACTCTTCTGCTTTTTTTCCCTTTAAAAAGGATAGGTGACCAATAAGGAAGTGAATTCAATGAGCTTATAATCTAATGAAATGTGTGTTTTAAACAAAGTAACCAATAAGATATCAATGCTGTAGAATCAAGGTGTGAGATAATCATTCATGAATTTATAGCATTCTTGTATGGTATAACACTGGTAGAAATAATTAACATGGATCATTACAACCATTAATCTGTAATAATCAAGTAACAAGAGCAAAGTAAACAGACAAAGAAATACTCACCCGACTTTTTTAGGATCAATGTAGAGCTGCATACCCGATAAATAGGGAACATAATATTGTGTAGTTGGGTGTATACCATACAACAGGAATGGCACTCCAGCTCCATAAGCACTCCATTCTTGAAAAGTTTCCCACAGATCCCCAATGCAATAATATGGGTGAATGTCAGCTTCCCTACTTACCTTACCACTTGAATTCACCTGTAAGTGCAACCCATAACAGATTTTTAGCTAGTACAAAATTATTTAAAATCCAAACATTCACATTGGTCATACTTTTTTTGTTAACCATGATAACCCGTTCCCAGAAAACTCACGGGACCCGCCAAAACCTTGCCAGCCAATGGGATCATGTAAAACGTAGTTTGGACTAGGCAGGTGATCATACCCCACGTCCACCATGTAGTGGAGTACTCCATGCAGCAGCCCAGCCTCCACATTCACATGCACCAGTTGTTTGCTACCTTTTAATTGTTGGTCTTCATTAGGCAGTGGGTCATTTTAGTTCGGTTATTTTCTTTTTAAGCCTATGAATAGGCAAGTACGTTTAGTGTTTTGATATGAACGAATAAAGCAGAAAATTGTCCCGAATTGTCTCTGGTTCCTCTCTAATTCTTGGGAGATTGACCATCTCGAATCGGTCTTACCAGCAGGTGACCTTCAAGGGGGGATTAAAGGCGGAAAACCAGTACATTTGTCATACTTGGGTTACTTATAAATTCATATGTACATATGCTTATTTGACTTGATTTATAAGTGTAGTGTATGACTATGCAAGAAAACCTGTCCCTCCCTCTGTTCTAATGAGTCAAATTTGCACATAAGAATCCAATTTAGGGTAAATTGGCCCTTTTCACATTTGCAGATATACTAATCATTTAGTGTCAAATTGAATTTCGTGAAGGATTGACATTTTACTTAGAATTATACAAATACAATTCGCATTATGACTAATTTAAATCAAAACTACAATTACTTGCTACAGCAAAATTCAAATTCATGACTACCTCCGACGAATTCTGGGCGGGAACGATTGGCGTGACGGAGTCCAGAAAACTCTCCAAGTTAGTGATGTTGTTCGGCGGTGTTGAAGGACCTGAAAATGAAGATGAAGACAGAAACGGAGGTATCGACAATGCAGCATTAAACTCATCGGCGTCCGCCACCGCCATCCCTTGCAGCTGGTGATGATGATTTTGTCGACGTAACTGATGTTTCTGTAACACCTGATTAAGATCGGGATCAACATTCGAATAACCGCCGATGTGATCGCCGGTATCGCTACGTGAAACAGCGAATCCTCCCGAACTAGGCATCATTAATTGTACCTGCTAACGATTGAATTTTATGCGTCGGTAGGTTAATCTATGTATGTGTATGTAAAGAAGAGAGAATGATTGGGAGAATTGAAATGAAGAAGAAGAAATTGGTGCGGTGAAGAATTGCATAGGGTGAGTTGCCAGTAGTGTAGAAAAGATTTAGATTGAAGAGGACTGAGAGAGACACGGAAACGGGTCCGAGACTCAGAGAAGACAGTGTTTTGCTTTTACGTGGCAACTTTACAATCTTACCCCTGCTACGTACGATTCCAATCAATGTTTTCAAAACTGTACGGGACACTGAACTAACGCCTTAAAGATTTACCGGTCGAATTGATCGGATAGGATTTAAAAGTCGGATAACTTCATAAATAATATAATAATTAAATATATGTATTTAGATACAAAATAACGTGAATTTATAATTTTAATGTCATATGAAAGCTTAAATAAATAAAATATACAACTAGAAATAATAAATTAATAATAAAATTAGATTTTAAAGGAAAAAAAAACAAAAAGCTTTTTTGAAATCCGGTCCCAACCTGTTTAAATGAAAGTGGTTCAACTACACACAACCGTACCGTTTGTATATCCGGTTCCCGGTCCGATTATGAAAACACCCTAGCAATGGGTATTTCTGTCTTTTACAAACCAAAAAACATTAATTAATCGTTATTGAATTAAATGTTGTTGTAACGTAAATAACCAAATAATATTTTTATTAGATATCGGTGTAACACTAGTATCATCTTTTTGACCAGAATTAACTCATATTTTTAATTTTATATTATATTATTAGGTGTGTATTATACGGGTTAATAAACGTAATGTTATATACTTAGTAATAAAAATAATTATGTCTTTAAAAATCCGTGTATTACACGGGTTAAATAAAATATAATTTAATATGTTAATACATGCACTCATCAAAATATGTCTTTAAAAAAATGTACTTTGACGTAACAATTATAAATTTTGTTAAATTAATTTTTAAAACATTTTTTTCAATTGAGTATTAATTTTTTTTATATAATTGATAAATGTTAATTCATATTAAATTCATTTGGTTAATGATATAATATCCATAATTAAATAATAAGTATTCATAATTAGATATATATTAAATATTTAAAAATATATTATTTTAATATCATTATTTAATATGATAGAGATGCGAGAAAAACATGTTGAGGATCCATCAGAAGGTGACACGTGTCCTTTTAAGATTTCTATTTATCGTATAAAGATATTATATTATAGGAAAAAGTTCAAATAAAAATGGTTTTTAAAATAAAAAAAGATGAGAAGGATTTAACACCATTAGATTAAAATGTTGATCAAATTAAGAAGGATTTAATGGTTAAGATGAAATTGTACGAGAAAAAGTTGTTGAAAGGAGATTTTAATCATGACCATTTTTGTTGATTTTTTGTCTAATTCCCTTTTTTTAAACGTTCATAACTTTTACATACGATATTATTTTTTTTTAAATTACACCATAAAAATGGGCGTTTTTTTATTTTTAAAACAAGTATAGTTTCGCTATACACAAAAACGAAAAAAAATTACATTGTCCAGCTCATTGTGTAATTTGCTCGTCACCGTATCTAATGTCAAGTCATTGTGTCTAGTGTCAACTCATTGTGTCTAATATCAAGTCATTGTGTCTAATATTTTTCATCATTGTGTTTAATGTCACATATTTTTCTAATGTCAGTTAATTGTGTCAAATATTTCTATCACTTTGTTATATATAAAATTAGGTTAAAATCCCGTGTATTACACGGGTTAAATAAATATTATATTATATATTAAGTAATAAAAAAATTATTTTTTAAAAACTCATGTTTTACACGGGTTGAATAAACCCGTGAAATACAATACAATTTCTTAATACATACCCTCGTCAAAATATGTCATAAGATTTATTAATATAAAGATTATTATTTTATTTAAAAATATATTACTATTATTATTATTGGATAGTGGTGTAATTAATAGGAGAGAGAAGCGGAAAAAAAATGCTGAGAATGAATGTGGATGCGACATGTGGCATAGAAAACCTTTATTTATTAGTATAGATTAATAATAAAATTAGATTTTAAAGGAAAAAAACAAAAAACTTTTTGAAATCCGGTCCCGACCTGTTTAAATGAAAGCGGTTCAACTACACACAACTGTACCGGTTATATGTCCGGTTCCCGGTCCGATTATGAAAACACCCTAGCAATGGGTATTTCTGTCTTTTACAAACCAAAAAACATTAATTAATCGTTATTGAATTAAATGTTGTTGTAACGTAAATAACCAAATAATATTTTTATTAGATATCGGTGTAACATGAGTATTATCTTTTTGACCAGAATTAACTCATATTTTTAATTTTATATTATATTACTAGTTTAGATCTCGTGTTTACACACGAGGTGAAAAATATCAATATTTAAAATTTTTAAATTTTTATGTATATATTTGATAAGTGCTAAAATATATTACATATACTAAGGATAGAAACAAACTCAAAATATGTAAAATTAATATATAATTGAGTTTCGAAAATACGTTAATTACTATTTAATATAATTTGACTTTCTTTACTATTTGATTGAAATAAAAGTTACATAATTAAATTTCAAAGTTTTTTATAATAAGGGATAATTTAAAATAAATGTGTTTTATTAGTATAATTAGTATTTTTTTAAATATATATTATTGTTAAAAGATAGAAGTGCATTAAATAAGAGAGAGAGGCGGAAAAAAAATGGTGAGAATGAATATGAAGACGACACGTGTCACTTAAAAACCTTTATTTATAATATAGTACAGATTAGGTGTGTATTACACGGGTTAATAAACGTAATGTTATATATGCTTAGTAATAAAATAATTATGTCTTTAAAAACCCGTGTATTACACGGGTTGAATAAAATATAATTTAATATGTTAATACATGCACTCAACAAAATATGTATTTAAAAAATGTACTTTGACGTAACAATTATAAATTTTGTTGTTAATTTTTTAAACATTTTTTTCAACTGGGTATTATTTTTTTTATATAATTGATAAATGTTAATTCATATTAAATTCATTTGGTTTATGATATAATATCCATAATTAAATAATAAGTATTCATAATTAGATATATAGTAAATATTTAAAAATATATTATTTTAATATCATTATTTAATATGATAGAGATGCGAGAAAAACATGTTGAGAATCCATTAGAAAGTGACATGTGTCCTTTTAAGATTTCTATTTATCGTATAAAGATATTATATTATAGGAAAAAGTTCAAATTAAAATGGTTTTTAAAATAAAAAGGGTGAGAATGATTTAGGACCATTAGATTAAAATGTTGATCAAATTAAAAAGGATTTAATGGTTGAGATGAAATTGTATGAGAAAAAGTTGTTGGAAGGAGATTTTAATCATGGCCATTTTTATTGATTTTTTATCAAGTTCTCTTCTTTTTTTAAACGTTCATAACATTTACATACGATATATTTTTTTTAAAATTACACCATAAAAATGAGTTTTTTTTATCTTTTAAACAAGTATAGTGTTGCTATACACAAAAACGAAAAAAAAATTACGTTGTCCAGTTCATTGTGTAATTTGCTCGTCACCGTGTCTAATGTCAGGTCATTGTGTCTAATGTCAGGTCATTGTGTCTAATGTTAGTTCATTGTGTCTAATATCAAGTCATTGTGTCTATTATTTTTCATAATTGTGTTTAATGTAAAATATTTTTCTAATGTCAGGTCATTGTGTCAAATATTTCCATCACTTTGTTATGTATAAAATTAATAATAAAACTAGATTTTAAAGAAAAAAAACAAAAAACTTTTTTGAAATCCGGTCCCGACCTATTTAAATGAAAGCGGTTCAACTACACACAACCGTACCGGTTATATGTCCGGTTCCCGGTCTGATTATGAAAACACCCTAGCAATGGGTATTTCTGTCTTTTACAAACCAAAAAAAATTAATTAATCGTTATTGAATTAAATGTTGTTGTAACGTAAATAACCAAATAATATTTTTATTAGATATCGGTGTAACATGAGGATTATCTTTTTGACCAGGATTAACTCATATTTTTAATTTTAAATTATATTATTAGGTGTGTATTATACGGGTTAATAAACGTAATGTTATATACTTAGTAATAAAAATAATTATGTTTTTAAAAACCCGTGTATTACACGGGTTGAATAAAATATAATTTAATATGTTAATACATGCACTCATCAAAATATGTCTTTAAAAAATATACTTTGACGTAACAATTATAAATTCTGTTAAGTTAATTTTTAAAACCTTTTTTTCAACTGAGTATTCATTTTTTTTATATAATTGATAAATGTTAATTCATATTAAATTCATTTGGTTTATGATATAATATCAATATTTAAATAATAAGTATTCATAATTAGATATATATTAAATATTTAAAAATATATTATTTTAATATCATTATTTAATATGATAGAGATGCGAGAAAAACATGTTGAGGATACATCAGAAAGTGACACGTGTCCTTTTAAGATTTCTAGTTATCGTATAAAGATATTATATTATAGGAAAAAGTTCAAATAAAAATGGTTTTTAAAATAAAAGAGATGAGAAGGATTTAACACCATTAGATTAAAATGTTGATCAAATTAAGAAGGATTTAATGGTTGAGATGAAATTGTATGAGAAAAAGTTGTTGGAAGGAGATTTTAATCATGGCCATTTTTGTTGATTTTTTTGTCTAATTCCCTTTTTTTTAAACGTTCATAACTTTTACATACGATATATATATATTTTTTTAAAATTACACCATAAAAATGAGCGTTTTTTTTATCTTTAAAACAAGTATAGTGTTGCTATACACAAAAATAAAAAAAAATTACGTTGTCCAGCTCATTGTGTTATTTGCTTGTCACCGTGTCTAATGTCAGGTCATTGTGTCTAATGTCAGGTCATTGTGTCTAATGTCAAGTCATTGTGACTAATATCAAGTTATTGTGTCTAATATTTTTCATCATTGTATTTAATGTCATATATTTTTCTAATGTCAGGTCATTGTGTCAAATATATCCATCACTTTGTTATATATAATACATAAAAAGCAGTGATGTCATATAACACGAAGTTATCTAAAATGTAAAACACAATGAAAAATACATATAACATAATGATGAAAAATATTTGACAAAATGACCAAACTTGACATTTGACATCATAAAAACGAGCTTTTTTTTATCATAAAAACGAACGTTTTTTTATCTTTAAACCGAGTATAGTATCGTTATATACAAAAACGAAAAAAATTTACGTTTTCCAGCTCATTGTGTAATTTGCTCGTCATTGTGTCTAATGTCAAGTTATTATGTTAAATATTTTTCATCATTGTGTCTAATGTCAAATATTTTTCTAATATCAGATTATTGTGTCTAATGTCAATTTATTGTGTCAAATATTTTTCATCACTGTGTTATATATAATACATAAAAAATAATGACAAAAATAACACGAAATTATTTAAAACGTAAAATCCAATGATGAAAACGAGCTTATTTTTATCTTTAAAACGAGTATAGTGTCGTTATATATAAAAACGAAAAAAATTTATGTTTTCCAGCTCATTGTGTAATTTGTTTGTCATTGTGTCTAATGTTAGGTCTAGTCATATTGGTCATTGTGTCAAATATGTCAGGTCATTGTCTAATGTCAGGTCATTGTGTAATGTCAGGTTTGGTCATTGTGTCCAATGTCAGATCATCGTGTCAAATATTTTCCATCACTATGTTATATATAAAACATAAAAAACAGTGACAAAAATAACACAAAATTATCTAAAACGTAAAACACAATAATGAAAAATATAACATAATGATGAAAAATATTTAACATAATGACCAGACCTGACATTACACAATGACCTGACATATTTGACACAATGACCAATATGTCCTCCCTTCAAAAACATTAAAAGATCACATGTCAAGACCAGAATCTTTTTTACCCTTTTTATTTTTAATTTTTTTTTATCATATCCTAACCCTTATATTATATTATATTATATTATATTATATTATATTATATTATGGATATATGTTTTCGTGTCAATGTTTGAAAATTATACAATGGTCAAAATCAAAGTCATGTTAACTTAAAATATAAAAAAAAAAATCATCTCTCTAAAAATTGATAAAATCAAATCTAAATTATCAAAATATATCTAAAATATTAATTAGATACAAGTGATATATACAAGTTTAAACACTAAAAGATAAAAACAACAAAATGAATAGGTTTGATGGAACCAACCGACTTTGAGTGTTTCATTGAAAGGTGTTGAGGTTTCATTGAAAGGTGATTAAGCCAGGCAAATTAAACAAGGGATTTCATTGGTTCCAGTTAACCCGATTTTCGTTTCATGGTTATAACTTAAGTTAACAAGACTTTTCGATATCTATTTATTGTTTTAACTATGGATATCGTATATCGTGGTTTCATAATGGTCTTATGTGAGATGTAACACCCAAAATCATTATTTACATATCAAAATGTGGTGCAAGTTACTAAAACAAGCTAGTAAATAGATACAATAAAAATACTCGAGCTACAAAATCTCGTTTAGATCCTTTTTAATGCTCTTCATTCATTTTTAATCTTTATTGGTGCTTTATTGAAAAGTATAAAGTATAAACGACAAAGACATTGGAAATTGGAAAGAACCAAAAACATCTCCCAACTACTGATGCATAAGGTATCATTCTCATTTGCTCATTCTCAACCTTTGTTTTCGGACATTGAAAAGAACCAAAAACATCTCCCTTAACTACTGGAGCTACAGAAGGAGAGCATCGTTGCATATTGTAACGTGTGAGAACCCGTTCAATGTAGGCTTTCTGAGATAATCCCAAAATGCCCTTAGATCTATCTCGGTGTATTTCGATGCCTATAACATAAAAAGCCTCTCCGAGATCCTTCATGTCGAAGTTATGTGAGAGTAAACGCTTTGACTCATGTAACATATCTAAACTATTACTTGCCAATAGAATGTCATCTACGTAAAGGACAAGTATAGTAAAGTTGCTCCCACTCATCTTGAGGTAGGTGCATTGATCCACTTGATTCTTAAGGAAACCTTGTTTCTTCATGACTTAATCAAACTTTAAGTACCATTAGCGTGATGCCTGCTTCAACCAGCATATGGATTTCTTCAACATACAGACTAGACGTTCTTGACCTTCAGGTTGTTTCATGAACACGTCTTCATTCAAGTCGTCATTGAGGAAAACGGTTTTGACGTCCATCTGATGTAGCTCTAAGTCAAATTGAGCTACCAGGGCCATCACGATCCTTAATGAATCATTTCGAGAAACAGGAGAAAAGGTCTCTTGATAGTCGATTCCTTCTTTCTGAGTGAAACCCTTTGCAACCAATCTCGCTTTATAGCGTTCAATGTTTTCATTCGGATCTAGTTTAGTTTTGAAGACCCATTTACATCCTACGGGTTTAGCACCGTTAGGTAATTCAACTAAATCTCAAACATCATTTTTCTTCATGGAGTCAAGCTCGCTAATCATAGCTTTGTTCCATTTAGAAGACTGATAACTGCTAATGGCTTCATGATAAGAAGCAGGATCTGTAAACTTCTCGGCATCCATTTCAGCTTCAGTCAGGTAGGTAACATAATCATCAAAGTTAGTAGGCCTTTTGGACCTAAAGGACCTCCTGATTTGATTATCGGGTTCGACATTGTCTTCATGTCGGTCTTTTGATGTGCCTTCATTCTCTGGTATAAAAGGAGTAGCATTAAGATCCGAGGGAGGAGGAAGTGGTGCAGTGACATGCGGTGCAGCGTCGTGTACAAGAGGAGTAATCGGAGGTATAGTAAGCGACGAATCTCTCCCCTCCCTCCCCCCTCGCGCGTCTTGTACTTCTTCTAAATCTAGATAAGGATTTTCACTGCTCCCACTGACCTTAAAATCCTCAAGGAATTTGGCATGCTTGGTTTCTACAATACTAGTGACGTGAGAAGGACAGTAGAATCTATAACCCTTTGAGTGATCGGGATAACCGATGAAGTAACATGTGACAGTTTTCATGTCAAGTTTCTTTAAGAAAGGATTATAAAGTTTAGCTTTAGCAAGACAGCCCCATATTTTCATATATCTAAGACTCGGTTTCCTTCTTGTTCAGAGTTCATAAGGAGTTTTAGGAACAGACTTTGAAGGAACTCTATTGAATATATGAACGGCTGCTTTTAAGGCCTCGGTCCAGAGGAATGAGGGAAAACCTGAGTTGGCTAACATACTGCGTACCATGTTCATTAGGGTCATGTTTCTTCTCTCAGCAACACCGTTATGCTGAGGAGTACCGGGCATGGTGTACTGGTTCACGATCCCCTGGCCCTTACAAAACTCATAAAATGGACCAGGAGCCTGACCCACATCAATATGTCTACCATAATATTCACCTCCTCTATCTAATTTCACAACTTTTATTTGAAGATTAAGTTGTTTTTCAACTTCAGTTTTATAATCTTTAAAAGTCGCAATTGATTCAGATTTTTCTTTAATAAGATACAAGTACATATAACGCGAATAATCATCGATAAAAGTGATAAATGAAGTATGTCCTGTTATACAAGCAACGTGATAAGGGCCACTAATATCAGTGTGAATGAGTTCTAATAAATTAGAGCTCCTAGTGGCACCTTTCATATTTGTTGATGTCATTTTACCTTTAAGGCATTTGACAAATGTTCCAAAGTCATTGAAATTGAGAGATGGTAACACTTCATCCTTCACGAGTCGAGATAAGCGATCTCGTGAAATGTGGCCTAAGCGTTGATGCCACAACATGGATGAAGCTTCTAAGTCTCGCTTTCGTTTAGTCTTTGTTGAGTTTTCATTAATATTATATGATAACAAAAACTTGGAAAATTCATCATCTAGTTCTAATCTATAGAGACCATAATCCAGATAACCACGTCCAAACACTTTAGAATTTAGCATAATAGAAAGTTTGCCATGACCATGAGAACAAACAAAACCGTCAATGTCTAACTTTGGTCCTGATACTAGATTCCGAGTAATCTCAGGAATATATAAGGTATCATAAAGTTTAATACATAAACCAGTTTTCATTATTAATTCTAAGGTTCCCACAGCTTTGACAACTAGTTCTTCTCCATTCCCCATCTTAAGTGTTCTTCGGTTTCTTTCCAGCTTTTGGATTGTAAGGAATCCCTGTAATGAGTTGGTTACATGAACCATAGAACCAGAATCAAACCAACATGTATTAGTTGGAACATTTAAATTATAGGACTTAAGTATCAAATAAAGATTATTATCTCGCTTGTTCAGCCACTCCTTAAAGTCCGGGCAGTCTTTCTGCCTATGTCCAGCCTTGCGGCAGAACTTGTAGTGAGACTTCCCTTTGAAGTTCTTAGAGCTGGAAGCACCACTCATATCTTGTTTATGGACCTTATAAGATTCCTTCTTACGGAAATTGCCCTTCCTCTTCTTTGAATCAGCAGTCGTGAAATAAGCAACATCTGGTCTCTTTAGCTTCAAACGCTCTTCTTCTTGGCTGCACATTGCAATCAACTCACTCATTGTCCACTTGTCTTTCTGTGTGTTATAGTTGATCTTGAAAGCTTCAAAAGACCTAGGAAGAGAGGTCATGATAAAGTGCACTAGGAAACCGTCACTGATCTCCACGTCTAAGCCCTTGAGTTTAAGGGACATGTCATTCATCATCATGATGTGCTCACGAATACCGCTGATTCCGTCATACATTGTAGTCACCAGCTTCAGAATAAGAGTGCTAGCATGCGCCTTAGAAGTTCCCTTGAATTGATCCTCCACAGAAGCTAGATAAGTCTTGGCATCTTTAGAATCAGGTATAACTCCTCTGATGATCGGACTGATGGAGTTCTTCATTAGTACAAGAGCCATGCGGTTACACCTCGTCCATTCCTCATGCTTTATAATGTCCTGAGGAGTGCTTTTGTCAGTAAGATCAGCAGGTGCAGGCTTGTCGAGTGCGTGATCGAATTCCATCATCCCGAGAGACAACATTAGTGAATCTTTCCAAGCAGAGAAGTTCGTACCATTCAAAGTTTCGACTCCCAAGTTAGGGGCTGCAGTGGATTTTATACGAGAAAATTAAGATACTAATTGCTAAAGAAGAACTTAGAGTGTCTATAGGGTAACTTAAACTAAGGCAGGCGGAAATAAGGACCGTTATATTAATGAAGCTCTGATAAATATCTATTATAATCACCAAAATAATAGATTAATTAGGTTCTACTTAAACAATGTAACACATCACCTTTGGGCAGAAGTGAAACATTTGTTTAGTATTAGGAACAATTTAATATTGAGTATGTGCAGTAGGAATGTAACACATCACCTTTGGGCAGAAGTGAAACATTTGTTTAGTATGTACATAATTAGCTTCGTGAAAACTAAATGTGTCACATCAGTTTTGGGCAGAAGTAGAAACACTTAGTTATATTAGACGAAGTAGTGCTTAATTAGACTTAAATAACTTTACAAGCGTGACACATCACCTTTGGGCAGAAGTGAAACTTTAGGTGTTATTTAAGTTTATCATGTTCTCTAAGTTAATATCATGACAAGCACTAAGTTATAATATTTATTTAAGCTTGAATAAGTATACACATGCATCACATCACCTTTGGGTAGAAGTGAAGCTATTAGGTATTATTCAAGTAAGTTTTAAAGGTTTTGAAAACATTTAATTTTAAGGTTTAACAAAACTAAAACATTCATTAATAGCAAACCCCCTGTTAGCGCAAATTTTAGGCACATATAAGGCTAGGTTCACGGCTAAGTGAAGGTTCACGATTCAGGTGAGGGTTCACGATTCTTTAAGGGTTCACGTTTCCAGGTAAGGGTTCAAGATTCTTTAAGGGTTCACGGTTCCAGGATTCACGGCTCAGGTGAAAGTTCACGGCTCATTAAGGGCTCACGGATCAGGTAAAGGTTCACGGTTCATCAAGAGTTCACGGCTCATAAGGGTTCACGGCTCATAATCACAAACCGTGAACTTTAAACCAACCCGTAAACTTAAAACCGCCAACCTTACCCGTGAACTTGAACACCGTGAACTGCGATAGCGTGAATCATAAACCGTGAGGTAAAAAATGATGTATAAACCGTGAAACATAACCCGTAAACACAAACTCGTGAATCTCACCCGTGAGAGTCTAAAACCGTGAATGATGAACATGATAAGGCGGTGTGATATTTAAGGGATTTGATTGTGTTTTAAATTTCGAAAATATTTTAAGTTGTTAAGTATATCCAAGTTTCTTTATTTAAAATAATAAAATAATATTTTAATTTGAAATCTTGGAGATAAAGTTACAAGATTTTAGGAAAAACACAATCAAATTCATCCCAAATTAAGGGGATTTCATCAAAAATAATGATGAACACGAAGAACAGCTTATGAACAACAGATAAACTGTTCTTTAATAATATCAGATAAAAAACCTGGAATCGAAATCTTTAAACATAATTCTTTAACAGATTTCGAAAATACTAAGGATCTCGGGTTTAGGAGATCAAAACCGTGATATATTTACAAAAAACAGAAAACTGTGAATTAAAAGAAAACGATTTTCATCAGGTTTTAACAGAACTAATGTTCTCCGATTTTAATTCCAGTTTAGGGAAAGAAACAAGAACCGATTATTCAACATCTGCTCTGATACCACATGTTGATCAGTTCTTGTGACTAAGTAATGGAAAACAATATATAAATCATACCTGCTAAGTTCACCGATGATAGGAAAGACATCATGATCTCTGATCTGGATTGGGTTCCCGTTTAGGGTGTACGATTAGAATGGCATTAGGTGAGATGGTAAGCTCACGGTTATGGAGAGAGAGAGACGATTTGGTTAGTGGTGATAGATTAGATTCATTAGTCTATTCCCTCTAATTAACTCTCTATTTATATGTACACCCAAGGAAAAACCCATTAATGACCCATTTAGAGTAATCAGGCCCATCAACTAATTACTAGCCATAGGTTATTAAATAAATAAATAATTCTATTTGATCATTTAATAATTAGATAAATGATTATAAGAGCCACATATTAAATCGAGTCTTACAAATGTTTCCAATTTGAGAGTTAAATATTTCAATAAGTATACTATAATTGTAATTTAATGAACTTATGACCAATTATATTATTTTCATTACCAATTCAACTCTACTTAACCCAAAATCAACTATTAATATTCACAACAGAACATTCTAGTTGAGTGGTAGCCCCATGAAGGTCATGGGTTCGAGTCTAGCTTGGGACAAAATGTTCAAGGTTGAGCCAGAGGGTTTTCTCAGTTATGTGTTTCCTCCTGAGTGGTGTGAGGCCAGGTCACCACGCTTCTGCTCTTCGGATGGGAGGGTGATTCGTTTGCCAGGGTGTTTCCGAATGTCTAGGCCTTTGCTGTTAAAAAAAACTATTAATATTCATTTAGTCATGTCTAGGCATCATTTTCAACCTGACACGTTCGTTCAGAAACCTTTGAATATATCAATTTTTAAGTTGGAGAACGCTTAGGGTGAAGGGGGTGGATTACTCATTTACTTATTTACTCACTAAAATTGCTCAATAGAATTCTGTCACCTTAAAACTACTCATTTACTCAGATTTTATTGAAAACACCATACTCATTTACTCACCCACTTTTTTTTTATAAAAAAAACATTTAAATATGAAAAGTGTGTGTGGTGAGTGGTGGGGTCCACTAGAGAGAGAGTGGAGAGAGAACTACCTAGCCCGAGTAAAATAACTCGATCCAAGTACCCGGTCACCCGACTCGGATCAAAGGGGGCGGTGTACCCCGATTACTTGGAACCCATCTCTCCTACCCGGATGGGCTCGAGTAAGACGCCCCTTATACCCTTACGGAATATAATTGATCATTACAAACTATTTTTAGCCAATTTGTTTAATTAATTCACTATATTGTCATTTTAAGTTACTTTTGATAAAAATGACTATATTTCTTAAAATCCAATATTTTGCAATTAAGCCTTGAATTTTTACCCAACTCATTTTTAATAATATATGGTTCGAATCAATTTCAATCAATAATTGAGTTCCATGACACAAAATGTCATAAAAGTCCACTCCTGGTAGAAACTTATCAAAATCCACTAGTAACATAATCATGATTTTAGTTACGCTATATAATCGAAGTTGAACTTAGACCAACATATTTAAACCATTATAAGGATATTCTCTAAGTTATTGTATGTAATTAACAAATTGAATTCCTGTAAATTGACTAAATTCATAAGTTTGGTCTAAACCCACTTAATCTTTCTAAAATTGAAAACTAGATTGCTGGAATGCCTATCATAAGGTTATAGTGGTTTCGTGAGGAGGGTCGTGGGTCGAGGTGACATGAGCGAGAGGTGTGGAACACCGCGCCGCCCCTCCATGACATAAGAGGGGGTTCGTGACTAGAGCAAAGGGCGTGGGGCGTAATTTGTGTGTGTTTGTGTATGTGTGTGAGAGTGATCATACAAACCATTACATGCTATTTTTTACTCACAGTCACTAACAAATACTGCTTACGTGACACCACATTTTTGCTCACACTTACTAACCACTACACATAGCCTAATCAGTTGAAAAATACATTAGGAAATCCATTCACTGCATGCGGTGATTTTCTTTCATTTAGGAGCATAAAAACTGAATAATCTTCTTATTACACAAAATATTGGCATTGTGATAAGGCGACCTATAATTACCTTTTTGCTATGTCTAAATAAAAATATTAACTAAACTAAACGGAACAATTAGGTGAAAATTATAAAGAAGAAAAATCATTATAGAAAATCTTTTATGAACAATCTGGGATTTGGGGGTTTTCTGTGAGTGGGCCAAGGGTTTGTGGACTTGTGGGTCCCTGTGGGCGTGTTTGCAGTAAGCTGGAGCCCATGGTAAGAAGTCACAACCCACCTCAATTTGTTAAGTTTACATGAGATTGTTGGCATTTGTTGCTAGTTTAGAATTAGTAATTAGTTAAAGTGGTTAAGTTTTTTTTAATTAAACGATTTCTTAAATAAATAAATAGTTAACGGGTGACTTGATTTATTGAACCTGTAATTTTCGTATTAAGTTCAAGTTACTTTAAATATGTGATTTTACTACATATTTTTATTCTACTTTTAAGTTGAATGATTTCATTTAGTAGCCAACTTTTGAACGGTTCTAGATCATATTTCATGGGAATTGGACATTCCATAGAACGTTCTATGATGATGTATTTTGGTTGTTGATTTTTAAAAACAAGTATCTATCTCGTAGATGGGACTTGGGAGCTAGGTGTGCCAAGTCAACTACCTATGGAGATACCGCATGCATGTTATTGCATCGCCAATTAACATGATACCATGACAGTTTGATAACTTCACGAAATCTCTACTTTGTTATGTCATCATATGCTTGTGGGAGAACCTTCATTATTATATGCTCGTATGACAGTATTTGGGAGGTGTATGGATAGATCATTGAATATGATATTGTCATGGTGCGATATGATATGAGATATAGTGTCATATACAGTGGCGGAACTTGAACAGTTAAATTGAGGGGCCGAAAAAATTACGCATATAAAAACCAAATTTTTTTCACCAATTAAAGACCATAAACAAAAAAAACCCAGTTCTTACATATAAACATCAAAGAAAGAATAATTACAACTTAGCCCGACGACCTTTAAGGTTTTTATGTAACAAATTTGGGCTTTTTGTCTGGATTAGGAGGGGGCCCAAACACTATAACTAATATGAAATTGTCACAACCCCGGGCTACCCCTGCCCGGGCGTCGCGAGATAATGCTGGTATCTGAATGAGGTCCCATAAATTTGGACAGCGGAAGTCTTTGTTTTTACTTGATGCCTTTTTGTAATGAAATGTAATGTAAATAACCTCAAGGGTTAATTCTGTACTTTTTGTCAAAACTTGGGATCCACGTCCCTTTTCATTTCATGATAATAGATCTTCAAAAGTCTATTATATAATGTACAGTGATTGAAATAATTTACATAATACAAGCCATTCAAAATGTCTAGGATCTACGTCCGTTCCAACATTTGGTCTTGTATTAGTCTGCCACAGGGATTTTGATATGCCTAAAGATCTTGTCTTTACTGCATCACCCTGAATTTAATGATTTCTTTCATTACCTGTGAAAAACGTTTTGAAAATGAACATCAGCATAAAGCTGGTGAATCACATTTAACTGACACGAAAATGATTTCTAACATAAACCAAATTAAAGCCTTTAAGCACGTTTTTGTATGGTAAATCTACACATTCAGCAGTCTATTTCACCTGAAGTATATACCACCTACATACACTGGGTTAACTGCCATGGGGTCAACTGGCTGAGCGCTATGTCTCAGACTGATAGCCTATTCCCAGGGTGATGATGCTAAGAACCTTGTTCTTAGTCTTACATGATACTCAGGAACTCGTCCCTCGTATAATCTGCTAAGGAAACCCATCCTTAGTCTTATGATTTCCCATTACATGATCTGTACCCAGCCACGGACCGGACTTTCACCCGTCACATGTATACCATTTGATCAAATCTACGTATGCTTATGGCCTGAATGCTATCACGTAGATTACCCTTATGATTAAAGCATTTAATTTGTTTCATGCCGTTTTCGTAAATAAAATGGTTTTATCGTTTGAAAAGCCTTAAACGTGTTCACCTTGATTTTGATGGCTGGTAGGGTTGTAGGCTTCGGAATTTGAGCAGAACCTCGACACGTTTCTTCCTAGGGAAGACACGATTAACGAGAATATATATGAGAGAATATATATATAATTGCGGCTATATATATATGAATAGTTTTAACGATACCTACTTCGCGGGATTTGGACGAAACTTCGGCTGGTGCAGGATTTCGTTTGGACTCTTGGATAGCACTTCGGGATGTCGTGGAGCTTGAAAGAACGGGGTTTGTGTGAAACGAACGTTTGGAAACTGTACAGAATTCAATCCCCTTTGAAGGCCTTTTATAGGCTGGAATTCCGGTCCCTCGCGTACCGCGAGACCGGCCAAGGAAATCCCTCGCGTACCGCGAGGGGATGACAAGTCGCGAATCGAGGTGAGTCAGCATGACACGTGGCAGCAGGTGGCAAGTGTACATGACACGTGTTTTCTGGCCCTGACGCGTGTACTATTCCCTCGCGTACCGCGAGACTTCATCGAAGATCTTCTCGCGTACCGCGAGAAGGTGATTTTCTGGCGCATAAGCAGTCCCCTCGCGTACCGCGAGGTTTTGTCAAAATCTCCCTCGCGTACCGCGAGGGAGTGAAATTTTGAATTTTTCTTTTCTTTTTATTTTTTTGGGTGTTACATTCTCCCCTCCTTTAGAATAATCTCGTCCTCGAGATTCATTGAAAGAGATGTGGATACTTTTTGCGCATTTCTGACTCAAGTTCCCAGGTATATTCTGGGCCACGTCTGGAATCCCATCTTACTTTGACCAACACCAATTGTTTCCGTTTAAGCTTTTTGATTTGTCGGTCTTCAATTTGTAACGGTCGTTCAATGAATTTGAGCTTTTCATTTACTTCCACATCTTGTAAAGGCATCAGCAAGGATTCATCAGCTAAACACTTACGTAGGTTTGATACATGGAATATATCGTGTACCCCACCCATCTCTACTGGTAGTTCAAGCTGATAGGCAACAGATCCGATTCGTTTAATGATTTTGAAAGGTCCAACAAAACGTGGACTTAACTTTCCTTTCTTTCCGAAACGAATAACACCTTTCCAAGGTGAAACTTTTAATAACACCTTGTCACCGAATTGGAATTCTAACGGCTTTCTTCGTTTATCTGCATAACTTTTCTGTCGATCTCGAGCCGCTTTTAAACGTTCACGTATTTGTAATACTTTATCAGTGGTTTCTTGGACTATCTCTGGTCCTGATAACTGATTTTCTCCGATATTTGACCAACATACAGGCGTTCGACATTTCCGTCCGTACAATGCTTCAAATGGTGCGGCCTGAATACTTGTGTGATAACTATTGTTGTATGAGAATTCCATTAGAGGTAAATGATCATCCCAATTACCTCCAAAGTCTATCACACAGGCTCGGAGCATATCTTCTAGGGTTTGTATGGTTCTTTCGCTCTGCCCATCAGTTTGTGGATGATAAGCAGTGCTAAGATTCAATCGAGTTCCTAGAGCTGTTTGAAAACTTTGCCAGAATCGAGATGTGAAGCGACTATCTCTATCTGACACTATGGATAGAGGCACACCATGTAACGTTACAATTTCATTAACGTAAATTTGCGCCATTTTGTCCATACTCATGGTGTCCTTGATAGATAGAAAGTGAGCTGATTTGGTTAAACGGTCAATGATAACCCAGATTGCATTATTTCCACGAGTGGTTCGAGGAAGTTTTGTAATAAAGTCCATAGTTATCAGTTCCCATTTCCAAACTGGTAATTCTAACTGTTGCAATAATCCAGCTGGCTTTTGGTGTTCGGCTTTGACTTTGGAACAAGTCAAACATTTTGCTATGTAGATAGCAATGTTCTTTTTCATACCAATCCACCAGTAACTTTCTTTGAGGTTCTTGTACATTTTATCACTTCCTGGGTGCATGGTGTATTTGGACTTGTGTGCTTCTTCGAGGATTCGCTCTCGAAGATCACCTGTAACTGGTACCCAAATACGTTTATTCATGCGAAGGATATTATCTTCTCCTTTGATCAGTAAATCAAGCATTCCTTTCATTCCTTCTTTTTCAAAGTTACCTTCCTTCAAAGCTAACTCTTGTGCCTCTTTTAACTGACTTACAAGATCAATTTGTAGTTCAAGTCTGAGAGAACGTACTCTCTTTGGCTTGACATTTTCTTTTCGGCTCAAGGCATCTGCTACTACATTTGCCTTTCCTTCATGATAACAAATTTCACAATCATAATCATTCAGGATTTCCATCCATCTTCTTTGTCTCATATTTAACTCCTTCTGGCTAAATATGTACTTGAGACTTTTATGATCAGTGTAGATTGTGAACTTAACCCCATAGAGATAGTGTCGCCATAATTTCAAAGCAAAGATTATAGCGCCCAACTCTAGATCGTGGGTTGAGTAGTTTTTCTCATGAATTTTCAACTGACGAGATGCATAAGCAATGACTTTCTTGCGTTGCATTAATACGCAACCTAAACCAGTATGTGAGGCGTCGCAGTAAACTACGAAGTCTTCAATACCATCTGGTAAAGATAGAATAGGTGCGTTTGTCAGTTTTTGTTTCAAAATTTCAAAAGATTCAGATTGTTTGGGTCCCCATTCGTATTTTACAGATTTCCGAGTTAGGGATGTGAGTGGGATTGCTATACGAGAAAAATTTTGAATGAACCGGCGGTAATATCCCGCTAATCCCAGAAAACTACGAATTTCGGTGGGTGACTTGGGAATTTCCCATTTGGATATAGCTTCAATTTTGGAAGGATCTACTTGAATTCCGTTTACGTTGATGACATGACCAAGAAATTGTACTTCCGTTAACCAAAATTCGCATTTGGAAAACTTAGCATATAATTTCTCTTTTCGAAGAAGTTCAAGTATGGTTCGAAGATGAGTTTCGTGTTCAACTTGGGTTTTGGAATAAATAAGTATGTCATCAATAAAAACTATGACAAACTTATCCAAGTAAGGTTTGCAGACACGATTCATCATGTCCATGAATGCGGCAGGAGCATTTGTAAGTCCAAATGGCATAACCGTGAACTCGAAATGTCCATACCGTGTTCGAAATGCAGTTTTCGAGATATCGTTATCATGCACTTTCAACTGATGATAACCTGAACGAAGATCGATCTTTGAAAAATGACAAGCTCCTTGGAGTTGATCGAATAAATCGTCAATCCGTGGAAGCGGGTATCGGTTTTTGATGGTAACTTTATTCAGTTCCCGATAATCAATACACATGCGCATTGATCCGTCTTTCTTCTTAACAAAGAGAATTGGAGCTCCCCAGGGTGAAGAACTTGGTTGGATAAAACCTTTCTCAAGAAGTTCATCCAATTGTTTCTTGAGTTCTGCCATTTCTGTGGGTGCCAGTCTGTACGGGGATTTGGCAATTGGAGTTGCACCAGGTACAAGGTTGATTCGAAATTCTACCTCTCGTTCTGGTGGTAATCCAGGCAGTTCTTCAGGAAAAACGTCTGGAAATTCAGATACTACATGTACTGATTCTATCTTCTTCTCCTTTTCCAAGGCAGTAATTGATACCAGACATGCCAGATATCCTTTTCTTAAGCACTTGGTTGCTTTAAGTATGGAGATTATCTGGATAGGTTTTGTGGGTTTATCACCTTGGATAGTTAGAGTTTTGTTTGTTGGTGTAACGAGTTTTACAACTTGTTGATTACAAAGGATTTCGGCTTGGTTATTGGATAACCAATCCATCCCCAAAACAATGTCAAAGCCAGTTATTGACATTGGTAACAATTGTACTGGGATAGTGAAACCAGCCAATGTAATGTAACAATTGTTTAGTGATTGGGATATTTTTATCAAATCACCGTTCGCTGTTTCTACTTCATATGTTTCAGCTAAGGGACTTAATGGTTCGTTTAATAGATTACAGAAATTATAATCTATAAAACTCCGGTTCGCACCTGAGTCAAATAAGACCTTAGCATAAACATTATTAAGAAGAAACGTACCGGTAATTACATCCGGCGTTCTCTCAGCTTGATTAGCATTCATGACAAATGCTCGCACGATCTTTTTGGTTTCTGGAGTTATCTTAACTCCTGATCCTCCAGCTCCTCTGGTCTTTGCAAACTTAGGGCAATTCGTTCTGATGTGCCCTGGCTCTCCACAATTGAAACAAGTAATCATTCCCTTTCTCTTGAAGCAATTCTCAGTAGTGTGACCTGAGACCTTGCAATGATTACAGAATGGAGTTTCAAAAACACACTTTCCATTATGCCTGCGTCCGCACGTTTTGCATGGTGGATTGTTAAATGAAAATCCTTTTTGCCCAAAGCTTTTGCTAAATCTTTTGGCTTCGGGTTTTGTTTTTGTAGAGGATTCCATTTTCTTTCTCTCTTCTAGGTTTCTGATCAATCCAGCCGTCATGGTACCGGTCAGCTCTACGGTGGACTCAATGGTTTTTGGTGAGACAACCTTCACCAAATCACGGATCTCTGGAACTAAACCGTAAATATATCGAGTTATGAGAACCGACTCGGGTTTAGCCAGGTGAGGTGCCAAACGGGCATATTCAAAAAATTTGGTAGTATACTCTCGATCATTGGTACCCACCATCCTGTGATCCAAAAATTTCCTTTCAGCTTGTTCTTTCTCATTCTTGGGGCAAAATTTCCTTTTCACCTTTGCTCGGAATTCTTTCCAATCCATAGCATTGGTCTTTCTCCTCCCTTTGGCAGAAATGATTGAATTCCACCATTCCAACGCTTCATTTTTGAAGGAGTTTGAAGCATACAGTACTTGATCTTTCTTAGCACACTTGCTAATTGCTATTACTGACTCCATCTTCTCTAGCCAGTGAAGAGTAGCAATACCGCCTTCGGTGCCCTTAAATTCATAAGGTTTACAGTCCTGAAAGGTTTTGTAAGAACACCCCTTGTTTTTATACCTTTTTGTTTCATTTTCTTCTTCTGAGCTTTTACTGCTTAGATTTAACGATTCTTCAGATTCAGAATACTTATTGCTTGATGTTCTGGATCTTTTCGAGGTTTGAGGTTTACGAGAGCTTGCTACTTGCTCTGTGTGGGTTTTCGAAGGGTTTTCCATTCTTTTTGAAGGAAGAGTTACGTGGCTTGGAGTTTTGATGTTTTCTTGTACTTCCTTTATTATGGCAGGAAGCATTTCTTTAATGCTTTGTTTGACCAGTTGTTGCAATTCTGGTTGTTGAGTAGTTATTTCAGGATTATTATTAACTTCTTTTCCTTTTTCCTTGATAATGTAGGTAGATGGACCGCTATTGTCATTGTTTTGTTGAGACATCTAAGAACACAAGCACGAATTTGGGTCAAAATTTGAAGTTTATTATCGTTAAACTTCATCTATTCATTACAAATACAGAAATATAGATATGTATCTATATCACGTAGGGTTAGCTAATTATACAAATACTATTATCAACTTCAACCTAGAAACACATCTCCCAAATCCTGATAGAACCTCCCCAGGGTCTCGGTCATAGCACCCTTCTGGATCAACTGATCTGCCACCCATTGCTCTGCATACTTCCTGTCTTCCTGAGCTAGCTCATAATCAATTATAGTTTGTTCATTCTGGACTACAACTTGTCTGGTGAAGAACAGCTCAGCACGTAGATCGTCAGCTTCCCTAAGAGCACGATCAAGGTGTTCATCCATTGAGTTTGGCAGTTCTTCAGGGTATCCATAGCAAGGAGGTGGTTTCCTGTGTCCCATCCTAAGATCATGATATGTTGAATTAACAGACCACACGACCTTTCCGTCGGTTGCATACTGACGTCCATCGGAGGGATCTACATAGAAGAAAGGTTCCTTGAAAACGGGATGTTCTGGAATAGGGTCAAAGAAGTATTTTCCACCACTGCCTTCACAAACGGCAGCCTTGTCAGATTCAGCAAATGAACGCGAAGTTTCTTCACTTGGACTTGGTGGATGTTCTGGAATTGTTCCGGTATGATCTACCACGTCTAATGATTGAGGTGGTGGCATAGATGTCATAACAGGACGTAAAGATTCTCTTGAATCTTCCATTTCCACTGAATACTCTGATTCTTCTCTCAGAGGTTCAAGCCTTGCTTGAGTCTGCTCCACTTGTTCTGCGACCATTCTGTTCCAATTCTCCGGGGTCGGCAGGTAGTGGATATAATCGTCATATCTTGGTACTACTTGATTAGATGATTCTCCAGGGAAGTAGTTTGGGTAATTATAAGGATAATAGTATGGATCTGACATCCTGCAATTTATTGGTTATGTTAAAGGCATCTTCCTATCGTTTGTTCAGTAGGCACAACTATTGGTTAAAGCCTAGATACAATCATATAAGTATCTAGTTTTGCTCTTCCTATCGTTTGTTCAGTAGGCACAACTATTGGTTAAAGCCTAGATACAATCATATAAGTATCTAGTTTTGCTAAAACCCTTGAATGTGGCTCTGATACCAACCTGTCACAACCCCGGGCTACCCCTGCCCGGGCGTCGCGAGATAATGCTGGTATCTGAATGAGGTCCCATAAATTTGGACAGCGGAAGTCTTTGTTTTTACTTGATGCCTTTTTGTAATGAAATGTAATGTAAATAACCTCAAGGGTTAATTCTGTACTTTTTGTCAAAACTTGGGATCCACGTCCCTTTTCATTTCATGATAATAGATCTTCAAAAGTCTATTATATAATGTACAGTGATTGAAATAATTTACATAATACAAGCCATTCAAAATGTCTAGGATCTACGTCCGTTCCAACATTTGGTCTTGTATTAGTCTGCCACAGGGATTTTGATATGCCTAAAGATCTTGTCTTTACTGCATCACCCTGAATTTAATGATTTCTTTCATTACCTGTGAAAAACGTTTTGAAAATGAACATCAGCATAAAGCTGGTGAATCACATTTAACTGACACGAAAATGATTTCTAACATAAACCAAATTAAAGCCTTTAAGCACGTTTTTGTATGGTAAATCTACACATTCAGCAGTCTATTTCACCTGAAGTATATACCACCTACATACACTGGGTTAACTGCCATGGGGTCAACTGGCTGAGCGCTATGTCTCAGACTGATAGCCTATTCCCAGGGTGATGATGCTAAGAACCTTGTTCTTAGTCTTACATGATACTCAGGAACTCGTCCCTCGTATAATCTGCTAAGGAAACCCATCCTTAGTCTTATGATTTCCCATTACATGATCTGTACCCAGCCACGGACCGGACTTTCACCCGTCACATGTATACCATTTGATCAAATCTACGTATGCTTATGGCCTGAATGCTATCACGTAGATTACCCTTATGATTAAAGCATTTAATTTGTTTCATGCCGTTTTCGTAAATAAAATGGTTTTATCGTTTGAAAAGCGTTAAACGTGTTCACCTTGATTTTGATGGCTGGTAGGGTTGTAGGCTTCGGAATTTGAGCAGAACCTCGACACGTTTCTTCCTAGGGAAGACACGATTAACGAGAATATATATGAGAGAATATATATATAATTGCGGCTATATATATATGAATAGTTTTAACGATACCTACTTCGCGGGATTTGGACGAAACTTCGGCTGGTGCAGGATTTCGTTTGGACTCTTGGATAGCACTTCGGGATGTCGTGGAGCTTGAAAGAACGGGGTTTGTGTGAAACGAACGTTTGGAAACTGTACAGAATTCAATCCCCTTTGAAGGCCTTTTATAGGCTGGAATTCCGGTCCCTCGCGTACCGCGAGACCGGCCAAGGAAATCCCTCGCGTACCGCGAGGGGATGACAAGTCGCGAATCGAGGTGAGTCAGCATGACACGTGGCAGCAGGTGGCAAGTGTACATGACACGTGTTTTCTGGCCCTGACGCGTGTACTATTCCCTCGCGTACCGCGAGACTTCATCGAAGATCTTCTCGCGTACCGCGAGAAGGTGATTTTCTGGCGCATAAGCAGTCCCCTCGCGTACCGCGAGGTTTTGTCAAAATCTCCCTCGCGTACCGCGAGGGAGTGAAATTTTGAATTTTTCTTTTCTTTTTATTTTTTTGGGTGTTACAGAAATAAACCTAGTTGGCCAAAATCAATACTTCTAAGCAAAAAAAATTAGCGGGAGAAGGGTCTAACCCCCTCTGGCCCATTAAATGTCCCGCCCATAGCCATTTACACCTTCCTATCTTGAGATGCATTTGGAGTCAAGAATCCAGTGTATTATTTCGATATGTGATATGAGATATGATTTGGTTTTGAGTTTTGACATCGTGAATGTGCATTCTGTATTATTTCAGAGGAAAAATGAATTATCTTATCCACAATATCCCGCATAAGAGAATTAGATTCAAGATTTTTAAAATGAGAATATGAAATTATGAATTATGTTCAAAATTTGGGCATTCAGATTTGTACATGTGGGTTAAGATACGGTAAAAATGGTTTTAAAAATAAAAAGGGTAAAAAAGATTCTGAGCTTGACATATGTCCTTTTATTGTTTTTGAAGAGAGAGCATACTGGTCATTGTGTCAAATATACATCAGGTCATTGTGTCTAATGTCAGGTCATTGTGTCAAATATTTTTCATCATTGTGTTATATCTATTCATCATTGTGTTTTACGTTTTAGATAATTTCTTGTTATTTTTGTCACTGTTTTTTATGTATTATATATAACACAGTAATAAAAAATATTTGACACAATGACCTGACATTAGAAAAATATTTGACATTAGACACAATTATGAAAAATATTTGACACAGTGACTTGGCATTAGACACAATGACGAGCAATAATCACAATGAGCTGGAAAAAATATTTTTTTTTTCGTTTTCGTATATAACGACACTATATTCGTTTTAAAAATAAAAAAAAAACGCTCGTTTTCATCATTGTGTTTTACGTTTTAAATAATTTCGTGTTATTTTTGTCACTGTTTTTAATGTATTATATATAACACAGTGATGAAAAATATTTGAAATAATAACCCGACATTACAAAAATATTTGACATTAGACACAATGATGAAAAATATTTGACACAATGACCTGACATTAGACACAATGACTGACATTAGACACAATGACCAACATTAGACACAATGAGCTGGAAAACGTAATTTTTTTTCGTTTTTGTATATAACGACACCATACTCGTTTTAAAGATAAAAAACGCTCGTTTTCATCATTGTGTTTTATGTTTTATATAATTTCATGTTGTTTTTGTCATTGTTTTTTATGTATTATAACACAGTGATGAAAAATATTTGACACAATGAACTGTCATTGATTCACTTGATTCTTAAGGAAACCTTGTTTCTTCATGACGCTATATAGCGAGATTGGTTGCAAAGGGTTTCACTAAGAATCGACTATCAAAAGACTTTTTCCCCTGTTTCTCGAAAGGATTCTTTAAGGATCGTGATGACCCTAGTAGCTCACTTTGACTTAGAGCTACATCAAATGGACTTCAAAACCGCTTTCCTCAACGACGACTTGAATAAAGACGTGTTCATGAAACAGCCTGAAGGTCAGGAACATTTAGTCTGTAAGTTGAAGACATCCATATACGGGTTGAAGCAGACATCACGTCAATGGTACCTAAAGTTTGATGAAGTCATGAAGAAACAAGGTTTCCTTAAGAATTAAGTGGATCAATACACCTACCTCAAGATGAGTGGGAACAACTTTACTATACTTGTCCTTTACGTAGATGACATTCTATTGGCAAGTAATAGTTTAGACATGTTGCATGAGTCGAAGCGTTTACTTTCGCATAATTTCGACATGAAGGATCTCGGAGAGGCTTCTTACGTTATAAGCAACAAAATACACCGAGATAGATCTAAAGGCATTTTGGGATTATCTTAGAAAGCCTACATTGAACGGGTCCTCACACGTTACAACATGCAACACTGCTCTCCTTCTGTAGCTCCAGTAGTTAAGGGAGATGTTTTTTGTTCTTTCCAATGTCCGAAAACAGAAGTTGAGAAGGAGCAAATGAGAATGATACCTTATGCATCAGTAGTTGGGAGCCTTATGTATGCTTAAGTCTGTACTCGTCCGGATATCGCTTATATTGCTGGAATGCTAGGCCGTTATCAAACTAATCCTGGCCTTGATCACCGGAAAGCAACTAAGAAAGTACTTCGATATCTGCAAAGGACGAAAGACTATAAACTGACTTATAGAAGAAGTGATAATTTAGAAGTGGTTGGTTATTCTGATTCTGATTTTGCTAAATGCAAAGATGACAAGAAATCCACTTCGGAGTATATCTTTATGTTAGTCGGCGGACCGATCTCATGGAAGAGTCATAAGCAACAGTTGACAACAACATCCACTATGATGGCAGAATACATAGTTATGTATAACGCGACCTGTCATGGAATGTTGCTAAAGAATCTGATCACTGGACTTAAAATAGTTAATTCCATTTCTAGACCATTAAAGCTTTATTGTGATCAATGTTTTTAAAATCGGACTGGACCGGGAACCGGGACCTCCACCGGTCCGGTTACATGCTCTGAGACCGTTTGCTGGTTGAACCGGGCGGTTCAAGCGATTCCGCGGTCGAACCGCGAACCAGTGGTCGAATCGGGTAGTTTAATTTATTTTATTTTTTTTACTATTTTTTTATTTTTTTTTATCCTATAGTCCTCCTACTTACTTCTATTTACAATTTTAACTCAATTTGGCTCTTTCCTTTTAACTTATACGCTGCCACAGGTCCTCCAACACCTAATCAAAATTAAAATTGAAGATTCAAGAGAATTAAAATTCCTACAGACCTACAACCCTCGTCCTTGACTCAAAATTGTTTAAATGGTTGTATATGTAGTATTTGGAATTTTTATATTTTTCTATATATTTTTATGAATATTTATATTATTTATTGCGTCATCCGGTTCTTGAATCCGGTCCGACCAGTGAACCTCTAAGACGTCCGGTTCGTTGTCCGGTCCGGTTCTGAAAACATTGATTGTGATAACTCAGCTGCCGTTAGTTTCTCGAACAGTTACAGTTCGACTGGAGCTGGATTATATCTTGATACAAAGTACTTGTTCGTACGTGAGCGAGTTGAGGAAAATAATCTTTGTATTGAGTATACGGATCTGATGACTAAAGGTCTCCCACCTAAAGTTTTCGAAGAACATGTTTTGAAGATGGGCTTTTCTAAAGACCTTATTTAGTAGCATAATTGTACTTACTTACGTTTATTAATGAAATTTCCTCACTTATTTGAATTTGTTTGTCTCTAAATACGTTTATGCATGCCTAAAGACATATAGACAGTAACTATACAAATCAAAGTTAAAGGGCTTATTAGTCAATTTGATCCTAAATTTACTTAAGTCTTAAATTTGGATTGTAGTATGATTAATGGAGGTCTTGAGTTGGATACTGATTCAATGACTGTATTTCTCTGCTACAGTTTTGGTTTAAAACTAAAATGAGTATTAAATCTGCGCAGACTTACTAATGCTCATAATAAATGATTACTCAGCCAAGTGGGAGAATGTAAGACACGGTTTTATTATGTGGCTCTTATAATCATTTATCTAATTATTAAATGATCAATTGAATTATTTATTTATTTATTTATTAACATATGGCTAGTAATTAGTTAATGGGCCTAATTACTCTTAGTAGGCCATTAATAAGTTTCCCCTTGGATGTACATATAAATAGAGAGATTATGAGAGGGAATAGACTAATCAAGAAATCTATCACCACTAAAGAATTCGCCCCTCTCTCTCCCATAACCGTGAGTTCCTATGAGCTCACCTAAGCCATCCTAACCGTAAAACCTAAATGGGAACCCGATCCATACACGAGATCATGACGTCTTCCCTCTCATCGGTTAGCTTAACATGTATGTTTTACTTTATTGTTTTCCATTATCATGTTATAAGAATTGATCAAAATATTAAAGACCTTAAACTACTTCACAATTCTATGAGCTTGACCTCAACTCCACTGCTTATAAGAATGAAGTTTTTTCATGGGTATAGAAATTAGCAAGGGACAGGGTACACTTATATAAATATTAAATAGTAATTCAACGATAGAAAGCTAGATTATGCTTTGGTGAATAGCATGTACATGATAGTCGAAACAAGTGTATGTGGCCAAAAATACTTATCATGGAAATAGTTTCAAATACGCGTGTGGTCTAGAAGATGTGGGATTTTATAAAAATTGTTGGCAGGTTTGACTTTTAAGGAACTAAAATCTTCATAAATTCCATGAAGTTTTAAAATGAAAATCTTATATTTGGATCTTGTTACCTTATAAGAAGGTTAGAATACCTCAATGGAGATATAACTTTCAAGGAATTTATTTGAACACTTTTGGCTTTTGATTGTAGCTTTTTCAATAGCAAAATCCCTTGACATCACATGTGAGGAACCAATTAAATACTGGACGCAAAATATCATACCTCACAGATAAAATATCACTTTGTTGTCATAATTGTATAGTCAAATCCAAGTAAACATTTGAAATGCCCATAAGTAGTAAATTAGACCTAAATTGTAACCCTCATGGTACCTAAAAATAGCCCCAAAAGTGTCATTTGATGTAAAACTTTAAGTATTATAGATGAGTAACTATGTTTTGAAAGAAATGGATCACCAACAAAAGTAAGGCCATTTGATTTAAATTTGAAAAGATGCTAGTGATAAAAGCAAGTTTAGTTAAGTGTTTTCCTCCATTTAGCAATGAAACACAGGAATTTTATATGGAAATTCTTGCATAATCACCCCTTTGCTTGTATTTCTAAAGTATATACTATCATTAGCTAGTTATTAATTATTATTTGATAAATATGAATTTCCTTTTTAGTAAAACAAAAAGAAAATCTCCTTTCATGTAACCATATTGGTTGTTTTGCTAAATAAAAATTTACATCAAATGGCACTTCGAGTTTTTTTTCGTACCATGGTATTGACAACAGGGTTCGTCACTCGCGTTGTATTTTCAAGTCTAAATTACTATTTATGAGCATTTCAAATGTTTACTTGGATCTGGTTACATGGTAATACAAGGGGAAACAGAAAATTGCCTATTTGAGTCATGTTTATAAATCTTGAAACATTTTACATCTTAATAGAGGGAATGTGACACAAAACAGAAGCAAAAACACAGTTTATAACACTAATAACTCCAAACTCAAAAGTAAAGTTCTTTGCACAGGTGGATCTAGTTTTGGCAGGTTTGGCCAGCATTTCAAAATTGGATTAAATTAACTGAAAATTCAATAGCTAAACACCGTGTGATTAGTGGTAATCTGGATTCCACGCGATTTACAAAAAGAAAAAAAAAACAGAAACGAATTAAAAATGTAAAAAAAAATAATAATTTGCGTGGAAACTTGAAATCAGAACCTGCTCTAGACCGTTTGACGTAAGCCCGTCGCAAGATTTTTGCGAGCTGCTTAGAGATATTTTGATCGGTAAGTTAGGATATTTTGTGTCTGGGATCATCACATGTGATGTCAAAAGGGGTTTCCTATTGAAAGTGCTAACTTTAACTTGTATTTTCAGTTTTGAACTGCAAAACAACAAACAATTGATGACTACCAATTGCTTTTGAATGGTCTGCTGCTTGATTGGTGATGTATTGCAAAATACATGCATTTTACTGTCAATTTCATTCTCACTTTGTGTTTGTTTTGCTTCGGTTTTCTTCTATAACTGCTTGTACTTAATATTTCTATATCTTATGGTTGTTAGGTCACAAAGGAAGCGGATATGATTGAAAACGAAGAAGAACGAGTTTCCGGTTCGTGCGAGAGGGCTGTGGATGAAAAAAGAAACTTTCTGGATATTTACCTATGTCGCGTAGCGCGACAGATATTGTAATGTCGTCGCGCTATGCGAGGATTGAAAAATGTCTGAATTACCCTTTTAATGATTGCCCGACTGTTTTGTCTTTTCTGGGGCCCTCGCGCTACGCGAGGAGTGTTCAAGATCCCGTCGCGCTACGCGACGGGTGGTTTTTCGCAGAAATTGTTTTAAAATCCAAAAATTAGAAACCCTAGAGAGAAAGGAGAATCGAAAAAACGGCTGCAGGCGAAAAGGAGAGACGAAAAAGGGCGATTTCAAAGGATACAAGGCAAGGATTGAAGCTAGGGATCACTGGGATCGATTTCCTCAGGTGTTAATCATTCGGTTGTGTTTTTCCTTGTTTATCTTCAATTCCCATGTTTCTTTTGTGCTTCGAATTGATGCTAACTATGGTTTTTGTCATGTTTAATGGCTAAACTCTTAGAACTACCTAGGTGTTGATGAATATATATGTTTGACATTAGGTTTTATTCGGTTTTGGATGAATTGCATGTGATGAACTCATGATGTAACAAACTTGGTTTGGATTATTGGATGTTTTATGTATGTCTATGATTGTTTATGGATTGATGATTTACTCCTCGTGTACCTTGGTGAATGTCTTTCATGTAATAGGTGCATGCTAGATCAATTACTGTGTATCTTTGATTAGTGGGTGGTTAACTGCGTACGAGTTCACCATAGGGTAATCTTCTTGATATAGATAGTTTAGATGTGCAACCAATCTCGATAGCTGTGAGGTGAGAGATTGTCGGTTTGTCTAGGGTGTTAGATTGCTAGTTTAGAGGCTTTGTGAGAAGATCTTGCTAGTTTGTCTCATATCTGTGTTTACCGAATCCAATAGGAAAATCCTAGTTATCCTTTGCACTTAGGTGTATTGAGACTTTCGCGCTGTGAGGTAGATTGTCTAGCGGATACTTCTTGAGTAAATTGGAGGACCTGTGAGGGAAATCCATCCAACCGGTGGTTTAACGGCTTTTAGGTTTCTTGGTTGACTATCCTTGAGAAGGGTCGAGGGTGCTCTAGGTTTCCTTTGAGTTTAGTATTTTAAGATCCCGGTATCACGTCAGTTCCCTTATCGATAGAACCTTTGTCAAGCATGTGTAGGATTCGAGCCTAGGTAGTGTTCTTTCTCCGTCTGGTTCTCGTTTCAACTTTCGTTTGCATTCGTAGTCTTCTCTTTAATCCTTCTTTTAAGTTACTCTTAGTTGTGAGCAAAACCCCCCTTCTTTATTATTATTTTATTTAAGCAATTTTGTATGGATAAGTCTTTCAGTTTCTAGTTAGTGTTTTCTGTAGAAGTCTTTTGGGTTCGATATCCGGACTTACTTAGGCTTTACTACATTCGATAGGTTCACTTGCCTGTCGGTAGTTTAGTTCTTTAGAGAGTCTAGAGTATTACTTAGTGTTTTATTTAGGTTGTTTTGAGTCATTTAATTCAAACTACTTTGTGCACATCAAGTTTTTGGCGCCGTTGCCGGGGACCTCTGAGTCGATTGCGCTGATTAGTTCTGAATTACTTATCTGTTTTTTTTATTTGAGTTTATTTGTTCTTGTTTTTATTTCTTTATAAATATCTTTCTTACTTTATTTTATTATTTGTTTTCCCACTTTATCTTCTTATTTTTCTGTGCAGTTTATGCCCCACTTGCGCTCGCAAGGACCACCACCTGCTATTTCTTTGGATTCGCAAAGCGACTCTAGGGAATACTCAGAGGCATCCCACAGCGAGGTAAGTGTTTCTTTATCTTCTACTTCTTCTTCCACCAGTTCCCCCAGTTTTGTTTCTTCCCCCTTATCTAATTCATCCACTCCATCTAGCCCACCATCTTTTCATCCCGACATGGCGAACCGTCGCACTGTTCATCAGCAGTCTACTGCGGGATTCACGGGGATTAATAACCCCATTACTGTGCCAAACATAACCAATGAAAATTCTTGGCAAATACCCTCATACATCATGACCGCAATTAATAATTGTCAATTCAATGGTCGTGATGATGAGGATGCTCCCGTTCACATCGCCCGCTTGACCCGCATCTGTGGTACTTTTAATCTTCAAGGTGCCACAGATGATGCGATTTTTCTCCATATTTTTTCCATTCTCCCTTGCGGGAAGAGCCGCCACTTGGCTCGACTCGCACCCTCCGGGCACATTCACCACTTGGGCCGGCTTACGCGATGCTTTTCTAAATAAATATTTTCCACCCGCGAAGGCTGCCCGGTTGCGCGATGAGATTCATTCTTTTAGAATGCCGCCCGATGAGCCCTATTATATGGCCTGGGAGCGGTTCCAAAATCTGCTCAGTCGTTGCTCCCAACATGGTCTGTCTGACTGGGCCCTTGTAGAGAAATTCTACAACGGGCTCACTTATGAGACTCGTGCGCGCTTTGATACTTCTGCAGGAGGCCACCTTATGGGTAAAAGGAATGTGGCCGAATGCAATGATTTGTTTGAGAGTTTCGCCCAGGCGGAATACGAACAGCGGTCTGTTACTAGGAATTCAAGTCCTAGCACTAGTACCTCCTCATCTTCGAGGGGTGTTCACCACGTCAATGTGGACACTAGTGTAGCTGCTGCGCTTGAGGCTCTGGCGAAAGATGTGAAGGAGCTGAAGATGAGGGTGGCGCGATGTGAGATGTGTCGTGGTGATCATGCTACTGTTGAGTGCCCTGTGCTGAATCAGGAGCAAGTCGGTTATGTGGGAGGTCAAAACCGATACGGAAATTCTTATAACCCCAATTGGGGAAATCATCAAAATCCCAGCTTCAGGTCTTCCGGTAATCCCCCTGGTTTCAATTCCAATTTTCCTCAGAACCAGGGGCAGGGTGGTCAGTCTTCGGGTAGTAATTCTGGGAGTACCTCGGTTGGAGGCGGTGGTAGTAACCTAGGTAGGATTGAGGAGTTGCTGACGCAGTTAGTGGCAAAGGATGCATCGACCCAGAAAATCCTTCATGAGCATGACATCATTCTTAAGAACCAGCAGTCCGCTTTCCTAGATTTGCAGCGTACGGTTGGTGACATTGCTAAGCGTTTGGAAAAAAGGCCGGAAGGCCAGTTTCCGAGGGGTACCCAACCCAACCCAAACGCCCACGTGAATGCGATCACCACCCGTAGTGGTAGAGGTGGAGAGCTTTTGAGTTCACCGGTGGAGGTTGAGAAAGAACCGGTTGCTGATGAGGTAGAGAGAGAGACTCCTGGGAGGGTGCATTCAAGGCTAGTCCCAGCAAGTACCGCACCAAACAGTGAGTCTCTAGTTGGTAAGTCTGTTGACAAGAAGCCAGTTGATGTTAAGCCCACTCCCGAGATTGATCTAGCCCGTATTCCTTATCCTGAGCGTGTTGCTAATCAAAAGCATGCTAAGGAATACGGGCATTTTCTTGATATGTTTAAACAACTGAAGATCAATCTCCCATTCATTAAGGCCCTTCAGCGTATGCCTAAATACGCTAAGTTTTTGAAAGATCTTTTGAAGGGGAAGGACCGGTTGGGTAAGTTGAATGAGGTTCCTTTAAGTAGGGAGTGTTCTGCAGTGATAACAAACACGCTACCGGAGAAACTGACAGACCCGGGTATTTTCACAATCCCGTGTTTTTTTGGTGGCGATGTTCGTAGTCACGCGTTAGCGGATTCCGGTGCTAGCATCAATCTGATGCCTTATTCTCTCTATGAGAAGCTAGCACTCGGTGAACTAGCTCCAACGCGCATGACACTCTCCCTTGCGGACCGGTCGATAAAATGTCCACGGGGAATTTTGGAAAACGTGCTTGTGAAAGTTGATAAATTTGTTTTTCCTGTGGACTTTGTGGTTATGGATATGGAGGCGGATACCACTGTTCCCATCATCTTAGGACGTCCATTCCTTCGCACCGCCAAGGCCGTCATCGATGTTTTTGACGGAAAGCTCACACTTAGGGTCGGTGACGAGACGGTCATTTTTGTGGTTGCCAAATCTATTAACCTAGGAGGGAGTGGTGATAGTGTTGATAACCCCAAGTGTGGGGATGTTAAGAAGAAGCCGGAGGTGATGATGAAGGTTGTAGGTGGTGAGATGTGGGAGGCAGATGAAAGTGGCTCGTTTTCGAGCGAATGGGAGGAATTCTCCATTGATCCTCCCACATAGTGTGGTTTGTGAGTGTCTTGGGTGGAATCCCCAAGTGTAGTGTTTGTAGAGTGGTTTAGGTTGCGTTAGTGGTTTAGTTGTTTATTTTTTCGGTTGTTTGTTTTGTGTTTTGTGTTTTGATGTTTGTATGCAGGGATATTAATTGATTTTTGGAAGAGCTTTTAGCAGCAGAATGCGGGTCCCCAGGTATGTTTGTTTTTGTAAATGATGGTTGGAAGGTTTGAGAAATAAGGGGTGAGAAATTTGACTAAGTGTTGAAAAATTTCGAAACTTTCTGTCAAAATCCACCCCTCGTTCTACGCGACGTTTTCTCGTCCCCCGTCGCGCTACGCGAAGAAGAAAAAAAAAACAGATTAGCAGCGAGACCACAGCGAGAGCAAAGTGTGGGGATGCTGAATCCTCAACAAGGCTTTGGGAGCTACTGCATGCTTGGAGCATACTGACCCGCCAAAATACCAGCTAAGTCTTTTCCATTTTCTTTTACTTTTCCCTGTTTTTGTTTTTGAGTCATGTTTCCATTCCTGCATTGAGGACAATGCAAAGTTTAAGTGTGGGGATGGGACACTGTCGTTTAGTTTTTTTTTTTTTTTTCGTTTAGAGTGTGTTTTTATTTATTTTTCAAAAAAAAAAAAAAAAAAATTGAAAATGTCTTTTGAATAAAGAAGTTTGCAAAATAAAACGGAAAATGGTAGAAAAGATGGGTTTTTGTTCGGGTTCAAATAATGATAATAAAGATTAATATAGTCGAGCTTGTGTCTAGTTTGGGATATGTGAATAGGCTCGGTTCGGTTTTAGGTTCCTTTGATCTAAATATACCTTAATTGTCGGTCTACTAGTGGGTTCTCATCTAGGGAAAATGAGAAATTGCAATCGCCAATAATAGTACCAATAATAGTATAAGGAATGCCGTTATAAGCTAAAATTGTTAGAATTTCTAATCATAAAAAAATAGAATAAATGAGCTACAAACTAAGAAAAGTAGCGCAGGCCTACGTAATCTTCGTTGGGGATGGTGACTCTGACTTAGAATGCCTCTGGGATGTGTCGAAACAAAATTGCAAAATTACCGACGCTCACGTTGTCACTCTCGGGGATGATGACTCTGATTGAGACAGCCTCTGGGTTAGGTGAAGCAAGGTCTAAGCTCAAGAAAAAAAAATTTGATTTCAAATTCTCTTGATTTTGGTATAAAACGGTTAGGAAGTGGTCCAGTGATTGCTCCTTTTGTTCTATAAGCTTGAGTTGGGATTAGGTGGGCTGTGGCTTCTAATGAGAGACCCTAGGTAAATTGACCGCACTTGAACTAAAATTGCATGATAAGAGTCTGGAACCAGACTTGGGTTTAAAAGGGATAAGTATATTTGCAATCGCGGCTAACACAAGTTTTGACTCTAATAAGTAAAATAGCTTTTGGCCCGAAAATAATATCCGTCTTTGATTCCGTTTGCATAATTCTTTTTCAGGGACGAAAAAGAGTTAAGTGTGGGGATGTGATGTATTGCAAAATACATGCATTTTACTGTCAATTTCATTCCCACTTTGTGTTTGTTTTGCTTCGGTTTTCTTCTATAACTGCTTGTACTTAATATTTCTATATCTTATGGTTGTTAGGTCACAAAGGAAGCGGATATGATTGAAAACGAAGAAGAACGAGTTTCCGGTTCGTGCGAGAGGGCTGTGGATGAAAAAAGAAACTTTCTGGATATTTACCTATGTCGCGTAGCGCGACAGATATTGTAATGTCGTCGCGCTACGCGAGGATTGAAAAATGTCTAAATTACCCTTTTAATGATTGCCCGACTGTTTTGTCTTTTCTGGGGCCCTCGCGCTACGCGAGGAGTGTTCAAGATCCCGTCGCGCTACGCGACGGGTGGTTTTTCGCAGAAATTGTTTTAAAATCCAAAAATTAGAAACCCTAGAGAGAAAGGAGAATCGAAAAAACGGCTGCAGGCGAAAAGGAGAGACGAAAAAGGGCGATTTCAAAGGATACAAGGCAAGGATTGAAGCTAGGGATCACTGGGATCGATTTCCTCAGGTGTAAATCATTCGGTTGTGTTTTTCCTTGTTTATCTTCAATTCCCATGTTTCTTTTGTGCTTCGAATTGATGCTAACTATGGTTTTTGTCATGTTTAGTGGCTAAACTCTTAGAACTACCTAGGTGTTGATGAATATATATGTTTGACATTAGGTTTTATTCGGTTTTGGATGAATTGCATGTGATGAACTCATGATGTAACAAACTTGGTTTGGATTATTGGATGTTTTATGTATGTCTATGATTGTTTATGGATTGATGATTTACTCCTCGTGTACCTTGGTGAATGTCTTTCATGTAATAGGTGCATGCTAGATCAATTACTGTGTATCTTTGATTAGTGGGTGGTTAACTGCGTACGAGTTCACCATAGGGTAATCTTCTTGATATAGATAGTTTAGATGTGCAACCAATCTCGATAGCTGTGAGGTGAGAGATTGTCGGTTTGTCTAGGGTGTTAGATTGCTAGTTTAGAGGCTTTGTGAGAAGATCTTGCTAGTTTGTCTCATATCTGTGTTTACCGAATCCAATAGGAAAATCCTAGTTATCCTTTGCACTTAGGTGTATTGAGACTTTCGCGCTGTGAGGTAGATTGTCTAGCGGATACTTCTTGAGTAAATTGGAGGACCTGTGAGGGAAATCCATCCAACCGGTGGTTTAACGGCTTTTAGGTTTCTTGGTTGACTATCCTTGAGAAGGGTCGAGGGTGCTCTAGGTTTCCTTTGAGTTTAGTATTTTAAGATCCCGGTATCACGTCAGTTCCCTTATTGATAGAACCTTTGTCAAGCATGTGTAGGATTCGAGCCTAGGTAGTGTTCTTTCTCCGTCTGGTTCTCGTTTCAACTTTCGTTTGCATTCGTAGTCTTCTCTTTAATCCTTCTTTTAAGTTACTCTTAGTTGTGAGCAAAACCCCCCTTCTTTATTATTATTTTATTTAAGCAATTTTGTATGGATAAGTCTTTCAGTTTCTAGTTAGTGTTTTCTGTAGAAGTCTTTTGGGTTCGATATCCGGACTTACTTAGGCTTTACTACATTCGATAGGTTCACTTGCCTGTCGGTAGTTTAGTTCTTTAGAGAGCCTAGAGTATTACTTAGTGTTTTATTTAGGTTGTTTTGAGTCATTTAATTCAAACTACTTTGTGCACATCAATTGGCTTTGTATATGGTGTACTTAAAAGTTGAAAATGGGACAGATGCCTTGTAGATAATTGAGTAAATGGGATTCATGATTAGTGCACCACAAAGTTTTAAGATTTGGTCCTATGTTGGAGTTGGATGTGTCAGAGTCTTCCAACTGATTGCTTTGTCAAGGTATGATAAGGATGGAAAAATTTACAAAATAGGCGGGTTGGGTAACAGGTCAAAACAAAACAAGTAATTTTCTAGTACGGGTCATAACGGGTTAATTCATGTTGGGTGGACCTTCAAACACTTTATTATTATCATTCTTTTTTAATTTTATAAATAGTTAGTGTGTTAAATATGATTACTGAACTACATTATTGTAATAATAACTTGAACTTATTTTAACAGAGTGATCTAGAAGGTTTCATGCATTTGAATACATGTTGGATGACTTTTAACTTGTTAGGACGGGTCGGGTGACGGGTCGAGTCATATTGAGGTGATATACAAACACTTTATTGTACTTTCCTTTTTAACTTAATTAATACCCGTTGAGATAAGCATAACTTGAATCCCTATTCCCTAGAACGATCCATTCAATATACATTGTTTGAAAGTGCCACCTATTGGAGTATTGGGTAATATGAGTATCTAATGGGCCACCAGCCCATCATAGTGCACAAGTGGGCCTAGTGAAATGGGTTAGTCTGATAGGTCCAATCACAAGAGGGACTAAAATATCCATCTTCAAAGGCAGGATCACAAATGGAACTAGTACCCTTGAGGGATCTAACCAGCTTTTATGGCCTTTTGTGAACTAGTATACCATGATAAACTAGATTAGATTAGATTAGATTAGACGCGTTTTCCTTAATAGAAATGCTAGATATTTTAGTATCTTAATCTATACCCTAGCCGTCGGCACGACACCTTTTTCATATAATTGGTCTCATAGGGTAGCATACCCTTAAAACTTTCATAACTCATAAACCATGATAGATGAAAAGAATCAGTTCCTTGTTGAGGAGCATGTAAAACCCCACAAGATAAAACTTTAGGGAGAAGGGTTTATCTTCAAAAAAGCACATGTCCTTCCCTTTATCATGATTCCCCATTTGCATTTATGTATAATTAAGTCATTAATCATAACTCCATAATGTGACATAATTGTAGTCTGCAAATGCTACTCCCATTTTAAGGATTAGAAACCCAAGATATTTTTTCATGGGGGTCGAAGATTTTTTGGGGTCAATTCTTAATAGTTAAATATTGAATTTCTTCGTTTTAGGTCGGGTCGGGTCGCATAATAAAACGATAAAAACAAATTAAAATTTAAATGAACAATAAAATTTTACTAATAGTTTATTACATTTAAAAATTTAAAATGGATATTGGGTTTGTTTATGGGTTTATATTGTTTATCTCCCATTGGGCGTATTTTGTTTAAATGGTATTGGGTTAAACTGTTAAAGATTTAGTTTAATTGATTTATAAGATTTAATAGGTTATGGCCCAATTGTATTAGCATTAGATTTAATAGTTAAGTTTTATATTTGTTAATTAGTTTATAATTGGTTTTTATTTATAAATAAAAATCTTAAATTTTTTTCTTTTCTTGTGGGTCGGTGTCAAAATTTCTTGGGAGTCGCTTGGAATTATACCATATATATAACAAAAATAATCTTTTTTTCTTGGGTGTCGGCCGACCGACCCTTTAAAGGGTAGGTCCGCCAATGATCGTGTTTTTACCCGTTTGTCCAGTTAAATGAAGAATGCAAATCTCTGTGTATGAAGGTATTGAATTGTCCCCATGTCTGAAAAAAAGGAAAAAGATGATATAGAAGAGTGCCTGTGCCTTGCTTTCATGCATGCTACCCATGGCCCTCAACCTCACTTCTATTTGATATTTTTCTTCTTCTTTCTTTCTTTTCTTCTTTCTCTTTATTTGATAAAATGTATCAATATACCTAACAGAGAATGAAAGCACCTTTTTGGTCCACATGGATTTGAAAGTTATTAAGTTGGTTTTGATGTTTTGAGTTTAGAATGTTACAATACCGTTCTTGAAGTTCGAGGAGTTGTATTTTCTGAAAAAGGATCATACACTTTTAATAAGCTAATTATCAGGCGAGCACTATGATGTCCTTATCTTGATAAGGACTAATGGGTGCTTATAAATTGTTGAAACTGACCGAACCGTCCAATTGGCTGGTTTGGTCGGTTTGAGATCCAATTGTTTCGCGGTTCGGTTTTGGGGGTTTTCTGGTTTCATGGTTCGGTTTGGTTTGGAATTTAAAACCGGCAGTATAAACCAAGCCAATTGTTTAACATTTATTAATTATATATGCTTATGTTTCTGTAACGCATAGCTATGTTTATGTATTATAATCACAAATCATATTTATCATTTTAAAAAATTTAATACAAACTAATATTTTGTAAAGGAAAAAAAAAATACTTAAACCGTCAAACAGGTAAAACCAGCCCATCTAACTGACCCACCCAACCCGACCGTACGTAACTAGCGGTTAGACCTAGAATTTTTGTCAAAGTCGGTCGAACGGTGAATACCTATAGTTTAAGGACCAAACTCCTGATTCATGCTTATGATTGAGGTTCACTAATTTCGTATTGCCTTAAGCTCATCATAGAAGTAAAAACATCTTTCAAACAGTATATTCGACATCTTTTCGAGCGGATAAGAATATAAGATACACATCACAAACGAACATCTTCCGGAGCGGACCCATAATTTAAACAGTTTGACTCGTGACAAAAGTCATTACTTGACATTAAAGTATTTATTGGTGAGATGGAACAAACTTAAAAGTATTATTTAATTAGTTATTAACTTTTCAAGTGATAAAAATACCAATGAAATGGTAGCCTTTAGGCCAACTCAAAAAGGATTCGTACATCATCATGGTAGCAACAAGTATTTATGTTAATTTTTTTTCTTTAAAATTTTTGCATAAAAGTAAATGCTACCAAAAACACTTCCCTCAAAATGAGCGAACAGAAAGGTGAAAACTTTATGTTTATGAACGTGTTGTTTATATATTTTATGTAGTAGTGGATATGTATTATAATCACGAACCATATTTATTATTTTTTAAGATTTTAACACATGCTAATGGTTTTGAAAAACAATAAAAAAAACTAGTTCAAACCGTCAAAAACCGAACGGTTAAACCTTCAAAACCAAGCAGCTAAACTGTCAGACTGATAAAACCAGCCGGTCCAGTTAACCCACTCAACCCAGCCAATTTCATTTTTCGTTCCCCAAAACTGTAATTAAAATTTGAAAAATATCTCCATAGTTGAGGGAGGAAAGTGAAGTGGTGCTTAACTTGTACTGTAATTCCTTAAACATAAAGATATGATGCTATGTGGCACTTTCTCAATCGGAGTTATACGGTAAGTTTCATAGACCCGCTGTCAGGCTATCACACTCCTTGATAGAAGAATGGGCCCACACTAAACGTTTCTTCTGGGCCCGCTTCACCCCGAGCCTGATAATTTCGGTCCAAACCTCATCTTTTTGATTTTTTTGAACGTTGTGGCCATTCGTCCCCATTTAGGGACTAGAATGACCATTATACCCATTTGAATTTTTTTTTTCAAACTTATTCTAAAAGTTACCAAGATTATTTTTTGGATTTTCAGTCAGTTTTTTTTTAATTATTTACTCTTTCACATAAACTATTTGGGAGGAAATGTCAATCATATGGACATAATCAACCTATATTAATTATGAATTTTTTAAACTGATTCGAAGCCGCTTATCAAATCAGAACAATAAAAAAAAATACATTAAAACGTCCATGGTGTCACCAACTCACAACCGGACAATCTCTCATGTTCATACCAAACTAACTTAACATTAAAAATAATAATTAATTTTCAACTTATTTTGAAATAATGTAATTGTTTGTTACCTTAAATAAACAAACCGTAAATGGTGGCTTTATTGTTTGGCAATATCGGTTTACAACTTTAATTTAAAACAAAAATGGACCAAATATTCCATTATGTTTAACAAAAATGTCAAAAATATGTATGAATATAATAAAAAAATATTGATTTTTGAGTTGAAAATTCTTTAATTCATGATTTTAGATATGAATATCGTCAAAACAAATATATGAGAAAGGAACCATCGAATAATCTTCTTTTATCATTTTATTCTCATAAGTAATGTTTATAGTATTTTTTATTTTCAAAATTTGAAAGTATGTATTGATTAATGGAAAGGTGATGAGGTGGGCCCACACTAGACGCTCTTCTGGACCGTGTTCCACCCCGAGCCTGCTAGGTTCGGTCCAAACCATGTTTTTGAACTTTGCGGCCGTTCGTCCTACGATTTTTTGTGGACTTTTAGCTAGATTTTTATTTTAGTTATACTCTTTAATATAAACTATTTGGTATCAATTATTTGATATAATTTTTACGTAATTAATATAGAAAAAATATAATTTGTTTTTTTTTTGTCTCTTCATTTAGTTTATCATGCCAAACAATCAATTACCATGTAATCGATCCCTAATAAACTATAAAAAAAAAGAATACCAAAATTATAATATTTTTCAAACTGATTCAAAGCCACTTATCAAATTAGAATAATAAAAAAAAACTACATTAAAATATCCATGACCTCTCTCGTGTTCATACCAAACTCTTATAGCATTAAAAGCAATAATTAATTTTCAATTTATTTTACAATAATGTAACTGCCTGTTACCATAAATAGACAAACCATACGTGGTGATTTGACTGGTTGTATTGTTCGGCAATATCGGATTACATCTTTAAAATTATTTTATTTAGGAACAAAAATTCCATTAAATTCCCTCCTTCTGAGCAGTAACTTTTTTTTATTATTTTTTTAACACAATTCCATTATATGTTAAATAAATAATTTTCTGCTATAGAAACTAAATATGGTTTGGTGAGTTGGTTAGGATGTGGCGGCTAAAACTCTACTATACTAAGAGGTCGGAGGTTCGATTCATTCGGCCAACATTTTTTTTCTTTTAACACATAGCACTTCCCCCTACTTTGGATAAATTACAAAACTCACCCACAACTTTGTAATATGTTAATTTGTTAAATTTAATAACGAAGTAAAAAATTCTCTATAAATGCATTCCACAAATTGATTGTAAAATTATTTTTTAAATGAAAAGTCTTTAATTCATAATTGTATACACAAATACTAAACCTAAACATTAAATGAAAAGTCTTTAATTCATAACTGTAAGAATTGTCATTGGGGTTGGTAGCCCAATGACAGAGGCAAAGTCTCTAGAAACACCTAAGGTTTAGAGGTTACGGGTTCAAGTCCCACTAGTGACAAGATTAAAAGAAATTTGTCGTTCTAAAAAAAATAAATATAAGAATTGATGAATAACATGTAAAAAAAGGGTGTATCTATATCATGTGTTTGACTTAACTCTCGCATTTGTGTAAGGGCCGAATCGTTTCGCGATCTAATGTACGCAGCCTTACGCTACACTTTGTGCATGAGGCTGATTCACACGGCTTGAATCCATGACCCGAGATCACAAAACAACAACCTTATTAGTTGCTCTAAGATCCGCTATCAGTTGATGAATAACTTGTACTCGTTATAATTATACTCATCACCGTACTTTATTTTTGTCACTGTATTCAGCTGATTATGTAATTATTAGACGTTAAACATTTTTCTTATTGTTGAAACAAACATTTAAGAAAGGTATCGTTTTATTCTCATAAGTAATTTTAATATTATTTTGTTGTTATCAAATTTTGAAAGTATGCAATGATTAATTGAACGGTAATAAGGTGTATGATAAGTTAATGTGATCCAGCATTAATTGGTAATGAAAGAAGACAAAACTATCAACATCCATAGACAAAGGGGTTCCAATTTTGAAATGCCATCAAATTTCAATTAATATAATTATTATATTAAGTGGTAAAAACGAATATAAAAAAGATTTTATTGTGACATCAATTAAAAACGTATGATTATATAATTACATCCATAGTTTTTGTGATAACAAATAATGTATTGATGATAATATTAACCTTTTAAACTACAATAAAACAAAATAAAAATGACTTACATTATAGGTAAAGATATTATTACTTGGGTCCAATAACGTGCCATGCACATGAAGAATGCATGCTCCATATGACTTACATTATAGGTAAAGATATTATTACTTGGGTTCAATAACGTGACATATACCAAATTTACATTTTATCTAATACAAGTATTTTTTTTTTAAAAAGAGGTTAAATTGATTTTAACGGTGACAATGATAATACCACAAGAGAACATCCAAAGACGTCTTTATTGTGTTCGTAAAATGCAAATATGTATTTACGGAGACACTTTTGGTTAATTTTGTTAGAGTTAGTAACATAAAAGATTAGCATACGTTTTCATTTCCAAAAAAGATCACTTGATCCAATTTTAATGCATTCATCCTTGAAGTTGTTTAAAATAAGCTAACATTTGAAATCAATTATAAACATTGAAACGCCCTAAACCTAGGTGTCTTAACAGTTGAATTTACTCATTTGCAATGTAGTTTTTTAAACTGTAAATTCATTTATAGGCAGTGGAAAACATTCAACGTACGTAACATAACATGCCTTACAAGTCTCGTACATAATTCATAACTTGCATACACTTTAACATGGCATGCATAGTAAAAGCCAGCTTCGTTGAATGAGTTATAGTTTACATAATTTATTTAAAAAGGCTTTCATCATTAAACATATCGTTAGCATTAAAGCATTAATCATGGAGGCACGTGCATCACAAAGATGCCTGATGTCATGGGGAAACATGCATTTCATTTAAAAGCCTAACATAACACATTATGGTGATCATCATCACCCTTTCGTTTGCCGAAGCAACCATATTTCATCCATTTTCCATAGCAACCATATTCACTCGCTTTCCGAAGCAACCGTATTCACCCGTTTGTCGAAGCAATAGTTTCTCCCGTTTGCTGAAGCAACCGTATTCATGCTGGTAAGCCACACATGCATTGCCCTCTTTCCTTTCGTTCATATCATATTATAATAAAAGTATAACACATAACACTTTAGCTACATCATCATTCATTAATCATTGGCATTCATCAATTACGTTCACATATTCATTTAACAATCATTACTTACTTTACCAAGTATGCACACCACCCCAAAATAAGTAAAAATGGGGTTCTAAAACTCACCAGAGATAAGTTGGAAAAGTCTTGATGCTCATAGACACCTGGATCCTTAATCAATCTCGTCAAGGTTCACATGTGAAACATAGGGTTAACTTTTGTGTGAAACTCTCAATCGAAATTTGGGAACTTCGATTGAACTTTCAAGCAATCATTCGATCCAAAGTTGTGAACTTTCGACCACACTTTCGTCTGAACTATCCATCGAAAGTTATGAACTTTCGACTAAGCTTTCGATCGAAAGTGTGTAAATTTCGATCGAAACTTACCGTCTTCTTCCTTGTAAGAAACCCTAGTTTGCATGCAACGGCAGCTGAACTTTCTGGATCTAAAAACACGTCAAGATCCTAACTTTATGGTTCGAAATGTATCAAAACCTTCATATAACATCCTCACAAACGTTATCCGACGACAACATAAACTTTTGAACGTAAAGTTCTAACTTTTTTTATGAAAAACCAAAACCAAGTTTTAACGACTTTGAAACCTTCCTGTTTCGGTGAGGAGCAGCAGATAATACTCTCCTTACGATCTCTGCTTATGGAATAATGGTGAAACTACGAATCCCTTCAAAACAACTCGATCTCTTTCTCTCTTCTTCCTTTCTCTTGGCTGAAAACACACACAAATGAGATGGTTATGGTGAACACAAGATCTCCCTCCCTCCCCCCTCCCCCCTCTCCCCGGTGTTAAGGTAAAATTCAAGTTTCAAAATAACCCCTCCATTTTCAAGATGGCATTTCCTTAAAAATCATGATTTACTAATATTTACATAATTGACAAAAATATAAAATTTTGGGATGTTACAAGTATCCGTTCCTAACACAATAATTACATATGGATACAATGTAATGTTTTGTTGTTGATGTAGATGTCATGTACTTGAAATGTCACCTCATTAAATATTGACTTGTTAAGTTATAGCAAATATCTTTCTTTTTCTAAAAGGTTTAATAAATACTTGTGTTTTAAACAAATTTAAAGACTTTAATGTAAATTTATATAAAGATAAACTATTTCATGTAAATTGAAAACATATTTTAGTTTTTATCGTATTAAGTATTAACTGAATTTTACTGATGCTTTTAGCTGACATTGGTGTTATCTTATGGATTACTTATATAGTTACATTAGTTCTCTCAACTGATATTGCATGATGTCAACGATCATTCATAAGCCGTTTTAATTCTAAAGTAAACATTGATCATAGAGTCAATTACATGGATAGTCCATGTGGTTTGTGAAAAGTAACAGGTATTGGTACTAAGGGTTTCAGGTTGCAAGTATGAATATTATGCTTTCAAATTTGTAACGAGTTTGGGTATTAAGACTAAGGGGTTGTTTGGTTCATTAAAAGCTGAACCATTAAGAGCTTTGAATGATTCAACATGGTTTATGTGCTGAACCATTAAGAAGTTGGATGAACTATTAAGAGGTTTGCAAAATCTGAAACAAACACCCCCTACCTCTGACCGATTCAGATGTAGCCTCTTAATGGAATCATTCAGAGGTAGCCTCTTAATAGAATCATTAATAGGCTATCAAACAGACCCTAACTTCCGTTAACTTTTCTGTTAAATTGAGGTGAAATGACCAATATACCATTTTATAATTACAAGGACCATTTATGTCATTAATCTTATTTTAATTGAAGGGGCTATTTATGTACACTAAAACTACCAAATATATATCTCTTTCTCTCTAACCTAGTACCAGACCAAAGCACTACCTAGGTCAGAATCCTACTCATAAAACTCAGAATTCTATCGGTTATTGAAACTATGACGGAACTGGGGTTCTAAGGATAACAAACCTAGACAGCCTAGTGGATCCCTAATCAATATCAGGGTGTCACCAAAAGGAAACTCTAAGGAATGCAAAACGCTCACCAGATGTTGGATTACCTTTCAGTCTCTCCAATGACAATAAAATACCCTAAAGACAGCTCACCTCTCAGTTTCACTGTCAAAGTACATCAAGTATGCAAGGGGTAATCTCAGCACAAAACAATATGGCACGGATTAGCAACGAATACTAGAACCTAGGGGAAGCCTCCTCTCAGAGTGTCACACCCCGCCAAGGCGGAAGCGCGAGGCGTAACGTTCATGGTTTCCAAAGCATATGATTACCGTAAACACATACCTGATAAATGGATACGTAAACAAGTTTTAAGTTTTACATCCTAAAATATCAATTGAGTTTACAAAAAAGTTAAGATTTCGCAAATATGACCCATATATAATGAGTTATACAAGAGAAATCCTCCAAAAGTCGTATATGTCATGCATGCATGTAATCTACATTACTAACCTTGAGACCACGTTCAATTTCCTAAAAAACATACTTAAAATGTGTCAACACGAGGTTGGTGAGTTCACAGGTTTTGTTCAAATGTTCTTGTAAATCCAACGTTCTCTGAACGTTCATGGTGTATAAAGTTATTAGATCAAACATTATATGAATAACTAATGAATTGAACAATGAATGAATGACCGACTAATCCCATTTGTAAACTAGCTAGGAATACAAACAATATGTTGATACATGAGACCGTAACCAAATCATAATTGGTGAATGCCCCTCCCTCGCTTTACCACGAGAACGGAATAAGACAATATGTGGCCATTTAACCCTTCAAGTCACCGGTTAGCGCGACTAACCATGACCGGGGGGCGTCACCCCCAATAGTACTATTCAAATAATCCTAGGCTAAGTCCATAGCTAATGGTTACAAATGATAGTGATGTTCAGGGGACTTTAGCGCTCTATGTGTTTCCTCATGCAAACATAACAGTCTGGTATTTGTTCGTTCATTTATGTATGAAAACAGTTACAAGTATGTTTACCCCCCAAAATCATTTCGAAACAGTAAAAAGGGGACAGTGAAACTCACCTCGTTAACGGTGTATGCTAGAAAATATTTGTGTGCAAATATAGGCCCCGCCTACCCGTACCCTAATCACACAAGGATACTTAGTGTTAAGACTACCCGTCTTAAATGCAAGTTGTTCACCCGATTTAACGAATCCCGTTAAGTACTTCTTTATTTAGTAAAAACAGTGTTTTCATGTTACGACTCATTGGTGATTATTACTCCGGTCTAAACGTTGTACATTTCTTTAATAAAATGTTATGTTCCAATATTGGTGACTTATTATGCTTACCAAAAAAAAATATTATTTTTGTGATGACTTATAACTTATTCACATTAGGGTTCACGTATATACATATAATTATTTCTCAAAGATAATTATATACAATCTCAAATATCGTCCAAGTATATCCATGCATGTTAATTACTCTACGTACGTACAAACCATGTTACTACGTCCACCTGCAAATACTTACGTTCCGAACGACATTTATTAACTTAGTTATGTTCATCATGCATACGTCTTTATTTATTTTTATCAATTGCATGCATACATGTATTTCTATGTTTCTATATATGCATTAAAGTATTTTTACTATTTCACATGCATATGTAAACATATGTTTTTAGATAAACTAGTGAACGTGTTTCCAAGATTTATGTAGCTACACATACATATACATACACTTTTTACGTATACTTATACCCATTCATGCCTAATATTAGGGTTTTCAAACATGATCATTTACACGTTTATTTCTTAGCATTTATCAATCACAACACGTATATCTTTTTTCATAACAAATGACATGAACTCTTTTATGAACATGCTACATAACATGCGTATACATATATATACATATATATTTTGACACATATGCTTATATTAAATAACCTAATCATTTCATAAAATATGTTCCATGATTACTAACCATAATCATACACATACATATATATTACGTTTTTCATATATACATATATACACTTAACACTTTGTCCAAGTTAACAATTTATAATCACACATATATATATTATGACTTTTATATATAGATATACATGCATACACTTAACAATTTATCCAAGTTCAACAATTTATAATCACATGCATACATATATACATGTCATGATTTCTCTCTCTCTCTCTCTCTCTATATATATATATATAGGGGACGTATCAAATGAAAACCCTGAGTTGTTGTGTAAACCCATAAACCCTCTCCTATCCACTCATTTACTTTTCATATTTTTTAGTTTATTTTTATTTGAAAGGGTATTTTTGTCTTTGTCACACTCTCTCTCTCTCTCTCTACCAACACTAGACAAATTTATTTATCCTTTGTTTCTCTCTTAAACTCTGTCTCTCACAAACCACCACCACCAACACTGGCTTTGAAGATCTATCTTTGGTTTACAGATTTCACAAACCACCACCAACACCGAACGATTTGTCGTTGGCTTCAATCTCCCCCTCGACGATTTGTTTATCAATTTCATGATGAGTGGATCTAGCGACTATGAAGATCGATCTTTGATTTATCGATTTCACAAACCACCACCACCAACACCGGACGATTTTTGTCACTAGCTTGGATCTCCCCCACCCGCTTCGATTTAGCGACCCAAGAACACATCCTTGCACCACCACTAAGCAATCAACGAGGTTCGTCTCTTATCTGTTAATAACCGAGATCGTGTGAAAAGTTAGATCCAAGTTATAACATTGGATCTGGTACAATGATGCTGTCATGTGGGTTTTTTTTATTAAATTTACAATGATGCTGAAAGAAATGTAACTTAGGTAATGGTAGGCTGTCATGTGGGTTTTTTTATATTAAAATTAATGGTATTTGGTAATTTACTAGTTCAATCTATTTTTTCGTTTGAAGATGCACATGGCGTTTGGGGTTGTCAATCTATTTTGAATAAAATGTTATGACTGGTCATATAAAATAAAGGGGCAACCAATTAGACATTTTGTATATGGCATTCGGGGTTATCAATCCATTTTTTCGTTTTAATTTCTTTTTGAAATCCCTTTCTTTCTACTGCTCATTGATTCAACTATTTGGCTCAAATAATAGCCCATATATGTTTTTTGCATATGTGTACACTGAATTTATACATGTGTAAACCAGGTTTCTTTTTGGGGTTAATTTTTTTTCAATTGATTGTGTATTCGTAATAATCCCCTTGATTTCAAAAGTCTACGGTTTAGGGTTTTGTTTTGGGCATCAATTTGTTGAAACTTTAGGAAGCCCTCATTTGAATTTTTTTTTCATGATCTGTAATACATTTGAATTTACAAATTCAGATCTGTAAAAACCATATCAGTTTTGTAAAAAATAGCCCATGTCTGAGTTTTGCACATGTGTAAACTGAATTTACACATGTGTAGTTTCAGTTTACACATGTGTAATTTCAGTATACACATGTGTAAACTGAATTTATACCTAGACCCAATGACAAACTCTTTCACGCTTATATCGTTCCGGATTTGTTTGATGTTCGAAGGTTCATATATGGTGTAATTATCAATAACATATAATTTAAATCAAATAAAATTTATGCTGGATTTTTCATATTTCATATGGAAGGAAAAGGCAAATGTGGAAACCCTTGAGACAAGAAAGAAAAATGTTCAAAAAAGCAAGAAAATGATGTAACGGTATTTGGGATTATGTTCAGATTTTTGTTCTTGTAAACTTGGATCTATATATATATATATATATATATATAGTGAGAGAGATAGAGAGAGAAATGTGCTTTTTATTAAATCAAGGGTGTAAAGTTACATATTTACCCTTTTGAGTGTACTTTAAGAATTTATAAAATGAAAAAAATCCAAATTAATTGGTAGCCACAAGTTAAAATATACAAAATGAAACGTGTGGTCCAGAATGAGTTTAAGGGTTTTCACAACAACTCAGGGTTTTCATTTGATACGTCCCCTATATATATATGTGTGTGTGTGTGTGTGAATACACTTTACCAATTTCAAACTAACCACTACAACTATATACATGCATATATATATATATATATATATATGTATACACTTACAATCTTTCCAAGTTATCAATGCAACTAGATACACACACATATATATATATTCGGCCCATATATACATATATATATATATATACTTTCCTTGTTTTAAACCTTAAACTATTCAATTTATTATTTGTTAAACTTTATAAAATTAGAGATTTGGGATGAACAACATGCTTGGGCAAGAATATCAAACTAAAATTAGAGATTTGGGATCGGTTTTTCATACCGTTAGACAAGCTAGGGAAGAATAACGATTAGAAGGTGGTGATGACTTGAATGACTTGATCTTCCTAGTGAGAGCTTCCTAGATCCCCAAGAACTCTTTAAATATCTAAATCTCCTAGCTAGCACCTCCAAGAGAGTTTGTTCTTGAATTTTTTAAAGTGTAAAGTGAAAGTGTGTGTGTGTGTATCGTATATACAGAGAAAGAGAGATGGGGTTTGAGTGTTGGACTCAACAAAAATCATTGCAAGAGATGGTTGACTTGATGGACTTTGACCTTTGCTTGATGTCTTAGTTGAAAGAGTATGGCTTAGCATGATAACAATCATGGAGCAATGATGGAGTGGACAAGGTGGGTGGCCCCACCTTATTTCGCCGAAAAAGGGTGTAAGTAGGGGGGTTGGGTGTTTTCCAATCACTAGTTACCTCTCAATTGTTAGTTAGATAGGTCTAAGGTAGTGTAAACCCGGTAGGTGCTCTCGTGATATAATACCCGGTTCAATAACTTTAATTATTAAAACGTTCTACAGTTTGTGTAGTTTGACTAGTTTGATAATTTACTAATGAATCCCGACATAGTTAATGACTTAACTACTTTATGCATGTTCACACGAAGATAATTAATTAGGAACCGTGTGAACCCAAGTTTTTGCATCAATCTTTATAGATTATGGTCATCAATATATATTTTGTGTAGAATAAATATACTTCTAGACTTTACTTGTATAGAATTTGTTAATCACCAATGATCGTACTTTGCGGGTAATAAATGTTCATGACCTAGTAATTTTCATAATTACTAAAATGTAACTTGTGTTTCTATGCTAGTCTCATGACAATACTTAGTCAAAAATAATTTTCAGGAAATTTGAAATATGAACATGCTAAAATAAATATGGATATTGACCTGAAATGTTGGGTGTCACACATAGCGTTTATAGCTAGACACCTAATAATGAAGACTAACCGACTACTACTCACCTTTCAGCTATTGAGATAGGAAGAACACTCAATCCAATGAACCATCAACTATCACCTCTATGGATCACTACGTCTAGCAATATCACCATAGTCACAAACATAAAACAAGTAACCTAAACATGCGTCTATAACTGAAAGACATTCAATAAGAACACATGCGGGATAATAATCAATACCAAATCAGAAGTAAGCATGCAAATTCATCACATCAATTGAACTAAGACTTTACAATATAGTCAATCCATCATACGAATCCAAAATCCGATCAAAATCCAAACTTTAACAAGTATTCATCAAAAACCTAGGTAGCTATAAGTATTTAGCCTAGAAACATGATCAAAAGCATAAAACCAGTAGTAATACTCAGAAACATAGTTACAATCAAATACACGAGAATCAAAAATATGAACTGAATGGTTAATGTCTAACCAAAACAATGCTAAAAGCTCCAACTTTGGCTTCCACTCGCTTCTCTTCTCCTGAAATCGCCCTAAAACTCTCCTTAGACGGCTGGAAATCGAACTCCCTCGAATCATGCCTATCCCACTCATTAAATTTTGATTTTAGGGTTTTTTTCACGGATTATATGTCCCTCGCGTACCGCGAGACAAGCAACACGGCCCTTCGCGTACCGCGAAGGCCAAAACAGTCGGGGCCCAAATCCAAGTCTCTCACGTACCGCGAAGATTTTCCTCTTCCCCTTCGCGTACCGAGAGACTCTAAAATTCCAACTTTTTTCCTTCTTTCTCTTTGGCTTCTCTCTCGTGCTCGATCTCTTCTCGATTTAGCTTCCTATTCCACACGAGTACCTGCAAACACAACATAGACTAAGTACAGGCAAAAAACGAATACAAAACTAAGTAAAATGGTACAAATTACACGGATAAAAGGCATGTGTTTTGCAACACATCATGGGTCTTGTCGAAAAGACCTCTTCGTAAAAAAAAATATTTTTTATTTTTGCAGGTTAAACGGCTTCCCGAAAAAAAAAACCCGAAAAAGACCAAGAAATTGAAGAAAATGTGAAAGTCATAAACCAATCCATGCATTATATCCGTGTGCAACATAAAAGCAAGAGATTCTTCCATTGGATGTGTGTACCTGTGTCCCTCAAAAGTAGAACATTCCCTTACAAGAGTACCGGTGTATCAATGGACTAAATGCATAACCATGTATTTGAATGCATGCCCATTCAAGCCCTAACTCTTTGCCTATAAATAGAAAACTCAAGTTTCCCATTTTGGTGTTCAAGATTGGGGTTGTGGAAGCCCTAGTGCTCTGCTAGGGCCGAAACTCTATCGGTTTTGAACCGATTAAGTCTGTTTGAGTCTTTTTCGTCTTTGTTATTTTCATTTTCTTAGTTGTAATATGGATAATTTCATTCTTCTCATTTGAGTAAACAAGAGGCAACCTATACCCACTCTCTCTTGGTGTTAGATCACTTTCACACATTGTCTAAAGGTTAGTAGAGTCACTTGTATGGTCATTCGTGGCTAGTCCTCTTGCGTTACTTGGGTTGGTTAAACTTTGTCTAATTAATGAAGTATTTTTAGTATGTATTTTCTTAAAGTCTCCCTTCTAAATATATTTTATAAAGACAAGAATAAGTGATGTTTAACTCAACTTATTAATATTAAATCTTGTGAGCTTCTTGGGCAAGACTTCTTGTTTGGGAAACTTATTCGAGCTTTTACGGTCTATATACAAATCTTGGTGCTAGCAACGACCGACTTAGTATAGGTATAATATTATGGGTTGATTGGAGGTTTGGGTATTCAACGAGTCATTTGAGTCCTAGCTGGACCTTTTGGGTTGTGTTGGTATAATTTTACTTCACTTGTATTGGTATTCAAGGGCGAACCGACAACGGGAGTCGAGTATTTAATCTTGGGATGGAAAGTTATATTTCTTTAAAATATATTTATAAGCAAATACAACTAATTTAAGAAAGTAATTTGTTAGGTTCGAACTTCATAAAGTAGTTTTGGATAGGGTTGCGCATTCTGACTTTTCAAAGGAGTTACACGACATTGGGGTGTCTGACAACAACACTACCAGTCAACAGGATAATTTTAGTCCGAATAATAATCCATGGAAACACCGACGGACTTGAGACCCCGTAAAGATTCCAAATATTATTAGGAGCAGTTGGCCGACCGTATCCACTGTTGCGTTACGAAATACTAATTCTCCTAACAAAGGATTAGTACTAGTAATCATAACCAAGCTTACAAAAATATAACATTAATTAACAATTGACAACAGCCTAATTAACACATCGAATAAGAACGATTATCCATTTCCATTTCCATTTTTATTTTCTTTTTTACTTTTGACTTTTCAAACAAAACCCGTTTTTCAAATTTGTATCCCAGTAAGACAATAGCGAGGGTTGAGTAAGAAATCCGTGTCCATGGTTCGATACTTGGTTCTTACCTAAGTTATACTACGCTGCAATAGGTTCACTTGCCTGTTGTGTGTGTATTTAGTTGAATTAATTATCATTTTAATTTATAAATTTAAAACCTGATTTTGTGTAACTCTAAACCGAACATTAAAAATATATATTATATCACTCACATTTAACATCAAGTTTTTAGTGTCGTTACCAATATATATATACATAAAACACACATAATTGGGGAACAACAAAAGGGAGGTTTGAAGAACTAACGGAAAAAGTTGAACAGAGGCTCCGATTTGGCCAGCGGTGGTGGCTGGCGATGGCGGTGATGGTGGACGACGGTGGTGGTGGCTGGCGACGATTTCCTTGTGGTAGTGTTTCTCCACAAATTAATATATATGTATATATGTGTGTGTATATATATATTATTATATATATGTTTATTAGTTATTTTTATTAAAGGGCATTTTAGTCATTAAGCAAAAACTTAACGGAAAAACTAACGTCGGTTAATCTTAATACCCAATATTATTACAAAATTAGAACATAATATCATATTTATAACTTGAAACACTTAGTATCTATAATGATTACTTTTCACAAACCACATAGACTACATGTAATTAAGTATTGATCATATTGCTGTTCTTGTAAACATTTACTCTTTTACATTATTTTTTGGCCGCTTTTTAAGTTAAGTTAAGATAATCTGTTTCCTATTTTAATATTCCAAAACCAGTCACGTGCAAATCACATGTCCTCAAAAGTAACTTTTTAAACGATAAGGGATTTGACATTCTATCCAATTGTAATTGACTAATTACTTGATAATTAATTTATTATCGACAGGCCATTGGCCTAATAGAATTAAATATGTCCAAAAGAGGTTATTTTTAATTATAACTTATAATAAATGTATCTTAAAATATTGGAATCATACTCAATAAAAAAAAATTAAAATTAGTCGAACAGAATTTAAATTGGCAGTTTTTAAAAGTCATATTAGAGAGGAATTCGAATTTACATTTTGGTTTTCAAATTGAGTTTTTATGAGTTTTAAAATGAACCGGTTTGAATATATCTAAAGAGTTAATAGTACAAATGGCCCTTGTGGTTTGATCAAATTGTACGTTTAGCCTCCCAGGTTTTAAAAACTGCAAACTAGCTCAAACTTTTGTGACCTGGTTATGCCTTTAGCCCCTAACGTTAACACCAGTTAGTTTTTAATGGAAAATTAGCCCATGTGCTATCCATGTGACTTACAGTTGCAAACTTAACTTAAAATGAGTTAAAATCAATAAAAATATGCATAAATTTAGTGATTTTTATGAATTTTACTTATCTTTTACTAAATTTTTACTTATTTTTACATCTTTTTTTACTGATTTTAACTCATTTTTAGTGTTAAGTTGGCAGTCGTAAGTCATGTGGATGACACATGGGCTAATTTTCCTTTAAAAACTAACTAATTAGTGATAACGCCAGGGGCTAAATGCGCAACCACGTCACAAAAGTTTGGACCAAGTTTGTAATTTTTATAACCTATGGGCCAAATGTGCAATTTGATCAAACCACAGGGGTCATTTGTATGATTAACTCTCTATAAATTTGGATACCTGTTGTTTGAAGTTTTCTCTATATAAAATATAGTGTTTGTTTGAATTTTTGTAGAGTTACGAATTAACGTTTTTTTTCTCTTGGTCCGTTTGTTCATTGCCCATTAGAATTTTCGAATTTGAATTGTTTTTCCAAATTTTAATTTAAATTTGGATTGAATTGATCACTTAAAAAAAATTAGCAACTCGAGGAAACCGATTCAAAGAACCCGAGTAATCAACCAAACTCCAAACTTCGTGTGTGTCTGAAGGCCTAAATGTCTTATCTAAGACAAAAACGATATCGTTAAATAACCTCCTTACGAGACGAGGGTTAGGCGTGATAACCAAACTAAAAAATGAGAGTAAGGAAAAATATATTTTAATATTTATTCATTTATTTGTAATATGATTGATGAGTAGTGATAGGTACCAATATTATTATTACTACTACCGTTGGCCATTTGGTGCAATGGTAGCCTTAAGATTTCTCATAGTGCAGGTCTTGGGTTCGAATCCTAGCAACAGTAAAAAAGGGGTCTGTGGTCAGGTCAGGGGGTTTACCCAGTTTAGGGTTCCTCCTGTGGTGGGCTGCCCTGGTTGTTTTAGGTGTTGCCCCGGGGAAACCCAATTATCCTATAATATCTAGGTGTTGCCGTTAAAAAAATGGTACAAATATTACGGAAAAGATGTAAAACATGATATCTATTATGATTAAAGAAAATATATGTGACCCCTAGCAAGTGAAAGGAGAGCCTCTAAATGTAATAGCTACCTTGATCATCCTTATCAACATTAGAAAGAAATTACAAATTTGATATTCACCTTCATTAGAATAAGACTGGTCGTCACTATCAATGTTACAAAGAAGTTATTGGTAATATAAAAAACATTAGAGAGTATTTTATAAACGATGGTTTGAATTGAAAACAAATAAAAAAATGTTGATTAAAGTAAGCAATGAGTGTGCATAAAATGAATTAGTTTACTTTCGTCGACCTACTATATATTGTAATATGTTTCGACTTCTAAATTGTTCAAACTAACATTTTGTTAACTTATTTCTTTTAAAAGTGGTATTTAATTGAAATAAATCAATTTCCCCATAGTTTCTTAGGAGAGGAGATAACATTTTCCACAAATAAAATATAATTTTGTGTGGGGTGGAAACATAATCTACAACCTTTTTGACTTCTCATAGGATTGTCGACTTGACAAAGGACCAAACTAACCAAAAAGCTATCAACATGCCATTAACCAATTGATGCTTCCTTTCACTTTAATCCACTCTACTTCAATAAAATTTATAAGTAATAAATAACTATAATATAGATATAGATAGTGTATGTACATATGATAATTGATTATACTATATTAGTGTTTGGTTTGTGGATTGCTTTTTAAAGATTTGAAATTTATATATTTGATTAACAGAAAATGGAATGAAATCCATTATAAGGGTGGAAGGGGTGGAGCTCGGGTTCACTCTCGGGTTCCATCGGGCTCACGGCAACACCGACGCTTGGTTAGGTTTACGGTTTCATGAAGCCGTGCGTTTACAAGTGTGTTGCTTGTCATGGAATTGGAACGTTGGGGTAGTAGGGGTTCACGGGTTGCACCCCTTGTGAGAGGGGCAATTTAGAGTAAAAATGACATGACAAATTTTTATTGGTTTAGGGCTAGGGTTCCACCCTAAACCCTTTTGTATATTCTGTCTGGTTTGCACATTTATCAAAGAATTTAAAATGTAAATAACTAGTATTTTTATCTAGCGCTTCACGAGGGAACGTGGTCATTTTTTCTCCGCATTACGCGGGAAAAGTTTGGTCGTTATCGCTTTGACTCGAAAAAACCCATAAAAGCGAACACCGATACCGGATATGATCAGACCACAACACCACTAACGATGTTGTTCGTTCATAAGCGGTTGGGTTTGTTACGGAAATGCAACAGTAACGTCGCTCGCTATAGCGTACGACACAAAAAAATACACTCGATTTTGAATATAAAAACGTTTTAAAAAAAAAACTATACCGACATATTCACAAATAAAAAGTCAAAAACAGAAAAAACAAAATTACTAGAAAATGAAACGGGTTAAAAGTGTAGATTATATATATTATAAGATCTGAAAACGAAATAATACATGCACTTTGCGGCGGGAGCGTGATTGTTTTTTCCATAACGATGTTGTTCGCTCATAAGCGGCTGCATTTGTAACGGCTACGCAGCGTTAACGTCGGTCGCTACAACGCAGGATAAAAAAAAATGCCACATGGACAAATCAGGGGAATTCACTGTACATTCCATTTTATTTTAGAATATGGTTCATAATGTTTAATAACAGATTTATCATTTATTAATTTCTTTTGTAATATCTTGTCTTTTCTATAAATATGTGTGTATTCACTACAACAAATTGACCCTGTCCCGACGCCACCTGTACCGACGACATTTGTCGTCGGGATAGGTCACCCTATACCGACGACATGTCGTCGGTATAGGTCAAAACCAAAATTTTGGTAGGGAGACCCTATAGCGACGACATGTCGTCGGTATAGGGTTAAGGCAGGTTGGAGGGAAAACTGGCGCCCAATGAATTTTTGGGGAAAACCTATAGCGACGACATGTCGTCGCTATAGATTAATTTTGATTTTCTTTTTGTTTTTTTTTATTTAATAAATTTTCGTCGGTCAAAAATTTTTTTTTTTTAAATTAAAAAAAATTCTGGAAAAACCTATAGCGACGACATGTCGTCACTATAGGTTAATTTTGATTTTCTTTTTTTTATTTAATAAATTTTCGTCGGTCAAATTTTTTTTTTTTAAATTAAAAAAATTTCTGGAAAACCCTATGGCGACGACATGTCGTCGGGATAGGGTTTTTCCAAAATTTTGAATGGGACACCCTATAGTGACGACATGTCGTCGCTATAGGTTAATTTTGATTTTCTTTTTGTTTTTTTTTATCTAATAAATTTTTTTTAAATTAAAAAAAATTCTGCAAAACCCTATAAAACTAATATCATTAGGGTTGATGGTTCAACGATAGAGACAAAACCTCTAGAAACATCTAAGGTTTGAATGTCACGGATTCAATTTTTATTTGTAACATGGTTAAAATGTTTCGTCGTTGTAAAAAAAATATAAAAGTAATGCTAATTAAATTAACATAATGATGATAAAGTGTAATAATGAATTAATGGGAAAATGTTATGCTCCCTCCCTATTTATTACCACTTTCAATATTAGATAATGCTAAATTAACATAATAATGATGATTAAGTGTAATAATTAATTACATTTATGATAAAGAAAGATTGAACCGCTCCAATGATGATTAAGTGTAATAATTAATTACATAATAATGCTAAATCCATAAAGAAAGATCTCTGTGGATGAACAAGCTCAATGCAAAAGATTGAACCGCTCCAAAGAACATCATGATGGCGGTGCTAGAATACTGCAACGAGTATCTTTTTCCAATGTTTGATTGGACAAGAAACCATGAAGACCACAGAATTGTACCTGCAACCAATGCCAAGGAACTTGAAGTCCATCTTGCTTTCTTCGTTGCTAAAACTGAACTTAGCCTTCTGAAGATAGATTGAACATGGATGGATTCATTCGTGGGATGCAAATGTGAATGATGGTTAAATAAAGGCATTCCTTTGTAGAGGGTCAGTAAAGTGGCACCTCCTACACAAACTATAGTCCCTATCACTTTTGCTCTTCCACCATTTGATTTTATGTTCACCCTTTCCAACCTAAATCAGAGTGACACACATGCCGGTATAAGTATACAACCTCTATATAAAGTGAGAAATTGCATATGGTTTGATACAAACCCAGAGGGTAATGACATCATAAATGTGATCACCGGCACCATGTTGAGAAAAACACAAGAGCAAGTGGCGGATGTGTGTTGTATACCCAAAAGGAACAAGTACTGTATGAGGGACGCACTGCAGCCATACAAAGATTATTATGTTAATTTAGCATTATCTACTTCAATGATAATTATTATCACTACTTCAATCAAGATCTTTTCAGGTACACATTTTGTCACAAAACAAGTTGCATTTGAACCTCAAGTTTAATAACATAATCTAACACCATTTTGGTTTTTGTTTTTGTTTTTGCAGGCATGACGATGCACTTTTCAACCTTCTCGATATGAACCGAGTTTCATCACATTACTTTTCTGATTTAGGGTTTTCATATTTCGATCCCATTGATAAAGATATAAGCTTGTGGGAGTGTTGGGGAGACGGTCATGTGTTGCCATTGCTAAGTTCCAATGATGATCACAATGGTGGTGGTTCCGGTGATCACGGTGGCCGGAGGCCGTCGAGACCGTTGGAATTGGAAGAGATAGAGAAGCATTTTGAGTTGCCAATAGTCATGGCAGCCGAGAAACTTAAGGTGGGATTAACCATGTTGAAGAAAAGATGCAGAGAGCTTAATATAAAGAGATGGCCTCATAGAAAGCTTAAGAGTATTAAATCTCTTATTCAAAATGTGAAGGTATGTAATATTGTACCTATATTACCCTTCTTTTTTACATTCTCACATGTCGTCGCTATAGGTTAATTACCCGTTAACCTTTACAATAATTTACATAATTACAAACCCAGTTATTTTATGAAAAATCGGGATGTTACATCTTGGGTCGTTGAACCCTTATGGGTTAGTGTTGAAGTGTGGGTTATTAACATGTCAATAAACGACAAACCGTTTTATAAAGGATTGTAATGTTCTGAGTTCAATCAAATGGTATTTCTTGTTTGCAGGTGAGGTATCTTGGCTAGGGAGCGGTGCTACTCGAATTGGTGTGTAGGCATTTGTAAGATAAGATTAAGGGTTACAACTATTTTAAATTAAGTCTTCCACTGATTGTTTGTAATAAAGCGAGTATTTTTAAAGAGAACACCCAGTGATGAGAACCAACTGTAGGGTACCCAGTTTGGGGCCATACAGGCTGGTCTTGGGTGTTTCACAAACGTCCGAGACATCGTGAAGGCAATCAACAGACTTCTAATGTCTTGCACGGTGGGGTTCCGATTAAAAATTCTTCTTATTCCATGAATCTTGCTCAGGTAACGGTTTCGATTTTTCTCACGAATTTTCCACTTAATTCTTCAGTGATTGAGATTTGGAAGTTCTGCTAGAATGGGAGGTTGAGAATTAGAATTTTGCTTGACAATAATAAATCCTATGGATATATATTGATTATAAATTAGAGATTTTATAATTTTGTACAAATTTTTGGTTTGATTTATTTTTTTATATATTTATGTGCTATTGGATATATATTGATTATAAAATAAATTTTTTATTTTAAACAGAAAAATATGGATTTCAAAACTTTAATTTTTTTATCTTAATAAATTTTTTTTTAAATTAAAAAAAATTCTGGAAAACCCTTTTAATTTTTTTATCTTTATAAATTTTTTTTTAAATTAAAAAAAATTCTGGAAAACCCTTTTAATTTTTTTATCTTTATAAATTTTTTTTTAAATTAAAAAAAATTCTGGAAAACCCTATGGCGACGACATGTCGTCGGGATAGGGTTTTTCCAAAATTTTGAATGGGACACCCTATGGCGACGACATGTCGTCGCTATAGGGTTGAGGCAGGTTGGAGGGAAAACTGGCGCCCAATGAATTTTTGGGGAAAACCTATAGCGACGACATGTCGTCGCTATAGGTTAATTTTGATTTTCTTTTTGTTTTTTTTTATTTAATAATTTTTTTTTTAAATTAAAAAAAATTCTGGAAAACCCTATGGCGACGACATGTCGTCGGTATAGTGTTTTTACTTTTATTGACTGGTCAACATCCTGTGAAACCTGTGCCGACGACATGTCGTCGCTATAGGCCACTGTACCAACGACGAGTGGACCTATGCCGACGACATGTCGTCGCTATAGGGTGCAGCGTGAACAAATAGGGAAACAGACGACAGAACTTCATTTTCAGCCAAAACTCTCCAAAACTTCCCCAATTCTGTCTCTCCGGCGATTTCAGCGTTTTTGGGCTATTTGGAAGCAACTTTCACACAAGCTTTCGGGATTTAAGGTGAGCTAACATCCGGGTTCATATTTTAGCTAATTTTTTAAGATTTTGAAGTTTTGTTTGTTTATTTTGGTTAGGTTTTGGAGGAATTTCACCATTTCTTGAATTTCTAGCTTTGTGAAGGTAAATACTCGTTTTAATTACTAATTTGTGTTGAAATTTGGTTTATATCAAAGATTTTTATGATTTTGTATGTATGTGTTATGTTTGTATGTTTGTATGTATGAGTATGTATATTTGTATGATGGAATTATTAAATTATGATTAGTTTATGTCATTTGGTTTAGATGTGTGTTTATTTTATATAATTTAGTTTATGTAAATTAGTGTTTGTATGTATGTGTATGTATGTGTGTAATTTGTGTTTATGATGATTAGTTTTAATGTTTAGTTTGTATGTATGTGTGTAATTTGTGTTTATGATGATTAGTTTGAATGTTTAGTTGGTATGTATGTGTGTAATTTGTGTTTATGATGAAATTTGGTTTAGATCTAAGATTTTTATGAGTTTGTATGTATGAGTATGTATTTTTGTATGTATGATGGAATTATTAAATTATGATTAGTTTAGGTCATTTGGTTTAGATGTGTGCTTATTTTATATAATTTAGTTTATGTAAATTAGTGTTTGTATGTATATGTATGTATGTGTGTATTTTGTGTTTATAATGATTAGTTTGAATGTTTAGTTTGTATGTATGTGTGCAATTTATGTTTATGATGATTAGTTTGGATGATTAGTTTGTATGTATGTGTGTAATTTGTGTTTATGATGATTAGTTAATATGAATGTATATATGTGTATGTATGTTTGTATGTATATGTTTGTAATTATGTAATTGGACATTTATTTATGTTTGTATGTATATGTTTGTAATTATGTAATTGGGCTTTTATTTATATATATATGTATGTAATTATGATGTATAGGTATATAAGATGGTATTTATTGGGAGCAACTTTCACAAAAACTCTCGGGATTTAAGGTGAGGTAACATCCGGGTTTCATATTTTAGCTACTTTTTCAAGATTTTGAAGTTTTGTTTGTTTATTTTGGTTAGGTTTTGGAGGAATTTCACCATTTCTTAATTTCTAGCTTTGTGAAGGTAAGTACTCGTTTTAATTACTAATTTGTGATGAAATTTGATTTAGATCTAAGATTTTTATGATTTTGTATGTATGTGTATGTATGTATGTTTGTATGTATGAATATGTATATTTGTATGTATGAATATGTATATTTGTATGTATGATGGAATTATTAAATTATGATTAGTTTAGGTCATTTGGTTTAGATGTGTGATTATTTTATATAATTTAGTTTATGTAATTTAGTGTTTGTATGTGTGTAATTTGTCTTTATGATGATTAGTTTGAATGTTTAGTTTGTATGTATGTGTGTAATTTATATTTTTGATGATTAGTTTTGATGATTAGGTTGTATGTATGTGTGTAATTTGTGTTTATGATGATTAGTTAATATGAATGTATATATGTGTATGTATGTTTGTATCTATATGTTTGTAATTATGTAATTGGACATTTATTTATGTATGTATGTTTGTGTGTATATATTTGTAATTATGTAATTGGACTTTTATTTATGTATGTATGTAATTGTGATGTGTAGGTATATAAGAGAGTATTTATTCATATGCTTATGTATGTTTGTATGTATATGTAACTTTATTTAATTTTGTTACAAGTTTGAAACTCGTTGCGGTTGACGAGAGGAAGAATGTCGTACACATAATCAACAAATGCTTGAAATGCAACGACAAATGGATGAAATGCGTCGAATGTGGGATCGTCGAACTAGCAGCGATGATAATTAGCTTGGAGTTGTTGAGCCTTTGCCTTTTTTGTTGGTATTTGTCTTGAACAATTTGCATATTTGTGTGTCGAACAAGCTTATGTTTTGAATGTTTGATTTGTTGAACAAATTTGTGTGCCGAACAAGTTTGTGTGTCGAACAATTTGGATGTTTGGTTTATGTTCCGGACATTAATTTTTATCCGATTTGAATGTTTGAATGGTTTATATTTATGATTTGCAGGTTTTTGTTTTTAGAAATTTAATATTTCTGGATAAAATATTAAAAATAAAAAAAATTAAAAAAAAAACAGAAAAGACCTATACCGACGACATGTCGTCGCTATAGGTCTTTTTCAAAAATTAAAAAAAAAACAAAAAAACCCTATACCGACGACATGTCGTCGGAATAGGGTCAACCTATACCGACGACATGTCGTCGGTACAGGGTTGGACTCTATACCGACGACATGTCGTCGGTATAGAATTTATTTTTGAATTTTTTAATTAAACCCTATACCGACGACAAGTCGTCGGTATAGGCTGACCTATCCCGACGACACCTATCCCGACGACAATCTTGGGCTATTGGGACGAAGCAATCCCGACGACACCTATCCCGACGATATGTCGTCGGCATAAGCTATCCCGACGACAAGTCGTCGCTATAGGGTCAAAAAAAGTCGTCGATATAGGGTGATATTGTTGTAGTGATTATTTATAACCAACATCGCATGACTATAAAAGTATAAAACTATCTCAAATAAACTTCAATTAAAAAAAATTATTTAACTCGGGTATGAATCTCAAACTTTAAGTCGGGCATTTAAAAGTTTTATATCATTAAACCAACCAAACCTACTAGTGCTTGAACCACTAAATATACCATGGACAAGTTACCAACCTTTCTTCATGATCTTTATCTTTGATTTGGTGTAAAGCTCACCCAATATACAATACACTCAACGTAAAACACCATAAATACACAACCAACTATACATTCTATTGCATATAACCAATATACGGATTTTAATACACTCAATTCATAGCATTTCAAGTTTAAAAAACATGTGATTTGAAAATAAGAAAAGCACATGAGATCTTTCCATAGTAGAAAACACAATGTAACTAACATTCTAAACATTTAAATTGAGTATAACTCCGGTTGGAGTGATTCTTGGTGATTTAGAAATTATATGTTTTAACTAAACATTGGTAAACTTTAATGATAGATGTCGTGTGTTCAATAATTTGATGACTGAGGAAATATTAGTTTTCATTGAAACGGGATCTAATGATGAATTTTGCACGAGATGAGTTTGGTTTTGGATTAAAAGGACGTGTGGATAAAGAACATGAGTATCTCTCGTAGGCATGCATACACACTTATTATAGTCGTGTATCCAATCACATGGGAGTGCACTAGGGCGTGACCACCAATGTAGGTTCTCTTTGAATAACTACGTATGCACAACATTTTTAGAGTGATAATCTATCGTTGGCAATTTCAAGTTGTTTTTATAAAAACAAGTTGGTTTTGTATTTTATTAATGAACACAGGAATAGATAAAATAAAATAAAAACTTTCAAGAAACATGTAATAGGTGGAAAGTTGAATATAATGTATTCAAATGTTTAAAACTTTTTAATCACTATTTTCAACTACAATTATTATTTATAGTTTCCTGATTTGTTAGTTAATAACCTAATACACTAATTAATTTAAAAAATCAAAATACAAGACAAAATTGTTGCCATGTCACAAACACAACCCAGTTTTGACCCGCATTCGCAACTCACTCATTTTGAGGTTAACTCATTCGTATATTTGTAACTAATAAGCTATTATACCTCATTATCGAATACCAAGTTTCATGGCGAACATAACGGTCATCATGTATATGATATCCAACTTTCGTGTTGTGTAAAAAAAGATAAATAAAAGAAGGGAGAGAAAAAAAAAGAAAATAGAGTTTATTTATTTATTCATCTTTTTCGAGTTGAAAAAGAGTGGAAGTGTAAAAAAAAAGTTTGAGAGCTTTTCTTTCGTATGTTTGGTAAATGATATATAGAACTGGTAGGTGAAAACTATATTTTTCTTTTTGGAGTTTTCGGTATGTATTAAAAAGAGAGGATGATTTTTATTTATATAAAAGCGTAATGTTAAAAAGCTAAAAACTAGGCTTTCATGTTAAATAAAAAGTTACTCACTCATCCAAACTAAGAGTTTTAAACTGAAAGTTAAGATCTTAAAAGATGATAGAATCTATATCTATACTATATAATAAATAAAGGTTTTGATGTGACACTTGTCACTCTCTCATGTATCCTTAAAAAAAAAAATCTCCTCTCTCTTCTATTAATTATACAAATTTCTTTACTTGTTTTTATAATTTTTTGTTACCCGCTTCTCTCTCCTATTGAATAATAATGATTTCTATAATTGTTTTTATAAAACGTTTTTCATAAATATGTAATATGTAAATCTTTATTACTAAGTATATATAACATTGCCTTTATTTAACACATGTAATACACCTGGTTTCTAAAGTTTAACATGAATTAACATTTATTAAATACATAAAAAAATTAATACTTAGCTAAAAAATGTTTTAAAAATTAACTTAACAAAAATTATAACTATCACGTAAAACTTTATTCAACCCGTGTAATACACGAGTTTTTAAAGACATAAATTTTTTATTACTAAATATATAACATTATATTTATTCAACTCGTGTAATATACGGGATTCTAACCTAGTTTCATATATAACTAGATAATTCTAAAATTATATATACCTAATTCAAACTTAAAATATTATAAACTAAATAAAATATGAGGTTTATTTGTTTTATTAAGGGTGAATTACATATATCCCATTATAAAATTAATTAATTGCATATTTACTCAACCCAAAATCGAAATTGCATATATCTCCTTCTAAACTTAACTAATTGCATATTTACCCAACTCAAAATCAAAGTTGCATATTTCTCTTCCCTTAATGAAAAAAAAAATCAAATTTATTAATTTTATTAAAAATAAAAATGACTATTTTACCCTTTTTATTTAAAGTTTAAAATTCCTTAATTTTCATATTTATCCATTTTTAACTAAATTTTTTTGACTTTTTTTACAATTTTTTATGTTTCGCTAATGACTTTTTAAATCTTTTTTGCGTTTTTTATTAAGTTCTTTTTTTGCGTTTGTCATGAGTTTTTGGAGTAGCAATCATAAAAAAATACAAGGTAAAAGATGTTAATCTAGTATTTTTAATGATTGTTACTCTAAAACTCGTGACAAAGAATAGTAGATTAAACATAAATGAAAGAAAATAACAAAATAGTATTAAAAAAACTTAGTAAAGACGCAAAAAAAATTCATTAACGAAATATATATTTTTTTATAAAAAAGACTAGTTAACAATGGGTAAATATGAAAATTAGTGAACTTTAAGTTTTGTAAAAATAAGGGTAAAATAGTCATTGTATAATTTAATTTTTAATAAAATAAATCAAAATGGGTAAATTTGATTTTTTTCATTAAGGTAGGGGATATATGCAAATTTTGGTTTTGGAATAAATGAAGTTTACAAGGGGATATATGCAATTTTGGTTTTGCGTTAGGTAAATATGCAATTAATTAAGTTTATAAGAGGATATTCAATTCTCCCTTGTATTAAAAACAACTAGCTTAAAACCCGTGTAATACACACGAGATGAAAAATATCAATACATAAAATTTCTTAAATTTTTATGTATATATTTTACAGGTATAAAAATGTATTACATATATTAAAGATATAAAACAAAATTCAAAATATGTAAAAATTAATATATAATTGGGTTCCGAAAATCCGATAATTACTATTTAATGTAATTTGACTTTTATTTACTATTTGATTGAAAATAAAAGTTGCATAATTAGATTTCAAAGTTTATTACAATAAGGGATGATTTAAAAATAAATGTGTTTTAATAGTATAATTAGTATTTTGTTTTAAAATATATTATTATTAAAAGATAAAAGTGTATTTAATAAGATAGAGAAGTGAAAAAAAAATGATGAGAATGAATATGGAGGTGACAATGACATTAAAAAACATTTATTTATTATATAGTATAGATATAGATTATGGTTATTATGTCCTTATTTTTCTCAAAACTTTCATATTTCATATTTTTAAATCTTAAAATTTCATATTTATCCATCAATAATATTTTTCTCAAGATTTACCTACTTCATTAAAAAAGAAGTCATTTTCCGCTTAAATCTTCATCGACTGTGTGTTTATAATTTTTGTAAATTTCGTTTATAACATGCATCCATCATATACGGATGCACTAATTGGACAAGTATTAAAGAGAACAACATAAGAAAACAATCATACGTTTTGCATAGGTACAACAACATCAAATTGACAACGGTAGTATCAAACTGACAACAATATCAAACAAACTAGTAGTATCAGTTAACTGTTCCATAACCATACATAACCCATGGCAAAAACTAATTACTAACCGATGAACTAAAACCAATTACTCAAAAATCGATCGATTAATACAAAACAATAACCGAAACTTTCACTTATGTTATGTGGAGGCTCAAAATTGAACCTAACCACCCTAGGCACACCCATAATTGATCCTTTACAGACAACATAACAATTTCCAGAGTATAAGCTGTTTGAAAATTTTCAATTACGAAAATGAATCAACATATTTATTTCAATTTACTTCCTCTGTGAAAACAATAAAAGTCATTGGATGCACACATGGAAGACCTTTTAACTTACCAAAACCTAGAAGTGCATTTCCGTTCATCAAGTAAGACCACCCAACATTTCACTTCAACTTGATTTCATCGTTTCTACAAAATTCATTTACACTATTGAAGCAATGGAAAATTGACTGTATCAAAACTGCGGTTGTACCAAAATCCTTTAGATATATCGAAGCTACAATTGAAGCAATCAATGATTCCATTCTAATTGGCTATTCAAACGAACCAAATTCAAAATTGTAGTTAAAGCAACAAAAGAAGCATAATCGGTGGGTTAGACTGAATGAGAGAAGTAGAATCAGTGGATGTGATTGAAGTCAGAAGAAACATAATCCCCAAAGTTTTTCAATCAGCATATTAATAAAAATAAAAATACAATTAAAAAATAATATATACAAGAGTGGTAAAATAGTTGCTACTGTATAAATAATTGATGATTTTAATATTTTAAAATTTCACAAAGTACGTTATTTACTCCTTAACGATTAAGAGAAACAAAAACCCCAAAGTTTTCCAATCAATATATTAATAAAAACAAAAATACGATTAAAAAAATAACATACACGAGAGTGGTAAAATAGTCGCTACCGTATAAATAATTGATGATTTTAATATTTTAAAGTTTCATAAAAATACCTTAAATATATATTTTTTTAATTTTATCCGTCCTTGTGTTCTTTAAAAAACTAGGGATAATAACTACTTTTTTATATTTAATTTTCTTCACCCTCCCTTATGTTCATTAATCATTCCTAAAAAAAAGTCCAATGCAACTTCAGTTTGATTTGGTCTTAACATATTTAAAACAAATAAAAAATATATAAAAAAGAACGGTAAATGAAAAAATCAGGAGGACGGCAACCGATTTAAGCGGGTTTATATTCAAATTTAAAAGTGAAGAATAATTGTATAAAGCACAGACAGCTAGAAAAAGCAAAAATGGCGAATATTGGTTTTATAGCTCTGTATTATAGAGCAAGCAAGCTTCTCCAGCCCCACCATTTTCTCTTATCACTCTCTCTATAATCATTTATATATATACACACACTTTATATAATCTTTTCCTTCAGTTCTGATCTCTGATCATAAACACAACCGATTCTAATTTCTGCTCTCAAAGTCTGAATTAAACAATCCTCTCCGCTTCAATTTTGATTTTAGATGCAGAAATTGATGTTGCTAGACTGAATTTTGTGAATTGAAGTCGGTTGATGATGGCAGCCGAGGGTCCGTTATCCTTCTCGGTGGCGTCTGTGATGGAAGATGTTCTTCAACAACATGATAATCGACCTAGAGAACTAGATTTGGATTCGCGTAGAGCAGAGGAAGCTGGTATGTTTATTTATTTTTTTATTTATTCTGAAATTAGGTCATGATTGTTTTGAAATTTGTTTCTGAAACTGTATTATCTTTGTGTGACTGAGAAATTGAGAATTTAGGTTAATTAATAGACTTAATTACTCTGTTTGAATTTGAGGACATTATCTAGATGCTGGAGTAAATTTAATAAGTCACTGGATTTTTCTCATTCCAATTTCTACTAAAATATTTAGGATCTGAGTCCTGTTTAAAAGTTAGGCTAATAATGGCGAAAAGTAAAGAAAATAATCTCAAAAGAAAATCGATATAATATTCGGAGCTTAAACCTTTACATCTCTCCTTTTATATAGGTAAATCTAAATATGACAGGTAGAGTCAAATTTTAGAAAACTGAAATTGACTGTATATTTATGAAATTGATAAATTACTCGAATAAAAGATTCACACATTTTACATAGAAAAATAAATAAAGTAAAACTCGTAAAATTGGGGGCAAAATCATTTAGTCTCTCTATATGATGGAATCCAGCCCGTTTAAATGGCCCCGTTACTCCAGACGTAGCCCAAGTTATGTCCTTTTTAAGTTGGGCCCTTTTCTAGCCCGTTTGTCTCTGTTTAGCTAGTCCAAGTATGAGTCTGCTAGCGGGTAGCTCCAGGATCTCTGTCTCAACTAATGAAATCATATTTGGATTATAGCAACAAGAAGATATGAAGCCACTGTTTGGATGAGAAAAATGGTTGGAGTTGTTGGAGCAAAAGATTTGCCTGCACAACCTTCTGAGGAAGAATTTAGGGTTGCTTTGAGAAGTGGGCTAATTCTCTGCTATGTGATCAATAAGGTTGAACCAGGAGCTGTTACTAAGGTCAATTCTCTTGCTCTCCACCTTCATAATCATATCATCAAATTTTGTAAATTTCTTCAAAGTTGATAGTGATCTTGATCATTTTCAGGTGGTTGAAGGTCCATGTGATTCAGCATCTGTGCCTGATGGAGCAGCTTTATCGATATATCAATGTTTTGAAAATGTGAGAAACTTTCTGGTTGCTGTAGAACAAATGGGACTACCTACCTTTGAGGCATCTGATTTGGAACAAGTAAGTGTTCAAATTATGCAATGAATTTTTGTCATATGTTATTGGAATTATATGATGCTAATAGTTTATGTTCATGATAGTTTTAATAAAGTTGAGTTGTCTTGTTTAAATTTTTAGGGAGGCAAATCATCAAGAATTGTTAACTGTATTCTAGCACTCAAATCCTACAATGAGTGGAAACAAACAGGTGGGAATGGGGCTTGGAAATTCGGTGGAAATTTGAAACCAGTCACATCTTGCAAGAACTTTATACGCAAAAACTCAGAACCGTTCAAAAATTCATTATCAAGGAATGTCTCAATGAATGAAACATCCATGAATGCTCAGTTAGTTGAATCCGAGAATAACAAAATGGTTGGTAACCTCCCCCCGCCCCACCCCCGGGGAGCGCTTTGTAATTATCTGTTTTTCTTATCATAGTCAAATGGATAGTCTTGATACTTACATTATGCTTCTATGCAGCCCAATTCATCCTTAAATATGCTTGTCCGTGCAGTTCTAATGGATAAGAAACCCGACGAGGTTCCCATTGTAAGTGTCATCTGCTGCTTAGCATGTGTCACCACAGTAACTGATTTAGGGGGTGTTTGGGATTGTTTATTTAAACTGTTTATCTGCGTATTGTTTTTATGAAATAAGTAGTTTAAAAAGCAATCCCACACACCTTCAAAGCTGCACACCTCTATATTTATCTTTCTTCTCTGATAAGACAAATCAATTCATGATTCATTTCTAATTTTAGCAATCATAATACTTGTGCAGCTTGTAGAATCTGTACTAAGTAAGGTCATGGAAGAATTTGAGAATCGAATTGCTAATCAATTTGAATTGGTAAGCATTTTAGCTATGATAGTTTTCTGTTTGGTGTTTCATTAACTTTCAAGTTGCCTTACAATCATACCTGCTTCCATTTTTTTGATCAACAGAAAAATACTTCTGCTAAAGATACCTCTACTGGAAAGAAGACTTTTTTAAAACACAATTCTGATGAAATAAAGGTGATTTTTTTTTTCTTTTTAGTATTGATCTTCCCAAAAGAATGGAGGCCGTGATTTGCCAACTAAATGATGATAAGACATCCTCATATGGGTTTAAATATTAATTTTTAACATATTTTATTCATCGAATTTTACTATAAAATTCAAGGTGGAAGACAAAAAATGTGCACTTGTAAAGAAAAACCAGAATTTCCAGGAGAACTACATCCCTGATGAAGAAAAGAAAAGAAGACAACTGAAATATCAAATGCTTTTTGATATACAAGAAAAAGATATCAAGGTATGATACATTTTGAAGAAAATTCCATCACCTTCAGATTACATTTTAAATCTTTTTGCATATATACTGATCTGTTGTTTCACAGGATCTGAAACAAACTCTCTCAATAATAAAAGCTGGGATGCAGTTCATGAAAATGAAATTCCATGAAGAGATTCAGAACCTCGGTAAATTTTAATACACTTCAAGCTAAACGAAAGATGCATTTAATCTTTATTCTAAAACCTTGTTATTTTAGGTCTGCATGTTCATGGTTTAGCCAATGCTGCTTCTGGATATCATAGAGTTCTTGAGGAAAACAGAAAATTATATAATCAGGTCCAAGATCTAAAAGGTGAAATTCATGATTTAATAAAAGTATTATGGCCTGCTTTCAAAGTTCATTTAACTAGACTTTGATTGGTGTATTTTAAATAGGAAATATTAGAGTTTATTGTCGGGTGAGACCAGGAAGATTGAATTCCCAGAGTGTTGTGGATAACATAGAAGAAGGAACAATTACCATAAATACCCCTGCCAAATATGGAAAAGGATGTAGATCATTTAACTTCAACAAAGTGTTTGGGCCATCGGCAACCCAAGGTTTGAAAAGCTGCTTTCGGTCTCCAACATTTTACATTATTTGCAATTATGTAATTATGTTTTAATTATTTGCAATATGCAACTGTTTTGCAGCTGAGGTATTTGCAGATACTAGGCCGCTCATTCGCTCTGTGCTTGATGGTTACAATGTTTGTATCTTTGCATATGGTCAAACTGGATCAGGAAAAACACATACAATGGTAAGTTTTTATGAGATTCCCTTACATTAATCAAGATGTTACTCAAAATATGTAGAAAGTGTAATTCTTATTCACTTGTTATTTATCCAGACTGGACCAAAAGATCTTACAGAGGACAGCCAAGGAGTTAATTATAAGGCGTTGAGCGATTTGTTTTTTCTCGCGCAACAGAGGAAGGACACCTTTGAATATGATGTGTCTGTTCAAATGATTGAGATTTATAACGAACAAGTTCGAGATCTGCTTGCTACTGAGGGTTTAAACAAAAGATATCCTTTTCTTTTTGTTACTGTTTGCAACTATAGCCTCTAAATTTGCACTAGATGCTACAAGTATTAGAGGATATATAGGTTATATATTATTACACACGTCTAAAATACAGAAGACACCGTCTATTTATCAATATTTACATAATAATATATAAACTATATATCCTCTAATAGTAATAGCTAGGTGGCAATTTCAATTCATTTTCTTATAAAAGTTAGACTTGGGTTATGTCTTATCTTTAAAGGGTCAAACGGGTTAAAAGTAATATGAATGGTATTCAGATGATGCATAAAAATGGAAAAATGGATAAAAGGCGTCTGTGAATCAGCTCAGCCTGACCCGATCCGTTTGGACCCTAAGCACTTACCTGTTTTGAACCCAATCTTTTATGACCGGTTACCCAACCTGCACATTTGCCACCTCTGCTAGCATGCCATTTTTTTCTTACATTGTAACTGTTAGCAGAAAGTTTTTATTTTGAATTCAAGATTTTCCTCAAGTCTGGTTTAAATAATGAGTTTACATCAAAACCTCTAGTTAAATTCCTTAATCTGATATTACATTAGAAATTCGTAACAATTCACAAAACGGATACAATGTTCCAGATGCTAGCCTGGTCCAGGTGGCATCAATGTATGATGTTATTGAGCTGATGAACCTAGGCCAAAGAAATCGAGCTGTTGGTGCCACTGCTCTTAATGACCGTAGTAGTCGCTCCCACAGGTCTAATAATCACTATTTATGATGCCATTTGAACCAAACATTATCATTATTATTAATCTGTTAATCTAATATTTAAATTGCCATTAATTGCAGTTGCTTGACTGTACATATCCAAGGGAAAGACCTGACATCTGGAAATGTTCTTCATGGTTGTATGCATTTGGTTGATCTAGCTGGCAGTGAAAGGGTTGACAAATCTGAGGTGGCTGGAGACAGATTAAAAGAGGCACAGCATATTAATAAATCCCTGTCAGCATTGGGCGATGTGATTTCATCTCTTGCTCAAAAGAATTCACACGTGCCTTACAGAAACAGCAAACTCACACAATTACTACAAGATTCACTTGGTAATATAACAAATCTTTGTAAAGCTTCAGTCTTTTATTACTCTTTATTCTCTTTTGCTTCCAAGTTTTAATTCTGTTCTTGTCTTGTGGATGTATTATTAGGAGGGCAAGCAAAGACACTGATGTTTGTTCACATAAGCCCGGAACTTAATGCTGTTGGAGAAACACTTAGTACACTTAAGTTTGCTGAACGCGTTGCGACTGTTGAACTTGGTGCTGCCCAAGTACATAAAGATAGTTCAGATGTGAAAGACCTCAAAGAACAGGTTTTTTTACATACCCCTTTGTGTTTGTAGATCCTTGAGAAATTGCTTAGATTGAAATTATGTTTAATGTTTCAGATTGCCAATCTTAAGGCAGCTCTTTCAAAGAAAGAAGGGGATCAGGAAAGTGTGCAACACAAAGTATCTGGAAGTCCAGGTGGCAAACTGTCATCCCGTTCCCCTCCTAACTTACAACAGGTAGATTCATACCATGAGCCAAAGAATCGTAGAAAACCGAGGGCGGATGTAGGCAACGCTGAGGTAATTTATAACTTTAACTAAATAGATAAATCACAATGGAAGATGAATCAAAACTAAGGAAATGGGAACGGGTCAAATGGGTTGAATCGGTTGAAGACTCCCAAAGTCAATTTTTCCATGTGTATAACATCCTCCATCGTTTTTTTATAATTTAAAGATTACTATTGTAATAACTATTGTTTTCCTAATCATAAGAAAATTATTTTTTTTTTTAAGAAATGGCTAAAAAGTGTTAGCAGGTCAAATAGGTAATAACTAATACACCAATTATGAATGGGTCGATTTAGATTGTTTTTATTTTGAACAACTCAAATCAAATAAGATTAGAAAGCCAAGTCAAATGGGTTGAAAGTCCAAAGTCTATTCTAACTTTACAACCCTCTTAAACAGTTTAACTTAAATATTTAGATTATTATTGTAATTATATTGCTTTTAAACTTTTATAATCAAAATTACACATTAACTATTTATAAACAAATCTAAAAATAAACAAACAAGTGTTCACAGGTCAGCCCGGCCATTTGTTTCCCCATGCCAAAGATGACCGGTTTTGACCCTTTACTCAATCCGCGGTCTTACCACCTCTACTGGACTCCTTAATGGTTAAAATAGGCTATTCGACATGGTTAAAATACTCTACTTTGCTTTTTCTGTTACTCTAAAATTTGGCCCATTATCTATCTTTTCAGGTTGGCAAGAAATCTAGGTTAAGGCAGAAAACGCAAAGCTTTGATTTAGACGAACTATTAGCAAACTCACCACCATGGCCTCCAGTAAGCGGTCCAGGAGAAGCATATCTAGAAGATGATAGAGACACGAACTCTGGTGACTGGGTTGATAAAGTCATGGTAAACAAACAAGATGCAGCCCGGTGTTGGGAAGCAGAAAATGCTGGAATTTCTGATGCATTTTATCAAAAATATGTTCCGGATTCTTCCAAATTATACTCGGAACAAAGTTATACAATATTTGAAGGTGGAAATGGGTTTGAGATTGTGACTACTGATGGTGTGGATGAACTTGATGCTGCAACCAGTGACTCATCTGATCCTGATCTGCTTTGGCAATTCAATCATTCTAAACTTCCAACAATGTCCAAGCTTAATAATAATTCCAATGGAAAGCCAACAAAAAGCCCGGATTTGAGGTATTCCTAGTAACATCTACTTATGAATGGTTGATTTGGGCTTGTTTCATCTCAAACGGGTTGAATAAACAAAATTTAGGTAGACAGGCAATGGGTCAAACTGGTTAAACAGACTGAAAGTAGCCCGCCCAACTTCCTAAATCCTTTTATAAAAGATCTAGATTATTATTGTAATAATATCGTTTTTTTTTTTTGTAATAATCATTAAAACATTAAGCCAACCTTGCCAACAATTTTTTTCCGACATGTGCTAAAAATGACCTTGTTTCAACCAAAACCCGTTATGAATTTGACATGTTATGCAAACCTGCCCGACCCATTCGGCTATTCATCTCTAATCTTAACCACAAATTTGTGGGTAGCAAAAGGAGGGTTTGGGTAACAGGTCAAAGCAAGTATTTTGGTTTGGTGAATTCAGGCCGGGTCTGTCCGAAATCTTTAACACTTTTTGTCTAGAATTTTATAACTATAGATACTTGGTGTGTCAAATATGAATACACAGACAAGCTGTACTATTTCAATAATGAACTAAGCACAAATATGGTCAATGGTTTGACCAACTAAATCAGGTCAATGATTCCAAGACTTTTGCCTTCACCTTCACTGAAAGCAACCAATGTCGGCAGCCACCCTCAGCCGCCAGTGAGAGGCGGAAGGCAGGTGGCTGGTGTTGAAATGAAGAAGAAAAATGGGATCAGGAAGCAGTGAAGTGTAACATTTCTGGATTTTTTTCCACATAGATAGTGAGTGAGAGTGATGAGAGAGGTTACATGTATTTATATTATAATTCCCTTTTTTTTTGGGTCATGAACTGTGAAATAGTTGTTGTAACTTGTAAATGGCGCAACAATACCAGTTGCGTGTATCTGTTTGCTACAAAGGTTCTTTTGACCAAAAAATAAATTCATTGCATACTTTTTGTTGGCACACAATTTTCATTTCTATGTCAAATATTAATGTAACAATCAAAGTTTGATATACTAGAATATTTCTTTGAAATAGAACTAGTAACTACTTTATTAACGATAATTTAAATGTCAAAGTACAAGAAAACAACAACGTTGAATAACAATACTGATAGAAAATTTTAGCTGACTAAATCTAAAAGTTATATAATTAGATTTCAAAGTTTCTTGTAATAATGGATAATTTAAAATAAATGTGTTTTATTAGTATATAATTAGTATTTTCTTTAAAATATATATTATTATTAAAATATATATGTGTATTTAATAAGAGAGGGAGACGGAAAAAAAATGATGAGAATGAATATGGAGGCGACACGTGACATAAAAAACCTTTATTTATTATATAATATAGATTATTATTATTATTTATATATATATATATATATAATATAGATTATTATTATTTATATATATATATATATATATCTCTCGCTATAATTAGGTCTAAAGCATAATATATACTTTATTTGTTTATCATGTTAAATATAATAAGAAAGCTTGCCACGTGTCTTTTTTATTTTTATTTTTATATTTTTTTTATTTTTATTTTTAACCCTTATATTATATATAATATACGCTTTTAACCCGTTTCATTTTCTATTAATTTCGTTTTCCTTTAGTAACTTTCGTTAGTTATTTTTTTCAAAATACGGAGTGCGCGACTGTTTTTAGTTTATTTTTTCAACGTTCCGATATAAATTTTTTTTAAAAACAAAGTTGTATTAAAAATCAATTTTTTTACCTTTTATTCAAAACCGATTATTTTTTTTTGGGATTGTAGGCTATAGCAAGTGTCGTTACCGTTATGATAATGTGACCAGTATTGGTATTAGCGGAACCGGTTTCGATATTCTTTTTTTGATTTTCGGTGAGTTGAACCGATAACGACCAACCGCGTGGCACGGGAGAAAAATGACCAAACTCCCGCCGCGAAGCGAGGGTTAAAAGATCTCGTTATTACAATTATACAAATAAAAGATTTATTTAGTCTCATTAGCCTAATTAATCTTAATCTATAAATATTAGGTTTGAGCTCCTTTAACGAGTACAAATATAGACTTTTAACTTAATTTAAACGTCAATGGCCTTATGACATTGATAATTGTCCCCCATAAAAATGGTATAGATTCAAATCTTATGAGTGCAACTGTTAAAAAAAACTTAATTTAAACTCCTTTCGATTTTAGCTCGTAATTATTCAATCTTGAGTAGTTTCTTTTAACAAAATTTTTTTGCACCTAAATACCCCACCAAACCTTGCAAGTGTAAGGATTTGAACTCACACCATTTTTGTAAAGTGCAAGCACCATACCACTGTACCATTAGGTGATAGGTGAATCTTGAGGGAAAAATTTTGATTATAGGTCAATTGCATGAGTTGAAATGGTTTATGCGTATGCTTTGTATCTTGCATGGAAAGTAGGTGATCCGCTACTGTTAGTAGCGGATGTAGAGTGACCTGGCACGACATCCCCCGGTACTAGGGACGAATATTGATATTCGCTCGTGCAAGGTACAAATCTCGACATTCGCTCATGGAAGGGACGAATGTGAACATGGTTTTATGTGATCAGTTGGTACGTGTAACAGTTGTATGTTAACGTCGTTATCCCTCCGTTCTTGTCACTTTGAGATACCGACATTAACATACAACCGTTACGCGTGGTCTCTTGCCCGAGCAAAGGTCAAGATCTGTCCCTAGTACCGGCGGATGTCATGCCAGGTTACTCCACATCCGCTACTATAGTAGCAGATCACCTACTTTCCATACAAGAACCAAAACACACGTAGAAACCATTGCAACCCATACAATTCACCTATAATCAGTTTTTTTTTAATCTTAGAGTAGTTAAGATCAAGAAAATGCCCTTTATGGAAGCCCCAGTTGACAAACACGTGATCAGTTTTATGACAAAACTGTGTAAACGAGCCGAGCCGAGCCTAGCCTGAGCTCTACTAGGCTCGAGCTCGGCTCGTTTAACTTACTGAGAGCTCGAGCTCGGCTCGATTTTAGCCATATTTCTAAAGCTCGGGCTCAATCCGTGAGTAGTTTTTAAAGCTTGAGCTCGGCTCGTTTATTATTTATTAATTAATTTTTACATATATTTATAATTATTGTTATATACTTTATTATAATTTTTATATATAACATAATACTTATTTTTTTTCACAATTATATATATATTGATTATTATTTTATAAATATATCTTTAATATATTAATTAAAAATATATATAAATAATAGGTTCGTTTAGGGAAGCTCATGCTCGTTTATTAAACAAACTTATTTTTAGGCTCGAGGTCGGCTCGATTTGAGTTTGTAAGCCGATCTCGAGTAGCTCGCGAGCCTGTTCGGCTCGTTTACACCCCTAAGGGCAAAAGTGGAAAAACGTACAAGCTAAGAACTGATTTTGTAATTTACTCTTTTTATTCAGTTGCAAAACCCTAAACCCTCTTCTTCACCGCTGTATATCAATTTTGAAACCGTAGATTGCTTCCAGAACATCTCAATTCCAATATGTCTAAAGAAGTAATCACTAATCCAAACGATGGCGCCTTAGTTAATTTCACCAACATGCGAATTTCATCACTTGATGACGAAGAATGTGAAGAATTTGACGACGAAGATGATGATGACGATGAAGAGAACGAAGATGATGAACAAGCGCCTGTCACGTTAGGTTTTGTCGAAAATCCGAAGCATGAATGGTCGCTTCTTCGCCATCTATTTCCGAGCAAAGCTGGAGGAACTCCTGTAAATTCGCATTCTGATTCCTATTTTTTATGCTACAGTTAGTATTAGTAGTTTGTGAATATAGTTGAATGATTTTTATTGTTGGTGATTCAGGCTTGGTTGAATCCAATCAATTTACCATCTGGTAAATCATGTCTGTGTGATATCTGTGGTGAACCTCTTCGATTTTTGCTTCAGGTATTTTAACATTTTCATACTAGTAATACATTCTAAGCTTCAATAAATTTTCAAATTCAGTTTATTATATTTAGTACATATGACATGGTGAATGGTGAGTTGTGATCACCTCTGGCTTAATAGAACATTCAGGCAATTTAAATAGAGAACTAGGGTTCTTGTAGCTGGAACCTAGTAATCAAAGCATTATGTGGATGAATTCTGGTTTAAGAAACAGTTAGGGATATTGTGTTTGGAATTACTTCTTTAAACAGCTTACGCGACACGCTTTTCTTCATCAAAACCTTGAAGGTGTTTATCTGCTTTTAGAAAGCACAATATGCAGATCAGCTATTTAAATAAGAAATTCCGGACACCCCCTACATATCGGAGATTTCAATCGCAGTAATCTTTCTAATAATTTCTTTTGTAGGCTTATGCTCCTCTCTCTGATAAGGAATCAACATTCCATAGAACCTTATATGTATTCATGTGCATATCAATGTCATGCCTTCTCCAAGACCAACATGAACAATGGAAACACCACCCAGAAAAGGGGTCCAGGAGGTATTCTTAGATCCATATTTTAATATGTCAGACACTCAGATTGTTTTAATGCTATTTTATTTTTAACAAGTATTAAGGTCTTCCGCTGTCAACTTCCTCGACACAATCAGTTTTACTCCAGTGAACCGCCTAAAAACGATGGCAGTGACAAGCCTTTAGGAACCGGAGGTAGAGAAATGTTACTTTAATTGAATTTCCATACTTTTTGTTTGTAATCTTCCATTTGGTTACTTAGATGATTGCTTAAACAGTTACGCATCTCGTTTCATGGTTTTTGTAGCTCCACTTTGTAGTTGGTGTGGTACCTGGAAAGGAGATAAAGTTTGTAGTAACTGCAAAAGAGCTCGTTACTGTTCCAAGATGCACCAGGTTGTTACTGCAATGCTAATTTATTTTATGTTATTTTTTTGTTTGGTTATTCATCTTTTTTTTTTCTTTTAGCAGGCCATTCACTGGAGTTCATCTCATAAAAGCCAATGTAGATCAATAGACCTTATGCTTCAGGCATCAAATTCTGGGCCCTCCAACTCTTCAGAGGATATACCAAAAGGCTAGTATTCTTTCTTTTTAGGGGTACATTTTGCTTATTTGTGATCTTGACCCTTTTAGTGACAGGTTGGGATTATATGGTGAAGTGCTTATAATGGTTTCTATAATAATACTCCCTTTATTCTCGAAAATTGCTACACTTTTCTTTCTGAGACGTTCTTTAAAGTTACAACATCTTCTAGATTATATTTAACATGCCTATTTGCCCATTAATATTATCACAAATAAATTGTTGCTCTTGATTTGGGTCCACAATATCCCTTTTTTTGTCTTTATTGTGGGTATTTTTAAGCATTTTTCTTAGGTAGAATTACATGTATCTCCCTATTTTCAACCCTAATTACATATATACCCAACCCAAAACTTAAATTACATATATCCCCCTCTTTTATAAAACTAGCCTTTTAAACCTTACAAGAAATATGAGTATTCTTATTCCATTGATCCCAACCCTAACCTTCTGATTTCCGCTTCGGTCAATTCCAACATCCAACGTCGCTTCTGATCGATTTCATCATCCAGTTGGGTATATTTGTAATTATGAAGGGGATATACGTAAATAAAATTTTGAGCCGGGTATATATGTAATTAATGAAGTTTTTAGGGGATATATGTAATTGCCCCTTTTTTTTAAACTTAGCAAGTCAAATGTTGTAATTTCATAGGATAGGAGTTAACAATTTTCAGACCTGGCCTGTTTCAACCCATACTAAAAAATGACCTGTTTTGACATGTTACTCAACCCGACCGACCCACCATCTTTCCACATCTAGAAGGAATACTTCATTATTTATTCATATTATTTATTCTAAACAGCTGCAAGCAATGCTACCTGGCCAGAGTATGAGATCATTAATGAGGATGAATCTGAGTTTGACTCTGAAATGTCGAATACCAATGCATATGGAAAGGCATTACGTGATGATAATGAGGTATAAACTGCTTCATTGAATACTTTATTATGTGCATATGTTCTACTCCTTACAAATTTTTCATCTTTTTGGTTAAAGGATGAAGGTGATGCGAAGAGTTGGGCATATTTTACCCAAAGAATTGCCCGGGCCCCAGAACAAATATTAAGGTGATTGTGAAACCTTCTTTTGATTTACATTTAATATATGAATCAAGGATTGAGATTCTTTCATGTTGATCATGTTGTGAGGCTGAATAAAATGGTTGGCCTTGTAGTTCAAATAGAAGTGAGTCCTTTTGTGTTTATCTTTTTTTCTATTGGCACAACATGACCAACATGAGAGAATCTCAATCCTTGAATAACTATTTAAGTTATTATAGTAGATATAGAAAAAAGATTCCACTCTTGATCATATATCTAATTTTAGATTTTCGAAAGAAGTTATTATAGTAGTTAAAAGAAACTGATCTGTAGATTGAATTTTACAGGGATCAGAATGGGTGGGTTTTGTTAGCAGGTTTGGGTCAAAACCAGTTGAACTGGATTCACCCAAAACAGTAACATTATTATTTTTATTTATAAATAATTAGTGTCAACTGTCAAATATTATTACAAAATTATTTTATTTCAGTAATAATCTGATTTTTTTAATAATATGATTTAGGAGGTTTTATGCAATACACTTTGGACAACTTTCAGCTTGTTTGATCCCTCGATATATTTTTACCCATCTGACCTATTAGGAATGAACCATAACCCAAATCAACTCACTAATAAGAACATTCAAGATCTCCCATGTGGGTTAATCTTGTTTTGTTACTGTTGCAGGTATTCTAGACATGAGACTTCTAAACCATTGTGGCCCATGTTAAGTGGCCAGCCATCAAAAGCTGATATACCTAAATGCAGTTCATGTGGCGGCCATCGGACTTTTGAATTTCAGGTGTTGTACTCATTTTCTTTTTGTTACATATTGCTTTTTTGTCACATATTGCTTTTTGTAGATGTGGGAAATTCAACCCATTTGCTTATGAACTGGTCAATTGAGGTTGTGTTCTATTAAAGGCAAACGGGTTGAAAATCATACCAAAGTATACTTCTAATGCATACATTCTCTTGAACTTATTCAAAGATTTGGATTATTCTTGTAATAATTTTGTTTTTCTAATCTTAAATAACGCATTAATTGTTTATGAAAAAGGTTGGCTAGTTGCACTAAAATGTAACAAATTTTGATGTTTTTGTTATCTTATGGGCCAAAAAGCGCTTATGGGTCAACCCAACCTGGCTGTTTTGACCCGTACTAAATGTCCCATTTCAACCCGCGGGCCGACCTCCACCTTTCTACCCAGATGTTGGTTCCTTACATTCAAGATTTCATACTAACATCCATGACTTGTGCAGATTCTGCCACAGTTGCTTTACTACTTTGATGTTAAAAATGATTCCAACTCACTTGATTGGGCAACCATTGCTGTGTATACATGTGAAGCTTCTTGTGATGGAAGTCTGGCATATGAAGAAGAATTCTCTTGGGTTCAGCTCACATCTCAATCAAGATAACTCTTTTTTTCTTTTTTACTTCATATAATCTCAATTCTATTTATATTTTCTTTACTGATTGTGCTGTATGTTTTCTTTTTCATCTAGTACATTATGATGAATTTGACCCCCCTTTGTTACGGCTGAGTTTCCATTGTGATTTTGTATTTTTACTACATTTATAATGATGTTTTAAATCTTATTTGAAGTTACATTTTGTTTTTATAACTGTTTTTAGGGATTTTAGGGACTTGTATTTAGTTTCTTTTCACTAACTTTACCTTGTGCAAGTATCCAGTTCGTTTATGTAAAATTCGGCATAAAACATGCCTGATGATAAAACTGTTCTTAAAAGATTCTAAAGACGTGTTCTTGAGTCGATCTATCAAAAAATAACAATTTAATATAAAAATGTTGATGTTTTATTAATAACTAGAAACTAAGACCTACGCGTTGCGGCAAGTCTGTACGATGACATTAACGTGGTTAAGCACATAATTAAGTCTGCGTGATACAAAGCTTTTGCGAACTTCGTTACGCGTTGGAGGTGACTTTAACGTCATTAAGTACATAAAAGAAACACATGGAGCTGCAGTGGTTCAGTATAATAGAAAAGAGTATTATGCCTAGCACGTTACATAGTAAGCAGGACGTAACACTGAAACGATAAAATCACTGAAGAAAAATAAACGTAATTGGAAGGAAAACATAAAAAGACTAAAAGAAAAAAAAAGCCAAAAAACATAAATGTGTCAGCCATGGGATTCAAACTCGAGTGGAAGAGTCCACAACCCTGAGTACTAACCACTCCCACCAGCACCACTTTAGTAATTGAATTTTTAAATATCATAAACACTATAAAAATCATAGAAAGAGAAAAAAATTGTTTTTGCTGACCAATTAGATTATGCCAACCGGCATAACCCACCCAAGGGCGAAGCTTAGTGAGGGCCCCCTCCCCCCGGATTTTTCGCTCAGAAGTGTTAATTTATACGTATTCGGCTGAAAATTCTATAGGTATTAAGTTCCGGCCCCCTGACAGGAAAAAAAATACCGGCCCCCCTGCGTTTTTCTTCAAGCTTCGCCACTGAACCCACTGACCTTTCAAATTAAGATATAGTAAATTACAAGGGTAAACTTGCAAGGGGTAAAGTTGAAACTTTGAAGACTTGAGGGGGTAAAGTTAAAACTTTGGAAACTGGAGGGGTGAAGTTGAAAGTTGAAACTTTGAAACTTGAGGGAGTGAATTAAAAGTTTGCAAAATTGATGGGTGGACATGAGACTTTTTCGGTAGCTTTTGATTGGCCACCGATCTTACAAAATAAGGGTAAGTAAATACCATAGAAAACAAAATCATTTTGTATATTAAAATTCTTAAACATGTCAACATGCACCTACATTTGAATTTTTTAAATAATTCTTGTCAACTTTTAAATTGATTAAAAATAAGTGATATAATTTTTTTTCTATAAATGTTACGATGCTACTTTATCAAATTTTGATCAATTTAATAGTAAAATTTCATAAATACATGTTTTTTAACATATGAAAAAAAAACAATTTAGTGTTCTTTTGGTTTATTTTTTCTAAGTAGATTGACCTTAGTATACCAAACTTTGAACTAAGAATTTTTTTATAAAATTTTTTTTAAGAAAGTACACCGTTTTATAGTATTAACCCTATTTTTTATAATATATTTATGTATAGGGTTGGATTGAAAAAAAAATTGGGTTTTGCGTGAGAAACAAATGAAGGATTTAGGACCATTTACTAAAAAAGTTAATGGTTGATATGCAAGTGAAGAAAAAAAAAAGGGTTGGAGGGGTATTTTAAATCTTATAATTGTTAACTTTTTTGAAGTTTCATCATTTTTTAAGAGTTATTTGCATAAATGGCCCTATGGTTTGATCAAATTGCATGTTTGGCCTTCAAGTTTTAAAAATTGTAAATTTATCTTAACTTTTGGGACCTGGTTGCGCCTTTAGCCCATGGTGTTAACACCAGTTAGTTTTTAATGGAAAGTTAGCACATGTGCCATCCACGTGACTTTTAATGTTTTTTACTCATTTTTAGGATTAACTTTGTGATCGTAAGTCACGTGGATGGCACATGGGCTAACTTTCCGTTAAAAACTAACTGGTATTAACACAAGGGGCTAAAGTCGCAACGAGGTCTCAAAAGTTTGAGCTAACTTTGCATTTTTTAAAATCCAGAGGCCAAACATGCAATTTGATCAAACCACAGGGTCATTTATGCAAGTAACTCTTTTTTTAAATATAAGTAACTTTTTAACAACATTTTTTTTTAAATTACACCATAAAATTGAGTATTTTTATCTTTAATTTAAGTATATTACTGATATATTTTAAAAAAATGACATTTAAAAAAAAAATATAATACACTGCGAAATTGTGTTGTTTTACTATCCAACTGTGTTATTTTACCATTATAGCGAAAATTGTGGTGGTTTACAATTATAATGATGCCAGAACAGTTAGACCATAGGGCACGCTCATCCCGCCGTGCCACGTCACTGAATGATCTTGTAGCTCATTTCTTCCTTCTTCGTCTTCATTATCGTAAGTCACGTGGATGGCACATGGGGCTAACTTTCTGTTAAAAACTAACTGGTGTTAACACAATGGGCTAAAACCGCAACGAGGTCTCAAAAGTTTGAGCTAAATTTGTATTTTTTAAAATCTAGGGGCCAAACATGCAATTTGATCAAACCACAGGGGCCATTTATGCAATTAACTCTTTTTTAAATATAAGTAACTTTTTAACAACATTTTTTTTAAATTACACCATAAAATTGAGGATTTTTATCTTTAATTTAAGTATATTACTGATATGTTTTTTAAAAAAATGACATTTTTTTTAGAAAAAATATAATACACTGCGAAATTGTGTTGTATTACTATCCAACTGTGTTATTTTACCATTAAAGCGAAAATTGTGGTGGTTTACAATTATAATGATGCCAGAACAGTTAGACCATAGCCGCTCATCTCGCCGTGCCACGTCACTGAATGATATTGTAGCTCATTTCTTCCTTCTTCGTCTTCATTATCAAGCGGGGCCGCATACCGCAACGTGGTGTTCCTCACGGCACCATTCTTCCACCTTAGCCTCCGCAAGGGGTGATGGGTGTGTACATCGGACAACCTTATAATGGTAAAACAATACAGATATAAATGGTAAACCAGCACAATTTTCACTATAATGGTAAAACATCCCAGCTATACGATAAAACAAAACATTTATAATTAGTAAACCATCACAATCAACCATATAATCTCCACAAATGGACGCAAATGTCCCTCGTCCATAAACCCATCAACGTACAAATAACGCGTTATCATTTCTTCATATCCTTTTTAGACAGAACTCACTTTTTAGTATAACACTAGTTTAAATCCCGTGTCTACACACGGTGTGAAAATTGAAAAATATCAATATATAATATTTTTATATATTTATGTATATATTTTACTTGTGTAAAAATATATTACATATACTAAGGATAGAAACAAACCCAAAATATGTAAAAATTAATATATAATTGGGTTTTGAAAATACGTTAATTACTATTTAATATAATTTGACTTTCATTTAGTATTTGATTGAAATAAAAGTTACATAATTAAATTTCAAAATTTCTTATAATAAGAGATAATTTAAAATAAATGTGTTTTATTAGTATAATTAGTATTTTCTTTAAATATATATTTTTATTAAAAGATAGAAGTGCATTAAATAGGAGAGAGATGTGGGAAAAAAATGATGACAATAAATATGGAGGCGACACGTGTCACTAAAAAAACCTTTATTTATTATATAGTATACATATCGGTGGCATGTAACAATTGTTACCGTACGTTTGAAAGGTCAAAGTTACGGAATGGGGAAAGAGTCACATCTAAAGTTTTGAGTAAACAGGAATATTTTTTCTTACAAATAGACGACGAATGTTGTGGTCCAAATATATAAACTGTCCAATCAATACAATTATATCTTTTTGCCATTAAAAGGTTGCCATGTGACCCCTACCCCATTTTCAGAAATAATTTTCCCCTAACTTTATTCATTTTCTTAAAAAAAAACAAAATTTCTCTTGTCAAGTTCCTGTCAAATTTACAAAATATATACATGATGAAAGTTAAGTCGGAAATCACATGATTCCCCGTTAGCAATATCTCAGGTTCACTTTTTGTTTCTATTGGTTTCCTACCGTAACCTTTTGAAGGTCACCTGCCTAGCGCAAGTTATAATTTGTCTGATATTGACGAGCCTCGTGAGTTTTCTGGCATGTTTACCAAAAAAAACACCGAAACTTGATGTGCGTATAATAGTATTCGTATATAGATAATTTTTTAAGCGTCATTTACAAACGACTATAACCATCTATTAAGGAGACAGTTGCGTATATAATTGTATTTGCATTTATAGAGTGACATTTAATATACATAACCAGTTTGAAGTAGAGGTATACAAGAACCGTATAAATACTTGTACCTAATGGTCTAGCTATTGTACATAAGACGTTAGTCTCTCCCATTATATCTATCATAGTTTCAAGTACTCAGTACTACCTTAAAGTATCTTATGCGGTTCTCACAATCCTTAATTTAAAATTGGTTCTGTATTTATAGACCGAGATAAAGTAATTGTGGTCCATCATCCCAAAAAATTGGTGCCATCTGCAGCTGATATTAGAACACATGTTTACAGGTCTTTTCATGTTTTCTGCAAATCAACCTACATTATTTCTTTCCAATTCTGGAAATTTTAGAACTTTAACTATATAAACAAGAGAACAACACTTTATAACTTAGAAGTTTTATGCAACTTTTGAACAATGAACAATCTTGAATTCGAAAGCCGATAATAATGAAATTTACATTCGCAATGCAGTTGAAACGAAAGATATAACATGATGAATGATGAAAGATGTATAAGAAAAGAAAGCCGCTACAAAACTTTTCTTACACGTGAAAGTGAAAATGAAAATGAACAGGGCTGTACACAAACCAAACCTCCATGTGGCGAAAGAATCCATCCATCCGACTTGAAATTGAATCCAAGCAGTTGTGGTATCATCATAAAGATTTCTCATTCGACTTGAAAATCAACAGAACACGAGCGTTCTACCAACAAATGATATGGGTTTTTTGAAATTTGAAAACTTTAATGTTTATAATCATAGAACACCAACAAGATTATGGGATTTTGGGTATGATAACGGAAAACAAACCGAAGAATTTGAAGGAATTGTTTGGAGTTCAAGGCAAGGTACTGGAGACACATTTTCTGAGAAACCAGAGACATTGGAACACTCCCAAGGTGAATTTGAAGTTGAAATTTCAGGGTTTATGGCAAATGAGATGTTAGAAAGACAAATTGAAGTAAATGGAGATTCAAGAATACCGTAAAAGGTCCCGGCTTTTGTGATATTCACTCCCACCATATTTTTAAAACTGATCCCATTAACAATGGGTAACGCTTCAGGGTCATATTTGTCATCAGGGTGGGAGTTACAGTCACCGGTTAACTGGATTGCCAGAGTGACGTTTTTGAAGTCGATATCGGATATGAAAACGTCTTTGATATAACCGCCTCTGCCTTTTGAAGTCAGGAGTGAGATTCCAGTCATGGATTTGTGCAATTTCAAGTTTTCAATCAGTATCCGAGAGACACCACCTGACATTTCACTCCCGATAGCCAGACCCGAGCCTGTAAAAGATTGAAGGCGAACCCCTCTGATGTGCACGTTTGTAGTTGGCCTACCGTATGTGATCCCATACTCGTCCCAACCGCTTTTTAAAGATACTGCATCATGACCCGAGCTAATGTTGCTATTTTCAATGCAGACACTATCCGATGAATCTGAAAATTTACATTAAATATCATCACCATAAAAAAACTAAAATTTTCATACATAAAAAAATATAAAGAGGGCGCATAGACAAAATTAGAGGTGACAATTTCGACCCGTTTACACTGGGTAGATTTATATTATAATTTGACTCTAAACCCAACCCGTCGGCCTGAGCTTATTTTCCCAACTCTAAGTGCATGATTAAAGATTTAACGCATACCTGGAACGATGCCACTTGTGTAAGGCGATTCGGGAGGGGACAATGCGGATATATTTTGAACAAGAACATTACTGTAAACATTAGCACAAAAACAAACTCATTAAGTTGTATCTACTTCACTATTCTGATAAACTTTTATACAAGTAATAAGAGAATATAAAATTAATACCTGCAATATGCAGCATGAATGGTCCACCCAGGCGGGTTTAAGAATGTTATATTGGAGATAACAATTTCGTTAGAGTTGATAAACTCGACAATATGAGGACGGCTATAATTCAATGTATTAGAACTGAAACTATCCCACCATATAGACCCCTGCCCGTCAATGGTTCCATTGTCACCTGTTCAAATTTCCCAGAACTATTAACAAAAAAGGCAAAAAAGCTTGAAATTTTTTTTAAAGTTAAAAAAAATGTATGGGAATAGTGGAAGGAAGAATTTGTGTGCCTGTAATAACCACATCGCTAAGATTTTCTCCAGTGATCAAACTACGGTATCTTTGCCCCGGGAGATCAATACCTCGGCCATAGGAAGGTAAAGGATCAACAACCTTCCAATGATCGATATCCTTCAAATTTAAATAAAAAAAGCAACTTAAATTCAAATATTTCTGCAATATAAAGCAATGTAAATTATGTCCTTTCGGATTTTTTGTAAAAAACAAAGGTTTAGTTGGTGCTTGGATCGGTTTCTAGTGTTTAAGAAACCTACAATTGCTTTTATTATTATCTGATTATTTAGGTGTCAGATAATCAATAAAATTACTTATACACCCTTATTTTTATCTATTACTTTATTAGATAATCAGAATCTGTCAAGCCCGTTACACGGCCAAAAGTGATTATTTTTACAGCTTCAAACAACAAAGAACATCCACACAGTAACTCCTAGCATCCAATATCATATAATCACTTTCAAATGGGTAAAATCTAGGTAAACATCTTGGATGGCCATCCCCGTTAAAAAAATGGGTAAAATCTAAAAAATATGGATAAGAATTAAATGGTTCGAGTGGTCAAACGGGTGAAATTCACCAAAACTGTATTCAAAACAGACAGTCATACTACTTCCTACGCCATTTCTTTCTTCAAAAATCAGATTATCATTGACTCATTGTAATAATAAAGTTTCTAATGACCCCTTATCAAACCCATCTGACCCACCCGTTTTTAACCTAAGGACAAAGAAAATCGAGTCAAAAACCAAACCTGTGATCCAAGAATAACAGCTTCCTTTTCAAGAAAGAGTGTGAGATGGCTAGTAAGGTTAAAACTCGCCGTGAGCCATTTTCCCGAGGGTACATACAACTGAGCACCACCTTTATCGGTGAAAGATTTAAGATAAAATATCGCATTTTGAAAAGCAACCGTATTTAATGTTTTCCCGTCGCCAACAGCACCAAATTCTAATATGGAAACGCTATGAGGGCGAGGAGTTAAATGCTTTTCGGAATTGCATTCGCCTTCTTCTCCATTATAAAGCTCAATAGCATTACTTGCTGCTGTTACAAGCAAAAGAAATACCACCTGAAAAAAGAAACAAAAAGAAAAAAGGTAAAGAAAGATCCATATTTAGGATTCAACTATGCAACAGTGTTTTTACTACTTCAAGAAAGACGCATTTGATCTTTTTTAGTACCAATTGTTGTACCACTTTCAGCAAAGCATATCCTACGTGTCCTTTATAAAACAGACTGAAATATTTAAAAAAAAAAGAAAGAAAAGTGAAGCTGGTTCGACCGGTTTCATCTCTTATGTTCAAGAATTCTCATTCCACCAAAAAAAGAGGTACCAAGGTAGTTAAAGTTTACAAATTTAGTATAAAAACTATATATTTGAGGAAAAAAATCAAACTCACACTCCAAAATTATAGAAGTAATGGAATTCAGTCTGGAAATTAATCAAGCTTTGAAGTTGAAATCAATCAAATCATATCATAAAGAACAAATTTTGATAATCAATTTTGATTGAATCTAAACAACCAACATACTTGCAGACATATGAAGATGAACATACATTTGATCATATTGTTATGCTAATCACTAAATATCCAAATATATTGAAGTTTAATTACACTAATAACAGGCCAAATCTCAAAGAAGTTGGTGCATGAATCAACCAAAACAGACAGATCAGAACACATTATATGATCAAAATAGGTTTGTCAATGGTGCTCAAATCCATTTTCCCCTTTGCTTTAAAACAAGAATCAATTGATTTAATCAGCATCTAACACCATAAATATGAAATAAATCTAAACAAAATTAATCTGAACTCTGACCCTTTTGAGATCAATGTGAGTAAACTAAATCTAAATGTCAAACCACCAGAACAAAATCAAAGATCAGATCCATGTTTCCCATCACTCAGATTCCAAACCCACTTGAATCAACCCAACAAACCCCCACCTAAAAAACCTAAAATCTCTCTTGTTAAAAAAAACCTAAAATGGGGGGATTGAAATCAAGAAAAGGGATTATGAAAAAAACCCAACTGGAATTGAGATCGAAAGTTGGTTGATTTGTGATCAATTGAGAGAACCCAGATCAATTGCATCGAAATTGGATGATTTTGTGAGATTTATCACAAAAAATAATGAAATTAAAAGGAAACAACGTACTTACTAGCCTCTTCATGGAGTGGCGATTGAAGAAGAAGAAGAAGAAGAAGAGCAAATGGAGGATGTTGAGAGAGATAGAGATTGTAGGATGATGGTGACGATGAGACTGATGCCCATTAAACCCAAAACAAAGAAAAATTGAAACGTATGGTAATAGAAAACGACAGCACTAATACAATAAAAGACAGCTTGTTCTTGTTCTTCTTCTATTTATATTTTTTATTAATTAACAAATCTTTCATTCACCAAATACCATCTTTTTTTTGCTAATCTAATTAATACCGGTAAATGTGGGGCTAGCCCACTTGACAGAGGCATATGTCTCTTAAATTGGAGGTCCCAGATTTAAACCTACGCAATGAAGTAATTTAGAATTATCGGGGTCTAAATTAGAGTATGAGTAACATTATACGTTAAAAAACTAATCACTTTTTTATTGCGTACATAATCTTGTGAAAAGGTTAAGTATTTACAATAATGTTTAGTGAAAAATATTTTAAAAAATGTATAAACCAAGTTATTAATGTTAAATAATTAGTTTGAAATAAATATAAAATACACAAAAAGGTAAGAAAATATACAGCATTTTTTTTTAGTGTTGAGTTTTCAATTATTTTTCTCCTTTTTAATTTAATTGTGGAATTAATTGATAAATTTGGCATAGATTGAGAGACGATCATTTTTAGTAACATTAATATAACATTAAAATGCTTTTTAAAGTAATTTATTTTAAATTGAGAAAAAAAAATTTATTATCTCAAGTAAAAATAATTGTAAAGTTTGTTACCAGTTTTTTTCAAAATTAAATAATATCAGTAGAAAAACAACATTCCCAAAGTTATAAACTAAGTAAAAATATTTTTTTCATGTGATAAATGTTAAATTCTATAATTATTATGTCTAACTATATTTTTAGTAAAATAATAGTAGTATTTATCATAATATTAGTGATTTAAGTAATTTTAAGGGTATTTAGCGTTTCCTTTGTGTATTGTTTTTCGAACTACATGTGATGTATAAAAGGAGATATTTGATGTGTAAATTAGTATGTCAAATTATCAAGTAGCAACTAAATATTTAGAATATCTATACTATATAATAAATAAAGGTTTTTCATGCCACGTGTCATCTCCATATTTATTTTTATCATTTTTTTTTCGCCTCTCTCTCATATTAAATACACCTCTATATTTTAATAATAATATATTTTTAAAGAAAATATTAATTATACTAATAAAACACATTTATTTTAAACTATCCCTTATTATAAAAACTTTGAAATCTAATTATGTAAGTTTTATTTTCAATCAAATAGTAAATGAAAGTCAAATTACATTAAATAATAATTAACGTATTTTCGAAACCCAATTATATATTAATTTTTAATATATTTTGAATTTTGTTTTCTATTCTTAGTATATGTAATACATTTTTACATCTGTAAAATATATATATAAAGATTTAGAAATTTTATGTATTGATATTTTTTATCCCGTACGTAGACACGGGTTCTAAACTAGTTCTTTTAATAAATGAAACCAAAAAATCTGAAATCCTCGAATCTCAAACAAAAACTATTTTGAAAATTAAATTTACTTACTTTTTTATCATGTATACAAATATGATAATTATTATTGATGGGAACATGGTATATGCTTAAGTTGATGTTCATAATATGTTGGACAATAGTAATCATTCAAAAACTGTTTCCATACTTATATGAATAATAATTAATTTTAAAAATAAAGAATTATGAAATACCTATAAACATATGTATATAATGTGATTAGGTTAGATTCTCATATACTACACGAATTGAACAATAAAAATAATAAAATTCATAAAATTATAAGAATTTCTCAAGACTGAAATTACGTATAAGTAACGACTTTAAGTAATAAATCAATAATACTGAAATTGAAAAAAAAAATTATAATTCATAAATTTTCATAATTTGAAAGTTAAGTATTCAAAATGATGTTTTCATAATATAGAAAATTGTATAAACGTTATATAGTTATTTTTTTAAATGTTTTATAAAAATTAATGAAAGAAATGTTCAATTTATAAAAATGTTTTATGAACAAAACTATTTTTTTTAAATAAAAAGTGTTTTATAAAAAAAGAATTATATAAATCATTATTATTTAATATGAGAGATGTGGGAAAAAAAATATAAAAAACAATTAAATGAAAACTTGTATAATTATTAGGAAAGAGAGGCGGGAAAAAAAGGATGTGGATGCATAACAGAGTGACATGTGTCATACCAAAACCTTTATTTATTATATAGTATAGATATAGATTATCTAACCGCATAATCGACCATCTTTCTCCCTCTCACTATTTTCATATGGCATTATATACAAATGTTTCATAAGGTTCTTGTGGTTCTCAACTTAAAATTGATTATATATTGAACAAGCACAAACGTTCACACACGTCAGGGCGGAGCCAGAAATCTTTTCCTATTGCGTCATTTTTTTCGATACTCGGGTTTATATTAACCCAGAGTCAAAATTTATGGGTCGGTCGGGTCAATCACATAATAAAAGTACAATATCAATAAAAAAATATAAAGTCATTTGAAATATATATAGGGGACGGTTCCACTAAAAATGGTTTTTCGCTAATAAATCCTAAGAAGTGGGTCAAACAAACTCCGATTGAACTCATTCCAGCGGCGTTGGAACCGTCTCATCGAACCCTAACACGGACCCAAAATCCTAAACCCCCCTCCACCCGCACCCCAAGAACCTAAACCCCCTCCAACCCCACCCCGAAAAGCCTAAAACCTAAACCCCCACCCACCAAAAACCTAAACCCCCCCCCCCCCCCCCACCAAAAAAAAAACCTAAACACAAAAAAAAAAAAACCTAAACCATAAAATCTAAACCCTAAGGCTAAACCATAAGGATAAAACCCTAAAATTCAAACGTAAAATCTAAACCTTAAAAACTAAACCTTAAAAGCTAAGATGGTAGAGTTCGACGAAACGGTTCCAACGCCGCTGAAATTAGCTCAATCGGAGTTCGTTTAATATCGTTTCTTAAGCTTTTTGTCATTTCTTAGCAATAAACTACTTCTTATTTGATCATCCCCCTATATATATAATACATTTTATAGTTGTTCCTTACGTGTTTTCATTTTTTAAACCAATTCATAACGTCTTCAATCGCAACTTTCGCAAATAACTCTTTTTCAATATAACAATGGTGTCAATTGTAGAAAAACAATGGTGTCGCTCGAAATTTTCCTATTAAACGTTACATATGAGATGAAAATTCATTGGTGCAGGGTAAACCCATTCATCCCAATGTGGCTCCGCCACTGCTAACGCGCATGCGCGCACACACACATATATGTGTGTGTTATTTACATAACCACAAATATTGCAAGAACTCGTAAGAACCATTCTAAACCATTTATATATTATTAAAAATTAAATATAAAATTATAAAAAGATTAAATGATTTATCTCTAATTATTTAATTTCTTTACTCTTTTTTCTTCCTCAGTTCCTCGTAACAAGTTTCGTAACATGTGTGTAGAAGTTGTAGATATATAAATTAACATAAATTAGCACTTATTCATATGACAACAATGTTGTATTTTAGTAGTCATATTAAAATCTTAGATAAATATATAAATAAATAAATAATTTTGATTGGTTGTCGCTTTTAATACTTGTACTTTTGTAAAATACCATCCCATATATATAGTAGAATTAATTACACGGATGGCCCTTGTGGCTTACACATATTTCATTTACGGCCCCTAGGAATGAGAAACTATAAGTTTGACCCAATAGTTTGCACGACTATAACACGTTTGGCCCTTGAAGTTGATGTCAGTTAAGTTTTTCTGTTAAATGAATGTAAAATGACCAAAATAACTCTAAATATAAAAAAATAAAAAAGAACTAAATTTTCATTGGTCCTACCTTTTTCATTGGAATCAGCACCGGAGACGCAAACGCCAGAGGTGGATTTGTTTATCGGTGATCGTTGGTATACTTGCCGTCGCTTTAGTCAATCTCATTGTAGCTCTCACCGTTTTCAAAGCCAAGAAGCCAATTACGACCGTTAACTCCGTCGCGATTAAAGATTTGCACGCCTCTTTTAACCTTCTTCCGCCTAGGGTTTCGTTAAACGTCTCGCTTGACCTAGATATCACAATCAAAAACCTTAACAAGGTCCGCGTCAAGTTCCGAAACAGCTCAGCGGTTCTCTTTTACAAAGGCCAAGTCATCGGCGATGTTCCAATTCCTTCTGGCGAGATTGGCTCCGATGGCACTAAGCAGCTGAATCTCACGCTCACAGTTTTTGCCGATCGATTGCTGACAAATTCCGACGTTTATGCCCGATTTGATTCGCGGTAACCTGTCGGTTTCTACTTACACAAGGATCTCCGGTGAGGCACGTATACTGAATTTGTTCAACGTTCGCATCGTTTCAGTCTCATCGTGCGATTTGGATATCAGTATTTCAAATCGGAGAGTTTCAAATCAAACTTGTCATTAGATGAAGGAAACGTAGTGGGGATAAGATATTATTAGAATTAATTACACGAAGGGGGGAAATCAAGACAGAGTTTTAGGCCGGAAAAATGAGTTTCAGGCCGGAGATAAAACTCGTCGGAAAAACGAGTTTCAAATCGTTTTTCATCACAGCACCACACCAACTCGCCGGAAAAATAAGTTTCAGTTCGGCGATGGGAAAGAGGGTTGCGGTGGTGGAGAAACTTGCCACTTTGTGATTTCGCATGGATTCCGATGAGTTGTAGGTTTCCGGCGGAAGTGCTTGCATGTTTCCGGTGATGGCTGTAGGTTACCGATGGGTTCAAGTTCTGGAATGACTAATCGATGATGTAGGGGTAGAGGTGAAGTGTGAGGGAGTTAAAGTGGAGCCATGTAATTTAGTTTTTTTATATTTTAAAATCAAGGGGTATTTTAGTCATTTAAAAAAACTTAACAAGCCAAACTTAACTGACATCCACTTCAGAGGCCAAATGTGTTACAATCATGCAAACTATTGGGTCAGACTTGTAGTTTTCCCTTACTAGGGGTTATAAGTGAAATCCGTATAAACCACATGGACTATCCATGTAATTAATTCTATATAGTATGAGTATTTGTGTGTGAATAGTATATGATGCGACTGCTAGTTTTTAATTATTGAAAGCTTCTACTGTTAAAATATATATATATATATATATATATATATATATATGATGCAAATTAGAATATTAATGATGATGGTGTGTACATCAATAATAATAGTGGAGTGAATCTGAACATTAAATTGCTAAAAATATAGATGATTCAATCGTTTGAAATAGCCGACACATGGAATTGGAGAGAGGAGAGCATCCTCACTGATTGTGACCAACTATTTACTATTCTAGTTGTCTGGGTATAATTATTTATAAGAAAGCATATAATTTTAAAAAAAAAAGACAACCAATGTATTTAATTATATAATAACCAAACTAGGTTAGAAACCCGGTGTATTATACAGGTTGAATAAATGCAATGTTATATAATCTATACTATATAATAAATAAAGGTTTTTACATGCCATATGTCGCCACCACATTCATTCTTTTCATTTTTTCCTGCCTCTCTCTCATATTAAATGCACATTCATCTTTTAACAATAATATATATTTAAAGAAAATATTAATTATACTAATAAAACACATTACTTTAAATTATCCCTTATTAAACTTTAAAATCTAATTATGTAACTTTTATTTTCAATCAAATAATAAATGAAAATCAAATTATATTAAATAGTACTTAATTTATTTTCTAAACCCAATTATATATTAGTTTTTACATATTTTGAGTTTTATTTTCTATCCTTAGTATATGATACATTTTTACACATGTAAAATATACACATAAAGATTTAAAATTTTATTTATTGTTATTTTTCACCCGTGTGTATACACGGGATTTAAACTAGTTAGTAATAAAGATTTACATATTACATATTTATGACATATTACATATTTATGACATATTACATAGTTTTTTATTACAAATTCTAGAAACATTATATAGTTATTTTTTTTAAATGTTTTATAAAAAAATGAAAGAATTGTTCAATTTATAAAATTGTTTTACGAACAAACCTATTTTTTTAAATAAAAAACGTTTTACAAAAAGAATTATATAAATCATTATTATTTGATAAGAGAGAGTCGTGAAACAAAAAATTATAAAAAAATTAAAGAAAAATTGTATAGTTAATAGGAAAGAGAGGCGAAAAAAAGGATGAGGATGTATAGGAAAGTGAAAAATGTCTCACCAAAACCTTTTATTTATTATAGAATATAGATATTATTTTTACATTTTATAATACACATATTTTTTAAAATAAATAATTTATTTTCACGTTTTGAAAAAGATGTTAAATATAATCAATTAATTTAATTATTTATAAAAAAACATTATAAGATAATCATACCAATATACAAAAAAAAAAGAGTTATTGTTTAATTAAATTAAATTTATTATGTTGGTAAGTGTGAAGTTAAGTTAATTATAAACGGGTTGATGATGTGGGTTTGGTTGGTAAAGTAATGGGATCCAGTGTTGGCATGGGACCCAATCATGCCAATTAATCAAATGGCTAGCCTGGCTCGGTCGCTTTTGCCAGATCATAGGAACCCACCTCAGCCCCCTTCTTCTCTTCTGGGTCCCGGCTATTGTTTGTTTCTTTGTTCCAAGGGAAATTATTCTTTCAAACCAAATTTACCTTCTTGCCCCGAGCTCCATATATGCTTTCTTGAAATAAAAAACAAAATAAAATATACATATAAGGCTACATGTGTAGTAGTTAATTAGTGTCAGTAAAAAAAAGTGTTGTATATGCTCACACAGATAGTGGCTTTGGTCACACTCACATACTAAAGTGTATAGTGACCAGTGAGTATGGCCAGTTTTTTTCTAATACATTTAATTATTTATTTTTAAACAACTAATATTAATTTTTTAAAACATTTACTTATTATCCAAAATATCGATCCAAACACGTGTCAAAGCCATTTACAAATCCAAATTTGTTTTTAAACAACTATGTTTTCGTTAGAATTTATATCGGAATGTTTAGGGGGAAAAATTTTGGGGTTTTTTTAACTAACGAGTGAAAGTTATTTAAGAAAAATCATATTAATACCTAAATTAAGTATTATATTAAACAATTAATAAAAAGAAATAGCCATGTGTCCTTCTCCCATTGGCCTTCCAATATCAATCGAAATTCACCCACACCCATCTTCTTCGTGGCACTGCTAACGCCAGAAGGGCAACACCCCTCTTCACGAAGTCCAGGCGCGGTGTGTCACGCCGTGGCGGCTGAAGTGGAACCCACGTCCCTCCCTCACGGTGACCACTACATACAGCCTAAGTAGGTGACAATGATGATGTGTAATTTTTTCATCTTAAGCACATGAAAATGGACTTAAAATTGATGCCCTATTGGCTATTTCTTTTTATTAATTGTACTTTACTAATACTAATTGTACTTTAAAAAAATAACTGCCACGCAATCCGTTATCTAAAAAAAATTAGCGAATGAAAGTTAATAAAAAAAGAGAAAGTAATGCAAAATTAAACAGGTTAAAGCGTATAACATATATAACGACACTCGACATAATTACGATAATAAAAAAACGTTTTTGAATAAAACTCTATTTTCAAATAAATTTATATCGGAACGTTGACGAAAAAATAAAAACAACCGCGTAATTTGTTATTTGAAAAAAGTTAACGAACAAAAGTTAATAAAGAAAAATAAAATTAATAGAAAATTAAACGAGTTAAAAACGTATATTATATATAGTACAGAGGTGAAAACGAAAAATAAAAATAATTCAACAAGTGGCCTTATTTCAATGGAAAAGTTACTCTTCTACTTCGTTTCCTTTTAATCTAATTAGTAATTTGATATACATATAAAACATAGACTCTTTATCTTAGAATCAATCTTAACCCGAAAAGATGGTGTTTATGTTTTTAGGGTTGCATTTAAAAGAAAACACTGACACATTATACAGACACCACTGACATGTCATATTGGTCATATGATATGACGAAAATGGCCATACGGGTTGTATAATGCACCAGTCTAACACATTATACAACCCGTATGGTCATTTTCGTCATATCATATGACCAATATGACATGTCAGTGGTGTCTGTATAATGTGTCAGTGTTTTTTTTTAAACGCAACCCTAAAAACATAAACACCATGTTTCCAGGTTAAGATTGATTATAAGATAAAGAGTCTAGTTTTTATATGTATATCAAATTACTAATTAGATTAAAAGGAAACGAAGTAGAAGAGTAACTTTTCCATTGAAATAAGGCCACTTGTTGAATTATTTTTATTTTTCGTTTTCACCCATGTAATGTATATAGTATACGTTTTTAACTCGTTTAATTTTCTATTAATTTTGTTTTTCTTTATTAACTTTTGTTCGTTAACTTTTTTCAAATAACAAATTACACGGTTGTTTTTATTTTTTATTTTTCGTCAACGTTCCGATATAAATTTATTTGAAAATAGAGTTTTATTCAAAAACGTTTTTTTATTATCGTAATATATGTCGAGTGTCGTTATATATGTTATACGTTTTAACCCGTTTAATTTTGTATTACTTTCGCTTTTTTTATTAACTTTCATTCGTTAATTTTTTTTAGATAACGGATTGCGTGGCTGTTATTTTTTTTGTCAACGTTCCGAGTTTTCTTTTTGGTATCGTAGCCTATATCGAGTGTCGTTACCGTTGTGATACTGTGAAGAACCGAACCTATTGTGAGCGAATTAGACGACCTAAAGGTGAAGGGGGCACAACCCTAACAAAAAAACTACCCTAACAAAACCAACCAATGAGGTTGTGCCATCTCACTTTTACCCAAATGGTAACCTAATACCCTAAAGTGAAGGGGGCACAACCCTAATACCCTATTTTTTATTATTTTTTATTTTTTTAAATTAAAACTAATATATATAAAACACATTTTATTTATTCAATAAAATAAAAATAACAAGAAATAAAAAAAATTACATAGAATATAAAAAAAATTACATAGAATAAAATAAAATAACATAAAGTCAAACTAATCTTCGTCTATAACTGGATCGTCCAAATGCATCGTGCTATCAACATGTTCCACAAGATCAAATCGTAGTCTAAAATGTGCATTTGCATCGTGCAACTCCGGAAGGACATTATCGTCTATAACTGGATTGGTCGGAGGATCCCAAATGTAGACCGGTGATATTGCATTTCCGCCATCTTTTATGATCATGTTGTGGAGTAACATGCACGCATAAACCATATTCCTAATTTTTTCCGGCTTACGAAAGCGAACGAGTCGCCTAAGTATACCCATTTAGCTTTTAAAACACCGAAACCTCGCTTGACGTCTTTTCTTGTCGACTCTTGCACCTTTTTAAACTTATTTTCCTTTGGATCGGTTGGATAGGCGAACGATTTCACAAACGTAGACCAAGTAGGGTATATACCATCGGTAAGATAGTATCCACGTTTGTATTCTCGCCCGTTGACATGAAATGGACATTTAGGCGCGGTTCCAAGTTGCTCGTCGATAAATAATGGAGATTGTTGGAGAACATTGATGTCGTTGTTTGAGCCCGGCGGATCACAGAACGCATGCCAAAACCACAAATCATTAAAAGCTACCGCTTCAAGCATGATCGTCGGGTATTGGTGATCACCTCTCATATATTGTCCACCTAGTCGGGTCGAACACATTCTCCAAACGAAATGTGTACAATCGATGCTACCGAGCATACCCGGAATGCCATGTTTTTCTTCATGCGCGTTGTACAAAAGTGCAACGTCGTGGCTTGTCGGTCTGCGTAAGAACTCTTTGCCATATAGTAACTATGGCATTACAAAAATATTCTAGGCATTCACGTGAGGTCCTACAAGCCATACTTAAATATTCATCGTATTCGTCGGGAGGATTACCGGTTGCGAGTTGTTTGACCGCAGATGTGCATTTTTGTAACGTCACTAAACTCTTTTTCATCCTCCCGTCTACGCCCTCTTGAACCATTCAAATTTTTATTCCATATCTGCAACAATTTTTAAAAATAAACGTTTTGACATCCGAAATCTTTCACGAAACGTACCTTCATCAAATTTTGGATTTTCGTCGATGAAATAATCGTTCATTAGAGTTTCAAGGGCTTGTTCACGATCACATGGCACATATCTTTTTTTAGAGGTTGTCGTGTCTTCTTGTCGGCTTGGGCGACAATATCCGTGAGAAATTGCAGACTAGGCCCGCTATCGTGAGGAAATAGCAACTCGAAGTCATCGGATGATTCAGGAGAAATCAACAAATCGCGATCCATTATAGACGGTTTTGAGTAGAAAAAGAGACGAAATAAAGTTTTTTGGTGTGAAAAATATTGTATAATTATATTTTATTTATAATGGTAAGTTTTTTTATTTTTTTTGTTTTAAATGCCCAACGGCATTATAGCCGTTATCCCCAAAAAATAATCAAAGAATGGAGCTCGGGTACATATACCCGCAAAAGCTAACAATTGCACTCGGGTAGCATGTCGGCGGCGGTGTACCCGCGGCTACCCGCTTACCCGCACCCGTTACCCGCGTACGCCCCCTTCACCCTAACACCCGTTGGCGAAGCGCGGGTGACCAACTAATTAGGAATTAAAAATAATGCTTCTTTACGTGAGAAACAATCATAATATTAAAAGAACAAATGGCTTGATAGGTAGTTATATTAAAAAGAAAACGATAAAATACCAACATGCCATTTTTTTATTATGCGTTAAGATTGATTCACACCTTTTTAAAAAGAAAAATGTTTCTCATCACGAGTATACATACATTCATACACATATATAGAGTAACTAGGTTAGAAAACCTATGAATAAAAAAAATTAAATAGTAATTAATAATAATTTAAAAATTATAAAACGATTGAACAATTTAATTTATGATAGACAAAATTTTGAATTAAAAAGTTTGTAGATAAAAACTGATACAAATTATTAATCTAGTTGTATAAAATAATGTAGTTGAGTAAAATGTAAAAATAGTCTTGATGATATAATAACTATCCATAATATAAATTTATTTTTCGAAATTGATAAGTAGCATCATAAATTATAACTATCCATAATTATTTTCATATTAAATTTATTTAGTTAATGATAAAATAATCATTCATAACTAAATTTATATTAAATATCTACGAATAAATTATTTTAATCATTATTATTTAATATCATTATTTAATAAGAGATATAAACCGGAAAATAAGGATGATTAGACATCAGAGAGTGACACGTGTCCACTCATTTAATAGGAGGGAGGGCGATAAATTAAGGAACATGAGTCACTAAAGAGTGGCACGTGTTCCCTTAGAACTTTTTTTTTAAAAGAAGTAAAAAAAATGGATTTAACGTGAAAAATGGATTTATTTATTAGTATAGATAGATACATGTGTGAGAGCGCGTACACATACACATACACATACACATACACATAGGGAGGTGTATCATATACAAATGGATTTAACGTGAAAATTGTGTGAATTAGATTTATAACCTTGAAAAGGAAAAATTAATGACTAAGATGAGACGGTGATAATTTCGTAATTAACTTGGTGTGTGTTATATGATTAAAGGGACAAAAGGAAAAATCACAAGTGTTGGCTTTTTATCTACTTTCATTATTTTTTAAGTGTAAATAACTTATATATATTGTTTTGGGTAAAAATTATTTAAACTAACTTTGTAACCAAATTTCGTAAGTGAGGTAGTGTGCTTGTAAAATCAATGTGAAACAATACAAAAACGTAAAGAATGACACGGTTGTTTACGAGAAAAGCCCTTGATCGTTCAAGATCTCCGGCATAAAACCTCGGGAGGTGACAATCGACACATGCCTCGTTTCTTCAATAAATGATAAAGAATTACAAGTGTTAAGCAACAAATGATCAAATACTAAGTGTTACAGAGCTTCTCGTGAGTGTTTAGTAATGCTAAGTGAATTGTGTGTCTAATCGATCAATACCGCTGATTAAATACAAAAAATGATCTTAACTAACTCTCCGAGGATCCCGGAGCTTTACTCGGTCTTCAAATACGACCGTTGGAGGCCAATCTACGCTTCTTCTACACGTTCTCTTTGACTTCAAGAGCGATTCTTTAGGAATGAACTTGACCACGCATGTTTTACCTGCGAATAAGTCAAGATAGAAGGAAGATACAACGGTTAGGTAATATATAAATTGATGATACCTAAATCTGTCAGGATACAGAAGTACGTTGAAGATCTAGGAATCTTAGCTGTAAAATGACCCCTAATAATTGTCCCCAAAATTTGACAGTTGTACACCAAAATTACAGCTGTTAAATTTTCAAAATTCGAATTCTGAAAGATAAACGGCTGCACGATAAGACGTGGCGCGATAATTGAGAGCAGAAACAACGTCGTTTGAAGCAGTCGTTTTTACTCCTATATAATTACTTTTCTTTTTTATTAATCCCAACTTCATCTTCTCCAATCTTCTCTCTAGGATCTCAGGTAACAACCTTGTTCCTTTTCTTGTCTTTCTGGTTTTTGTTTCAAAAAATGGCTAAAAAGAACACCCGATCGTCTACATCTTCCGACGATCTTTATAGTCAAAACTCATTAGCCAATCCGGATACCGAAAAATGTACTTTCACCGATCTTGATATCCAATCTCTTGAATCCGAAAGCTTTTTTCCCAAAAACAATGTTTTCAAACCCTTTGATCCCAGGATTAGAGCCGATTTCACTTCAAAGAGTTGGGTGTTTTCCGTTTTTCCCTTTTTTTTTCTTGGTTTCACGTACCCCTTTCCTTCTCTTACTACCGAGTTCTTTAGGAAAACTGGTCTAAACTATGCCAAAATCATGCCTATGATTTGGCGAACCTTATACACTTTGGAATTTCTGATTTGTCATCATGCTACTGACTTTTCTACTTCGGAATTGGCGCACGTTTATAACCTAAGAAGCCATGGCTCTTCCCGCTTTCTATTTCAAATCAGACCTGGCATGACCCATTTGATCTTGAAAACAACTCAGATTGATTCCAACTGAAAAAATAACTTATTCTTCGTGAGAAGATATCCAATCCCTGATGGGGATAAGTTGCCAGTCAAATGGATCGTTAAGGGTAGGGTTCTGTCTTGTAGGATCCTGATAAATTTGACATCCGGGATACTGATTATTGATTTCTTTTTTGTTTCGTAGCGCCCAAGTTCTCTGACCTAGCTCCTGCTTCTCCTGAGACTGCCAAGAAGGTCGCTGCCTTCTACAGTATCGAGCCCATTGAGCGGACCTTCAAATTCAGGACTGCGCCGGTTGAAGTGAGTCCAGAAGGTTCTCTCTCCGATTCAGAAATGTCTGGTAAGAAATACAATACCACATTATTTTATCAGTTAGTGACATGATAAATATTTTAACCTGCTATTTCGAATTAGGTGTACGAAAGTCCAGCTCCAAGTTTGCTTTGGATGACATTGACAACATGGTCTCCAAAGGCAAGGCCGTCAAAAAGGAACTTAAGCCAACTGTCGATCTATCTCCCCCACCGGTTGCTCCTAAGCCTGGAGCCTCCACTGCTCATCCTAAGCCATCGTCTAGTAAGAAACGAAAGATTACGGATCCTACTGAACAGTCCATTCGGGAGTACACTGATTTCCTTGGCGCTTACAAGAAATTGCACAACTTCAGCCATCTGGTAAGAAATATTCGTTATCCTGGATCTTGAGTTTAATCTTGCACTTATGTTAACATTTATATTATATATGACAGGCTTTAGATAAGATGGTTGGGTTTTATGACCAACTAGCAAAGGAGATGGAAGCGTGCAAACAGAAGCTTGCTGATTCGCAGAGGAATGAAACTGCCAAGGGTAAGAAGTTATCTGATGTCACTAGGGAGCTTAACCAGGTCAAGGCTGAGCTGCAGGATGTACATCTTCAACATGCCCGGGATCTTAATGAGTCCAACGAACAGGCTAAAGCCTCAGCAGCTATGTCCATATTTCAGGCCAGAATCAAGATGGATAAAGAAGCCGAGGATAAGGACTTTGATAGGGCTACTTGGGACGTAGAGAAATGGAAGAGGCTTGTTGCTGAATTGGGAGAAGAGCCGGTGTTGGAGGAAGATGCAAGCAAGTTGGTGATTGAAGATGAGGTTGAGGGTACAGCGAAGGTAGCTGAGGAGCATGGAGCTGTTGATGTCAGTAAACAAGTTGATCAGGGCGATGAAGGTAACGATGCCTAGACCCGAGCCCTGATATTTATGGTTTAACTTAGATCCTGTTAACCTGTTGAACAATTTAATTTCCTTGCTTTTAGGGGATCCCTGAATGGGATGAACAATTTGACAACTTGTGTCCTGGGTGGATGGTTCCTTTTTTGGATGAAACCCGAGACATTTTCCTGCACTTTGAATGTTAGTTGATGGTTTACGACTATTTGCCATGAATGTTGTTTGATTGTTTGTAGAAAATTAGGATTTGTTAGGTAATTAAATCTCAGAAAGAATAAGTTTAGAAATAATATTTTTTCAGGATACCGGATCCTCATCGATATTTTACAAATAACACCTTAGGTTTTTATCAAACTCTGACTTGCAAAAATACAATTTGATCTTGATAAATGGTATATAAAATATCAGTTGTAAACATATCATGACTCAGTCCTGTGAATCTCAACATTTTCTATAAATTGAAAATTAACAAGTAACACATACCTTTGTCGAGAACTAAGTCAGGCAAACACACATACCAGATTATGATGTTGAGTTCGACATATAACAACCGTTGGTTGTTCCCTGTGCATAGTCTTTAAATACGTCGTAGGCTTAGTAAGTACACTCCGGGATCCCCATTAGTCTTTAACCCGTTTAAGGATCCTGAGTCAGCATATTGATGCTAAGTTCCCGAGTTAACACATGTGTGTTAAATATGGGCCAAGCCAGAATAACGTGGGCCGAGCCGGAATAATGTAGGCCGAGCCAGAATAACGTAGGCCAAGCCAGACTTAAGTTAGCATGAAAATGCTAAAAACCTTAGGAGTAACACGTCTGTTACTATCGTAGCATTCAAGATATAGCCAACAGTGATGAAATTATCAGCCACTGTTACATGGACTGGTCGCACCACCTTGAGCTATACTCGAATATCGTGCGCTACAGGCGGAGTGTTTAAACTCAATACTTAGAAAGGTGAAAACCTTTAAACCTTAGAAGGTATGCAGGATACCTTAACTTAGGAGAGATGGCCAATCTCTTTCTTCTGTTGGGATCCCTGGAGATACTTCCTGTAACACAGGAAATCTTGGTGAAGGTGGGTGTTAGCCTGGCTAACACCCCTCCAACGCTCAAGTCAGTACTTCGATCAAGGGTAATAAATGTAAGAATAGTCAAGGATAGAAGACGTACCAGTTTCAGTCAGAACATAAGTTTTAAACTTACATAAAGTAGGTTTTGAGATGGATAGCGTTCCAGGATTGTAACATCCCAAAATTTAGATTTTTACGAAGCTTATTTCGTTGCTGTAAAGCAAAGAAATTCCGCGAGAAAGATAACGAGATTTTACATGACCGAGTGATGTCGCGTATCCGACTTACGTTATCGGACGGGAATAATAAATACACCGACATACGAACGAATATTAAAAAAAAGAGAATTTATATTAACCTCATTCCGGCTTTATTTAAGAATAATATTTCATTGCCAAAGATATTCTAAAACACGAGTTTAATAATTAAAACCGACATTCACGGGAGTTTTAAACGTGAACGAGGCACCGTAATAGTTGAAATGAACCCGCCTATATAAATGGGATCCCTTGTGAGAATCCTCATTTGTCACAAAACAAAACACACACATGTGTGTGTTCTAGAGAGAAATCCGGCCAAGAGCCGTTTTCCGGCGATCGGATTCCGGCGAGAAGAGAGGTGGAAGAGCTTGTGGTAGGTGGAGGTGTAGGGGCGGAGCTGAAGGGTGGCGATCCACGGCCGGAGGTGGTGGTAATCACGGTTTTCCGACAAGTCAAGAAAGAATTCCGGCAAGGAATATCTTTTGGGGCTTTTCCGATCTAAGCCCAGATCTACACTCCTAAAGACCCGATCTAAAGACTACAAGAAGGTTTGGTCCAAAAGATGGCGTTTTCCGGCCAAAACAAGGAATTCCGGCCACTGCCCGTATTTCCGGCGGCTTTGACGGCGGATTCTGGCGACGGCGACCGGCGGCGCTGGTGGGGCTCGGCGAGACGAGTTCATGGTCGCTTGAATCACCTCAATTGGAGTTCGTATGGTCAAGTTATGGGCAAAACAAATTTCTTCTCGCTTGGTGCTCAGCATTTTCGTACAAAAACGTTTAGTACGGACCGTACGCGAAGGTATAACTCATAAAACTTATATATCTAGTGTTGGTTAGTGGCTAGGGACCCGGGAAAAGTATCAGGGACGTATTTCGAGAACATTTTTCGGACTCGTTAAAATGGGTTATAATTATATAATATTTATTATAATCATCAAGTAATTGACGAATTGAAGTATTGTTTTGGTATTAGAATCTGAAGTGCGGTTTATTAGATTATTGGTGAAATTTGATGTTGTAATTGGACAATTGGATATTGTCGGGTTTAGCCAAAAACAAACGGGACTCTGCCCGATTTTCGTTAAAAATAAAGAAATATGTTTTTACAACTTAAACGTCCCGAGTATGGTTTGGGCACGATTTTGATAGACGGGATTATAAGTAATAGGGTTTGTTTTGGAGTAATAGGCAGCCCACAGGCGAACTTGTTAAGTTCGCTCGGCTTTAGGTGGCGAACTTGATAAGTTTTTAGAGTGCAGTGAATCTGTCAAGTTCGCTAGGCATTAAGGGAGCGAACCTGTTAAGTTCGCTCGGCCAATATCAAGCGAACTTAGCCTAAGTTCGCCTAAGTCAGAATTAGCAAACCGTTAGAGTCGGGATTGGTCTGATGTTTATTCAATTAATCAATTCAGATCGTGTGTGACGCTTGTTGGACATTTGTTAGGACAACCCATGAATAGCTTATCAGGTGAGTTCTAGAAGCCCTCTTTTAAATGTTTTATATAATGTTTTCGGGATGGTGTGTATACGTATGAAATATTGTTTTATAAAATGATGTTTATGAAACTATGTTTACGAAATGAAATGATTTGGAATGAACGGTTTATGGAAAGAAAGTTTTATGAACGGAATGTTTACGAACTAATGTTTATAAAGAAATGGTTTAAAGTAAAGGTAAAGGGTTTTGAAAGTGAAGGAAAGGTTTTGTGAAAAGAAAAGAAAAAGGGCAAAGGTTTTAAAGAAGTCATTACAAATCTAATCTGTCGAATGAATGGAATTGACGAATGAAGTCTGGGAATGAGATTCCCAGCCTTGTGGTAGATTATGGACAGCGAGCCATAGTTACCATAAGAACAACAGGGGCAGTGTCTTAGTGGCCTGCCAATGGTTTGATGTTGTACAACTGGTATGGAGTAACGACGGTTACTCAGGGGTTAACGTGACCCCACGTGAGGTTAAATTATGATCCGACGATGTTATGGCTGAGAGTCATAACCGTCGATGGAAGTTGTCGGTCAATGGCTGAGAGCCATAGCCTTCAATGGAGGTTGCCGGTCTATGGCTGAGAACCATAGGGGGGCAACTGAATGGGTATTGTCGGTCCTCGTGCAGTTAGCCTTGGGGGCAATACCAAAATGGGAATTGACGGAATGTTGTGGCAACGACGGTGATACGTAACTGTTGACCACGACATGCAGGGTTCCTTCGGGGACACAGAGACGCGTAACGATACAGATTTTAGATAGTAATGTATGACTTAAATGAATGTTAAATGTTTTAAACAAATGATCCGTTCAATGTGTTTAAATGTTTGAAGGTTTTCAATGATGAATGAAAGGCCCTGTTTTCTTATACGTGATGTTAAACCCTAATGAATGTTTTGAATGATGAACCGTTTCTTAAATCAAACGAAAACTAGAACTCACCAGCGTAGCTGACTTTTTAGTATGCACATTCAGGTTAAGGCAGGTATGGATGATGGACGGTGATGCTTGGCAAGCGAGAAGAGTTACCCGGTTGATCATGAAGACTGGCATCCCGTTATGTTTAGTTATGATGTAATTATGTTTTAAACAATGTTTACGCTTCCGCATGTATGAACAATGATGACGTTATGTTTGAATGAAATTTTCCGCTGCGTTATTTGATATTCATGTTTAAGAACTGTTTGTGAATGAGTAAATCCAACAAGTGAGACCTCCCGGGTTTGGGGCCTTACAAGGATCTTGGCAGGATATCTCCTTCCATAGTAGCCAACCAATAGGCACCCTTGCGTGCTTCAAAGTCAATTAAGTACGGGCCTTCCCACTTTGGTGCAAGCTTTCCATCACTTGGATCGGTAGTATTTTGAAACGCATTTCTTAATACAAGATCACACACTTGGAATCTTCTAATCCTTATGTTTTTGTTATAAGATTTCGCTATCCTTTGTTGATAAGCTGCAATGCGAACTTTGGCAAGATCCCTGAGCTCATCCACAATGTCGAGATCCTGGGCAAGAGCTTCGTTGTTGGTCTCTGAAGATTGAAAGTTGGTTCTGGCAGTAGGGATAACCATCTCTGTCGGGATCGTTGTTTCAATTCCAAATACCAAGGAGAATGGAGTATGCCCTGTCGCGTTCTTCGTGGTTGTCCTATCTGCCCAAAGTACAAACGGTAGCTCTTCAGCCCATCTTCCTTTCTTTGCTCCCAATCTCTTCTTGAGATTGTTGACGATGATCTTGTTACTAGATTCCGCTTGTCCGTTAGCTTGAGGATGTACTGGGGTAGAAGTTATCATTTTGATTCCCCAACTGGCACAGAAGTCAGTTGTTCTCTTGCCGATGAACCGAGATCCATTATCACATACTATCTCTGCCGGGATCCCAAATCTTGTCAGGATATTGCGCTTGATGAAGGAGATGACCTCTTTTTCTCTGACTTGGACAAATGCCTCAGCTTCAATGCACTTGGAGAAGTAATCTGTCATTGCTAGCATAAAGACTTTTCCTCCTGGTTCCTTGGGAAGTTTGCCAACTGTATCCATTCCCCATTTCATGAATGGCCATGGAGAGATAATTGGATATAAAGGTTCGGCCGGTTGATGGAGTATGTTGTTGTGTCTCTGGCAAGCGTCACATTTTTGAGAGTAAGTCACAACATCCTTTCTCATGGTAGGCCAATAATATTCTGTTATCAGGATCCTTGAAAATAACGCTCTGCCCCCGGTGTGATTACCACAATCTCCTTCGGTTTGATTGTACTACCAGGTCACACGATGGTATCTCTCCATAAATGCCTTAATTGCCATGTTTGTATGAATTGTATGCACACGACACCATATTCTATTACATGACACGAAAACCTATGTATTCTCACCAACTTTTTAGTTGACTTTGTTTTTTTAACCATGTTTCAGGTGACAATGTTTGAAGTATTACAAGCTGCTACATATAGGATTTGGACCTAGCAATTTATCTAAACTATTTATATTTTGTAATCGCTACATTTGGTTCTTGTATGGTATGAACTTGCTACGTGTAATGAAAATGAATGTTTAAATTATTCAAACTTTAGCAACCATGAGCTATGAACAGTCTGCACAGCTTCACGCCCCGACGTTTTCCGCCGTCGGTTGGGGTGTGACAGATTGGTATCAGAGCCTTGGTTATAGGGAATTAGGTTATTAGACACCATTGACCTAGACTATAACTTTAGGACACCCAACAATGCCATGCTACATGTTTTATGTGATACGTGCTATTTGCTATATGTCACATGCCTTATGTGTTAGTTATTTGATACTTAAATTGTTTAGACTACAAGACTTAATAAGCATACGTAAATAATAAAATAAATCGTATCCATACCCGTATCCTAAGCCGCATATCCTCCTTAACTGCTTCTATGTCATCATCGCCATAACTTGTGGAAAAACTCATACTCGTGGACCTATGCCTATCAAAACTATTTTTCATACCCGTTAAGGTTTTAGACTCTGTTAATTATTAGAGGACACGTGCAATCTGGAAGGGTGACACCTGTATTCTGGGTTTTCTGTCTAGGAAAGCATTTCATATAAATCCCAATCAACCGAGGGATCCGTATGCTTTCCTGGGAATTCCCGGGATGAGTGTTTACCTATAGGCTAAAGCACGTCTCCTTGAAAATTATATAAGTCTAATTAACCTCAATATGTCATTGTGTTCAAGTAGAAATGTGATTACTTGAAAACAATCCGAACTATGAAATAAATGTGTTATTATTCCTCCTATCCTAAATTTCAACGGATTTTTATAAATTCTCACAACACTTTTGTATCATTCTCTTTTTATAGAATGCCTCCTCGTCGTAACATCAACCGCAACAACACCGACAACGCCAACGATAGCACCAACACCAATACCAGCAATGCCAACAACAACAATAATACTGACATTGCTGCTCTCCTCACTCAGCTGGTAACTCAACTAACTCAAGCCAATAACAACAACAATGGGAACGCCAGTGGTAGTGCTAATACTGGTGGTGGCGGTGGTGCCAACCCGCCACAATGTACCTTCAAGCATTTCAACTCTTGCAATCCCCTGAAGTTTTATGGTACCGAAGGAGCCACGGGACTCCTTCAATGGTTCGAAAGTATTGAGGGCACCTTCCTTAATAGTGACTGTCCGGACAATCTGCGTGTCCGCCATGCCACTAGTGTCTTCCAAAAACGGGCACTAACCTGGTGGAATGGGGAAAAGAGAACAAGGGGAGTAGAAGTAGCAATGGCTCTGCCATGGGATGAGCTGAAAAGGATCATGACCGAGGAATTCTGTCCTCGAAATGAGATGAAGAAACTGGAAGCGGAATTTTGGGATCTTACCCAAGATAGCGGTGAAAGCTTGGCGTACACTAACCGTTTCCACGAACTCAGCATGCTGGTACCGCACTTTGTTACACCTTTGTCTAGGTGTATTGAAAAATATATCGGTGGTCTACCGAGACAAATCCAGGACACTGTTCTGGGAAGAAATCCTGCAAACCTAGAAGATGCTATTCGTCTAGCTGCCACACTGACCGATAATCACGTTAAAGCAGGTACTCTTACCAAAAAGGGGGCCAAGAAAGTTTCTGACACCACAACTCCTCCTACTCATGTCAAAGAAGTTCAAAACGAACAGTATCGAAACACCAGGAAGAGAAAGGCGAAGAATTTTGCAATAGTCACTCCAGCCGCCCCAATTAATCAAGTTGCACCCTTGGCTCAAAATCCAGCCAAGAAAGCTTATGGAGGTACCTACCCACTCTGCAACAACTGCAACTATCATCACCCACAAACTGTCCCATGTCGCCTTTGCAATCATTGTGGGAAACTTGGCCATACGGCCAATATCTGCCGACAAAAGGCACTTGCTACTCAAGCCAACCCGGTTAATCAACCCGGAGCTAATCAAGTGGTTCCAATCAATGCAAATGGACGGGCATGCTATGAATGTGGCAACCCGAACCACTTCCGGAACCAATGTCCAAAGCTTGTGAACAATAATCAGGGCGGAGCTCGTGGGCGTGCTTTCAACATCAACGCCAATGAAGCTCAAGCCAACGATCATGTGGTCAACGGTACGTTTCTTGTAAATAAACAATTTGCATCTATACTATTTGATACCGGAGCCGATAAGAGTTTTGTGTCACTTAACTTTGAACCTTTACTTGCAAAAACACGATCCAAACTCGAGAAAACCTTCACCGTTGAAGTAGCGGATGGAAACACCATCACTATTGACTCCATCATTCATGACTGCTCACTAGAACTCAATGGTCACACGTTTCCAGTCAACCTTATACCAATGCCATTGGGAAGCTTTGACGTCATCATCGGCATGGATTGGTTATCTAAAAACCATGCCGAGGTCATGTGCTTTGAAAAGTACATCCGAGTACCTCTTCCACCGGGAGACATATTGAAAGTCTTTGGCGAGAAACCTTGCAAAGGACTCAAACTAATGTCATGCATAACTGCCCAGAAATACATTCGAAAGAAGTGCATGGTTTTCCTAGCTCATGTGATTCAAAAAGAAGACAAGGAGAGAAGAATAGAAGATATTCCCATCATTCGGGAGTTTCCCGAAGTCTTTCCCGATGACTTACCCGGTCTTCCACCTATTCGGGAAGTAAAGTTTCGAATCGATCTTATACCCGGAGCAAACCCTGTGGCTAAAGCTCCATACCGGCTTGCACCTTCCGAATTGCAAGAACTTGCAAGTCAACTTCAAGAACTCGCTGACAAAGGTTTCATACGGCCAAGTCATTCACCGTGGGGTGCACCAGTCTTGTTTGTTAAAAAGAAGGATGGTTCATTCCGTATGTGTATTGACTATCGAGAGCTCAACAAGCTTACAATCAAAAACCGCTACCCGTTACCTAGGATTGACGACCTATTCGATCAACTCCAAGGTTCTACTTGTTTCTCGAAGATTGATCTTCGATATGGTTATCACCAACTGCGTGTCCGAGAAGAAGATATTCCAAAGACCGCCTTCCGAACAAGATATGGTCATTACGAGTTCACGGTTATGCCTTTTGGGTTGACCAATGCACCTGCTGTCTTTATGGACCTCATGAACCGCATGTGCAAACCATACATTGACAAATTCGTGATCGTTTTCATCGACGACATCTTGATCTATTCCAAGACTGAGGAAGAACATGAACAACACCTTAGACTGATTCTGGATCTCCTGAGAACCGAACAATTATACGCCAAGTTCTCCAAATGTGAATTTTGGCTAAAGGAGGTTCAATTTTTGGGTCACGTTATCAACAATAGGGGAATTCATGTCGACCCTGCCAAGATCGAAGCTGTCAAGAATTGGAGTGCTCCTCAAACCCCTACCGAGGTTCGTACGTTTCTTGGTTTAGCGGGTTATTACCGAAGATTCATTTCCAATTTCTCCAAGATTGCTGTTTCGCTCACCGCCTTGACACATAAAGGTAAACCTTATGAATGGGGGCCAAAACAAGAAGAAGCTTTCCAAACTCTTAAACAGAAGTTATGTGATGCTCCTATTCTGACTCTCCCAGAAGGAAACGATGATCTAGTCGTCTACTGCGATGCCTCTAACCTAGGCCTTGGTTGTGTTCTCATGCAACGAGGCAAGGTAATCGCTTATGCATCAAGGCAACTCAAGATCCATGAAAAGAACTATACGACGCACGATCTAGAGCTAGGTGCAGTCATATTTGCCTTGAAGATTTGGAGACATTATCTATATGGCACGAAATGTGTGGTATTTACCGACCACAAAAGCCTCCAACACATCTTCAATCAAAAAGAACTCAACATGAGGCAACGACGTTGGGTTGAACTACTCAATGACTACGATTGCGAGATTCGTTATCATCCCGGTAAGGCTAATGTTGTAGCCGATGCGCTGAGCCGTAAAGAACGCGTCATGCTCCAAAGTGTCAAGATTCATTCCGACATTCAAACCCGTATTCTAGCAGCTCAACACGTCTCGATTACCGAGGGCAATATGTATGAGGAAATGTGGTGTGGTGCTGAATTCCAACTAGAGACTAAAAACAATGGCTTGCTTTATTTCTTGGATCGTATTTGGGTTCCCAATCGCAATGATCTCCGGGAATTCCTCATGACTGAAGCACACAAGTCTCGGTATTCTATCCATCCCGGTGCTGATAAAATGTATCACAATATTCGACCACAGTATTGGTGGCCTGGTATGAAGAAAGACATTGCACTCTATGTTGCAAAATGCCTAACCTGCTCTAAAGTCAAAGCCGAACATCAACGTCCTTCCGGTTTACTTGAACAACCGGAAATCCCCGTGTGGAAATGGGAAAATCTAGCCATGGACTTCATTACTAAACTCCCCCGTACTTCAAACGGCTATGATAGCATTTGGGTAATCATTGACCGTCTCACAAAGTTCGCACACTTCCTGCCCATCCGTGAAGACTATCGGGTTGAGAAATTGGCCCGAATCTATATTAACGAAATTGTGAGTCGACACGGTATACCTTTGAACATAATCTCCGACAGAGATGCTCGTTTCACTTCCAGATTTTGGCAATCTCTGCAAAAGGCACTTGGCACACGATTGGATTTAAGCACAGCCTACCATCCCCAAACTGATGGCCAGACTGAACGAACAATCCAAACGCTCGAAGACATGCTGAGAGCCTGTGTCATAGACTTTGGTGGCAATTGGGATTCACACTTGACACTTATTGAATTCTCCTACAATAACAGCTACCACGCCAGCATCAACATGGCTCCATTCGAAGCTCTTTATGGTCGCAAATGCCGTTCTCCTATCTGTTGGAACGAGATTGGTGAAGCACAAATCACCGGTCCCGAGTTAATTCAGGAAACATCCGACAAAATCCTTCAAATCCGTGACAACATCCGAGTAGCGAGAAGTCGACAAAAGAGCTATGCCGACAAGCGACGAAAACCCTTGGAATTCCAAGTGGGTGACCTTGTGCTTCTCAAAGTATCCCCTTGGAAGGGTGTGATCCGCTTTGGAAAGAAAGGCAAGCTAGCACCTCGTTACGTAGGCCCGTTCAAGATCCTTGAAAGAATCGGGAAAGTGGCTTACAAACTTGAGCTACCTCCAGCACTCATCAATGTCCATCCAACCTTCCACGTGTCCAACCTGAAGAAATGTCTTGCTGATGAGAACCTCCACATACCTCTTGACGACGTGCGCATTGATGAAACGATGCACTTTGTCGAGAAACCGGTGGAAATCATGGACCGTGAGATCAAGCAACTCAAACGCAGCCGCATTCCTATAGTCAAAGTCCGTTGGGATTCTAAACGTGGTCCTGAGTTTACTTGGGAACGTGAAGACCAAATGAAACTCAAGTATCCTCACCTATTCACCAATTCTGCAGCCTCAACTAGTTGAATTTCGGGACGAAATCCCCTCAACAAGGGGAGACTGTAACATTTCTGATTTTCATCATGTAATCGTTTGATTTCAATAAACAAACACATTTCAGTTTCGATTCGTGTACAAACAAACTACGATGCAGTTACATATACAAACTATTCTATTACAATAACAAATTAAACAAAAACGCAATTATCTCACAAGCCCCGACCAAAACTGACAAAACTCAAAAACTACAAAACTAGGCAAGCACGGTCGCGCCTAGGACTAGGCACGGTCGCGCCTGCCGACCTAAGCACGGTCGCGCCTAAAGTAGGCACGGTCGCGCTGATGAACCCACTTGACTGCAGAAAGTCAAACCATACCATACCTTCTGAATTCGTGAAAATTAAAATAAAGAAAAGCTGGTCTTCGCGCGTCAGACCATACTCGACTGAAATTCGTCTAAAACACGCATCAATTGTCGTCCAATTTGCACAATTAATTAATCCCATTCACACCACAACCGAGCCTCTCAAATTCGTCGATATAGAGTCAGTTGCACGCTTCCTATACCCTCATATACACCCACTCAATCTCTCAGAACTCTCACTCGACGCTCACAACACCTCTGTCGTCCAATTGATCGCCAAGAAACGAAGCCGCTCGACCCGTAGCCGACCGCATTCAATTACCCACTTTCAACAAGTAAGTAACACGTCTTCAGCTTTGTATCTACCTCTACTACGAAAGCCTTATGTCAATTCGTTGTAGAAACACTCAAATCGATCCGATTTTGAACCAAAAAGCCGAAACATAAATTTTACTCGAATTACACTCTAGACAAGATATAAATACAATTAAACTATGTAGAAACATTCGTAATCATCCACTAAGTGAAAGCCCTAAGAATCCAAAAGCTATTAATATAAGAATCGATCGAATTGTGTCTGAAAAAGGCCCGACACGGTCGCGCTCATCCATGAGCGCGGTCGTGCTTGACCAAGCACAGTCGTGCCCCAGGTGTGGCCCGGTCGTGCTTACCGAGCAAACAAGTCTTGATAAAAAAAAACAAACACTAGACGCGGTCGTTCCAGATACGAGCACGGTCGTGCTCTATGTCCAGAACCTAGGAAGTACCTTCTGACTCGACCACGGGCGCGCTCAGACCCCCACGGTCACGCCCGGCAACGAGCGCGGTCGTGCCCTACTTGAGCACGGTCGTGCTCCTTGACCAGAAACTTTAATTTTATTATTTTCAAACTTAATTTAATATGTTTTTATTTAAACATTTCAAAACTTGTTTATAAAAATTTAAGTTATAAAATCCCAAAACCCGGGAATCATTTATATACCAAATCGCTGATTTAGAAATTTAAAATGATTAATTCCCGATAGTTTCAAAACCGATGAAATCGTGAATTTATATAATCATTTTTATTTATACAAATATATATATATATTGATTTAAACAAATATCGTTTAATTAAATTTTATTTAAATAAATAAATATATATATATATATATCGCTACTAATTTATTATTCCAAAACCAACCCTAAACACTCAAACCACCAACGAACCCACTTTGGACACAAAATAACACAAACAGTGACACGCGTTATACCCTCATTCAATAGGTCAAACGTAGCGACCTACAACACGCTTGGTATTTTTGTTGATCTGTGCAAGCTACACGCTCCAACACAAGTGAGTTACATAGCCCCTCTTTTACTCTATTTACAAACTTTTGGGGTGGAACATGCGTTCTATTTACTATGTTTACAAACTACACAATATACAATTCCACCCTACAATCATGTGTTACAATTTTGAGCTTTGTGCTTGAGTACTAGGTGTGTAGACCAACACGCAGTTTGCTATTCACGTGCAATCATTAACTATTTTATAGCCTACAGTAAACAGTGATAGATCTATTGAGTCTGACAAACCCACCCAGGTAGGGTGACTGTTACTGCCAACACGCGTTTGTTTTGCATGCTAGTTACAAAGGTTTGATTGTACTACCAGGTCACACGATGGTATCTCTCCATAAATGCCTTAATTGCCATGTTTGTATGAATTGTATGCACACGACACCATATTCTATTACATGACACGAAAACCTATGTATTCTCACCAACTTTTTAGTTGACTTTGTTTTTTTAACCATGTTTCAGGTGACAATGTTTGAAGTATTACAAGCTGCTACATATAGGATTTGGACCTAGCAATTTATCTAAACTATTTATATTTTGTAATCGCTACATTTGGTTCTTGTATGGTATGAACTTGCTACGTGTAATGAAAATGAATGTTTAAATTATTCAAACTTTAGCAACCATGAGCTATGAACAGTCTGCACAGCTTCACGCCCCGACGTTTTCCGCCGTCGGTTGGGGTGTGACAAGCATGATGGAAATACCCACACAAGTGGATGTCCAAAGCATATATGAGTGCACGAATTCAAAAATGGCATCTCTCCATGTAGAAGACAATCCCAGACAACTAAGATGAGTGTGTCCTGAAGCTAGAAGATAGATATACTAACAACAAGTAACGGGAACTGCGATGTTAATTAGGGTGTGCAGACTAAACCAAATGAAACCAGATCCGACCCAAGGATTGTTTGTCTAGAATGAAAGTGAAGGACAAGTTTTGACCAACAATGTGAAGTAAGGCACGGGCACTAAGAAGAAATTCAAGGCGACTCAGAGAACGCTCTACTAGGGCTGAGTCTAATCAATAGCCGTGAGGGTTGTTAGAATTGGAAAGCCGTTGAGGGACCCACTGAAACTAGAAAGGAAATGAAAGTACAAATGTCACCGCATGTGTCAATTATCCGTAGTAAGACCAACGAAGGTGACTTTAGAAGAATTGCATGCATAAAAGGCTAACAGGCACGAGTAGCTAGAGAATATTTATTGTCTGTCAGATGGGATGCCCATCCCTAAGACCGTCAAAGGGTATGAAAGAAGAAGGGGTACCACAAATTGATGATGTGAAATGTAAAACCCTGACAAGTATGCTATAAGGAAAGACTAGAAGGTAGTTGTGTGTTTGAAAATATGAAAGTGGAGGTCGTATACCTAGTGTTCCGTCTGAATGAATACTTACCCGACAAGTTGAGTATGATGGGTAATGCTTCATATGGTTCCTTCGAGAACGAGACGATGTGGTTCCTTCGGGAACAAGACGATACGGTATCTTCGAAAACTTGATCGTAGGATTCATTCGGGAACAGGATGGTATGATTCATTCGAGGACGACATGGTATGGTCCTTTGAGGACGAATGCACCATGAATAGCTTATGAGGTACACACATTGATCCAAACATTCGAGAGATGATTAATAGTAACCGTCTAGATGACGGAGTAGACAACTCTAATGAGGAGGTCAATTTATGGCAATGGAGTCTTCTGTGAACGACTCTGAGCTTGATAAGACAGTACACGTAGAATGACGAGATGAGAACCCCAACAGTTAGAAGAAAAATGTCGACTCGAAATGTGTCATGCTGAAAGATATAACGTTCATCAGGAATTACAGCGGTGTAGTCAAGGCTACACAAAAGTCTAGCAATGGGAAAGCAGATTCTGATCAATGACAACGGTCTAGAATTGGTTCGGTTGGAAGACGCTAAATTCAACGACATACTAAATCCCCTAGTAGTTACCCCTAAGTGTTTAAAGAAATTCATGACTTGCTTAACACGTCATATCCACGCAAGTGTTTAATGGATTCGACTTGAGCCACACCTGTGAAGAATACGTAAGAACAAAGTAGGTGATGTTATTCGGAGCAACATCAGGGATGCTTGTTGTGAAGAAAGAAGATATAGTAGTGGGAGGTGTCCATTCCTAGAGATGGTCTGAAGCCTAAACCCATGTACTGTTAGTATGCCAACAAGTGTTTATTTTTCGGATGGAAGAAAATCTTTATCCATTTGAAATGGTTCACCTTCGATGAAGATACATTTAAACGGAGGACAACTATGTTAAGGAAAAATAGGGACATAAAAGAGAACAAAAGGGTACTTGGAGACCGAAGGGCAATAGAGGAGTTTTACCACCGACAGTTCGACTTAAAACAGGTTTCGAGGACGAAACCTCATATAAGGAAGGTAGACTTGTAACATCCCAAAATTTAGATTTTTACGAAGCTTATTTCGTTGCTGTAAAGCAAAGAAATTCCGCGAGAAAGATAACGAGATTTTACATGACCGAGTGATGTCGCGTATCCGACTTACGTTATCGGACGGGAATAATAAATACACCGACATACGAACGAATATTAAAAAAAAGAGAATTTATATTAACCTCATTCCGGCTTTATTTAAGAATAATATTTCATTGCCAAAGATATTCTAAAACACGAGTTTAATAATTAAAACCGACATTCACGGGAGTTTTAAACGTGAACGAGGCACCGTAATAGTTGAAATGAACCCGCCTATATAAATGGGATCCCTTGTGAGAATCCTCATTTGTCACAAAACAAAACACACACATGTGTGTGTTCTAGAGAGAAATCCGGCCAAGAGCCGTTTTCCGGCGATCGGATTCCGGCGAGAAGAGAGGTGGAAGAGCTTGTGGTAGGTGGAGGTGTAGGGGCGGAGCTGAAGGGTGGCGATCCACGGCCGGAGGTGGTGGTAATCACGGTTTTCCGACAAGTCAAGAAAGAATTCCGGCAAGGAATATCTTTTGGGGCTTTTCCGATCTAAGCCCAGATCTACACTCCTAAAGACCCGATCTAAAGACTACAAGAAGGTTTGGTCCAAAAGATGGCGTTTTCCGGCCAAAACAAGGAATTCCGGCCACTGCCCGTATTTCCGGCGGCTTTGACGGCGGATTCTGGCGACGGCGACCGGCGGCGCTGGTGGGGCTCGGCGAGACGAGTTCATGGCCGCTTGAATCACCTCAATTGGAGTTCGTATGGTCAAGTTATGGGCAAAACAAATTTCTTCTCGCGTGGTGCTCAGCATTTTCGTACAAAAACGTTTAGTACGGACCGTACGCGAAGGTATAACTCATAAAACTTATATATCTAGTGTTGGTTAGTGGCTAGGGACCCGGGAAAAGTATCAGGGACGTATTTCGAGAACATTTTTCGGACACGTTAAAATGGGTTATAATTATATAATATTTATTATAATCATCAAGTAATTGACGAATTGAAGTATTGTTTTGGTATTAGAATCTGAAGTGCGGTTTATTAGATTATTGGTGAAATTTGATGTTGTAATTGGACAATTGGATATTGTCGGGTTTAGCCAAAAACAAACGGGACTCTGCCCGATTTTCGTTAAAAATAAAGAAATATGTTTTTACAACTTAAACGTCCCGAGTATGGTTTGGGCACGATTTTGATAGACGGGATTATAAGTAATAGGGTTTGTTTTGGAGTAATAGGCAGCCCACAGGCGAACTTGTTAAGTTCGCTCGGCTTTAGGTGGCGAACTTGATAAGTTTTTAGAGTGCAGTGAATCTGTCAAGTTCGCTAGGCATTAAGGGAGCGAACCTGTTAAGTTCGCTCGGCCAATATCAAGCGAACTTAGCCTAAGTTCGCCTAAGTCAGAATTAGCAAACCGTTAGAGTCGGGATTGGTCTGATGTTTATTCAATTAATCAATTCAGATCGTGTGTGACGCTTGTTGGACATTTGTTAGGACAACCCATGAATAGCTTATCAGGTGAGTTCTAGAAGCCCTCTTTTAAATGTTTTATATAATGTTTTCGGGCTGGTGTGTATACGTATGAAATATTGTTTTATAAAATGATGTTTATGAAACTATGTTTACGAAATGAAATGATTTGGAATGAACGGTTTATGGAAAGAAAGTTTTATGAACGGAATGTTTACGAACTAATGTTTATAAAGAAATGGTTTAAAGTAAAGGTAAAGGGTTTTGAAAGTGAAGGAAAGGTTTTGTGAAAAGAAAAGAAAAAGGGCAAAGGTTTTAAAGAAGTCATTACAAATCTAATCTGTCGAATGAATGGAATTGACGAATGAAGTCTGGGAATGAGATTCCCAGCCTTGTGGTAGATTATGGACAGCGAGCCATAGTTACCATAAGAACAACAGGGGCAGTGTCTTAGTGGCCTGCCAATGGTTTGATGTTGTACAACTGGTATGGAGTAACGACGGTTACTCAGGGGTTAACGTGACCCCACGTGAGGTTAAATTATGATCCGACGATGTTATGGCTGAGAGTCATAACCGTCGATGGAAGTTGTCGGTCAATGGCTGAGAGCCATAGCCTTCAATGGAGGTTGCCGGTCTATGGCTGAGAACCATAGGGGGGCAACTGAATGGGTATTGTCGGTCCTCGTGCAGTTAGCCTTGGGGGCAATACCAAAATGGGAATTGACGGAATGTTGTGGCAACGACGGTGATACGTAACGGTTGACCACGACATGCAGGGTTCCTTCGGGGACACAGAGACGCGTAACGATACAGATTTTAGATAGTAATGTATGACTTAAATGAATGTTAAATGTTTTAAACAAATGATCCGTTCAATGTGTTTAAATGTTTGAAGGTTTTCAATGATGAATGAAAGGCCCTGTTTTCTTATACGTGATGTTAAACCCTAATGAATGTTTTGAATGATGAACCGTTTCTTAAATCAAACGAAAACTAGAACTCACCAGCGTAGCTGACTTTTTAGTATGCACATTCAGGTTAAGGCAGGTATGGATGATGGACGGTGATGCTTGGCAAGCGAGAAGAGTTACCCGGTTGATCATGAAGACTGGCATCCCGTTATGTTTAGTTATGATGTAATTATGTTTTAAACAATGTTTACGCTTCCGCATGTATGAACAATGATGACGTTATGTTTGAATGAAATTTTCCGCTGCGTTATTTGATATTCATGTTTAAGAACTGTTTGTGAATGAGTAAATCCAACAAGTGAGGCCTCCCGGGTTTGGGGCCTTACAAGGATCTTGGCAGGATATCTCCTTCCATAGTAGCCAACCAATAGGCACCCTTGCGTGCTTCAGAGTCAATTAAGTACGGGCCTTCCCACTTTGGTGCAAGCTTTCCATCACTTGGATCGGTAGTATTTTGAAACGCATTTCTTAATACTAGATCACACACTTGGAATCTTCTAATCCTTATGTTTTTGTTATAAGATTTCGCTATCCTTTGTTGATAAGCTGCAATGCGAACTTTGGCAAGATCCCTGAGCTCATCCACAATGTCGAGATCCTGGGCAAGAGCTTCGTTGTTGGTCTCTGAAGATTGAAAGTTGGTTCTGGCAGTAGGGATAACCATCTCTGTCGGGATCGTTGTTTCAATTCCAAATACCAAGGAGAATGGAGTATGCCCTGTCGCGTTCTTCGTGGTTGTCCTATCTGCCCAAAGTACAAACGGTAGCTCTTCAGCCCATCTTCCTTTCTTTGCTCCCAATCTCTTCTTGAGATTGTTGACGATGATCTTGTTACTAGATTCCGCTTGTCCGTTAGCTTGAGGATGTACTGGGGTAGAAGTTATCATTTTGATTCCCCAACTGGCACAGAAGTCAGTTGTTCTCTTGCCAATGAACCGAGATCCATTATCACATACTATCTCTGCCGGGATCCCAAATCTTGTCAGGATATTGCGCTTGATGAAGGAGATGACCTCTTTTTCTCTGACTTGGACAAATGCCTCAGCTTCAATGCACTTGGAGAAGTAATCTGTCATTGCTAGCATAAAGACCTTTCCTCCTGGTTCCTTGGGAAGTTTGCCAACTGTATCCATTCCCCATTTCATGAATGGCCATGGAGAGATAATTAGATATAAAGGTTCGGCCGGTTGATGGAGTATGTTGTTGTGTCTCTGGCAAGCGTCACATTTTTGAGAGTAAGTCACAACATCCTTTCTCATGGTAGGCCAATAATATTCTGTTATCAGGATCCTTGAAAATAACGCTCTGCCCCCGGTGTGATTACCACAATCTCCTTCGTGTAGATCTTTCAGGACTTCACGTGCTTCAGGATCCTCCAAGCACCTTAAGTACGGACCTGCAATTGATTTTCTATACAAAACATTCTCACAAATTATAAAACCAGACATTCTCATGCGAAAAGCCTTGTGGTTCTTTTTATCACTTGAGATTTCGCCATTCTGCAAGTATTTATTAATAGGTGAAATCCACGATCCTGGGATAGGTTCAAGATCCCGAATGTCTTCTTTTTCAGTGTTGGACACTTCATTTACCTTCTCGATTGCCGGGCTCAGAACGTGTATGATAGGTATTTTGGTACCTTCTGGTATTCTAAGAGCTGAAGCAAGGTTTGCTAAGGCATCAACCTTAGTGTTATCTTCCCTAGGCACCTGTGTAATGTTAAAAGTTTTGAATTCTATGGATAATTGCTTAACTATTGTGAGATATTTGGCTAGCTTCTCACCTTTTACTACATACGAACCATTGAAATGATTAGCAATTAACAATGAGTCTACATATACCTGAAGATACATGATCTTGATATCCCTGGCTAATTGTAATCCTGCTATCAGCGCCTCATACTCTGCTTCATTATTCATAGCCTAGAACTCACAGCTAATGGATTGGGGTAATATGTCCCCTTGTGGCGATTTTAGTATGATTCCCAGACCTGTTCCTCTTACATTTGATGCACCATCAGTGAATAAGGTCCATTCGTCCTTCGACTCTTCTAGTTGTTGGACTTCTAGATCTGCCTCTTGTTGGATATCACTGCTGAAATCAGCCACAAAGTCTGCTAGTGCCTGAGACTTTATTGTTGTTCTAGGTTCATATATGAGGTCATAGGCGCAGAGCTTGACTGACCATTTAGCCATCCTTCTTGACATCTCTGGTTTTCTTAAGACACACTTAATAGGATAATTAGTTTTAACATGAATATCATGAGTTTCAAAATAATGTCTAAGTTTAGTTGATGCCATTATTAAAGCTAAAATTAACTTTTCTAAATGAGAATACCTGGTTTCTGCTGGTAGCAAACTTTTACTTACATAGTATACCGGATGCTACTGTCCCTCATGATCCTTGACTAATACAGCACTTACGGTGCTTCGGGATACTGCCAAGTGTAGAGGAGCTGTTGACAAGTATTACTTCAATGATTGGAGTGCTTGTTCATGCTTCTCTTCCCATTCGAATTTCTTGTTTTTCTTCAGGATGTCGTAGAATTCCTAGCATTTTTCTGAGGATCTTGATATAAATCTGTTGAGTGCTGCTACTCTGCGGGTCAGTCTCTGGACATCCTTAGTATTTGCTGGGGATTTTAGATTGATGATAGCTTTGATTTGTTCTGGGCTGGCTTTTGTTCCTCTTTTTGTCACCATATAGCCTAAGAACTTTCCTGCCCCTACTCCGAAGTGACATTTTGAGGGGTTCAGCTTCATATTGTATTGGTCCAGGATATCAAATGCGTCTCTGAGATCCCTGAGGTTATCCTCAGCTTTCTTTGATTTTACCACCATGTCATCTATGTAGGCTTCCACAGTGTCCCCAATCTTGTCTTTGAACATCATATTTACCAGTCTTTGATACGTGGCACCTGTATTTTTAAGACCAAATGGCATAGCTGTGTAACAATAAATACCTGTCAGGGTCATGAATGTCGTGTCTTCCTGATCCGATGGTTCCATTTGGATCTGTTGAAATCCTGAAGAGGCATCCATAAAAGTCAGGATTTCATGGCCTGCTGTAGCGTCCACCATCGAGTCTATGTGTGGTAATGGGAAGGGGTCTTTAGGACATGCTTTGTTGAGGTCTGTGTAGTCTACACAAACTCTCCACTTCCCATTTTTCTTCTGGATCACCACCACATTGGCTAGCCATTTTAGGAATTTTACTTCCCTTATCATTCCAGACTTGAGAAGCCTTTCCACCTCTTCTTGGATGATCACGTTTCTTTCGGGAGCAAACTTCCTTCGCTTTTGATGTATTGGCCTGAACTTTTATCAATTCCAAGTTTATGAGTTATGATATCTTTGGATATACCTATCATGTCTTTGTGATTCCATGCGAAGGTTGCTTTTCTGCCCTTCAGGAAGTTCAGGATATCTTTTTCAATATCTTCAGGGATATTTCTCCCTACAAGGATCTTTACATCTGGATTTTCAGCATCCAGGGATACCTCTTTAACATCTTGTTCTTTAGCTTCTAGAACATCCCTCGCCTGCATTGTTAATTACTATGCTTGCCTGGTTTTGACGGAAGATTTCATCGAAGAAGTGTAGCAATCCTTAGCCTCTTGCTGGTCACTATTAATCTTCACTACTCCCCAAGGGGTTGGCAATTTGACACAGCGATGGTATGTTGAGGGCACCGCCTTCATATCGTGTATCCATGGCCTTCCTAAAATGATATTATAGCAAGATAAAGAATCTATTACACAAATTGTTTTTAATAGAATTTACCCCTTCAATGGATATCGGTAGTTTTATCTCTCCGACTGTGCTTTTGACTTCTCCGTTGAATCCTACCAGCACTGAGGATTTTGAAATAATTTCAGAATCCGGGATCCCCATTCTTTTCAGGACTTCATGTTGAATTATGTTCACCGAGCTCACTCCGTCAATCAGTATCCTCCGGATGAAGTGGTTTGCAATGTACAGAGTGATTACTAGACCATCGTGGTGAGGATCCGGTACGTCGTTCCGATCATCCTCATCGAAAGAGATCACCTTTTCTTCAGTTAAGATGGAGGTTCTGACAGGCATGTCCCCTTGTTCTGTCTTCGCTTCCTTGGCATTCCTTTTTGCTGCAGAGTAAGAAGTGCCACAGATATGAGATCCACCATATATAAAACCTATTACCTTGGCATCTGGTGGCGGGAATTTTCCTCTTTGCGGGATACTGTCTTGATCCTTAGTCTTGTTCTTTCCTTTGCCTAGAAATTCTTTGAGATATACCTTGCTCAGGAGATAACTTATCTCCTTCCGTAAAGCAATACAATCCTCAGCTATATGGCCAAAGTCTTCGTGGAATCCACACCACTTGGACTTGTCTCTTCCTCCTGAGTTCTTCTCAAATTTGCGAGGCCACCTAGCTTTTTCTCCAAGATCCTGCATAGCAAATAGCAAACCAGTTGTATCAAGAGAAAAACATTATTCAGACAACTTAGGATGTTCTTCCTCGTCCTCGTCATCTTCTACAGCGTTGACTCTGTGATTGTCCGGCTTAGAATACGGCTTGGATGTGTACGACTTGAAAGGTGCAGGTTCAGCTTTTAGGTTAGGTTGAGTGTAGCTTGTCGGAGCATTCACCCTTTGCTGGATCTTTTTATCATCTTCCAGCCTAATAAACCTCAATGCCCGGTTCCAGACTTAATCAAGGTTCCTGCAAGGATTCATAACAAGGTCTTCGTAAAATTGAGAATCCTTATGTAGTCCCATCTTGAAGGCCTGGACTGCAGTGGCAAAGTCAAGGTTCGGGATATCCAGGGATTCCCGGCCGAACTTGCGGACATAATCCCGAAGGGATTCTCCGTTGTTTTGAGTTATCCTGTATAAGTCACTTGTTAACCTTTCAAAGGTCCTACTGCAAGAGAACTGATTGTTAAACATGTTAATTAAATGAGCAATTAAAGTAATGGAATATGGAGGAACATTAAGTAGCCATTTCAAGGCTAATCCTGTTAAGGTAGAGCCGAAGCCCTTGCACAGACAAGCTTCCTTTAGGTCCAAAGGGATGGAGTTGATCTCCATCCTTTCTCTGTATTGCGCTACATTTTCCTCAGGATCTGTAGTTCCGTCATATAGTTTCATGTTGGGAGTCTGAAGTGCTTGGGGATCTCAGCATCACATAACGGTGGAGCGAATCTGGAGATCCTGTGACTGGTAGAGGACATCTCCGGTATAGGTTGGACCACACCTGGTACAATGGAGATCCTTTCTCTCAACTTCTTTAACTCCTTGGACATGGACGGATTGATTCCTGTCTCCTGCACAAATTCGTTAGCATTCGAAAATTGATTAAATGTGTTACCGTTCTCAGGATTTCGGAATGATGGTCCCGGAGTAACTCCAAGATCTTGATTTGTCGTAACTCTAACAACCGGGGTAGGGCCAACTGCAGTGATTCCTGTTTGCATGGGAAGAAAGTCTCCCGTATGGATTCCTAGGGATCCTGAATAATTAAAATCCAAAATCCTTGGTTGCAGCGGGGTCGTCACTTCCACTGGTTTCTTTGATTCTTTAACCTTCTCAATCTCCCGAAATAGCGCTTGGTTAGTCTTCCTCTGTTGTTCCATTTGTTGTTTCATCTCCGAGAACATATCGAGGATATCATTGTTTGATACGATCACAGGTCCGCCGGCATGTATTCCGGATCCCGAAAAACCCGCAGGAGTAGTTTTCTTTGGCTGATTAACACTTTTTTGAAATGATGGAGGAGGAGGAATAGGGTTGACCAACCCAGAGCTCGAAGATGGATCAGAGACAGAAATATTTTTGGATTGAGACGACATTTTTGAAAATAGCTTTGAAAGATAGTGATTGAATACAAACTTTAGTAAATATTTGAAGATGAAAAGCACCACTTGCCCCACGGTGGGCGCCAAATTGTTTTGGGTAAAAATTATTTAAACTAACTTTGTAAACAAATTTCGTAAGTCAGGAAGTGTGCTTGTAAAATCAATGTGAAACAATACAAAAATGTAAAAAGTGACACGGTTATTTACGAGGAAAGCTCTTGATCGTTCAAGATCTTCGACATAAAACCTCGGGAGTTGACAATCGACACCTGCCTCGTTTCTTCAATAAATGATAAAGAATTACAAGTGTTGAGCAGCAAATGATCGAATACTAAGTGTTACAGAGCTTCTCGCAAGTGTTTAGTAATGCTAAGTGAATTGTGTGTCTAATCTATCAATAACGTTGATTAAATACAAAAAATGATCCTAACTAACTCTCCGAGGATCCCGAAGCTTTACTTGGTCTTCAAATATGACCGTTGGAGGCCAATCTACGCGTCTTCTACACGTTCTCCTTGACTTCAAGAGCGATTATTCAGGGATGAATTTGACCACGCACGTTTTACCTGCGAATAAGTCAAGATAGAAGGAAGATACAACGGTTAGATAATATATAAATTGAGGATACCGAAATCTGTCAGGATACCGAAGTACGTTGAAGATCCAGGATCCTTAGCTGTAAAATGACCCTAACATATATGTGTATATATATATATATATATTAGGTTAAAACCCATGTATTACATGAGTTGAATAAAAACAACTTGTTGTAAACCAGTAGTTTTTATGAAAATTTGTTTATTGGATGTTATAGGTGAAATAAGAAATAATGAATATTTAGGAATTATAAATAACAAATAATGAAGATTTAAAAAATTATATTTTAAGATAAAATATAATTGAAATTTTCTTATGATTTAATAATTTTAATAAAATATTATAATAAATTTTAGATATTTAATTATTTAACATCATTATTGTTTAATAGGAGAGAGAGAGAGAGACATGAAACAAAAATATACACTTCATCAAAAGTCGACACATAGCAAGTAAAATTATTCATGTATTATAATATAGGTTAGAAACTCGGTGTATTACACGGGTTGAATAAATGCAATGTTATATAATTAGTAATAAACATTACATATTACATATTTATGACATATTACATAGTTTTTTTAATACAAATTCTAGAAACGTTATATAGTTATTTTTTAAAAATATTTTATAAAAAGAATGAAAGAGATGTTCAATTTATAAAAATGTTTTATAAACAAATCTATTTTTTTACATACCAGTGTTAGTTAGAATTTAAATTCTTTCTAACTTACATGATCCTATGCCAGGGCACCGCTGTTGGTATTCTTTGCGTGTCTTTTGGCTGTGGAATAAGAAGTACCACAGATATCAGAACCTCTATAAATAAGATTTATTACCTTGGCATCCTGAGATGGGGATGCCGCTCATCTTGGGGTAGTATCAGAATTCTGATTCTTTTCTTTCTTTCTGCCAAGAGTTCCTTCAAGTGGCCCTTGCTAAGGAGATAACTTATTTCCTTCCTAAGGGCAATGTAATCCTCAGTCATATGTCCGAAATCCTCATGATAGGCACACCATTTGGATATGTCCTTCCATCCGGATCCTTTGTCAGTTTTCCTAGGCCATATGGCTTTGTCCCCAAGATCCTGCATAGCATACATGAGTCCTGAAATATCAACAGAAAAGCAATAATCGGTTAGTTTAGGATAATTTTCTTCTTCCTCATCATCCTCCCCAACGTTGGCCCTATGATTGTCAGATCTCGAATAAGGCTTGATCTATGGGGTTTGAAAGATGATGATTCAGATTTTATGATGGGATGATCATAGCTGGAAGGTGCATTAATCCTCTTATGGATCTTCTTGTCCTCTTCGAGCCTTATGAACCTCAGAGACCTATTCCTGACTTCGTCCAAGTTCATGCAACGGTTCATTATAAGATCCTCATAGAATGGGGAGTCCTTTTGCAATCCCATTTTGAATGCTTGAACTGCTGTAGCAATGTCAAGATTCGGGATATCCAAGGATTCTCGGCCAAACTTGCTCATATAATCCCTGAGGGATTCGTCAACATTTTTGGTTACTCTGTACAAATCACTAGTTAGTCTTTCAAAGGTTCTGCTACAAGAAAACTGATTTTTAAATAAATTAACTAAATAAGCAAATGAGGTAATAGAATAAGGAGGAACGTTTAGTATCCATTTCAAGGCTGATCCTGTTAGGGTGGAGCCGAAACCCTTGCACAAGTAAGCTTCTTTTAAGTCCAAGGGAATGGGATTAATTTCCATTCTCTCCTTGTATTGCGTGATGTGCTCCTCGGGATCTGTAGTTCCATCATACAACTTCATATTAGGAGTCTGGAAGCGTTTAGGGATCCCTGCATCACATATCGGAGGAGCAAATCTTGAGATCCTGTGACTGATAGCGGACATCTCCGGTATTGGTTGGACTACACCCGGTACACTGGAGATCATCTCCCTCAGTTTCTTCAGTTCCTTGGCCAGGAGTGGACTGATCCCTGTATCTGCACAGGTTCGTTAGTGTCTAAAAATTGATTGAAAGTGTTACCGAGGTTAGGATCCTGCGACGAGGATCTTGGGGTAATCCCGATATTCCGGTCTGTAGTGAAACTGACAGCCGGAGTTGGACCAACAATAGTGGTTTCAGTCTGCATGGGAAGGAAGTCTCCCTTATGGATTCCTAAGGATCCTGAATAATTAAAATCCAGGATCCTTGGTTGCAGCGGAGTTGTCACTTCTACTGGTTTCTTTGATTCTTTGACCTTTTCAAGCTCTCTGAACAACATCAGGTTAGTCTTTTTCTGCTGTTCCATCTGCTGTTTCACTTCTGAGAATAAATTGAGGATATCGTTGTTTGAAACTAGCACAGGTCTTCCAGCTGGTATCCCAGATCCCGAAAAACCAGCAGAAGTAGTTTTCTTCACCTGATTAACATTCTTCTGTAATGGAGGAGGAGGAATAGGGTTGTTCAAGCCAGAGCTTGAAGATGGAGTAGAAACAAAAACATTTTTCGATTGGGACGACATTTTTTAAATCAGTTTGGAAAAATAATGATTGAATTGCCCCACGGTGGGCGCCAAATTGTTTTGACCAAAAATTAACCAAGCTAATTAAGTGATCAAACTTTGTTTGTGAGGTAGTGTGCTTGTAAAATCAATGAAAATCGATAAAAAGAAGTAGAATTTGACACGGGTGTTTACAAGAAAAGCCCTTGATCTTTAAGGATCTCTGGCATAAAACCTCGGGAGGTGACAATCGACACCTGTCTCGTTTCTTGAATAAATGGTAAAAAGATTACATGTGTGAGCAGCAAATGATCAAGATCTAAGTGTTTACAGAGCTTTTTGCGAGTGTTTTGTAATGCTAAGTAAATTGTGTTGTAGATTGCGAATGAATGTCTTCCCTAATCGATCTTACTGCTAATTAAATACAAAAATGGAATAACAAACTATCCGAGAATCCCGGAGCTTTACTCGGTCTTCGAATATGACCGTTATAGAGCTTCTCCCGCAAGTTTCACACGTTCTCTTTGACCTCTTGAGCGATTCTTCAGGGTTGAATGAGTCAACACGTTTTACCTACGTATATAAATTAAGATAGCGGAACAAATAACCATTAGTAACGTTAACATTCAGGATACCGAAGGTCGATTTCAGGATCCCGGATCATAATATACTCGGGATCCTGGATTTTGGATCATAAAATTGGCCCCTAACTGTTATTCAGTGTCTTTAGCTAGTAGTAATGATAAATGGGTGTTACCTGCATGACCAAGTCAAAGACAAACGCGTAATATTAATTGTTACAACAGTCAGTTAATCATGATACTGAAACATAGTAAGTATCGAGGATACCGATACTTATCTAAGGATCCGGGATACCAGAGGTAAAAACTGAGCCCTAACAGTAGGCAGTGCTAAGATTCAATTTTGTACCGAGGGCCTTTTGAAAGTTTTGCCAGAATCGAGAAGTAAATCTACTATCCCTATCTGACACAATAGATAGTGGCACACCGTGTAATGATACAATCTCATTAACGTATAACTGTGCCAACTTATTCATGCTAAATGCTTCTTTCATGGGAAGAAAATGAGCAGACTTAGTAAGCTTGTCAATGATAACCCAGATAGTATCATTACCACGACTTGTTTAGGGAAGTTTCGTAATGAAATCCATGGTTATCATTTCCCATTTCCAGACAAGAATTTCAAGTTGCTGTAACAAGCCAGACGGCTTTTGATGTTCAACTTTTACTTGTGAGCAGGTTAAGCATTTTGCAACATAGATAGCGATATGTTTCTTCATTCCTATCCACCAGTAATTGGCTTTTAGGTTTTTGTACATTTTATCGTTTCCAGGACGCATCGTATATTTAGATTTATGAGCTTCTTCGAGAATCTCTTCACGTAGGTCACCATAGATAGGAACCCGATTCTATGATTCATTCTGAGAATATCATCATCACTTTTGACCAATTGGTCGATCATTCCTCCCAAACCTTCTTTTTCTAGGTTTGGTTCTTCTAAGGCAATCTTTTGAGATTCCTTAATACGAGTGATAAGATCGATTTGAAGATCGAATCTTAAAGCATGAACTCGTTTAGGTTTCTCATGTTCTTTTCTGCTCAAAGTGTCAGCTACAACATTAGCTTTGCCTTTATGATAACATATTTCGCAATTGTAATCATTCAGGACTTCTATCCAATGCCTTTGTCTCATATTCAGTTCTTTCTGACTGAATATATATTTCAGGATTTTGTGATCAGTGAATTTGACTCCATAAAGATAGTGTCTCCATAATTTCAGTGCGAAGATTATAGCGCCCAACTCTAAATCATGAGTTGTATAATTATTTTCATGAGTTTTCAATTGACGGGAAGCATAAGCAATGACTTTGTTCCCTTGCATTAACACACACCCAAAACCGGTGTGTGAAGCATCACAGTATATTGGAAAGCCTTCATTTCCATCTTGCAAAGCCAGTATGGGTGCTTGCGTCGGTTTCTGTTTTAGAGTTTCAAAAGCTTTAGATTGCTTAGGTCCCCATTCATACTTGACCGACTTGCGAGTTAGAGAAGTTAATGGAACAGCAATTCGAGAAAAGTTTTGGATAAATCTCTGATAGTAACCAGCCAACCCGAGAAAGCTACTAACTTCAGTTGGTGACTTCAGAATTTCCCATTTAGATACTGCTTCAATTTTGACAGGATCAACTTGGATACCATCTGCATTAATGACATGTCCAAGAAATTGGACTTCTGATAGCCAGAATTCACATTTTGAGAATTTAGCATAAAGCTTTTCATTTCTCAAGAGTTCAAGCAGGATTTTCAAATAACTGACATGTTCTTACTTACTTTTGGAATAAATAAGGATATCGTCGATGAATACGATAACGAATTTATCCAATTAAGGTTTACAAACTCGATTCATCATGTCCATGAAAGCAGCTGGTGCATTAGTAAGTCCAAACGGCATTACCGTGAACTCATAATGACCATATCGAGTTCTGAAAGCTGTTTTGGGAATAACTTCTTCTTGGACTTTCAGTTGATGATAGCTAGAACGAAGATCGATTTTTGAGAAACAACGAGCTCCATGAAGTTGGTCAAAGATATCATCGATTCTGGGAAGCGGATAACGGTTCTTTATTGTGACTTTATTTAGTTCACGATAATCAATGCACACACATTGAACCGTCTTTCTTTCTAACGAACAAGACCGGAGCTCCCCAAGGCGACGAGCTTAGTCTAATGAATCCCTTCTCGAGCAATTCATCCAACTGTTTCTTTAATTATGCCATTTCAGTTGGAGCTAGTCTGTACGGGGCTTTGGCAATTGGTGTCGTACCAGGTACAAGATTGATTTTGAACTCCACTTCTCTTTCAGGTGTAATTCCAGGAAATTCTTCAGGGAAAACATCAGGGAATTCAGCCACAACCGACACATCTTCAATCTTCTTTTTGGTGTCGGTGGTCACCGATACAAGGTATGTTAAGCATCCTTTGCGCAGATATTTTGTGGCTTTTCAACATGGAAATTATTGCAACAGAGTTGGATAATTTATTGCCATTTATAGTAAGAATATTGCCTTTCGGCGAACGAAGTTCTATGGCTTTATTATCACACAGGATACGAGCTTGGTTAGAATCTAACCAATCCATTCCTTGGACAATGTCAAAACCTGCCAAAGTCATTGGCAATAGTTGTACATGAATAACATATCCAGGTAATGTCATATTACAATTGTTCATAATTTCTGAGGTTTGGACGAGATCCCCGTTGGCAGTTTCTACCACTTATTTCTTGTCTAATTTAGCTAGAGTTTTATTTAACAGTCTACAGAATTTATGATCTATAAAACTTTGGTTTGCACCAGAGTCAAATAGAACTCGAGCATAAATATGATTGACAAGAAATGTACCCGTAATGATGTCGAGCATACTTGCTGCTTCATGAGTATTGAGAACGAATGCTCGTGTATTCTTCTTTACTCCTTCAGCGGGTTTAGGACCTGTCCTTTCAAGCTTTTTCAGTTTGGGACAATAACTTTTGATGTGACCAGCCTCACCACATTCAAAACAAGTGATTGATTTCTTCTTGTAACAATCTTTCGTTTTGTGTCCAGACATTTTACAAAAATTGCAATAAAGTCCAGATTGACATTGTCCCAAGTGCTTCCTCTTACACCTTGGACATTTAGGAATGGAAAAATTGTTATTTTTAGAACTGAAGCCTGATCTTAGCTTCTTAGAACTACTTGGGCCTTGCCCAGTTGTTTCCTTCTTCTTCCTTCCCTCCTCTGATTTCTGATCAAGCTATCGGTCAAGGAGTCTCCAGATCCATAGCATCGTCAAGGGTTTCGCACTTAGCAACCTTTGTTGGATATTAGATGTCCGATCATCGTTAATATCAACGTTACTAACAAGGTACGATCCGAAGAGTTAAACTTTGGGCAAAGAACAAATCGTAGCGTTTAATTATTAAGTGTTATTTCACGAAACACAAATTAGGATTCGGTGGATTAAATATTTATAGAAATATTCATTGGTTACTTCGTATTTAATTATTTAGAATAATTATATGACGAAGGTCGGAGTGTGGATTTATATATATTAGTATATTTAAATGGGTAACTCGTATTTAATTATTTAGAATAATTAATTACGGAATGGAACTTTACATATATTTAGTGTAATTATATTGACAGGTTTTATATTTAATAGTTAAATATGAAAACGGGTTCAGTTTATGCAAGATTGTTTTGCTGATTATTGTAATTATAAACTACAGGGATTATAATTGGTTAAATATTAATCAGTTAGTAATTAGTTGTTAATTTCCCAGGGGTTGACTTGTAAGATTGGTTTTTATATAAACATCTCAAAGTCAAAACCCTAATGACACCCCAAACCAAAAAAGCCGCCCCCTTTGGTTTGCTCCTCCGTCGACCGGCCCCTCCCTCGCCGCTGTGGCCAGCCACCACCGGCCACCGTAAGCCGTCGCCGCCCTTGCCCAGGCAGCCACACGCCACCGCCTTGTCCCTCTCGTCTTCCTCCGCGAGCCGAACCGGAAAGAAGGAGAGAGTCGGGTTCTCGATATACGTGTTTTGTAAGACGAGTTCGTGTGACGAGTTAGTTTGGAGTCATCTAGTGTGACGTTATTTGTACCCGAGTGTTACAACCTAGTTATTCATCAAAGGTATAAAATCCTAACACCCTATGGTTGTTATTTAATATTATTATTGTCTAAACGCTGTGTAATCGGATCACTGTCTGATAAAGTTCCGAACTTTATTATCGTGTGCTTTTGTTTTCGCTTCCGCCATTGTAAATCTGATTTTATAAAGTTACGTTTTAAATGTTAAAACCGGCACACGATTCCCAGCAACCTTGACCATGTCACAAATTTCTCTTATAAAACCCCAAATGTATCTTTTTATCAGATTTGGTTCAGGGGCAGCAAGATGAGGAACTATTCTAGCATACTCAAGGAGTTTGGTCGAATACTCCTGATGATTTGTTCCAATCATCTTTAGACTCATAAATTTTCCTTCGATCTGTTCCCTTTAATTCTGGGGAACATATTTCTTTTCCACTCTAGCTTTAAAGGCACTCCAACCTATAGCATTGGCTGCATCTCTTCCCTTGGCGGCAATAATATTATTCTACCATTCTAAAGCTTGGTCTTTAAATAGATTGGAAGCATAAAGAACCTTATCCTCCTCAGCACACTTTCTTATGGCAAACACATATTCCATTTTCTCAATCCACCTTAACGTGGCTATTCGTCCTTCCTTGCCATAAAAGTTGTACGGTTTGTAATCCTGGAACATCTTGTATGTACAACCAACTATCTTCCTCTTCTTTTCTAGATGGCCATAATTATTACCCATACCTTCATCTTCTGAAGAGTTATGGTAATTGTTTTGGGTAAAAATTAACAAGAATAATTTTGTAACCAAACTTAGTTTGTGAGGTATTGTGCTTGTAAAATCAATGTGAAACAATACAAAAACGTAAAGAGTGACACAGTTGTTTACAAGGAAAGCCCTTGATCTTTAGGGATCGCCGGCATAAAACCTCGGGAGGTGACAATTGACACATGTCTTATTTCTTGAATAAATGATAAAGAAGTACAAGTGTTGAGTAGTAAATGATCGAGCTATGAGTGTTACAGAGGTGATTACGAGTCTAGAAAGCTAAGTGCGTAGTGAAGATGTGTCCCTAATCGATCAATACTGCTGATTAAATACATAGATAATGCTAACTAACTATCCGAGAATCCCGGAATCGACTTAGTCTTTATATATGACCGTTAGAGGCCAATCAACACGTCATCTATATGTTTTCCTCTACTTCAAGAGCGATTCTACAGGGATGAAATTGACTTCACGTGTTTTACCTACGTATTGGTCAAGATAAATGAAAGATATAATGGTTAAATATTAGGGATACTGGAACCTGTCAGGATACCAAAGTACGTTAAAAATCCAGGATCCTTGGCTGTAAAATGACCCCTAACAGTAATATTATTCTTTCTCTGTTTTCTTGGTTGGATGTGTAGCAGAACCCTCTGGTTTGAGAGTAATAGGTTTGGATTGAGTGATAGTCTAGGTATGTAAGGATTTTGGAATTGATGGCTGAGCAAATAATTTATCGGTCTGTCTCTTTTCCATTTCAGTAAAAATCATTGGAAGAGAATCCTTGATTCCTTCTGTGATCAGTTTCTGAAGTTCTTTACGAGAATCAGGGACTTCAACAGTATTTTCAACTAATGCCTGCTTTTTCTTACCTCTCGTGTTGTGAGAAGGTTTAGTTTGTTTAGACACGCTATAAGAGAAATAAGATTAGAATTAAAAACAGAACTTTTTATTGATAAAAATATATACAAGAGAGAATACATATAAAAATCATTGTTCCTAGAAATTCCTAAAAAATTTTCTCTTCAAGGGCTTTAAATAACAAAGCATTCCGGGTTTCAACTTTAGCTTTTTCTCGTTCAAGTTCTACGATTCGGTTCAATAACATATGTTCTCTTTCACTTCCCGATGCATTCTCATTTATACGAGGAGCATGGAGAGGAACAGTCTCATAGTAAGGAACGTAAGGTATATTAGAATCAGCTCGTTCTTCTTCTTCAAGATCACATCTATTTTCATAAGGTATTTCAGCGTATCCCTCATGAAATTTATGTGAGTATATTAGAGTGATATTATAGCTTCCAGCAGTAGGAGCAGAATGAAAACTTATAGAAAGATTATACGGAACACTAGGGTTTCCTATTTATTCGAGGCTTCTGAAAGTTGAACTTTCAGTCTCCTCATTATTTTCTATAGTAGTTTCATTTGTTCTACGTTCGTAATAATTAGCTGGAGCAAATTTACGAATAAAATTAGGACCTTTGCCCTTTCCAACCATATATGTTCAAAATAAACAAAGCGGAATTATATTATAAAAATATATTACAAGGAAACAAAATATAACATAAGGTTCTAATCCTTCATTAGCTCTTGACCAAGGGTCATTAAGCTTTCTCCGTATTCATACACTTGTTGACCATAAAATTGGGTCCTTGCCTTATCCATGATTTTCTCCCGTGTTACTTCATTCGTTTGTCGTAACAAACGATCTAGGCCTTCAATAGAAGAAGAAGGCATACTATGCTCATAATCTTATTTAGGTGGAGGTTCACGAAGTCCAACCATAACATCATTATAAGCATTTTGATACTCCAGAGGAGCTTGGAAATAGGTTTCGAAAGGACCATGATAAACTGGTTCAGGAAACATGTAAGGATCGTACAAAACTGGAGTTTCGGAATTAACATGATTAGATTCTTCTTCGGAAGGATCTTCTTATGTAGATATGTTCTGATGAATTTGGCTAGACTCAGCTTCATTATTTTCCTATAGTAGTGTGGCATCGGTATTCCAATTGCTAAAATCAGACCCGGCTTCCATCCACTGGTTCGAAGTGTCATAAGATTGGGGATGGTATTCGGGAGTAATGTTATCCGAAATGGTAACAAAGGGATCGTTGTTATAATAAGGTGAAGAAATTGGATTCATTTGTGAACCCAAAGGGTGATATTCAGGTGATTCTTGCTTAGTTGGTCGGTTAGGATCATAATAAGTAGGAACAAAGTTATCTCTAGACATCCTGCAACTTAAAATATCAGTACTTATCCTATTCTTTTGGTCAAGACTTAGATAATAAGGCCAATATCCTTATCTTAACTGAAGCTCTACAAGGATGGTTATCTTCCCAGAGAAGTACCTCTAACATAGATGTTCCCAGGAAAGAATAACGGGTCTAGGAGAGATTTATACACAACTCTTTCCTTAAAAACAACATTCCGTTTGTCAGATAACTACATACCGGTCAGAAGGTTACCTTGTTTTCTTATCTTAATTCTAAGTATTAAATAAATTCATGGTTAAAGCTTAGACACTAGGTCCAAGCATCTAATTCGCTAAAACATGTGGCTCTGATACCAACCTGCCACACCCTGCCTCAGGCACCCCCTGGACGTGTGTGAGCTCGATTGATATCTATTTTGATTTTAGAGTTGTTTTATAAAATACAACGGAAGTATTTTCACAAGGATCGTTTCATCATTTGTTTCCACCTCGAGGGTTGCATTTGTAAATATCAAGACTTAGTTGAAAAACAAAAGTCTCATACTTATTTCATAATCACAGGGATTTAAATACCCTTTTCAGTTGATTACAAAACAGAGTTTGAAATCAAATACATCTCTTGTCTCTTATGGACAAGTTTCAAGCCACCAGGAAATAGTATTATCCAAGGCTGACCAGTTTCTTGGTCCTATTCCCCTTTTTCTTCTTTTCAGGATTATCTATGCATGAGGCCTGAGAATCCAACATGCATTTCATCATTTTCATTTCTCATTTCATGGGTCAGATCTTATGTCTGCCCTTATCCCTTTTTCCTTTACATTTTATTCATTAACTGAAAACATTTTGAAAATAAAACGTCAGCGCGAACGCCGGTGAATACAATTATCTTGACATAAAATCATTTGGCACAAACAAGTATTAATTTCATAATCACAAATTTTTGTTCAATCTACACATTAAGCAGTCCCTTATCTCCTGATCATATGCACCATTGTATACACTGGTATCATGTCTTATAACAATGGCCAGGTCTACGACTCCGAAATTGTTATAAGATAAGTACCGGCCGTAATCCGGGACTCTCACCCGAGACCCGTGTATCCCTTGCAAGTTTTACGTATACCTATGGCCTGAATGCTTTGTTTGTAGAAGAACGTTGAGCATTATTTCCTTAACCTTTATTTGGCTATTTTCGTAAACGTAAATTTTCTGTTGAAAATTTCAACGTCGGTGACACTTTTACTTAAGGTTCTAACATTGACATTTCTCGGACATTTTTGTAGTAGGTGTTACACTTTTACTTTCGTTGCTAAAGGCAATCCCAGTAGCATAACCATCATAAATTTACACTCGATTTACGTTTGATTTCGCTTGTGCGTTTCCCCATTTCGTTCATATCATCATTGTGAGTGAAATAGATTTTTTTTGAAAGACAAATTTCTTTATTAATGTGAGAGTAAGACTTGAACCTATGACCTCCTTAAACCTTGGTGTTCTTAGAGGATTTTCCTCTACCACTGGGTCATCAACCCTAATGACATTAGTGTTTAGCTATTGGGGTTGGTGGCCGAGTGTTAGAGAAAAATCCTTGAGGAACACCAAAAGTTTGAGAAGGTTATGCGTTCAAGTTCCAATAATAAGAAATTTGTTAAAAAAAAAGGCAAAAACAATTAGATATTGGACCAAAGTGGTGAAGATTGATCAAACCAGTTGGTCTGCCGCCCATACTTAAAAAGGGTCCGCATCAAACTCAAAACCAAGCGTGCTTTTGCTCCCCTTTTCTCCACCCATCTGGGTCTGCAATTGATTGCATTCATTCTCATTCTGGTACTGCTTTTCTTCCATCTTTTCAAATCTTACGTCATTATCTTGGATTTAGTTAACGGTTTCCTTTTCTCTTTTGGTGGCGATAGTTTTGCAGATTAATTTATAGCAAAACGAAATGGCGATGGTTCACGCATATCGTCGAATAGCTGGTGGATCGGCCGTTGTTGCAGATTCGGCTCGGTTCACGACGTGCTTGAGGCAATTTTCTACGGCTTTTAGAGAGGAAAGAGATACGTTTGGACCGATTCAAGTCCCATCTGATAAGTTCGTGTTTATTTTTTAATCTCTTCTTTAGAATCTTTACCATACAACATGTGCTGGTTTATGGAAATTAGAAACCCTAACTCGGGGCAAGGGTTTTTTTGGTTGTGTCGGGCTTGTAAATGTGAGGGGGGTTAATTTTGAACTGTAGATTTTTAATGGGATTAAGAATTTAAGTAATTTGACTTCGCTCTCACCAATCAATGCGAATGTAGGTTTTGGTTTAATATGACTAGATTAAAGTATTTCGTGTGGGATAAGACAGAAACTGAATTTCAAAGAATGAGATGTTCTTTTATGTGAAAAACTAAGTTGTATATTCGTTGTTGAAATAGACCAAATGAATCCCTTGAAATAGGGAACGAACCATACAATAATTCAGTTGGCGGTTATAACCGCCGACAGTTATACAGTTACATCAGGAACTCTATCAGTTGCAGCTGCTACTGCTTACTAGTTCCCACTGCTGCTTAGTTGCAACTGATGTTCAGTAGAAATTTTACTACTGATTATCAGCTCCTTTTGAAGATCAAAATTCATGCAACTTCCATCAATCGAGCAAATCTGAAGCCAGGGGCACTGCCCCTTGCGGATTTGAGACTCATGGCTTGTAGCATACCTAATGACCAGAAATCAGGATTTTACTTAATGGAATAGTGATTTTTAGTTTTAAGCTCTGATTAGTGTATAGCACTATAGCTGGACATTATATTGGTTATTAGAGACCATTTGTTCTAGGAGTTCATATAACACGTAGCAGCATGTAATTCATGCCTTCTACTATTTCATATTTCACTTCAATCTAATCACTATGCTTCGGTTTCATGACCTATGCTATCTCCCTGTAAGCTAGTTAAATAACTGAAAATTTAGCTTTCAAAGTGGGAATTTAGGCTTCGAATTCCAAGATTACAGTCTATTGCCACATGAAATCTAAAGAAAGCTTAAATTTTCTACTTGTTATGTGTTACTTGAAATGCAATATACTGGGAATTATAAAATTATGACATGTGCAATGTTACCATTGACCAAATGCCAACTAGGTGTTTTAGGATCCCTTGTATCGATTTTTTTGCCTTGAAAACCTTGGCTGCAATACTTTTACCACAAAACGTAAACTGCCTTTGGTGGTAATGAACTTGCTTTTGTTTCTTTTCAGTAATTATAAATCCTACTTTTCAGGTTATGGGGAGCTCAAACCCAAAGATCTTTGCAAAATTTTGAAATCGGAGGTGACCGTGAAAGAATGCCGGAACCAATCATCCGTTCTTTTGGAATCCTCAAAAAGTGTGCTGCTAAGGTTATTGTGATATTTGAACATTTCTTTCACAACAATATTTCTTTTTACATAAGCTGAAGTGGCATTGACATTGTTTTATTAACAAATAAAGGAAACAAGTTTGTCACTAAAATTTTGCTTTTTTTCATCTAAATTAATTGCATATGGTTTCATACTCTTCCTATAAGTGACCAAAAAATTGTAAACTTAAGGATTATACAACACACACTTATATTTCGTTCTTTACTCGACATTTACTAGATATGTGATACAGTTATACTGTTTATCAAGTATCATGCTACTTTAGCCACTATATTATGTGGTAAATGAGATTATGTTCATTACAGGTAAACATGGAATATGGTCTTGATCCATCCATAGGGAAAGCAATAATGGAAGCTGCACAAGAAGTGGCTGATGGGAAGTTAAATGATCACTTTCCACTGGTTATATGGCAGACTGGCAGTGGCACTCAAAGTAATATGAATGCCAATGAGGTAACTTTAGTATTTTTCATTTTTTAACAGCACTTAGCATATTCTTTTAATAGTAACTATTAATGATGCTATTCTTTGTTCAAAACATGTTTTAATAGGTCATTGCAAATAGAGCAGCTGAAATACTTGGCCATAAGCGTGGTGATAAGTTTGTGCATCCAAATGATCATGTAAACAGATCACAATCTTCAAACGATACATTCCCAACTGTAAGCTTCTTGAACGCATTATTATCAATTTGTTCATCTAAAATTTGTTTTCTTGTTGACTTTCCAGGTGTTGACGATTGTTTGTCTTGTTCCTAGGTCATGCATATTGCAGCTGCAACCGAAATCAACTCTAGACTTATCCCAAAACTTAAACAGTTGCATACATCCCTACAAGCAAAAGTAATTAAGTAATTAATTGTATGCTTAACTGTAGGCTTTTTTGGGCTCCAGTATGATGCTTACTGAGTGGTTTCCTTATAACAGACAAATGAGTTCTCCGATATAGTTAAAATTGGGCGTACTCACACTCAAGACGCAACACCCTTGACTCTTGGGCAAGAGTTTAGTGGCTATACCACGCAAGTATGTTTTTCAGTTCATCTTCTGGAAATTAATTTGGCTAACAATTTAAATTTAGAACTTAGAATTGTACATCAAATATTTTCTTGGTCAGGATTAAATATTTTGTTGTTGCAGGTGAAGTATGGAATTGATAGGGTCATATGCACTCTCCCTCGCTTGTATCAGGTTGCCAATCATAACTTTTATATTAACATATACACGTGAAACCTTACATGTCTCTTTATATATATGTGTGTTTGTGTGTGTGAGAATCATGACTGACATAGTTTTCATGTTTTCAGCTTGCACAAGGTGGCACTGCTGTAGGGACAGGATTGAACACAAAGAAAGGGTACTTATTTTTTTCACTTTAATTTTACTATCCATTCATTAACTTTTTCTTCCCTTTGATATGATGACATATGATGCTGGTACAGATTTGATGTAAAGATTGCTGCAGCTGTAGCTGATGAAACAAGGTTACCATTCATAACTGCTGAAAATAAGTTTGAGGCACTGGTTAGTTTCAGTGTTCTATTGTTTTAATATACTTCAGTATGCTACATATTATATTGAAGAAAGGAAGTATCTATTTTAATTTTGTTTTCCTCACATTATATTATCAGGCTGCACATGACGCCTTTGTTGAAGCTAGTGGAGCCCTGAACACAATTTCAGCTTCTCTTATGAAGATTGCTAATGATATACGGTTCCTAGGAAGGTATGCGAGTTGCAGATTTTATATCCATTTTACTTTATAAGATTTTTGTACTTATTTTACATTCAATTTTGTATGCTCAGTGGTCCACGTTGCGGTCTTGGGGAACTTATTCTTCCTGAGAATGAACCTGGTAGCAGCATCATGCCTGTTAAGTCACCATTTCATATATACTTACAAAAATCATATATTTTTCAATTTGGATGCTAAATTTTGCAATTTTATTGATTGTTTTGACCTTGTGATCTATTTCAGGGGAAAGTGAATCCTACACAGTGTGAAGCTCTGACTATGGTCTGTGCTCAGGTATGAATCTTTCTCGGCTCCTGGTTTGGTTGGTAAAAGCTTAGCATGAGCATTGAACACTTAGTAAGATATGTGAGTAGAGAAGACAAGATGGGTTCGCGTTGAAACATGCCATTTTTTAGTACAGGTCGAAACGGACCGGGTTGACCCACTAACACTTTTTGTCACATTTTTTAGTACAGATGATGAATTTATTAATTATGGTTATGAAAACAATTTTATTACATTAATAATCTAAATCACGTTAATATATGTTCCCTTGCAGGCAATTGGAAACCATGTAGCCCTTACAGTGGGTGGTTCAAATGGCCATTTTGAGCTCAATGTTTTCAAGCCAATGATTGCTAATTCTCTTTTACATGTAAGTGGCCTCAACTTCAAACTCAAGTGTATATGTTTTGCACTTAAATTTTTTAAAATGATTTCCTGCATTTTATTACATAATAATCAGTGGCGTTATTGTTTTTACAGTCAATCAGACTTCTAGCAGATGCATCTGCTTCTTTTGAAAAGAATTGTGTTAGAGGCATTCAAGCAAATAGGCATAGAATATCAAAGTTATTGCACGAGGTAACCTAACAGTAAAAGGAAAGCTTTTAATTTACCGTGGTTTAGTGTTCTAATTACAATGTGATTTCTAATGTTATTATCTTTGTTGATCCTTGCAGTCACTTATGCTTGTCACATCCTTGAATCCTGTAAGCTTCTGTTTGACTTTATAATTCTACACATTAATTTCTGAATATTAACTGAATAAATTGTCATTTGGAACTTTTTGATACAGAGAATTGGCTATGACAATGCTGCAGCGGTTGCCAAGACTGCCCACAAGCAGGGATGTACACTCAAGGTGGGTGTTCCTTTCTATATTCATTTCTACCTCAACCTCTAATCAATATTTAAAAAGAAAATTAATACTCTAAGTATGATTACAAAAACAATATCATTACTATAGCGATCAAAACCTCTGAACAAAAACAATATTAGGAGGTTGCATAAATTAAAAATAGACTTTGGTGACTTTCAACCCGTTTGAGATTAAACACGGTCCATTTACATGTAAGTGTGTCAAAATTGTTACCTCTAAATTATTTACTTGTAGATTAAAATATTGCGTTAAATCATATCAACTCTTTTAGTTGCACTGTCTCTAAAAAAGGAAACAACCGTAGATCTGATGGTAACTTTGTTGGCCTTATGGATCGTAATGCTCAAAACACACCCTCGATTTTGTGGGTTAAACACCCCACGACTCTTTCTTTTTTATTAAATCAAATCAACGCACATTAAACCTATTACAATATCTCCTATTTATAAAACAATAACTTGCAAACTAAGACTCCTTAAACTACGAAACTAAATCACCTAATTAAACAACCAGATTAGACTCCAAAACTATGACCATACTAATTAAATTCGACCTCTCTAACTTCTCATTAGTTCGTACTAAGCCCTTCAACTTTCTTCATGACTCCAAACTAACCCGTTTCAGGATTAACAACTAACAAACTTCACAATCCATTCAATAGATCTGATGGTAACTTCATAATCCATTCAATAAACTTGTAAACATGCGTTCCTCTGTTTCCTCTAAATGTATATAAGGAGCTAATAATTCTTAAATTATTAACATTTCCTAATTGTGCAGGAAGCTGCTCTCCAATTAGGAGTCTTGAATAGTGAAGAATTCGATCAACTTGTAGTGCCAGAAAAGATGATTGGCCCCACTGATTGAAGCAACATGTATTGAATGTTGTATGAAGTTGAAGCCATTTTACCGGAAGTTATTGAGATAGGTAATAAATGATAAGCGGACTATCATATTTCAGATTTCATTCAAGTATTTTGTTCATTTTTCATGGAATTTGCAAGAGAACTCAAGGAAGCTACATGTCACTGAAAATATTTTTTGACATGGAAGATTTCTTAGTCTTGTTGCCTAATTCAGATGAGATAAAAATAATTTAATTGGTGTGTAATTGTTCCAACAGTTTCCACAGGGTTTAAGTAAGGGATATCTTAAATCTAATAACAAGATATTACATTTCATTTACAAAATACTGGTTTCTTTGGTTTGCTATTTAAAGCCAGTTCAGCTATTAAGAAGTATGTAAGATGAAATACTAGGGTCAACAACTGGAGTAAGTGATCGTTGCAATAACAGGTTCGTTGCAGTGTTGAGTACGCGTGTATCTTGTGTTACGGGCAGCTAGAATGTATCTTGTGGTACTACAAGCCTGCAACTCTTGAGCCGAGGGTCTAATTATGACCTGAGTTAACCTTTGTCCAGGCTAGCACTAATAAGAAGTTTTGTCCTGACCATCATTGGTCTGGGTGTGATAGAACCGAGCCAACATTAGTTCAGATAATAGAATGTGTTTTGTCTGAACTAATATGTCCATCTCTGTTCTCCACTTGCCTTTATCTTGTTTGGAGTTCCAAAATTTCAGTGCCATGATTGAACCTGGGCAATTGTAATTGTCATAACTATTTAAAGGGGGTACGTTTCAGTATAAATTTTTTACCTATTGCTCGAGTTGCTTTCAAACTTACCATTTTCTCGTGCTCCGCTATCTATATCTGCTTGGTTATCAATCATCAAATCCCTGATTTGCATCATCGATCTCAAGGAAAAAAGTTAGAAAATAAAAGAATCAAGAAAGCCTCAGGTTGATGGTCGACGATATAACCTAAGGATAGAACATATTGAACTTAACATGCATAACTTCATAGAAAGGTCAATTAGACCACACAATTCAGATTCAAAACCAATATTAACTGGCAATCAGGCACACCGTAAGTTCATGACAACAAATTGACTAAAATCAGATAACCAAAAGTTTCACACAATCCAATCACCAAACCAATCAAAGACTCATCTCATCGGTTTCAGATGTTTACCCAGACATTGAAATATAAAACAAACACAACTCAGAAGTTAACATGAGGAGACACTGATCATGTGGAGACACTGATCATGAGAAGACACTGATCAAGAGGAGACACTAATCATGTGGAGACACTGATCATGAGGAGACACTGATTATGAGGTGACACTGATCATGAGGAGACACTGCTCATGAGGTGACCCTATTATAGGACGACACTAAATAACACTAGCTAAAAGTTGATAGATTCCACGTGTTGACTTCCTACAGATCACATAGCACACTGCCTAGCCTAACAGCTTGACAGTTGGATAGTGATAGCAGAACTGGTGAGTTTCTATTACCCGTTTTTATAAGTTTTTGGGATGTGCATACTTGAAAGAAAACATTTGTTAAAATGAAAGCTAATGAAAGGTAATGAAAGTTTTAAAAATAACAAATGTTTTATGATAGAATTGACAGAAAGACGAAAAATAAACTTATATTTGAAAGCAATATAATTATCATACTGAATGATAGTGACAGTTGTCGTGTTAATTATTTATTTGTTAATATGTGCTACTTGAATTGTTTGCTTATGTGCAAAGCTTAAATGATGTGTATGTATGTTAGTGTAACGGTATAGTTACTGATAGAGATAATGACAGAGTTCTTTCTTCGTTCAAGTACCGACCTTGATAGTGTAACATATAGTTACTGATAGTGACAGTGATAGAAGTCTTGCTCTGTGCGAGCACCGACAGAAGCCTTGCAAGCACAGACAAGAGTCTTGGATTCGTCCAAGCATTGACAGAGCCTTGGATTTTGTCTGAGCACCGACAAGAGTCTTAGGTTCGCTCAAGCATTGACAGGAGTCTTGGCATCGCCAAGCAATTGATAGGAGTCTTGGATTCGTCCAAGCATGACAGGAGTCTTGGATTTGTTCCAAGCAGCGATAGAAAGTCTTGCTTAGTGCAAGCACCGACAGTGACAGAAGCCTTGCTTTGGGCGAGCATCAAAGGGACCTTATCATAATGATATTGGTCTAGACATGTATGACAGTATTAACGTATTAATTTTATTTTTATAAGTTACATTAATAAAATGAAAGTGACGGTTTAACAGTAAATGAAAGTAACAGTTTTGAAAGAGTTTTCAAATGTATACATACTTTGTATTATATAAACGAAAACTAAAGAAAGGTAAAGTTTATGTCTATGAAAGTAAAGATAGAACTCACTCAGTATATATGGCTTTTAGTATGCACATCAGGTTAGAGAATGATGGATCACAGGAGCTACGAGAGCTTGGATGGCATGGACTAAAAGGCTGCTCAACCTGAAGACTGACACTTCCAATTTTGATAGTTTTTCCTGAATAATGATGTTAAAGTTTTAATTCATTGTGGATTTTGAATTTTATGAACAAGTCTTCGGCTATAATATATATTCTGATTTCCTGTTTAAGAACTATGTTTTACAAGTTTTGTGTCAACTATACAAGTTTTGTGTCAACTATGAGACTACCCTGGTTTAGGGCGTTTCAATAGGGAAGCTGGATAAGCGACTCATTCTAAAATTGTGTGATGGTCTCTCATCTTTGTGTTTAATATTTGATTCTTTCATGGTATGGTTATAAAAGTTCGTCAAATACAACGTTTTATGTTCTTCTAAACAACACCAAGATACATAAAAAGCAAATTTATAAAGTTAAAAAATGGAAATGATTTATACATCACTAAGATTATTATATGCATAATTACTTATACTATTTAATACTTGTATATTGTGTAATTTATTTTGTAAATGGTGATGTACAAAATACCTTTGGTATAAATAATAATAATATTAGTTGTGTATAAATCATTTGTCAAATGATTGGAGCAACAGATTAACTTTTTTCAATTCTTGAAATTCTCAATGTCTCATACCATTAAATACTTAAATGGTGTGGGTAATTCTAAACGAAGTCGGCTATTGTAATTACTGGACTATGTCTAATGGAAAATAGTATTTAAAACTTTTTAGTTTGACCGTCCATGGTAAAAATCATGAACATTTTTTTATTAGTGAAGAGAGACTCTACTTTATCCATACTTTACTATTAAGATCATCACAGATGTATTTTGTAATATTTGAACCCACAACTATTTGATTAGGAAATGCTTAAGAGACAAAAACATATAATTAGGTTCCTTCATGGAAATATAATTATTATTTTAGAATGGTCACATTTTTATGAAAAATAGATAACGCATCCTATGTGTTATAACTTATAAATAAGTTAAATTAACTGATTGGTGGGCTTTTTGAAGTTTTCGAAATGATGTGGTTTTTCATGTTTCAAAGCAAAGGAGGGACAAGATTTGTGGTTCGTAAACAGGAACAAGAAAATTACTATTTCTTGGATGGACTGGCTTAAGAATATTTTGATGTTTTTGTAATCTTTTCCCGTCTAACTCCTTGATAGATGTGTAGTTTTTATAAAATTACTGAAGGATAAACTTTATAAGAAAGAAAGCAAAAATTCACATTGTTTACAAATATTATCATCGCTAGCATTATCTTCTAAATAAAATACAAACCATCACTTTCTCTATCATTTTCACAAACTTTATTTTATCTCAAATCCTAAGCACTTAGTCTCCTAAAATATCACAAATAATTTACTATCATAAGCTAATTTATAACCATATCACAATATTACACAATATTCAAGAAAATCTAACACGTCAAAATATGAAAAAAGAAAAAAAAAATTATGACGGGATTGGTATTGGAAGTCTAAAAAGTATAAAGACATATCCTGTGACATTAAGCTTTTATACAAGTGGTGTTGAAGGAAAAAAAAACATTTATTTAACACTTACGGTACACAAGTGACAAGATATATAAATACCTTTATTAAATTATATTACATATCAAAAATATAAAATTTAAATAAACATTTTGTTTCCTTTGAAACTTAAAACTAGTAATTTTAACCGTTGAACGTTGCGGCGACGGCGAAACGTAGCCTAACTCGAATTCCTGCGTCCCGCTGCGTGAAGAGGATCCATGCGCGGGGTGACTCTACTGTTAAGCAATTAATGCAACCGTTTTAGGCCCCCAAATTTTAAGGGCCCCAAAATTTTGAAGAAACTAATTCAATGTATATTTTATCGTAAAAGTATATATGATAATTTATCAACTTTTGTGTTTTTAGAGAGAAAATGGTAATCTGTCAAATCTTTTGTTAACATTATAAGTTTTTACGCTCCATAAAATTATATTTTAGTAATTTTTATATATTTAGAAACTTTCACAAAAACCATAATTTTAATGTTCACTTTAGCCTCCAAAATATGTTAGCCGCCCTTGTCCGCGCGTTGCTGCGGGAATTCCTCAACGAAAAACATTTACCTAAACGCATGTTGAAAAAACTTAAGACATAAAATATAAAAAAACGTGCTAAAAACATAATAAAGTAGAAGTAAAATAGTCTCAAATATGTTTCATCTAAAATATAAATAATTATTTTAAGAATTAATTACACAGATGACCCATGTGGTTTGGTCAAATTATGGTTTTGGCCCCTGGGAATGAGAAACTACAACTTTGGCCCAATAGTTTGCACGATTGTAACATATTTGGCCCCTGAAGTGGATGCCAGTTAAGTTTTTCAGTTAAGTGTATGTGAAATGACTAAAATACCCTTACATAATAAAATATATACACACACATAAAACCGTCCACCACCACCACGGCCAAGCACCACCATCGCCTGCCACCACCTCCGCCGGCCACCACCTGAACCCACCCACCACCTCCTCTAACCACCCCCTCCACCGTAATCCTCTAACCACCCCACCACCGTCCTCAAACCAAAACAGGGACCATCTTTGATTTTAACATCCAAACATTGAAAACCACCCAAAATCAAAATCAGATTCAACATATTCGTTTACCCCCTTTCTCCTTCAAACCCTAAATCAAAATCAGATTCACACAAAAACAAAATCAGATTCAACATATTCGTTTACCCCCTTTCTCCTCCAAACCCTAAATCAAAATCAGATTCGTGCAAACACCACCCAAATCTGAAACAAGGACCACCCAAATCTGAAATAGGGACCACCCAAATCTGAAACACGGACCAACCGGGGTGGAAGCGAAGGACGGTGGGGAGAGGTGGAGGGACGACAAAAAAGACCGTTGTTTAATGGTCCAGGAGCAAACCGCAAGTCGCAGAGGGTGGCTGATGGTGGTGGCTGATGGTGGAGACGAACGATGGTGGTGGTGGTGCTGGTTGTGGACGGTGGCGACGATGGTGGACGGCGGCAACGATGGTGGTGGTGGTGCTGGTTGTGGACGGCGACGGCGGTGGTAGACGGCGACGGCGGCAGTGGTCGGCGGCGGTGCTGGACGACTTGCAAACCTCTTGACTTCCTCTCAAGATTATAAGTATATATGTGTATATATATATTTTTGTTTTTATTATTTTATTATGTAAGGGTATTTTAGTCATTTCACATACACTTAACTGAAAAACTTAACTGGCATCCACTTCAGGGGCCAAATGTGTTACAATCGTGCAAACTATTGGGCCAAAGTTGTAGTTTCCCATTCCCAGGGGCCAAAACCATAATTTGACCAAACCACAAGGGCCATCTGTGTAATTAATTCTTATTTTAATATAGTTTGTCGTCAAAGGCATCATGTTTGGTATGCAATTACGTCATCTTCACATGTTTATGCAAGGGTGATTCTAACCACACACGGAATATTGCTAATTGGACCCGCCGCTGCCCTATACGCCCTCGTATAGGGCAATACGAGGGCGTATAGAGTTCAGTCACTGCCAACAGAATGCCACGTGTCATTCTCTGTCTGGCGGCTGGTCCAATACGTGGCGTATTGACCTATACGCAGCGTATGAGGCACGGGTTATATTTTTGATTCAAAAGTTGGAAGATTTGGGAGTTTTATGAATCCTATACGTGGCGTATTGACCTATACGCCACGTATAGGTATTTTTTATTTAATTATATTTTTTTATTTTATTTATATTTTGTTTATTTTTATTTTAATTTATATAATTTTGTTAGTATAAGTTTGTTAATCAAATAAAATATTAAACATTACAAAATATTAAACATTACAAACCAAACAAAATATTAAACATTACAACCAAACAAATAAACTAAAATTATATACATTACATCAAAAAATTAAATATATACATCAAAATGTTTTACATACATAACAACGAAAGAAACAAAATACAAATAAAAGAACTAAACCTAACCGGCTCCGCCGTCACCCTGACCGGCTCCGGCGTCACCCTGACCCGCCCCGCCCTCACCCTGAACGGGGTCGTCCGGATAATGACGTGGCGGTGGTAGTGGGGGTGGCTCGATGTCGGCGGCTCGTGACTGATTCACGAGCTGTCCAACCGCCCACATCATCAGGTCCTCCATGCGATCGAGTTGACGACCCTGTCGCCGTGAGTCGGCAACAAGGCCATCAAGCAATGCCTGGGTAGCCCTATCCAGCCTAACAGACCGACATACGTGTCGGGGATGCTGTGGCAGATGCTCGTGGACCAGCTCGACGTGTGGCGGCTCGTCCTCAATCGCCATACCCTGTAGCGGCTGAGGCATAGGCGGGTCCCCCTGTCCAGGCATCTGCGGCAACGGCACCGAGACCTAAACCTGGTCCTGGACGGCCCCCACGAACCGAAGGCCCTGCGGGAATCGGTGCGTGATCAGCTCTCGGTATGTATCCGCAAAAGAAAGGCCAAAAAGACGCGACCATGGCGTGTCCTGATCGATGATAGCCCTAGCTCGCTCGGCCTCTTGCACCTCCTCGAGGAGGGCCCAATCCACCGCTGTACCTTGACTCATCTGCACCTCCCGGAGCTTCTGGCAACGGGAATAAGCCTCCGTATCGGGCGAAAAATCCAGAAAAGGGTAGTGCGCAAGATCGTCTAGCTGATCCATCTCAATATCATCATCATGATCCGCCATATCTGATAATAATTAATTGTTTTTAATTTTTTAATTTAAATAATAAATAATAATAATAATATATCGTTTAAATTTTAAATAATAAATAATAATATAATATTGTTTAAATTTTAAATAATAAATAATAATAATATATTGTTTTTAATTTAAATAATAAATAATAATAATATATTGTTTTTAATTGAAATAATAAATAATAATAATAATATATTGTTTAAATTTTAAATAATAAATAATAATAATTAATTTTTTTTTATTTTAAATATTAAATAATAAATAATAATAATTATTAATTTTTTAAAAACCTATACGCCACGTATAGGCTTATATGTGGCGTATAGGCGGTTGCCGGGCAAAATAAGCCATACGCAGGCCAAATAAGCCATACGCGGGCGAGTTTCCGGGTAAACCAAGCCATACGCGACCCAAACCAGACCATACGCAGGCAAGTGACCGGGTAAACCAAGCCATACGCAGCGTATAGACTTATACGTGGCGTATGGCTTCAACGTCTTCCTAGGACGAACTATACGCCACGTATGGCCCTATACGTAGCGTATAGTTCTTAAGTTCAAACCTAAAAATCGCTAATCTACCCAGTTTTACCCGCTAATATTCAATATAAACCTAACATTAATGATCGTGGGTGTAGAGACGTACCTTTTCGAACTATACGCCACGTATGGCCCTATACAGTCGTTCGTAAAGCCGGTTGAAGTTGTATTGGTATATATCTGGCGTGGGAGACTCACATAATACCGACCATGAATACTTGAAATTTGTCCAGTCTTCGTCTGTAAATGATGCCTGCAATGTTTTGCGATATTCTCGTGTATGTGCCACCGACATAGGTTCTTCGAACAATCCGGAAATATTTTATCACATGCGTTCATAAGAGCTTTGTCCCTGTCTGTTACTATCACACGCGGCTCCATACACTTTTGCAACATTGCTTTTATTTGCAGTAGCACCCAGACGAAGTTTTCCTCTCGTTCTTTTGATATAAATGCATGAGCGACGCAAAACGACTGGTGTGTGGAGGTCACACCGACCACTTGGACAAATGGAAGTCTATACATGTTTGTTTTGTAAGTCGCGTCGATCATCAACACGTGCGGGAACGCACGCCACATCTCAAACGATTTCGGATGAACAAAGAATATCTCCTCCACAATATTTGTGGCAGGATCTTCCCGAGTATAGTAGACGTATTTTTTAGAAGAAAGCAGGTTTTCCTGAATCTGCATTGGAGTTTCACCGACTCTCGTTTCGTTTTTTATCTTTTGTATCGCATTATAAATGTCCTTTTTAATGCAACTACTCTCTGGGTTTTGTTCCCTTATAGTTGCCAGAATGTTTCGTGGCAACATGTTTTGCGAATTCAACTTCGCCACCAAAAGTTGTTCCGACTGAGACAGTCTCCTCGCAAAGGAGTGCGCCTCAAGATGTTGACTAGGATCGTGGTTATGACTGTCATCCTTCACCGTTAATTTCCAATCACCAGTATTTTCTTGGTACTCTCCTTCTAATTTAAAGGGACAACCTATTTTCTTGCTGCCGGCACGTCTAACCGTGGCAGTAGACGCACGTTCGCCGTGACGGTCACACATAAGCCACACATTGATAAACGGTTCCGTCGGATCGTCGCCTTTTCTCCTCGATCGTCGGGTGACAAGGACGTAACCATTCCCACGTCCTATCTTGACCGCCCAATCCACCAACTGTTCACGAGACTGAAAATTCTGGTCAGTTTTATACGACACGTTTTGATGGTTTTGTTCCTCGTCTTCGGACACGAAGTCGTCGGTTTGTTGTGTCGGGTATGAGACTTCACCGTATACGTAGTCGTCGGTTTGTTGTATCGGGTATGAGACTTCACCGTATACGTAGTCGTCGGTTTGTTGTGTCGGGTATGAGATTTCACCGTATAAGTAGTCGTTCGTGGGTTGTGTAAGGTAAGACGGTTCACCGTATACGAACTTGGGATTGCTCAGTGGCTCGTTCAAATCCGGAAGCCTTACCCGTTGATGAGAATAAACGTCGGACGAGACCTCCTCCCGGTTCACCTCTTGAACGCCAGAACTTTGCGGGTTGTTTTCCACCGACTTGTTAGAATATTCCTGAAAACCGTAGTTACCATCCCACCACCAAGACATGTTTATAGTTTTTTTTTGAAAGCATACGTTCGTTCGTTCGGTTTGAATGAGAATTCTGCATTGTTAAATACACAAAATTTGGGCCCTATACGCATCGTATAGCCCAATACGATGCGTATAAGGTACGATGTGATGGGTTTAGTGGCAGAAAGAATCTCGTATCCTAAACTGCATCGTATTGACCTATACGATGCGTATACGAGGTTTGAATGACAGGTTGTAAGAGAATGTCGGGCACGGGAATTTGTGAAGGGCTATACGCATCGTATTGCCCTATACGATGCGTATATGACCAAGTGCGATTTGCATTTCCCGTGTGTGGTTAGTAGTCCCGTTATGCAAATACCAATTGAATGTAAATATAAATGAGTTGAAGGGCACATTCGTAATTTTACTTGATTAAAAAATAGTTTGTGAGTGTTGTTTACATTTTAAAGAAGCTTATAATTACCTAAAAATTGACTACTCAAATGGTCAGTGGATAGTTTGGTATTAAGTGGAGGCACACTAGATGTCAATTACAATAAAAAAGGTATTTTTTTTCTAGGACAAATTAGGTCATAAATGAATTTAGATAAACGCATGGCAACAACAATTACATATAGGACCAAAGTCGTGAAGATTGATGAAACCACTTGACCTGCTGGCGCTAAACTCAAACCAAGCGTGCTTTTACTCCCTCTTCTCCGGCCATCTGGCTCTGCAATTGATTGCATTCATTCTCATTCTGGTACTGCTTTTCTTCAATCTTTCAGATGTTACGTCATTATCTTGGATTTAGTTATCACGATTTCCTTTTCTTTTTTGATGGTGATGGTTTTGCAGATTAATTTATAGCAGAAAGGAATGGCGATATCTGGTGGATCGGTCGTTGTCGCAGATTCGGCTTTTAGAGAGGAAAGAGATACGTTTGGACCGATTCAAGTCCCATCTGATAAGTTCGTGTTTATTTTTTAATCTCTTCTTTAGGATCTTTACCCTAGAACATGTGCTGGTTAATGGAAATTAGAAACCCTAACACGGGGCAAGGGTTTTTTTGGTTTACAATGATTCAGTTGGTGGTTTTAACCGCTAACACTTATAGCAGGCACTCTATCGGTTGCAGCTACTGCTGCTTACTTGTTCCAACTGCTGGTTAGTTGTTACTGATGCTCAGTACTGATTATCAGCTCCTTTTGAAGATCAAAGTTCATGCAACTTTCATCAATCAAGCAAATCTGATGCCAGGGTTTGAGACTCATGGCTTATAGCATACCTAATGACCAAAATTTTACTTAATGGAATGGTGATTTTTAGTTTTAAGCTCTGATTAGTGTATAGCACTATAGCTGGAAATTAGATTGGTTTTTAGAGACCATTTGTTCTAGGAGTTCACTTCATATAACACGTAGCAGCATGTCTTCTACTATTTCATATTTCACTTCAATCTAATCAGTAATCACTATGCTTCAGTTTCATGCTTCAGCATGTAAGCTGCTTTTGGTGGTTATGAACTTGCTTTTGTTTCTTTTTCAGTAATTATAAATCCTACTTTTCAGGTTATGGGGAGCTCAAACACAAAGATCTTTGCAAAATTTTGAAATCGGAGGTGACCGTGAAAGAATGCCGGAACCAATCATCCGTTCTTTTGGAATCCTTAAAAAGTGTGCTGCTAAGGTTATTGCGATATTTGAACATTTCTTTCACAACAACATTTCTTTTTACATAAGCTGAAGTGGCATTGACTGTTTTATTAACAAATAAAGGAAACAAGTTTGTCACTAAAAGTTTTGCTTTTTTTTTCTCATCTAAATCAAATTAACAAATAAAGGAAACAAGTGACCAAAAAATTGGAAACTTAAGGATTATACAACACACGCTTATATTTCATTCTTTACTCAACATTTACTAGATATGTGATACAGTTATACCGTTTATCAAGTATCATGCTACTTTAACCACTATTATTTGGTAAATGAGATTATGTTCATTACAGGTAAACATGGAATATGGTCTTGATCCATCCATAGGGAAAGCAATAATGGAAGCTGCACAAGAAGTGGCTGATGGGAAGTTAAATGATCACTTTCCACTGGTTATATGGCAGACTGGCAGTGGCACTCAAAGCAATATGAACGCCAATGAGGTAACTTTAGTATTTTTCATTTTTTAACAATACTTGGCGTATTGTTTTAATAGTAACTATTAATGATGCTATTCTTTGTTCAAAACATGTTTTAATAGGTCATTGCAAATAGAGCAGCTGAAATACTTGGCCACAAGCGTGGTGATAAGTTTGTGCATCCAAATGATCATGTAAACAGATCACAATCTTCAAACGATACATTCCCAACTGTAAGCTTCTTGAGCGCATTATTATCAATTTGTTCATCTAAAATTTCTTTTCTTGTTTACTTTCCTGGTGTTGACCATTGTTTGTCTTGTTTATAGGTTATGCATATTGCAGCTGCAACCGAAATCAACTCTAGACTTATCCCAAAACTTACACAGTTGCATACATCCCTACAAGCAAAGGTAATTAAGTAATTAATTGTATGCTTTGACTGTAGGTTTTTTGGGCTCCAGTATATGATGCTTACTCAGTGGTTTACTTTTAACAGACAAATGAGTTCTCCGATATAGTTAAAATTGGGCGTACTCATACTCAAGATGCAACACCCTTGACTCTTGGGCAAGAGTTTAGTGGCTATACCACACAAGTATGTTTTTTCAGCTCATCTTTTGGAAACGAATTTGGCTAACAATTTAAATTTAGAACTTAGAATGGTACATCAAATATGTTCTTGGTCAGAATTAAATATTTTGTTGTTTCAGGTGAAGTATGGAATTGATAGGGTCATATGCACTCTCCCTCGCTTGTATCAGGTTGCCAATCATATCTTTTATATTAACATATACAATTGAAACCTTACGTGTCTCTTTATATATATGTGTGTGTGTGTGTGTTTGTGTGTATGTGAATCATGACTGAATAGTTTTCATGTTTTCAGCTTGCACAAGGTGGCACTGCTGTAGGGACAGGATTGAACACAAAGAAAGGGTACTTATTTTTATTTTTTTCACTTTAATTTTACTATCATTCATCAACTTTTTCTTCCCTTTGATATGATGACATATGCTGCTGCTACAGATTTGATGTAAAGATTGCTGCAGCTGTAGCTGATGAAACAAGGTTACCATTCATAACTGCTGAAAATAAGTTTGAGGCGCTGGTTAGTTTCAATGTTCTATTGTTTTAATACACTTCAGTATGCTACATATTATATTGAAGAAAGGAAGTATCTATTTTACTGTTGTTTTCCTCACATTATATTATCAGGCTGCACATGACGCCTTTGTTGAAGCTAGTGGAGCCCTGAACACAATTGCAGTTTCTCTTATGAAGATTGCTAATGATATACGGTTCCTAGGAAGGTATTCGAGTTGCGGATTTTATGTCCATTTTACTTTTTAAGATGTTTTGTACTCATTTTACATTCAATTTTTGTACACTCAGTGGTCCACGTTGCGGTCTTGGGGAACTTATTCTTCCTGAGAATGAACCTGGTAGCAGCATCATGCCTGTTAAGTCACCATTTCATATATACCTACAAAAATCATATATTTTTCAATTTGGATGCTAAATTTTGCAATTTTATTGATTGTTTTGACCTTGTGATCTATTTCAGGGGAAAGTGAATCCTACACAGTGTGAAGCTCTGACTATGGTCTGTGCTCAGGTATGAATCTTTCTTGACTCCTGGTTTGGTTGGTAAAAGCATAGCATGAGCATTGAACACTTAGTAAGATATGTGAGCAGAGAAGACAAGATGGGTTCGTGTTGAAACATGCCATTTTTTAGTACAGGTCGAAACGGACCGGGTTGACCCACTAACACTTTTTGTCACATTTTTTAGTATAGATGATGAATTTATTAATTATGGTTATGAAAACAATTTTATTACATTAATAATCTAAATCACGTTAATATATGTTCCCTTGCAGGCAATTGGAAACCATGTAGCCCTTACAGTGGGTGGTTCAAATGGCCATTTTGAGCTCAATGTTTTCAAGCCAATGATTGCTAATTCTCTTTTACATGTAAGTGGCCTCAACTTCAAATTCTAGTGTATATGTTTTGCACTAAAATTTTTTAAAATGATTTCCTGCATTTTATTACATAATAATCAGTGGCGTTGTTGTTTTTACAGTCAATCAGACTTCTAGCAGATGCATCTGCTTCTTTTGAAAAGAATTGTGTTAGAGGCATTCAAGCAAATAGGCATAGAATATCAAAGTTATTGCACGAGGTAATCTAACAGTAAATAGGAGGTTTTTAATTTACCGTGGTTTAGTGTTTTAATTACAATGTGATTTCTAATGTTATTATCTTTCTTGATCCTTGCAGTCACTTATGCTTGTGACATCCTTGAATCCTGTAAGTTTATGTTTGAATTTACAATTGTACACATTAAATCTGAATATTAACTGAATAAATTTTCATTTGGAATTTTTTAATATAGAAAATTGGCTATGACAATGCTGCAGCAGTTGCCAAGACTGCCCACAAGCAGGGATGTACACTCAAGGTGGGTGTTCCTTTCTATATTCATTTCTACCTCAACCTCCAATCAATTTTTAAAAAGAATTAATACGTTAATGTGATTACAAAAACAATATCATTACTATAGTGATCAAAACCTTTGAATAAAAACGATATTAGGAGGTTGCATCATGCTCTTTAGCCATAGGTATGCCCTTAGTATTGTATGACTGTCTTGTATGCGTTTCGTGTATTTCTTGTATGCTTTAGCCTTATCTACTCTAGCTGTAGGGACTTTGATGCCTTAATGCTCTTTTATATGCTTGTGATGCCTATATACTTGCCACTTGTGTGCTTGTATGCCTTTACTTTTATATGCTTGTGATGCCTATTATTTGCCACTTGTGTTCTTGTATGCCTTACCATGTATGTCTACCTTGCATGCGTGTCTTGTATTTCTTGTATGCTTTCTGTATTTGCCTGTATTGAAAAAAAGGGGGTTTTACCGAGCATAGGGTCTCTCTGAGAGCAACCTCTTTATCCAGTGAGATAGAGGTAAGGTGTGCCCTCATCCTACCCTCCCCAGACCCTGCATTTGTCTGGGATTTTACGGGGTATGTTTGTTTGTTTGTTAGGAGGTTGCATAAATTAAAAATAGACTTTGGTGAGTTTCAACCCGTTTGAGATTAAACACAGTCCAAATCAATCCATTTACAAGTGGTTCAAAACTGTCACCAAAGAATTATTTACTACTTGTAGATTAAAATATTTGATTAAATCATATCAACTCTCCTAATTTCACTTTCTCTAAGAAAGGAAACAACCATAGATCTGATGATAACTTCATATTTCATTCAATAAACTTGTAAACACGTGTTTACCAATTTCCTCAAAATGTATTCAAGTAGCAAATTTCGAAATTGTGCAGGAAGCTGCTCTCCAATTAGGAGTCTTGAATAGTGAAGAATTCGATCAACTTGTAGTGCCAGAAAAGATGATTGGTCCCACTGATTGAAGCAACACGTTGAAGATATTACTGAATGTCGTATGAAGTTGAAGCCACTTGAGAAATAAATGATAAGCGGTTTATCATATTTCAGAAATTCATTGGAGTATTTTGTTCATTTTTCATGGAATTTGCAAGAGAACTCAAGGAAATTACATGTCACTGAATTTTTTTTTGACATGTAAGATTTCTTAATCTTGTTGCTACATTCAGATGTGATAAAAATAACTTAAATGGTGTGTAAATTTTCCAACAGTTTCCATAGGGTTTAAATAAGGGATATCTAAAATCCAATAAAGAGAGATCACATTTCATTTACAAAATACTGATTGTGTTGCTTTGCTATTTAAATCCAGTTAAGCATATTAAGAAGCATGTAGTGTCGAAAACTGTAGTAAGTGATTGTTGCAAAATAACAGGTTCGGTGCAGTGTTGAGTATGTATCTTGTGTTTCGGCCAGCTAGCCTGATGCTGCAAATGATGAAACAACTGGGTGCTGCAACTCTTGAGTATGTGGGTGACTGAAGGATTTTTTTTTTGGAACGGCCAAACGAATACTATAAGCCCGACCACCTGTATGGTTTTAAACAAGTTTTTCTGCCACATGTATTGATAATTACGATAACCATGTTTTTCAAATACATTTTTTTTTGGTTTCTCTATTGAAAAAGTGTTCAAGTAAAAATTAAGCAACAATATTCAAGGATAATTTCTAAAAGTTCTAAATAAATTATCGTACATAACATATGTTCTAAATAGGTCACCGAACATTAAAAAGGTTCAATTTGATACTGTTCAAACAAAATTCACCAAAAATGATTAAAATTATTTGAAGTTTAAAATATTTAGAATGTACTTAACAATGTTTCGAAAGAACTCAAATGATGAAAACTCGTAATCAACGGTTATAGAATGTAATTTTTTAATTTAACTATTTATTATTTTAACTTCGGTGACCCAGTCAGACCCGACTCGAAATTAATAAATCTAATTGATAATCATCCAAATATCAAAACATGATAACACCACAAAACAACATTTTTGAATCCGACATTTATGTAATGGCGCACGGATGGGGTTCAATAGTGGTGAGTGGGGAGTGTAAGTGTGGACGGAGCACTCTTCCTGCAAGGCTAGCCGGCTAGGTACTGATCGGTACCAATCTCCATTATTTAACGACGTTGCGCATGAACCACGCCGAGGTGTCCATTTCATGTAAATAGGATACAATACAAGCACGACTACTATCTAGCCAATGGGATATACCCTCCTTGGGCAACTTTTGTAAAATCATTCCCTTATCCAAATGAGGATAAGCAAAGAAGGTTCAAGAAGGCGCAAGAGTCAGCAAGAAAGAATGTCGAACGGACATTTGGTGTGCTAAAAACCAAATGGTGGATAGTTCAACGACTGGCACGGGCGATGCATCACAATAAGATTAGGAATATAATGTACGCATGCATTTTATTACACAACATGATTTTAAAAGATGAAGGGAGGACGATTTCACCATAGTACAGGTCGGATCCTCCAACGGATGAAGTTGTTGACGATAATATCATTTTGGAGTTACGGGATGAAGATACACACCTAAACCTTCTATTTGATCATGTGGAACACATTGCAAATATCCACGTACCAAATTTAGACGGCTAGTTGTATTTTATTATTAATGTATTTTGTTTTTTAGTTAATAAAAATTGTATTTTATGTGTTAAAATTATATAAATTAAGTTATTTATTGATTATTAAATAAAAATGGCTAGAGAAGTTTAGGGAAGAAATATGAGTGCCCCATCCCTTCAAGAAAGTCTAGAAAAGTTCAGAAAATAAATGATATGGTACAGTTTGATTCAGGGGCGGACCTACCCTAAGACCAGGGGTAGCCCGCGCTACCTCTCAACTTTTTACGCGTAGTGCAAAAAATTTTTTTTTACGGTTTTATGTATCCGGTTATAAATTACGTTACCCCTCAAATTTTTTTAAAATCTCAACACTTCATAAAAAGTCCAAAATTTTATAAAAAACCCAATACGTTAGCTCAAGTCCCCACATTTTATTAAAGCCCAAATGTTTTAATAAAACCCAATACCTCAAAGTCTCAATTCTCAAACCCAACTTACCCAAGCGGCCGGCTAAGAAGAAAGACAGAGAGCGGGAACTGTGAGAACCAGAGACCGACCACTCGACCTGAGCTGAGACCACCGCCCGGCGCCGCCTCCGCCAAACCCCAGTCCTCCGCCTCCGCAGTCCGCCCCTCCGCGGCTCCACTGTCCGCCTCGCCAGTCGCATGTTACCGTCAAAAAAAATTTGTTTACATGAAAGTATGGTCAAAAATTTTTTTTGATTCATTTACATGAAAGTACGGTAAAAAAAATTTTGTTTACATGAAAGTACCGACAAATTTTTTTTGTTTCATTTACATGAAAGTATCGTCAAATTTTTTTTTGTTACCCTTGAACTTTTGTTCTAGATCCGCCACTGGTTTGATTGGTAGTTGGCTATGGACGGTTAAAGAAGAAAGATGAGTGATTGTGGTTCAAGTTCTTGTTTCACTTAATTGTGTAAAAGTTATTTCGATTATAGTATTTTTAAATTTCAATATTAAATGAATTTAAATAAAAGTTTCTAGTTTTGGAAGAATTCTCATCAGCGGTGTCTCTTATTTTCGGGAGGAAGACTCTCCTTTTAGGGCCCCAAAAAGTATAAGGATTGAAGTTTTGTCTGTGAATGCCAATGATATGTTTCAGCTCTTCAGTTTATGTATTTGAAGTGTTATAGGCTCAAATTCATAAAGTTCAACTAAATTCATTGAATTTGATAAATATCATTCACAAATTCTTTGTTGAAATTGTAGTTTATATAGACATACATCTATAAACAACTTGTCAAAAACTAAGGATTATGTGCAGAAAACCCAAACAAAAAATCTTAACCCATAAATACAGATTCAGTCGAATACAAAGAAAGAAACAACTCAGACCTCAAGTACAAGAACTAAACACGAATTATCAATGAGATAATCCGAAAACACATATACTAGATCTAAGAAATCATCAACATGATGAACAAGAAGAAACCCTAGATCTAAACAGAGACTTGAGAGAGAATAAGACTGATAACGGCTGAGGAAAAACTTTAGAATAATCTAATGCGCTCCTTTGGCTTTCCTTTTATAGCTTCCGTCATCAGACCCACTTAGTATCCAGAAGCCCAGCAGCATTAGACACCTCGAGATCCAACAGATTGCAAGCCCAAACTCTCCAGCCCAACTCGCAAGAAAGAAAAGAATGGGCAAACATTAAAACGAAAATATTAAATTGAGACTAGAAAATATTATTTTCAACACTCCCCTCAATTTAATATGCAAATTCATCAAATATATTAATAGACTTACACATAAAGTCATGTTGACTAACTAGTAGTCCTTTGGTAAAAACATCCGCCAGTTGATATTCAGACTCAGTTTTAACAGTCTTAACAACTCTAGCAGCAACCTTTTCTCTTAAGAAAAACAAATTAATTTCAAAGTGTTTGGTTCGATCATGAAACACATGATTTGCAGTTATGGATATAGCTACAGAATTGTCACAATGTAACAAAACAGGCAAGTCAACCTGCACTTGTAACTCTCTAAGAATAATTATCAACCAGATTACCTCACATGTGGCAGAACACATTGCACGATACTCAGCTTCAGCTGAAGGTCGAGAAACGGTTCTCTGCTGTTTGCTTTTCCAAGAAACTAAACAACTTCAAAAAAAAAAATAATAATACAAAAACCAGTTACAGATCTCCGAGAATCTAGACACTTTCCCCAATCAGAATCAGCATAAGCTAATAAAGTAAAACTATTCCCTTTTTTTTTTAAAGAGAATCCCTTTTCCTGGTGATTTTTTAAGATACCTCAAAAGCCTTAATGCAATTTGTAAATGAGATCTTGAAGGTTTATGCATAAAACAACTTAGAAACTGAACAACATAAGATATGTCAGGTCTTGTATGGGACAAGTAAATCAACTTTCCTATTAATTTTTTATAACTAGTAACATCGGTCAATAAACTTTCATCATTTTTACACATAGACATCAAAGAATAATTTTGTTCAATAGGTGTACTTACTGGTTTACAACCGGTTAAACCAAATTCAGCTAATAATTCCAAACAGTACTTCCTTTGTGACAGACACACACCACGATCAGAACTCAACACTTCAATTCCTAGAAAATATTTCAACTGTCCAAGATCTTTTATTAAAAACTTAGACTTTAACAAATTCTTTATTTTTTCAATTTCAACCACATTATTACCGGTTAATATAACATCATCAACATATACTAACAATGCTTGGAACACAGAACTGGTAGATTTAACAAACAACGAGTGATCACACTTACTTTGCTCAAAACCAAATTCACATAACACTTTAACTAATTTCTCTTTCCACATTCAAGGTGCTTGTTTTAAACCATATAAGCACTTAACCAGTTTACACACTTTTGTTTCATCTTTAGAAAGTAACCTTCTGGTAAACACATGTAAACTTTTTCATTTAATTCACCGTATAAAAAGGTATTATTTATGTCCATTTGACACAAAGACTAGATGTTTTCACTGGCTAAACTAAGCACACATCTAATGGTTACCATTTTCACAACTTTCTGGCTATACCCTTTTGCTACAAGTCTAGCCTTGTATCTCTCAATCTCACCCGTTGACCTATATTTAATTTTATACACCCACCGGCATCCTATGGATTTTCTTCCTGAAGGTAGTTCAACTAAGATCCATGTGTTGTTTCTATGTAAGGCCTCCATTTCTTGATTCATTGCTTGAACCCAGTTAGAGTCCAAAACAGCCTCACTATAAGTTCTTGGTTCAGTATTTTTATCAAGAACAGAAGAAAAACACATATTTTCTCTAGACAGTTTAGAATGGTTGACTACTTTCTTAATTCCATATTTAACTTTTCCTTCTATGTCATAATCCTGCAACTTTCTAGGACACACAACACCCCTTGTAGATATCCTAGTTAATGTAGTCTGATTTTGAACCGTACCCTCAGGAGAACTAGTCTCATCACAAGTCCTACTAGTACTACCTGCCTCGCCAGGATGAAAACCACTTTTACTATTAGATTGCTGTCAGCAGACTCGGTTAGAGTTTTAGTGGTCTCATTTGGCTGTTGATTAGTACTAGTGGACTCACTTAGAACCTTCTCCTCATCATCGGGAATTTTGTCATCCTCAAGAATTTTAGTGTCTGGTTTTTCAAAAAGATCAAAAAAATTTAAAGTGTTGACAGAATCAAGAACCAACTCAGTTTGATCAAGACATCTTTTATTTTTAAATGGAAACACTGACTCGTAAAATTTAACATCTCTAGAAAACACCACTTGCTTTTTATCTAAACTCCGGACTTTATACCCTTTCTTTTATTTGAATAACCTAAGAAAACACATTTTTCAGCATGACTTCCAAATTTATCAGTATTATTTAAAACAACACTAAAGCACAGACACCCAAACACTCGAAGATGACTAAGAGAAGGCTTAAAGCCATACACTAACTCATACGGAGACCTACCATTTAGAATAGAAGAGGGTGTCCTGTTAATAAGATAAGTTGCGGTTAGAACACTTTCAGACCAGAACTGAAGAGGAAGGCCTCCTTGGAATAACAAAGACCTAGCAACATTCAAAATATGCCTATGCTTTCTTTCTACAATTCCATTTTGATGTGGGGTATACACATACGATGTCTGATGATTTATTCCATTATCTCTAAAAAACTTAAACATTTGATTGTTAACAAATTCTGACCCATTATCACTCCTAAAAGTTTTAGTTTATCAAATCAATCATTTTATAAAAACTTTCAAGACTATAGAAAACCTCATATTTTCCTTTTAAAAAATATACCCACACAGCTCTGGAATAGTCATCAACTATAATGAGAAAGTATTTAAACCCTTCCCTACTTTGAACCGTATATGGTCCCCACACATCAAGATGCATAAGTTCCCCTAAACTTGTAGACCTATGATCACTTAATGGAAAAGGTGTTCTATGTTGTTTTGCCTTATGACATATTTCACATGGATTATCATTACTGTTACTTGAAAATTTTAGATGTAGGTTTTCTTTTAGAACATTTAAAACTTGATCAGACAGATGACCTAATCTATCATGCCACAAATTCAAGGAGTCATAACTACTGAGACCCACCTTTAAACACTTAGTTGCATCCCCACAAAAATAGAGACCATCTAACTGGTCACCAGTCACCAAGACTCTCTTTGTATGTAAATCCTGGATATAACAATTATGCTCATCAAAAGTTACTTTAGATTTATTATCCCTTGCCAATTTATACATGATCGCGTCGTCAAGGTCAATCAAAAACTATAATAAAAACTACTCCTTAGCTACCTTAGATTATAGACATGGAAGTAGGGTTGTCGAATCCACAGGGAATCAGTGGAAAGATTTAATTGCTTAGTTTAGTAAATTCTTCTGATTAAAATTCAAATTAAATAAAGATGCAACTTCCTCCAAACTTCAGGTTCTAGGTTTACGCAAAACTCAATTGTTCAATTGGACACCACATAGACATAGTGTTGGAAAATCAGTTAAAACAGTAATTGAAGACAGGCTGTTGTCAACAACCTATACAACTAGTTTCGTCACAAACCAGTATAATTCAATCACCCAATTTATAAATGCCAAGTTTACCCCCTTTAGTCACTCAACCCTGCTACTAGGTTTTATCATCAACCGAATAAGATTGTAAAGCAGAAAACTCAAACCACATAAATAAACTGTTTAATTCAACCAATACATCAATCGATCAAGTTATTGTCAGAAACTAATAGATCCAAAATCATAAACAAACTGAATAAAACACAAAACCTATACGAATCATCTGCCCGGAGGAAGCCGCACGCGGTTTAGCCACGCATGCTTGTCAAACACACGAACATAGCTTCAATTGATGATCTGGAATGATTGGGAACTCTCAAAATCACCCTCACCTGCTTCAGAATTGTCTGAATGAAAGTTATTTGCGAATTAGGGTTAGATTTGACTTATAATTGGAAGTTGGGCTTTTTTTCCTGATTCGCCAGGCCCTCGCGTACTGCAAACTTTCTTAGCCAGTCCTTCGCGTGGCGCGAAGGACAAAACAGTCGGGCTAGTTTCTCAACTCTTCGCGTACCGCGAAAGAATCATCCCAGGTCTTCGCGTACCGCAAAAGAATCATCCCAGGTCTTCGGGTACCGCGAAAGACCTAAATCCCAAAAATTTCTACTTTTTGCTCTCTGACCCCCTAAACTTTCGTGCCTTCTCGATTATATCTCATTCTCCGCTCAATTAGCACATTTACCTGTCACAGACACAACTACAAAGTACAACATAAAACCGACTCAAATTACAGGATAAAACTCAAAACTATACAAAATATACTCTTAAACACGGGATATTTAGACCTACATCAATACACAGATATAAGATTGATATAATATTCAGGAACAACAAAGACATCATACAAAATCAGATTATTATTCAGCTCAAAACATCCAATTTTAGTTACTTTTGCACTAGTTCCATTTGGGTGTTTAACTTTAATGTCAAATTATGTTACATCAATTTCATTAAACAATCCTTTATCTGTCATTATCATATGTTGATTTGCCCCGGAATCTATTACCCAACCAGATTCAGGATTATTAGATTTTGTACTAGAAAAGTTATACACACATTTTTTGAACACATTAGCAGATAAGACATTAGAGTAATTACCTCCTATATTAGATTTTTGTGAATCTTCAATAGTTTTTTCTTTCAACAGCCCTAAGAGTCTAGTAATCTGATCTGAGGTGAGACTAGGATTAGTAACAGAAGATGATGGATCAGGATTAACAGAATTATTAGAAACAAAGGACTTAAGGCCTTGATTACCCTTTAGTTTGAACCCAGGAGGATATACCACAAGTTCAAAACACCTATCAACAGTGTGTCCCAACTTGTTACAGTGAGAACATTTTAAGCTTGGATTAGGTCCTCTATTAAACCTTTTCTTATTGTCAACAAACTGATTTGTTTTAAAGATAAAACCAACATTTTGTGTTTGACTTTTACCAGATGAATTAGAATTTCTATGTGACTCTTCTCTACTAATTATTGCAAAAGCTTCTTTTACAGTTGGAAGAGGTTCTTTAATCAACAGACTCGTCCTAACAGGTTGGTACATGTAATATCCTGGATTTCCCGACCCGTTTCATAGATATTCATTTAATAAATATAAAACATTTATACTCAGAGAACCTATATATATATGAATAAATATAGATATGAGACATTTTGAAATACGTATTTACATATATATAAATCAAATACCCTTGAAACCTTATAGGTTTAAACTTATTATAATAATAATATAACTAATAAATATATGAAGCCTAGAAATTTCAAATAAATTATATTTATAATTTAAAACAATAAAGCCATAAAGGGATTTTATAAATAAAATCATATATAATTGTTCTTATAAAGTCAAGGGGCCAAATCGTCATTTTGGAAACTTGTTTTAAACTAAAAGTTAACTCTAAACGTGAAATGATAACACCTCTAAACCTCAGGGACCGATCTTGTAATTTCCCCAAACTCCCTGAAACCAAAACAGTCTCAGGTTCGAACCTCCCCAGCCCCGGTTTTCATCCCCTTTTATTCGAAATCGCATAATCGGCCAGATTCAACGAACCTCGGGTTTCCATTCACGCATGTGACCGTAACCCAAGGGAATTCAATGTGCAATTTCGGGTTTATCACCGCGTGGGTTCGAATTTAAGTTCGTTCGGCTCAACCGTAATCCTCCAACGGTACAAGCATTTACGACTAAAATCGACTATAAATATCACCTTCGATCCTTCGACGACAACACCCCCTAACTCTCTAAACTCCCAACTTCACTTTATCATACCCGCATTTCTCGATTTGAACTCGTGGACAGCCGACTCCAAACGCAACGCGTTCTCCCTCGATTCGACTTCGTATCAGGTAATTCACACATCCATCTTCGTCGTTTTGATCCAAACATCGAAAGCCCTCTGTCAATTTACATTGATAGAGGCGAATTCGATGCGTATTTAGTGGGTTTCGATCCTAGGGTTCATTCGGAAAATTGGGAACGATTTGAAGTCTTGCTTAACTAAATCTTTTCCGAGTATAAACATCAGCGAGGCCCGTAGCCGGGTGGTTAACCGTGTGTGTGTGTTTGTGACCCGGGCGGCGCGGGTTCGATCCGGCCAGACCCGTTTTATTTTATTTCATTTCTTTTATGCTTATTTAATCACATTTAATATTCCTAATAATTTTTATAAAACCTGTTAAACTTATATAAACTCAAAAACAATTTTTAGTTACACTTTTACTTTCTGGAATATTTTTAATTAAATAGAAACTTAGTTAAAACCTATAATTAATTAAAACCTTAATTATGGTTTTAAATTCATAAAAACTATAAAAAAAAAATTTTAAAAATAAAACTTTTATAAAAATTATAATTTCACATAAATTATTTATTTAAAATAAACTTATATTATTTGTATTAAAAGAATTCTTTATCCTAATCATTAATTTAAATTTATAAACTTATAAAACTACATGGAAATTTTAACATTTTAAACTTGTAAAATACTTTAAGAAGCCTTATTTAAAATATTTATAAACTTATAAATTATTTATAAGTTAAACGTTATAAAAAGTCTTATTTAACATATTTGTTAAAACTTATAATTTCACACCTTTACCTAAACTTATAACCACGTTTTAAAAATACCTTACAAGATAGTTTGTGAAACAAATACCTAATAAATCTTAAATGCTTTATATAGATTATTTAATAAAGTAAGTATTTGTTTAAATAATTATTATTATCTTAATAATTATTTATTCTTTAAATAATTATTATAAACACTTAGTAGTTATTTATTAATTAAATAATTATTCTTAGTCATTATTTATTTAATAATTACTATGAATCCTTAATAAATATTCATTCTTTAAAATAATTATTATTAATCTTTGATAATTATTTATTCTTTCATTTATTAGGTACAACATTATTCATAAGATACTTAGAAAACTATTTGGATTATTATTACCTAACTAGAGTAATTATAAGACTTCTAAATGATTATTTTAATTAATGATTATTCTAAATCTACAAACTTATGAAACTTTGATATTCAAGTCTTGTGACATTCATTCAAAACCTTTATTATAAACTTGGGTTAAACTTGATTTAAACTTCATAAACACAATCAATCCCATCTCCCATTGGAACCCTAGTCAAATCCTGAAATCTTAGAATTCTTGTCCTAGTCTTATAAGATCATACTTGAAACTTTAGACTTATATTCCTAGGCTTATTGTGAGGATATCCTCCCTCTCAAAGTCTTGCAAACTTACTCTTATCGGATACTCCTCATCAATCCAAGTGAGTGTACTTAGCCCCTTTTTCCTTTCTATTCTTTTGGGGTGAAACATGTTCAAAACTTTAAACTTATACAATTCTTGTACAACTATGACTAAATGCTTATTCTTATGTTAAACTTGAGACTTGTATGCTTAGATTAAACTTAAAACTAGCATATTCATTAACTTTGATCAAGCATATGGTAACAATGATAGATCTATTGTATTTGACTAATCCACCTTGATTAATTGACCCCTTCGGGGGGAGCCCTTGGTGATTGTTACTGAATTAAACTTGAGACTTATAAGGGTAACCTGCGGGTTATGCCTAAACTTGGTTGGAGGGTTGAAGTGCACAATGTTTAAGATACTTGTTTCTCATACTTACATTATAGAATGCATATATCATAGTGAATTGTAATTCTTCTCAAATACTTGTTAAACTGTGTCAAAACCTTTGTATCTCACCAACTATTTGTAGTTGACAGATTCTTTCACATGTTTCAGGTTCTACAACATGAGACTTTATCGTGATCACATAGGATGCTTGGACCTAGAATGCTTAATCAATTAGACTTGTATTCTTGCTATGTATTTGATTTATTCCTTGTATTGGAACCTTGTGCTATTGAACAACCGTGTCCGCCCCGACGTATAATCCGCCGTCGGTTGGGGTGTGACAGTACACACTGTCAAGGCCCATAAGAAATTGCATCAACTTAATAAGATGATTAAAATCATTAAATTGTTTAGAAGCTTCACAGGTACATGATGGGAGTTGAAGCATCTGATCTAATTGTTTCCACATAATGTTCAGCTTCGGAGGCTCTGACACCATGTCAAAAACTAAGGATTATGTGCAGAAAGCCCAAACCAAAAATCTTAACCCAGAAATACAGATTCAGTCGAATACAAAGAAAGAAACAATTTAGACCTCAAGTACAAGAACTAAACGTGAATTATCAATGAGATAATCCGAAAACACATATACTAGATCTAAGAAATCATCAACATGATGAACAAGAAGAAACCCTAGATCTAAACAGAGACTTGAGAAAGAATAAGACTGATAATGGCTAAGAAAAAATTTAAAATAATCTAATGCGCTCCTTTGGCTTTCCTTTTATAGCTCCCGTCATCAAACCCACTTAGCATCCAGAAGCCCAACAGCATTAGACACCTCGAAATCCAAAAGATTGCAAGCCCAAACTCTCCAACCCAACTCGCAAGAAAGAAAAGAATGGGCAAACATTAAAACGAAAATATTAAATTGAGACAAAAAAAATATTATTTTCAACACAACTACATCAGTTATATTTGGTCAGGAATCCAAGATTTTTCAAATATTCAGTTAATTTGTAGCATCTATGTAATTTTTTTTTCTTTACACTTTGTTAATTGTTCTTGACAATTTATCAATACAAATATTGCCTTGTAGCAGAATGTGTTGATCCCAATGCAAAGATTTTGTTTGTTGTTTATATTAAATCTAGTAATGATGATAAGTCATTATTAGATTGTAAGCATAACAATTACTTTTATTACAAAAATACTTAAACTATAGGATTCACTTTGGACACCGAAAAGGTTGAGCCGGCCCTAAATTTTAAACGTAATTAAACTGTATGGAATGTTGGTAATATTATATTAAACTTCATTTAATTGGCACCAAATTAAAAATTGAGTAGTCTAATTTAAGGTTTTCAAGTAGTTGATGATATATTAATGCTATGACACGATAATCACGATATAGACATAGTTACCATTTTTCACATACCCGAACTAAAGCCACAAGTCACCTATTTATAGCATGCTCTTTTTGACATACAATGCATCTTATATACGGACCCCAATTATCAAGGGCAAGTGCATGTATCTTCGCCAATCCACCATATAAACTGGATGTTGTATGTTATGTCACATCCGAACACTCCAAATCAACTGATGTTCTTCCGTTTCTTTGATATAAAATTTTAATATTTAATGTTTTAATTCGGTAATTATTTATTATTCTTACAACATATTTTAACCAAGTATTCGGGTTGAAATAGCCACTCTTAAATTATAGATACTCTTAAAGAGAAGTAGTCGGTGGCTTCCCTTTAACTTTGGTCAATTGTCAAAAATCACCCTAAACTTTCAGTTTGATCCCCTCAAGTTTTTAAAGTTTCAAATTTATCTCCTGTAGTATTTATAATCTAATTTTTCCTTAATAACTTTCGTGTTTATTTATTTATTTTTTTCTTGACGTCCCGTTATAATTTTTTTTTAAAATGGAGTCGTATTCAAGATAGCATATTTTTTAGACTGACGATGACGTGCTGGTACCATGAAGACTGAGACTGACACCAACTGAAAACATTGGCACCGTTATCTACTGTTTTTATCTATGTTTCGATCTTCACAACCGACTCTCCGTAACTTCATACGTTTCTTTTATGTATTTAATTACGATTCTTTTTGTGCTTAGCCACGTTAATGTCACCGCCTCAACCGTTTAAGGTGGGGCAAAATTTATTTAACCACGTTTCTTTTTGTTCTTAGCCACATTAATATCACCGCCTCAGTCGTTTAAGGTCCGCTTCCCGCCGCGAAACACGGAGCAAATTTTCTAGGTAATTATTAAAAACAGAATTATTAATTAGATTTTGTTCAACCAAACTTGCTTGGAATATGAATTCACAATAATTAAATAATGGAAAAACATTATCCCAGACATCTTATAAGTTATAAATAAATGTTTACTCAGCATTACAGTAATATATAGTATCATTTGCCAACTAATATTAAATAGTAAACTTGAAAAAACTTATCAAGATCAATCAAAATTATTATTTTTTATTGGAATATCATTGTTACACATATACAACATTATGGTCTTTTATGTACATGTGTAAATTCACATGCATAAAAAAACACGTATAATTTGTGTTTACACACAGTACATGGTTATATTGTATAGTCACAAAATACACATGTGTAATTTTTTAAACGTGTGTAAATTTACATATATAGATAAAAGACCATAACATTGTATATGTGTAATAATAATATTTTAAAAGAATCCTGACAAGTTTACTCTCGTTAAGATGAGTTAGCAAAGTACTGTAGACGTTATTTACGTACATGATGAAGTGATGAACTTTTCACTTTAGAAACCGCCATAACAGCGAATGGAGCAACATCTTTCTCAAGTAAATGTCCTCTTGTAGCTTCTACGAATCTCCTTTTGTTCTTCCTGCAGGTGATTTCTTCTTCTTCTTCTTCGTGTTGTAATTTACTGTTCATATTCCTGAAGAACTAATTACAGTGTTTAAAATTTGATTCCGCTATTTTTGCCCTAGAATTTTTTGATTTTTCAAGTTAGGTTAAGTTCTAGTTTCGTACTTTCACGCGATGATGATTAAGCCGATGTTTATATATCTAAATCAACCAGAATCTAGTTATCGACTGTTAGAATTGAACATTGTAGCGACGTTTGCTAGCATGTACTTGTGAAATCAGAAATGGAGCCGCTAGGTTTTCGAAAATCGTGTCTCTCCTCGAAATTGTAGAGATCATGATCAGAATCAGTTAGAATGAGGATCGAGTAATGTTAATTTCGTTACCTGAGATGAATCTGTAATTTATTATTGCAGCTTTTCTGAAGCTGTAAACGATGATGGATTCCTGTGATTGCTTCGAGCCGCAATGGCCTGCAGATGAGCTTTTAGTCCAGTGTCAACGCGTATCTGATTTTCTTATTTTCGTTGCCTATTTCTCCATTCCATTCGAACTTGTATATTTTGTCCAGAAATCAGCATTCTTCCCCTATAGATGGGTGATTATGCAATTTGGTGCTTTCATTGTTCTCTGTGGAGCAACACACTTAATGAATCTTTTGACATTCTCATCACACTCCAAAACTGTTGCTATTGTAACAACTGTGGCAAAACTGTCTACAGCTATTGTGTCATGTTTGACTGCATTGTCGCTTGTTTACATTATACCTGACCTATTAAATGTCAAAACAAGAGCGTCGGTTTTAAAACGAAGAGCTGAAGATCTTGATAGGGAAATGGGGTTGATTATAAAACAGGAGGAAACCGGGAGGCATGTTAGAATGCTTACACATGAAATTAGAAGCACTCTTGACAGGCACACGATATTAAACACCTATGCATGCAATTATTTTGATATTGTCCTTTGGATAGGATTAGAACACCTGTTGGATCTTACTTTCCACATAATTGTCCTTTGGATAGGATTAGAACACCTGTTGGATCTTACTTTCCACCTGAAGTTGTTGCTGTTCGTGTTCCTCTTTTGCATCTATCAAATTTTGATATTGTCAATTGGCCTGATCACCCTGCAAAAAGTTATGCTGTAATGGTTTTGATTCTTCCTTTGAATGGTGTAAGAAAGTGGCGGGATCATGAATTGGAACTTGTAACTGTTGTAGCTGACCAGGTGGATTGCTTGACTTTATAGTTTTTGAAGGCAGGTTTGTTCCTCTTTTATTTTATCTAACTGGTAAACTTACTGTGATCTAATTCTTAGGTTGCTGTGGCTCTTTCTCATGCTGCAATTCTAGAAGAATCCATGCGGGCACGTAACCAGCACATGGATCAGAATTTTGCTTTGAACTTGGCCCGACAAGAAGCAGAAATGGCTATCCATGCTCGTAATGATTTCCTTGCTGTCATGAATCATGAAATGGGAACACCTATGCATGCAATTATAGCATTATCTTCACTTCTTCTAGAAACCGAGCTTACTCCTGATCAAAGGGCTATGATAGAAACCATTCTTAAAAGTAGCAATCTTCTAGCAGCTCTTGTTAATGACATTCTTGATCTTTCTAGGCTAGAAGACGGTAGCCTAGAACTTGAAAATGAAGCCTTCAACCTTCATGGGCTGTTCCAAGAGGTAACTTCTACTCTTCTAGCTAGAGGTGGCGAATGGGCGGGGTGGGTATTAAAATGGGTAACTTTTAGTATGGTGTTGAAAAGGTTCGAGTCCCTGAAACACTTTCGTCCAAAAAGAATCTAATTTTTACGAGGACAAAGCACTTATTGTATGCATTGGACTTTAAAACTTGCCTTTTAAGGTAAGCAACTAAAAGAACTTGCCCTTTGGTGTAATTAGCTATTAGAATTTACTTTGTGATGTTTCCAACTTCAAAAACTTTCTCCATGGAAATGTATCAAACTTTATGCCCATTTACACCTTATTCATGTCAAAACAGTGCCTACAACAATATGGATAAAGTTGTATGCATTTCCATGAACTTTGCCCTTTTTATAAATAGTTAGTGTGTCAAATAAGATTTACAATCTATTTCTAGAATAATGATATAGGAGGTTTTTGTTCTACGATCAATTTTTTGGCGACTTTAGACATGCATTTTAAGCTAGTATTTTACCAGTTTGACCTGTCAAAGATAAAAATAACATGAATTAACCTATTATTAAGTAAATGGGTCAAAATTGTCACCTTTACTTATAGCTTAAACTCTTTAATGCTCGTTATAATTTATTTCTGTTGTAGGTCGTCCGATTGACAAATCCTATCGCATCTTTGAAAAACATATCCATGACATTGAATTGTGATCTGGACCTACCTGCTTATGCAATCGGTGATGAAAAACGACTTATGCAAATAATCTTGAATGTTGTTGCCAATGCGGTCAAGTTCAACAAGGGGGGTCATATTTCAATTCATGCCTCAGTTTTGAGTCCAGAGCAATTACAAGAGTGGCAAACTCCAGACTTCTGCCCCACATTGACCGTTGGTCTGTTCTACCTATTAGTGCAGGTCAGTATATTTTAATTGCTGAACCAAGTGTTTTCATGAGTTTCATTATAGGGGTGGCAATTTCTGACACATCACGAATATAGAAGGGTTGGTGTCAGGTCTAAAAGGGTCGACCCGTCTAACCCATTTAATAAATTGATCATGTTTGGTTGGGTTGTGAATAAACAGATTACCCCACTAACCCGCTTAAACTTGTAGACTTAAAAGAATAAAAAAATAAAGAATTGTAACCCTAACCCACCAATCTGTGCAACCAGTTTACAATCCGATTACAACTCGTTTACCTGACCAACCCACTTACCTACCAACCCAGGTTACGCGATTTGTGTCCGGGTAACATGAGTTAATCGTTTCCGGGTTAGGGTTGGGTTTTTTAAACAATTAACTAAACAGTTCGTGTTTGGTTGGGTGAATTGCCACACCTAAATCATTGTAGGTGCCTAATTTAACCGATTTGCTTATGAATGGTTATGTTTCATTTCAAATGGGTCATAATAAAGTGATACCAAAAAGGGAACTGTTTTGGGTTGGCACCAAGATGATTCGGGGTGGCAATTCATACAAGACAACCTCCTACATTTTATTCTAAATTTTAGATCATTTATTGTAATAATTCAGAGAAGTCTTAGAATGGACAAAAAGCTAGTTTTTGGTCAAGCCAGCCAACCAATTTGACCCTCACTAAAAACATCATGTTTCGGCTTAAAACCACTTGCACCCGTCACCCAACACACCCATCTTGCCATATCTAGTGTCCGCCTCATGTTTCGATTATTATTCTGTTATTATACAGGTAAAGGATTCTGGATCTGGCATTAAACAACAAGACATTCCACACATTTTTACAAAATTTTCTGAGCCTCGCAGTGCATCAAACCGAAGTAGTACTCATGCAGGTCTTGGACTTGCAATTTGCAAAAGGTACTAAAAATCATTTTCTTTACTAAAATTTCATTTGAAATTCCTTTTTTGTATTATTATTAATCTTCCAACAACTGTCAGGTTTGTAAATCTAATGGGAGGTCACATTTGGGTTGAGAGTAGAGGGTTAGGCATGGGCACAATGGTTGCATTCCTAGTGAAACTTGGTCACCACAACCCCCCCAAATGACCCAACCATGAAACCACTTGTTCCCCAAATGGTTCCTAAACCAAGACCCCATAACAGAAGTGAACTCATCACACACCGACACCTTGAGAGAGACGAACAGGAGTATGTAGCTTTATGTGACACGTAAATTTCAGGGTACAAACCATCTTGTAGTTGTTTTATACAGGGTGTCATTTTTTAGTATTTAAGTGTTGCAATTGGATAAAAGGCAATGCAGAATAGTTGGTACTATGATACATTAATGTAGTAACCTGGTTTAGTAAATTATGCTTCTTGATGCGTAAACAGAAAACGTGAGACGCTCTAAGGCAATACGCTCCGCGGAACTGAAGGACAGTCAAAACACTGTTACTTTTTTATTTAATTTTACTAATTTATAAAATCTAATAACTGAATTTATTTTTATTTTTTTTATAAATATTTAGTGACAAAATAGATACCCACGATTTAATATTATAAAAAAATGACATACCTTGATATACGACTCCATAAGCCTATGTACATACAAAAAGCATAACCAAACTTTATCAAGTAGAATTTATCCATGCCTTGCACTTAGGGCGCGTTTTTTACAATACAAGTGTCAACACGAGGCGTAGACGCCTCGTCAAAAATCAGATAGAAGCTAAAAGACGGGAGCTTCGTGTGCATCGCCTTGCCTTGGTAGATGCGACCATAATTTCGCCTCCATGTGACTCAAGCCTAGGCTTTTTAAAACACAGAGCTCATTAGCCACCATCTTTCACAAGAAACACATGGTCTTAAAATGTAACTTTATTTTAGTTAGCTGAAGAGTAATAATTAGATTAGAAACTTTTTTTAATAATAAGGTCAACTAATAGGTTTTCAACTACTATGGCTACCAAATCATGGACCAAAATTTTTTACAGCACGGTTGAGTTACGTACAACGACGTTTCAGCGATTTGTCTTCTCCACTGCAAGTTGATTGAATCATCCACTAAATGGATTGACAAAGATAACACCAGGTGCAAGTATTAGAGAATAAATGCAAGTAACAAAACAAACTTTGAATAAAGATTTTAATGTCGTCATGTTTTTTTGTCACCTCAATAATAAAACTGTTTCCAAAAGTGCAAAAGGTCAAAGAACAAAACTTCAAGATTGATTAAAGCAACCACTTTCATCTCTATCATTGTCATAAAGAATCATCTCATCTCTTCGATTTCTTTGTGGGCGTGAAAAATCAACAAAAAATATTGCTCAAATATTAAATATAAGAACTGCAAACAGTCGATACACAATTCATCATAAAACTAAAAACAAACGGTTGCTTATCAACACTCACTGTGCAGGTTGTGCTGCAGGAGCAGCTGCTGGAACCGGAGCTTTCTCCTGCGGGCCCTGAACACAATAGAAGAACAAATAAAAACTTACTTCACACACATTTGACCCTTACTTTTTATTTACTCCACCCATCTAGAAATTATCAGATAAGCAATAGTTAAATTACCTGAGCAAAACGTTCCTCCCTACGAGCCAATTTCCTTTCCCGGCTAGCCTTGTTCTTTGCACGTTTAGCCTCAAATTGGTCAGACAATGTCTTCTCTCTAGCCTTCTCAGCCTTTGATTTGTGAATGCTTTCCATCAACACACGCTTATTCTTGAAAACATTACCCTTCACCTTCATGTACATGTCATGGTACATGTGTTTGTCAATTTTCTTAGCCTCACGATACTTGCGAAGTAAACGCCTAAGCACCCTCATCCTCCTCATCCACAGTATCTTTGTTGGCAACCTTGCCTCCCTTGTACCCTTCCGTTTACCTAAAGTTAATAACTATAGCTTTAGACACATTTTAGTTTAAAAAAATAACAATGTAATAGAGATTGTCAAGTTAGTATCTCATAAAATCACATACCATATCCTGAGTGACGTCCCTTTCTCTTTGCTTCCTTCATACGACGAGCACGTGACCTTGAATGGATCTTGGTTGGCTTCCTGATGATGAATCCATCCTTAACCAACTTTCTTATGTTTTGACCTTTTGGTTATCCAGCAATAGATGGCGCATGTAAGTTATAAGCAGTTTAAAACATTTAATCATTTGTTTGTTGTTTCAACTTACAAATGAAAGTGCATTTTTCATATATACAATCATAAACAATCAAATGCTAAAAGCAATATAACCAGATTTGATAGCAAGTTAAAAAGTTTATTGTTACTTGTACACTGGCTATCAATCAAAAACAAAGAAACTCACATCCTAATGACAGTTTCATAATAGAAAGCAGGGTTAACCAGTATATCAAAATAAGCCTCATCAAATGCTTACGATTTTAAACACAGCATAAACCCTAATCTGCAAACATATTTTGACAAAATATACAATTGCATAGAAGAATCAATCAAAAAGGAAACAACCAGTCAGAGCAGAATCATATACAAAACGTTCGATGATCAGAAGTTCATAACAGATGAAAATGAGGAAGAAAAAACGAATCCAATAAGAACATACGAGAATTGGCCATGGAGATCTCGTTGACTTCATTTGGATCAAGCCAAACCTTTCCTTTTCCGCATTTGAGGACGCTGGCTGAGAGCCTCTTCTGTAGCTTCAACGACACCATCTCCTTGTCACTGGCTATCACCTCCCCGTCTTCGACTGCAAATAAGCGGAGCTAGGGTTTGTTGCGAAATTTAACCCTGGTTTAGAAATTGGGCTATGGGCTATTTTTACTCCATAAAAAAGGGCCCATCTATACTATTTGATATTTATATCATAAATAAAAATATAAAGTTCTTCCCTACCCGTTAAAAAACTTTAAATTCGAAAACAAATTCTATGCATCAAAAATACTAAAATTTTAAATTCAATATTTTTATTCCATTGTTTTGGTTGTATGAAAGTTGTTATGCAGACGATTCATGTTCTTTATTATTAACTAGCATTAGAAGATAAATTATATATATATATATATATAGATGATATATAATTTACAATTTCATATTTAAAAAAAAAAAAAAAAATTATGCAAAAATTTAAATGCTATTAACTTTAATTAATAAGATGTTTTCTTGAATATATATATATATATATATGGAAAGGTTCCGCTAATAATTGAATTTTTGTTAAGAAACCTAAAAAACTAGTTCAAACGAACTCTGATTGAACTAAGTCCAGCGGCGTTGTAATCGGCTCGTCAAAATAAAGCCTAGAACTAAACGCTAAAGCTAAACCCAAAAGCTAACCACCCCACCCTCAACCCTCAAAAACCTAAATCCTCCAACCCCCACCCCCCAAAAACCTAAACCTACCCACCTCACCCCCCAAAAAACCTAAATCCCCCCACCCCATCCCCTAAAAACCTAAATCCCCCCAACCCCCCCCCCCCCACGCCCAAAAACCTAAATCCCCCCGGCCCCCAAAAAACCTTCGACGAGTCGGCTTCAACGCCGCTGGAATGAGCTCAATCGGAGTTCGTTTGACCCGGTTTCGGTTAAAATAGAAATCATTTTTAGGTTTTTTAGCGAAAATTCACTTCTTATTTGAACATTCATATATATATATATATATATATATATATATATATATAGGGAATGGATCATTTGAGAACTCCTAAATATTTTGAGAACTCGTCAAAAAACCAATCAAAACCATTTTTTTTGTTTTTACTATTTTTATTGTTAGAATAAAACATAAAAAATGAATTTATATATGTAAATTTACATGTCTTCGTATATTAAAAAAAATATACACTTGTGTAAGTTTATCACTTACACATGTGTAAGTGTTTACCATTTACACATGTATATAAATTTTTTTAAGGATAATTTAGAGAGAAGAGATGAATTAATTGAATAGATAAATCATTTTTTATGTTATATTTTAATAATAAAGATAGTGAAAACAAAAAAAAAATGGTTTTAATTGGTTTTTGACGAGTTCTCAAGTATTTATAAGCTCTCATTTGAACCTAACCCTATATATATATATATATATATTTATATTGGATGGATAATTTGAAAACCTTGTTGAGTTAAAGAAACTATGTATACCTTATATTAGTCATAGATTGAAAAAAAATAGATAAGATCAAATATAATATTAAAGCAATTATATTTTCATTTATTTATGTTGATAAAGTATCAAAAGGATAAAAGTGTCTTTTAACTTGTATCCTTATTTTTTCTTGCTTGACTAAATGTACTAACATCACTACACATCACATCACCTAAATTTTTTTTATTTTAATCGAAGATCCTCCACTTTCTCCTCCTATTTTTTCTTCTTTCCCTTTTAAAAATTCCATATATAATATCGCATTAATGATGGTACAAAAAAAATAAAGCCAATTTATTTTTGTCAAAATGAAATTGTTTTAATTCAAAATTTTTTAAAACGGTTTTTTTAATTCGAGTTTTTTTAAACGAGATTTATTTAAAACATGAATTTTTTAAAACCAAGTTTTTTTTAAACGAGTTTTTTTTTTGTCGATAAAGTTTTAAAATTTTAGTTTTTTATTAAAACGTGATTTTTTTTAAACTAGGTTTTTTTTTTATTTTTTTAAAGGATATTCTTTTTAAACATGAGGACGTGTTACATCTTGTTTTCTTTTTATAAAAATATGACTTTTACAATTCTATAAAAACAAGGTTTAATTTTTTTTTTAATTCTGGATTATTTTAAGCCTTTTAAGACGAGATTTTTTTTCCAAATTCCCGATTAGGGTTGTGACCAAATGTGATTTTTAAAAACTAGATCGTGTTATATATATGTAACTAGATGCTGGAAATATATGTTACCAATTCCTGACCTAAACTGAGACCGTGTTACATATATATAACCAGTAATTGTTTATTGCTTGAAAATTACAAAATTACATTATGTAACTAGCAAATGTTACATATCTAGCTACCTATATGTTACATATATTGATTTTTTTTTTTAAATTCCCAATTAGGGTTGTGACCAAATGTGATTTTTAAAAACTAGATTGTGTTACATATATGTAACCAGATGCTGGAAATAAATGTTACCAATTTAGAACCTAAATTTAGGTCGTGTTACATATATGTAATCAGTAATTATTTATTTGCTTGAAAATTACAATGTTTACATTATGTAACTAGCAAATGTTACATATCTAGCTACCTATATGCTAATTATATTGATTTTTTTAATCAAATTCCAATTAGGGTTGTGACCAAATGTGATTTTTAAAAACTAGATCATGTTACATATATGTAACCAGATGCTGGAAATAAATGTTACCAATTCATAACCTAAATTGAGGTCGTGTTACATAGATGTAATCAGTAACTGTTTATTGCTTGATTATTACAATATTTACATTATGTAACTAGCAAATGTTACATATCTAGCTAGCTATATGTTACATATATTGTTATATATATTACATATATTGTTACATATGCATAGCAAACATTTACATCTACATATGTAACATTGTTATTTACATATGTTAACATTTCGCTAGTTGCTTGTGTAACATGTCTAGTTGCATATGTAAAATCGCATTACATAATCAAAGTCCATATTACAATAAATAACCCACATTATATTTCGGTAAAAAAACAACACTGTAAAAAACTATAATAAAGGTACATGCCATTTTCGGGGAGCTTCTGCTTCAGAGATGATAATCCGATCGAAATAAAAAGATTAGAACAAGATAGATTACATGAATATTACATTGTGTTACGTATATGTAACATCACATTATACTATCAACAAAAACGACCCAATTGCTTCCAACTAAAGAATTCCGGTGAGTCTGAACCAGGTGGCTGTGCTCACGGGTGTAGGTGACGATGAACATATCCGAGTCGGATCTATTTCGCTCCACTTGTTTTTTGGTCAAACAACCCTTTCAAGTACAATATCCTCTCTTCATCAAAATTATAAAAATAAAATCAATTATTAATAATTAAATAACAAAAATTCAAGATGTTGATTATATCCCAGATCAAGGCCAAAGAAATAAATACGTATGATAATGATATCATATTTGATTGTTTAACTAGATAAAAATAAACTTAAGAATTAGACATAAAGGAGCAACATATACATAATTATTGCCAAAGAAATAAACATAATTAATCAATAATCCACTGTTCCAACCAACTATTTTGAAGATAATTCCAAAATATTAACATGATCATTTGATGTAGGCATATAGTATTATTTATATAAAAAAATGTGACTTTTCTAAAAACGATACATACAATATTATTTATATACAAAATTGTAAGCATAATATATATGTAATTAGGATTGTTGCATATGTAGTTAAGATTGTTACATCTGTAAAAGTCAATAATAAAAAGAGTTTTTTTTTTAATTAAGAAACAATGGTTTTTTATTAAGAAGTTACATGTGTAAATTTGGTAGTTACACATGTAAATCTCAAAATTTAAAAATAAAAAATTTCAGGTATATTCAAATCATTCTTCAAAAGATCTCTTGTAAGAATCTGACTTGTTATTCAAAATATTTTTTACATGTCATTACAAGAAATATTACATTATGTTACATATATGTAACTTTACGAATAAGAGGTAGACGAAAAAGGGCTCATGTATTTCTTTAGTAACTTAACTATAGTTCATATTATATATGTAACTAGCAAATGTTACAATATGTAGCGAACAAATGTTATATATGCAGCTAGAAATAATAGGAATGTTACATATGTAACTTTGGCATGTCTTCAAAATTATTCAAGGTTTCATCTAACTTTTCACTCTTACATTCTTTGGCATGTATTCAGATCAAAAGTATTCTAGATTGTGTGCTTCTGTTGCTTTCCCTTCTTTAGAAAACGTGTCTACTAATATGTAAAAAAAACAAATTAATTAAAATCAAAGAAATTTCATAGTGAAGAAATTAGGAGCAAAATCAACTAAAAACAAATTAAAATTAAACCCAAGTCAAAAGATTCAATAAATCCCATTTGGAAATAATAAGGTTTTAATTACTCGCATAACTGTAAAAAACTATAATAGATGTTAACTATCAATTAACCACAAAATTTAAAGTGATCCATGGTGTGCACGTGATTAAGTTATAGAAAAATTTTAATATTAAGGTTTTACGAGATCAGGTTTTAAGTTTATAAAATGATAAATACTCAAACTTAAAACACACACAATAGGCAAGTGTACCTATCGCAACGTAGTATAGTTTAAGTAAGAACCAAGTATCGAACCAATGGACACGGTCGAGTTCCAATACTCAACTTTTGTTATCGTTTAGCCAGTTTAATTAGTGAGTGAGTTTTGTGTGCTTGTGAAGCAGAAAAGTAAATAACGGTAAAGTAAATAGCAGAAAAGTAAGTGACAGAAAAGTAAATGACGGTAAAGTAAATAACAGAAAAGTAAAAACGTACGTAATGTGTGTAACATGAATGTAAATAACATAATAGTAAATAGCAGGGAAGTAAATATCTCGGAAATGATCAGGTCACGAAGAGTATTGCTTTGGGCTTCGAATCCGCTTGGTATATGATAATGTTAAGTCGACTAATCAAGTGGTATGACTAATACAAATGTGTGACTCGAGTCACCGCTAGAGCCTCATTCTCACGACATTTGGTTCACGAATTAAAATCTTTAATAATAAAATGGTAATGATTCCCGCTAGGGACAACGTTACCCTCAACCCTTTGAATGTTATCTCCAGGCTTGTTTAGGACATCGAACTTAAATGCTTAATTATTATTATTAAAAAGGTGATTAGACTTTGCTAACTGGAAGGCGATGCAACAATGGGACCATGTATAAAGACGTACCACCGTTCCCAACATGAGTTCACCAATTCTTGGTCTCATAACAAGTTCGTATAAATGGTCATACTAACTAGCGTAACGCTAAGTTTCGTAGGCTCCCCTATTGCGGAGAAAGAGGAGGAGCCTCTCTACTTTCTACTCTAACTACGAAGTTCTCACTCTCTGGATAGTGTATTGATGGTTCTTGAGGTGTGTGGAATGAAGAACTCAAGCCTCCTATTTATAGGCCTTAGAATGAGCAATGCACGACCGTGCATTGTATTGCATGGGCGTGCAAACACCTAGGGAATCATAGGGTACGAGTGGTAGTGTACTGAGAGCCGTGGGGAGCAAGGTGGGCTGATGCACGCCCATGCATTGGAATGCAAGGCCCCCCCTTGCCCACTTTTGTCTTTTAGCTGTTGTTTGACTTTTGTTGACCTTTGTTGACTTCTTGGGGTCAAAGCTCGGGAATGATCCTTCTAGAAGCTTGGTTTCTTGGTGATTTTGATAGGTTTTATCTTTGTTTATCTTTAGAACACCGAATAACATGCAATTATAAAATATAATCGTTTTAAGTATCAATTGCAAGGTTATTATTCAATAAGTATCATAATATGTGAATTATTATACATGCAAAACATGTATAAATGATGACACATCAATCCATATACAAAAAAAAGGAAAACATGCAAATAACCAATAACAGTTGAAAATTTCTTCCACTTCTCTGTGTCACCACCAATGGAGATGTGGTTGTCATCATATAAAGCAATCAACTTTCCAAGTCCCCAATGGCCAGCAAGTAAGCATGCTTCATTCGTAATTCCTTCCATTTGACAACCATCTCCAAGAATACAGTATCTGAAGCAAAACCTACAAATATTTTTAAAAAATCATTCGATTTGTAAAACACCCAAAAAGAAATACGAAATCTTATGTGTAGTGGTCAACAATCTTGACACATCAGGTTTGTTGTAACGAGCAGCCCAATTGCGGTAACAGTTTTGACTCGTCAACGATTACGATGAACTTCTTGAAACAACCCTCAATCATTTACTCATGGAGCAACGGTCTGCCATAATCTTTGACTAAGTTCATATCCGGTGTAGCCTGTTTCGAGATGCAAACAAGATATGAGAGAAAAGTAGAAGAGGTAGCCATGGATTCCATAGAAGTTCGTATGAGAAAGTGTAGAGATAGAAACCTACGAGAACCGATCTGAATCACATACCCATACATTTCGACTACCGGCTATACCGGTAAAGCTTGATGAAGATCCGCCATTAGTTTCGACAGAGAGTTACAAAGAGAATTGGGTGTGTGTATTTGTGTGTGTGTTTTTCATCTTGAGAATAAAGATAGATATTAATTATAGATAGAAAGAGATGAAGTAGATCATGAAGCATTAAATGAGTATCAAAAATATCAACTCATATGGGGAAATGGGGGAATGTGAAAATACGATTTTACCCTTGCTTGCATAAAACAAAAAAAAATGTGTAAAAGAGTGATGTGAAGGAATGATATCCATGTATTGAGTTTGCAAAGTTTGCACAACTCAAAGAGGTTTACAATTTATAGTTACCCATACCCTATATATAATTATATGTGAACTCGTAAACAAAAAAATCAAATTTTGGCCACACATTTATTTTTATTTTATTTTAATTAATTCTCAAAAGTCAAACATCTTATAAATTATAATAAATATGTGGCTAGAAATTAGTTTTTTGGTTTACACATTTAAAGTTGGATCACATTTGATCATTTTCATATATATATATATATATATAGGACGTATCAATTTAAAACCCTGAGTTATTATAAAAACCTTTAAACTTTATACGGACCACATATTAATTTCTTGGATTTTTGGTTTATTTTTAATTTGCAGGGGTATTTGCATCATTTCCCATCTCTCTCTCTAAATCTACACCCTATCCCTTTAAAACAAATTCCAGACTCTCTCTCTAAACACATTAAACGCACTCTCTCTCTAAACATCTTTCAGATCTAAAATTGCTCTTTCATATCTAGACTAAAACTCCTGCAGCCTTCATCTCCATCTTCATCAAATCACCTTCAACCTTCAACCTTGTGACCTCCGATTTGCCTAATATTCAGCTCCATCGATGGCGTGACCACCATGGCGCACCAGAACTCTCGCTACCCTCGCCGCACCTTTCGGTAATCGGAAAAACTTTTTGAAGGGCTGATAAGCCCCTTTCGAACCTGTAAACGGATGGATTCACTCTCTCTTTCTGTATATCGATCTCCATTTCTTCTACCGGTCCATCTGTATTTTCAATTTCACATCTCTAGAAAGTCTCCCTCCCTTTTAAAAACCTAGATTTCAAAAGGTTTGACCTGTACTTCATACTTGAGAATTTGGATTTACCCTTTTAGCTAAATATGTAGTTTTCAGTAACTTGTACCCTAAGGATGTTAAATTTTTTTTTTAACATGGGCCAGATTAAAATAGAGTTCAAGCAAGCCCACTAACTATTGCCACATTGGAATAGTGTTACCCTCATGCAGAAGAGAGTTTTTTTTAAGTTATTGATAAATATTAAGATCATAACAAAATTAACTCCCCTAGCTTGATAGAGAATGCATTCTGTTTATTTTTAATGTTGGGGATTGTTTGGTTCTTGTTACGATCCATATTGTTGTGTTTAGTACAAATGTTATGATCAATACCGGGTTGCAGGAACTCTTTATTCATTTTGGTATTAGTATACATTTTTGAATAATATTATAATTACTATGTTAGATATGATTACAAATGTTAAATTATGTGTTTAGCTTGTCATTTGTCCTACCTGTAAACTATATCTTTACGGTTTTTATTCATGTGGTTATGTGAATTCAGATCTGAACATGTTGAACAACCCATATTTGAATTTACACAAGTGTAAACTGAATTTACACATGTGTAAAGAATTGTTATTCATGTGTTTTTATGTTGACTCAGATCTGAATATGTGTGAGCAGTCCATATTTTTCTACACTTGTGTAAATTGAATGAGTATCCTTAAGATTTTAGTGAGATAATTGATAAATTTGTTGCTCGTTTTTATATGTAAAATAGTTTGCTATAGTTTGATTTTTTTAGGGATTACTTTTTTTAGTGCTTTAGATTGGGTTCTGGAGGTTATTACAGGTTATTACAGATGTGTAAACTGAATTTACACATGTGTACACTGAATTTACACACATGTATTTGATTGAATTTACACAAGTATAAACAGACCTGGAGAGATTTAAAATCATGTTTTAGAGTTCTTTTTACACAATTTTTTATTTATATTTTTGATGCGCATATTCGATTTACACAAGGTAAGTTACACATGTTTATATTCGATTTACACACCTATCTCCTGTTATCTCTGAGTTCTTGGCCTTGATTATGTTTTTTGAGTTTCAGGTAAAAGATTACAAGGTTTGATATACGAGTAAAGGTTTGATACTGGGTAGTTTGATTTTACGATTGGTTTTTATTTTTATACATGTGTATTTGATTCTTTTTCGCAAGTGTAAATTGAATTTACATATGTGTAAAGAGTTTTTATATATGTGTATTTAATGTTCTTTTACATAGTGTAATTATGCATTTTTTTTTTCTGGTTTGTATAGATATTTTGGTAGTTTAGATGTAAATAATTTTTTCTGATTTAGGTATATTGATTTTTACCCATGTTTATTTGATAATTACAAATGTGTTTTTTATTTTTACACAAGTATGTTCTTGAATTGTTTTTTGTTGGATCTGGATATATGGCTAAAGAACATGTTGAAAAAATGTTAAAGACAAGATTTAAATAAAAAGAAAACAAGGCCTCATGTATTTTTTTAAAAGAAAAAGGAAAAAAGAGTAAATTTACCTTTCTACCCTTAAAGTAAATGTAGGCCACACAATTCTTTTCAATTTAATAAAAAACTCAAGTTTAATTACAACCACAAAATTAAATTTAGGAAAAATTAATGAGTGGTCAGGATTTAGTTTATGGGTTTTCACAACAACTAAGGGTTTTCATTTGATACATCCACTGTATATTATATATATATATATATATATATATATATATATATATATATATATATATATATATATATATATATATATATATATATATATAGGGTTAGGTCATGAGATAACTAGAGAAATCCTTATTAAAGGGTAAAAAATTCAAAAAAATAATAAAAAAATCATAACTCAAAATATAAATAAAAACTAAAAAAGTGGTTCGGAGACCATGTTTCCCACATCGTCTTCGTTCAAAAAAAACGCAATACTGCATATGTGTAATACCACCCAAAAATCCTAACACACCCACAAAAACCTAAACCCCCCACCCACCCCCACTCAAAAACCTAACCCCACCCACCCCACCCCCAAAAAAACTAAACCCCCACTCCCACCCCTAAAAACTTAAACTCCCCACCCCTACCTAAAAACCTAAGCCCACCCACCCCTACTCTCAAAAACCTAACCCTAAAAGCTAAACCCAAAACCTAACCTTAAAAACTAAACCCAAAACCTAACACTAAAAGCTAAACTAAACCAAAAAATTAAACCCCTAAAGCTAAACCGAACATTTTGCGTTTTTTTTTTAACGAGGACGACGTGGGAAACATGGTCTCCGAACCACTTTTTTAGTTTTTGATTTATATTTTGGGTTATGATTTTTTTATTATTTTTTGCCTTTAATGAGGAGTTCTATAGTTCTCTCATTAAAATGGATTTTTTTATGATCTTCTCCCTATATATATATATATATATATCAAAAATTAAAATGTTTTTTTGTGGTAGCTTCTATATATAATTTCAAGACTTATTAAAAAAAAGTTTTAAAAACGCTGAGCCATTTTTTTAAAAAAATTTACATATGTAACAACCTGAGTTACATACGTAACACGCTGAATTTACATGATTTTTTTTTTTTCGAAAAACAGGATTTTTTTAAAAATTTTCAACTTAAAAAAAAAAAAAGAAGTTTTTGGTGTTTTTTTTGTTTTTTAAAGTGACGAAAATGGGTATAAAACTTACATTTTAAATATATATATATATATACATATATATATATATATATATATATATATAAGTTACATAAGGTTTTCATGGTTTTTTTTTTTTAACTCAAATGGTGTTTCTTTTTATACTTTTCCTATATATATATATAAAGAAGGATCATGTACAAAAGACATTTATCATAAAAACTAAAAAGTGTATAAAAAATATGCGCCCTTTAATCATACTAATTTAATGATTAACATTATTAGGGGTTAATTATGGAATTAATTAGGAGTGAAAATCATTAAAAGCGGTAAAAAAAAGAGAATCCGGCACCCCTTTTTGACTTTTTTTTAATTACATAATAGCTTCACCAACTTTTTTAAAATCAAATAACTTTTATATAGTTTATTAATTTTTTTTAAATTGTATCATAAAGTCAAGAATTTTATCCTCTTTAATATGAGTATAGTATTGCTATTTTTTTAATGTAATTTTTTAAAAAGTCGTGTAAAAATGGCACTACGCTCATAACAACATATGTAAATGCGATAACACTGAAAAAAAATATATTAGCACGGTATAAAATGAGGTAACAACACATTGTACGTGGGATAACAATCCCACGTACAATGTGTTGTTATCTTATTTTACACTATGATAATATATTTTTTATTGTGTTGTTATCGCATGTACATGTGTTATGATCAGTGCACTGTCATTTTTACATGACTTTTAAAAAAAAATCATTTTAAAAAAATAGCAATACTTACTCATATTAAAGAAAATAAAATTTTCGATTTTATGGTATAACTTTAAAAAAAATAATAAAGTATATAATAGTTATTTGAGTTTTTTTTTTTTGGTAAAACTAGTATTTAATAAAAAAAAGTCAAATGAATGTGATAATTCTCTCTTTTACCCTTACAGTGATTTCCATTCATGTACACGTGTCGCCACCCCGTTGGTTGCTACACTTTTTATGTTAATTGTGTTTTGTACCAGATCCTTCCTCTCTCTCTCTATATATATATATATTCCATTAAGACATCTCTAATGGTGATTTCATTTCTTCAAATCCTTATTATAATAAATGAATAACTTTATCTATATGACTTGAAATGCCGAGCTTAGACTAGAGTTTTTTTCCCTATACCAAATGCACCCCAAAAATCATATCAATACCGGTATAATCATGTCACAAAACCCCCAAGTGCATAACCCCAAAGCATGCCAAAAATCTAAACCAATGTATGAACGAGCGTTTAACAAATGCCTACCGGCGTTTCATACGCTGGCAGCATTTGAAGTAGCATTTTGACAGATGCATACCATCGTTTGGAATGCTGGCTACAGGCATGAATACCCTAAAACTGTTTTTTAACTTATCCAACCCATTAAGCTCGACCCCAAGTGTTTTAAATCATATTTCAACATATTGTCATATACTTGTTCCCCATTCACTATTACCCCCAAATTACATAATATTAATACATCCGGTGAGATTCAAAGATCTTAAGTCATACGACTATCCTGTGAAGTTCAAAGACTTCAAATTTAACCCTATTTATGAAGTTTTAAGACTTCAATCACCAAACACCTTGTGACTCGAAGTCTCAAATTAGTAACAACCCGTGGGATTCAAAGATCCCAAGGTGCTAGGCACAACACCCTCGGAAGTTCAAGACTTCCATGATCACCAATTTACATCCCCATTTGTTTGCAATTAAAACATCATGTAATTCACCAATTCATCCAACACATAATCATATGGTTATACATATTAAGTGCAAACAAACAAATCAACTAACTACTAAGTAAGTGTGAAAACACTTACCTTTTGCCTTTGATGATCCCGGTTGCTCTTCAACCTTTGACGCTTGATTACCTAAATAATTACACCCTTGTTTAGTAATCTATTAATCCCATTATATCCACCAATTGGGATTTATAACATTCATAACCTAATGGTTAAGACTCCCTATTTATATTGGTTAATTCAAATCTAACATTTTAAAAACACCAATTGGGTCAAACACCCATAAGATGAACTAAAGTTCAACACCTATGACCAAAAATGGTCCGTACAACTTAATCCAAGCCTTAACCTCCCATATAAATTTAAAAAACCATTTGGAAATTAATTTCTCAGTTCACTTTGGAGCACCATTTTGATCCAGAGTACCAAATCTACTCCGAATGACTAAATCTACTCCGGATAAGTAAATCTACTTCGGAGAAGTAAAACTACTCTGGATTAACAAGTTAGCCCGGATGACTAGTTTTAACAGTTTTCAACTCCAAAATCAGTTTTCGACCCTAGTCAGGGGCTCTGCCCCTTGAACCCCGCCAGGGTCTACCGCCCCTTAGATCCCGCTTCCTGGGGGTATTGCCCCCTTGGAACCCCCATTGCTTAGGGACTTCGCTCCTAAGAACCAATGAGGTTCCTAATTGCTTAAAATCATAATAAACTCAAACAAGTGTGCACTCCGCTGCTTCTGACTTGTTTGATGCATATTATGATTTATGTTGGTCAATAAAGTCAATCAAATTACAATAAAATAGTCAACAACTTTTTTATGAAATGCTTGTTTTTTGCAATCTTATTATAGCAATTTTGATTTTAGGACTTGCTATTTAGTTTATCATTTGGGACTTATTTAAGGTTGAGACAAGATAGTTCAATCTGTAATCCTTTACATTTTGTAGTATTAAATTTGTCTTTTTGTTTTCCTTTCATATATGAATGATGCTTTGTGTAAAGCACATTTGGTATATATTTTATAGTGGAGGCTGTAAAATGGGATAGATCACAACGTCTACACGTGTTTGTGGTTTTGGTTCCAACGCCTACATGTGTCCGTCTTGAAGACGGGTTAACAGGTTACAAGAAGTCTTCGAACGATTCTGTTTCATCTCATCTCAAGTATCACACGATTCACATGATTAATGATTAACTTACTTGATAATCTTCATTTGTTCACACGGTTCCTATTTTTGGTATGGCTACTTTAAGTTATTATATTGGTTCACAAGTATATTTTATGGTTCAAATTTGTTGTTTATCGATCTTTAATCTAAAAACCAAAAACAAGTCTCGTATATGAAGAATAGAAATACCTAAGAGACAGATATAACTCGAACCAATATATACTCATGTTAAATCGAAATCAAACAAACGAATCATGTAGTTTAAAAAGGAAAAAAAAAAGTTTAAACTATGACCCCAAAATTTTACTTTGCCTTAGGCCTAAAAAATGGTTGAGCCGCCCCTGCTATAAGAATTCATCGGTTAGAATTTATAGCAACAATAATGTATCTATACTCAACTTTATTGACGGGATAAAAAATAATTTATATGATTTACTCATCTAACACCTAAGTTAAAGTATTAAAGATGGAATTAAGTATTTAGAAAAAGTAGGAATGTAACATGTGATTTGTTATACAATACCTAAAACATATTTCACAATCTAAAAGGAAATTGTGATGGGAAGAAGCCTCTCCTAAAGAATCATATTCGACTTCCATGTGACATTACCTATTGGGGTATTGCCTAACACAACATGCTGATTGTACACATTCATAAGAAGCATGAAAATCCATTTAATGAACACCCTATATATAAACATACCATATATTCATTTATAGTAATAAACACGTGTTATTTTGACACAATCACCGTAATACCTTTTGAGATATCACTAATGTGAATTTATGTGTATGACTTTTAACATTTTTATGTTGTGGAGATTGTTATTAAAGTAAAGGTAAAAGGAATGAAACTATGAAGAATATTGTATACTGATTGTGTGAATAATATGGTTATATGAGGTCTCTATTATCTTGATATATAAAGAATAATATTACATATAGATATCCTCTAGTTATCATATATATAACTAGTATGATATTTCCCCGCAAACTGAGGATGTGGAACGCCTTGTATCTTGGAATGTAAATAGATTTGTTTTGTCTATGTTCTTCTGTGAAATCTGGCGACGCTGGTGGCAACAACTGTGGATCTTGACCGGAACAATGGTTTCAGAGAGCATATTGTTTCTGCTACTAAACCATGATGAAAGTAGGTTGTCTCTACTAGGGTTTCCGACGACTATTGTGAGCGGCTGTCATAAGCGGCCTCTGGCGGCGGGTAGGGTTTTAGAGAGTAGGTTGTTTCTGCTATTGTACCCATTAAGAAAAGGTTGGAGACAACAATTGTCGGTGATAAAGATGAGAGCGGTGACTGCCTTTGCCGTGGCGGCAACACTAGAGTTTTAGCGGTGATTGTGAGTGACGGCTGGAGTTTCCAATGATTTTTATGAGCGACGGTGGAGGCTAGTATTTAGAAGGGCAAGCCGCGATTTTTGTTGAAAAAACGGAAATTCTCTATTCAAGATCTCCAACAATTCGTAAGAAAAGTTGACGACTCATGTGAAAACGGACCCGAAACGTATCTTCATTATACAGGGGAGTTTCAGAAAATACGTTCATTGGCAGCTGTCCGATCCCACATTACTTGTACTCGCCTTGTAACACAAAAATACCAAACGCCCGTGATTTAGAAACTCCCCTCTCCCCCTCACACCCCCTGGGACTGTGTGCACACCCATTCATGACCATGTGGATCACGCCATAACAGATGCCCTAAGTAAGTTATTTAAATATCATGCCAATAAGTTTCTTTTAGAAAAAAAAAACAATGAAAAAAGGAAAGTAATACTAATTGGTGTGTTGAGTGTAAAAAGTTTGGTATGGTCCGTATGGAACCAATAAACAAATTTGATCCAGATAAACTGCATGGACACGAAATCGTCTGAGAGCGTGACAGATGTGTGCTTTACCATTACAATAATCAAAATCTCATAATTAATCGTCATTCATTCATCTTTGACAGCGATATGTGAATTCGATAAGATTGCTTTCATCTTTGATTCCGACACTTATTTAATGGGCCATCAATCCTTACTGGAGCTTTAGTGTGTTAATCAATGGCGACAACTAAATTGAGCAGAACACATAGTATGCGTGAGCGTGTTGAAGAAACTCTCGCCGCTCATCGTAACGAAATCGTTTCTCTTCTTTCCAGGTGATTAATTAAACCTAACGAGCCAGATTTTAGGGTTATAGAGTGATTTTGTAATTTTGGATTCGTGTAGGTATGTCGCTCAGGGGAAGGCCATATTGCAGCCACATCAGATACTCGATGAACTTGAGAATATCATCGGTGATGATGCTCCGCGCCAAAAGCTTACTGATGGTCCTTTTGGAGATGCCTTGAAGACCGCGCAGGTAATAACCCTGTGGATTTAGGTTTTAGGAGTTTAGATCTTGGTTGATTGTTATCTGACGATCGGTAGTCTAAATTATCGCCCATACTTGTATCTGATTTTGTTATTCAGGGAGATTGACGTTTAGTTTATGATAGCTCTGTTCTCAACTTTTTTCATGTTGTGCTTTATAAATTGATTAATGTAGTGTTTGGTTTATTGTCCGGAATCAGTATAGATTTGATAGTAGGGTAGAATGGGCTTCATTCCCCATATATGTCAATCAAACACTAATATACGGAATCATACCCATTCCCTTCAACCAAACACCCCATAACAGAACTCACTAATCTAGTAGGAGGACATGATTTTTGTGGATTAATCCAACAATACAAGTAGAAAAAGTTAATGTACAAGATCATTTTTTATCATGTTTAATATGATCATAACCGGCACCAGGCATGCGATTTGACCCATGTAATCAGGGGCATGTGCAATTTTCTCTTTCAGTTCATTCCTTGTTTGTTTTATGTTATCTAAGACCAAATTTCTTTTGTTCAATGATAGGAGTGCATAGTTCTACCTCCATTTGTAGCTTTAGCAGTTCGTCCAAGACCTGGTGTCTGGGAATATGTGCGCGTCGATGCATACCAATTAAGTGTGGAACAGCTGACTGCTTCAGAGTATCTTGTCTTCAAGGAAGAACTTGTCGGGCAGTAAGTTCTTCCACTATTTATCTTTGAGATAATATGTGATAATTTTCGGTCGTCACAATTCACACATATAAGATGGTTGTATTTTCTTGTTTCAAATATGTTACAGGCCTAATAATTCTTATGTGCTCGAGCTGGATTTTGAGCCATTCAATGCTTCATTTCCTAGACCAACCCGCTCTTCATCCATCGGCAACGGAGTTCAGTTTCTCAACCGCCACCTGTCTTCAAGCATGTTTCGCAGCAAAGATTGTCTGGAACCTCTCCTGGATTTCCTACGCACGCACAGACATGATGGGCATGTGAGTTTCATGTTTGAATACTTCTAGGGCGTGTGTGGATCACGGGTTTGGGAATGGAAATAATAGAAGGTTCTTGGTTTAAGGGTGTGCTTAAAATTAGGAATCATATTCTTGAAATTGTGAATTTTTAGTACCTGCCAAAGGGGTTTGGTTTAGAAATTAATGCTCATTTTCATTCCGCTTTGGTATCAAAGCAATACACATAGTGATTCCTTACATTAAATAAAACACATCCCTATTTACTTGGTGAACTACAATGTGTATATCACTGGCTTCCACTGTACTAGAAATTGGAATGGCATGCGGGATGTGAAAACATGGGGTGTGTTTGGATTGAGGGTTTGGGAAAAAGGGAATGGGAAGATAGTGTTTGGTTTGAAGGTACGTGTTTCAAAAAAGAAATCATATACTCAAAATTGCGGCTTCTGCGTACCTCCCAAAGATGGTGGGTTTAGAAACTGGTTCTCATTCTCATTCCACCGTGCTATCAAACCCATACCCACCCATACCCATCGTGATTCCTGATTACAAATCAAACACCGCCTTAAACTTTTTAAGCGTTGTGCAGGTAATGATGTTGAATGACCGCATACATAGCATGACTAGACTTCAATCTTCTTTGGCCAAGGCAGATGATTATCTTTCTAAGCTACCATCCGATACAGCCTACTCAGAGTTTCAATATGAGTTAGCATCTTTCTTTTAATGACCCAACATTCAAGCTTATTTTTTTTCTTTCATGAGCTTCAACTTATAACTTTATTTGATTGCAGATTGCAAGGAATGGGTTTTGAAAGAGGATGGGGAAACAATGCTGAAAGAATTCTTGAGATGATGCATCTTCTCTCAGACATTCTCCAAGCTCCAGATCCTTCCATTTTGGAAACTTTCCTTGGTAGAATACCTATGGTGTTTAATGTTGTCATATTATCAATACATGGTTACTTTGGGCAAGCAAATGTTTTGGGACTGCCAGATACTGGTGGCCAGGTACATTCTTTTACCATTAACTGAAATTTAAAATATGAACTTCATACGAGTATTCGTTTATATGTTTTGAGCCTGTGATTATGTGATCGACAACAAGATTATATCTTGGTTATGGTTGCACTATAACTGGCAAATGATGCTTACCTTTTGTTTTGGACACAGATTGTATATATACTAGATCAAGTCCGTGCCTTGGAGAATGAGATGCTTCTTAAATTAAAGCATCAAGGACTGGATATCAAACCTAAGATTTTGATTGTACGTATAAGCATGATTATTCGAGTCACTATTTTCCAAATTCATGCATTTAACCAGTTTCATGTATATTCTGATTTTGTTTTCTTTGAGCAGTATTTTTGGCATTTATCTGATGCTGTTTTAACTTCTTTTTCAAGGTGACTCGGTTGATACCTGATGCAAAAGGTACGTCATGTAACCAGAGACTGGAAAGAGTCAGTGGAACTGAACACACACATATCCTGCGTGTTCCTTTCAGGACCGAGAAAGGAATTCTTCGTAAATGGATCTCAAGGTTTGATGTATGGCCTTATTTGGAGAAATTTGCTGAGGTAAATCAATCCACCAAATTAATATTTTCATAATCGTTCTGCTGAGTCAGATGTTACATAGTATTATATCCAAACTATCTCAGAAATCTGTGTATAGTTATATTAGTGATGCATATAATATAAGTTACATCATAACTGTTGGGTGGGTATCACAGCTGTCCAGAAACAATTCTGGTTCTGGATTTCTCGATCAAACTGATCAGTCTCAAACGATCCTCTGACAGCAGCCTTGTGGGTTGATTCTGGTCCTGTGATGCTGAACAACTTCTGGTCAAACAACAGATGATAACAGCAGTTGCGATCTGCTGGTGTACCGCTGTTGTTGAACAGCTGCTGGTCTTAATCAGGATCTGCTGATGAACTTCAGCTGGTGACTTGTTATGCAAGTCAGAACACACAAGAACAGAAATCACAAAACAGAAAATAATGAACACAATAGATTTTACGTGGTTCGGTCTAAATTGACCTACGTCCACGGCTGCAACTAGCTAGCCAATATTATTGAGGTGTTCATGATTACAATTACATCAGAGATGTATTTATAGGGAGAACAAATAAAGGAGGGTGCCCTAAACCGACTTAAAGAAAGTCATCTGAATGCCTTGGGGCTGAAGGCTAAGGCGAATAGGTCTAGGGCCGGCTGCCACTGATCCACTGATCAGCCTTGCTACTGAACTGATCAGCCTTCACTCTTAGCAATAACTGTTAATATTTTTTTCCTTTTTTAAATGATTATTGCGTTTGGTTCATTATTAGGATGCAGCAAGTGAGATTTCTGCCGAGTTACATGGTGCTCCAGATCTTATAATTGGAAATTATAGTGATGGAAATCTTGTTGCCTCTTTATTATCGTATAAAATGGGAGTGACCCAGGTAACTAACTATTTTGAACATGATAACTTCAATTCTCTAGAAGTGGTGAAATTCATTAATAAACTTTTGACAATTGCAGTGCAACATTGCTCATGCTTTGGAGAAAACCAAGTATCCAGATTCTGATTTATATTGGAAGAAATTTGATGAGAAATATCACTTTTCTTGTCAATTTACTGCTGATCTTTTAGCCATGAACAATGCAGATTTTATCATCACCAGCACATACCAAGAGATTGCAGGAACGTAAGTTTTGAGTATTAGTTTGCTTTAATTGCTCCATGTTACAACTTTATCAGCTTATTCTGCGTTTATATTAATTTCAGGAAAAATACTGTCGGACAATACGAGAGTCATTCATCTTTTACTCTTCCAGGCCTCTACAGGGTTGTTCATGGTATTGATGTTTTTGACCCCAAGTTCAACATTGTGTCTCCAGGGGCAGATATGACCATTTACTTCTCATATACCGAGAAGGAAAAAAGACTTACATCTCTTCATGCTAGAATTGAGAAGTTATTATTTGACCCTGAGCAGAACGAAGACCACATGTGAGTCACTTTTCATGCCTTTCATGTTCACACAGGTTTTTGGTAAAATAATAATGTTATCAACAGTTAGTGTGATAGTTATCAATTTTCTTGAACATGTGTAGTGGAAATCTGAGTGATCAATCAAAACCAATGATTTTCTCAATGGCAAGACTTGATCATGTGAAGAACATTACGGGTCTGGTTGAGTGGTATGCTAAGAATAATAAGCTTAGGGGACTAGCAAACCTTGTTGTAGTTGCTGGTTACAATAATGTGAAGAGGTCTAATGACAGAGAAGAAATTGCAGAAATTGAAAAAATGCATGATCTTTTCAAGAAATACAAATTAGATGGTCAGGTGAGATGGATTTCAGCACAAACAAACCGTGCACAAAATGGTGAACTTTATCGCTATATCGCTGATGGAAGGGGAATCTTTGTACAGGTATAATGCTAGGCTTGTTTCTTTTTCAAAAATTATCGAGTTATTTTTTTTTTATTTTTTTTCGTTTGAGTTGTACTTTTTTTGTGGTCCGAGTCATTAAGAAATGGTTTTGTGTACCAGTGTCATTTGATAATCGTAAATTTAACATTTTTATGTATATTATAACATAACATATATCTAACATGTATACACATAAATTTAACATTCTTCTAATAAAAGTTATCATTTTTGACAGCCGGTTCTTTTTCGTACATAATGACTCAAATGGGACATAGAGTCATAATTTAATGATTCAGATTTACTAGAAAAAAGTAGAATGACTAAAACGGGACAAATAAAAAAGTACATTGGTATTTTATGCAAAACAACCCTATTTAATATTTATCATCCTTATTATGCTACCTACCTTGATTACTTAATCTCATTTTAATAATTTTTTTTCTTCTCTCTGGTAATTTCAGCCTGCTTTTTATGAAGCTTTCGGGCTTACAGTGGTGGAAGCCATGACTTGTGGGCTTCCAACATTTGCAACTTGCCATGGTGGTCCAGCAGAGATAATTGAAGATGGTGTTTCAGGTTTCCATATTGATCCATATCATCCGCATACAGCAGCTGTCAAGATGGCTGATTTTTTTCAGAAATGCAAGGAGGACCAGAGTTACTGGTTGAAGATATCTGAAGGAGGGCTTAAAAGAATATATGAAAGGTAATTTTTTTTTTTTTTTTTTTTTTTTTAATATAAAAATTATTGTTAATTAATCAGTTGACTGGTAATTGACTTGAGAATTTTGTAATGTTATAGGTACACATGGAAGATTTACTCCGAACGTTTAATGACATTAGCTGGAGTTTATAGCTTCTGGAAGTATGTCTCGAAACTCGAGAGGCGTGAAACAAGACGATATCTTGAGATGTTTTATATTCTTAAGTTCCGTGATCTGGTGAGTATTTAAGCCTGTTTATTGTTTAATACTTTAATGTATATGCTTTAAAGTGGCCTATTTGGGTTAGATTTTTCTTAACGGGTCATATGGGTTAAGTTTTTAAAAAATTACCTAAAAATGAAACGAGTCAAAGGGGACAAGTGGGTTAAATAGGTTGAAGGTAATCCAAGTTGTTATTCAAATGTTTTCAACCTCCTAACTAATATTATATAAACATATCATATAGTATATTGATATATAGTTTTTACAATCCTATACAAATCTTACGTTTCAATCTTTTTTGATGTCTCTCATCTATTACTTTATGTTTAACTTAGTTGATGTGATATGCGGTATTGGTCAGGTAAAATCTGTTCCACTGGCTATTGATGATGAGACCCAGGTGAAAGCCCAATAAGGAAGCCCTAGAATCCTAGATTGCTCTTCTATATAGTTACTTGGGTTATACTTGAATAAAGTTTAAACATGTTTGGAATTTTATCTTTCTGGTTGTATAAATGTCAGGCATATGATGTAGCCTATCTTTTTTTTTGAAACACGAACATTGAATGTTGTGACGTTGCATCCCCCTTCACATGGGAGAGCCTCGTTCAACTCCGGCCAATATGTTGTCTTAACCGGGCCCACTTGGCGTTAGAGTTGGAGAGCTTTTAAGGAAAACCCCCACCCAATACGGCCCCTGCCGGGCTTGAGGTAGAGCCGAGGCTCGAACCCTGGATCTACGTGGGTAAAACCCTGGTGCATCAGCCTATTATAGCTGTTTAATGTCTTATGGATCTTATAATGTTGCCTTTTAGCACAACTTATTAATAAATAAATACTTGCCCATAAAGCTAGTTTTAAGGTTCTCCATGAACAAATTGAATTATGTTGGAAGTCATGCTTATGACAAAAGAGCTGGAATGAGGAAACACAGTAGACTCCTTGTTATAAGGTCATCCGTAGTGGTTTCACGCCCCCCTCTTTCACGGCCCGCCACGTAAGCGTCACATCAGCACAGGGGTTTTCACTGTCCAGAATCACTAAGGTGCGTAGTGGTTTCACGCCCTGCATTTATTTTTGATTTTTTTAATTTTATTTTGTTAATCTTTATAAACAATTGATATTTTATTTTTAAAACAATTATTTATCATTTGAAATGTCGATCCAAACACGTTAAAAAACCACTTACGTGACGAAAAATAATTTTTTTTAAAAATAACTTCGTTTTCGTTAAAATTTATACCTGGATGTTAAGAAAAATAAAATAAACACACCCGTGTATTTTGTTTCTTTAAAATACGTACCAAGCATGAGTTATTTGAGAAAAACAAAATTAAATCAAAATATATATATATATTGAATAAAATAAACAAAAAATGAAACATTGAGTTGTGAAACATTGATTGGTGGAAGATTCTGGAAGATTTGACCATGCGCCCGTGAAATGCCTCACGTTGACCGCCCCACGCCCCCTTTCACGCCATGGGGGCGGTGTTCAAGCCCTTTTACTCTACCATGTCACTTTCACGTCTAGTTTTATACATCCATTACGGATGGCCTAACGTCATGGAATGAGAAGACCCCTATCAAACCAACGTGAAAGTGGGGGTTGGTCCACTCCATTAAAATGAAAGTTAGGGGCGTGTCGAATAGAAAACGCTTAAAATTACGAGACTTCATTAACATTTAAATGTAGTACGTGGGAATTGATGACACGTAGTGAGAGAGAGAGACACACGGTTAAAAAATATAAATGTAACTCATTTAAATCAACAATAATATTAAATATATATTAAAAAGCAACGGCTGCTTCTGAGTAAAAATCACTGTAGCTTCTGAACTGCTTTTGAAGCACAGTGTACAACCAATTTGTGCTGAAGATTAAAATATGAATTGCTAACTAAAACGAATATGGACCTAGCCCAACTGGTAAGCATGGAGCATACTCACCCACTTCACCCAGGTTTGAAACCTCCTACCAGCCGTTTGCTTAAATTGATGACGTCAATTTATCCATCTTTATGCGAGCTTAAAACTTTTCTTTTTTAATTTGTTTTTCGAAAATGTTGATTTATTTCGCGTTTTAACGAGCCGAATTACAAAGACATTAATTTTTTTCGTTATCTAACGCGTCATAACGAGCGCGATAATTTTTTTTGCGGTTTCTTTTTTTATATAAGGTTTTTAATATTATCAACACTCTCACTATAATAAATGGATTTACGTAAAAGTTTGGATTTTATTAACCCCTCTCTTAACGTAAATTCACGGCTTGACGCACCGTTGCGTTTACTTTGATTTAAATTCTTTAACGAATGAGTTAGATGTTTGCTAGAGTTTGTTCCGACCGCAACGCGCGGGGTCACAATTAGTAGTTGTTTTTTAATAGGCAAACTTTATTAATCCATCTCCCCCTAACATATAGACATGCATTTTAGACTAACATATTCTAGTGCAATCAAGACCTATTGCTCATTTAACTCTAATACTAAACTAAAATAAACTTGCAACTCAATCCTTTAAGTTGCATCCAGAAACTCTTAGGCCACCATTTAGACATCAAGAACAATTCTAATTAGATTTATACCCGTCCTAATTCGGGTTTTCAAAATTAATAAAATCAAAAAGTTCATAAAATCTTCAACAAAAAGTTATAAAATAATGATATATTATTATCTATATTATTGGCCGTGGGGTTGAGCAGTTTTTTTTTACCCCAAAAGTTCTTTTTTTATAGATATGGCACAAAAGTTTTTTTTTTACAAAAAAGTTCTTTTTTTTGTAGATTTGCCACAAAACTTCAATAGAGTAAACTTTAGTTTTTTTTTCTCAAGTTTGATTTTTTATTTTTATAAAATTGTAACAAAAGTTCAATGGGTTTATTTTTTTAGTAGAGTTTTTTTATGATTTTTTCTTAAAAGTTTTTTTTTCATAGATTTGCCACAAAATATAAATGGAGTAAACTTTAGTATTTTTTTTTTATTTTGCCTCAAATTTTTTTTTTTATAAAATTGTAACATAAGTTTAATGAGTTTATTTTTTAGTGAAGTTAGGTTCAATGGGTTTGTTTTTTAGTAAAGTTTAGGAGTTTTTTATTTTATTTTTGATTCGCACTTTTAACCCGTTTTATTTTTATAATAGTTTCGTTTATCTGTAATGACTTTCGTTAATTTTTTTTTCAAAACAGTTTTTTTTTTGTCAGGGGTCCGGGTATTTTTTTATCGTACGTTATAGCGAGTCTGTGTTTCGACGTAGGTCTTATCCCCATTGATTAGCCGAACCGATAACTTCCAAACTTCCGCCGCGTAGCGCGGAGAAAAAACTAGTTAATACAAATTATCAATTCTTTTAAAAGGTAATGGCTTAGCTACAGTAACAATTTTGTTTTACATGCTCCTTTTTGTATATATAAAGAACAATGATAATGATAAGTAAACTCCTGTGTTGGCTTGGTGGTTCGCCGGTCCTATTCTATTAAATTAGACGCGGGATCAATTCCTGTTTGTTGTTTTTGATTTCTTGCGCAAGCATTATTCCAGTTTTCATCATGTTCTATTTTTTTTTTCTTTGGCAAATTGAATACAACATAAAATAAGCACCGACTATAAATAAAGGAAGAATATCATAAATAAATGAAAAAAGGAAAAATATTTAATTTTTGTAACCAACATTCACAAGTATTTTTATAATTTCTCTTATAGCTTTTAAGATAAAACTTTTTTATAAAATTTCGAATACACCATCGTGTCCTATTTATTTTTATCTACGTGTCGATATAATATTTTTTTTCAAAACTAACCGGGATACAATCTCTCCAAACACATTTGTACAACTCCTCAAAGAGACCATTATTTTAATATTACAATCACCTTTAAACATATTTCGTTTTTCTCTTATAACTTTAAAAATATAATGTTTTACAAAATTTTGAAAACACCGTTATAACGTGCTTATTTCTATTTACATTCCCATAAAAAGTTTATTTAAAACTGACCCGGTCAAATATACTATATTTTTAACTTTTTTTCACAACGTAATGTATTTTTAAATTAAGAAAATACCGTTGGGACATGCTTATTTCTACCCAGGGCTGAGCATTCGGTTCGAACCGGGCCGAACCGGACCGGAACCGCAAACCGTTTGGATGGAAATATGTTAACCGTGGACCGGACCGTATATAAACGGTTCGGACTAAACCGAACCGTATTAAACGGGCCGGTTTTTGATTAATTGCTGGACCGAACCTATTAAGATAAAGTTTCACTTTCATTATACCAAATTATGTTTTCTGTAAAATAAAGTTTCAATCCAACTCCACAAAATAAAAAAAAACAAACCCAAAATAATTCACAAAACAAATTAAAGTTCCAAACCCACAAAACAAAAACCAAAGTTTCACATTGTTTGACACCACAAAACAAAAACCAAAATTCCAAATTGTTGGAATTCCTAAATGCCTTGAATCTTCAAACAAAAAAACATTAATTTGAAACTAACGGTTCAAACAGGTCCGAACCGTAACTGTCGGGTTATTAACCGAATCGAACCGCGCACCGTTTAATGACCATATGAAGAACCGAGAACCTGACCTATTTACTATTTCGCGCGTCGGTTCCGGTTTAACCAACATGAGTTGTACAAATAGGAAAATCCTTGGGCCAATATGTATGAATTCGGTTTCCTTGGTTTACCCAAATTGAATTTCTCAAAACTGAAAACCGAATATATAATTAGGTTCAGCTTTAAACTGATTCGGTTTGGTTTTCAGTTTAATTGATTTATAATCAAATATTCGACACCCTTAATTCCTCGTGTGTCAAGGACTAGACAGAAATTTTTTTTAAAGGACTCCCCAACCCGAATGTTTTTCAAATCTTTAAATAATTTAAAGGGTCTCTCAAAAGACTATAACTAAGGGGTTATACCCATGTTTTTTTAATACAAACCTGAGCTCTTATTAATAAAAATCTGCCGAATTCAAGTGAACCTTGAGGTCGGTGGGAACCTTCTTGGTTCCGCCCCCGACTAGTTACATAGTGACATACACGTGTACTCTATAGGTGAATAACAGCTCACATGCTCAAAGTAAAAGGTTTAACATACCAAACAATGACTATATATCAAGAAGGCTATATCCAAGAGTATACAACAAAGGCAAGAAAAATTAAGCTTTAGCAATAACCATCAAATCAATTAGAGCATGGGGTATACCGCTGTGATTATGGTGTGGTGTGATAATAAAGTGCACGTCACGTGACGTCATTTCACTATACTCATTATCACATCACTCATCACTTGGCAAGGGATATACCCGTATGATTGTGGTGGTGTGATAATTAAATGTTATTTTTTTTAATTTTTATTTAATTAAAATAAAACATAATATTTGAGTAAAAGTGTGTTAGCAGCCGCTCGGTCACGGTTGAGACATGCGCTTCGTTTTAATGGTCTTGAGGACGATTCCGCCTCTTGCCATCACCTAACCGCCGCCGACGCCATATTTCCGAACGTCATTACCCGGGCTTCCTCGCTTGATGATGAAGACATTTTATAAGTTTTTTTTGTAGTATAGAGAAGATGGGATAAAATGTTTATGGTTTTATGTTTGTTTATATAGAAGGAGAGAATGAAATTTAAAAAAAACTTTTTTTTATTAAATACAAATATATCCGTTCAACGGATATATTTGTTTGAAAAGGAGACAAGATTCGCGTGAAAAAATTCACGGGAGAGAAGCACGCCGTGGAAATTTAAACGTGGGGGCGGTGTTGCGAGATGATCACGGCATGATTTTGTCATCCACGTAGGACGACGCCGTGGTTTTAAAGGGTATACTGGATGGGCTTAGTGAATACACCGTGATATAGGTAATTAAACGTACCAGAAAGAAAGAAAAAAGATCCGACCAAGATAATATGAACCAATGTGAAACAAAGAAATTAAAAATTCTTACCTAATGGATATATATCCGTACCTTGCGCTTCACAGCCTGGCATGTTTCAAAACTTATGTCCTTCATAGTATACCCTTCTCCTAGGTCTATACAAAGTACATATATTTATAACTGAGTACTTATTAATTTATTATTTGAAATTCAATGTATTTTAATTTGTTTACTACTAACCGGAAGTGTTAGGGTATGTGTTATACATCCACCGCATGGTGCGGCGAGCGAGGGTGAGGTGGAAACAACGGCAAGGTGAAGCACCACCGCCCCCTCCTGAGGCGGCGCACGTTGTGCAATTGTGTGGTAAAGTTTCGCCAGACTTTGTGCCAAATTGTGAAGGAATCAAGGTGTGGTGGCGTGGGGGTGATGTGATACTGCGGTGATTGCGGCAATACTACTCCCTCATGCGGCAACTTCACCTTCACGGCCTCACCTTTTTTTTTTCACGGCCTCACCACACCTGTGATGGGGGTATAACACATACCCTAACATAAGACAAAGTGTGCTATGCATCATAATACAAGCTTGTGATGCATGGACCAATTAACTCATTTGTTCTTTCATTATACTTTATCCTTCATTCATTCACACATACTTCTCCTCGCTGACTTGAAGAAATTAGATGAGAAACAAAGAGGAGAAGTTGACTTTTTATAAAATGGCATTAAATCCTAATCATAACTGCTTTTAGCAATGTTGATAAATCATAAATAAGAATTTATTAGTTTCTTCTTTAGCAATTCTGCAACAATAAATTACTGAAACAATTACAAGGAAACTCAAAATTTTTCATCTATCCAACAACTCCATCTCTTGCAATCGTACACAATCACTAATAATTTGACCTAAACAACCTTCAAATCTCAACTCGAAACGGTTAAATTCTGTTGCAGATCGAGATAGTACGGAACACCAGTACCGTTCAGCCACTCCCCTCCCTGAATAAGGTTGCCGACGGTGAACTGACTGGCCTCCGTCTCATTCGTGATCACTTTATATCCTGGCCACGTGACCCTAGCACTTGTATTCGATCCCGGTCCTCTGTTCATATACTCCCTATAGTAAAGCGTACTCAGAGCAAAATCACCGTCCCACTCCAACCAGCCGGCCGGATCTATCAGATCTCCGATATACGATCGTAAAATCACGGTTCTCGAATACTGTTTCCACGGCCTCCCGAGGTACGATTTGAACATCGACTGGTTAGGTATAAGCTCCGATCCGGCTGCAATTTTGCACTCCAGTATCGAAATTCCGGTGTTCTGATTCGGATCGTCTCTGCCTTGAGCGGTGAACAAGTTCTTCTGGTTTGCCTCTGGCTGCCGCGCGTAGAAGTTAGATTTCTGGAATACGACGGCGGCGTTGCCGAAGACGAAGTCGACGGTGCCGTAGACGTCGCATTCACGGTAGAACTGGCGGAGAGAGTGGACGTAGAGGGTGTCTTGATAGCCGACGAAGCTGCATTGGTAGAATACGGAGAAATCGGAGCCGCTTCGTAATGCAACCGCTTGGTGTTTACTGGGGCCCGCGTAGTTCTCAATTGTTATACCCTTCGCTATAAAATTTGCACCTACCACAACTGTATAGCAATAAAATAATCAGATAAATAGAAATAATTTATTATTTTAACCATTCGTTTATATATTTTTTTAATCTAATTAAATTGAAATATTATACAAAGATGAATTAAATTAGTTAGAAGTTTCTCATGTAAACAAGTTTTTAGATTAAATGGTCAGAGATTAAAAAAAAAAGATATATATAAAGGATCCATCTTTTTTATTTAATAGATACTAAAGAAATAGAAGTCAGGAACCCAAACAAGTCAAGACAAGTGTAAAATGATTGCACAGAGCCGAACTTAAACGAGTTTGAACCCAAAACTAAGCTTAAATTAGAGTTTATTTAATAAAAAAACTCAAGTCCGAGTTTGGTAGGCCTCGCAAACCTAAATAAAATTTATATTATATATAAAAATTAACTAAATAATATACATTTATTATATTAACGAAAAATCAATCCATGCTAAAATATGAGTTTTTTAAAATTAAACAAGTAAAGCTCGAGTTTAAATGAGTTTGTACGCAAGGCTCGTCACACTTACATCCCTAAGTATTTTGTAGTTTTTTTTTAAAATTTTGTTTTAAAACTACTTTATTTTTTATTTTATTTTTAACGTCAAATCTACCCTACTTTTAAATAACACAAAATAATTAACCTCATGCCTGAGTTTGAATCCAGAACCAGCTACTTCCGATTTGTTTTAAAAGTACTTTATGATTATGTAATGGGCAGGCAGGTAAGTGCATTTACAAGAAAACAGGGACCGCGCAGGTTTGAACTTTAAACAAATACACCCAGTGGCGAAGCTTCAATAAAAACCCAGGGGGTGCCGGGATTTTTTTTTTCCTATCGGGGGGCCGGTACTACAAAATTTTCGGCCGAATACATATAAATTAACACTGTCGAGCAAAAAATCGGCTGAATACGTATAAATTAACACTACTGAGCGAAAAATCGGGGGGGGCGGGGCCCCCCCGGGCCCTAAGAAAGATTCGCCCCTGAATACACCGACAACGGGATACAATAGGACAAGAAGATGCATGGGCATTTCCGTCACCTACGGCCCAACTACCTGCCATTTCCTATGGATCCAACCTTTTTTTAAACCGAAAAAAAAAAAAACTTATTTGTCAGTCCAACACCAACATCGGATTGACTTGCTTTATTTTCTCTTTAATCTTTATTGGGCTTCTCTACGTAACTTCACTTTCCAAATTTTTCATGTTTCTTATAATAATATTATTATTTAATAATTTAGTTACTATTTAAACAAAAACGTGTTGATGGATCAATACTGTCAACTATTCACTAAATAAAAGCATTAAATTAATAAATATATAATTATTGTAAACTTTTATCAAACAATATTTATTCGATTCTCATTTTTATAAAGGTGAATCAAAGTTTTTTTTTCTCAAAACAAGTTCGGTAAAATATAAAATTACCCTGACGAGTCAAAGCGGCCCGCGAGCTACTCAAAATCAGCTCGATAAAAGTCTACTATTTATATATAATTTTAATTAATATATTAAATATATATATTTATAAATTAATTAATTAAAAAATAATAAACGAGACGAGCTTGAACTTGAAAAACTACTCACGAGCTGACCCCGATCTTTAGAAATAGAGCTCGAATCGAGACAAACTCGAGTCCCCAGTAAGTTAAACGAGCCGAGCTCAACCCTAGTCGAGCTCGGACTCGGCTCGTTTACGCCCATACCCCTAGCTAAAAAATATTAAATTTATTTCCATACCTAGTTTCCAACCGTAACCCTTTTTAGGATGTCCTTCTGTTTTTATCTAAAAACGGAAATGATAATAACGTGTGATAACTAATGTCCATATCTGATTTTTTACCCACTAATAGTTCCAATCAGCATCTAATATTAATATTTATATCCGACGTACGTAAAAGTAGTAATGAATGGTACTATGGTAGTAGTGTCACTTACTCACGGTGGCGGATCGGAAAGTGGTCCACCCGTCGATAACATTCCGGTTGCCTTTAATCCACGTTTTCCCGATCCCGTCGCCGACGAACATCAGGTTCTTCTTCTTGTTAATCACCTCCACATACTCAAAATACGCCCCTGCTTTAATATATATCACGAATCTCGTCGTACTTGAGTTCGGTGCCGCATTTAATGCTTCTCCGATCGTCTTGAAATTTCCGCTTCCGTCCTGCGCCACCACCAGATCGTACTTCGTTTCGTTCGTCGCAGCTTGCAACAACATCCTGTCTCTCTTTTTCAACCACTTTGGGAACCGTCTGGACGTATCGACGTGCTCCGGAAACGATCCAGACGACGTCGTTCCGTTTATTTTCTTCAACAACGCGAGCGAGTTACTAACCTGACGTGTGATACCTTTCAACGCCTTCCGGAAATTCCGGCTGATTTTGACCTGAGATTTGCTGCCTTCGAATCCGTCGAGACACGTGGCTTGGTTCGTCATGGCGGCACTGAGCATCGTTCGGAGATCGTCGTATTTCTTCGCCGGGGATGACGACAGATCGGAGACTACGGTTTTGAGCTCGGAGACGGTTTCGAGGAACAATGTGTGACAATCCTCGAGCGCTCGGATCTCGAGGAGAGTGAGATGAGGAAGTTTCCGGCGGATGTTAGTGACGTTGAAGTCGGTGGATCGGACGTCGGAGATAGTCTCATTGACGGTGGCGGAGATGATGTCTGGTAACGCCGTGGAGGTGAGATCTGGTATGATTCTCGTTAGCGTGGTGACGCAGAGGTCGTGGTAGAGTGCACCGTCGCACTGCACCACGGCCGTTTGAGTTTGGAGTCGTCTGTGAATGTGCAAATGTGAAGTGGTTCTTTTTGTAAATAGTGAAAGTGTAGGGGTGTGGTTTGGAAATGTGAAGAAAGAAGAAACGAAGAGTGTGAGTAAGAGGAGGGCTGAAAATGGCATGAGGACAAAGAGCAAACGACAGCGTTTAGGGGATTGGGAAGTGAGATGAGTGTGCATGTTGGTAGATGTGAAGTGAGAGGAGATACGGGGATTGGATATATAGGGGATGAGGTACAGTGACCTACTCTCTTTCATTTTAATAATACATCTTCCTCCGCCGTTGCATTCAAATTGCAATAATTTCTATCCAAAAAACTCATCTTATTGTAAAAACATTAGTTTTTATATTTTTCTAATCAGATGTGGTAAACTATCTTTGAGAATTTGATATAACAAACTTTTATACAGTTGCCGTCCTGATAAAACAGATAGGTATGGGGTTGGGTTAAAACGGACTCTTTTATAAAAGTATCAATCTGGTTCGAGTTAAAACAAGTTCAAAGTTCATTGAATTGTTTTAGAAAAAAATATCCATTTAAATATATTCACCCGCTATATTTATTTATTTTGATGACGGCTAGTTGTGGCAACAATGGATCGGTTGGTCATCCGTCTAGACCCATTTTAAATTAGGAAGTGTTATAAAAATGACACATTTTAACGTTTTGTTTAATATAAGTAAACCTAAATAAGTTTGTATGTATATTTTTTCTTTATCAAAATCAACTTATTTATTGATAAACGGGTCATGATTGCTAGACTTAGTTTGATATTAATTTATTATAAAGATGTAACACCCGGATTTTTACCACAAATTTAAACCTTAAAACACACGCGAAAAGTAGGTCTCATTAATAATCAACAAAAAGCAACATCATTTGTCTTTGAATTCAACTAACAATGGTTTATCCTTTCCAAAAGAAAGGAAGTCAAAACGTTTTTTAAACAACGAAAAGGTTAGTTATCATAACATATACAAAACATAGTTTTAAAAGGCCCCAACAAGCCACCAAACATCAAAAGACGACCACCACCAACGCTGATATGAGAATCCAACTCCTCGAAGCATGACCCGTGTGACACTTCTGATTTTCACTACTTGTACTCGTTCTAGACTTATCAATGAAAATCCGCATGACATTTCATTTTACTTGAAATCATATTCATAGATTGTTACAATACTAGTTCACATGTGAAACATTACATTTATGCTTGATTTCAAAGACTTATACTTATCTGTGATTGATTCATGGATCGCACGTATACTTAATTGATCTTTATGACATATTAAATACACATGAACCACACTCATACATCTCAAACATGTTCTTACAACTCATTCAATGTGAATTGATGCTTAAAAGTACTAGTTAGTACTTTCGTGCGATCCTTCGCCTTTTAAACCGTCGTTAACTACGTACCGTCCACAACTGACAAATTCGTTTAACTTGACATTAATTTATGTTTTAAATGTTTAAAATATTCATTTCTTTAATTAAAACAAAGCTTGTTTGCAAAACTTTCCTTAAATAAATCCTTAAATTCGAAAAACGATCAAAAAGTCCATTTTCTCGCCCACCGATCGCCAACTACCATACGCGAATAACGTAACTTTAACTTAAATGTTTTTAGCTAAACATACTCTTTTTTTTATGACAATCAACTTTAATGTTGAAAACATTTGCCAATTTCGCTTAGAAATGCTTAAAATCGTAATTTTCGAATGCGCGCACTCAACCGGGTCAAGCTAGGACCCGACCCACCTACTCTTGGACCTAGCCCAAGCAAGAAATCACAAAAATCCCAGCCCCATTGAGGAAAATTTCACAGATTTGAGGCCCCTAAAACCCTAAATTGCTTTCCAAGACTTTCCATATTTACACCCCTTCAATCATTAGTATAAATAGAAGGCTTAGGATCTTGTTTTCTTTGCTATTTCTCTCTCAAACACTCCCAAACCCTCCTAAGTTGCGAAATTCCTTCTCAACCTTGAAGATTTTGAAAATCCCTTAGAGGATTCCAAGAGTTTGAAGATCAAATAAGTAAGTAACCCTCCGAAGTTCAATACCGTCTTTTTATTTCATTCTTTCTTCATCCCCTCAATCTTTTTCAATTTTCTATCTATGATCACTTGATCATGTGAAACCTCATCCCTAAAAACCCTCTAATAATCTTAATCAAACTAATAAATCAAGCTAACATCACTAACTAACAAACAAAGGATCCCGTTTGCAATGGCGGCTATGCCGTCGCATTCTGCGAATCCTCAAGACAACTATTGCAAAAGTGGCTCTGTCAATGCTTTAGTATGTTCTTACTAACTTAAAACATGTTATTTATTCTATATTATCACTTATATGAACTCACACGCTAATTAAATATAGAATCCGCTTCCTCGTGTCGGTTATGCCGATTGCATTATGTGATTCTCCAAAACGCTTCTGTGAATATCATGGCTAGACCGGTGACACGGTGTGTCACCCAGCATTTCAGGTCAATATCTATATTTCATAAATACACGTTCATACTTATTATTTCCTGATATTTTATTTTGACTAAGTATTGTCAAGGAGTCTAGCAAAGGAACTTATATCATGTTTAGTAATTTTTAAGAATTACTAGGAAATAAACAATTATAACCCGCAAGGTATGGTCGTTGGTGATTAACAAGAATTTTATTCCAGTAAAGCCTAGAGACACACTTTAATGTAAAAACATAAATATTGATGATTAAACTTTAAAAGTGACATAAAAATGTATATGACGCGGTCTTAAGTTATTTTTATGTGTATACATATATATTATGGTTAAAATAATAACTAAGTCGGGTTTAACTAGTAAACTATTGAGACTAGTCAAACAACACAAAAATATATAAAATAATTGACCGTTAAAAATTCTACACCGGGTATTAAATCACGGGATCACCTACCGGGTTGACACCATCTAAAAATCTATCTAACCAACAGTTAGATTTTAAATAACATTTGACATAAGTCTTCCACCCCCTGCAATTCTATCGGCCGAATGGAATTGTGGGTCCACCCCACATTCAAATTTCCACACCACTTGATTTTGTATGCGACAACACACTACCGTCCCATTCCTTACTTCCTTTCTATATTAGATAAGGACATATATACAATCTTTCACCATTCCTGCAGAAAGAAGTCAAGCAATCAAACCATCTATTCTTGTTCTTTCTCACGGCTCCACAACAACCACAATTTTCTTTCTTTTTCTCCTACCTTCCTACGGCCACAACAATTCCTTCACTGCTTTCTTCTCTTTTTGCCTCACGAAAACAATACTAGCATAATCACCCTCATGCCTTTACAAGGTTTAAGGCAAACTTAGTGAAGAATCAAGAGAAGGTTGCAAGCTTTCAAGAGCTACAAGTGATCTTGGAGTATGTAAGGCCCCTTTCCCGAAAGGCCTCACTTATTGGATTTACTCATCAACACATAGAACTTAATCATAAGACATTCATTAACACAGCGGAAACGATTTAAAACTTCAACATGCGCAGCGGAAATACATAACATGTCTAAACATAACTTGTCAACATACAAACTGAAACTTGTCTGAATCAACTAAACAATAACATAGACAGGATGCCAGACTCTGGTCTTCGGGTAACTCTTCTCGCCAAGCCAAGCATCCACTTCCATCTACTGCCACCTACACTTAACTGATGTGCATACTAAAAATCAGCAACGCTGAGTGAGTTCTAACGTTTACTTTAAATCAATTTTACAAAAGATTTACTAAAACACATATACTGCCAATAAGGCTAAACTTAACACACTTTACTTTTCAAACATATATACTGCCATTAAGGCTAAACTTAACACACTTTACTTTTCAAACATATATACTGCCATTAAGGCTAAACTTAACACACTTTACTTTTCAAACAGTTTAAAACGTATAATAAACCGTCAATTCCTCTTTACTGTACTGCCCTCATGGCTTACATCCATGAACCGACAAGTACCTGGTCAATGCCCCCATGATCAACGACCATGAACCGACAATACCGCTTATCCGTCAATTCCTTGTCACTACTGTACCGCCCCCATGGATTCATCCATGAACCGACGAGTACCTGGTCAATGCCCCCATGGCTCACTATCCATGAACCGACAATACCCTGGTCAATGCCCCCATGGCTCACTATCCATGAACCGACAATACCGCTTAACAGGGAGGTTGCGTGGACCTCCCGAGCAACCGCCGTCACTCATCCCAATTGTACAACTGTTAACGAACCACAAAGGTTCTTACTAATGGGTGGAACCCATATCTGACATCTTGTACAAGTAACATCTGTCCCAAGGACCTTTACAAACTGGTACTCATTCCCGAAGGAAAGCTGTTCACTTTACTTTTCATAAATCTTTCTGTAAATCTTGTTCATAACTTAACTTATATCATGCCTTTGTTTATGTATATAACAATATAATAAACGCTTGCCAAATGATATATCTTTGCTTTTACTGAAACATAGCTTATCATAAAATACATCTTTCTTTCTGAAACATAGCTTATCATAAAATACATCTTACTTTCTGAAACATAGCTTATCATATATATCATGCCTTTGTTTATGTATATGAAAATATAGTAAACGCTTGCCAAATGATATATCTTACTTTACTGAAAACATACTAGCACATATATCATGCCTTTGTTTATGTATATAAAAATATAGTAAACGCTTGCAAAATGATATATCTTACTTTACTGAAACATACTTTTGCCTCTTTTAAACCTTTCACTAAAACATAGCTTTTCTCCTCAGTTTATAATATATAAAATATAATAAACACTTTACACTAAGTATGCACACCACCCCTAAAGAAGGCAAAAAGGGGATTAGAACTCACCTGGTATCTTAGCGGGGATGTCCTACTGGAATCTCACACAATCTGAACAATCATAACAATTCGTCACATATCAGACTCATCGAAACTACCTAGTTTCGATACCTGTAGACCTATCGAAACTCCCTAGTTTCGATACATGCAACCCTATCGAAACTTCCTAGTTTCGGTACATGCTGACCACTCGAAACTACCTAGTTTCGATACATGCTGACCACTCGAAACTACCTAGTTTCGATACATGCTGACCACTCGAAACTACCTAGTTTCGATACACGTTGACCTATCGAAACTACATAGTTTCGATACACGTCCCTGACTCGAAACTACTTAGTTTCGATGCTTGCCCCTGACTCGAAACTACTTAGTTTCGATACCCTTCAGCTCAGTCATCTTCCCCACAAAACCCTAACTTTGCATGCAGATCCGACCTCGTCAAGATCCGGACTTTTTACATTCAAAACGTTTGTTTTTCGTTTAAGAACTCAAATCTATGCTCTTCTTTCAGTTTCATCTGTAAAAACGTTCCCGTTTCACCCAAAACCCGAAAAACCCAAAAATGAACTAAAACTCAGATCTAGGAGAATCGGTTACCTGTAATCACTTCCTTTTCGTTGCTAAACACTCGCGAGACTCTTGCTAACGATCCTTGAAGCTCTAATCCGAAAACCGGGACTTTCTCTCTCTAGACTCTCTCTCACCTTCTCTCTCTAGAACGAAAATGGTGTTGCAAATGAGGGTTGAGGCTGGTCTTGAGACTTATAAGGGCCCAAACCCTTGCCCTTTTCGGCCCATACACTCCGGCCCAAGCCCTCTACCTTTTTTTTATTAAGTTTTAATTTCTCGTGAATTCTTTCGCACTCTAAAACTCGGGATGTTACAAGTCTACCCTCCTTACAACAGGTTTCGTCCTCGAAACCTGCCATAAGCTATACTGATAGCTAATCACAGAATGGGTGGCATGAACCGTAGCTATGCAAGGCAGCTTGGTCATGAAGGCCATTGTGATTAACTATCACGGGGCCTATCCTAGGGCGATCTCAAATTCTAAAGCATCTAAACTAATGGGGCTAGCTAATAATTTGAGGAAATCAATAATATAAACCTGCTGTAACATATATAAAAGTTTGCAACGTACCTTACTGGGTCATCTGGTAGACCCTCGCCTGGGCTTTGTTCATGTAGGGTTCTTTCGCTGCACCTTTTCCTTTTCCGGATCCCCCAGCTTCCGGTTCCTTGGGCTTTCTACATTCCCGGCTGAAATGTCCCTGTTCTCCACAGTTGTGGCATCTAGGCTTTTCTGGACAGTCGCGTGACTGGTGTCCGAACTTGCCACACCTAAAGCATCCTACCTGTCCAGCTTTACATTCTCCTCCATGTTTCTTCCCGCACTTGCCACATAGGCCCTCAGCTTCTACCCTTGCTCTTCTCTCACCAGGACCTTGGAGATCCTCACCAGTTCGCTTGACTGCTTGCTTCTTGGGCAACTCAGGGATAACTTCAGTAGAAGCGATGTCATCATACACGACGCCGCTTAGAACAACCACCGACTCAAAGGTACTCGGTGTGTTGGCTTTGACAAAAGTACGGATCTTCGGAGGTAACCCTTGAACATAATAATGAATCCTCCTCTCTTCAGTTGTCACAAGATGAGGCACCAGACGTGCCAATTCATTATACTTAGAAGTGTATTGCCGGTGAGTCATAAGTCCAGCTTGCAGAGTCAAGAATTCCCTTTCCACCTTGTGGACCTCGTTCTTAGGACAAAACTTCTCAGTTACCAATGCCTTCAGATCATTCCATCTCATTAGCTCGACCGCTTGGTCGCCCTTAGCCTGTTTCACAGTTTCCCACCAGTGTGCTGCTTCCCCTTTTAACGACTTTGCAGCGAACATAACGGTTTGTTCCGGTCGACATTCACTAAGGCGAATGGTCGACTCCATACCGTTAATCCAGTCTAAAGTATCAGCTGCTTCTTTCTCCCCAGTAAGTACAGGCGGATCACAACCTCGAAATGCTTTGTAATCACAGCCGCGAGCAGGCGGTGCAACGTTCTCTACCGAATTTGGTCCTCCCATAGCTGGAAGCACCACAGGCCCTTCAGTGACTGGGGTGGTGTTAGGGTCCTCCTTGGCTTTCCTCAAGGCTTCGTCTAGTATGGCCGGTAAGGTTTCCTTTAGCAGTCGGGTAAATTCACGGCCAAGAGCTGCTTGCACGACCGGCTCGAACTCGAATGTCTGATCATCTCCTGCCGCATGCTCAACATTGTGTTGACTGACTACCGTATTGGTATGGGTAGTGTGAACACTCCCCTCAATCTCCTGGTTTGTACTAGCTCCACCGCGGTGGCCTGTACGCCCACCACGTCTTCCTCCTCCACCTCCTCTAGTTCCTCTACGTCTAGCCATCTCTAACTGAAAGATAGAAAACAAAGGAATTTAATTTCATCATGCTAGGGAATATGTAGAACACAATAAGTAAGGTAAGATGTTAATATACACTGGCCATCTGCAATTAACCATTACATCACTTTTCGTTTTCCATTTATTCGCTTTCATGATTCCACTAAAGCCTCTATTCTTATCTTGACACTCTAAAAGGTAAACCTTACTCACTATACGCTTCTGATGCTTTGGCTTGAGTTACCCGTTACTGGCATCCGCTACTTGTCCCATTCTCAGTTTAAGTCTGGACATCGGGGATGTCCAAATCTCTCAAACTATGGCTCTGATACCAACTTGTAAGGCCCCTTTCCCGAAAGGCCTCACTTATTGGATTTACTCATCAACACATAGAACTTAATCATAAGACATTCATTAACACAGCGGAAACGATTTAAAACTTCAACATGCGCAGCGGAAATACATAACATGTCTAAACATAACTTGTCAACATACAAACTGAAACTTGTCTGAATCAACTAAACAATAACATAGACAGGATGCCAGACTCTGGTCTTCGGGTAACTCTTCTCGCCAAGCCAAGCATCCACTTCCATCTACTGCCACCTACACTTAACTGATGTGCATACTAAAAATCAGCAACGCTGAGTGAGTTCTAACGTTTACTTTAAATCAATTTTACAAAAGATTTACTAAAACACATATACTGCCAATAAGGCTAAACTTAACACACTTTACTTTTCAAACATATATACTGCCATTAAGGCTAAACTTAACACACTTTACTTTTCAAACATATATACTGCCATTAAGGCTAAACTTAACACACTTTACTTTTCAAACAGTTTAAAACGTATAATAAACCGTCAATTCCTCTTTACTGTACTGCCCTCATGGCTTACATCCATGAACCGACAAGTACCTGGTCAATGCCCCCATGATCAACGACCATGAACCGACAATACCGCTTATCCGTCAATTCCTTGTCACTACTGTACCGCCCCCATGGATTCATCCATGAACCGACGAGTACCTGGTCAATGCCCCCATGGCTCACTATCCATGAACCGACAATACCCTGGTCAATGCCCCCATGGCTCACTATCCATGAACCGACAATACCGCTTAACAGGGAGGTTGCGTGGACCTCCCGAGCAACCGCCGTCACTCATCCCAATTGTACAACTGTTAACGAACCACAAAGGTTCTTACTAATGGGTGGAACCCATATCTGACATCTTGTACAAGTAACATCTGTCCCAAGGACCTTTACAAACTGGTACTCATTCCCGAAGGAAAGCTGTTCACTTTACTTTTCATAAATCTTTCTGTAAATCTTGTTCATAACTTAACTTATATCATGCCTTTGTTTATGTATATAACAATATAATAAACGCTTGCCAAATGATATATCTTTGCTTTTACTGAAACATAGCTTATCATAAAATACATCTTTCTTTCTGAAACATAGCTTATCATAAAATACATCTTACTTTCTGAAACATAGCTTATCATATATATCATGCCTTTGTTTATGTATATGAAAATATAGTAAACGCTTGCCAAATGATATATCTTACTTTACTGAAAACATACTAGCACATATATCATGCCTTTGTTTATGTATATAAAAATATAGTAAACGCTTGCAAAATGATATATCTTACTTTACTGAAACATACTTTTGCCTCTTTTAAACCTTTCACTAAAACATAGCTTTTCTCCTCAGTTTATAATATATAAAATATAATAAACACTTTACACTAAGTATGCACACCACCCCTAAAGAAGGCAAAAAGGGGATTAGAACTCACCTGGTATCTTAGCGGGGATGTCCTACTGGAATCTCACACAATCTGAACAATCATAACAATTCGTCACATATCAGACTCATCGAAACTACCTAGTTTCGATACCTGTAGACCTATCGAAACTCCCTAGTTTCGATACATGCAACCCTATCGAAACTTCCTAGTTTCGGTACATGCTGACCACTCGAAACTACCTAGTTTCGATACATGCTGACCACTCGAAACTACCTAGTTTCGATACATGCTGACCACTCGAAACTACCTAGTTTCGATACACGTTGACCTATCGAAACTACATAGTTTCGATACACGTCCCTGACTCGAAACTACTTAGTTTCGATGCTTGCCCCTGACTCGAAACTACTTAGTTTCGATACCCTTCAGCTCAGTCATCTTCCCCACAAAACCCTAACTTTGCATGCAGATCCGACCTCGTCAAGATCCGGACTTTTTACATTCAAAACGTTTGTTTTTCGTTTAAGAACTCAAATCTATGCTCTTCTTTCAGTTTCATCTGTAAAAACGTTCCCGTTTCACCCAAAACCCGAAAAACCCAAAAATGAACTAAAACTCAGATCTAGGAGAATCGGTTACCTGTAATCACTTCCTTTTCGTTGCTAAACACTCGCGAGACTCTTGCTAACGATCCTTGAAGCTCTAATCCGAAAACCGGGACTTTCTCTCTCTAGACTCTCTCTCACCTTCTCTCTCTAGAACGAAAATGGTGTTGCAAATGAGGGTTGAGGCTGGTCTTGAGACTTATAAGGGCCCAAACCCTTGCCCTTTTCGGCCCATACACTCCGGCCCAAGCCCTCTACCTTTTTTTTATTAAGTTTTAATTTCTCGTGAATTCTTTCGCACTCTAAAACTCGGGATGTTACAGAGTATCTTCAAAGCATTCAAGTTTCATTAATCTACTCATTTTAGTGTCTACCCTAGCTTGTATAGTGGTAAAAATTCTTATCCTTTTCAACTTTATATTTCATATTACCTTCTTGAATTGTAGCTAAACATACAGTTTATTTGAACGTAAGTAAAATAACTAGAAAAGTGTGTTGAATTCAAGATTTAAAACATGAATATACGCGTATATGTATGAATAAAGTTTTGAAACTGATTCTGTCAATTTAAAATTTCAGTAATCGAAACTAGGAGTTTCGATACCTGTTTACTCAATCGAAACTAGGTAGTTTCGATACCTATTACTCAATCGAAACTAAGAAAGTTTCGATACCTGTTTACTCAATCGAAACTAGGTAGTTTCGATACCTATTACTTAATCGAAACTAGGTAGTTTCGATACCTATTACCCAATTGAAACTAAGAAAGTTTCGATACCTGTTTACTCAATCGAAACTAGGTAGTTTCGATACCTATTACTTAATCGAAACCAGGTAGTTTCGATACCTATTTTGCTCAATCGAAACTAGGAAGTTTCGACATTTGTTCTGTTCAATCGAAACTAAGAAAGTTTCGATACCTGTTCATCAGTCCCATGGGGCAGTAACTTAGAACTATTTTATAACGAAACAAGTGTTGAAAAACTAAAAAGATATTTAAACAAAAGCAATCAGAATTGCTAAGTCGGTGAACAATTTGCATATGAGACATTCGGTCATAACACGAATTACCCTTTTTGTAATTAGGGTAGGAATAGTCAAGTTTGACTAGAACAATTATCATTACAAGCATACACAAACTCAAGGTGAGTTTCACTAATCCCCCTTTTTCTAAAGTTTTTGAAATGATTTGGGGTGGAAACATACTTATAAAAGAATTTTGTATGTAAATGAATGAACTAATGATCTGACCGTATGTGTGTATTGAGGGAAAAGTAAAGCGCTTAAAGTCCTCGGAATAAATTAGTAACCATTAGCTATGGACTTAGCCCGGGATTATATGAATAGTACTATTGGGGGTGACGCCTCCGGTCATGGTTAGTCGCGCTAACCAGGGGTCCAAATGGCCGAATGACCGCATATCGTCTTACTCGCAGAAAGGCGGGGGGGGGGGGGGGGGGGGGAGGCACAGAATGTTGGGGTTTGGTTACGGTCTCGTACATTACATACTATTTTGTATTCCTTGCAAGCTTACAAATGGGGTCAATAGATCGGATTAGTATTCAGATTCATTGGTAATACATGCAAAAGAGTTTTGATCAGGTTAAAGTGATCAGGTTTAAACAAAAGAGTTATGATCAGGTTAAAGTGATCAGGTTTAACAAAAGAGTTTTGATCAAGTTTAAACAAAAGAGGTCTGATCAGATTAAAGTGATCAGGTTTAAGCAAAAGAGTTTTGATCAGGTTTAAGTGATCAGGTTTAAATAAAGGGTTTTGATCAGGAGAAAATGATCAGGTTTAATCATTGGGTTTATGATAACTCTTTATAATAATTTGTGAACTCACCAATCTCGTGTTGACATTTTTAAGTATGTTTTCAGGAAATTAAACGTGGTCATCAGGTTAGCAATGTAGGCTACATGCATGCACGTGGATACGGCTTTTGGGAGGATTTCTCTTGTATAACTCATGGTCTTGAGTCATATTTGCGAAATCTTAAACTTTTTGTAAACTCAAGTTGATATTTTGTGATGTAAATATTTTAAACTCGATTATGTATCCAATTACATGTATGTGTTTGCGGTAATCATATGCTTTGGAAACCAGTAAATGTTACGCCTCGTGTTTCCGCCTTGGCGGGGTGTGACAGAACTTGGTATCAGAGCCATTGATTATAGCGAACTAGGTGTCTAAAATGGAACCTAGTCTATAATTTAAATGACTCACTAAAACGTTTTCAATGCATAAGCATTGCATAACCAGTCATCATGTCATGTGGATATTGTAGTCACAAGCATGTCGTCACATTCACACTCTGACCCCGTCTCTGACTCTGAATCCAACGAGGAACTTTCCGCCACACGCCCTAAAAATCGAGTACAAGTTCGCAGCTCCACACCACCCAATGTTGCCCTGGGAGAACCGCCTATCGTCTACTGAAAGAAAAGCGGAGGACCAGTTATGGTAAAGAGTGCTAGGAAGAAGGTTCGATTTCCACGCAAGAGAACCCTGGCAGCCCGTGACCCGGGAAACTTGGAGACTGATGAGGAACCACCTAGGCAACGACCCTGTTACCACCCTACGGTGGGGACTATCCGTTGGATGCCCCGTACCCTGGCACGATGGAGGGAGATGGAGAGCATTCCCTCTACCTTTGAGCTCGGAGAGTCCTCCAACTCCTCAACACCCCTACCCCACACTGGGGAAGCCATGGAGCTCACAGTGCCTACATTAGTAGCACGCGTTTATACGCACGAGGAACGTCTTGATGATCTCCTAGATGATATTCGGGCACATGGGGATGCAGCCACGCGACTACGTCAAGGGCTCGGATCTCGAGTACAGACTCTGGAGGACAGCACCCGAGACATACAGGGTGCCACTGACTACCTCGAGTTGAGAGCTGATATGGACTGGCAGTTCACTCTCACGGTCCGAGACATGGTGGAGGCGCTGGAAGAAAGGACTTTGGCTGCAGAATTTGTGGCTAGGGCTAGCTTTGTCATGGCGGGACTTGCCATGATGATTGGGTTGTACTCCCACTTCTTCTTTTAAACCTATTATGGGCAGGTTGTGCCCATAGCACATTATGTAGTTTAAAACTTTGGTACTGATGTGGTCATGTGAACCCATCCCTTTTGTATCCTTGTCTTTTGGAACAATGTACTATGTATGTTTTAACTATGTATGTGATGGTTTATGTTGTGATGGTGGTTGTTTACATTTGATGTTGTTGTATCCTTATGTCATGATCTATCATTATTATTATTATATAATGTTGTTTCTTTTTAAATGTTATGTTAGAAAGAACGTCATGGCACCTAAGCGAAGGACACCACGTGCCACTACTGGTGACAACAACGAGACGATTTCCCCAAACATGGAACAACTCATAGCACAGCGAGTAGCTGCCGCCATGGAGCAGTATGAAGCAAACCGAAATAGTGGTGGAGGAAATGGTAGCGGTACCGGCGGAGGAGGTGCAGGAGGTAGCGGTACAGCCGGAGGTTCCGGAGGTAATATAATAAATAATCCGTAACACATAGTCATGATCCGAATTAATAACGTTATGACTTGTGATTCTACAGATGCTCCAAATAGGAAGTGCACCTACAAGGCCTTCCTATCCTGCAACCCCCGCAGTTTCAATGGCACCGAGGGTGCAGTAGGTCTAATGAGATGGATAGAAAAGATGGAGTCGGTGATTGATATTAGTGAATGCACCGCTGACTGCATGGTGAAGTATTCTACATGCACGCTCACTGATAAAGCTTTAACTTGGTGGAATACTCAAATGAAGACTTTGGGGAGAGAGACAGCGTATCAATTGTCTTGGGAAGACTTGAAAAACATGATGATTGAGGAATACTGTCCTCGAAACGAATTGCAAAAGATTGAAACTGAGATGTGGAACCTACATATGATAGGAGATGATGTGGCGGGGTACACCGACCGTTTCAATGAATTGGCGATTCTAGTACCGCATATGGTCACACCAGAACATAAACGCGTTGAGAGGTATCTGTGGGGCCTTGCGCCTCAAATTCGTAGCATGGCAACATCATCTAATCCAATAGATGCCAAGAGTGCTATAACTTTAGCATTCAAACTAAAGGATGATGCAGTACGTAATGGATTGTTTGTGAGGAAGGAGAATGAGGAGGTAGATTTTGGGAGAAAAGAAAGTGGATGGGAAATTCAAGTAACAAGTCTGAGAAGCAAGGGTTTAAGAAACAAGGAACTATGAAAGCTTTTGCAGTCAACACAGTGGAAAGAAAGGAGTATGACAGGGGCCTACCGAGATGTAAGAAGTGTGGAAATCATCATGTCGGTGTATGCATCAAGTGTGGAAAGTGTGACAAGTTTGGTCACATCACACAAGCTTGTCGAACTAACAATCGAATGGGGAAATTTAAACCGGGATGTTTCATATGTGGTGACCTGAAGCACTTCAAGAGGGATAGTCCCAAGTGGAAGAATCAGAATAACGCTCGGGCACCAGGGAGGGCATTTGTGATGGGTGCAAGGGACGCACGCCAGGACCCGAACATCGTCACTGGTACGTTCCCGATAAATAATCATTATGCCTCTGTACTTTTTGATTCGGGTGCGGATATGAGCTTTGTGTCGAATGATTTTAAATCCTTACTCGGTATTAAGGCCAGTAAACTAGATCAACGTTATACAATTGAATTAGCAAATGGGAAATTAATAGAAACCGAAGAGGTCATTAAGGGTTGTACTTTATGTTTAGAAAACCATACATTCAGTATAGACCTTCTACCCGTCGAACTAGGGAGTTTTGATATTGTTATTGGCATGGATTGGTTATCAAAGAACCGTGCCGAGATCGTATGCTTTGAGAAGATTGTACGTATCCCACTACCAAGCGGAAAAATTCTTTCAATTCAAGGCGAAAGGTGTAGAACGATATTAAAGACGATAAACTGCATGAAAGCTCATAAGTATCTACGCAAGGGTTATTGTGCATTCCTGGCTCACATCGTCGAGAAGAAACCCGAAGAACGTCGACTTGAGGACATACCAATCGTCAGAGATTACTCGGAGGTATTTCCCGAGGACTTACCAGGATTACCACCATCAAGACAAGTCGAGTTCCGGATCGACCTAGTACCAGGAGTCGCACCAGTTGCACGATCGCTGTATCGTCTAGCCCCTTCCGAGATGCAGGAACTGTCGAGCCAACTACAAGAATTACTTGACAAAGGTTTCAAAAGACCGAGTTTCTCACCATGGGGAGCCCCGGTCCTATTTGTAAAGAAAAAGGATGGAACCTTTAGAATGTGCATTGATTACCGGGAATTGAACAAGCTGACAATCATAAACCGGTATCCTCTTCCTCGAATAGACGATTTGTTTGATCAACTTCAAGGTTCCAGTTTCTATTCTAAAATTGATCTACGATCAGGGTATCATCAACTGAAAATTCAAGAAGAAGATATACCAAAACGACTTTTAGGACTCGTTACGGTCACTACGAGTTCCTAGTTATGCCATTTGGCTTGACTAATGCACCGGCTGTTTTCATGGATCTAATGAACCGCGTGTGCAAGCCGTACTTGGATAAATTCGTGATTGTGTTTATCGATGACATATTGATATATTCACGAACCAAGGAGGAACATGAACATCATTTGAAATTAATCTTGGAACTACTCAGGAATGAGAAGCTTTATGCTAAATTCTCTAAGTGTGAGTTTTGGATCCGAGAGGTTCACTTTCTCGGACACGTCATCAATAAGAATGGTATTCACGTAGATCCATCCAAGATTGAAGCTATCAAAAACTAGGAAGCACCAAGAACTCCGACTGAGGTGCTTCAATTTCTAGGTTTGGCAGGATATTACAGGCGATTTATCGAGAATTTTTCAAAGATAGCCTTGCCTTTGACCACGTTAACTCAGAAGGACAAAAAGTTTGATTGGACCGATAAACAAGAATCAGCGTTTCAATTGTTGAAGCAGAAGCTTTGCAGTGCACCAATCCTATCCCTTCCCGAAGGAACTGACAATTTCATCGTGTACTGCGACGCATCACACCAAGGTCTGGGATGTGTATTGATGCAGAGAGAAAAATTCATAGCGTATGCATCCAGACAGCTAAAAGTACATGAGAAAAATTATACGACTCACGATCTGGAATTGGGTGCTGTCGTGTTTGCACTCAAGATTTGGAGACATTACTTATACGGTACAAAATGTACTATCTTTACGGACCACAAGAGTCTCCAGCACATCTTTAATCAGAAAGAACTCAACATGAGGCAACGTCGTTGGGTAGAGCTACTGAATGATTACGACTGTGATATCAAGTATCACCCTGGTAAGGCAAACGTCGTAGCAGATGCCTTGAGTCGTAAAGAACGGGTTAAAACACTCCGTGTTCGTGCCCTAGAATTGACAATTCATACGAGTCTCACGACTCAAATCCGGATGGCACAACAAGAGGCAATCAAAGAAGAAAACATTCAGAATGAAGCTTTATGAGGAATGATAAAGCAGTTGGAACCAAAGTCAGATGACACTTTATACTTCATAAATAGAATTTGGGTGCCATGTTTTGGTAACTTACGGGAGTTGGTCATGGACGAAGCCCACAAGTCTAGGTACTCCATTCACCCAGGTTCGGATAAAATGTATAAGGATCTGAAAGAACGCTACTGGTGGCCGAACATGAAAGGAGAAATTGCTATTAATGTCGGTAAATGCCTGACATGTTCAAAGGTAAAGGCAGAACATCAGAAACCATCGGGATTGTTACAACAACCTGAGATACCTCAATGGAAATGGGAACAGATTTCAATGGATTTCATTACAAAGTTGCCCAGGACGTCGAGCGGGTATGACACGATATGGGTAATTGTCGATCGTTTAACAAAATCAGCCCATTTTCTACCCATCAAAGAAACGGATAAAACCGAGAAACTTGCGAAGCTTTATATCAAGGAAATTGTGGGTAGGCATGGAGTGCCAATTTCTATTATCTCTGATAGAGACAGCAGATTCGTGTCTAGAATCTGGAAATCATTACAAGAAGCCACGGGCACACGTCTTGACATGAGCACGGCATATCACCCACAAACAGATGGTCAAAGTGAAAGGATCATTCAAACCTTAGAGGATATGCTCCGTGCGTGTGCAATTGACTTCGGTGGAAATTGGGATACTCATTTGCCGCTAGCTGAGTTTTCATACAATAACAGTTACCACACCAACATCAAAGCCGCTCCGTTTGAGGCTTTGTATGGTCGAAAATGTCGTTCACCGCTATGTTGGGCGGAGGTTGGCGACAAACATTTAACCGGTCCTGAGATTATTCAGGAGACTACTGACAAGATCTTCAAGATCAAAGATCGTCTGAAGGCCGCCCGTGACAGACAAAAGAGTTACGCGGATAACAGACGAAAACCATTAGAATTCCAAGTCGGGGACCGCGTCATGTTGAAGGTCTCACCTTGGAAAGGAGTTGCAAGATTTGGCAACCGTGGCAAGCTTAACCCTAGGTACGTTGGACCATTTGAAATATTGGCTAGGGTTGGCCCTGTAGCTTACAAGCTCAAGTTGCCACAAGAACTAAGCAATGTACATGATACGTTTCATGTATCAAATCTCAAGAAGTGTTTATCAGACGAGACGTTAATTATACCGCCTGATGAGATTCACATAGACGACAGGTTGCATTTCATTGAGGAACCTATGGAAGTCACAGATTGGAAGGTTCAGAGAACAAGGCGCAGCCGTGTTAAGCTGATCAAGGTACGTTGGAATTCAAAGCGCGGCCCCGAGTATACGTGGGAGCGGGAAGATAAAATGAAATCCAAGTACCCGTCCTTGTTTACAGACACTCCAAGTCAGAATGACAAGAACTGAATTTCGGGACGAAATTCTCTGTAACATGGGGAGAATGTGACACCCAGCATTTCAGGTCAATGTCTATATTTCATAAATACATGTTCATACTTATTATTTTATGATATTTTATTTTGACTAATTATTGTCAATGAGTCTAGGAAAGGAACTTATATCATGTTTAGTAATTTTTAAGAATTACGAGGAAATAAACAATTATAACCCGCAATGTATGGTCGTTGGTGATTAACAAGAATTTTATTCCAGTAAAGCCTAGAGACACACTTTAATGTAAAAACATAAATATTGGTGATTAAACTTTAAAAGTGACATAAAAATGTATATGACGCGGCCTTAAGTTATTTTTATGTGTATACATATATATTATGGTTAAAATAATAACTAAGTCGGGTTTAACTAGTAAACTATTGAGACTAGTCAAACAACACAAAAATATATAAAATAATTGACCGTTAAAAATTCTACACCGGGTATTAAATCACGGGATCACCTACCGGGTTGACACCATCTAAAAATCTATCTAACCAACACTTTGATTTTAAATAACATTTGGCATAAGTCTTCCACCCCCTGCAATTCTATCGGCCGAATGGAATTGTGGGTCCACACCACTTGATTTTGTATGCGACAACACACTACCATCCCATTCCTTACTTCCTTTCTATATTAGATAAGGACATATATACAATCTTTCACCATTCCTGCAGAAAGAAGTCAAGCAATCAAACCATCTATTCTTGTTCTTTCTCACGGCTCCACAACAACCACAATTTTCTTTCTTTTTCTCCTACCTTCCTACGGCCACAACAATTCCTTCACTGCTTTCTTCTCTTTTTGCCTCACGAAAACAATACTAGCATAATCACCCTCATGCCTTTACAAGGTTTAAGGCAAACTTAGTGAAGAATCAAGAGAAGGTTGCAAGCTTTCAAGAGCTACAAGTGATCTTGGAGTATCTTCAAAGCATTCAAGTTTCATTAATCTACTCATTTTAGTGTCTACCCTAGCTTGTATAGTGGTAAAAATTCTTATCCTTTTCAACTTTATATTTCATATTACCTTCTTGAATTGTAGCTAAACATACAGTTTATTTGAACGTAAGTAAAATAACCAGAAAAGTGTGTCGAATTCAAGATTTAAAACATGAATATACGCGTATATGTATGAATAAAGTTTTGAAACTGATTCTGTCAATTTAAAATTTCAGTAATCGAAACTAGGAGTTTCGATACCTGTTTACTCAATCGAAACTAGGTAGTTTCGATACCTATTACTCAATCGAAACTAAGAAAGTTTCGATACCTGTTTACTCAATCGAAACTAGGTAGTTTCGATACCTATTACTTAATCGAAACTAGGTAGTTTCGATACCTATTACCCAATCGAAACTAAGAAAGTTTCGATACCTGTTTACTCAATCGAAACTAGGTAGTTTCGATACCTATTACTTAATCGAAACCAGGTAGTTTCGATACCTATTTTGCTCAATCGAAACTAGGAAGTTTCGACATTTGTTCTGTTCAATCGAAACTAAGAAAGTTTCGATACCTGTTCATCAGTCCCATGGGGCAGTAACTTAGAACTATTTTATAACGAAACAAGTGTTGAAAAACTAAAAAGATATTTAAACAAAAGCAATCAGAATTGCTAAGTCGGTGAACAATTTGCATATGAGACATTCGGTCATAACACGAATTACCCTTTTTGTAATTAGGGTAGGAATAGTCAAGTTTGACTAGAACAATTATCATTACAAGCATACACAAACTCAAGGTGAGTTTCACTAATCCCCCTTTTTCTAAAGTTTTTGAAATGATTTGGGGTGGAAACATACTTATAAAAGAATTTTGTATGTAAATGAATGAACTAATGATCTGACCGTATGTGTGTATTGAGGGAAAAGTAAAGCGCTTAAAGTCCTCGGAATAAATTAGTAACCATTAGCTATGGACTTAGCCCGGGATTATATGAATAGTACTATTGGGGGTGACGCCTCCGGTCATGGTTAGTCGCGCTAACCAGGGGTCCAAATGGCCGAATGACCGCATATCGTCTTACTCGCAGAAAGGCGGGGGGGGGGGGGGGGAGGCACAGAATGTTGGGGTTTGGTTACGGTCTCGTACATTACATACTATTTTGTATTCCTTGCAAGCTTACAAATGGGGTCAATAGATCGGATTAGTATTCAGATTCATTGGTAATACATGCAAAAGAGTTTTGATCAGGTTAAAGTGATCAGGTTTAAACAAAAGAGTTATGATCAGGTTAAAGTGATCAGGTTTAACAAAAGAGTTTTGATCAAGTTTAAACAAAAGAGGTCTGATCAGATTAAAGTGATCAGGTTTAAGCAAAAGAGTTTTGATCAGGTTTAAGTGATCAGGTTTAAATAAAGGGTTTTGATCAGGAGAAAATGATCAGGTTTAATCATTGGGTTTATGATAACTCTTTATAATAATTTGTGAACTCACCAATCTCGTGTTGACATTTTTAAGTATGTTTTCAGGAAATTAAACGTGGTCATCAGGTTAGCAATGTAGGCTAAATGCATGCACGTGGATACGGCTTTTGGGAGGATTTCTCTTGTATAACTCATGGTCTTGAGTCATATTTGCGAAATCTTAAACTTTTTGTAAACTCAAGTTGATATTTTGTGATGTAAATATTTTAAACTCGATTATGTATCCAATTACATGTATGTGTTTGCGGTAATCATATGCTTTGGAAACTAGTAAATGTTACGCCTCGTGTTTCCGCCTTGGCGGGGTGTGACAGAACTTGGTATCAGAGCCATTGATTATAGCGAACTAGGTGTCTAAAATGGAACCTAGTCTATAATTTAAATGACTCACTAAAACGTTTTCAATGCATAAGCATTGCATAACCAGTCATCATGTCATGTGGATATTGTAGTCACAAGCATGTCGTCACATTCACACTCTGACCCCGTCTCTGACTCTGAATCCAACGAGGAACTTTCCGCCACACGCCCTAAAAATCGAGTACAAGTTCGCAGCTCCACACCACCCAATGTTGCCCTGGGAGAACCGCCTATCGTCTACTGAAAGAAAAGCGGAGGACCAGTTATGGTAAAGAGTGCTAGGAAGAAGGTTCGATTTCCACGCAAGAGAACCCTGGCAGCCCGTGACCCGGGAAACTTGGAGACTGATGAGGAACCACCTAGGCAACGACCCTGTTACCACCCTACGGTGGGGACTATCCGTTGGATGCCCCGTACCCTGGCACGATGGAGGGAGATGGAGAGCATTCCCTCTACCTTTGAGCTCGGAGAGTCCTCCAACTCCTCAACACCCCTACCCCACACTGGGGAAGCCATGGAGCTCACAGTGCCTACATTAGTAGCACGCGTTTATACGCACGAGGAACGTCTTGATGATCTCCTAGATGATATTCGGGCACATGGGGATGCAGCCACGCGACTACGTCAAGGGCTCGGATCTCGAGTACAGACTCTGGAGGACAGCACCCGAGACATACAGGGTGCCACTGACTACCTCGAGTTGAGAGCTGATATGGACTGGCAGTTCACTCTCACGGTCCGAGACATGGTGGAGGCGCTGGAAGAAAGGACTTTGGCTGCAGAATTTGTGGCTAGGGCTAGCTTTGTCATGGCGGGACTTGCCATGATGATTGGGTTGTACTCCCACTTCTTCTTTTAAACCTATTATGGGCAGGTTGTGCCCATAGCACATTATGTAGTTTAAAACTTTGGTACTGATGTGGTCATGTGAACCCATCCCTTTTGTATCCTTGTCTTTTGGAACAATGTACTATGTATGTTTTAACTATGTATGTGATGGTTTATGTTGTGATGGTGGTTGTTTACATTTGATGTTGTTGTATCCTTATGTCATGATCTATCATTATTATTATTATATAATGTTGTTTCTTTTTAAATGTTATGTTAGAAAGAACGTCATGGCACCTAAGCGAAGGACACCACGTGCCACTACTGGTGACAACAACGAGACGATTTCCCCAAACATGGAACAACTCATAGCACAGCGAGTAGCTGCCGCCATGGAGCAGTATGAAGCAAACCGAAATAGTGGTGGAGGAAATGGTAGCGGTACCGGCGGAGGAGGTGCAGGAGGTAGCGGTACAGCCGGAGGTTCCGGAGGTAATATAATAAATAATCCGTAACACATAGTCATGATCCGAATTAATAACGTTATGACTTGTGATTCTACAGATGCTCCAAATAGGAAGTGCACCTACAAGGCCTTCCTATCCTGCAACCCCCGCAGTTTCAATGGCACCGAGGGTGCAGTAGGTCTAATGAGATGGATAGAAAAGATGGAGTCGGTGATTGATATTAGTGAATGCACCGCTGACTGCATGGTGAAGTATTCTACATGCACGCTCACTGATAAAGCTTTAACTTGGTGGAATACTCAAATGAAGACTTTGGGGAGAGAGACAGCGTATCAATTGTCTTGGGAAGACTTGAAAAACATGATGATTGAGGAATACTGTCCTCGAAACGAATTGCAAAAGATTGAAACTGAGATGTGGAACCTACATATGATAGGAGATGATGTGGCGGGGTACACCGACCATTTCAATGAATTGGCGATTCTAGTACCGCATATGGTCACACCAGAACATAAACGCGTTGAGAGGTATCTGTGGGGCCTTGCGCCTCAAATTCGTAGCATGGTAACATCATCTAATCCAATAGATGCCAAGAGTGCTATAACTTTAGCATTCAAACTAAAGGATGATGCAGTACGTAATGGATTGTTTGTGAGGAAGGAGAATGAGGAGGTAGATTTTGGGAGAAAAGAAAGTGGATGGGAAATTCAAGTAACAAGTCTGAGAAGCAAGGGTTTAAGAAACAAGGAACTATGAAAGCTTTTGCAGTCAACACAGTGGAAAGAAAGGAGTATGACAGGGGCCTACCGAGATGTAAGAAGTGTGGAAATCATCATGTCGGTGTATGCATCAAGTGTGGAAAGTGTGACAAGTTTGGTCACACCACACAAGCTTGTCGAACTAACAATCGAATGGGGAAATTTAAACCGGGATGTTTCATATGTGGTGACCTGAAGCACTTCAAGAGGGATAGTCCCAAGTGGAAGAATCAGAATAACGCTCGGGCACCAGGGAGGGCATTTGTGATGGGTGCAAGGGACGCACGCCAGGACCCGAACATCGTCACTGGTACGTTCCCGATAAATAATCATTATGCCTCTGTACTTTTTGATTCAGGTGCGGATATGAGCTTTGTGTCGAATGATTTTAAATCCTTACTCGGTATTAAGGCCAGTAAACTAGATCAACGTTATACAATTGAATTAGCAAATGGGAAATTAATAGAAACCGAAGAGGTCATTAAGGGTTGTACTTTATGTTTAGAAAACCATACATTCAGTATAGACCTTCTACCCGTCGAACTAGGGAGTTTTGATATTGTTATTGGCATGGATTGGTTATCAAAGAACCGTGCCGAGATCGTATGCTTTGAGAAGATTGTACGTATCCCACTACCAAGCGGAAAAATTCTTTCAATTCAAGGCGAAAGGTGTAGAACGATATTAAAGACGATAAACTGCATGAAAGCTCATAAGTATCTACGCAAGGGTTATTGTGCATTCCTGGCTCACATCGTCGAGAAGAAACCCGAAGAACGTCGACTTGAGGACATACCAATCGTCAGAGATTACTCGGAGGTATTTCCCGAGGACTTACCAGGATTACCACCATCAAGACAAGTCGAGTTCCGGATCGACCTAGTACCAGGAGTCGCACCAGTTGCACGATCGCTGTATCGTCTAGCCCCTTCCGAGATGCAGGAACTGTCGAGCCAACTACAAGAATTACTTGACAAAGGTTTCATAAGACCGAGTTTCTCACCATGGGGAGCCTCGGTCCTATTTGTAAAGAAAAAGGATGGAACCTTTAGAATGTGCATTGATTACCGGGAATTGAACAAGCTGACAATCAAAAACCGGTATCCTCTTCCTCGAATAGACGATTTGTTTGATCAACTTCAAGGTTCCAGTTTCTATTCTAAAATTGATCTACGATCAGGGTATCATCAACTGAAAATTCAAGAAGAAGATATACCAAAACGGCTTTTAGGACTCGTTACGGTCACTACGAGTTCCTAGTTATGCCATTTGGCTTGACTAATGCACCGGCTGTTTTCATGGATCTCATGAACCGCGTGTGCAAGCCGTACTTGGATAAATTCGTGATTGTGTTTATCGATGACATATTGATATATTCACGAACCAAGGAGGAACATGAACATCATTTGAAATTAATCTTGGAACTACTCAGGAATGAGAAGCTTTATGCTAAATTCTCTAAGTGTGAGTTTTGGATCCGAGAGGTTCACTTTCTCGGACACGTCATCAATAAGAATGGTATTCACGTAGATCCATCCAAGATTGAAGCTATCAAAAACTAGGAAGCACCAAGAACTCCGACTGAGGTGCTTCAATTTCTAGGTTTGGCAGGATATTACAGGCGATTTATCGAGAATTTTTCAAAGATAGCCTTGCCTTTGACCACGTTAACTCAGAAGGACAAAAAGTTTGATTGGACCGATAAACAAGAATCAGCGTTTCAATTGTTGAAGCAGAAGCTTTGCAGTGCACCAATCCTATCCCTTCCCGAAGGAACTGACAATTTCATCGTGTACTGCGACGCATCACACCAAGGTCTGGGATGTGTATTGATGCAGAGAGAAAAAGTCATAGCGTATGCATCCAGACAGCTAAAAGTACATGAGAAAAATTATACGACTCACGATCTGGAATTGGGTGCTGTCGTGTTTGCACTCAAGATTTGGAGACATTACTTATACGGTACAAAATGTACTATCTTTACAGACCACAAGAGTCTCCAGCACATCTTTAATCAGAAAGAACTCAACATGAGGCAACGTCGTTGGGTAGAGCTACTGAATGATTACGACTGTGATATCAAGTATCACCCTGGTAAGGCAAACGTCGTAGCAGATGCCTTGAGTCGTAAAGAACGGGTTAAAACACTCCGTGTTCGTGCCCTAGAATTGACAATTCATACGAGTCTCACGACTCAAATCCGGATGGCACAACAAGAGGCAATCAAAGAAGAAAACATTCAGAATGAAGCTTTATGAGGAATGATAAAGCAGTTGGAACCAAAGTCAGATGACACTTTATACTTCATAAATAGAATTTGGGTGCCATGTTTTGGTAACTTACGGGAGTTGGTAATGGACGAAGCCCACAAGTCCAGGTACTCCATTCACCCAGGTTCGGATAAAATGTATAAGGATCTGAAAGAACGCTACTGGTGGCCGAACATGAAAGGAGAAATTGCTATTTATGTCGGTAAATGCCTGACATGTTCAAAGGTAAAGGCAGAACATCAGAAACCATCGGGATTGTTACAACAACCTGAGATACCTCAATGGAAATGGGAACAGATTTCAATGGATTTCATTACAAAGTTGCCCAGGACGTCGAGCGGGTATGACACGATATGGGTAATTGTCGATCGTTTAACAAAATCAGCCCATTTTCTACCCATCAAAGAAACGGATAAAACCGAGAAACTTGCGAAGCTTTATATCAAGGAAATTGTGGGTAGGCATGGAGTGCCAATTTCTATTATCTCTGATAGAGACAGCAGATTCGTGTCTAGAATCTGGAAATCATTACAAGAAGCCATGGGCACACGTCTTGACATGAGCACGGCATATCACCCACAAACAGATGGTCAAAGTGAAAGGATCATTCAAACCTTAGAGGATATGCTCCGTGCGTGTGCAATTGACTTCGGTGGAAATTGGGATACTCATTTGCCGCTAGCTGAGTTTTCATACAATAACAGTTACCACACCAACATCAAAGCCGCTCCGTTTGAGGCTTTGTATGGTCGAAAATGTCGTTCACCGCTATGTTGGGCGGAGGTTGGCGACAAACATTTAACCGGTCCTGAGATTATTCAGGAGACTACTGACAAGATCTTCAAGATCAAAGATCGTCTGAAGGCCGCCCGTGACAGACAAAAGAGTTACGCGGATAACAAACGAAAACCATTAGAATTCCAAGTCGGGGACCGCGTTATGTTGAAGGTCTCACCTTGGAAAGGAGTTGCAAGATTTGGCAACCGTGGCAAGCTTAACCCTAGGTACGTTGGACCATTTGAAATATTGGCTAGGGTTGGCCATGTAGCTTACAAGCTCAAGTTGCCACAAGAACTAAGCAATGTACATGATACGTTTCATGTATCAAATCTTAAGAAGTGTTTATCAGACGAGACGTTAATTATACCGCCTGATGAGATTCACATAGACGATAGGTTGCATTTCATTGAGGAACCAATGGAAGTCACATATTGGAAGGTTCAGAGAACAAGGCGCAGCCGTGTTAAGCTGATCAAGGTACGTTGGAATTCAAAGCGCGGCCCCGAGTATACGTGGGAGCGGGAAGATAAAATGAAATCCAAGTACCCGTCCTTGTTTACAGACACTCCAAGTCAGAATGACAAGAACTGAATTTCGGGACGAAATTCTCTGTAACATGGGGAGAATGTGACACCCAGCATTTCAGGTCAATGTCTATATTTCATAAATACACGTTCATACTTATTATTTTCTGATATTTTATTTTGACTAATTATTGTCAAGGAGTCTAGTAAAGAAACTTATATCATGTTTAGTAATTTTTAAGAATTACTAGGAAATAAACAATTATAACCCGCAAGGTATGGTCGTTGGTGATTTACAAGAATTTTATTCCAGTAAAGCCTAGAGACACACTTTAATGTAAAAACATAAATATTGGTGATTAAACTTTAAAAGTGACATAAAAATGTATATGACGCGGCCTTAAGTTATTTTTATGTGTATACATATATATTATGGTTAAAATAATAACTAAGTCGGGTTTAACTAGTAAACTATTGAGACTAGTCAAACAACACAAAAATATATAAAATAGTTGACCGTTAAAAATTCTACACCGGGTATTAAATCACGGGATCACCTACCGGGTTGACACCATCTAAAAATCTATCTAACCAACACTTAGATTTTAAATAACATTTGGCATAAGTCTTCCACCCCCTGCAATTCTATCGGCCGAATGGAATTGTGGGTCCACACCACTTGATTTTGTATGCGACAACACACTACCATCCCATTCCTTACTTCCTTTCTATATTAGATAAGGACATATATACAATCTTTCACCATTCCTGCAGAAAGAAGTCAAGCAATCAAACCATCTATTCTTGTTCTTTCTCACGGCTCCACAACAACCACAATTTTCTTTCTTTTTCTCCTACCTTCCTACGGCCACAACAATTCCTTCACTGCTTTCTTCTCTTTTTGCCTCACGAAAACAATACTAGCATAATCACCCTCATGCCTTTACAAGGTTTAAGGCAAACTTAGTGAAGAATCAAGAGAAGGTTGCAAGCTTTCAAGAGCTACAAGTGATCTTGGAGTATCTTCAAAGCATTCAAGTTTCATTAATCTACTCATTTTAGTGTCTACCCTAGCTTGTCTAGTGGTAAAAATTCTTATCCTTTTCAACTTTATATTTCATATTACCTTCTTGAATTGTAGCTAAACATACAGTTTATTTGAACGTAAGTAAAATAACTAGAAAAGTGTGTTGAATTTAAGATTTAAAACATGAATATACGCGTATATGTATGAATAAAGTTTTGAAACTGATTCTGTCAATTTAAAATTTCAGTAATCGAAACTAGGAGTTTCGATACCTGTTTACTCAATCGAAACTAGGTAGTTTCGATACCTATTACTCAATCGAAACTAAGAAAGTTTCGATACCTGTTTACTTAATCGAAACTAGGTAGTTTCGATACCTATTACTTAATCGAAACTAGGTAGTTTCGATACCTATTACCCAATCGAAACTAAGAAAGTTTCGATACCTGGTTACTCAATCGAAACTAGGTAGTTTCGATACCTATTACTTAATCGAAACCAGGTAGTATCGATTCCTATTTTGCTCAATCGAAACTAGGAAGTTTCGACATTTGTTCTGTTCAATCGAAACTAAGAAAGTTTCGATACCTGTTCATCAGTCCCATGGGGCAGTAACTTAGAACTATTTTATAACGAAACAAGTGTTGAAAAACTAAAAAGATATTTAAACAAAAGCAATCAGAATTGCTAAGTCGGTGAACAATTTGCATATGAGACATTCGGTCATAACACGAATTACCCTTTTTGTAATTAGGGTACGAATAGTCAAGTTTGATTAGAACAATTATCATTGCAAGCATACACAAACTCAAGGTGAGTTTCACTAATCCCCCTTTTTCTAAAGTTTTTGAAATGATTTGGGGTGGAAACATACTTATAAAAGAATTTTGTATGTAAATGAATGAACTAATGATCTGACCGTATGTGTGTATTGAGGGAAAAGTAAAGCGCTTAAAGTCCTCGGAATAAATTAGTAACTATTAGCTACGGACTTAGCCCGGGATTATATGAATAGTACTATTAGGGGTGACGCCTCCGGTCATGGTTAGTCGCGCTAACCAGGGGTCCAAATGGCCGAATGACCGCATATCGTCTTACTCGCAGAAAGGCGGGGGGGAGGCACAGAATGTTGGGGTTTGATTACGGTCTCGTACATTACATACTATTTTGTATTCCTTGCAAGCTTACAAATGGGGTCAATAGATCGGATTAGTATTCAGATTCATTGGTAATACATGCAAAAGAGTTTTGATCAGGTTAAAGTGATCAGGTTTAAACAAAAGTGTTCTGATCAGGTTAAAGTGATCAGGTTTAACAAAAGAGTTTTGATCAGGTTAAAGTGATCAAGTTTAAACAAAAGAAGTCTGATCAGATTAAAGTGATCAGGTTTAAGCAAAAGAGTTTTGATCAGGTTTAAGTGATCAGGTTTAAATAAAGGGTTTTGATCAGGAGAAAATGATCAGGTTTAATCATTGGGTTTATGATAACTCTTTATAATAATTTGTGAACTCACCAACCTCGTGTAGACATTTTTAAGTATGTTTTCAGGAAATTGAACGTGGTCATCAGGTTAGCAATGTAGGCTACATGCATGCACGTGGATACGGCTTTTGGGAGGATTTCTCTTGTATAACTCATGGTCTTGAGTCATATTTGCGAAATCTTAAACTTTTTGTAAAATCAAGTTGATATTTTTTGATGTAAATATTTTAAACTCGATTATGTATCCAATTACATGTATGTGTTTGCGGTAATCATATGCTTTGGAAACCAGTAAATGTTACGCCTTGTGTTTCCGCCTTGGCGGGGTGTGACACACGGGACGTTTTGGATAACCTAATATGATTATATTATGTATTATAATAACATAATAACATTCGTCTAATTTTTATTTGCGCGTTCGGTAATCTTAAAACCCTAAACGGACCACTTAAGTGCAACCACTGATTTTGGACAGAAACTGTGCTGACTTTAACCGAGCGTAACTTGACCATAATTAATCGAAACTGAGCAAAATCAATTTCCACGACGTAGTTCATAGAATTTTATTTCCAACCATAATTGGCTCGTTGTCTAATTCAAAAGTATGACTCCGTAGTAGCCAAAACGGTATAGAAACCTTTTTCAGTACCTTGTGTCTTGTTGGACTGTTTGGGCTATGATCCGAGTCTCAAATGGAAAAACTTTCTAAACGAAACTTCTTCGGAACGACTTAAACTAATTCCCTGTAAAATTTCATAATTTTTGGACGTTGTTTGATATTTTTAACAAGCACGTTTCTGTTCAGCTACTTTGCTGTCCAAATCTGAAAATCGACTAGAACTCTATTTTTGCATCTAATTCATAACCTTATGACCCGAACCGCCTATCTAACACTCGTAACCATCGAACCTACCCTAAAACTAGTTTATTTATTTGTTTAGGGTCTGGTACATGATTCATCTCGTCTATTCGTTCAAGTCTCTTATCTCGTCTAGCTTTCAAGGTGAGACTTCATAGCCCCACTTTATTCAAATCGTTTTGGGGGAAGCATGTACGCGTTGGCACGCATTAAAACACGTTTTCAAACAATTCTAAAACAAGCGAATCATATATGTATGTGAGTAAATGAACACAACATGATAAACATTAAACTTGCAAATCCTTAACTTGACGTTTTCAAGCCAACGGTAGTACAGATATGGGCCATAGGATGGAAACCGCATCATACTTTATGGACAACTTTTGGTTGGACATCTTATTCGTTATTAGTGCAACTTGCGAGTTGTATGACTTATTCGTTATTCATCATTTTATGTTAGATTTGCTAATCATGTGTTTGTTTTATTTATGGGCTATATGATGATCTTGAATTGTGAATTGTTACTTTTTCCAAACTTATACTTTTATTAAACCTGTGATTTCTTACCAACTATTTTTAGTTGACACTTGTTTTTCATACATGTTTCAGGTGATTAAGATCGTGATAGGTCAAGTCAAGAACACATAGGATTTGCCTAGATATCTATTGAAAAAATTCTATTTTAAATGTTTTGTCTTTTGAACTTGTTATTTGTTTATTTGAATTCTAAGACTTATGTAATTGGGTTTTTAATATTATGAAACTTTAATAGTAAATATCTTTATACCTTGGTTTATGATTCAATTAGTCGTACTCGTGGTTAAGATGCACGGTTGGGGTGTGACAACCCGAGTCTACAGACGACCACCACCAACGTCGATATGAGAATCCAACTCCTCGAAGCATGACCCGAGTCTACACCAGAGCTTTACCTATAACAAAAACCCAAAACATACAATTAGTAATAATATACAACTCCCTGTTGAATCCCTAACTCCACCTCTCTCTCCGACAAGACTCCCGAAAATTCTTCAGGGAAGACATCGACAAAGTTATTTACAACAGGAACATCACAAATCTCCACCACACCCCGCTTGGCGTCAGTGACACAAGTCATAAACGCCTTACACTCGTGTGCCATGTACTTCAATGCTTTGAGGTAAGAACATAGTAACACACCACTAGTTCTTTCGTCTCGAATAAAAAGAGTCTTCCCCGAAAGAGATGTAAGTCGTATCGCCCTGGGATCACACAAGATATTGGCTCTAAATCTAGAAAGTCAATCCATCCCCACAATAACATCGAACTCTCCCAAAGTCATAGGAATGGGATCTATAGGGAATGTCTCTCCTTTAACCTCCAGCTTACAACCTTGATATACATCAAACACCAATAAGCTCCTATCATTAGCCACCTTAATTTCTAATGGTTCCTCTAACCTTTTACTTAGAAATACAGTATGATTGACAACTTTCAAGGATATAAACAACTTACTAGTACCATAATCAAACAATGTAAGTGCAGGTAAAGAATTAACACTAAAAATACTTGCAACGACATCAGGAATCTTCTTAGCTTACTCAACAGTAATTTAAAAAGCCCGTGCCTTCGGCCTAGGGACCACCATCTTCTTCCCTCCCCCTTCCTTGTGCTTTAACTCGGGGCAATCACTACGATTGTGCCCCGATTTGTAACAGTGATAGCAAAAATTGATGGGGTTTGAGCATTGGTGAGTAACATGCCCGCCTTCCTACATCTATAACATGTTGGGGGTTTAAGTCTACATTCCCTCAAGTGTTACTTTCCACAAGTCCAACACTGACGAGTGGTAGGCTTTCCAAAAGCTTTCTTAGTAGGGCTGGAGTTTTTCACCTTCTTTGATGCTGCCTCAACTCCTTCCCTTTTCCTATTTTCTCTCCGTTCTTCCTGTCTTTTAAGCTCTACTTCCCTCTCTCGACAATAAGTTCCACCAATGTAGTGCATTGAGAGGGTGAAACAAACTCACGATAATCAATAGATAAGACCGATAATAACCGGTCTATCTTCATCTTCTCCGTCGCCAAAAGATTCGAGAAAAACCGAGCCTTATCATAGAACTCGCCCCCGATCTCATTATGGACTCATGAGTTTGCCTCATATGGAGGAACTCCTTAGTAATGCGGGCCACTTCCGCGTGTGGACTGTGGTACTTAAGGAAGACTTCTTTAAATTCCCCCTATTGCATTACTTTCAATCCGCCTTCATTCCTTCTCTCTTTTCGGAGGACTTCCATCCAATCCTTAGCTCTTCCCCAGAGCAAATTTATAGTAAAGGTCACCTCATCCTCTGGTGCAACATGGCTTGTTTCAAAAGTTGTCTCCATGTCAGAAATTCACATTTGACTAAGTAATGGATTGACCTCCCATTATACTCCTTTGGCTTACACGCCACAAAGTCTTTGTATGTATAAGGCTTCCTTTCAATCTCCTTCCCTTTGCCCTTATTACCACCGCCCACATTTTTATTTTCCACATCCTTTGCCTTATCTTCCTTTTCAGCAAACGTCGTCTTAACCGCGTTTTGAATATCGGCTAGGAAGATTGACATTGTTCTTTCAAAGCCTTAGCCACTTGCTCAGAAATCTGATTCTTGATCTTTTCGTCCAAATCACCTTCCCTGTTATCACCTGGCGGGGCATGCATAGATCTATTCGATCCATCTCGTTTCTAGCAATCTTTACAATCATCGTTGGGTACTCAGTTGAATCTTAGTACGGCTTACCATCCGCAAGCTGATGGTCAATCTGAATGAACGATTCAAACCCTCGAAGATATGCTTAGAGCATGTGTCATCGACTTCAAGGGAAATTGGGATTTACATCTACCCTTAGTCGAGTTCTCGTATAACAACAGCTATCACACAAGCATTGACATGGCTCCTTTTGAAGCACTTTATTGTCGAAAATGTTGCTCTCCTATCTGCTGGACTGAAATTGGTGAAGCACAAATCACTGGTCCCGAACTTATTCAGGAGACTTCCGACAAAATCATATTAATCCAAGACAACCTTCTAGTAGTAAGGAGTCGGCAAAAGAGCTATGCCGACAAGCGTCGAAAACCCTTAGAATTTCAAGTCGACAATCTGGTTCTTCTCAAGGTATCCCCTTGGAAAGGCTTGGTTCGTTTCGGAAAGAAAGGGAAACTTGCACCAAGATTCGTAGGTCCTTTTAAAATCTTTGAGCGGATTGGGAAAGTAGCCTACAAGTTGGATCTACCTGAAGGACTTAGCAATGTTCATCCGACGTTTCATGTCTCGAACCTGAAGAAATGCTTAGCCGACGAAAATCTCCACATACCACTTGACGAGGTGCACATTGATGAGTTAATGCATTTCGTGGATAAACCTATGGAGATCATGGACCGTGAAGTTAAGCAACTCAAGCGAAGTTATATTCCAATTGTTAAGGTCCGGTGGGAATCCAAACGTGGCCCAGAGTTCACTTGGGAACGTGAGGATCAAATGAAGGCCAAATAGGTACACCTATTTCTAGGATCCTCTTCCTAATCAATTTCGGGACGAAATTTTCTAAAGTAGGGGAGATTGTAATCCTAGGGAATTCCGACTTTTATTTTAACTGTTCCGGCAAATGTAATTCCATTATTTTTTTTATGATTACATTTATGTAAGTACCTTATTTATCTATTATATTTCACGAGTTGAATACAATTATTCCAAATTCAAAAGTAATGAAAATTTATGTAGGATATCATGTAAATAATTATTACCATCCTATTATATAAATATATATGTACATACTAAGTTATTTCCTAAACCTATATATATATATACATATATATATATATATATAAATATACAACTTACAAATAATCAAATTATAAATCCTATAAAAATTAAGGTTTATAAAATTATATTATGTAAATTTCAAAGTAAATGAGTTCAATAGAAATAAAACCATTTTAAATTGTATAAATTATATAAATGTAATTGAAACATTTAAAACATGACATTTATACTTAATTAATTTTATGAAAAATTCACAAATTTAATAATGTTATTTTTATAGAAGTTCAGGGGGGGATTTTGCAAATTCAGAAACTCTAAAAAGAAAGTTCTAACATGAAATGATAAAAGCTAAAACTGCAGGGGCCTTAGTGCAAAATCCGGATATACCTTCCTCCCAAATGCAGTCATGGGGTCGAGTCCCACAACGACCGGTTTTCAAGCCACAAATCGCGAACTCGTCCCTGAGGCATTTACACGCAAAAATGAAACCGGAAAAACGTTCCAGGCACCTAATCGATCCTTTTCTTACGCGTAATTGAGTTTTTATGAACTCATAATGATGTAACTCGTAACCGAATGTGACTTGAATACCTATTTAAGCGATCGATCCATTTCGACCCAAATTGGGTATAAATAGGCACTCCCACTCATTGACGACATCCATTGCAAACTCACTACACCTCTATTTTCTTCTGATTCCATCTCTGTACCACCCGATTAGGCTGACAAACCCGACTTGTTTCACGAAAGCCGTTCTCCTTCTCTGATGTTCCATTCTATGTAATTTTGGTATCACTAGGCTCGTCTTGTTATAGGGATCAAAAGCCCTATGGTTTCAGGTTCGAACCATTGACCGATTGTGAGTATTTAGGGGCTAGGGTTACGTGTATTCATTGGGGAAGAATATGGCTTGGCTCGTGCTTCTTTTAATTTAAACGCGTCGTGTTAGACCAAGGCAACAACCCTGGTCTAATGGTTAATCATGTGTGTGCTTAGGCGAACCAGGCTCAACGCGGGTTCGAGTCCCGACAGCCCCATTTTGGTTTTTGATTTTTGATTTTCTTTTTAATTGTTTTAACACATAAATTAAATATTTTAAATTCTGATTAAAGTTTTATAAATCAAATAAATATATTTTGCAATCTTTACAAAAGCAGGAAAATAAAAAAATATATTTTATCCATTTTATTTATTATAAATTCTAATAGCTAATATAAAAGGGTTTATTTAAACCTAGATGTAATTTTTAATTCATTTTTCAATAAATAAGATGAATGAGATGTTTAAACAAATTACTTACATTATTTCTAAATATTTCTTACACAGGTTATAATAACATTATTTTAAATACATATATATAATTATTATGACAAGGTTAAAACTTTTAAATTTATAAAAATACTTAAATGCTCATTCTAAATATTTGATACAAAATTTAATTAAATTCATTTAAAGCCTATTTATTTATTAATCTTTTTCATTCAAAAGAGATTGTTAAATAGCCTAATTAATCATTTTAAACTACATAAAATGAGTTAATTAAACCCCTTTCATTTCATAATTTATTATTTTTAGAATGATTATACAAATGAATTCAATTATATTATTTAACTTATTCTATTCTATAAATTTATTTATTAATTATCTTTGAAATAAATATATAAGTTAATTAATATATAATTAGTTAAAAATCTTAATTTATTTATAAATTACTTTATTACTATTATTCATGAACATATACTCTTTTACAAAATACATATACAAATCCATTTTCAGGTCCAAACCCCATGAAAACCCTAAAACCTTATAAATCATTTATCTTTATTCAACCTACATTGAGTTTAGACACACTTATCTGTGTAGGTCGATTGTGAGGAAATCCTCACGAAGCTTATTCACCCCTACCCAAATCCTATCACTACCAGCTCCGACTCAAGTGAGATTCATAGCCCCCTTTCTCTTTACTATTGTTTACTGTCACACCCCCAAATTCCACTAACGGAGTTTTACCGTTTGGCGTGTGACATACCAGGATCTAGGATCTCAGACATTAGTTACATCAAATGACACTATATGGGACATAAATGAAATGTCATAAAAGTTCAGAGTGAGTGCGAAGCGTATAAACAAAGAATTAAATGCGCAAAGCAAACGCGTCCAAGTTTAGTTTTATAAAAGCAAGTGAATTGTTTTAAATGTTTGCATAAGAATGCAATGACAGTAGGACTCCATGCATGTCCTAGGTGTGCAACCTGTGCCTTAGCGACCTGAGAAACATGCAAGAAAAAGTGTCAACACGAGGTTGGTGAGTTCACAGGTTTGTAAGTAAATAAACTGTTTGAGTGTTTGTAGGATCCACATACGTAAGTCACACCTATTGCTAGCTAGACAATGTACAAGTTACTCTAAGCGCTTGCAACCGAAGCTGACTGTTTGAGTTTGTTTGCCTCCCGCCGGGTCTATCAACTCTTGCAATATGTTTAGGCCAACATTTCACCCGTTCGACCTCCAATCGAGTTAGCGCGACTAACGCGGGTGGGGTTTGTCAAACCCAGTAGTACTACTAAACATTACCTCGCTAAATCCATATTAACGGTCCGATGTGTATGAGGACTTTCAATGATAGTGTGTTACGCTTAAGTAAACAAGTGGTAGTGAAAAACTATGTGATCCATGTTTGTTTGTGTGCATGTTTCTCCCCAACGAAAAAACAAGTAAAAGGATGTTTGTCTGCAAGCATGTTTCTCCCCAACGGGAAAACAAGTAAAAATGATGTTCGTTTGTATGCATGTTTCTCCACAACGGGAAAACAAGTAAAATGATGTTCGCTTGTATGCATGTTTCTCCCCAACGGGAAATCAAGTAAAAGAATGTTCACTTGTATGCATGTTTCTCCCCCAATTTAAAACGGTAAAAGGGGCCGTGAAAACTCATCTGAGTTGTGTACGAGTGGTGGATAGCACCACACAATGATGCAAGTAGAAAACATGAGAGTTTACCCGTGAACTGCTTACGTATGCCCTAGAATTATAAGCATAATAGTTAGGGACACATGGGATTTTTGTGACGACGACAAGGAAGATTTGAACGTCCTAGAATATACTTAGGATCAATGAGTAAACGAACTTGTCCACGGCAATAAGGATTTCTCTTAATATAATAATTAAGATAAACGTGGCTTGTATCGAACGTCTCCAATTACAAATTATATTAATTTATAAATATCCGTGTGTTCGTGTCATTAATTAATGATCTAAGAAAATAATATAACTTATTATATTATTTTTAAATCCATGAAATTAATACGATAATCATTTAAGTGGCAAAAATAATAAATATATTATTTTTATTCGAGGACACAAACATGGGAAAATAATATAAATAATTATATTATTTATAGGCTTGGAGAAAGACACGGTAATAAATAACGTGATGAAAATAACACACACACACACACACATATATATATATATATATATATATATTATCTTTATTTGGAACCATGGGTTGAATAATAATATAAATATATTATTTTATATGTGAAAAATAATATTAAATGGGTCATAAAATCAAACCCGAGCCTACGGGTGATTTCTGAGGCTAAAAACATATTAATATAATATAATAATAATATAGGAATTTGTTTTGTATTAAAAATAATTGTGTAAAAATGATTTAAACAAAAATAGGGGTGGGGAGACTCGAACCCGGGTCTCCTCCCCACCACACCAATGATCTAACCATCACGCCCGCTAGGGTCATCGAATCAGAAGCTGGATCAGAATGGTTTTTAACCCTTAGGTCTCTCGTGTTTTTCCCCTTACGCGACCCGATCACAAAACCAACCTCAATTCCTTCAATTCCAACAATGATATGTGACAAGGGTTTAGGAGTTTTGATTATCAATCTAATTTGAACCTGTGGGTGCATTTAATCATAAAATTATCACGTTTAGATTGGTAAATTTCTCAATTGAAAACCCGAAACCCTAGTTTATGAACATGAGATTAAATCAGTCGAATTCGATATTGTTATAGGTTGGAATCTGTCACACCCCAACCGACGGCGGATTAAACCTCGGGGCGGATGCGGTTATTCAAAAGCACAAGTTTGACTATTAAAGGTTGAATATTTCATTAATGACTTTCAAAGGTTCAATACAAGGAAAAGAAACACAAGGTTCGACAAAACATAACAAGAATACAAAATTTAATTTGATAAGTATTCTAAGTCCAAAGCATCCTATATGATCACAAGAAAGCCTCAAACTTGAGCACCTGAAACATGTTGAGTAAACTGTCAACTAAAAATAGTTGGTGAGATACGAAGGTTTTGACACAGTTTAACAAAGTCTTTGAAAGTTTTACAATTCACTATGTGCATGCATCTATGTATAAATGTGAGAAAACAAACAAGATTAAACATTGTGCATATCAACCCTAACCAAGTTTAGGCATAACCCGCAGGCTACCCTTAAAAGTTTAAGGTCCAGTAACAATCACCATGGGCTCCCCCTGAAGGGTCAATCAAACTAGGTGGATTAGTCAAATACAATAGATCTATCATCGTCACTGTAGGCTCGGCCAAAGTTAATGAGTATGCTAGTTTTAAGTTTAATTTAAGCATGCAAGTCTCAAGTACATGACACAAAGAAAGGAATATAGACATAGTTGTGTTTGAATTGTATAAGTCTAAAAGTTTGATACATGTTTCACCCTAAGTTTATAAATAAAAGCAAAACAAAAAGGGGCTAAGTATACTCACATGGTATGAGGTAAGAGTGTCCAACAAGATTTTGTGTAGAAAGGCTTCGAGAAAGGATATCCTCACAACAAGCCTAATGACATGTCTAAAGTTTAAAGTTCGATTCTAAGTCTATAGCAAAGGATCTAGGATTCTAAGATTAACTAGGGTTTCAAGGGAGATGGGAATAATTGTGTTATTTATAAAGTTTTATCAAGATTCTAAATAGGTTTTAAATGGGTGACACAAGTATTGAAATATCAAAGTTTATTAAGTTTATAATTTTAAAATACTTATTAGTCAAAATAATTATTTAAAGTGCCTTGTGATCATTAATTACACATGATAGGTAGTAATTAGTTTTCTAAGTGTTAAGAATAAAATATTTATTAAGTAAAAGAATAGTGACTAATAGATAATAATTATCTAAAAGTATTTGAAAATAATCACTTTATCTAATTAAAATAATTAATATAAATCATTTAAGATTTATTAAAGTATATAAGCATGAAGCATTTATTTTATAAAAATAACATGTATCTAAATAATGTTTAAAATGTGATTATAAGTTTAAATAAATAATATAAAATTATAAGTTTATAAAATGTTAAATAAAATTATAAGTATTTTAAATAATGTTTATATAAATTTATTAAATTTTCTGTTTTAATTAAATAGATAACTATCTTTTGAGTTTTAAATAAAATATAAACTTTATAAAATGTACAAGTTCATAAGTTTTCTGATTTCAAGATAAAATATAAGTTTTATAAACTTTTCTGATTTTATAAAATTAATATAAGTTTTCTGATTAATTAAAGTTTACATTAAAGTTTTAAAACAAAATAAGTTTATTTATTTCAGAAAATAATAACAAATTAAAATTCTGATTTTATAAAATAGTTTCTGTTTAAAATATAAGTTATATAAAATTTTGAAGTATTTTTATAGTTTTTAAGTATTTAAAACCATTATTAAAGGTTTAATTCTTTTACAAGTTTTACTAAGTTTAATTAAATAAAAAGATTCTGAAAATAAAAGTACAATTAAAAATCAGTTTTTAAGTTTATAAAAGTTTAACTGATTTTATAAAAAAAGTTAAAAAAATTAAATCTGAATAAAAAGCATAAAAAAAATTAAAACACAAAACTCAGACTGGCCGGATTCGAACCCGGGCCGCCTGAGTCCACACACCAACGCACAAACCACCCGGCTACGGGCCTCGCTAATGTTTAACTTGGAAAAGAATTTATTTAAACACAATCCCAAATCACCCCTAATTCCCGTATGAACCCTAGAATCTAAAGCCCCTAAATGCGAATCGATTAACCCTCTGTTAATGTAAATTGACAGGGGGCTATTGATCTCTGGATGAAAACAACGAGATTGGTCACAAGAATTACCTGAATCGATAACGAATCAAAGGAGAACCGGTTTAAGCTCAGAACGGTTGTCCACGGGTTTGAATCGGCAATTGCAGGTGATGAACGATGAAATTGGAAGTTCAGAGAGTTGAGTCAGGTATCGTCGATGTGTTTCAGTAGGTTTTTATACTCAATTTTCATCATTTAATGTTAGAACATTTGGGGAGATTACGGTTGAGTAAAACGAGTTCAAATTCGAATTTGCGGGCGTTTAGAATTTAATTCGAGCATTGATACACATTGGGTTTTGGTCGCATGCCTGAGTAGAAGCTCGAGGAGCATTCAATTCAGCCGGATAACGCATTTTCACTAAATCGAGCTCAAAACCGGGCATTTTGGGATTCGATCCTGGGATCATTTTCATATTCAGGGAAATGGCCAAATTGCACATTTAGTCCCTGAAGTTTAGAGGTTTTGTTATTCTATGTTAAAACATGAATTTTTGTTTACAATAAGTTTCAGAAATGATAGTTTTAGTCCCTGGACTTTATAAAAATAATTAATATGTTTTGTTTTTATAAAATTCTTCTAAGTTTTTATAAGTTTTATACTTTAAAATTATAAAATAATTTAGGTTTATAATTTGCAAATTTAGGTATAAGAATTTTATTATTTCTAATAAATATAAACTTATAAAGTTTTAAGAATATATATATACTATTTTTTTTATGTATATACATATATATATATATATATCTTTAAATAAGTCTCATATATATGTATATATATATTTGTAAGCTTCAAGTGTTTTTATGTAAAAAAACTAATATTTATTATTTAAGGAAAATAATAATTAGTATTTATTATTAAATTAATGTTTCAAGTTTTTAAGATTTAATAAATTTCAACAACACGTGCAAAGGTTATGGAAATGATACGTTCATTAGGTAGGTTACAAAGGATGAATACGATAAATGTAAAAACGATACATCGGAAAATCCTAGATATTACAGAATCATGGGGCTTTCACTAAGTGTTGTATTGCAAACCTATCCAAGTATATTAATTGGATTGAGATCAAGTCTAGACTGGTGTTCGATTAAACCGATTACGGGATGAACCCTATGATCGGTTCAAGTTTAAATCGATATTGTAAGCCCGAATTGTCATAGGGCTTTTGATCTAGGAGTGAATACGAAACTGTGAGTGTGTTCGGTTACCTCAATTGATGTCAGATTGATGGTGTTCGGTTAGAATGGGTTCCGTCTTGCGTGGTTTGATCTCTGGTGACTTTGACTGCGTTTTCGGCTAGATTAGGATGTGCAAAAGCTTGCCAGTGGTTCATTTGAGGTGTGCAGATGTTAAATTGTGAGAATGGTAATCGAATTGTTCGAGTTTGATAGAGATCGATGAGAGGGGTCGACGGTTACGGTTGGGGAAGTTAATTTGCAATGATTAACAATGATAAACGGTTAGAAACATCACAATAATGGTCGAACCTATCAATGCAATGCGTTACAAATTCTGAATTCGAACAATTTTGTGGTTAGAGATTTGGATCAAGAACAAGGGAGTTTGACTTTTACAAGTCAACTAAGTCGATTTTGAGTGAAACTAATCCATTTTGACTATCAGGAGTCAAACTATTTGAGTTTAGGGTAATTACAGTTTTAGTCCCTGGGGTTTTATGTGTTGATGTTTGGATTTTAACAGAATTAGTCCTTATGGTTTATGACTGAGTTAACTGGACTAACAGGACTAACTGGGTTTGTGCTAACGAAGTTAACTTGAAAATACACCCCAAAACATACCATTAGTAATGATATACAACTCCTCATTGAATCCCCAAGTACTTAAGAACAAACAACCAAAAACGACATTTCAGCACTGTTGGGTGTATGGGGTAGCGTTGGTAGAAGGTTTTGCCTTTGGGCGTATGAAACACTGCCCCAACATATGGAACGCCAAGGGGGTACCATACGCTGGCCTTTAGCCAGCCTCCCCCTTTGCTGTTTTCTAGCCATTCTAACCCCCCTATATCCGACCCGTTTGCAACTTGTGTAGTAAACGACTATAAACCCGTATTAAAATTTCATACAAGTCCTACCACTTCTAACAACATAAATTTGTTAGTTTACCCACAACTCGTTTTCACCCATGGATCATTTAACTCCAAGACTACTTGCCATTTTTGCACTTTTGTGTAGTGAACTACATTTGGCTTGTATTTGACCACCATACAAGCTTTTATCACTCGCCCGTCATCAAACAAGTAATTTAACAGCCGCCACATACGAGACCCACCCTCTTTTTCACCCATGGAGTAATTGACTTCAAGATCACCCATGAAATATTTGACTTCGCAATCACCTATGAAGCGCTTGACTTCACAACCACCCGTTATTATACCACTTGATTTCACAGATGAACAAGATTTGGGGTGTCTAGATAGCTACAAACAAATGCCAAAAATTGGGTATGCTCTATCGCTAATTTCTTGGGTATGGTTCACCTAGTACTCATCTTCTTCACTTAGAGACCAAAAACCCCAAAATCTGGTGATTCAATCTGCAAATGGAGGGCATTTAAGGCTATTGAAGATTAAAAAAATGGTTCTTGATAAATCGACCCATTTTCTTCTCCGATCATACCTCCCCCTTAGATCTGTTTTCAAGGTGTAGGGTGTGGTGGAGGGGATACGATCTGATGTTAGGACCTCTGTCTAGTGTTTCAATTTCTCAATTTTTCTGTTTCTTATTTTTACTATTTCTCAATTTTCTTTTTGTTCGTTGAACAAAGTGTTTCAATTCTTGATTTTCTTTGTAAAATCCGTGTGCCATTTTATACGATTTTTTCATTTTTATGACAACCATGCTTCCAATTCTTGACTTGCGATGTCAAAAGTTCTTGTTTATAGTTTTTACTAAATTCTAAATTTATTTGAGTTAGTGATCAAGTAAATTACATAAATAGGAGATAAAATGACTATATTACCTCATGTGTCTTGCACATGACTATACTTAATAGAAAAAATTAACACTAGTTAGTGAAAATGACTAATTGTGTGCAAATGTTTCAAAAAAAGGAAATCCATTATAATTTTTTAAGTCAAATGACATAATAAATAATTTTCTATAAAGTTAGAAGACACAATTTATAATTTACTCTTATTATAATCAAGGAAAAGTGTTTTGTCATCACTTATTTTTTTTCAGGATGGTTGTATTAAATTATGACACGATAAATGTTTAAAATATCAAATGGTAAAACAAATGACAAAGATGTAAATGAAACATTTAATTGCTCATGGCCTTGTGGTCTAGTAACATTGGTGATTGTCCTTCATTGTTGGACTGTACAAAAAATAACGATTTTTTGGCATGAATATAACGATTTTATACACCTAGATGGCTCGTATTTGTATACCTCGTATAACCCCTAAAAATAATTGGGATTTTTTTTAAGTTTATCCGGGTTAACCCACTTAACCTTTTCTAAAACCATTTACTAAACCAAATACCAAATTTTGGGTTCGGGTTCATCGGCTTTCATCTTATTCGAGTTCGGTTTCATTCGGGTTGAGTTCGGGTAAAAATGACACCCCTATATAAAAATTGTGTGAGTTCAAATCTTGCATGTACAGATTTTGATGGAACTTAGAGTAAAAATTGCTATTAAAAAAACAAAACACTTTATTAACAAATAATTTAAAATTTACAATTATCCATTTGAAATATTTAATTAGTAATAGCTTAATTAAAGATTCCTTGTTCAAATTGCATATTTATAATAATAAAGTATAATAATAATAATTATTATTATTATTATTAGTACTAAACAAATTAAATTATAACTTTAATAACAACAAATAAAAGATGAAAATGAATGTATTAGTTCTTTTAAGGTATTGTTCCAATAACTTTGTGACAAGTTAGAGTAATTAAAATACTAAAAGGTAATCAAAGAAAGCAAAGATGGACGGGTTTTGGACAAGTTTTGATTGCCCTATCATTCTAGGTGGTTATAGTACATATATGGTTGGAATGGCTACATCATGCATATTTTAGTGGGTATTTAGTTCATAACATTACAAATAAATTGATTGATTATACATAAAACTAAAAGTATATTATAAGAGACTTGTTTATTCAGCCAAAAATATGTGTTTAATAGATAAGATTTGCACCTTTGGTTTAAAATCGTGGGGTAGAAACGTGACAAGTTAAAGTTTGAGCCCGGTTAAACTCGAACTCAGTTTTTTTTTTTAATTTAAAAGAGCTTTGATTTTATTTGTTTCGAGCTTCATGTCTAAAGTTCGAGCTCAGCTTATGAATAATTTTATAAGGTCAAACTTCCTAAAAGATTGCATTTTATATAATTTTATATTAGATTTTATGTATATTATTTTATTTACATAAGTATTATACTTGTTTACACTTGCTAATCTAATTAAATTCATCGTATAAAACTAAGAATAGAACTCATTTATTAAATGAGTTCCAATTAAACTTCGATTCGTTTCAGCTCGACTCGTTATAAACTTTTAACAATCCCATCTCAAATAGCTCAAGGACGATACGACTTGTTTACGTCCAATTTTAAAAGGCGTTGAATTCAAATGCTATAAATTGTTGAGCATATAACACCCAACAATTTGATAGGCAATTTAAAAGGTTTTTTATCTAAAGATATTAATTATTAAGTAGAATGATTTAACATGTCACATTTTTTAATTAGTACTAAACTTTTTGAGAGTACAAATAGCTAAGACAATTTAGTGTGTTTAGTAGAATCAAAAGGACTTAAGTTAAGATAATAATTTAATATAAATAAGAACTTGTAGGACTAGTTCTGTCACTAAGACAAACTCAATAGATTTAACAAAGAGACCAAAATTTTTATAGTTTGTGGAACGGATCGGGCCGGAAACAAGAAAAATTAGACTGAAGACTAAACTGTTAAGAGGTCGGTTAGTCTCGGTTCAGTGTGATTTAGTCAGTTTATATATATTAAATTGTAATAATTGGTTTTGTGTAAATTAATGAGTGGAAATCAAACCCGCATGCTGCGACGGGATTTTTAGAATTTGTAATGTTCATTTTCAACGAGTTGTATACAGGTAAAAACTAATAAAAACAAGCATGTCGAAACGTCAATTTCTTTCGCGATGTAAGTTCAGGGACGGTCGTAATTTCAATTTCTTTCGCGATGTAATTCAGACATAGGGACGATCGTAATTGATGAATTAGGGTTTTACGGTTTAAAAGGGGATGGGGAATAATTAATGGTTTAAAAAATTGATAAAATAAAGAAATATATAAAAATACACAATTACCTATCATTTAACGTTAAAATATGAATTGAGTTAACTGACTGGATGAAAATGAAAAGTTTTTTAAACCACGAGTATACAAAGAAAAAAAATAAACTTTTTTTATGAAACTGACAAGAATGACTAAAACCAAATGCACGAAAATGTAGTTTACTCTAAAAATTATTAAAAATTTCAATATACCGGACATTAAAAAGTAGCCTCATTATTTTCGATAATTAATGTAATATTGTAATCGTATTTGTTTCTTAAGTAGTTTTAGAAACAAGTCTTGTATTAATTACTTTATACTCTTAAGTTTTGAACGCCTTAATAATTTACCTCTTAAAAACTCATATAACACCACATCTATACTATATAATAAATAAAAGTTTCTTCATGTCACGTGTCGCCTCTATATTCATCATCACCATTTTTTTCCCGCTTCTCTCTCTTATTTAATGTATTTCTATCTTTAACTAATAATATATATTTAAAGAAAAAAATACTAATTATACTAATAAAAAATATTTATTTTAAATTATTTCTTATTATAAGAAACTTTGAAATTTAATTATGTAACTTCTATTTCCAATCAAATAGTAAATGAAAGTCAAATTATATTAAATAGTAGTTAACGTATTTTCGAAACCCAATTATATATAATTTTTACATATTTTGAATTTGTTTTCTATCTTAAGTATATGTAGTATATTTTTACAGTTGTAAAATATATACATAAATATTTAAAAAATTTATATATTGATATTTTTCATCCCGTGTGTAGACACGGGATCTAAACTAGTCTACTTAATATATTTGTGTTTGCTAAAATATTGTCTACTTGCTATTTTTCAAAAATAATAATTTCTATTTGTAATATATTATGAGACACCGAAATTAAATCGGGTCAGTCTGTACAGTTGACAATTATTTTTTATCTAATAAAACGGTAACATAATAAAAGCAATAGTTAAATTAAAAGAAAAATATTCGAGTTCAAAACACAAGAACTAGGAGGATGGAACGGGTCGTGGTAAGCTTGGACTCTCGGGTCTCGAAACGAGTAATGACCCGGAAAATATGATAATCATTCTCTCAGTTTTTTAGTAAACAATTTCATAATTAACATGTTTAGTAATGTATACATGATAAATTGCATATTTATATTCATAGTTGTACATTAACTTTTTCTAGATTTCAAATTAGAATACCGTGTTCAATGTAATTTTTTTTTTTTAACTGGAAATATATCTTACTCTTACTCCTAAATTACATCAAATAATTCATCTCATGTCTGGGTTTGAACCCAAAACCTCCAAGTCCAATCTAATAGACAAGAGTCTCTAACGAGTGGGTTAGTCCCACATTGACGTTCAATGTAATTATTAACTTAAAAATAGAAAATGGTTACAAATACAACAACCATACTCATTAAAATCTCCCACCAATAGCATAGCTATCGGTAGAGTCCGATGAGGGTGCGATGTAAGAAAATCATACCCCAATCCAAGAGGATATATAGGTTGTTTCCAAGAAGACCCCCAACTCCAAAGACCTCGTCATGACCTGAAAAAGGATATTAGTATCATAAAGTTCATCACATCGAATTTGCACAACAAACAACAGAAGCTTTAATAAAAGTATTGATATGCTACCAACAGCAGACAAAGAAAAAAGTGTAAGTAGAAAGAAAGTGAAGATTAGACAGGTAACATCATATAGATACACAAAGCTAGAAATACGACAACATGCTTAGGCCACCACAAATACAGATATAACTACGCACCTAAGATAAAGCTAGGACTCATCTGTTACCCTCCTGTAAAAGTTCTTAACCTTAATACTACGCTTCAACGAAGTCCTATCCTCGACCGTGTTCTTAGAGAGATGCAAGTCTACCAATATATGGTTACAAATATTTATGTTTTTTTTAATATTTATATTTGTAAGATTTGTACAATATAAAAAGTTAGATGATTGATGTGTGAAAGAAAAATCAAAATTTGATATTTGTTAGGACATTGTTGTTTATGATTTGTGAAGAACGTAACATGCTTTGTTTTACTTTGGATGATCTAGCAAATGTGTATGTTGGGTTCCTTGTTTGCTTCTATATTCCCCATTCATACTTTATATTTTGATCATATCACACCTCATAAATGTTTTTTAAATTATTATTAAAAGTTTTAGAATGTGGAGCGTTATTTATTTCCATTCAATTGCAAGTATATATCATACGCAAGTTACATCTTTTGAAATAAAGTGTTACACTTTTGGTATGGTGTTATTTGAATAATTGGTTCGTATTCGTTCAAAATAAAATAAATAGTTAACAGAAAAATCAAACACAATGATGGTGAGGAGAGGGTAAGAAGAAGAAAGAGAACTCAAAAAGGGAAAACATTATACGGTTTAATAACATAAAAAAAATAAAAATTAAAATATTCACATGTTATATGAAAAATTCTCTAATTCGCTTTTCTTATAAAAAAAATCCATATTTTTTGTTTAAAATGCGTACCTGTAAAGTCAGTGGTAAATGTATGACACCACATTGCATATGTTAAGGTAGTATTGATGATATATTTGCTAAACTGAATAATATATATATATATATATATATATATATATATATATATATATATTTTACACGAAATGTTACCTAATTAAATTTTAAAGGCTAAAAACTCCACATTTTCTGTGACATAAAAAGTTATCAGCTTTTCAAATTTTACACATCGTTTTAAAAAGTAACCAAGTGATTTTTTTGTATAAATTCATGAAGCATTGTTACTTTCTATATATAGAGGTATGGTTTGTCTGTATCTCACCCTGCTAGACCTTACCAATACTGTTGATAGGATTTTTACCGGATATGATCATTGTTGTAGTTTAAAAATGTATAACATAAATTTCGCTAAAAACAAGTAAGATTTTCTCTAAGAATTAACCCTGTAAAGTATTAAAACACGGATACGAAGTTGCTGAGTTAAGATAGTAAACATGCCAGACAGTCTGACTAATCTTTTAAGAAAGTTAAATAGTCAGCCCACAGAATAATTATAAAAAAAATGCAAATTAAAAAAAGAAGAGACACGTGAACAGGTCGTACCCAAGAATGGGTCAAACCAAACAAAATAATAGAATCTTTTTAAAAGCTGCCCATGTACTTGTTATATCGAACTCAACCCGGACAATCACTTTTTGCATAGGGAAGTCACATATTCATGTTTTGATTAACTGCTTATGTATTTGTTCTTTAATGATGTCTGGTTCTTTTAGGACGTTCTTATTTTTTGAAAAAACAAAAATGTATTTTAAATTTGTAACGTTTTAATAATCTTGAGCGCCCGTTACAGAAAAAGTCAATCACAAGACTGTAACAATACGTTACTAACTAAAGGTGCACAAAACCAGATTTTTTTCAAAACCGGATCGAATTTGGTACACAAAGTTAAAACCAGATTAAACACAAACTGGTACGGACCATAACCTTTAGATGAAAATAATCCAATAGGAACAAGTTGGGATCAGATTGAAAACAGATCAGCTGAAACCATGTTGAAAATTGATCACCATATTAAACACAAACTGGTACAGATCAAAACGGATTTAAGGATTTTAGATGAAAATAATCCAATAGTAACAAGTTGGGATCAGACTGAAAACAGACCGGTTGAAACCAGACTGAAAATTGAAAACAGATCGGTTGAAACCAGATTGCAAAACCGGTTACTAAAGTAATTTAAAAAAGACAGAAATTGCAAGAGATTCTTAAGCTTGAAACCAGAAAACAAAGAACTCCCAAGTGAAAATACACACCGATTGTTTCGATTGTATATTTAGCCGTTTAATAATCAACAGTTGCCGTCATAGTTTGGGGTTAGACGTCATCCACATTGCCGTGTAGTTCTTCGTAAGCAAGTGCGTGATGGGTGATAAGCGGAACCAACAATTCCATTGCTATTTCTTCCACCTGTGTTTCCTGTTTTTTGCCCTCGTAAATTCACCTTCAAGGAGTGAAGTATATTGTATCCGTTCCACATCGTCAAGTAATCTTTCAAGAAAAAAGCTAGTTTGAAAAAACGGATCCAAATTGGTTTCCCCCAAACCAGATTTAACATCTAGAAACCCAAACAAATTAGAACAAACGGATCAGATGGTTTTCAAACCGGTTTCTAATACCCATGGTTTAAAAAAACGGTCGAGGCGTACGCCTCGAGACGAGGCGGTAAGAAACCGAGTGAAACCAACTCTAATTTCAAACATCATCCATGAAATATAATAAAAATGTTAAGATTTAAACACCAAACAACAGTACCAAAAAAGATGCCTAAAAGCAAAGAAAATATAAAAATATGAGATGGATGGAAGGGGCACCACCTCGGTAAGAATGATGATAAGTTAGTTTCTGAAGCCTCTGCTGTTTCTTCTTCCCCTAGCCTTCTCAAACTTCCTACCCTTGGATCGCACATAGGGTTTGGTGTGACTGTGTGGGACACCTGGAGCTTTTCCAAAGTGCTTCACTGCTTCACGGGAGTTCTTTGGACCTCTTAACAGAACCTGCACAAACCCATCCAATTAACATTCATTCTCAATGCTAACATTTTTTTTTAAGAATAATGTTATAGATTACTAGAAATTGTATGATTTTTGCTTGATGCAAAACATTATTTCAAATCGTCAAAAACTATTTTTCTTCTTCAACACACCCAACTATTTTCAGCTAAAATGTTTCCTGGGCGAGAACAGAAAACCCGAATCATAACAAAAACACTGAAAAAACAAATAAAAATACAGAAAAAAACAAACAAAAACTAAAGAAGCAAATGGTTCAGATACGGCCTTTATACATGATTTGTGTGGTTGGGATATAGTTATACATGTACAAATAACCAAAAAAACCAAAACGGTGTGTGTGTGTGTTTAATAGCAACACATTTCGATTGAACATTTGTCGTGCCTTTTTTGTGAGACCGTCCCTGAATGTATTGCACGTTTTCTAATTGAATGCCCTTTTGTAAAGCCATTTTTTGCTGAAGATCTGGTTAAATTCCCATCCAAGAGGGAGCAAAAACAAATGCAAAACTTTTAAGGTGTTCTATTTGTGAAATGAGAAACAAACGTGTTCATTCAAGCCAATAATCTGTTCAAGTTATAAAAAAGAAGATTTACTTCGCCAAGTGCCACTTTCACTGTTGTGGATTCTGTAATATGTTCCCCCTCCTTATTCTAGTCAAGGGATTTTTAATCCACAGATGATAGTGTAGCTTATTTTTAGTATATGAAGTGTGTGAAATTGTATTTCTCCATGTTCTGTTGCTGTGCGCGCGTGTGTGTGTATATATTAGTGATCAATATCCTTGGACTTTTGCTTTGAACTTGAAATTCCTAATTGGGAGGCGTCACACATTGCTGGAACACTACGAATGTTCATAAACCTTTGAAACTGACCAAAAAGCCCAAAGCAAAGCAAGTTGGCCGATTTGGCCAGTTGGAGATCCAAACGGTTCAGTTCACGGTTTGGTTTTGATAGTTTTTAGGTAAACCGAACATAAAACAACGAATTTATCTTATAAACCGTCTTTATCATTTTAAAATTTTCAATACAAAGGATTTTGAAAAGAATAAAAATAGAAAAGGTTCAAACCTTTTAAACCGCCAAAACCAACCCGTTAAACCACATATTCCTGTAAAACCAGCCAGTCCGGCCAAACCGGATCTTGAACACCCCTCCCAACACTATCTTAAGTCTTAAGTCTTACCCACTATAAAAAATACAACGCTAACTTTCCGGAAGTTGTTGACGTACTTGCTTTTATTAAAGAAGATGGAGAGAGCACTCAAATGAGATCTAATGCAAAATGTATTCTAAAATATTTCAAAAAACTTGAATTTGTGTTTTATATACACTTGTTGGAAGAGATTTTAGGTCTCACAAACGCTCTATCAAAACATCTTCAAAAAAAGAGTCGAGACTTGTTAGAAGCGGCTAAGTTGATAAACGGAACAAAACGAGCATTGAATAATCTAAGACAAGAAGGGTTTGATTTGATGTTGGCAAAAGTGACACGTTTTTGTGAAAAAAACAAGATTAAGATGTTAGATATGACCGAAAATTATGGTAATCAAAGAAACAGAAAGAATGCTGTTACTAATTGACATCATTTTGAAGTTGAAGTTTATAATGTGATTTTGGATATGCAAATTCAAGAACTTGGAGATCGATTCAATGAGCTATCAACTAGTTTGATAGAAAATATGTCAGGTTTAAATCCTTGTGATTCGTTTTCTAAGTCTGACATATCTAAGGTAGTGGCATTTTCAGATATGTATCCGAATGATTTTAATAAAGAAGAAAGAGGGTGTATTTCGGGTGATCTTACGGTCTTTGTTGAAACTGTAAAGGAAGATGATTCATTTAAAAAATTGGATGGAATATGTGACCTTGCTCGTGTAATGGTGGAAACCGGAAGGCATAATACCTTTCCTTTGGTTTATCGGATATTAAAGCTAGCGTTGGTTTTACGGGTCGCAACCGCAACCGTTGAAAGATGTTTTTCTAAAATGAAGCTTATTAAGACGGATTTACGCAATCGAATGGGTGACGAGTAAGAACAATGCTCTAATTTGTGCGGTCGAAAAGGAAACATTTTATAAAGTTAAAGAAGAGGATGTAATGGCTCGATTTCAAGCTTTCAAAATCCGAAGAGGAGACTATTAGGGATGTGTTTAAAATTATTTATTATCGTGTTTTTATTTTTTTTTCGTTTAAATTGTATCAAAGTACGGTAAAAAAAATTTTTGAACGTTACCCCTTAAAGTTTTGTCTAGATCCGCCACTGGCCACACTTAAAGTTTTAAATCATTATTAAGCCAATCAGTTTGTAACCTATAACTCATAAGTTAAGGTTTCAAACATTCAGAACACTGGCAGTATAACAAGTCATAAACTAACATATTGTGACAAATGAAATTAAACCAAAATACAATAACAAAACTAGTGCATCAGAAGCTAAAAAACTTATTCACTTCAAATGCTATCAATATCTGCTGAATTTCAGAAGAAAAAAGAAACTTACTGTGTTCTGTCCAAGTGGAGCTCTGAGAGCCAGCTGGTCAAATGTCAAACATTCCCCACCAGACTTCTCAATCCTTGCCCTAGCAGTCTCTGTAAACCTAAGAGCGGTCACCTTGATGCAAGGGATCTCATGAACCCGTACATCATCGGTAACCGTGCCAACAACCACAGCAATCTTGTCCTCCTATTTTCATAAAGCCAATTGTCACAATCAAATGCAACCACAAGAAAATGAAAATAAACATCCACATAAATTTGATGCAAATCTATACAGTATAAAACCATATATGTTTCTCACTACTTGTTAATGTATGTAGTGATTTTGCAATTGAATTGAATTCATCAAAACACACAATACCTTGCCGGACATGTAACGAATCAATCGAGAAAGAGAAATCGGAGGCTTGTTGACTTTGCTCATGAAGAGCCTCTTCAGAATCACAGCATTGAAATTGCTTCCGGTTCTCCTAACTAAGAACCGATAAAGCTAAACAAAAGGGAAAACAACAATCAGTATTTTCATTCTACGAAATTGAGAGCCAGAAATCAATAAAAAATGCATTCTATGAAACTCCATACCTTGACGAGGAGCTTGAGGTAGATATCATCGGATCTAGGGGCGGTTCTTTTGGTCCTCTTGCTCTTTCCACCTGCAACAAGATCTATACCCTGGATCACGAAGAAAACGATGAGTAACAACAAGAGATGCTAACATGGAAATTAGGGTTCAGGTGAATAACGATACCATGGCGAATGCGGGTGCGGGTACCTGCAAAAAGAAACGGTGTGTCCAGGGGAAGGGGAGTGAGGCTAGGGTTTATGAACACAGAGGAGAATCTGTACGTGTCCGTAAATATAACCCAAACTGACTATGGGCTGGATTTTAGGAAGCGATAAGACCCATATCAAAAAGCTGGATATTTTGTAAGGCCCGTTTTAGGCCCATTATTTAACAATTTAGTTTGATATTTAAAAGTTGTGCAAATTTATATCAACACAATTTATAGTAATCTGTTAACTAAAATACACTTATGAGGGTTATACGAATTATGTAGTTCTATCCAACAGCTTTACGGAGGTTCGTCTAATCATTTCATTCCCTTTATTTAATTAATTCAATTATTTGTTGTTAAGTGAGAACACACTAATTCGAAACATCGTTCCAAACCAGGGGCGGATGGAAGAAGAGGTGAGTGGAGGGAAGGTACCCACTCAACCTCTTAATCGGTTTGATTTTGTATGTAAATGAGTTTGATTTTTTTCTAAAATTGGGATAAAAATAATAAGGCACCCACTGAACTTTTTTACAGGCCCCCTTCAACCCAATCCACTCCAGTTGTGACGAGCTCTGCAACTCTTGCTGGGTTTTTATTGCAAAGAAGAAAAAAACAAGAAGATGATATTTGATATTAAACTAATAATATAATACTAATTTACTACAATTGCTTTTCCTACTTTTTTTTTTTTTTTTTTGTTGAAAAGCTTAGCCAAATTATCATCATTACTTTCATTACTTAATGAATTAATTTAAATTTATGTAATATTCATAAATTTAAAGTTTTGTGTTAATGAATTAATTTAAATTTATGTAATATTCATAAATTTAAAGTTTTGTTTAATTTGATGGTGTGATTTATAATATGCAGATTTAGGTTTTTAATACTATAATTTTATATGATTTAATATTTATTATTTTATTTTGTTTTATGTTTTTTTAATATATATAGTGAGTGTATATTAACTAGTAATTTTACCGGTGCGTGTGGCGGTTCGATTCGATAATGGCACAACGGTAGACACGTAAGTGTATTAAAAAAAAGCCTCGTTTTGAATAAAATTTACGTAATCGGCTTGAGTCTTGATAAAAATTACACTGAAGCATAGTAAAAATAAGCACGTCGTAACACTATATTTTAATATAAATTTGACCCGACCCGTTTTGACCTAACCCGTTCAAACATGACTCACTTTTGGCACCCGCTGACCAAAAATCCTGGATCCACCACTGTTCCAAACACATTTGAAGACTTTCATTTAAAACAACATCACGTTTTAAAATTGTGTCCGATGTATGCCTACAACTACCTAATTGTACGACTACGCCAACCTCTTTTAACGGTGTATGTGTAACACCTGTCCTAAAAAATGTCCAAGATTTAAGCAATGTACGAATCACAAGGACTATAAGTATAAATATATGAAAATACAAGGACTGAAAAGTAGAAAACATCAAAATCAAACGGTAACAGTCCGTTACGAGCTGAGCACGCAAACACTGATGACACGCCACGTGTCCGGTGACTAATGAACGAATTTTGACACGTGGAAACCCTATAACGGACCGTCACGACTGGTAACGGTCGGTCACAAGCCCAAATTCACTCGGGTGCACCACGTATCACTCAGTAACGGACCGTCACGCATGGTAACGGTCCGTCACGCATGGTAACGGTCCGTCACGCCACAAAATGACCAGAGGGCGACACGTGTCTGATGACTCGCGAAACCCTAATCCGGTGACGGACCGTCACCACCCGTAACGGTCCGTCACGGATCCATAATTTACCCTATAAATAGTTGATCGAATTCAGTTGTTTTCTCATCCCAAACTCATTCCTCTCTTCACAATCTCGTCCCAGAGCATCCCTGGACGATCCCCGAAGCTTCCGGTCTAATTCCCTCTCCTTGTAGTGCCCGGTGTAGGAAGAAACGCTCATAGAAGAGTCGATACGCTAGAGAAATCAAGTTAAGAAGATAGATTATAAGCTTTCAACTTAGAGGCTCGTTCCTATCAACCAAGGTGAATACTTTATTTCTTTCATAAACTTGTGTCAAATATTTACTTTTATATAAATGGTCAAATAAAGGTTAAGGGAATAATGTTCAAAGTTCTTCTACGAACAAAGCATTCAGACCAAAGGTATGCGTAAAACTTGCAATGGATACACGGGTCTCGGGTGAAATTCCCGGATTGCGGCTGGTGCTTATCTTATAACAACTTCGGAGGTAAACTTGTCCTTTGTTATAAGACATGACACCAGTGTATACTTTGGTGTGATTGAACAGGACGGGCCTGCTGATTGTGTGGATTGAACATAAAGTTGTGATTATGAACTAATGCTTGTTTGCGCCAAATGATTTTACTATCAAGATAATTGTATTCACTGGCGTTCGCGTTGACGTTTTATTTTCAAAATGTTTTTCATGTAACAAATAAAATATGATGAAAATAGGGATTCGGGCAGACATAAGATCTGACCCAAGAAAAGTGAAAATGATAACTTATACGTAGGATTCTCAGGCCTCGTGTAAAGGAAATTCCTAAAGAAAAGAAAAAGGAGATGGGACCAGGGGATTGATCAACCCTGGATAGTACTATTTTCGGTGGTTGTAATTGTATTTGATTTCAAACTCTGTTTTGTAATCAAGATGAAAAGGGTATTTAAATCCTTGTGTTTATAAAATAAATACGAGACTTTTGTTTTCCAACTAAGTCTTGATATTTACAAATACAACCATTGGGGTTGAAACAAATGATGAAATTTGGAAAAAGACTTCCGTTGTATTTATATAAATTCTGAAATCAAAGTCTAAGTGATACCAATCGGACTCGCACACGTACAGGGGTGCCTGAGACGAGGTGTGACAGTAGGCATATAAACAACGTACTAGCTACGTACGGAAAGAAGCACATCATACATGGGGCTAGACAAGAAGTCCTATACAACCATTTTCAACTATAAAACTTCCTCATTTTTATCCCGATTGAACAATTTTTCCTCTCAACACTCGATATAATCATATATGACATGTAAATATATATACTGATGTGTGGATTTAGTGCTTATATAGAATGTTGTTTAATTATCGATTTAAGCATTAAATGCATCCGAATCTAGTCACTTTGTCATATGTATACATGTAGGGAAACTATGGAAGGAGAGCATCATTCTTGGACAAAAGGAAGCAAAAACAAGAGTAAAAAGTGCAGCTGGGCGTATCATACGTCGATACGGCGTATGATGCGCCCAATGATTCAAAATGGGAGCGTCTTATAGACCTTTTGGAGCGTATCATACGTAGCTAGTGTATCGTACGCCCACCCGACGTATGATACGCCGGAACGGTTTCTAGGCGGTTTTGAGTTGGTTTTTCACGAGTTTTTTAAGGGGAATTTGGCATTTTTTGAACAATCACCATATTGGGAGGCTAGAGAACAGAGAGAGACGAAGGAAACTCCGTGACAAAGTGTGTCTAAAACATCTTTGATCATAACCAGGTGTAGGTTTGTAGTTTCTTTAGTTTAAGTTGGGTTCTTTTCTGGATTACACATTAATTTCATTGTGTTTGTTGAATGTGATGTTTTCATGTGTTTATTTCTAATGTTTGTTGTTAAGACATACAATGACTAGTTCTAATTCATGTATTCTTCTTAATCGGTGTTTAATCGTTAAAGGTTGAATGTATGTTTGTAGTCTATGCTATTGTGTCGATAATTGCTAGAGATCACTTCGTATAGATTAACTTTATCGGTACCATTCGTCACAAGTTTATTCATACATGTGTAGGTCCTCCAATTGTACACCAAATGTTGTTATAATCAATATTATGTCTATGTGATCTTCTAATTTGGTAGAGAACCCAGATTATTAATTGTGAACTCAAACTAAATCCTGGTTGTGTTCATTATTTACATTTATGTATTTCAATAGTAGTAATTATAATCGTATGCTAAAGTTCATAGTAACAATCAATCAAACAACTCTATTCGCATGATGTCTTGTAATCAATTCTCGTTATTCACCGACCACTAACTCTTCGTGGTTCGACACCCTGCTTATTGATAGTGTGTTTTAATGTAAAATATATTCTATTTAGAGTTACACAAAATCAGATTTTAAATTTATAAATTAAAATGATAAATATTTCAACTAAACACACATACAATAGGCAAGTGTACATATCGCAGCGTAGTATAGTCTGGGTAAGAACCAAGTATCGAACCATTGACACAGATTCCTTACTCAACCCTCGCTATTGTCTGAATAGTATAATAAGTTGGAAAAAGGGGTTTTGTTTTAAGGAAAATAAAAAGGATAAGAAATGTAATTATAAATGTTTTCTCATTTAAGGTGTTACTCCGGTTGTTATCACTTGTTAATTAACGTTATAATTTTAGCAAGGTTGGTCATAGTTACTATTACTAGCCCTTTCGATGGGGGATTTACTAGTTCGTAACGGAATAGTGGATACGGTCGGCCAACTGTTCCTAATAACTCTCGGGATCCTAACGGGGTCTCAAGTCCGTCGGCTGTCCCGTGAATTATTATTTGGACTAAGATTATCCTGTCGACTGATGTACGCCAAGTCGTGTAACTTCTTTTGGAAAGTCGGAATGCGCAACATCCTCCAAAGTTACTTTATGAACGCTTTGACCTAACATTTTATATTCTTAAAATAGTTGTCTTTACTTATAATAATATTTTAAATAAATATAACTTTCATTCTCAAGATCAAGCCTCATGGCTCCCGCTAGAAGTCCTCTGCAAGCTAACACGAGAGAAGTAAAAAAGATACCGACACGAACCACAAGGTCCAGCTAGGACTCGAACGACTCGTTGAATACCCAAACCTCCAATCAACCCATAAGATTAAATCTATACTAACTTGGCCGTTGCTAGCACCAAGATTTGTATATAAACCGTACAAACTCGAATAAGCTTCCCAAACAAGAAGTCTTACTTAAGTAACTTACAAGATTTAAGATTATTAAGTTGGTTTAAAGATCACTTATTCTTGTCTTTTTAAGATAAATTATAAGAAATACTTTAAGAACATAACATACTAAAAATTCTTCATTAATTAATTAAAGTTCAACCAACCCGAGCAACGCAAGAGGACTAGCCACGAATGACCATACAAGTGACTCCACTAACCCTTAGACAATGTGTTGAAGTATTCCAACACCAAGGGAGAGTGTGTATAGGTTGCTTCTTGTTTACTCGAACGAGAAGAATCATTTCATATTACAAAACTAAAAACATAAAATAGACAAAGAAAAGCTAAAATGGACCAAAACCGAGAGAGTTCCAACTCTAGCAGATCACCAGGACCTTCACAACTCTTGGTCTTGGACACCTAAAACACTAGAATGAGCTTGCTATTTATAGGCAAAGATTTTCGCAATGCACGGGCGTGCAAAGTACCATTTTCTTTCACGTGCGGAATCTGACAGCTTTAGGGAGTACAGATAGGCAAAATGGGGTTTGCACGGCCGTGCAAGGCAATACACGACCGTGCATTGCCCTCTTTTGCTCCCTGTTGACTTTTTGACTTCCAGCTTTGACTTCCTGGGTCCAGTTTCGTTCAATTGACTTCTGAATGTTGATTTCTTCTTGATTTTGAGTGATTTCTTCATGTTTTTGCAAACCAAGGTTAATTATCCTGTTGTAACACAATTAGATAGATTAAGTATCAATTCTTATCATATTGCCTCTAATTGTGATGAATATGGGGATAACTATGCATACAAAATATGTATAAATTATGTCACATCACTTACCCTAACTAGTCTTAGGTAATTGGGAACACACAAACTCTATGTATTTGATCGGTACTTCGACGCCGATCATATTCTAGGGTATATTATTAAATGTTCTTCACACTTTGAAAGTAACTCCTCCTATTTTCAACATTTCTAAAATATTGAAATATAATTCCTTAGCTCTTACGATAAGAATGTAGACCCACTTCGATATCAAATGCTAATCAGGAAGTATTCCCTTACAAAACGCCCAAATTCAACATTTGGCATGTACGTGTACCATGTCGCTTGCCTAAATCGTCAAGTGATAAATGTCGTGACAACGACTGTCATGAATAGGTTCAAGACTTTTATTACCTTTATACGCCGTGATTTGACCGAAAAAAAAGAGTTGTTTACAGAATATGAAACATATGATGACGGCGTAGTCACGTTTGGTGGAAATTCAAAAGGAAAGGTGATCAATTAAGGTAACGTTTCTCTTGGTAACTTAGTTTTTACTAATGTTGAGCATGTTGATATCTTGAACTTTAACTTGCTTAGTGTTGGTCAATTATGTGATAATGAATTAAGCGTTACATTTAACAAAAGAAAATACATAATATGGAAAGACAATGAGACACTTGTTAATGATAAAAGTATTTGTATTGCATCCATATTAGACAGTACAACATTGTGGCATAGAAGACTAAGACATGCTAATATGAAGCTAATACACACAATAAGCAACAAAGAACTTGTTAGTGACATGCCTAAGTTAAAATTTGAGAATCATTTTTGTGATGCATACAGAATAGGAAAACAAGCCTGTATGTCTCATAAAGCTAAAAACATAGTATCAACTAAAAGAGTTTTAGAACTACTTCACATTGATTTATTTGGTCGATCATCAATCCAAAGTTATGGGGGAACTACTACACTTTGGTAGTTGATGATTTTTCAAGGTACACTTGGACATCATTTTAGAAAACTAAAAATGAAAATTTTGAAATATTTAAAATTCTAAGTAAAAAGATTCAAAACCAACAAAGTTGTACGATTATTTCAATTTGTACCGACCATGGTAGATAATTTGACAATAAATTGCAATTTAGAGAATTTTGTGACAAGTATGGGATAACCCATAACTTCTCGCCTCCTCGAACGCCTCAATCCAATGGTGTTGTTGAAAGGAAAAACCGAACGTTACAAGAGATGAGTCAAACAATGCTTGTTGAGCAATCCATCTCACAAAAGTTTTGGTGTGATGCCGTAGCAATCGCAACCTATATCCTAAATAGAGTCTTAGTTAGACCAATGTTAGATAAAACCCCATATGAAATCTTCAAGGGAAGAAAACCATCCTTAGGACATCTTAGAGTACTCGGTAGCAAATGCTTTGTAACTAACACCAAAGATTACTTAACCAAATTTGATCCCAAAGCCTGTGAAGGAGTATTTTTGGGATACTCCTTAAATAGCAAAGAATTTAGAATCTAAAACAAAGCTACAATGGTTGTGGAAGAATCTGTTAATGTATATTTTGAAGAAACTCCACCTAAGTCAAAGTCAATTGAGTTAATTGATGATTTGTGTGAATTTGAAACAATAAGAAACATTGAAAGTGAACCTCCTATCAAATTTATTCCCTTAGAAGCTTCTCCTCCCAAAGAGGTAGAACAAACCATAAATATCAAGGAAGTCAAAGACCACTCAATTGACAAAGTCATAGGAGAATTAAACTAAAGAATCACAAGATCCAAAGCCCATAACATCAATACATCATTTGCTTTTGTGTCATCCTTAGAACCCAAGAATATTAAGGAAATGCATAATGATCCAAATTGGATAGTAGCTATGCATGAAGAATTAAATAAATTCGTTATGAGCAAAGTTTGAGAACTTGTTCCTCCTCTTAGTTGTCAAACCATCATAGGAACTAAGTGGGTATATAGAAATAAAATGAATGAAAATGGTATAGTAACTAGAAACAAATCTAGGCATTGATTACGATGAAACTTTTGCTCCAGTTGCTATATTAGAATCAATAAGGATTCTACTTGCTTTTTCAAGGGCTAAAGACTTCAAACTATATCAAATGAATGTCAAAAGTACTTTTCTAAACGATATAATAAATGAGGAAGCATATTGTTTTGGGTAAAAATTAACAAGACTAACTTTGTAACCAAATTTCGTTTGTGAGGTAGTGTTCTTGTAAAATCAATGTAAAACAAGGTAAGAACGTAAAAAGTGACACGGATGTTTACGAGTAAAGCCCTTGATCGTTCAGGATCTCTGGCATAAAACCTCGGGAGGTGACAATCGACACCTGCCTCGTTACTTCAATAAATGGTAAAGAATTACAAGTGTTGAGAAGCAAATGATCGATATCTAAGTGTTACAAGACTGATTGCGAGTGTATTCTATTGCTAAGTGCGTTGTTGTGTGTTTTCTAATCGACCAAGCTGCTGATTTTATACAGAGATCATACTAACTAACTATCCGAGAATCCCGGAATCGACCAGGTCTTCAAATATGACCGTTGGAGGTCGTTCTACTCGTCTTCTACACGCTTATTTCAACTTCCAGACCGATTCTTCAGGGATTAAATTGAATTCACGTGTTTTACCTGCGTATTGATCAAGATAGAGGAAAGATACAACGATTAGATAATGAGAAAATTAAGGATACCGAAACCTGCCAGGATACCGAAGTATGTTGAAGATCCATGATCCCTAGCCATAAAAGTGACCCCTAACAACTGTCCCCAAAATTTGACAGCTGTCAATCTCATCGACATCTGTAAAATTTTAAAATTCAAATAAAAATAAATGATGATAGGGTAGTGATATGACCGTTCTCGATTCCAAGGCGATTTAACTGTTGTAATTTCCTGGATATATTCATTATTACTCATTCTCTCTCATTCCCATCTTCTTCAAGGTTGAAGCAGGTAAAAATCTTTGTTTCTGGTTTCTTCTTTCTTTCTAAACTTTCGTTACCATGGGTAAGAAAATGACTAGGTCGGCCGCTTCTGTTGTTGCTGAAACGATAGACGATTTCGTTGATCAAGGAATCCTTGACCATTCTGATCTCGAACTCTGCTCTTTCACTGATCAGGATATGAAAATTTTGAAATCAAATAATATTTTTCCTTAAAAAACCATTTTAGGCCTTTTGATTCCAGAACAAAAGCGGATTTGATTTCTAAAACATGGGTTTGCTTTCTCGCGTATCCTTTCAGTCTCGGTCTGTCGTATCCTTTTTCTCCACTTATCACCGAGTTCTTCAAGCTTACCGGCTTGTGTTATTCTCAAACTATGCCCATGGTTTAGAGAATCCTGGCTACTCTTGAAAGGCTGGATCGTTCTCATTCTCTGACCATTGGCGTCCCTAAGCTAACCTCTGTCTATAATTTGAGAACCCATGGCTCTTCTCGTTCGTCCTTCAGCTTAAGTCTGGGCGAACTCACCTAATCCCAAAAGCTACTCAAAATGACACCGACTTGAAGGAGAAATTCTTCTTTGTGCGGAGAGATTCAATTTCTGATGGGAAACTCTTGCCGCTTGAATGGGTTAAGAAGGGTAGGATATAGTTAGGATCCCTGCAATTTTAAATATTTCTAACTTGATTATGATGATTCTCATCTTATCTTTGCGTAGCTCCAAAGTTCGACGAACTGGTTCCTGCAAGAAGTGACACAGATAAAAGAATAGAAGCATTGCTAGAGATACCTATTATGGAGAGATCCTTTCGTAACGAATCTGCCATTAGTGAAGCCAGCTTTAACACTCAATATTCTGAACCAGGGATGTCTTCAGGTATAGAACAATTTACATTTGTGTTATCCAGCCTCATTATCTTGATCCGCTCTATCGTTTTATAGGAATCCCACAATCAGGATCCCAGTTTGCCTTGTCCAACCTTGATAGCCTTTTATCCGGAGCTGTCGTGGTCAAGAAGGAAGGTTCTACACCTGCAAGTACCAAGCCTCGTGCCCCTTTCCTCCGGTCTAAAGCTTTAGGAAGCAAGAAGAGGAAAACAACGGAGGTGCTTGAGTTTGAGTTTTTTGAGGGGATGGATTCTGCTGAGACCACCAAGAAGCTTCAGAGCTTGATGAATATGGTAAGTATCCTTCTGGTATCCCAATGCTTATTTCAGGATCCCGAATCATTAATTGTTTAAATTTTTTAGGGCCTTGAGAAGCTTTATGCCAACTTGTCTGAAGCGGAGAAGAGTGCTGAGGAGGCTCTAGAGAAGGTTGAGGATTTGAAGAAAATCTTGGCCTCCAAGAGCAAATACTTGGAGAATGAGATCCAGATTCAGAAGAACAAGCTGCAGGAGAGTACAACCCAGTATGAGCTGAGACTTCAGCAGACTGTGGAAGATGCTAAGAAGTCCGCGGCTATGTCCATTATCCAATCCAGGATCCAGACGGCCGAGCAAGCTGATGCTAAAGGTTTTGATAGTGCAGCCTGGGATCTTGAAGGATGACGCTCTTCTCTAGCCAGGCTAGGAGGTGAGGCAGCTGATACCAACAAGGCTGCTGAGGATACTAGAGCTGCTGATGGTGAGAGGTAGGTTAACCAGGGTGATGAAGGTAACGACGCCTAGACCCGAGCCCTGGGCTATGTGGTTCTTCTATTTGTTGGTTTGTTTTGAAGCAATTTTATTTTTTATGCTTTTGGGGATCACTGAATGGGACGAACAACTTGCGGACCGGGTGGATGGTTCCTTTTTCGGATGAAACCCGGGACACTTTCCTGCACTTTTAATGTTAGTAGACGGTTTATAACTATTTGCCATGATTGTTATGTGTTTGGTTTGCTTAGACATGTTTTAGAAAATTAAGATCTCTATGTGATAAAACCTTGAGATATGTTCGAACATATTTTCAGGATTCCGGATCTTTAATAATAAATTCCCAGGTTTTTATCAAATTTAGACTTAGGAAAACACAGTTTTGTTTTAAAGAGTACCAAACGTATCATGACTTAGTCATTCAGCTTTCAAATTTTCTTGTAATTGAAAAATTAGTAACACATACTTTTGTTGAGTACGAATTTGGACATATAGACATACCGAATTATATCACGGAGTCCGAAATACAGCAACCTTTGGTTGTCCCCTGTGTACAGTCATTGAATACGTCGTAGGCTTATACTTCGGGATCCTCATTAGTCTTCAACTCGTTTAAGGATCCTGAGTCAGCATATTGATGCCAAGTTTTTGAGTTAACACGTAAGTGTTACATATTTAAAATCGTGGGCCAAGCCAGAAAACGTGGGCTAAGCCAATAACGTGGGCTAAGCCAGATAATCGTGGGCTAAGCCAGGTAATCGTGGGCTAAGCCAAATAATCGTGGGCTAAGCCAATATCGTGGGCAAGGCAAAATCTGATTTACATGAAAATGCTAAAAACCTTAGTTTAACACGTAAATGTTAAATGATCGGGAGAAACTTGAGTAATAACACATCTGTTATATTCGTAGCACCCAATATATAGCCAATAGTGATGAAATTATCAGCCACTGTTACATGGACTGGTCACACCACCTTGAACTATAATTGGATATCGTGCGCTCCTGGCGGGGTGTATTAACTCAATACTTAGAAAGGCGAAAGCCATTTAAACTTTCGAGGTATTTGAGGATACCCAAACTTAGGAGAGATGGCCAATCTCTTTCTTCTGTCGAGACCCCTGGAGATACTTCCTACAAAATAGGAAATCTTGGTTAGGGCTGTTCAAAAAGCCCGCGACTCGTGGCTCGCTCGAAGTTCGCTCGAAAAAAGCTCGGAAAAAGCTCGGCTCGGGAAAAGCTCGGTTTTAAACGAGCCGAGATGAGCTGGCTCGAATTCTAAACGAGCCGAGCTCGAGCTAGGGTTGGCTCGGCTCGGGCTCGGCTCGTGGACTATATATATATATATAACTTAAAAAAAAAATCCAAGAGTTACGATGACAGTTCTTTTTATATTTAGAAATAGGTAATTGACTAATTTCATATTTAACTAAATTGAAAATTTGAAATAGGTAATTGACTAATTCCATATTTATTTTATTTCTCTTTCAACATATAAGTTAATAAGTTTTAACCCTAATTGCCATTTGACAGCCTCCACTCCAGCCCCTCCATACTCGAGAGAGAAGTCTCTAGACTCCACTATCCAGACTCAAGAGCGTCTCTCCCTCTCCAGTCTCCCCTTCGAGTGTCCATTTATACAGCCCTATTGGATGATTATCGAAGCTCTCTCACAAAAGATATGGTCGAGCTTCTTGTTTGTGGAGGTGATTGGATAAAGTCCGCATCAAAAACAACCATACAAACTTTAGAAGTAAGCTTGCATTCATATTATTCGCACATCTTTAGTTTTATAACTTTATTACTAAAAGTTATATTTTTTATTGAAATTTATATTTTTTTTTATATGTAGCAATCGGCAAAGGAAGAAGAAAATTTGGAAACTCAAGTGCACTCGAATGATGAGGCATATAATTGACATGAAAGGTAATTAAAATTTTATGGCTTACTGTTTATAACTTTATTGCTTTGCAAAGTTTGGACATGGGTCTTGACTAAAGTTGTTGCCCACCACTCACAAGTTCTGATCTGAATTGTGTAGGTCAGCATGTAATTTTTGAACTCAAATGCTTTGTAAAGTTTGAAACAATCCTATTTGTAAAACATAGTATAATATAAGTTCTTAATTGTGTAGGTCAGCAGGTGTAATGCACGATGTACATGAACTATGGACAATGATTTCTAACTTTTTGGTTTACATATTAGAAGTCTACATATTTGGTTCTAGTCATTTTTTACTTTTTTGGTTTATATATTTGAAGTCTTCAGACTTGGTTCTAGTCATTTATGACTTTTTTGTTTACATATTTGAAGTCTGCAGATTTGGTTTTAGTCATTTCTGACTTTTTTGTTTACCGTTGTATTTATTCACTACTTTATAAGTTTTGGGTTGTGTATTAATGTGTTAAAAATTATAAATTATATATTAATGTGTAAAAAAAATAAAAATAAACGAGCTAGCTCGACGAGCCACGAGCCAGCTCGAGCTTTTTACGAGCCGAGCTCGAGCTCAACTTCCAAGCTCGAAAAAAAATCGAGCCGAGCCGGCTCGTTTAATTTCGAGCTCGAGCTCGAGCCAGGCCTGACTTGGCTCAGCTCGTTTACAGCCCTAATCTTGGTGAAGGTGGGTGTTAGCCTGGCTAACACCCCTCCGACGCTCAAGTCAGTACTTTGATCAAGAATAACAATAATAAAAATAAATATGGAAAGAAGACGTACCACTTTTAGTTAGGATATAAATTCCAACTTACATAAAGTAGGTTTTGAGATGGATGGCGTTCCAGGATCGTGGCAGGATTTCTCCTTCCATAGTAGCCAACCAGTACGCACCTTTTCCTGCTTCCGAATCAATCAAGTATGGGCCTTCACATTTTGGTGCAAGCTTTCCATCATTGGGGTTGGTAGTATTTTAGAATGCTTTCCTTAATACGAGATCACCTGCTTGGAATCTTCTGACCCTTATGTTTTTATTGTATGATTTTGCTATCCTCTGCTGATAAGCTACAATGCGAACTTTGTCAATGTAACACCCCAACCCGATTAGGGCTGACGTGTCACACAAAACAGTAATCAAAACAATATTAATATCATCATTAAAGTGCAAGACCAAAATTCCAAATCCTTACAACGGTTTTAAAAGAAATTTCAAACGTGCTAATGCAATATAAAAGTTTAAAACAGAAACTCCAAAGGTCTTAATCAATCCAAATTAAGTCTTTATTTATTCTCTCAGCTTCCACATTCTAAAAGGGTTAAAATTTCTCTCTTCACACGTTCCCACGATTCCCTTGAGTACCTGTTGTAAAAACAAGAGAAAACAACAAAAAGAAATACGGTTGAGCCAAAAGTTGCTCAGTAACGGAAAGACAATAGCAGTGATATAACTGATACAGAACAGATCACGGGAATTTTCTAAAGTCTGGTAATGAACTAAACATATAATACTGAAGATACTGAACTGAACATATAAAACTGAACATACTAAACTGAACTGAACTAATCTACACGACATGGTTATATCAATAGAAATAAGTCGTGTAATATAAAGGAGTACCCAGAGCCTAACTGAACTGAACGGTACATGGTTAGTTACCCATGTACCCAATGAGATGGTGTGTGGGCGTACACACATGATTCCATCCCCCTGAACTGAACTAGGATCGATCCATACGCCTCTCATATAATGTGGCCAATGTACTCCCTGAGTACTAAACAGAGACGCCGTGAACTTTATAAAAACACCGTCACGAAAGGTGTCACGTCATTGACGCCACAATGACGCGTCTGAAATGCTCGAGTAACAGAGTGTCAAAATTTAGGGGTAGTATAAATGTAACTGCAAGTAATAACACATATCGTCTAAGGGAACATGCAATAATGAGAATAAGTTCATAAACCTATTGCATGCTTAACAAGGACAATAACTCGATACAATACGTGTCAAAAGACTAGGAGAACAATGAGAAAAGTGTTTACGCTACAAGTAAAAGAAACAAAAATCCGTACCTTAGTCAAAAAACAATAGCAACACAAATAGAGTCGTCCTTAACACTCACGAGAACCTACATATTAATTTATAGCTCGAATTATATTTATAGAACGTTAATTATGTGCTCCCATTCGTTGACTTATTGATTCCGGCGACTGAAGGTATAAGTTCATACTTTAGTATTAATTATTCCTACTATAATTCATGAGTCAACTCTATAATTAGATGAATTTCTACATCAAATATGATTGTTCTCTTTTTTTTTTCTTTCTTCATATAATACATATATATGCACGTGAGTGCATGAATCAAAACAACAACTTCAGTTTATTTAATTATTTAATTTTTAAAATTCATTGCTCATTATATTAGATTTATGTGAAGAGAGAACAAAAGAACATTGGCAAATACACTAATTCAAAGATCTCTAATGTGTGCGGATTAAGGAAAACGAGGCATACGAGCAGACACAAAACGACATGGGTTAGGCTTTGTCTTTTAAAATTTTACCATACATGCTTAAAGTCTTTAACAACCTAAATCCCAGATCATATAAGTGTCAGATTGTTAGACCCATGGAAACCCAGTACACCAACAAATATTTATATGGTCATCTTCTTCATGAACAAGATTCTGATTAAAACGTTTTAAGTCGCCGGAATAGGATAACAATCAGGTACACTATAATCGAATAGTGGAGCATATACAAATAGGATCAGAATCGCTACCTGATTTCCAAGCAAGACGGGTCAGAGAAGCAACCGCTTGCAACTTGATGAAAACCGAACAAAGATGAGTCAGGAAGAGGCAGTAGCAATTGTACACAAATGTGTGACGGTGGCTGTGTATGTAGACAATACCAATTAAACATCATTAGGATCAAAACCTCACCGGAGATGATTCGAAAAACTAGATATGATGATTTCGGTACCTGAGTCGTGAAAATCGAAAGCTTCAAATGCGTTGTATGGTAGAACAGAGACTCGGTGTCTAAGCAGTGATGCAATGGCGGATTATCACAACCGAAGGGGGCTGGTGTCTGTGGTGGGTTACGGTGTATCGTCGGCGATAGAAAATTCTGGCAGAATGTCAAGATTGAGAAAGGTGCCTTGGTAGCGTATTCTCGTGAGGAACCCGATTAGGGTTTTGGGCGACCTTAATAACATCGATTGCCTCAAGAATTTGAAAATGATACATTTGATTCTCCTCTAATTGATTTTGGAGGTAAATCAGGAAGAAAATTTAGAGTCTTAATGCTTGGACAGCTGGATTATTGCAAGCCATAACATTAGGAAGATCATGGGTCGCGGGTCACCCAATACCTTGAATACGGTTCAAGTGGTGGGTCAGAAAGCGGCCAGATGGGTTACGATTTCACCACCTACCATTAGTTAATTATTATTATTGTTATTATTATTATAAATACTTTTTATTTAAAAGTCTAAAATTTCGGATATTACAGGCAAGATCCCTAAGCACATCCACAGTATCGAGATCCTGAGCAAGAGCTTCGTCGTTGGTCTCTGAAGATTGAAAGTTGGTTCTGGCAGTAGGGATAACCATCTCCGTCGGGATCATTGCTTCAGTTCCAAATACCAAGGAAAATGGAGTCTGCCCTGTCGCGTTTTTCGTGGTTGTCCTATCCGCCCAAAGTACAAACGGTAGCTCTTCAGCCCATCTTCCTTTCTTTGCTCCTAATCTCTTCTTGAGGTTGTTAACGATGATCTTTTTGCTAGATTCTGCTTGTCCATTGGCTTGAGGATGTACTGGGGTAGAAGTTATCATTTTGATTCCCCAACTGGCACAGAAGTCAGTTGTTCTCTTGCCAATGAACTGAGATCCATTATCACATACTATCTTCGCCGGGATCCCAAATCTCGTCAGGATATTGCTCTTGATGAAGGAGATGACTTCTTTCTCTCTGACTTGGACAAATGCCTCAGCTTTGATCCATTTAGAGAAGTAATCCGTCATTGCTAGCATGAAGACCTTTCCTCCTGGTGCTTTGGGGAGTTTGGCGATGATATTCATTCCCCATTTCATGAATGCCCATGGAGAGATGATTGGATATAAAGGTTCGGCCGGTTGATGGAGTATGTTGTTGTGTCTCTAGCAAACGTCACATTTTTTAGAGTAAGACACAGCATCTTTCCTCATGGTATTCCAGTAATATCCTGTCCTCAGGATCCTTGAAAATAGCGCTCTGCCCCGGTATGATTACCACAATCTCCTTCGTGTAGATCTTTCAGGACTTTATGTGCTTCAGGATCCTCCAAGCATCTCAAGTATGGACCTGCAATTGATTTTCTATACAAAACATTCTCGAAAATTATAAAATGATACATTCTCATGCGAAAAGCCTTGTGGTTCTTTTCATCACTTGGGATTTCACCATCCTATAAGTATTTATTAATAGGTGAAATCCAGGATCCTGGAATAGGTTCAAGATTCCGAATGTCTGCTTCTTCTTCAGTGTTGGATACCTCATTAACCTTCTCAATTGTCGGGCTCAGAATGTGTATGATAGGTATTTTGGTACCTTCTGGTACTCTAAGAGCTGAAGCAAGGTTTGCTAAGGCATCAACCTCAGTGTTATCTTCTCTAGGCACCTGTGTAATGTTAAAAGTTTCGAATTCCATGGATAATTGTTAACTATTGTGAGATATTTGGCTTGCTTCTCACCTTTTACTACATACGAACCATTGAAATGATTAGCAATTAATAATGAGTCTACATATACCTGAAGATACCTGATCTTGATATCCCTAGCTAATTGTAATCCTCCGATCAGCGCCTCATACTCTGCTTCATTATTCGTAGCCTGGAACTCACAACTTATGGATTGGGGGTAATATGTCCCCTTGTGGCGATTTTAGTATGACTCCCAGTCCTGTTCCTCTTACGTTTGAAGCACCATCTGTGAATAAAGTCCATTCGTCCTTTGATTCTTCTAGTTGTTGGACTTCTAAATCTGCTTCTTGTTGGATATCGCTGCTGAAATCAGCCACAAAGTCCGCCAGTGCCTGAGACTTTATTGTTGTTCTAGGTTCATATATGAGGTCATAGGCGCTGAGCTTGACTGACCATTTAGCCGTCCTTCCCGACATCTCTGGCTTTCTTAAGACACACTTAATAGGATAATTAGTTTTAACATGAATATCATGAGTTTCAAAATAATGTCTAAGTTTAGTTGATGCCATTATTAAGGCTAAAATTAATTTTTCTAAATAAGAGTACCTTGTTTCCGCTGGTAGCAAACTTTTACTTACATAGTATACCGGATGTTGTTGTCCCTAATAATCCTTGACTAGTACAGCACTTACGGTGCTTCGGGATACTGCCAAGTATAGGGAAAATGGTTCACCGTCTTCTGGTTTCATCAGTAGAAGAGCTGACGACAAGTATTCCTTCAATGATTGGAGTGCTTGTTCATGCTTCTCTTCCCATTCTAATCTCTTTTCTTCTTCAGGATGTCGTAGAATTCTTTGCATTTTTCTGAGGATCTTGATATAAATCTGTTGAGTGCTACTACTCTACCGGTCAGCCTCTGGACATCCTTAGTATTTGATGGGGATTTTAGATTAATGATAGCTTTGATTTGTTCTGGGCTGGCTTTTATTCCTCTCTTGGTCACCATGTAGCCCAAGAACTTTCATGCCCTCACTCCGAAGTGACATTTCGAAGGGTTCAGCTTCATATTGTATTGGTCCAGTATATCAAATGCTTCTTTAAGGTCCCTGAGATGATCCTCAGCTCTCTTTGATTTTACCACCATGTCGTCTATGTAGACCTCCATGGTGTCCCCTAGTTTCTCTTTGAACATCATGTTCACCAGCCTTTGGTATGTAGCACCTGCATTTTTAAGATCAAATGGCATAGCTTTGTAACAATAAATACCTGTCGGGGTCATGAATGTCGTGTCTTCCTGATCCGATGGTTCCATTTGGATCTGTTGAAATCCTGAAGAGGCATCCATAAAGGTCAGGATCTCGTGCCCTGCTGTAGCGTCCACCATTGAGTCTATATGCGATAATGGGAAGGGGACTTTAGGACACGCCTTGTTGAGGTCCGTGTAGTCTAAACAAACTCTCCACTTCCCGTTCTTCTTCTGGACTACCACCACGTTGGCTAGCCACCTTAGGAATTTTACTTCCCTTATCATTCCAGACTTGAGAAGCCTTTCCACCTCTTCTTGGATGATTACGTTTCTCTCAGGAGAAAATTTCCTTCGCTTTTGATGTATTAGCCTGAAACTTTTATCAATTCCAAGTTTATGAGTTATGATATCTTTGGATATACCTGTCATGTCTTCGTGCTTCCAAACGAAGGTTGCTTTTCTGCCCCTCAGGAAGTTCAGTATATCTTCTTCAATATCCCCAGGGATATTTCTCCCTACCAGGATCTTTAAATCTGGATTCTCAGCATCCAGGGATACCTCTTTAACATCCTGTTCTTTAGCTTCCAGAACATCCCTGGCCTACTTCGTTAATTGTTATGCTTGCCTAGATTTGACAGAGGCTTTCATTGAATAAGTGTAACAGTTTTTGGCCTCTTGTTGATCTTCACCACTCCCTAAGGGGTTGACATCTTGACACATTGGTGATATGTTGAGGGTACTGCTTTCATGTCGTGTATCCAGGGTCTTCCTAGAATAATGTTATAGCAAGATAAAGAATCGATAACACAAATTTTTTGTATAGAATTTACCCCCTCGATGCAGATTGGTAATTTTATCTCTCCGACTGTGCTTGTGACTTCTCCGCTGAACCCTACCAGCACTGAGGATTTTGAAATAATTTCAGAATCCGGGATCTCCATTCTCTTCAGGACTTCATGCTGAATTATGTTCACCGAGCTCCCTCCATCAATCAGTATCCTTCGGATGAAGTGGTTTGCAATGTATAGTGTAATCACCAGGCCATCGTGATGAGGATCCTGTACATCACTTCTGTCATCTTCGTCGAAACAGATCACCTTTTCTCCAGTTAAGCTGGAGGTCCTGATAGGTTTGTCCCCATTCTCTGTTTTTGCTTCTTTGGCATTTCTTTTTGGTGCAGAGTAAGAAGTACCACAAATGTCAGATCCACCAGATATACAACCTATTACCTTGGCATCCGGCAGCGGGGATTTTTCTCTTTGTGGGATCCTGTCATGATCCTTGGTCTTGTTCTTTCCTTTACCCAGAAATTCTTTGAGATATCCCTTGCTCAGGAGATAGCTTATCTCCTTCCACAAAGCGATACAATCCTCAGTTATATGGCCAAAGTATTCGTGGAATGCACACCACTTGGACTGGTCCTTTCCCCTGAGTTTCTCTCAAACTTGCGAGGCCACCTGGCTTTTTCTCCAAGATCCTACATAGCAAATAGCAAACCAATCGTATCAAGAGAAAAACAGTATTCAGACAACTTAGGATATTCTTCTTCGTCCTCGTCGTCTTCTACAACATTGACCCTGTGATTGTCCGGCTTAGAATACGACTTGGATCTGTATGACTTGAAAGGTGCAGGTTCAGCTTTCCGGTTAGGTTGAGTGTAGCTTGTCGAAGCATTCACTCTTTGCTGGATCTTTTTATCACCTTCCAGCCTAATAAACCTCAATGCCCGGTTCCTGACTTCATCAAGGTTCCTGCAAGGATTCATAACAAGGTCTTCGTAAAATTGAGAATCCTTCTGTAGCCCCATCTTGAAGGCCTAGACTGCAATGGAAACGTCAAGATTCGGGATATCCAGAGATTCCCGACCAAATTTGCTGACATAGTCTCGGAGGGATTCTCCGGGATTTTGAATTATCCTGTATAAGTCACTTGTTAATCTTTCAAAAGTTCTATTGCAAGAGAATTGATTGTTAAACATGTTAATTAAATGAGCGAATGAAGTAATAGAATATGGAGGAACATTAAGTAGCCATTTTAAGGCTGATCTTGTTAAGGTAGAGCCGAAGCCTTTGCATAAGCAGGCTTCCTTTAGGTCCAATGGAATGGGGTTTATCTCCATCCTTTCCCTGTACTACGCGACGTGCTCCTCAGGATCTGTAGTTCCATTGTACAACTTCATGTTAGGAGTCTGGAAGCGCTTGGGGATCTCAGCATCACATAATGGTGGATCGAATCTGGAGATCCTGTGACTGGTAGAGGATATCTCCGGTGTAGGTTGGACCACACCTGGTACACTGGAAATCATCTCTCTCAACTTCTTTAACTCCTTGGCCATGGACGGAGTGATTCCTGTCTCCTGTACAAATTCGTTAGACATTTGAAAATTGATTGAATGTGTTACCGTTCTCAGGATTTCGGAACGATGATCCCAGAGTAACTCCAAGATCCCGATTTGTCGTAACTCTGACAACCGGGGTAGGGCCAACTGCAGTAATCCCTGTTTGCATGGGAAGGAAATCTCCCTTATGGATTTCTGAGGATCCTGAATGATTGAAAACCAAGATCCTTGGTTGCAGCGGGGTCGTCACTTTCACTGGTTTCTTCGATTCCTTAACTTTTTCAATCTCCCGAAACAGTGCTTGGTTAGTCTTCCTCTTTTGTTCCATTTGTTGTTTCAACTCCGAGAACAGATCGAGGATATCATTGTTTGATACGATCATAGGTCCACCAGCAGGTATTCCGGATCCCGAAAACCCGCAGGAGTAGTGTTCTTTGGTTGATTAACACTTTTTTGAAATGATGGAGGAGGAGGAATAGGGTTGACCAAGTCAGAGCTCGAAGACGGAGCAGAAACAGAAATATTTTTGGATTGGGACGACATCTTTGAAAATAGCTTCGAAATATAGTGACTGAACGCAAACTTTAGTAAAGATTTGAAAATGAAAAGCACCACTCGCCCCCACGGTGGGCGCCAAATTGTTTTGGGGAAAAATTAACAAGACTAACTTTGTAACCAAATTTCGTTTGTGAGGTAGTGTGCTTGTAAAATCAATGTAAAACAAGGTAAGAATGTAAAAAGTGACACGGATGTTTACGAGGAAAACCCTTGATCGTTCAGGATCTCCGGCATAAAACCTTGGGAGGTGACAATCTACACCTGCCTCGTTACTTCAATAAATGGTAAAAAATTACAAGTATCGATATCTAAGTGTTACAAGACTGATTGCGAGTGTATTCTATTGCTAAGTGCGTTGTTGTGTGTTTTCTAATCGACAATACAGAGATCATACTAACTAACTATCCGAGAATCCCGGAATTGACCAGGTCTTCAAATATGACCGTTGGAGGTCGTTCCACGCGTCTTCTACACGCTTATTTCAACTTCCAGACCGATTCTTCAAGGATTAAATTGACTTCACGTGTTTTACCTGCGTATTGATCAAGATAGAGGAAAGATACAACAGTTAGATAATGAGAAAATTAAGGATACCGAAACCTGTCAGGATACCGAAGTATGTTGAAGATCCAGGATCCCTAGCCATAAAAGTGACCCCTAACACATATGTTGTTCAACATCCCAGTTTTAAGGATTTGGAAAAACCTCATTATGTTTACAAGCTTCATAAGGTACTATACGGACTTAGACAGGCTCCTATAGTTTGGTACGATAGATTAAATTCATTCTTGATTGAAAATGGTTATAACATGGGTAAAGTAGGTAATACATTGTTTATTAAGAAAAAGGATAAACATTTGATACTTGTGTAAGTATATGTTGATGACATTATATTTGGTTCTACTTATCCACATTTATGTGATGAATTTTCTAATAAAATGCATAGTGATTTTGAAATAAGCATGATGGGAGAATTAACTTTCTTTATTTGTTTACAAATTAAACTTTACGAAGATGGAGCTTTCACAAATTAATATAAGTGTATTAAAGATATGTTAAAGTTGGACAGGTTGTCGACTGTATTCAGGTGCTTAATAGTTGACCGAGTTGCTCGTTACCGGAGGGGAAGAACGAACGAAAATCTGGATGAACAACTAGGGTTGGGGGTTTTAAGAGTTAATTGTTTTTGTTTTTTGTTTTAACAACAAACTGATCCAAAATCAATTATGCATTCTATTGAGCAACAAATTGATCCAAAATCAAGCAACAAATGTAAGATTCAAAATCGAATCGGTTCATCTTCCACGTCTCTGGTCCAAAATAAAAATGGAGCAAAAAAAAAGTGAGATTCAAAATTGGATCAAAATCGAGCAACAAATACAAGATTTAAAATCAAAATCGACTAACAAATTAAACTTGGTTCGTTGTACGTACAACATGAGTTTGCTTTTGAACCGACATGTTCTTCATCACCTCGTGGAGGACTTGATCGATGATCTAGTGCTCCTTAATCAGGAGAGAATATTAAGGGCCCGCCTTTAATAATAAATAAATTGTATATCTTTAATATTAGAGCGAATTACAAATTATGTCCTTTAAGTATTACCTAAATTTCAGAATGTCCTTTAACTAAGGAAATTATAGAAAACGTCCTTTATGTTTAAAAAACCTTGCACGTTATGTCATTTAGACTAACGGGCGTTAAATTTCACCGTTAAATCCAGTCATGGTGAGGGCATTTTTGTCCATTTACTATTTTAATTAGAGTGAATTACAAATTACGTTCTTTAAGTATTACCCAAATTTCAGAATACGTCATTTAACTAAGGAAACTACAGAAAACGTCCTTTATGTTTAAAAAACCTTGGACGTTACGTCATTTAGATTAACGTGCGTTAAATTTCACCGTTAAATCCAGTCATGGTGAGGGTATTTTCGTCCATTTACCATTTTAATTAAAAAAAATTAAAATAACCCCCTCTCTATCTCTTGATTAAATCCTATTGTTGAATGCTAAAATGCAGTAATGCCACCCTACCACTACCTGAAACTTGCCGGCCACCACCACCTCCGGCCACCCACCACCACCTCAAGAGCAAATTCAAATTCAGCAAATTCAAATTCTATCTCTTCTAATTTTAAATTCAGTCATAACTTATGCCATAACTTACTTGTTTATGCTTCCCATAAATCAACCACGACAGAAAACTCACAACCCCCGTCTTCATAGCGGGAAAACTCACAACCTCTGTCTTCCATTAAAGCTAGCTTAGATCTGTTTGTGATTTTTCATATCTGAAATTCGAATAGAGGGTGGAGACGAGAACTTGCACGACCTGCAATTCCGATGAAGAGGACCAAACCAACTTGCATGACCTGGAATTCCGATGAAAAGGACCAAACATGCACGACCTGCAATTCCGAATTGGGGTTCGACAACCATTGTGTTAGGGCAGAAGATGAAGACAACGAGTTTGGTTGGATGGAGACGGTGGTGTTGGAAGCATTAGGGAAGGCGACGGTAGATGGTGATGATGACGGTGGATCGGCGGAAGCCAGAGGGTGTTGAAGATGGCGGAAGCCGGACGTTGTTGAAGATGGCGGAAGCCAAAAGTTCTTATGGTGGCGGTATTAGCCAAATTTCACATTTAGCCCTTTAATGATCAAATTTTACATTTAAGGGTTTAAGTTAATTACACATTTAGTCCCTGTATAGGTGAAATGAGACATTTGCCTCATGTACCTTGCACATGACTGGATTTAACGGTGAAATTTAACGCCCGTTAGTCTAAAGGACGTAACGTGTAAGTTTTTTTAAACATAAAGGACGATTTCTGTAATTTCTTTAGTTAAATGACGTATTCTGAAATTTAAGTAATACTTACAGAACGTAATTTGTAATTCGCTCTTAATATTAAATGGGTGTTATATGTTTTTTTATCTTTTCTGTTAGCAAAAGGGTAAAAAAGACATTTCACAACCATTTAGTAGGAAATTTAACATTAATCTACTTCAGAACCACTCGTGTTACGGTTTCATAAAAAGTAAGGACCATAGATGTAATATCTTAAAGTTAATGACCATAGGTGCAATATAGGTTTACCACATGGACCATCCGTGTAATTAACTCGTTAAACTGGCTACTTTTTTTTTTATAATTTTTTATTTTTAAGACGCATCTAAAATGGTTTCCAGTTAATTGTATTCTATCCTAACCAACCGCTCACACGACGTCGTTCTCATCTGGATCTGGTCACCTACATCACCGGCTACCAGATTTCCGATATTTCTATCCCCTAAATCCCTTCCGTTAATCCATTACCAATGTCGATGAATTCCTCCAAAACGCGTCGGAAAGTCGTTGTCGCTTCGGCGGAGAACGGAGACTCCGGCGACAAGCTCGACCAACTCCTCCTCTCATCTGCCATCTCTAACGGCGAGGACTTATCCCCTTTCATCCGCAAAACCTTCGCCTCGGGTAAGCCAGAAACCCTACTTCACCACCTCCGTCACTTCTGTAGATCCAAAGAGGCTGAGATCGAAGAAGTATGCAAGGTTCATTACCAGGACTTCATCATGGCTGTTGATGACCTCCGTTCGCTTCTCTCCGGCGTCGAGTCGCTCAAATCATCAATTTCCAATTCGAATTATCAGTTACAGTCTGTCGCCGGTCCTCTCTTAACATCGCTTGATTCCTTCATCGAAGCAAGAAATAAGTGCCAAAACATAAACCTGGCGATCGAATCTCTTCGGATTTGTGTTCGATTAATGGAGCTTTGCTCACGGGCGAATTTTCATCTATCGAAGAACAACTTTTACATGGCGTTGAAATGTATTGACTCAATCGAGAGAGACTTTATACAGAAGACGCCGTCGTCTACGCTCCGAAGAATGCTCGAGAAGAACATCCCTGCGATCCGAGCGCACATCGAACGAAAAATCAGTAAAGAGTTTGGAGACTGGCTTGTTGAGATCCGTACGGTGAGTCGGAACTTAGGGCAAGTTGCTATCGGACAAGCGTCGGCCGGTAGGCAGAGAGAAGAAGAATTACGGATCAGGCAACGGCAAGCTGAGGAACAGAGTCGGCTCAGTGTGAGGGACACTGTTTACGTGCTGGAAGAAGACGACGACGACGGTTACTTTACAGGAAATGAAGGTAACGATGCTTACGGTAACGGAGGTACTGGGAATGCTGCTCTTGGTTTTGATCTGACTCCATTGTATAGATCGTACCATATTCATCAGACTCTTGGGCTTGAGGATGGTTTCAAAAAGTACTACTTCGAGAATCGGAAACTTCAATTAACTTCGGATTTTCAGGTATCTTCAATGACACCTTTTTTAGAATCTCATCAGACGTTTTTTGCTCAGATCGCTGGATTTTTCATAGTTGAAGATCGTGTTTTAAGGACTGGTGGTGGGTTGATAACGAAAATGGAAGTAGAAAACTTATGGGATACTGCTGTTAGCAAAATGTGTTCTGTGTTAGAAGATCAATTCTCTAGGATGCGAACAGCAAATCATTTGTTATTGATCAAGGATTACGTGAGTTTGCTTGGTGTTACTCTGCGAAGGTATGGATATTCGGTTGATGCGTTGCTTGATGTGCTGAACAAGCACAGGGATAAGTACCATGAGCTATTGTTATCAGATTGTAGGATACAAATTGCTGAAGCCCTTGCTGCTGATAAGTTTGAACAGATGTGGATGAATAAGGAGTATGAGTATTCCATGAATGTGCTTTCTTTTCAGATACAAACTTCTGATATCATACCAGCATTTCCTTATATTGCCCCATTTTCGTCCACGGTGCCTGATTGTTGTAGAGTTGTGAGGTCTTTTATTGAGGATTCTGTTAGTTTCATGTCTCATGGTGGACAGCTTGATTTCTATGATGTTGTGAAGAAGTACTTGGACCGGCTTTTGACTGAAGTTCTGGATGATGCCCTGCTAAAGCTTATTAGTACTTCAATTAGTGGGGTTAATCAAGCAATGGTTGTTGCTGCTAATATGGCTGTTTTTGAACGAGCGTGTGATTTCTTCTTTCGTCATGCTGCAAAGCTCTCTGGGCTCCCTCTGAGGATGGTGGAAAGAAGTAGGCGGCAGTTTCCCCTGACTAAAGCGCGTGATGCAGCTGAAGAAATGCTTTCTAGCTTGCTTAAAAAGAAGGTTGATGGTTTTATGACATTGATTGAGAATGTTAATTGGATGATTGATGAACAGCCTCAGAATGAAAATGAATATGTGAATGAGGTCATAATATTTCTGGAAACTCTTCTTTCTACTGCACAGCAGATATTGCCTGGTCAAGTCCTCAAACGAGTGTTGCAAGATGTTCTCTCTCACATATCTGAAACAATTGTTAACTTTTTAGTTGGTGAATCTGTGAAAAAGTTTAGCTTGAATGCTGTGATGGGGATTGACGTAGATATCAAAGTGTTGGAATCATTTGCTGAAAACCAAGCTTCTCTTGTATCTGAAGAAGAGGCTATTCAGTTGAAGAAAGCACTTGTGGAGGCAAGGCAGTTAGTTAATTTGCTTCTGAGCAATAACCCAGAGAATTTTTTGAATCCCGTGATCAGGGAGAGAAGCTACAATGCTTTGGATTACAGAAAAGTAGCAATCATTTCAGAGAAACTAAAGGATCCTTCTGAGCGACTGTTCGGAACTTTTGGATCAAGAGGTTACAAGCAAAATCCAAAGAAAAAATCCCTGGACTCTTTAATTAAGAGGCTCAAGGACGTCAATTAAAATCCCTGGTACCTTTCTCTTGCCCTTATTTGAAATAGATATTACCATTCTGCCCTTTCATATCTGTGTCTTGTTTGATCTTTAGCTGTTCTTTCCATCTCTTGAATCTTTGAGTAGCTAACATGTCCTTAGATATACTAGTTTCATTCTGTATGCAATGCTCTCACTTGCTTAGAAAGGATTATATGGTTGTGGCGTACGGCTCATTGGAGAATATTAGACAAGTCTTATACCGGTATATGGTGATAATTTAGCTACCATCATGATGATGATCACAAAATCCTTGTGGAGAGGTTGAATTTTAAGTCTTTTTTAACACAGAAAGTAGTCAAGTACATAGTCCAAGGTTGATAAAATAACCTCCAAAGGTTTCTGGCAGGCCAATATTTAACTATATATACTTTCATATTGGTGATATAATAGAGTTGCATAATATATCATGCTATCTACAACCCAAAAAGGTCCACATTGAAATGATTTACTCTTTAAAATAAGTTTGAGTTGGATAAAGCAAAAGATTTATGACTATAATGAACTGTTAGATTATTATCAACTATCAAAATAAAAATATTCTGAAATTACAAAAGTAAAATGTTAGGGTCATAAATTGACATACTCATTCGACCATTTGGTATTAGAAGTGCTGAAGTGGACTATTGTTTTGGATAGCAGTTTATTACAGTTGGAGTCTATGAAAAATCAGAATAGTAAAACAATGGACAGAAAATTATATATACTACTATACTAGTGGTTGGAAATATAAGCTGATGGCATATAAAGTTGGTACAGTGTTGTGAAACTTAGCTTATTGATTTTGCTCCTTAAGTTGTTACTCATTATTTTATGCAAGTAATGAAAGTAATACTTGAAGTCTAGGAAATTAAAAACTGCCTTAGGCCTAGGGTTTGTCAATGTCCATGGGTAGCCATTTTATCCATCTTTTTTTGGATAATAAGAGAATATACAGCTCACTGTACCTTACCTAGAGGTGGCAAAGATAATGGGTTTGGGTCAACGGGCTGGGTCAGAATCCATTTTCTTGAACCTTATACATAGTTAATGCAATACGATCACTAAAACTAGATTGTTACAATTGTAATTCGATATTTTAATAAAGCTTTTACAAGTTATATACATGTGAACGCACATCGGATGACTTCTAAGCTGTTTCCTTTATAGTTAAATCTTTTAGCTTTAACCCTCTTGACCAGTTAGAGATAAGGGCATAAGGCACAACCACATTGACCATTTGTAGATAAATGGGTTGAAACGGCCACCTCTATCCTCATGATATTCCAAATCTTCCCTAGGACAGATTGTCTTCACTCAGTATCCTCTAAAAGTGGGGTCAAACATAATTCAGGTGTGCAGGTCCAGTTGGAACCAATCTAGGTAATTGGATTGATTTCAGGGTAGGGTGTTTTTCTATTCCCCATCCACAACAATAACACAACTAAATAACTTGAATAATAATTTAGTAGTAAAAATTATACTTTAAATAATATAATACAGAATTGTGCGACAGGCCAGTAGGCAATCAAATTTGGTTACATTACCATAGCCTTCAAACATAACTTTGGCAAATATATAGGAAAAAGTTGAATAACTCACATGAATTCAACCTTTTTAGTTATGCCGATTTAAGTGATAAACTAATAAAAAATAATACCGTTAACAATAATAGACATGAGACTTAACATTATTATGTATCAAGAAAAATCCTGTGCGCCACCTTTTTTTAGTTATTCTGAGTTAGATGGTTAGAGAAGAAAAGATGAAAACATTTGCTATTTATTTGTTGCAAACTTAAATAAAGGTAAAGGAGTTTGATTTTTCAAACATATGCAACCTCATTTTTTATATTTATTTTTATTTTTCTAAAAAGATATATTTTACAATACAATGCTGCAAAATTGATATTCATGGAATTGAACCCGGACCTTCAACATGCATGATGGACTCCTTATCATTTGAGCTGTATTAAACATGTGTTACCTAACCCTGCTAAAATATAATTATATTATAACACACTTATAAAAAGATTAGATTCTAAACTACCTAACAACCCTTAAATATAATTACAAAAAAATTGCATGTTAGCCATGGGCGAAGCTTAGTGAGGGCCCCCCCAATTTTTCGCTCAGTAGTGTTAATTTATACGTATTCGGCCGATTTTTCGCCCAGTAGTGTTAATTTATATGTATTCGGCCGAAAATTTTATAGTTCCGGCCTCCCCTGCGTTTTTCTTCAAGCTTCGCCGCTGATGTTAGCGAATGGTGCATGCTAGCAAAAAGAATGTATGCTGTGGCCTAAATGGAGAAGTACGTCTTCCCAGGGCTTTTCTTTAAACATCTTTCTTATTTTTCACTTCCCTAGACTTAAAGAGGTGCCCAAGATGGACGGGCCGGGTAATGGGTTAAAACGGATCGTCTTGGCCATTTGGTAAAATGAGTATATATAGCTAATACCTTAATTATGATTACAATACACACACATACACAAAAGTAATCTAAATTTATGAGGATACATGCCATCACCTCAATGTTAACACGATGAGTTAGGAGAGTTACGAGGATTCAGCATTTTTCAAATCAATTTATTAGACTTTGGGTAACTTTCCTCACCCATTTAAACTGAATAGCTAACTTTTTAAATTTTGACCCATTTGAGAGAATACACATCTCAAATTCACTTCTTCATAAGTTAATTGGTTGAAATGACCACCTTTAGCTGAAGTATTTCATGCTTTTTTTTTGCTTTTAAAGAGTTGCAAGCCTCCTGATCCGTCTTCTGCAGGATTGCAACTTCCAACTCACCACTGGTCAGCTTTTTGCTTACCGAACGGAACCGCTGGTTTTGACTGTTAGATATTTATGAACTCATTGTAGATCTGAAGTGGTGTGGGGTGCTGGGGTTGAACTTGAAGTCAATGCAGGAGAAATTCAGAAGTCCTTACAGTGTCTGTGTTCGTGACATTCTTGGTAATTAATTTTGATATGAGATTGTAAATAAAGTTTAAAAAATAGTACATTTGTGTCAAGTTCTTTATTTTTGTATTCATGAAATGGTTTTTCCATTAGTAAAGAAGCAAGTAATATGAGTTTTCTGATAAAATGATCAAACTAAACAAATAAGTTATTGTCTATTCGAGACTGTTTATTTTAAACTTTAATAAGCATATAAGCAATCACAAACACTTGTTTTAATGACATTATGTGTGGATTACTTAGAGTGTGGGCCTTGGAGCAACTGGTAAGGTTGATGCTTTGTGATCTTGAGGTTATGGGTTGTTTAAGCGGTGGAAACAGTTTTTTGCACAAAGTATAGGACAAGGCTGCGTACATCAGATCGCCCTTTATGTGTGGTTTACTTAGTTTCTTAATCTCATACAAATCTCAGCATTTATCTAAATAAAAGAGTATGAAAGGGCAGATCCAAAATCTAGAATCATATGGCTAAACAAATGTGAATAAAATGAAGTTTTCGTAATGTTATTTGATTAAATATAGAAATAATGATTTGTCTTTAATAGGACAATTTGCTCATGGGGATATTTTGGCATCTACGATAAAATGCTCATGGGAATATGCCTTCCAACGCAGACTTCTTCAAACAAATAATTGAGACATGTTACTGGTGGAGTGGTGGGTGATTTATAATAAAAATGGTTGTAATTTATTTCGAGAAAATTATAACGTTAGTATTAATGTCACTATGTCAGGCAAATTTTTATTTTTTATTGTTATGAAGTATTTAAACTGATTTTCGTATCTACTTCATTTTTTTCAAATCGATAGATTTCATTTGAAAATGTAATATCTCACCTTTTTTTCTTTTTAACGGAAAATGTTAAGTATACTCTACTTTACATTAATAATTCTAAATTATTTTATTGTCTAGGTTTGAAGCTGATACTCTACTTTACATTAATAATTCTAAATTATTTTATTGTCTAGGTTTGAAGCTGAACATCCTCTCTAAGAACGTTTCTCCTTTTATTCACTTATTTTATTAGGTAAATGTATGTTAATATATAATTTTTTACAAAATAAAAAAAAAGCATGTTATATAAAAATTAGGATTTAATTTTCGAATCACAAATAATCGATAAAAATTAAAACTACGGAATTTAATTTTTATCTATTAAAACAAAAAGGCTACAACCACTAGCTTAGCCTAGTGGCAAAGGTGTATACCCAAGACTTCATTAAAATTGTGAGGTCTCGGTTTAAGTCCACTCTTGACAAAAAAAAAGGGTGTTCAGGTTGGGCCATGAGGTTTTCTCACTTATGATGGGTTTCCTCCTGAGTGTGGTGAAGATGATCGGATGAGTAAACGGCTCGTCAGTGATCCAAATTGACGTTAAAAAAAAGGCTCGATATAGTCTAAAAATCAGGAGTACGAGGTTTTGTTTTTTTTATTATCGATTCCAATAAATGTGATTTAGCATTTTAGCCTAAATAACTAAATAAGTCATAAAGGAGTTGACCAAATCAAGATGAGATCAGATCGTCTCCGGCGAAACGCAGCTTCATCTTCTCCGGCCACTCTCTTTCTTCTTCTTCCGTCGCTGTTCCTCCTTCTCCACCTTATTTCCCCCACCGCCGCCGACACACCAACGGCGTACGATGAGCTTTTGGAGTACGATTTTCCGGTAGGCCTTCTTCCGAAGGGCGTCACCGGCTACGAACTCAACAAAAACACCGGCGAATTCAAGGCGTACCTGAAGGAGACGTGTTCGTTCAAAATTCAAGGCTACGATATCAAGTACAAATCAACGATTAGTGGCGTGATAGAGAAAGGGAGGCTGAAGAATCTGAAGGGCATAAACGTCAAAATCCTGGTGGTGTGGTTGAACATCGTGGAGGTGAGTCGTCACGGCGATCAAATCGATTTCTCCATCGGAATCATGTCGGCCGGATTCGGAATAAGTAATTTCCTGGAATCGCCACAGTGTGGTTGTGGATTTGATTGTAATAATTTGTTTTTGGAGAATTTTTTGATGTCTTCGTATTGATCTGAATTTGTGACGACAAATGCACGAATAATTCCATCGGTGATGATTTGATTTTTACATCGTGAATGAATAATCGATAATCGTATTTGGATTTGGATCGAGGGGCAATGTTTTTCATTCTGATTTCTGTGAGTTTTCAAAGTTCATAGTTTCAGTTATGATCTATTTCCTTTATTTACCTTTTTTTTAAGCAAAGCGAATTTATTCAAACGGGGCTAGCAAAATACTAAAATCCCAAACGAGAACAAACAAGATGAAATCAAGAAAATGCATACAATACAACACCAAACAAAAACACAACCCAACATGAAATTTAACTCATATCAAAGGGACACCATAATGTTAGGATTAAAGACGATCACACACGAACACACACGCAAACACGAATGCGGGAAAAACACGAACACGAGATTTATAGTGGTTCGGTCTAAACTGACCTACGTCCACTTTGCAACTAGGGTTTATATTATTTCTGTGCTCAAGGAATTACAAATACATATGATGTATATATTGAGATTAATCTAGGGTTAGTAACTTAATTTCCAAGTTAGGCCCAATCTGTGTAGAGCCCATTAGGGCCGGCTGCCCCATATGAGACTCCACACCCAACAATCTCCCACTTGGAGGCTCGAACTGCGCTCCACCGACTTTCATCATCTTGTACCTCTTGTAATATTCCTTACCACTAGTTGCATCAGCCTTCTTATTAGTTAACCTGAAGGCACGTTGAAGCTGCCCCGAGCTTCAACTCATCAATCACGACCGGTGACTCATTCTTTGTCCCTGCCTGCTCCCACTGTAACGAACCTGTTACTCTGCTGGCCTCTGAGACAACTTGAGAACTCACACTCTCCATGATAAGCAAGTAATCCACTGGAGAGACTTTTCTAGTCGGAATGCTGGTCTTCTTAACCCATTGTAGCACTGGAGCTGTAACTGAAACATGACCTGTGCTCCCACTGTCACGATGCCCTCTACCTGGTTTAACCTTTCGAACTCGTTCATCCTGAATCTTCACTTTGACTCTGAGTTGCTCACTTGCAAAGCAAACCCTCTTCTGCCCATGAGATTCTGTGAACCGGACTTTGTTTTCTTTCTGAATCGGGATAACCTCTCCCTCAGACGGTATACTGACCATATAAAGCGAACCTCTCTTTCTTCCTCGAGCCATGACAAGATTACCTTTAACCACCTTCCATTGACCGTTCCGAAACTTAACTTCGTGTCCTTGTTCATCCAACTGTCCGACAGAAATTAACCTTTTCTTCAAACCTGGAATTACCCTAACATCCTTCAAAGTCCATAAACCGGTTGAAGTCTTCAAATCTATGTCACCCATGCCCGTAACCTCAAGAACATCATCGTTCGCCAATCTTACCTTCCCAAAATCCCCTTCTTTCAAATTCTGCAATGCTTCACTGCTGTGGGTAGCATGGAATGAAGCACCAGAATCCATCACCCATGAATCTATAGCATCCTCTACGCAACAAATCAACACGTCATCTTCTGCTTCAACCTGATTCACTTCCTTTTTTGCGTTCGGACATTGATTCCTAAAGTGTCCCGCTTCCTTACAGTTCCAACATATCACATCCTTACGAATCTTTGACTGATTCTTCCTCCTGCTCCCACTGCCCCGATCTTTCCCTCTACCTCTGCCGTCAGTAACCAACAAAGTATTTGATGATTCACCTGAAGTTCTGCGTCTGACATCTTCTCCCATAAGCAGGTCCCGAATCCCATCAAATGTAAACTTAGTAGCGGAACTACTAATCGCTGTAACTGTTCCTGACCAACTATCAGGTAATGAGGATAACAACAAAAGGGCTTGAACTTCATCGTCGAATTTAATGTCAATTGAAACTAAACGAGACAGAATTGTATTGAGGTTGTTAATGTGTGTTGTTACTGATCCACCATCTCTCATCTTAGTATTCACCAGTTCACGGATCAAGAAAACCCTGTTTGCTGCAGACGACTTCTCATACATGTTAGACAGTGCTTCCATCATCCCACGCGCTGTGGTCTCCTTCAAAAGGTTGTAAGAAACATTCTTTGACAAAGAGAGCGTTATCACTGCTCGGGCTTTCTTATCTAACTTATCTCAATCTGCTGGTAACATCTTTTCTGGTTTTTCCCCACTCATCACTACATCCAAATCCTTCTGACATAGTAGTGCTTCAATCTGCATCTTCCACCACCCAAACTCCTTTCCATCAAACTTCTCAATCCTCGTTTTCTCGTTATCTGCCATTGCGAACTGCAACAAACTGAAAAAACAACCCGAAAAACTGACCTCGTAGAACGTGCAGACTGCCCGAAAATCGCAGCAGCGAAAACTGGACAGAAAACAGCAGTTGCTGACTTTTTCTGGTCAAACTTAGCAAGCTGTTGACTTTTCTGGTCAAACTCAGCAAGCTATTGACTTTTCTGATCAAACTCAGCAGGGGACACTGTAGATACGGCAATACTGTAGCAACGGTACTGTTCCGGCAGCTCTGTAGCGGGGGCGGATACTGTTCACGGCGGAAAAATACTGTTCACCGCCGGGAAACACTGTAGTGGCGGCGTACTGTTCACGCGTCATTGTAGCGCACTGTAGCGACGGATTACTGTTCACGACGGGGGTTACTGTTCATGCACGGGTACTGTAGCGACGTCAGTACTGTAGCGGCAGAACCCTAATCTGGCGGCGGCAAACAGTCAACGGTTCGTGTGATCTGATCTCGAGCCAAAGCTTTGATACTAGTTGTTAGGATTAAAGACGATCACACACGAACACACACACACAAACACAAATGCGAGAAAAACACGAACACGAGATTTATAGTGGTTCGGCCTAAACTGACCTACGTCCACTTTGCAACTAGGGTTTATATTATTTCTGTGCTCAAGGAATTACAAATACATATATGTATATATAGAGATTAATCTAGGGTTAGTAACTTAATTTCCAAGTTAGGCCCAACCCGTGTAGAGCCCATTAGGGCCGACTGCCCCATATGAGACTCCACACCCAACACATAAAGACCAAACCGGAGCTCTCCCTTCACCCAAAGCGAGCTTAGAACCTTGATATCCATAACCACCTTAGATCGGGGAAACAACTAACCCATTAAAGATAACCTCATTACGATGCTTCCAAATACACCAACAAGAAACAAGGACAATAGAATGCAACATCTCCCTTTTATTGGAATCAACTAGGATCGTTTTATGCAAACCGGTCTCAAACGATATCTAACTAATCATAGTCAGACTATAACCTATGAGATAGTATCGAAGATCACAGACAAACTGATAATCTTTGTTGCTGCAGAAATACGGGCTAAACTTGTGGACTCTTAGACTGTGGGCTAACCGATTATTATTACAAACATAGAAAATAACTTCAACAAATCCTTAAACTTAGATGAGTCAACCATTCAGTTTAAATTCCATTACCTTTACTCTAAGCGTGCTCCTTAGCCTTTCAAAGGTATCCAACTTTTTTGGTTTGGTCATGATATCTGCCACTTGATCTTCAATTGAACAAAATGTTAACTTCACTTGCTCTTCATTCACCAACTCTCTTAGATAATGAAATCTAACATCTATATGTTTTGTTCTTCTGTGCATAACGGATTCTTGGATAGTTAATCTCCGAGCTATTACCATAAAAGATTTCCACTGTGTTACTTGATCTTCCACACAAATCTTCCATTATTCCATCAGCCATACACTATGACATGCACAAGAAGTGGCAGCCTCGGTCGAAGACAGAGTGACTATTTCTTGCTTCCTTGAGCTCCAATAAATGGTTGTGTTACTACGAATACATACATACCCTGCTGTACAACGCCTGTCTTCTACGTCTCGAGCATAATCACTGTCTGTGAAAACTTGCAACTTGGTATATATCAGTGTAAGTTCCTTTCACATAACACAATATTCTTTTTGCTGCTTGCAGGTGCTCCTCTCTTGGTTTTGACATGAACCTGGAAATCAAACACACCGAATACATCAAATTAGGCCTTGTAACTGTAAGGTACATTAGACTTCCCACCTAGTGCTTGTACTCTATCGAATCAACCTCCTTCCCTACTCCAACCTTGGTGAGCAATGTCCGTGGTACTATTGGATTCCTGACTAAATTGCCTTCCCACATTCCAAATATCTCAAGTACTTCTTTCGCATATTGTTTTTCGCATATACTAATTCCAGATTCAGTTTGCTGCACTTCAACACCCAGAAAATACTTCATTTGACCCAAGTCAGTCATTTCAAATTCTTGCTGCATTGACCTCTTGAAATTCTCACAAGTTAAACGATCATTGCTTGTGTATATGAGATCATCAACATACACCTCTTGAAATTCTCACAAGTTAAACGATCATTGCTTGTGTATATGAGATCATCAACATACAGACTAACAAGTATCACATTGTTCCAAACCCTTTTGACAAACAATGTGTGATTATAGTTGCTTTTCTTAAATCCTTCTCATTTGAAGTACCCCTTTTTCGTTTGAACCACGCCCTAGGGGCTTGCTTCAAACCATATAGCGCTCTCTTTAGTCGATACACCTTCTTCTCCTCTCCTTTCTTGACAAATCCTTGGGGCTGGTCTACACACACCTCTTCGTTAAGTTCGCCGTGCAGAAAAACGCTCTTTACGTCGAGTTGATAAAAACCCAATTTCTTTGTGCTGCCACTACCAATAGAGTTCTAACCGTATCCCACCTTGCCATAGGGGTGAACATCTCTTCATAGTCTACGCCTTTTGTTTGTGCATAGCCCTTCACCGGTAATCGAGCCTTGAATTTGTCTACTTCTCCCTTCTCGTTTAACTTTGTATTAAAAACCCATTTCACCCCAATGGGTTCTATTTCTTTTGGTGCATCAGTTAATTCCCATGTGTGGTTTTGTTCAATGGATTGTATTTCACTCTCCATTGCCTTCACCCATTTCGTTTCTTTGCATGCTTCTTCGTAACTAGTTGGTTCTCCAACGGACTAAATAGTGCAAACTCTGCTGCATCTTTTGATAACCTTTCACCTGTATGATAATCATTCATCCAAGCTGTGTTTGAACCAGTCTGTGGAACAACTCGAGGGCTAGAATTCACAACTCCATCACTTTCAACTTCATTTGTATGTGAGTTTTCATGTAACCCCTTTGCTCTTGATTTAAATTTCCTTCATGCTCTACATTTGATTCACTGTTGCTTTCTTTATTATCAATTTCAGCCCCATGTTCTTCATCCTCTATAATCAATGATAACATCACGACTGATAATTATCTTTTGTTGATAATTTGGTCGTAAAGCCGATATGCCTTCGACTCTGTGCTTACTCCCAAGAAGATGCATTCGTGGCTTCGTTCACCCAGCTTAGTTCTTAGTTGTGCGGGCACATGAACATGGCCAATGCACCCGAAAATCTTGAAATAATCAACATTAGGTTTATTGCCTGACCAAGCTTCCTCCGGTACTTTATCTTTGAAAGATTAATCCTAATTTGTTTGTTATGACAAAGGGGTTGGATAAGGATGCTTTGAGATAAAAATTAGTTATGGTTTATTGAGTCATGTTTATCGGTTTTATTAGATAGGATTATTTAGTTGCTTTTAAATATTTATTTAATGAGTTCGAGTTGGATTAGAATTGGAAGTTGTAGTCTAGGATGATTAGAATTGTTTAGTTATAAGTAGGGTTACATTGTATTGATTTTATTGTATCAAGAATTATAATATTAATAAAAGAGTCAATATTTTGTTGAGATCAAATTATTTATTCGTATTCTTGCCTGATTTTCAACAATCTTCGAATCACGTTCCACCAAATCTATTGATTATGTAACCGACCCAATTTACTACTTCAGGCCAGAACCACTTTGGCATTGACTTTTTAGCTAAAAGCCATGTCACCATATTCATAATTGTTCTATTACGTCAATCTGCTACTCCGTTTCTTTTTTTTAATTGTTTTTATTTTAATATTAATTTCTTTTATTTTTGTTAAGGTGAGGTGGTAAATGTGGGTATAAAGACATTTTTATCATCATGTGTGGGGCACATAACTAGACTTAACGTCTAAAATTAACGTCCGTTAATGAAAATAATGTAATGTGTAAACTTTTCTACAGACAAATTATGTAATTTCCTTAGTTCAAAACCATTATAAAAATCTTCTTTCTCAAGATCACTTTCTGATTGTTTTTCAAACAAATCAACCATTTTCCTTTTCTTGAAAAACATCCTTTTCAACCCCTTTAGATATTACTTTAACTAGTTTTTACCCCCCGCGCTTCACGGCGGGAGTCTGGTTGTTATTGGTTTGGCTCGTTTGCGTGGAATCACAGATTCGTTATAACGTACGATACCCAAAAACACTTGAAGTTGAATACAACTGTCTTCAATAAAATTTAAACCAGAACGTTGACAAAAGAAATTGTTAAGAAAACGGCGCATTCCGTTATTTAAAAAAACATAACGAACGAAAGTTATCATAGATAACGTTGTCGGGCCCATCGTTAATAAAATTTAAACGAAAGCATAGGCACAACGGTAAAAATAATGTTAATAGAAAGGAAACATAAAACTAAATAATAAAAAAAGGGAAAACAAATTAAAAAAATTACCGGTTCGGTTCGTCGAAAACCATAAGGCGAATCGATAATACCAATATCAATAATGATGTTGTTCGCCCATAATAGGTTCGGTTCGTCATGGTACCACAACGGTAACGGCACTCGATACAGGCAACGATAAAAAAAATCGATTTTGAATACAACTCCGTTTTAAAACAAATTTATATCGGAACGTTGACAAAAAAAAAAACGGCGCACCTGTATTTTGAAAAAAGTTAACGAACGAAAGTTTATTGAACTTATGTGGCAAATCTATAAAAAAACAAATTTTTGAGTAAAAAAGAAAAGAAAATTAAAGCTTATTTTGAACTTTAGTGGCCAGTTTATAAAAAAAAAACTTTTGTAAGAAAAAAAAAAAAAAAACTACTATTCATCCCCATGAAAAAAAAAAAACTACTATTAGCGGTGGAAGAGCCGGTGGTGTTCACTCACCGCTAGTAATGGGTCGTATGGTGAAACGATGGTGAATGAGGGAAACCCTAATTTGGTCTGGTGTGAAATGGGAAAGAAGAAATGGGCGTAAAAAGGGGATGCTCACACGCATAAAAGCCATAAGCAAGAGTTGTACATGCTGCATTGCATCTTGTACACATTACTATTCTCCTCCATGTGTTTTACCCCTCGCGCTTCGCGGCGGGAGTCTGTTTGTTATTGGTTTGGCTCGTTTGCGTGAAATCACAGACTCGTTATAACGTACGATACCCAAAAACACTTGAAGTTGAATACAACTGTCTTCAATAAAATTTAAACCAGAACGTTGACAAAAGAAATTGTTAAGAAAACGGCGTATTCCGTTATTTAAAAAAACATAACGAACGAAAGTTATCATAGATAACGTTGTCGGGCCCATCGTTAATAAAATTTAAACGAAAGCATAGGCACAACGGTAAAAATAATGTTAATAGAAAGGAAACATAAAACTAAATAATAAAAAAGGAAAAAACAAATTAAAAAAAAAAAAAATTACTATTCATCCACATGAGAAATATATATATATATAATGCCTTGTTTGTATACCTGTTCAAGACTTATATAAGGTGTTTTTCTCCACCTTAGGGATATAATTGACATTCGGAATTGCCTTTAACCTTCCATCTATCGGGACCTCAATTTCAAAATCCCGTTTGAACTTAACAAACAAATTCTTGTTTCCGATGTTACGATGTTTGCAAGACGTACTAACAATCCAAATATCATCTCAACTTCCCTCATCTATCCCTATGACCCTATAATCTATTTCTTTATACTGATCTTGCTTCAACGTGAGTTGCGTCCTTTGTAACACCACCTTACTCCCGGACTGGTCAAGTCCAAGATTTCCCTTTTTTGAACCGAGTTTGATGTTCCTTGCCTCCCGGACAAGTCTACTTGCAGCGATTCTCCTAAGATCATTTATCGTGAGGCCAGCAAAACCTTTTACGATTGATTTCCCTTTGACTGCCTTCGTTTTCTTCCCTTTACTGGTTTCTCCCTGGCCGGACATCTTTTCTTGGACACCCTTAGTCCGTCCAGTCCCCTCTTCTATCATCCATCCCCAACACGTCCACCAGTAACTTCTGCAAACTCAATGCCATTGTTGACGTTCCTGCAATCTTTCCTTGAATCAACTTCCCTCTTGGTATCTTTAGAACCATAGGCAATGATACCACTGTTGGTATCAGAGGACTCGTCGGAAGTATCAAACACTATTACTAGATTATCCATAAACGATTGTTAATAATAAACACAAGAATTTTTTTATCGTAAACTTCTGATAGAATCACGAAGTAAAGCATACAATCAACAACTAGTTTTGATGCAAGCAGGGTTACAAATACTATGTGAAACGACGCTTCATTGCCAACTGCCAAGGTGGCGTCATTTCAATCCTCCTTAAAAGACCCGACACATTGTTCCTAGCCCTTAGGCCGATGCATCAATAGACCAAACAGTAATCAGGCTTGGGTAACCAGCCCAAACATTAATACAAGAGTTTAATAGTGTTTTGACCCATTAAGCTACTACTTGGATTAACAATGATTAGAGGCCAATACCAAGCACATCATTGTGGCATAACATGGTGCAGTACCAACCTTTGCCTTCTCTCAAGCTTCTTAGTACCTTTTTTGTGCTGGTGAGGTGTTAGTAGGCACTCTGGTTTCTACTACATTAGTTCCTTTTTAGCCGTAACATTTGTGTTAGCATTATTACTCCCTTGAACCATTTTATTTGGATAATTAATAAGTCTTATTTGGTTTCTCATTGCCATGTTGTTACAAGCAGGATCCTTAGTTTCTCTTTAACTGTGAACTGAAAGCACAACAATGCACCCACCAAGGATTCAATTCATTACCTACTGTTACTGATGGATTTGAATCAATGATAAAATAAGATAATAAGCTATCGGTTCAAACACTTTTATTGAATAGCTTGAACTTCATATATTCATTGAGAGATTCATTCTCTTAAATAGATAAAAAACTGAACGGCTATAACCCAGAGACTCGGGCTTAGCATAACAAATAAAGACTAAGTATTTTATTGAAAAATAAACAAACGTAAACTATTGACTCAGCCATCCCACGTGCATATCTGCATGAGTTTGAATCAGATTTCATCACCCTCCCTTGATTCAAGCTCCATGACACCTAGCCAATGTCGAAAATACACATACTTTTCACGAGACACAGCCTTAGTAAGCACATCAGCCAATTGATCATTAGTGTTGCAGTATTCCAGCTTGACATGTTCTTGACTCACCATTTCCCTGACAAAATGATGTTTGAGCTCTATATGCTTAGACTTACTCTGCATAATAGGGTTCTTACTCAAGTTGATAGTGGACTTGTTGTCATAATACAAGATAGTAGCTTTATCTTGTTTAATGCCAAGATCAACCATAATATTCCTTAGCCACAAAGCTTGGCAAGTAGCAGCAGTTGCAGCTATGTACTCTGCCTCTGTACTTGATAAAGCAACCGTAGATTGCTTCTTTGAGCTCCAAGTCATAGCACCACTTCCGAGACTAAACACACTTGCTGAAATACTTTTTCTATCATCACCACAGCTTGCCCAATCACTATCAGTAAATCCGGTACGATGAACTTCACTTCCATTTGCATACCATAACCCAAAACCTGAAGTTCCAGCAACATACTTAAGGATTCTTCTTGCAGCTCCATAGTGTAGCTTTGAAGGAGCCTGCATGAACCTTGAAATCATACCAACAGCATATGCTAGATCAGGTCTTGTGTGAGTAAGGTAGATCAAACAACCCACCAGGCTTCTATAAGTCACTTCATTGCACTTGTCAGCTTGATCTTCAACAATAAGCTTTTCACTTGTATTCATTGTAGTGATTTCTAGGGTACATTTTGCTAGCCCAAACTTGGTCACCAGGCTCTTAGCATATTTTTCTTGACTTAGAAATACCCCATTCCTGGTTTGCTTTACTTCTAATCCAAGAAAGTATTTAAGAAGACCCAAGTCTGTCATTTCAAATACTAACTTCATACCATCCTTGAAGTCTGTAATAAGATTAGAAGAAGAGCTGGTACAAATTATGTCATCAACATATAAGCACACATATATAACTCCCATCGCTTCATCATTTTTCACATACAAGGTGGGTTCATTTTCACTTCTTTGATAACCATTGTTGAGAAAGTAACCATCAATCTTTGCATACCAGGTTCTAGGAGCCTGCTTAAGCCCATACAATGCTTTCTTGAGCTTGTACACATGATCTAGTTTGTTTTTGAATTCAAACCCATGAGGCTGCTCCACATAAATTTCCTCATTGTCTCCATTGAGGAAGGCAGATTTGACATCCAGCTGGTGCACATTCCATCCCCTTTGAGCTGCAACACATAAAACAATTCTAATGGTTTCAAACCTGGCCATAGGAGCAAACGTTTCCTGGTAGTCTATACCATGTTGTTGAGTGTATCCCTTCGCTACAAGTCTGGATTTGTACCTCAATACTTTACCATCAGGCCCAACTTTTGTCTTGAATAACCACTTTAACCCAACCACCTTTCTGTCACTTGGGGGTTTAACCAGATCCCAAGTCATGTTTTTCTCTATTGCCATCATCTCTTCTTTCATTGCCACTTGCCATTCCTCCTTAATACTAGCCTCTTCATATGTAGTAGGGTCTGTCATATTTAGTGCAAATTGACAGACATAGAAGTCTTCATCAACATTAACCTCCTTAGCTTTCCCATATACATCATTAAGATCTTGCAGACTATGTTATCTATGCTGTCTAGGAGAAGGGATGTAAGGACTGGTAGGGTGATGTTGGTATGGAGAGTAGGTAGTATTACTTTGTGAGGAGGATGAATGGTTAGGTGTTTGTGTTTGAGTAGGTGATTGTGAATCAGGTGTTTAAGTGGAGCTTGAGGAAGCTGATTGAATTGGGCTTTGGTCATGTGTTGGTTCATGTGATATGGGTTGGTCAGGGATAATTGGAAATGGGTCGGTATAGTAGGTTTGAGTAGTGTTGCTTGAGGAACTGCACCAAGTCCACTTTTCTTTTTCCATAAAGGTGACATCTCGTCGTGTAATGAACTTGTTAGAATCAGGATTGTACAACCTGTACCCCTTGCTTTGTGTAGAGTAGCCAATAAAAATGCATTTCTCAGACTTGGCATCCGGTTTCTTTCTAAACTGTGTAGGGATAAGACCATAAGCCACACACCCGAACACCCTTAGATGATTGACTGTTGGCTTCCCGTGACTCCATGCTTCAAGAGGGGTCTTGTTCCTTACAGCTTTAGTGGTTGCTAAGTTGATCAGGTACACGGATGTGGCAACTGCCTCTGCCCAAAACTGGTTTGGCAGTCCCATTTGTTTCAGCATACTTCTGGTCATGTCCATAATGGTCCTGTTCTTTCTTTCCACCACACCATTATGTTCAGGTGTGTAAGGGACTGTTAGCTCTGTTTTAATGCCATGTGACTCACAAAAGGCATTAAAAACATTAGAGGTGAATTCACCTCCCCTATATGATCTTAGAACTTTGATGACCTGTTCACTTTCTTTCTCAACCATTAGTTTAAAACTTTTAAACTTTGAGAAGGCTTCTGATTTTTCAGTTATAAAGTACACCCAACACATTCTTGTGAAATCATCAACAAATAATAAGTAGTACTTACTTCCTCCAAGGCTGGTAGCCTGCATAGCACCACAGATATCTGTGTGAACCAGTTCCAAAGGCTTGGTAGCCCTCCAGGACTTGAAGGGAAATGATTCTTTAGCCTGTTTACCTACCACACAACCTTCACATCTATCTGCTTGTTTTATATTAGGTAGGCCTATGACCATCCTCTTATCATGCAAAAGCTTTAAACTTTGAAAATAATAATGGCCATACCTTTGGTGCCAAAGTGCAGACACTTCATCAATAGACTGTTGAGTACTATTAGAGTAGGGGGCGGCTTCTTGCATAGATTCAACATCATTTAATAAAAACATGTTATTGTTTTGAACAGGTACATGCATAAGAACTTGCCCAGATGCTTTGCTCTTTATTGTACATTTGCCATCATCGAATAGGAGGGAGTATCCCTTCCTCATTAACTGCCTAACACTGAGAAGGTTGTATCCCATTTGAGGAGCATAGTACACATCATCAAGTAGACGTGTAGTCCCACTTGGAGTATCAATTTTCACAGTTCCCTTTCCTTCAAAAGCCAAGGCTTTCTTATCACCAAGCCTAACAATTAGTTTAAAGTCTTCATTCAAGGAAGTGAAGATATCTTTGGACCCTGTCATGTGGTTAGAGGCACCTGAATCAAGAAACCACGGATAGGATGTAGTATCCTTGTCTCCACTATCTGCCATAAGTAGCATCTCATCATCAATACAAGCCATGAATAGGTGTTGATCACCTTCTTCTTGGTTGTCGTCAGAATCAGCTGCTATATTGGCATTAGATGCTTCCTCAAGGTACCAACAATCCTTTTTTAAATGACCAAGCTTGTTACAGTTGGTGCATTGTGGGATCTTACTTCTGTCTTGACTTCTACCCCTACCTCTGCATCTGAAGGACAATCGACCTCTCCCTCGAAAGGAAGAGTTGTTCTTGAATAACCGCCCACTATCTTGCATAACCTGCAATGCTTATTCATCATTAGAGTTTCTTTTCTCTGGGGTAGACCTGCTATTAATCCCATTAACTTAACTGGGGTAAGTTGTGACAGATCCTGACCAACCTCTATAGATGGTACAACATAATCAAACTTAGGAGTTAGACTACGTAGAACCTTTTCTACAATAGATTGATCAGAGATTGTCTCACCATAGGCCCTTTTTTTACTTACAAGGGCCATAACTCTCCCAAAGTAGTCACCAATCACTTCAGATTCTGTCATGGCAAGGTTTTCAAACTCCCTTCTTAGACCTTGAAGTTTAATTGCCTTCACCTGAGAATCACCTTGATATTCCATCTTTAGTATTTCCCATGTTTCCTTGGCCGTGGACGCAGCGGCAACACGTGAAAAGAGTTGATCATGAACGGCTTGTGGAATGATAGACATTGCACGAGCATCCCTTTTCTGCAGATTCTTCAATTTCCCTGGATCTTTTTCTGTTTCATCAAAGCCATCAGTAACAAGATCCCATAAGTCTCTTGACCTAAGTATTGTCTTTATGCGAACGCTCCAGTACTCATATCCTTCCCATCTGAATACAGGAATAGGAGTTGGAGCGGTGGGGAGAGTGCTTGTGTCACACCCCGGCCGGCGGCGGATTAAACGCCGGGGCTGACGCGGTTGTTCATAAGCACATGATCATCTATTAAATATGATAATATTTATTATTCAAATTAAAAGCATCCGTTACATAGGAAAATGAAACGTTCAAAACATAAATTAAATTAAACTAGGTCCAAGTCCTAGGTGAGCAAGTGGTCCTCAAACAGGTGCACCTGAAACATGTAAGTAACTGTCAACTACAAGTAGTTGGTGAGATACATAGGTTTTGACACCCAAAAGAATTAGTATAGATTACAATTCAATATGTTCAAAGCATGTCTAAAGCACATATGTGAAAACACACAGGGTTCCAAGCGTACAATCAAGCCATGTTATATGTATGCACAATCCCCCGGATTGCGTGAAGTTCTCAATGTAACACTAACCCGCCAAGGTTCGTGTTATGTAATGTATCGGATTCCCGTATAAATGATCATAAAAGGTACTACCCTAGGCTTGCCACACAAGTTAATGATTGTACTGACATGAACACATGTAATGGTCACCAAGTAGTTTAAGACATAAGCATAAAGACCATAGCATATGAACACAGGGTATTGAATTGTGTATGTAAATGTATTTGTAATCATGTTTCACCCCAAAAGTAAAAATAGTAAAAAGGGGCTATGTAAATTCACCTGAATCAAATGTGTAGCTAACACGAGACTCTAGGTAGCAAAGTGATCCTTGTAACGCACAACGTTAACCTAGAGTGTATTGCGTATGAAGATGAATTAATAAAATATCTAAATCTAATTCTAGGGCTTCAAAGGATGTGAGGTGTCGGATTATGTAAAAGGATTGCGTAGGTGTTTGCGTTTTATTCTTGGATATTTGTTTTATAACTATTAAAGTCGGGATATAGTGTCCCTAAAATAATGATTTAGAGTTTGGGGTTAATTAACTAAATAAATTAGATTTATTTATTTAAAACGTAGCATGAAATTATATTGTTTTAGATATAAACAAAATAAATAAGTCTATCCTTATGTAGTTATTTAATCATGAAAATGCGTTGAATTTGGGTGAATATATATTAGTTTATAAAAACTAGTGTTACATACCATTTAACACTAAGTGAGTTGAAATTGTAACTTATATGAATAATAAACATATCTATTTTTATTCGGGGATATAAACGTGGGTAACTAATATAAATAATTATATTATTTATAAGTTTGAAAACGTTACACGAGTTTGTAAACGAGGCGAAGAAATATCTAAATATATATATTATTTTTAATTGGAGTCACGGGTTGAAAATAATATAAATATTTTATTTATTCAAAGTCGGGATTTGAAAATAATATAACTATATTATTTTAAAAGTTGGTATTTTTAAGTGAAGAAGGGTTACAAATCAAACCCGTGCCTACGGGTGGTTTTACGAGGCTAGAACACATTAATATATTATTATAATAATATAGGGTATTGTTTTTATATTAAAATAATAGTCAAAAACGTTTTAAAATTTAAAAGGGTGTGGAGAGACTCGAACCCGGGTCTCTCCCACACCAGCACACTCACCTAACCAGCTCCGCCCGCTAGGGTATCGCACACAAGGGCGGGCAGAAATGATTTTAACACAGAAAGCCGGTGAGTTCTTCTCCTTTACTCTAGATCGATCGAACCCAGCCCCAATTCCACCAAATCCGGTAACGACAGTATATAAGATCATAGGGGTTTTGTTCGCTGTCATCAAACGAGTCTGAGGTGGGTTTTAATTGCAAAAACAACGGGTTTGGGATCGTTTAATTACGGAATCAAAAGCCGAAACCCTAAGTTTGAACCCAAAATTGTTTTGAATGATTCGGATAATGGAATGCGATAGAAACATGGGGCTTTTACTAATTAGGGTCTTGCGAATCTGTCAGTATGGTTTAATTGGATTATGATTAAGTCTAGGGTCGAAACCCCCAAATCGTTTTATAAACGAACCCTAGTTACGGGGTCTTGATTAAGTCGATGATATGAGGCTGAATCGGCATAGGGTTATCAATTAAAAATGGATTTTGAATCTACTGGTATGAATTAATTTGATTTAGACAGAGTCGGGGGTAGGTTTCGATTAAATCCGAAATTGTCAAGAACCCTAGAATCGGATCATGTTTGATTCCATAATTTAAGCCCTAATAAGCATAGGGCTTTTAATCTATAGATAAAAACGAAGCTAATGATAGGTTCAATTACCAGAATGATGTTCGATTTGACCGCAATCGACTAAACGAATGCCGACTGTGACGGGATCGGTTTTCCGGCGACTCTGCGTCCTTCTTCGATGCAATTGGATGGTGTAACAGGTTCAAGGGGATTCGTTAGAGATTTGCAGGTGGTCGATTTCTGTGTAAACGATCGATAGTTGTGAATTGGTGAGTAATAAGAATGAGGTCGACGATCACGTTTTAATTAGCTGTAAATGGAGTTTAATCGTGTACTGATGACGCTGATAATTGCTCCATAATGATCGATAATGACACCAACGTGTAAAACGGTTACCAATTGCAACGGATTTCGGGAGTGGGGTTCTGATTCAAGTCAAAAACGGTAGTTTGACTTTCCAAAGTCAAACTAAATCAAAAATGGGTTAATTACAGATTAATCCCTGCAGTTTCATGTTTAAAAGTTTTGAATCTGGCGGAACTGGTCCCTCGGGTTTGAGTTGAGTTAAGTTGGTTAAAGATTTGTTAGTTTAATTTATTAAAAGTCAACGGGAACATAATTCTTCAATTTTTGACTTTCAAACTTAATTATAATTAGATTTGACTAATTACACAACTAGTCCTTAAAGGTTTCAAATGTCGTATTGTTATTTTATTAATTAAAATAAATTAAAATAGGGTCGACAAATCAGGAATGTTACATCTTGTTTGATCAACCACAGATTGGAGGCTGAAGTACGGCTAGGGTTTGAGAAAAAAAAAAGGGGATCAATTCAACCTGGCTCTTGATACCAATCTGATGGATTTGAATCAATGATAAAAGAAGATAATAAGCTATCGGTTCAAACACTTTTATTGAATAGCTTGAACTGCATACATTCATCGAGAGATTCATTCTCTTAAATGGATAAAAAACTGAACGACTATAACCCAGAGGCTCGGGCTTAGCATAACAAATAATTAATTACACGGATGGCCCCTGTGGTTTACACGGATTTCACTTTTGGCCCCTAGGATTGAGAAACTACAAGTTTGGCCCAATAGTTTGCACGAACGTAACAAAAATGGCCCCTAAGTTGGATGTTAGTTAAGTTTTTCAGTTAAGTACATGTGAAATGACTAAAACACCCCTAATAATAAAAATATAATATTAAAAACATTAAATAATATCTTAATTCAGTGGGGCCCACCACACTAATACCCTCCCCTCTCCCTCTTCTTCTTCACCTTCAAGAGTCAAACCACCACCACCACCTTAAAACTGAAACCACTAGCCACCACCCCGTAAATACTCATCGGAAACTTTCTACCGCCGCCTACATCCATCACCGCCTACATCAGCCTGCCCACATCCATCGCCACCTACATCAACCAACACCGCCCACATCAACCGCCAACCCCCCACTTCCTCCATTGACCAACAGAAAGAATTAGCGTTATACGTTCAAAAAGTTGGAGATCTATTGCTGAATCAGGTCTTGTACCATGGCAAGCAAGCACCCGGTCTGTTCAAAATTCATACCACCATCCACCACCCCTCGAAAATCCCACCACCACCCTACCTCCACCCCACCTACAATTTTCGATGAAGACCACTCCACTGCTTCATCTCCTCCATCACTATGTTCTACACACCCAATTCCCTTTTATGTATTTGTTGATAACCCAATTTGCAATTTAGGTTTTTTTTTCCTTATCAATGTTTAGGGCTCATTACAATCAAGGGGGTATTTTCCATTTTTGGTAGGAGATTAAATTCCTTGAAGATGATTTATAATCCCCAAATTAAATATATGGCCCATTCTCACAACATCAGTAGCAAAGATCAGGTTCTCAAGCTTCACCATGAAGTTTCAATGCTTAATCCCAATGTTACTGAGATTTTGAGAGATTCGTGAGTTCTGGTGGTTATAATGAGTCTAAGATTAATGTAATTGGTGTTGGAGGTGGTGGGTCGAATGCGGTTAATTGAATGATTGACAGTGAAATAAAGGGTGTGGAGTTTTAGATTTTGAATATTGAATAGTGAATACGGATATTCAGGCTATGAGAACCAGATCTAAAAAAAGGGTCAAAACGATAGTTAGCTTGGTTGGTGATGTGTTGGTGGCGGTTGCAAGAGATTTCTGGGCCACAGGAGATGGTTGTGGTTGCCGCCGGAAATGGCGCCGGAGATGGTGGTGGTGGAGGGCAAATGTTGAAGAAGATGGTTATGAAGTGTGTTTGGGTTTAGGTTTTGTGAGCCAGACATGTATTAGTTTATTTTATGATTTTTTTATGTTTATGGGTCCTAAGGATTTGCAATTTTTCTTTTTTTTGTCTTTTAAAGTCAAGGGTATTTTAGTCATTTTAAAAAACTTAACGGCCAAAGTTAACTTCCATCCATCTCAGGGGCCATGGGTGTTACAATCGTGCAAACTATTGGGCCAAACTTGTAGTTTCCCAATCCTAGAGGCCAAAAGTGAAATCCGTGTAAACCACATGGGTCATCCGTGTAATTAATTCCATAACAGATAAAGACTAAGTACTTTATTGAAAAATAAACAAACATAAACTATTGACTCAGCCATTCTGCATGAGTTTGAATCAGATTTCATCAGTTACAAGCTAGTATCCTTAGTTTCTCTTTGTTCTATATATAGTAGGAGGAACCCTCCTTCAGTAGTTTACAACTTCATCAATATGAAGTTGTTCTTCATCAGTATAAAGCAGCTAGATTATCGTCAATGGTAATGCTCTTTAATTGGTCTTTTAATCCATCATCGGTAATAAGTGTTTACCAAGTGTTTCATCAATACACACACTTATCACTACAAATCAATTGCCATTAGCATGAACTCGAGTCAAATTCTTTATCAACAGTCACTACAGGAAAAAGACCATGTGCCGACGCCGCCTATACCGACGACAATTTTCGTCGGCATAGGTCACCTGTACCGACGACATGTCGTCGGTATAGGTCAAAACCAAAATTTTGACAGGGACACCCTATACCGACGACATGTCGTCGGTACAGGGTTGAGCCAGATGGGGAAAAAAAATGGCGCCTAATGAATTATTGGGGAAAAGGTATAGGGTTATTTTGATTTTATTTTTGTTTTTTTAATATAATAATGTTTTCGTCGGTCAAAAATTTTTTTTTTGTTAAATTAAAAAAATTATAAAATGGCCTATACCGACGACATGTCGTCGGTATAGGCTTTTTTACTTTATTGACTGGTACAGGCAACCTACAGCGCCGACATAATAGCCTATACCGACGACATGTCGTCGGTATAGGTCTCAGCGCGAACTAACACAGGATACAGCCTTCTGCTTCTCATTTCGACCAAAAAAACCCCCAAACGCCTCCATCTCTCTCTCTCCGGCGATTTTACGTTTTTTTGGTATTTTGTGGAGCAATATTCACCAATCTCTTCGGTTTTGAGGTGAGTTAACATCTATTGTTCAACCTTAACAAGAAAATCAACATTTTGGTGTTTTTTGCTTAATTTCTTTGGTTTTTGTTAGGTGTTTGAAGATTTAACCATTTTTGAAGGATTTCAAGCTTAGAGGAAGCTAATTTGCAAACTTGATTAGTAATTTTTCCACAAATTTGGTTTATATGTATGTTTTTCTACAAATTAGGTTTAGATGTATGTTTGTATGTATATGTTAGTGTTTATTTGTATGTATGTATATATGGTTTAGATGTATGATTTTATAAATATTTATGTAATTTTATGATGAAATTAGGTTTAGATGTGAAATTAGGTTTAGATGAAATTTGGGAATTTGGGCATTTATATATGTATGTTTGTATATAATATGTATGTATATATGTGTATGTGTGTTTGTATGTATTTGTATTATGTTTATGTATGGAATTGTGTTTATGTATGTAATTTGGGAATTTTGGTATTTGTTTATGTATGTTTGTAAAGGCTATGTATGTATATACATGTATGTGTGTTTGTATGTATTTGTATTATGTTTATGTTTATGTATGGAATTGTGTTTATGTATGTAATTTGGGAATTTGGGTATTTTGTTTATGTATGTTTGTAAAGGATATGTATGTATATACGTGTATGTATGTATTTTTATGTATGTAATTGTGTTTGTATATGTAATTTTAGAATTTGGGCATTTATTTATGTGTGTTTGTATATAATATGTATGTATATTTGTATGTATGTTCGTATGTATGATTATGTAATTATATATGTAGTTGTGAATGTATGTATATATCTTTGTATGTATATGTAACTTTATTTAATTTTATTGCAAGTTCGGAACTCATTGCGGTTGGAGAGGTGTGAATAACATCTTATTTGTGTTTCATTGAAGTTTTTTTAAGGTACGCATCCCGAATTTTATACCTTTATGTACGTCTCATGTTGTGTACACTAGTATGTTTATTTAGGATAACTCTTTAGAATATACCCGTCCGAAATTTATCTGATAGAGATAAATTTTGGATTGTCCCCTTTGGGACTGTTTTTTGAATATTCTATCTTATTTAGAATATGTATATATTTTAACGAGTTGACATTTAAGAAAAAATTGGTAGATATTTCTCCTTACTCCTTCGAGTTTGCGGTTTATCTGCATACTTGGGGAGTTAAGGTGAAATGCTGCTGATTTTTTCTTAAATAGTCAACTCGTTAAAATGTATACATATGAGATAGAATATTCAAAAAGTGGTTTAGGATCCACCGCCTTAGAGTACCGATCAAATCACATACATTCGTTTATATCATTTATTACATGCAAGTATATGTGTATGCTTATAACACAATAGATATGACACTAGATATGGCAATTGATAAAAGCTGGGTTACACTGAGAAATCGGAATTCTCCGGCTTTCTTAAGCGGTCTTCGCAACTTTATAGAGACGGCCAAGAACCATGTCGACGGTCGAGGTAGAGCGTTTTGCCCGTGTAGACGTTGTTGTAATGCGTGTCGACAGGATTTGAACACGGTATATGGCTACATACATGACAATGGGTTTCTACAATCATATCAGAATTAGATGTATCATGGTGAACAACATCCTCGTGTGGCGGAGATAGCATCACTTTTTGCCTCAAGAACAACACCAACTCCTCCAATATCTATAACAACAAATAATGAGATGTTTGATGCCATAGATGATGTGATGGCTGAGCAAAATACAAACGAGGATAATATAGATGAAGATGGAACTGGTTTAGACCCAGAGTTTGATGCGTTGTTTGAGGAGCTAAATAAGGAGTTATACCCCGGTTGTAGTCAAATGTCTTCCCTAAACTTCATAGCCAAATTGATGCATATCAAAGTTATCAACAAATGGACGAATAGTTCGTTTGACCAACTGTTAGAGCTTCTACAAATTGCAATGCCGAAGGAAAATCACATTCCAGGGTCACACTATGAAGCTAATAAGAAACTGCATAAGATTGGGTTAGGATATCAGTCTATCCATGCTTGCATTAATGATTGTGCACTGTTTTGGAAGGAGAATGAATCAATGCAAAACTGTCCGGATTGTAATGAGAGTAGATGGGTTGATAAAAACACAAAGGGGAAGAAAGTACCACATAAAGTGTTGCGCTACTTTCCTTTAACTTCACGGCTTCGACGAAGGTATAGTTCAAGATTAACGGCAAAAGAAATGATCTGGCATAATACTGGACGCTCAACGGATGGTATGATGCGACATCTGGTTGATGGGAAGGCATGGCAAGATTTTGATGAGAGATATCCGGATTTTGCTAAAGAACCAAGGAATGTCCGCTTAGGTTTGGCTGCCGATGGTTTTAATCCGTTCGGTAACATGAGTCAGACTTACAGTATGTGGCCGGTAGTGCTAACAACATATAATACACCACCGTGGTTATGTATGAAAGAGTCTTCTTTCATGTTAACTTTGCTAATTCCCGGGCCTAAATCACCTAGTAAGGACATTGATGTATATTTAAGGCCGTTGGTTGATGAGTTGAAAATGTTGTGGGATGAAGGAGTCCAGGTTAGAGATGCATCAACCAAAACTGTATTTAGGATGCATGCGGCACTGTTATGGACTATCAACGATTATCCTGCTCGTAGTAGCTTGTCTGGATGGAGTGGTCAAGGTTATAAAGCATGCCCTACGTGTAACGTTGACACACCTTCATGCGCTATAACGAATAAGATAGCTTTTGTTGGACACAGAAGATTCTTTCCTGGAAAGCATAAATGGAGGAACGATCTGTCGTTTGATGGCAAGAAAGAAACAAAACATCATCCCCGACGATTGACTATTGCTCAAATATTAGAACAACTAAAAAATCTCCCAGATCGTGTTCCGGGGAAACATCCAATGTATGGAGGGGTAAAAAGAAAGCGCCTAACATCAGAGTTGAATTGGACTAAACGAAGTATCTTCTTTGAGCTCGATTATTGGTCTTCTCTGCTTTTAAAACATAATCTTGATGTTATGCACGTGAAGAAAAATGTGTGTGAGAGTTTATTGTGTACTTTGTTAATGAACGATAAATCAAAATACACGCACAAAGCCCGCAAAGACTTGGAAAATATGGGTATTCGACATAACCTATGGCTAACATAAAAAAACAACAAGTTGTACCAACCACAAACTCCTTACTCTTTCACACCCAGTGATCGAGAACGCTTTTGTCAGTTTATTCGAGGAGTGAGACTGCCTGATGGATTTGGATCGAATTTAAAAAATAAGGTACTTCCCAATAATTCAAATATAATTGGGTTAAAGTCTCATGATTATCACATCCTCATACAACGATTGCTGCCAATAGGGATACGATCGGGTCTGCACAAAAATGTTTCAACAACAATAAATGACGTTTGCACATTCTTTCAAAAAATTTGTGCACGATCAGTAGATGTGAAAGACATGTATGAAGCAAATGAGGAAGTGGTTAAGATATTACGCAATTTGGAAATGATATATCCTCCAGCATTTTTTGACATAATGGTTCATCTCATTCTTCATTTACCTGAAGAAGCTATTCTTGGTGGCCCTGTGTATATGAGATGGATGTATCCTTTTGAAAGATACATGAAAAAGCCCAAAGCATATGTTAGAAATAAAGCCAAACCTGAAGGCTCAATTGCGGAGGGTTATGTTGCAGATGAAGCCTTGACATGTTGCTCTATGTATCTGGACGGTATGCAGACCAAATTTAACCGACCAGATAGAAATGCAGATGCTGGCATTCCCAAAAGGCAGTTTCAAGTGTTTTCTTCACAATGTCGACCAATATCGAAAAAGAAAATCAAGGCGCTCTCTAAACATGCCAACAAATCATTACAATGGTTTGTGTTGAACAACTGCGATGAAATCAAAGCCTACAAATCGTAAGTGTTTTTGTCCATCTACCCGTGATAAAATATTATTATATTTTCATTTAATTCTACTAATTTAAGTTTTGTTTTGTCCATCTACCAGTGAATTTGAATCTAAATTTCCTGAACGCAATACGCAAACCGATTTTTCTTCATGGTTAAAATATGAAGCAAATGTATTTTCATCTTCATCTTCATCTTCTACACCCGATAACAAAGAATTAAGGGCATTGGCACATGGTCCCTTTTACGCATCTTCTTACACTGCTTGCATAGTCAATGGTGTTAGATTTGTGGTACAAAATCGTGATTCCCGACGCACTACTCAGAACAGTGGTGTGGTTACAATAGGAGAAGACGATACTCCATTTTATGGTTAACTAGAAGAGATCATAGAGTTGAACTACATAGATGGTTACTCGGTTGTACTATTCCGTTGTAAATGGTTCAACACGAGAGGTAAAAGATTAATTAAGCAAAACAATACTACTATAATTGACATTGGCCGTGATTGGTATGTTGGCAAAGAATGGTATGATGATGTCCAATATATATTAGCCACACAGGCTAAACAAGTGTTCTATCTTCGAGATCCTTCTCGAACCACTGGCCAATGAAGGGTTGTTGAGGACGTTCACCATCGGAAGCTTTGGGATCATCCTACTGTTGTTAATGAGATAGATATATTGCACGACACTCAATCAAATGATTATACTTTGGTTGTCGACACCGGATGCGAAAGTGGTGAATCAAGTCACGTAGGTGGTGAATCAAGTCACGTAGGTGGTGACCAAACTCCAATTCCTCATGTTGATAGTCAATCTATTACTGATGAGTGGCCAAAGTTTCATGTATTAAAAGGTGTAATATGTTATATTTATGCAATTTGATATGTGGAATACAAAGGTTTTGTGTAGTCATGCATGTGCAGGTGTTGGAAGCTTAAAATGTGATCTTTGAAGATATTAGGCGAGAGATGCAAGAGTCGGAAGAGACACGGAGAAAACGGGGCAAAATGCAGGTCCAACGTAAGCCTACGCCTACTGGCGTAAGCCTACGCCACCAGCGTAAGCTTACGCCCTTACATCGTAGTCCTACGCCTAAGTAGTTTCTTCACAGCGGCATCAGAGTCCCGGCGTAAGCCTACGCCCTCCCAGCGTAAGCCTACGCTGGGTGCGTTTCAGACGCGGAACTTCGGGGAAACAGCCGATTTTTAGGTTTTATTGGGGGTTTCTTCCCCAAAAATCGAATCCATCTTTTACACCACACTTAGAGGCGATTTTGAGAGGATTCACACACCCACTTGAAGATTGAAGATGATCTCCCTCACCATGAGCGAGTGATTCACTTGTGGCTTCCTCCAGGCGGACGGTTCGTATAGGTTTTTGTATTTGATTCAGTTTATTCATGTTTGGATCTTGTTAGTTTCTGACAATAACTTGAGAGATTGATGTATTAGTTGATTTAAACAGTTTATGATTATGCTTTGAGTTTGCTTGCTTTACGATCTTGTTCGGTTGATGACAAAACCTAGTAGCAGGGTTGGGTGACTAAAGGGGGTAACTTGGTATTCATAAATTGGGTGATTGAATTATACTGGTTTGTGACGAAACTATGTGTATAGGTTTTCTGACAAAGAATCTGTCTTCAATTACTGTTTCAACTAATTTTCCAACACTATGTCTATGTGGTGTCCAATTGAACAACTGAATTTTATGTGAAACCTAGAACCTGAAGTTTGGAGGAGGTTACATCTTTATTTAATCTGTGTGTTTTTATTCTAATTTGCTAATCTAAACAATTGAACTTTCCACTGATTCCCTGTGGATTCGACAACCCTACTTCCCTATCTACAGTCTAAGGTAGATAAGTAGTAGTTTTTATAAATGTTTTTGATTGACCTTGACACCGCGATCAATTACACGTGAAACTCAATCATTTTTTGGTAACTTGGTTGTCGACTTAGGCTACTTGCCTATGTGTACAACTTTAAATGAGGGTGGTGACCCAAGTCATGTTGCCTCGATTGATCTCGATGAAAGTTTTATTAATGATGATGAAGAAGATGAAGAAGATTCATACAATTCAGATGATGAAGACGAACTAAATGACGACGATGAAGAAGATGATGATGTTGTTGACACACGTTATTTTAGTGATGATTTTGATTGAATGTATGTTAAAAATGTACTATTTTTCTTTGTTAATTAATAATTATTTGTGCTTACTAATAAATTTTGTTGTAGGAAAAATGGCAACAATGGCGCAATCACACGGTGGAGATGGTGGAGACGGTGGTCCGTATCACTTCGACTCGGGTTGTGCGACTGGATCTGGTGGTAAGTTACTTGTTATTGTTTAATAGATGTCTTTATAATTGCCTAACTTTTGAATGTCATGTATCAATGTAGGTAGTTCCTCCCAAAAAAGACGATCTAAAGTCAAAAACCTAAAATTGTATAAGAAATTTGAGCAAAATGGGAGGAAGCCTCTTCCCATTGATGTAGAACTTCATGGCGGGGGGTACAAGTTTATGGGTCCCAACGCTTCGGATTTTATCCGTGCTATCTCGTTGGAGGTTGAAAATGTTGTTCCGCCATATTATCCAAATTGGGCTAAGGTTCCAGTTGAGAAGAAACGAGCCATATATCCACTCTTATAGTAAGTATAGATGTTTTATAATTACTTACAATTTCATAACTATTACATTTATAATTACTTTCCATTTGTAGTATTATTTTGATCTGGACTCCTGGAGAAACACTGATAAGTGGCGAGGCGTTGAACTCGGAATCACCGCCGAGTGTCAGAGGGCGTATAAAGATCACAAGAGAGTGTTGAAAGTTCACTTCGAGGAGAATGGGGGATACGATGATGTGGAGGCGGCGATGAATAATCCACCAGAAGATGTTGATCAAGAAACTTGGGAGACTTTGATTAATGTGCTGTTTTTAGATGCGAGCTATAAAAACCGCTCGACGAAGAACAAACAAAACCGATCACAACAACGTTACCCAAGTTATCATGGCAACAAATCATACGCCCAGCGCCGACACATGGAGGTATGAAAATACAATTGTTAGTATTATATAAACATGCTTATTAATTCTTAGTGATATTCTTTTTGTTTTTCACAGAGTATCGACCCAATTGATGTGTTCAAATCGACCCATTATAAAGAAGGGACCGGTTGGGCCAACACGAATGCATCATCAGATTATGTAAGTCAAATGATTTTGTTGTTAGACTTACTAGACTTAGAACATCCAACTGTAACTTAAAACGGGTCAAAATGACCCAAACACACTTTAAGAGACTTAAAATATCCAGCTTTAACTTTAAACGGGTCAAAATGACCCAAACACACTTTAATAAACTTAGAACATCCAACTGTAACTTTAAACGGGTCAAAATGACTCAAACACGCTTTAATAGACTTAGAACATCCAACTCGAGCCCAATTGTTGAATATTTTTGCTAGTATTATTAGTATTTGTTGTTATTAGTGTTGGTTGATTGGAATTTGTGAATTTGGGTCGTTTATAACTTATAGTTTAACAGATTGGTTATCCATTTTACAGCAGTTATGCTGTCGAATTTTAGTAAAATAGTCAAGTGATTGTTTATTACATTGTTTAATGCAGGACCGAATCCAAGAGGAGTATACAAGATCCTCTGCTGAGTCTGGTGGTGACTCGTCTGCTGTCGATGAGATTGCATGCATGAAGCGTGCATTGGGTCATCGGCGTGGCCATATCCGGGGTGTCGGTCGTGTGGTGAGTAATCCCACACCGGATTTGTTCAGTACCCCCCTCCACAACCACATTGGCAAGAAGTGGATGAGCGTGTAACTCAACTTCAACAACAAGTTCAAGATCAACAACAACGCGAAGCCCAACGAGATGAAGAACGTCGTGTGCATAATCAACAAATGCTTGAAATGCAACAACAAATGGATGAAATGCGTCGAATGTGGGAACGCCGAACTAGCAGCGACGATAATTAGCTTGAAGTTGTTGCGCATTTGCCTTGGTTGTCGATGTTATTGTTGAATGTTTGAACAATTTTTATGTTTGTGTGTCGGACAACTTTATGTTTGAATATTTGATTTGTGTGTCGAACAGGTTTTTGTATCGAACAATATGTTTCGGATTTCAATTTTTGAATGGTTTGAATTATCTGATTTGCAGGTTTTGGTAATTAGAAATTAAATATTTCTGAAAAATTTTAAAAATTTAATAAAAATAAAAAAAATACAGAAAAACCTATACCGACGACATGTCATCGGCATAGGTATTTTTCAAATTTAATTAAAAAATTGAAAATAGCCTATACCGACGACATGTCATCGGTATAGGCTATTTCCAAATTTAATTAAAAAAATGGAATAAGCCTATACCGACGACATGTCGTCGGTATAGAATTTCTTTTTGAATTATTTAATTAAACCCTATGGCGACGACATGTCGTCTGCATATGTCGACCTATGACGACGACACCTATACTGACGACATCTTTGACCTATTGGGACGAGGCAATACCGACGACATCGTCGGTATAGCCTATACCGACGACAAGTCGTCGCTATAGGGTCAAAAAAAATCGTCGGGATAGGGTGATATTGTTGTAGTGAGTATTAACTTCCAATAACATCAAGTCTTCGCTTTGTAACATTAGTTCCAAGGATCATAGACTCAAAACCACATATAATAATTTGAAGCAAGTTTGGTTAAAAAAAATATACTTCTTATATATTTCCAGCTAATTGAGGAAAGCTCAAGCCCGTTTCCAATCTTATCGAGCACGTATACAAAAGACTCGTTAAATTATCAAGTCATGGTCGAACTTATAGTCTAAGGTCTTGAACCGGGCACATCTAGCTTGCAACCTTAATCATAGCACGAATCCACCCTTTGATAACCAGTAACAAAATTACATTTATAATGTATTTGGTATTTGAGTGACATTGCATATTTTTAAACAATAACGTAGAGATACGTACATCCAGATGATTTTGATTATTAAGAGGAAATAAAAGGTGTGTATCAACAATAACATTGATTGTATAAGTATACTTATTTTCAGTAAAAGCTTGTGAGGTCGAATTTACGTAATCAGTTTGGTGATGAGTTTTATATACGATTCTTTCATTTATTTCTTAAAAAAAATATTCAACAATATTTTAAACGAATATAAATTATGTTCAAAATACGAAAACTTATAAAAAACATTTTTTTTCTAGCAACTATTGGGTTAATCATGTCATAGTCTAATAGTCTACGGGGTGTAAGGGGAAAGTTGCAAGTTTGTTAGTCCTAGTAGGAGTCTAATGTTTGTTTATTTTATTATTTGTTTATTGTTTGTTATTATCTTTAAGTATTTGAGTTTGTATTAAACTAGAAGTGAGTTTATTTATTTATTTAATAGTTATTGAGTTGGGTTAGGATTAGTTTAGTTTTAATATAAATAGAGGGTTTAGAGGTAATTGTAAATTGTGGTTTTGGTTTTCAATATTAATAAAAGAGTCGATCTTTTGTTGAGATCAAATTCCGTGTTCGTGTTCTTGGGCCTGATTTCCAACAACTGGTATCAGAGCTTTGTGTATGCGGTTTTGAGAGTCGTTTTTTGAGAGGGGGAGCAGCCTTGTGGCTGTAGGGCTGAGTACGTAGAACTTTTGTGTAATCGAAAGAAAGAATTAAAAGAAGGTAGAGAATAGTTTTTCTTTGGTGTGCCACGGTTTACGAGATAGAGCCTGTGGCTCTTGTGGGCTTGTGTCGGCGGCTACAAAAGGCAAGGAAACGGCCAGCAATCTTGCTGCTTGGTGTTGCACACATATCGAGGAGAAAGGGCTTGTTGGTATTTGTCGAGAGTAAGAAAGAAGACCCAACAATTCTTTTGTGGTTTGGCATGGAAATCAAGACAGGACGGGGTGCTTTATTTTAGTTTTTTCATAAATAGATTTTTTGGTTATTAATACACTTTTGTGGCATCGTGGTTAGTGATATGATCTAGTTATGATAAGTAGGTTGTTGTTCTTTTGCATAAGATATTCGATCGGATTTGCGGGTAGACGGACGGAAAAAGATTCGTTAAAGCAGAAGACTTTGAATCTAGTCTTCCCTAACAAGTAAAGAAGAAAAACGGTAAAAGTAGCAGGGTAGCGGGCTTGTTTTTTTCTTTGATCGGTGGTCAAGAACGGGGTTGTTCTGGTGACCCGGGAAGAGGGAGATCGATAGTGGTCAAGTGAGATTGAAGCCATGAAGAAGAGGAGATAACAATGGTGTATGCAAATAAGAAAAAGCATGTGTATGAACATTGTGGTTGTGAAAGTTCGTGTCGGGATGATCTATGACGAGGCCAAGAGAAGGGTCGGTGGTCCATGAAGGGTCAAGACGGTGAACGGGTCCAAGAGAAGTGTATGACAAGATTAGGGGATGATTATTGGGTTAATCTTGTCATAGTCTAATAGTCTACGGGGTGCAAGGAGAAAGTTACAAGTTTGTTAGTCCTAGTAGAAGTCTAATGCTTGTTTATTTTATTATTTGTTTATTGTTTGATATTATCTTTAAGTATTTGAGTTTGTATTAAACTAGAAGTGAGTTTATTTATTTATTTAATAATTATTGAGTTGAGTTATGATTAGTTTAGTTTTAATATAAATAGAGGGTTTAGAGGTAATTGTAAATTGTAGTTTTGGTTTCCAATATTAATAAAAGAGTCAATCTTTTGTTGAGATCAAATTCCGTGTTCGTGTTTTTGGGCCTGATTTCCAATAGCAACAACTATATAATCCGACACTGATATCTGTGTATGTTGCATGGTGTCTCCTTCACAAGTGATTATAGGTTCTAGTCCCATCATAAACAAGTAATATAGAACAGGAGTAGATTTAGAGCGTGTGTGAGTTTGTCTTGGAAAAAAATTAGATTAATAAAGCAGTTGACAGGAATTCGTAAAATTTTGTTTCGTGTATGACAGTTTACATGGCATTTACCTAATTAAGATTAATACATAAACGGAGAACACATTATTCAGCTACCAAAGCCTTGCAACAATCACATCGACCAATCCAAAAGCTTCCAAAGTCTCACCATATTTTTCCGGCTTTTAACTTCTGAACCAACGCAATCAAACCCACAACCGCACTGCGGCGACTCCTCAAACGAATCAACATCGAATCCCGCCGACAACAATCCGACGGAGAAATCCAGCTCACCTTCGTCGCGAGTAGCCTCCACAATTTCCGCCCAGAAAAACAAAAGTTTCACACTTACCCCCTTCAATCTCATCAGCTTGTCTTTTCTGATCAGTCCGCTGATCGTCTCTTGGTACTTTACATCGTAACCGTCATTTTTAAAAGTACATTTATTACCGAGGTTAACAACGAACTCGCCGGTATCTCTGTTCAGGACGTACGACGTCACGTTTGTCGGAAGCAGACCCACAGGAAAATCGTATTCTTGGAGGATTTCATACGCCGTCGGTATCTGAGCTACGGCGGCACAGGTGAAGAGGAGGAGGATGAAAGTGGGTATTGTAGCCGGAGAAGTCATTTGAGAGCAGGAAGATGGTAGCTTTTGATATGACGAATATACTTCAATGGTGTTATAAATGGAAGATATTTGTAAGGGTTTTATTTTTTTATTTTTTTTAAATAGATATTATTTTATTTTCATTAGATTTATGGTGATTTTGATGGTGAGATAAATGATAATTGAATTAAATATTTTCATGTTGGTTAAAGATCAGGTTCGTTTGTAGACGTCGTTCTGACACATATTTCATATGTCCATCATATAAGGCTTTTTGTAAGTAGAGGCACATAAAAACCAAACAAAATTGACAACTTACAATTACATGGAGTTTTCATCAAATTTTACATATTAAATTTAATCTTTAATACGTATATATTACGATTTTAGTCCATATGTTTAAGAAATTACACCTTTGGTTCTCATAATTCGCTGACAAACTGAACACAACATTCGTATCCAGTAAAAAGTAAATATTGTTTAAATTTCAATTATAATGCGAGCATCTATGCGTTGACATTTTATATACATACACTTGCTTAAAAAATCGTGTATTACACGGTTTAAATAATGAAAACTATATAACTCATAAATATCAAAATATTTCTTATGATTGAAATTACGTATTACACTACAACAGTAACACGCTATAGAGACGAAAAAGCATAGCCCTATACCGAAGACAAGTCGTCGGGATAGGCTGTTTTGACCTATACCGACGACTTGTCGTCAGTATAGGTGTCGTCGGGATAAGTTGACCTATACCGACGACATATCGTCGGGACAGAGTTTATTTAAATAATTCTAAAAGAAACTCTATACCAACAACATGTCGTCGGTATAGGTTGTCAACCTATCCGAACGACATGTCATCGAGATAGGTTCGTCGGCATAGAGTTTTCCCATTTTTTTAATAATTTTTTAAAAAGACCCATGCCGACGACATGTCGTCGGTATAGGTTTTTTTTTGTTTTTTTTTATTTTGAATTTTTTTCCAGAAATATAAAATTTATAAAAATAAAAACCTGCAAATTCAATAGTATAAACCATTCAAAACAACCCAATATCATACCATAATGTTATCCGAAACACACAAACATTCAAATTGTTCAAAAACACTTAAAAGTTACAGTTATAATTCACAAATATCCAAAAATACTTATTTTTGTATATCATTTAATGTTATATTGGTAAGTTTACCATCTTTATCTAAAATTAATAATTTCAGTATATCTCTACTTTTAACTTTAGATAATGACACATACGTTGTTTTGATTAAATCTCATTAAAATTTATCAAATCTCTTATTGCCTTATTCAAATCTACCTCCGTCATTTTGTAATCTTTATTCTTTTATTACTGTTAGCTATATCAATTTCATTTAAATGAATCTTTTGGTGTACAAAACAATTTATAATATAAAAATATAAACTAATTTTTTTATAGTTTCTAGACTACACATTAGAGAGGAGTCTGTGACATATAGCACGGGATGTACACCATATATAGCTTCCAGACTACACATTAGAGAGGATGGTGAGACATGCCGCACGGGAGGGAGAGGGGGACGTGGCACCTAAGTGCCGCACAACACTCCTCAAAACACCGCCCCACCCCACAAATTTTGCGGCACGGCAACAACTTGATAGCCGTTTGAGAGGATTTAAAAAAAAAACCTACCCTATTTAAACCAACTAAATAAACCAACTTTTTACACCAACAATTCTACAACTTCTACTCTACTATTTTCTACCCAAAAAATGACAATCTTTCTCCCGAAAACGCTTATTAAATCCGAGATCAAATCCGGCTCAAACAAGGATGACACTAGGGGTGCAAACGAGCCGAGCTGCTCGCGAGCTACTCGAGATCGGCTCGTTAAAAAGCTCGAAACGAGCCGAGCTTAAACGAGCTCGAGCCGAGCTCGAGCCTAAGAATAAGCTTGTTTATTAAACGAGCCCGAGCCCGAGCTTCACTTATCGAGCTCGAGCCGGCTCGCGAGCCTTAACGAGCCTTTTATTTATATAATGTTTTTAATATATTTAATATATATTTATAAAATAATAATAATAATTAGTATATATAAAATTAAGATAAATATAATTAAATAATATGTATTATGTTATATATAAAAACTATAATAAAATTTATATAAAAATAATTATAAATATATATAAATTAATTAATATATAATAAACGAGCCGAGCTCGAGCTTGTAAAGCTACCAACGTGCCGAGCCCGAGCTTCAAAATTAGAGCTCGAATCGAGCCGAGCTCGAGCTCACAGTAAGTTAAACGAGCCGAGCTCGAGCCTAGTCAAGCTCGGGCTCGGCTCGGCTCGTTTGCACCCCTAGATGACACCCTCCTCCCTTAAGGGAGGAAATTTGGTAAGTAAAACCATATAATTTTTTAAAATTGTACCACTTTTACTTAATTCTTATACTATTATTTAATAATTAATAATAATAATAATTCACTATATATATAGCAACAAAGATGATTAAAAATAGAGTGAAGATAAGAATCAAAAGGTGATAATTATAAAAAAAAGTAACATCTGATAAGAATACACGGCTTGTTAGTACATGTAATTTATTATAAAGATACTGAAATAAAGAGATGTAGAATCATATATCATCCATTTGAATGTGGCCAGATCGTCCCAGACGACCATCATGAATCTTCTACGCGTCAAGCTTTGCTGTAATTATCTGAACAAGCGAAACCGATGACCACAAGTCCACAATTCAATCGATTAAAGTCGTTACTAGTTTCGTCGAGTTTTGTGCTTGAGCAGTATCTCACGAAGCTCTGCTGGATCAATCTGATCCACATGGCCTTCTGGCTTGTAATAACCAGTAACCGGATCTGGAATCCACGCACTAGATGTCTTCGATTCTTCACCTCCTTTCTTCATCATCGCCACCACACTCCCCTTCGCGACATCCTGCGTCGTCGATGCGTATCCACGCCTGTACAAACACGATCATTAAACACAAAACCTACCGAACCGTTACAAATCAAATATCGCAATTTTTTTAAAGTGAAATCACCTGGCAACAACAGAGAAGTGATGAACGATGAATGATGAGACAATTCTAGCCATTGATGAGCTTGATCGTTGCAACTACAGAATCTATTAAGATCAAACTTCTGTAGCTGCAACGATTGATTTCGTTGCCTCTCGTCTCCGATGTCGCGTTAGGGTTTATGAGATTGAAATTAGAAGGCTATTTATAAAGGTGGGAAATAGGGTTTTTAAAACTGGGCTGGATCGAGTGTGGGGAGATTCAGTGTACGTATCCTGGCCCACCATCACAGAGGTCCGTTTTCTGTGTTTTGATATTTTATATTATCGCACCGAAAGGAAACGAAGGTTAGGGGCGGCGGGGTTGCGGAGCACGAGGACATCCCATGTGGCGGTTGTTTTGGCCTTTGGGAGGAATTTGCGGGTCCACGGTTGTGGGTGAGGGTGAGTCAAACCCTTTGCTTCTATCACAGTATATCTGTTTTTAACTTTTAGACTTTAAAATGTTTCTTATTGAAATCCTGATCGGGTGCTTAGCATTCTGGAGCTTTAATTCGAGCTACAAAAGAAAAAAACTCATTAGAAGGTGACTCAAGATCAACCAAGCCCTCAGAAACACCATCCAATGATAAAGTCATTAGTTTATACTCGGATAAGCATGTTAAAAAAAACTTAATACATGAACATATAAATACAAAATAAGCCCGAGAGGTGTTGCTACAATAGAGAGAAAGAAGCGAGGAGGGAGGAAGTTGTTATGTTGTCTATTGGCAGGGCCGTCCACGAGAATCCCTAAAAATTCGTGGGCCTGGAGCGAGTAGAAAAAAATGGGCGATAATTGTTATAACAATGAACAAAACATGAGTATTGTATCAAAATTATCTATTTTACTTACTTAAACGATTCGTGAGGTTCTCCTAGCCTTTTTGAAAGCAAAACTCTCGATCAAATCTTTATAATCCACTCTCTAATATATCGTTTTCAATAGCTATAAACACCAAATTAGGATTCATCAAACATTCAAAATCAAACATGAAACATTCAAAATGACATAATCAAACAATCAAATATGAGTAGGCCTGTAAACGAACCGAACGAACACGAATGGGGGCTTGTTCGTGTTCGTTCGTTTAACTTTAATCGAACAAATGAATGAACACGAACACTTAAACGAACGGATTTTCTTGTTCGAGTTCGTTCATTAAGAAAATGAACATGTTCGTGTTCGTTTATGCTCGTTTATTAATATTCTAAATGAACGGTTCACGAATATAAACGAACGAACATAAATGAACACCCCAAATTAAAAGTAAATGTGAATATATAAATTAAACCGTAAAATATCATGATCCTTACATCCAACATTTTAAAACTAAATAAAGATATCAAATTAATTTTATATTAGGCTTAAGGGTTTTAAAATATGAAAAACCAAATTGATTTTAAATTAATATTAGTAATAAATAAATTTGAATGAATAATTAAACGAATGTAAACAAACGTTCACGAACATAAATGAACGTTCACGAACGTAAATGAACGAACAAGACGTGTGTTCATGTTCGTTTGTTTAGTTAAATGAACAAAAAATTGTGTTCGTGTTTGTTCGTTTATTAAATGAACGAAGATAAACGAACTTCTCGCCAAACAGTTAACGTTCGGTTCGTATACAGGCTTAAACATGAGCCCTTAGGCCCCTTACAATTACAACCCTTACAAAATCAAACAACTCAAAAGTCAGAATTAGTTTAAACTTTACTAATGGGTATTGTAAAATAAATAGATTTTCTAATGTTTAATAAACGTAAAATAAATAAAATGTTAATGGGTTTAAGTGTTTAACAAAATATATAGATTTTCTTTTTAAATATATATACATATATAAAATGTATATATAATTAAAAATTTTGGGCCCCTAAGTGGGCCCTGGGCAATCTCCCACCTTGCTCCTCCTCAGGGTCGGCCTGTCTATCGGTGAAGAAGGGATATAGTTCATGAGAGAGGCAGAGAGGATGTCATGTAGAGGAAATAGTGAATTAGTGAGCTTAACCAAGAAAGTAGTCATGTGAAAGTGGTTGTCATAGAGTACTTAGTCATGGTAATAGATGGAGCCGAGAAAAGGGCCCTACTAATTATAGAGGTTGATGGAAAAAAACTTTAATGTGATCGTCTAGCATGAGACGGGAAGGTGAATTGGTTTGAACCAGGTGGCCGGACATTCTATATACCGGGCATGGATGTGAAGCCAAACCCGAGACTCACGTTATCATATAAAAACCAAGTTAGAAAGAAAAGCATGTGATGTTACAAATACAAATTTAATCATATTGAAGTAAACTGATTCTCAAGATGTAATGAATAAATGTAATAGATTTAAATATTTAATAGGGTCGTGCTATACGTACCCCTTTCACTGATTTTTACTTGTTGTACCCTACCTCTAAGTTTTCAAATTATTACAATTCAAACTTTTTTTTTTTACTTTTGTCTTTTCGTTAATTAGTCATTGTTGGTTAAAAGTTATTTTTCCAGGGGGTATGTATAGCCTAACCCGTTGTTATTTTATAAAAAATGTTTTTAAACTTAAAAAACAGTTTTATAAATAATGATTATTTGAATAGGGTAAAATGGGGGTGGGGTACGACAAGTAGGAGGGGGAGGGGTATACGTTTTATTTTATAGAAAGTGTTTTTAAATTTAAAAGAACGGTTTTAGGAAAAAAAATGATTTTTCGAATGGGGAAAAATGACAAGTTTAAAAGTTATTTTTTCAGGAGGGTGCGGCAAGTAGGAGGGGGGATATGTATGGCCTAACCCGTTTTTATTTTATAGAAAGTGTTTTTAAACTTAAAAAAAGTTTTATAAATCATAATTATTTGAAGGGGGAAAATGAGGGGGGTACGACAAGTTGGTAGGAGGGGAGGGGTATACGTTTTATTTTATAGAAAGTGTTTTTAAACTTAAAAGAACGGTTTTATAAATAATGATTTTTCAAAGAAGGGTAAAATGACAAGTTTAAAGTTATTTTTTTAGAAAATGGGTACGACAAGTAGGAGTGAGGGGTATGTGTAGCCTAACCCTATTTAAAACGGTTAGGAGGATAGTCACGCATAACAATTTGACATATTATCATGTTAATAATAGGTACGTAATTTCCAAAACTAACATGTCTAGCCTAAAGAGATCAGCTTTTACGTTGATTTAGCATATTTGAGTCGTATATTGGTTGAAATTAATTTTAGAGTGAATTACAAATTACGTACTTTAAGTATTATATAAATTTCAGTGTATGTCTTTTAACTAAAGAAATTACAGAAAATGTCATTTATGTTTAAAAAATCTTACACGTTACGTCCTTTAGACTAACGGACGTTAAATTTCACCGTTAAGTCTGGTCACGTACTTGACATGTGAGTGTAAAAATGTCCTTTTACTCCTCCCTCTTTATTTTCCTTCCTTCTTTTTCCCCAGAGTTCTAATCGAGCCATGTATGTAGAGCCATGTATGTAGCATATAGGTGTTGGTAGGTTTGAAACAGCAAACCAAAAGCCAATTGGAATCACTATATTTTGTCCATCTGCAAATCTCCTCAACGATTTCTAGAGAGAGAAACATGTTCTAGAGAGAGAAACACACAAAATCAATGGCGGAGAAGGATGACATTTTAGGTTTAGGCTTGAGTTTGAAATGCTCGGAGAACTATCCTCCACCGCCACTGCCGCCGCCACCTGGTTCGACGCGTTTTCCCTTGAATCTGTTGCCTTCTCCGCCTCTGACATTTGTTCAACGGCATCAGGTTCCGAATCATCAGACGCTTCCATTCATGATCAGTCATGATATTCGGTGGAACCCTAATTTTGGTTGGAGAAGACGACATTTTTGCTGGTCTGAAACAGAAAACCAAAAACCAATTGGAATCACTCTGTTTTGTCCCTCTGTCAAATCTCCTCCACGATTTCTAGAGAGAAGAACAGGTTCTAGAGAGAGAAACACACAAAATCAGTGGCGGAGAAGGATGACGGATTAGGTTTAGGCTTGAGTTTGAGTTTGTTGAAATGCTCGGTGAACTATCCTCCACCGCCGGCAGCCGCAGGTTCGACACGCTTCCGTTCATGATCAGTCATGCTATTCGATGGAACCCTAATTTTGGTTGGAGAAGACGATATAGGTTATAAACGAGTCAGGGGAGTAAAATCAGGGGTGAAAAGGAGTGTAAAAGGACATTTTTGCCCTCACGTGCTTGGCACGTGACCAGATTTAACGGGGAAATTTAATGCCCGTTAGTCTAAAGGACGTAACGTGTAATGTTTTTTAAACATAAAGGATGTTTTCTGTAATTTCCTTAGTTAAAGTACGTATACTGAAATTTGGGTAATACTTAAATGACGTAATTTGTAATTCGCTCTTAATTTTAAGAATATTGATTTTCGGTTTCTATTTCGTTAGTAGTATATGAAATTCTTTAAAACCAATTCACTTACATTGTACTTCATGTACTTATTTGGATAAGCCCTTACGTTATTTCCTAGTGTTTGAAATGGGTTGTGTTTTATTTCAAACATATTGAATGAGTTAAGCTAAAATAATTAATCAACGGGTCAAACGAGTAGGGTTTTTAAAGATATTCAAATCTATACCCTAATATTATAATAATACAGTTCTATAGTTATATTTAATGATGCACACGGAAGCACAATCAAATGACGATAAAAATGACAAGTAAACCAAACGCTTTGAAAATTTGAACGCTTTAATCGGAAATTTCAATATAAACATAATTCAAACAGTCTAAACAAACCCAAACCCTAGCTCTCTTATAGATGAGAGTTATAGTTTAAACGGAAAGAAATCACACAAAATTAATAATTTAAATTTCAAATAAAATTAAAAGATAGTGCAAATCTTTAAATCTTCAAATCCTCCTCCACTCCTTGCCGCCACCATCAGCCCGTAGACTTTCCTTCTAGATCGGCCCCATCAAAAGCTCCATCGGTCCAGCTAGACAAATCCTTCATAAGCCCACTAACCTTAAGAGGGCCCAACAAGACTAAACCCGATGCTCCTCCATCATCCTCTCCCCCTAAAAAGCTTTTTTTATACAAAATGCGTTGGCCCATAAACACATGCATCAAAGCCCTAATACAAATCTTCGCAGCCCAGTCTCCAAACACTCATTTCACGTTCAATATGTTTACAACCTTATTCACAATCTTCATCGAGACTTTTGTATAACAAGCGTGTTGAAATTCAATGAACACCAAATAGACGACTCTTATACATTCAAGATATGATATACCTTCATTATTGAAGATGACGTTTGCTATGAGACCAAGTAAATATTGGATAAAAAGCACAAAGCAATTCACGTTTCAAAGTGCTAAAAACTTAAAATAGTCTAAACCGCCCAATTCTATGTTATTTTTAATAACAAAAGAATATAAATTTTGTTTCACTCGAAAATACACCCCGTCACCAACAAAATCTACAGATCACGGGTCAAACCTGCGACCCGTCTCCCTTTTTTTTACTATTAATCACAATTAACCAAATCAATTATCTATTTATTATTTTTATCATGAATATTTTATTTTTATTTTTATGTACCGATTTAAATTTAACCTTTGCTAGTAATAGACAACTAGTTTTATACCCGCCCGTTGGTCGGACATTTTAATGTAATGAAATGTCAAGACTTTCTTTCTTTGAATTCTAAAGAAAATCAAAATAAGTTTTAAATCAACTACAACTCATTTAACTTAAAACACCTTGTTGCTTCTTTGGGCGGCCTACACTCCTTGTTGAACTGATGAACTCAAGTTTCCCACGGTTGCAACCTTTTACAATAAAACACCTAGTTTTCCAAATGTAAAAAATCAGCAACAAAAAGCCATAAAGATTATAAAACACATGGAACTTTCATCTATTTACTACTTGCATATGCAACATAAAAGTTTACAAATACAGACTATAAAACATAAAGATGACTGATTGGACGTCCTACGAAGAAAGAAGAGCAACATGCTTATCAAAATTATAAAATATCTCGTATAACTCACAAAACGCTTTAAAAACGTGTACATATAACTTATAAGTATTGGTAGTTGTAATATGAAAGCAACATGCATCATCTTGTGAATTCTATGATGCCAAAAAATTAAAAAAAGACATTCTTCATCAACTGGTGTTTCATTCCTATCCTAATTGAGCTAGTGATGTTACCAAACACTGTTGGTAGCTGCTTCTTTCAAGGAAGCCATGAAAATGGGTGTTAAAGTTTGTCATAACTTGATCATATAAGTTTTAATTTTGTTGAATCAGATGAAGATATCAACCGTATGTAAGTCAGATACAACCTCACTGAACTTGACTATAAAACATGAAGAAGTAATTGTAACAAACACACATAATATGAACCCAAATTTGGTAGTAATTTTTTTAAAACAACAGCAGAACACAAGGTTCCTAATTAGCAAGATAACAGGTTTAATGAATTGTACCTTAAATTCCTTTCAGGCAAATAGCTTCTTCACAACCTTATGTTCTTTAGTTCTTAACCTATTATAATCATAAACCCAACTGATTACCATCTCATTATGTAAAAGTCTCGAAAACATAGAGAATTTGAGTCTAAATAACTTACCAATGGCAACAGCAGAACACTTGAAATCTGTAGTTTCTTCTTCCTCTTGCTTCTGATATGGACGATAATAATACACCAAATGACTACACCATTAATTTGTGAGACTTCCTTCACCAAGCAAGTGCAAAAGGCAACAAATTTTATCATCCGAACTCACAATGAACTTCGTTTTATGGGATTAAGATCAGCTTGCGAATACAATCCCAGCATCATTTGTAGCATGTGACAATCAGTTGCAGACAGAGATGATGCCACTGGTGTAAAAGAGCAAATCATAATCAAAACATCATCAAACAGTTGCTTGACCCACATTCTTCCTTTTCTAAATCGAATTGCAAAATTGCAACCACATACAGTCATACATTATCAATATACAAAAAATGTTAGTTATTTATGCCACATTTTTGTCACAAATGTTTTATAAATTGAAAACCCTAAATCGAAATCGAATTCAAAACCTGTAGAAGATTCTTCCCGTAATTGGAGACGCCATCAGAGACCAAAACGACCATATCTTTGGTGGATCTGGTATCCCGAATCGATTTCCCAAGAACGCGTGCTCCCAACATGAATTCATCTCCGTATAATAGAGTTACCTACGCTTCTTTAGATTCTGAAGCCGAAACACGTCGTACATTTTGATTCAGAGCTAATAAGAGGATCAAACCAAAAAGGATACTCGAAATCGACCTCGAGTTCATCCTCTCGAAATCGACCTCAATTTCATACTCGAATCGGGAACTCAAATCGAGTTTGATAGAGATGATCGTGATGGTTAGGGGACGTGGGGAGAGATCAACACAACCGCCGGTAACCGCCCAAAAAGGTATAACAGTCGAATTAACACGGCGGAGATTGAAAGTTAGAGTGATCGGAGGGTGGGAATGAAACCAAAAACGGTTTCTCTATTCCGCGTCAATAATAGACTAATATTATCATTTAATAATTGTCGAGACTTATTTTATTATTTTTCTTAATCTAGTTATATAACTAGCGAATAAATACTAAATTGTTATTGAACTGAAAAACCTTAACCACTCCATTAATCCATCATTCCCCAAATTAACCTTCCAACATCATTATTTATTATGTTTTCGTTTTTTCATAAGTATAATATTTATTTATTCTCGCAACTTTACTTACTGTACTTTTAGTTGCTTTAAATATAATTTATTTTATAATTTCAATTAGATTTAAGTATTTTCATTGTAGCCTAGGTTCTTAACAAGTCAAAATCTAAAATAGTATTTCGAATTCCTCTTCTTTCTTTTTTCATTACCTTCCTAGCCTATGTATAAGCCCACTAAGGCCTAAACACTAAAATAATATAAACTCGTCCGTAACGAAAAAGTAAATAATTAGTTCATGGGCCCGGCCCGATTATTAAACATCAGGCCCGGGAGAAGAAGCTCGTTACTAATTTCATAATTTCCGTTTGGGCCTTGGAATCGTTTTCGATTTTGAAAGAGTTTCAAAAACCTCTTCTCCAGTGTTGGAATTCCTGCACGATCGAAACAGAAAAATGGCGGAGATGGCGGTCGGCGGCGACACTCCTCCGAACAACACCATCTACATCAACAATCTCAACGAGAAAATCAAGCTTGACGGTAGTCCTCTTTATAATTTGTATATACTGTAACTCGTAAACAACTTTTTGCCCTAATTGTTCCCCCTCTAAAACCTTATTATAAGTTCATGACATGTTAATTTAGTTTTTTTTTTTAATTAGAGTTAAAGAAATCGCTGCAAGCTGTGTTCTCGCAATTTGGCAAAATTCTGGAGATACTCGCATTCAAAACCCTAAAACACAAGGGTCAAGCATGGGTTGTTTTTGAGGACGCTTCATCTGCCGCCAGCGCCCTGAAGCAGATGCAGGGGTTTCCATTTTACGATAAACCTATGGTATTTTTCTTCTTTTTTCTTTGATGTGAAATTAGCAGGTTAGGTCTGGCTTTAACTTGGGCCATGAATGCACATTGACTATGGGGGTGTTTGAGATGGCTAATTAGAACAGTTTACTCGCTTATTTGATGTGAAATTAACTGTTTTGAATAAGCATTTTGAAGTTGCTCTTTTCAAAAGGCGGTAAGCAGATAAGCAACTTAATAGGCAGTTCCAAACACCCTCATCATAATTAGCTGCAAAGGACCCATAAAATTCTTTATAGAATTACGAAAGGATTAAAATGCTGATAAATGAAATTCATTGCCATGAATCATGATGGTATTATTTGTTCGACAGAAGGTTTTTTTAATTACGTATTTACATCTAATAGTTATATCAGATATATAGAGATGAAAACTATAAGTTACATTATAGCAGTAGCTTGTTAGTGTAAAAGCTGCTAATGGAAATTAGACATGGACATAAAAGACGAAATTTTTGACACGTGTGAACGGTAGTTGATGTTGTTGGACTAAGTTTGAGATGGTTATATACTTATATCTATTATGATATTGGTGCACCAAAAGGGTACATGATTTTTTTCAGTTACTTATTGGCTAAATAGCAGTAATAGAAGTTTGTATGGTATAAGCCTACAAGGCAAAATATATGTTTTGGCAACTCAATTATCAACATTTAAAATTAAGTTATCAATTTCGACATTATTTCTCGGAGATTTTTTTTGGAACGGCTAACTCACACACCCTCTAAACCTACTCCTAAATCTACACCAATGTCCACCATGGGACTAGAATCCTCAACCACTTGGGGGAGGAGCACCTTTACTACACACCTTGATACCGTTAGGCGACAAGCCATTTAGTAGGAGATGGTAGTGCATTTGTGCTAAAAAATTTTAAGGAAGTTCAGATGTGACTGATGATGCTTATTTTTTTTTTATGTTCATGTGTTAGAAATTTATTGCAACTGGAATACTTTTTTATAATAAAAAATATTCTTTTGCTGGGAATACAAATGAAGTTGCACAAACTTCTATTTTATAACAGGTTACACAAAAGTATATTTATCTGTTTTTTTAACTTGTAAAAGGGCATTTGTGCGACAAATTTTCAAAGAAGTTTTGATGTGGCTGATGATGCTTTTTTTGATGTTTAGTGCTGAAGTTTGTTGCAACTCAGAAATATTTTATAACAAAAATCTTATTTTGCTGGGAATAAAATGGACTTAGAGAAACTACTATGCCAAACATTTTAAACGGAAAGTATATCAATATGTTTTTTAACCTGTGAATTTCTTGATCAATAAAAAGTGTAATCTACAAGCATGCATTGGTTACAACACTTAAGTAATTTTAAAAAACTAATTTGCAAGTGCAAATACATTTTTTGTACAAGTAACAAATTAAGTTAATAAAAAATCAAATGTACATACACAAATTTATACGTTTTGAAGGGTTAATCTTGATAAATTATGAGAATTAAAAGGGTTAAAGTTGTGAGTTGATTAAAGAATAGTTGTAGTCGAGATCATCAAGAAAAAGAGATTGGGATTATATTTGGCATTGTTTTTAGATGGTAATGTTTATTTTAGAAGAATAGCTTGGAGATTAACTTAGGTTGAGTTCTAAAAAGTCTATTTAAGGTGTCGACTATTTGTATTTTTCAATTGAGTTTTTATCTAATAAAAGTGCTGATCATAGTTCTGATCAAGCCTTGAGTTTCTATATTCATCTTCTACTTTCTGCTTGTGGTTGAAGTTCCTTTGCCATCACGTTTGCATATGCACCTGTACATGAGATTTCAAATTAACATATCTGTATAACACATTGACATGTCCCCCATGCCTGTAAATTAGATTATTAGTCAACTTCTACGTTATCGATTTATCGTACCATGCATCTATTTTTTTACATTAGATGTCTACTTTATTAGAAGTGTGATTCAGAGTAATAGAATAAATTTTTTTGTTTCTCATAAATTTAGTTCAGAAAGTTATACATTGTGCAGTTCGATTTATATTCTCTTCAAGATATTAATTTTATTAATATCTACCACTGAAGCTGTAGTTATTTTGTCCACATCAACATTAAATGTCAAAATTTACCTCTGATTTTAATCAAAGACGTCATCACATTGTCTTTGTTTTTTTCTTATGTGGTTGGTCTAATCATGATGATTAGTGTATTAGTATATCTTTTCACGATATCTAATTTCGCTGAAGCCTTTTTTTTCCATTAAAATAGATAGAAAAACTTAAAGTAGGCATGGCTTTCATGCACACATGTTCTTTGATTATGCATTTTTAAAATGAACTGTCTTAAATTTCATTTATACTTTTAGCATATGAAATTTCACTCATTCACATGGTAAAATTATGCAAACAAAAGATGGTCTCTGGGTCGTTACATGCTATACCTTGGTCCTAATCAACATTTTATTTTCACCTATATGATCATCATTCTATTTTAATGATTACAGAGAATACAATATGCTAAAACAAAGTCAGATATCATAGCAAAAGCAGATGGCACTTTTGTACCCCGGGAAAGACGAAAGAGGCATGAAGATAAAGGTAACACATTTGTTATTATCGGTATCTTGTGTGTGGTAGTTAATTCTATTTAATTTGGTCTCACTGTATGGCAGTCTTAAAAATAATGTGACTATTAAACAAACACTTTCTCTATTACTGTATGGGCACACTAACTGCTATGATTTAGAATTAACCTGAACTAAACATTTAAGTTTTGTATACAAATATTTTACTAAAATAGTTAGATAACAACAAAGGTTGAATAAATACTTTTGATTTACTTTAGTGTTATATGAAATAATATATGGATGATAGTCCCTAAGAAAATCAAAGAGTTGGGATTATTGTTTATGTTGTTGAATTATTTTTCTCTCCAATTGGTTTGTTATTTCTGGTCAAAGACTCAAAAGCAATATTTCATGTAAGAAGATATGCTGAAATGACCAAAATACCCCCTAAGGCATTGCCACCTTAAGTCTTTAACCAAGGAGAAGTGATGATATAGTGGACCGTCCAACTAAGGCTCCAATGAACATCAAATAGTTTTGTATTTGTATATTGGTGACAATTAGAGGTGGCAAAGTTGGCGAGTTGGGTAACATGTAAAAAAGTTAGTTGCTTGGTACGGGTCGAAAGCGGGCCTGCTTGGCCAGAAACACTTTTCAGCAAAAAATGGAATTGAATTTTTATATAAATTATTACCATGTCAAATATGATTCAAGAATATCTATTTTTTGGAGTAAAATTATTTAGAGGCTTTATGCTTTAAAAAATACATTTTGACCCGTTTAGTTTTAAACTGTTTTCTTTAACCCGATTGACCTGTTGGAGGCAAAGCATAACCCGTACCGACCTGTTCATAAGTAAATGGGTTGAAATGGCCACTTCAACTCAACAGTTTAGACCCCAAAGGTAGGTGAAAATTGATGTATTAACTGATCAAGGATGAGGTATCATGTCTTTAGTTCTTTTTTATCTATTGAGATAATACATAACCTTAATCGACCCATTCATAAGTAAATGAGTTGAAATTGCCACCTCAACTGATTATGCAAAAAATTAGGCTAATGTATCTACCATCAAGTCTTTCTTTTGTAAAGAATATCCATTTGTTTCAATTATCCTGTCTTTTTATACGTTTGTTAGTTCCTTGCCATCTGTTATATAATATACTGTTTTATGCAAAAATAGGGAGGAAAAGAAAGGGCCAACACGATGCTAATCAAGCAGCAGTAGGTGTAAATCCTGCATACCGTGCTGTTCCTCCGGTAATGGATTAATCTTATGAAACACTTCTTTTTAATTAGTCTTGTGAGTTTCATAATTATGTACTTACAACCCACAAATTAACTGATTTTTCTCTTACATTTTGGTGCAGTTATCACAAATACCATACCCAGGTGGTGCTAAATCTGGGTTACCCGAGGCACCGGCCCCACCAAACAGCATCTTGTTCATACAAAATCTTCCTCATCAAACATCATCAATGATGCTGCAAATGCTGTTTGGTCAGCACCAAGGGTTCAAGGAAGTAAGAATGGTGGAAGCAAAACCAGGGATTGCTTTTATAGAGTATGGAGATGAGATGCAAGCAACTGTTGCTATGCATAGCCTTCAAGGATTTAAGATTAGTCCTGAGAGTCCTATGTTGATCACCTATGCTAAGAAGTAGACCATTTGCTTGTTTTTGTTTCTATGATTGCTTGTAAACCAATGTGAGATGTTAGATATTTTTCTGGGTTCTGAGACTGATGTTGTAAAATTACTTTTGTCAAGTTTTATTACTACCTCATGCATCTTATGGATCAAACTGCTAATTACGGTTTTTACTTTTTAGAAACAGCAAACCAAACGGGGTCGTGTTGGTAGGGGCCAAAATGGTTTGGTTTGCGCGATTTAAACGGGTCGATATAGAATGAATGTCAACAACTGAATTATGTATTGTGATGTACATTTAAACCTTCTTCAACTCGCTGTTATGTTTCTCTAATTGGTCTTTTAACTCATTTCTCTACCCCTGAATCAATCTTTCTTGTTTCTTGATAACATTGACTTTTGTCTTTAATGCTTCCTTGTCGCAATATCCTGCAATATTTTTTGAGAACTAGAGAGCCGTTGTTAAAAGTACTCATTGAAATGTCAAATTAGCACCAGTTTTGTTTAGACTTAGCTTATACGAACACCACCCACATCATATCCGGATACCACCCTAAGTAACCTGTTACATAAGAATTTTCTTTTATGTTGCATTATGTAACATACTTCTACTTTTTTTATTGTTGTGTGCAAGTAACTTTCTATAGCTATAGCATGTAAAATTGCGACGCTAACACCAAATTTGTTTAGGCTTCGCTTATACGGACACCACGCACATGATATCCGGACACCACCCACATGATATCCAAACACCACCCCCTATACGACTCGTATAGAAGCTATACTTGGGCGATTTTGGACACAATACGGGTTGTATCGGTGGTTGGATGTGACTGATATGACATGTCTGGACGTTGTCGGTTTGGATTTTGGCTATACGACCCATATTTGTGCTATACGAGTCGTATAGCTGGTGTATCTATAATATCACCATTTGTTTATGGCGTGGATGTGTGTCATGTCATAGTTCTATCAAGGTTACTTAAATACAATAGTAAATGATTGAAAGTAGGTTACATACCAAATAAATAAAAAAAGAACTTTTTTTCTTACGCAACTGACAAACATAAAAGTAAGTACATTTTGGTGTAATAAACCCTTTTTCAAAATCAAAAGTATATGATGGAGCGGATTATCATGTTAAATAAATGGCATGCTGCAAATGTTCCATGATGATGCAAAATATACAGGGAAATACCATAAAATCATTTTATGTGCAATCGTAACTTTATAAAACGTTGTTAAGTCATCACTTACCCAAGTTGCCCCTCTCATTCAAAAACACGAAAGCAATAAATACTTTCTCTTTCTCCCCTCCCTGACTCCATTTACTCACATAACTTTTCTGACCCACGCTGCCCCCAAAACACCCAAGTACGCCCTAACATTAGCTATATAAGCATGCGATTAAAAGAAAAACAAGATCTCACTTTGATGTGAAAGGTGGGGAGATCGATGAAGTCCTCTCACATGAAGACACAAGGGAATAAATTGTTTACATTACACCGTTTAACACATTTACAATTTGGTTACAACCCAAAAATCCAATTATAACCCATCGATAATGCATTTAAGTTGTCCAATTACAACGATCCACCTAGCATACAATGATGCGCCCAATTTGTCAATAAATGACACATGAACGAACTATGTAAATACAATTGGTGTATCCAAACTATTATAATGTTTCGTCTGGAACCACATGTAACGAACTCACACCCTCGCTCTAAATATATGTGACGTATCCTAAATCATGCATACGTAAAAATCACTTTATGCATAAATCGATGTAAGTGTGTGTGTATATATATATATATGTCGGGGACGCTTCCACTAAAAATGGTTTTTCGCTAAGAAATACTAAGAAGTGGGTCAAACGAACTCCGATTAACCTCATTCCAACGGCGTTGGAACCGTCTAAAACCTAAACCCCCCTCCACCCGCACCCTCAAAAACCTAAACCCCCCCCCCCTCCAACCCTTCCCTGAAAAGCCTAAAACCACCACCTCCACCCCCAAAAAACCTAACCCCCCCCCCACCCACCCAACCAAAAAAACCTAAACCCACCCCCACCCTAGTGGTGGGCAAAAAAACCGGTTTCAAACCGGGTCACCGGAACCCGACCCGAACCGGTTTCACGACCAAACCGGTTTCACCCAACCCGATTTGAGACCCGATCCAAACCCGTAGGTGTGTAACCAGTTTTAAAAAAAAATTTGGAGGCCGGTTCTTAACCCGACCCGAACCGGTTTCACCCTCAAACCGGTTTCGGGCCCGACCCGGTTCTCAAACCGGTTCGGAACCGGTTCGAACCGTTGGGATTTTCGATTTTAACGGCTTTATAGCCGTTGGAACGGCTATATGACCGTTTTTTTTTGTTTTTTTGTATTTTGGAGCCCCTATAACTTGTATAAATAGGTGTGGGTTGTATTGGTTCAACCACACAATTCCAAAACGCTCTCATTTCTCAAAAACGCTCTTATTTCTCAAAAACGCTCACGCTCGAAAGTCGAAACTCTCAAAATGGCAAACGAATCTCAACAATCTAATATTGTTGGTGCTTCTCAAAGTGTTAGTGCTCCCACGGTTGTGCGGGTTATTCCTACAACAAGGAATCTCAATGTTTGGCAACATTTCGATTTATGCGAAATGTCGAATGGTGGTCATAAGGCTCGATGCAAGTTGTGCGGGCATTTTTTTGGAAAAGACGCAAACACAACTTTGAAGAATCACATTGAAAAAAACTATTGTTCGGTTATAAAGGCTCAAGCTTCGCAAGGTCAAACAAGTATGACAACCGAAGGTAATATTTTTGCGTATAATGTTGACTTGGTTCGGGAGAGGATGGCGCATTTTGTGATTCAAGAGAGTCTACCTTTCAAACACTTTGACAACGAGCGTTTGACTCGGCTTATTCAACAAACGCTCCAACCTCGCTACACTCATGTAAGTCGTGCTACTCTTAGACGAGATTGTATAAATATGTGAAAAAAAGCTAAAGTAGAAATAATAAATGAATTTGAAAATTTAAAAACCGGTATTAGTTTAACTTGTGATGTTTGGTCGGCTCTCCACAATTTTCCGGATTCTTACATTTGCGTTACCGCTCATTGGATAAATCCGGAAAGTTGGCAAATGATGAAACGTACTATTGCGTTCGATTTTTTGCATACCCCCACACCGGTGACAATTTATTTTATATTTTAGACAAAGTTATAAGAACTTTTAAAATATAAACAAAAGTTTTTTCAATATCGTTTGATAACGCCTCGAATAATACCGTCGCAGTAAACCAACTTATTTTAAAATATAACCCGATTTGTAATAGTATTTTTTTCCATAGCCGATGTGTTGCACATATTATTAATTTAGTTGTGCAAGATGGTCTTAAACACATTGACGATGTTAGAAATCAATTTAAACAAATGTTGCGTGACATTTTTCATACAAGTCAAAGAAGATATCATCGATATATAAAATTTTGTAAAGACGGGCAAACCAAATGTTTAGGTCCAAATTGGGACGTTTCAACACGTTGGAACTCAACGTGTAACATGTTCGAAAAAGCCATTCAATAAAAACGAAGTTTGCAAATGTTTCATGCCCAACTAGCAAGGCACCAAAAAGTAATAAAATTTCCGACAACGGGTTGGGGTATCATTGAAGGTGTAGCCGATATGCTCCATATTTTTAAAACCGCTACAACCTATTTATCGGGAGTTTACTATCCCACAAGTCCTTTGGTTTTAAATCAAATTTTTTTAATGGTCGAAAAATTAAACGAATATTCCATGCGAGGCGGCGTATTTAAAGAAATGATACCGCCAATGAAAGAGAAATTTAAAAAATATTTTAAAGAAATGCCTCCGATTATTACTTGCGCCGCCGCCTTAAACCCGTGCTTAAATGTTTCGGGTGTTGAAACTTTAATTGAAAAAATAATTTACGGTTTGGATTTATACCAAGAAGACGTATTTTTAACGGATAGAGCAAAAACTATTTTTACACAAAATTTGTCTACTTTATTTACTGTTTATGTTGAAAAATATGGTACAACATCTACCGTTCATGAGCAATTTAGAAACGCTCCATCAAGTGCAAGTACTAGTCGGAGTTCAATGTTAAACTTATTTAATACTATACTTAATGAAAATAGTAAACGTCAACGGGGTAATACCCCAAGTAGCAAATTAGGTAGATATATCGGTTCGGATTTTTTAACCGGTATGAATGCTAATGATTTTGAGACATTTGATATCTTGGCTTGGTGGAAAGGGAAGGAAAACCAATTTCCCGTCCTATCCGCTATAGCCCGTGATCTACTAACCGTCCAAGCTTCTACGGTAGCTTCGGAATCTGCTTTTTCTGTTAGTGGCAGGGTTGTTTATTTACGAAGAACAAGACTAACTCCGCCATCGGTGGAAACGTGCATTTGCTTAAAAGATTACTTGGACGCGGCGGAAAGAATACAACATATATCTTCCCTTGAAGGCGAACTCGAAGTCGAGGGAGAGATATACGAGGACGAGGTGGAAGGAGGATTGATTGAAGCAATCGGCGAAGACCTCCTACGAGGGAGTTCGGGATCCGACTAGTACCGACTACCCGGATTTTCAATATATCCACGAAGAAGACTTTTATATTTAATGTATTTTTAATTTGTAAACTTTTAATTATTTGTTTTGTAATTTCTAAACTTTATCTTGTATGTTTTGTAATTTTTAAGTTAAGTTAATATCTTTAACGGTTAATTTTTTTAAAAAGTAACGGGTTTTTTTTTTTAAAAATCCGGGTAAACCGGTTTGGGACCCGAACCGGTTTAGTAGCCAACCCGGTCCTCAACCCGGTCCGATCCGGTTTGGTAGGGTTGGGTTCGATTATCCTTGAACCCGGTTCGTGACCCGAACCGGTTCGTACGTCGACCCGGTCCAAGCGGGTTTTGCCCAACCCGACCCGGTTTTAAACCCGAACCGGTTTCGTTTGAAACCCGATTTGTACACCTCTACCCACCCCCAAAAACCTAAACCCCCCACCCCCACCGCAAAAAAAACCTAAACCCTAAGGCTAAACCATAATGCTAAAACCCTAAAATTCAAACGTAAAATCTAAACCTTAAAAGTTAAACCCTAAAAGCTAAGATAGTAGAGTTCGACGAGACGGTTCCAACGCCGCTGAAATTAGCTCAATCGGAGTTCGTTTGATATCGTTTCTTAAGGTTTTTGTCATTTGTTAGATTTTTTAGCGAAAAACTTATTCTTATTTGATTCTCCCCCTATATATGTCTATAGGTAGCTAAGCTATTATAAAAATTAAAATGGTATAAAGTTTAGTATAAACTTTCTTTATTTAAAAAAAGTTATCATACTATTTACTCATCATTTTACTATACTTTATGACTTACTTTCGCATCAAATCTCTAATTTTTTATTACCCCCTTTTAATTTATGTCCTTTTATTTTATTCACCTGTTATTTTTTAATTAATTTATACAATTATTAAAAAGAAAACACAAAAAGTAAATTTTGCCAGATCTATATTTTTGAAACAATGTCACTCAACCTTTAAAATAGGTTAAATAAAAGATGTTAATGATAGCATATTTTCTTTTCATCAGTCCTTTATCTCTCATTTGATATCAATTCTCCTTTCATTTCCATCTTTAAAAATCCAAGAAAAAAGAAGTAATAGTAAAACATCAGTGTTGTGTAAGAATTTTATATGACCCAATAGTAAAATAGTCTTGTCTAACATAACTACTTTACCAGTAAAGAGTACATGGCACCTTCATTTTCACTGAAAAGTGAAAAACGATCCGCCACATCAGTAGAAAGGTAATCACTAAACCGAATCATTAAGATGTGTACTGGTTTCACTATCCACATATACATATACAAACGCACACACATCACATTGCCCCACGTCCGTGGTTTAAACCACGCTTGCACCCTTCACGCCTGATTAACGCCCTATAGGGACGGTGTTTCACGCCTGGATGGAGGTGTGAGCGGTGAGCCCATTACGGGTGGTCTAATATTTGAATTAAATGACTTAAATAAAACAAGCATAAAACATGGTTATTATTTAATGATTTTTATTTTCACAATTAACTCCCACTTTATCTTAAACTTAAAATAAAACTAAATGACTTAAATAAAACAATTATAAAACTCGGTTATTATTTAGTGACTTTTTATTTTCACAATTAACTCTCACTTTATCTTAAACTTAAAAAGAATAATCATTAAATAGTAACCAAGTTTCGTATTTATTTTATTTAGGTTATTTTGTTAATTTTTATAAAAAAAATTTAAAACAATATTAAAACTTTAAGTGTAGTAATGATTTTTTCATATATTTTGATAAATTTAAATAAAATATATTATCAAATAAAAATGATTTGAAATAGAAAAAAGATGTGAAGAGGTATGGATGAGAGGAGCAATGAGTGAGTTGTCCTGTAGCTGTCTCTTGATTACACATATAACACAAGTCAAAGGTGATGCATCAGGTTTTGTTGAAATTTTGGGTTGAGGGGCAAGATTGGAATTTTTGCAGGGAAGCATTTAATTGTACCATCAGCAATAGCAATAGTACCATGACTTGTATTCACAGATTTGCTAACAATAATAGTAATAATCCAATGCAGCTCTGGTGCACACGCCAAAACCCCACCCCCATTTAATTTATTTTTACTCCCACACTACACTACTGACTTCAATACTTAAAACATGTGTGACTTCATTAATTTTGTACTTTAAACTCATCATTATTATTATTATTATTATTATTTTACTTTTAACCTGTAATTAACTATGTTATAATATTCTATTTTGATGTTTTAAATTTAATATTCATACTAACATAGCATATACTGATTAAAGAAAACTTAAACCAAAAATCATAAATATCAAACTACTTATTTTGATGTTTTGAATTTCAACTGTTAACTCTTTATTAGTTTTATTATTAATTGTTTTTGACATGTTTTAAACGTTTTTGTTTGAATTTTTCTAACATGAACACTTTTTTATGGTGTATTGGTGTGAAACAAAATCCGTCGACGTTTAGTTAAAATATTAACATACAGTAGTCATACATGGGTGGTTACTGAAGAGTAATATTTGTGTCCGTTTTACCCACAAATCATGTCACCCTTACGTATAGGCTTATAGTTGTATTTAGCATAACTCATGTGAAAAATCAAAAGATTTTCGGACGATTGATCGAAAATGACTCCAGGCAAATTTATACATGCACCTCGTGCATTATCAATAGTACATTTCAAAACTGATTGCAAGACCAACCTTAAATCCTCTTGCATTCTTATTGTAATTAGTACTCTTGGCTTTGATGGCTACACACTTGCACGTCATACCGATTCAAGATTTTCAACTCGAATATGCACTATAATACCAATTTACGTCAGAGAGATACACTAAGATCAAGTGGTATGGTCAAGTGAAGGCAGTGGCGGATCTATGAAAAAAATCCAGGGGTATCTAAAATTTCGTTCAGGGGTATCTGGATACATAAAACGGTAAAAAAAAAAATATTCCCGCTGCGCGTCGAAAATTCCCACTACGCGTCGAAAGTCGGTACCCCTAGGCTCCTCATAGATCCGCCCCTGAGTGAAGGTGAGCCGTGAGCATGGCTCACGCCGTGAACCCTCATGTAACACCACCCCTTGTTTTCGTGAGGGGGGTGGTGAGCCACAGCCGTGAAGATTTTCACGTGGATGAAGGGGTTGATTTCTTATTCAAACGGTCAAATTTTAAAAATGGCCGTTCGCCAACGGTCAAAATTAAAAAATTATTAAATAACTCACTATAAATATACCTCATTTACCTATTAAATTTCACAAATAATCACACCACTCAGATACAACTTTATACATTTTTTTTATAAAAATGTCTTCATCTTCAAGCGACGAAGCCCGGAATATGATGTTCCAAGCTTTCTCAACAGCGGCGCTTCAGTGGTTGGAAGAAACTGAATCCTCACAACCTATAAAACGAAGGTATTATATTTACAAATTTTCTAAAGCTATAATTAAATTGTATCATAATAGATATTTACGTAAACCGTCGGCTAGCGACATTCAACGATTATATGCGGCCCATGAAGCTAAACATGGCTTTGTCGGGATGCTCGGTAGCATCGATTGTACGCATTGGGAGTGGAAAAACTGTCCCAATGCGTGGCATGTCAGTTTTCACGCGGGGATCATCTTCGTCCTAATATTATGCTTGAAGTTGTGGCTTCATATAACTTATGGATTTGCCATGTGTTCTTTGGCGTTGCGGGTTCCAACAATGACATTAACGTTCTTAATCAATCGCCTATATTTGACGATATGATAAACGGAACTGCACATGAGACGTCTTTTGAACTTAAAGGGACACTTTACCAACGTGGGTATTATCTTGCTGATGGAATATATTCCGAATATGCTACAACCAGTGCCGGCCTTGGGGTAGGCCAAGCCGGGCCGCCGGCTAGGGCCCGTTTTTTTGGTGGGCCTAAAATTTTTATGGGGCCTGTAAATATATATATATATATATATATATATATATATATATATATGTGTGTGTGTGTGTGTTTTTTTATAAAATTTTAAATACCGATTTTATATATTGGGTACTTTTTATAAAAACTTAAAAATATATTGGGCCCTTTTTATAATGGTTGGGCCCTTTTAATCTTTATAATTGTTGGGTCTTTTTAAACCTAAAACCCAATATCAAACCATAGGCTTTTTTTTAAAAAAAAGGGACGAATTGCTGCAGCCCTGATCGCTGCCTGCCTGCCTCCAATGCTCCACACTCCACGGCAGTCGCAACTTGCAAACCACCGTTCACAGCGTCACAGGTCAGTGGCCACCGTCTGTTGATTGTTCTTGTTTCTTCTTGTAAGGTATTGCCTTATTGGATTTGGATGAATAAATTATAGATGATATAATACTATGATAGACTTTTTATGTTTTTGTTTATTCCATGAGTCATTGACCACGTGTCCAATAAGGGCAACACACATGAGACATGATAGACTTTTTATTGTTTTTGTTTTTTTACATGATAGACTTTTTATTGTTTATATTGTTTTTGTTTACGAACCTAGATGAAGCAATGCCTCTTAATTCCATTAGGACTTTCTTATTTTCTTTATTCCATGAGTAATTGTTGAATTTTGATTTGATTTTTAGAAAGCATGCATCCTAAACAATTATCCGGTGCTCAAAAAAGTAAAAGGAAAAAACTAGATGAAGCAATGACAAAGTCTCAAACCGGTACTCTATTGAGGTTTTTGCCTAAACCGCCTATTGAAAATAATGTTGGAAAGAATGCTATGAGAGCTTCGCGAATCATCGGTTAACTATTACGGTATGTAATATAGCATACTATATTTTTTCTATATTTATTGCTATAACGTTAATCGTCGTTTAAAAAAAATTTAGTTTATTTATTTTGTTTGTATGGGCCTTTTTTTTCCGGCTCGGCCGAGACACTTAAATCTTCAGGACCGGCCCTGGCTACAACTGTCAAGTCTCTTACGTGTCCCGAAGGTATTAAACGTACAACTTACAAAAAAACTCATGATGCGGCAAGGAAAGATATAGAACGAGCGTTTGGTCTCTTGAAAAATAAGTAGCATATTATCGAACGACCGGCTCGATCTTGGTCTCAAACGAAATTAGGAATATAATGTATGCTTGTGTAATTTTACACAATATGATTTTGGAGGACCAAGAAGTGACAATTTGTCAATATAACCCAAATAAAGAGGAACCAACCTACGAAGAAATTGACGAAGATCAAAAACGAAAAAAACCGTCAAGAAATACAACACCGGGATATTCATGATGCACTCAAAGCGGACTTGATCGAGCATATTTATGAACGTTCTCAAGATTTTAATTAAATATTAGGTTTTTATGTTTTTTTTAATTTATGTAATTTTATTTATGGAGAGTTTATTTGATGTAATTTTATTTATATAAAATTAATATATAATTTTATTAATAAATTAATATAAAATACATTTAATGCTCACACCACACTCACTCTCTTGGGTATTTCCTTTGCCAAATGCGTGTGGTGTGAGAATGCATGAAAATGGCGTGGCGCCACGTGGCAACCACTTTTCCCTTCACTAACACCTCACTCATTTGGGTATACCACATGCTCTAACTACAATATTTTATGGCCTACAAAGCAAAATCTATGCATTATAACGTATATGCAATATTTTTAGAATCGGACCGAACCGGTCGACCAGAATAGGAACCAACTATAGAAGCGGTCCTGTTGAATGTATTTAAACCTTTCCCATTTGAACCGACTGGTTACTAACCCGACAAATATGCTGGTATTTTATTTATATAAGACTTCATAATTTATTTAAAATTTTAAATTCACTTCAAAAAATAAAGTAATTTCTCATTTTGTTTTAAATTATTTATATATATACACACACATAGGGGCGTACCTAGGTATGGGGCATGGGTGCGCCCGACCCCATGAAACTTTTTTTATTAGTATACATACAGTTTAATTCCGACCGACCCCCAAAGGTTTTGATACCGACCTCAAAGAAATTTTGAGACCTACCCCATTAATTTAAAATTTTAAGTTTTATAAACTAATACTTGTTATAAAATAAATAAACACAATAGAAACAAATTTAAACAAATAAGTTACAAAAAGGATAATTTTACGTAATAGTAACTAAGCTTTTTTATCTGTTTCATCTTTGTCACTAAATTTTTGATTTTGTCTTATTAAAGTTACTCAAGTTTCACATGATGTTCCATTCTTGCGTAATTACCAGGTTACATGTTACTTTTTTGGATTTTATTATATGAATATGGTGATAATGAAATTCAAAAAAAGTAAACCAATATTTTCACCGTATCCATAAAATGAAATAGAAAAAAGTAACATTTTAAGCTGGTAATTGCACAAGATTGAAACAACGTATTAAACTTAAGTGATTTTGATTAGATAAAAAAAGTTTGTGTAACTAAAATGGAGCAAAATGAGATACTTGGTTACTATTCTGTGATTATATAAGACTTTACGACCATTAGTATTTAAAGATTTTTTAATTATATAAGTCTAATGTCCCATTACTAATTAAATGGGCCACAAGTATCATAATAAACCCCTAACCCAATAAATGAAATTAGCGGAAGTCTAAAAAAATTAACATGTAGCCCTCCAATTGAATTTTTGCATTAGCAATGAAGCGTAGAAGTGAACAACAGAACGAGCGATTGATCGACCGATGGGCAGACCACCAATTGAATTCTTACTCTTTATTTGTTTTTATTCAATACCCGATCCGGACAATTTTTTTTTTAATATTTAGTAATATACATCCGACCCCAAAATTATTGGGTCCGCCACTATATATATAATTTTAACTTTAAATTATTTATGACGTCACCCGTTTTCAAAACCGACCCGACTACTAAACCAGTAAAACGACATGTTTAATGTGAAACGGTTGCGAAAACTTTTATTATAAGCACTTTAATTGGATGGAGGGCGGAATTAGGTCTAGTCTCAAGAATCTTCATTGGAATAATTGGATTAGTTTCAATTTCCTGTAAGTATGGTTTAATGGCTGGTATTTTTGCCGGGGGCCTTTCTGTGGTAATAAAATCTACCTTGCAAAAAAAAAATAAGCACTTTAATTCGCACTATATGTTAATAAAAAATTATTTAATTATTGTTTAGAAAAAGGTGGATAGAATTTCTGATATCTGCATAAGGTTTGAAAGTGAGGAAACCCAAAAGACTCCAACCCTCCCCCACTATATATATGCAATCAAATATATTGGCCTCAACACGCAAAGCAATAAACACACATAGCATTACGTTATCTTGCAAAAAGACACACACTACTGCCCTGCCTGCGTGATCTCATTATCATGCTGTCGTGGGGGCAGCCCCTAAATACTCGAGTGTCTTTATGCACCTATAAATACCCACCCAATCCTAACACAACATATTAAACTGAAACACCCACACACACATATCCCTGTGTCATTCAGGTGTCCAACCGTTGTTGGAGAAGCAGGGTACGTGCAACGACTATAAAGACGTTAATTCGTTTTCTGTTTATTGCGCGTACTTTCCTTCTCCAACACGGGTTTGCTCACCTTCTTATAACCGTAACCGGTGCTAGTATGAGTTCATACATTGCAAACCAGTGGCGGAACCAGGACATTTTAGTCGGAAGGTCATCATAAGTTTCACTTCTATACCGACTACAACTAAATGGTCCAATTCAGTTTTTTCTTTAAAAAACTCAACATTTATGTATAAAAACTGGACAAATCCTGGTGACCGGAGGGTCAATGGACCCTCTTGACCCTCCCCTGGTTCCGCCCCTGTTGCAAACGTCTCTAAATTGTTTGCGGATAAATATTTTTTGTTTGGTTCCTTGCATTGTAATATTAAAGTTTTTGAAATAGCTCGTGTTCACATGATATTGCATTCCGCTGTAATTTATGTGAATTGCTATGATTATCAGAGGCAGGGATAAGGCTGAACTTAATAGAGTTACAATAACCTTTATCTATAAAAAAAATCTTAAATAATATATTTCATCTAATTCTAAACAATATATGAATTATTGTTACACTAAAGATACTTACAATAGGCCTTATCTACACGATAAATCCTAATATATATATTTTAACACCTTAAACCCCAAGTCTATTACCTTTATACCTTTGTCTCACAACTTTTTACCTACAATCGCTTATCTAATATTTCTTAAGTATACAATATCGTAAAAGTTTACGTTGAGAAACGGTCATTTTTATCAAACTGTCTTATCCCACAAAAAAAATTTAGTTTTAAGAGGGGAGGGTGTTATCATTTGAATGACTCCGGTCACTCGTGTTCTCTTTCCTACACATAGACGTCACATGATTCTACTTCAACTCTCATTCAAAGGTGGAAGCGCTCCTCATTCGAATGACCCAGGTCATTCACTGTCCAAGATTTTAGTTAATTTTAAAATATATTTAAAATGAATTAATTGTTAATTAAAATTAAATTTAAAATAAATAAAATTTATTAAAATTAAATAAAAATTATATTTCATTAAAATTTAAAAAAATACAATGCATAAAAAAAACAATTCAAGCAAATAACTAACTTAAAATTACTCCCAACCTCATTGTTTTGAAATTTCCGCTTTCATTTGTATTATTGTCATAAGTGCCGGTCAGGTTGGGTGCTCGTGGGATTGGATGCAGAATTGAAAATCTTTTTCTTTTCTTTGGATTTCCATCTCCCGTTTCTTCATTTCTAGCATTCCCACCTTCATCTCCTCTAACTTTGTTCGGTGTCACTTCTTTTCCTCATGCTCGGCTTTAGCTACACTTATTTCGTTGAATTCAACCAATAACTTCTGAAATTATTCTTCTTTGGAGCTTTGTGAAGAGGATGGTGTTTTTTTGTCTTCGGGACGGCCTTCCAGGTTCGGCTCCACCTTTAGGAGCAATTGGTGCCTCGGACGAGGGCGTGTATGCCCATTTATTTAGTTTTTGATAAGTGGTTTCAGGATGAAGATGCCGTTTTTTGGATGAAGATTTTAAAGAGTATGAAAGAAATAGAAGAGATTGTAGAAAATTTGGTGTAAACAAATTGTTAATTGAGTTGGTTTAAATAGTGGGTAGAATTTTTATTTTTTTTGAAAAATACTCCAACGGTAATATTACTGTTGCCGCATCGTGAGCCCCCTTATTCTAGACTGTTGCCATGCTGCGTGACCGAATAGGTTTGTTATGTGAATTGTTACGAATGCTCTAATATTTGCAACCACATATACCCAATAGATCAAGAAGTAAAAAGGAAAAAAAAAGATGGCATGAAGATCTCTAACTAAATTAATAGTAAGAGCCCATAACTCCATAAGGCTCCACCCGTCATAACGTGACCAAATAGGTTTGCCACCACACTCAAAGCAATAGAACACACAAAGGATCACATTATCCCACCAACCTCACACCCCACATTGCAAAATACACACTCCTGGCTCTGTGTTGATCATGAGTCTATGACGATGGTTAGGGGTTGAAACAACATGTAATATTCGAATGTTCTGATCACCTACAATTACAAGCCAATGCCGACCGCTAAGAACTAAAATCCAACACACAATCACCCTTTCGGATTCATATATGATAATTGTTTATGGATATATATAGGGGGTTAATCTTTGTTGGAGAAGCAAGGGTATGTGCTGCTAGGAGTGTTAAATGAGTCGTGTTTGTAGGTTGACGGGTCGAACCTGACACAAACTTGAAAACTTGACCCAAACCCGAACACGACACCGACCTGGAAATCGTGTCATGATACATGAACCCGAACACGACACGGTTGTCGTAGGTTGGCACGAACAAAACCTGTTTAACACGAAAAAATTATTTTATTCTTTTATCATATTTTAATATTACAATTTAAAAAAAATACAAATGTATATAAAAGTTGATAGGAAAAGTACACGGGCCCTCACTTATCTATTGCCTAGAAAAATAGAGAACATGAATGACTAGGTTTAAACTATAAAACTTGATAATGTTTTATTTTTGTTCTATTAAATTATGGTATAAAATACTTAATCATTTTACTTATGATATCAAACACATTCTAATACAAGTATAAAACTTAAACTGGTCAGTCGGTAAACCCGCCAAGTTGACTCGATCACGAATTTAGTTAATTATGTTAATTGGTTCGAACCGTACCCGTTTAGACTAAACCAAAATTCATGAATTCTGTGTTAACTATTAAGTTCGTGTTGTATCAAAAATTCATATCCCTACTTGTCGTTATGAAGACGTGAATCATACTCAGTTTATTACATGCGCCCTCTTTCTTCAACATGGGTTTGTTCACCTTCGAGTGATTTTAGTATCATCTAGCATTTTTGTGTAACTCTATTTACTTAATGACCAAATGAGAAGTCGTAATGAAAATCAAACAAGTTGGTAAATATGGAGTGCACACTTATTTGAGAATCTTATGATTTATGGTGCTAAAGACACGTTGTTTCAAGGGGGGCGAAACACACTGAACAACGGAGGCCCGGGGCAACACCCCTAGTTAGCAGGATCCAAGGGGCGACAACCTCTAGTGGAGTCCATGGGTAACGCCCCTGGCTGGGGTATACGTAAACCCTTGGACTCCACTAAGCAGGGGTGCTGCCCCCAGACCCTCGTTGTTCAATGGGATTCGCTCCCTGATACAACAAGGTGTAAGGTGTATTTAGCACCAGAAGTCATAAGATAATCAAACAAGTGTGCATTTCACACTTACCAACTTGTTTTATGTTTCTTATGACTTCTTATTTGGTCATTAAGTAGACCCAATTACACAAAATACGTAAATGATACAAAAATCATCAACAAACATTACTACTTCTGTTGTTTATTATTAAACTAGCTTAGAACCCGTGTCTACACACGTGGTGAAAAATATATATACATAAAATTCTTAAATCTTTATATATATATATTCTACAGGTGTAAAAATGTATTACGTATACTAAGGATAGAAAACAAAATTCAAAATATATAAAATTAATATATAATTGGGTTTCGAAAATACGTTAATTACTATTTAATGTAATTTCATTTTCATTTACTATTTAATTGAAAATAAATGTTACATAATTAGATTTCAAAGTTTCTTATAATAAGGGATAATTTAAAAAAAATGTGTTTTATTAGTATAATTAATATTATCTTTAAAAATATATTATTATTAAAAGATATAAGTGTATTTAATAAGAGAGAGACGAGAAAAAAATGATGAGAATGAATATGAAGGCGTCACGTGACACGAAAAAACCTATATTTATATTATATAGTATAGATTTGAAATAATATTACTTTGTAGTTTGTATCGTTTTTCTTCAAATCAAGCAGAATATAATTTACACTTGTAGATGTAAGAATAATGTGTGTATAGATTTTGGAGGGAACCTATGAAGACATTTTGATATCAACTTAATTTGCAGGGCTTTTCCCTAAATTTAATCAACAAGGCAAATTACATAAGGATAGCAGGTAGACGGGCAATAAACTGCGTCGCCATCCCCTTCTGAATGGAAAACCTTAATCTACTAAAAACAAAGCCTCGCCCCTGAGGAGTCGTAAAGTTGCTGTGGACCACACGCTGAACTCTAGCCAAGAACCGAACCGCCTCCGGCGCCAAGGAGCCGAACGTGTCAAACGCCAGGGGGACAAAGGCATGCTGATTATCCTCACAAGATTTCGCGTGTTTTTCCACCTTCTTTGACTCGGCTTTCATAACCGCTTGCCCCGCCACAAACCCATTTTCCCGCAACCCAGCTAGGGGGATACACCTGTGAGATCGACACAAGCATGTTTCCCGCCCTCCCAACCTAATTGCTTTCGAAAAAGGCCCAAAGGTGTGCCCTCCGTTTTTCATATTTCGGCTTCAGTTCCGATCATCTGCTCACATTTTTACAAATTTCACCGTCTAAATCTGTGTGTGATCTCAGGTTAGTGTGTGTGCGTGATCAAATTTGGTGATCGCGATGCTACACGAACTTTTGCTGTCACTGTTAGGGTACACCGGTGACCTAGTTGTCGACGAGAGAGAACACCAGTTATCCGTCGGCCTGTCGCCCGAAGCCTCAATCTCCGATCAATGTACCTTCAAGCTCGCTTCCGACGTATCTTTTATTGAGTCCAGCGAAAGGTATTGTGTGATTCCCTGCTATTGTTCTTCTTTCTATTTTTTATTTTCCCCAATATCTAGGGTTTTAGATTTTCAATCTCATTAATCAACTTATTAAAATTAATGTACGAGCTAAGCATTTTTAACGCTAATTCTACTGGCGACAACAGGTCAAATTTAGAATTAGAGCTGCAAATATGTTTTTGCCCTATTTTTTAATTTTGTTTTCTGTTTTCTTCATTAATGTGTGGTGGTGCTTATGAAATGAAGGGATATCATAGAGAAGACAATTAGGTTAGGGTTTTATTATCGTGAACTTGATCGATTTGCTACCAAATCCCGGAATTTAAGCTGGATAAGGTTTGGGAATGAGTCTCCTATGAAGAATCAGAGTGTTTATAGGAGGGCCATTGCAAATGGCTTGGTGGAGGTTCTTTCAGTTTACAGATCTGCTGTTTTGCATATGGAACAGAAGTTGCTGTCAGATCCTCTGCCCATCTTAGCAACAGTTACCCAATCCCTGAACAAGGTAGAGTTTTGAATTTAATTGTTTTTTTTAAGTTCTTTTCGCTTTTTAGGAGATAAATTTAAATTTGGATCATACATCACCATCATCAATATGTTTATTTCCTGCATCAAAGTTCTGTTAGTAATTTAGTATGATGGTGCACCTTCAGTCTCCACATTTCTAAAATTGATCATCTGTTGCGTAAAGTATTTCATTTCCATTTTATGTTCTTTGAGCTATAAATAATAGAAGGTTATTGTAGTTTTTTGTTCTTTTGCCACCTATGTATGAGCTGATTCTAGAGATTGAACGTGATGGTATTTCTGGAGGGAAACTTCTTAATCTTCTACATAAACGATGCCACTGTGGGGTGCCAGAGTTGCAAACATGCATACAAAGGTATTATTTTTTTTCAATCACAAAATTCATAACACAAGGGAAATAAAAAAAAGTTAGCTACTAACTTCATGAATTATTAAACACACAGACTTCTTTGGCACGGACACCAGGTCATGTATAATCAACTTGCTTCTTGGATGGTGTATGGAATTCTTCACGATCAATATGGAGAATTTTTCATATGCGAGTATGAGACATCTTTTTTTCTTTTCACACCTTTAATCGTTATTAGTATGGCCAGGTAGAAATGTAAAATACTGGTGACGGCTGCCAAATGAGGAATTTTTTTTATTTTATTGTTTTTAGGCAAGAAGGAAACTCAGCGCGTGACTCATCATCCAACACAAACATGGCTGAGAGGTTAGCGCGCATGTCAGTTAATGATGGCTCTTTAAGTGATTGGCACTTGGGATTTCATATCTCTCTGGTAATTAATATATTACATTAGTTATCCAAGTTCTGTTTTTTTTGTAGAACATGTAAAAGTTTACTGTTTTTTTTTTCTTCTTCTCATTTTCTGTTTTCCAGGATATGTTGCCAGAGTATATTCCAATGCACATAGCAGAATCCATCCTTTTTGCTGGAAAAGCAATCAGGGTTCTTCGTAATCCAAGTTCTGCATTTCGATCTGTAGATGCAAGACATAAAAAATTGATGGGTGATGAACTACTGCCACAATCAGAGGCTGATAAGATTGAATCAATGCTTATAAATCTAAAGGTCCTTATACTGTTATATGTATTATCACTGCTACTTCTTTTCTTAAAATCACCTCAAATGAGTTTTCAATTTGTGTAGGATTCGTCTGAGTTCCATAAAAGATCATTTGAGGGTGCTGTTGATTCAATTAGGGCTATTGCAGCAAGTCACCTTTGGCAGGTAGAAACATTTGCATATTATTCCTTTTTGTCTTTATAGTTCAAGTTCATTTAATACCCTTTTAACCTTTTTTCATTTCATACATGCAGCTTGTGGTTGTACGTGCTGATCTTAACGGGCATTTGAAGGCTATTAAAGATTACTTTCTTCTAGCAAAAGGTGATTTCTTCCAGGTATTAATGAGCAGTTTCTGTTTATTGTTTTTAACTATTTCTTTTTGCAGTTTCTGTTTAATTATGGCAAGATTTTAATTGTATAATAGACTTTTCTTGAGGAAAGCCGCCAGTTGATGCGTTTACCCCCTAGGCTGTCAACTGCTGAAGCTGATCTTATGGTTCCATTCCGGCTGGTAATTTCATTATGTTATTTATATTAAATTATTAATATCTAGAATAGTTGAGTATAATAAAAGAAATATTTACATACTTGCAATGCAGGCCGTAACAAAGACTATCAGTGACGAAGATAAATATTTTTCAAGAGTGACGTTAAGGTAAATAATGGCACCTTGCGTTTATAACTCTTTTACTTGAAATAGGTAGTTCACATATAGCTTTCAAATACTTATGTTATTAAACCACTTTCAGGATGCCTGCAATTGGGACTAACATTAAATCTTCCAAAGTAGATGTATCAAAGCCCAAATATGCAGATACTGATTCAGGTTTATCATCTGATACTTCATTGGAGACGTCCCTTGATGGCTGGGATGGCATCGCCCTAGAATATTCTGTCGATTGGCCCTTACAATTGTTCTTCACACAAGAAGTCCTCTCCAGGTATGATTGGCTCCACAAATCATTGAAAATGTAATGTTTTGATGATAGAAAATGTTGACTTTTTAAGGATCATATATTCTGAGAACGAGTATAAGCTTTTTTTTTTTTGAAAAATGATAACCTAGGAACGTTTTTGGACAGGTACTGTCGAATATTTCAGTATTTACTTCGGCTAAAGCGAACACAATTGGAATTAGAGAAATCATGGGAATCTGTAATGCAACAAGACCACTCAATTTTTTCCGAACGTCACATTGAACGTGTAAATGGTTCATTATCTCAGCAGAGACGCCAATGCTTTAGACCTATGTGGCGGGTTAGAGAGCATATGGCATTCTTGATTAGAAATCTGCAGTTTTATATCCAGGTAGGATTCACATAAACTCTCATGAGGATCTGTTTGGTTGGCTGGATGAATGAGGTAATGGAATTGGCATGGTTACAGAATGGATCTTACATTCCAGTATCATGCTTGGTTGACCTGTAGGAACAGAATGAGTTCGACTAATTTTTTTTATGTTATATATAGAAAGAATATGTAGTTATATCTCTAGGTTATACATTATTTAATAAAAAATATTGGATATTTCATATACAAATAATACAAACTAAGCAAAGTAGAGCTCATTAAAAAATATTGGATATTCTATGGAATAGTCATTTATGGAACATAAAAAAGCAATTTATAGAAAAAGATTAATGTTAGTAAAAGTGCATATCTGTACTGTCACATGTGTTTTGTAGGTGGATGTGATAGAATCTCAATGGAATGTATTACAAACTCATATAGAAGAGTCACGTGATTTTGCTGAGTTGGTGGAATTCCATCAAGAGTGAGTAATTATTACTTTTTTCTTTCATCTTGAAAATTGTTATGGAATATGGTAAAAGGTAAAATTGATATTTTTTGTGAAACTTTGGTGCAGGTACTTGTCAGCTTTGATATCACAATCGTTTCTGGATATTGGTTCAGTATCAAGGATATTGGATGGAATCATGAAGCTTTGCTTGCAGTTCTGCTGGAAGATGGAGAACCAGGAAACAGATGCAAGCACCAATGAACTTGAACGTATAACTGAGGTAATTTAAATAATAATAATAGATGTGACAATTTTAACACATTTACTTATGAAGCGGTCATCTATGCTATATTTTAACCTCCATGAGTCAACCGGATAAAATCAATAGAATTAGCTTAAAGTGAAACAGGTCAAATGGGTTGAAAGTCACTCAACAGTGCATTTTTAAGCATACAAACCCTTGAATACTCCTACTAAAGAAAACAAATTATTATTGAAATAGTATATTTTTATGCAATGATATCCAAGTAGTTTAAGGATGATTAATCAAAAAGTTTGGACAGTAAGTCTGAATGAGAAGGTAATGTCTTTTACAGTTCTACTTTATGTTTTGGTTGTGGTCACCAACTGAGCTGTTGAAATTTAGCACCTTTTTCAGCATTTGGCATTAAGGCAGGTTGGTGGTTTCTTTCTATTATTTTGCAGGAATTTAACAAGAAATCTAATTCCTTGTACACCATATTGCGTAGCAGCCGGCTTGCTGGTAGTCAGCGGGCCCCGTTTCTTAGACGTTTCCTTTTGCGTCTAAACTTCAATTCCTACTTTGAGGTAACAACTATTCATAATTATGTGTTTTTAGTTACATATCCAGATTTAGGTTTTTGACTTTTGTATCAAATGTCAATAGCAAACTGCACAAGGAGTTATGAATGTCATCAGACCAAGCCCAGCAATCCCACCACTGCAATGATAGCACCATCAGGTCGTTGTAAAATTTCATGCCCGGAAACTAGCCCAGGCTAATATTTCAGAATTTGGCCATCAGATTCTATTAATTCAAGGTTAAAGTGTGTGATGTAATATGTTTTCCCTTTTGTTGAGGATTAGAAAGACGTATATGTGTATATTCATCATTGTTTTAAAAAGCACGAGGCGCTCCAATGCAATGAAGTCCTGCGAGAGTTGAAGGTACACGTGTCACGTACGCAATGCATGCTTGTTTGTAAATCGATTTATATTTTAGCAACTTCAATATATAGTATATGCATTGGAAATAAAACCAATAATAGATAACAAAACAAATACTCTTCAATAATATAAAAACCTATCTTTCTTACCTCTTTGTATGCTGTTTTGTGCTGAGTGAATGCACTAAATTTATTAGTAAACCAATATTTTTAATCATACAAAATAGGGTGAATACCAATTCTTATCATTTAATAACGGTCAAGAAATGTTATCTATGGTGGTTGCAAAATACAATGACCAAGAATTCAGTCTTTGAATCGGTTAGAGCTCTTCAAATCCTTCTTCGTCGCCATCTCCCTCCACCCTATGAAATTCTCTCCTCCAGATCTCCATCTATCCAGGTTTAAATAATATAAAACTTACATGCTTTTACTATTTGCATATTATTTCAAATTAAAATATTATCTCACCTCATCGTCAGAAAATCGCAGGTGTTCTGCAACAAAAAGCAAGCAATCTGATTCTCCAACTACATGTTTTTGACCAAGGTTATTTGCAACCTCGTCATACCCTATTATTCGCACCCGAAAACCATAGCTCATGAAAATATCATCCATCCACTTCTCCACAGTAGACTGTCAAAGAAATATAAAAATGACGCGCATTAGATGCACAGAGAACGAGTCAAATATGTGTCAAATGAAATGGAAATTGTCCGGAGTCTTTTTTTGCATACAACGTTCTAAATTGTTTTATTCAAAGATTTAGATTTTTAGCAATCATATTTTATTATGCTCATCATCAATGCATCTTTATTTAAGAAATTGAAAGAAAAGTGTGTGTGGGTCAACAGAGCAAACCTGTTGACCGAAGTAAAGAGTTACATGCTTCAATCATAACCTGTTTTGACCCGTTACCCAACCTGTCGTACTCGCCCATCTTGTCACCTCTAGTAGAAACATATACCAGAAATAGAGTATGTACTAACCTTGATCCCCACTTGTATTTCAGTCAACCACACTGGAATTTCACCCAAGAACAAACTTCCCTTCATGGCTAAACTACTAGCCATAAACAGAATATCTTTAAAACCAGCCAGATTTGTGACTGGGTACCCCTATAGACCAAACAAGTAATATATATCATTCCACGTCTCATCTACTCGATGTGGGGAAAAATGATGATGGGATCCAAAAATCAAGAACGAAGAACGCACGAAAATGTTACAAAAATGATAAAAGAAGATGCTTATTCACCTGGAACACAAATATACTTGGCCTGCTACCACTAAATCCTTCGTCACATAAAAGCTGTTGCATATCAGAGGACTCCAAAGGAACATGAACAAGCAAGCAGCTTCTTGGAATTTTAGCACCAACATCTAACAATTTCTAAAAAATATCTTCATAAGGACATTTTCAACTAACAACTTTGCTGCCCATAACCAAAAAACCAATTCATGACATCTTTAACAATAATCTTTGATCAATAGGTCAATATTCAAACTAAATGGTATTCAAACTGATTATTATGATTGATGTTGCAGTAATCAGCCTTTTTAGGGTTTGGGTAAAACTGACCATGATTATAATTTTTTCATAATTTTAGGGTCAAAACTATCAGATTCAAGAATGTGGCGAAAATTTCAATGGAAGTTAGGAACCTTGAAGCTTTTGAGATGCATTCTTAAACACTGCTTGTGGTGATACATCATAGATTACAGTTGAAGAAGGCCATTTGAGACGATAAGCCCTAGTATCCATTCCATCTGTAAATAAAACAACCTGCAGAGTCAGACAGGCAAGAAAGCTTCAAAATTTAGTAATAAGTAGCAAATTTTGAAGGACTGAAACTACCTGTTTAGCTCCATCAACGCCCTTGGTTGCACCAAGCAACTGATCATCGATATATCTAGTGCCAATGCAGTAACAGTGCAGCTTCTGATCCAAATTTGTATCCAACTCAAGGTCAGGAGGTGCAAAGCAGCCGGCGTAGGGATCGATGAAAAGAGGGTCTACATTCCAAAGCCAAAATTTAAACAAATTGAAGGAACGAGTTTGATAAAATGATTGTTTACAAGGTGTTCGATGAAATGCCTGAAAGAGGTGTTTGTGTGTGTGTTACCTGGTCGGAGGGTTTCTTGGAAGCGATAGGAAGCGCGAGTGATGGCGGATTGGAAGAAAGGGTGGTCATGGCCGTTGTCTTGGTGGAAGTTGGATTTAGCTGTGATTTTGAAGCGGTGATTTCTCTTCTTTCTTTGATTTGAAACAGGAAACAGTGATCGATTGATAACAGGAATTGGTGGTGGTTTTACCAGAAAACATTCAATTTCCATGAGAGCTTGTAACGAATATTCTCTCCTCTATATGTTTGCTATCCTGGTTAAGTGACAATTACATTACATAAAACCTAATGGCTAATAATATACTCCTCTTCCCACCATTCTTTTCTGAAACATTGGATTCAGTTATTTTGATATTAGCGTACAGTTATTATCTTGTTAGAATATAACATATTCATTGTTTCAAGATTTTATGCCCATGGGTTCTTGATAACTTTGAGACTCTCTTTGATTAGTAAGAGTAAATTACACAAATCGTCCTTTATGTTTATACACTTTTTTAGATTGCGTCATTTAGCAAAAAAAATTATCAGGTATCATCCTTTACGTTTACAAATCTTGCATGTTACGTCCTTTGCCCCTAACCCAGTTAAATTTTTTCGTTAAGTATGGTCATATGCAAGACACATGAGGGTACTTTGATCTTTTACCCATTTATATAAAAAAACAAAAAAATATATAAAACCCAAAAAAGTCTCTCTCCAACAGACATACACTCTCTCTCTCAAATCTTGCCAAACACCACCACCACTGCCGTGATAATCTGTGTGAAATCATCATTTTCTTCCGATCCGTCATCAACCATGGCTGCTCGAATCGATCTCTACCGTCCTCTACGCAACTACATAGTCTTCAATTACTCCGAACGCGAGGCTCAAAACCTAGAAGACGACATCGAAACACTAAAAGAGATGTGTAACAGCATCGAATTTGTTCTCTGGTCCAGTTCCACCAATCTCTGCCTCGGCAACAATTTACTAAAGCTCATCCTCTTTACCAACAACTTATCGGCAAGATCCCTAAGTTTCAAGGCTGTGAAAACTTCTACAAAATCAAAACTGAAAGGAACGATTTGAGCGATAGTATTCCTTGGCTTTCAAGCCTAAACTCTCAAGGCTTTCAAGCCTGAACGATTTCCAGATCCCTAAGTTTCAAGGCTTTCAAGCCTAAACTCTCAGATCTAGCCTTTAATCGATCCTCCAATCCCTGGTCCCTTCATCCTCCAACACCGGAATATAGTGGGTCGATTGGAAGCTGACAGATGGTGGTGGCAGATTAGGGGTAGATTAGGGGTTGATTGAGGACGATTGTCAGTTCCAATGGGTCGATTGGGGATGATCCTGAGTTCCAATGGGATCGTGGTGGTGGTGGTGGTGGCAGATTATGGGTGACGGTGGTGATGGCAGATGGTGGTGGTGGCGGCGGCGACGGGAGTGGTGGTGGTGATGGTGGGTCTGGGTAGATGGAGGATTTGTAGTGGTGGTGACAGATGATTGTGGCAAATTAGGGTTTTAAATTGTAATTTGTGGGTAAAAAGACCAAAACACCCTCATGTGTAAGGCACATGACTGGAGTTAACTGAAAAACTTAACGTCCGTTAGGCTAAAGGACGTGAACCGCAACAAATTTAAACATAAAGGACGATCTCTGACATTTTTTGGACTAAAGGACGCAATCTGAAAAAGTGTATAAACATAAAGGACGATTTGTGTAATTTACTCAATTAATAAAAACTAAAATTGGTCTACTAAATAAACACTCTTAAACCATCCGTAATGGGCGTGAAAGAGAGGGGCGTGAGTGCCACCTCAACCTTTCACGCCAGTGAAAACTACGCCGCAGGTGCGTTAATGGGCGTGACTACATTCACGAGGAAGGGGGCACATTCACGGGGAAGGGGTCTCCAATCATATATGGACACATCATAATTTTATTTTTCTATTTTTTAATTTAATGTTTATATTTTAATTAAATTTGTTTTTTCTCAAATAACTCATACTAAGTAATTATTTAAAAAAAAGGAAATACACAGGCTTGTTTATTTTATTTTTCTAACATTCAGGTATAAATTTTAACGAAAACGAAGTTGTTTTAGAAAAAAAACTATTTTTCATCACGTTAGTAGTTTTTTAATGTGTATGGATCGACATTTCAACTAATAATAATTCTTTTAAAAAATAAATATCAATTGCTTATAAAAATTAACAAAATAAAATTAAAAAAATTCACTCATTAATGTGGGGCGTGAAACCACTACGAACCTTAGTGATTTTTGACAGTTATTGTCCCTGTACTGATGTGGCTGTGACGTGACGAAGCGTGAATACTTGAACGTGAAACCAATACAAATAGCCTAATTATTATTACGCTCTTTTGAAATTGTGTATTTGTGTAGGAAAATTTATTTTAGGAAATAGAATAATCTGCAATATCACACTCAACCAACACCTTTATCTTTCATCTTATCTTGGTTTATATTTATTTTTTATAATTAAATTACTAGATAATTAAATTATTAGAGTATTTAATTTTCATATTATATAAACAAATATAATAAATTATTAAATATATACATAAACATATAAAATATACAAGTTTGTATATAAATATATAAATTCTTCAATTTTATTTAAAAAATAATTTAAATTTTACTATTATAAATTAATAAGTTTGTTTTATAAATGGTTATAAATTTATTTATATTTATATAAAATATATACAAAGTATATTGAGTTTTTTCATTATAAACAGAAATTAAAAAGAAATTGAAATGACCCCACACCTTCATCTGTGAGCCCGTTCGTCACAACAGAGTTTTTGATCGTCCTTCGTCTACGAACAACCATGGACGAATAACCGTGTAATGCGGCACCCGTGACTTCACTTGTCTTTCAAAGCCACAATGGCTGGTGATCACCCAAAGCTCCACATTACAAAACCCTGCTATTTAGGGTTGTTCGAACATCTCAAGGTATTTGAGCTCATCCGTCATCTTATATAAACAAACTGTTTTAAATGTCTTTGTGAATTGGTAGATTGATAATATGTTATTTAAGACCCGTATATTTAGGGTTAATTAAAGGTAAATTTCATAATGACCCCCTTTGGTTAAGCAAATTTACAAATTAAACCTTTTAGTTTGATTTGAATTTTAAAGAATCCTAGACTTAAACATTTCATATTAAATATTAACCACAACTAGTTAAATTGAATAGTAATGTGTTTTATTATTGTACTAGGTTATGTACCCGTGTATTACACGGGTTGCAAAAATTTAAATTATATAAAACATAAATTTTAGAAATAAACGAAACATAAAGGAAATTACATATTACATTAAATAACAAAAAAAAAGATAAGTTTCTATAGATTTTCATAAATTTCTAAAAATTTCCTTGTATACTACATTTGTCTGGTTTGTAGCTTTACCATCAATACCAGTAGCTTTACTCCGTCTCTGGTCTTGACTATTGATAGTGCAACATACAACTGTTCATTGGTGAACACCGATTGTTTTAAATACAAACCAACTCTAGATAATATATGGCAAGTTTTCTATTCTTATCATGAGACTAACATAATGATCCATAGAGACATCAAACTGCATAGTTCCATTATGTGTGTGCAAGGTTTCTGTTCTTATCATGAGACTATCAAACTCCAAAACAACCTAAAATAACTTATAGTTCAACACAAATTATATCACTAATAGCTACCAAGTAAAAAAGGGCAAAAAGACTCAAACGGGTCAACATAAATAAAAAATTGGTTGAAAGAGGAATGGGTCAAATTCAAGTCGCTCAAGGTCTATTTTTATGGATATGACCTCCCAAGTGTTTTATTTAAGATTAAAATTATTATTGCAAATAGGCTCTATATCATATTTAACACCGACTATTTCTACACTTTCCGGAGAAAGTGTTAACTAAAATCTCAAATTTTGGCCTGTGTCGACTCGAGAATTTAGCCAACTCTATTTTCATGCATACCACTGTATGTTCAATACCATACATGTCTAGCAGGTCAAATGGGTTGATGCATATGACCTCTTAAAGGGTTTTATTCAAGATTTAAACAACCATTGCAATAATATAGTTTTTGTAATCACATTTAACAAATTAGTTATTTCTAAAATTTGTAGACAAAAAAATGTTAAATGGTTTAACCCAACTTCACCCATTTTGACCCGCACCAAAATTTAAAAAATTGATCTATTACTAAACCCGCCCAATTTGCTATCTCAACTTTCATGCATGTAACTTTATAATCAACATACATACCATAAAGGATACCCCTATAAATGCACCTCCAACAATGAGTTCAGATTCTGAAAATTTTCAATTGTTCCAAGCAATAGCCTACCAGAGACTCCCTACTCCCTTTGCTTGCAATCTTGTAATTCCCTGCAAAAAGAATTGAATAGTTGGCAACCATTGATTAACCGAATTAACCAAAATGCTTTTAACTTAATTAATGAAATCGTGTTTTCTCTTAAATTGCATGATAATAAAAATGTCAAATGCAAAGCACACATATGGGTCAGGTTTGTTCATAATTAGTACCAACAAAGATTCAAAATAATGTCACAGTATTTGCACACCTACATATCTAAAAAAATCATGGTTTGTTTCCACTTTTCAAAACATAAAACACCATAATAAAATTAGACTTACAATTTGGTACTTTGTTCATACGTATTGCTTCCCAAATAGCAAATTATGTTTTCTGATTTGGTATTTGACTTTGACTTTAATAGTATTTCAATTGAACTGTAGCACTCAACAGTTGATATTGGAAATCTTTAGTTCATGATCAAGCTTTCTAGAAAACAATAGAAAATCAAATGAACATGGAATCCGGCAATAAAAAAGAAGAAATATCAAATCCCTTAAAACCCATTTCAGAGAATCAATTTCTAATTTCTGGTTAATAAAGAATCTACAATGGACAACCACTCTTTTATTGATGTTGTTTACTTAATCTACTAAAACTAATTAGCTTTTAACTGTACACGATAGCAGCAAAAAAAATATAACAAACATACCAAACTCTAGCACCCAAAATAGTCTTTTAACTACCAAACTATAGAACTTTTACCAAACATTAACATGGTGAAAACACACAACTTAACATCTAAAATACTATTGAAGCATTAACATGGTGAAAACACACAACTTAACGATATATATCATAAAAAAGCTTAGGATACTTGAGCATTTCTATTGTTATCAGGGGGCTAACAATGTCAACACCAACATACATAACCTGCAAGATGAAAATCAAAGGTTAAAACTAAAATAGATCAACGATAGAGAAAATGAAGAATACAGATATAGTCATTTACCTGAGAAATGCTTATCCGCTGATTCTCACTCGAAGCTGATAAAACGTCACCCTGAAAATTTGATATATTAGATGTAAAATCTTATCCATCTGAAGTCGTTGTGACCAAGAACTAACAAAATAATGTACAATATCTTTTGTGCATAGTTTTCGAAGAAGCTGTAGAGGAGCACGTAAATCCCTATATTTTTCAGCATTTGCTTCACTTTGTAAACTGCTTGAAAATTGAAATGCTTACAAATATCTGAAACATGTACGGAGTGATACAAAGTTAAAGACAAAATAACTAATGACATAAAGACTTGTAAGAAAATATTAACACTCATATATCTAAAAAATATTTTCAACAGCAACAAAAATCTTATGCTAAAATGTTTTCGGGATAGAGCTGACAAGATGACAGATCTGACGGGTCGGGTAACAGGTTGAAACGGGTAACTTTATACTACGGGTAAAAAATGTGTCCGGGCGGGTTGGGTTGGCCCACAACCATTTATGGTTGTTTCTTGTCTTTTCTAAAACTAATGCATTCAATAAGATTACAAAAACCAAATTATAACAGTTTTAACCGTGGCCTGTTAAAGATAAAATATAATCCAAATCAACCCATTTGCGTTCTAGTTAAAAAAGAACTTCTATTGATCAGTCTGAGAGAAAACAAATGTTGTGGGTTTGAATTGCCACATGTAATATTATGAGGCACTGATGATAAAGTTAATACCTTGCCAGTGTTGTGGGAAGAGTAAGCTGAAGCAAATACATACAGAACTCCATAACCAATGCATATTTGATCATAACATTAATCTCTGGTTGCTAATAGTGAAAGAAAGTAAGCCTAGATGTCAGATTTTCATTATAATGGCAATACTTGACCATAGATAATGGCAGTTCCGTTTCACACAAAAATATACATGCTAAATTGCTAACTGATGTCATATGACCATGGTATGGTGTGGTATCTTATGATCAATCATCATTGCAGCTAACTAAGGTTACAAGTAGGCCATATTACACCATAAATTACTTTGATTGCAGGTTTAAACACGAATAACTATTGAACATATCAAAAATGGAAATCAAGAACAATTATAGAACTCAAATAATTACTGATATATCCGGTCAACTTGAAAAATCTCTTGATTATCCAATCATAAAAAGGCACAAATTAAAACAGATTCTAACAAATGAAACAAATTGAATCAAAATTTGATCAATAAAGCTTGCAATTATATACAGTGCATACAAACCCTAGCATAAAAAACATTTTAGAGCATAAAGAAGAATATAGAAACACAGTTAGGAAATAAAACGAATAAGAAACTTTGGTCTTAACAGAATATACAAACCCTAGCATAAAAAACTCACCATTAAAGCACCATCAGCGAAGAAGAAAAAGAGGCACTCACGATTAACCACCAAACAAAATCAAAGTCACAAACAACACCTACGGGAAACAAAATTGATACCTAAATAAGCCACATCAACAGAAATCCAAAGAAAAAACTAAGAAAAAAACCCTAAACTAACCATTAAAGCACCATCGGCGAAGAAGACTAACCACCAAATGAAATCAATGTCGCCACCAACACCTACGGGAAAAAAAACTTAAACCTAAGTAAGCCACAAGAACAAAAATCCAAAGAAAAAAAACCACGCTCGCCATTACACCACCGATGGCAAGAAAGGAGGAGAAGGAAACGAAAAACGAAGGAAACGTGAAATACCACAGAGGAGTTTCGGGGGGAATTCGGCACGAGAGAGTTGATCAACTGAAGTCACGAGTTTCGTTCTTCTTCCCACAATCTCTTCCTCTCAATCTCTCATACTCCATTGTTGAGCTTCACATTGAATGCTAGAAGTGAAATAGCAGACAGCCGGATAGAATTAGGGTTAGGTATCGGGTGAAAAGATCGGCGTGATTTATCGAATGGCTAAATGGGTAATAGGCGGGAAAACACTCAGAGCTTGTAGTGTACCACGTTGTTTTCCTTTATTATATACTATAGATTATAGATATAGATTAGTCATTTGATTTATAAATATTTTTTTATTTTCTTATTTTTAGTTTACAAGTGTTTTTTTTTGTTTTTATTGTGTATGATTAGTTATTTATCGTTTAGGTGAATCATAGAATTGTAGAATTTCAACAAAGATTAAAGGGTTTTTTTAGGTACTGAAATTGTATTTGCATTGAGTTTTATCACAAAAAATCATATTCATTATCTATAATTAAAGATGTAACCAAATTCATTATGACCCGATCTATTTTGACCCGACCCGTTTTAACCCGACTTGTTTTGACTTAACTTGTTTCGAACCTACTCGTTTTTTGCACCCACTTAAAAAAATTTCTGGAACCGCACTGGCTAAATAGAAAGAAACATACATAATCATCAGTTCATCACAACTGGAAAAACAAGTCCCCTAGTCAAAACATGTAGCTACTTGAGCTCCAAACAAGAGCCAAATACAAGCTCAAATTGTAGTTTGGATGAAAAAAAGAAAACCAACCTACACCGCTTGTATAATTACTTCCTCGAGCTCAAGTTAGTGACCCAGCTCTAACTCGAGTTAGTAGAGTAGGCGTGTAGAATAGAGAGTATGTGTTCACTGATAAAAAAAATTAGCATTTTATTGCTTCCACTGTTCGAAACAAGAAGGGCAACATGTTTATTAATGTTTTAAGTACTCAACTATGAGTCGAAAGGAACTGAGAACTCAAATGCTCATAGCTAATGCAAGACACAAAATATGGTGAAAAGATGCAAACCCCATGAATGTGAAATCAAGATCAGTGCAAGAGCACTCAAACTTCAGAACTCGGCTACAATACAGTTCTGCATAGATCCATGAACAAAATTCTGATATAACATAATTAAAAAGGAAAACAAGGGCAAAAACAAACATGAAACAAGGTCAACTGTAGCTTCAGTCTTCTTCTTCACCCTCGTTCTCTGCAATGTTGAAGTAACGTAGCTCGTACACATTGCGGTCTTTGTTAGAAGCAATCACTCTAAGCCAATCTCTCACATTGTGCTTCTTCAAGTATTTCTTTGTCAGGTATTTCAGATACCTACAAATGATGCAAACCAGATCAGAATGCATGCAGAAGAACATGATAATCGTTTACAGTTCGACTTTTAAGCCCATTGGCTATCAAAAACTTAATTGATTTCACATTGTTCAAATCTACACAATCAATTAGAATTAGTAAATCAAGAATCAGATACAAGTTAGAAACAACAATCCTCAATCGGCATCACCAATAAAAACTCTTGGTTTTAAAAAGCGCTTTGAGCTCGGATAAATACATTCGTTATTAAAAATATACTAAAAAAATATTAAAATTATTTATAGATAGTATTTTAAATGGTTAACTTTTAAACACTAAACCGTAATACATTTTCATCATTTATGGTCAAATTTAATGAATCGAAAGCTTAATTTGTTCAAATACTCAAACCTATTTTCATCATTTATGGTCAAATTTAATGAATCGATAGCTTAATTTGTAAAAATACTCAAACCTATTTGTTTAATCGATGGTTAGTTTTGTTCAATAAAATTTGAAAAATTCAAACCAATTACAAATGATGGTCTGATTTGCACTAAATAGCGGTCAACTGCATCACAGCATTATGCGCATTTTAAAACCAATCTTAAATGTGCAATTACGAACATGAAGAACCCTAATATATTGTGACAATAAGAACACGTTTTCAAACCAGACGTGACAATGAGTCAGTTACGAAAGAATTATGCAAATCAACAAGAAACAGACTGATTTTGGGGATATGCAAGTAGAATACCTTTTGGAGAAATTGCTATCGGCGGTAACAGAGATCTTGTTCTTTTCACGAGAAATCGTAACAGAATCTCCGAGATTACCAGCTTTGCCGCCGACCTTGATTCTCTCCTGAAGAAACTTCTCGAGCGATGCAATCTCCATGATCTTGTCTTCAACAGGCTTTCCACAATCGATCACGAACGTCGATGTCTTCTTCTTTCCGCCCTTGGCTCCGGCAGCTCCTGCTCCACGACTCATCTTGATCCTGATCCAAAAACAATCAATCAGAATACTTAATTAACATCGGCGGATTCAAATATAATCATAAATTCAAATGGAGATTGAGAAGGTTCAACTTTCATACCCTTAGATTCAAAGACGGCGAACTGCGAACTGCGAACTGGTTGAAGGCGAGTTAGGGTTTTAAATAGGCCAAGACATGTCTACTATCTTAACGGCCCAAATTTGTTATGGACTGGCCCATTATTCTTACTAATAAAGAGGCCCTGCTACATATTTCAAAGACCCTCCTCCCTCATAAGTAAAATGTCAGGCCACCGGTAGAGAAAAATCATCTAAAAACATCAAGATTTGAGAAGGTCGTGTATTCAAATCTCACTCCCACAGCCCACGAAAATAAAGAAATTTGCCTTTCAAAAAAAAAAGTAACATGTCAGAGACGACAGTGCCAACAAACTAATAATTTTTGGGGTCTGGGATTACGTTTTATGTGATTATATGATTACTTAAAACCCCATGACTTGGTGGTCTAGTGGTATGATATTTACCCACCATAAAGTAGTTGTCAACTGTCCCTATCGGAAATAGGATTGATTACGGATTCTAGCCATAGCACATGGTTTCATAAAACCACATGATTTTCCCGATCTAAATCAAGCAGATTTTAGATGAAGAAGATTTGGCTTAACGTGTTCTATTCGATACGGGTAGGAGAAGAACCCGACCCGGTATTATTAAAATAATAGAGGAAGCAGAACCAAGTCAAGATGATTCGGATCAACCCCTTTTTTATGCCAAAGATCTTACCATTTTCGAAGGAACTGGAGCTCCATCTCTTTTCCATTTTTATTCAAGAGTTCTTATGTGTTTCCACGCTCCTTTGAGACCCCGAAAAATGGACAAATTCATTTTCTTAGGAACACATACAGGATTCGTCACAACAAAAAGGATAATGGTAACCCCACCATTAACTACTTCATTTTTGAAATTCATAGTAATAGATATACATATCCTACCGAGACAGAATTTACAACTTGTTATCCTCTTACCTAACAGGCAAAGATTTGCCTCCGTGGAAAGGGTGATTCGTTCGGATCGACATGAGAGTCCAACTACATTGCATTGCCATAATCCATGTTGTATATTTGAAAGAGGTTGACCTCCTTGCTTCTCTCACGGTACAATCCTCTTCCCGCTGAGCCCCCTATGAGCTCACATTTCGGTTGTAGGTGTAACTAACCCGCTATTAAAGATATGACAGAAATAAATAATAGAAAAAGAGCTCCATTATAAAGATCTACATTAGTTCGTAAACCGATTGTATACCACCATTGATAAACATCAGAATAGGCGATATTCACCGGCCCAGGAGCACCCCCTCGAGTAAAAGCTTCTACAGCTGGTTGACCAAAATGAGGATCCCAAATTGCACGAGCAATAGGTCTTACATGTAAAGGGTCCTTTACCCATGACTCAAAATTTCCTTGCCAAGCTACATGAAAGAGATTTCCGGAAGTCCAAAGAAAAATTATTGCTAATTGCCCGAAGTGAGAAGCAAAAATATTCAGATAAAGACGTTCTTCAGTAATCTCATCATGACTCTCAAAGTCATACGCGGTAGCAATACCAAACCAAATACGACGAGTAGTGGGGTCCTAAGCTAAACCTTGGAAATCTTAATGCCATAACGCCTTTCAAATCCTCCTAGCCATTATGATCTTGGATCATGGAATAGTCATCTTGAGAATATTCATCTTGACAAGAAATTATCTACATAATAAAATATGTATTACAAGCACTAAGGGCTGTAGCTCAGTTGGTAGAGCACCTCGTTTACATGTGCGTCGATGTTTTTCAGGGGAGTGCATCATGCAATCAAAAAATTGATCTTATTGAGAAATCGATCTCTTACTCCATAACTTTGAGGGAAGAAGAAAACAATATCCTGACAAGGGTTCGGTCCGATTTAGGTGCCAAACAGACCCCATCATTGATTTTTCTATTGAATGGGACATTATTTTACATCGAGAAACAACAAGTAAAGGAAGAAAGAAATTATTTAGCACCTCTTTCGAATACTGATTGAAAGTGCATTGATGTGTCAGAAGAAGGACAATTATACTGATTCGGTATACTCTAAAGACGCCCTCGATACAATATTGACGATCTCACAAAGATTTTTTTCAGTGAATTTACATTTACTGATCCAATCTTTTACGGAATCTATCCCCTTTTGACTGTACAAGAATATGTGGAGCTTAGCATGTCTGGAAGCACATGAGAACGTTCTTTTGCTGATATTATTACCTGTATTCGCTACTCAGTCATTCATAGCATTACTATACCTTTCCTATTCATTGCGGGTCAGCACTGGTTTAGCTTACGATGTGTTTGGAAAGTGCATGTTTAAATCTTTGTAAGTGTAAAGTTATATGATATTTAGATGTACAAAATTGTTGTTAAAAAAATATACGATTACATAAAACTAATAATTTCATTCTAAAAGTATCAAATACTTATATTAATTGAAACTTTTTAATTAACTATTTATATCTTGAGAACACGAAAATTTCATAATAATTTTACAAATATAATCTAAACACCCTATAAAAGTGTGTAATATTCAAATGAAATAAACATCTATACAAGACAACCACATAAACAGCATCGGGGTGGGGGTTGAGTCTAATGACAAAGTCATTTGGAGTTAAATGATGAAGCTTCCCTTGAGGTCAAGGGTTCAAGTCTCGCCTGTGACGGATTAATATAAATTATTAGGAGGGGACGCCTCAAAATGAGGGTATTGTTATTAAAAAAAGAAAAAAAATCCATAAAACCAACACCACATGACATGAAACACAACCAAAAGAAGTGAGTAAACATTAAATATGTAAAAGTTATTTTGTCCTGTCTGAATTGTTAAAACAAAACTAGTTAAATAAACGTTAAATAATTAAAAGCTACTGTCTTGCCTGAATTGTTAAAACAGTGAGATTTTTTTTAAGTTTTAAAACTTTATTCAATTTGAGTAAATAAATGTCATGGTCATCGGTGGACTCGATAGTCGAGATATATTATACATATATAGGTATGGACTCTACCCCATCCTTCATTTATAATTATCATTTCAGATTTCTAATATAAATTTACATTTATTTTAAAATAAATAATTTGCAAAGATAATTTAATAATGTTTTTGGTACATATATCCATGGACGAGGTAGTAAGAAAGGGTCAGGGTCTATCGACCCCAGTAAATTTTTAATTTTATATAGAGAGTATGTTAGCGGATTTTTGATTGACCCGGTCTTTTTTGAAAAGTGACCCCACTAAAAACTTGGTGGAAAATGATAACAAATTCGTTTATTGGTTTTGCTATTCAAAGCTTTGTTTTTAGTAGGATCGGTTTTGCTATTCAAAAGGGGGTTGCAGCGCAACTTGTTGCCCGTTTACCTGCCACTTTATTGTAATCGTCCTTCTTTTCATTAATGGATTCCAATTCCAACGAAAAAAAAAATAAAAAAATTATTGGTTTGGTGGTTTATTTGAGTTTTCCTTTACCAGAGATGGTGGGTTCGAGTGTTCGACACTTGTTAAGCCCATTTTTTCCCCTTTTTAAGTGTAATAATTTGTATGAGTTCGAAACTTTTGGAATCCATTACATTAATGACTTCTGAGTCTGTTGAAGTTCCTGCGCCTATTTTCAAACATATAGATTATTAAATGTTAACTTAGTTGTTAATTTTAGTCGATATGAAAATGTCTAAAATCAAAATTACCTTGTGAGATTGAAATCACCTTCAAAATCTATACAAACTAAATCAATTCACGGGTTTTTTATGACCCAACCCGACAATAAACATTTCGTCGAATGGACCCGGTAAAAGTACCACCAAACTTAGACCGAAAAATTATGACCCTAGTGAAAAAATTTTGTGCCTCCGCCATTGCAAATATTTTTAAATGAAAGGTTAATTAAAAGTTAAGCATGACAAACTATTATATATTTTGTTTACTTCATAGTAGATAGACGGCATAGACAACTAAAAAAACAAAACTTAAATCGTTAAAAGAAATAACAAGGTTTTCTATTTTTAACCTACTTGAAGGTCACTTATCCAGCACAAATTATTTTTAATCTCATCATATTAGTTAGCAGGGTATTAGTAAAATTCTATAACTTTTATGATAATGGTTTCTCATAACAACAAAAGATTACAACAAAATTCCTTTATAAAACTATTTATATATCATTACTACAAATTATCAACCCGATTTCAACTATCTTGATATGAAAACACACAAAATAAACATGTTACATAAAAAAGGGAATAAGTTAGGATTTTGTTTTTGATTTTTGAATAAATTGGCTTCTTTCATAAGCTTTAAATTTGAAGTGATTTGATCTTTACACAACCAAATATGATGGAATTCATAAACTAACAACTTGATTCTATTGATGTAGGGAAAGGATTACAACCGAAGAAATAATCTATACATACTAATAAATAAAGGTTTTTTAGTGACACGTGTCATCTTCACATTCAATCTCATCATTTTTTTTTCGCCTCTCTCTCTTATTTAATGCACTTTTATATTTAAATAATAATATATATTTAAAGAAAGTATTAATTGGACTAATACAACACATTTATTTTAAATTATCCCTTATTATAAGAAAACTTTAAAATTTAATTATGTAACTTTTATTTCAATCAAATAGTAATTGAAAGTGAAATTACATTAAATAGTAATTAACGCATTTTCGAAACCTAATTATATATTAATTTTTACATATTTTGAGTTTGTTTATATCCGTAGTATATGTAATATATTTTTACACATGTGAAATATATATACATAAAGATTTAAAAAATTTAAATATTAATATTTTTCATCTCGTGTGTAGATTCGGGACCTAAACTAGTAAACAATAAGGAAAAAGGATGGGAAGATCAGAGATCACAGAGCAGGAGATGGGAGAAGAAGTCACACATTTATCATATTCGTCATACCCTTTTCTCCCCCACACGCATACTTATATCACCGTTCCCACATAACAATTCAGATTGTTGGGCCACTGGACTGGGCTGGTAGGTTGGGCCCCCGGTGATCTAGTCTGGTTCATAACAAAATACATGGATGCTGTGTCAACAAAAACTACCGACCATCATAGCCTACATGGCTTATCATTCATTAACTAAAATTGGAATTTTATACGTTTTCTCATTGAAAATTATTATTGGCCACCAAAAGTATTCCTTCTAGAAAATGAAATATTTATGATTAAACAAATTTAATTTCAAATACTTTTGAGCATGGTGCTAATTTATTATATGTAAGAAATGGTTTATATACGGTGTCTAAAAATATGTCCAACATAAATTTCGACACATGACGAAATTAACTAAGAAGATTAGAATATAATATTTAATCATAAGTTAAAATTAAATAAATTATAAGTATAAAATGTTTTATACTTTAATTTAAGCATATTAGTATATGTATAATTGCATTATTTTAAAATATCAGGAACTACTTATAAGTAAACCAAAAGATTGTGGTTTCTAGCCTTATCGAAGACAAAAAAAAATAGAATAACAGTTTTTCGTTCAAAAAAAAAAAGTAATAACCCTCTAACTAAAATCATTTTATATATTTATAATTTATTATGTTGTGTATGGTAAGAGGATTGCAATAGTTGACCAACAGACATTTTCAAAACAAAAAATTGACACTAAACCTTTCTCTTAAATGTTTGTTTGGTAAGGACTCTAAAAAAAATAAATGTATTGTTAAGGAAGAATCATCAATCTTTGATATATAATTTCTATAGAAATAATATTTACATCTGGAATTCATTAGTTGTTACATTAATAATATAGGAATCTATACTATATAATAAATAAAGGTTTTTATATGCCACGTGTCATCATCATATTCAATCTCACTATTTTTTTCCCGCCTCTCTCTCTTATTAAATGCACTCATATTTTTTAATAAATTATTAATTATATTAATAAAACACATGTATTTTAAATTATTCTTTATTATAAAAAAACTTTGAAATCTAATTATGTAATTTTTATTTTCAATCAAAGAGTAAATGAAAGTCAAATTACATTAAATAGTAATTGACATATTTTCGAAACCCAATTATATATTATTTTTTACATATTTTGAATTTTGTTTTATATCATTAGTATACAACAATGCATTTTTACACCTGTAAAATACATAAATAAAAATTAAGAAATTTATGTATTGATATTTTTCACCCGTGTTTATTACACGGGGTCTAAGCTAGTATACTTATAAGAAAAAAGCAAACTAGATAGTTTTTATTCGTCCCCAAGGTGACATTTTAGTGGTAAAATGGTGTCCGTCCCGATTAAATGGTTGTGAATTTAAATGTTACATAATAAAGTTAAGTTAATTTTTGTAGTATAATAGGTGTAAAGTATAGAGTGTGTTTAGACTGTTCGGGGCAAAAAAAAAAAAAAGATTGTATTTTTCAGATTGGTTCAAATGAGTCATTCAATTATATGATTTATTTATTACAAAAAATAGTATTATTATTCTTTTCCTAGAGCAAGCTAACTCGCACACCCAACTAATCACCCAACTAATCATACTCGTAAATAAGGCTGTAAACGAACCGAACGTTCAGCGAACAGTTCATGAACCGTTCGAATGGAAATTCGTTTACGTTCGTTCGTTTAATAAATGAACGAACATGAACAAGAAATTTCGTTCGATTAACTAAATGAACGAACATGAACAGAGGTCTCGTTCGTTCAATTGTGTCGTGAACGTTCGGTAATCTGTTCGTGAACGTTCGGTAATCCGTTCGTGAACGTTCGTTCATTTACTTCGTTTATGTTTGTTCATTTTCATTTGTTTAAGATGTTCATTAAAATTTTTGTATATTTCTGTTTTATTTTATCTAAACATTTTATTTTCTTTAATTTTTAATTTTTTTATTACCCTAATATTAACCAAATAAAGTAGGAAACCATATTATCATTTATGTGTCATTTTCCTATCCACTATTACTCTATTAGGGCTTCTAAGTTCTCAATCCTAAATAATGTAAGCTTCCATCAATCCTAAATCATGTAAGCATTAGGGTTGACATCAAAAGTCCTAAACAACGCTTCGTTCGGTTAGTGTTCATGAACCGTTCATGAACAAGTTTAATGCTTAATGAACGAACATGAACAAGGCTTCCTTCGGTTCGTTTACAGCCCTACTCGTAAATCCTCACAATCATCTAATAGGTGACTAAAATTCCAATCACTCGGAAGAGGAACACGTACACATCTAAAATTATTTAGTACATCATCAAAATTGTAATATTAATAAATTTGATTACAGATAATTTTCATTTTCTATGTTAATATATTTTTTATTTTATAGTTTTTAAACATCGGTATTTTGTTTGTAATAATCAATATTTAAAATTATTTAAAACTCATACGGAAGGTCGTTTTATCTCTATTTAATTTAGAAAACGAATCTCTTAAAAAAGTATAGTGCACACGTTATGAATAGAAAGCGACGATAAACCATCTCAAATAGAAAACGAATAGAAAACGACGACAAACCATCCCAAATTGACACTAATCTATACATGAGTATAGAAAAACTAAAATACATTATTGTACTAGATATATTTTATAAGTATATTGTATCTATTGTATTTATCTTTTCCATAGATAGATGATAGTTTTGTCAGTTTCGGGTATTATTACTCCATCACTGACAAGTTCCAGTTTTTGGAGATATGATAGGAGATCTGAAAAGGTTCAGAGACGGGTGTTTTGCGGGTTCTTGGAGATAGGATTTGAAGACATCGTATACGGGAGGAGATTCGTGTAAACCAGACCTAGCGACTGGATCGTTGTCTCAAGGTGTTCAGCTTAATCAGTCAGCGGGTTTCGCAAAAGGTATAAAAGTCTAACCCCCTATGGTTGTGTTTGTTTTCTTATTGGTTTGCATATAGACTCCTGGTGGGCGATCTAGGGTAATGGCCTAGATCGGTTCGTGTATACTTTCCGCTGCACTTATTTATCTGATCAAAAATATTTTTTGAAACCGTATGTACGAAACCCCAACAGCATTGTCCCCAATGCAACCTTTAAGTTACAATTTTGTTAAAAATGGTTAATTTCAAACTAACTAGAATGAAAAACCTCAAACTCACTTTCATAGAAAGCACAATTGCATTTAGCATATGCAACAAGCCTTTTAAATCGGGACCGAGTGGACGAATGAAGTCTCGTGAGGGTTTCTATAGAACATACCCACAAAGTTCTCGGGTTGCTTCTCGGATAGTGCTAAGTTTTAGGTCTTCAACCAGACCGTACTTGATATTCTTTCATGGTGGTCGAATTGTGCGTTTTCTTACTGAGTTTCCCACATACGCTCAGTGGTTAACATGTCGTGTCCAAACCCGCTTTTTCATGATCATTGTATTTGTTAAGTCAATGCTTGACAGTCTAAATCCACACGTGCCTACCGAGTTTCCAATATATGTTCGGTAGTTGACGTGTCGATTCCACACATTCTTTCCTGCCATTGACACGTATGTAGCATCGTTGTTGACTCGCTTCTTAATCAATTTTCCAATTTCTTTAATCTTCACCTCCTTCTTCCCACTTGAACCATCCTCCCTAATTTTGTTAATAGGAGTAATAAACAAGGGGGATGACTGGAATAACCTGGCAATATCTCAGTCTTTGGTTCCTTGAGATAAGTTATGTTTTCATTAGGAGTTAATTATCCACCTTCATGTTTGGCAATACTCATAACCTCTTATTCTGCATATTCGTCCATAACCGATACAAAACGGGTTTCTTCAGCAATTGGGGGAATTGGTTTAGTATTATTCTCCACAACCTCTTCCTCGGCTTTAGGAAAAACTATATCTTGAATAGCCTTTTCAACCGCTGGCACTTCGTTTGGTGTCTCATTCTCCCATTGGTCATGTAATCGAGTCATTTGATCCCATAGTGATGCGCTAGTATGAGCGATACTGTCTTGCCATTGAACCAATTTCTTTACCATCTCTGTTACTTCATCCAACTGAAACTTGAGATCACTTGATGAAGTTGGCTAACGATATGAAGATGATGAGTGTGAGCCTTCATACTTCGTTATCATATCATATGTAGTATCGTAAACTTAACAAGAACAGAATTCTGTGATTGAATTGAAAGGCGGATTCAATCAATTCAATGTAAACAAGTAATCAAATACAATGCAATCAATCACAAACAAGAACATAGAAGTAGACAAAAGGATTTCTTGTATTGATTATGTAAGTTCGTACAAAGTGTGAAAAATCAGTTACAAAATAACGAACTAATACAAGCTAATTATAGACAAATACAAGAAATCCTATACATTAAGTCTATCGATGCCACGTGGCATAACTAACTAACTAAATAACTTCTCTTGTAGTCAGTTATCCTCCGGATAACACCTATTTGGAAGAAACACAAACTGGTCCACATGAACAAAATTTTGTCTGGATGATCATTTTGATCATCCAGAGTACTTTCCTTGTACTCTTGTTCTTCTTATCCGGAGTAGTTGTTGACATTCATGAATCTTTCTTCATCCAGAGTGCTTTGACTTGAAATTTTCTTCAGTTATCTAGATGGTTCTCCATCCGCAGTAACTTACTCATCCGACGTAGAGGTTATTCCTCTAGAGTGTTTACACTTAAGAAATTTGTTAAACATCAACCTTAAAATATGACTCTGCAATCTCCCCTTAGACTGATGCTTACAAATATTCGTCAAAATCAGTTTCTTCACCTCAAATTTCTCTTGCATACAAGTTTATATTTCTCAAAAAATACTCAACATCATGTTCATCTTTAGGCACATAATGGAGTTTCATATTTTTTATAGCAAGAATATCTTCATTAGTCAAAAGCTTTAAATCTTGAGGAACATATACCTTGATTGGCTCCTCTTCACTTCTTTCAACTACACTATCAGTAGCCACAGAATTAAGTCTATCGATGCCACGTATAACTAACCAACTAACTTCTCTTGTAGTCAGTTATCCTTCAGAGCACACCACTTTGGAAGAAACATAAACTGGCCCGGATGATCATTTTGATCATCCGGAATACTTTACTCATCCAGAGTACTTGCCTTATACTCTTGTTCATCTCATCCGGGGTAGTTGTTGAAATCCATGAATCTTTCTTCATCCAGAGTGACTCTTCATCCGGAGTAGTTATTGACATCCATGAATCTTTCTTCATCCAAAGTGACTCTTCATCCAGAGTGAAGTCTTCATCCGAAGTACTTTGACTTATCCTGATCGTTCTCCATCCGAAGTAGAAGTTGTTCCTCCGGAGTATTTACACTTAAAGAATTGTGTTAAACATCAGCCTTAAAATATGACCCTACATCATCCAATTAGGACTTGAAATCACTTGATGAAGGTGGATGATCATACGAAGATAATGAGTGTGAGCCTTCATGATTCGCTATCATATCATCAGATTGAAACTTAATATCTTTAGCTCTTGAATTGTATCTGACACTTGTACTTCTTGTTGATAGTGCATACCATGATACGAATTAAACAATTGATGATTCTCAAGCATTTTATTCCATAATTTTATCATCTGGACACACCTAAAACGGGTCAGTAAGATGTTAGGATTTATTTCACACCAAAACAAACATATAATAGAACAACTGAACTAGCAATAATGAGTTAATTTGTTCATAACTTTCCCATGCATATAGTGTGATAGAATAGGTAGTCCCAACTTGGCAAAAGGTCTTAGTCGATAAGTGTTGAAAATTTTTGGACATAAACAATTATATGTATTTGTTACTAATATAATTCTTAATTAGTACGTATGTGTTCTACTATGTGAGAGGATCACAACGAACTAAACCATGTCCAAAACAAAGCCAAGATGAATGAGACATCGATGCTCCAAGTTGTGTGTTTGAAACTTAATGTAATGTGGAAATTAAAATGTGTGAACTTGTCCCACATAGGAATAAAGATAAATCAATGATGGATTTATAAGTGGGAGTCTCTACAAAATCTTGTTCACTTATCAAGAGTGACACTTAGTGGCAGTTAGGGGATGCAGAGCACCCAACGCGCCCACACCCAGGACGGGGGCACAGGTGATGGGCGCAATGTGGCGTTTTGATAGCGTACTTGACACTTCGCACACTCGCATCACCGCAAGCCGCCTAAATGTTTTTTGACACGTGTCGCGTGGACCGTCAAACTTATGGCTATGTCTCTTGAAATTCCACCAGTTCATTCGAATTAATAGAGTATTAATTCTATTAAGTGAGACCCTTCAGCGTCTAATTTTCGTGTATAAATACAACGCTTTGAGCCTTGTAGAAATACACCAAAAAACTGATTCACATGTTTCAGAGATCGCACAAACAATCAGACTCATTTCCTTCAGTCGCGGACCTTTACACGCTTGTTTCAGGTATAGTTCGGGTGCTTGGTTAACTCCGGCAGTGCATCTGCTTCGGCTGTTGTACCCTGGGAGACAGACGGGTTTCACCTGGGTAGCCCGAAATATGTTTTAACTGTTCAACAGAAATCCTCAGCCATCTCACATGCTTTCTCTTCTTCTGCTTTGCTTATTTTATTTCCTGTAATTTCTTTTCATTATGTTTCTTCTTTTCTCTGTATTGTAATTCGGATTGTTGAATTAATAAAACTGTTATTTTATTTCTGAACGGTTGTCCTACAATCTTAAAACAGATTTTTAAAACACCGTTCTTTTCCTGGGTTTTAAAATTTTTCGAATTACAAGTTTTATTGTTGTTGTTTGATTCTGTTTCATCAAAGTGTTGTTAGGTTTTTTGTAAACCAAAACATCTTTTTAAGGATTATTCCTTTATTTGGTTTTTTGTAAACCAACATTTCTGAACTCTAACTGTAACATTCTTGATTTTCTTATGCCTTGTTTAATGCAATAATAACATTTCAATCACATTTCTAGTTTAAATGCATTGTGTTACATGAACCATGACTACAAGTGTCTTAATTTCAAGATTTCATCCATACAATTTAAGATTCTAAAGGTTACAATAAATACATACATACATACATATATATATATATATACACACACACATATAGGGATATGGGTGAACACATGTGACACTTTTAAATAAATCATGTCAAAAGTATTATTGGTTTTCAAAATAAGACCTATATATATTATGGTCTCTTTTTAGCATTATAAACGTATTTAAAATAAGTCTAATATGATAAGTTCCCTTTTTCAAAGTTTTTATAAATTAATCTAAATGTATATTTAGAAATAAATATCATTTTAACCTAATGATTTTAGTGTTTTAAAACCCCCCATGTAATTAAACCCTCATTTGAACATTCCTAAGTACTTGGACCTCAAACTTGAACCATTACTTTCCAAATTTTGACTTTAGACTCGAATTTTGACTTTTAAAGTCAACAGGACCAAAACCCATCAAAAATCCAACTTCGATTTCGTCGATTTCGAGCATGACAATGCCCACTGATTGTACAAAAGCGTTTTATGACCATAACCGAAGGTCCTTGACGAACCAATTGAACTGTAATCCAAGAATTTGCACCTCACCCCGCTGTTTTGACTTCTGAAAGTCAACATATTCAAAAACAGTTACCATTACCACGAATTCATGAGCGTTAACTTGTAGAAATCGTGCATAAACGTTATAGTAACAGTTTCGAACATGATTAATGATCCAATTTACTTGAAATCAAGCGAATTAACTCGATAATCATTCCCCGTAACCGTTTCTAACCATTTCAAATCGGATGCACGTTTCCAGTAAAAATTAGACTATAAGAACAACCCAATTACCTTCGTGACACCCTTTACAAGCTTTCTAAACTCTCAATTCCTTCGCTTACCACTTCTGAGACCCGATTTCCATCGAAGAACATCGAAAGAGTGGCCCATGCCGTTCATCCCCTACGCGTAGCTAGAACAAGTAAATTTTACATAAATAGGATCTTCTTGAACCATTGATCGAAAGCCCCCTTACTCGTTTAACGATCGTTCCCTTGATCGGAGTAATCGGGAGCTAGGGCTTGGATTACTTATTAGGGACGAAGGGAGGTTTGGGATTGTTAGTTTTCAAATTAATCTTTCAGTTCCTTATCAAGGCATTATCCCAGTTCAACCGGTTAATGCACTAGACATATACAGAAAGGTCGCGGGTTCGAAACTAGCCCCACACCTTTTTCCTTTTCTCGCGTCTTGGCCCTTAAAACCCGGTTCCCCCTATCCCTTGATTAAAACTATGGGGAGCCGGATTAGTTTGCAATCGAGGTCCCTGGATCCAGTTGTAAATCACTTTGGTCACACAAGAACCACCCGGGTTCGAGCCGGGTAGTCTACATTTATTTTTTGGAGCCGTTTTTCACACTTAAAATACTATATAAAATTTATTTTGTAAAACCCATACCCTTTAGTAATGATTTGTACAATAATAATCAGTTTTTTTAGAAAACAATTATTATTATAATTTAAAATGTGTAACACTTTTTCAATATAAAAATCATAAAAGAATCATTTTTGATAAAATAGTTAATTTAAAAAAAAGTATTTAATTACTCACGTAATTTACAAATTTGTTAAGACCTTTACAAGCTATGCCCAACCATTTTATACCTCTAAGAAATTAAATTTATTTTCTTAAAATACTAATTCAGGGTTAAACAAAATTAAACAAATTCTTAAATATATATATATATATATATTAATATATATTCCTAAATACCCGCTTTTGAGACACATTTTCTTAATAAAAAAATGAATTTAATTATTTTTAATTACATATCCGTTTAAACCTTTTTACACAAAACCCTAAAAAAATTATTATTTCTTTTAATTCATATATATATATACTTTGATTTCACATTAAACTCTTTTCATTCAAATACAAACACCAACCTATACACATCCATTTCATGAGATTACATAAACATTCTGTACAATCCCCATTTTCATTCAACTAGACTTTTACTCAATCCCTTTAGAACGTTAGACTTAGTCTTAGACTTTTGTGCATGACATTGATTAGATACATATAATTCATTATAGGTTAACATTGAGATTAAACGAATCACTTGTGCTACCTATTGCTCGTGTTATCTTCAAACAACAAATACAAGTGATTTACATAGCCTCTCTTTTTACTTTTTACATATTTTGGGGTGATTCATGATACATTGAAAACTATTTGCAACTACAACATATAATTCTACATTTATAACCATATGTGTAATTTGTGCTTAGTGCTTGAATGCTATGAGTTGAAACTAAACATATACATGACATACTCGTACAATCATTAACTCTGTACAAGCCAACGGTAACATTGATAGATCTATTGTGTCTGACAAACCCACCCAGGTAGGGTGATTGTTACCGACAACACATCAGGATAACACTAGGTGTTATGCCCTACATTAGGATAACCTGCGGGTTATGCCCTTCAGTCACAAGGTTTGATTGTACACCTAGTTTTGACTATAGATTCTCCACAAATGCCTTATTTACCATGTGTCATATGAATTGTATAAACACTTGAAAACTATTTGTGGTGTCAAAACCTATGTTTACTCACCAACTATTTTTAGTTGACCTTGTTTTCATCATGTTTCAGGTACAAATGTTTAAGTGCTTGTTCAAGTTGCTACACTTAGGAATGGTGTCACAACCCACTCGACGGCGGAATCACCGAACGTGACGTGTAGGATTGTTCAAAGGCATCGTGGCACTATTGTTGAAATATAAATTTAACCGATTTCATTAAACTAAGAATTTCAAATACAATTGTTTCAATTAAAGGAAATACATTGATAAACAAAAGACAAAATTATTTAAATTTGATATCTAAGGCAAAGTCCCTAGATTCCGTTTCCATGGTAGCATCAAACATCTCCTGAAAACATGTAAAATAATATTTGATCAACAATAAAGTTGGTGAGTTCATACAAGTTTCATACATATAATAATCATGTTTAAAGCAACAATTCACATGCATAGACATACTTTACTAATGTTCATACAATTTGTAATGATATAGTTCAAACCTATTGTTGACATAGCATACCTAGCATCCAAAGAATACTAGTCGAAAAAAAATAACATAACAAGATCGGGGGCTCCATAAAGGTAACGAAAAGCCGACGGGTGTCAATCCTATAGCGCTACACTTGTTAAGTGCGGTTTTGCAAGAATTAATGAACTATTGTATTAACAAGTTGTATTTAAGCATGTAGTCAAGTTGTTGTCACATGAGCATGTTAATGAATCGTGTTTGAATAAAGTGTGAATCTTGTAGTGTATGTGTTTTGAATATGTACATGTTTTCAAGTCCCAAAGTGCAAAAATGTAAAAGGGGCAAGTATGAAACTCACGGTTTGGCGTGGTAACGAAAGGATGAACGGGAAGGTGAAGAGTCGGGAATGCCGGTTAACCTAAAAGGTAACGTAGGCATAAGTTCGGTGGAGAAGAAATAATAAATAATATATATATAATAGTATCAAGTTGGTCATGCATCGCCGACGGCGGACCGAAACACAAACCCCTAACTTAGTTAGGAATTCGGATGGTCAAAAGTTAGTATAGTTAGTAATATACCACTTGAAATGGCCAAGAGAAAGGTTGGGAAATCCACAAACCTTGTTAGATTTATTTATAATATTTATGTATAGTATTTGAACACCTTGTGGCTATTGGATGTCTTATGGTAGATGAACCTATGTTCATCTACTTCATCCAAATACCTTAGCACAAGGCTTCCATCTTAGAATTTTGATGGAGGCTTGGTTTGGTTTTACCACAACTAGATGTAAAATATCCAAACAAGAACATGAAGAAGGAGAAATGTTAGTTGAAAGACCACAACTTGGACCTCAAATGGTGACTTATCTTAGATGTTTACCAAGGTAAACAAATGATAAGATCCTAGAGGTTTATCCAAGAGGGTGAAGGAAGAATTGTTAAGAAAAAAAAAGGAAGAAACTTGAAGAAAAATAAGGTTTTTATCTTATAAAATTCTGTCAAAAAATCTTGGAAGAAATGGAGCACTTGGAGAGATTTGTGAGAGAATTTGGAGGGTGTAAGGGTGGAGGAGTGAAAGGGAGTGGGTATTTATAAGTGTGGATTAGGGTTTGAGGTATTAAATGAGTTAGTTGGGAGTTGGTGGTTGAAAGGGAGGTGATTCTTTTTTTAAAAAGAAAAAAATGAAATAATAATAGTACTAATGATAATAATACTAATAATAATAATAATAATAATAAACCGAGCGTGTATGAACGTGAAACGAGAATATAAATGTAAAAAAGTGAAACGCGTGTTTGTAATATATAATTTTGTAATATTGCACGTATGATGTTGTCTTGCATATGTATAAATGTAATGTATGTTGTAAACATGTAATTGAATAAATCCAATAAATTCATTGATCATAAGTCTCGGGTTACAATGGATTCAAAAATGAAAGTACAAGGGTACAAAATGTAAATAAACAATGATGTGGAAAGTACGGATATTACAGTCTCCCCGACTTTAGAAAATTTCGTCCCGAAATTTCTTTCATGAGGAAGACTCTAAAAAAATATGCGGGTACTTGGCTTTCATTTGGTCTTCACGTTCCCAAGTGAATTCTGCACCACGTTTTCCTTCCCAACGTACCTTAATGATTGGAATACGACTACGCTTGAGTTGTTTGACTTCACGATCCATTATCTCAACAGGTTTCTCGACAAAGTGCATTGTTGGGTCGATCTGAACGTCTTCAATTGGAACTTGGAGATCTTCATTTGATAAGCACTTTCTCAAGTTAGAGACGTGGAAGGTGGGGTGGATGTTGCTAAGCTCGGTAGGGAGATCAAGTTTGTATGCAACAGAACCGACTTTCTCGAAAATCTTGAAAGGACCAACATAACATGGGGATAGTTTTCCTTGCTTCCCGAAGCGAAAGACTCCTTTCCAAGGTGAAACCTTAAGGAAAACGAAATCTCCAACTTCGAAAGTAACCGCGTTGCGCTTTCGGTCGGCGTAACTCTTTTGTCGACTCCGAGCGGTACGTAGGTTGTCGCGAATTTTGAGGATCTTGTCTGTGGTCTCTTGGATTAACTCGGGTCCGGTAATTTGTGTTTCGCCGATCTCGGTCCAACAAACGGGTGACCGACATTTTCGACCATAAAGTGCCTCAAATGGAGCCATGCCGATGCCGGTATGGTAACTATTGTTGTAAGAGAACTCGATCAAAGGCAAGTGCACGTCCCAATTACCACTGAAATCAATGACACACGATCGAAGCATATCCTCGAGAGTTTGGATAGTACGTTCAGTCTGACCATCCGTCTGAGGGTAGTAAGCCGACTAAGATTGAGTTGAGTACTCATGGCTTCATTGAAGGATTCCCAAAAACGGGAGGTGAAACGACTGTCACGATCGGATATGATGTCCAAAGGAACACCATGACGACTAACGATTTCTGCGATGTAGATTTGAGCTAGCCTTGCAACGGGGTAGCTCTCGCGGATGGGAATGAAGTGAGCAGATTTGGTGAGACGATCGATGATAACCCAAACGGAATCATGACGAGAGGATGTCAATGGGAGTTTGGTAATGAAATCCATAGCAATGCTCTCCCATTTCCAAACTGGAATCTCCGGTTGCACGAGCAAACCGGATGGGCGTTGGTGCTCGGCTTTCACTCTAGCGCAAGTATTACACTTCGATACATAGAGCGCGATATCCTTTTTCATACCGGGCCACCAGTAGATAGAACGCAGATCCCTGTACATTTTGTCTGTACCAGGGTGGACCGAATACCGAGACTTGTGAGCCTCATGCATGATGGAAGAACGAAGATCGGAACGATTGGGATCCCAAACACAATTCATGAAATAAAGTAAACCGTTGGGTTTGGTCTCGAGTTGGAGTTCGGCACCACAAGACATTTCGTTGTACATGTCGCCTTCGGTGACCGAAAGATGTTGGGCTTCACAAATACGGACATGGATGTCGGGTTGCATACGAGCACAAAGGAACTTCACATGGTGCTTTCGGCTGAGGGCATCGGCAACGATGTTCGCTATACCGGGATGGTAGCGAATTTCGCATTCGTAATCTTTGATTGTTTCAATCCCTCGGCGTTGGCGCTTGTTTAGATCCTTTTGGTTATGAAGATGTTGGAGACTCTTGTGATCTGTGAAGACCACGCATTTGGTACCGTAAAGGTAGTGTATCCAAAGCTTGAGAGCAAAGACGACGACGGTGAGTTCAAGATCATGAGTCGTGTAATTCTTCTCATGGATCTTGAGTTGACGGGATGCGTAAGCGATGACCTTGCCTCGTTGCATGAGAACACAACCGAGACCAATGTTAGAGGCGTCGCAATACACCACGAAGTCATCGTTTCCGTCGGGAAGAGTAAGGATCGGAGCATTGCAAAGCTTATCCTTAAGTGTTTGGAAAGCTTCCTCTTCATTAGGGCCCCACTCGTAGGGTTTCCCTTTTTGAGTTAATGCGGTGAGAGGAACGGAGATCTTGGAAAAGTTTGCGATGAAACGACGGTAATAGCCCACAAGACCAAGGAATGAGCGGACTTCGGTAGCAGATTTAGGAGCAATCCAGTTCTTGACTGCTTCGATTTTGGCTGGATCCACATGGATACCCTTATCACTAATAATGTGTCCCAAAAATTGGACTTCCTTAAGCCAAAATTCACACTTGGAGAATTTGGCGTAAAGTTGTTCTTTTCTTAGTAACTCCAGTATTAAGCGAAGGTGTTCCTCGTGGGCGGATCGGGATTTGGAATAGATGAGAATGTCATCAATGAAGACAATTACGCATTTGTCCAAATACGGTTTGCACACTCGGTTCATGAGATCCATGAAAACCGCGGGTGCATTGGTTAGCCCGAAAGGCATCATCATAAATTCGTAGTGTCCGTATCGGGTTCGAAATACGGTTTTGGGAATGTCGTCCTCATGAACACGAAGTTGATGATATCCCGAACGGAGATCAATATTGGAAAAACAAGACGCACCTTGGAGTTGGTCGAAAAGATCGTCGATGCGAGGCAAAGGATACCGATTCTTGATAGTGAGTTTGTTAAGCTCACGATAATCGATGCACATGCGGAACGATCCGTCTTTCTTTTTAACGAATAAAACGGGAGCGCCCCACGGGGATGAACTCGGACGAATGAAACCCTTGTCGGCTAACTCTTGAATTTGACCGGCAAGTTCTTGCATCTCGGAGGGTGCAAGGCGGTAAGGAGCTTTGGCAATCGGAGTCGTACCGGGCATGAGATCAATTCGGAATTCGACCTCACGGGATGGAGGAAGACCGGGTAGGTCCTCGGGAAAGACTTCGGGAAAATCGCAAATGATGGGAATGTCTTTTACACCTTTGCCCTTTTCTTTCTTTTTCACTACTTGGGCCAAAAAGGCCACGTAGTTCTTTAGTAAATATTTTTGGGCTTTGGTGCAGGCAATGAGCTTGAGTCCACCGGATGGCCTTCGCCATGGATTTGCAAAACTTGACCGGATGGAAGGGGAATACGGATGAATTTCTCAAAGCAAACGACTTCGGCATGGTTCTTGGCAAGCCAATCCATGCCTACTATGACATCAAAACTCCCCAATTGCATGGGTATGAGATCGATCGAGAAGGGATGACCATTAAGGTCGAGAGTACAATCGAGGATAATCGTGTCACAAAAGGTGGATTTTCCGTCCGCGATTTCGACAGTGAAGGAGTTCTCTAACTTAGATCGGGTCTTAGCTAACATAAGTTCAAATTCTAGCGATACGAAACTTTTATCCGCACCGGTATCAAATAAAACAGAAGCATACCGACCATTGATAGGAAACATACCGTTCACCACGTCGTTATCAGTTTGTGCCTGCGTCGCATTGATGTTGTAAGCACGGCCTCTTGGGTTTGTGGGTTGGTTTTGGTTGGGTGGTTGGTTGCGGTTGTTGTTGTTGGTGGGGTTGTTGTTGTGGTGGTGTTGGTTTTGGTTTTGTGGGCATTGTGGGCTCATGTGGATTGGATCACCACAACGGTAGCAAGCCCGACCATTTGTGATGGCTGGTGGGTTTCGGTTTGGTGGGGGAGCTTGGGTGTTTTGGGGTTGTTGTGGGTTGCGGCATAGGTTGGCAAGGTGTCCGAATTTGCCACACGAGGTGCATTTTCGGCATGGGAGGTTGTTTGGGTGGTGGTATTGGCAAGTGTTGCATAATGGGTAAGATCCACCATACGGTTTCTTTTGGGGTGTCGGGTCTTGGTTCATTGGCACTTGGTTAACGGGGGTGACAACCGCATAGTTCCGGGCTTGGGACTTGCGCTTTTTGTTGTTTTGGTGAGTAGGGGTTTTGGCGGGTTTTGGTTCAGTGACTTTGGGTTCGGTGGGCTCAACGGTGGCTTAGGTGGCGTGCTTCTTGGTGCCCCGAATGGTTAAAGTACCATCCTGAACACGGTTTCGGGAGAAAGCGACCGCAAGGCGCATGGCCTTGGCGAGGTTGGTGGGTTTGGCGGCGACGACCGTGTCCTTGATGACGGACGGGAGGCCTTGTATGTACTTGGCCACGGATCGCTCTATGGTGTCAACTTGGCGAGGCGCAAGGACGGAGAGTTGTTGGAAGCGGAGGTTGTAGGCAGCATTGTCACCGCTGTCCTGTTTGAGGGTGAAAAACTCCTCCTTGAGTTCTTGCAACTCGTGGGGAGGGCAGTACTCCTCGCGCATAAACGCTTTGAGTTCCTTCCAAGACAGGGTGATGATCTCCTCGTCGAGCTCCTTCTCGCTATCCCACCAAGCGAGAGCTTGCTCTTGTAAGAGGCTAGCGGCGTAGCGAGTCCGGAGGTGGTCCGGGGTCTCGCTTACCGAGAAGGTGTTTTCCATGCTCGCAAACCAGCTAAGGAGCTTGGTTGCACCTTCGAGTCCCGTGAAAGATTCGGGACGACAAACAAGGAAGGTTCGGTAGTGTTGGGCGTGGGAGTTGGGAGTTTCGGTGTTGGATTCGACCGATCCGTTGGGGGTGAGGTTCTGGATGAGGCCAGGGATGACTTGGGCCATTTTCTTGGCCACGAGTGCGGCCAAACGCTTGTCCCTCTTGTTGTTCCTGACGGTAGCAGAGTGGCGAGATGAAGACATCTACAAAAGGGGGTTGTGAGACTTAGATCAATGGTTTTGCATAAAAATTGTTGTCATATGAGTATGTAAATTTCACGTATGGCACAAGTAATCAAGTAATTTCATGTAATAGCACATTTGGTCATGTAAATCATGTATGGAAATAGTGTATATAACAAACATGTGACGATGAAAGAGGATAAATTTAATTGGTTCTCGAATGTATTAGCGATTTGAAGTTAGTAAGGCGAGTAGCGAAAAGCGAGCGTCCACGAGATCGAACCGAGTTAGTATAATAATAGTAGTGAAAATAGTTTATATATAAAAGAGAGGCTTGTTTGTAAAAAGTTGGAGTGTCTCGTTAACTCGGCTCTTGAACTAACGAAAACGTCGACTAACCCAAGTGGTCAAACCTTCTATTGAGTTCGGGAAACACGTTTTGGCCTAATAGATAAAATACTCTCGCCGGTAATTCGGTTAACGGTATTTTACCCTTCCGGTTACTACGTGTCCCTAGTCAATAGCAAAGCCGAGACTTTGGCGAGATTGAAAATTTTAAGAGTGGAACTAATCACCAAATTGTGGATTTCACTCCTAGTTTGGTGGTGTCGTTCCGTTTTGTATAGGGTTGGTGCCTTAACCATTTGAGATAGGAAATCACTCCTAACTTTAACGGTAAGGTTTCCCAAGAGCGTTTGTGAGTGGAATTCTTTTACCGTCAAGGTGAGGTTTTCACACCTAACTTGATGGTAAATTCCTAAGTCTTAGGCGGAGTGAAACTTATCACCGAATGAGGAATTACCCTCTTTTGGTGAGTTCGTTTCTTTGGTGAAATATGAGTGTCTTGATGTCTTGAAATCCATGACGGTGTATTTAGTCCAAAGAATAAGTAAGAAGCAAAGGTGGTAGAACAAGCGTATTAAGAGTCATAAGGAATGGTCTAAAACGGGTCCTTAGTTATAGGCTAGGTCAAATAAGCAATTTTCCTAATTCCCTATAACCACGGCTCTGATACCAATCTAACACAACCCATTCGGCGGCGGAATCACCGAACGTGACGTGTAGGATTGTTCAAAGGCATCGTGGCACTATTGTTGAAATATAAATTTAACCGATTTCATTAAACTAAGAATTTCAAATACAATTGTTTCAATTAAAGGAAATACATTGATAAACAAAAGACAAAAATATTTAAATTTGATATATAAGGCAAAGTCCCTAGATTCCGTTTCCATGGTAGCATCAAACATCTTCTGAAAACATGTAAAATAACATTTGATTAACAATAAAGTTGGTGAGTTCATACAAGTTTCATACATATAATAATCATGTTTAAAGCAACAATTCACATGCATAGACATACTTTACTAATGTTCATACAATTTGTAATGATATAGTTCAAACCTATTGTTGACATAGCATACCTAGCATCCAAAGAATACTAGTTGGAAAAAAATAACATAACAAGATCGGGGGCTCCATAAAGGTAACGAAAAGCCGACAGGTGTCAATCCTATAGCGCTACACTTGTTAAGTGCGGTTTTGCAAGAATTAATGAACTATTGTATTAACAAGTTGTATTTAAGCATGTAGTCAAGTTGTTGTCACATGAGCATGTTAATGAATTGTGTTTGAATAAAGTGTGAATCTTGTAGTGTATGTGTTTTGAATATGTATATGTTTTCAAGTCCCAAAGTGCAAAAATGTAAAAGGGGCAAGTATGAAACTCACGGTTTGGCGTGGTAACGAAAGGATGGACGGGAAGGTGAAGAGTCGGGAATGCCGGTTAACCTAAAAGGTAACGTAGGCATAAGTTCGGTGGAGAAGAAATAATAAATAATATATATATAATAGTATCAAGTTGGTCATGCATCGCCGACGGCGGACCGAAACACAAACCCCTAACTTAGTTAGGAATTCGGATGGTCAAAAGTTAGTATAGTTAGTAATATACCACTTGAAGTGGCCAAGAGAAAGGTTGGGAAATCCACAAACCTTGTTAGATTTATTTATAATATTTATGTATAGGATTTGAACACCTTGTGACTATTGGATGTCTTATGGTAGATGAACCTATGTTCATCTACTTCATCCAAATACCTTAGCACAAGGCTTCCATCATAGAATTTTGATGGAGGCTTGGTTTGGTTTTACCACAACTAGATGTAAAATATCCAAACAAGAACATGAAAAAGGAGAAATGTTAGTTGAAAGACCACAACTTGGACCTCAAATGGTGACTTATCTTAGATGTTTACCAAGGTAAACAAATGATAAGATCCTAGAGGTTTATCCAAGAGGGTGAAGGAAGAATTGTTAAGAAAAAAAAAGGAAGAAACTTGAAGAAAAATAAGGTTTTTACCTTATAAAATTCTGCCAAAAAATCTTGGAAGAAATGGAGCACTTAGAGAGATTTGTGAGAGAATTTGGAGGGTGTAAGGGTGGAGGAGTGAAAGAGAGTGGGTATTTATAAGTGTGGATTAGAGTTTGGGGTATTAAATGAGTTAGTTGGGAGTTGGTGGTTGAAAGGGAGGTGATTCTCTTTTTAAAAAGAAAAAAATAAAATAATAATAATAATAGTACTAATGATAATAATGATAATAATACTACTACTACTAATAATAATAATAAACCGAGCGTGTATGGACGTGAAACGAGAATATAAATGTAAAAAAGTGAAACGCGTGTTTGTAATATATAATTTTGTAATATTGCACGTATGATGTTGTATTGCATATGTATAAATGTAATGTATGTTGTAAACATGTAATTGAATAAATTCAATAAATTCATTGATCATAAGTCTCGAGTTACAATGGATTAAAAATGAAAGTACAAGGGTACAAAATGTAAATAAACGATGATGTGGAAAGTACGGATATTACAAATGGAGACCTAGTTAATTAAACATTGAATCATGTTGGTGTAATTTGTTTGCTTTTGTTGATTGTGTTTTGTTGTACAATGTATGGAATTGAGTTAATTTAATATATGAAACTTTAGTTTGATCATGTGCTTATGAACAGTCTACACGTCCGCCCCGACGTATTCCGCCGTCGGTTGGGGTGTGACACTAACCTACTGTGTACGCTTGTTTCATAAATGGCATCAACAATTGTTGCTACTACCTCCTCTACCGTGGGACCATTGGTTGGTACCCAAGCGGCAACCGCCCTTGCTAATTATGCTGAAAAACCGGAAAAATTCTCTGGTTTAAACGTTAAAAGGTGCAAAATAACGACTGCCAAAGAATTATGGGAGTTGTTGGAACGTAAGTACAAAACGGAAGATGCCGGGACTAAGAAATTCGTTGTGAGTCGTTTTTTGGATTTTAAAATGATTGATTCCAAGACGGTGATTAGTCAAGTTCAAGAATTGCAAGTTGTACTTAGTGACATTCACTTTGAGGGAATGACTCTTAGTGAGACATTTCAGATGGCGGCTATGATTGAAAAGTTACCTCCTAGTTGGGTAGATTTCAAGAACTACCTTAAGCATAAGCGAAAGGAAATGACTATTGAGAACCTTGTGGTTCATCTTCGAATTGAGGAAGACAACATGTTGGCATTAAACGGAAACCAAGTGGAAGTCTCTGCAAAAGCGAACATGGTAGGACATGGTCAACCTTCCAGGAGTAACAAAGGCTACAAAGGCAACAAACCTTTCGGGAAAGGTAAGGGTATGTTTGTGGATCTTCGGCTAAAGAGTGGTGGTGTGAAGAAAAAGACTACCCCCTTTAAAGGGAAATGCTACAACTGCCATGAATCTGGTCACCGTGCTGACCAATGCAAGTCACCCAAATGGGAGAAGGCACTTATGATTGATGATGACATGCCTCTTGTGGCTATGATCTCGAACCTTATTGCCATGATGGAGAAGGTCAAGTTGGTTTCTAACGACCCTAAGGGGTGGTGGGTTGACACCGGGGCTACACGTCATGTTTGCCCGGACAAGACCCTCTTTAATACGTTTAAAGAAATTGTGGGAGATGAGAAGCTGTACATGGGGAATGCTGCTACAGCGGATATCAAGGGTAAAAGCAATGTGATCTTGAAGTGGACTTCGAAAAAAAGAGCTCACTCTAAGCAATGTGCTTAAGCTCAATCCGAACTTTAACAACATCAAAGTCTTGGGCATCTAAGATCCAAAATACATAACAAATCATACACGTCGTTCTTCACCAACACACACCACAGAAGAACTTTCTACAAGAAGCAAGTGGGAAAATATGTGGCTATCCAAGGTGTTGCCTAGATTTTAATTAAGTTTCTAAATAATCAAAGTGTTGTGACATTTAAGTTACGAAGGTTGCTAATTACACTATTAGCCCTAAAGACCAACGCTTTAACATTTTAGTCCCAATCTAATTGTATAGATTTTGACACGCCACTAAGGAATATTTATTAATATCTATATATAAAAGATTTGAATGTTGTATTAATATATGTATATATATTACTTTATTTATTTTTTCTCATAATTCGAGTTATTTGAATCAACCAAAATTCGAATCGGTTTTTTGAATTATATTTCAATTTCAAAAACTTTAAATTCGAATAACCCGAATAAACCGAAAAATTAATCAGATGAACTCCTATAGCTATAAGTAATATTTGCTCACTTAACATCGCTGAAATATTTATGTAAAATATAATTTCAAGAAAATTGCCTCAAGTCGAGGAAAACGAATGATTAATCTCGGAATGGAATCGAAACATTTATGTAAACGTATTAGGTTTTCACGAACTGGGTTTTGGTTTCATTGGTTAAACGGATGGTCATAAACGGGTCAATACGATTATGACACGATTAAAATCGTGTCTAAACGAGTACAACCTGCCTAATCTGTATAGACACGTTTTGCTAGCCCTAGTCGGTTATGAGTTCAACCATTTCTTCAAACCATAGGGGTGTTTTGTAATTAACTATTTAACAAACAATGGGTTTGTTATTTTCACTTAGAAGATAAAGGACTGAAAGTGTCACTTAAAATTTACTTCAAGGACAATTTCTGTAACTTACTCTGACTTTAAATCATGAGAAAAAAAAATAATATACAGGGCATGGGCCTCTCGTACACGATACATCCTCTTTAGTCTTCACTCTATTTTAATAAATAAAATAAAGAGAGAAAATCCAAATCTCTCTCTTACGTGGGATATATTTCTGGAAACTCACTTTGATTTATAAAGAACCAGAAAGGGAAGACCGAATCATCCACCCCTCAAAATCCCTTTTCATTTTCTTTACTCTTTCTAAAATCTTACATTTCTGAATAATCATCAATGGAGGTCGAATACCAAGAGGTACTCTGTCTCTCTCTCTATATATATATACACACACACTTTTATCATGAATTTGGCATAACAGTCAAATTTTTGGGTACTGGATTTCATAAACTTGGGATAAAAAATCAAATGTTTAGTAATTGATTCCTTAAATTTCAAACAAAAACTGAATCTTAGACCATTTGTGGGTTATCGCCGACAGCTCAGATGTTTCAAAGACCAATTTTTTATAAAAATTGAAGGGGTATACCAAGTTTCATCAACCAAACAAATCTTGAATATTGGGTTTTAGAAATTTGAAAAAAGATTGAATCTTTAATGAATGTAAGTGGAATTTCAGGAGTACATAAGGAATTCGAGAGGAGTGCAGCTCTTTACATGCAGATGGCTACCTCTTTCTACACCAAAAGCCCTTGTTTTCCTTTGCCATGGTCCTTATTCTCTCTCTCTCTATATACCACAGATTAATAGAAAATGTTGAAGATAATGGTTTTTGCAGGTTATGGTATGGAATGCAGCGATTTCATGAGAGGTACTAAATATTTCTTTACATTTTCAAGGCAATTGTTGTTCTTCCAATTCAATATTTTCTATTAACACGTTTGAATACAGATCAACCTTTTAGAATTGCTTCCTAAACCCATCACCATCAACTCACCTATCATGCGTCTGCAAGATCTTGACTTTCCTTCCATTTTGACTTTCTTTCTATTTTGACTTTCTCTTTAATATTTATTTATTTTTTCTTAATTTAAAATAAAGAATTCAATTCTCTATCTGGTCTATTAATGTGTTTAACACGAGGTTCAGATCTCAAATTTGTATTTCCAATATTGATTTTTCTTATCTATGACAAGCAAGTACTGAATTTAATGCATTTGTTGGATTTAAAAAAAAAGAAATATAAGATATTCAGGTTTATTTTTTTTAACGGCAATTTGGATCACCGACGGGTCACTGATCCACCGATCATATCTCCACCTCCCTCAGGAGGAAACCCACCATAGGTGAGAAAACCCTCTGGCCCAACCTGGACCCATTTTCTTTTGTCACATGTGGGACTTTAATCCAAGACCTCCCAATTTTAGTGAAGTATTGGGTATACACCTTTGCCACTAGACTAAGTTAATGGTTGTATTCAGGTTTATTTAGAAATTAAATTAAACATGTTAGGTGAAAAATAATGGCGACTGGTTTCTTATGAAATGAATGGTGATGGTTTAATCATCAAAACAGTAAGTTTTATGTTCTTTATAACAACATATATAACTTCTAATTTGATATAAAATTTTATATTTAAACTTGTTTTGAGCTACTAAGTGTCACACTCTAATCTGGTTCACCGGTTGAACCGGTTTTTGAGTAAATCCTTTTCGTGAAAAATTATAAAATTTGAATTTGGGACTTGAGAAAATGTTTGCCAACTAATATGGAAAGATGTTGATTTTTCTCCTAACTCTTATCAAAAATATATATATTTTTCCTACAACTAATGAGATTTGAACGTGAAACCTTTAACACATATAAAAGTGTTTGGCAATTAAAGGAAGACGTTAGTGTTTTATTACTAGATAATTAAATCATACTCTCTTATCAAAAAACCTCTTTATTATTTTATTTTATTTCTCTTTTAAAGAAAAAACAATATATTCCTTTTATTCTTTTAAATATAACCAATATAACAATAAAGTATTTAAATAAGTATAAAATTAATTGTGACGTTATCCGGTTTTTTAGTCGAGTCGTAATGAATGATAAACCCAATAAACCCTTGTTGAGTTTTTTTCCCCTACCCTGTTCTTCATTTAGGAACTTACTATATTACCCTTCCTAAAAATTTTACAATATTATCTTCTACTTTTATTATATTTAGCGCATGATCATTATTTTTAATGTTGTTTTGAGGTGTTACAGTAATTATATTCTAGAATTAGATTATCATTAACATGTTCTTTAACCCTTTAATTTGTTTTTTCTTTTGAACAACAATACCCTATTTTGGGGGCCCATAAACTACTCCTAATAATTTACACCAACCCGCAATAGTCGGGCTCGAACCCTTGACCTCAAGGGAAGTTTCACCACTCTAACTCCAAATGAGTTTGCCATTAGACCCAACTCCCACCCCAACCCTTTGATTTGTTACCATTAATTGTGTGCTTAGGGTATGAGGTATACCATCACGGTGATGATGCTGTGAGGGCCTTCACGGCGTGAAGGATCTTGGAACACCGCCCCCCTCTTGCGTTAAGGGGGCGTGAGGGGGTTTGCATGAGGAGGCTCACGGAAGACACAGTTGGGTGAGGGGAAGAGGGTGAGGTGTCAGTGTGTGACTGGGAAGAGGGTGAAGTGGCAGTGGCGTGAGGGGGCTCACTTGGGTGAAACACCGCCCTCTTGCGTGAGGAGGCTCACTTGAGACCACTGTGAGGGTATACCTCATACCCTTATGAAAGACGAGTAAATGGACTCAAGTAAAGTTAGTTGAAGTGGGTGATCAACAAGTGAGATAAGAGTAACTGCTAGAGGTAGAAAATAGATGACATGGGCCCTACATACATTATTACACTTTTAAGTCTGGTTACCAAACACTTCTATAATGTTTTCACCCACCATGAGTCATTGAATATTTCTTGTAAATTAATTATATTTTTTTTTTATCATAATAGTAAAATATAATGTTCGTAAATTAAAATTTTATCGGCTGAAGTCATATTTCATTTATAGTCAACAGTCAAACTTAATATATGTACCTAGGAGTCAAATGGTGTGATAGTCATCAAAAGTGTTTTTTTTTTTGTTTTATAGGATGTGGAACCAAGCTCGCGAGCTATGGGTATGCGGTCTTTGGAATAGACTACGAAGGGCACGGGCGGTCCATGGGTGCACGTTGTTACATCAAGAAATTTGACCACATTGTCACCGACTGCTCCAATTACTTTAAATACATTTCTGGTACATATGCATTTCAATAGCAACATTTAATACACTAAAAACGGACCACATCGAACCACTAACTTTTACTGTGGCTCGAACCACTTAGGACAAGAGGACTACAGGAATAAAAGACGGTTCTTGTATGGCGAGTCCATGGGTGGTGCAGTTGCCCTTCTTATACATAGAAAGGACCCCACTTTTTGGCACGGCGCCATTCTTGTCGCGTCCATGTGTAAGGTAACTCTAAAACTTATTCGAATGGTGTTCATTATAAGCGTATCATGAACACCATATGCGTATAGTTTTAAAACTAATTATCAGTAAAAGTTCAAAGAAAGAAGAAAATGTTTATGGATTGACATAACCAGATGATTTTTATACACACTTTTGACCTTAACTTGTTCATCATTAATTTTGACTCGAGGGTCGATAAAAAATAGCTTATGAGTGTTGTACGATACAAGTTCACTCGTGATTTTGAAGTGTTTTTGATGTGTTGATAGATATCTGAAAAGGTGAAGCCACACCCAGTGGTGATAAGCATGCTAACAAAGGTGGAAGACGTGATACCAAGATGGAAGATTGTGCCTACAAAAGATGTTATTGATGCGGCTTTTAAGGATCCTGTTAAAAGAGAAGAGGTGAGGGCTTTTTTCCCGAATTTGTAATTGAACAAGGATAAGTACGTAAATTCACCGTGACTTTTGTGCAGATACGCTCAAACAGGTTGATATATCAAGAAAAGCCGAGGCTAAAAACGGCTCTTGAAATGCTTCGGACCAGCATGGGTCTCGAGGACAACTTAAACGAGGTCATTTTACATTATTACTCTTTTCATGTCAATTACGTCTTTTACTTATTCCTTTAAAAAATAAAGACACTCACCAAAGTTTATCTGGATATCAGAACCAAAAAGATCAATATAGGGCTAACACTTTTTGTTCGATGTTTTTATAACCAGACCGGTCATCCGTCTTACCGGTCCACTAGTTGAATCAGTTTCAAAAACCGGATGAAGTCATAAATAAATTCAAGATTATATACATATATAATAAATTAAAAACAAAATATGAAATTACTTTATCTTTTGTTGTGGATTTACAATGTTAATAATATATACCAAAGGGCTTCTAGCCCAATGGTATCTAAGGTGTAGGTAAAATCCCCTCCCAGCTGTCCAGTTAGCCGGTTGAACTGATCCGACCCATAGCAGAACGGTTCAAAGTACTCAACCGTACAAATTATGTAAATCCTAGCCCGGATCTCTTCAAATACAAAGTCGGGTTTTGATTTTCAATTATTAAAAAAAGATTTTCAGTTTACATGATTCATATAGTAGTTTGTGTGCAGGTGACCTTGCCATTTTTCGTGCTACATGGAGAGGCAGATACAGTGACGGATCCAGAGGTGAGCCGGGCTTTATACGAACGGGCCAGCAGCGAAGACAAAACCATAAAACTATACCCAGGAATGTGGCACGGGTTGACCTCAGGTGAGACTGATGACAACATTGATTTGGTCTTCGGTGACATCATTTTATGGCTCGACAAGCGATCTGAAGATGATCGTATTTCCAACAAGCAATTTTCCGACAATGCTGGTGGCAATGGTGGTTGTATAGAGTTGGTTTCTCCAGTGGTAGAAATGAGTGAGCGCAAACAGCGACGGAGTAGGACTCATGGCAGCTATCTTTGTGGGTGGAAGGGACGGCGGATGCACCACCACTCCGCCATGTAGCCACTGCCCGCCCAACTATTTTTGTTCCCCGTATGTAGCAGAATGTAATGTAACATATTTTTGTGCAATTAACTCATATTTAAAAGTCCGGAACTTTGTTAGGCATCAAAACTGTTGCTCCGTATTTATTTGAGCGTTACCTGAATCATATTACTAAATTAAAGATAGTTGTATATCGGGTCACCGACCCGTGCATTACACATGATGATAGCCGACCCGTTACAGACAATAGTCGTTCTACTAGACGTTGGTGTTATCGTGTCAGACGGGTCAGAAATTATTGGGTCAGAACCCGGGTATACAGGTCATATTCCAATCGGTTCCGGACGTAAAACCGACGTTGAAGCCCCACACCATGCAGCAGCCCACGCCCACAAATCATGCAGCAGTTTTACTTCTTTTGCATTTTGACTTTTCCATATTATTTTGTTTTGTTTAATTTTGACTTTTCAGTTTATTTTAAAGTCAGTTTATGCCCACTAGTACCCTTAGTGTAGCAACGCGGGTTTGGTTTAGAATTCCTCTATGTATTCTGATCGGATGAGAAAGAAAGGGGAGTTTTTTTATGATGAAAAAATTGTGTTTTGATTTTATCTCAATGGTTTTGAATTAAAGTTGATTCGTCTATGCTAGCTCAATCGTGGCGCGTTGGGTGGTGTTCTTAGACACGATTTTCTAGCCGGAGTGGTCTTCGGTTAAAGATCGCAGCCTGTTTGTTTTCGGTGGTGAAACTGTATCCGAAACGAGCCGTTGATCTATCCATTTCTGTTTAAGTTCAATTTCTATTCGTTACCGTACTCATATTCCTATCACGGTATGGGCTTGGTAGAGATCAAACATCCTTGCATCAAGAAATAAAAAATATATTCATAAGATCTTGGTAGAGAACAAACGGCTTTCGTGGAAGTTTGAGAAATATTTTTGATAGGCACAAAAAAAAAATGAAAGAAGCAATGCCTATTGTTTAAAGTTGATTTTTGAAAAGGTTTTCGACACCATAACGAGTTGGATCTGGGGTTATTTCCAATCAGGGAGTGCCTAGGTGCTTGTGAATGGATCACCTGGATTACAACACAGGAGATGAGTTAGACATGGAGATCCCTTATCCCCTTTTATATTCATTATAGCAATGGAGGACCTATTTTATATTGAAAGCGGCTTTAGAGGGTAACATTAACAAAGGTTTGGCACTTCCCAATAATGGTCGTGCACTATCACACTTAATGTGTGCGGACGATGTAATCTTTATAGGTGAATGCTCTTATTCTAATATGTGTAATTTCACTCGCATCCTTAGATGTTTCATGTTATATCGGGTAGTCTAAAGGTAAACCTCCACAAGAGCAAGGTCCATGGTGTAGATGCCCGAGAGGCACTAGACTGCTGGTCATATGAAATACTGGTCTGGTTCGATTTCATTATTTATGTTGTGGTAACAAAATAAACGAAAATCGTAAAGCTTTTAAGAGGGATGTTTCAGTTGATACTCTTTTCTTTCTAAAATCCAAGACAAACTCAGAAATAAACCAAAGGGAAGTTAGGAGTCATCATATTACAGAGATCATACAAACCAGGTTTTTTAACAGGAATACAATGATAACCATTTCAAAGTAGTACCAGCAGCGTTTTTCTTGCAAGAAAAGTTGATTGAAGATATCCTGCAATGAAGTAGACGAGTGTTCGGTTAGCCATAACAAGAAGTGAAATGAATATCATGAGCCACGTTTATGACATAACTAAGGTTAATGTAGTTCTAAATTTTCAATCTTTAAGGTTTCTGTTTGTATAATATGCTAAAAAAAACAAAGATGTGATAATGGGAGTCTCAACAGCTTGCTCTATTCACTACAAAGTTTCAAGTGCTTGTTAAAACCATGAAAGTTATTATTGAAAGGAATTGTCAGCTTGTCTAGAAATATAATCAGTCTGAAATATTCCACCAGTGCCCTAGCAATCTGCAAGTTACATAACAGACAACAGTTCTACAAATCCTCTTAGGGTGTGTTTGGAATTTTGCTTATTTGAACAGCTTATGTGCTTATTTCATTTATAAAAGCATATAAGCACTTTAGAGTGTTCGGATGAAGAAAAGTGCTTATTTGAACAGCTTATGTGCTTATTTCAATTATAATAGCATATAAGCACTTTAAGTTTGTTTTTAATAAGCCGATCATTTGCTTCTATTTGAATCAACAAGTCTCAAATGCCATCTTATGATGCTCATTTGGGCTTATGTGCTTATTTCATTTGTAAAAGCATATAAGCACTTTAGAGTGTTCGGATAAAAAAATGTGCTTATGTTTGTCTGCAAAATTTAGAGTGAAATAAGTTTGTTTTTAATAAGCCGATCATTTGCTTCTGTTTGAATAGACGAGTCCCAAATGCCGTCTTATGATACTCATTTGGGTTTTAGATGGTTTTGTTTTTATTTGGTGATTGAGCATTTTAGTATTCACAAGGTGATAACTATTACCAAACAATCATTCTATATTTTCTATGTACCTTGTCAGCGGTTGTCTTGGATCTTATCGACCCTCTACCTTCTCTAGCACACATTATGAATGTAGTGTAACATAGTAACATTGGATAACAATAATTCAATTACACTGGTATTTCATATTTCCTCCATCTGAACTCGATAATATTATATTTACCAAACTAACGCATTGAGTAGCACATCATTATTATTAGTTTCATTATATATCAGTTAAGTTGGTAAGAATGCAGTCACATCCTGCTTCTAGCTAGCAGTGATGCTTAGAAAGTTGGTAAATCAAACAACAGATTTGCATACATAAATATATATATATATACACACATGTAGGTAAATCAAACAACAGATTTGCATACATGATTTGCAGAAAATTGCTGATTCAACAACAGAGCAGTTGTGCTTACTAAACAGTCATAAGAAAACAGGACCAGGAATACGCAGAAGTCTAACTTCAAATAACATGGTTTGTAAAAAACGCAGGATGGCGTCACCATGAGAAAACAAGAACCGAAAAGCCTAAATGTTTCAAGGAAAGAACAAAAAAGAATACCTTTCACTTAGGGTTTCTAAGCACGATGATGACCGAATCGCCTCGAAGAAACATCTTGCTGATAAATCTATCTTTGTTAACCGGAAGAGCTTTTTTCTTGCCTTTTCCTGTCTTGGGAACCTGACATACAAAAATCCCAAAATAAAAAAGTGCACAATTTGTCATAATAAAATAATGGAACAAAAATTCCAAAATAAGTTATTTCCATGACAAGATCAACCTCAGTCCACATCTCTCTAACATTTTCCAGCACCATATTGCAGTGTCGATCAAATGCCCTAACACGACCCAGAAGCTTTTTATTATTCCTGCAGTTAATAAGAACCTGGTGTGCAATAAAATGACAGCAAAGATGTTATTTACAATCAAAGAAACAATGTCAACACAGCAGCGGTAGCCTATTAAATTCAAACCAGTATTATGAACTAATGGCAAATTTACAAATTGTTTACAGTTAGGTAGGAGCAGAAAAACCAGATAAACAAACCATAACCGAGAAAACCAAAGCAATTGAGAAACCGATGGTTCTTTTTGATATTTTTTAACAACCAATACATTCGGTTCAATTTTAGCTTATAAAAGAACAGACCCATGCTCACCTTTACATTTACAATTGTTTACTTCATACTAAAATAACTAATCACATCTATTACCTACAAAAATCTTTAAACCGAACATCAATTATATGGAGACGTATGTTACCTGCGTATTGTTTTTGACACTCATCATCAACACAGAGAGAGGCCCAGTGTTGAACTCCTCCTCTTCATTCTTGGTCTGCAACAATTTACACCATATAAGAATTACAAATCCAAAATCAGAAGCAGAATTTAGAGAAATGGATTCTAACAAGAATCAACCTATTAAATCAAACTAAATGTACTCACCTGTGCATCTTCCTCCATAGGCCGGCTGCAAAAACAAGAAGAGAATAAAGCAAAAGACAAATTATTAGTACCGTCACTAAGATATGAAATTGATGCAACTTTAGCAATCTATCTAGGGTTTGCTTAAACGCAAGTATATAAGTAACATATGATGAACTCAACTCATGTTCGATAGAGAAAGGAGAGTGTAACCGCAGTTGGCGAAAAATATGATCTGAAATTAGGAAAATAGTTAGGGTTATGGATAACAAAACCCTAATGCAAATGTATGGATACGAAGGCGCGGAGTTAAGAAGTTTGAACCTAGAATCGGAACGGAGATGAATTCGGACGGAAACTAAGGAATTAACTATGGAAATAAGGAGGAATGGGTACCTATTTGGACGCCGGAAAGACGGTGCAGGAGACGGTAGGAAGGGATCTGGCCGCTATGTTGCTTTATAGGGTGTGATATGGGTTTAAGAGGTGGATTTTAAGGGTTTTAGACGCAAAGAAAAAACTTCATTTCCAAACACATTAATTTTTTTAAAGTTTTTTATTAATACAATTTTATTTTATAAAGCTTATATAATATGTGTTGAGTTATAGTAATAAAGGTATTTAATCTAAAAAGTGTAATAAGAATTTTGGGCTTGACATGTGTCATTTTATTATTTTTGAAGGGTGGGCTGGTCAATGTGTCAAATACGGCAGATCATTGTGTTTAATGTCAGATCTGGTCATTGTGTTTAATGTCAGATCATTGTGTCAAATATTTTTCAACATTGTATTATATGTATTCATCATTGTGTTTTACGTTTTAGATAATTTCGTGTTATTTTTGTCAATGTTTTTTTATGTATTATATATAACAGTGATGAAAAATATTTAACACAATGACCTGATATTAGAAAAATATTTGACATTAGACACAATGATAAAAAATGTTTGACACAATGACTTGACATTAGACACAATGACCTGACATTAGACATAATGATAAGCAATAATCACAATGAACTGAAAAACGTATTTTTTTTTTCGTTTTTGTATATAACGACAGTACGACACTATACTCGCTCGTTTTTATGGTGTAACTTTTTTAGAAAAATAATGTCGTATGTAAAAGTTGTGAACGTTTAAAAAATAAGGAGGGGACTTGATAAAAAATCAACAAAAATTGTCATGACTAAAATATCATTTCAACAATTTTTTCTCCTATAATTTGATCTCACCCATTAAAAATATATCTAACGACCATAAATCTTTCTCACCCTTTTTAGATTTAAAAGCCTTTTTATTTGAACCTAATCCTATATAGGATATATAGTAATTAATGTATAAATTTGTTAAAAAATTAATTTAAATTAGTATATAAATATATATATATATTATGGTTAATTCACTGTATTTTAATTTTATATACATATCTATCAATTATAATAAATAAAGGTTTTGAGATGTTGCGTGTCATCATTGTAGAGCCTTTATATCTTTGTTTTTCCGCCTAAACATTTTCCAATTATCTATTTTTTTTTTCTTAAAACTCCTAAATTGATTTAATACCATTTAAACGTTTCCATGTTTCTTATGATTTTAAATTTTAAACATTAAATGTAGGATAACTTTTGGTTGACCAATAACTTTCGTTTTTAAATACATTATTTATAATTAAATTTAACTAATTCATTATAATTCATAAGATTTAGAGGTGTTAATTTTTATTTTTTTTAGAATATTATGAATTGTTATTATATAAGTGATTTATTTATGTTAAACAATTTCATGCGCCACACACACACACATATATAAACTATTATCTATTATTTATACTACTTAATAAATACGAATCATAGGGGACACATGCGTAATTCTAGAGTCCATCCATTTATATAAACTATTATCTATTATTTATACTACTTAATAAATACGAATCATAGGGGACACATGCGTAATTCTAGAGCCCATCCATTTATATTTTCTCGCCTAAATCATTCTACTCCGTTAGTTTAGGCAACTAAATTATTTCTTATAAATCATTATCATAATAAATTTATATTCCATCATTTTTTTAATATTTTATTAATACCAGTATAATAAAACAAATTATTTCTTGTAATATTTTTCTAAATCAGTAATTAACATAATATTTAGATTGACATTTTCTTTCACAAAATGTAATAAAATTAAGTCATCTGCTAACTTTAGCCATCTAAAATATAATAATAATTTATCAACATATAATATATTTATTATATTCTTTTTATGATTTAACCCGTGTAATACACGAGAATCTAACCTAGTGTGTATATGTATATGTACATATATATAGGGTTAGGTTTAAATGAGAACTCTAAATATTTTGAGAACTCGTCAAAAAACCAATTAAACATTTTTTTTTGTTTTCAGTACCTTTATTATTAAAATACAACATAAAACATGATTTATCTCTCCAATTAATACATCTCTTCTTTTTAAATTAAGTGTAAGTGATAAACTTACACATGTGTATCTTTTTTTTAATATATGAATACATGCAAATTTAAATATATAAATTCTTTTTTTTATGTTGTATTCTAGTAACAAAGGTAATAAAAACAAAAAAAAAATGGTTTTGATAGGTTTTTTGACGAGTTCTCGCGAGTTCTCAAAATATTTAGGAGTTATCAAATGATCCATTCCCTAATATATATATATATATATATATATATATATATATATATATATATATACACACACACTATGTCATAATTTGATAAGTTCACTAAACTTCAAAATTTTCACTCTTTAACATAAAATTATAAACAATATAAACAAAGAAGCTAGTTATGGACTTCATAATGCACTAAAGGGTCTGTTTGGTATGAGATAATGGAATGAACGAGGTAATGGAATGGACAAAGGAATGTAATGGACCATTCAATTGTCTTGTTTGGTTACCATGAGGGAATGGAATAAATCATTACTTTATGTTGTTTGGTAGACTAGAAAAGATGAAGGAATAAAATCGGTGGTGGGTGGCGGTATGGGGTGGTGGTGGGTGATGGCGGCGGTGGTGGGTGGGGGTGGTGGTGGTGGGTGGTGGAGGAGGCGACAGTGGTAGGTGGTGGAGGAGGCGACAGTGGTGGTGGTGGTGGGAGGTGGCGGTGGGTGGTGGTGACGGCGGTGGGGGTGGGTGGTGGCGGTGGTGTGGTTGTGGGTGATAGTGGTGGTGGCGGCGAGGATTGCGGTGGGTGGTTGAGGCTGCGGCGGCGACGGTGGGTGGTGGAGGCGGTGGTGGTGGTTAGTGGTGGTGGGTGGTGGTTGGTGGTGGTGGTGGTGGTGATGAAGGGTGAAAGATGGGATGGAATGAAAAAAACTAAGGGGGTGGATGGAATGAATTTGAGGGATTTAGAGGGAATGACATTCCTTGTGGAATGGGTGATTCCATTCTATCGTCCAACCAAACACCATTTTTTTCATTCCCTCATAATCGTCCATTCCATTCCACCTCCCATTCTTGCATACCGAACGCTACCTAAAACTATTTGTGAGCGTTATGATGACTTACAAATTGAAAGATTAAAATTGTAATATTTGTTGTATAGTTTAAATTTATTGTCACAACGATAATTATTATATATATCTAAAATTGTTAATCTATACTCCTTTATAATAATGAGTATTAGGGGGATAGAAGGGTAATTTGACCCAAATTTTAAGACGCCTTCTCTCAGTGGGTTTAAGACGCCGGGATCTTTGCTCATCTACGCCGGGATCTTTGCTCATCTAGGCCGGGATCTTTCCTCATCTATCGCCGGAGACGTTTCTTCTATCGCCGGAGACGTTACACCATGGTAACCGCCAACGCCATCAAACCCCATTCAATTGTCTACACTCAGATACGTTTGGCCTTCTTCTTCGACCACGGCAGTATAAAACCATCGCCAGTCCACTATCGCAGGTACGGTCTCTTCTATTTGGTTGGAATAGGTTGCTTTCTTCTATTTGCCTGTTGTTCCAATCCGATTTGTTCTGTTTGTTTGTATTAGGTTCACCAATTTGTTACTGTTGTTCCGGTGCGTTTCCTATTTTGGTTGTATTAGGTTGGTGTGTGGGTTACAATTTCTATTTTATGTGATTACAATTTCTACCAAATATCATAAACAAATGTATAACAGTTGTTTTCTATGTAAAAATGTCTGCCATTTGTTTTTGAAAAAATGTCTGCCTATATGCTTTCAAAGGAAAAAGGCTTCTTTATTTGATTTTTTTGCTTCTGTTTGTGTATTAATGTGGTTGCATATGATAATCACTACAAATAAGCAGGTGTGTGATTTGCAGTCTAAAATAAGTTGTTTGTTATTTGCAGTGGTTTGGTAGAAATGTCTGCCTATATGCACTTTGAAAGGAAAAAAAACCTTCTTTATTTGATTTTTGCTTTTGTTGCTACTTTCTGATAATTCTGATTGTATTGATGCTTTTATAATTCACCAGATGTTATGAAATTGACTGGAGGTCCAGAATAATTGCTGTGACGGAGTCCTATGTGGTTCTTAACAAGCCTGCTGGCACATCAGTATGTGAATTATTTGTTTCCGTTAATCTTACTTATGATATGTATGACTGGTTTTTTGCTTGTTGCTACAAAAAACATGTTGGTAAAATTTTACCATGATACTTAAAAGTTAAAAAATTTCAGCAACCTTCATCAAAGTATATCCTTGTTTGGTGATATATTATCGCATCAGAGACACTTATGATTTTGTTTTTATTTTGGTTCCATTTATCAATAGCATTTGCTATTTTCATTCTGTGGGTCTTTTTTATATGGTTTGAGGGAAAAAAAAGTGATTTTGGCTCCCATTATATTTGTGCAAGAATAAACAATTACAATTTACTGTATCACTCACTTCCCTTTTTCCTTAGGTAGGTGGAACTACAGACAACATTGAAGAAACGTGTGTAAATTTTGCTACTCATGCCTTGAAATTAACTACTCCTTTAATGACAACTCATCAGATTGATAACTGCACAGAAGGCTGGTATTATATCAAGCTTAAATTTAATTATTATCTATTTGTTAGTTTTTTTATTAGTGACTAATCTCACCTTGTTTTGTAGTGTTGTGCTAGCTAGAACTAAGGATTAATGTTCAGTTTTTCATAGAAAGATCAGGGTAGCCTGCACTTTCTATTTCATTATTATTATTATTATTATTATTATTATTAATAATAATAATTTATTATCTGTGGGTTCACTTTTGTGTTTCAATGATTTTACATTTCTAAGTGATGGATTTATATTTATTTTGTTCACCAGGAGAAACAAGTGAAGAAGCTTTATCTGGCACTTGCTGCTGCTTATGTGCCATGTGGAGTCATGACCCATTACATGCGACCATTGCGTATGGCCCCTAAAGTTATTTCCAAAGGTAAACATAGTTATTAGCACTTTCTAATGCTTCATAATATTTTTTTAATTTAAAAAATTATTATGGTAATTGGTGAAGGGTGATCTTTCAAGAACAAATAAAGTTGAACATTCATTTTTCTTTTTGGATTGCTCAAATTAAAGATCATCACATAAATTTGTGTGGTTGAAATAAATATGTACACCTATCTTTTGAACATGTAGACTTCATCAAGGGATGGAACATGTGCCAACTTGAGGTCAGGTCCTAGAATGCAGAAAAGTTCCCCGGCCAAATGAATTAATTCAAGAGGCATATGGAGTTGAGGATATTAGTTGGCCTAATAAAGAGTTTGCATACCAGTGCAAAGTCAACCTCTTAACCGGACAGACCCACCAGGTACATAATATCTTTTGCATATTTCTGATACTTATTATTTTTATCTATAAGTGATAGAAAGTTGTCTGTACAAAAGTTGCTTGTCATATTTCTTTCTCAAAACCATAAGTGTGTTACATGCTCATTCTCATACGCGATACTTGAATTCTCTTACAAATTTATGTCCATTCTTGTATTTTTTGTTAGTTTATGGACATTTTAGATATTTGATCACTAGGTTATAGGTCTGAAATAAATTGTGTGTTATTGGCAGTGCTGGTTATGTGTTTATAGCAGGAATAAGTTGTGTGTTATTGGCAGTGCTAGTTCTGTGTTTATAGCAGGAAGGGATGAGAATTAGAATCAAACATCTAAACCCACCCCCTTTTGAAACCTCTATTTTCATATATGATTTTCTGGATATACTCCTGTACAGATCTTTAGAGCTATAGGGCTTCATCTGAAAGGCTTATTTTTATTTTAGTTTTGCTTTATATTAGAAATAGCCACTTTTCATTAGTTGGTCCTTCACTTGATGATTTTGAGGCACATAGTACTTTGTTTCGGTTTATATAAAATATCTTACATTTGATGTTTTTGATATTCTTATAATTCCTACTTTTTATGGGTTTTCTCTGCACAAATTTGGGTTTAACAGAAAAAAGTTGGAAGGGATTCTGACTTGCTTATTTTTGTTTCATGCAGTTACAGGAGCATACAACTGGGACTGGATTTCTGCTTTCTCAGGTGCCATTCTCTAAATTCTGCCGAATATTTGTTGTTTCTTTTTCCATTGCTTTTAATCTTTGTGTGTTTGAATTTTATTTAGTTTTATGAAAGTCACTTATAATTTCAATATCTATACTCCTTTATAATGAGTATTATCTTTAGTTAATATGAAACTTTTAACCGAAGAAAGTCACTTATGAAACTCCCAATAAGTATTATTAGTATAATAGGAAGTATTATCTTTAGTTGGTCCTTCACTTGCTGTTTTGTAAACTATTTTGAGAATGCGTACATGCTTGGTTGTTTGTTACATTCTACGTAGCTGTGCCATTTTGTGTTTTATTCTGAAATATTAATTAACCCATATATGTGGTATATACTATATAGTCATATACGTGAACGCTTAAATAAGGTGTTCTGCTATTAGGAATTCATGCAATTTCAGAAGCCTGTTCCTAACATTTTCATGAATATACCTGGTATTATGTGACTAAAATTATTAGGTTGTCAATCAAGAAATGTGGTATTAAATCCCTACTTTCATTGTTGGTAATTTAAAATAAAAATTAGAATTCCTATTGCCAAAGTGTTATGACCATACATGATAATTGCAGCTTTTATATCATGTCATCTTCACTTCAATGACTTCTTCACCGTTTCAAAGGTCTTACAGTCATAAAGTCAAATAGAGATATCATGTGTATGATTCTGTATATGTGTAGGATTCTGTATAAAACCCCATTTTACAGCCATGTATATGTGTATTTTTCTACCGTAAGTACATGTATTACAGCCCCAATTATAAATGCATGACCAATTAAATGGTTATATTAAAGAAGTCATTGTCTGTTTTAAATGTTATCTTCCCTACCCATTTTGTCACCTCAAATACTTATGATTATATCCTTTTACAGCATTACAGCCCAAATGGAGTTCCAGACCATCATATGTCTTGAAAGGGTGAGTTGGTTTTTATTAATAAGGTTTTCAACGTCTATAACTCAATACCATGAAAACATTGGCGTCAGAAACTCAGGTTACCCAAAAGTCATCTTCAAGCAATCACAATGCACCGTGACAGCTAAAATTGCAGAACCTGGAAATGGTGTTCAAGCTTCTGACCATGTTCATCTTACTACCCAATCTGTTTATACCCAATCAGAAACTTGGGTAATCTCATTTTTTATTTTATTTTTTGATTTTGTGTAGCAAACTCTCGGGAATATTAACTGGCAGTAGGGAAACTTATATCCATCTTTCAGATTGCTAACTGCAAGCAGACTTAAATTTTCAAATGCATCTGATGCGTATCAACTCATCTGTGCTTACTTCTGCACAGACCTTCATTTATATATGGTAACATGTATATATATATATTTATATATATTTTCTTTTGTTTTAAGAATTAGTGTATATTAATTTGGTGAAATTTTCAAATTAATTTGGTGAAATTTTCAAGTATATCTTGTTATTTGTGGTTACTCTTGTTGTGATTCTTGTATGGCCAACAAGTTGGTTGAACATTCACCTACATATTGGTGAAAACATGCGCAATATGTTAGGCATTTTTAAAAGCAACACTAAATAAAAAGATGAAGATGAAAACTGTGGATATGCGATTAATGTTTCAATGCCACAAGATGTAAGTGGTCAATTGGGACAGGCAGTGTTGTAAAAATAGGGCCTAGGCGCTAGGCGGCCATTTAACTTGTAATTTTGAGCTAGGCGGACCATTAATCGGAATCAGTCCTAGGCGGGCCTAGGCAGCCAGATTCCGGTGAAAATTCTGGCAAAAACCTGAAATTTTCGGCCAAGTTCCGACGAAAACCTTAGATTTTCCGGTAAAACCTTGGATTTTCCAGCCAAACCCTTCAAATTCCCGCCAAATATGTGTAAATATTTAAAAATGAACATTTTTATAAAAAATACATATAAAATGTGTGTATATATATAAAAAACTGAAAATTACATATAAAAATTCCAATCCGATTAATCCCGCCTAGGCCTAGGCCCCACCCCACCGCCCGCCTAGCGATTTTTCCAACCATGGGGACGGGTTAAAACCAAGTCAAATGTAAGATTTGTGATCAGGAGTTTGGTGTAGGTATCATAATAACGGACAGAAAAGTGTTTTCTGGTGGCCCGTTTTACCCGTACTAAATGGCTTGTCTCAACCCCGTTATCCGGACCACTCATCTTGCTACCTTTAAATTCCACAATTACTGACTGGAATTTGACACGCTGTTATACGTTACTCCAGGACTGCCTTCTATGCCCCACAGGATTTTTTCTACATTTTTTTCTGCATCTTTTTCAGCATTTTTTCTACATTTTTTTCTACATCTTTTTCAGCATTTTTTCTACATTTTTTTCTGAATATTTTCCTGGCATCTTTTGTGAATTAGTGTGTGTGCTCTCCTCCAGGACACAACACCCCTACAAGTATGTCAGGCCCATTAGCATTACTGCCGTTTGAATCTGAATCAGCTACTTGCAATTGGATCTCCAGGGAGGAGGAAGAAGAAGACGTATCCAAAAGTACTTTGAATGTCCAAAAATCATTCCACTATATGCTTCTGCTTGGGATAAAGAAGAAAAACCTAGATCCCACTTAAGGTCATTCATTCATTCATTCATTATGCTTTTACTTATATAAACAACTTTCCCTGAGTGTTCAAATAAACATGTTTGGAGTTTTTGATGCCAACAAATTGTAGTTTTACAAACTCCTTTTTTATACATTACTCAACATCATGTTTTTGAAGGGTACATTAGTTTGGAATTGTAATATTATTATTCTTAATTTGATCAACAGTTGTGTAATCTGGTTGGTTGTAGGTACCAAAGAGAAGAAGCAAAAGTTCAAGCTTGGGTAAACCTCCAAAAGGCTAAAGCAGAAGCTCAATCAAGAAAGCTCGAGGTAAAAACACATGTAATTTCTTTAGGGAAAATTATTATTATTATTCGTGTTGGGGGGCCGGAAACCATTGGGGTTGGTGGCCCAATGACATAGTCAGATGGTTCATCGACAACATAAGCCCCTTCCTCGACTTAGATTATTATTCTATGAAAACTTTGTCGCATGAAGCACGTGAAATGCAATCGTAGGTATGCTATGGTAATTTAACCAAGAATCAATATTATATAAGATAACATCAAATCAAGCATGAAAACTTTCATATGCTAATCTTTCATTTTATGTTCAATTTTGGTGATACTTGGTTATTGGTTTGTTTTCAGGTGAGGCCACAAACTATTGGTCAAGCCAACAGAGTTGGTGTGATTAGTCATGTTTTTGCTTTTGCAATTTTGGATTATAATGTTTTTAATATTGAATGTTTTAGTCCCTCTATTCAAGAGACTTGATCTCCAAATCCAGAATTGATATCAGTTGTCTTTAAACTTTAAGATTGACACTTCTAATGATTGTTCAGGATAAGGCTATTAAGAGATTTAATGTGAGGAACATAGCGGAACAATATGCTGTTTTTCATGTTGTGTACTTTTAAGTCCTATAATTCATTTTCATTTATTTGTAACAATGTTATGCCAAATAATAAATTGGAAAACTTTGCTTGGGTCGCATTTACCTTTACAAATGAGGTGTAATTTATTAAAAACATTCGTTTAGTTAAACAAATATTTACACAAAATTAATTTGTCGGGGCGTGCGGGTTCCCTACTAGTATATTGTAATGTGTGTTATAAATACATATTTTAATTTTATAAATAAAATAGTTTAACTGAATAGTAAAAATAAATTAGTTATCTTATTAAATTTATGAGAATTAATCAAAACATTAAAAATATATAATTTAAAAAGATAATTGTTCATCTAACGTTAATTGTTGCCTAGTATCAACTCTGAAATAGTGTTAAGGACTTAAGGTTATATTTTGAATTCTTTTTACAAATATAAAAGTTAAATAAGATGTTTAAAAACTAATTATCAAAACAAAAAATATAATCAACATAACTAGTATAGAAACAGGTACAAAGGGAATCCATATAGATATAACCTATGAAATTAATGTTGCTATGGTCACCACTCACCAGGGTTACAACTCCCAACTAAAAGAACCAAACCTTAAACCATCAAAATCGACTGTGAACTGAACCGTTTGGATCTCAAACCGGTCAAACCAGCCGACTTGCTTTGATTTGGTCGGTTCAGATGGCTTATGAACACCCCTATGCTCCACTATCCAAATCCAAAATATTAATGAATCAAACCTAATAACAAACTTCAAAATCAAATAATGAACAAATGACTCAAAACACGACTGCTTTTACAAACAGCCCCTTATGGCATGGCAGAGGAGGAGGTGGTGGTGGCGGTGGCAGGAGTGTTTTGATCACCAAAAATGCGCTGCCTGAAGTCAGAAACCATCATAGGGAGTCCTTTGCGTAGAGGGACCTTCGGCTGCCAACCTAGAAGTTCTTTAGCCTTGGTAATATCTGGCTTCCTTTTGTGTGGGTCATCTTCTGTGTTTGGCTTGAACTCTGTTTTCGCGTTTGGGTCTATTGTTTCCTGGACCACCTGTTGACAATCAAATATCACCCTAAAGGCCACTGAGTTTAAATACCAAAATCAAATTATGGGGCCAATGGAGGGTGTTTTGAAACTCATTGTGTGATATTATTGAATAATCAGAAGTACATTACTCGTTATAGAACGGGTTGTAGAATGTAGTGCTTGGATGTGATTTTGCTTTCAGATAAACAAAATGTAAATGTTCAACATGTTTTGATTAGTTAAGGAATTAATAAATAAAACGAGTAAAAATGACATTTTGTGTAAAGTTTGTCTATCGGATCAGGTTAAAATGATGCGTAAATAGGTAACTTTGATTTACTCTTGGATAATAAATTTCGTTGCAGCTGGTAAAAAAAAGATGGTTAAAAAAGAATCTGATTGTCCAAACACTAAAACCTTACTACTCTACTAGAAATCCAAATAATTAGATAATGAGTTCTAAAACGCAAATCCAACACCCCCCCCCCCCTAAATTGCTTTTATTGTCAATGGGACTCAACCGGGCCCTAAAAATGAACATGGAATATGACTACTATGAGGATACGATATGCATATCTCTTGAATGGTATCTAGTCTCTCCTTATACAGTAATTTTTTTTTAAAAGGAAATAAGAGGATACCTGGGCGAGCTCAAGCATGGTGAATTCACCTGGGTTTCCAAGATTGAAAGGTCCAACATGTTCTCCTACCATCAATCGCATTAGACCTTCCACCTTTCAAATTTAAACAAAAAGAGTATTAACAACAGAAATAGGTTCCATCTTCCCACTCCTAAGAACAAATTATTAAATACAATTGTTATACTGAACTTTTCATTTGATGAATTTGATTATAATGTATGTCACGAAAGTAGCCATTTTTCTGAGTGTGTTATACCTTTATGGTCATGTCTGAACAATTTCACTCATATATCAACGAGATATGCAAATCTTTGGTCACATATATACTTTTACTCGCCTAAACCCTAAATATTTCATTCTATGCGCGAAGAGCAATATACACGTGAATCAATACGCGAAGAGCAATATATATGTGAAAGGTTGTCACGTATCATGTTAGTTTAAGTCATTATTGATGGGAAAAAGTCAGATACATAAGTAAAAGCAGATACGTGACTCTTGGTTGCGTATCTTATGGCTAAATGAGTGATTTGTTTATGACATGACTACATATATAGCACACTCAGAAAAATGGCTACTTTCATGATTTTCTCTATATAATATAGGATAAATCTCAAAAGATTTGATTAGCCCTAAATTAAGTGATAATTAGAAGAAGAATTGAATTGCAGTGGAATACTCACCACGTCAGAAACATATTGGAAACTTCTTGTTTGCTTGCCATCACCATAAACAGTGAGCGGCTCTTTTCTAAGTGCCTGCATTGTTTATAAATCAAAATCAAGAACTATAGTTAGTGATAAATGAAATCAAGAGCAGAGAAGAAGAGAGCCCACCTGAGCAACAAAGTTACTAACAACACGACCATCATCAATGCACATCCTAGGACCATATGTATTGAATATCCTTGCAATCCTCACCTACATAGTACATTCCACGCCTTCTAATAATATATTATAGAACTAGACCAACAACCCAAAACTGATTTCTAGAATTCCAGTTTATTTCTTCACAAAACATTTTAACACAGAAAAATATACACGGATGGTCCTATGATATGACCAGATTATGGTTTTACAGTTTTGGTCCCAAAACCAAAATCTAATCATAGGACCATCCCTGTAATTACTTCTTTTAATGAGATGTTTTTTTTTGGCTTCTGGGTTAGAAATTAACACTGGAAAATGTAGTCTTTTTGGCATTAACGTGCCTGATTGCGAAGTCTCTGATTTGGCCAATAGAGTTCAATGCAAAGTGGGTTCATGTCCTTTCTCATACCTCGGACTCATTGTTGGTGCTAATATGAATTTGACAAAAAATTGGAAGCCAGTTATTGATACATTTGAAGCTAGGTTATCGAGTTGGAAAACAAAAAATCTCTCAATTAGGGGTCGGGTGGTTTTAATTCGAGCGGTGCTTGACAGCCTTCCAGTTTATTGTTTCTCCCTTTACAAAGCTCCTGACAAGGTTATTAATGCACTGAAAAAAATAAGGAGAAACTTCCTTTGGGGAGGAACCGAGACTAGTCGAAAGATCAATTGGGTTAATTGGGAAAGGGTTTGTGCTCCTAAAGCTAATGGCGGAATAGGTTTGGGGTCCCTAAAAGATCTAAATCTAAGCCTATTAACAAAATGGTGGTGGAGATTCAAGAATGAAGCAAGTCCTTTCTGGAAGAACGTAATTCAGTGCATTCATGCAACCACACGCAATAGCGCTCTAATTCCTGGCCGGAGGGGCAATCCTACAGCTATCCAGATTGCTTCATCTTAGATTGGATCAAAGGTGTGCCCTTAAACTGAATATTTTTGCTTGGAGAGCGGAATTGGACAAAATCCCTACCCGACAGGCCTTGGTTCGAAGACATATTCCGTTGGAGTCTATCCTTTGCCCTTTGTGTTCTCAAAGTGATGAAACAACTGAACATCTTTTTACTTCTTGTTACTATGCTTCTATGGTTTGGAGTTTCATTAGTTCTTGGTGTAAAATCCCCCAAATTTATGTATTCTCGGTGCGAGATGTGATTCTTTTGGCTAAAGTTAATCCAGCAGACACAATTGGAGACAAAGCTCTCCAGGTGATTATTCTCACAGCGGTATGATGCCTATGGAAACACAGAAATGGAGTTATTTTTGGGAGGATAAGCCCGTCTTTGACCCGGCTGTTTGAGGATATAAAATGCTCTAGTTTCTTGTGGGCTAAAAATAGGCTTAATATTGGGCCCCTTGATTGAGAGCAATGGTATGCCTTTAGTTTTTGATTCCTACAGAATATGTATTTCCTGTAGAGTGGATCTGGGTCCTGTGTTTCATCTTGTTCTGGTTGTTTTGGTTCCTGCTAACTTCTGTTAGTAGGACTTTTGTTTAATAAAAATTCTCTGACTTTCAAAAGAAAAAAAAAACACATGAATCAACTTTTTGAACGTTATATTCCATTTTCATTTGAAACAAATCATGTGCAAAAAGACCAAAACCAAATCTCGTAAAGTGTTGACCGAGTCAAAGTGAAAACTGAAAACAGACCTCGACGCTTGCACCTCTATGGTAGTCCATGGTCAATGTTTCTGCAGTACGCTTTCCTTCATCATAGCAGCTTCTGACACCTGTCAACAAAAGTACCAATTCTTTATCGGCCTTTATGTTTCTCCCAATTGTGCCCCACAGATCTCCCCAAATTCACCAAATTAAGATAGCAATTTCACAAAATTAGGTCAGAAATGGGAAATCAATCAGATACCTAAAAACCGTTCAAATCTCTGACCAGATCTAATTACATTTACGTATGATTCATAATCTACCGGATTTGCCGGTGACCGGAAGGAAAATAAAGAACTCACCGATAGGATTGACGTTGCCCCAGTAGGTTTCGACCTGGGGATGTTGCAAGGGATCACCGTATACCTCGCTGGTGCTTGTTAGCAAGAAGCGCGCACCAATCCTCTTTGCCAACCCTAGCATGTTCAATGTCCCCACTACATTCGTCTTGTGAGAATCAAAATTGAAATTAAGGATTCCAAAATAGAAAACTAGTAATAATCATGATCTAATTCAACTAGTCATGAACAACAACCACACTGTCTCCCCTCGCAATCAACCGATCAACGAGATGACTTCCGACAAAACCTGCACCTCCGGTCACAGCAATCCTTAACCCCTTCCGTTTCAAACCTAACGGAATCTTCCCGCCCAAATTGAACGAGTCGAATCCAGTAGGATAAACCGATCGCCGCGTGCTCATCAATTGGACCGGTTCGGAGATGGAGTAGGCATCGGTGATGGCGCCGGTGGTGGTTGTGGAGGAGGGAAGGAGCGTGAAGACGGAGGTAGCGATGGCAATGCCGACGAGTACAAACACGAGACGTTGTTCTCGGAGCATGTAACGGACAACGCTGGTCACGGCGGTCCATGACGGTTTGGTAGGTTTGGGCGAGTGAGATTCCGACGTCGGTTGGGATTCGTGTCGCCTATATGTCAACTCAGATCCCATATTCGTGTTGCTTTTGCTCTATGATTATGATTCAGTCTCTCTCTCTCTCTCTCTCTGTGTATATGTAGAGAGATGAAGTGGTGAAGGTGGAGGGGAGCATACGGGGAAAATAGGTCTGGTGACGGTAGTTTAAACTCTCCGGTAGTTGACTAAGACGGAATATTAAAATATCTACCGGTTATGAATTTACGGGATTGGCCCTGTGGATGTTGACGTGTTTTCTCAAAAGTCAAAAGTTAACATAACACGAGTTATAGGTATTACCGGTATCAAAAATTTCTTAAGAAGTGGGTGATGACGGAAGTTGAGTAACCCCTGAAGGACGGATAAGACGAAGGCCGCACCAAAAGAGTAATCATTACAAAATCCACAAGCAATCATGAGCCGTACAACGAATCCGATTAAACAAATAAAATGCCCATACTCCACAGTAAAAACACTGTGGATGTACACTTCCGACCTTACTGCATTTAATGCATTCGCATTTAATGCTGCAGTCGTACACGAGATGTTCACCTATAAATACTAGGCCCACTCCCAAAGAAAGGTAACTCCTTCCGAACTTCCTCCTTACTGATGATCGTCGTGAAGTCAAATAAAAAACCCAATTAATCTACATAGCTAGGGTAAGTAGGGTATCATATCCATGAAAAATATGTGGTTAGTGTTACACGTTCGTTTGATTATATAGATTAAACACGAAGATTTGATTATTAAACAACTTGAATTGCATAAGCTAGAAACAAAGTAACTGAGTGAAGTTCAAGTAATTAAAAATAGATAGAATTACAGAAAACGTCCTTTATATTTATATCTGATTGCACCAAACATCTTTTATCTTTAAAAATCACGCTGACTGTCATTTATATAATAATTTGTAACAGGTTACGTCCTTTAAGTTTACCCCCGTTTGTTTTTGTCGTTAAGTAGGATCACGTGAGATCCATATGAGGGGCAATTTCGTAATTTAAAACCCTTTCTCTACCCCCATCAGACTTTAAGTTGACTTTTATACCCTCTTTCTCATCGGTCATCAGACCTTGAAACCCATGGTTATCTCTATCCGTATGTATCTAGATGTCTTCTCCAAAATCGACTCTGGATAGCAACGTGCAACCGTTCCACCGTTTCCCACTGCATACTCCTGTTGAAATCGCTTCGTCTCTAAAATTCATCTTCTTTGTTGTTCCTCATAAATCTAGGGTTTGTAATCTGCAGGTGGAGCTTGATGGGCCCGCTACGTTTTCATCAATGTCTTCATCAGGTAACCTTAATTCCTCTAAATTTCTTAATGCTAGTGAAATTACTTTCCAATAATCATTTTGAACTAGTGTAATCCAATTCGTCGTGAAACCAAGTCAATTTTGAGTTTCGATAATTCCCAAAAGAAATTAATTCACAAATTAATTTTTGGATGGACTATATGGTTTAACCATTAATTCACGTAACCATGTTTAAGGTTTCAAGGTCTGATGACTGATGAGAAAGAGGGTATAGAGAGAAAGGGTCTTAATTTACGAAATTGCCCCTCATATGGATCTCACGTAACCCTACTTAACGACGAAAACAAATTGGAGTTAACTTAAAGGACGTAACCTGTTACAAATTGTTACATAAAGGACGGTCAACGTGATTTTTAAAGATAAAGGATGTATGGTGTAATCAGATATAAACCTAAAGGACGTTTTCTGTAATTCTGTCTTAAAAATACGGTCACACCAAGGTTTAGGTTTAGGCATTCAATAGACAATCTGACTTGATCACACATTCATCACTACATAGACATAGCTTAGTTTATCATATTTACACATAGGATAATCAATGGGCGCTTCAATCAAACAACAGTTCCTTTAACGATTCTAGACTGAATAATTTATGTTGTATGATGGGGAACTTATCAATTATCAATTTACTATCTGACGCTATCAATCAAAACACCTTGATCTCTAATGATGAAAACCAAATAGCAGAAACAATGTTATGAAATGTTCAAAATAGCAAACCATTCAATATAGAAGCATGATAAACACATTCACTAAAAGTATCGAGTACTCAAACATCTCAAAGTAAATTCATGTCAAATGTACTTACAATTCAGATTGAGTGTCAAATGAAATCAAACCCTACACCTGGATGCAACCATGAAGAGTTCTAGCTACTTATGATGATGGAATTTGATGATGAAATGTGGATTCGAGGAGAAAGTAGCATGATTTGGATGATAAAAACACGTTGTCACTGAAGCCTTTTCATCCTCCTCTGCTCCTTGGCTCCCCTAGATGATAAATGAGTGAAAACATGTGAATTTTGGGATAAAAAATCGTGTAGAACCGCCTAAAAATGCATCAGATCGTGGCTTGGGCGTAGGGCTACGCTGGCTCCTTAGTCCATTTTTTCAGTTTCTTCAAATCTTGCTGCCATACGTCCACAATATGTACAAATGCAACAATAGAGTGGGCGTACTCGTACGTCCACGACCGTAGGGCTACGCTGGCTCTCAATCTTGCCATGTTTGATCCTCATGAGCATGCCAAACTCCCATAACTTGAGATATCTTTGCTATAACCCTACACAAAAGAAATGTATACAAAGTAGCAATATTCCGTACACAATTCTTGATAAAAGTACATTAAAACATGGCAAAATTACACATCCGATCATGATTCATCTCTTACTCTAAAAACTTATCCTCACGCTGGAGCTTGGTCGCGTAGGACACCCCTCCTATGTGGCGAGGTTAATAGTGTTGCTTTGTGTGCAGATAGATCCGGAAGTGCTGAAGCAAAGGCCGAAGGACAACATCTGAACATCAACAGTGGGTATTGAATGTCGTACCAAATTTATCGGTACTCGTTACAAAATGCTCATCTCTAGATGGTATCGGTACCGGTACCTAAATTACCGATACCGAATTTTTGAAAAAGAGGTACCGAATACCGTACCGAATCTATCGGTATGATACCTATACGGACAACATCGGTACCAATACTCAGTACCAAATGCTATCCCGAGTTGCCAAAAGTTTCTATGTTCACGGATTTTGGGTAAGTTTACATTATTAATAGACCAAATTTGGGAGTTGCACGCACCTGTCTTTATGTGTTCATAAACAAATGTTTTTAGAGAAAAAAAATGTTTTATATTTCTTTTAAAAAGTTAAGAGTGCATAAGTAAAATTATTATATAAAATTCAGTTTTATTGTGTATAGTGATAGTTGGCTTTTTATTATACATGTCATTTTCCGTGTGATAGACGAAACATTTAAAATGTTATAAGTAAAATTTTAGTAGAAAATGTAGAGAATGCTAGAATTTGTACATATAACTAATAACTGTTAGGAAAATTTAGTGAAAAAATGGTTTTTAAATAACTTTGGACACAAATGATTATATGTAACTCAATTAATATAATTATTATTTTATGAGTTTGTGTTCTATGATGTGAGAGTTTCACAATGATCCAAACCGTGTCCAAAACGGAGTTAAGATTTATGAGATATCGATGCTAGAAGTTGAGTTGTTGAAATAAATAATGCTAACAAAACATGTAATGAATTAATATGGATGATTTATTTTCAACTCATAATTCATGTCGTGAATCAAATAGAGATTTTGGTTTAACTCATAAATCCATATTAAACTAATTTAATTATGGTTAATATAATTAAAATATGAAGTTATGTCATATTAAACTAATTTAATTATGGTTAATACAAATTAAAATATGGAGTTATGGTTTCTATTTGTCTGAATATAAATTGAACATAATGTTTATTTTTACAAAAAAGTGTAAAATATCACACATTAGGTTAGAATCCCGTGTATTACATGAGATTGTATATTAAAAAAGATAAAACTTATAAATTTGTAAATACGCCATAACTTGTCAAACTATTATAATCGTCTCGAGATATATCAAGTGAAAATGTGTGTGTATAACAAATTAATATTTTTCTTTAATTCGTTATATTTTGATTTCCTATTATATATTTTGATTTAATATAATTAGTATTCTTTTTTAATAATATATTTATAATATCATTATTATTTAATAAGATAGATGCGCATTTATTAGGAGAGAGAGACGGGAAAATCAATATGATGATGTATGAGGAAGTGACAAGTGTCCACTTTAAACATTTATTTATTAGTATAGATTAGAAATAGTTGCAACCAAGTATAGAGGAGAACTATCACCAACTTCATCTTTTTTCTTTTTCCATTAACACGAAACACTAATTTACCTGGTGCAACCTCGGGTGCGTGGACGTCTCCTGCAATACACATACTATTTCGGTTGTTGTACCTTGGGACACAGACGTGTTTGTCTTAAAGGAGATGCAAAATCTGTTTTATGGGACTTATGTTGAACACGAATCCTCAACCATCGCTAACATCTTAGTGTGTTCAAGTGTTACGGTCTAGACTATTACCAACATGCCTATTAACATTAGTACGAAGGTCCTTAAAAATAAAAAATTACGGCTATATAGCCGTTTTTTTTTTCTTCCAAAGGCTATAACCGGTTCCGAACCGGTTCCAATTTGTTCGAAAAAAACCGGTTCCATTTTGTCCGATTTTTATCCGGTCCGTCAAAAAACCAGAACCGGTTCTGGATCCGCCAGTTCTCACAAAATCCGGTCCGGTCCCAAAAAAACTGGTTCTAGACGGATCCGGTTTCGGATAATCCATCGGATTGGATTCGGTTCCGGTTCTTTTGAGCACCTCTAGTTTCAGTTACACCATATTCCAAAACCGAACCAAACCATATTGCCAAAACCTAACATAATCACGCCTAACTTGTTTGTTATTGGAAATATGGTCTAAATTAATTATTTTAGACCAAAAGTTTAAACCCAAATTCACTAATATGTGGTTAACAAAAAATTTAAGCTAAAACTGTAAAGCCCAAATTCATCATTTTAGGTCATTCAGGCCCAAACATTTCAAGGCTACATATAAAATCAAAAACCGACCCATAACTAGGGGTGTAAACGAGCTAAACCGGCTCACGAGCTAGTCGAGAACGGCTCGCTAAAAGCTCGAATCAAGCCGAGTTTAAACAAGCTCAAGCCCGATCTTGAGCCTAAAAATAAGCTTGTTTAATAAACAAGCCCGAACCCGAGCTTCACTTATCGAGCTCAAGCCAGCTCGCAAGCCTAAAGGAGCTTATTATTTATATATATTTTTAATTAATATATTAGATATATATTTATAAAATAATAATTAGTATATATAAAATTATGAAAAAAAATAACTAAATAAACATTATGTTATGTATAAAAGTCATAATAAAATATATAAAAATTAATTAATAAATAATAAACGAGGTGAACTCGAGCTTTAAAAACTACTCATGAGCCGAGCCCGAGCTTTAGAGATAGAGCTCGAATCGAGCCGAGCTTGAGCTCTCAATAAGTTAAACGAGTCGGGCTCGGCTCGTTTACACCCCTACCCATAACCGAACCGAATTCATACGTAAAACCGAAAAACCGAATTTCGACTTTGGTTCAATTTGAGCCCAAAGCCGATCCAAACCGACCTATGCACACATTTGAAAACGATCTGAACAAAAGTAGAATACCAAAATACACCTTATTCCGGTACTGACAAAAAACACCTACAAGAACAGTTATATACAAATAGCAAAAAGGGCAGACATGACACACACACACACACACACACATATATATATATATAGTACCCTCATAAGGCCTAACTTATGTTATGTAGCTGCTTGTGAATAACTGATGTGTAGTCACCGAATTGAATGTCAGTAGGAGGATGCAAATCAAATGCATACACAATTGCCTTTGATGCCAGCATCGGCTTTTTAGTAGCAACCGCATCTGGGACCTTCCCAAAGCTGAATTCATCAAATGCAAATGATTCTCTAAGGTAGAAGAAACTCTCCCTCCCCAGACTTTCAACCTGCAATAATACATCATGTGTAATTTTTAAGTTTTGCAATTGAGCTAACTTGGTGACAATTTCGACTAATTTACTTATCTCAAATGGCCAAACAAATATAATAAAAAATAGCAAAAAAAAGAGATCAAACGGGTAGGCCGGTAGGGGGCGCATAAACCAACCGACCCAAAAAAAATAAACGACAGCAGCATGTAAACCAGAGAAACCCTTATTAACCGACTGACAGGCCTATTTTGCCACCTCTACAATTGAAGTGTAAAGCCTCTTAAATCACTTTATTCAAAAATTAAATTTACTTGAAAAGGTATACTCTTATGTACATTTGACACACTACTAGTATAGGTACGATAATGATGTAACAGAAATGATAATGGTTTTCTGAACAAAACCCTTTAGGTGGGAATGAACGATACCCAATTTTATGGGTATCAACCTCATTCGTGCAAACCCTTACCCTCAAACCAAACACCTCCGTTATTTATATTAAAAATAAAAGTTCTGGGTCATCGACGTTTCATCCTGCAAACCTGCCCGACCCACTACTTTTAACGGAAAAAAGGGAGAAAGACATTAATACCTGCAGTTGAGCGAATCGGAGGTTGTTCATAACAAGAATAACTTGAACTTCATACAGAGCATCACCCAATACACGGATAGCAAGATGCTCAAAAAACATTTTAATTAGACCTTTTTGTTCTTCCCAATTCTCTACACTACCGAAATTGGGAATCCAAACAGCACATTTAACTTCTTTCCATGGGATTGAGTTATTAGCAGCTTTAGAAATGATGGTTCCGTGTGGATGAGCAAGTCCCCACAATATTCTTAAATCTTGCAAAAAGGGGCCATTTGAAGAGTTAACTGCAGAGGTAGTGCATACTATAGAAGACGGGCTATACAAACTGGCAAAATTTGTAGAGAATTGGATATCAAAGTCATCGAATAAAAGAATGCAGCCATCATCTGGACTAGGGAATAAACTTAAAAGCAGAGAAGCATCAGCAGGTACATCATCTGTTGAACATGCTTCGTGTTCAGTACTTGGTAAAGAGAGCTGGTCCGAACTATGAGAGAAGAAACAGGTATTTTCATTTCTGCAACCCTGTAGATGTATTAACAGTTTGATATTAAAGATCAGAGCGAATTACAAATTACGTCCTTTAAGTATTACCCATATTTCAGAATACGTCCTTTAATTTGTAATTTGCTCTAAAGATTATGTATAAGATTAACTTTTCTACATCTTTGTTTAGGATATAAAATTATCTAAAAGAAATCACTGTATAAAGAGAATAATGGAACATGGCAAAATACAAAGATATAGTTTGCTCATAGTTGTCAATAGCGAATAGCGGTAAATAGCGACAAGCAACCTATACGCTACGTAGCGAATAGCGGGCGCTATTTCACGTTTAGCGATACACTGCTAGAAATTTTTAGAAATATTTTATATTCAAATATTGTAGGATTTGTAGCAATTATAATCAATAACCATCTAAATCTTCATATATTAGGGTTATTAGCAACCCTATTTATATTAATCAAGTAAAAAACTGGTTAAAAACATAAAAAAAATAAAAAAAAGGGAATATTCGCTATTTGGTCGCTATGTCGTCGCTATTTGGAAATAGCGGAAGTCTGTCGATTCGCTATGTAGCGCGCTACAAGCGCTATTGACAACTATGGGTTTGCTATCGCTAAACATTTAAGCGGTGAAATGATGTAGTGTAGAAAGCATGGGAAGTAGAGGTGGCAATTTTGACTTCTCAATTTTGGCTATATTTATCACCAATATGGGTAAAGGGTTGAGAACTAAGCCAAAAATGAGATGGATCAAAAGAGTCGGAAGTTACTACGGGAATGTATTTAAATGCTTACAAATTTCTAAATCATTTCATTAATCATTATAGTATTAATTTAATATGTTAAATGTTTAAGAAGAAAAAAAGACAAACGGACAAAAAGTGTTGACGTGTCAACCAGACAAGACCAGTTTTGCATCATACTGAAGTTTACCTTGTTAACCTAAACACAGTTTGACATGAAACGGGTAAAATGGATCGAAAGTCTCCCACAATGAATTCAGATTCTTAAACCAAAGTTGTTAAGATTGAGATCCTACCTATCACCTATGCTTGTTTTTGTCTTCTCAAGATTGGATCGAGATCGGAAGGCCCTACAAAAATGTTCTAGTCTCTTTCATAGGTATTGTGAATCATTTCAAAAACTAATTATACAGCAATTCATAAAATGTTTAAAATTCAAACATCATACTGATGGTGCAATGCAATTCATAGGTACAGACATTTAGAAAATCCAAAACTGGAAACTTAAGATCACTTTCAAAAGTCAGAAGTGAAAGTTTAAACCCATTTGCAAGATCGAATCGCCAAGTGAGCTTACAATCTTACAATCCTACCCCATTGCAAGATTCAAAACTAAAATTTAAGCTCATTTGCAAGATTGGGTTGTAGAGTATGAAGGCTTTTAGGGTTAGCCGGCCCTAGAGTATGTCAGGTTACGGGTTTCGGGCTGGGCCCCATATGGGCTTAACTTGTTGGTTAAGCTATTAACCCTAGACTAGTCTCTATATATATGATGTAATAGTCTTGTAATTCTTTGAGCACCTAAATATAATAAACACCCTAGTTGCAGTAAGTGGATGTAGGTCATACCGACCGAACCACTATAAATCTTTCGTGTCGTTTATTCGTTTTAGCGTGTGTTGCGTGTTGTGTGATACCCTAACAACTGGTATCAGAGCTTGGCTCTTGATCGTGTCACACTCACAGCCGCTGCCCGGGGTGCTAGGGTTCCGTCGTGAACAGTACCGTCATGAACAGTACCCATCGTGAACAGTACCGTCATGAACAGTAGCGCCACTGCTACAGTGTTTTTCGACTGCTACAGTGTTTCCGGCTGCTACAGTGTTTCCGCTGCTACAGTACCCCCATGAACAATATTTAAAAAAATCGCTACTGATTAGGGTTCCACCGAACTGCCGCCGACAGAACAGATTTCTGTCCCGTTTCCGCTGCTGTTGCCGCTGTTGTTGACCTGGTCAACCGCAGCCGTCAAACCCTAAATCCGGTAAACTTTTTTATCGGTGTTTTTTACTCGTTTATTACTGATTTTGGTTGAGATTGGTTGAATAGACAGTGTCCAATAGAACAGTCAACAAGTTCAGGCCGCCGCCACTGCTGTGTTTATTCACTGTTCCTGGTCTCGACTCGATCAGTTCTACTCGGAAAGTTTTGTTTCAATGGCAGAAGAAGGTAAGGTAAAGATAGTGACGTTTGATGGACAAGATTATGGATTCTGAAGAATGCAAATTGAAGACATGCTTTATCAGAAGAGCTTACATCTTCCGATAATTGGTTTGACAGCAAAACCAGAGAAAATGTCTGAAGCCGACTGGAATCTCCTAGACAGACAAGCCTTGGGAGTAGTAAGGTTGTCTTTGTCAAGGAACGTGGCCTACAACATAGTCAAAGAAAAGACCACTTCAGGTTTGTTAAAAGCCCTGCCGTTAATAAGGTATTTCTCATCAGGCAATTGGTTAACACCAAGTTGAGAGAAGGTTCATCTGTTTCTGCCCATATTAATGATTTCAATTCTATTTTAACTCGGTTAGAATCTGTTGATATTAACTTTGAGGATGAGGTACAAGCTCTCCTTCTATTGTCTTCTTTGCCCGAAAGCTGGTCAGGTACTGTTACAGCTGTTAGTAGTTCATCTGGAACTACCAAACTCACATTCAAGGGGATGCGAGATTTGATTCTAAATGAAGACGTGCGTAGGAAAAATGTTGGAGAAACTTCCAGTTCTATTCTACATACTGAAGGAAGAGGGAAAAGACCTAAAAGGGGCAATAACAGGGGTAGGTCCAAATCCAGAAAGAGAGGTCAGTCAAAACCAAGGGCTGACATTGAATGTTGGAATTGCAAAGAAAAGGGTCATTTTAGGAGCCAGTGTCCTAAACCAGTCGTTGCAAAAAACAATAAAGAGGTGAACAACGTAACAGCCGATGAAGAAGAAGAGGAAGTAGAAAATGATGCTCTTATTTGCTGCGTTGAAAACACTATCGAGTCCTGGATCATGGATTCAGGAGCTTCTTTTCACGCCGTCCCTTGCCCAGAGCTTGTGAAGAATCTACGAACAGGTAACTTTGGTAAAGTTTGTTTGGCTAATGATAAGACACTTGACATTGCAGGGATTGGTGATGTTGATTTAAAAACCACACTCGGAACCACTTGGACATTGAAAGATGTCAGAGTAATTCCCAACTTGAAGAGGAAATTAATTTCAGTTGGTCAGCTGGATGACCAAGGTCACAGGGTTTTCTTCGGGGATGGTCAATGGAAGGTTATCAAGGGCAATCTCGTAATTGCACGTGGAAAGAAGGGGACACTGTACATGGTGGAGGTACCCGCCGACGGTGTTAATGCCATGACTTCAGGTCCGAGTCCATCTAATTTATGGCACCAGCGACTCGGACATATGAGTGATAAAGGATTGAAAATGTTGGCCGAGAAAGGGAAGTTTCCAGATTTAAAGAAAGTTGAAACCGGATTCTACGAACCATGCGTTCTCGGTAAACAGAAGAAAGTCACATTCTTGAAGACAACTCAGGCACCAAAAGCTCAGAAACTGGAGCTTATTCATTCGGATGTTTATGGACCTACTTCAGTCCAATCGGTAGGAGGATCTTCCTACTATGTGACATTCATTGATGACGCAACTCGAAAGGTATGGGTTTATTTCCTCAAAAATAAATTTGAAGTTTTTGATACCTTTAAGAAATGGAAAATTGCTGTTGAAAATGAAACTGATTTGAAGGTCAAATGCCTGAAGTCGGACAATGGTTGGGAATACATCAGCAAAGAATTCACTGATTATTGTGCTGATCAGGGAATCAAGATGATTAAGACAGTCCCAGGAACTCCTCAGCAAAATGGAGTTGCAGAACGGATGAACAGAACACTTAATGAAAGGGCGAGGAGCATGAGGTTAAACGCAGGGCTCCCCAAAATGTTTTGGGCCGATGCAGTTAACACTGCGGCTTATCTAATTAATCGTGGACCGTCTGTTCCTTTGGGTTTCAAAATACCAGAGGAAGTGTGGAAAGGAAAGGAGGTTAGTCTCAAACATATGAAGGTATTTGGTTGTTCTGCTTACCGTTTATTGAGTGACAGGGATAAATTGGATCCAAAGGCCAAAAAGTGTACGTTCATTGGCTACGGATTAGACGAGATGGGTTACCGACTTTGGGATTCTGAAAGTAGGAAGGTAATCAGAAGTAAAAATGCCACGTTCAATGAAACAGAGTTATACAAAGACAAGAATGCAACAAAACCAGAAGTTCAGAAAGAATGCAACAAAACCAGAAGTTCAGAAAGAATGCAACAAAACCAGAAGTTCAGAAAGAATACATCGTTGTTGATACTGAGACCGAGAATACAGGTGATACTGAAACTCCAACAGATTCAAGACAGTGGGAGCTCAGAGGTTGATGATTCAACCGACAGTGACAGTTCTGAAGAAGAAATTGAAGAACTATCTCCGGCTACCGCTCCCGTTCCTCTTGAGACTAAGTGGGTCAGGAGATCTACTAGAGTTGCTGCACCGCCTGAGAGATATTCTCCATCTGCTAATTTTCTGTTGCTAACAGAGAACGGAGAACCGCAATGCTACACAGAAGCCATTCGTCTGAAAGATTCATTGCAGTGGGAGATAGCAATGAAGGATGAAATGAAATCTTTAGAGAAGAACAGAACGTGGGAGCTGACAAAGCTTCCCCCCGATAAGAAGGCATTGCACAATAAATGGGTGTACAGGGTCAAAGATGAACACGATGGTTCTAAGCGTTACAAGGCTAGATTGGTAGTTAAGGGGTTTCAACAGAAACCGGGGGTTGATTACAATGAAATCTTCTCTCCGGTTGTGAAGATGACTACTATCAGGTTGGTCCTAAGTATTGTTGCTGCCGAGAGTCTTCATCTAGAGCAGCTAGATGTGAAGACAGCTTTTCTACATGGGGATCTGAATGAAGATATTTACATGGCTCAACCTGAAGGGTTTCAGGTTAAAGGAAAAGAAAACATGGTCTGTAGACTAAAGAAGAGTTTGTATGGGTTGAAACAAGCTCCGAGGCAATGGTACTTGAAGTTTGACAACTTCATGGGTAGATCCGGATACAAGAAATGTGAGATGGATCACTGATGTTACATCAAGAAGTTCGAAAAGTCCTACATCATCCTCCTTCTATATGTGGATGATATGTTAATTGCAGGTTCTGACATGAAAGAGATAAATAAATTGAAGAAGCAAATGTCAGAAGAATTTGAAATGAAAGATCTAGGTGCTGCCAAACAGATACTCGGAATGAGTATCTCCAGGAACAAAGACGGATCTCTGACACTATCTCAAGAAAAGTACATTGGGAAAGTGTTAGAGAAATTCAAAATTAAAGATGCCAAGTCCCGAAGCACTCCACTAGGAAGTCAGTTTAAGCTTTCAAAAGACCAGTCACCAAAAACCGAAGAAGACATAGCCGAAATGACTAAGGTTCCTTACGCATCAGCTGTGGGAAGTCTTATGTACGCCATGATGTGCACGAGGCCAGACATAGTACAGGCCGTGGGGGTAGTCAGTCGTTATATGTCTAATCCAGGAAAAGAACACTGGGAGGCAGTCAAATGGCTGCTAAGATATTTGAAAGGCACTGCGAAGATGGGGTTACGGTTCTCAGGCAAAGATATTGTTCTAAGGGGCTATACAGATGCAGACCTTGGAGGATGCAAGGATTCTTATAAAAGCATAATCGGGTTTGTTTTTTCAGTGGGAGGAACTACGGTTAGTTGGATGTCTAGATTACAGAAGAGCGTTGCTCTTTCAACTACTGAAGCTGAGTATATGGCTTGTGCTGAAGCCAGTAAAGAGTTGATTTGGTTGAAGAATTTTCTGGAAGAACTTGGGAAGAAACAGCCAGATAGTTCATTGTTTTGTGATAATCAAAGCGCTATTCATCTGGGGAAGAATCCTGTGTTTCATGGAAAAACGAAACACATTCAGCTTAGGTATCACTTCATCAGAGGTTTGATCAGTGATGGTACATTGAAGCTTGAAAAGATTAAAGGAACGGAGAATCCCGCGGATATGCTTACTAAGGTGGTGACCTTAGAGAAGTTGAAGCTATGTATAGCTTCAACTGGCCTTCAGGAATAATGATGAGAAGGCGCTGCAACTAGAGGTAGAGAAGTTACAAGACTACAAAGAAGACGGAGACAGTTTGAAGTTTATCAAAGCCTCCAAGTGGGAGATTGTAGAGTATGAAGGCTTTTAGGGTCAGCCGGCCCTAGAGTCTGTCAGGTTACGGGTTTCGGGCTGGGCCCCATATGGGCTTAACTTGTTGGTTAAGCTATTAACCCTAGACTAGTCTCTATATATATGATGTAATAGTCTTGTAATTCTTTGAGCACCTAAATATAATAAACAGCCTAGTTGCAGTAAGTGGATGTAGGTCATACCGACCGAACCATTATAAATCTTTCGTGTCGTTTATTCGTTTTAGCGTGTGTTGCGTGTTGTGTGATACCCTAACATGGGTTACCAAGTGATCTTACGGTTCCCTACCACCAGTGGCGAAGCTTGAAGAAAACCCCCGGGGGGGTCGGGATTTTTTTTCCTATCATGGGGGTGCCAGAACTATAAAATTTTCACCCGAATACATATAAATTAACACTATTGAGCGAAAAATCGACCGAATACGTATAAATTAACACTAGTGAGCGAAAAATCGGGATGGGCCGGGGCCCATCCGGGCCCCAACAAAGATTCGCCCCTGCCTACCACGATCATACTTGCTTAGCAATCCTATGTAAACTCGACAAGGTTTTGGCTCGTATGATCATTAGATCATACAATCCCTTATGATCACGATCGTGATTTTAATAACCTTGATAAAAATACTTGGGGAGCAGGTTACTTGTCCTACAAGTATTAGGATTAAGATATATTATAAATAGAGGTTTAAGGCTGTAATTTTGATTATGCTGAATGTTAATATTTGAGAAAATAGTTTTGTATATACCAACCGAAGAGCTAACCGACCTATTTTACTAATTGAGTTTTTTCTTATTCAATTATCCGCCAGGTATTATCATGACCTGAAGTCCTGAACCCGTTTTAAAGTGTTACACACCCATTTTGCCACCTCTAATGTTCAGTGTTTATTTTCAGCAGCAATTCATCAAAAAAACAAAACAAGAAAAAGAACTTAACATTAAGAAAGGCGTGCATACCTGTAACGATAAGAAGAATTTACAAACAGGTCTTTTGGCTTCTAATGAATGAGAAAATGAACACTGGTCTCCCTTGTTGCATGTCCCATTGATAAAATATCTACATAGAGAAGCTTCTACACCATTATGAGAAAAGGAACTCTGGATTTGCTGGTTGCCAGATGAGTCCTCCAGATAACAAATCCTTATCTGCTTGGCATGACAGAAAAGCAACAGAAACTTTTTTACCCAATAAAAACAATAACTGAATGACATTTGAAGCAAAAAAAATTAAATACCTCTTTGATCGAGTTGGCCAACCTAAAAGCAATCTCATTCTTATTAAATCCATTCGCATCCACAAAAGGTAAAGACACACATTTCTTTGTTTCACAAAAAGAATTGCTGCCATCATTTGTGGCAAGAGAGTCAGAATCGTCATCGTGTACAACTGTAAGAAGACATGTATGCTGAAATTCATAGGGCTCATAGTACGCCGGTAGACCATTTGAGGTTGCTAGAAAATTGGGGCGGTATCTATGCATGGAATTAAGAACGTTCTCATCTGCAGTCATAACAATTACTCCACGTCAACATAAGCTCGTATACAAGTATAGAAGGCACTTTCGACTAGTTTACTTATGAATGGGTCGTCAGGTTATTTTCATTCTCAAACGGGTCAAATTGGTCAAAGTTAAAAAATTTCAACTGAAAACAGAACAGGTGAAATCGGCCAAACGGGTTCAAAGTTGCACAAATTGGCCACCGGGTTATTTTAATCTCAAATGGGTCAGATTGTCGATAAGTATATTTAGCTAAAAAGAGAAGTGGTAAAAGGGGTTGAAAGCTGCACAAAGTATTTTTAATTCATAATTTCATACAGGTATACAACCTCCCAAAACGGTTTATCAAAGATTTAGATTATATTGTAATAATATTGCTTATTGTAATTATTTCTTTAATGCATTAGCTATTTATTAAACCTACTTAAAAGTTGCAGAACCAACAATCCGTACTAACAATGACCCGTCTTGACCCGTTAATCAGTCTGACACATACATCTCGCAACCTCTATATAGAAGGACTAAAATGGCATCTCAAAAATCATACATATACTGGCCACATGCCGCAGTGATGACTGCACAAGATTGTGGAACAAGCACCACTCCTCTTCGATCTTCAGGGATGTAATTTGAGTGTTTGTTGTCTCATCAGAATTTAAAAGGTGCTTTAACCGCTCAAGCCGAAGATTATCCTTCATGATGGTAAAGTACATGTCACCCAATCTATTTAAAACATATACTATTTGATAAACATAAAGGATACATCATGTCACCATTATTTACCTGAAAAACACGTTGCCAGAACTGAAAGGCACAAAAATTTGCCATGAATATCACTTCCTTCCTACCCATTATACCAGTAAGCTTACCATTTTGATTATAGTAGTCATCGGTGATCTTAGAAAACTGTACAATGTTGACTAAAAAAACATCAGTACTCTACCAGATCAACTGTTGAATCACAATTAAGCTAATGAGAACCAATGATAAAGGTGGCCATTTAAGCCCATTTCCTAACGGGTCGATTTGGGTTGTTCTCTATTTCAAATGGGTCAAATCAAAGAATTTAGCTAAAACTTGAATGGGTTAAATGATTGAAAGTTGCCCAAAGTCTTTTAAGTGCCTTAACCTCCTAAACTGTTTTTAATCAAAGATTTAAATTATTAATGTAAAAATATTCTTTTTGTAATCATAATTAATGAATTATTCATTTATTATTTACAAAAGGACAAAAAAGTGTGTGTGGAGCACTCCAACCCGATCAGCCCATTTTCGACCTGACCCCATTTTGACCCATTACTCGTTTGCTTATAAATGGTTAGCCTTGAGTTGTGTTTTATCTTAAACGGACAAGTAAAAAATTAGCTAACAGGAAAACGGTTGACCCAAAGCCTTTTTAATGCATTCAAAAAAATGTTTGTGTAGCATTCCAACCCGTTTCACCCGTACTAAAAAAATGACATGTTTCAGCCCAAACCCATTTTGACCAATTACCCAATCCATCAAAATCAAAATGATGAAGTTTGTGAGATCCAATATGAGTACCAGTGCTTCCTGTCCAAAGGGGCGGATAATTGGTAAAGGTTGGGTATCCATTAGAATACCAATTATAATGCCTTCACGTAGCATTCCAGCTTCTCCAAACTTTAGAATAAGCATAGAAGCATCAAAGGACAAAGAAAAGCTGGAAAGCAATCTTCCATAAAAGGTTGGCTCAAAACGACCTCTTAGAGATGCTTTCTCTAAAGCATGAATATGGACCAGTAATTCTAGTGCATCCTCAACAACTTCAGGTCTTGGTGGATCCATAACTTTCTGCAACAAGACTGAAAACAACCCTAAAATTAGTTCAGAAATGGTTCGAGTTATAATTTATCTCAAGCGGGTCAAATGTGCAAAAACTAGAGAAAACTAAAACGGGTTGAAACTCATCAAAATACCGTCCTTATTTAAAAGGTAAAGTTATTATTTCCAGCCCAAAATTATTGTCCACAAACAAAAAAAAAAGTCAATTTAAGATGTGTGCAGTTAATGCTATTTTTAGTTCGTAGAATGTTTCAGTGACTTGAAATTAAGACTCCAATGACTTGGAAAACTAGCATTTATGATAAAGTTTTTTTTTTTTTTGAAAGGCAAATTTCTTTATTCCTGTGGGAGTGGGACTTGAACCCATAACCTCCTCAAACCTTGGTGTTTCTAGAGGATTTTTCTCTACCACTGAGCCACCAACCCCAATGACATTTATGATAAAGGTAACTAAGGGTAAAATGGAAAAAAAAAGTAAATTATAATATTTAAAGGGGACAATTTAATGAGAGACTCAAAAGTAATGTGGACAGCAATTTTCGGATAGATGGAGTAATATTATGGTACTTGTAAATTGTAATCACATTAATTGTTCAAAAAATCAATAAACAAAAGACAAACAAGTGTTTGTGTGTCAACCCAGCCTGGCCCAACCTGTTGACTCATGTTCAAAAAAAATTGGATTTGATCCAAGCCCCTTTTGACCCGTTACCGGTTACCCAACTCGCCCATTTTGCCACCTCTAAGAAATAAGCATAAGCACACCGGAGGAAAACCAGTAGTATCAATCCATGAACACATATCTAAAGATAACCGTGTGCATAATTGAATATTCCATAGAGAATTAGGGTAAAGCTTGTTATCTGTTAGTCTGTTACTATAAGAAAGTAAGTAAAAATGCATAATGGTATTGGTATAGAGTGAATGGGCTCATGGGCCTTAAACCTAAAATGTAAATAAATTCACTCAGAAGTGATATCGAACGGCCCGTTAAAAGGGAAATTCTACAGAGTTGTAGTACGGCCGGCTATTCCATTATGCATTTTACTTACTTTCTTATATTAGTGGCAGCTAGTTCAGCCGACTAAAAGGGAAATTCTACAAAAAAGACTAAAAGGGAAATTCTACAGAGTTGCAGTACAGCCGGCTATGTTATACGGAACCGATTGCTGGCCAACCAAGAAGACACAAGCGCGAAAGACAGAGGTAGCAGAGATGAGGATGTTGAGGTGGATGTTTGGGAACACGAGGATGGATCGGATAAGAATGAAGTCTTTAGGTTTAGATTAGGGGTAGCTAGTATCACATATAAGATCAGGGAGGGGAGGTTGAGATGGTTTGGGCACGTGCAAAGGAAGCAGGTGACGGCACCGGTAAGGAGTGTGGAAATCATCAGGGTGGAGGGAAAAAGGAATAGAGGAAGAACAAGACTAACATGGGATGACCAAATTAGACAAGATTTATTAGACTTGCACCTCTCCGAGGACATGATCGGTGATAGAACTATTTGGAGACGTCGAATCAAGGTTAAGGACTTTTAGGGACATTATATGTTAGATCTTCGTTACAGTTTTCGTTATACCAACTTTATAGGTGGTCTCAGGTGAGGATGTTAGATATTTCCTAGGTTGCCTTGTAGACGTAGGTGTCAGTGTTAGCTACTTTCTAGATTTGCCTCCGGTAGGAGATGTGCCTGTAGTCTTGGATGTGTCTTCAGTCTTATCTACCTCTCTTTAGCCTTAGAGATTTTTGCATATTACTTCGCTTTTGCATGTTACTAATGCCAATATGATTTGCTTGCTATGATGCTATGCTTTAGGGGGAGAAAGCGTATATTACTAAGCTATGTCAATATGATGTCCTCGCAGTATTATACCATTTAAAATTTAAAAGTAAAAAAAAGAGAAAAAGATAGACTATTTTTTTGAGCCCAGGGTCTCTCTGGGTGCAGCCTCTCTATCCCACGGGGTAGAAGTAAGGTTTGTCCTCATCTCACCCTCCCCAGACCCTACTCGTTGAGTGGGATTTCTTTGGGTATGTTTGTTTGTTTGTTTATATATATATATGGGGAGGGCTAACGTGAAAACCCACTAAATTCTATGTAACATATGTAAAAAAAAATTTGTTTGGGATAGCTTCTATATTTAATTTCATCACTTTTGGAAAAAAAAAATCAAAAAAGCGCCGAGTGGATTTTTTTTTAATTTTTTACCAAAATTTTACGTATGTAACATCCTGTGTTACGTATGTAACATGCTGACGAAACGCTGGCATACGATGTAAAACGGGTTTTTGTTTTTTTTCATGTTTTTTTTTTCCTGTTTTTTTTTTTAAAGTACTTGGCGTTTTTTTGATTTTTTTTTAAGACAAAAATATATATAAAAACAACCTAAAAAAAGTTACATAGGGTTTCTCAACTTAAGTGGGTTTTCATATTATACTTTCCCATATATATATATATATATATATATTTGTGTGTGTGTGTATATATGTATGTGTGTGTATATATATAGATAGAGAGAGAAAGCAGCTTACCCTTTGGATCATTAATAGCTCTTGATTCAGCACAAGTTGTAAGAAGCACTTGTTGCCTTAATGATAACTTCAAAATAGATGGTGCTTCAAATTTCTCTAATTGGCCAAAAAACGGTTCAGTGACAAGTCGATATATTTCACCGTCACAAGTGCGCCCTGTTCTTCCCCGCCTTTGCTCAGCCTATAACATGCAATATGGAGATTAAATTTTAACTAAGATTGTATTAAGAAGAAAATAAAAAACACTAACTACCTGAGATTCAGATACCCAGACAATCTCTGAGGATTCAGATTTTCTATTTGCATCCCAGTAGACTTGTAGAGATCTGCATGAATCAATCACATAGGCAACTTTTGGTATTGTTACAGAAGATTCTGCAATGTTTGTTGCCAGTATCACCTGCACCAAGGATAATGTTTACTAGAAACAGATGACCACAATGTATTATTGCTGGAAATCTTCTAAGGGTGTGTTTGGGTGTGCTTTTTGAAAATGATTGCCATATTGAATAATCAGAATTATATAATCAGCTGTGACAAAACAAGATGTAGAAAATAGTGTTTGCACGAGCTTCTGCTGTTTGAAGTTCTAATTACTTAATTAGGGATCACGTATGTGGAGGCCACCCAAATATTCAATTTTTTTCATCAAGGCCACCCATGTATCAAAACAACTTTATAGATCACTGATCACCCATGTATGCATCTGCCTTCGTTTAAAAAGTATGCTCCTATCTTTAAAAAGGTAAGATAGTATAAATAATAATTGTATTTGTAATGCAAGATAGCTATACCCTTCATTTAAATTCATCTTCCTCTTATTATAAGTGAATTAAAAGGATATAATTGGTGTATCACATTTGAATTATTATTTACATTATTATTTTTTTTTATGCTCAACGCATTTTTGTCCCTTTATATTCTTTTTGATAACTTTGACCATTAATGAGAACAAATACATACATGGATGGTCTTAACAAAAAAAAGGTCAATACTTAGGTGGCATCCATGTACATTTATACCTTCTAATATCAGATAATCAGATATCTGAGTATTAGGCAAATTCTGAATATTTAAGAGATCATTGATAAAATACCCAATTGACCACTTTTGTGAGGAATTTTTTTTTTTGGTGGAATGGGAGTAAAAGTCCCTGAGACTAGGCTAAAAGAAGAGTAAACAGGTAGCTTTCGTTTACACATAAATAATCAGTTTTGTTGCTACCGATATGATATCTAAAACTGATTATTTGTAGGGGGTGACAATTCGTGTTGGTAAGTTCGTATAACCCAACCCGAACATGAGCGGATCACTTTATCATGTTGAAAAGTTGAACCCTAATCTGGACACATGTAACCTGATTATTTCAACGGTCCAAACGGATTTACGAATTAAACAAGTTGTAAATGGTGTTGAGTTGTGGAGGTTGTTAGGATCACATGAGCAACACACGAATAATAATAAATAGAAAGCAGTAAAAGAAACAAGAGATTTTATGTGGTTCGGTCGCGGTGTGCAACCTACGTCCATAGGGGCAACTAGGGTTTTCTTATTATTGAGAGATAATGAATTACAAGTACAGGAGATGTATTTATAGACTAGAATTAGGGTTAATCCCTTGCTAAACAAGAAACTAATCAACTAGGCCTAACTGATTAGGGCCGGCCGGACCCTAACCTAATTCGCGGCTAAGCATGTGGACCGAAGCCTACATAATCCGCAACAATCTCCCACTTGGAGGCTTCAAAACACGTTCAACTCCACTCTGTACTTCTGTAAACGAAAAAACCCCTCTGATCTTCAGTTCTCCCTAGTCACCCCGGTCTCCTCAACATTATTCCTGGAGACCAGCTGAAGCTATGCAAAGCTTCAGCTTATCCAGCACCACAGATTTTGTAAACATGTCTGTTGGATTCTTCGCACCCGAGATGTTCTTCAAACTGATTGTTCCTTCACTGATCAATCCTCTGACGAAGTGATATCTCTTCCCAATGTGCTTTGTCTTCCCGTGATAGACTGGATTCTTGACAGGTTTCACTGCACTCTCATTGTCACAGTACAGTGAGCAATCAAGCAGCTGTTTACCTAATTCTTCAAAAAAAAAGTCTTCAACCAAACTAGCTCTTTACTAGCTTCAGCAATAGCCATGTATTCTGCTTCTAATGTTGATAAGGTCACACTTTTCTGAAGTTTGGACATCCAACTCACTGTTGTTCCTCCCACTGTAAAGACATACCCAGTAGTGGTTTTAAATGTCCTTTACAACCACCAGTGTTGCAAAAATCCCGATTAGTCTCCGATTAATCGGTAATCACCGTTTTATGTAGGAATTTTGTTAGAATCAGAGTCGGTAGCGCAGCGGATACAACACACAAACACACTCAAACGAAAAGAAGAAAGCAATAAAACGACACAAGGATTTATAGTGGTTCGGTCAGTGGTTCGGTCAAGGTGACCTACATCCACTTGCTGCAACTAGGGTTTACTTTTATTGATAGGTGCTACAAGAATTACAATTACAAGACTGAGATATATATATAAGACAAGATTAGGTTAAACTAAAATAGGTAACAATGGGTTTTAGCCCATTAGGGTCGGCTGCCCTATTCCCCCTTGATTCCAGCCGTAACAGGCCCAAAGGGGAGCCGAGCCCGGCCCAAATCCAATAGCTTTCATAACCCAACAATCTCCCACTTGAAAGATTTGCCCATACAAACTATCTAAGCTATCTCAGCACCAGTAACTCCAGTAATCATTATAATCAAGTCCTCCAAGCCCAAGCTAAGACTCCATGTCAAACCCTCCTAGTTGCAGCGACCCTTCTCATCAGTTACCTGAAAGGCTCGTTGAAGCTCCACCGAGCTTCAACCCAATACCAGTCATACCAGACCCAGCCGTGATTATCTCCACCACCGACCCATCTTCTGTCTCAACCGACTTGCACGTTCCGCCGGCTCCAGAGATACACCGAAGACCATCACCACTCTCCAATATCAGCAAACAATCCTCAGGAGAGACTTTCTCATTCGGAACCTTAGTCTTCAAAACCCAGCGAACTCTCGGAAATGTACCCGGAACACGTCCTGTGCTCCCACTGTTCCCAAACCCCCTGACGGGTTTCACCCTCCGAACACATTCAACTGACATCTCAGTAGCTCTAGGCTTCACGTTTGCAAAGTGAACCCTCTTAGTGCGAGATTCAGTGAACCGGACTTTATCACTCTGAACCGGGACGGTCACACATCCCTCAGCAGGTACCTCAACTAAATACAGTGATCCTCGTTTTTCTCCCCGAGCAATAACGAGATTTCCATCTAACACTTTCCACTTTCCACCGCCAAACTTGACATCCAGTCCATGTTCATCGAAATGACTAAAAGGAAAACGGAACGAAATGTGTAGTAACAAGAATTAAGTATATCCTAATTTAAATAAGATAGATTATTTAATATGTATAGAAACGATTAAAAGGAAAACGGAACGAAATGTTTTGGGATTTTGGAATGTACGAGGAGTCGAGGATACGAATAGGGTTTGTAAATAATGCTTTATAAAGTTTATTTATAAAAAGAGGACATGTGTCGATAATAAGTACTATTTGCAATCAGAATAATATAATAAATATCTTGGTATATTATTTACGTTTTTTGGACATTGACAAAGGTGTTTAAAACTAGCCATTAAAATGATCATCATTTCGAAATATTATATAAAATGATATTTATAAGGATATGATTTAAAATAAATAAATTAGTTATGAAATAGTAATATTGCTATTTTTGAAATCCATACCATATTATTTATGAAAGTAATAACGTGTTAGATATACTAATAACAATTATACTAATAACAATTATACTAATAAAATAATATGTCGTTTTAACGGTTTAGGTTACTAACATAACTATAACCCTTTTAGATTAATAAAACTTATGACATTATACAATACGACTATTTTATAGTTTTAAAAGCTATATATAAAATAATAGGATTTATGATAATACAATCATAATAACACTCGTCATGCTCTTGAAGCGGATAATACTAATACTTTTAATAACAAGATTAACACCGTTTTATAAACAACACTTATTTTTTAATTACTAAAACTAATATTGCTCATAGTGATGATTATACTATAAATTAAGCCTTGATTATACTATAAATTAAACCTTTGTTTTTATGTAAATCATAATATTTTATAAAGTATTTAGGCATATAAATGAACACTGTTTGGTTTGTGTGTGTAAAATCAATACATATAAAAGGAAAAAAAATGAAACAGCCGCAAGGGCTAGAACTCGTGAGCTCCCCTGTGTGGGGAAAGGTTTTAACCAGTTGGTCTAAGGTCCTTTGTTTGTTAAGTCATCAGAACTACAGGGTTTTATAAAGCAAAGAGGACCTGATGTCTTCTTCTTTAAACATACAGACGCAACAAGCACCCCCCCCTTTTCAAACCCTAATTTCCATACGTGAACCAGGCTTTCAAAAACCACTACACCAATTCGATTTCAAGAAGGAAGAGAAGAGGGATGATGGGTTACCTGTTTTTGACCTTGAATCGTTGCCAAGGAGAGGTGCGGTACCCCTAGCGTCGATCGCGAACCATGAGAAATACGGGAATGAAATTAGAAGTCAAATCGAGTTGTAAAGGGTTAGGAGATCTTATAGAGTTGGTTATAACTCGTTTTCAACCGGAGAGACGAACGGGATTAATGGGGTTTGCGAGTTTTGAAGCTTAATTCGTGGGTTTTGAAATCCACTGCCGTAACCCCCCGTAAATGGATTTTAACTATGGAAATTCTCTATCAAAATTGATGCTTCCGAGTTCTAAATGATCATAAACGGGTTGGTAATTGTTTTGGGGGAGATTTGAATCCCGTAATTGTAGGGATTGATGGAGGATTTGAATGGGTTTGACTCTTTGAAGTCAAAATTGGTTTGACAAATAGTCCTAGGGTTCATAATAAAAAAATGAGTTCAAATGGATTGAAATGAGGGTTCAAATTAAGGTGGTGGGGTTCAATATGGGGTCCAAAGTGTAAGGATCAAACATAATAGGCTAACGCATCAAGAGATCATCGGGAAGTTCAGAAGATAGCATTTTGGAAGTATGCGGCCGCATACTTCATGGTCTAGCCGCATACTTACTTGAAGTATGCGGTGCCCAAACCGCATACTTGAAGTATGCGGCCCAGGCCCAAGCCCAACCGATTACTTGTGATATGTATAAATAGTATTTTGTTTTCTGTAATCGGTTAGACGAGTTGTTGAACGATCTTGTACTGTATTTTCAGTGTTTAATCAATATACGAATCGTTTGATATTTGATTGTGTCTCGTCTTCTTTGATTATACCTACAAGTCACGTGTCGAGTTTGTTTCCGCCAGGTTCAACACGTCGTTGAATCCGTTGATTGAAGATCCTCAGGAATCCGGACCTTACAATTGGTATCAGAGCCTTAGCGCTCCTTCGGTGAAGCTTACAACGGATTTCTTTGACTCGCGAGGTATCAAAGTTACTGTTTTCGTTTGAATAAACTGACACTTTTGTTTTGGAAGAGTTTCTGGACAGATTCACAGGTTTTGGGTCTCGTCTCTATCGTTTTTGTTGACGAATTGGATTGCTCAGTTGATCTTTCTGCTGATTAATCAACGTTTTCAGTTAGATCTTAATATGTAGAAAAATCAATATTCGAAGTACACGGCCATCCAAGTTTGTGGCTTTTTGAAGTTCACGGTTACTTCAAAGTTTGCTGCTTCTCGAAGTTCACGGTTACCTCGAAGTTCACGCTTTTTGAGGTTCACGGCTACTTCAAAGTTTGCTGCTTCTCGAAGTTCACGGTTACCTCGAAGTTCACGGTGTTTCGAGTTTACAGTTCTTGAAGATTACGGTTACCTCGAAGTTCACGGTTCACCAGCTTTACGGCTACTTTCAAGTTTGCGGCTACTTTGATGTTTACGACTACTTTCAAGTTTGCGGCTACTTTGAAGTTTTCGGATACTTTCAAGTTTGCGGCTACTTTGAAGTTTTCGGCTATTTCGAAGTTTACGGCTACTCTCAAGTTTGCGGCTATTTCGAAGTTTTCGGTTATTTCAAGGTTTACTGCTACTCTCAAGTTTGCGGTACAACGTTCTCTGCTGATTAAGTCATGACTGATACTAATGCTATGGATAATGAGATTGGTACCACAAATAGACCTCCACGTCTTACAAATGCAGATGATTTTGATAACTGGAAATTTAGATATGAGAACTTTGCTAAATATAAGGATTCATCTATTTGGAAGTCTACTGAAAAGGGTCCTCAAGTTCATATGGTTTGAAATGAAAAGAATGAATTTGTTCCCAAGGATCCCGATCTCTATGTTGGTGAAGAGATTCTTTAGAAGGAGAAGGATGAGAAAGCTTATGCTGGTTTGACCATGGCATTGTCAACAAAAAATGCTCAAGGATTTAAAGAATACAAGACTGCAAAGGCTCTTTGGGATGCATTGGTGGAAAGGTTTGAAGGAAATTTAGATATGCGAGAAAGTAGAAAGGACATGTTAAGACATAAATTCAATATGTTCAAGTATGTGAAAGGGGAAAGTCTGGAATCTCAGATAAATAGATTTACTCACTTGATGACTGAAATAAGCGGTGCAGGTATTGAGATGACCAAAGGTGAGATAAACAAGAAACTGCTCAACTCGTTGCCGATAAACTGGAACTTTAACTTCACTACTATCAAGAGAACTAAAGATATGTACACCACATCTCTCAGTGAGTTGATCTCCATTCTAAGGTCATATGAGACGGACGATCAGCAAAGGCAAATCATGTTTATGTCTGAGATAGATCACTTAGTGTCTCAGGGAAGTGCTTTACTCTCCAGTATGTCATCATCTCATACTCCGAATCTGTCTGCTGTTTCAAATCAAACAGCTGCTGATGCCTCAGTTCAGCAAAACAGTTCACCATCATCAAATACTGTCAAAGCTGTAGAAATGAATGTCGCATTGTTCAGTGTCTTTCTGAATAGCTATAATGCATTACTAGCTGGAAAGCTATCTCCTGCAAATTTAGTACAAGATGACATGGAACAAATTCATCCTGATGACTTAGAAGAGATAGATATCAAATGGCATAAGGCAATGGCAGTGCATCGTGCTAAGAATTTTATCAAGAGAACTGGAAGAAACTCATTTGATGGAATGGAATCTGGGGCAAAGAAGATTGGTTTTGATAAATCTAACTTGAGGTGTTACAACTGTAGTAAACATGGACACTTTGCTAGAGAATGCCCAGAGCCTAAAGTTGAGAAGGGAAGTTCATCAACCAGTTCACAAGAAAAGGAAGCTGCTGCACCCGACGAGAGCAAAGCTTTGGTCAGTCAGTAGACTGTAGGATATGATTGGGGAGATCAGATTCATGAGCTGACAATGAAGGTGTCAAATCATGCCCTCATGGAAAAAATTGAAGATATTAAGGTACTTACTAATACCTGTTCTCATAATTGTTTAGAGAAGATAAATAGGTATTAGTGTGATAATGAAATGCTGATAAAGGAAATTACTCAACTTCGGTATGCCAATGCTGAGCACAAGCGATCCAAAAATATTTTTAAAGATAAAATTGAGGCAAGTAAAAATGATTTTTCTAAACTTGAAATGGATTTTAGTAACAAGGAATGGCTTTATCGTGATGCTTTAAAAAGAATAGATGACCTCGGTCTAAAGTTAAATGATGTTGTGACTCAATTGGCAAACACCAAACTAAAAATCGAAAAGATTGACCATTGTCGATCAGTTGTTTATGACATGTTAGATTCCCAAGTTAGAAAGAAAGGAAATCCAGGGATTGGTTATCATGCTGTTAAACATCCTTTCTATGGCAATTTCACTTCTATGCCAAGTGTTCAACATGAAGATGTTGAAATGGAGTATGGTGTAGGCCGTAAACCAGATCAACCTTCTTCATCCATACAGTCCACGCCAGTGATTGTTGGTCCCTCGGTACAACATGTGAACGTTACTAACCCGTCTAAGTCTTGTGCAGAAACATGATTAGTAGAGGGCATAGTGGAGGATTGTGAAAATGATGATGAGCAGGAGGGTCATGTTTTTAATTCCAAGTCTTTGTCCTTTAAAAATATTGTGTCTGGTTTTTCAAACTCCGCTACTTTTGTTGGTTCTGGTTTGAATGATGGTTTGAGCAGTGGTACTTTTAAAAAGGGAAATAAATTAAAAACAAATTTGAAATCCACTTTTGTGAAAGGTGGAACTTTAGAGAAAGAAAGGTGGAACTTTAGAGAAAGAAGAAAAGAAGATCTTGAACGGTAAGAATTTTCAGTTTGTTAAAAACAAAAACCGTTCTTCTAATCTTGAAAGTAGCAAACCATCAACAAGTCAGTCAAACTCGAAGCAATTGTCTCAACGTTTTACCAAAAGTGAATTTTATGCAAATTTTGATAAACATCATCGTGTTTTTGAACAAAATGTTAGAAATGGTGATAGAAATTGCTTCAAATCAAATTACATAAATTATGATAGAAATGGTGATCAAATGTTTGATAGAAGGTTTTCTAGGAACTGTGAAAATGCAGGTTACTTCACAAGTTCTCCTCAACAGTCATCATCATGGGACACCGAATACTATGCCCCGTATCCGAGAAGGCAAACATGCTATGTCTGTGGGAATCCCGGACACTTAGCTAGAAACTGCGTTCACAATCGTGAACACTCTAGTAGATATTCGAATGTTTCTCAAAGTGAAAATGTGTATCAAAGGCCATATACATCTAAAAGATACATATCTCAAAATCACAACAGACCCAATGTTAAACAATCGGATAAAAGAACTGGTGTTGTGCATAAAACTCAACGACATGTCAAAGAAAATAATGTTTTCAAACATAAACAAAAGAGAGTTGAGAAACCCATAAAAACTGAAAAGGGTAAAGAAAAGGTCGTCACTCCAACAGTAAGCTCAACTTTTCAAAAATCAAAGCCTGTTTGGACACGAAAACCAAATGTGCAAACAACACTAGTTGAGTTCAATGACAAAAGAGATATGAAATTACAAGAAGTTTCATACTTGGATGAGTTAGGGCAACCCAAGACAACCATGGCTTGGGTTCCAATTACTAATTAAAGTGTTCTATCGTGCAGGGACAACCAAGGAGGCCTATCAACAACCTCTGGTACGTTGATAGTGGTTCTTCCCGGCACATGACAGGAGACATCTCGCAGCTTCACGACATCAAATTGTTCGATGGAGGGTATGTTTCCTTTGCAGGTGATAAAGGTGGGCAAATCACCATGAAAGGTACTGTCACTAACGGTACTCTCTGTTTCAAAGATGTGAATTATGTGTCTGAGTTAAATCACAGCTTGTTAAGTGTGTCTCAAATTTGTGATAAAAAGTTTTCAACTCATTTCACTGATAAGGAGTGTTTGATTTTAAAACTAGGGTTTGTAGTCCCTTAGGATTGGATTTTAATGCGTACACCGAGGTGTAAGGATTCATATTTGTTGGATATGAACAGTGAGTCAGCTTTAACCAATACTTGTTTATTTTCTAAAGCATCTGAAAATGACTCCATGCTCTGGCATCGTCGTTTAGGTCACATAAACTTGAAAAATCTAAATAGAATTGCTAAAGGAACACATGTGGTCGGTCTACCTTGGAAAGAGTTTTGTGAGGTCGAAAAGTGTATTTCTTGTGCTAAAGGCAAACAACATAAACGACCACTCAAACCCAAGCTGTTCAATTCAATAGTCTCTGTTCTACAATTGCTTCATATGGATCTGTTTGGTCCTGTGAGTGTGATGAGTCTTGGAAAGAAATCATATTGTCTTGTTATTACTGATGACTACTCACAATTTTCTTGGGTGTTCTTTTTAAGTAAGAAAAGTGAGACTGCAGACATTCTTAGACAGTTCATGATACTTGTGGAAAATCAACTGAACTTAAAGATCAAGATTATCAGAAGTGACAACGGGACGGAATTCCGAAATGAAGTTCTTGATAGCTTTTGTGTAGAAAAGAGGATTGCATGACAATTCAGCGCTGCTAGAACTCCTCAAAAGAATGGAGTTGCTGAACGAAGAAATCGCACCTTGATAGAAGTTGCACGAACCATGATTTTTGACTATAAATTGCCAATATTCTTCTGGGCTGAGGCAATCAATACAGCGTGCAACGTGCAAAACAGAGTGCTACTCAACAAGCATCAACTGAAGACTCCATATGAAATCATGTTTAACCAGAAGCCAAAGGTTGGTCGTTTCAGAGCATTTGGATGCCTATGCACTCTGTTGCATAACGACACCATTGGGTCCAAATTCGATGCAAAGGCCGAAGAATGTTATTTCGATGGATACTCATCCTGCAAGACAGCATACAAGGTTTACAACAAGCGAACCAAGCAGATAGTGGAGTCCTACTACATTGACTGGCAGGAGCTCAACAAAACTGATGCAGATTCTGGTCCAAATTGGTTATTTGATTATGATTTGGTATTTAAACTGTTTAATGTTTTTTCTGACGTTTCTGATGTGTCAGATGATGGTTTCTACAAGTACAGCACAGTCGACTACAAAATTGATGAAGACCCCGATCAAGCATCATCTTCATCTTCCAGAACTCCAGAATCTTTCTCTCAAGAAAGTCCTCAACAAACCGCTGATCCCATCAACATTGAGACTGCTGCATCTGGCAGTGGTAATGCTTCACAAGAGAATGCTGCATCTGGCAGTGGTCATGCTTCACGGGATACGAATCCTGACCCGAATGTTATCGAGGAGCCGGTTCCCATAACTGAAGAAGCAGATCAGCACATCACCAACTTACCTGAAACATTGCAGGAAGAGGAAATACCAACATTGTGGATTCATAAAAATCATCCCATAGAGAATATCATCGGTCCTCTCTCTGACGGGGTGAAAACAAGGAGTCAATATGGAATAATCAACATTTGCTTGTATTTTGCTTTTATTTCACAGATAGAGCCTAAGAACATCAAAATGACTTTAAGTGAGGCTAGCTTGGTAGAGGCAATGCAGGAGGAGCTAATGCAGTTTGAGAAACTGAACATTTGGGAGCTAGTGCCGCTACCACACGGCAAACTACCCATTGGAACTCGTTGGGTTTTTAGAAACAAAAAGGATGACAGTGGAGTTATTGTCAGAAATAAGGCGAGACTTGTTGTGCAAGGGTTCTATCAGCAGGAGGGGATAGATTATGAAGAGGTGTTTGCACCTGTTGCAAGACATGAGGCCATTAGAATCTTTTTGGCCTATGCCTCTTATATGAATTTCAAGGTATTTTTCTTATATGAATTTCAAGGTATTTCAAATGGATGTGAAGACAACATTTCTATATGGAAAGGTTCAAGAAGAGATATATGTCTGTCAGCCACCGGGGTTTGAAGACACTAATCACCCAAACCATGTCTACAAACTTGATAAAGCTTTGTATGGCTTACATCAAGCACCACGTGCATGGTATGCCACTCTGACAGAGCACTTGCTTGCAAATGGCTACACTCGGAGAGCCATCGATCAGACATTGTTTCTTAAGAAGATGGGAGATGATCTTATTCTTGTCTAAATCTACGTTGACGACATCATTTTTGGATCAACGAATGTTGCACTGTGCAAAGAGTTTGAAGAAGTGATGAAGAAAAAGTTTGAAATGAGTTTAATGGGAGAAATGGCATTCTTTCTGGGGTTGCAGGTGAAGCAAAGTGATGACGGAATCCTGATTCATCAGGCTAAATACGTAAATGACATTCTAATCAAGTTCAACTTTGTTGACTCTAAACCGGCCTCCACGCCTATGGCAACTCGACCCGTTCTTACTCCAGATCTAGGTGAACCTGGAATTGACCAACATCTCTACAAGTCAATGATTGGCTCGTTAATGTACCTGACTGCTAGCCGTCCAGACATTATGTTTGCGGTTTTCCAGTGTGCACGATATCAGGCTAATCCGAAACTTTCTCACCTTAATGCTGTTAAAAGAATTTTTAAATACTTGAAGGGCAAGCCTCGGCTCGGCCTTTGGTATCCAAAGGATTCAGAATTTAACTTATTTGTTTTTACTGACAATGATCATGAAGGTTGAAATCTTGATAGGAAATCCACAACTGGTGGATGTCAGTTTCTGGGGGAGAGACTACTCGTATCATGGCAGTGCAAGAAACAGACCACCGTTTCGACTTCTACTGTTGAGGCTGAATATGTCGCCGCATCAGCATGTTGTTCTTAGGTTTACTGGATGCAAAACCAATTGCTGGATTACGGTTTGAATTTCATTGACTCTACTATTTTCTTTGATAATGAAGCTGCGATACAAATTGTTAAGAATCATGTCCAACACTGTAAAACTAAGCACATAGACATAAGAGTGCATCACATTCGTGATTTTTTTGAAAGAAAGCTTATTCATCTTGAGCAGGTATCTACTGATGATAATGTTGCCGACATCTTTACCAAAGCCTTTAATTTAGCCAGATTCAATTTTCTGGTTGAATGTCTGATAATGATCTCCTTTGATTAGACGGTCGCAGGTTTGGTCACCAAAAATATTTTGTTTGTTTTTATTTTTTTTTAAAATGCAAAAGTTTAGGGGGAGAAATTTCCTAAAAACATCAAAAAGATTTTGGGTTTTAGATTCTAGGTTTTAGTTTTAGTTAATCTTTTGCTTAAGTTTCAAATTTGTGTCTTGTTGCTTGTCTTTGAGAAAAAATAAGAACTCTGGATATTGGGAAATGATAGTACATCATTTTAGAGGGTTGGATCATCATATGTAAGGCCTGTAGTTGAAGAGATTAGAATCTTAGGGTGATATGCTGATAGGCTCTGCTAAGACTGGAAAGACAACATGATAGTGTTTCACTTAAACATAAAAGTCATTGTCGAAGTGGGGAACATCTCATAGATTGGTATAATAATTCTTTCCTGTTAATAATCAAACACTTAAACATAAAGGTTGGTGAACTGTGGATGAACATAATATATCTGGATTGCACAAACCGAGACCCTTCACAAAGGGGTTGCGAGCTGACTTGATACAAGTCTGTATATATATGTATATAGATAAAAGACATGCACTGACATGTAATAGGTGAAAAGACACTCAATGATAGTGCAAAGTTACTCTTCAAAGCAGAATTCTGAGCAAAAAGACACGCAATGTTAGTGTCGTGCTATAGGAAAAATTCAAAAGATATGTCTAAAGACGTACATATAAGTATACTTGTAAATATTTTTCTCTTTGGGAATATGTTACTGGGACGGAATTTCTAATCAAGGCATATTGTTTTTGAACATGTAAGTCCGTCGCGCTATGCTTTTAATCAATTTTTTCAGAGATTTCCTGAACAGTTAATTGACCCATTCTAGTTATGCTCTTTTGTTATTACTTAGGCGCTCAAAAGATCATGAGGAAGGGAAGGTTTATCCGATAAGTTGTGGGGTCCATCAAGAACTCATCTAATTCACAATAAGATAAATGCAGGTTTCTGAGATGTGAGTGTGGGACCCACTAAGACATGAATAACTATTACCCGAAAAGCATGATAACATTTTGTCAATTAAGGTATAAAGGCTTGAGTTTAAAATGATACTCTATATTGGCAATCACCGAGACCTGTCTAAGAAAATGAATAACTAATAAGTATGATTTGATCTGCTCTAGAGTGATATGATCCCATAACAGAGTTTCTCTAAAAAATATTGTGTGTTTATCCACTATTATGAAAAGAACAAAAAGATTTTGTGTTTTAGCTTAATTTGAGTTATTTTATTTTTTGTCTTTTGTTTACACTTCATAATTAATTGAAAATGACCGTTCCTGCTTGACCTGAAAATCCAAAGAAAAGTTTTTTTAAAAGTTCACGGTTTTCTCAAAGTTTGCGGCCGCATACTTCAAAGTTTAAGGCCTCATACTTGGCTATGTCTATATATAGATTGAAGTTTGCGGTTTCTTGATATCATCAAACTGCATACTTCGAATTTTCTCTCAGACGCATACTTCATCATTGACCGTTTACTTGAATCTCTGAGTGAAATTGTTGCTCCAATTGTGCTCAAGAAGTATAGGCGACATCAAAAGTAAGTGTTTTGATCATGAATTCACGCTAATCAAGCGTATGAGGTGTTTTTGACTGAAACTAATAATGAACCGGACTTTTGTACCAAATTGACCATCAAAATCTATGTAAAAACTGAAATTGGTCCACTAGCTTTGGTTTCCATCACTAGGCGACCACGAATCACCTGAAATCCAATACTAAAAACATGTTAAAATCCAAAAAAAAATGATTTTATTGAAGTTTGCGGTTTTTCTTGAAAGTTTGCGGTGTGTTAAAGTTTGCGGCTATAAAACCAAGTTTGCGGTTTCATCCTAGACCGAATTCTTTAAGTTTTTTGTTTTTGAAATCAAACTGGCTTTATTGATTGCAGGCATGGCCAACTTGAAGTTTGTAAAGGACCACAACGAGTCAGCATATTTGGAAGACCCGCCTCAACATCATAGCATTTTCAGATCTATGATAGTGGGTCTGAGAGTAACCTGAATTTTTCACGCTATTTCACAACATCCTGATATATGTGAAGATTTTATTCTGGATTTCTGGAGCCCGACTGATTTTGTTACAGAAAATGAAGTTGAAGGGATAGCCGGTACTGTGGCAGGAAAACGCATAGTTATTACCGAAGCTGTTATTAGGGAATGCCTGAACTTTGGTGATGAGGCGGAATATCCTACAAGTTTTTCTGTTGAACAAATGAACGACACTTTTGAAAGAATGAGTTATGAAGGAGGTTTACTGTCCTTGTAAAAGAAGTGCCTGCCACCTTATTGGAAATATTTGGCACATGTGGTGAACCAATGTATATCAGGAAGAAAGGGTGGCTATGACGAACTAAGTGCTAACATGACTGCAGTTGTTTACGCACTGGTGACAAGGGAAAATTTCAACTTCTCAAGAGTTGTGTTTGATGAGATGAAGTGCAATTTAGCTGGGAAGAAGAAGTCAGTTTTCTTGATGTACCCAAGATTTCTACAAATGATAATCAATAGAAATCATTCAGAGCTGGTCATGACGCCAAGGAGACTGCATGTTAAGGTGATGGACAAGAGCATTCTGTCCTATATGAGCATGAACAAGAAAGGAAATTTTCTGAATCTCACTCTATTGGAAAATTTTGGAGCCTTTCCCGAGTTGGGCGGTGTACAACCACAACCACAACCACCACCACAACCTCAACAACCACCACCACAACCTCAACAACCACCACCACCACCTCAACCCCGTCTTAGACTCAGACGTGCACCGCGTTAAGTTCAAAATCAGGCTGAAGCATCAATCGTTAATGAGCCTGTAATTCCAAACGTGCTGCTGGCCAAAGAACATGAAGATGAATTTAATTACAACATTGAAGGGCCAGTTTTCGTTGAAAATGAAGAGAATGTGAGAAATTTCGAAGCTATGGTAGATTTAAATCTGGATGACTTGAACTTCTCTAACACTGAAGATCAAGGCACCAGTGGTGATAATGTTGAAGAAAAGGAGAATGAGTCTGAAGGAGACTCAGAAGGTGAAGAATTTGACACATCCGAAACAGAGAGTGATAAAGAAGAGGTACCAATCAATAAATATCACAAGAGCTTATTGATTAAAAGAAAGGCTGCTGGGAAACCTCCTCTCATCAACCTTTCTAAACCACAAAGTGAACTTCCGATGAAGACTACGATTTTGAAGCTGATCTAAGTCCGAGGAAGAGAGCAAAGCTTTCTGAACAACTCCTGCAACAGTCCACACCAATCATTAAACCAACTGTCACCCCACTGCAGGACAAGGGCAAGGCAAAGGTGTTTGATCAACCCGCGCTTGTAGACGTTCAAGCCCTACAACAGAGAGTATTTGTTCTGGAACAGGTCTCTGTTACGAAAGACAAGAAGATTGAGAAACTTGATGAAGAAAATGTTACTCTCAAGAAGACTATAAGCCTACAGGATGATAAGATCAATAGTTTTAAGGAAAATATGGTATTTGTGCTTGAAGAGCTGAAAAAGTTAAAAGAAAAGAAAGATAAAAGGAAAAGAAAAAGGAATGATGGCTGCAGTGGAAAGAGTGACTTGAAGGGTGATGACAATGATGGTGATGGTGATGATAATTATGGCAAGAATGATGATCATGAAAGAAATAAGAATCAAGAACATATACATGAAGGAACAAGCTCTCAAGAAGACATGTCAAGAGCAATGGTTATTTATGATCCTGAAACAGCAAATAAAGGAGCACAACAGTCAGAGAATGATTTATCATTTGACTTTGAGTATGATCTTGATGAAATGCTCAAGTCTGGATCAATGTTTTCATTTGAAGATGATCTGACTACACTTGATGATAAATTCATAGGAGAAGACATGAATGAAGATTTATTTGATACAAATGTGTCTGTTTCTCCTACATACTTGAGTGCTAAAGGAAAGGTGATTACCGGTATTGACAGCGATTTATTCGCCGAAGGTAATTCGCCTCCACACGTGGAAACATCTGCTGAGCATCATAATGAAACTTCCTCTTCAACTGATCCAGTTGGTAAGACAAGCATGCATAAATTCATCCCTCCACGTGAATTTCATTATGTCACATTCTCCAATAAGCTTTCAAAGAAGAACGATCGTTCTCCTATCTTAAGCTGGATGTTTGACAATGAGAAGAATTTATACATGATCAAGAGAAAGAATGGGCGAATAGAATATTTTGCACGATCACATGACATTATGTCACTGCCCAGATTTGATCTTCAGGAACTAAACAAGGCTCCTTTTTACAACCCAGGAAATGTTGGCTTGGCAAAAAGCTTTGTTTCGCTTCTTGAAAGGGAATGTCACAATGGTTTTAAGATCCTGCAACCTGCTAAATGCAATAGGGTGAAATCTAAGTACATGATTGACAGAATCACTCAGAAACCTCTTGTAATGGAAGTCTATCCTCCTCCCAATACTGTGGATTGTGTTCCAGTTCATCAAGCATTACCTGACAATTCACTAAGTCAACTGGATTACTGGTATTACAGCTCTATGACCGGTTACATTTACATCTAGTGTGCAGACAAAGAATTTACCATTGCAGATCCTACAGATCTATTGAAATTCGGGAAGGAAGATATGATCAGACTGTCAAAGCAGCATCTGTTCGTGCCCGATGAAGATGAAAAGGACACCAAGCCATTTGTGAGAGTGTTGGCAACAGCAATAGTTAAAGGCCTCTATGCGGGAGGTGGTGATCACTTAGCTGACATTGATATACTATAAGTATCTTGAGTGCATTAGCCTAGGGGGAGATTGTAAGGATCAAACCTAATAGGCTAACGCATCAAGAGATCACCGGGAAGTTCAGAAGATGGCATTTTGGAAGTATGCGACCGCATACTTCATGGTCTAGCCGCATACTTGAAGTAAAGTATGCGGTACCCAAACTGCATACTTGAAGTATGCGGCCCAGGCCGTATAAATAGTATTTTGTTTTCTGTAATCGGTTAGACGAGTTGTTGAACGATCTTGTACTGTATTTTCAGTGTTTAATCAATATACGAATCGTTTGATATTTGATTGTGTCCCGTCCTATTTGATTATACTTACAAGTCACGTGTCGAGTCTGTTTCCGCAAGGTTCAACACGTCGTTAAATCCGTTGTGTGAAGATCCTCAGGAATCCGGACCTTACACAAAGCAATTAGAAGGGTAATTGGGTTTGAGAGGGTTCAATGCAATAAAGGTAGGGTTCAGGATCAAATTACCTAGTTTTTTTTCTTTAAATCCTTTTAACTATATACAAAATGGTCTTTTTAAAATTTATATATATAAAAATCTAATTATTACTTGTTTGATTATAAATATTTATAAAGGTATAAATTTTCATTCTATAAAATTTACATATCGTATACATAGTTTATTTAGTAACACTAAATACATATATATATATATATATATATATATTTACTTATGAACATATATACATAATTATATTTAATGTTTATAAACAAATATACATGTACATAAAAAGGTGTAATTATGTTATTAAAGCTCATAAGTTTTGATTTCATCAACATAAAAGTATTTAAATATACCTATATAAATATACACCTATATGATATATATATTAGATAAAAATTTGTAAATCTATGTGGCTTATTGTGCTTGAACAAGTATGAAATTGAAATAGAATTGTCATATTTGTATAGAATGAAATAAAAATGATACAGGAAAATTCATGGATGTTACACTAGTTACCTGAGAAATACATGCTAAAATGTCAACATAAAGTTGGTGAGTTCACAAGTTTAAGTAAACAATAAAATATGATTGCGTTGAACTACGAGATTTCCCAGTATGATTAGCATTGTTGAACAAACAATACTTATGTATGAATATGTTACCATGAGCTACCATAACCGATACATGACGTTTATGTAAGATGTACCCATCATTTGACTGAGTGACAATGTGCCCCGCCCAATGTTCTGTCATGAAACATTGTGAGTATAAGTATCGACAGTATGCACCCGCTTTGACCTCCAATCAAGGTTAGCGCGACTAACCACGGGTGGGGGTGTCAACCCAAATAGATCTATTCATGCGTTCCACGTCTAAACTGGCTAACGGTTATAGTATTCTCGGGGACTTAGTATGACAGTAAGAAACTCATGCAACAATCAGTGTATGTACTCGTATCCAAATACGAGCTATGTATTCTCCCCAGTATGTTTAAAAATCATTTAAATCATAGTAAAAATGTGGCCGTGAAGACTCACCTGATGTGTCCGACAGTGAACAACTGTCAAGATGTGGTGAGTGATGAGGTATGCAGTAAGTCCAACAAGTGTCCGACCTATCCGTGCCCTAAATTATTTAAGACACCTTAGGTCCTATGAGATTGTTTAAGTGTGGATTGGTCACCTGACCAATACCCTGAAGTCTCGACCCTTGCCTTGTAATAATTTACAAGGGTCCGACCCGATCGTCGTTGGTGATACGACTTGTTGTTCAAGTAGTTATATTTATTAAAATCTCTTTAATAAATATTATAACTTAGTCTTTTATTTGTCCAAAACCTCGTTTTCGGTTTAAGTTATTTCTTATAATTAATAAATATATCTAACATATATATTTATTAGAATAAGTCGTTAATTAATAAAATGTCATAAAATAATAATTATATTATTTTATTATTTAAACTTATCCTTATATGTCTAAATAACATATACACACACATATATATATATATATGCATGTATATATAATTATTCCTTGTAAATATATATATATATATATATATATATATATATTTATGAAAATAGATGAAATTAAAATGTCTCAAATAATTCTTATATTATTTTGTTTTCCAAATACATATATAGAAATATATGTTTATTGATTTTCACCCAACTATTATATATCTAGTTATATGAAGACATGTTTATAAAGATAATTTTTATAAAAATCCTCTTTATGTGTAAAATCCTTTATATTTATAATAATTATGATCATAATTATTATGTGTTATTAATACTTCATAGGTTATATTAGTGTGTTTTAATGACTCATAAGAATAATTTAACCATTTATATTGTCATAAAGATGAATAATAGGGTATAACCTACAACTTTTAATCGTTATTCTTTTTATTCAAAACCCGTCTTTTATACGTTTAAAACTCGGTATTTAAATACTATTTCCGGTTGTAATCTAATATATCACCAACTATAATAACGTTAGCATAAATAAATCGAAAGCTCACATAATTAGTCGGGAGAAGGTGACGGTGTTTATGCGAGACCCGGTTCCTTCTCGTAACGTCCCGTATGGCTCGGTGAGTTCCCAAAATGATCCGTAAGCTTTGCGTAAACGTAATACGGTGACCGTAGGTGAGAAACGGTGACCCGAAAGAGCCGGTTTTTGTCCCGAAAGAATCCCGCAAAGGTGACGGAGGTTGTGACGGGTCGGATGGTATGCTACGGCGGGGACTGAGGTGGGGCTGTCGAGGGGAAGGGGAGGGCTGAGGAAGCTGGAACAGGGACTGGGGTGGTGTCGTAATGGTGGTCGATGGTGTTGTGTGGTTTGTGGTGAAACCGAGAGTGCAAGGGAGGCAAGGGGAGGGCTCACGGGGTTGTTGGTAGTGCTTGTTGCTGCTGTTGTGATACTGTGAGGGAGTCGAGAAGGGTGGGGAAGGTGGGAGTGGTGGTGGAGGTGAAGGTGGTGATGTTAGGGGGGGGGGTGGTGGTGGCGTGATGAAGGTGGTAGAGGGTGTAAACCGTGAGGAGAGTGAGTGAGATGAGGGTGTTGTCCCTGTTGTTGCTGAGAGATGAGGGAGAGAGCCGAAGGTGGAGGGTGTTGGTTGATGGTGGAGCCGAGACCACAAGGGAGGCAAGGGGGGGGGGGGGTGGCTTGGTGATGGTGGTCGGGTGAGAAAGAGAGAGGGAGCCGTAGGTGATGGTTCGGAGGTGAAAGTGTTGGTGTGGATGGTGGTGGATGAACCCATGCATATATATAGTGTCACATTTGTGTATTACCCAATAGCCCTTATGTCTGTTTGAGACAATCTTGTTTCTAGATGGGAGACAAGAAGCAAAGGAAAGGTGGTCTCCATGGTGTTTGACGGCTTGGTGGCTCACGGGTGGAGGAGGAGGGTAGGGGTAGGTAGGGTGTAGCGTGGTGGTGTGATACCCGCTAGTTCAATCCTGGTATATTCCCCGTGAAGTACTTGGTTTTTAATTAGTCGTCATGCGTCGGGTATGAGTCGGGTATAAGTTTAGTTGTTTGGGTAAAATAGGTGACCGTGTCACACTTTTAGTATTTATTTTCATCCGGATGGGGTATTCTCTACTATTAAAAATAAAGAGAACGTTTCGAGATGATTAATTATTATTTTTAGTATATCATCAGCGCGATATGGGGTTCGTTGTGCCTTGGAAATATCTAATATTTCCCATGTAGTTGTGTAGTGGTTGGACTCTACTAGACCGTGTTAGACCTAATTAATAAAAATCAGTCTAATAGACGTGGTCTCGTGTAATTATATTTAAATAATTACGTGGTAAAATTACCAATTGTCACATCCTCCCCGAGTTAGAAGAATTTCATCCCGAAATTAAGTTGATGTCATCTTTAGTTGATGTCCTGCTGTAAACTGGGGATACTTGAGTCTCAATTGATACTAGTGTTCCCATGTGAATTCTGGTCCTTGTTTAGAGTTCTATCAGACTTTCACTATGGGGATGTGACCTTGTTTTAGTTTCTTGATTTCCTGATCCATAATCTCAACAGGTTGTTTTACAAATGGGAGTTTGTCGTCAATGTGAATTTCCTCTAGTGGTATAACGAGGGTTTCATCTAATAAGCACTCCACTCGGAATGTGTTGTGTACACCACTGAGTTGTTGGGGGTGGCTTAAGTCGGTAAGCCACTAGACCTATTCGAGGTATCGTGGATTGGGCTTACCTCGTTTCCCCAATCTAAGGACCCCTTTCCAAGGTGAGACTTGCAATAGCACGTTGTCTCCAACTTGGAATTCCCAGGGCTTGCGTCCTTACTTATGAAATTTACGTTTGTATTGCATATTAATTCCCTTAATGCCATAAGAGCTGTTATTGACTTCATTGTCAATGTGAAACTTGACATCAGAGTGAATTTCCTTTCGTTGTATAAGTAACGATGTCACACCCCGACTAGGGCGGAAACACGGGGCGTGATGATCCACGGTGTTCATAGCCTTTGATTACATTGAACGACTTCTAATAACATTCATAATCAAAGATTCTAAGTTGTTACAAGGAAACACAAATTGTTTCCAAGATATTACATGCCAAAGGTACCGTACTTAAAATCCAAATCATACGGTTTTTCATACAACAACTTTGTCTGCTAAGACCTAGATGTCCCTAGGTTATGCCGAGATGTCTTCAAAAGATGTTCTACGTACGTGCATGCCCATGCACCATGATTCTAGTTACCGGGGAAATACATGCTAAAATATAAAGTTGGTGAGTTCACAGGTTTAAGTAAACAGTAAGATATGATTCTTTTAGACAACGAGATTTCCCAGTATGATTAGCATTGTTGATCAAACAATACTTATGTATGAACATGTTACCATAGGCTACCATAACTGACACTTGACGTTTATGTAAGATGTACCCATCATTTGACTGAGTAACAATGTGCCCCGCCCAATGTTCTGTCATGAAACATTGTGAGTATGAGTATGGACAGTATGCACCCGCTTTGACCTCCAATCAAGGTTAGCGCGACTAACCACGGGTGGGGGTGTCAACTCAAATAGATCTATTCATGCGTTCCACGTCTAAACTAGCTAACGGTTATAGTATTCTCTGGGACATAATATGACAGTAAAAAACTCATGCAACAATCAGTGTATGTACTCGTATCCAAATATGAGCTAGGTATTCTCCCCCGTATGTTTAAAAATCATTTAAATCATAGTAAAATGGGATCGTGAAGACTCACCTTGTCTATCGAGGGGATGAGTGATGAGATGTGTAGTAAGTCCAACAAACGTCTGACCTATCCGTGCTCTAAATTATTTAAGACACCTTAGGTCCTATGAGATGGTTTAAGTGTGATTTGGCCACCTGACCAATACCCTGAGGTCTCGACCCTTGTCTTGTAATAATCTACAAGGGTCCGACCCGATCGTCGTTGGTGATACGACTTGTTGTTCAAGTTTATTATATTTATTAAATTCTTTAATAAATATTGTGACCCGGTCTTTGTTTATTGATCCTTATGATAACTATATGTAACATATATATTTTAAATAAATCCTCCATATGTTGTCATAAAATAATATTCATATTATTTTATTATTCAACCTCTTTATGTTCATGTATATATATATACTAATTATTTCTTGTTATTATATGTTATATATATTTATTTATGAAAATAGGTTAATATATCTAAAAATAATTATATTATTTTATATTTATTTTCAACTTAAATTAATTTACCCACATATATATTTATGTATTAAAAATATATATAACTATGATTACTAAATAATTATCATATGATGGTATTTTTATAAATATAATTTTATAAAAACCTCCTCCTTTTCATACAAAATTATTTATAGTCATTAATTATTAAGATAAAAATTTATTTTTATAAAATAAATCAATCATTTATTTTATTATGATAAAAATTAGGGTTTTTAACCAATATTCTTTAATCGTTATTTATTATTTTAAAAACTCGTCTTCTATATATTTCAAACACAATCTGTCTCTTATACGTTTAAAACTCGTTATTTAAATTATAATCCCGGTTATAACCTAATATATCACCAACTATAATAAACGTTAAAATAAACGAGTCGAAATCTCACGTAAATAGTCGGGAGAAGTTGACGGTGAATACGCGAGGTCCGATTCCTTCCCGAAACGTCCCGTAAGACTCCGTAAGTTCCCGAAATGATCCGTGGGCTTCACATGAACGAAATGTGGTGACCGTAGGTGAGAAACGGTGACCCGAAAGAACCGGTTTTTGTTCCGCAAGAGCCCGTAAAAGATGGCAGAAGCCGTTACGGTTGGAAACGGTGTATGGCGGTGGTTTACGGAGGTGGCGTGGGGCTGCTGTGGGTGTGAGTTGGGTGGCGGAATAGGATAGTGGTGGTTCACGGTGGTAGGGTGGGGTTGTGGCAGTGGTTGCCGAGATGAAACAAGGAGTGGGGTGGTGGTTCCTAGTGGTTGATAATGGTGGTGTAGTGTTGTCGTGGAACTAAGAAGAGGGGAAGGGAGGTGTGCTTGGTGCTGGTGAAGTGCCGAGAGGGAGGAGGTGTTGTGTGAAGATGGTGAGGTGGGTTTCGGTTGATGCCGAGAGAGGGGGAGAGAAGAGTGTGTGGCTTGGTGTGGTTGTGAGCTTAATGTGCATGTATATTTATAGTACTCCCATTTGGATAATACCCTTAGGTATTTATGTTTTTATGAGACCTCTTTGTCTCAATTTAGACATGATGTTGGGATTGAGGGAACAACACAACAAGAGGAATGCTTTCTTTTTGTTCGGCAGTGGGTGGGGGAAGGCTAGGGGTAGGGGTAGGGGTAGGGTAGGTAGCCTGAGGGTAGTGTTAGGTGTTACCTGCTAGCCCAAGTCCGATATAATACCTGTGTGTTGTTGTCTCCACTTGTTATTATGTGTCGGGTTTCGAGTCGACTAAAAATAATATAAGTTTAGCGTTTCGGGTAAAATACGCGTCCGACAGATAAATGAAATTATAATTTCATTTAAGTGGGTATTCTTTATTATATAAATAAAATGTATATATATATATATAAAGAGCACATTTCGAGGTGTTTAAATATTATTTTTGTTCAATCACCAACGCGATATAGGGTTCATTGTGTCTCGTAAATTTCTAATATTTTCTGTGTAGCTGTGTAGTGGTTGGACTCTACTGGACCGGTTAGACCTAATTAATTAAAATTAGTCTAATATGCGTGATCTCGTGTAATTATATTTAAATAATTGCGTGGTAAAATTACCAGTCGTCACATCCTCCACTAGTTAGAAGAATTTCGTCCCGAAATTAAGTTGATGTCGTCTGTAGTTGATGTCTCATTGAACAACCGGGGATACTTAAGTCTCACTTGGTTTTTGCGTTCCTAAGTGAATTCTGGTCCTCGTTTAGAGTTCCATCTGACTTTCACTATGGGGATGTGACCTTGTTTCAGTTTCTTACTACTAGTTGTTCCACAAAGTGGAGATTGTCGTTGACTTGAATCCAAAAAGTGGTGTAACAAGGGTTTCATCCAATAAGCACTTCACATGGAATGTGTCGTGTACACTACTAAGTTGTTGGGGTGGCTTAAGTTGGTAAGCCACAAGACCTATTCAAAAGGTCTGATGTATCGGGGATTGAGTTTACCTCGTTTCCCCAAATCTAATGACCCCTTTCCCAAGGCGAGACTTTCAATAGTACGTTGTCTCCAACTCGGAATTTCCAGGGTTTGCGTTCTTATTTTTGAAGTTCACATTAATTCCCTTAACGTTTAGTTTCAAGAGCTATTACTGACTTATATGTCAATGTAAAACTGGCCGTTGAAGTGAATTTCCTTTAGTAGTATAGGTAACGAGCCTTTAGGCAATCGTTCCTTGCACTATGCATAATTTATGTCGTGCAAGCTACCGAGTTTCCTGAGGCAACTTGAGCATATATGCTACGAAACCGATTCTATCCAGAATCTTAATTGTTCCAACGTATCCTATAGTGGTTTCTCGTTCTTGCCAAAAAGAACTATACACTTTTTTATGATGTCTGATGACAAAATATTGTCATCAATTTGAAGTTACATAGGTTTCCTTATAGTAATCAGTATGATCTCCCTGACTACTTTGATTGTTTAACCCGTGTCTCTTACTCCAGGAGTTTCACTGATCAATCCTTAGTTGGCTATTCTTAACTTAGTCCTTTATGCGAGGATTGACGTTTTCATCAATCTCCTCTGTATAGTGTGCAATCCGCTATTGTATGATATTCCATTTCGTGGTAGCCGAGCATTCTAGCTCCTATTAGGATCATCTTTATAAGTCCTACGTGTATCCTCAACGGTTTGAATCGTTCTTCCTCTTTGACCACTTGTCAAAGAATATTTAGTGATGTTCACTCACAAGCGTGCCCTTATAACTTTCTTCCATCTCTTAGAAGTAAGATGCCTATCATTATCAGGTATAATGATCATGTACTTTAGGTCTAGCTAATACTTTGACACACAGTCTAGTTGACTCTTCTAGTTGTGAAGTCTTCCATGTAAGACGACAATATACCGATTACTGGTTAATTGATTTATGATAACCCACATGGTTTCTGATGTTCTGGTGTGCCTTCAGCACTGATTATGCAAATATCGATGTATAAAGCAATTCCTTTCTTTATACTTAACAGAATTCCTTAAAGTCCTTGTACATTTCGTCCGTTCCTACAGGTACGGAGTACTTAGACTCGAACTATAACCAAACTTGATTTTGTTTTCTATAATGCTCGTGTCATGAATCCATGTCCTGATCTTGAATTAGAGAACTTCATTACTTAGTTTCCCTTTTTGATTCTTCTCCACTGAGAATCCATTCTTAGTATCCTTTGTTGTTCCTTCGGTGCATTCATCCGCATGTCCTCTGATGGTGTTTGACTATTTCCCTAACTGCTTAATGTGTTAGGTACTATTTTGGTTTTATTCCAGATGATAATGAATTTCCCATTCATATTCTCAGAATAATTTTTTTTAATTTTTTTTTATTCTGACGCGAAATGAGTATTTCCTACTCGGAGCTATATCGGAGACCCTCGTGGTTGGTGGTAATGAGACATTCAACAATGTCTCCAAATCTTAAGTCTACAAAGCTATGGTTCCAAAATTTTCAAACTAGAGGTAGTGTTGTTCTACTATGACTTGACGAAGCACAATCGCAACGTCATTGTCCTTTTGTCATAACACATAATTGATATCTTAACGTGATGCGTCTTATTACTTGACGTAGTCGGTTGCTTTCTATTAGGGAGAGGTGAATCTTGTGTATGAGATCACTCATGTTTTAGTAAACTGGAGTGTTATCCCTTGATTATCTTACTACTAAATCACTATCAACGATGCCTAAATTCTGAAAATTTCCCATGCATTGTTGGTAAGAGCCAACAAACTTAAGAAAACTTTCATTCTCCATGGGTGTCTTAAAGGTTCTCCACCATTTTCATGGATTTATGTGAATGTCTCTCGTTCACATACCCAGAAAATGTATTTCCTGAAGTCGAGGTTCGCTTTTATAGAATTTGGCACGGAATTTCTCTTTTGCAAGGATTCCTGAACTAATTTATGAAGGTGCTCAAGATCTTCCTGTCTTGTGAATGTTATTGATGAATAACATTATCAATTTGGGGTTTACAACTTGATTCTTAAAACATGTAAATATTGCAAATGCATTGATTAAATCAAACGTCACTACTAGAAATGTGTAGTTTCAATATCGGGTCCTAAGGAATGTCTTGGTTATGAAGCTCTACTGAATTCTCAATTTATGGCATCTTCGCTTAAGGTTGGTCTAAGTTTATCCTTAAAGTTGATCTACCGATTGTCGCCTATTGGGAGAGGGTACCGGTTCCTTTCTTGTCAACTTGTGTCATCCTCAGTGACTGATACTTTCTCTACAGTCTAAACAAATAATATGTATCCCTAGTCCAGTAGTTCTTTTAAATGGTTGGATAATCTTTGCATTTCAGTGGTTGCTAAGTGCTAGGGGAAAGCTTTGTTAATTCTTTAAGAACGCCTCTAGTTAGTCTTGTGTAACGGGAATGTTGGGTACGTGCCTCTCCTTGAGTCACTACTTAGTCATAAAGGTTTATGAAGCTTGACTCTGCTTCCTCAAGCATTCCGGAGTCTTTACAAAGTGATTCTTCTAACTTACTCTAAATCCTTTCGTTTAGTCATAAGTGTCTCATCGTTCGATGGAAGGGTTCAAACGATCTTTTCCTGACAAGCGACTCTAATTCGTCTCCCGGATTTGTCAATCCTTACTTTTAATTAATTTGATAAGCGTAGGCATCCTTTAGACTACTAGATTCTTGACCGATCAGAATTCAACTTGGTTAAATATATTTATCGACTCTAGTGTCAAACGATTCGGGTGCTAACTAAGAGTACTAAACATCTCATTTATCCATCATTGATTCAAGTACTTAAGGTTCATAATAATAACCTCCAACATAAGATATAGTCCACGTTCAAAAGTCAGTTGTTTTTTTGTTTTTTAGCTTAATTGGTAATCTATTGTTCTTGGTTTAGCATCGGGCATATGTGCTTGAGAGGATCGGTGCTGCCGCGCTCGAAGCATGCTTTCTTGCACTGTCCCTTCATGTGCTCTTCCTTCTAGCATAGCTAGTGTAATTATTGCATTTGTTGTACTTTGCCCATGGCCTCGCGTATTTTTTATCTTGTGAACAACATTCCCGTAATTCTGTGTTGTCCTTTTGTAAGACCCCAAACCCGGGAGGCCTCACTTGTTGGATTTACTCATTCACAAACAGTTCTTAAACATGAATATCAAGTAACGCAGCGGAAAATTTCATTCAAACATAACGTCATCATTGTTCATACATGCGGAAGCGTAAACATTGTTTAAAACATAAATACATCATAACTAAACATAACGGGATGCCAGTCTTCATAGTCAGTCGGGTAACTCCTCTCGCTAGCCAAGCATCACCGTCCATCCTCATAACATGCCTTAACCTGAATGTGCACACTAAAAAGTCAGCTACGCTGGTGAGTTCTAGTTTTAACATAAACCTTAACTTCAAATAATTTGCCAAAAACATAACTTCATACTTCATTTAATAAAAAGCGTACGTAAAATAATGCAATAACAAAACATAACACTTCATAAACATAAGTCAACGAACATATCGAATCTGCGCCTTCTTGTAACCGTCAAATCCAAACGTTACATACTGGCTGAGTAACCTAAAGATCACCACTACTAGGCCCATCAATCACCGTACTGTCCTTCGGGTGAAGAAATCCTAGGGCCCGATACTTAGGTTATTCAACACTACTTCAAGCACGGCATCACAAGGATGACACGTACCAAACTTCAAGCACTGCGTCCCGTAGGGCACAAGTACCAAACTTCAAGCACGACTACCCCGTAAGGTAACTCGTACCAAACTTCAAGGATCACGATAATCCCCTTGACGACCGTCATCGCCCCAGTTGTACAACAGTTGGCCAGCCACAAAGGCCCCTAAAAGGTAAAGGCCCATAACATACTTCCCATCCCTTAACCTTCATTCCCTAAGGAATATTGGCAGATTCGTTCGTTTGTGACTTTCATAAACCTTCGATTCTTTTACTTCAAAAACTTCAGTTAAAGCATTCGTACGTTTTATTAAAAACATTCATTCATTCATTAAAACACTTCATAAACTTCTTTTGGCAAAATATTTCATAAACACTTCTTTCATAACCTTTCCTTCTAAAACATCATTTTATAAAACGTTACATACAACCTTCATAAACATCGTTTTATAAAATCGTTACATCGTTACGTATGCACACCAGCCTAAAACCATTATTAAAACATTTAAAAGAGGGCTTCTAGAACTCACCTGTTAAGCTAATTTGGGTTGTCCTAAACAAGGTCCAACAACGTCACTTCCGATCTGAATTGATTAGTTAAATACACATCAGACCAAAACCGACTCTAACGGTTTAACCATTCTAAACATACTAACTTTACTTAACCAACCTGATGCCTGCGCACTTAGCAAGTGCGCAGACCCTGCTGCCTGCGTACTTGATAAGTACGCAGGGCCCCTCTTCCTGCGTACTTGATAAGTACGCAGGACCTGCTCCGTGCGCACTTGGTAAGTGCGCACGATCTGTTTCTTCGCAAAACCCTAACTTTCACATTCAGGTCTGATCACGTCAAGATCTCGAACCTGTTTGCATCCAAAAAGTTTGTTTTTCATTAAGGAACTCAAATCTATGTTTATCTTTCAGTTTCATCCATAAAAACGTTGCCTTTTCACCCAAAACCGAAAAACCTAAAAACGAACTAAAACTCAGATTTAGGTCGGATCGTTACCTGAATCGAGCTTCTGATCCGGAGGTTCTTCTCACGAGTTATGGAGTAACACTTTGCTGAAATCTCGGGTCGATCCGCCAACTTTCTCTCTCTATGGTTTCTCTCTCTAGAACTTGCAAATGAGAGAAATGGTGATGACCTTGGCTATTTATAGGAGAGGCTCCCCTTCTAGCCCATCCGGTCCGGCCCGTCATGCCTCGTTCATTTATTCCGTTATTATAACTGTCGTTTTTATTTTTGGGATGTTACAAGTCTACCCCCCTTACAATAGGTTGTCCCCAAAACCTATCATAAGTCAAATAATTGAGGGTACGACTCCCTCATTTCCGTCTCCGTTTCCCAAGTGGCTTCCGATCCCTTTCGATGCTTTCATTGGACTTTAACCAATGGAATAACTTTATTACGCAAACGCTTCTCCTTTCGGTGTAAGATGGCCACGAGTTCTTCGATGTAATTAAGGTTGTCGTCGACCTCGATGTCGGTAAGTGGTACGTGAGCCGATTCATCCGCCAAACACTTTCGCAAGTGTGATACATGGAAGGTAGGATGAATCCCACATAACTCATCAGGCAACTCTAACCGATAAGCGACTTCACCAACCCGTGCCATTATCCTAAATGGTCCGACAAACCTCGGACTTAACTTTCCTCTCTTCCTGAATCTTATGATTCCCTTCGAGGGTGACACTTTCAACATTACTCTGTCCCCAACATCAAACTCAATAGGCCTTCATCGTTTATCCGCATAGGATTTCTGACGATCTTGTGCGGCCTTCATTCGTGCTTTGATTTGATCAAACCTTTCCGACGTTTCTCTTACGACTTCCAGACTTCCTAATTCCTTCTGTCCAATCTCACCCTAACAAACCGGGGTCTTGCATCTTCTCCCATACAACATTTCGTAAGGCGGCATGCCTATCGTCGTGTGATGACTATTGTTGTAGGAGAATTCGGCTAACGGCAGATGACTGTCCCAACTGCCACCGAAGTCGATAATACAAGCACGGAGCATATCTTCCAATGTCTAAATGGTCCTTTCGGACTGACCATCCGTTTGCGGGTGGTATGCCGTACTGATATTAAGTCTCGTGCCCATCGCCTCGTGAAATCTTTTCCAGAACCTCGATGTGAATCGTGTGTCCCGGTCGGATACTATCGTCAAAGGCATCCCATGCCGTGCTACTACTTCGTTAATAAATACTTCCGCTAACCTTTCCGACGAGAACGTCTCGCGAATAGGTAGGAAATGAGCACTCTTCGTTAATCGGTCCATAATTACTCAAATGGTGTCATGACCTTTAGCTGTGCGGGTTAGCTTGGTTATGAAGTCCATGGTAATGTGTTCCCACTTCCATTCTGGTATATCAAGTGGTTGAATCTTTCCATACGGTTTCTAGTGCTCGGCCTTTACTTGTGAGCAAGTCAAGCACTTGCTTACATACTTTGTCACTTCATGTTTCATTCCAGGCCACCAGTAGTCCTTTTTCAGGTCTTGGTACATTTTGTTGGTACCGGGATGGATAGAGTACCGAGACTTATGAGCCTCATCCAAGATTTTGGTTCTAAGCTCGCCACCCATAGGTATCCATACCCGTCCAAAACGTGTTCTAACACCAAGGGTGTTATATTCCAACTTGTCCCGTTGGCCAACCATCTTTTCCTTCTTTATGTTTTCTTCTTTAAGTGCCTCATCTTGAGCCTTTTCGATTTCTCTCATCACATCCGATGTTACCACCAATTGGCAAGCTTTCACTCTAATTGGAGTAGGCACATCCTTTCGGCTTAGAGCGTCAGTCACCACGTTTGCCTTGCCAGGGTGGTACATGATCTCACGGTCATAATCCTTCAGGAGTTCCAACCATCGTCTCTGCCTCATATTAAGCTCTCTTTGTTCGAAGAAGTACTTCAAACTTTTGTGGTCGGAGTAAATAGTGAACTTCACCCCATAAAGGTAGTGCCTCCAGATTTTCAATGCGAATACGACAACAGCAAGTTCCAAATCGTGAGTTGGATAATTGACTTCGTGAACCTTCAACTGTCGTGATGCATACGCGATCACTCTCCCGCGTTGCATCAGCACACACCCTAATCCCTGACTCGAAGCGTCAGAGTATACCACCAAGTCTTCATTGCCCTCGGGAAGGGCCAAGACTGGAGCTTGGGTTAGCTTCTCCTTCAATTCCTTAAACGCCTCATCCTGGGTCGAACCCCATTCGTACTTTACCTCCTTCCAAGTCAACTTTGTCAATGGCGAAGCTATTTTTGATAAATCTTGGATGAATCTCCGATAGTAGCCTGCCAATCCCAAGAAACTGCGGATTTCAGTTGGCGTCTTAGGAATGTCCAATTCCCTTACCGTCATTATCTTTGCTGGGTCAACCATAATGCCGTTCGGGTTAATGACGTGACCTAGGAATTGGACTTCCCTAAGCCAGAACGCGCATTTGGAGAACTTAGCATACAACTTTTCCTTCTTCAGAGCTTCCAATACTTCCTTTAAGTGACACGCGTGATCACCCTCATTCTTGGAGTAGATGAGGATATCATCGATGAACACGATTACCGATCGATCCAGCATTGGTCGACAAATTATATTCATCAAATCCATGAACGCTGCGGGGGCGTTCGTCAATCCAAAAGACATCACACGGAACTCAAAATGTCCATAACGTGTGCGAAATGCAGTTTTAGGTATGTCTTCTTCCCTCACCTTCAACTGATGATACCCGGACCGAAGGTCGATTTTCGAGAACCAACTTGCGCCTTGCAATTGATCGAACAGGTCGTCGATCCTTGGTAACGGGTACTTGTTCTTCACGGTACGTTTGTTCAACTCGTGATAATCAATACACATTCTCATCGAACCGTCTTTCTTCTTCACAAACAACACCAAAGCACCCCACGGCGAGATGCTCGGTTGGATAAATCCTTTCTCAAGTAACTCGTCTAGTTGGACTATAAGTTCCTTCATCTCCACTGGTGCTAGTCGATATGGAGCCTTAGCCACGGGCTGGGCATCTGGTACTAAGTCGATTCAAAATTCAATCTCTCTGTCGGGTGGTATCCCAGGCAAATACTCTGGAAACACCTCTGGGTACTCGCGTACCACGGGTACATCGTCTAGTTCCTTCACTTCGTTACACTTGTCAATCATGTACACCAGATAAGCCTCTCATCCGCGCCTCAAGTAATCTGTTGCCTTAATCATCGAGATGACGTTTGGCATCGGGGCGTCCCGATCTCCAAGAACCTCGACTTTGCTACCATCCGGAGCCTTGAGTCGGATTATCTTTCGTTTGCATATAATTTGCGCTTCATTGACAGTTAGCCAATCCATACCTAACACGACATCGAACCCTCCCAAAACCATAACAAACAATCTGACAGGGAACCTATGACCTTCTATTTTTATCGTGGAGTTGTCAACTACATCGGTTACTCTCGCAGTCCTACCCTCAGCGGTTTCTACGCTAAAGGCCCTTTCTAGCTTACTAACAGTGTACTTCACCCGTTTACAAAAAGTCGCAGATATAAAACTCTTACTGGCACCCGAATCAAATAACACAGAAACAAAAGTGTTGTCAAGGATGAACGTACCTGACGCCACGTCGGGGTCTGCCCTGGCTTGGTCTTGTGTCAGCGCGTACGCATGAGTCTTTGCTCGGGGCCTCTCTTCTTTCCTCTCCGGGCCTTTCCCCTTCCCGGTTTCACCCATCCTGGGCTTGGTGCATTCCCGACTCATATGACCATTTTCCCCACAATTGTAGCATTTGTAGCCTTGCGGGCATTCACGGGAGTAATGTCCGGTCTTGCCGCATTTAAAGCACAGATTCGATCCTAACCGACATTCACCCGCATGACTTACCCCACATTTCTCACAGACTGTCGTCTCACCTACCCTGGCCTGCTTGTCCCGAGCCCCAAACAACTTCCCACCCGATCGTTTAGCGGGAAAACTCAACTTCTTATTAGGCTCTTCAATGGCAATGACATTCAGCTCCAGATCATCAAATACCACGCCGCTCAGTTCTACTACCGAATCATATAGTCGCATCCGCGAGCAGGCGGTGCGTTGTCGGTCTCATTGTTCTGAGCACCAATTGCCGCACTAGACCCACCCACCACATTAACCTGCTTCAATGCTTCTGCCAACAGACCTGGCAGAGAAGTCTTCATCAATTCTGTGAACTCTCGAGCTATAGCTGCTCTCACTTCTGGTTCAAAAGTGAAAGGTTGTTCTTCCACCAGTGTCTGCTCAGTTCCATCCACACTAACCGCCGGTTCAGTGTGAACACTTCCTTCTTCACTATACTCTTGGCGCACAGGGGTCCTGCCACGCCCACCATTTCGACCGCCGGTACGACCCCCACCACGCCTTCCGTTTCCTCTCCTAGCCATTTCGTTCTATAACACAAGGAATCCAATGTTATCACGCTAGTTAACAAATAAAATTCATCAAGCACTGTAAGATGTTAATATACACTGGCCGTCTGCAATTAACCATTACACTAACTTTCGATTTCTATTTGACCACCTTTGTGATTCCATCAGAACACAAGTCCTTACCTAACCCTTTCTAAGGCATACTATATACGTAAATATATACTACCTTCATACCTGATGGTGTGGCTCGAGTTACCCGTACTGGCATCCGCTTTCGGTCCCATTCAAAGTTTAAGTTCAGACACTGGGAGTGTCCGAATCTCTCAAACTATTGCTCTGATACCAACTTGTAAGACCCCAAACCCGGGAGGCCTCACTTGTTGGATTTACTCATTCACAAACAGTTCTTAAACATGAATATCAAGTAACGCAGCGGAAAATTTCATTCAAACATAACGTCATCATTGTTCATACATGCGGAAGCGTAAACATTGTTTAAAACATAAATACATCATAACTAAACATAACGGGATGCCAGTCTTCATAGTCAGTTGGGTAACTCCTCTCGCTAGCCAAGCATCACCGTCCATCCTCATAACCTGCCTTAACCTGAATGTGCATACTAAAAAGTCAGCTACGCTGGTGAGTTCTAGTTTTAACATAAACCTTAACTTCAAAAAATTTGCCAAAAACATTACTTCATACTTCATTTAATAAAAAGCGTACGTAAAATAATGCAATAACAAAACATAACACTTCATAAACATAAGTCAACAAACATATCGAATCTGCGCCTTCTTGTAACCGTCAAATCCAAACGTCACATACTGGCTGAGTAAACTAAAGATCACCACCACTAGGCCCATCAATCATCGTACTGTCCTTCGGGTGAAGAACTCTTAGGGCCCGATACTTAGGTTATTCAACACTACTTCAAGCACGGCATCACAAGGATGACACGTACCAAACTTCAAGCACTACGTCCCGTAGGGCACAAGTACCAAACTTCAAGCACGACTACCCCGTAAGGTAAATCGTACCAAACTTCAAGGATCACGATAATCCCCTTGACGACCGTCATCGCCCCAGTTGTACAACAGTTGGCCAGCCACAAAGGCCCCTAAAAGGTAAAGGCCCAAACATACTTCCCATCCCTTAACCTTCATTCCCTAAGGAATATTGGCAGATTCGTTCGTTTGTGACTTTCATAAACCTTCGCTTCTTTTACTTCAAAAACTTCAGTTAAAGCATTCGTACGTTTTATTAAAAACATTCATTCATTAAAACACTTCATAAACTTCTTTTGGCAAAATATTTCATAAACACTTCCTTCATAACCTTTCCTTCTAAAACATCATTCATAAACATCATTTTATAAAACGTTACATACAACCTTCATAAACATCGTTTTATAAAATCGTTACATCGTTACGTATGCACACCAGCCCAAAAACATTATTAAAACATTTAAAAGAGGGCTTCTAGAACTCACCTGTTAAGCTAATTTGGGTTGTCCTAAACAAGGTCCAACAATGTCACTTCCGATCTGAATTGATTAGTTAAATACACATCAGACCAAAACCGACTCTAACGGTTTAACCATTCTAAACATATTAACTTTACTTAACCAGCCTGATGCCTGCGCACTTAGCAAGTGCGCAGACCCTGCTGCCTGCGTACTTGATAAGTACATAGTGCCCCTCTTCCTGCGTACTTGATAAGTACGCAGGACCTGCTCCGTGCGCACTTGGTAAGTGCGCACGATCTGTTTCTTCGCAAAACCCTAACTTTCGCATTCAGGTCTGATCACGTCAAGATCTCGAACCTGTTTGCATCCAAAACGTTTGTTTTCCATTAAGGAACTCAAATCTATGTTTATCTTTCAGTTTCATCCGTAAAAACGTTGCCTTTTCACCCAAAACCCGAAAAACCCAAAAACGAACTAAAACTCAGATTTAGGTCGGATCGTTACCTGAATCGAGCTTCTGATCCGGAGGTTCTTCTCACGAGTTATGGAGTAACACTTTGCTGAAATCTCGGGTCGATCCGCCAACTTTCTCTCTCTACGGTTTCTCTCTCTAGAACTTGCAAATGAGGGAAATGGTGATGACCTTGGCTATTTATAGGGGAGGCTCCCCTTCTAGCCCATCCGGTCCGGCCCGTCATGCCTCGTTCGTTTATTCCGTTATTATAACTATCGTTTTTATTTTTGGGATGTTACACCTTTGCTTCTTGTCTTCTCATTGACAAGTCCTTACTCCATCCTTAACTAAAGCTCTAGTTTTCAACAACTCATTTGATAGGTATCATGCCATTAGGAGGGTGTCTAATAGGGCGATAGATTCAACAGTCATGACTGTACTATGAATTTGAGGATTCAAGTCCATGATATACTTATTGACCTTCATGGCTTCCGAGGTTACCATTGGTGGTAATAGACTCGATAATTCGTGGAATCGTTTTGAGTATTCTTGATGTTCGTCATCGATCGTGGTTTAGATTCCATAACTCTGGCTGTATTTCACTCTCAAGGTAGTATCTTTTAATGAGTAGGGTACCAAACTAATCCCAAGACATCAAATTTTTAATATTGATGTCTCGAGTTTGTACTTGAGCATTTCTCCATGCTAATGCTTCATCTTGGAGTGTATATCACTTATTGGTTGCTAGAACATCCACTGATGTTGATAACCGTATTCATCTTTTCACCTATTTGAGAGTTTTAGTGATTCCTTTCATTCCATGAAAGTCTTTGGGTTTATAGGATAGAAAATTTCCATAGGAACATACTTTCTCGTACGTATGAGTAGGGGGTTTACTAGTCACCATTTGCTGTCATTCCGATACTTGGGTTGGTCTCAATGATTTGTGTACTAAGGGTAGAAAGCTCATCTATCATTCCTCATATGACGAGTGGATCCACGGATGACAACTCGTCCTCCGAGTCAGGTTCATTTGCTCCTTGGGGTGACTTATTCTCTATGTGTGTCAATGTACTAGCGCCCATGTCGTACTGAGCATCGGGTGATATAATAATAGATTTAAGTCTATTATAAGTACTTTGAAGATCCTTTGCTTCAATGCTTTCAACTGCCAACATGCCTAGTCTGGTACAAGGTTTCTTGGGTAACCATGGTATAAGACTATCATAGTCTAATGGAAGTGTAACCCTAATATCTAGCCTTAATAGGGTGCAACAGGATAGGCACAAGCCTAAGGATGTGTGTCTGGCCTATAGATAGGCTAGAATAGAATGAATACAGACTTCACTCGTCGAGCATCCATGCTAATCCCGACAGCATATAGCATTGCTTCGGGTCATTAGGTTGTACAGGACCAAGTCCTTAATCCATTATGTGTCTCGTTTTCCTGTTTAACGACCATCTCTCGAGTTGCCTAATAACTCCTGGTCGATCATGTCCTTCTTGTCGGTCGTGCGTTCCATCATTTCCCGATGATAGTAGAGATGAGTACTATGTATGCGTGTTCCAACTTGTGTGTATTTCCATATGTGTCACCATTTTCGTTCCAAGTATGAAACTATGGTGGTAGTGTGGTCTTATCAAAGACGCGTTTGAGTGGTAGGTGGTTTACTCTATAAACCTTGTCTACTTTACCAGTATGACCTTCCAGTTATATTCTCCTTTCAGGTATGGAGGGTTAGAAGTCAGAGTTTGACTTCTGCTACTATTGGGAAAGGAACTCTTACCGAAGAGTATTTAGGTATACTACACATATACCCATAGTTTCTGTAGGTTAAGTCTATATGCATGGTATGATATGTAATGCGCTCAACTTCCTATGATTCACTTAATACTGTGCTGATAGTCGTGTCTTAGATGTAGCTCACACAACAGCATCATCCAGAAATCATGTGTATTTAAATTTACCCTTACGTTGCGCACCCGTAAGTGTAAATTTACTTACATAATCATTTTAGCTTTTCTAATAATGTGTTTCCTAAGTTCCAAGGGTTCAAGCTTAAGGTTATAGTCTAGGCCCACTAATGCAACCTAGTTCGCTATAACCAAGGCTCTGATACCAAACTGTCACACCCCGACTAGGGCGGAAACACGGGGCGTGATGATCCACGGTGTTCATAGCCTTTGATTACATTGAACGACTTCTAATAACATTCATAATCAAAGATTCTAAGTTGTTACAAGGAAACACAACATGTTTTCAAGATATTACATGCCAAAGGTACCGTACTTAAAATCCAAAGCATACGGTTTTTCATACAACAAGTTTGTCGGCTAAGACCTAGATGTCCCTAGGTTATGCCGAGATGTCTCCAAAAGATGTTCTACATGCGTGCATGCCCATGCACCATGATTCCAGTTACCTGAGAAATACATGCTAAAATGTCAACATAAAGTTGGTGAGTTCACAGATTTAAGTAAACAGTAAGATATGATTCTTTTGGACTACGAGATTTCCCAGTATGATTGGCATTGTTGATCAAACAATACTTATGTATGGACATGTTACTATGAGCTACCATAACCGACACTTGACATTTATGTAAGATGTACCCATCATTTGACTGAGCAACAATGTGCCCCGCCCAATGTTCTGTCATGAAACATTGTGAGTATAAGTATGGACAGTATGCACCCCCTTTGACCTCCAATCAAGTTTAGCGCGACTAACCACGGGTGGGGGTGTCAACCCAAATAGATCTATTCATACGTTCCACGTCTAAACTAGCTAACGGTTATAGTATTCTCGGGGACTTAGTATGACAGTAAGAAACTCATGTAACAATCAGTGTATGTATTCGTATCCAAATATGAGCTAGGTATTCTCCCCCGTATGTTTAAAAATCATTTAAATCATAGTAAAATGGGGCCGTGAATACTCACCTTGTCTATCGAGGGGATGAGTGATGAGATGTGTAGTAAGTACAACAAATGTTTGACCTATCCGTGCCCTAAATTATTTAAGACATCTTCGGTCATATGAGATGGTTTAAGTGTGGCTTGGCCACCTGACCAATACCCTGAGGTCTCGACTCTTGTCTTGTAATAATCTACAAGGGTCCGACCCGATCGCCTTTGATGATACGACTTGTTGTTCAAGTTTATTATATTTATTAAATTCTTTAACAAATATTGTGACTCGGTCTTTGTTTATTGATCCTTATGATAACTATATGTAACATATATATTTAAAATAAATCCTTCATATATTGTCATAAAATAATATTAATATTATTTTATTATTCAACCTCTTTATGTCCATATATATATATACTAATTATTTCTTGTTACACATTTCAGAAGATCGTGTAAAAACTCTTAATAAAAACATAGTTAATAAAAGTCTTAAAATAATAAACATTTGTAAAAACTCTTAATAAAAACATAGTTAATAAAAGTCTTAAAATAATAAACATTTTTGTATAAGATTAAAAACATTAACGAATTACAGACCAAAGGAAAATATTACAAAAACATAATAGAACTTTAAGGTGGGATTAGTGAAGGTCAGACCATAAAAAGCCTTTCGCCTATCTTCGGCATTAGCGGCTACAGTGGTCCCCAGAGTTCAACCACCACCCTATTGTTCTATTCTGTTCTTAACCTGTCTGTATTCTATCTAGAAAATATTTTAAACTTATACTTTTTTTTACATGCTTGATCTAGTTATCTTTGCATATCAACACTTAAGTGTTTAGCCTCTGAAGGAGGCAATCATGAAATAAAATTCAAAATAAATAAATTGAAAATTATACCAGTAATTCTGGGGCATTTCACCAAGCTTTTAACTTCAAACTTCAAATATTATTTAAGAAATATTGTATACAAGAATGAGAGAGAATTGCAGATTATCTGCGGTGTGTTTTTAAACAACTGTCTAAGTCCTCTTATATAGATGAGGAGAAAGGAAAAAGACAAACACACTACGGTCTCATATGGGACCTACATGACACATTTGTCAAAAGTAAACAGTAAGTAACAATAATTTGTTAACTTTTCATAAAGGAAATAGTAGCTGGCAATTATGATTCCAGAGCGAGTTATCTTGTCGGCCACCTTGTCAATTAGTGGAGACTTTCTTCACGTGTCTGTGGGGCCTATTGCTTTTTGGATTTTTGTTTTTCAGAAGATGCTTCTGGCTGGAAGGCTTGTTTGTATTCTATGAGGACATTATTGATATAATCTTCATCAATCTGGTCTTCATTATTTGACTGAGCTTCTTCTGTCAAATTATCATCTTCTGCCTGTGATGAGGTAGACATTGATGAAGGAGATACTTCTTCATTTATGAAATTCTTCATCATATCTTTCTTCATTTCGGAAAGATAAAAATCCATAATCTCTTTATTACTGATTTGATCAGTACCTTTAATAGTTTGAATCTTTCTGATGATATGTTTAAAGGGGATAGGAGCCTCTTTCTGGGGAAGACTATTGATTTGTTCTTGGTATTCCTCAATCGTCTTCTCAATCTTTTTAATAGTATCATGGCTTTCTATGATGCCATCAGAATTTATAAGAAGCATTTTCTTCCAGAATTTTGTGTGGAAGACTCTCTGAATACAGAGGATGTTATGATTGTTATAACTAATCTCAGGGGTCCATTTCCAGATCCATGGGATACTGAATTGGACATAAAAATGTAAAGTAGGAAGATTGTTTATGAAATTATCCTCCTGCTGGGCTTCTATAAGGGCTGGAGAGATTTCCGCCCATTGTTTATAAAGAGTCTTGAATAAATCTGGGAGTATATTAATTGATGGACCAAAATTTTGCCACCAATTGTAAAACCAGACAGGAATATCCTGATTATAAACATGAGAGCAGATCTTTATAAACCATGAATGTTTCTGCTTAGGGTTTTCATATAAAAAGGCTTTATAAAAGGCTTTTTTGTAGTCTAAGTAATTATATTTGATGGGAGCTTTTGTTTGGGGATGTAATAATTCCCTTTCTTTCATTGGAGAAGTTCCCCAAGTTTCAACAGATATGATTTGTTTAATAATAATTTTGCTGAAGCTATAAACCTCAGGCAAACCAGCATGATAATGCTCTATCTCGCAATGTTCTTTCATAAGAATTTGCTCATAGAAAACTCTAGGCTTATAGGCCTCAGTAGGATAGAATCATGTATCCATGTATCTGTTTATTAACAGCCATGAATTATTTTTCCATCTAATATCTTTTTTCTCTAGAAGAAGTATGACTTCTTTCTCTGGATTTATAGTCCAATCATCTTCTGTTTCATTTGAAACAGTCTTTGCATATGATGCAGATGATTCAGGTTCTTTATTAGACTCCTTTTTCGAGGCTTTGTAAGCCAGAAACTCCTTATAAAGGATATCATCTGGTCTGGCTGACGAACCGGATGATGAAGCAATATTTTCGGCTATAAGCCTTTGATTTCCAATTTGAGATATCACTCTTGGATGTAGATTGTAGCCACCTCTTCCTCTATGAGAGGAAGATCTTCCTCTGCCTCCTCTTCTTCCTTGTTCCCAAGGAATCATTTCTGAAAGAGTTAACCACATGATATGATTATTTTTTGATTTCGTAATAAACGAATCTTTTCTTTGATAAAATTAATACGACGATTAATATTATTAATCATGTTTATTTTTGTTTTTAAATCTAAAAAATTATTTTCTTGGATTTCTTCTTTTATCACTCTTTGCTGAATTATCTGAAGAGTGTGATGCTCAATCATCTCCTGAATTTCAAGGAGAGCCCTTATAACTGGTCCTCTTAAATGAGACATTATTCCAAATATTCTCTGGTAAGAAAGTCAGGGAGACTATTGTCACTACCCTTTTTATAAATAATTTCAAAATCAAAAGGGGCTAAATGAGATTGCCATCTAGCAAACATCTGTTTTGAAACATCATGTTTAAAATCTTTAGCGAACATAAATTTTACTGCTTGACAATCTGTTTTTATAATAAATTTTTGATTGTATAAATTATCTTGAAATTTTAATACACATTTTACTATTGCTAGAATTTCTTTTGCAATAGTAGCATAGTTCTTCTAGCTATTATTCCATTTTCCTGAATGGAATCTTACCAGGCTTTCTTGTTTATTTACTAGTGAAATTTGTTTCAAGATTCCACCATAGCCTATGTCAGAGGCATCCGTTTCAATATTTTTTTCCCAATCTGGGTTGGTTATCATTAGACAAGGAAGATTTTGAGCCTTTTGCTTAATCTTTCTAATTGCCTTAGTATGATTTTCAGACCAAGGCTGAGGATTCTTTTTTAATCTATCATATAAAATGGCAGTATCCTCTGCTAGATTCTTATAATAGGGAAGAATATAATTTAGACTTCCTATAAATCTTTGAAGTTGAGTTTTGTCATGAATTTCGTCTGGAAATTTTGACCCAAATTCAATACTTCTATTGATAGGAATAATATTTTCTGTTTCAATATTATGACCCAAAAATCTTATTTTGGTTTGAAAAAGTAGCATCTTTGGTCTGGAAATAACTAGACCATTTCTTATTATTATTTTTTTAAATATATCTAGATGCTTAAAATGAGTTTCAATGTCTTTTGAGAAAACTAAGATGTCATCAATGTAGACAATTATGAATTCACTATAACCAAACCAAACCAAACGTATCCAGTATAATCCCACACATAGCTAACGCTATTAGTAGGGTCTGGGGAGGGTGTGATGAGGGCAAACCTTACCCCTATCCCAAGGGATAGAGAGGCTGCTCCCGTTTAGACCCCCGGCTCCATGGGAAAAAAAAGATAAAAATATAAATTAAATTAATGAGTAATAAAGTAAAATAAATCTAACAGTAATCTAACAATTAGCAGTGTATGACTAGAGTATATTAGTCACAAGAAACACAACACACCTACAAGAAACAAGACATACGCAAAATCTTTGCTAAACAACTCTACTCTCCCACACAACGGGTCACTCATCCTAAAACCCTAATACGACGTCTCCATGAAATCCTATCATTGATCATGTCCTCTGAGAGGTGTAAATCTAACAAATCAAGCCTAATCCTCTCATCCCACGTTAATTTCGGTCTCCCCCTGCTCCTTTTCCCCTCTACAACGAGAGTTTCCACCGTTCTCACTGGATTTGTGCTCTGTCTCCTCTTGACATGTCCAAACCATCTCAATCTTCCTTCTCTTATCTTATCTGAGATACATGTGACTCCCAATCTCTTCCGAACAACTTCATTTCTTATTCGGTCCTTTCTTGTGTGTCCACACATCCACCTCAACATCCTCATCTCAGCTAAATTATGAATTCACTATAAGGGATGAAAATATCATTCATAATGTTTTGAAATTCTGAAGGGGCATTTTTCAACCCGAAAGGCATTACGTTCCATTCGTAATGACCTGTAGGTACAGTAAAAGCAGTTTTGTACCTATCTTTTTCATTTATCTGGATCTGCCAGTATCCAGACTTTAAATAAAATTTTGAAAATATAATGGCATTATATAATTTATCTAATAAATCTTTTTTATTAGGTATAGGGTACCTAATCCATTTTAAGTTTTTATTAAGAGGTTTATAGTTTATAACTAATCTAGGAATACCTCTTTCTTTTTCAGAATGTTTATTAACATAAAAGGCTGTACAAGACCAAGGAGACTTTGATCTTCTAATTAGATTTTTATCAAGAAGAGATTTAATCTCTTGCTTACATAATTTCATATAAGTGGAATTCATTTGACAAGGTCTGGCCTTAGTAGTAATTTTACTATCATTAAAATCATCTTCGTAAGGCAGAGAAACAATATGTTTCTTTCTATCCCAAAAAGCGTTGGGATGATCATTACATATTTGTAATGTTAATTGGTTATTAATCATTTTAATTTTATCCTGGAGCTTTGGATTGTTTATCCTGTCCTGGGTATTTAAAGAAAATATTTCTTTTTGTAGGAAATCAATTTGATTTACTTTTGCTTGTAAAAGGTATTCTTTTACATTATTCAATGTTCTGGAAAAAGGATTTGTAATGAATGAAAAATATATTTCTTTATTCTAGAAATAGCCAGTTATTCCTTTATTATCAATATGTTTTAAAAGAAAAATTTTATTTAAAAAAGGGGTTCCAAGAATAACTTGGCTAGTAAGATTTTTTACTAAAACAAAACTAGTTGGAATACAGGTCTCATCTTGACAAATACGAGCTTGTGGTATTTTATATTCAATTTTTAATTTTTCTCCTCCTGCAGAACTTAAGTTATGGGAGGTTTTATGAAAGTATCGAGTTGGAATAATTCCTTCCTGGATACAGTTTAAATCAGCACCACTATCAACTAATGCTGTAACAGTTATAAAAAAATTATCTTCTATGAGAAGTTTTATTTTAATATTCCATTTTTGTGTAGTTATAATATCTACAATACTTTCTAAAAATTCTCCTTGAGGGATTTCTTCGGAGGTTTTATTTTGAGGAATCTCAAGTTTAAAAATTCTTTCTTCTAGATTCCTATTATTCTTTTGAAGAATTTTAATATCCATTTTTAAGTTATCAATTTCAATTTTTAAATCATGTATATTAACAGGTCTAGAAGTTTGATTTCTATAAGCTAATTGTCTTTTTAATTCAACTAGAGAAAAATGTTTTAAATCCTGTTAAGGATTATTTGAAGAAGAAGTTTCCTCATTCCTTTGTTGATTTAAGTATTCGGAAAATATTTTTTCTTTTATTTGAGGATCAGTTATAACTTTTAAAAGATCTAAAATCTCATTGCTTAAAACATTAATTTCCATATTTTGGAATTGAAAAATAATTTGATAAAGTTCTTCTTCTGGCATTTCAGAAGAGTTTTTGCAGCAATCTTTTTTATAGCTTGCTGGACAATGTTCTTCCTCTGATTCAGAGGAATCAAAACTCTCATTTTTTAAAACATTTAGTTTTTCTTCTTCAGAAGAAGATTGCTCAGAATCAGTTTCTTTAAAACTGTCATGTAATAAGACTTCATTAATCTTATCTCTTAATTCTCTATCTTCAATTTTGTTAAGTTTCTTTCGAACCCAACAAGTTTTTGCCTTGTGGCCTAATTTGCCACATTTTCTGCACTTTATAAAATTTTTAAATTCATTAGGAAATTCTTTCCTTTCCTTATATTTTTTTCTCTTATAAGGTTTTTCTTCTTTCCTATATTTCTTCCTCTTGTAATGCTTCTTAGGGGAAGAATTTTCTTTCCTGGTTTCTATAGACCTATCAGGTTTATTTTCTATGCCAAATTGGCCACAGAAATCTCCTAATTGTTTTCTTTCATTTAAAGAATACTTCTTAATCTGTTGATTAAGTTTTATCTCATTGCATAGGCTTATTCCTTCTTGAACACAGGTGCCTATGAGTTTTCCATAAGTATAACTGTCATAATTTATGACACCATTTACTCTTATTTTGCCTTTTATTCTTTCAGCAAATAAATGAGGAAGGCCATCTATAAACTTTGACTTCCAATGAGAACTATTAGCCTCAGGCAGTTCCATAACTCTACATAAGAAGGTATCCTTATACCATCTAAAAGATGTCAGGGTTCTACATCTTAAATTCTGGAGAAGAGTTCTGATATTTTCAGAATCTTCAGACCATCTTCCAGTAAAATGTTCTATGATATTAACAATTAGAGTATAAACAGCATTACTTTCAGTATTGCTGGTACTAGCGCCTTCTTCTTGTTTAACGCTATTAAGGATTTTATCCTTATCTGGTTGGGATAGATAATTGTCCCACCAACCTTTTAATTGACCAGTAAAACCTGAAACTATCATATTAGCTATGGTTTTTACCGTGTTATTATTATTTTTACAAATTGTACTATACATAAGCATCCTATGGACAGTGTTATAAATCTGTCCTTCTGATTGACCATCTATGTTCCATTCATATATTATTTTTCCACTATATGAGTTATTAACAATATATTCTTGTTCTTCTATAAGGACATCCTGAGGGGTTGGTCTAGGATAATAATACTTTCTTTGAGTCGGTTTATCTGCCCACTTAGAAAGTTTGGAAATTTTATCCTTAATTTCTTCTTGGTAATTTTCCTCAGAGAAATCTGTTAGAGTACTTATCTTAAGACTCTTTAGAGCGTTCATTGTCTCATTTAGAGTTGCTTCAAGGCTATCCTTAGATTTTAATTTAAAATCAGTAACTTCCGAAGGAAGTTGTATACTTGGAGTAGCAACCTTTTCTATAAAAGAGACTGGCTTACCTAATAGAGGTTTTTCTTTTAAGTAGGATATTATCCTATCCATCTTAGCAGATAAATCCTGGATTTGTTCTCCTAGGATTATTAAATATAAGTTTGTATAATTCTGCTGTTTAATCAAATCATTTAAATGGGAAACTGTGATAGGTAAGATATCACATTCTAATAATTTTTGAAAAGTTTGATAATATCTTACTTCATTTTCCTTTTCAATTTTAAAAGATTGAGTAGGAGGAAAAACATTAGAAATTATTTTTTCTCATTGAATAACAAATTCTCTTTCTATAACGGAAATAATACTTCCTGTATATTTTTCTATAAACCAAAGAATAAATGGTATAATCTCATTTTTTATAATTAAATTTTTATAATATTCCTCCTTAAAAAAGTTTGTCTCTTGAAATTATTAAAAAACCAATTTCTAAATAATTCCCATTTGGGTAATTGAAATTCTTTATTAATTTCTTTTCTAACCGGAGATCCCGGATTAAAATCAATTTTTTCTTTAAAATCCATTAAACAAAATTGACTTCTGATTCGGTTAATTCCGGATCAACATGGACTCCATGAACTCCTGTAACTATATTGTCAGGATTTACATTTAATCTATTAAATGTTTCTGTTGCAGGGAAAGTTTCCCTGACTCTCGAAGTAGAAGCTCTAGAAGGGCTTCTAACAGTATATCCCAGATGAGATATATGTTGCCGAGAGGACAATGATCTAGAAGATAAAGATCTAGGTATAGAAGAAGTATTTCTAGGCTGTTCAAACTGGATTTGGACAGTCCCTTCTTCAGATTGTATAATTTCTAGAGGATTATTATCTACATATTGTTGAGATGTTGTGGCCTTATCAAGGACCCAGTTTTCTAGAAAGTTAATTTCTTCCCATTTTATTTTTCTTCTGGTAGTTATATTAGACTTACCGAAATTGGTTTCTATAACTATGGTTTCATTTAATGGCTTATCGACCATTCTACACTGAGGATTTAAAGTGTATAGAGGTTTATAATATATTCTATAACAGATACAGATAACTTCTGAACCTGGAGCATAGTTATAACCATGAGTTTTAACATTTAAAGTTAAAGCGTCTGATATACTTACATCAGATAAAGATAATTGTAAGTTTGGATAAACATTAAAATAGACTGGTCCATGTGCCAGACTAGTTTGAACAATCCCTATTAGAGATTGTTTCCAGTCAAGATTTCTAGCATCTCTTAAAGCTGCTACAAAACTTTCTGGAAGACCTTCTAGGGTCAAAGGTTTGAAAGCAATTTGCACTAAACTTATATGAAGGAATTTATAATCTTGTTTATATTTATTTAAATCCTTATTTGACAATAGTTTAATCACCATGTCTTATTTATTTAAAGAAAATGTTTCTTCATTTGTTTTTACAACTTGTTTTAATCCTAATTTTTCAAAAGTTCCTAATTTATAAATTAGTTTGTGTTCCATTTTTGGAATAATCCATTTATTTAATAAGTCAAGATTATGAGGAATTTCATATTCCTCTTCAATACTGTTTTTTACAGTATCATTGCTTTTCAGAATATTCATCACGGATGAATATAATAAGTGTTGATTTGCAGAATCTAACTATGAACAAGCTTTATTTTAAGAGCACTTGGCTCTGATACCATTTTAGAAGATCGTGTAAAAACTCTTAATAAAAACATAGTTAATAAAAGTCTTAAAATAATAAACATTTGTAAAAACTCTTAATAAAAACATAGTTAATAAAAGTCTTAAAATAATAAACATTTTTAAAAACTCTTAATAAAAACATAGTTAATAAAAGTCTTAAAATAATAAACATATGAAAATAGGTTAATATATCTAAAAATAATTATATTATTTTATATTTATTTTCAATCCAAATTAATTTACCCACATATATATATTTATGTATTAAAAATATATATATAACTATGATTACTAAATAATTGTCATATGATGGTATTTTTATAAATATAATTTTATAAAAATCTCCCCATTTTCATACAAAATTATTTATAGTCATTAATTATTAAGGTAAAAATGTGTTTTTATAAAATAAATCAATTATTTATTTTATTATGATAAAAATTAGGGTTTTTAACCAATATTCTTTAATCGTTATTTATTATTTTAAAAACCCGTCTTTTATATATTTAAAACATAATACGTCTCTGATACGTTTAAAACTCGTTATTTAAATTATAATCCCGGTTATAACCTAATATATCACCAACTATAATAACGTTAAAATAAACGAGTCGAAATCTCACGTAAATAGTCGGGAGAAGGTGTCGGTGAATATGCGAGGTCCGATTCCTTCCCGAAACGCCATACGACTCCGTAAGTTCCCGAAATGATCCGTGGGCTTCACGTGAACGAAATGTGGTGACCGTAGGCGAGAAACGGTGACCCGGAAGAACCAGTTTTTGTTCTACAAGAGCCTGTAAAAGGTGGCGGAAGCCGTTACGGTTGGAAGCGGTGTATGGCGGTGGTTTACGGAGGTGGTGTGGGGCTGCTGTGGGTGTGAGTCGGATGGCGGAATAGGGTAGTGGTGGTTCACGGTGGTAGGGTGGGGTTGTGGCAGTGGTTGCCGAGATGAAACAAGGAGTGGAGGTGGTGGTTCCTAGTGGTTGATAATGGTGGTGTAGTGTTGTCGTGGAAGAAGAGGGGAAGGGAGGTGTGCTTGGTGGTGGTGAAGTGCCGAGAGGGAGGAGGTGTTGTGTGAAGATGGTGAGGTGGGTTTCGGTTAATGCCGAGAGAGGGGGAGAGAAGAGTGTGTGGCTTGGTGTGGTTGTGAGCTTAATGTGCATGTATATTTATAGTACTCCCATTTGGATAATACCCTTAGGTATTTATGTTTTTATGAGACCTCTTTGTCTCAATTTAGACATGATGTTGGGATTGAGGGAACAACACAACAAGAGGAATGCTTTCTTTTTGTTCGGCCGTGGGTAGGGGAAGGGTAGGGGTAGGGGTAGGGTAGGGGTAGGGTAGCTAGCCCAAGTCCGATATCACTTGTTATTATGTGCCGGGGTTGAGTCGGGTTTTGAGTCGACTAAAAATAATATAATTTTAGCGGTTCGGGTAAAATACGCGTCCGACAGATAAATGAAATTATAATTTCATGTAAGTGGGTATTCTTTATTATATAATAAAATGTGTGTATATATATATATAAAGAGCACATTTCGAGGTGTTTAAATATTATTTTTGTTCAATCACCAACGCGATATAGGGTTCGTTGTGTCTCGTAAATTCCTAATATTTCCTGTGTAGCTGTGTAGTGGTTGGACTCTACTGGACCGGGTTAGACCTAATTAATTAAAATTAGTCTAATATGCGTGATCTCGTGTAATTATATTTAAATAATTGCGTGGTAAAATTACCAGTCGTCACAAACTAGTCTTTAGACAATCGTTCCTTGCACTTGTTTCATGCAAGTTGTCAAGTTTCCTGAGGCAACTTGAGTTTATACGTCACAGAACCGATTTTATACAGAAATTTAATTGTTCCAACGTATCCAAGAACGTTTTTTTTTGTTCTTGCCAAAAAGACTATATTCCTTTTGATGGTATCTTATGACAAAACCCTCTCATCTAATTTGAGTTTATTGAGGTTTCCTTTTAGTAGTCAGTGTGATCTTTCTAACTACTTTGATTGTTTAACCGTGTCTCCTACTCCAAGAGTTTCACTGATCAATCCTTAAATGGTTTCCTGAAATGTTAAGTTGGCTATTCCTAACTTAGTCCATTATGCGAGGATTGACGTTTTCGTCAATATCACTCTGTATAGTGTGCAATTCGTTATTGCATGATATTCCATTTTGATGAAGATGATCCTAACTCCCATTAGGATCATCTTCATAAGTCCTATGTGTATCCTCAATGATTTGAATCGTGCTTTCTCTTTGACCATTTGTCAGAGAATACTTAGAGATGTTTACTCACAAGTGTGTTCTTATGACTTTCTTCCATTTCTTGGAAGTAAGATGTCTATCATTGTCAAGGATAATGATCATGTATCTTAGGTCTAGCTAATACTTTGACATATAGTCTAGTCATCTCTCCTAGTTTTGAAATCTTCCATGTAAGACGATAGTATACTGTCTTTTGGTTAATCGAATTCATAATAACCCACATGGTTTCTGATATTTTGATGTGCCTACAGCACCGGTTATGCAAATATCGACGTATAAAACAATTCCTTTCTTTATACTTAGTAGGATTTCTTAAAGTCTTTGTACATTTCGTCTGTTCCTACTCGTACAAAGTACTTTAGACTTGAACTATATCCAAACTTGATTTTTCTATAATGCTTGTGTTATGAATCCATGTCATGGTCTTGAGTTAGAGAACTTCATTACTTAGTTTCCCATTTTGATTCTTCTCCACCAAGATTCCATTCTTAGTATCCTTTGTTGTTCCTTCGGTGCATTCATCTTTTAGGACTAATATCTCTAACGCATGTCCTTTGATGGTATTTGACTATTTCTCTAACTGCTTAATACGTTAGATACTATATCAGTTTTATTCAGGATGATAATGAATTTGCCATTCGTATTCAGGTGATAATTTTCCTTTCCTATTCTGACTTGAAATGAGTATTTCCTATTTGGAACTATAACGGAGACCCTCGTGGTCGGCGATAACGAGACATTCCATATTGTCTCTTGTAAAGCCCCAAACCAGGCACCCTACAGTTGGTTCTCATCACTAGGTAAACTTATTAAAAACACTTAACTTTCATTTAAGTAAACAGTGAAAGTCTTTCTCAAATTAATATTATCTTTTAATCTCGTTAATATCTTTAACGTTACCTTACGAATGCATGTGCACCAACCCGAGTAGCACCGCTCCTAAGCCAAGATACCTCGTCTAGCAGACTCACCAGCAAAACAATCTAACATACATATAAAGTCAGCTACGCTGAGTGAGTTCTAATAGTTTAATTTAAACAAAAGTCAACTCGTCTCATTTAATATTTATTTCCACTCAAGACCATCTGGTCTTTATAAAATAGTTTTATAAATTGTCTTCATATAGATAACCCTGTTATCTTACAATATCCCGAAGGATTCACCACCCTAGACTCAACCCCCATTTTAACCCAGTAAGTCTCTCCGACTTAGGTCAAGCTTACTACTCTGAAAACACACAACTTACCATATATCTTAACCATACACTGGTTAACTCAACCAACCTCTAGACACTGGCTTAACCAGCCCTAACCAAGACTCTTACAAATCAACTGACACAACAGTTGTACACGATGTACTTGTCCTGACACAACGGTCAATCTAACTCGACACACCACATTGATTCCATCTATTTATCACATCAATATCATCTCGTACACAATTAATATAACTCATAACTTGCATGCAATTTAACACATATATACGCATACAAACACATACCTCATCGCTGCACCCTCGTTAGGGTTATCCCCGTCGGGATACTCGTCATAAGCTCAGCTCCACCCTTGTTACAGGGCCTCGCAGCTAAACATAGCGACACACATGTCATCTATGATGACTACCCAGCCACCACACGGTGACTATATCATCTACCATACGGTGACTGACACATCACACGTACAATGATGACCCCGAAGGGCTCCGTCCTCCACATCACTATTAGCCGTATACACGGACAATAATGCAAGCACACAAAGCAACACATATATACACATGACACTACCTGGACATGTACTACGACTCACCACCCTTTCACGGATCACTTACGTGTGTAATATTCCAACACATACTTTAGACGTATCCTCTTAAAGTTTAGACACATTACCCAACTCTTTACGAATAATTAATTATACGACATACTAACCCCATACTGAGTTCTAACCCGTATATACTATGGACACCCCATAGACCCATGCTAACACGATACCCGCCGTGTCACGAGGACAACGACACAATACACACAACATCAAATACATGAAGCTTAACAGCATACAAGCATTTACTTGACTCGTTAATGAACCACGTACGGGTTCCCTTGCTAACTCTCCTTATATAACCATCACAGGTTTAACTAAATTCCCGACTCATCCCGACTAACTCATAAGATGACACATTGATGCATGATATTATATATATTAAATTAACCAAGTTTTAATTGTATAAATGGACTCACAACTAAATCACACGCTCACGGAAAGTTTACCGGTCGTGCGTAGAAAAGACAGTAAGCCCGAGTTATCGAACCGTGGACACAAAAGGCGGCGGCCCTCGATACTAAACCTTTATTGACTCCTAACCGATGTAGCACAAGATATGATTCTATTTATTACCTTTATTGATTTTAGGACATGCAACTTAGAATAAAACAACTAAATACTGACTCGACTCAAAGACTGAAAAGACACAAAAACACTTAGACACACGCAAAGATGAATGAAGACAAGACACTAAATATTAAACCAACGAACTAAACTACGAAACAAAGACCCAATATGAGACAAACACCACCTAGACCAGGAATCCTATTGACTGACTCAACTGCTTTTGGGACAACCGACTGTATGACACCGGTTCTAAAGATAGACTGACTCAAGAATCACTAAAATATGCAGGATCTCCTCTCGGACTCACCTACACACCTCTACTATCCTAAGGGTCGGATTAAGCTCACCGGTAAGGAATTGGATTTCCTCTCGGACTCTCCAAAACCTAGAATACCATGTACTCGACAACGGTTTAACCTCTCGGTCTCAACCGTCCTATACTCAAAGACTATCCTAGACAGACCTAAGAGCAAGGAGTAAACTCCCAAAATGCTGTTTATGACATGAAATTGCAAGATGATAAGGACGACTCGGACAACCCACTCTCGTGAAATTGCAACCCAAACCGACAAACCACAAGACAACCCGACAACCTATAGCCTCTCGGACTCATGATTGGTAAAATACTGACTTTTATGACCACACAAACCTGCTACAACGACTGGCCTAATCGTCTAGATCACAAACACAAATCAAATGACCCGAAAACCCGAAATCTTACCCAAAACACACAAAGTATTCAAGCAAAACCTCAAGAGCAATAAATTCATGCAAGATCAGTAGCAAATCAGTACTCAAACACATTCATAAACATTAAATCAATAGTCTTTACACTAATATTCGTCATACGATCGATTAAAACTCCAAAACAATCAAAACATATCAATATTCATCCTAAACTAGGTAGCTATGAGTTTAGCTACTCATGATACTCAAATACAATCCAAAATATACTGAAAACATGTTTAGAACTCGAAATAAATGACTGGAATAAGAAATAGAACGCAAAACCGATGTTTTCAAACCGAAAAGATGCAAGTTCTCTCAATCCGGGTGATCTCTAACTCCAATTCTTCGATCATCCAAGTCTTCTGGTCGTCCACAGTCGCAAGAACATGATCCCCCTTTAGAAAATCGACCCTACCTTTTAAAACGGCTGAATTAGGGTTTTCTGCCCGACTGGAAGCATGTCGGACCGACTAGGAATGGATGTCGGTCTGACTAGGGCTGACGCATCCCTTATTGATTACGGCTCAATGATTAAGCGATGATGGTGTCTTCTAAATGCGCGTCGGACCGACATGGTAGCAGAAGTCGGTCAGACTTTAGGTGAAATTCAGAATTACTTGTTATTTTTCTTGCTTAACTCTAACTCTTTATTCCCTATTCTTTCCGGCCCCTTTTCTTTATCAAATTCTTCGGTTTATCAACAGAACCTATATTTTCAACAAGAATATCATTAAGTATCAATTTCCTTAAATTTTGACTGATAAAATCGAGTGAAACGGGTTAAAACGAGCATAAAAACATATGTGTTTTTACAACACATCACACACACATATCCCACAACTCTTGTTCACCCATCCTAGGGATCCCATAACGACCCTTAGCTCATTATTACACAATGGTCTAATAAAACACTTCAAGTTTAAATCGTAACTTGTAATACGTTCGTATGATAAAACGTGTGAGTATGTACGATAGCCCCAAAGCAATAAAACGTTTAAAGAGGGGATTAGAAACTCACCGGTTACGGAGTCCAAATCCTTGCTTTAAAAACCTGTTCGTCCACGCTTGACCCCAACCTGTCAAACGTATGATCTTAGATCAGAATATGTGTTAAACACATGTCGAATACACATACAAAAAAGTGAACCCCGACATACGCCCTGCTAGCTCATCGTTCTTCTTCACAAGACCCTAGCCCTCCAAGCACTATTACCGGGTTGTTCCTGACCTGATTAGGAATCGTGTGTCCAGACCAGGCTCCATGCATGCAACCCATGCCATGCAGAAAACTAAACCCCATGAGACTTGTATGCTCAAATCGGGTTCTCGTGCTTGCACGCACATACACCATGCGTGCCAAGTCTTCCCATGCAAAAACCCTAGCTCCATCCGAGCTCATTCACGCACCACCCTGGTTACCACCGTTCTCGTCGTGCACTACCAACACAGCCCCGATCTCCTCCTCATTGCGTCGCCATAGGACGCCCCCGCTACCAGCACCGGCCGTCGGGTCTGTTGCCATCACGGCTGCCGCCGTCGGCCACCTCACTAATCTCCCTCTGTTCCCGAGTGCTATCACCGCCGAGCCACCCTCCTGCCGTCTTCTTTCACACCCGAGACACTCCACCTCCGCCGGCCATTCCTGTTACCGCCACCGTCGTATGCCACTGCCGTTAACGCCTATCACCACCACTTGCCGTTGCACACCACCGGCATCCACCACCGTTCTCATCTTCTTCTTTGGTTGCCGAAAAAAAGAGCTCAACCCTAATCGGGTTTCATACACACACGCAACCAAGCACTAACAATATACGTACGGATATTTAAAAGAGGAATACCTTGACGTGACGTGAGGTTCTAGCTCGAAGCTACTGTGGAACCACCCCTTCTCGGCCGCCTCCTCCTCTCCGTGCTCTCCCTTCCGTCGCTCAACCCCCCTTGGCCGATAATGGCTTAGGGTTTGCTCCAAACTTCCTTTTAAACATTTAAAGTTACACCACCCGGGACCCTGCATTCTCCTTTTTGCGCGTCTTAACCCCAAGCCGTTCGTAACATGGCCAACCAGGTTCCTTGTATCTCTACGGATAGAGTTTTACGTGAGACCCTCGCCAACTTTCTCGTTTGCCGAAGCTACGGATCGTTCACTAACTCGGGTCGACAACTGTTGAATTTAAGGGATGTTACAAGTCTACCCCCCTTAAAAGAGGATTCGTCCTCGAATCCTACGTCGGTACAAAACAACACAACATATCCTTGTGCACCCAATTCATTCGGTGCTAACATTCATCTTGACACTGCCTCGTTGCTCTTATCGTTCTTAACAATACCGTACGTGCCATCCCTGGTACTATGTAACACAACACTACCCATTGTCCGTTCACTTGTCATATTTCATTTGACTTACGGTCACAAATTCCTTTGTCTTCTGTATATTCCTAATGATCTCGTCATTCTGACGGCCATCTTCCCAAGTAGGCTCCATACCTTGATCGTCATCCTGCGATGATTTCCCAAACTCAAGTCCACAGTCTACCCATAAGGGTATTACTTCTGCTCTTCTCTGATGATCTCCAGGAGCTTGTGCAAAGCTACACTGGCCTCCTCTAAATTTCTTTATCATAGTATCTATTTACTTCATTATCTCGCATTCAATACGCCCTGTAAGTACGTACATACACCCAACACTAAGGTGATCCTCTTTAGCTCTCGATGTTTCTCAAAAGTTCTCTGATTACCACCATGTCTGTTACAACATCCACACTCTTACTTTACTTGTATGCTCCACAGGAGCTCGCTTTAAGCTGGTCTTACATTTACCAGCATAGGCATCTCTTTTCCAGTTACTTACGTGCAATCCTGCACGTACCTTTCCTGAGTTTCACTTTCCTCATGGTTGCTCTACCATTACCAAGCGATCACCGATCGCGTCTCATTTATCACGTACGAACATGAAATCCGTCTTCTCACAAGCCTTAGCTATCCGTTGTCTCGTTCAGGGAAAAAACATATTTATTCCTCTGGTATCTCACCTCGACTGAATTCTTCATATAGAACGTGTTCTATGAAGGTCCTTCGTCACCTTGTTAACTCTGTGTTGAAATATTCAGCGTCATCACCTTGATCTCATCATAAACATTTCTGGTCAAGCGTCCACGAAAAAATGCTTTCATCATTTTCTCTCACAGCTCCGCCCATTGGCTTCGTGCTCTGAATTCCCAAGATATAAGCATAGGCATCTCATAAGAGCACCTCACTAGTCGCCTAGAAGACGTCAAAACTCCTTGCACCACCTCGATGTATCAACATCGAGAAAATCATCAAGATAGAAATACTATACTTGAGCATACTGACCACCCGTCCTATGAACGACTAAGCGTGTTCTACAAGGACACACACCGACACACATATCTACAGAACACACAATGTTCTACACATGTACTAGTAACCCCAAACTCTAAACACACATCACGTGCAAATACACAACTGCTAAATCTGAGTAAATCTACGTGCATACAATATGACCTCATCATTTATCGACACACAAACTCCTGAACCTTACCTCTTACTCACTACAACGGTAGCCCCTGCCACACGTCATCATATACTCGTACAGAGTTTACTCGGTCGTACCCATACTTCAAGACGACACACTACTCGGTCTAGACACAAAAATCACTCTAAACATTCATACACACAAGATATAAAATATCTTACTTCCCCACAGGATCTGGTCCTGAACATGTATACCTAGACATAAGGTATGTAACTACAATTTCCAACAGGACCTTCCTGGACATTTATACATACTAAAGATGTATATTTTAGATTTCCCACAGGACTTCGTCCTGAACAACTACACCAGGTGCAACACACCCCTTACACTTCAAACATCACCTAAACATAACACATAAGTGACACGATCTTAATACCTTAGACACACACAAATATTCAAAACTCAGGTCTACACAGTTCTACTCATACAGTCTAATCAACCAAGCTCTAGCATCACATCAAAGATTACATTTAGTATGAACTCACGTTGTTCAAAAGGTAATCACATAATTAACACTTCACCACCAATAGCAAGCTATCCCACATACAACTATCATTAACTATGTTTTAAACCATCCCATGGTAAGATTCACTGTCAAGGTTAAAATCAAGCAATTGAAAAACCAAGAACATATATTTCGTCACAAGAGTGCCTGACGGCCACTACTCAAAATAATCTAGTCCTCTCGTGGTAACAACCACTGCTCTAATCACTGAACAAGTCAAAGTTATCACCCATTTGTTCCTCGTCGTCAGATTTCTCCAGCCATCCGTTTCCCGATTTGGTGTTGTGTCTCGAAGGCTGACTTCTAACTGCAAATGCATTTCTTCCTCTCCAACCACCTCTCTTGTGAAAGGAGCTACTGAATCCACCTCGTATAGTCGCCCTGGTAGTACTGGGAGCATTAGGCACCGAAAGCGCCAAGATCACATCCTGTGCTGGTAGCTCCTGCTCATCCTCAGTCGCCGGTGGAACCACCGTCAAAGGAACAGGTGCTAAGATCCGTCTTCTCCCGAAGATAACCGTACGAACAGCAACCGCACATCTCGCCCGCCGTTCTGTCAACCTCGTGATGAGAGCTCCCCGCCTAATCCATCTAGTCTGAATCATCATGGCCATCTGTACCTGCACAAGATAGAATGCTGGAGTAATTACTATGGGCGTCAAATTCAGAATATGAGAGTAATCAGAGACTGCCAAATCACGGTGATCAAATGCAATTTGGTGGTCCACATTACAGCTCAGATTCTAAACCTTCCCCGTCATATTCACACTAGCTTTCTATCTTTCACACACCCCGGATGCACATGCATCCCACACAACTCACATAGCACCACTTAACAATCTAGCACGTCATATTTATCACAATTTCACACCATCCAAGGTTACATACAAAATTACTAAATCATATCGACACACCAAACTATCTCACATAATTACAATTAATGCTACTCCGCATTACTCAATTCACGTCATAGTCTCATTTAATCACACCATACAACTTCACGTAGTTATACATACTATTACATAAAATAGCACACATCATGTTCCCACACGAAACCATAAATCACTTACTCACACCAATCGCTTTACCTAGTGTAACAAACACAAATGGTAAATAGTAATTACTGCTCAACTCGAAAGACGTACCTCTTGGCTCGCGGTTACTTGTGGTGGTATTCGTTTCACCTTCGTCCCAATTTCAGTTTAAGTTAAGGCATTTTATTTGTTTAAAAACACCAGTTTTCTCTTAAACCTCGGCTCTGATACCAACTTGTAAAGCCCCAAACCAGGCACCCTACCGTTGGTTCTCATCACTAGGTAAACTCATTAAAAACACTTAACTTTCATTTAAGTAAACAACGGAAGTCTTTCTCAAATTAATATTATCTTTTAATCTCATTAATAGCCTTAACGTTACCTTACGAATGCATGCGCACCAACCCGAGTATCACCGCTCCCAAGCCAAGATCCTCGTCTAGCAGACTCACCAGAAAAATAATCTAACGTACATATAAAGTCAGTTACGCTGAGTGAGTTCTAATATTTTAATTTAAACAAAAGTCAACTCGTCTCATTTAATATTTATTTCCACTCAAGACCCTCTGGTCTTTATAAAATAGTTTTATAAATTGTCCTCATATAGATAACCGTGTTATCTTACAATATCCCGGAGGATTCACCACCCCAGACTCAACCCCCATTTTAACTCAGTAAGTCTCTCCGACTTAGGTCGAGCTTACTACTCTGAAAACACACAACTTACCATATATCTTAACCATACACTGGTTAACTCAACCAACCTCTAGACACTGGCTTAACCAGCACTAACCAAGACTCTTACAAATCAACTGACACAACAGTTGTACACGATGTACTTGTCCCGACACAACGGTCAATCTAACTCGACACACCACATTGATTCCATCTATTTATCACATCAATATCATCTCGTACACAATTAATATAACTCATAACTTGCATGCAATTTAACACATATATACGCATACAAACACATACCTCATCGCTGCACCCTCGTAAGGGTTATCCCCGTCGGGATACTCGTCATAAGCTCATCTCCACCCTTGTTACAGGGCCCCGCCGCTAAACATAGTGACACACTCGTCATCTATGATGACTACCCAGCCACCACACGGTGACTATATCATCTACCATATGGTGACTGACACATCACACGTACAATGATGACCCCGAAGGACTCCGTCCTCCACATCACTATTAGCCGTATACATGACAACAATGCAAGCACACAAAGCAACACATATATACACATGACACTACCTGGACATGTACTATGACTCACCACCCTTTCACGGATCACTTACGTGTGTAATCCAACGCATACTTTAGACGTATCCTCTTAACGTCTAGACACATTACCCAACTCTTTACGAATAATTAATTATACGACATACTAACCCCATACTGAGTTCTAACCCGTATATACTATGGACACCCTATAGACCCATGCTAACACGATACCCGCCGTTTCACGAGGACAACGACACAATACACACAACATCAAACACATGACGCTTAACAACATACTAGCATTTACTTGACTCGTTAATGAACCACGTACGGGTTCCCCTGCTAACTCTCCTTATATAACCATCACAGGTTTAACTAAATTCCCGACTCATCCCGACTAACTCATAAGATGACACACACATATCACACAACTCTTGTTCACCCATCCTAGGGATCCCATAACGACCCTTAGCTCATTATTACATAATGGTCTCATAAAACACTTCAAGTTTAAATCATAACTTGTAATACGTTCGTATGATAAAACATGTAAGTATGTTCGATAGCCCCAAAGCAGTAAAACGTTTAAAGAGGGGATTAGAAACTCACCGGTTACGGAGTCCAAATCCTTGCTTTGCAAACATGTTCGTCCACGCTTGAGCCCAACCTGTCCAACGTATGATCTCAGATCAGAATATGTGTTAAACACGTGTCGAATACACATACATATAAGTGAACCCCGACATACGCCTTGCTAGCTCATCGTTCTTCTTCACAAGACCCTAGCCCCACAAGCACTATCACCGGGTCGTTCTTGACCTGATTAGGAATCGTGTGTCCGAACTGGGCTCCATGCATGCAACCCATGCCATGCAGAAAACTAAACCCCACGAGACGTGTATGCTTGAATCGGGTTCTCGTGCTTGCACGCACACGCACTATGCGTGCCAAGTCTTCCCATGCAAAAACCCTAGCTCCATCCGAGCTCATTCACGCACCACCCTGGTTACCACCGCTCTCGTCGTGCACTACCAACACAGCTCCGATATCCTCCTCATTGCGCCGTTGTAGGATGCCCCCGCTACCAGCACCGGCCGTCGGGTCTGTCGCCTTCACGGCTGCCGCCGTCCTCCGTCGTCGGCCACCTCACTACTCTCCCTTTGTTCCCGAGTGTTATCACCGCCGATCCACCCTCCTGCCGTCTTCTTCCACACCCGAGACACTTCACCTCCGTTGGCCATTCCCGTTACCGCCACCATCGTATGCCACTGCCGTTAACGCCTATCACCACCACTTGCCGTTGCACACCACCGGCATCCACCATTGTTCTCATCTTCTTATTTGGTTGCCAAAAACAAGAGCTCAACCCTAATCGGGTTTCATACACACACGCAACCAAGCACTAACAATATACGTACGGATATTTAAAAGAGGAATACCTTGACGTGACGTGAGGTTCTAGCTCGAAGCTACTGTGGAACCACCCCTTCTCGGCCGCCTCCTCCTCTCCGTGCTCTCCCTTCCGTCGCTCAACCCCCCCTTGGCTGATAATGGCTTAGGGTTTGATCCAAACTTCCTTTTAAACATTTAAAGTTACACCACCCGGTTTCCTGCATTCTCCTTTTTGTGCGTCTTAACCCCAAGCCGTTCGTAACATGGCCAACCGGGTCCCTTTTATCTCTACGGATAGAGTTTTACGTGAGACTCTCACCAACTTTCTTGTTTACCGAAGATACGGGTCGTTCACTAACCCGGGTCGACAACTGTTGAATTTAAGGGATGTTACATATCTAAATCTTAAGTGTATAACGCTATGGTTCTTAAAGTTTTCAAACTAAAGATAGTGTTGTTCTCTTCATTTACTATGACTTGACGAAGCACAATTGCAACGTTATTGCCCACATAATCGATACCTTATCGTGATGCGTCTTATTATTCGATGTAGTCGGTTGTTTTCCATTGGGAAGAGGTGAATCTTATGTATGAGATTACTTCCGTTTTAGTAAGATGCAATGCTATCTCTTGATTTTCTTACTACTTAATCACTATCAGTGATGCCTGAACTCTTGAAAATTTCTCATGCATTGTCGGTATAGGCTAACAAAATCAATAAATTTTTCATTCTTCGTGGGTGTCTTAAATGTTCTCCACCATTTCCATTGATTTATGTGAGCGTCTCTCATTCACATACTAAGAAAACGCATTTCCTGAAGTCGAGGTTCGCACTTAGAGAATTTTGGCACTAAATTTCTCTTTCATGAAAACTTCCAAGACTATTTCACGACGGTGTTCATGATTTCCTTGTCTTGTGAATTGTTATTGATGAATAATGCCATCGATTTATCTAAATAAGGTTCACAACTTGATTCCTTAAAGTATTTAAACACTACAAGTGCGTTGATTAAATCAAACATCACTACTAGAAATTTGTAGTTTCCATATCGAGTCCTAAGGACTGTCTTCATTAAGTTGCTCTACTGAATTCTCAATTGATGGCATCCTGGCTTAAGGTTGATATAAGTCGATCTACCGATTGTCGTCTCTCAGGGGAGGGTGCTGGTTCTTTTCTTGTGTCGTTCTCAGTAACTAATACTTACTCTAGATGGATAGTCCTTTTTGAAAGATGTATCCCTAGTCCAATAGTTCTTGTAACTGATTGGATAATCTTTGCATTTCAGTAGTTTCTAGGTGCTAGGGGAAAGTTTTGGCAATTCTTTAAGACACCTCTAATTAATCTTGCGTAACAGGAATGTCATGCACGTGTTTCTCCTTGAGTTACTACTTAATCATAAAGGTTTATAAAGCTTGATTCTGCTTTCTTAAGCATTTCGGGGTCTTCACACAAAGTGGTTTTTCAAACTTGTTCTGAATCCTTTTGTTTAGTCATAAGTGTCTCATCGTTCGATAGAAGGGTCGAAACAATCTTTTCTCTAACACACGACTCTGATTCGTCTCCCATTTTTTTTAATTAGTTTGATAATCGTAGGTATCCTTTAGACTACTAGATTCTTGATCGAACAAAAATTCAACTGGGTTGAATGTATTTATCGACTCTAGTGTCAAACGATTCAAGTGTAACTGAGAGTACCAAACATCTCATTTATTTCATCATTGGTTCAAATACTTAAGGTTCATAGCCCTAGTACATAGCCTCCAACATACGATATATTTCATATTTCTAAGATGTAACAAAAGTCCAGCGGTTTCTGTTCTTTGTTTAATTGGTAATCTAGGGTTCCTGGTTTAGCCTCGGGCACATGTGCTTGAGATGATCGGTGTTGTCGCACTCGAAGCATGCTCTCTTGCACTGTCCCTTCATGTGCTCTGCCCTCTAGTATAGCTAGTGTAATTCCTATAATGACGATAGTTTTTATTGGGCCTTATCCTTGGCCTCACATACTGTTTCATCTTGTGTACAATAGTCTTGTAATTCTGTGTTGTCTTTTGCCTCTTGTCATTCCGATTCTTCTTATTGACAAGTCCTTTTCGTTTTCTCCATCCTTAACTAAAGATCTAGTTTTCAACAACTCGTTTGCTAGGGTTCATGCCTTTAGAATGGCATCTACCAGGGTGGTAGATTCAGTAGTCATGACGTCCATTACGAGTTTTTGGTCATGCCATTCGGATTAACCAACGCACCCGCGGTGTTCATGGAACTCATGAACCGTGTGTGTAAACCCTACCTTGATCAGTTCGTCATCGTTTTCATTGATGACATCCTCATCTATTCTAAGAACAAGGAGACTGCTAAGCATCCTGCTTGGCAAGAGGCTATGACTAAGGAGTTTAATGCCTTGGAATGTAATCAAACTTGAGAGGTTATGCATTTACCCAAGGGTAAAAAGGCTATTAAGTGCAAATGGGTATATAAAGTATAATGTTGATGGCACGGTTGAACGTTGCAAAGCCCGTTTGGTTGTTTGTGGTGATACTCAGAAAGTCGGGATTGATTATAATGAGACTTTCTCTTGTAACATCCCAAAAATAAAACGACAGTTATAATAACGGAATAAACGAACGAGGCATGGCGGGTCGGGTCGGATGGGTCAGCTGGCTATAAATAGCCTATGCCAACCTTTTTCTCTCATTTGCAACTTTTAGAGAGAGAAACCGTAGAGAGAGAAAGTTGGCGGATCGACCCGAGACTTCAGCAAAGTGTTACTCCATAACTCGTGAGAAGAACCTCCGGATCAGAAACTCGATTCAGGTAACGATCCGACCTAAATCTGAGTTTTAGTTCGTTTTTGGGTTTTTCGGGTTTTAGGTGAAAAGGTAAGGTTTGAATGGATGAAACTGAAAGATAATCATGGATTTGAGTTCCTTAATGGAAAACGAACGTTTTGAATGCAACAGGTTCGGGATCTTGACATGATCAGACCCGAATGCGAAAGTTAGGGTTTTTGCGAAGAACAGGTCGTACGCACTTGCTAAGTGCGCACGGAGCAGGTCCTGCGTACTTGCTAAGTGCGCAGGAGGAGGGACCTGCGCACTTGCTAAGTGCGAAGGAGGAGGGACCTGCGCACTTGCTAAGTGCGTAGTAGGAGGGACCTGCGCACTTGCTAAGTGCGCAGGAAGCATGGTCTGCGCACTTGCTAAGTGCGCAGGCAGCAGGGTCTGCGCACTTGCTAAGTGCGCAGACATCAGAACTGATTAAGTGAAGTCAGTATGTTAGAATGGTTAAACCGTTAGAGTCGGGATTGGTCTGATGTGTATTTAACTAATCAATTCAGATCGGGAGTGACGTTGTTGGACCTTCGTTTAGGACAACCCATATTAGCGTATCAGGTGAGTTCTAGAGCCCTCTTTTAAATGTTTTGTTAATGTTTTTGGGCTGGTGTGCATACTTACAAAATGATGTTTAACGAAATGATGTTTAACGAAATGATGTTTAACGAAATGATGTTTTAACGAAACGATGTTTACGAAAGGAAAGGTTTTGAAGTGTTTTTGCCAAAAAGAGTTACGAATGTTTTATGAACGGTCTAAATGAGGAAATGTTTAATGAGAAGAGAAATAGGTAAAGGTTTTAAAGAAGTCATTACAAATCTAATCTGTCGAATGAATGGAATTGACGAATGAAGTCTGGGAATGAGATTCCCAGCCTTGTGGTAGATTATGGACAGCGAGCCATAGTTGCTACAAGAACAACAGGGGCATTGTCTATGTGGCATGTCAATGGTTATGATGTTGTACAACTGGTAAGGGAGTAACGACGGTTACTCAGGGGTTAACGTGACCCTATGTAAGGTTAAATTATGATCCGACGGTGTCATCGGTCGTGAGCCATGGCCGTCGATGGAAGTTGTCGGTTTATGGACATGAGAGCCATAAGGGCAACTGAATGGGTATTGTCGGTCCTCGCGCAGTTAGCCTTGGGGGCAATACCAAAAGGGAATTGACGGAATGTATGGTATTGTCGGTCTTCGTGCAGTTAAGCCTTAGGGGCAATACCATACTGAATGACGGAACGAAGGGTAACACCGATTTAGATAATAATGTATGACTTAAATGAATGTTAAAATTTTTAATGAACGATCCGTTTAACGGTGTTTATGATTATGATGTTGATGATGATATGGGTACGAAACCTTTTTAAAGATGTTAGATTATTACATGCTTTTGTGAAAGGTTTTACTAAATGAATGATACGTTTTTGGTAAATGTTGATGTTAAAGTTTTTATGAAATGCTAGAACTCACCAGCGTAGCTGACTTTTTAGTATGCACATTCAGGTTAAGGCAGGTATGGACGATGGACGGTGATGCTTGGCAAGCGAGAAGAGTTACCCGGTCGATCATGAAGACTGGCATCCCGTTATGAGTTGTTTATGTTAAGTTTATGTATTTGACAATGTACGCTTCCGCACGTATGAACAAGTTTTAGTTATGTTGAATGAATGATTCCGCTGCGTTATTTGATATTCATGTTTAAGAACTGTTTGTGAATGAGTAAATCCAACGAGTGAGGCCTCCCGGGTTTGGGGCCTTACATCTCTCCTGTCATTAAAATGACAACTATTCGCAGTCTTATTGATGTTGCCACTAAACGTCATTGGGGTTTATATCAATTGGATGTCAATAATGCTTTCTTACATGGGGATCTTGATGAAGACATTTATATGCTTCCTCCTCCTGGAATGCCATTATCTTCTCCTGATCATGTTCTTAAACTCAAGAAGTCTCTTTATGGCTTGAAGCAAGCTTCAAGGCAGTGGTATGGAAGGATTTCTGAAATATGCCCCTCACAAACTTAAGCAGTATTGTGTGCGATAATCAAAATTTGATTAGTTTTTACTATTTGAGTAATCATTGACATTTAGCATATCAAAAGATAGTTGGTCAACATTTATTTATTGTCTACTATGGGTTATAAAAAAAATTGAAACAAAAAAGTATCATCTGGTGGTATTGGTGGGCCTTGGTCGCTTATTCAAAACGAGTAGGCTAACCCGCGTTGCGGCGGGCACGCGTTAAGTTGGCTCGATTTCTAACGTAAAAGTATAAAAAAACATTTGGCGATGATATCTTCGGAAATCACGAAAAAGTCACGTTGTATAAATGAGAAGAAAAAAAAAGAAAACTAAAAAAAAATCATTTGACGAAAATATAAAACCGTGTGAAACGGTCGAGGAAATAAAAACAGGTAAAAAGAATTATAAAGAAAGAGATAAATAAAAAATAGAAAAACGACATGTGCATTACATCGATCGGAAGAAAAGAAAAAAAAACAAATTGCAACGTGGGTTCCAATAACACTGATAACGGACACTGATGTTGTCCGTTAGTAATCGTTTCGGTTCATGAAAACATCGGGACATGGTATGGTTAACGATAGGAAAAAAAAGTGTATTTGCATTTCGTCACAAAAATGTTTTACGGTGTAACCCAAAAAAATAAAGTCGTGCTTTACATCGACCGAAAACCAAAAAAATGAACGCCGGTACCAATTCTGGTTATACCAATACCGGCAACGATGTTGTTTGCTCATTATCGACGTAGTTCGTCACGGTACCGGAACGGTAACGTACTCGGTATAGCTTACGACACAAAAAAAATACTTGTTTTGAATACAACTCCGTTTTTGAAAAAAATTATATCGGAATGTCCACAAAAAAAACTAAAAACAGCCGTGCATTCCGTTTTAAAAAAAGGTAAACGAATGAAAGTTATTACACGAAAGCGCGTTGCGACGGGAAACCTTATATAAAAAAAGTAACTGTAATGTAAATCCATTTGCTGCGCCAATGGTGTTGATAATATTTAAAACTTTATATAAAAAACCGTAAAAAAATTGACATCGAAATGTTGACAAAGATAAACACGTATTTTATAAAACCCGTTAAATATTATTACTTTTAAATGTTAATACATAATAGAAGCATTAAAAAAATAAATGTAGATAATAAAAGCATTAAAAAAACAAAACTAAGAAAAAAACCTTAAAAATAAAACTATTTTTAGTCCACTTGTACATCTCAAAGCTACGTGTCAAGCAGACACCCTCTGTTGTCTAAAAGCCTTTTATGTGAGTGGTTGGAGTATAACATTATTTAATATTTAATCAAATTAATACTGTTTGCTGCAGGCGCTTGTACGTTCACGCTTTACCTGTTGCAAGCCACTATTCATGACTTGCTCAATTGTAGTATTATTAATGAAGTGTGCCATTAAAGGTTACTATATACTTTAATGCATTTGTTTAAATTTATTACTTTTACTATATTAGAAACGCATGTATTACAAAAGTTGAATAAATTCTACTTGTTGTAAAGCGACAGTTTTTATGAAGATTTGTATGTTACATGTCATCAGCTATTGGTGAATAATTATGTATGATACGATTTGTTGGTATTTGTGCCACCTCCTACTCATGCCAACGTTGTTGGTTGTAAGTAGGTGTACATGATTAAGCGACATGTTGCTGGTTTTGTTAGTCGATATAAAATTCACCTTACTGAAAGAGCTTTCATCTGACATAAGGTATTAGTTACACTAATGCGTTAGTCTCATTGTTAAGCCAACTATTATCCGGTTGGTTATATCAGTAGTTTTTCTCAATGATTGGATATCATGCAGGTGGATGTCAATAATGTCTATGTTCATGGTGACTTATTTGAGACTTTGTGCATTTTGGTTTATCTCAGCGTGTCTCAGATACATCCTTATGTGTCAACATGCAGGATTCTATTATTTGTTATGTATTATTACACGTTGTTAATATTATTATCGCTAGGAGCTTCTCTTTTTGTTATTGATCTGGTTGGTTACTTACACTCATAGACTGCACTCAAGGATTTGAGCACTTTATCTTGTTTTTGGAGTTGCAGGCTACATTTTTTCAATGGTAATCTATATATCTCACAGCATCGATAACTGAACGATCTTTTACAGTGCACTGGTCTCACTCAATGTCACCCCTCATTTACTCACGTTTCTCATAGGTGACAACTTTCTCGCTATTCGAGAGTTCCATTGGACATTCATCTTATATATAGGAGTGATGTGGGATGACATGACCTAAGATAGCTTATGCGGTTAGCAAGGTTTATCGGTTTCTACATAAACTTAAGGATTGACATTGGGTTGTTGTTGATGTTGATCGGGTTGGATGCATGTTGAATCTAGACTTAGAACTGTTGATGCACGTCCTATGATCAAGAATGATATCCTATGAAGACTATATGTTGATCAATATCAGTGAAAGGTAATAAAGGAATAATTTCTAAAGAAAACAAAGAACAAGTCAAGATCCTCTGATGAGAAACAACTTTTGGTATCCTCTAAAGATCATGATCAACTAAAGCTACAAAGTAACGAAGATCAACCAATGTGAATATCCACTGAAGATAAACTAATCAGTTCCTCTGATCATGTTATCATCGGTGGATCCCAATTGATCAGTGGAACCGATTTATCTACTGATCATCATCGACAGATCTTATTCTTAGTTGTTTATCGATTTGATTCCACTGAAGGGCAATTCAGTTATGCTATTTTGTCATTTAGTGTGAGTCATCCACTATTGTTGTCTAGGAATCCAACAGTTCAAATGGTGTTATATTTCTCCTTGTAACCATTTAATTGTAACAATTAAAGAGATCTTATGTGTGTGTTTTTGCCATGTGAATTGTAATTGAAAGATATAGATCTAGAACTAAGGAAGAACTTGACTATGTACTGATTTGTTATCATTCAATGAAATTTGTGATGACTTTTGTTCTCATATATTATTGAGTGATTTTCAATATCAATTGATTTGTAGTTTGATTTACTTCAGCGACTCAAATTACTCTATATGATTCAAATCAATCGAGTACAAGCTAGTAATTGATCCCAACAATGCACTATAATCGTCGTTCTACTGCAGGTTTACAGTGTATTTCTTGGACTCAATCTTATGGGTTAGAGTTTCAAGTAACAGCATATTGTTTCCCATTTTAGTACATAAGCTGAGTACCGTGCTAGTGTTCATATTGCTACAAAGCTTCGATGGACTATATTGATTTTACATGAGCTGCATAATACTCTTTCTTGTCCACCTGCATCGTAGTATGACACTATTAGTGCCACCTATTTAGCAGTCAATATCGCGTTTCATCAGCGTACGAAAAACCTTGAGATTGATTTGCACTTTATCATAAATATGATATCGGCTCAGTCCATTAGTGTTCCCTATGTGCCTACTATTGTTCAAATAATTGATATTTTGACCAAAAGATTGTCATCTACTCGTTTGGACACTCGTAAGTCTAAGCTTCACGTTGTTGCGCTCGTTTAGCTTGTGAGAGCATATTAGAGTATATAAAGTTTATAAAATTACGTTTTCATTTATATTTATAACAACTTTGGTTAGTTGTTTAGTTAGTTTACAGTTGTCATTGTTTACTTTTTGAGTCCTCTTACAAGAGGCTATCTTATTGTATTGTGATTTGAAGTAATGAGATCACTTTTCACATAAACCTAACGGCTCTCAAACTCTAAAAGTTCTTATAAATAGATCAAAAACTTTATATTTTTATGAAATCGATTATTAAGTTTCAAATAAAAGTATAAAAAAATAAATTTAAATTAATTAAACACTATCATATTAATTATGAACGTGAAGAAGTAACTTGTGGTAGACAAATAAAACACGTCGCTGACTCAATTACCCTACCGGCGTCTTGATGCATTCGGCTAACGCCGTCATAGTGGTGTGCCCGCCGTGAAATATGGTGCCCTTGTATAGACGTCGTTATCGAGCTGTCAGTTCCCCCAAAAAGCCTGTGCTAATGGCTTAGCCATCCACCACCCACTCAAAAGCCTTTCTGTCGAATCAAATCCCCAATTCGGATAATCAATTCAACCCTAACCCTAGAATTCGACCGAATCCGTTCTTTCGATTCGTTTATTAAAAGCAACGAATCGGATAGAAAACTTACTTGTTTTTCTACCAATTTGATTAAAAAATGTCCAAAATCGAAGCTGAAAATGTGTTTTCATACCTCTCAGATGATGTCGTTCTTAACATATTCTTCAAGCTCGTTGACGATCCGCGCAACTGGTCTCGTCTCGCTTGCGTCTGCACCAAATTCTCATTCCTGATTCGCACGATCTGCTGGAAGAACAGATGCCATCAAACGATCCCGTCCGTCATCTCCGATCTTCTCCCACCGAACGCATCTATCACGTCACCGTTCTCTCCTGCCGGCGGCTGGTCGTCGCTGCACAAGCTCGCCGTCTGCTGCCCTGGCCTCGTTCACTCCGGCGTACTCCTCGAGAATTCCGATTTCGGACTGGAGCGTGACCTAGGTCCCGATGAAAACTATCTCGAAACTAAACTGTTTCAAGTAGGTAAGTCTCAATCGAATCCTTCTTGCTCCACCACTGTTGATGATGATAATGTTGCTGTTAACACGTCTGATTGTTCCTGGTCGTTATACGATGATTTGTATTTGGATACTGTTTATAACAATTCTTCAAAATCTCAAGATGACGTTTGTGAAGAAGAAGCAAAACGTGATCCGGTTGTTACAACGGCTTCCGATTATGCCGTTTGTAAGAAGAGGAAGACCTGTAGATCTTACAGATCTTTAACTTCTCATTTAGCATCTGACATCTGGAATTTCAGCAGGGAGCAGGGGAATAAGTTGTTGGCTAGTAGATTTAGAGGTGATTGCTTGTACATTTGTGATTGGCCTGGTTGTGTGCACACAGAGGAGAAACGGAACTATATGCTGTTCAGGGGTGTTTTTAAGAACTTCAAGAAATCTAGGGTTTGGAGGACCATTAACGATGGGAATCGGAGTAAGATTGATCTGAATTGTGCGTTTTGTCCCAGCAATGATGTTTGGGACTTGCATTCGGCTTTCTGTTTGAGGCCTGCTTACGGGTTCCATGATGATGGTGAGCCGGTGGTTCGAGCTTTTGTGTGTGAGAACGGGCATGTGTCTGGTGCGTGGACCGATTGGCCTTTGTACACTTGAAACAGTTGAACCACCTGGTTCTTTGCTATGGTCTCTTGTTATTGTTAGTTGATTGTTTTTTAAGCATATTTGTTTTACTGCTTTGTGTATCTGAATCCATGTTATAAATATATATTATCAGATATGGTTACTCTATAAGGGTTTTTAGGATATTCATCTGTTGTGATCAAACTGTGTTTCTTTTATCAAACAAATTATGACCAAGCTGTGAAAGAGACATGTAAATATAATTGAACAGGACCGTGTATATTATTATATTGAAAATATAAGGCAAGTTCGATTTCAATAATTCAAACTCAGACTCATTAGCCGATAATAATACATATCGGCGACGTGACCGGTGACGGTTCTTGCTTTTACTTTCACTCTCAAGGGCGATCCCAGTAGCATAGTTATTATAGATTTACACTTAAATTATACTTGATTGTCACTCGATTTTACTTGTACGTTTCTTTATTTCGTTCATAATCATAGTTGTTAGCGAAATCAAGTGTAAATTTATAATGATTATGCTACTGTGATTGTCTTTGACAACGAAAGTGAAGATTAGGACCTGGTTAAATTGTAAATATGGATTATTATCGGCTAATAAGTCATTGTTTAAATTATTAAAATCTAATTTGTCAAAATCCATACTACATAATAAATAAAGGTTTTTAGTGCCACATGTCGTCTTCATATTCATTCTCATCATTTTTTTCCGCCTCTCTCTCTTATTTAATGCATTTCTATATTTGAATAATATTATATATTTAAAAAAATATTAATTATACTAATAAAACACATTTATTTTAAATTATCCCTTATTACATGAAACTTTGAAATTTAACTATGTAACTTTTATTTTAGTCAAATATATATAAAGATTAACTTTTACATTAACTTATTAAATTAAATAAAAGTAATTAACGTATTTTCGAAATCTACTTATACATTAACTTTTACATATTTTGAGTTTGTTTTTATCCTTAGTATATGTAATATATTTTTACACGTGTAAAATATATATAAAGATTTAAAAATTTTATATATTGATATTTTTCACCCCGTGTGTAGACACGGGATCTAAACTAGTATAATTAATAAATGTTGGTATGTACCCTAATGATTAGCTCCAATTGTGTATGTTTTGAAAGACGAGTGTTCTTATGCCTCTAACAAGTATAGATGTGTTTTGTGCTAACATTTAAAAATCAGATTGGCAGCGGAAAAGACGGCTCCAGCGGTGAGTCGATTCAACGGGCAAAGGGAGGAAGCAAGATTGGTGGTTTTCCACTAGTTTTGTTTGGCTCAAACCCGGTTGTTTATTTATCTCCGGTCTATTAGCTTGTAAACTAACTGGTTGGTAAGATGGTAAGACTGGCGTTTCCGTTCAACGGTTTTACAGTTTTCAGAATACCGGTTTTATGTAAAAGAAATAAAGACATTTCCATTTTAAATGAACCAAAGTCCCAACTATTTTGTGGTGAGTTTTCAATACACATGAACACCACTGCCGTTGTCTTCAAGCTTAAACAAAAACAAAACCACCTAAAGGAGTAAAGGGGGTTACGTTGGTTTGCAACACTGCTTTCGTTGTCCATCATCTTGATCTTGACAGACTACCTTAAAACCTATGACATGACGAAAACCAAAATAATTGGTGGGAGCTTATATTGCTACACCACCCCTCGTATTCAAACACCAGAGGCCTGTCACATCATACGACCCGTATAGCCCAGTATGTGTCGTATTGGGTTTAGTCAAACCGACAGTCTTCTAACTTGTCACATCAATCACGTTGAGACATCAATACGGGCCATATTGTTGGTGAAAAATGCAATACGACCCGTATTGTCTGTACCATACGACCAGTTATACGACCAAACAGCCCGTATTTTGGCGAAAAAAGTGTAATACAACCCGTATTAAAGCTGGTGTACGAATATAATGAGGGTGGTGTCTGGATATCATGGGCCTATTTTTTGTATGAACTCATTTTCAACAATAATTGATGCTTGAACTTAGCTCTCAACTGGAAAACGACTTACGACCCAATGAATTCGACTCTTTTGACATGAAAAAGCTTATGCTATGGAATTCATTCGCTTCCTTCTGCAACTAGGTTCATTGAGAGAAAGAATTCTCGGTGTTTAGGAAAAATACAACTCCTAGTGTCAGCATTTTTCAAGCTAATATATAGTTGTCCAACATGTCACATCTTCATTAATTTATTTCAAAAAAGCCAAAATATCCATCTCAATCTCCCTCTATTTCCCACAATCACAATGCAACACTTATTGTTAGGGGGAAATAATTCATCTTCAATTTGAATTCAAAAGATAAAAACATCATAGAAAGGGATTGGTGTCTATTTGGCAAAGTTGCCTACGAAAACTCCATCCTTTGTCATTTTCCCACATCAAATTTAAGTGTCACATGATACGTTTCGCTAATAGTCAAAAGTCACCGAAAACATTTTAGCAGTTTAAACCTTAACCTTTTTTTGGCCAGTCTTAAGTTTTCTGACTTGTTGAAAATGCCATTTTGACATATTGAAAAATGTTAAATGCTTATGTGGACACCACATGTATAGAGAAAATAAATCTATACTATCTAATAAATAAATGTTTTTTCATGCCACGTGTCGTCTCCATATTAATTCTCATCATTTTTTTCCCGTCTCTCTCTCTTATTAAATACACTTCTATATTTTAATAATAATATATTTTTAAAGAAAATACTAATAATATACTAATAAAACACATTTATTTTAAATTATCCCTTATTATAAGAAATTTTGACATCTAATTATGTAACTTTTATTTTCAATCAAATATCAATGAGAGTCAAATTACAATAAATAGTAATTAACATATTTTTAAAACCCAATTATATATTAATTTTTACATATTTTGAATTTTGTTTTCTATCCTTGGTATATTTAATACATTTTTGCATATGTAAAATATATACATAAGGATTTAAGAATTTTATGTATCGATATTTTTTACCCCGTGTGTAGTACATGGGGTATAAGCTAGTATAATAATAAAAAGAAGTTAAAAGTTAGGGATATAACCACTACAAGGAAAAAGTTAACAAATATAACTACTGCAGAAAAAATACAAGGGACTAAACAACTACAACAACAACAGAACCCAGTATAATCCCGCCAATAGCAAGGTTATTGGTAGGGTCTGAGAAGGGTGAGATGTAAGCAAACCATATCTCTATCCTTAAGGACAGAGTGTCTGCTTCCGGCGAGACCCCCATCTCAAAAAAAAAAACTCCAGTTGGACCTGACAAATATGTTAGTACCAACTAAACAACTAAAATTGGTTTGTTTTATCCCGATACTAACCCTCAATTATGTTTTTTGGATATGATATTTTATATATTAATTATTTATAAAATTCGAAAATAAGATGAGAAAAGGTTGATGGGTTAACCTAACCCGGCCCATTTGACCAAAACCCACTAATGTTGTCCCAGCACGCCCTTTGCTACCTATGGTCCTTAAGAAACACAACTGAAACTGGTCTCAGTTGCAATGGCGGACCCAGAAAATTTTTTCACGGGGGTCGGAAATTTTTAGGGTCGGTTGACTAGCGATATGTAACGCGTACATAACATTAAATTTTTTTTCATGGGGGGCGATCGGGAGGCTATTGCAAAATTTTATGGGGGGCCGAACGAGATTTTAACGTGTATATAACACTAAAAAAAATCATGGAGGGCGGTTGCCCCCCATAACTTGTTAATAGGTCCGCCTATGCTCAGTTGTATACAGGCATTACTGTATGGTGTTCAAACAATGAAAAGGAAGGCTACAACATACAAAATTACAAACTTCTCCTTGGTTATCAATTGCACATATAGGAAAGTTCATTTGGTAATCCAAGAAGAAACAAACATTACCATTTACCAATATTCTGGGCCACTAAGGGCAATACCGAAAATCTGATTTCTCGAAGATATGTAATGGTTGGGTTTGTAAACTACTAAAAGGCTATTAACAGAAGGGCTGACCTTTCTAAGACCAGCGATGGTGGAATGATCCACGTATGATGGGAACATATGATGACTCATCTCTTTCTGTCTCACTAATGTACATGCCATGGGCCCCACGGTTATGAGGTTGACGGGAGACAGCTGGCAATATCACAGGCATGGCCAATGCACCACCAGATCTCCTAAAGCCATTTGTAGACGAGGGCATGTTTGTAACTTCACTAGGTTGTTCATGATGAGAGGTTGTATGATCAATCTGGTTCCTTTCACGGGACTGAGAATTAGCCACTGAACTCTCTCTGGTTCTGGAAACAGGCCTTTAAAATAAAAATAAAAAAAAGATTCAAAACAAGCAATGCTTAATGAAAGGACACACGTGACATAATACATGATTTGGGTTGCCTTAGTTTTATCTAACGGGCCATATGCTTAGAACGGGTCAGATGGGTCAGAATTCGTCTAAAGTATAATTTTAACACACACAACCTCCTAAATTGCTTTATTCAAAAAGTTGGTGTTTGAAATATTACAGTTTTCGTAATCATATTTAACCACCATAACTATTTATAAAAACAAAACAAAACAAAATTTTGGACAAAAATGTTTTGGGTCAACCCAACCCGTTTAAACCCAGACCAAGAATTACCCCTTTCAACTGCTATCCCCCCCCTCTCCCCCCTTTCTGCCACATCTAATAAACAGTACTTGGACTTTGAAGCAGGCATGCAAAACTACACAAAAAGTGATGCATTTTTAGTTATATCTAGACTTAAAGATGTAAACGGACACACACAAACACACTCACTGTGTGCTTGTGTCAATTAGAGGAAGAGCTTACTGTTGGGTATAGTAAACGGGTTGAGCCCGAGCATGAGTTGATCTCCGTGTGGCAGTTAGAGTTGAAGTGCCATGGTCAATAAAATATCTGTCTGCATTGTAAGGAGGGAAATGACAGTTCCATCCCCATCTTGGGTGTTGGATGTAAGTTGAACTGATATTATTACGAGGGGCAGGATGGGAATTTAAGGGATGATGGAAGTTGGAATTGCCAACATGCTCGATGGGTTGAAAATATGAGATATAAGAGCGAGCTGAAGATGGTCCAGCTGCGTTTTCAGTAATCATAGCGTAGTTTCCTAGGAAGTTAGCAACTGCACATACAGCCTTAATTCAGATTTTGTTATCTTTCTTTTTGGAAAATTTGAGGAAAGATGAAGATAGAATTAGAATTTTGAAGAACTTACATGTATTTAATGATGACTCGAATTCCCTGAAACTATTTACAAATTTGGAAAGGTCAAAGACTGAATAATCATAATTTGATTAATACTTCAATTAATTCCAAAACTGGAAACAGCTATCAAAACAGCTCATAAAGTCTACTTATTTTAAGATTCAAGTTGAGAGAGAATCAAAGTTAGAACATCTGAAAGCCTAAAACTAAAATAAAATAAAATTTCATGTTTCTCAATGACGATTAAAGCATGGTTGGAAAAATCACTAGGCGCTAGGCGGGCGGTGGGGTGGGGCCTAGGCCTAGGCGGGATTAATCGGGGCCTAGGCGGGATTAATCGGATTGGAATTTTTATTTGTAATTTTCAGTTTTTTATATATATACACACATTTTTATATGTAATTTTTATAAAAATGTTCATTTTTAAATATTTATAAACATATTTGGCTAGAATTTGAAGGGTTTGGCCGGAAAATCCAAGGGTTTGCCGGAAAATCCAAGGTTTTTGTAGGAATTTGGCTGAAAATTTCAGGTTTTTGCCGGAATTTTCGCCGGATTCTGGCCGCTGATTCCTATTAATGGTCCGCCTAGCTCAAAATTACAAGTTAAATGGCCGCCTAGCGCCTAGGCCCGATTTTTACAACACTGGATTAAAGATAAGACGGGGCTTTAATTTCCTATTAATGTTCCATCATTTCGCCTTCACAAAACTACAAAAGGTTGCAATCTTATAAAAAATAATAAGCCTTCAAAAAGACCATTTCTGGATTTGAAGATTTTTTTTGTGAACTTGCAAACATATGTCTGAAATACATCAACTACATGGCAAGATGGGTTACTGACACATGCTTTAAAGTAGTAGTTGGCCTAAAGTCAACACACATCCATGAAGATTGAAGACAAGACTAAGCTTATATTTCATAATATGTTCCTCTAAAGATTTCTCTTATGTTTGAAAAATAATAAAAGCCTGCAAAAAGTTAATTTCAGGATTTAAAAGATTTTTTTCTAAAAACTTGCAAATATGTTGACAATTATTTCTTTATTGGGGTTGTAAAAAAAATAAAAACAGATTACTGCAATAAGGTATCAGACCAAAGATAACTGCCAGTTTAAGCTTAAGGATCGAAAGAAAAATGCAATTTGGGTACAAAGTTAATGAATCTTTTCTTAAGTTTCGAGAACCTTTCGGTTGGAAATTCATATACTATTTTTGTATGGTAAGATTTCATCTGATGTCGGCTTTTTCCTTTTTTTGCAATTTATAGAGTTTCTCTACTACTAAGTTTAGTCATCTTGAACTTGTGGTGGCGTATACACTTTAACTTCAAAACAGTAGTTAGACCGTGCCTACATACAACAATAATCTGCTGAAAGGTATATATAAATACAGCAGTTAATGCCTATATTTTGACACTATTTTTAAAGCCCCCGTTAATCAGCAGACCGTTTTGAAACCAAAACAAAAGCTAAGAGGCAGTCCAGGTCACAAAATCTGTTTTCTTTTTCTTATACTATTCTTTGTTTCAATTTTAATTACTCTACAGTAAGAGTAAACCGAAATACAGAAAACATTCCACTACATGTGCACCAGATCCATTGTTTTTTTGTGTGTGCACATTTATAGTCTTGTGATAAATGTGAGCCTTAAAATTTAGTCATATGTTCGGCAAATAATATTTGGAGTTAATGACTAAAATCTCCCCCACCTTAAAAAAGAAGGCGGAAGTTAAGATACGAGAAGGCTTTTGGATTTTTTTTTTTGAACGGCAACACCTAGATATTCTAGGATAATTGGGTTTCCCTGGGGCAACACCTAGAACATCCAGGGCAGCCCACCCCAGGAGAAACCCCCCAACTGGGTAAACCCCCTGACGACCACAGACCCCTTTTTCGCTGTGGCCATGATTCGAACCCAAGACCTCCACTATAGGAAGTCTTGGGCTACCATTGCACCAAATGGTCAACGGTAGCCTTTTGGTTAATTACAAAACTACAGAAGGCAGTCATAATGATCTTCATAGAACAGAAATTTAATAAACATCTAATTAGCAGATAGCAAATATTCAACTGCAAGGATGTAAAGAGTTGGCTTACTCAATTGATGAATGAACTGTAAACCCACCAAACGGACGCCAGTGAAGTCCGATTGGCTGAAAAAAGGTAGAACTAATAAGCAACAGTTATCAAATAATGTATAAGAATATGTGAAGTGCTCACCCGCCTAGTATAGCTCAAATCATGTGGGCCCTCATATGGCATCCAGTCTCGTGCACCACTCTCAGAAATTGCATGTGAAGAACCATCTGCAAACAGCCATCTGCCACTCTCAACCTTGCGACAATTAGGACATTGCATTGCTCCCTTTGCATTAAAAGCCGATCCAATGCAAGCTGTATATCATAAGCAGGTAAAATGACGCATACGTTACTAAGACAATCATGAAATATATTTAGTAAATATTAATTACTTCACATGCTAAGAACTACAGTAAAATCAGGATATGCGGTAGATTGAGCCTATCAACCAACAATTTATACAATAAAAGATAGCAGAAAGTTCTGTAAATCATCTTAGACTCTTAAACAAACCAATCAAGGTCCTATCGTGATCATAAACGTCGTATTTGCAAGTAAAACATACTACTTAAACTTTTAGATTCAACAAATCCATTCAAATTAGTCTAATTTCTCTAGTTTTTATCAAATTTGGTGTTGTAATTTCCATCAAAATGCATATGAATGGGGTAAGCTTGTGGCCATTATACACTGCATCAAACTCATTACCTAATTCTAGCAAATGTATGCTTCTAGCAATCTCCATCCTATATCTCAAACAAGAAAGTAAACCTAGATCATGTGCTCCAAATTAATCCTACTCAAAAAGATATTTCTAATTCTATAACTACATATGCATCCTCAACCCTCAGACTCCATCTTCCAATTTGAAATCAGAACATCTAATCACTACAACACCAGCTCTAACAAAATCACAACATCTAATTTAAGTGCATTGAGTTTTCAGCGGTGCAGATGATCGATTCACAAACTAGATCGAAATAATCAAACCGAAAGAGTTCTCACCGAGATGAAATTTGTGGCCGCAGTGAAGCTTCGCGATGGACCTTTCGCCATCATCGATCACTAAATCGAGACAGATCGAACACGGAACCGATGCCGAACAACCTAACGCCGGCGACGACGGATAATCGGCGGTATCGGCATTGATGACGTCAGTAATTTCAGAAGCAACCATGATTTTTGACACGAGTTGATGTAAATCAAATTCCTTACATTGAAACGAATCCGCAGAAAAATTGAACAGATAAGGAGATTATCTGAGGCGATATTCAGACAACAACGAAATGATTTTATGGAAAGGATTTCAGATTATGCCGTCTAATTTGTACTAAAATTTCTCACTCAATCCGGCCTGTCAGATTACGTGGCTAATAGAACCGATCACGACGGCGATGGGTTTATGACTACATGAAAACTGTAGTGTAGTTTTAGTTGTTTTTTAATAAAGTAAAATAAGTTAAAATGTTTAAGTGGTTGATTATTAATATATTAAAGTGCAATAATTAAAGTAACTCTTAAACATCACATCTAAATATTTAAGTAAGACTATATTCTTCTAACTAAAACCTTTTAATTTATTATCTTAATAATAGTGAGTTTTAAGTTTAGAAGTGCGAAATTTATACGGCGTGAATCACGTAAACACTTGTACATATTATTTTTGTTTAGATACGTAAGATGATCATATAAGTGTTTACTTCACTAACAATTCTCTATATAGTTTTACTTCTAAACGCATTCTAAAACAAAAAATTACTGCTTGTATACTTATATTTTTATAATTATCTTTAAGGTTGTAAACGAACCAAACCGAACGAGACGTTCATGTTCATGTTCGTTCGTTAAACTTTTATCGGACAAACGAACGGATCATTAACATATAACCGAACAAAATTCCGTGTTTCTGATGTTTGTTAAGGAAATAAATTTATTCGTGTTTGTTTGTTAACATTATAAGCGAACATAACGAACACAGATGAACATAAACGGATACAAATGAACATAACCGAACACAAATGAACATAAAAGAACACTAACATAAACGAACACAAATGAACATATAATAATTTAATTTTATTGGTAAAAAATTTAAAAAATACTAAAAACTTGCAACAAACGAACACAAACGAACTAACATTAACGAACAAACTACGAGCGTTTATGAACACTATTGAATGAATGCGGCGTTTGTTTGTGTTCGCTCATTTAATTAATTAAATGTAATTTCTTTGTTCGTGTTCGTTCATTTATTAAACAAACGAACGTAAACGAACTTCCCACTGAACAATTCGTTGAACGTTCAGTTTATTTACAATCATAATTAAAAAATTAACTAATGAAAGATAATTACTAAGATATGCTTTAACAGTGTCCACACCCAGGTATGACTGTTAAGAACTGTTTAAGTGGATAATGGGATATATAATTGGAAATTTGGATAAACATTATAACTAATTAACTTAGAGTAAACTTTATACGCCAATTCTAGGGATGAGATTTTTTTTGGGATTTTCGTACCTAGTGATTAGTTTACTTGGCATCTTCTTTTAGAACAAGTAAGATGCCTATAAAGACAAATATCAATGACAAGAAATAACAAAGTGCATAAACATTAATCTAACTTTACATGTTCATGCACTTTGTTATTTCTTGTCATTGATATTTGTCTTTATAGGCATCATACTTGTTCTAAAAGAAGACGCCAAGTAAACTAATCACTAGATATGGAAATTCCTAAAAAAATCGTTTCACGTTCCTAATCGGTGGTAAAGTATCGAAAAATACCGGTACTGATGCCGATTTTTACTGAAAATGACAAAATCTAATACCGGTACCAGTACCGATTTAGCTCAGTTGGTACGGTACCTGTAATCGGGAAGGGAAAAAATCTCATCCCTACTTTACACTTATTATATGTACAATATATGTCCGATGTCACCTAACTATTGTAGTATCGGCATTCTAAGACCCATAAATGAGTGACCAAGAATAATTAGCATTCCAACCTTATCAAATTTTTAGTCAAAAAAAGGGAAAAACCAAAGCAGTAAAGTACCAAAAAACCAGTACCTTATCAGTACTGAATCGATAGATTAATTACGATATTCAGTACACGCTTCTCCTCAAATTCGGTATCGGTATTTTTTGTACCATACAGGTACCGATCTCATCCCTAGTCAGACCTCACGGTTTTAGAAGTAATACTTTTTTTTTCATTTTTAAAGTTAATTTAATGGTTTTTACCATTTAAACTTATAACACCAATTTTTGATTTGTATGGTTATTGATGTGTCGTTTTAGTATATATAGAAAATATATTATATAATAATATATAATCATGTTTTAAATTTATAATTAAAATGATAAATACTCAAACTTAAAAACACACAATAGCCAAGTGTACCAATCGCAGCATTATATAGTTTAGGTAAGAACCAAGTATCGAACCAATGGACACGGTCGAGTTCCAATACTCGACTTTTGTTATCGTTTAGCCGGTTTAATTAGTGAGTGGGTTTTGTGTGCTTGTGAAGCAGAAAAGTAAATGATGGTAAAGTAAATGAAAGAAAAGTAAAAACGTGCGTGATGTGTGTAACAGGAATGTAAATAACAGAATAGTGAATAGCAGGAAATTAATATCTCGAAAATGATCAGTTTACGACTAGTATTGCTTTGGGCTTCGAATTCGCTTGGTATGTGATAATGTTAAGTTGACAAATCCAGTGGTACAACTACTACAAACATGTGACCCGGGTCACCGTTAGAGCCTCGTCCTCACGACATTTAGTTCACGGATTATATTCTTTAATAATAAAATGGTAGGACTTCCAGCTAGGGACATCGTTACCCTCAACTCTTTGGTGTTATCTCCAAGTTGGTTTAGGACATCAAACTTAAGTGCTTAAATATTATTGTTAAATAGGTGATTATACTTTGCTCACCGGGAGGCGGTGTAACAATGGGACCATGTATAAAGACGTGTCGTTCCCAACATGAGTTCACCAATTATTGGTCGCATAATAAGTTCGTATAAAGACGTACGACCTTACTAGTATTGACCAAGCCTTGGCTTATTAATCTCAGCTTGTATAAAGACGTACAATTTTCAAAAGAAGTTTGATTAAAAAGTTTTACGGTCTTACACTTTAAAATCAAGAACACTCACAAATATAAAGACAGATTTAGACAACAATAAAAAGCCCACCACGTGGTGGTTTTAAGAACGAATAGTTAAAGATATAAACATACCACTAGATTAATACGTTAAACATTAACATGCACCAAACTTCATGTTCACCCTAGCAATACAAAGAGTTTAGCCACGAATTGTAACGAACCAAAATCCGGGTTTCGTTATAAATAATTAAATATTCTAATAAATATTATGGTAAAAATAATATTTTAGAAATAAGTTGAAACAAGTGGGTTTCAAGTTAGTAATTGAGTTATATTAGTTTTTAACTAATTATGAAATGAAATGAGTGAAATGAAAGTTGAGGGGCTAAAGGTGTAAAATGACAAAAATCTACCATATTGACTAGTGAAAGTCAAAATTAGTCTCATTTGGGTGTTGGGTCGTTCTTGAGTAAAGAAAAAAAGGAGAAAACAAGATTGAAGCCTAAATCGTGCATTTGAGGCTTGTTTTGTGAAGGTTTTAGCTCACACATCACATTCCTAACATCAAGTAAGTGATAATCTTCCATTTGATTTCACCATTTATGAGTTCATAGATGGGTTTTGTAGAAATCCGGAATTTTTGAATGCATGTGGTTAATTAGTGTTAGATTGTTGATAATCTAGCTAAACTAAAGGTAAATAATGGTGATTAGCATCCTAGAACCCTTTGATTTTGATTATGAGAAGTTAGGGTTCATATGAAAAAAATTAGAGGGTTTTGGATTATGATGATAAGATGATGAATTAATGATGATTAAGTGTTTATATGATGTTAGACACTTGAACAAACACCAAATTAACCTAATGATAAAAATTGAATGAAAATTTAGTGTTAATGTAAGGATAATGAAACTCAAGTAGGTGAGTTTGGGGTGAAAGAGGGTGTTTGGATATGAGTATAACTCAAACGGGTCAGTTTGGGTTGGAAATAGGAAATTGGATTGTGAACCCAATTAAAATGTGAGTTTGGTGTATGATGGATTACTAAACTAGATGAATGTGTTTAGGTAATCAAATTGCAAAACGTGAAGTGGAATCGGGACCTTCAAATCCACAAGGTAAGTGCTTTTGCACTTACTTAGTAATTGATGATAAATGGTGTTATATGCAATGTTGTATGCTTAATGTGTTAAGTTGCATAAAGTGTTATGTGGTATAAATGTGTATAGAGGTGTACGAATAAGTGAATGAATGTAGTTATACTTTAAATACTATAATGGATATGTGGATATGGAGTTATGGTCCAAGTACCATAATGGATATGTGGAATATGAAGTTATGATCTAAGAATCATAATGGAAAAGTGGTGATGAAGTTATGGCCTATGTGCCATAGTGGAAATGGAAATGTGTTAATCGTGAATATAAAATGAAAAGAATGAAACTTGTAGGTAATATGCAAGTGACTTGTAGCCTATTGACAAATTGGGTGGAAGCGGGTCAAATGGGTGAATGGGTGAAACAAGAAGAATCTTACTTGTTTGTTATGTTTTATCTTCATTACTAATGGTGATTATTTATGGTGGCATGTAGGAAAAGCTCCAGGATAGTAAAGGTCAAGTCTATGACGAATGTTGGATTCTCGTATGCACTTTTTGATGATTTCAGGTGTAATTAGAAGACCATCTAATGAATGTAAATGGATACTTGAAATTGTAGTTTTTGATACAAAAGTATATTATTTTGAATGTTAGAACCCATATTTAAGTGTTGGGAAAATTTTATAGCAAAGTGGGTTAAAGATGGAAAAATTGATTAAGTGTTAAAAAATGCATAGGTCTGGAAAACTTTATGTGAAAATGTGATCTTCGCGCCACGCGAAAAACCATAGTCTGGTTTTCGCGACACGCGAAGACCTGGTTTCCCGGACCTGTCTTTTTTGGAATTTCACGCGACACGCGAAGGGAGGGTTCATGATTTTCGCGGCACGCGAAAATATAAAAAAATATATATATTTACTTGGGACGAATGCTTCCGCGTGATTTAATGATTTAATAATCAGTGTTTGAAATTAGAGTGTTACACCAATGCCCATGCTAACTAGCGTAACACTGAGTTTCGTAGGCTCCCTTATTGCGGAACAAGGAGGAAGAGCCTCTCTACTCTATACTACTACTCTAATACTGCTAGAAACGAACTATTCCCTCTATCTTTGGTGGTGGTGTGGTGTATGGAATGAAGAACTCAAGCCTCCTATTTATAGGCCTCAAAATGAGCAATGCACGGCCGTGCATTAGATTGCACGGGCGTGCAAACACCTCGGGAATCAAACAGGGTACACATGACAGTGTACTGGGTCTTGGGGAGCAAGATAGGGCAATGCACGCCAGTGCATTGGGATGCATGGTCGTGCATCCCTCCCCTGCTGCCAAGTTTTGTCTTTTAGCTGATTGTTGACTATTGTTGACCTTGGTTGACTTCTTGGGGGTCAAAGCTCGGGAATGATCCTTCTAGAAGGTTGATTTCTTGGTGTTTTTTATATGACTTAGCTTTGTTTATATTTGAGACACCGAATAATCTGCAATTACGAAATATAAACGTTTTAAGTATCAATTACATGATTATTAATCAATTAGTATCATAATATGAGGATTATTATACATGCAAAACATGTATAATTTAGAGCATATCATGATACCCCACACTTAGACTTTGTTTGTCCTTAAACAAACTTATGCATGATCAGACGCATAACTAAAAACTTTACAAAAGAGTAATGAAGCTCCAAGTAGTTGGAAACTCCGTGATAACTCGTGAGTCGCTTTATTATATATTTTGTGTTTTTCTAATTTATGATGATGGAATCCGTGACAAGTCTACTAAAACTTTAATTATGCATAATCCTTCACTTCTCACAATGTTCACTCAATTATGCATAATCCTTCACTAAAAACTTTACAAAAAGGTAATGGAGCTCCATTTGTTTTTGCTTGGTTCTTCTTCGTATGTGCCCTTATGTCCCGTAGCTCAGTGTAACATTCCACCGGTACCATGTACATATAAACATACCAAACTAACATGCTTGGGTAAATCATTCACTACTAAAATCATGTATTAAGCTACAATCTGCATACATCAACATCGTAACATCCGTCTAATCTAACTGTTTGTATGTTATGAAAAAGTGAACAAACAAATATAAATTATCGTTCGACTCCTCTAACATAACATCAAGATTCAACCGATTAAAAGGGAAGTTATCAAAGTTTTTTAAAAATATATGTAAAGTCCCGTATCGAATAAAATGAACCAACTGATTGCTATTTTCATTTATTATTAAAAAATTAACCACCAATTTTATTCATAGTTTATATAAATCAAGTTCAACATATAGAGTTGTTGCAAATGCCAAGGGGTGTACTATATAGGGGTGTTCATCGGTTCGGTTCGGTTAACGGTTTGTTCGATTTATTTGATTCGGTTTATTCGGTTTTGATTTTTTTAACCCTTATCCGTTAACCTAACTGAACTGAATTGGAAAATTTTCTAACCGAACCGAATTCAACCGAATAAATCGAATTCAAAAGGAAAGTATATCCGAATAAACCAAATAAATCAAATAAACCGAACCGAATTGGAAATATATCTAACCAAACAAACCGAATTAAAAAAGGTATATCCGTTAACCGAACCAAAAACCGAACTCGCAATTCGGATACGGTTACGCTGTGTTCCCGAGTTCACTAAAGGGAAGAAAAGAAAGGAAATGATTCCTTTCTTTTCCCTTCTTTTTCTTTCTCTTCAAATCTTTCAAAATTGGAATGATACAATTAAGCATTATTTTCTCTTATTTTCCCTCCATTTTCCTCCTTACAAAAAACTAGGAAACACTTTTCCCCTCATTACTTTCTTTTCCCCCCTTCAAAAAAACCCGGGAACAAGGTTAATTTCCCTCCTTAAATAAGACTCGGGAACACAGCGTTAATAACCAAACCAAAAACCAAATTCACAATTCGGTTCAGTTATAGATACGATTCGAATTTCGATTTTGTTCGATTTTTGGTTTTTTTTCACACGCCTTGCTATATACACTCTGTAAACTAGCGGGACTTAAAGTGAGAAAACTTGGAAAAAAAAAAGAAAAAGAGGACATAAACCCTCGGCGGCTCACCGGCAATTTTATTGCTTTCGCCTCCCGATTGCTTACGACCTCGCCGCACATGGAGGCGACTGATATGGATGTAGAAGTAAATCAAGAACATAGCAACGGAATCCCCGTATCCAGCAGCTCGTTGAAGCGATTTTCACTAAAAAACTCCATTCAAACCAACTTTGGTGATGATTACGTTTTCCAAATTGTTCCTAAGTATGTAAACCCTAATTTTAATCTCAAAACAATTCAGTTTTATTTGTGATACGAGAATATAATCGATTTTGAGTGTTTGTGAATTCGGTTTAGGGAAGACTGGACATCGATGGCGGTGTCTCTGTCGTCCAACACCGTGAAACTGTATTCTCCGGTAACCGGTCAGTTCGTCGGAGAATGCTGTGGCGGACATCATTCTGATAGTATTAATCACATCCTGTTTTCCGGAAATATATTGCATTCTTGCTCGTCTGATGGCACTATTAGGGCATGGGATACTCGTTCTTACCAACAGGTTGTATTTCCAACACTTTGATTAGTGATTTTGATACATTAAATTCAATTTTGTGATTTGGTAGCATTCTACTTACCAAATTTAATCAATTTCAATGTAAGTTTTTGTCTGAAATTGATTTTACTGTATGTGTATTTTTCTGTACATGAACTGCAGGTGTCTTGTCTAAATGCTGGGCCATCGCAAGAAATATTTAGCTTTTCGTTTGGTGGATCAGGCGATAATCTTCTTGCTGCAGGTTGTAAATCTCAGGTAATGGTATCATGAAGCAAATGCTTAGCTATCTGCAGAATTATATCAAAATAAATTAGATTCTTGCATTTTCTCTACATATTGACATGTTCATCTACTTGGTGATTCTTTATTGCTATCAGATTATTAACTTAATTAAATCCTTACTCCTTGTTGCCATTATCACATCAAGCAGAGTTTCTAAAATTTAACCAATGTTGATCGAAACTTATTTTATCATTACGCAACCATATTGTGTTAATAAAGCTTAGCTATTCAACCTAAATGAATCTTCGATGAATATTAGTTGTAGCATAAGATAGATTGTATGTAATCTTGCAAATATTTAAGTAGAGAACTGTGAGAACCGCATAAGCACTTGTATGTTGTGCTTGTCAAATAAAGTGAGAGAGAGAGAGAGAGTGGCGCGGTTATGCGACTACACATCCACCTTATGTATCATAGTTAAAGCAACTGGTACAAGTGTTTATGCAATTCTTGTAGTTGTCTACCATATATTTGCAAAAGACTTCCTGTCTTATCAATCAACCTCCATTCCAAATCTATCATGGTTTTTTTTATGATACTCTGAGACTATAATTTTTGTTACTCAATTAGTTTACTGTAAAATGCACAACTGTATATGGTAATCCCAATTCGTCGATCAAATCTACAAAGAAGTATTCCATAATGAAGATAATTAAATTCGTCTGTGTAGATTGTTTTCTGGGACTGGAGAAACAAGAAGCAGGTTGCCTGCTTGGAGGAATCTCATATGGATGATGTCACACAGGTTTATTCTTATTCTTGGATTCTGTTCATATTCAGTACAAATGGATAACAAAATACGGATCCAATTACCACATTTTTAATATTGTTCTTGTTTAGTGAAATAGTTGACTATTTCCACTATTTGGGTTTTTTGAAAACTTTGGTTATTACCACTTTATTGATTTTTTTACTAGTTTTACAACTGGATTATGTCAACTTAACGCGAATCATGAATGTTGACAGGTTCACTTTGTACCAGAGCAACAGAATAAGCTTGTATCTGCTTCTATTGATGGATTAATTTGTACATTTGATACCGGTGGAGAAATCAATGATGACGATCATCTGGAATCTGTAGGTTTAGTTTAATTAATTGTCTGTTTAATGATAATATGGGACTTGTTATCTGTTTTTGGCATCAAGAATAAGTTTGATATCATTCTACTGATGTAATCGATATTATAAAGGTGATTAATGTGGGGACATCGATCGGAAAGGTGGGGATTTTTGGCAGGAAATACGAGAAGCTGTGGTGTTTAACTCACATTGAAACTTTAAGGTACTTTGCTCTCTACCTTGTCTATCCTTAATAAGTTAACATGATTATTTTTTAAGATGTTTAATGTTTTATCACCGTTTTTTTGCCTTCTCTTTTAGCATTTGGGATTTGAATGATTCAAGACTCGAGGCCAATTTTGAGGATGCTCGCCCCTTGGCCTCTAATAGTTGGGCTCTAGATCATGTATGTAACAAATAAATGATGGATTTTTGAACAATTGTTCGTTTTTTGTTGCAAACAAACATCTTTTGGTTATGCAAATTCATCATCTATTGTTAAATATGCAGGTTGACTATTTTGTTGACTGTCACTACTCGGCCGTAGATGATCATTTATGGGTTATAGGTGGCACGAATGGCGGCAGTTTGGGCTACTTTCCGGTAGCCTATAGTGGAGGAATGAGATCAATTCAATCTCCAGAAGCCGTTCTTCATGGTGGTCATACGGGTGTTGTCAGGAGTGTGTTAGCTTCTCCCACCATGAAAACTGGAATTAACCAACCACACGGGATTTTCGGGTGGACAGGTGGTGAAGATGGACGCTTGTGTTGCTGGTTATCCGATGAGTCGTCTGCTATAGATCACTCATGGATATCAACTTCATTGGTTGAAAGATACCCCAAAAATCGCAAGAAAAGTAGGCATCGACCATATTAGAGTGCAAGTGTTGATGAGATTTTGGTGTATGTTGTGCTATAATTTCTCCTTTTTCTTTGAATTAACTTTTGGTGATATTTTTTATTTAATGTGACAATGCAAGCTTTTATTATTCATCAGTGATTTGTGCTCTCCCTTCGCTTAATCAAAATCTATACAATGGTTTTTTGGAGTTGGTTCTTTATTCTTAAAAGAGAATAAATATTTAATCTATACAATTAAGGTCTCACCATAAATAGGCCACAACTATGTATATCACATGTGGGATACACGTGTGAAGTACAAACTTAATTGACCTCTATTGTGATAGTTATAACCTTCAGATATCTCTGTGAGGTTCATTGTCCCTGGTTATGAAGGTCATAAATATATATAATGTTCATTACTTTTGGTGGCCAATACCATTCATTTTCCATTCAATAATCAAAGCTTTTAATTGGCGTGGTTGTTAGAGCTACTTTCAAAGGCTTCCTTGGTTTTGGGTAACAGGTACGAATCCTGTTGTCAACATTTTTTTTTGTTTCTTTTTTCTTTTAAGATCTTTTATTTATTTTTTTTCTTTCTCTTTTGATAAACTTTTTTTAATACTTTCTTTTATCTATTGTTCAATCTCCAAAATCGATCCGTCTCAAATTCTTACGTATCTTTTATGTACTCAAGCACATTAGTTTCACCGCCACAACGCACATAACTAAGTTTGTAAATGTGCCCTTACCCACGTTAATGTCATCGTACGGTACCACCGCAACGCGCGGGTTACGCCTCCGCTACAACGCGCGAGTATAAAGTGGTTGCTTTTAACGCGTGAGTTTACGTAATGCTTTTGATTTTTTTACACAAAGTTTCAAAGATATTGATTGATTTCGCGGTCTAACGAGCCACAACATGTAAATGTTTTGTTTTTATACTTTAGTCATGAATTTGGCAAATGTCGACATAACATGAACGAGCGATAACTGGGTCCTGTTAACGTCGCAACGCGTGGGGAATCGACATACTTATTTTTATTAATATTTTGACGTAATTTTTTTTGTTCAACGCCGCCGCCGCAACGCGAGGGTCATACTGGTTGATCCAAATTGTGAAGGTCATAAATATAGGTGTGAGGTTCATTGATCCAAATTGTGAAGGCCATGGATAAACGTGTGAGGTTCATTGATCCAAATTGTAAAGGTCATGGATATATGTGAGGTTCATTCATCCAAATTGTGAAGTTCATGGTATTCAAATATGTGTTAACTACCTTTTTAGGGCGTACCCGGTGCTTGACTTAGCTCCCGTATTTACGCAGAGCCCGGGGAGGGGCTGATCGCTTTGCGATCTGATGTACGCAGCCTTACCCTACACTTTGCGCAAGAGGTTGTTTCCACGGCTCGAACCCATAACCTCAAGGTCACAAAGCAATAACTTTTACCGGTTGCTCCAAGGCCCGCACTCATATGTTAACTACCTAAAAAGTCAAAAATAGTTAAATGGGTCAAACAAACTTTAGACTATCATTTAGTCATGCTTAAACACCTAAGGATGAAAGGGGCGCATAGCCCGGATACAATCGAGTAATGGGGAGTAGGCCGGGTAAGTAGGGGTACACCGCCCCCTTTAAAATTGAGTTGGCCGAGTAAGGGAGGCGGGTTGTTTGAACGAGTAAATTTAGTCGGAGTTGGGAACCGTTGGGGAGAGAGCCGTTGGTGGGTGGGTGGGGGGTGGGTGCTTTTAAAAAATAAATTATTAATTATTTATATCTCTCTCATCTATATATATATCTCACTTTCCTCTTTAAAACAAATAACTCTTTTTCACCCATATATTTTTCTAAAACTCCAATTTTTTAGTTGTCTTTTGTATTTTTAATTAATAAAAAAGTAGGTTTTTGTATTTAAATGTTTATTTATTTAAAAAAAAGTTGGTGAGTAATGAGTAAAATGAGTAGGGTGTTTCCAATGAAATCTAAGTAAATGAGTAAAATGAGTAGTTTTGAGGTGACAGAATTCTATTGGGCAGTTTTGATTTACCCCTTCACCCTAGGAATGAATTTAAGCTTTATTAGTTTATTACCCAAATTTCAACTCAAACCAATCCTTTTGTCCCAAAATCCATCAAATTAATTTTGATCACATTCCATATAAATTTTAGGGATCAAACACACTCAGAGAAGTATAATTGACCATTGAAATTTGAAACCATCTCATCAAATTGTCAATTTGAGACAATTTTAGATAAATCATCATTTTCATAAAAAAACATCATTTTTACTATCTAACCTTAAATTATTAACGGAATCATTTTCAGAATCAATTCTAACATTTTATGACATTTTAGTCTAACTTTCACAATAACTAATTGAAATCATGTCAATACTATTCAAATGAGAATTTTTTAGTATTGTAATAAAAAATTCAGGATATTACATAATTAAGTTTGTTTAGAGGGAAAACCTATTAAGACCAATCTAATCCAACATATTGAGTGTTTGAACGTAGTTTTGATAGATATCTGGAAGTTTTCGAATCAGATATGCTTAATTAGATATAGTTAAAACAATATATTTTAGGTTTTAACTTGAATCAACGGACACATTTTCGGGCTTTCAAATCGAAATTACTTCATCAAAAGTAACTGTAATAATATAAAACGAGATACCGATCTCACCAGAAAGTTCGTAACATCAAATAATATATTTATTTAAAGGATAACTAACACTGAGGTTTCGTGGTGTATTTGGTTATCACGTCAGTCTAACACACTGAAGTTCGAACGCGGGCGAAGCCATTTATATTTTTTAATCTTATAATAAAGTTTATGGCAGCAACTTCAATCCATGGATCACTATAACTATTTCAGTAACATTGTTTTTAGTAATTAAATTAATTATTTTACGAAATAGCCAATAACCTATTTCTATTACACCATCATTTATTCCATAAATTTGTTTTTTTTCAAAAATTAAGAATAACAAGAAAATGGTCAATGGAAATATGTGGTCAGCATTAGTAAGTTCAAACAATGTCCTCAGATAATACATGGAACCATGGGCTACATTTCCATCCCAGTAGGCTTCATAATGCACACAACATCTAGAGTTCAGTGGCTCAGTGATCAATAACGCTTTATAGCTGAAGAATTAAGCATCACAGGTCGACCCGACCCGACCCGACCCGACCCGTTTGGATCCATACTTCAAGTTCAAAGAACATGAAGAGTTGATAGGTGACCGAATGAGTGAATGAATACACACAGACAACTTAAATAACTTAGCCTTGTAAACATTTTATAATCTGTAAGAAACCCAAATCCAGATCAATGTTCATGATTTGAGTTCACATGACAACCGATCTAAAATCAAGAACGGGGTAACCATTAACAGTTAACCATGATAATGAGAAATTAATTACGCTGCTATACATGAAGAGAATCCTAATGGTTAACCCCCAAAAACCTATCATAAGTTTAATTAAGCTGCTATACATGATGTTCTATCACATGAAGTAGCTCAAAAGTTTCTTCTTTCTCGATCCACCTTCTCCGTATAATTCGTTCCATTGCACCAATTCATTCATGTTCGCTGACTCTGAAGACACACTCGCGCACACCTGCACATAATATTGTATTTAGTATATTATTGATGTACATACCAAATTGTGTACCTTTATCGTTTTCTAAGAAAGCTGCAATAGTTTCATTATGTTTTTGGTCAAGCCAACCCGTTTCAACCCACCACAAAAAATACCTGCCTTTTCTCATTATTCAATCTTTCCAACCGGCCCATTTTGCCACTACTAGATAAAACATAATCTAGACAGATCTGTGATGTGAAAATGTCAAAGATGCAGATAATTTTGTTGCTAGTGTATCGTACCTGTTCATGTGCATTCTTAAAATCATTAAAGCTTAACGGGCGCACATCTGCACTACTATGCAAAGGAGGCAATGGCCTATTTTCGGCAAATGCTGTAGCCTTCTCCTGTACATTGTACACAATTATCATAATAAAAATGCAAAACTCATATATAGTTAATTTAATAACAATTAATAATTAATCATCAAACAAACAAACCTTCTTTTCCTTGTCCAAAATTTCTCTTATTGGAAAATGTGCAGCCGCAACACAAAGATTCTGAAATTTCAAAATATAAAAAATACAACTACGAACAACAAAACAGACTGACATGAAATATGAAAGAAAAAAAAAGGAAGTAAAAATCCACAATAAGAGAAAAGACAATAAAAACCTTCAAATCACTTCCTGAGTAGCCATCAGTCATATTAGCCACTGCTTCAAGATCAATATCTGGTTCTAATTCCTCTTTTGCTAAAATCACTCTCAAAATTTTCTCCCTGATTGAGGCATCTGGTAAATTCACCAACAACCTGCACCAGAAACAACACCATATTGCCAAAAGCACTTTAAATTTTTTTTTAAATCACTGTTTATTATTTGAATAATATAACTTTTTCATAATAAATAATTATTTATATATTATAAAAGAATATGAAACAAAACAGCTTTTGGGAGTCGATCCAACCCGAACTTGTTTTGACCTATTACCCAATCGGCTCGTGTCACCAACTTTAGAAGAATGAGAAATGGGAAAACACATACCTCCTAGGTAATCTCCTAATTACAGCTTCATCAAGATCAAAAGGTCTATTAGTTGCACCAAGTACAAGTACACGTTCTCTATCCTTTGTACGCAAACCGTCCCAATTCACCATAAATTCGTTTTTCATTTTACGCGTTGCTCCATGCTCACTGGAATTTCCACGACTTCCCAACATGCTGTCAACCTATTACAAAAAATGAAAAAAAATCAAAGATAAAAATCATATATAACGTGTGTGTATAGAAGTAGGATCAATAAAAAGAACTTGAATATAAAATAAGAACGGTAAGAACAAATCCGGGCTACACATTTCAAAATTAAATTCCCACCCTGCATTTGAAATATGTGGCCAGTTCAACTTATATTTAAGTTCTTATTGAAACTCTCTCTCTCTATATATATAGATATATATATATATATATATATATATATATATATATATATGTGTGTGTGTGTGTGGTCTTGAGTCCATAATAGAAGGCTACAGAAGGGGTATGGTTGATGTTAGTGCAAACAGTCACATTATAAAATGCACTCTCGTTATTTTAATAATAATAAAGATATGAACATGCGATAAGAATGCTAAATATAAATACTGATATGTTCATATCCTACATAAACCGACATTATTACCGTGAATCCAATTAATAATGAAAGCGCTTAAAAACTGGTACCAACCTCATCAACAAACACAACACTTGGAGCGATTTTACTAGCAAGACTAAAAACTGCTTTCACATACTTCTCTCCTTCACCAAACCGCTACAAACAAGCACAAAGATTTTAATTAAGTTCTAAATAAAATGAAAGGCTCTAGTTGAGGTGGCATAATGGGTGTTGTATTAGTTTGAATGGATCAATACGGGTCGGGTTGATCCGAAACAGTTATGTCTAGCTTTTATTAATATATTTTGTTAAATATGATTATAAAAGCTATATTATTACGATATTAATGCCTTAGACCATTTAAGCATTCTTTTAAGCTTTTTATATTTGAACCATTAGAGAGAAAACATAACCCGTATCGACCAACTGATAATTAAATGGGTCGAAATCGCCACCTCTAGTTCTAGTCATCAATAAGATAATAAATACCTTAGAAGTAATGGTTGACATTGATATGTTGATAAAATTAGCACCTGCCTCGGTTGCGACAGCTTTTGCAAGCATCGTCTTACCCGTACCAGGTGGTCCAAAAAGCAAAATTCCTTTGCAAGGCTGAAAGAAATGATTTTAAGAATTGACTAAATTTTCGAGATGAATTTTAAGAATAAAACTGATATTATGTAGTCCTGGTTTTCACCTTTGTTAACTGTCCTTTACAAAACAACTCAGGTCTCTGAAGAGGTAGCATAACTAGTTCTTTTAAAGTATCCTTCACTGATTCCAAAGCTCCAATATCATCAAAAGTAACACCAATTTCATTTGGTGGAATAACTTCAGCTAAAATTCTCTTCTCAAATTCATTTTCAGTAACCACATCCTGCAATTTCATCACCAAATTAGAGTTTTAACCATTTAAAAAATTAATTTATCTTTCCCATTTATATGGTATCAGAAAATACGAAAATGTGCTCGTGAGTTTATTTACATGATGTGTGAAACCATGAAGGCGTGACTCACAAAACTTGTATTGGTGTATTATGACGAAAAAACAGGTATAATATTTACCTTAAGTGTCTTCTTTGAACTATTATTCTCATTCTGAATACCATGCAATAAATCGAGCCCATATTTGATGCTACCATATATAACACAAAGAAGAAAGTAAGCATAATACTATGAAAAGAGAGTGTCAATATTTTTTTTCCTTTAATAGAGGTACCTTTCACTAGAGATCACGGGTTTGACATCTTTAGCAAAAGGTTCAGAACTCTGCATAAAGTGATGACTTAAAGCCCATCCAACAACCTTTTCCGCAGCTAATATAACCAAAAATAAAATAAATTACTTGAAATTTACAGAAACAATTGGAAAAGAAAGAAATGAGACCCACTTTCATTTGTCAATGTTTGATCTTTTATGCAGGTTGTTTCTAGATCAGAGCAACCAATACCAACTCGATTCAGAACCTGATATCAGAAAAAGAAATATTATAACTAGTGTGCTAGATATGATTACAAATCTTATATTATTTCAACAAAAATCTATTTTTTCAATAAAATAATTCAGGGAGTTTTATGCATTAAAAATACACTTTGGGTGACCTTTGACTAGTTTGATCCATATGACCGTTCTTTTTAAGCATTTTGTTTTACTTTACCTGTGTGACCTGTTATAAAATAACAGTAATATTGATAATAATAACCCGCATAATAGAATCGGCCCGTTTATAAGTAATGGGTCAAAACTGCCACCTCTACAAAGTAACTACCGCACAAAACTACCCAATAACTCCACACATATACATGCCAAATAAATGCTGACAGTCACAAAACCTGTACAAATGCTGACAATGTTTGACTGTGATTTCAAGGTCTCTGTATCTCGGTCTAACAGTTGCTTCCAATCTGAAAGTAATGCTTCGTCCTGCCATTTATTGTAAAGAATATTAACTGATATCATTATCATCAAACATAAACAAAAACATACCACTAAACTAAAATGAAATTTAGTTACCTGAGGTGTCTGTATGGTCACTTTGTTAGGAAAAAAGCGGGAAAGTTGCTTCATGGTTTTAGGGGTTTCTTTGCTTTTATCATGCAGTCTACCAAAATTATCCTGAACAAAAGTTAAGCATCATTCCATCACAACTCTAATTATAGTCATTTGAAGTGCATGTGTTTCTTTAAGTTGTATGGCCTTAACAGTTGCCATATGCTTAAAAAGGTACATGAAAATATATATCGATTATGATAATGAACCTCTCTGAACATGCCTAAGACAGTAAACCAAACAAAATTTTGGCATATCCAAAGACAAAATTTACAATGTGGGTCCCACTATTATTTATTAAAAGTTGACCATTGAGAAAAGTCGATGCATACCTGGAAAGCCAGGTCAAGCAATGACGTCTGATTGCTCCCAAACTTTGTAAACAATAATCCACCAGGATGAGACTGCAATTTTGTTTGAATTAGAAATTAAAAGAAAATATAAATATTAGATGATTGGCAATAAATAATTTATGATTATTCATTTACTTTTTCTTTCCGGTTGTCTATCTGAGCATGTGAAGCAATGACAACCACATTTGAAGGTAATTTCTCAAGCGCGATTTTAAAGGAAGCATAGGCTTCCGGATTCCCCAACATTGACTTTTCATTATCTTTTATAAATAAAATCAATGGACTACTTCTACTTTCTTTCAAAGCAACCTGAAAAATATAAATATGGTTCAGAGTAATTACAGAAAAAGATATGAACGTATATATCATGTTAGAAAAACAACGAAAGAGAATAGTATGAAGTTATCATGAAAGAAAAAGGGTTCAAACATGCCTCATAAAGTTGACGAATGGCAAGTTTCTCAACATTTGAACTAGAAGAATCGAGGCGAAGTAAAATAGCTGTGCATATAATTACACAAAATCATTTTTTACTAATCCACATATAATAACAAAATAAAATTTTAAAATAAGGATTAGTTGACTGTTAGTATTACCTGGACAGAAAAAACCATGGTCTTTTTCACAAATACCTCCAAGATCATTGCCTTCTGTAATTTGTTTATCAAATCTAACTCCAATCTTGGAAGACCTGTTTTCACCAAATGCAAGTAACACTTTTCCCTTGTAACCATATACTGGACCCCTACAAAATCCATGCAAAAATATTATTTTACAAAACTGGAAAAACAATTAAAAAAAACAAACAAGCCTAAAATTTTCCAGTTTAAGATACCTTATGGGAGGCATCAGAGGAGAAAATCCAGAATGCAAGGAACCCACATATTCAACTCTATCACCTGCCAATGGTTTTCATTACATAAAATATCTATCCAAATGGAAAAATGAGTAGCAGACACAGTATAAAATACAAATATATTATTTATACCTTCTTTGAAAGCATAACGTTTTGATGATGCAGTGGATGCTTCCTGCTTAGGGTGACCGTGAGAACATGAGATAGATCCACCACCAGCTATATCAGCTTCAACAGTTGATGTTGGTTTTCTTGAATGCATACCACCTGCATGTGTAACCTTTTTTTGTAAAAATGCTTGCCCTTTCTGCTCTAGTGATCTCCTTCAGTGAGGTGTCAGGTTCCTTAACCATTGATCCCTATAACGATAATCATACAAGCATGATAACAAGATTTTAGAGGTATGATTTGAGCAACGGGAATGGTTCATATTGGGTATTGTTTTATCTCAAACGGGTCAAATTAAAAAAAAAATATTAGATGATTGGCAATAAATAATTTTATTGGGTATTGTTTTCATAGAGGTATATTTAATGCATACAACCTCCTAAGTCGTTTCTATTCATAGTTTCCAATTAACTATAATAATATTCTTTTTTTCATCATAACTAACGCACTTATTTATTAAAGTTAAAAGAATAGACAGTAAAAGAAGTGTTACCTGTCCCGGCCCGTTTCAAGCAGTACTAAAAACGACACATTCCAGCCCAAACCCAGCCAATCATTGTACCAAACAAAATAACGTGGGCAAGTAATACCGAGGAGTAAACTGAAGATTAGATAAGAAGCTTACACCAGGTAATTAAAGAGAATCGACTAAGAGTAAACGTGCACCAAAATGTTTTGCAAGAGCCTTTATCAATGTTTCTTGGTATATTTCTGAACCTAAGACACATGCAATATAACATCAGTAAAAGACAATAAGAAATATCTTCTATAAAACAAATAATTGAAGGTATACCTGCTGGACCAGATATTAGTATTCTAGGAGATACAGTAGGCAGATTTAAGGTGTACTTCACAAACTTGTTAAACTTCAAATGTATATATGTTGAAGCAATAAGCACACTTTTTGTGGTTTCACTGTAGAATTCAAACAACATAGCAACATATGTATTATTTGATAAGAAGAAATGCCGGACATAGAGAATAAAATATTTCCAAAAACAGGGTCAGTGTTTGCACCTTAAATAATATGGAAAATCGTCAAATGAAACATCAATCATGTTAGGATCAAGAATACGTTGTTTTAAGTTTTCTTTATATGCTTGACACATTGGAAGCCTTGAAATGTTCATCTCAGAAGCAAGCATCTGCAGTACTGGCTGTAATTTATGAGTTTTAAATGGACCATTTTGCCTATCATTAGGAAGGGAACCATCCTTCATGTTCATGGGTAGAACTGGCATTCCAGTCCGTAAACCTTTGGCATTATGAAGTGGTGGGAGAAGTGAGAGTTCTTTCTGGATGTTTGGCAAAGATGCTAATATTGATGCTCCTGCAAATGCAGATGGGTCTCTAGATTCTGACTCAAACTGCAGTTGCTTTAGTGGACCATTATGTGATTCTAATAAATTTAAAGATGTCATGTTTGTAGTGGCATCACCATTTGACAGCTTCTGAAATATCTGACAGTATATGAAGGAAATTGTTTGTAAAACACATGAGAGATAGTGTGGACAAGACTGAAATAAGAAAACATAAACGCTTTGTTTAGGATACATAAGCATGCTTTCCAGACGAGCTGAAGACCACCTCATCTCCTGCTTTAAGTGAGACAGTTGACTTTTTAGGATAGATCCTGCCATTGACTTTTACAATGCCTTTACCACCCGTGATTTCAAGCAAAGTAATAGATAAAGCTCCTCGCTATGGAGAACAAACAGAATAATACTAGTGAACTTTGTTCTGTATATGTATATAACAAACAGAATTGATAATAACAAAGCTCAAAAATTAAATTTAAATGAAAGAAAAATAAGATCACCTCTAAATCTATGTGCTGAAGACAACACAAAGATTTACTGATGGACGGATCACCAATCCACAAGTCACATTTGTGTTTATGACCAACTGTGAATACAGGACTGTCCATTACAACATGAGGAATCTGGACATCAAAAAAGGTAAACATTATAAGATTGCATACATTTCAACAGAAGCTAGTCACTAAAATACCATAAAATTTGTGAAAATAAGAATTTTAAGTTCTATTAAGAGAGAATAAGATAAGGTGAGGCAATCAGAAGAAATCGACTACCAGTTAGGCTGCTTAAGGAGCGAGCCAAGCTCGAGTTTTGAGCCGAGCCACCTTCAACTCAAGCTTGGGCTCGAGGTTAAACGAGTCAGCTTGGCTTGGCTCGAAAAGTCTTAACAAGCTTAAACTTTAGCTTGAGCTCGAGCTCGGCTCCGATATAACAACACTAAAAAAACGGTGGGGTTTTTTTGCCAATAAAAGTCGGGATTCTTAAAAGGCCTACTAAACTTGAGCGAGCTATCAAGCGAGCTCACCTTGGCTCGAGCTCGGCTTAAAATTTTAAGGAACCAGTTTGGCTCGGCTCTGCTCGTTTACTTACGAGCTGATTTCGGTGTCTTAAACAGTAACCACAAGAGTTGGCCTTACAACTTTAAATCTGTGTCAATTTAGTGTAAACAACTGGAATGTTGAATCTTTCATTCTTGTCGTGTTAAACATCGGAACTGAATTAGAATTGCAAAGTAACTGTTCTTATAAAACCTGACAGGATTGGGAAATAAGCTTCCCCCATGCAACTCCAACATTAACTTCTGAAACTCTTTTCTTCGAGCAATTCAACACCTCATTGTCCCCGGTTATCTCCAATTTAATCGCAGAATCCTCTGCAACCGCCATTGCAGACTTTAATAAACATTACAGAAGTAAAAAAAATAAACCATGCAATTAGAAAACGAAAGATGAAGGCTTCAAGACACCTAGAATAACGCGAGAACCATCATCAATAACATCTACGTCTTTCTTACACGAATCAGCCGATCGAACATGAGACTTGCACCTATCTGTTTCTTTAGTCACCGCCTCAATTGGATCCGTCTTTAAGCATGCAGTTGACGACAATGCCGCTGCCGCTGCCTGCCGCCATCAATCAATCGAAAATTAAGTCCAGTCGGAACGTAATTAAAGGGTTTTGCAAAGCCTAGGTCTTAAAAATTGGGATTGCAATGGAAATTAAACGATACCTTGGATCTTTTGCTGGTACGTAACGGAGAAGAAGACGGCGATGAGAGTGTGCGCTTGGAGGAAGGTGAACTGCGCCTAGTTTCAACCATGGTTCAACTTCTTCTTCTTCGATCAGAGTTGGTTTGCAGATAACGACTGGTGAATTTATGGCATATGTTTTTGTTATATTACCCTGTATAAGAGAATGAAATTGTTTGGTTGCGACGCGGAAGAAAGTATGAGGGGGGAGGAGGGCGTCGGTGACTATTGATATGTGGCTATCTCTCGAAGCTTATATGATTGAATAAATGTAATGTTAGTAATAAAAGTTTAGAAATTATATATTTATGATGTATTAATAGTTTTTAATATAAATTTTATGAACGTTATATAGTTATTTTTTTAAAATATTTTATAAAAAGAATGAAAGAAATATTCAATTTATAAAAATATTTTATAAACAAACATATTTTTTAAATAAAAAACGTTTTATAAAAAGAAATATAGAAATTATTATTATTTAACAGGAGAGAGACGATAAACAAAAAATTATAAAAACAATTAAAGAAATTTATATAATTAATAGGAGAGAATGGCAGAAAAAAAAGGGTTTTAGATGCACAGAAGAGTGACAAGTGTCCCACAAAATCTTTATTTATTATATAGTATATAGATATATAGATTTGATACGGGTGGTGTCTTGTTGGTCAATAAAGTCCAATGTTATTCCTACAAAATTATAGAATATGGTTTTATTTTATCATTATCTTTTCTTTATTTAAGCTTTTTTTTCTTATTTAGCAACTTAAGGTTTTTTTTATATATTGTACCCTTGTAATCAATTCATTTGATCTAGTAATTCAATCAATATAGAGTATTCTCTGATTACTATTTTTTACATGGTATCAAAGCGGTTCAAGCTCAAACCCTAAAATCACCTACTATTGTTGCCCCTCCGCCAACCCATGGCCGACGAAAGAGCTGACCCAAAATACATCGGGAGAATTCTCGATCACAACTACGCTTCCGACCATATCCATTTATCCTACAAAACTATACCAGGATTAACCGGTGAGCAATAGCAACAATTCTTGAACGTGTTTAGTAGCGGATCCAAAATTGATGTTGCACCAATCGCTAAATGGCGCATGCCCTCCCAATAACCAACACCACAGGTAACTTCACCTTGAAGGATAGTCGGGTAGTCGACTCTGGTGTCACGGAACACATAACCGATAAAGCTTCTATCCTTGAAGACAAAATAAGACCTGCTCACGAGCTCCCCGTCACAATAACAAAAGGGGAAAGAATAGCGGTTGAAGGGAGAGGAGACCACACACGTCCAAATGGAACGAGGATCAAGAGCGTTCTTCACGTTCCAGAATTTAATCGCAATCTATTGTTCGTCAGTAAGTTATCTAAAGATCTCCAATGTGCAATGGCGTTTTCCCGATTTATTTGTTGTGCAAGATTTATGAGGGCTTTGGTTGGTTCTGGTAATTGCAAGGATGGTCTTTATCATATGGGGATGGTAGAGGAGAAAAGACAAGCAATGATGACAACCATGGATACTTGGCATAAACGTTTAGGTCATGCCTCACATTCTAAACTCTGTTAGGTTAATTTCCTCAAAGACGTTACTATAACAGATAAAAATGATTTTTGTGATTCTTGTATTAAAGCGAAACACAAAAGACTACCTTTTTCCATTAGTTCAACAAAAACTCATGACTTTTATGAATTATTACACTGTGATATTTGGTGTAAATATCGTATGTTATCTCTTTCACATGCAAGTTCTTTTCTAACTATAGTGGATGATTATAATATAGCCGTTTGGGTATTTCTACGAAAACACAAAGATCAAGCAAGTTCTTGTTTAATGGAATTTCATTAAATGGTGAATACACAAATTTGACAAGAATGTTAAGAGGATTAGGTGTGATAATGGAGGAGAATTCACTTCAAACCAAATGCTTAATTTTTATGCTAGTGAAGGAGCTGTCTTAGAAACAAGTTATCCATATACCCCACAACAAAATGGGGTAGCGGAACGTAAACATAGGCATCTCATTGAAACAGCACGTGCCTTACAGTTTGAGGCTAAACTACCAACAAAAGTTTTGGAGATAATGCGTATTAACAACCGCTTATATCATCAACCGCTTGCGTTCGGATGTGATTGAAAACAAAACACCGTATGAAGTGTTATATAACTAATACACCGACTACACTCATATAAGGGTGTTTGGTTGTTTAACATATTACTGGAGCATCGAAACGAATGGAGATAAATTAAAAGAAAGGGGGAGGCCGGGTATATTCATAGGTTACCAAAGATGAACCAAAGGCTACAAAGTATACGACATGGAGAATCACAAGATAATAATCTCAAGAGATGCAAAGTTTATTGAGAATGTTTTCCCTTTGGTCAATGCGGTCGACCAAAGTGACCAAGAAGAAGTATTTGAATTTCATGTTAGTTGGGACGAGAACATCGAAGAGGCAGAATTGTGAGTGATTGAAAATACAAGAAACAAGTCATGATTTCCTGTTTCATGTTTGATGAAAAAGGCTAAATATTTGTTTACTAGAAATTGTGTTTGATTAAGGTCACATACCATGTCCTAAACAGTGATTTAATAGCAGTGACAAAGTGTTTACACTAATAAAAAGTTGTTTAAAACTGAATATTTGAACTTAAAATATACAAATTTCAAACACTTTTTTATCATAAAAAAACATATGTTTAAAAGTGCATAAATGACCCTTGTGATTTGATTAAATTGCATGTTTGGTTTTCATAATTAAAAAATTACAAACTTAGCCAAAATATTTGATATCAACCTATCAGGTTGCATGTTTGACTCCTGACGTTAATACTAGTTAGTTTTTTAATAATTCATACTTTTCAAATCTTTAACCCTTATAAAACGATACCATCTCGATTACAAACTATTGTCGCTTTTAAAATTGTAATTTACTCAAAAAAAAAAAAAAATCAAAATAAATCATATCATGACAAAAGTTGCCGATTTCAAAATTTGAATTCTAGGGTGGCAAAATGGTCATTTACCAAAAATTTAGGGACCCGAATCCTCCGATAGATAAAGGAGATCACGAAATCATCGAGTGACAGAGAGAAATCGGCGAACAAGAAACGGAGACAACATCGGAACGATTTACAATCACTCGATAGTATGGTAAGCAGATTTTTCTCCAACTATTTTCTCCAATTATTTTCTCAATCGCTTATCCGTTTTATCGTCTTCTTCGAGATTTGATTTTGCTTCATAAGTACACTGAGTTAGGGTTTCATGTAATCCGAATGTTTTTCTTCGATTTGAGTTATTGATGTGAATGCCGAACGTATTCCTAACAGCATATTGTGAAGTTGATTATCTTCAAATGTTTTTCTTAAGCGTACATCAGATTCTAGAGCGTAGATATACAACTTGTTCATCGATCGAAATTGTTAACTAGGATCTGAAATTTGGAATCTAGCATATGGATTTTGAGATCATTTAGGTCAAAATTTGAGCTGTTTTATTCTATTTGCAATTCAAAGCTATGGATGATGTCAGGTTATTAGGGTTCTTAGGGAGTTTGTGAAGGGATGGTTCTGGTTTGAGGCTTTAGGGACTCATATCACCTTATTGTTTCTTCGGTATTCAGATTTGAGGGAATGAGTTTTCTGTTTTTGTGTCACCCTGCTCCGTTACCTGGAAGGGTCTCATTGCAATCCTGCTTGCTTGATAATGATCTCATTGGTGTTCAGAAGAAAATCCAGTGTCAACTAACAACACTATTTTGTTAGTTTTAGATTTTGAGTTGATTGTGAATTGCATGTTTGTTGCTATCTCAACAAGAGATCATTCCTATCAATTTGTAATGTTTATTCATTTAAAAATGATTGGATTGCTTTTGTTGGTAGGACGGACAAGATTCTGGAGATGCCAAGCAGAGCACTGCTGACATGACACAATTTGTAAGTTTCTAGAATTTTCTACTGTTTTTTATCGGCCTAGGCTTATTGGTCTGTCACTTTCATATGCAATTAGCAATTAAATGTTGAAGCTTAAACTGCGGCTTGCGCATAACCCTTTTGTATGTATTTTCTTGAGCGTGGATGTTAATTTTTCGTAGAAGCTAGTGACCTTTAAATGCTTATTTTGTATTCATATACACCTGATTTTGCTATAAGACATCGTGCTTTTCTTTTTTTGTTTTTTTGTTTTAGAGTTGCTTTTTGCATAGCAGTTTCACATTTGAGTTGTGATTAGGTTTGTCAATGGGTCTGGTTTTGATTTAGGTTTGATTTAATTTATATGATTCAACAAAAATTAAGAAAATTTTAATTGGACCTATTTGGGTCATGATCTATGTAGATTAATTGGACATGGGCCATGTTAAGATCAATTAATGATTCACTTAGTTAGATCATGAGTTATTTTATATAATTAGCCTATCTGACTGTGTAGTTATGTGGCTCAATTTTAACTAAATCACCTTTCTTTTGCAGGTTCAAACCCTTCTTCAGCAGATGGTAAGATGTAAACCTTGTCGTGTTTCTTACTTCTATTTTTATATCACCCATAATTTCTATTTCATTCTGACAAGTTTTGTTATTGCAGCAAAACAGATTTCAGACAATGTCTGACTCCATTGTTCAAAAGAATATCCTTTTCTTACCTTCCATACTAAACTACTAATAATTTCATTTGCATAAGATCTAACTAATCATAGGAATAATCCTCCTTGTCTAAACCTTGGATTTCAAAGCTAAATAATTATTAGAATAATAATATAATATTTTTTAAAAAATAAAACGATTTAGAGGTGAACCTTGGAGCAACGGTAAGGTTGCCTCCATGTGACCTAGATGTCATGGGTTTGAGTTGTGGAAACAACCTCTTGCAGAAATGCACGGCAATGATGCATACATTAGGCCCAAGTTGGCCCAACACCCCCCGGACCCCGTGCATGCGGGAGCCTCGTGCACCGTGTTTGCCCTTTTTTAACTGTTGAATGCACGTTAGATGACTTTTGACAAGTTTAACCCATTTGTTCCTATTCATTTTATAGCTAATGTTTTATGCATGACCTGTTATCGATAAAGTACAACCCGAATTGACCCAGTTCCATATAAATGATCTGAAATTGCTACCTCTATTATTCTTCTTTCCACAAATTTTCTTAACTGCAATATACTTGATGAGATGGGAGACCGCATAAATGAGCTGGAGCAGAGCATTAACGACCTTAGAACAGAAATGGGGGTAGAGGGTTCTCCATCTCCTTTGTCTACATCAAAGAAACCCGATGAGCCCAAGACTGAAGAAGGTTCCGCTTAGCACTTCAATTATTAATCCCGTGCTACATTATCAATGAAGTGAGATTTATTTAAATCTTCGCGTATTAACTTATATTTTGTTATGCGTATATCCGTAATCCGTATGCTACATGTTTCTACCATCTATCCTATCTGCAACTGATTTTATCCTGATTTGAATTTGTTGATTTCCCTCCTGATTTCTGACTCTTAGAACATTTTACCTTTTTTCTGGTGAACAAAATGCTTTCTGTTTTGAGGCCATTTTTTTTCCCTTTTTATGTGATAAATGGCTCAATTATTTTGCCTTTTGCTCTTAAGATACAAGCATACCATGCTTCCTGCACATGCTTTTGGAAAAAGAAAAAGCTGATTGATTAGTGATTACTTGCCCTGAAACAAATTGTGGAGCTTTTACCATATTTAAAGGATTGGTCGATTAGATCACTTTCGGTTTGATAAGTTGGAAGAGTTTTGTTATGTTAGCATGAACATGTGTTGGTAATATTGTCAACTTAGGTTTGTAGATAATTAGAAAATGAGGACATAAATTGTGTATTAATTCTTACTTAATACCACATTACATGTCATCTTTGAGGAACTAGGGTTAAAGTTGAGTGGTTCTAGTATTTTTTTTTTTTGGAAAAAAATATGGAAAGGACTAAAATAGAGAGTTGTGGTTTTGTACCCATAAGCGAGCAACACGAATTCATGTTGTGTGTGGATGAAGGGTTTTGAGTGTCGAATTGTTCGCTATGGAGACGAGTTCGTGTGGTCTCACTACTAGATCGTTACTTTGCACTGGATTCCATTTTATGCTTCTTTATTATTGCTATTTATTGATAATGTTCTCATTTCACTTATCATTCATTTGTTCAATGTTTTGTTGCGTTTTATTTTCTATTTAAGAACTTAAATTTCATTCGATGAGTGCCAACACAACAAAGTCATTTAAATTCGCTTAACAAGAGGTAATGGCCGAGAGGTTGGTTTGTGGAGGTGTTGACTAAACTTAGAAGTCATTGGAACAATATCATAGGCTTTTGAATCATAATATCAATCATGCTCGTGTTTTGTTCATAATATTTGGATTAACTACTCAAGTGAGCAATGATGTGCTTGTCTTTACGACAGGAGCGGACCTACCCTATGGGTAGCTACCCTCAAGTTTTACGCGCAGTGCAAAGAATTTTTTTTTACGGTTTTATTTATCCGGTTACCCCTTACGTTAAATTTTTTTAAAAGCTCAACACTTTATAAAAAGTCCAAAATTTTATAAAAAACCTAATACTTTATAAAAAAATTCTCACATTTTATTAAAGGTTTTGAGGTATTAGGTTTTAATAAAACATTTGGGCTTTAGCCAGCTCAAATGTTTTATTAAAACCTAATACCTCAAAGTCTCAATTCTCAAACCCTACTTACTCAAGTGGCAGGCCAAGAAGAAAGACAGAGAGCGAGAACTGTGAGACTGTGATAGCCAGAGACCGACCACTCGACCAGCCGCTCGACCTGAGCTGAGACCACCGCCCGGCGCCGCCTCGCCAGTCGCATGTTACCGTAAAAAATAAATTTGTTTATATGAAAGTACGGTCAAATTTTTTTTTTGTTTCATTTACATGAAAGTACGGTCAATTTTTTTTTTCGTTACCCTTAAACTTTTGTTCTAAATCCGTCACTGCTTTACGAACTATATTATATTGTTTAGAGATGCATTGCATTTATTGATGGAATTCAGATAGTCGTCCTCAGTGTGAGATTGGTAGAAATTCGGTGTTTTATTTGTTACACTATACTTTTAAGGCATGTTTATCATCTCAAAGGGTGTAATGTTGTTAGGAAAATAGTTAATGGAGGCATGATGTATCTTGGTCGCCTCTTTTTTATTACGGACAACTCAATGCTTGTACACTTTAGAGTTGTAGTAAAAGTTGTATATTGTATTGATATCCCTAACTGAAAGCCTTAGCGTACATTCCTGACTTACTATCTGACGAGAGTGTGTGATCACAAACATTGCTCAATGTAATTGTCACTATAACCATCCAATCCAACCGCCATGTGGGAAGTTGCAATGTTTCTCTGCTATGAATTTAGTTATGGAAGTCCTTAGTAATGTCAATTAAGCAAACTGCTAAGAGGAAAGCCATCCCATTTGACACTAGAATGGATGAAGTAACATGTGGTCACACCTCGGAAGTTGACTCGTGTTCTCAAGCAAACACCTTTTGAGGAAAGCTAACCCATTGCTGCCACCAAAAATGAAGTTTTAGGAGGATTGTATCGATCGAGTCTTGTAGAAAAAAATGTGCATATATTCTTTACATATCATATGACAGGACATCTTACTGTATATGTAGACATGACAATCTTGACCCAAAGTAGAGGAAATGAGTTGGTTTGGGTGAATAATTTTTGTCTTTTCGGTTGAATTGGGTAACATGATAACACATAATGGGTTGAAATGGGTAACAACTTAACACATTTTGGGTCAAGATGGGTCGTATGAAAACTATGTAAATTTAGAATGTGTTCAAACGGGTAACAACAGGTCAATGACATGCTTGGCGCACTAACCTCCTCTTGCACCACCACGACGCCACCATCACCAACAGTCGTTGCCGCAACACCACCACCAACCGCGGAAAGAAATATAACAGATTTTAGTACTTTTTCTTTTCTATGACAACTCATTTCAACCCGAGCCACTTTTTGGTCACAACCCATTCTAATCCGAAGCAAATTAATATTAGAGTAAATTATCGTTTGCGTCCATGTGGTTTACACGATTTAACACAATGCGTCCCTAACACGAATTTTTAACGCTTTGAGTACCTGTGGTATACAATCTGTAACACTCTGAGTCCCTGGACCTAACTTCGTTAAAAAACTCCGTTTAAATTCAGGTGAAATGTCCGTTGTACCATTTTACTGTATAACAGTCTGCGTCCCTAGAAACATGTAATATCCGTTTGAGTCCCTGTCTGAGTCCCTGGATCTAACTCACCCGAAACTACTACTTTCGCCCGAAACTACTAGGGATGCATTGTGTTAAATCGTGTAAACCACAGAGACGCATTGTGTTAAATCGTGTAAACCACATGGACGTATTGTGTTAAATCGTGTAAGAGGATAGTGTAAATGTTGAAATAATATTAGTTTTAACTTTTCAAGCATTTTCCCAAAGTTTGTGGCGACGCATTGAAGGTGTGTGTCCCCTTTCAATCTTTTTTTATATATATATTATAAACATATAAACTTATTAAACTTCAATAAAACATATTTATTAGTATCTATAAGTAAATTAAGTATTTTAATAATATTTAAGAGCTTGTATATATTTATATATATAAACTTGTATCTATTTTTACTTTCGATATATGATTAAGAATTTATTATATTTATTTATAAGAAACGAAAAGCTAAATATTTTATTATAATAGTTAATTTATTTATAAAAAAATAAATGTAAAAGATGATGAAGATTAAAGAATGGATCATGGATAAATTTCTAAAAAATCTCTGAGTTTACACGATTTAACACAATGCGTCCCTGTGGTTTACACGATTTAACACAATGCGTCCCTAGTAGTTTCGGGTGAGTTAGGTCCAGAGACTCAGACATGGACGCAAACAGATATTACATGTTTCTAGGGACGCAGACTGTTATACAGTAAAAGGGTACAACGGAAATTTCACCTGAATTTAAACAGAGTTTTTTAACGAAGTTAGGTCCAGGGACTCAGAGTGTTACAAATTGTATACCACAGGTACTCAAAGCGTTAAAAATTCGTGTTAGGGACGCATTGTGTTAAATCGTGTAAACCACAGGGACGCAAACGGTAATTTACTCTTAATATTAAAAAAACCCGTTTTGAGCCAAACTCATTTTGGTTATAACCCGTCCTGACTCGAACCCATCCTGACCCAAACGTGTTCTGACCCGTTACCCAACCCAATCCAACCCGCATGTTTTGCCAGACTTATGTATATGTAGGAGACGACCTCTTCCACATACGAAAAACGAGTCTCCCATCCTTTACTCTCCATCATAAGCCAACAAATTTCCCATGTGCGGAACTTCTTATAAAACAAGTACCGATTAAACTTTTTAGGTTACATCATTTGAATCTTTCTTGTAATTTACGAAAAGTTTGTATTTGATCGTCAACCTTTTCTTCTAAATGAGGAATAAAATGTTGCAATGAATGATGTGTCTTGTCTTCATCTTTATAAAAAGCTATCACATGTAGTGAAATTTATTGGTGGCCTTAAATGGAAAGAGCTATATACTTTTATCGAAATAATTTTAGTAAATATGAAAGGGGCCATGATCCAGTTCGGCTGGTTTTGAAGAAAAATTCGGTCTAGGCCGTTAACTACGGTTTTAGAAAAAGACAGATCAAACTGGACTAGGTGGTTGGGTCGGCCGGACTGGCTGGATTGATGTTTCGAACCATATATTTAAATTTTTTCTCACAAGCATAATTTTGTATCAAGTTTTGTTCAAAATCATATGGATGGTTAAAAAATACTCCATATTCTTAAAATGAAAAAAAAATAATAATAAATGTTGAACGGCGGGTTCGTTTTACACGCTCGGTTTTAAGTTCCAAACCGTAATCCGTTAAAATGGAATCATAAACCGAATCAAGTGTATTTAAATTGACTGACATACTTTGGTTTGGACGATTTGATTAAAAGTGCTCAGCCATATCATGTGGCATGAGTCTCCCCTTCTCAGGTTTAAATTTATGGAACTTCAAGAGGGCAATTGGATTATTTTCAATGAGACAACTTGATGGTGTCATTTGTGTTGGTATTAACATCACCACCTTCTAGGCTTCTAGTTCTCTTCATATTGATTTAATTAAAACCTTGTTGGTGTTAACATCACCAACTTCTCATAACATGTGTCATTGAATTAGTTAGTATGCTTATAAATATGATTTTCTCACTTTTTTAATTTCATCATTTAATTATTTATTAATTAGCACAAAATTTAACACTTATATAACTAAATAAAAAATAACATGGACACCTGTTCTTTTAGTTTAAATTTAAGATTTTTTTTTATCATCTTAGTAAAGATAGGGATATTCTTTTTTGAAAAAAGATTTTTTTTACTTGGACAAGGTTTGAACTTACAACCTTTTGGTTGTGGAATCACCCTTTTAGCACTAGGCCCAACACAAACCTCCCCCCCCCCCCCCTCCAGTAAAGTTAGGGATATTGATATTACTATTAATAGCGTCACATACAACGGGATATTGATATTACTATTAATAGCGTCACATACAACTTTATATTATTTAAAAAAAAATTACATCACGTTGACTCCAAATAAAAGGTTCTACCTATCAATATAATTTTTTCGAAACGACCAACTTACAAACCACTAATCTTACTCTTAAATCCAAATAAAAGGTTCTACCCACTTCGTCGTCTGCCTGACCCGCTCCGCCGTCATCCTAAACGGGGTCGCCGGGATAATGACGTAGCGGTGGTAGTGGTGGTGGCTCGATGCCGGCGGCTCGTGACAGATCCACGAGGCGACCAACCGCCCACATTATCAGGTCCTCCATGTGGTCTCTATGATGAGCCTGTCGATGTGAGTCGGCAACAAGTCCATCAAACAATGCCTGGGTCGCCCCGTCTAGCCTAACAGACTGACGTGCGTGTCGGAGATGCTGTGGCGGCTGGTCGTGGATGGGCTCGACGTGTGGCTGCGGCTGCGACAACGACACACCATGTAGTGGTTCAGGCATAGGCGGGTCCCACTGTCCCGGCATCGGCGGCAACGACATTGAACCCAAACCTGGTCCTGGACGGCCCCTACGAACCGAAGGCCAAGCCCTGCAAATCGGTGTAAATATCTAGAGAGGGGGTCTCTAATCCCCGAGACCCTCCCCTTGATACCTAACCAAGGGTTATCTGAAATCAAACCCCAATAAACAAGGATATTCTCCTTGTCCACCTCCGTCACCGCCTCGGTGTAAAGTGATGTGATCGTCTCGGGCTCGAAGTACAAACTTGTCGCGACGGCCCACTGACGGAGGGTCAGACGGTAAACGTGGCCAAAAATACGGAAGGAGACCTGATCCGGCTCCTCTGTCGCCACCTCCCCGGGAAGGGGCTCCAGCCCCTCCTCTGAGTAGATTAACTTCGAAAGAAACTCGACGGCCACCTCTCGGTGGGTCTCGGTGAATAAAAGATCAAAAAGGCGATCCCATGGCGTGTCCTCGCCTATGATGGCCCTGGCCCGCTCCGCCTCCTGGACCTCCTGGAGAAGCTCTAAGTCCACCGCCGTCCCCGGCCCCAACCTCACCTCTCGTAGCTTCTGGCACCGGCCAAACCACTCCGAATCGGGCAGAAAATCCAAAAACGGGTAGTGTGCGAGATGTTTTTTCTTTTTAATTTTAAAAATAATAATAAATTGTTTTTTTAACATAAATAATATAAAATAATAATAAATTGTTTAATATAAATATTTTTAAAAATAAATAATAATAAATAGTTTTTTTAATAATAATAATATAATTTTTTTTAATTAATTTTTTTTTAAATACCTATACGCCACGTATAGCATTATACGTGGCGTATAGGTTGTTACCGGGTAACCAAGCCATACGCAGGCAAACCAAGTCATACGCAGGTCAGTTACCGGGCAACCCAAGCCATACGCAGGCAACTTCAGACCATACGAAGGTTGTTACTGGGCAACCTAAGCCATACGCAGCGTATAGGTCTATACGTAGCGTATGGCTTCATCTTCTTCCTAAGATGAACTATACGCTACGTATATGGCTATACGCATCGTATAGCTCATCGATTTCAATGTTTAAAATCCTATTCTACCCAATTTAATGGCTAATACTCTAAATTAAACCTATATTATCGAGCGGGAGTCTAGAATACGTACCTTTACGAGTAAAAGAGAAGATTTTGAACCCGACAATCCCAATCAGTCGAAGCTTCGTATGTGTTTGTGTGTAAAAAGTGGGGCGCGTTTGGTTCTGTACGAAGGGTAAGTCTGTGTATATCAGAGGCTTATACGCTTCGTATAGGCCAATACATAGCGTATAGCCCCTGACCTTTGGTATTCTATACGATACATATATATCTATACGAAGCGTATAGGCAATAAATATCTTACATTTGAAAATTTCAGGTATTCCCTCCAATAAAGTCATATACGCCACGTATAGTATTTTTTTTAATATTTTAAAACTAATTAAAATCAATTAAAACTAATTACAATTAATTAAAACTAATTAAAATTAATTTAAATAAATTAAAATTAATAAAAACTAATTAAAATTAATAAAAAATAATTAAAATTAATTAAAAACTAATTAAAACATAATTAAAACATCATCCGTAATTCGTGAAGTATTGTGGAAAATTATGTCTACCACTAGCCATTATCTTCATTAAACCGTTCGATACGATCACTGTATATATTTTCTCATTCTGCTGCAGCATCATTTTGGTGCAAATTCCAAAGTGCATTCGTCATGGGTATTGGAAAATATCCGTCTAACTTGACGTGGATGAAATGAGCATTGTTGACGTGGATGAAATGAGCATTGTTGACGTGAACGATCGATACGATTTGATGTTGAGCGTGAACGTTAGGACCAAACCATAATGGGAAAAATGTTTGATTACCGGTGATGCTTAAAAGATGAACAATCACCCAAATATTTGAGCAATTAGGAGTCCGGTGTATGGCATCCACATCCATTGACTAACTGGTGCGGCTTTCACATCCTACCAATCTATCGTGTGACGTAGCCTATCATACTCTTGAAAGGCGACTCTGTCGAAATCAATTCTCCACCATTCTTCTTTATTGCCCATCTCCCGTAGAAGCTGTTGTCGAATAAAAAACCACCGGTTTTCATTTAACCCTAAGCCCACAGCTACCGATCGAAAACCACAGTTACCGTCGGGATTTACATCCTGTATACGTGAAATGTAGGGATGAAACAAAGATGGAATCAAATCCTGATGTATGCTGGACGGTCTATAAAAACTAACTATAAAACCTAACCTAGACACTCTAGCTTTAAATTTATAAATCTAGACTCAACCTAATACTAGACCACACAACCGACAAGTGTACCGACCAATGTAGCAAAGTCAAATGTCCGGATATCGAACCCATGAGACACTAGCGACAACTCTATCTAGACTCTGACTCAACTAAATAAACTGAATTATATTTGGGGGGTTTTGTGTTGTTTATAACTAATGTAATCTTAACTATCGACAACCAAATAGAAAACAAGAAACTTTAGACAACTCACAAGTGGGGAAAACACTACCTAGACCTTGAATCCTATGCATGTACCTTGGAAATCTCTCGGATAAGGAAGCTATGATGGAACCGGGCTCTTAGAATACGACACACTTAGACAACCTAGTGGATCCCAGATCATTCTCCAGGTGTGACCTAATAGGAAACCCTAAGGGACGTGTGAAACTCACCAGTTAGTCGGATCACCTCTCAGCTATCTCCAACAACACTAAAGTACTTGCTAGACAGATTACCTCTCAGTCTCACTATTTCACTACACCTTTCAGTGCAAGGAGTAACTTGAATTCATTTGACTAGACACGGAATAATAATGAATGCTAAGAAAACCTAGGAACCCTCCTTTCAGAGCAGTTGACCTAAAAACCCGAACACCACAGATTACCCGACAACTTCTCACCTCTCAGCTATTGAAGCAGGCAGAATACTCAATCCTAATAAACTCTCAATCGATGTTCCTATGGATACGACATCAGTAGACCATAAACTAATCACATGCACACAGCTAGTGACCTAATACGCAACCATACATGAAAGACATTCACAAAGCAACATATGGAACATTCAACAGTTTATTAATCAAGATCAAATACGCATAAACATCCAATAAAAAAAACCAAGTTCTTTACTTTAACGTTAATCCATCAACAAATATCCGAAATCCGAAATCAAACCAATTAACAAAACATAATCATCAAATCTAGGTAGTTCAAGAACTCTAGCCTACTACCATCATCAAAACATCAACACAAAGTCTAATATTCAGAATCATAGTGCAAGATAGATGAATCAAAAAGCAAAAGATAAGAAACATAAACCGAAAAGACGATAATCCAATCGATCCACGCATCCAACGCTTCAATCCTTGATCCCTTGAGACTTCTCCCACTCAAATCACCAAAAAGCTTCAACCTTTGCATCTGGAATCGACTTCTCCACCCAAGAAACAAACTTAAGCTTTTATACCTTAAAAATAGCTAAAATTGCCGACATTGGGGTCTCCCTCGTACCACGAGGCCTAGGGAACAAGTTTCTCGCGTACCGCGAGAGACAAAATAGTTGCGGCTGAATTCACACCCCTCGCGTATCTCGAGGGGGAAGGCTCTCATGTCTCGCGTACCGCGAGGGAACCATCTTCACAGAAAGTTTTGTTCTTTTCTCGTTTCGCCTCGTTCGCTCGTGACTTCACATATCTTGCTTGTTTAAGCTCCAAACTCACCCGATTACCTACAAACAATGGTACAAATCAATACTAAACATAAACGACTCAATACGACTCTAAAACTATACAAACCATCATCAATGGAAACCCATGACGGGCGTTATCATCTTGTGGTTGCTTTCCTTTACCCGTCGTTGAATGACTGAACTCTCTTGTCGAGAGTCCTGTGACGGAATATACGAGCTATGTCTCGCATGGTCACATCTGCTTTGTTAGGATTCCGTGAATGAGCTGTTTCTCACGACATCATGTTTCCTTTGTTGTTGCTTTTTCAAAGTAGGACGACCGCGAGTATCTTCTTGTACCACAGACGCTTTCTTGTTACTTTTGCTAGAAAAGACCTCCCATGCGATTCTCGACAATAGACTTTTTTGACCTGATCGGGTTGTGACATAATTTTGTTTTTCGCTTGACCAGGTACTTTATCCACGTCTACATTTTCATCCTCGACAAACGATGGTTTTAGATCAAGCTTCCTCCGGAAGACGTCCACCGTATCTAGCGGGATTCTGCCACCTGTATAAAAATGAGATAGTCAGAACAGTTTGAAATTATTTTTTTTTACTATTAAGTATATAATATTATATTTTATCACGTGTAATACACATGATTTTAACATACTATATTCATATATAAAAATTTATATATTTTTTTATTTACACTGTGTAGGTTCTAGAAGTTTCATTCATTAAAAGTCTTATATGGCAAACGTTGTTATTATTTAACTTCTTTTTTTTTTTATCAAATTATAATTGTTAATCATAAACTCTTCTGACCAAAAAGCAAAAAAAAAAAACATTTAAAAATTAAAGGCCATCCCGTATTCTCCTTTGACATTTCTTTTGGTTTTGGTAACGACCGAGTCTATCACGGCAGCTAGGATACCTTTCCTTTTTACTTTTCTTTTCTAATTTTTACTTTTAGGGTATAATTTCAATTTTTGAATTCGAATATAAAAAAAAAAAACAATGTCCTTCCCTTGCTTTTAAGATATTGGACAAAATTTATATCTAGAGTTGAAGATTATGCTTTTATTTGGTTTAAGAAAAGAATGAATTCTTAATATGGAACAAAAACTAATCAAATAAATAACTTTTTATAAATAATTTGATATCTTCTACTAATCTTAAAAGAATAATAAGTTATAGTTTTGGAGATTCTAATTTAGACATTCTCTGAAGTCTTCTACTGTCATATTTACTAATCGTAGACCTCATTTGTTAAAATGTGTGACCTACAGTCGGCTTGAATGCATGATGTTCTTAAAAAAAAAATAGTTTACAAAATCCTAGAACTATATTAGATTAGGATGTGATTTTATAATCATAAAATTGTTTTAAGTATCATTTTTAATTATTATTAAACTTTACATTTTGATCTGAAAAATCTAAGACCATTAAACTTAAATGTTTTCAGAACCGGACCGAACAACGAACCAGACGTTTTAGAGGTTCACTGGTCGGACCGGTCAGACCGGATTCAAGAACCGGATGACGCAATAAATAATATAAATATTCATTAAAATATATAGAAAAATATAAAAATTCCAAATACTATATATACAACCATTTAAACAATTTTGAGTCAAGGACGATGGTTGTAGGTCTTTAGAAATTTTAATTCTTTTGAATCTTCAATTTTAATTATGATTAGGGTTTTGGAGGACCTGTGGTAGCGTATAAGTTAAAAGGAAAGAGCCAAATTGAGTTAAAATTGTAAATAGAAGTAAGTAGGAGGACTATAGGATAAAAAAGATAAAAAAATAGTAATTTTTTTTTTTAAAATTAAACTACCCGGTTCGACCACCGGTTCGCGGTTCGACCGCTGAATCGCTTGAACCGCCCGGTTCAACCAGCAAACGGTCTCAGAGCATGTAACCGGACCGGTGGAGGTCACGGTTCCCGGTCCGACCGGCCGGTCCGGTCCGGTTTTAAAAACATTAATATTGACATTTTCAGGCCCTATTTCTATTTTTGTAATATTTTATTTAAAAAATTTATAACTAAAAGTATAAACTTGCAAAATATGTATTGTCTTGGTTGTGAGAGCATTCTCATCAGCTTCTGTATTCCTATCTTTATAATTATACTAAAAATCAATACATTTTCTCTCTCATTTTCAATTAAATAATATTTTTATACTTTTATCGTTACATTTTCTCTCTCCTTCACTCATAACGACTTTCAAAAAATATTAAAAAATTAATAGATGTGAACAATGTTTTCACAAATATACATATGAACAGTAACATTTTCTCTCTCCTATACTCACAACCACTTTAAACCACTCCCTAAAATATGCAGAACCCACTCACAAACATATACAGAACCTGCTGTGAATAGAGGTGCACAAATCGGTTTTTTTAGACCGAACCAGTTTAAACCGACCCGAACCGGTTTGGTCAACGTTTGGTCAAAACGGGTTTGGCTATAAATCGGTTTGGGTTAACCCGGTTTAGAAGCATGGAAATCCCTAACCTATTAAACCGGTTAGGGTCGGTTAGAAACCGGTTTGCCCATTAAACCGGTTTTTATTAAAAAAAATCTAATAAATTCAATATTTTTAATATATATATATATATAGATACAACAAATATAAAACATAAAGTTCAACGTTTATTAATATTTGGAAAGTTTGGAAAATTAAAAAAACATTACAAGATAAAATTATAAGATTGGAAAACATTACAAATGACAATATATATTTTTATTTTTTGGATTATTCTTGTACGTCATCTTCGGAACCGGAGCTTCGTGGATCACTAACTTCGCCATTCGATCTCGAATAATATTTGGATCAAAGTTCCAAATTCCTCCTTCGGGTGTCATCGAGGCTTGACCTTCACTTTGATTTCTCTTCAAGGACGGGCAAGATTTTTCCATATGAATTCTCAAACTAGTGTTTGAATCTTTCCCCAAAAACGCACCACACATCTTGCACCGAGCACGTTCCTTCCCGTTTGACAACAAACATAGATCGTAATTGCACCAAATTGCCAGATTTCTCGTTGTTAGAATTTCCACCACGCTAACTTCGTTTGAGGAACCACCAACACTACTTGACATGGTTTTTTTTTTAGAGTTTAGAGAGCGTTTAAAGAGCGGTTTTAGAGATAGGAGAATTTAGAGAGAGGTGTGATCAATCCTAAACACCCCCCACCTATTTATATTGATTTATGGGTGAAAATTTGACAAAAAAACGGCTAGATTTAGCCCCAACGGCTATAAAGCCGTTTTGTAACGGCTAGTTTAGTTTCAGCGAAAAAACCGGTTTAAACCGGTTTACATACCCGGTTTGATTAAACCGGTCTTCAACCCGATGGTTCCCTGAATGCCTTAAACCGGTTATAAACCGACGGTTTATACGCAACCCGATCCGATTTGTCTTAAACCGGTTAAAGATGAACCGGTTTGCCGATTTTTGTGCACCCCTGGCTGTGAATGCTCTGAAAATAGAAAAAATGTGACCTTACAAAGTAATCAAATAAAAAAGACTAAATTACAATTTTTATTCTTTATGTTTTCCAAAATTATGGAATGGGTTCTTTAAAACTTTTATTTTCACTCACTGTCCTTTATTTGAAAAGTTCTTTCATTTTTTTGTCATTTTTACTAACTGGAGTTAAATATTTCTGTTAAGTCAAGAGCATTATTGTCTTTTAACCCTAAAGGACAATTCTTGTAATGTAAAGTTTACTTTACTTTTTTATTTTATTTTTTTTCTTTTATTGTTCGTTTATTCTTTTTATCACTTTTATTTTATAGATTTTATTTAAAATTTTATTAATTAATTAACCAACTTATTTATTTTATAAAGATATGTATTTTTATTTAATTTATTTATTTTAGTTTGTTTGAATAAGTAATATACTTTTCATGCTTTTATTTTATTTTAAAGATTTCTTTAAAATTTTATTAATTAATTAAGCAACTTATTTATTTTATAAAAATAGATTTTTTTTATATTTTTATAATTTATTTATTTTCTTTTTTATTAAGATATTTAATTTTATCATGTTACAATTATTATATTTTTTTATACTACTTATTATATATTAGAGAGTTAGTATGAGTTTAAAGTTTATTTTGTAATTATAGACTCAATTTTGAAATTTTATTAATTAATTAACCAACTTATTTATTTTATAAAGATATATATATATATTTTATTTAATTTCCTTTCTTTTCGTTTTTCTTTAAAATTTTATTATTTGTTCGTGTTCGATCGTTTGTTTGGTTAAAGTTAAACGAACGAAACAAATATGTTCAGTTTGTAATTGTTCAGTTCATTTACAAGTTCACGAATACCGACTTAACCATCACATGGTTGTCTCTAGAACCCCTTCTAACGGATTTCTTTTACGTGAGAGTTTTAAGTAAAATCTTAGAAAGGTTAGAGCCGGTTTGAACGGCCCCAATACCCGACCTTCACAACCGAAAACCAACGCCTCACCCGTTTGGTTCACTATTTAATTTGATACTTAATTACATTTTAACCAATACACATAATACATTTATATCGAACTAGTTTACACTGTTTCACTAATTAACAAATTTCTTAGTTAAAACCTATTGGGTTAAAAATAGGCTATGAACAAATGAGTATCCATTAAACATTTGCTCGACTGAAAACAATGTCTCAAGGTTGAGTGTATGATTACAAAATAAACTTTAAACTCCTACCAACTCTCTAATATATAAAAAAAATAATATAAAAAATATAATAATTATAAAATGATAAAAGTAAATAGCTTAATAAAAAAAGAAAATAAATAAATTATAAAAACATAAAAAAAATCTATTTTTATAAAATAAATAAGTTGCTTAATTAATTCAATAAAAATTTAAAGAAACCTTTAAAATAAAAGTGAGAAAAATATATTACTTATTCAAACAAACGAAAATAAAAAAAATATATCTTTATAAAATAAATAAGTTAGTTAATTAATTAATAAATTTTTAAATAAAATCTATAAAATAAAAGTGATAAAAAAATAAATGAAGAATAAAAGAAAAAGAAAGAAAAGAAAAAAATAAAGTAAACTTTACATTATAAGAATTGTCTTTTAAGGCTAAAAGACAATAATACCCTTGACTTAACATAAATATTTAACTCCAGTTAGTTAAAAAGACAAGAAATGAGAGAAATATTCAAATAAAAGACAGTGAGTGAAAGTAAAAGTTTTAAAGGACCCATTCCATAATTTTGAAAAACATAAAGGACAAAAATTGTTATTTAGTCAATAAAAAAAGTGGGAACTATAAATGTTAACAAACTCAATTAAGATAAAGCATTAAAAGCCAATGAGCTGGTGGTGGAGTGGTAAGAGAGAGACCTGGCGTTCCTTGTGACCCAGGTTCAATCTCTGCCCTCCCCATTAGTTTTCGCGGCATGCAAATGAGGCCTAGCTCTTAGGCTGATGCACCTAGGTTTTACCCACGCCGATCCAGGGTTCGAGCCTCGGCTCTTTCTCTAGCCCGGAAGGGGCCGTATTGGGTGAGATTTTTTCTTGGATGCTCTCCAACTCTGACGACAAGTGTGCCCGTTAAAACAACATATTGGCCGGAGTTAAACGATGCTCTCTCATGTGACGGAGGGTTACGACGTCACAACATTTAATGTTCGCCGTTCAAAAAAAAAGATAAAACATTATAGGTAACCAACAATTGAAAAGCTTTTAAACACGCACCCTCAATCTGGTATCACATTCTTTTCTTTACATTGTTTTGTGGTGTCGATAGGATTTGTAAGATGAAATTGACAATATCTTATTTAATTGAAGAAAAACAATGTTAATTAAAATAAAAACTATTTGTTATAGTAAATTGAGAACTCATTTTTACTTAAAAACTATTTGTTATAGTGAAAAATCATCTAAATTAGGTAAAAAATTTCATTTCAATTGGGTATATACATGTTATTTTTAATTTTGGTTGAGTATATATATATATATATATATATATATATATATATATATATATATATATATGATATTTACAAATGTTTGTAGGGGTATATTTGAAATTCCCTCATTTTACTAAAATAAAACAATTTATGCGCTTCTTTTTTATAAAAGTATAAATGATCAATATTGTTACGTATGTGGGGACCTACGTAGAAAAGTCTGGTGTCAAGTGACCCATAAATTTTTTTTATGTATTATATGACATTTCGGTACGATATGAAAAATGAACCCTAATCAACTCAGATATTTAAAATGTAACATGTGGGGTGGTTGTAATTCATCACCAACCGAAAATTTAGTATTCTACCCCCAATAAAAAATCGATCACAGGAACCTGGAAAGCTATCTCAAAACACGCATGTACCTTAAGAAGTTTAATGTTGACATCGGCGCTAATATAAAAGCTTAGGTGGGAAGAGGTAATGAGGTTAGATTTTGGCTTGATATATGGGCGATGACTCCCTTTTATGAAAAAGATTTCCGACTTTGAAGGCATTATGCAAGAGACGGATAAACATTACTAACACGACATATTACTTATGTGGTGAAGCCCCAGTGACATCCAAACACATCTTCACTTCGTGTTGGATCGCAAACAACATTATGCAACTTATAATTTGCTGGATCAAAGCCCCTCCTATCTATGCTTTTTTCCATTACTTACCTTGTGGATCTCCAACTAAATTCGGGAGGCAATCGAAAATGAAGGAAGGTTGCCAAAGCGATTATTATGGCAACATGTTGGTGCATATGGAGAGTTAGGAACGACAAGGTATTCAACTCCAAACCTGTTCATGTATCAAATCTTTTTGAAGACATCAAAGCTTGGTCGTATATGTAGGTTAAGTACAACCAAAAGGAGTAGCTTTGGATTGGGAGAAGTGGAGATCTTTTTTCTATGTAACTGTTGTCCTTTTTTTCTTTTTGACGATTGTTTCAATGTATCGTTGTTGCTTTCTAGCTCCTTGCTAGATTGTTTTTTAGAAGGGTTATAATATATCTTTCGCCGTTCACAAAGAAAATTTGAAAAGTAACCCATTTGCTTATTTTAAATTTTGTGTTAACTTGAAATTTGTGTTAAGTTAGAAACAATAATTCACACAACTCATCCCAGATTATTAACGATGTTTAAGGCTCTCGAATCGATAACTCGTTCTTGATTTTGTGAATATTTAACCAAATTAGAAGGATAACGAAACCTCCACCTATTTTTTTAATTTATTTTTATAATCATAATAAAATAATGTCTATATCTAATAATTATATACATATTTTTTTTAAAATTGACTAGTAGACACGCTAGGAGTACATCCGATATATATATAATCACATAATGCATTATTTTGATAGTTATTTCTTTTTAATGTATACTTTGATAATTTAGTGATAAACCACTTTACTAGAAAAAAAAACGTCAAGTAAGCATAAAATGCTAATCGATAAAATTTTCAATTAAAACAACATAATATATATTTTTTTTACATTCGTTTTAATCACCAGTGACGATACAAGGATCCAACACGGCAACACCGATAATAATATAAAATTTTAACGATCGAAAAGTCAGTGAAACCTCGAACGCCTTTAGTTTCAATGATCAAGCTACCGCAGCCCAATTTAAATTATTAAAGCCTAAATTAATTTTTTTGAACGGCAAACTCACACACATCCTAAACACTAAAATACTGAATTTTTCTAACGACTTCTAAAATACTGATAAAAATAGAAAATTGTAAGAAAAAAATTCACAAAAGCGAAGAATCAACATAATAATATTAAAAACATGAAAACAAATTGATCAGAAATTGTAAAATTAAGATGTAAATGTTCCTAATAAGTAATAAGTAGAAGAGATGTTTGACCGTGGTCAAACATGCCGTGAAGAGAAAATTATACATGAAATTCATTCAACAATCACCGTGATCAATCATACAAATAAAAAGAAAATCAAATCAACGTGAACAACGAGTAATCGTACTGCAACCACGCTGGTAAGGGTTAGCCTGACCACCGGACTGACAGTTATAGTACGACGCACCTCTCTGTGAGCACGGCACATTATTCCCCTGCAGCGCACCGTAGCTTATGTAATTACTCGTGGCTAATATGCGCCTGGTGCTCTCCGATTCCATCTCCATTTCTCCAGCTGCCATACACTCGGCTATAGATCCCGTGCATCCTCCTCCGATCTGCTTTGATATCCAGGTGAACTCGTCTCCGGCACCGCCGGCGGCGGCCGGTGAGATGTGGAAAGAAGATAGCACGAAGGCGGAGATCAGCAGGTGGAGAAGAAGAAGATTGGTAGAAATCGCCATTGTTGTTTGGTTGAATGGATATTTGTTTTTGTGGTTTTGATTATTGAAGAACAAAGACAAATATAGAGGGAGAGGGGGTGGGTGGCTTGCATGCCTTATTTAAATACTTGCCCCTTTTCCTTGTACTCGCTTTCATATTCTTTTGTTGTTTTTCAAAATTGCCCTTCACATGTGTTACATAAACAAACTAGTTATGATACCCGTTGAGACACGTATTTATCCTAAAACTATAGTCATAAATTGTGGTTGTGTATTTTGAAATGTTGATATAACGAGAGTGTTAAAATTTGTAATGAAAAATAGGAGAAAAATAAAATGTTCTTGCATACTAAAACAAATCGCTAAACCCTAAGAAAAAAAAAACAAAAAAAAATAGCTGAAAAAAAGAACCAAAAAAAAAAATTAGATTAAAAAGTAACAAAAAAAAATTAGATTACTGCCACCCCAATGATCGGGTCATATGAATAAAACAACATTTCTTCTACATATTAATGTGTCAAGTAATCTTGCTTGTGTACGAATCAGTAATCACGTCTCTAAAATAACAAGATTGTCACACATTCTTCTTCATGTAAATGAATTTGATTATTTTTTAAATAAAGTTTAAATAATTAAGATGAATTAAAAGAATTTACTCATCAATCTTTCAATTATTAAAAGGTAGCAATTATTGAATAAACTTTTAGCAACAATCACTCAAAATTCAAATAAAAAATAGCTACATCATAACTAAATAATTAAAGCTTTTATATGTGATGACACCACTAAAGTTCTATTTGAAACAATAGATACATACATATCCGTTTTTACTTGCAACAATTACCAAATTTATAACCAAGCTAGCTCTCAAAAGTGTTAAAAGGCCAAAACATCATAGACACGATAAGATGATAATAATAAGTAAGTAATTTTATTACAAGGTTGAAAATGGAATTATAGGTGAGTCAAATATACGCTATATATCTATACTATATAATAAATAAAGGTTTTTAGTGATACGTGTCGCCTCCACATTCATTCTCATAATTTTTTTCCCGCCTCTCTCTCTTATTTAATGCACTTGTATCTTTTAATAATAGTATATATATATTTAAAGCAAATATTAATTATACAAATAAAACACATTTATGTTTAATTATCTCTTATTATAAGAAACTTTGAAATTTAATTATTTAACTTTTATTTCAATAAAATTGTAATGAAAGTCAAATTACATTAAATAGTAATTAACGTATTTTCGAACCCAATTATATATTATATTTTACATATTTTGAGTTTGTTTATATCCTTATTATATGTAATATATTTTTACACATGCAAATATATATATAAAGATTTAAAAATTTTATATATTGATATTTTTCAACACGTGTGTAGACACAGGATCTAAACTAGTGTGTTAATAAACTTAGGAAATATATAAATATATAATGGGCAAAATAAGTTAGATACTCGACTAAAGTGCATTGAATTGAATAAATCATTAGAGTTCCCAATAACCTTAATTGTCCCAGTCTAATCCGTTTTAAACTCATCATATGAGAGTTAAATCAACTATGATGTACGATCCACTCATATGCTGACTATTTAGAAAAAAATTCCTGATAAATTAAGTATAACGATAAAATTGAATCCAAGGTCAAATTTCTCGTCTCATACACCAACTGAACGTGAAGGCATAAATCCTCAAAGTTGCTTAATTAAAAAAATAGCTAAATTATCATTGCTTATTTCAAAATTATCATAATAGTGATTTTAAACACAAATTAACTTATAAGGTATTTATAATATAAAAAATAACCAGCCCAACCAACCCTATTTAACCTATAATAAAACAAATTGTTCTGATTATTTATTCAACATCTATCTCTCAACATTTATTTAAATTTACCACAAAACCTTTAGAATAGGTGATTGGCCAACCACATTTTTTTGCCTTTTTCATTTTGCTAAATAATACTATAACTATTAATTTGATATTTTAAAGATGAAATCCAATGGATAATTTAGTAATTTCCATGTCAAAAATGGTTGCTTCAGTTGGTGTCTTACAGAAAAAACCTTCACCTTGAGGGTACAAAATTTAATACCATTTGTTATTGTGTCATATCTTGCACATGGACCATATTTGCAATTAAATAAGCTTGGATAAATGAATAAAGACGGAGGTTCATGTCGATTTAAATTTTTAAAAAGATCTCATAAGGAAATTTAGTTATTGATTTAGTAAAATGAACGGAGATTATTAACTTGATAATAATACTATAATTAGAGCATCCCCATCATGATTGGTATATATACTATATCCTTAAATTATAAAGGAAAAAAAATAATATTTAAGTTAAAAGGGTCTCACATCAAGTTTTTTAAACCTAATCTTTATGCTTAAAGTTATAAGGAAATGTACACTACAATCTTAAATATACTAATTTCTTAACAATTTCTTTAAAATTATAAGGATAAAGAACAAGATGTGAGAGGTTTTTAAAAAATGAACAAATTTTTTATGAAATGCTGGTTTTTAGTTAAATGATAAAGATAATGATAAAAAACCTGTTGTGAATTCTCTTAATAAAAAGTTAAATATGTATGAAAAGACAAATGAGAAAACACAATAATGAACGAAGAATTACAAACATGGACTTTTCTTTCAAAATTTAAATAAAAAAATAGTTTTATAGATTTTTTAAATACAAATATATTTAGTACACTTCTTTTCTTTTAAATTATACCATCAAATCTACAATTTTATATTCTTTAAGTTTTGTTATATTATTTAAAAAGATGTTTTGAACAAAATCTAACGCACCATTGAATATAATGGTGCGCCAAACCATCTACAACAATACGGCAAAATAGATAGCATGGTCAACGGGGTAGCGCCTTGAAACCTAAACAGTTTGTAATGCACAGACATGTAACAATGTGCCAAATTTATTATAATGACTTTGCAAGTTTTAATGCACTATTGTAATGAGTTTTGATATATAAGTTTATAAAAGCGCGTCTAATTTTGCAGTTGTGAGGCAATAATATGAAGGGTTTTATCGTACATATTTATAATAGTGTATGAAATCTATTACAAACGTGGGTCAAACTTTACAAATTTAATGCACCGATGAAATGGTTATTTATGCACAATGTGTCAAACATTTACAAGGGTCTGCTCAACTTTGTAAGTTTGATACTTTGATTCACCGGATTTTTAAACACATGTTTACAATGATGTGTTAATTCCATTTTAACGATAGGTTCAAACTATGCAGTTTTTACAAATTCAAAGTCAATACTGTCAATCATTCATTATAACTTGATTAAACGACAAGAAACATTAGTTACTAGGAAACAACAAAAAAACATTTTAATTCCCAAATCATACGTCATATAGAGTAATAGCTCATAAACAATCATCCTATTAAATCGTAATTCATAAACATATATCACATTAATTAACACACATGGGTAAACTTCTCGTTATATATATATACACACACTAAACAACTTGTTGATGTGAGCAGTAGATATTTTTTTATTTTGTTTTATATGTATTTGTATCGAAACAAAGCTATAAACAAAGTTGGCACCGCCCTAGTGGTTCGCACACCACACTTTCACCCGCGTGACGTTGGGTTTGATCCCAAACCCCCCCCCCCCTCGCTCGACCGGTTTGCTGGCTTTCCCCTCTCATGCCTCATTGGTTATTTCTATATTAATTTTCTTATTATTTTGTTGTTTTTATTTAATTTTTTGGATATTTTGTCTTTCTCTTATAACTTTTAAGATATGATATTTTACAAAGAATGTATTGTTGTGACATATTTTTTCTATTTACGGTTCGATATAAATTTCATTCAAAACCGAGTTTTCGTGATGGTGTACAAGTCATCAAAACACGAACATACAAGCCGTGGAAGCTGCTCAAAGTTTTTGTTTTTTTATAGTTTTTTTCTTTTTACAACTTTTAAAATATGATTTATAAAATTCCGGATTTGCAATTTCGACGTGCTTAATTTTATCAGCATTTCGACATGAATTTTTTGTTTTTTTTTTGTCGAAAACGAGCCTTGCAAGTTTTAACACCCCTATCGCTTAGTGCGGGTTTCGCTGCTAGTTTAACCTTAAAACAAATGCAACTACACCGATCATTACTGTAACGAACCAAAATCCGGGTTTCGTTATAAATAATTAAATATTCTAATAAATATTATGGTGAAAATAATATTTTAAAAATAAGTTGAAACAAGTGGGTTTCAATTTAGTAATTGGGTTATATTAGTTTTTAACTAATTATGGAATGAAATGGGTGAAATGGAAGTTGAGGGGCTAAAAGTGTAAAATGGCAAAATCTGTCATATTTGACTAGTGAAAGTCAAAATTGTCTTCATTTGGTGAAAGAAGTCGTTCTTGAGCAAAGGAGAAAAAGGAGAAAGCTAAATTGAAGCAAAATCGTGCATTTGTAGCTTGATTTGTGAAGGTTTTGGCTTGCACATCACATTCCTAACATCAAGTAAGTGATAATCTTCCATTTGATTTCACCATTTATGAGTTCATAGATGGGTTTTGTAGAAATCCGGAAATTTTGAATGCATGTGGTTAATTGGTGTTAGATTGTTGATAATCTATCTAAACTAAAGGTAAAGAATGGTGATTAACATCCTAGAACCCTTTGATTATGATTATGAGAAGTTAGGGTTTATATGGAGAAATTTTGGGGGTGTTTGGATTATGATGATAGAATGTTGAATTAGTGATGATTAAGTGTTTATATGATGTTAGACACTTGAATGAACACCAAATTAACCTAATAATAAAAATTGAATGAAAGCTTAGTGTTAAGTTAAGGATAATGAAACTCAAGTAGGTGAGTTTGGAATGAAAGAGGGTGTTTGGTTATGGGAATAACCCAAACGGGTCAGTTAAGGTTAGAAATGGGAAATTGGGTTGTAAACCCAATTATAATGTGATTTTGATGTATGGTTAGATTACTAAACTAGGTGTATATGTTTAGGTAATCAAATTGTGAACCGATACGGTGGTGCGAGATCTTCTACCCCGAAAGGTAAGTGCCTTTGCACTTACTTAGTTTTGATGATAATGGGTGATACATGTGTTATGTGAGTATGCTATGTTGTTGTGTATGAATGTGTATGAACTAGTATGTGTAAATGAATGAATGTAATTATAGTTGTAATACTATAATGGATATGTGTAAATGAGGTTATGGTTTAAATACCATAATGGAAATGAGGTTATGGTCTAAGTACCATAATGGAAATGGGATATGAGGTTATGGTCTAAGAATCATAATGAAAATGAGGTTATGGCATACGTGCCATAATGGAAATGCGTTAATTATGATTGAAAAATGAAAAGAATGGAACTTGTAAGGTGAAATACAAGTTATTTGTAGTCAAATGATAAATTGGGTGCAAACGGGTCAAATGGGTGAAAACAAGTTATAATTACTTGTTTGATGTGTTTATCTTCATTACTAATGGTTGTTACATGTGGTGTTATGTAGGAAAAGCTCTGGGATAGTCAAGGTCAAGTCTATGGCGAATGTTGGATTCTCGTATGCATTTTTTTGATGATTTCGGGTGTAGTTAGAAGTCCATCTTATGAATGTAAATTTATACATGAATTTGTGTTTTGGTGTATGTAGATGGTGCTTTGAAAGCTTTAATCAAAAACCCAAGTGATTGGAAAATTTTGGTGTCTAGTTGAAATGGTAAAAGTTGAAAAATGGTTAAGTGTTGAAAATCTGCAGATGCAGAAACTTTCTGTGAAAAAGAGGTCTTCGCGCCACGCGAAGAACCCAAGTCTGGTCTTCCTGACACGCAAAGATCTGGCTTTCCGGACTTTTGTTTTTGAGACTCCCTCGCCCCACGAGAAGGGAGGGCCCCAGAAGTTCGTGACACGTGAACAGTAAAAAAAATAAAAAATTCTTGGGATAAATGCTTCCGCGTGTGTAAATGTTTATTATAACCAGTGTTTCGAATTAAGGGTGTTACAACTTGGTATCAGAGCAATGGTTTGAGGGATTTGGTGTGGGTGGCACCAAACTCAAACTGGATGCTCTTGATATGGGGGAAATGATACGAGAATCCATAAAAGACTTGACTAAGACTCGGAGCTTACAAAAATGAAAGGTTAGTAATGTTATAATTAATGTTGTTACGTATGGTGTATATGTATATGTATGATTGAATGACATAGTGTTATGTGTGCCGACACTTGTTTTGTGATTTGCTATATGAATATGATAATTGCAATCAGGCATAACGTATTATTAAACATGTATGGCCAATATGATTAATAAGACGAGATGTGCAAGGGTCTTTATGATAACCATATGACAATGAACATTTGCAAGGATTAGGTGAAGCTGATTATATATGTATGTATGTATGTAGGTAGATATATATATACTTAATACATATAATAATGTAAGTGTGATGGATACCTAAGGTATTGAAAGTGTAAGGATGTTAAGGTGTTTTTGTTCTAAATCTCAGTTAAGAGATGACAGAAGAAACGAGCAATGAACCGTTGGATTCAAGAATCCAAGAAATGATTAAGGAAGAAGTGGCCAAGGCCTTTGAGCAAGCCACATCTTTGCTTATGGAAGAAATGAGAGGGGCTGTTAAGCTCACTCTTGAGGAGGTTATGAAAGAAAAGGAAAAGGAACCACAAGGTTGTACCCTAAAAGAATTTATGGTGATTAAGCCCAAAGAGTAAGATGGGCAAGTAGACCCGATCCTTAGCCACAGGTGGGTGGTGGATATGGAATCTAACTTTGAGACGACAAAGTGTAAGCCCGAGGATAGGGTTATGTTTAGTGTGCCTCTACTGATGGGAAGGGTAAAGGAGTGGTTGTTGAATCTTCGAAAGGAGAGGGGTGAATTAGGGGTGACCTCCATGACTTGGGAGGAGTTCACGACGGCCTTTCTGAAATATCATTACCCTCAGGCCGCAGTGGACAGGATGACTGAGGAGTTCCTCCTCACGAGGCAAAAGAATGAGTCAATAGATGAATTGGCTGGGGCTTTCTTTGATCGCGCCAAGTTCTGTCCGTACGTGGTGTCGACTGAAAAGGCGAAGATTGACAGGTTTTATGCTATGCTGACGGTGGAGTTCAGAGATAGCATATCTCCATCCTCTTTTACCACACTTGTAGATTTGATAAATAAGTGTCGGGAAAGGGAAGTGGAGTTGAGGAGGCAAGAAGCTAGAGGGGAAAAGAGGAAAGGGAGATTGTGGATCAAGTGGTGAAAAAGATAAAGGGTGGGAGCCCTAGTAAGAAGCCTTTTAGCAAGTTCTCTCCTCGAGGGTGCAAAGTTTGTGGGAAAGAACACTTCGGGGAATGTAGGAAGGGGACTTTGAATAGTTATAAATGTGGAAAGCCGGGGCACATGGCTAGTCAATGTACAAGCCAAATTCATTTGTGCTATAACTGCTACAAGCCCGGGCACAATAGGGCAGATTGCCCCGAGCTTAAGCAAGGTGGAAGTGAAAGGAAGGTTGAAATATCAAAGCCAAAGGGTAGAGCTTTTCACATCTCGGCGGAAGAGGCGAAGAATAACCCGGAGATGGTGTCAGGTACATTCAAGATTAACTCTTTACCTGCACTAGTTCTTTTTGATTCGGGGGCTAGTCGTTCATTTGTGTCTTTGAAATTTGCTAAGCATTCTTCTTTTCTAAGTAGCAAGTTAGATGAACCATTAGAGATCGAGGCGGCAAATGATAAGAGTTTCCTAGTGTTTGATATTTATAGGGATTGCAAGTTAAGGGCGGGGGGTGAAACGTTCCATATTGATTTAATTCCTATGACCATGGGGGATTTTGATGTTATTGTGGGGACGGATTGGTTGTCAAGGAACAAAGCGAATATTTTATGTGGACCTAAAGCGATACAACTCGACTTCCCATCGGGTGAGTCCATTTACATAGAAGGTGAAAAGAAAGGAAAGGTAAGATTGTGTTCTTATGTGAAGGCAACAAAGTACATGGCGCATGGGTGCAAGGCGTACATGGCTTGTGTTGCGGATGTGATCGAGAAAGTGAAGGATATTCGTGATGTTCTTGTTGTGAATCAGTTTGAGGATGTGTTTCCAGATGAGTTACCGGGGGTTCCACCGGAGAGAGAAGTAGAGTTTGGGATTGATTTGATATCGGGTGCTAAGCCGGTAGCCAAAGCACCTTATAGGTTGGCACCGCCGGAAACGAAAGAATTAATGGAGCAATTGCAAGAACTACTTGATAAAGGTTTCATATGTCCAAGTGTTTCGCCTTGGGGTGCACCCGTTCTCTTCGTTAAAAAGAAGGACGGAAGCATGAGGATGTGTATGGATTATCGGGAGTTGAATAAGTTGACAGTGAAGAATAGGTACCCATTACCTCGGATTGACGACCTATTCGATCAATTGCAAGGGGCATCATGGTTCTCTAAGATCGATTTAAGATCCGGGTACCATCAATTGAAAGTGAAAGAAGACGACGTTCATAAGACAGCTTTCCGCACTCGATACGGTCACTACGAGTTCACGGTTATGCCATTCGGTTTAACCAACGCGCCCGCGGTTTTCATGGATCTTATGAACCGGGTGTGTAGACCGTTCCTCGACCGTTCGGTCATTGTGTTTATTGAATACCTTCTCATATATTCAAGGAACGAGGGTGATCATGCTTGTCATTTGCGTGAGATTCTTGAAGTTCTTCAACGGGAAAAACTTTATGCAAAATTTTCTAAGTATGCATTTTGGTTGGCGAAATCAATTTCTTGGGTCATGTGATTAATAAGAAAGGGATTTGTGACAATCCGACTTTTCAAGATTAACACCGTTAGCAATATCCAGTTAAATTATAACCCAATCAACTCAATCTTAAACCCAAGGGACCAATTCTGTTAATATTTAATGTTAAACTACGGGGACCAGATCTGAAATTAGCCGAAAGTGAAGCATGTTGACTCTAAAAAGTCAAAATCAAATGATTTTGCTTCCGTTGACTTTTTGAAGTCAAACTCGTGACGATCTAGACCCAAATTCAAATCCATAACCGAATAATTGTCCAAATTCATAACTGTAATGCATGTAAATGACTAGTTCGATCATCATTGTAGCATTTAACATCACTATTACATGCGAATTAATCCTATTAACTCCCTCAAACCCGTAACCGTCGACTTCTAAGCATGAAACCATCAAATTCGTCCAATTCAATCATCATTCTGCAATCAAACATTTTCCCACACATTGAACGAACCTCTAGGAAGCAATTTCACACATCAAACTCGTCGGAATCAAAGAGAAATCCACCAGAGACCTAGCCATACTCGGTCGGCGTCGATTCTAGCCGATCTCGGTCAATTCGAACACCAATTTGGTAAACGTTTACATCCTTAGATTCGTTTTTACCTGTACATTGAAAGCCCTAACCTTTTAGAGGCTGATAACATCGAATCAAAGATGAACCCAATTCTAGGGTTCATACGGAACCGATTTGATCGAGCACTACCCTATACTCAACCTAAATGAAATTAATCTATATCAAAAGATTCGCAACACTCTAATATGTAAAAGCCCTATGCTAATTCAAACTTATAATATCAAATCGATGACGAACAGATACCTAGGGTTCTTCGTTTGGACTTTTAATCGAATCCCTATTTACACTCGATTTAATTTCGATTAAACCTCATGGCTAGACTGGAAATCGCTCACTCATTGAAACCCCCATGATTTCAATAGCTTTAAATATCAAAACTTGGCAAATCAATTTTGATTTCATATTCTAGGGTTTCGGTTTTTCGAATCAAGAATTAACCATCCTAACCACGAAGTTTTTGCAATTAAACTCGTACACGGATTCGCAATACCCTGATGAACAAAACCCTTGAACTTTTTTAGCAAATCATTGTCGAGATAGATGGATTTGGGATTGGATTGGGATCGGTCGCGAATGGGGGGGAGGACACAGGGCTGTGATTGATTAAAAGTATATCGAATTCGAAATGGTTGCGATGGCCTGGCTGGCTGAGTTGGTTGAAGCCTTGTACCTACACGTAGGAGACCCGGGTTCGAAACCGGTCTCCTGCAATTATTTTTGGGGACTTTTTCAATGATTTCCCTTTTATGAAAACTATACCCTATATTATTATATTATATATTAAAGTGTTTTAGCCAGGAAAATAACCCGTAGGATCGGGTTTGGTTTTATAACCTACTTAATATTATTTTCTAATTCTTAAAAATAATATGTTAATATTATTCTCAAAACCGTGACTCCTAATAAAATAATATATTTATATTATTTTCAACTCGTGACACTAACTAAAAATAATATATATTCTTATATTATTTTTACCACGTTTATAAACTTTACGAAACGTTCTAAACTATTAAATAATACAATTATTTATATTATTTACCCTCGGTTTTATGCTCGAATAAAAATAATATATTTTGCCACACAAATGATTATTTTAATCTTACAAACTTAAAAATAATATATTTAGTTATATTATTTTCCTAAATCATTTTAAATAGTACAACCGCCTGGATATTTATTTACTAATATTATTCGCAATCAGAAATGCTCGACACGAAACGTATTTACCTTAATATTTATTTTATTAAGAAACCCTCATTCTCGTGGACACGATCGTCTACTCGTTGGTCCCACGTATACTTTAGGGCATTCAAATCTTCCGTGTCGTCGTCACAAATTCCTATATGTCCCTAACTTATGTGTTTATAATTCTAGGGCATACGTAAGTCGTGCAGGCTAACACTTGAGGTTCTAAATATCATACTTGTGTGACACTGCCTACAACGCAACGCAGGTGAGTTTCACGGCCCCTTTTTACTTGTTTTACTATTGGGGGAGAAACATGTTGTCACACCCCCAATTTCAACTAACGAAGTTTTACCATTTAGGAAGTGACGAACCAGGATCTCAGACATTAGTTACTTTGAACGACTCTACATGGGACTCAAAATGAAAATATCTTTTAAATCAGAGTATCAATGAGGAAGCGTAAAGAAAGTAAATGCGCAAAAGACACGCGCCCAAAACCAAAGTCCAAAAGTCCAAGAAAAAGTCCAAACGTCCCATCAAAACAAGTACAATAGGATAATTCAAGTAAACATAATTAATTCAAAATCAAGCAGTTGAATCCCATGCATGCCCTAACGTGCACCTGTGTCTTAGTTTAGCGACCTGAGAAAACATGTAAAAATATGTCAACACGAGGTTGGTGAGTCCACAGGTTTCAATATAAGTAAATAAGCGTTTACCGGATTTATGTTCATTCAGTACGTATCTATAGGTAGCTAACCTATGTTCATGTTCAGCTCAAGAGCTCGCAACCGAAGCTGACTGTTTGTTTATTGCCTCCTGCCAGGTCTATCAACACTAGCGGTGTGAGTAGGCTAACATTTCACCCGTTCGATATCTAATCGAGTTAGCGCGACTAACGCGGGTGGGATTTGTCAAACCCAGTAGTACTACTAAATATTACCTCGCTAAGATCCATATTAACGGTCCGATATTAATTGAGGACTTTCTGTGATAGCGTGTTACGCTTAGCATTTAACATTGATATCATACGAATTAAAAAAATCCAAAATTGTTTAGTCATGTTTTCTCCCCCAAGTTAAAACAGTAAAAGGGGCCGTGAAAACTCACCTACTTTGCGTTGAAGGTAGTTTCACCCTAGAGGTAAGTTGGAACCACGAGTGTAAGTCTCAAAAGACCTACGAATGTCCTAAAATTATAAACACAAAAATTAGGGATGATAATGAGAATTGTGACAGTGACACGGAAAGAAGCGTCTTAAAGAACCGCTCTAATATTCAAGAGTGGACGAAAGTGTCCACGGAGTTAGGGATTACTTTACGCGACGAATGACAGAAATAATAATAAATAAAATCGGGTGTTTTGTCATTCATGAAAATTGATAAGATAAAATATATATATATATATATATATATATATACGAGTAAATAATATAACTAATTATATTATTATTTAGTCTCAATCGATACACGATGTTATAAAATGATTCAAAATAATATAAATATATATTATTTAATAATACGGGTCACAGTTTGAAAATAATATATAAACGTATTATTTTATACGAATTTACGGCTTAAAAATAATATAAACATATTATTTTTTTACTTGATAATAATAACAATATATTATTTTTAAAAGTGGTTCTAATTTATAAAAATATGTTAATAATTCAAACCCGAGCCTACGGGTTGTTCCCCGGGCTAGAACACATTTGTATAATATTACAATTATATGAGGTTTGATTTTTATATTAAATTAATACCAGAAAATGTTCAAAAAAAAGGATGTGGGAGCCCGGACTCGAACCCGGGTCCCTCCCACATATGTGTATAGCTCTAACCATCTGTGCCCGCTAGGGATTCGCAAACAAACCCGAAACAAAAAGTTTTTAACATTCGGGTTTCTGTGTTCTTCCTTCCAATCATACCACGATCGATTCCCAGCCCCGAATACTTTGATTTCGATCGCAATGGGTCAAGGTAGTGTATGGGTTTTGTAAATCGAGTCTACACGAGTCCGTGGTGGTTTGAAATTTCAAAAATAATAAATTTAAATCTGTTAAATTCTCGTTTTAGAAATAAAAAACTCTGAGTATGAATACCGAATTAAATTACTCAAATCTGATATTAATACTTGTTGAAAACATAGGGCTTTCGATGATTAGGGTGTTTCGAAGTTACTGATATGGTTTAATTTGATTTAGGTTGTGTCTAGGATCGAAAGCCCCAAATCGGATTATGTACAAACCCTAGATTCCGGATCACAAACAATTCGATGATATCAGATTAAATTGATAGTGGGCTTTCATTATACAAATGATTTCGTATCGAACGGTATGCTTTAATTGTATTAAAACAGGATTTAGAGTAGGGTTCGATTAAATCGGTTTGTAATGAACCCTAGGTTCTGGATCTTTAAAAATTTGATGTTATGAGTTCAAATTAGTATAGGGCTTTTAATAAAGCAAAGATTTCGAACCTGACTATGTGATTTAATTTTATTGAGGCCGGGCTTAGGATCAAAACCCCCAAATCGATTTATGATATAAACCCTAGATACGGGATTGGTTTAATTCGATAATTTAAGCCCTGAAATTGATAGGGCTTTCACTAAACAGATGAAAACGAAGGTGAGGGTGTATTTGGTTACCTGAATTGGTGTCGGACTGACGGTGATCGAGTAGAACAAGTGCCGATCGAGTATAGTTTGGTCTCTGGCGTCACTGGTTCCTGCTCCGGATAAGTTGATGCGCGTATAATCTTCAGAGGGATTCGTTTGTCGTGTGAAGAGTGTTCAATTGTGAAATTAACAGGTGAATTACTCGAATTTGATGTGTTCATGAAGATAGTCGGCGGTTACGAGTTAATTCTACATAATTAGAGTTTAATTCGCGTATAATAGTTATGATAAGTGCTCATTCATGATCGTTTATGGCAGAGACGTGTGTATTGGTTACAAAATCAAACAGAAAACGATCGTGGAATTTGAATTTGATCAAAATCGCGCGTTTGACTTTCCAAAAGTCAAACAGAATCAAGAATAGGCTAATTACCGGTTTGGTCCCTCTGTTTCAGGTTTATAAGTTTAGGAATTGGCATAATTAACCCTTGTGGTTTGAATTGAGGTTAGAAACTTGATTAGTTGACCTTCACAAGTCAACAGGAACTTAAATCTTGGATTCTGACTTTAACAAGTCAAAGAGAATATGTTTGGACTAATTACACAATTTGTCCTTATAGTTTAAGTTTGAAAAACAGGCAGAATTAGTCCTTGAAGTTTCAGATAAGTAAACCAAGTTAGAATTTAACTGGATTTAGCTAACTAAGTTAACTGGAAAAGTCCGGATTATCACACATGCTTACATACAAACATATTTTACTTGTTTTCCTGTTGAGGAGAAACAAACATGAACACCAACTATCATACTTTTACTTGTTTTCCCCGTGGGGGAGCAACAGGTACGCAGACAAACATTATGTTACATGTTTTTCCCGTTGGGGGAGAAAACATGACACAACTATTTTAGATTATTGTAATTCATATGTTATTACTGTTGAGGCTAAGCGTGACACACTATCACCAAAAAAGTCCTCATCATACATCGAACCGTTAATATGGATCTTAGCGAGGTAATGTTTAGTAGTACTACTGGGTTTGACAAATCCCACCCGTGTTAGTCGCGCTAACTCGATTGGAGATCGAACGGGTGAAATGTTAGCCTACTCACATTTGCCAGAGTTGATAGACCTGGCAGGAGGCAAATACACAAACAGTCAGCTTCGGTTGCGAGCGCTTTAGTAAGACATGAACATAGGCTAGCTACCTATAGATATGCATATTGAATGTACATAATCTGGCTAACACTCTCTTATTGTAAACTTGAAACCTGTGAAATCACCAACCTCGTGTTGACACTTTTTCTTACATGTTTCTCAGGTCGCTTTGGCACAGGTTGCGAACTTAGGGCATGCATGGAGTCCTATTGTCATATCATTCATTTCAAACATTTTAAACAGTTTACTTAATTATATTAATTAACGCTTGTTGCGTGTAATTACTTTTGACTTCATTTTAACGTTTACGCTTCCGCATTAACTCTGAACTTTTATGTTATGACATTTCAAGTCCCTTATAGTGTCGTTTGATGTAACTAATGACTGAGATCCTGGTGTGTCACTTTCCAAACGGTAAAACTCCGTTAGTTGAAATTGGGGGTGTGACAGGATTATAGTCGACCCATCCAAGATAGTGGCGGTTAAAGATTGGTCATCGCCGAAAACGCCTTCGAAAATTAGAAGTTTCTTGAGGTTGGCGGGTTATTATCGGCGGTTTATTGAGAATTTCTCTCGGATTGCCTTTCCGATGACGAAGTTAACGCGTAAGGAGACTAAGTTTGTTTGGGGTTTCGAGCAAGAATCTTCCTTTCAACTCTTGAAAGGAAAGTTGACTAAGGCGCCTGTTTTATCCTTGCCGGACGGGACTGAAGATTTTGTGGTGTATTCGGATGCCTCACATTCGGGGTTGGGTTGTGTTTTGAGGCAAAGGGGGAAAGTAATTGCGTATGCATCTAGGCAATTGAAGACTCACGAGGTGAATTACCCTACCCATGATTTAGAACTTGCAGCCGTGTTTTTTGCGCTCAAGATTTGGAGGCATTATTTATATGGGGCTAAGTGTACATACACCGATCACAAAAGTCTCAAGTACTTCTTTGACCAAAAGGACCTCAACATGAGGCAAAGGCGGTGGCTTGAATTGGTCAAGGACTATAATTGTGAGATACTTTATTATCCGGGTAAAGCGAATGTGGTGGCGGATGCTCTTAGTCGGAAGACTAGCCATACACCTATCAAGGTGAAGTCATTTAAGATGACAATTTCATCATCTTTTATTGATAAAATCCGGGAGGCTCAAGTGTTAGCACTTGGTGATGATTTGAAGAAGGAACGGATGATTGCTTATGTTGATAAGCTTGGGGAAAATAGCACGGGTTTAAAGACATGCTTTGATTGAATTTGGATTCCTAGGTTGTCAAGTGTTTTGACAACTATTTTAGACGAGGCGCATAAATCCAAGTATTCTATCCATCCGGGGCCGCAAAGATGTTTTATGACTTGAGGTGTCATTTTTGGTGGCCAGGTATGAGGCGTGATATTGTTAAGTATGTGGAGAGGTGTCTCACATGCTTAAAGGTAAAGGCGGAGCACGAAAAGCCGTATGGAAAACTTCAAACGCTTGAAATACCGCTTTAGAAATGGGAGAACATAACCATGGATTTGATCACTAAACTACCAAAGACTCGAAAGGGTTATGATGCGATATGGGTAGTAGTGGATCGGTTGACAAAGTGTGCACATTTCCTTCCTATAAAGGAAACGTATTCATCTGATAGATTGGCGGAAATGTATGTGAAGGAAATTGTGTCACATCATGGTGTACCGGTGACGATTATATCGGATCGTGATACGAGATTTACTTATCATCCACAAACAGATGGTCACAGCGAGCGGACGATTCAAACGCTCGAGGATATGTTGCGAGCGTGTGCATTGGATTTTGGGGGAAATTGGGACGATCATTTACCGTTGGCGGAATTTTCGTACAACAATAACTACCATTCTAGTATTGGTACGCCGCCTTTTGAGGCATTGTATGGGAGGAAATGTCGAACACCCGTGTGTTGGGGTGAGATTGGTCAACGGGAACTCGGTAGCAAAGAGGTGGTCAAGGAAACTAATAGTAGTATTGACCAAATAAGGGCACGCTTGAAGGCAGCTCAAGATCGGCAAAAGTCTTATGCGTATAATAGAAAGCGGGCGATTGAGTTTCAAGGCGGGGACTTTGTGCTTTTGAAAGTCTCTCCTTGGAAAGGGGTGATACGGTTTAGGAAACTAGGGAAGTTAACCACGTTTCATCGGACCGTTTAAGGTGATAGCAAGGGTGGGTGCGGTAGCTTATCGTTTGGAGCTACCAGATGGACTAAGTAGACTTCATAACACGTTTCATGTGTCTCATTTGCTAAAATGTTTGGCGGATGAATCTACTTTTGTTCCATTGGATGATATTGAATTGGATGAAAAGTTGAATTATGTTGAAGAACCGGTGGCAATCTTGGATAGAAAGGTGAAGCGTTTACGCAATAAAGAGATTAGCCAACTTTTGGTGAGGTGGAAAAATAAGAATGGAGCGGAAATGACTTGGAAAACCGATGAGGAAATGCTCAAATATTATCCGAACCTTTTTATGTGAAGACGGGTTTCGGGGACGAAACCCAAATAAGGGGAGGTGATTTGTAACGAACCAAAATCCGGGTTTCGTTACAAATAATTAAATATTCTAATAAATATTATGGTGAAAATAATATTTTAGAAATAAGTTGAAACAAGTGGGTTTCAAGTTAGTAATGGGGTTATATTAGTTTTTAACTAATTATGTAATGAAATGGGTGAAATGGAAGTTGAGAGGCTAAAAGTGTAAAATGGAAAAATCTGTCATATTTGACTAGTGAAAGTCAAAATTGTCTTCATTTGGTGAAAGAAGTCGTTCTTGAGCCAAGTAGAAAAAGGAGAAAGAACTGAAGCAAAATCGTGCATTTGTAGCTTGATTTGTGAAGGTTTTGACTTGCACATCACCTTCCTAACATCAAGTAAGTGATAATTTTCCATTTGATTTCACCATTTATGAGTTCATAGATGGGTTTTGTTTAAATCCGGAAATTTTGAATGCATGTGGTTAATTGGTGTTAGATTGTTGATATTCTAGCTAAACTAAAGGTAAAGAATGGTGATTAACATCCTAGATCCCTTTGATTATGATTATGAGAAGTTAGGGTTCATATGGAGAAATTTTCGGGGTGTTCGGATTATGATGATGGAATGTTGAATTAGTGATGATTAAGTGTTTATATGATGTTATACACTTGAATGAACACTAAATTAACCTAATAATAAAAATTGAATGAAAAATTAGTGTTAAGGTAAGGATAATGAAACTCAAGTAGGTGAGTTTGAAATGAAAGAGGGTGTTTGGTTATGGGAATAACCCAAACGGGTCAGTTTAGGTTAGAAATGGGAAATTGGGTTGTAAACCCAATTATAATGTGATTTTGATGTATGGTTAGATTACTAAACTATGTGTATGTGTTTAGGTAATCAAATTGTGAACCGAGACGGTGGTACAAGATCTTCTAACCCGAAAGGTAAGTGCCTTCGCACTTACTTAGTTTTGATGATAAAGGGTGATACATGTGTTATGTGAGTATGTTATGTTGTTGTGTATGAATGTGTATGAACTAGTATGTGTAAATGAATGAATGTAGTTATAGTTGTAATACTATAGTGGATATGTGTAAATGAGGTTATGGTTTAAATACCATAATAGAAATGAGGTTATGGTCTAAGTACCATAATGGAAATGGGATATGAGGTTATGGTCTAAGTATCATAATGAAAATGTGGTTATGGCCTACGTGCCATAATGGAAATGGAAATGTGTTAATTATGATTGACAAATGAAAAGAATGGAACTTGTAAGGTGAAATGCAAGTTATTTGTAGTCAAATGATAAATTTGGTGTAAACGGGTCAAATGGGTGAATGGGTGAAAACAAGTTATAATGACTTGTTTGATATGTTTATCTTCATTACTAATGGTTGTTACATGTGGTGTTATGTAGGAAAAGCTCTGGAATAGTCAAGGTCAAGTCTATGACGAATGTTAGATTCTCGTTTGCACTTTTTGGTGATTTCGGGTGTAGTTAGAAGTCTATCTTATGGATGCAAATTTATACATGAATTTGTGTTTTGGTGTATGTAGATGGTGTTTTGAATTCTTTAATAAAAAACCCAAGTGATTGGAAAATTTTGGTATCTAGTTGAAATGGTAAAAGTTGAAAAATTGTTAAGTGTTGAAAATCTGCAGATGCAGAAACTTTATGTGAAAAAGAGGTATTCGCGCCACGCGAAGAACCCATGTCGAAGACCTGGCTTTCCGGACTTTTGTTTTTGATAATCCCTCGCGCCATGCGAAGGGAGTGCCCCAGAAGTTCGCGACATGCGAACAGTAAAAAAAAATTGGGATAAATAATTTCGCGTGTGTAAATGTTTATTACAACCAGTGTTTTGAATTAAGGGTGTTACAGTTACAAATACATCTCCTTTATACGTATATGAAATTTATAACATATTTTAGTCATCGTAACAATGGCTCGTTCTTTATATGATAACTTTGCTCCTAAACTAAAATATATGTTCAAAGCCTTTACATATGGTGTGGTTGAAATTATGTTTCTTAATTAATCCGATAATGTGGAGATCGAATATGACGTGCCAACAACCGTTAGATTTGTTGTCCAAATCTATATATAAAGCCTAAACAACTATTGGATGATTATTTTAAACATTAGAGAGCCATTGACCATTGTTACTATTTAATTAAAGTCTAATGCCTCCATTCAAGCTTGTTCTTATTGCTGGCAAGAAGTTGGATTTATGACATTTTCTAAACCTAACCAAAGAAAATGATGTGATATGGAGAAGGGTTCAAACTTTCATGTCAAAATCCAAAATGGTTTCACTTAGTCAAGATATATGATAGTTGTGGAGGGTGGTAGGGTGGGTGAAATTGGATTTGATCAAAGCAAGATGCAATTATGGTGGAGTAAAAACAAATTAAAGAATCACCACCACATAGAGATGGTTAAACACAAGATCAATTTTAAATAGAAAATTAGGATGGGGTATTCATGTTTCCCCCCTTCTCATCTTTCTCCATCCCTAAACCCTTTTTTTAATTAAATTAAATAAATAATAATGGTATAAATTTCATGTAAAATAACTTAAAAACTATTTAAAAAACATCATTTCATTAATTGTAAAGAAAATAATAATGCGTTTAAATGTGTTTCTCGGTTACATATTTGATGAATATTAATTGCTTTCATTATCCTTCGAAATGTCGACTCAAGCACGTGTCAAAGCCATTTATGAGCCCAAAAAATATACAACGCGATATTCATTAAAATTTATATCGAAATGTTGACAAAAACACATATGAATTTTAGATTTTTTGTTAAAAGTTAACGAGTACAAGTTATTAGAGAAAAATCAAATTAAATGTTAAATGAAATAATAAAATAATAATAATAATTAATAATAATAAATAAGTAACTGGTTGCCCCACGTGTCACAATTCTGTAAGCCTAAAATTCTTTTTCTCGTTTATTTTTTTTATCACTATTTGGTATTTCCTTTATTAATATTTCTTTTATTCAAGTATTTAATATTTCATTTTTTAACTATTTCTTTTATTACTAACTATTTAATATTTTCTTTATTTAACCAATGTAATACACGGTTCTAACCTATAAGTAATAATAAAATAATAAAAAATCCCTTAGTTTAAACCATTTCTCTTCGGTATTCAATCGGCAATGTGAAGATGAGATTTCAAACTTTTCTTGGGTACCGGAAAGGGCGGGCCGGTGTTCCCCTCGGTACCCCCTTCCTGAACGCACTCCGCCTGGACTTAGGAAAAACACAAACATTTATTTGTGGTACCGAACATATATAGCGAGAAATAAAAAGAGAGTCGGTTATAAAGTTACATAACCGTCTTACATATCATAATTAAAGTAACAAGTACATGTGTTTTTGTCGAAGTTTTATACTTAAAATTGGTTTTAAACAACCGGTCCACCACACATATAGGGTAAATCTTTAGTATTTTGTTTAATATTTTAGTATTTTCTGAGTGGCATGAATTGAAAAACATTTATCATGTCTTAAATGTTTTATATTTTTGAGTACCGAAATCGACCGAACAACATCGGTACCAGCGTCGTTATTATTGGAACCAGTACCGGTATTTTTTGTTTTGGTTTTTGGTCGATGTAAAACGCTTGACGATATCCTTTTAGGTATGTAACGACTTTATTTTATTTTTTGTTTTTTCTCTTTCATTTGCTATAGCGAGTGCCGGCCCCGTACTGATACCGTAACGAATCGAACCGAACCGAACCGATACCGAGCAATTCCCGCCGCGTAGCGTGAGGGAATCCCACTAGTTAACGACAAACATAAGAATCTTGGTCATGCAAAAAGTCAACTAATTTCCAAACGTATACTTGTCAATTGAATCAACGATTACAGTAGTAAATTTTTATATTCGAATTCATTCATTCATCTCATATCAATTGTTTAATTACAAAGTCGAAATGGAAGGCAAACAACCAACTAGTTGCGGCGCTAGACTTTTTTGGATAGCAAAACTAAGTTTTTTTAAAACCACATTCATTGATTTTTTGATCATAACATTACTATGCATGACCCGTTGGACTCGAATAAGTAGCTTCACAGCCTCAGACACAAGGAAACCAAAAGTATCAAATGCAAATAGAATAAACACGCGTTGGTTGTCAAGACACACTTTCTCGTGTTTGGCCACTTTGCATGAAGAAGCTTTCAGAGCAGCCTGACCCACCATAAAAGCACTACTCACCAAGCTCACAAGAGAGAAAACACCGGTTAGATCCACACACGCGTTTTTCCCTTCTATCCATCCAAAGACCAAAATGTCAGATGGTTTGAGCGTTGATCTTCCTTCCTACGGGTTGATCAAAAAATTCATCTGTGCTTCTTTCTTAGCAGAAATCCTGAGACGCCTGAATATGTCATTTGTATATGAAACACATAACTCATTTGTATATGAAACAATGTGAACTCAAAAAACACAGGGTTAACAAATCTACATAAAATGAAGGCGGCTTTTTATATAGGAGATCAAGCAGGCCTACAAGAGCCCAAAAAAGGTCATGTGGACTACCTTTGGGCCATAAATCCACAATCTAGATTTTCCCAAAAATTTGACATGTTATAGTCTTATAGATTGGGATAATTAGATAATGTGTATTCAGAAGAATTAACTATTTCAATTTTTACCATAACAATTAAGTATTTTTTTACCAGTAAACTTATGAATCGACTCAAACAAAACAAAAGAGGAGGTTAAACTTCCTTTAAGTAAAAAAACTTTAGCACCTCAAATAATGATTTTGTATTATTATATAGTATATATATATATTTTTTTAATATAATTTGCCCTTGTATAAACGTAATTTGTGACAAGAGGGGAAATAAAGAACACAAGAGTGTAGTTCTTTAGTTGAAATAAGTGTAAAGGTGGTATGTAATGTTGATCAATTCTTGAACATGATAACGGAAAACAATAATATAATTGAATACCTGATAAGCTAACCGCAGAGAGGGAAGACATCATGATCCGCTAGGAAGATCGGGTTCCCGTTTAAGGTGTACGGTTAGGATGGCTAAGGTGAGTTCGTGAGAACTCACGGTTACGAGAGAGAGGGGGACGATTTAGTGGTGATAGTAATTGAATGATTCATTAGTCAATCTTCTCTAATTATCTCTCTATTTATATGTACAAACAAGGGGAAACCAATTAATGGCCTAGCAGAGTAATTAGGCCCATCAACTAATTACTAGCCATAGGTTAATAATAAATAAATAAATCAATTGATTATTTAATAATTAGATAAATGATTATAAGAGCCACATATTAAAATCGTATCTTACATTCTCCCACTTGGCTGAGTAATCATTTATTATGAGCATTAGTAAGTCTGCGCAGATCTAATACTTATTTTAGTTTTAAACCGAAATTGTAGCAGAGAAATACAGTTATTGAATTAGCATCCAACTCAAGACCCCCATTAATCATACTACAATCCCAATTTAAGACTTAAGTAAACTTATGATCAAATTAACAAATAAGCCCTTTTAACGCTGATTTATATAGTTATTATCTATACGTCTTTAGGCATGCATAAACGTATTTAGAGACAAACAAATTCAAAATGAGTAAATTTTAATAATTAATCATTCATAGTACGATATGCAATTATGTATGGTCATTAGTAAACCCGTCTTAATTATAAGCGCTTACATAAGACTTATGGGTGATAGACCTTTAGTTATTTGGATCCATTAGCATATCATGAATGTATTCGATACAAAGATTTAGTTTCCTCTACTTGTTCACAAACGAACAATAATTTCGTATCAAAATTTAATGCAGCTCCGCTCGAACTGTTACTGTTCGAGAAACAAGGGTAGCTGACTTATCACAATAAGTCTTCAATATGGTATTTATGTGGAGTTACTAAATTATGAGTCTATTGATAAATTTTCCAACAACATTTAGTGACAATTATGTTGTGATCAGCAACATATTATGTCATTGAAAATTAGGTTGTTGTTAACATTTCCTTATCACTCCTACATGAGATAGGTCTGTCTGCTGACATAAGGATATGCCCCGAAGTTGACATTTTGTTTTCTTTGAATACAACAAAATTAGAATGATAGTAGTCAACCGTTTTAAGTTCTCACTTCTTCTTTAAATTATAGTATCTTGTTTCTTAAAGATATTGTAATATTTCATTAGATGCTTCACAATAATCTAGACTAGTCTAGTGTTCAACAATGTGAGCAATATCTAAACGAGTATAGACTTGAACTTACATAAGGCTTCTAGTTAATGAAGCATAAAGAAATAATTTCATTTATCCTTTTAGCCTCTAAAGGAGAGCAATATTGTACGTTACACGTTTAAGGACCCGCTTAGTGTAAAGCTTATGGGACAAAACTAATGTCCCATTGGGTCTATCTCGTGTATTTGGATACTTAGCACATAAGAGGTATCTCCAAGATCCATCATGTCATAATATGAGTAATCAATGCTTTGACTCACGTAACTTATACTTGTCAAAAGAATGTAATCTATATAAGGACAAGTTTGCATTAGTTGCTCCCACTCATCATGAGGTAGGTGTATAAATTCACTTAGTTCTTGATGAAGAGAGTTGCATTATGATTTCAATCAATCCATACATGGATTTCATTTACTTACAAAATAAGTGTTCTTAACCTTCAGTTTATAACTTTCTGGTTATTTTATGAGCATGTAGGTCAATGTTAGGGAAAGTTGTTTTAATGTCTATCTAATGTAGCTTTAAGTTATTGTAAGCTACTAGAACAACAATGATCCTCAAAGAAACCTTTTGTAAAACAGGTAAGAAGGTTCTTTGATAATTTATTCCTTATTGAGTATAACCTTTAACAATCAATCGTGTGTTTCCATTCGGATTTATTTTAGTTATGAACACCCTTTAGGTAATTCAACCAAAATCCAAATGTTATTCTAATTCATGGAGTCAGGCTTGCTAATAATAGCTTTATTCCATTTAGAAGATTGATTGATGCTCATGGCTTAATTAGAAGAAGTAGGATCGGTAAACTTTCCAGCATCCATTTCAGTCAGGTAGGATACTGATGTAGTGAGAAGCACACATCTTTATTCATATTGTTTTCGTGCGTTTTTACATAGTTTTGTGTTAGTTTTTAGTCGTTTAAGTCTGTATTTAAGTCTATTGAATATTTTCAGGAGCTCGTATGGAATAGAAAGCTATATCATGAAGAAATCAAGCACGAGAAGAAGACGAAAGTTCAAAAGGAAAAATTGTTGAAATTTCATGTTCTCGCGGTACGCGAGAGAAAGAGACCAGAGCCTCGCGGTACGCGAGGGAAAGGAAATCCGTGCCCGACTAATTTGTTCCTCGTGGTACGCGAGGAACCCAGGCCATTGTCTCGCGGTACGTGAGAGACGTAAATTCCGTGAAAAAAGCCCTAATCGAATTATATTAGAATTTGAATGCCATTATACTAGGGGAATCGATTTTTGGCCGTTAGATAAGTCTAGAGGGCGATTTTGAGGCTGGAGAAGGCAATTGAAGAGCAAGTTTGAAGCTTTCGATTCCGGGTTTGTTAGTTTTAGCTTATTCAGTTTCCAAGTTTCAATCTTTGTCTTTGATTAGTTTGTTTTAGACCATGTTTGGATCAATTACTTCTGTGTTTCTGGTTTTGAGCATGATTCTAGGCTAAACATTGATACTTCCTGGGTCTTTATGATGATTACTTGTTAAAGTTACGATTTTTATCGGTTTTGGATTATATTGATGGTTAATGATTTTGTAAAAGGTCTTGAGTTGATAATTGTGATGAATATTGCATACTTAGATCTGATTTATGTTTGATTTTAATTCCGTACGTTGATTGTAGATGTCTTCCAGCTTGATTTGCGTATCTAGGTCATAGATCTTAGGATTTGTGGTCGTTTGTGTGGTTTGCTGGACATAGTGATCCATAGGAGTTGTAATTGAGTATAGATTGGATTGAGTGTGTATCCTATCTCAATACCCAAGAGGTGAGAGATAGTCGTTTAGTCTTCGTCATTAGGAATCCGAGTGTCAGCTGTCTGAGAGGAAGTTGGTATTAGGTGTCTAGTGATTGTTACTATTCTGAGTCATAGTTCTTATCTTGAGATTACCTTGTGCATTCTTCGAATGTATGGTGGATAGTGAGACTGAAAGGTGATATGTCTATTCGGGCACTTTATCATTGTTGGAGAGACCGAAAGGTAATCCACTATCTGGTGAGTTATTACATCTTTAGGTTCCTTAGTTGGTGACACCTTGAGAGTGATTAGGGATTCATTAGGTAGTCTAGAGCTGTTTCCTTAGAAACCCAGATCCATCATAGTTCTAGAACTGGTAGAAGTTGTGCTTTGCAAGTAGGATTCCGACCTAGGTAGTATTCTTTTCATCTCTGATTTCTTCCTTAGTTTTCATCTTGATAGCTTGAGTCGATCTTTAGTTTTATGCATTAGTAGTTAATATTTAGTGTAGTCAACCCCCCATCATCAATCTTTAGTCCGAGTAAGAGTCTAGTATTAGTATTCAGTGTCTCTAGGGTTCGTTAATCCGGTTTACCATTAAGATGTCTTACACTCGATAGGTACACTTGCATGTCAGTGTGGTTTAGTCGAAGGTACTCCATTTATTTCTTGGGAGTCTAGGTTAGGTTTAGTTAGTTTTTATATAGACCGTCTGGGCGACATCAGATACATAATCATCAAAATTAGTAGGCCTTTTAGACCTAGATGACCTCCTGAGTTGATTATTGGGTTTATTAGGAGTTTCAAGTTTATAGATTAGCTCTTGGTTAGGTGCTTTCATTTTCAGGTATATTAGGAGCAACATTAGTTTCTAAGTGTGTAGGAGTTGATGCAATATGGTGTATAAGAGGTGTAAACGGAGTTAAATACGGAGTTAAATTTAATGAGTCTCTCCCCCCGCCTCTTGTACTCCTGGAAAGTCATGATAAGGACTTTTACTACTCCCACTGACCTTTGAAATTTTAAGTAATTCAGCATGCTTAGGGTCAACATTGTATCTAACATTTGAAGACCAAAAGATTCTAATAGAGAAACAACTTAATGATGTTTATGTTAGTTTCTCTTGTTGAGGATTACTTTAGTTCTGGTGAGGAATCTAAGTTTGCCCACATATTAGCATCTATAAGACTTTTTTAGGAGTAGCATTAGATTCTAAGGAGTCAAGTTGTGATAGAGCAGTGTCGTGCACAAAAGTTATAATTTGAGGTAAGATCAATTTGTCACTCCCCCACCTCTTGCAACTTTCGCAAGCTATAATTAGGACACTCGGTGCTCCCACTGATCTTTGAGGTCTCTAGGAATTACACATGACAAGTTTCAATAATGCGCGTGACGTGGGAACTATTCATATATTTTAGACTTGATTTCCTTATCGTCCAAAATTTCATAAGAAATTTTAGAGACAAATTTAGAAGGAATTCTATTTAGTATATATGAATTGATATCTTTAAAGCTTTGGGTCGTAGGAAACATATTAGATACAAGTAAATATTCTTCTAAATGATGAATGAATTATGTCTGAATATTTCATTTGGGATAACTTCTGGTGGACCCTCATTTATTCCCTTAGCCATTTGATATTTACGACGTTTAACACATGATTTAAAGTCACTGAGAATGAGATTTGGTAACAATTCATCCTGCATCGACCTGGTCATGATTTCTCATAAAATTTGGTCTTAATGGATGAGGTGCATAGGTCTCGTTTATCTTTTGTTAATTTTTCATTTTCATTATAACAAAAGTTGTGAAAGTTTATTGTATCAGCTAGTTGTATGTCATAAAGGTTTCTATCCAGATAATGATAACCAATAATATGAGAGTTTAAGTTAATGATGACTTTGTTTTGGCCATGCAAATCTCATAAATGTCAAAGTGTAGCTTTATTATTGATACTAAATTCCAAGTACTCTCCAGAATTTGTAAGGTATCATAAAGCCTAATACAAAGATCAATTATTTCATGGTTCTATGTAGCCTTAACATTTAAATCCACCACTAACTTCTCATCTTAATTATTAGTTGAATTATGGTAAGGAAACGCATAGAACTAGACTCAACGCGTCATGTGTTGATAGGAATAATATTAGCGAACTCAAAAATCATTAATTAGTAACTACCTTATCTTAGCCAGCTAGTCCCATTTGCTTATGGATGGTCTCATTGCTTATGCCTAGTATAATGACATAGTTTTGTAGTGAGGCTTCTCCTTGAAGAACTTAGAGCTGGAAGCAGTACTTGTATTTTGTTTCCGGACCTTAGAATTATCCTCTCTATAGTAATTTTTCTTCCTCTTTTTAGGTTTAGTGGTAGTGAGGTGAATAACACCCGGTTTTCCAGTTTTAGGCGTTCCTTTTCCTGTACGTATGTTGCTATCAATACACTCATTTTCCTTTGGTACTTCTGAGTGTTATAGTTGATTTTTAAGGCAATTAATCGTACTAGTGGAAAAATTATTATGTACGCACTGAAAAACTTCACTGATTTCCATGTATAAGCCATTAGTTTATGGGTTATGTCAGTGTATATTATGATGTGTTCACCGATGCCACTTAACCTTTTATTTAGAATTAGTATGTTTGCATGCGTCTTAGGAATTATTTTGATTCTTCCATTTCCACAGAGAATAGAATAGTCTTAGGAAATTCAGAATCTGGAATAGCTCCCCTGATAGCGATCATGAAAAGAGTTCTTGATTATCATAAGAGACATTGAGTTTGACTTATCCTATTTCTTTTGCTCTAGTTTTCTTCTTTAATACTTTTATCAGAAAGAGCAACATGAGTGTCATGTCTTAAGGGATAATCAAGACTCAATGAGAGCAAATATTTATGGAAACCCTTAATTAAGAAAAACTCATCTTAGAAGTTAGAGTAAAAATAAGGTACAAATAACTAAAGAAGAACTTTAGAGTGATCTATGGGGTGATAATCTAAGCAAACATAAATAATAAATTAAATAAGGTTCTACCTAAGAACAACTATTTTATGAAGATTTGGTAAAATCTATTATAACACCAAACTAATAGATTAATTAGGTTCTACTTAAACAACGGGCATTCACTTTGGTTAATGGCCAATTGTTTAAGCATTAGGAACGATTTAAGTTTAAATAGTAAGTATGTGCAATAGGAATGTAACATATCACCTTTGGGCAGAAGTGAGACATTTGTTTAGAATGCACATAATTAGGTCCGCGGAACACAAATGTAACACATCACCTTTGGCCAGAAGTAGAAACATTCATGTATTTCAGGCGAACTACTGCTTAATTAGACTTAAAAAACTTTATGAGCGTGACACATCACCTTTGGGCATAAGTGAAACTTTAGGTGTTATTTAAGTTAATCATGTTTTCTAATTTAAGGTTTTGTAAAGTATAAGATTTAACAAAACAATTAGCTTAATATCATGATATGCACTAAGTGATAATGCTTAATTAAGCTTGAATACATTTACACATGCATCGCATCACATCACCTTTGGGCAGAAGTGAAGCTTTAGGTGTTATTCAAGTAAGTTTTTAAGGTTTTGTAAAACCTTTCAAGTTAAGGTTTTAACAAAACAAAAACATTTATTAATAGCAAACCTCCTGGTTAGCGCGGAGCCCCGAGAGAAATTTTAGGCACATATAAGGCTAGGTTCATGGCTCCATTAGGGTTCACAGTTATGGTAGAGTTCACGGCTCCAGTAAAGGTTCACGGCTCAGGTAAGGGTTCACGGCTCAGTTAGGGTTCATGGTTATGGTAGAGTTCACGGCTCAGGTAAAGGTTCACGGCTCAGGTAAGGGTTCACGACTCCATTAAGGTTCACGGCTCCATGAACATAACCGTGAACTTAAACCCGTGAACTTTAAGACCAGTGAACTTAAACCGTAAACTAAAATACCCGTGAACTGAGATACCCGTGAACTGTGATACCCGTGAACTAGAATACCCGCAAACATAAAAAACCCGTGAACATAAACCGTGAAATTAAACCTGATAAGGCATGTGCGGAAATTTAGGTATTTGAATATATTCTGATTTCAAAAAAAAACTTTAAGGAGTTTTAGTATATCTCCAAATAAGTTCAAATAATTAAAATAATAATAAAATTTTGAAAACTTGGGGATTAAGTTATACCTTTTTAGGAAAACAGAATCAAATCCAGTTTTAATTCAAAATAAGGGATTTTTCATCAATTTTAGGATGAATCTATCAAGAACAGTTTGAAGTGTCACACCCAACCGACGGCGGATTATACGTCGGGGCGGACGCGGTTGTTCAATAGCACAAGGTTGACTATTAAAGTTTAAATAGTTTAATAAATAACTTCAAGGTTCCAATACAAGGAATAAATCAAATACATAGCAAGAATACAAGTCTAATTGATTAAGCATTCTAGGTCCAAGCATCCTATGTGATCACGATAAAGTCTCATGTTGTAGAACCTGAAACATGTGAAAGAATCTGTCAACTACAAAATAATTGGTGAGATACAAAGGTTTTGACACAGTTTAACAAGGATTTGAAAAGAATTACAATTCACTATGATATATGCATTCTATAATGTAAGTATGAGAACAAGTATCTTAAACATTGTGCACTTCAACCCTCTAACCAAGTTTAGACATAACCCGCAGGTTACCCTTTTAAGTCTCAAGTTTAAAGTTTAATTCAGTAACAATCACCAAGGGCTCCCCCTCGAAGGGATCAATGGGGGTCAATCAATCAAGGTGGATTGGTCAAATACAATAGATCTATCATTGTTACCATAGGCTTGATCAAAGTTAATGAATATGCTAGTTTTAAGTTTAATCTAAGCATACAAGTCTCAAGTTTAACATAAGAATAAGCATCTAGTCATAGTTGTACAAGAATTGTATAAGTTTAAAGTTTTGAACATGTTTCACCCCAAAAGAATAGAAAGGAAAAAAGGGGCTAAGTATACACACTTGGATGATGAAGAGTATCCGACAAGAGTTTGCAAGAATTGGAGAGGGAGAAAATCCTCACAATAAGCCTAAGAATATAAGTCTAAAGATTTAAGTAAAAAGTCTAAGACAAGAGTTCTAAGATTTTCACGATTTTGACTAGGGTTCCAAGTGGGAGACGGGTATGGTTTGTGTTTATGAAGTTTAAATCAAGTTTATAATAAAGGTTTTGAAGGAATGATACAAGACTTGTATGTCAAAGTTTAATAGATTTATAGATTAGAATAATTATTAATTAAAATAATTATCTAAAAGTTTCACAATTACAATCAAAATAGTTTTCTAACTATTTAGAAATAAATAATTTACAAGAACAATTACTTATTTAATCAACATAAATCATTTGAGATTTGATTAAGTTTCTAAGTATTAAGTATTTATAATACAAATTAATTCGTAATATAAATGCGTTTAAGTAAATAATAACACTTATAAGTTTATAAGATATTAAATAGAATATGGTTATATCTTAATTATAAGCTTATAAATATTTTTAAAGTCTAAAAGAAAACCATAAGTTTATAAGGTTTTAAATAGAGTTTCTATAAATTTATAAGTTTATAAGCGTTAAATAAAGTTTGTGTTCAAAATTATAAGTAATAAAGTTTATGTTTAAGGTTATAAGTTTATAAATATTCCTAATTTATATGAGTTCATAAACTATAAGTCTCTTTTAACTTTAGGATTTATGAAGTTTATAAACATTCTACAAATAAAGTATATTTATTTTGTTTTAAAATAAATAAATGCGCAAGTTTTATATAGAATATGGATTTTATAGAAGGTACAAGTTTTCAATTTCTATAAAATATTTCCTATTCAGAATATAAATTTTTATAAAATTTAAAGGTGTTTTTATAGTTTTTAAATATTTACAACTATTTTTAAAGAATTAGTTTTTATAAATTTTAACTAAGTTTAATTTAGTTAAAATAGTTTCAGAATACAAAAGTGTAGATAAAAGCCATTTCTGGGTTTGTATGAATTTAACAGATTTTATAAAAAAAAATTTAGAAATTTTAATTCTGATTAAATAGGCACAAAAAAATGAAACAAAATAAAACGGGCCGCCCGGATCGAACTCGGGTCGCTTCCCGGGTCACGAACACACACACAAGCCTAACCACCCGGCTACGGGCCTCGCTGGTTGTTTATACCCGGAAAAGAATAAGTTAAGCAAGATCTCAAATCATTCCCAATTTTTCATATGAACCCTAGATTTTCGATCCTCAAATACACATCGATTTGCCCTCTGTTAATGGAATTAAACAGAGGTCTTTCGATCTATGGACTGTAACGAACACAATGGATACAAGCATTACCTGAATCGAACTCGTATTGAGGGAGAACGAGATGGGTATCACGGTCGGCTGTCGCTACTTTCAATCGAGCAATGCAGATGAAATTGAAGGATCAGAGAGTGTGAGTGAGGTGTCGTAAGGTGTTTGCAACTGGTATTTATAACCGATTCCTTCGTTTAATGCGTGTACAGTTGGGGAGATAACGGTTGAATGAAACGAGTTAAAGTTCGAATCACGCGGCCGTTTAATTTGAAATTGGACATTGAATGTCATTGGGTTTCGGTCGCACGCTCGAGGCGAAGCTCGAGGTTCGTTGAATCTGGCCTGGAACGCGATTTGGAACGAAAAGGGACGAAAACCGGAGGTTGCGGGATTCGAACCTGTGACTGGTTTGGGTTCCGGGTGTTTGAGTTAATGACACAATCGGTCCCTGTAGTTTAAAGGTTTTATTATTTTATGTTAAAACATAAGTTTGAGTTTAAAACAAGTTCCAAAAATGGCAGATTAGTCCCCGGGCTTTTACAAAAATAATTATATGTTTTATAAAACTTGATAAGTTTCCTCAAATGATAAAAAAATGATTTATGATGTTTATTACAAGTTTAAGTATTAAGTTTATATAAACTTATAAAGTTTTAAGAATATATTTATATTTTTTTAAATAACCCTCACACATATATACACATATATGTTTTAAGTATAAATTATTTTTCCTTAACTATATATATTAATTTAAAATTAATATTCATTTTGAAGGAAATAGTTTTAATACGAATTCGAGTTTTAAATTTACTAACACGGGCAAGGGTTTAAGAAAAGATATGTCGGAAAATCCTGGATATTAAAGTCTCCCCTACTTTAGGAAATTTCATCCCGAAATTAAAGTAGAAGGGTTTAGTTAAGTTTACGATACGCATAAGGATAATGAGAAGGATACTTCACGTTCCCTAGTAAACTCTAGGTTACGTTTAGAGTTCTAAATGAGATGGAATGACAGGAATAAGATTACGCTCGAGTTTCTATGTTTTCAAAGTATATGGTTGCCAAGAGTTTCCCTAAGAAGCATATAGTTTCATTGAAATATATGAAGATTTGTTTTCAGAAATGTATTTGAGAGAATAACTGATAACCTTCCATTCAAGGTTTAAAGTGAGATGCATCACTCAGAATGGATTCGACGATAGTTCAAGGATTTGAGTTTGTAGACTAATACGTCTAAGGATTGCTACGGTACCTAAGTTCCGTGGCTACCTTTTACGACAAGTCTTAGATCATAGCACACGACAGAGTTTACTATGTATTTCCATACGCTGATTTTCATACTTACGTGTGCACCCGCAAGCATTTAAATCGTCGCATAGTCCGCATAGGCCCTTCCGTTTGTGTGTGGATCAAGAAAGAGTACAAGAATTTGTTTAACTCATGACTATTGTTTCCGCGTAAGAGTGATAATTGATTAACGAGTCCCTTAGAGAGAAACGCCATTCAATAATTAAAGAGAAAGGATATGACAAGATTTAGAGTTTCAAAGTTTCCTCGTGTTTGGATAAGAATACATCAAACATCGAGTAGCTTAAAGTCTTTACGCTTTCCTCGTGTTTGATCAAGAATACGTCAAACCTTGAGTAGTTTAAAAGTCTTATACGTTCATCATGTTTGAACAAGAATTCGTCAAACATGGGGTAGCTTAAATTAAATTGTGTTTGAACAAGAATACGTCAAACATAGAATAGTTTAAATTGTGTTTGAACAAGAATACGTCAAACATAGAATAGTTTAAATTGTGTTTGAATAAGAATACGTCAAACATAGAATAGTTTAAATTGTGTTTGAACAAGAATACGTCAAACATAGAATAGTTTAAAGTCTTTACACGTTCATAGTGTTTGAACAAGAATACGTCAAACATAGAATTGTGTTTGAATTGTGTTTGAACAAGAATACGTCAAACATAGAATAGTTTAAATTGTGTTTGAACAAGAATACGTCAAACATAGAATAGTTTAGATTGTGTTTGAACAAGAATACGTCAAACATAGAATAGTTTAAATTGTGTTTGAACAAGAATACGTCAAACATAGGATAGTTTAAATTGTGTTTGAACAAGAATACGTCAAACATAGAGTAGTTTAAATTGTGTTTGAACAAGAACACGTCAAACATAGAATAGTTTAAAGTCTTTTAGTTTAGCTTCAGTGTGTAGAAGTGTACTACTACGCTTTGAGTATAAATCGGTTCTCTAAATACTCTAGTGTTTAAAGGAGGTGTGGGACAGCGTTTGGAATAGGATTAACCGTTATGCGCTCTCTCACAGAAGATTCGAGTTGTTCAAAAGGTTTGGTGGATACCGATGTTTGGGTTTGAAGAGAAGACTAGGGAGGTGTTCTGCTAAAGAGAGCAATGTCTCCTTTCATTTTAGTTTCTAGTATCAAGAATGAAATTTTCTCGTGTATTTGGAATGTACGTTTATCAAGTCTTATAGGGTTGGTTAAGATGGACACACAAAAGTTTTCAAGACTAAGAATCCAAGTATAAGTTTGAAAATAGGATAAGTCAGTTGAGTTTCAAGTTTCAGTATTAAGCTTCACATGATCCCTTATTGGACATGCTTCCTTTGGTGGTTTAGAAGGTGTTTAGTTTCAGGAATACGGGATTGAGTATTTGTACAAGTTTTACATGACTCAAAAGTCTCCGACCTTATAGTGGTGTATACGAAGTTTAATGTTTTAGCAACGTGTATTTAAACTTTTAGTCCCCGTTGTGATTTATAGTAAGTCTTTTACGTGACAAGAGTTGAATGAGGAAAGTCTCCAAGCATAGGGTAACGGGAAAAGTTTCGATAAGGTTTATGATAGTGTGTTTATAAATGATTTTATCTCGTTTCATAACAGCAGGTATAGTTTTCTTTTATATAGAGTGTAATTAAGATGTTTAAAAATGACGAGTTGGACATTGATAAATAGTATAAGTAAGACTTATGAAAAGGTATGTATGATTGTCAAACGAAAAGTTGGTCAAGTTTAGAAGTGTGAAGTCTATATGAGAGGTAAGGATCATAGTTGATTACGACAGTGGTTCGTAAGTCGAGTTGTTTTAAAAGAGTGCTTACGAATTAGAAGGTTTGTTCAAAGTTTATTCTTCAAGTATGCGTGTGTCACTTAGGATTTTTATAGTTTAATACAACGTTGTTAATTATCTCAAGTACTAACGTGAGCTACTCTTGACGAAAGTGTTTGGGTAGAAGTGTTTTGTAGTGCTAGAAGGAAAGTCAAGCTAGTAAGTGATAACAAGATAAATTTCAAAATAACTTTCGTTAAATGTTTCAAAATTGGGACTTCTAGCCCTTACAAAATACAATTTAAACGGAAAATTAAAGTGTGTAAGTAAGTCGATTTAATATGTTCAAAAGGTTTTTATTCATAATACTGAGTTATCACATTATTACTTTCAAAAATAGTTTTTGATTGGAGGTTGATGGGCTAACGAGGAGGATTCCCGGAAGAAGGGGTGGTCACCAGGACTCACTTAAGTACCCTATTTCCCTAGCCAGAACTTCCTCATGGGCCTACAACTTCTCTCAGTTGTTGTCACCGGTGTTTGGGTTTATGGTACTATGTCGAGGTTCATTGTGGGCTTAGAGTCTTTAAACGTGGAGCTTGTCTATTCCATGGTAGGCTTCTTCTCTTGCGGGGAAAACGATCAGGTTACTAATCCCCTTGTTAATGTACTTTAGATTTAAAAGACGTTAAGTTTTGTTTATAAGAAACGGTGATGTGTATGTTTTAAAGACGTATGAAAGTTTCGGGATATATAAAAGTGTAACAAAGTTTTGAGTTAGTCATAAAATGAAGTTTGCTTGAGTGACGAAAAATGAAATGAGACACAAGGGTTTCCCCTTATGTGCCAAGTTTATAAAATAATGAAGTTTGTAAAAAGACTTGTATGTCAATACATAGTTTTAAATGGGCTGTTAGTTCAAGGATCATGAAGTTTGAGTTAGTTATCAAATGAAACTTGGTTAAGTGCTAAGGAGGTAAGGTAAAAATTCAAGGGTTACCTCTTAGGTGTCATATTTATAAAATAATGAAGCTTTATAGAAGAATTTGTAGGGTAATACATAGTACTAAGGGTTGTATTACAACGATCATGAAGCTTATTGGGTAGTATCTGCATAAATATAAGTTTATGTATATAGTCTTTAAGTATAGTCTCGTAAGAATTTCTTCTTGAAGGTAAATCCTTTAGGTCATGACGAGTAAGCATGCTGTCATGTGACAAGACGGGACTTAAGAATCATAGAATAAAGGTTATAGAGGAAATTTTTTTAATCATGAATTTATGAAGTGTATAGTATTTGAGATAGTACTCATTTAGTGCATATCACTAAGTAAGTACTTTGACATATCAAGAGAGGTCTAAGCTCACTAATGTTTTAGAGAAGTCATGCATTCCTATAAGTGGACACTCATCCCAAGAATTCCCAGGAAAGCATACGGGTCCAACGGTTGATTTGGATTTATACGAAATGCTTTCCTTGACAGAATTTCCCAGAATACAGGTATCCACCCTTCCGGTCCGCACAAGTTCTCACACATTATCTAGAACTTAAATATTCTTGACGAGAGTTTAGTGGTGGCTTAGACTTAAAGCCTAAGAACGTGTCCTCGATGTAGTAGCCTCTTGTATTACGTAGGTAAGTAGAATCGTAGAATTTCCAAGCGTTCACGTATAAGAATTAAGGATAGAATGAGGAGAAAAGTTCCTAGTAAAGGACATGAGATAACTGATGTTTGGGTCTCCTAAGTTATAGTCTAGGTCATGTGTCTAATAACCTAATTCCCTATAACCAAGGCTCTGATACCAAACTGTCACACCCCAACCGACGGCGGATTATACGTCGGGGTGGACGCGGTTGTTCAATAGCACAAGGTTGACTATTAAAGTTTAAATAGTTTTATTAAATAACTTCAAGGTTCCAATACAAGGAATAAATCAAATACATAGCAAGAATACAAGTCTAATTGATTAAGCATTCTAGGTCCAAGCATCCTATGTGATCACGATAAAGTCTCATGTTGTAGAACCTGAAACATGTGAAAGAATCTGTCAACTACAAAATAATTGGTGAGATACAAAGGTTTTGACACAGTTTAACAAGGATTTGAAAAGAATTACAATTCACTATGATATATGCATTCTTGTAAGGCCCCAAACCCGGGAGGCCTCACCCGTTGGATTTACTCATTCACAAACAGTTCTTAAACATGAATATCAAATAACGCAGCGGAATCATTCATTCAACATAACTAAAAACTTGTTCATACATGCGGAAGCGTACATTGTCAATTACATAAACTTAACATAAACAACTCATAACGGGATGCCAGTCTTCACGATCGGCCGGGTAACTCTTCTCTCTTACCAAGCATCGCCGTCCATCGTCCATACCTGCCTTAACCTGAATGTGCATACTAAAAAGTCAGCTACGCTGGTGAGTTCTAGCATTTCATAAAAACTTTAACATTAACATTTGCCAAAAACATATCATTCATTTAGTAAAACCTTTCACAAAAGCATGTAATAATAACATCTTTAAAAAGGTTTCGTACCCATATCATCATCAACATCATAATCATAAACACCGTTAAACGGATCGTTCTTTAAAACTTTTAACATTCATTTAAGTCATACATTATTATCTAAATCTGTGTTACCCTTCGTTCCGTCATTTAGTATGGTATTGCCCCTAAGGCTTAACTGCACGAAGACCGACAATACCATACATTCCGTCAATTCCCTTTTGGTATTGCCCCCAAGGCTAACTGCGCGAGGACCGACAATACCCATTCAGTTGCCCTTATGGCTCTCATGTCCATAAACCGACAACTTCCATCGACGGTTATGACTCTCAGCCATAACATCGTCGGATCATAATTTAACCTTACATAGGGTCACGTTAACCCCTGAGTAACCGTCGTTACTCCCTTTACCAGTTGTACAACATCATAACCATTGACATGCCACATAGACAATGCCCCTGTTGTTCTTGTGGCAACTATGGCTCGCTGTCCATAATCTACCACAAGGCTGGGAATCTCATTCCCAGACTTCATTCGTCAATTCCATTCATTCGACAGATTAGATTTGTAATGACTTCTTTAAAACCTTTACCTCTTTCTCTTCTCATTAAACATTTCCTCATTTAAACCGTTCATAAAGCATTCGTAACCTTTTTGGCAAAAACATTTCAAAACCTTTCCTTTCGTAAACATCGTTTTGTTAAAACATCATTTCGTTAAACAGCATTTCGTAAGTATGCACACCAGCCCAAAAACATTAACAAAACATTTAAAAGAGGGCTCTAGAACTCACCTGATAAGCTAGTCTCGGTTGTCCTAAACGAAGGTCCAATGACTTCACGTACGATCTGAATTGAGTAGTTACATACACATCAGACCATTACCGACTCTAACGGTTTAACCCTTCTAAACATAATAACTTTGCTTAACCAGTCTGATGTCTGCGCACTTAGCAAGTGCGCAGACCCTGCTGCCTGCGCACTTAGCAAGTGCGCAGACTCTGCCTCCTGCGCACTTAGCAAGTGCGCAGGTCCCTCCTCCTGCGCACTTAGCAAGTGCGCAGGTTCCTTCTCCTGCGCACTTAGCAAGTGCACAGGTTCCTCCTCCTGCGCACTTAGCAAGTGCGCAGGACCTGCTCCGTGCGCACTTAGCAAGTGCGCACGACCTGTTCTTCACGAAAAACCCTAACTTTCGCATTCGGTCTGATCATGTCAAGATTCCGAACCCGTTTGCATTCAAAACGTTTGTTTTCCTTTAAGGGACTCAAATCCATGATTATCTTTCAGTTTCATCCGTTCAAACCTTACCTTTTCACCCAAAACCCGAAAAAACCCAAAAACGAACTAAAACTCAGATTTAGCTCGAATGGTTACCTGGATGACGATTCCGCTTTGGAGGTTCCCTTCACGAGTGCAGGAGACACGAGCGGGTGCAATCTTATGCGATTCCGACACTTTCTCTCTCTACAGTTTTTCTCTCTCTAGAATTGAAAATGAGAGAAACATGTGGTGATCTTGGCTATTTATAGGGGAGACCTCCCCAAGCCCGGTTCGCGACTGACCCGGCCCGACTTCGGCCCGCTTGAACTCGTTAACTTTATTTCTCGACATTTTGGGATGTTACAAGTCTACCCCCCTTATAATAGGTTTCGTCCCCGAAACCTATCACAAGTCAAATAATTGAGGGTACGACTCCCTCATCTCCGCCTCCGTTTCCCATGTAGCCTCCGATCCTTTTCGGTGCCTCCATTGGACTTTAACCAATGGAATAACTTTATTACGCAAACGCTTTTCCTTTTGGTCTAAGATAGCCACGGGTTCTTCGATGTAATTAAGGCTGTTGTCGACCTCGATGTCAGTAAGTGGTACGTGAGCCGATTCATCCGCCAAACACTTTCGCAAGTGCGATACATGGAAAGTAGGATGAATCCCACTTAACTCATCAGGCAACTCCAACCGATAAGCGACTTCCCCAACCCGTGCCATTATCTTGAATGGTCCGACAAACCTCGGACTTAACTTTCCTCTCTTTCTGAATCGTATGATTCCCTTCCATGGTGACACTTTCAGCATTACTCTGTCACCAATATCAAACTCAATAGGCCTTCGTCGTTTATCCGCATAGGATTTCTGACGATCTTGTGCGGCCTTCATTCGCGCTTTGATCTGATCAAACCTTTCCGACGTCTCTCTTACGACTTCGAGACTTCCTAATTCCTTCTGTCCAATCTCACCCCAACAAACCGGGGTCCTGCATCTTCTACCATACAACATTTCGTAAGGCGGCATGCCTATCGTCGAGTGATGACTATTGTTGTAGGAGAATTCGGCTAACGGCAGATGACTGTCCCAACTGCCACCGAAGTCAATAATACAAGCACGGAGCATATCCTCCAATGTCTGAATGGTCCTTTCGGACTGACCATCCGTTTGTGGGTGGTATGCCGTGCTGATATTCAGCCTCGTGCCCATCGCCTCGTGAAATCTTTTCTAGAACCTCGATGTAAATCGTGTGTCCCGGTCAGATACAATCGTCAAAGGCATCCCATGCCGTGCTAATACTTCGTTAATAAATACCTCCGCTAACCTTTCCGACGAGAACTTCTCGCGAATAGGTAGGAAATGAGCACTCTTCGTTAAACGGTCCACGATTACCCAAATGGCGTCATGACCTTTAGCTGTGCGAGGTAGCTTAGTTATGAAGTCCATGGTAATGTGTTCCCACTTCCATTCCGGTATATCAAGTGGTTGAATATTTTCATACGGTTTCTGGTGCTCGGCCTTTACTTGCGAGCAAGTCAAACACTTGCTTACATACTTCGTCACGTCACGTTTCATTCCAGGCCACCAGTATTCCCTCCTCAGATCTTGGTACATTTTATTGGTACCGGGATGGATAGAGTAACGAGACTTATGAGCCTCATCCAAGATTTTGCTCCTAAGTTCGCCACCCATAGGTATCCATATCCGTCCATAACGCGTTCTAACATCCAACTTGTCCCGTTGGCCAACCATCCTTTCTTTCTTTATATTTTCTTCCTTCAAAGCTTCATCTTGAGCTCTTTCGATTTCTCTCATCACATCCGATGTTACCACCAATTGGCAAGCTTTCACTCTGATAGGAGTAGGCACATCCTTTCGGCTTAGAGCGTCAGCCACCACGTTTGCCTTTCCAGGATGGTACATTATTTCACAGTCATAGTCCTTCAAGAGTTCCAACCATCTCCTCTGCCTCATATTAAGCTCCTTTTGTTCGAAGAAGTACTTCAAACTTTTGTGGTCGGAGTAAATAGTAAACTTTACCCCGTACAGATAGTGTCTCCAGATTTTTAATGCAAATACGACAGCAGCAAGTTCCAAATCGTGAGTCGGATAGTTGACTTCGTGAACCTTCAACTGCCGCGACGCATATGCAATCACTCTACCACGCTGCATCAACACACACCCCAATCCCTGACCCGAAGCGTCAGAGTATACCACCAAATCTTCACTGCCCTCGGGAAGGGCCAAGACTGGAGCTTGAGTTAGCTTTTCCTTCAATTTCTTAAACGCCTCATCTTGGGTCGAACCCCATTCATACTTAACCTCCTTCCGAGTCAACTTTGTCAATGGCGAAGCTATTTTCGAGAAGTCCTGGATGAATCTCCGATAGTAGCCTGCCAATCCCAAGAAGCTGCGGATTTCAGTTGGCGTCTTAGGAGTATTCCATTCCCTTACCGTCATTATCTTTGCTGGGTCAACCATAATGCCGTTCGTGTTAATGACGTGACCTAGGAATTGGACTTCCCTAAGCCAGAACGCGCATTTGGAGAACTTAGCATACAACCTTTCCTTCTTTAGAGCCTCCAATACCTCTTTCAAGTGACACGCGTGATCACCCTCATTCTTGGAGTAGATGAGGATATCATCGATGAACACGATCACCGATCGATCCAGCATGGTCGACAAACTCTATTCATCAAATCCATAAATGCTGCAGGGGCGTTCGTCAATCCAAAAGACATTACGCGGAACTCAAAGTGTCCATAACGTGTGCGAAATGCCGTTTTTGGTATATCTTCGTCCCTCACCTTCAACTGATGGTACCCGGATCGAAGGTCGATCTTTGAGAACCAACTTGCGCCTTGCAATTGATCGAACAGATCGTCGATCCTTGGTAACGGGTACTTGTTCTTCACGGTACGTTTGTTCAACTCGCGATAATCAATACACATTCTCATCGAACCGTTTTTCTTCTTTACGAACAACACCGGAGCACCCCAAGGTGAGATGCTTGGTTGGATAAATCCTTTCTCAAGTAACTCGTCTAGTTGTACCATAAGTTCTTTCATTTCCACTTGTGCTAGTCGATATGGAGCCTTAGCCATGGGCTGGGCATCTGGTACTAAGTCGATTCGGAACTCAATCTCTCTGTCGGGTGGTATCCCAGGCAAATCCTCTGGAAACACCTCCGGGTACTCGCGTACCACGGGTACATCGTCTAGTTCCTTCACTTCCTTACACTTGTCAATCACGTACACCAGATAAGCCTCGCATCCGCGCCTCAAGTAATCTGTTGCCTTAATCATCGAGATGACGTTTGGCATCGGGACGTCACGATCTCCAAAAACCTCGACTTTGCTACCATCCGGAGCCTTGAGTCGGATTATCTTTCGTTTACATATAATTTGCGCCTCATTGGCAGTTAGCCAATCCATGCCTAACACGACATCGAACCCTCCCAAAACCATAACACACAATCTGACAGGGAATCTATGACCTTCTATTTTTATCGTAGAGTTGTCAACTACCTCGGTCACTCTCGCAGTTCTACCCCCAGCGGTTTCTACGCTAAAGGCCCTTTCTAGTATACTGACAGCGTACTTCACTCTCTTACAAAAAGTCGCAGATATAAAACTCTTACTGGCACCCGAATCAAATAACACAGAAACAAGAGTGTTGTCAAGGACGAACGTACCTGACGCCACGTCGGGGTCCATTCTGGCCTGGTCTTGCGTCAGCGCGTACGCACGAGTCTTTGCACGAGATCCCTCTCCCTTCTTTTTCGGGCCCTTTCCCTTCCCGGTTTCCCCCATCCTTGGCTTCGGGCAGTCCCTACTCAGATGACCGAAATCCCCACAGTTGTAGCACTTGTAGTGTTGTGTGCACTCACGGGCGTAGTGTCCGGTCTTGCCACACTTAAAGCACAGGTTAGATCCCAGTCTACATTCACCTACATGCTCCTTTCCACACTTCTTACAAACAGTCGGCTCATCCACCCGAGCCCTTTTATCGCGAGCCCCAAACACCTTTCCACCAGTTCGCTTGTTTGAGAAGCTCGGTCTCTTCTTTGGTTCCTCGATGGCGGCGACATTCATTGCCAGATCATCAAATACTACGCCGCTCAGTTCTACTACCGAATCATAGGTAGTAGGGGCGTTTGCCTTAACATAGGTGCGGACATGGTCCGGCAACCCATGAATATAGCAGGCAATCTTTCTCTCTTCAGTAGTGACGAGGTGTGGCACCAGACGTGCCAGTTCATTGAATCGGGTTGTATATTGCCGGTGCGTCATGTTCCCGGCCTTCAAATCCAGAAATTCCCTCTCTACCTTCTCAATCTCGTTCCTTGGGCAGAAATTCTTGATCACCAAAGTTTTCAAGTCAGCCTACATCATCGCATCCATAATCTCGCTCCCTTTTGCCTGACGTACACCTTCCCACCAATGGGATGCTTCCTCCCTCAGGGAGTTAGCAGCAAATTTCACAACTTGATCCGCTCGACATTCGCTGAGACGGATGGCAGCCTCCATACGGATTATCCAGTCAAACGTAGCTACCGCGTCTTTCTTTCCTGTCAGGACTGGCGGGTCACATGCCTTGAAGGACTTATAGTCGCATCCGCGAGCAGGCGGTGCGTTGATTGCCTCGGTGTTCGGGGTATCAATCGTCGGGTTAGACCCACCCTCCCCATTGACCTGCTTCAATGCTTCTGCCAACACACTTGGCAGGGAATTCTTCATCAACTCGGAGAACTCTCGAGCTATGGCTGCTCTCACTTCTGGTTCAAAAGTGAAAGGTTGTTCTGCAACCTGTGTCTGTTCAGTTCCATGCACACTAACCGTCGGTTCAGTATGAACACTTCCTTCTTCGCTGTGCTCTTGGCGCGCAGGAATCCTGCCACGCCCACCATTTCGACCGCCGGTACGACCACCGGTACGGCCACCACGCCTTCCGTTCCCTCTCCTAGCCATTTCGTTCTATAAGACAAGAAATCCAATGTCATCACGCTAGTTAACAAATAAAATTCAATAAGTATTGTAAGATGTTAATATACACTGGCCATCTGTAATTAACCATTACACTACCTTTCGATTTCTATTTGACCACCTTTGTGATTCCATCAGAACACAAGTCCTTACTTAACCCTTTCTAAGGCATACTATATACGTAAATACATACTACCTTTATACCTGATGCTTTGGCTCGAGTTACCCGTACTGGCATCCGCTTTCGGTCCCATTCAAAGTTTAAGTTCAGACACTAGGGGTGTCCGAATCTCTCAAACTATTGCTCTGATACCAACTTGTAAGGCCCCAAACCCGGGAGGCCTCACCCGTTGGATTTACTCATTCACAAACAGTTCTTAAACATGAATATCAAATAACGCAGCGGAATCATTCATTCAACATAACTAAAAACTTGTTCATACATGCGGAAGCGTACATTGTCAATTACATAAACTTAACATAAACAACTCATAACGGGATGCCAGTCTTCATGATCGGCCGGGTAACTCTTCTCGCTTGCCAAGCATCGCCGTCCATCGTCCATACCTGCCTTAACCTGAATGTGCATACTAAAAAGTCAGCTACGCTGGTGAGTTCTAGCATTTCATAAAAACTTTAACATTAACATTTGCCAAAAACGTATCATTCATTTAGTAAAACCTTTCACAAAAGCATGTAATAATAACATCTTTAAAAAGGTTTCGTACCCATATCATCATCAACATCATAATCATAAACACCGTTAAACGGATCTTTCTTTAAAACTTTTAACATTCATTTAAGTCATACATTATTATCTAAATCTGTGTTACCCTTCGTTCCGTCATTTAGTATGGTATTGCCCCTAAGGCTTAACTGCACGAAGACCGACAATACCATACATTCCGTCAATTCCCTTTTGGTATTGCCCCCAAGGCTAACTGCGCGAGGACCGACAATACCCATTCAGTTGCCCTTATGGCTCTCATGTCCATAAACCGACAACTTCCATCGACGGTTATGACTCTCAGCCATAACATCGTCGGATCATAATTTAACCTTACATAGGGTCACGTTAACCCCTTAGTAACCGTCGTTACTCCCTTTACCAGTTGTACAACATCATAACCATTGACATGCCACATAGACAATACCCCTGTTGTTCTTGTGGCAACTATGGCTCGCTGTCCATAATCTACCACAAGGATGGGAATCTCATTCCCAGACTTCATTCGTCAATTCCATTCATTCGACAGATTAGATTTGTAATGACTTCTTTAAAACCTTTACCTCTTTCTCTTCTCATTAAACATTTCCTCATTTAAACCGTTCATAAAGCATTCGTAACCTTTTTGGCAAAAACATTTCAAAACCTTTCCTTTCGTAAACATCGTTTTGTTAAAACATCATTTCGTTAAACATCATTTCGTAAGTATGCACACCAGCCCAAAAACATTAACAAAACATTTAAAAGAGGGCTCTAGAACTCACCTGATAAGCTAGTCTCGGTTGTCCTAAACGAAGGTCCAATGACTTCACGTACGATCTGAATTGAGTAGTTACATACACATCAGACCATTACCGACTCTAACGGTTTAACCCTTCTAAACATAATAACTTTGCTTAACCAGTCTGATGTCTGCGCACTTAGCAAGTGCGCAGACCCTGCTGCCTGCGCACTTAGCAAGTGCGCAGACTCTGCCTCCTGCGCACTTAGCAAGTGCGCAGGTCCCTCCTCCTGCGCACTTAGCAAGTGCGCAGGTTCCTTCTCCTGCGCACTTAGCAAGTGCGCAGGTTCCTCCTCCTGCGCACTTAGCAAGTGCGCAGGACCTGCTCCGTGCGCACTTAGCAAGTGCGCACGACCTGTTCTTCGCGAAAAACCCTAACTTTCGCATTCGGTCTGATCATGTCAAGATTCCGAACCCGTTTGCATTCAAAACGTTTGTTTTCCTTTAAGGGACTCAAATCCATGATTATCTTTCAGTTTCATCCGTTCAAACCTTACCTTTTCACCCAAAACCCGAAAAAAACCTAAAAACGAACTAAAACTCAGATTTAGCTCGAATGGTTACCTGGATGACGATTCCGCTTTGGAGGTTCCCTTCACGAGTGCAGGAGACACGAGCGGGTGCAATCTTGTGCGATTCCGACACTTTCTCTCTCTACGGTTTTTCTCTCTCTAGAATTGCAAATGAGAGAAACATGTGGTGATCTTGGCTATTTATAGGAGAGACCTCCCCAAGCCCGGTTCGCGACTGACCCGGCCCGACTTCGGCCCGCTTGAACTCGTTAACTTTATTTCTCGACATTTTGGGATGTTACAATTCTATAATGTAAGTATGAGAACAAGTATCTTAAACATTGTGCACTTCAACCCTCTAACCAAGTTTAGGCATAACCCGCAGGTTACCCTTATAAGTCTCAAGTTTAAAGTTTAATTCAGTAACAATCACCAAGGGCTCCCCCCCGAAGGGATCAATGGGGGTCAATCAATCAAGGTGGATTGGTCAAATACAATAGATCTATCATTGTTACCATAGGCTTGATCAAAGTTAATGAATATGCTAGTTTTAAGTTTAATCTAAGCATACAAGTCTCAAGTTTAACATAAGAATAAGCATCTAGTCATAGTTGTACAAGAATTGTATAAGTTTAAAGTTTTGAACATGTTTCACCCCAAAAGAATAGAAAGGAAAAAAGGGGCTAAGTATACACACTTGGATGATGAAGAGTATCCGACAAGAGTTTGCAAGAATTGGAGAGGGAGAAAATCCTCACAATAAGCCTAAGAATATAAGTCTAAAGATTTAAGTAAAAAGTCTAAGACAAGAGTTCTAAGATTTTCACGATTTTGACTAGGGTTCTAAGTGGGAGACGGGTATGGTTTGTGTTTATGAAGTTTAAATCAAGTTTATAATAAAGGTTTTGAAGGAATGATACAAGACTTGTATGTCAAAGTTTAATAGATTTATAGATTAGAATAATTATTAATTAAAATAATTATCTAAAAGTTTCACAATTACAATCAAAATAGTTTTCTAAGTATTTAGAAATAAATAATTTACAAGAACAATTACTTATTTAATCAACATAAATCATTTGAGATTTGATTAAGTTTCTAAGTATTAAGTATTTATAATACAAATTAATTCGTAATATAAATGCGTTTAAGTAAATAATAACACTTATAAGTTTATAAGATATTAAATAGAATATGGTTATATCTTAATTATAAGCTTATAAATATTTTTAAAGTCTAAAAGAAAACCATAAGTTTATAAGGTTTTAAATAGAGTTTCTATAAATTTATAAGTTTATAAGCGTTAAATAAAGTTTGTGTTCAAAATTATAAGTAATAAAGTTTATGTTTAAGGTTATAAGTTTATAAATATTCCTAATTTATATGAGTTCATAAACTATAAGTCTCTTTTAACTTTAGGATTTATGAAGTTTATAAACATTCTACAAATAAAGTATATTTATTTTGTTTTAAAATAAATAAATGCGCAAGTTTTATATAGAATATGGATTTTATAGAAGGTACAAGTTTTCAATTTCTATAAAATATTTCCTATTCAGAATATAAATTTTTATAAAATTTAAAGGTGTTTTTATAGTTTTTAAATATTTACAACTATTTTTAAAGAATTAGTTTTTATAAATTTTAATTAAGTTTAATTTAGTTAAAATAGTTTCAGAATACAAAAGTGTAGATAAAAGCCATTTCTGGGTTTGTATGAATTTAACAGATTTTATAAAAAAAATTTAGAAATTTTAATTCTGATTAAATAGGCACAAAAAAATGAAACAAAATAAAACGGGCCGCCCGGATCGAACTCGGGTCGCTTCCCGGGTCACGAACACACACACAAGCCTAACCACCCGGCTACGGGCCTCGCTGGTTGTTTATACCCGGAAAAGAATAAGTTAAGCAAGATCTCAAATCATTCCCAATTTTTCATATGAACCCTAGATTTTCGATCCTCAAATACACATCGATTTGCCCTCTGTTAATGGAATTAAACAGAGGTCTTTCGATCTATGGACTGTAACGAACACAATGGATACAAGCATTACCTGAATCGAACTCGTATTGAGGGAGAACGAGATGGGTATCACGGTCGGCTGTCGCTACTTTCAATCGAGCAATGCAGATGAAATTGAAGGATCAGAGAGTGTGAGTGAGGTGTCGTAAGGTGTTTGCAACTGGTATTTATAACCGATTCCTTCGTTTAATGCGTGTACAGTTGGGGAGATAACGGTTGAATGAAACGAGTTAAAGTTCGAATCACGCGGCCGTTTAATTTGAAATTGGACATTGAATGTCATTGGGTTTCGGTCGCACGCTCGAGGCGAAGCTCGAGGTTCGTTGAATCTGGCCTGGAACGCGATTTGGAACGAAAAGGGACGAAAACCGGAGGTTGCGGGATTCGAACCTGTGACTGGTTTGGGTTCCGGGTGTTTGAGTTAATGACACAATCGGTCCCTGTAGTTTAAAGGTTTTATTATTTTATGTTAAAACATAAGTTTGAGTTTAAAACAAGTTCCAAAAATGGCAGATTAGTCCCCGGGCTTTTACAAAAATAATTATATGTTTTATAAAACTTGATAAGTTTTCTCAAATGATAAAAAAATGATTTATGATGTTTATTACAAGTTTAAGTATTAAGTTTATATAAACTTATAAAGTTTTAAGAATATATTTATATTTTTTTAAATAACCCTCACACATATATACACATATATGTTTTAAGTATAAATTATTTTTCCTTAACTATATATATTAATTTAAAATTAATATTCATTTTGAAGGAAATAGTTTTAATACGAATTCGAGTTTTAAATTTACTAACACGGGCAAGGGTTTAAGAAAAGATATGTCGGAAAATCCTGGATATTAAAGTCTCCCCTACTTTAGGAAATTTCATCCCGAAATTAAAGTAGAAGGGTTTAGTTAAGTTTACGATACGCATAAGGATAATGAGAAGGATACTTCACGTTCCCTAGTAAACTCTAGGTTACGTTTAGAGTTCTAAATGAGATGGAATGACAGGAATAAGATTACGCTCGAGTTTCTATGTTTTCAAAGTATATGGTTGCCAAGAGTTTCCCTAAGAAGCATATAGTTTCATTGAAATATATGAAGATTTGTTTTCAGAAATGTATTTGAGAGAATAACTGATAACCTTCCATTCAAGGTTTAAAGTGAGATGCATCACTCAGAATGGATTCGACGATAGTTCAAGGATTTGAGTTTGTAGACTAATACGTCTAAGGATTGCTACGGTACCTAAGTTCCGTGGCTACCTTTTACGACAAGTCTTAGATCATAGCACATGAAAGAGTTTACTATGTATTTCCATACGCTGATTTTCATACTTACGTGTGCACCCGCAAGCATTTAAATCGTCGCATAGTCCGCATAGGCCCTTCCGTTTGTGTGTGGATCAAGAAAGAGTACAAGAATTTGTTTAACTCATGACTATTGTTTCCGCGTAAGAGTGATCATTGATTAACGAGTCCCTTAGAGAGAAACGTCATTCAATAATTAAAGAGAAAGGATATGACAAGATTTAGAGTTTCAAAGTTTCCTCGTGTTTGGATAAGAATACATCAAACATCGAGTAGCTTAAAGTCTTTACGCTTTCCTCGTGTTTGATCAAGAATATGTCAAACCTTGAGTAGTTTAAAAGTCTTATACGTTTATCATGTTTGAACAAGAATTCGTCAAACATGGGGTAGCTTAAATTAAATTGTGTTTGAACAAGAATACGTCAAACATAGAATAGTTTAAATTGTGTTTGAACAAGAATACGTCAAACATAGAATAGTTTAAATTGTGTTTGAATAAGAATACGTCAAACATAGAATAGTTTAAATTGTGTTTGAACAAGAATACGTCAAACATAGAATAGTTTAAATTGTGTTTGAACAAGAATACGTCAAACATAGAGTAGTTTAAAGTCTTTACACGTTCATAGTGTTTGAACAAGAATACGTCAAACATAGAATTGTGTTTGAATTGTGTTTGAACAAGAATACGTCAAACATAGAATAGTTTAAATTGTGTTTGAACAAGAATACGTCAAACATAGAATAGTTTAGATTGTGTTTGAACAAGAATACGTCAAACATAGGATAGTTTAAATTGTGTTTGAACAAGAATACGTCAAACATAGAGTAGTTTAAATTGTGTTTGAACAAGAACACGTCAAACATAGAATAGTTTAAAGTCTTTTAGTTTAGCTTCAGTGTGTAGAAGTGTACTACTACGCTTTGAGTATAAATCGGTTCTCCGATGAGCACGATTTTTCATAAGGTTTTGACAAAAAATGTTCTCCGATTTTAATTACAGTTTAGGGAATAAAACAAGAACTGATTAATCAACATACGCTCTGATACCACATGTTGATCAATTCTTGAAAATGATAATGGAAAACAATAATATAATTGAATACCTGATAAGCTAACCGCAGAGAGGGAAGACGTCATGATCCGCTAGGAAGATCGGGTTCCCGTTTAGGGTGTACGGTTAGGATGGCTAAGGTGAGTTCGTGCTCACGGTTACGGGAGAGAGAGAGACGATTTAGTGGTGATAGTAATTGAATGATTCATTAGTCAATTCCCTCTAATTATCTCGCTATTTATATGTACAGCCAAAGGGAAACCCATTAATGACCTATCAGAGTAATTAGGTCCATCAACTAATTACGAGCCATAGGTTAATAATAAATAAATAAATCAATTGATCATTTAATAATTAGATAAATGATTATAAGAGTCACATATTAAAATTGCGTCTTACATGTAACAATAGGCAACCTAAACCATTTTAACTTTGTACCCCACAATTAACCTTTGGATTCACACGCCCTTAAAATGAAAGCCTTAAATTAAAGGTAAATTGATTTTTAATAATCCAAACTATGATTCATTGGCTGATAATAATCCAAACTAACAGTTTGGCCGGTGATAATCTCAACTTTCACTCTTGTTATCAATGGCAGTTTCAGTAGCATAATCATTATAGATTTACACTCGATTATAAATTCTTCTAACAAGCATCGAACCCGTAATTTTCAATCAAAGATAATGCGGATCATCCACTGCGACAACAAGGGACTTTGATAGCATATTTCGTTGATTTTTTAATAGGGTTATTTTTTTAATACGTATGGAGTCAATCAACTTTCGATCAGTACTGAATATTACATAAAATGTAAAAATCAATGGGTCACTTGACCTCGATACCTTGTACCTGGGTCCACTCCTGTATCCAATCACAAATTATTTCTTGTTATAGATGGTTTAGAATTTTAGGTGTTTTTTTAAACCACTTTGGTTTCTAGGTTATCTTCTCCTTCAACCGGCGGACGTGAAGAATGCAAAAGTAACAATAAAAATAGCGGATCACCCGCTGTTCACATCCGCTAGTTGAATGAGCGGATCACCTAGAAACCAAAGAACCATGTTTATAGTTCTAAACCACATGTAAAAAGAAAAAAATCATCCAATCACCTAGAGCGATCTAATGGAAACTCGTCAACGAATAGATGTATAATATAATGAGAAACAGTTAAAACTCACACAAGTCGAATATACGGATATTAAGCAGATTCAGATGATCGATAATACAATCGGAATCGTTAAATTCAATCGAGCTAACCCTTAAATGATCATACTTGGTAGCCGGTAAAGGGATTAGCATCGTTAGTTGTTGTAGTAGCATTAACTAGTCTCGATTACTCCTTTTGGTAAGGAGTTTATAAATTATGTTAGTTTATCTATTTATGTCTTGTGTAACACTTTTCTTCACACCATGGCTGCAATCAGACATATATAAGTGGCAAAAAAGGTAAATCAATTGATTAAAGTAAGTTATTAGGATTAGGTTGTTGGAAAATTTGATCAAGCAAACACTTGAATACTCATGATTTTTGTGTAATCAAATCACAAGATCATGACACCTTTTATTAATAATGAAAACCACACATGATACAATAGTTCTGTAACTCTATTTATATTAAATAGAACCCTTGCTAAACAAGAAACTCTAACTGGCTCAAATAGGAAATAAATCAAATCAAATCTTTAATAAGCAACTAAATATTTATACCTATAAACAAAACAAACTCGATCTTTTACTGTTTTTTCTTGGGCAGAATTAACGCCAACAATCTCTCCTTTAATTCTAACTTGTACCACCTGGATCTTTGATTCGAAGTAATACCCTCATTTCTTTCGGTTTTAACCTTCGACTACCCCTTGTCTTGGACTCACCATGCTACTCTCCATGATGTCCAATTGAATGGGTGATGTATGATCAGACCCTTATGATATAATCTAAAATTGCATTACTTTGAACCATTTTAATATTGACCAACTTTGACCCACTGCTGCATAACCCATTTCAGATTATATCATAACCATTGGAATGTTGACCCATTTCATACTTTGACCCATCTCATGCACTCATCATAATGCAATAGTTATGAAAAGATAACGCAGATTATATTACTGCAACAACACCATTTAGACCATTTAGATCAAATGCAATGGTTATGTAGCAGCACCATTTAGACCATTTAGACTTAACATAATACAGTGGTTATGCAGAAGCACCATTTAGACTATTTAGACTCAGCTTAACAAGTCAATTGCACTCATAATGGAGACAAAGTTTCACAAATTTCAGACCAAAATTGACCTTTACAACTTAACAGATCAATTGCTAATTAGGTAGATGACAAAGAGAGCCCAACTAAAAACCTAGCAAAAACGTCAATCTTCTAACTTCAATGGATCTTGTCCTATTTATTTCTTCATGCCTGCTGATAGATCTTAACAATCCAGGGATTATTTCAACCGCTCTTGAACACATTAGAGGATCAGCCCAGGTCACAAAACCACACCTTGATTTTTGTTTATGATTTTTGCAACATTAGTTGATTAAATAAGAAGAAAACTTAACTTAGATAATTAGGTTTAAAGTTCTTACACAACAATGGAATCGACAACCAGGATTTGTTGGAGTCCATGAAGTGTGAATCGATGTGCTACGTCAACAAGAGCATATTACATTGTGCTCGATCTTAGGGTTCATCGACGAAGAGGAAGATGATCGATCCATGAAGAATTAACTGAACCAATGCTCGATATACGTTCAGGGGGGATTCAAAATGTTAAAAGGGGGAACCAGACACAAAACGGCCATGAAATGACGAAAATGCCCCTCACGTTAGGGGCTCGTGGGGGTAGGTAACGGAGAAAAGCACGTCCGTTAGTTTAAGGGACGTAAAGTGAGAAATTTTGAAATGTGAATGATACAAAGTGTTGAAAATTTTTAAATTGGACATATCTTAATTTTTGACCCAAACCTCAAGGAGGAAAATTAAACTTAACTCTTTATCGAATGAATGATTATAGCATATGATTACTTTAGTTTTAATATAAATAGTTGAATAAAATATAAGAAAATATAGTCTTATTGAGACTAATCAAGTTAAGGATGTGTTTTGTGAGAAAAACCAATAATTTTCTCATTTTGTACTCAACCTAATTTTGACATATTAAAATATATGAGTTTGTTTAAAATACACGTATTTATAAAATTAATGATAAATATCAACTACTGACACACTCATTACCTATGTATAAGCTATATAGATCGTTTATTATTGACACATATATCATATAAACTCTTTTATTGTCGTGAAACATTACCCTATAAGTTTTTATCGCTTTATGTAGAAATTGATATCATATGATCAAGAAAACTACTAATACTATCATTTTTTCACATTTTAAATGTCACTTCAATGAATTTTGACCTATTATAAGGTAACTAGTCATCATTAAAGTCACTGTGGCAAATTTTTATTCTATATATTTTTTTTTTGTGTTGAATGAGGTTAGAACCCACAATCTTTTGATTATAAGACTTTCCTCTTACCACTACACCCCAACCCCAACCCCAACCCCCACCCTATTAAAGTCACTGATTTATACATGTTTTTGACAACACTCATAAAGTAAATGTTTGACTAAACCTTTTATAAAATGTTCTCTTCCTCCCTCTTTTTCTCTAATATTTTATTATTTTAAAATAATATTTAAATTACTCCACCCGTATTCATTTTCAAACAAACACCACCTAAGTTAGAGGTGCAAAAATCATCGGTTTAGGATCTCAAACTGGTTTTCAAACTGATTCTTAAACCAGTTTAAGCCAAACCGAATTGCTCAAAAACTGGTTCCAAACTGGCTTGAAACTGGTCGAAACCGGTTTCAAACCGAATCGGTTTGATACCAAACCGGTTTTGACTTTTGTTAACTAAACCCGTTTCGGTTTAGTTTCAAACTGGTTCGATTTGAAAAAAAAACGATCTGTGCACCTCTACTGGCCTAAGTCATTTACCTTAGTCAAAGTTTGACGGTCATTTACCTGTAAACTCAAAGTCAAATGACACCTTAAACCTACCTCACAATCTCCCATAATGGAATTACACATTCTTTTTTTCTTATTCATTTATTTATTTTACCTACCGTTCTACAAGAACTATAGTAACATATTGCCATCATACAAATGTCACATTTCATCATCATTATCATTCAATGACAGTCATTAATCATTTAATTTGATAGTTTATAACTCGAGTGATGTTAGATGTTTAAACATTAACCTGCCTATAAAAGTCGATTATATTGCTCTAAGAGCATTCACATCAGTATTTTCATCTTTATCTCTATAATTTAAATAAATATCATCTTTTTTCAAAGTTTTTTTTAAATCTGTTTTAATATCACACATCTCATTCTCTATTTCACTCACAAAATTTATTTTATTATTTTTTCTTTTTTCTATACACTCACAAAAAATATAGAGATTAATGAAAATGGATTTCTATATTTAGAGAATCTTTATTTACTAAACTCTAAAATCTAAAGATGGAGATGAAGATAGAGATACTGATAGAGGTGTAAAATAAGAGAAATCTCTAAATAATAAAAATAAATAATAATATAGAGACACTGATTGTGAATTCTCTAATATCTGCGTAATTGTTATATGACCCCCATAAGTACCACCTCATTCGAAAGAAGAGGCCATAAATTAACCGACAAATGTGCTTTACAATTTAAACTTTAAAGTGGGATGTCTACCCATAAAAAGCTAAAGGCTTAACCAAAGGAATTCTTATCTTTTTTTTTTCTTTTCTAAAAAGCATAACCAATTATTTTCTCAACTCCTTTGGAAGATATGGTCTCTTTAATACAAACCTTTTGGTCACTTATTTTGTTAAGCTTGAGCATACAAAATAAATTAAAATAATTAAAGTAATCGCAAAACTGATAGTTTGGTTTTAGATTTTTTATAAGTAGTTTTTACACTTCAGTTATGGTTATATGTGTATACGAAGCCGAAATAATCAAGGTGAAGTAATATTAAAACTCACCTTTTATATTTTATAATTTTAATAAATAATATACTACATGTTAGATGAGTTGTATTGTATTTTTTTTATAAAATTATATACTATTTGCCTCATTCTTTTTTTATATATAAATTAAGAAATTTATTAATTTTGTTTGACCAAAAATCTGATTATATTTATTAACTGGAACGAGTTTCAATTATGTATATATATTAACTTAACCCTCAACTTAAGGTTAACCAAAAATTTAATCTACTTCCTATAACTGAAAAATCAAATTGTTTATAATAAGGGTGTTAATTGTGTCGGGGTTGATAGATTTCGGGTTCACAGGTGGCGGGTTGAATTGTATAACCCGAACATGACCTGTATTTTTCTAACCCGGATACATTTAAAATCGTGTACCCCGAAGAGAAGTCGTTTAACTTATTTATCAAAACATGTCAAATGGGGTTGATGGACAATGATTAAGGGTGGAACCTCTTTAACCCCTAAGTACCCTAAGGTTTAGCCAATCAAAACACGCCATGTAATGTCCCGTCATTTTTACCCTAAACTACCCCCTTCACAAGGGGTTGAACCCCTGAACAGCTGAACCCGTTAGATGAAGCCGATGGCATTGAACGCGTGAAGTGAAGCTTAAAGATGGCATTGAACACGGGTTCGTGAACCCATCAAATGAAGCCGATGGCATTGAACCTTTGAACCCGTGAACCCCTTGGTGTTGCGGCGGTGTTGCCGACTAGCCGTGGGAACCTGAGCTCCACCCTAAGTTGTAAACGTGTTAATTGAGTTGATAGTAGTAATAAATAAATTATATGAGTCGGATTAATGGATCAACCTGTTTGATTAAACGGGTTATATATATTAATATATTATATATTACAACCTAAAACTTAATTATTTATGCCTCGTGTTTGTGTATATTTCGAGTAATACCCGTATATAAAATCTGAAATTTTTTGATACCCACCTATTGCTGTTGTTTAACCAAAAACTGATGCCTTGACAGTAATCCGTAAAATCATAAAAGCCAAACACCATGATTATAACAAGAAGAAAAAAAAAACTGATAATTTTCAGTTTTTCATTTCCTCGCATTTTACCCCACTTTACCTGCCGAGTGGATGTTTGGCGACAATAATCAACAGACAAATACTCACATATATAATTTATATACTTTCTAATTATAAATGAGTATTTTTTTTTTGGAGGGGGGAACGGGCAACACCGCAGCCACCACCACGACATAGCGCGGCTACGGCCTACGGCTTCCTAGCGCTGCGGTCTTGGGTAAAAATCGGGGCGCACTGCAGCCACCACCACTACGACATAGCGCGGACCATCACTACGACATAGAGCGGACACGGTTTACGGCTTCCTAGCGCCGCCGGTCTTGAGTAAAAATCGTCCGTTTTTTTTTTACCGTTGGAGCCCATAGTGGGTGTGTGGCTTGATGTGGCTTCATGGTTTGGATGCCTCCACCCGCAAGGTTTCTTGTGGCTTCAAATGACTTGGTGTAGCTTTATAACTTGGGTGCCCCCACCTCTAAGAATTCTTATGACTTCAAATAACGTGTCACTGTGTCATTAGTGGGTGTGTGGCTTGTTATGGTTTCGGTGCCCCTTCCACCCTAACTTTTTATCGTGTTTCTTAAATTCTGTTTCACTGATCGACTGATTGTTATTATTGCATGATTGCATCTTTATAAATATGAAATTATTAACCCAAAACATACATTTTATTTATTAAAAATTTGCCTTGGAAATATTACATATTTTTAGAAAAACTACTACCACTTTTATATTCTAATTACATTTGGTATTTAAAACTATAATATAATATATAATTATATATGTACAACAAACTTGGTTATTATTGTACCAGAATGATTCTTGCATCACAAGATAGTGCATCCCCTTCCCTCACCACCTTCATCATCATGATCATCAAACGCGCTCCCACGATAATTCGATGGGGGTTGTGGCGGAGGATAGAAAACTGACGGATGTGATTGGGCGTATCCGTACACCGGAGGGGTATAGTATGAGGATTCAGCACTGGGGTAAGATGTACTGTAACTCACCCCGTATGCCGGAGTAGGGTAGTAGTTATGATATGAAGGTAGATCGTACGGTGTCGAGTACACCATCTGAGGTACTGGATGGCTCAGATTTAATTGCTTCATGGAAGCCCCTACATCCTCTGCCGTCACTCCGGTCTCCGCCGGTGGATTGTCCGTCGGTAGGCCTTCGGTATCACCGTTTGGCTGTGCGTTATTGTCGTTTTTTTCACCTTTCCTTTTTTTATTTTTCTTCTTCTTACCACCACCACCACCACCTCCTCCGTTTTCGTTACCGTCGACGCCACCGCCGGCGACAGCTGGATCAGCTATTTCCTGAACGTTTCCGACATCACCTCCGTCAGTCGTCGCACCTTTTGATTCATCTATTTCGTCGTTGACATGTTCAGCATCATCAGCTTTTGCTACGCCGTCGTTCTGTTTGTTGCTATTTTTCTTCTTCTTCTTCTTTGAATTTCCAGAAGCGTTATCCGCAGCTGCCGTAGCGATAAAACTCTCCGGCAAAATCTCGGCGTGCTTGCCAGATTTAAGAAGCTTCTGGACGATAAATTCACCGTTAACCGATCCAGTAACTGTAACCTTGTGCTGCTTTGCATCTATAACGGTCTTATAAACACCTAAAACATTTCAAATCACACACACACACTAAAAACCTAATAATCAATTGAAAAAAATATCTAAACATAAAATCGAGAAGCTAAAAAGCAAATAGCAGGTAAATCACCATCGATACTCTGAAGAACTTTGAAGACTTTCTTCTTACAACCTTCGCAATGGATATAAACTTTCAAAATCCATGTCTGCAACGCAGTTAATTACAGGAAAACAACATGAATATGGAATATGAAATACGTAATTGACAGTTGGACACCTAAGGGAATATACCTGGAGGTGGTCGGAGGCGGTGTTATGGACGGAAACAGGCGGTTTTGCCATAACTTACAGGCTAGGGTTTACTGTAATAGTTAGAATTTAGATGGAAGTGAGAGGCGGAGTGTGGTTATAACGAAGGTGGTGAAGTGGGAGACACGTCAGCACACCCCACTTATGAATGTACTATTTGCTAACACGTAAGTAATGTCACGTGACAAGTCTTAAATCCGATGCCAGTTAGGCACCAAACCCAACTACTCTAGATGGATCACAAACATCAGGTAATTATTTAAAAATAATAACTAAAGAGGTACAAATAAAAAAGGTAAAAATGCTTAGAATTTTAAATTTAAATTATAATAATTGACACATTTAGTATACTTCACATGTTCAATCAAGTGTTCAATTTTTGTGTTTCCGAATGCATTATATGTCACATGCTAGAAATTAAGCCCGCGTGATGTGACGTGTTTGTAAATTTTGTTACGTGCATTTTGACGGTGACATTAATGTGACTAAGTAAATAAAATAAACATATGCTGTTGTCACGACTCGGTTCTAGAGATCGAAAAATAGATAAATTGCAACATTGAAACGACAAATTCGATAAAGGAGTTAGTAACAAAGTAAAAAGAAAATAGAAATATAAAAAAAGTAATTTTTACAACGAACATAAGGAAAAGTAAAAGAAAAAAACGAAAAAACTTGGCTTGTCACACCCTAGACTCGAACCCGTGTCTGCGGGCTTAGTAGAGTTATTGTAGAAAAATCGAATTAGAAAAAAAATAATGAGTTAAAACCATATATTACATATATAATAAAGGGGTAGATTAGAGAGTGTAGAAATTTGAGTGGGTAGAGTTGAAAATTTTATTCAGTGCTAAATTTAAAATTTTAAAAACTTAAAAGGTATATAGTTAAAAATTTAGAAAGTTAAAAGGATGATATTTGGAAATATAGAAAACCCACGTAGTAAAAAAAGAGACCAAGTGAGATTCCAACTTGTGGATCATGCTTACCATCAGACCAAGTATGTCATCAGTGTAAAATTTCCATATATTATATATTTAAAACAAAAGCAAGGTCGTGTGTCACAGTCTCATTGGTCACTGAACTTGCCTTTTAAGGTTTTAAGAATATGTGCATAGATGATATTAAAGATTTTTATAAATTTATATACTTGTATTATATATTTTATAATATCATATTTTCATATTTATATAGATAACTAGAATTGTGTCAATGTGCGTTGCGGCACATTTAATCACGGAAAAAATTTAACGTCATCGAAAGATTATAAAATAAATTTATAGAAAAACAAAACCGTTAACAAAATTATCGTTTACGAAATAAATAAACATACTCAGAATTTTATACAAAAAAAAGGCAAAACTTTTACGCAAACACACACGTTAAAACAAAATAGCTAGTAATATTTCAAAAACTTTATAAAAAAAAGAAACCTCATAAAAGTCGTTAAAAAAGTTAACGGGTAAAAAATTAGAAAAAAAAGCAAGTCTGTTTTAAAAAAAGTAAAAAGTTAAAAAAATTCATATCGACATACACAAATACTTAAATATCTTGTACACTATCATCCTTATTCCATTTTTTTTATATGAGAGAAAACATAAAAATTTGAGTAAACTGTCATTATTTTCGTCTCTGTGTTTTACTCATTTTTATTAATTTCATCCAAAAAGTTTTTTTTTCTCCGGTGTTCTTATGGTTTATAAAAGTTGTCATTTTAATCCAGTCAATTAACTCCATACATATTTTAACGTTAAATGAGGGGATAACTTGGCAAACATGATTATATATAGACTAAATTACAATATTTGTCATTTATTACCCAAATTAGGAATGGGTCCTTTAAATTTCGACTCTCACTCACTATTCTTAAAAATTTTATTTCGAGAACAAAAAAAAACAAACTTAAATCATTTAACTTTTTGATCAGTGATTCATATTTTTTAAATTTTATTCTTCTAACGTACAAATAAGTATTTTTATGTACATAAAAATCATCAAATATATATTTTTATATATATTTTTTTTATTTTTAACTTTTACCTACACATGTGTTATGTGTATGTTATTTGTAGGCATTATAACCTACACATGACCTATACATGTATAGTTATATAAATAAATGAAATTTGTTAATTTTATTTTTTGGAATTTCAAAAGAGATGAATAGAAAATGTATTTCTACCAGTTTCTTTTATTTTAATTTATTTAAGATTCAAAAATCGAATGGTTTATTTTGTTATGCGTGATTCCCGTAACATTTAAAAGTTCTCAAATGATCCATCCCTCTCTCTCTCACGCACTCTCTCTCTCTCTCACTCACACACACACATATCTATACTAATAAATAAAGGTTTGAGATGGACACGTGTCACTTTCTCATGCCTTCTCATATTGGTTTTCCCGCATCTCTCTCCTAATAAATGCGTCTTTTTCTTATTAAATAGTAATGATATTATAAATATATTATTAAAGAATAATACTAATTATATTAAATAAGAAAATATATAGTTGGAAATCAAAATATAATTAATTAAAAAAATACTAACTCGTAATATACACACATTTCTACTTGATATATCTCGAGACGATCATAATAGTCTGACAAATTAGGACGTATTTACAAATTTATAAGTTTTATCTTTTTTAATATACAATCTCGTGTAATACACGAAATTCTAACCTAGTATATATATATATATGGAAAAAGTTCAAATAAATAAAAAGAGTGAGAAGAATTTAAGACCATTAGATCAAATTAAGACGAATTTAATGATTGAAATCAAATTGTATGAGAAAAAATTGTTGAAATGTTATTTTATTCATGACCATTTTTGTTGACTTTTTATCAAGTCCCCCTTTTTATACGTTCATAACTTTTACATACGGCATTATTTAAAAAAAAATTACACCATAAAAACGAGTGTTTTTTTATCTTTAAAATGAGTATAGTGTCGTTATATACAAAAACAAAAAAAAATTACGTTTTCAAGCTCATTGTGATTATTGCTCGTCACTGTGTCTAATATCCAGTCATTGTGTCAAATAGTTTTCATCATTGTGTCTAATGTCAAATATTTTTCTAATGTCAAGTCATTGTGTCAAATGTCAGGTTATTGTGTCAAATATTTTTCATCACTGTGTTATATATAATGCATAAAAAGCAGTGACAAAAATAACACGAAATTATCTAAAATGTAAAACACAATGATGAATAAATATAACACAATAATGAAAAATATTTGACACAATGACCTGACATTAGACACCATAAAAACGAGCGTTTTTTATTTTTAAAACGAGTATAGTGTCGTTATATACAAAAACGAAAAAAAAATTACATTTTCCAGCTCATTGTGATTATTGCTCGTCATCGTGTCTAATGTCATTGTGTCAAATATTTTTCATCATTGTGTTTAATGTAAAATATTTTTCAAATGTCAGAGTATTGTGTTTAATGTCATGTCATTGTGTCAAATATTTTTCATCACTGTCTTATATATAATACATAAAAAACAGTAACAAAAATAACACGAAATTATCTAAAATGTAAAACACAATGATGAATACATATAACACAATGATAAAAAAATATTTAACACAATGACCTGACATTAGACACAATGACCAGACCTGATATTAGACACCATAAAAACGAGTGTTTTTTATCTTTAAATTGAGTATAGTGTCGTTATATACAAAAACGAAAAAAAAAATTATGTTTTCTAGATCATTGTAATTATTGCTCGTCATTGTGTCTAATGTCAGGTTATTGTGTCTAATGTCAAATTATTGTGTTAAATATTTTTCATCATTGTGTCTAATGTCAAATATTTTTCTAATGTCAGGTCATTGTGTCTAATATCAGGTCATTATGTCTAATGTCAGGTCATTGTGTCAAATATTTTTCATCATTGTATTATATATAATACATAAAAAACAGTGACAAAAGTAACATGAAATTATCTAAAACGTAAAACACAATGATGAATACATATATAACACAATAATGAAAAATATTTGACACAATGACCTGACATTAGACACAATGACCTGATGTATTTGACACATCGACCAATATGTCATCCCTTCAAAAACAATAAAAGGACACCTGTCAAGCACAGAATCCTTATTACCCTTTTCAGATTAAATACCATTTTTACTATAACTCAACCCACACACACACATATATATATATACACATACATATACATATAGGAAGACTCAATTCAGAACACTAAATATTGCGAGAACTCGCGAAAAAAACTAATCAAAATTATTTTTTTACTATCTTTAATACAACATAAAAAAATAAATTTATATGTGTAAATTTACACGTATTCGTGTATTAAAAAATGTATACATGTGTAAGTTTACAATTTACACATGTGTAAGTTTTTACCATTAAACATGTGTACAAATTTTTTTAAGAATAATATAGAGATGAGAGATGAATTAATTGCAGAGATAAATCATTTTTTTATGTTCTATTTTAATAATAAAAGTAGTAAAAACAAAAAAAAAATCGGTTTTGTTTTTTTTTACACGAATTATCGCGGTTCTCAAGTATTTATAAGTTCTAAAGAGATTCTGAGAGATCATGAGAAAACTAGATAGTTATGCGAAACTACGAAAACTAATTCCAACCAATCAGATAATTTATAATTCTTTTTATTTTATTTAAAGGGCATTTCAGTAAGTGTTCCCATTATTTTAGGAAGTTATTTTTGGTTAATGAATTTCTTATTTCTTTCCCCTCTAAAGTTGGATTTTTACTTTTTAAATCATATGATTATTCGATCTTTCATATGTTTCCTTTACCCTCATTGTTCTTCATCAGTTCCTGGTTTGTTTTTCGATCATGTATCATAACACTATTTTCTTTTGTTTTTCGATTCTGTGTCCTGTGTGAAAATAAAACTTCTTCACTTGAAGTCTCATCATATTGTTTTTTCCTATATACCGGACGCTTTTGTCGGAATACCGTATCAACACCCATTTCATTTGCAATTTCTTTAGCTTCATTAATCGCCTTAGAAAACCCCACTTCTCTATAGTTCTTGAAGTATTTAATCAATTTGTCCACTTCTTCAATAGCAACATCAAGAAGCATATCCTTCGATTACAACCTTTTACCCATCACATTCACCTTTGTTAATATTTCATATCAAATGACGATTGATACCAAAAATTCAAATTCACCAACTTCTTTCGTTGCTAGTGATTTAGCTTCGCTTTGAATTTTAGCGTCATTATCGTTGTCCCCAACTTCAAGCAAAGCTTCCCTCACATTTATAAGTTGTAATAATAGGTGTAACACTATATAGTATATACACACAATTTTTCTAACGAGTGGTAGACAATGACTTAAGAGTTAATTCTTTAACATTGTCTTTCAAAATTTGCCACCTTTTAGTAGAATTGGCAAAGATAGTATAAATCCGTTGTATGACTCCAAAAAATCTCTAGATTTAGTACAACTATTAACCATGTCACATAATGCAAGATTAAGACTATTACAACCACAAGCATAATAAAAAGCTCTAAGATTTATATCTAAGAATCTTCTTTGAACTCCATTATGTTTTTCTTTCATATTTGAACCGTTATATACCTTGAATAGTCGATTCTCGATCGTCCAGTGGCTAGTCCCTTATCCAATTTCCCGATCGTCCCTATTGGCGACTCCCTGGTCTACTCGCTGCCTTGCGCAGTTGCACCCTTGCGGCCTTGCGTCTTCTGATTCCCGCTCCAAAGGCTCCAGCCCAAAATATATCTTATTTTGTTATTTTTTATTAAGTTTAAAAATGTATTGGGCCTTTTAATTTTTATGTGGGTTAATGAGATAATAGTTAAATTAAAAGTTGGGCCTTTTATAAGTAATGGACTAATGTTAATGAGATTGGGTTTAAAACTTTAAATATATAGAATTTTTTATAAAAATATATATATATATAAAATATATAAAAAAATTTAAAAACTTCGGGCTGAGAAGGTCCAGGCCAAGACGATCACCGTGCCCTACCCCCCTCTCTGACCCGCCCCTGCCTGTGTCGATGGTCGTGGCTACCAATGCATGTGGTTGTTGGATTTTTCTTAAAGGAATTATCAAACCTTCTCTAATCTACATCATAATTTTGATTTTTTTTAATAAAGGGAAAGAAAGTCAAAGATTGTAGGCTTCAATTGAAGTAGTATTTGTGTAATCATCAAGGATTGGATTCGTCCTTTCGACCATGACTTTATAATAAATCAAGATACGATGCTTTTTATTATCGACAGAGAAGAGTTTTAAAAAAAGAGGTTAAGTACGAAAAGATTCCATAATTTATATAGTTACATATATGTAAATTACGAGGGTTTTCAAATGTATATAGTAAGCATGATGTTGTTTGATTAACATTTTTTTTTGGGTTTTAGGCTTTAAATTTCTAAGCGAAGATGATGAAAATGCGAATATGGTGATGATGGGTCGAGCAATCATCAAATCTAAAAACTCGAACATCATATACGTAATTTATGTAAACTAGTTTTAAGCTTTACATATATGTAGTTACTTGTTTTACATATGTAACTCAATAATTTTATTAGAATTTTAATTTTGTTATTTTTATATGTAACTCTTGCTATTACATATATGAAAATTATCATGTTACGTATATGTTTTTTAGGATTTTTGTCATGCTTTAATTTATATAGTTACATTTATGTAAATTATATATAATTAGGGTTTCCAAATGTATGTAAATTTGAAACGCCCGAAACCGGATACGCCTCATAGTTGACACAAAACGTAACAAACATAGTTCTTAAACTGGAAATCAGAATCTATTACAGCAGAAGTCTTTTAACTCGAACATTCATAACCCAATAACAATAACATTGTTTAAAACATAATTATCAGAAATGGGAAATGTCAGTCTTCAGTAGCTCAACCCGGCAATCTATGCTATCCAACCATCGCGGCTCCTTTACTCATTATTTCCTTTTACTTTTATTACATGTCATGCATAGTAGAAGTCAGTTAACGTTGGTGGGTTCTATCTTTACTTTTAACTGTAAACTTTATTTAAATAGCTAGTTTTATAAAAATAAAATAAGCTTTCTTTATTTACTTTAAAACAACTTTGCCTTTACTTTAAAACTTTACAACGTTACAATTTATAAAATTGTTCCGTTTCTTTCATTTAAAACTTTACTTTTGAGGAAACTGGTTAACGTGTCATTCTTTACTCTTTCAACTTTGTTTTTCACCCGTACAACACTACCCGTTAGTAAACAGTAAGGACCAAAGGTATAATTTCTTAAACTTAGGACCATGTCACTTGGATATTCTTAAAGGAGGTGATTAGTACACAAAACAAATTACTTCATACACCACACAACTATTGTGCAAGGGTTCAAAAAAGCATTTAAATCCCAATGATCAACATGTTTAATTAATTATAAATCTACCTCAAATATAAAGATGAAAAGCAGCACTCAAACCACTCAACATTGCCCTACTTTTGCTTTCTGGTCAGAATCCAAAAGGCAAATAACATGTTATTTCTGCAACTGCAACAACAATAATACAAAGTTGGATCATCATTCATCACTATTATGTCTTTGTCATGGGTCAGGTCGGGTCACGATCTTCTAATAACAGGTCGGGCAGAAAAAAGGTAATGACATAACAACAATGGAGTTATGTATCACTTCTCCAATTTGTGATGAGCCAACAGTTTCACTAAACTTTCCAAGGGTTTGAATGACATGTGACAATATCTTGCACTAGTAACCTCAACCAAGAAAAAAGTAGCACAAAAGCAAAGAACTTTGTTCTTATCAATAACAAATATGCATCTTTTAAAGAAACCAAATCACCAAATTGTTATAATAGTTGCCCACAGTTATCATTGTAATAAGACCGAACATCTAATTATATTTATTCTCAAATTTCACAACTTACAAGTGATCGTAGAATCATAAGCGTGCAAGCAACTTCTTGCATCCAAGAACACCGGTAAGTATTGATATAAAAGCCACTATAACACCCTGTCTAGAAAGCCAAAATTCAGTCCATGTCAAAGGCTTGGTAACTTGATCTAATATCTTCTTGAAATTTTCATGCAAGTCCTCTAAAGATCCGTTATTATCAATCACTATGTCTGCTTTTGATCTCTTTAAATCCAAAGGCATTTGGGCATTTATCCTGTTTTGAGCATCTTGTGCAGATGTTCTGTCTCTCGCCATGAGGCGCTTGAGTTGTGTTTCCGGATCAATCCACACAACAATAATTGGGTTTGTCCAACGGTCCATTTTGGCCTCGAATAGTAAAGGGACATCAAGAATGATGATTTTACAACCCTTCATCCATAATTTAAAAACTTCCCAAAATATTCCAGACGATATGAAAGGGGCTAAAAGCCTACAAAGAAAGTTAGCAAAGTTTAAGATTTTGTAGTAATAAAGTGAGGGTTGTGTGCATAAACAAGGTAAGAAACCATAGTCTAATTTCTAGTTTAGATAACAAACTTGGCTTTTTGGCAAAAAAAAAAGTTTAAAAAGAATGAACTATTTGTAGATAATTTTCCTACGTTTGTATCACTTAATTTTTGTCTCAAGAATCGTAATTTATAGATTTTGTAGATAATTTTCTTATGTTTGTTGTTCAAACTCAAGATATATAATTTCAGTTCTCTTGTTTTCTAAAGTATATTGAAAGACAGTAAGTAAATTAAGACCAAATTGCATAAATTGATCATTGAACCACGAAATCAGCAACATATAACAAATTGACATGGAGTGGGTAAAAAAATGCAGCTAAACCAAGCCCAAGTTCTATAGTAGGAACTAAGAATAGAATACTAGAATATAACTAAGTGAAAATATTAGATAGTTATCAAATTATATATAAAGCATATAAGGTTCAGGTTGGGTTTTTTCAATTTTGGATTGAGCGGACTGACTCAGTTTTTCAGTTTCATGGATTTTTTTTATACACTCCTAGTAACAAGGCTGGACTTATTTCAAAGATGGGAATTCATTAAAGTTGGTGAGGTAACTAACTCTTACATGAAACTAGTGAATTGAGCATTGAGGGATATAATGACTATAATTATAAAAAAGTAATTTGCCATTAGTGTACCTATTAAGAAGCTGGCGCTTAGAAGGATCACTAAATACAATTTGGCCCGATCAACTTCCCCATTTTCCAGCAATATGTGTTCTCCAAAGGCTGCTACAACCTTCCTCCAACCACCACTACCTTTCTTCAATACATCCTGTGATGTGAACCAACACAAAGAATTAATATCAAAGAGATTATTAATAAGCCTTAAAAGTTAAAACAACAAATTTTTATCATCAGTGCCCTCAAATTATTTGTTCACACATCAAAACAATTTTTGGTTTATCAGGAAGTTTCGCTCAGAAGAGGAGAAATGAGACTACTAATGATAATACTAGGTAAAGGTTCATTTTTGTGAAAAGAACATAAAAAACACTTACCCTCAAGTTATCACCTGCAATAACAATAACATGTAACTTTATTATTGTTAACTTACAAAATTATTAGCCAATAATATCATCATTGGGTAATCTATAAAGGCTTTCATCCATTTATGGTCAAAGTTTAATTCAGCTTTGGTTATTTTCACTGCATATTGTACATATATCTTTATGTGGCATGCTTGATTGTAACTTATCCAAATTAATAACAAAAAAAAGCACTTCTATTGTGCATGGAGAGCACCTGTAACTGTGGAACATTAAGTTTAAAGAAACACATTTAGGTTTTAATAAGAACAAGGATGCTAAGAGAAGTTTCTGCAATACAGCGCATTTGGTTTTTTTATGTCTACTACATGGAGATCTAACTATCAGCACACATGTTCTCCCATCAAGATCCGGTGGTTATGTGTGTATGTAAGTGATCACAGTATTCAAGACCAAATACTCCAAGAATCAAGAAAGTACAAGTAATTCATACCTTCAGGTTTTATTGTTCAATCATAATTTATATTCAAACCAGGGTTTTAACAGAGTTTGTGTGTGAGAAAGGGATCTTACTCGGGCAATGACATCAGCGTCGACAACCGGAAAGCCATTAGCTTTAAAGAGATTGGAAACAGTACTCTTCCCAGTTGCTATTCCACCTGTCAATCCTATTATCCTCATTTTCTCCAAAAGCTCTTGCACATAGAACTTTTGTTACTGCAAGAAATGCTATTAATAAGACGAAAACCCTTCAATCAAGTTTAAAATGCAAAGCATTCAGATGAAAGTATCATTATAGCACTACAACCATATAAGATAACTTTGGTCATTCACACATCAATTCAAATGATCAGAAAAATTCTATTTCAGGTCCTGGCACTAGCTAATGCATCAAATCAACACTTTATTCAAATTCTGCCCTAATTTGTTCCAAATTCCAAGGGTTTTGATGAAACTAAGCACCTAGAGACAATTAATACCTAGTAACCGAACCAAGATATTACAAACTGGCCATGGTTGAATCAGTGAAAGCAAATAACAGATCGCCTAAAAAGGATTATATTTTTAAGGAATTGGTTCACTGGTGAAAAGTAAACCCTAACAATGAACAAACCAGGTCTACATATAAACAAACTTTAAATTAGTTCCAGAGTAAAGAGTTCAAAAGAAACCTGAATCTGATTAGGTTCGCTACCGGCCTCTCGTTGTGCTCAATCTGAGTCTCTGTTCTCCGATTTTCCCAGTTGCCACCGATCGATCGCTAAACGGGTTTAGCAAGTTGTTATTCAAACAAATTGTAGCAAGCGAATTTAGGAGATTTTAAAGTACGATTAGTCATATCAAGCGCATCTAGTGTAGTGGTATCATAGTACCCTCCCACGGTACTGACCGGGGTTCGATTCCCCGGATGCGCATTTATTGTTTTTACTTTTCTTTTTGATACCAATGAGAATTGTTAATTATGATTTGGAAAAAAATTTAATTCCATTGTAGACTCAAGTGTGGTTCTTTTCTAAGAGCATATACAATTTATCCTCTTTCTAACATGTCATTAGTTATTAGAATTTGGAAAATTTTAAATTAAAATAAAATTTTGTTTTCACCGTTGGAGAGTTTATGATTTAAAAATATATATATTTTTTTATTGGACCGTTGTATACCATGGCCCAACCAACACCAATGATGATGAATCTTACCGACATCAGCGACGATGATGATGAATATTACCGATATCAACAACAACGATGATGGTTGGACGGTTTTACCAACGTGTTCGTTCGATCTTCACACTTCATGGTCCTTGACTTTGATTTAGATTTTGTAACTGATAAATGTAACCATTTTAAGGGGGTGTTTGGGATTACTTATTGAAATTATTTATTAACTTATTAACTTTTATAAGTTAAAAGGTGTTTGAGAAATATGACTTATTGAAATTAGTTATTAACTTTTAAGATGAAAAGTGAAGTTCTTTTGGAGAGAAAGTAGGGTCGGTGGAATTTCAGGTAGGAAAAGAAAATTTAACCTACTTTATTATCTTGGGCCTTTTAAAATCTCAATCGGTGTTTGGGCCTTTCAAAACCTACTTTGTTATCTTGGGCCTTTTAAAATCTCAATCGGTGTTTGGGCCTTTCAAAACCTCAATTGATTTAAGGATATATAGATAATTAGATACTAACTTTAAGGTAAGGATTGGCAGATAAGATATATATTTTTCTCATATTTTTTAAATTTTAGATTAATTATAAATTTATCCGGTTTTCTATACCGGTTCGACCGATCCGACAAGTGAATCTTTAATGCGACCGTTTCAATGACCGGTCCGGTAATACAAGTCACTAAGATGCACAAGCATGGCATGGTTTGGCTATATAAGACATCTGTTTTATATATACTATTATTAAGAAACCTGTTTTTTAATTATAAATCCTAACTAGTGTAAAACTCGTGGGTGCGGCGGCTGCGTTGAACCAAATAATAATAAAATTAAGTATGTCGATTCCCCACGCGTTGCGACTTGTCTCGCACGTTGTGACGTAACATGACTTAGTTATCGCGCGTTCATGTTATGTCAACATTTTTCAAATTCATGAAAGAAATTAGAATAAATTAAAAAAAACATTTACACGTCGTGACTCGTTAAATCGCGAAATCAATCAACGGCTTTGAAACTGTAACACCCTATTTTCAAACACTGATTATTAAATCATTAAAACACGCGAAAGCATTTATTCCGAGATTTTTTTTACTGTTCGCGTGTCGCGAACCTCTGGGGCCCACTCTTCGCGTGCCGCGAGGGAGTCTCAAAAACAAAATCCGGAGCCCTGGCTTTTTGCGTGGCGCGAATACCCTCTTTTTCCAGAAAGTTTCTAGACCTGTGCAGTTTTCAACACTTAACCAAATTTCTATCTTTAACCCATTTTGTCATAAAATTTTACCAAACACTTAAATATGGGTTCTAACATTCAAAACAACATAATTTTACATCAAAACAATCATTTTCAAGTATCATTCATTCACTTACTCATACACCTCTATGCACATTCATACCACATAACACATTATGCATATAACACTATTTATCATCAATTACTAAGTAAGTGCAAGAGCACTTACCTTTCGAGTTAGAAGATCCCGCACCACCTTCAAGTTTTGCAATTTGATTACCTAAACATATACACCTAGTTTAGTAATCTAACCATACATCAAAATCACATTATAATTGGGTTTACAACCCAATTTCCCATTTCCAACCTAAACTGACCCGTTTGAGTTATACTTATATCCAAACACCATCTTTCACCCCAAACTCATCTACTTGAGTTTCATTATCCTTATCTTAACACAAATTTTCATTCAATAATTATTATTAGGTTAATTTGGTGTTCATTCAAGTGTCTAACATCATATAAACACTTAATCATCACTAATTCAACATTCTATCATCATAATCCAAACACCCCCAAATTTCTCCATATGAACCCTAACTTCTCATAATCAAAATCAAAGGGTTCTAGGATGTTAATCACCATTCTTTACCTTTAGTTTAGCTAGATTATCAACAATCTAACACTAATTAACCACATGCATCATAAATTTCAGATTTCACCCAAAACCCACCAAGAACACATCAAAGGTGAAATCAAAAGGAAGATAATCACTTACTTGATGCTAGGAAGGTGACGTGTGAGCCAAAACCTTCACAAAACAAGCCTCAAATGCATGATTTAAGCTTCAGTTAGCTTTTCTCCTTTTTCTCCTTTGCTCAAGAACGATCTCTTTCACCAAATGAAGATAATTTTACTTTTACTAGTCAAATATGACAGATTTTGCCATTTTACACTTCAGCCCCTCAACTTTCATTTCACCCATTTTATTCCATAATTAATTAAAAACTAATATAACCCCATTACTAACTTGAAACCCACTTGTTTCAACTTATTTCTAAAATATTATTTTCACCATAATATTTATTTATTTATAACGAAACCCGGATTTTGGTTCGTTACAAATCACCTCCCCTTATTTGGGTTTCGTCCCCGAAACCCGACTTCACATAAAAAGGTTCGGATAATATTTGAGCATTTCTTCCTCGTTTTCCCAAGTCATTTCCGCTCCCTTCTTATGTTTCACCTCACCAAAACTTGGCAAATCTCTTTATTGCGTAAACGCTTCACCTTTCTATCCAAGATTGCCACCGGTTCCTCAACATAATTCAACTTTTTATCCAATTCAATATCATCCAATGGAACAAAAGTAGATTCATCCGCCAAACATTTTCGCAAATGAGACACATAAAACGTGTTATGAAGTCTACTTAGTCCTTCCGGTAGCTCCAAACGATAAGCCACCGCACCCACCCTTGCTATCACCTTAAACGGTCCGATGAAACGTGGACTTAATTTCCTCCGTTTCCTAAACCGTATCACCCCTTTCCAAGGAGAGACTTTCAAAAGCACAAAGTCCCCCACTTGAAACTCAATCGCCCGCTTTCTATTATCCGCATAGGACTTTTGACGATCTTGTGCCGCCTTCAAGCGTGCCCTTATTTGGTCAATACTACTATTAGTTTCCTTGACCACCTCTTTGCTACCGAGTTCTCGTTGACCAATCTCACCCCAACACACAGGTGTTCGACATTTCCTCCCATACAATGCTTCAAAAGGCGGCATACCAATACTAGAATGGTAGCTATTGTTGTACGAAAATTCCGCCAACGGTAAATGATCGTCCCAATTTCCCCCAAAATCCAATGCACACCGCAACATATCCTCGAGCGTTTGAATCGTCCGCTCGCTTTGACCATCCGTTTGTGGATGATAAGCGGTGCTAAGATTCAATCTAGTCCCCATATCCTCGTGAAATTTCTTCCAAAAACGAGAAGTAAATCTCGTATCATGATCCGATATAATCGTCACCGGTACACCATGACGTGACACAATTTCCTTCACATACATTTCCGCCAATCTATCCGAAGAATACGTTTCCTTTATAGGAAGGAAATGTGCACTCTTTGTCAACCGATCCACTACTACCCATATCGCAGCATAACCCCTCCGAGTCTTTGGTAGTTTAGTGATCAAATCTATGGTTATGTTCTCCCATTTCCAAAGCGGTATTTCAAGCGGATGAAGCTTTCCATACGGCTTTTGGTGCTCCGCTTTTACCCTTAAGCATATGAGACATCTTTCCACATACTTAACAATATCAAGCCTCATACCCGGCCACCAAAAATGACATCTCAAATCATAAAACATCTTTGTGGCCCCCGGATGGATAGAATACTTGGATTTATACGCCTCATCTAAAATAGTTGTCAAAACACTTGACAACCTAGGAATCCAAATTCTATCAAAGCATGTCTTTAAACCTGTGCTATTTTCCCCAAGCTTATCAACATAAGCAACCATCCGTTCCTTTTTCAAATCACCACCAAGTGCTAACACTTGAGCCTCTCGGATTTCATCAATAAGAGATGATGAAATTGTCATCTTAAATGACTTCACCTTGAAAGGTGTATGACTCGTCTTTCGACTCAGCGCGTCCGCTACTACATTCGCTTTACCCGGATGATAAAGTATTTCACAATCATAGTCCTTGATTAATTCAATTCACCGCCTTTGCCTCATGTTGAGGTCCTTTTGGTCAAAGAAGTACTTGAGACTTTTGTAATCCGTGTATATCGTACACTTAGCCCCATACAAATAATGCCTCCAAATCTTGAGCGCAAAAACCACGGCCGCAAGTTCTAAATCATGGGTAGGGTAATTCACCTCGTGAATCTTCAATTGCCTAGACGCATAGGTAATTACTTTCCCCCTTTGCATCAAAACACAACCCAATCCTGAATGCGAGGCATCCGAACTACAAAATCTTCAGTCCCGTCCAGCAAGGATAAAACATGCGCCTTAGTCAACTTTTCTTTCAAGAGTTGAAAGGCGGATTCTTGCTCGGAACCCCATACAAACTTAGTCTCTTTACGCGTCAACTTCGTCATCGACAAAGCAATCTGAGAGAAGTTTTCAATAAACCGCCAATAATAACCCGCCAACCCCAAGAAACTTCTAATTTCCGAAGGAGTTTTCGACGATAACCAATCTTTAACCGCCACTATCTTGAATGGGTCGACAGTAATCCCTTTCTCATTAATCACATGACCCAAAAATTGGATTTCGCGCAACCAAAATGCACACTTAGAAAATTTTGCATAAAGCTTTTCCCTTTGAAGAACTTCAAGAATCTCACGCAAATGACAAGCATGATCACCTTCACTCCTTGAATAAATGAGAAGATCGTCAATAAAAACAATGACCGAACGGTCGAGGAACGGTCTACACACCCGGTTCACAAGATCCATGAAAACCGCGAGCGCGTTGGTTAAACCGAATGGCATAACCGTGAACTCGTAGTGACTGTATCGAGTGTGAAATGCTGTCTTATGAACATCATCTTCTTTAACTTTCAACTGATGATAACCGAACTTCAAATCAATTTTAGAGAACCATGACGCCCCTTGCAATTGATCGAAGAGGTCGTCAATCCGAGGTAAAGGGTACCTATTCTTCACCGTCAACTTGTTCAACTCCCGATAATCCATACACATCATCATGCTTCCGTCCTTATTTTTAACGAAGAGAACAGGCGCACCCCAAGGCGAGACGCTTGGGCGAATAAAACCTTTATCAAGTAGTTCTTGTAATTGCTCCATTAGCTCTTTCATCTTCGGCGGTGCCAACCGATAAGGTGCTTTGGCTATCGGCTTAGCACCCGGTATCAAGTCAATTCCAAACTCTACTTCCCTCTCCGGAGGAACCCCCGACAATTCATCTGGAAACACATCCTCAAAATGATTCACAACAGGAACATCGCGAATATCTTTCACTTTCTCGATCACATCCGCAACACAAGCCATGTACGCCTTGCACCCACGCGCCATGTACTTTGTTGCCTTCACATAAGAACACAATCTTACCTTACCTTTCTTTTCACCTTCTATGTAAATGGACTCACCTGATGGGGAATCGAGTTGTATCGCCTTAGGTCCACATAAGATACTCGCTTTGTTCATAGACAACCAATCCATCCCCACTATCACATCAAAATCCCCCATGGTCATAGGAATTAAATCAATAAGGAACGTTTCACCCCCCGCCCTTAACTTGCAATTTCTATAAATATCAAACACTAGGAAACTCTTATCATTTTCCGCCTCGATTTCTAGGGGTTCAATTAACTTGCTACTTACAAACGAAGAATGCTTAACAAATTTCAAAGACACAAACGAACGACTAGCCCCCGAATCAAAAAGAACTAGTGCAGGTAAAGAGTTAATCTTGATTGTACCTGACACCACTTCCGAGTTCATCTTTGCCTCTTCCGCCGAGATGTGGAAAGCTCTACCCTTAGGCTTTGGTATTTCAACCTTCTTTTCACTTCCACTTTGCTTCAGCTCGGGGCAATCCACCCTATTGTGCCCGGGCTTGTAACAATTGTAGCATATACGGATTTGGCTCGGGCATTGATTAGCCATATGCCCTGGCTTCCCACATTTATAGAAATTTGACGCTCCCTTCCTACATTCCCCAAAATGCTCCTTTCCACAAACCTTGCATCCCCGTGGAGAAAACTTGACAAATGGTTTCTTTCTAGGGCTCTCGCCCTTTATCTTATTCACAACCTGATCCACAATTTCACGCTTTCTCTTTTCACCTCTTGCCTCCTAAACTCCACCTCTCTTTCCAGACACCTATTTATCAAGTCTACAAGTGTGGAAAAAGAGGATGGAGATATGCTATCTCTGAACTCCACAGTCAACATAGCGTAAAATATGTCGATCTTCGCCTTCTTGGTCGACACCAAGTCCGGACAGAACTTGGCACGATCAAAGAAAGCCCCAGCCAATTCATCTATTGACTCATTCTTTTGCCTCATGAAAAGGAACTCCTCAGTCATCCTGTCAACTGCGGATTATGGGCAATGGTATTTCAGAAAAGCCGTCTTAAACTCCTCCCAAGTCATGGAGGTCACACCCAATTCACCCCTCTCCTTTCGGAGATTCAATAACCATTCTTTTGCCCTTCCCGTCAGTAGAGGCACAGTAAACATAACCATGTCCTCGGGTTTGCACTTTGTCGTCTCAAAATTCGATTCCATATCCACCACCCACCTGTGGCTAAGGATCGGGTCCACCTGCCCGTTATACTTGGCTTGATTACCATAAATTATTTAAGAGTACATCCTCGCGGTTCTTTTTCCCTTTCTTTCATAACCTCTTCAAGAGTGAGCTTAATAGCCCCTCTCATTTCATCCATAAGCAGAGTCGTGGCTTGCTCAAAAGTCTTGGCCACTTCTTCCTTTTTCAACTCTTGGATTCTTGGATCCAACGGTTCCCTATTCGCATTGTCTGACATCTTTTAGCTGAGAATTAGAACAAAAACATCTTAACATCCTTACACTTTCAATACCTAAAGTATCCATCACACTTGCACTCTTATAGGTATTAAGTATATATTTATATATCTACCTACATACATACATACATACATATATAATCACCTTCACCTAATCCTTGCAAATGTTCATTGTCATATGGTTATCATAAATACCCTTGCACATTTCGTCTTATTAATCATATTGGCCAGACATGTTTAATAATACGCTACGCCCAATTATAATTATCATATTCATATAACAAATCACAAAACAAGTTTCGGCACACATAACACCTTATCATTCAATCATACATATACGCCATACTTAACAACATTAATCATAACATTACTAACCTTTCGTTTTCGTAAGCTCCGAGTCTTAGTCAAGTCCTTTATCGATTCTCGTACCATTCCCCCATATCATGACCATCCGGTTTAAGTTTAGTGCCTCGCACACCAAATCCCTCAAACCATCGCTCTGATACCAAGTTGTAACACCCTATTTTCAAACATTGATTATTAAATCATTAAAACATGCGGAAACATTTATCCCAAGAATTTTTTTTTACTGTTCGCGTGTCGCGAACCTCTGGGGCCCACCCTTCGCGTGTCGCGAGGGAGTCCCAAAAACAAAATCCGGAAGACCAGGTCTTTGCGTGTCGCGAAGACCCCGCCCTGGCTTTTCGCGTGGCGCGAATACCCTCTTTTTCCAGAAAGTTTCTAGACAACACTTAACCAAATCTCTATCTTTAACCCATTTTGTCATAAATTTTTTACCAAACACTTAAATATGGGTTCTAACATTCAAAACAACATAATTTTGCATCAAAACAATCATTTTCAAGTATCATGAACATCCATTTGATGGGCTTACATCCGAAATCAACAAAACTACGCATACAAGAATTCAACATACGCCTTGGACTTGACCTTGAATATCCCGGAGCTTTTCCTACATAACACCACATATAACACTATTAGTAATGAAAATAAAACATATCAAACAAGTAAATACTACTTGTTTTCATCCGTTCACCCATTTGACCCGTTTCCACCCAAATGTGTCATTAGGCTACATATCACTTGCATTTCACCTACAAATTTCATTCTTTTCATTTATCATACATAATTAACACATTTCCATTTCGATTATGGCACAAGGGCCATAAGCCATAACCTCATTTCCATTATGATACTTAGATCATAACTTCATATCCACATATCCATTATGGTACTTAGACCATAACTCCATATCCACATATCAATTATGGTACTTTGACCATAACTCCATATCCACATATCCATTATAGTATTAAAACTATAACTACATTCATTCACTTACTCATACACCTCTATGCACATTCATACCACATAACACATTATGCAACTTAACACATTATGCATACAACATTGCATATAACACTATTTATCATCAATTACTAAGTAAGTGCAAGAGCACTTACCTTTCGAGTTAGAAGATCCCGCACAACCTTCAAGTTTTGCAATTTGATTACCTAAACATATACACCTAGTTTAGTAATCTAACCATACATCAAAATCACATTATAATTGGGTTTACAACCCAATTTCCCATTTCCAACCCAAACTGACTCGTTTGAGTTATACTCATATCCAAACACCCTCTTTCACCCCAAACTCACCTACTTGAGTTTCATTATCCTTATATTAACAAAAATTTTCATTCAATAATTATTATTAGGTTAATTTGGTGTTCATTCAAGTGTCTAACATCATATAAACACTTAATCATCACTAATTCAACATTCTATCATCATAATCCAAACACCCCCAGATTTCTTCATATGAACCATAACTTCTCATAATCAAAATCAAAGGGTTCTAGGATGTTAATCATCATTCTTTACCTTTAGTTTAGCTACATTATCAACAATCTAACACTAATTAACCACATGCATCATAAATTTCGGATTTCACCCAAAACCCACCAAGAACACATCAAAGGTGAAATCAAAAGGAAGATAATTACTTACTTGATGTTAGGAAGGTGATGTGTGAGCCAAAACCTTCACAAAACAAGCCTCAAATGCACGATTTAAGCTTCAATTAGCTTTTCTCCTTTTTCTCCTTTGCTCAAGAACGATCTATTTCACCAAATGAAGATAATTTTGACTTTTACTAGTCAAATATGGCAGATTTTACCATTTTACACTTTAGCCCCTCAACTTCCATTTCACCCATTTTATTCCATAATTAGTTGAAAACTAATATAATCCCATTACTAACTTGAAACCCACTTGTTTCAATTTATTTCTAAAATATTATTTTCACCATAATATTTATTAGAATATTTATTTATTATTAACGAAACCCGGATTTTGGTTCGTTACAGAAACTTTGTATAAAAAAAATCAAAAGCATTACGTAAATTCACGCGTTGCAGTTAGATCATAGATAATATTTAAGACCTTATATAAAAAAAACAACGGCTTTATACTCGCACGTTGCATCGGAGGCGTAAACTCATGTCAGAAACCAAAGTTTAAACGTTAAGACACGCACGTTGGGGTGAAGCCATACGATGACACTAATGTGGGTAAGGGCATGTTTGTGAACCTAGTTACGCGCGTTATGGCAACAACATTAACGTGACTAAGTACATAAAAGAAACGTACGAATTTGATGCGGGTTGGTTTTGGAGATTGAACCATAGATAAAAAAAAAAGTATTATGATTCACACATTACAACTTAATAATATAAAAAAAAGTAATGAAAACTAAGAAAAATAACAAATCTAAAAAGAAAAAAAAACTCATAATACTTTTTTTTATCTATGTACTGAGGTTAAGCCATAAGATGACACTAATGTGGGTAAGGCACGTTTGTGAACCTAGTTACGCGCGTTATGGCAATGACACTAACGTGCCTAAGTACATAAAAGAAACGTACGAATTTGATGCGGGTTGCTTTTGGAGATTGAAACATAGATAAAAAAAAGTATTATGAATCACACATTACGACTTAATAATTAAAAAAAAAGTAATGAAAACTAAGAAAAATAACAAATCTAAAAAGAAAAAAAAAGCTGTTGACACAGGAATCGAACCTGTGATCTAAGACATTCACATTAAAGACAACAACCAGCTTTAACCATCCAACCAAAGCCGCAATTTGATATAGAAATGCTAAATCAAATAGAAAACAAAGAATGAGGGCTTTGTCGGTGGCTCCCATTGGCCACCGACATTGCCTTTTAAGGTAGTAGTAATTTTGATTATTAATTTCTTTATAAAATCCTAAGCTTAATTATAAAACTTAAATCGAAATATAAATAAAATAAATATATCACATCAACAAAGTATTTGAATTTATATACATCATAAATTAAAAAGTTACGATATAAAAGAAAATTATATGTTAAACAAATCTAAAAATGTGATAAAAATTAATAGGTCACATTAGATGGATGAAAGTATATTTGAAGGTGTAAATAGATTAACACTTTGATAATTATAATCTTTTGTAGATGAAGCTTCATTTTCTGTCAATCATTCCCCACAAATGAACAGAATAATCCATCTACTGAAAAACTGCACATCAGCCGTCCACATCTACCAAATCCAAGCTCAACTCATCGTCCACCACCGTCCCCTGTACCTCAACACCACCGTAGCCCACCACTTCATCACCGCCTGCCGATCGTTTTCCCTTTTAACTTCAGCTTACCTTTTTTACACTCACCATCTCCACTTCCAACCCCACGTCTTCATATGCAACACCCTCATCAAAACCTTAACCCCTCGTGCCTCCATATCTTTTTACACCCACATGAACCACAACTCCATCAAACCCAAACAATTACACTTCCCTACTATTCTCAAGTCCATCTCTGACCTCAAAGATCCCAAATGGGCCAAATCAGTCCATACCCATATTATGAAATCGGGTCATCTTAATGATATTTACGTTGAAAATTCGTTGATGAGTGTGTATGCTTCATGTGGGGAAATGGGGTTCTGTCGCCAGGTGTTCGATGAAATGCCTCAAAGAGACGTTGTCTCCTGGACGGTCATGCTTACCGGGTATAGACAATGTGGGAAGTTTAGTGAAGCATTATTGACATTTGAACAGATGCATTATGCAGGTGTGGTGCCAAATCAGGTGACCATGGTTAATGCTTTAGCCGCATGCGCGGGTTGCGGGGCTTTAGACATGGGTGTTTGGATACACGAGTTCATAAAGAAAAACTGTTGGGAACTCGACTTGATCTTGGATACTTCGCTAGTCGATGTATATGGAAAATACGGTCGGGTTCAAGACGCGTTAGCCGTGTTTCTTAGCATGAAAGATAAGAATGGGTTCACATGGAATTCTTTAATTAAAAGTTTAGCAAAGGCAAAGCATGTTGAAGAAGCTCTATTGTGGTTTTCAAGAATGGAGCAAGAAAAGGGTGTCAAGCCTGATGAAGTGACTCTAATTGTGGTACTATCTGCTTGTGCTCAATCTGGATTAGTACAAAAGGGTAGAGAAATATTTTGTTCATTGATGAATGGAAGATACGGGTTTCTTCCAAACGCGAAACATTATGCTTGTTTGGTTGATCTTTTAGCGCGTTTGGGGCGTTTGAAAGAGGCCATGGAAGTGATTAAGGAAATGAGCAAATTTGCAGCTTGGAACCTTATAAAACTTGCACCAAATAACCGCGATTTCTATGTTATATTGTGTGATTTGTACTCTGAGATGGGGAGATTGAGTGAATTGGGAGGAGTTCAGGTGTTGATGACGGTTATAGGGATTAAGAGTGATTCGGAAGCCGCTTTGTTGGAACCCAAATACATGATGTGATAGTAGTTTTAGGTGAAGAAGTATTGAGCTAGGTACTAAATCGATTATAAAGTGATTTATGTTTTTGTGTATAAATTCTACTAGTTTTTCAAGTTGCAATGGATCTGGATGGGATGATCATCGGGTCGGTTTTTGGTTTATTCGAATTTGACAATTTTAAAACCGAATTCGAATGCGAAACGAATTTGGATTGGAATTCGAAAACTTGACTTGATGTTGAAAATTTGATTTCGGGTTGATCTAAATAACCCGAATTATGAAAAGATATAAATAAAAAATAAAAGCTATTATATAAAAAATAAATGTTTTTTTATAAAAATAAAAGTTATATAAGTCGGATTTAAATATTCGAGTCGAATCGGTTCGAATTGGAAAACGGAATTTGAATTTCTTTTCGAAAGCTAACCCAATTTGAAGATTCAAAAACCGAATTCGTAATTCGGTTCATTTGAATTTAAGTTTTTTCAAGTTTGAATACCAACCATTGGGCTCGTGATTGGTCTAGGGCTTACAATGGGCTCGTATAATTTAAGCTCACAAGGTTTTGACCCAATCCCCTCCTATACACTAAAAAAAATCAAATTTAAAATGAAAATCATAAAGTTAATTAGTTAAACATTGAGGTGTTTGGATATTTGTTTTTAAATAAAAGCTTACTTTCCGTATAAGATTATTTGTTATATACTTATACTAAGTTTTTTTTTGAACGACAACAATGAGAGATACTCATAGAAAAAGCTAGTGGGGGATTAGCAAAACCCCAATTACAATACCCAAACAGGGGCATAAACACCCGCATATACCGAGCCAAATACAAAAATTAATACCGAAAACAAGTTTGGCCTTTACCTAAAGTCTTTTACCCCTAAGTTTTTTTTTGAACGACAACAATGAGAGATACTCATAGAAAAAGCTAGCGGGGGATTAGCAAAACCCCAATTACAATACCCAATCAGGGGCATAAACACCCGCATATACCGAGCCAAATACAAAAATTAATACCGAAAACAAGTTTGGCCTTTACCTAAAGTCTTTTACCCCTAAGTTTTTTTTTGAACGACAACATTGAGAGATACTCATAGAAAAAGCTAGCGGGGATTAGCAAAACCCCAATTACAATACCCAATCAGGGGCATAAACACCCGCATATACCGAGCCAAATACAAAAATTAATACCGAAAACAAGTTTGGCCTTTACCTAAAGTCTTTTACCCCACGCCTGTTACTTATACTAAGTGAATGGTAAGAAGTGAGCATTTAGAAGGAGTAGACTCACTCAATTGGTGTTATACTTGGTGAATAATTAGTGATGAGTGTGATTAATTTATTTCCTTTTACGAGCCCAATGGTTGGTATTCAAACTTGAAAACATAAATAAAAGATTAAATTCTAGAATTTTATTTTTTATACGTAATGTTTAATCATGTTTTTTTTATTATTATGTAATCTTTTTTTACCATTAATCGAAAGTTTCAATTAATCTTTTATTTATGTTTTATTTTTCCTACCCATTTCCTTTTAAGCGGTTTCATTTTTTACTCTTTCACATTGTTCAAACCTTAAAGTCTAGGAAGTCGGTTTCAATAAGTCTTCAAAGCTTCCATAAAGGTCCTAATCATTTCTAAAAATGTTTTGAAATTTAAATTTTGAATCCACGTTTTTCTTAATTAATATATTATCATTGCCAATTTACATTTATGAATTATAAAAATATGGTACTTTATATTAATAATCAAATTGATTGATTCCAGTATATTAGCTAGAATTAAAAAAACATTTTAACTCTTATTAAGTTATTTTAAGACATAAGTGAAATTCATTCTAATAAATATACTATTTCCTAATTTGACATTTGTTTAAAAAACTGTTACGAAATTTACATAAATGTCATAATGATTTCTAAATTTGTTACCAAAATTTAAAATTTTATTCTATACACCAATTAAAACTTCGGAATTAAATTCGAAAGACCCTCTACTTTAGATTGTATATAAAATACTATATCCCCTATTCAAAATTTCCAACTGATGCTTGTCCATCTTTGAAAATTTCTTCCAGACACTCTCATAGGTTTGTCGATTCAATTTGTTTACATCTGCTCTTCATCTCCAAATTCTATCAAATACGAATCAATCAACTTCATTTAAAATTTATAAATAGATTTTTGGAATTAATCATGTTTGAGATCAAATAAAGAATTTGACTTTATTTGAGATAGAAAAACTTTTGCTTTGTAATAATTCCACCCAACGCAACTTTACAACAATGCCTTACCCTGATATTGACTCTATATCTTTTTCAAACAATCTATTGATTAATGAGGAGCTCGCTTACGACATACATGTTTTAAAGAAAGAGTTTGATACTCTTTTTTATTTTATTAACTCTTGAACAACGATCTATTTTTGATGATATAATGACATATGTTTAACATAACAAAGGAGGAGTGTTCTTTGTTTATGGTTATGGTGGAACTGGTAAAACATTTCTTTGGAAGACATTATCCGCGGCAATAAGATATAAAGGTCAGATTGTTTTAAATGTTGCTTCAAGTGGAATTGCATCTTTGTTATTGACAGGAGGTAGGACTGCACAGTCCAGATTTCTAATTCCTTTGAATCTTAACGAGGATTCTCTCTGCCATATTAAGCCACACAACGACGTTGCTTATTTATTAAAAAAGGCTTCATTGATTATTTGGGACGAAGCACCAATGATTCATAAGCATGCTTTTGAAGCATTGGATAGAACTTTGAAAGACATTTTAACAAGTCAAAGGGATGACGACTCAGTCTTGCCATTTGGAGCAATATATCCTTCTAATTACTGATTAATGATTGCTTGCTATCAATGTTTCCTGGAGATGAGAAGGAATACCTAAGTTCAGATAGTATATGTCAATCAGAGTATATAAATGGCAATATTGATGAATGTTTATACTCACCTGATCTTTAAATGGACTGAAAATATCAGGATTGTCAAACCATAACTTAGTTCTAAAGGTCGGTGTTCCAGTAATGCTACTAAGAAATATTGATCAACAAGTGGTTTATGTAATGAGACGAGACTACAAGTTATATCATTGGGAAATCGTGTTATCAAGGCAGAGATAATATCTCGAAGTAATATTGGTAATCACACTTTTATCTATAGAATAACTTTGACGCCTCCAAACAAGAGGATTCCTTTTAAGTTTCAAAGAAGACAATTTCCACTGGCTGTGTGTTTTGCAATGACAATAAACAAGAGTCAAAGGCAGTCATTATCACGTATAGGTTTGTTTTTTAAACAACCGGTTTTTACACATGGTCTGTTGTATGTCGTCTTATCCAGAGTTAAAAAGTAGAGATAGAGTGAAACTTTTAATATTAGATAAAGATGGAAAATTTAGCAAGCAAACAACAAATGTTGTATACAAAGAAGTATTTGTAGATTTGTAATTGTCAATGTAACGTTCTTTTTTTATTGTGTACAAGTGCATTTTATAACATTTTATATCAATCATTGATAAGTTTTTTTACATATTTTAAGTATCTGATTTTTGATTTTCCACCTGTGTAGTACATGGGTCATTAACCTAGTTAGATAATAAGAAAATATATTATTAAAATAAAAATTAAAAAAAAAAATCAAGATGATGTTGCCCATCACGCTCCGTGAGTATGGTCACGATTCCACCTTTCAGGCACACTCACGCAGAGGCGGCGTGGTGCGTGAGTGTGAGCTAAGATGGCACCCTCCCTCTCACATTTCATGGAGTATAACACATGCCTAAGACTAATAGTTGAACAAACGAATTTTTTTCTGAAACGGTGTTGTTTCAGATTATGATTTCATAACCGGTGTTATTTTGTTTTCACTTTCACAAATGGTGTTTCCGTGGTTGCTAACCACGAATTGTCGATTTTAGTGGGTTTTCGTGGTTGGGAACCACGAATTGGTACACATATATGTTCCTAATCACGAATTGATAACACTCTTGAATTCCCAACCACGAATTGATATAAACTTGCATTCCCAACCACGAATTGATATAAACTTGCATTCCCAACCACGAATTGATAACAATCTTCAATTCCCGACCACGAATTGATATAATCATGAATTCCCAACCACGAATTTGTTAAAAAACTTGATATCCCAACCACGAATTGTTGGTTTGATCGAGAAAAGTGGGGGGATAGATGTCTGGTTTGTACTTTAGTGGTAGAGATAGAAGATTTATTGGTTGCATTTATTACTTAATTCGTGTTAATCCATGGAAAAGGGGCCACATCCTCAAGTAGTGAAGTTAGGTGAGGTGCAATAAACCGCTTTCTTATTATGTAACCTCAACTAATTATTTTTCATCCAATCACATTTAGACACTAAATTTATAAATATATAATATTTTTTTTTAAAGGCAAATTTCTTAATTTTTATGGGAGTAGGACTTGAAGCCATGAGCTCCTGAATCCTTGGTGTTTTTAGATGATTTTTCTCTATCATTGAACCATCAATCCTAATGTATAAATATATAAGATAGATTTTCATATTTAATAACATGTTTATTACTATATATAGTTATATATATATATAGAGAGAGAGAGTTGAGTTATACTAAAAATGACTTGCATAGTGTTTTAAATTTTAGGCATGGTGTTCTTTAACTTTTAAATATGTTCACATAAATAAAACAAAAACACCATACTTAAAATGAAAGAATACCATGTATAAAATCTCTTTTTTAGGCTTCTTAGGAAAAAAAGTCATTTTTAGTATAACCCTCCCATATATATATATATATATATATATATATATATATATATATATATATATATATATATATATATATATATATATATATATATATATATATATATAGAGAGAGAGAGAGAGAGAGAGAGAGATTAATTATTTTCGGTTCCAAATAGTTCAAAAAAATAAAAGAAAACAAAAGAACAATTAACAATTCGTGGTTGGGATATCAAGTTTTTTAACAAATTCGTGGTTGGGAATTCATGATTATATCAATTCGTGGTTGGGAATTGAAGATTGTTATCAATTCGTGGTTAGGAATGCAAGTTTATATCAATTCGTGGTTGGGAATGCAAGTTTATATCAATTCGTGGTTAGGAATTCAAGAGTGTTATCAATTCGTGGTTAGGAACATATATGTGTACCAATTCGTGGTTCCTAACCACGAAAAGCCACCAAAATCGACAATTCGTGGTTAGCAACCACGGAAACACCATTTGTGAAAGTGAAAACAAAATAACACCGGTTATGAAATCATAATCTGAAACAACACCGTTTCAGAAAAAAATTCTTGAACAAACATAAAATAGTGGTATATACAGGTGTAAATCACTTTTCACATTTAATAATATCAAAGGTATTTTATATATATACTTGTCTCAAACATTATAGATACATAAACCTCATACTGATAATATTATTTTTATGATATGTTTAACATTCTAAAATATATAATAAAAACAAATGATACCATATATTTTCAACCCAAAATAAGTGTTACAAAGTATTAGGTATCCTTACAAGTCATCTTGCATCAACATCATATTAAGAATGATGATTACAATAAAGTAGCAGGTAAACGGGCAACAAGTTACGTCAGCCCTCTTTTGGATAGCGTGTTCCCCCCATTCCCACCCAAACATAAGAATATCATCTGACCGTAGAGTAAACATCCCTTCAAATGCATCTGTCAGAAAGTTCACTGGGGGCCTCCTTTTTTGCAGAACTTCCTGCCCACTTAAGAACATCACACAAAACATCCCTAACCAAATCCTGCCTGTATTTAACCCTAGGTAGCTCCTTGCAATTGACCGCATTCTCGCCAAAAGAATTCAAACAAACCTGGTGACAAACTTGGCAGGGCTCATCAGTCGGAACAAGAGGGATCATTAGCCGGTACTTAAGGATAGCCCGATACTTCACAACCAACATATTAGGTATTACTAGTGACAACTGTACTTTTATAATGATGTTGATCATTTATTGAACATATTAAGTTACTTAAAAGTTTGATAGATCAAAAGCAATAACAACAAAAATATATCTCCAAAAAAATTGTTGTATACAATTGCTTTACACCCTACTTTTGAACTCACCATACTCTTCCAAAGTGACCCGTTTAATATTATAAACATATGATATTCAACTTTTAAGATTTCTTTCACATAAATTATATAAAGTGACCCGACAATATTATGAATGTCTTTCATAATATTTACACCAATTTAATCTTTATCATTATTTTGATATAATCAGTGAGTAACAACTTTTTCCTATATTTTATATGTATACAAACAAATATATCAAGTAAAATTCCACTTATAATAGAGCTATTAATAAGGTCTTTGGGGAAAACTAAGAGCTACGATGAGGTTTTTGAGGTATTGATGACTACGAAAAGGTAATGCACCATTTAATAACCGTGTAGAAAGAATAATTGAATACTTAAACGAATTCGGTGCTCATTTTTTGCTTTCACTTTGTTTTTAGATACAACATGTATAGATTGATAGTTTATATGTAAGTTCAAAAATCTCGAGGATCAACGACTCAACGTTCATAAATCTTGAGGGTTGGCGAAAAACCGCAATATACGTTAAATATAAAAGAAATTAAAATTGCGGGGTCAATTGACCCTGCACCACATATACGTACTAGTTTCGTCCATGCTAGGAATGCTCTTACATGAGAGGGCACACTAGGGCCACTTGGATCCCTAGCAACCATCTCCTCTATAACTCTTACTTATACACGTTACATTTACATGCACATGTTCTCATACATCTAGGGTTGACTTGTTCATTGTAAGGCTTCTGCTTTGGTCCATTTCTAAGGGGCATTTCATTGAGGTTTATGTTGATTAACTTCAAAAAAATTAAGTTTCAAGAAAGTAAGAAAACTTACTAAATGAAAGGTTTGATATGGTGTTTGATGATAATCACATAAGAGATTACTCTAATCTTCTTTGATGCCCAACTTATAATGGAGGATATTATGTATATGTTGTTACCCTTGTTTCTCTCAAACTTAAATTTGAGAAAAAAATGATATGTATAATGTATGTGTCTTGTCTAATTAGAAATTAAAAAGAATTAGTACGTAATCCTCATATGGAGTCATAAATATATCAAAATATTACCATATAAAGACTATAATACAATTATTTATAAATGATAATTGTAGAGGACAACTAGACCCAGCCCAATGGACTGTGCACAACACATAATGACACATAAAATTCTAGCCCATACATTCCCTGTATAACAAGTATTTCATCTTCATGGTGAGGAGGCTTCTCCTTCCCATTACTAATACCTCATGCACATGGTCGTCACCTTCTCTATCCCTCTCTTATATACTCATATATTTGTATACATACCCATACTAATTATGTAAATACGAGGCTGACTTGAGCGTCGAAAGGTTCTAACATGTGTTAATGGATGGTTACAGGCTCAATACCGAATTAGAGAAGACGAAGTATGGCAGGTCCAATCCTTCATTGCTGTGCTGATCCAATCAACCATCTCAGTGATCCTTGTAGCAACAATAATTGTATCAATTTATATATAAGGGCTTATTGGTTTAATTATTATAACTTGATAATTAAACCAAGTAATGAATAATTTATAGCAAACAATTAATTCGTTACGTTAAGAACCAAATAAATAAAAAATGCAAAAGAATTCTCCATATTGGAAGAAATTCGCATACAAATTTATAAAAACGTTATTTAAAATATGAAATAAACTAGGGAAAGCTCAACAATAAAAATGATAATCTGTAATAATATTTCACTTATTAAAAAATTGATTATCATAATTTCAATTATCTTTAAATCTGAAACACTCAAACATGTAGGTTTTACATCAAATGAAAATGACATACTGGTACCACACTACCATAAATTATTTATTTTTTTAATTACGAGTGGTAAATCTTTAATACAATATTTTAACTAATCACGTTTATTATAATAAACTTATAACCCCCACTAAATTAGTTTTAGTTGAAGTTCTATATGTGATGTCTATATGATGAAAATGGAAAAAGAACTTATATGAATATGTATTATCATAATATATTGTCCTTTAGAGATGTACTATGATAATATTTTTTTATTTTGTCAAAAATAAGCACCCTCATCACAAATCGATAAAAGAAAAAAATGATATAAAAAAATGTTTTTAAAAGATGCTCTCCAACAGGTATCAATGCCTAAAACTTTTTTTATGAAGTCTTTCTAACAGTCTAAGAGTCTTGTTTTTTTTAATAGAGGCTCTTGCCTCTTAGATGAGATGTTCTAGGTTCAAACCCAAGAATATGATGAATTATTTGGTTTAATTTAGTAGTAGAAGTATAATAGATTTGTCGTTAAAAAAAAGAACCACCCATGCAAAACATAGTCAATACTAGTTTTAAAGTAGTTTATTAATGAATTCTTACAAAATTAAGAATATAAAAATAATAATAAAATAATAATACTAGTAATAATAAATAAAAAGATAATACTAATAATAGTAATTAACCTAAAAATAATCATAATAGTCGTAATAACAACAAGATGTTTTTTTAAACCCTAAACTTTAAACTTGTCAATAAGTCCTAGATCAACTGGCTTGGAAGGAGGCACCCTATGGCCTTTCAATGTGGAGGCCACGGGTTCTAGTCTCACTTGGTGCAATATGCTCAGGTGGGTCGAGGTTTTTCCACAGTGGGCCTTTGGGTGGTGGGTTTCATCTTAAATGGTGGGCGGGTCGGGTCACCAGCGTTGTTTGCGGGCGTGGGTGGCCTTTCACCAATGAGTTTCCCTAATGACCGGGCTTATAGTATTAGTTGGCCGTTAAAAAAAACTGGTCTATGATTAGCTGACTTTAGTTTTGCGATTAATTAATACATACATTATGAACTTGTGAATAGGATTCACTCACAGATTTTTATTGTTTTTATATTATTTTAAGTTTTATAATTAATATTGGTAATATTTTATTTTTCTCTTATAACTTTTAAAATATGATATTTTACAAAATTCCTTGTGTGCCGTTACGATATGTTTATTTTTATCTACGTTTCGATATAATATTCATTTAAAACCAAGCTTTCGTTATAATGTACAAGTTATTGAATCATAAACGTACAAACTGTCGAAACTTCTTTATGGTTTTGTTTTTTTTTCCTTTTACAACCTTCAAAGTATTATGTTTATAGAATTTGGGATTGGCCGTTTTCACGTACTTTTTTATACGCATTTTAAATTCAAATTCGCCTCATGCTCACGTTTGTTTATTATATGTTGGTTATTTAAATATTTTACTTATATATCATTATTTTTATATATTTATAATTTTAATTTTTATAAGTATCATAACAATATTATTTAGTTATCATTATCATAAATTTATTTATAACATTAGTTTTTATATACATATATATTTAAACTTGATTAGGATTCGTGAGCCTAGTTAAACGTGATATGTCAAACTTGGTATCAAGCTCGTATGTTAAATGACTTCCAGTATGCTCGAGGTCAGGCTCGTTTAAACCTAGCTCGTTAGTCGTTTCGAACTTTTTAAAAAACCAATATTATCTATTTTAAGAACGACTAGACTGGTTTACATGACCGATATTTAACTCTAGAACTTTAAAACCCACAACATATCAAATAATTCAGCTTCAGGGGTTTTTGTTCATTTGAAGAAAATAAGTTTCTAGAAACCTTCACCAGCATAGATTATTTTTCTTGGATTAGTTGGGCAGTGATTACTGCTGGACAACATCAGGTTTAAAACAAACACCAAATTACCTAACAGTACAACCACAACAAGCACGATGTACAACTCACAAAGCTACCTTAATTAAACCTAATGCTTAATACGCAGGCACCCCAAAAACCTTCACACAAGCAGGCCTGGACAAAATATCCGCAACCCATCCGCTCAAATACGGCCGCGCGTCAAACACCTCTTTCACGCGCGTCTCCATCATGAACTTAATCATCGGCGCGTGGTGAAGATCCGCCAACGAGAAGCTATCTCCGCCCAAATACTTGCTCTCCGACAGCCGCGCTTCGTACACGTCAAGCACGCTCTCCAGCCTCTTCTCCTCCGCATTCACGACCTCCTCGTCGCCGTTCTTTCCAAATAAAAACCGTTTCATACACAGCTCCCACGCTAATTTCGCAGTCACCGGATCAAATTTCAGAGACTCCACTTCCATCCACACCGATTCCACGGCGGCCTTCTTCGGATCCTTGTTTATCAGATCCGTCCCCTTGCCGGCGTATGTGCGTGATATGTACTGTGAAATCGCCCTTGATTCTGCAACAAAGTATCATTTTAGTTTTTAAAATTAACACGCAACGAACGGCATTTGTGTTTTGTAGCCATTGATTACCGAAGAGTTTGACATCACCGTCTTCAAACGCCGGAATCTGGCCGAACGGCTGCATACGCATACATACACAGATCAGATATTGTGAAAGAAATAAACGTATACATGCGGAAACTAGCTAATTAATTACAATATGAGTTATATATACATTTCGTGCAAGTATGTGAGGCTTTTTGTGTTCGCCGGAAGCCAGATCGACGTTAATGAGCTCGAAATCGATGTCCTTCTCGGCTAGGCAAAGCAGTACACGGAGAGTTGCAGTGGAGAGCATGGAGCCGTACACTTTGATCGCCATTTTGATGTAGCTGAATCAACAGTAGGGTTAAGATTTTTGAAGATGATGGAAATAGTGTGATGATGCATGAGGGATGGATGGGTGGGTATAAATAATAGAAAAATCATAAAACTAGAAGGTGTGTGACATCAGGGTGACGTGTGAGAATAATTTAATGCATATACCATGAGATAGGTGAGTTCTCAAAGTTTTTGTATGTGAATCAGATGATTTGAAATGTCAAACCGGTTCTGATGTAGTGGTTGAGGTGAGAACTGAAGTTTCAATGAACTTGGGTTCAATCTCTGTTATCATCATTAATTTCTGAGGCATGCAAATGAGGCCTAGTTCTTAGGCTGATGCACCAGGGTTTTACCCACGCCGATCCAGGGTTCGAGCCTCGGCTCTCCCTCAAGCCCGGAAAGGGCCGTATTGTATGGGATTTTTCCTTGGATGCTCTCCAACTCTGCCGCCAAGTGGGCCCTGTTAAGACAACATATTGACCGGAGTTGGACGAGGCTCTCCCATGTGACGGGAGGTGCGACGTCACAACATTCAATGTTCGCCGTTCAAAAAAAAAGATGATTTGAAATGGTTTCTACGTGGACTGTGATACTTACTTTCTATGCAACAACTGAAAAGTAGGTGATTTGCTAATGCTAGCGGATACTTACTTTTTATGTAACATTTTAAAGACACGTAGAAACCATTTTGTAATTCACTTATAAAAGCAAAAAAAAAAATAGAGTTCTCGGGTATTTATTTTAGTGGGTACTAAAGTTTTTGTAGCCGAATTATATCTAGATGTAGATAGTGGTATCCCTTTCTTTATGGTTGAGTGTTAGTTCTAAATAAAATTTCATTTTAGCGGTTTAAATTCTAATTTATAAATAATTTTGTGATACATGAATAATAATACATATGTGAATCCATATGCGTAGGGGTGGATCCAAGTGTTAGGTATACATGTCAAATGAATATGGATAAGTTTTTTTTAGTGTTATCCAATATTCGATACTTATTTTTATGTATAATATACAAAGAGTGTCACGATTCACCAAACATATTCAAAAGTAACCTTAGTAAAAAAAAATCACAGTGTACATGCGATATAATATCGTGTATCGTTAATTTAAGTCATTATTGATAGAGAAAAATCTATTACAAGTAAACTAAATAATCTATTACAAGTAAACTAAATAAGTGGCTCTTAGTCGTGTTTCTAACGTAAATATATGTATAACAAACGTTAAAAAAATTATTATTTTAGTAATTTCACATAAATTTTTAAATACATATTTGTTTAGGTTTTTTAAATTATACTTACTAAAAACTGATGGGCATGAATAGTAACTTCGCACAATGAAGTGATGCCACGTGGCAACCTTTGATTGGTTATTTTTTATTTTGGCCGATTTTATGTTTACATATATATAATCTAGCGCATGCTAGAAACAAAAGTGTAAGTTGTCGTGGTGGTTGTTGGGCTATGTCTCTGTTCCGCGCTACCCGAAAACAACCCCCTGTCGGTTCGTTGATTTTCCTTTTTTATTTCTTGATGTAGTTGTAAAATAGAAAAAAAAAACTCTAAATAATAGAGATAAAGATGGAGATCCTGATGCGAATGCACTTACATATTTTATTGGAATCCGGTAATGGTAAACTGCTTCGGATGAGGGCGGCCTTGAACAGAATACTGTTGATGGAGGCTTTATCACAAAGAGGAGTTAACATTAGCTATTCCGGACGTTCTTTATGCAATGAAGATGTGGAATCGATTAATCATATACTGGTGACATGCACGCTAGCAAGAAATGTATGGACCAATGACCATGATCTACGATTGGTGCAGAATACCCCTATAGCTTGTGGTACTGTACAGGAGGAGGTTTTGTCATTTGTGTAACATCCCTGATTTTCAGAAGCCAATGATTCGGGTTAGTAGTGGACGACCCGAATACTTATTAAATGTAATAATGAGCAAGGTTGTCACGAAAGGTACATTTTAACAACGGAAATAGGGACAGTTAGTCGTTTAAAAGATAGTTCGGGATCGAAACGTACGAGATGGAAACACAGGAACCCGGATGTAAATCCTAGTGGTTTAAATACCACATTAGCGCTAACCCTAGACCATAATCGGTCTAGGGGAAATGCGACAGCAGCCAAGAAAAAGCCGCAAATGAGAAACCGGCGACGAGGTGGTTGGACGAGAGGAACAGAGGCGGCGAAGCGGTGGTTTCTGATCGGGAGACCCTGAATCACGATGACAGTTGCTTAATTTCAGTGTTAAGGCCGCTAGGAGGCAACTTGGAGACGATTGGTGAAGAAATTGAGCTAGAACAGGAACTCCGGCGAGGACTCCGGCCAATGTTCGCGTCTCCGGCGGCGGCGATGGTAGGAGTTTGAAGGGCTTGGCGACACAGTCGCATGAATATATTATTCGTCCAATTCCGAGTTCGTTTGATAGGGGTTCGAGTGGCGCGAAGACAGATGCACAAAGTAAACGAATCCGACCACTGTTTCGTTTTCCGACGACGGAGGCGGCGGATTCCGGAGACGGAGACAAGTGGGTTGGAAAGGGTTCGGCGATACGGTCGCGTGAACATATTATTCGCCTGAAACGGAGTTCATTTGGGTCGGATTTAAGCTACTCGAATATTGACGCGCAAAACTGAACTTGCTGAAAAACGAATCTGCGTTCTGGCAGCGGCGGCGGCGGCCGACACCAATAACTTTTGGAGGTCCGGTGTGTCAAGACGAACGCGTGGATAGGTGGATCGTGCGAAACGGAGCTCGTATGGTCAAGATATGAGCAAAACAAGTTTTTTTTCACGTGGTGCTTAGCAGTTTCGTACAAAACCACTTAAAACGGCTTGTACGCAAAGGTATGACCCCATAGAACTTTATATTCATTGTTGGGGACTATTTTGGGATGTGATAAAATTGTCGTGGAGGACATTCGGGAACGTTTTTCCGGTAACGTTAATTTAGGGGTTTTTATACGCGAACGAGCACGTCGGTTGTACGGGTTGGGATGATTTATACCGAGCTTGTAGCTCGCTGGTCTAGAGTAGGTGGGTTAGTGTTATTGCGGTAAGAGGTTTGATCTGGGTAATTCATTTTATGATAGGTTCGCGTTGGAGTACGCGTTTGCGGGTATGCGGCTTACGGAGGAAAAGCTTCGCAGCTAATGAGTTTCTAATCCTCTCTTTAAATATTTTAAACGTTTTGAGCTATCGTACATACTTGTAGAACGTGTTTTCTGAACTAAACGTGTTATGAGTTTTGGGTTTAACCCGAAGAGTTTTATGAGCTAAATGTTTAATAACGAGGCTAGGGGTCTGTGTGGTGTCCTTAGTATGTATGGGCTAGAAGTCGGTATGATGTTTGTGTGTCGTATAATTACTTATTCGGAAAGAGTTGGGTAATGGGTCTAGACGTTATGAGGATACGTCTAGAGTAAGTGTTTAAGTACACACGTAAGTTGTCACACCCCAACCAACGGCGGAATACGTCGGGGCGGGACATGGAGATTGTTTATAAGCACATGATCAAACTAAGTTCAATATAATTATTAAAACCAGTATTTCATAACATAAGTTCAAACGAAACAAACAACCAAACAAAATTACATAAATTATTCAAGTCTTAATTTAATCTAGGTCTCATCCCTAAGTGAAGCATCTTGTGTAAATCTCAAATATTTGCACCTAAAACATATTGGAAAAACAAGGTCAACTAAAAATAGTTGGTGAGCATACATAGGTTTTGACTCTATAAATAGGTTCAAAATGTAGTGTACAATTCATTGTGTCACATGGTATAGATATGCAAATATGTAGAAACAACTAAAGCAAACCGGGTGCACAATCAAACCTTTGTTGACATGTTAGGCATAACACGCATATTACCCTTGTGTTTTCGGTAAACAATCACCCTACCTGGGTGGATGTGTCATTTCAATAGATCTATCATTGTCATTGTTACCGTCGGCTTATACGGAGTTAATGATTGTACTTGTTATAATTGTAGTTTAACTAAAGTGTTCTAAACATAAAGCACAAGAATATACACATGTACACATTGTTTAAATTGTATAATTGCAAATAGTTCAAAATGTAATAATGTTTCACCCAAAAAATGTAAAAATATAAAATGTGGGGCTATGTAACTCATCTTTCAATGAGTAGCTTGATAATCACACAAATATGTTGTTGTTGCTCAAGTGTTTTAGTTAACTACAAGATTAACCTATGTTTTGACGAAGTATATCTATCAATAATTTGTATAAAATGAATAGGGGAATCCTAATGCGCAAAGAGGTTAATGTGGGTTTTTTCTCATTTAAATAAGAAAAATAATTATTAAGTTTCAAATGATAATTATGTAAATTTTGTTAAACATTTGTATTATAATTTGAATAAATAAATGAATAAATAAATGGTTTTCTTTTGTTTGTAAATAAATAAATAAATGAATAAATAAATAAATAAATCCTTTGTTTATTTATAATTTGAATTCTATGAATAATTAGTGTAAAAGTTATAACTTAAATAATTAATAATTTAGTCATAATTATTTATTAATTAAAGGTATACAATTTGTTTTAAATGATTATAAAAATAAGTTAAATAGAAGGGTTTATTGTTTTACAAAGCAATTTATATATATATATACTAGTTTAGATCCCGTGTCTATACACGGGGTGAAATATATCAATACATAAAAATTTTAAATATTTATGTATATATTTACATGTGTAAAAATTTATTACACATAGAAAGGATAGAAAACAAATACGTAAAAATTAGTATATAATTGAGTTTCGAAAATACGTTAATTACTATTTTTTAATAAAATTGACTTTTATTTACTATTTGATTGAATATAAAAGTTATATAATTAAATTTTAAAGTTTCTTATGATAAGAGATAATTTAAAATAAATGTGTTTTATTAGTATAATTAGTATTTTTTTTCTTTAAATATATATATTATTATTAAAAGATAGAAGTGCATTAAATAGGAGAGAGAGGCGGGAAAAAAATGGTGAGAATGAATATGGAGACGACACGTGGCAAGCAAAAACCTTTAATTATTATATAGTATAGATATATATATATATAATATTTTATATCAAAAATATTTTATAATCTAAAGATTTCAAATACAATGTATAATTAGAAATGAATCAATACATGTGTTAGGAATAATAATGCTCACATATTATTCGTTATACGTTTGTGATAATAATTAGACATAGTTATAAATATGTATATATATTTTTATTTGAAAAGGACATTAATTGAAAACCTTTGAACACTTCTAAAAGGATTGATTTAAAACAATATCTGTGTGTATATATATATATAGATGTAGCTACAAATACAAAACAATATTAGCCTAAAAATTGAAGGAACCAACCACAAAATGTCACATAGATATCCAATCTTTTCTACTTAAGGGGTATTTTCGTATATTTGGTTATAATCAGTTATGGTAATCCCTATAATCAAGCAAAAATCTTATCAATTTCTTTTTTAATATTTTGATTCGATTCATTCACACATGAATAAAAATTTAGTTTTAATCTCATTGATGGAAATAGCCGATTAAAAATTTTCATTACCTTAGTTTCTTCAATATTGAATGGAAAATGCAAGTGATATCCCAGAATAGTTCCAGGTAATCTGTTATTAATCTTAATTTTTTTTCTTGATTGTATATTTTCTTATTTTATAATAGTTTTTTTATATATATAACTGTGTTTTAAATCTACTTAGATTACGATGATAGCTTTCAAGATATGAGTGTGTTTTAAATCTATTTAGAACATATAAAAAGTATTATAGGCATGATGTTCCGTTGTATATCGAACCGGAAATTGGCATGATTTTTCCCACACACTAGATGAAGACTTTATGTTTTACGAGAGATAAACTAAAAATCATAAAAATGTGGACTAATTATGTTGAAATATTTTGTATGCTTAAAAGAAGGTCAAAAGATATACCGTTGAGACTAATGAAAGCTGCAATCCAAAGTCTAAAGAAAAACACCATAGGAGTAGACCTTCAATTCGTTATGTTTAAATAAACTATATGTTGATTATTCTTACTGATATAACATGGTGTTTATCCCATTTACGGTCACTAACAATACCATTGTAATGTGACATTGGGGTTGTTTTTCTAGGATCGGATGCGACGGAGACATATAAGTGGTGGCTATGAGCATTCAAGAAACCTTTCGACAAGGAACCTCGTGTGTTTGTAACTTATTGTGTTGTCAGAGTTTAGTATGTTGTTATATAAACACATTGTGTTGTCATAACTTATTGTGTTGTTCTACAAGAAATCTTGAGGCAAAGTCTTCTTCTTTTTTTGATTTTTAATGTTAATAAAGCATGATGTTGTTATAACTTATTGTGTTGTTATATAAACATATTGTGTTGTCTTCTTCAACAGGGTGTGTTGATATCACATCGTCTTCTATACCACCATATAAAAACATAAAAACGAATATTAACAGACATGATCAAATCCAAATGGACTTTTCAACCCTTTCTTTATCCTTTCAAAATCATCATCCATATGCATTCTTTTATTGTTACTCACCAAAGCTACACACAAGACTAACACAACTCATTAGTTAATTAACTGGTTAAAAATTATAATCAAATTCACTATTTCTTGACATATTCTTTCCTGGATAAATCAACACACATAAGCCCTCAAATTAAAAAAAAAAAAAAGAATGAAAATCACAACTGGTAAATGATTACGATACATATGTTGCTCAAAATTTGAAAAGAGATTTTTTTTTAATTATTCTCCTGAATTAACGCTAATATACCTTTTTTGAATTTGATTCTCCTAAATTTGAAAAAAAGAAAGTAAAGAATGCGAAGGTTCAGGGACAAAATTTGCGTTAAAAGTCTAATATACCTTTTTTTTTAGAAAACAACTACTTATTTACTAAAGTGCCATTGCCATATTCCTAATCGTAGATCATGATTGATGGAAGGCCAAGATTGTTTCTCACCCTTTTTATGATAATATCATTTTGTACCGGATCCATCCTCTCTCTCTCTCTCTCTCTTTCTATATATATATATATATATATATATATATATGTGTGTGTGTGTGTGTGTGTTTACATTCTCATAAAAGTTTATAAAAATACAAATGTTAAAATTTGTATATGTTTAGTTATGACTAAAATATGTATTGATCTCTATGATTTTATAAAAAAAAGTACATGAGTTTATATATATAAATATGCATAAATATATATATATATGTATGTGTGTATGAGTGGTTAAAACAATAATGTTGACATGTTTTTGCGATTTATACATAAGGTGGTAACGAAATAATGCATACTTAATTAACGGTGATAATCAAAATGTTTTTAAAATAATTAAAATATATTTATGTATACCTATACATGTGAGTCTATGCATAAAAGCAAAAAAAATCAAGCAAAATGGGTCTACCCAGGTTCGAACCCGCGACCCCGAGTGTAAAGGACTAAAGCTCTAACCAAGTGATATGGGCAAATGCATTGCTAGGGATCCGTACATTTATTATTTATCAAGCAGACTCAAACCCTTCTTCTTCTCCAATCGCGCAACCCGTAAACCCTAGCCCTTAATTCGACCCGATAAACCACAGGTACGAGATCCAATCATTAGGGCTTTGATTCGTGGTGTAAAAACGAGATGAAAGGTGTTTGGATTACCTGAAATGGTTTCAACAGTGATATGGAGTGAATTTGTGAGTTCAGATAGTAGAAAGGGGTGTCGCGAACGTGTTTGGCTCAGTATAATGGTCCAATTTCATTCTAAACGTACTATTTAGGATCGAGTTAAGAGGGACGATTACAAGAATGATTATGAGTTAAAATTCTTTGATTACGATTAAATTGAATCATTATAATCATTTGGATTTGGTCGAATAACGTTTCCGCACGATTTGCGCGCATTAAAAACTTTGATTTCATGGATTTGAAATTGATTTCGGCCGAGTTGACTCTTTCAAAGTCAAAATTGGTTCTAAATAATATCCAGTGTTCAAATCAAATGGTTCAAACAAATATGGAAGGGGTTTAAAGGCATTGAGGGGGTTCAAGTGCTAATGCAAGGGGTCCAAGACCCAATTCATTGATAAATAAACATTTAAATTTGATTATACAAATTTATTTTTATAAAACTTATACAAAAAGAATAAACACTTATATATATAAATCATTATTTATTTTATAAAATAAAATCTCAATTTTTATAAACTTACACAAATTTAAAACTTTTTATTTTATTAGGATTAAAACTCCATTTTATAAAATTTAAAGTTTTAAAATCTAATTATTCAATATACCACTTCATTTTTATAAAACTCAAAGTTTTATATTTGATTTATTTATTATAACAAAGTATATATATATATATATATAAATATATATACATATGTTATATAACAAAAAGATAAAATATAAGCAAGATTGAAACTCTGAATTGATACGCATCGAATGTAATAATTGTGGCATATTGTAATGTGCAAGTATTAGATAAAAAAAATGTTATTATTGCATAAAATGAAATAAAATAATACATGCAAAAATCGTGGATGTTACATAAGTGATCCGTGAAAGGGTGGTGAGTCGTAGTACATGTTCAAGTAGTGTCATGTGGATATATGTGTTGCTTTGTGTGCTTGCATTGTTGTCCGTGTATAAGGTCAACAGTGGTGTGGAGGACGTGGTCCTTCGGGGTCATCATTGTACGTGTGATCTGGCAGTTATCATGTGGGTGAGGTGTCAGTCATCGTATGATAGATGATATAGTGTAACACCCGGATTTTTAAACCAATTTAAACATTTTAAAACACGCGGAATTTAGGTCTCAGTTACCCCCATTTGGGAAACACATCAAGTTATTATCAAAATCAAACAACGACATATTTAGACTTTCAACAACTTTACTAAACAAGTTTTAAACAACTCCTCCCACCGAGGTTATTTAACAACTATCGCCGCAGTCTTCGTGAGAATCTAATCGACTCGAAACATGACCGGAGGCTAGACCGGAGCTTTCCCTACTTAAGAACACCCAAACAAATCACCATTAGTAATGATAATCAACCCTTAGGGCCACCACCAAGTTAACACTTTAGACTTGGCCCAAAAACGACATTTTCACTTTTTACCAGCGCAAATCAGCGGAATTTCAGCGCAATTTGCGTTGGCTACAGGTCTGCCAGCGCAGCATGCTCTAGTTGCAGATCAGCAATGCCAAATTTCAGTTTTAAGGCCATTCCAACCCTCCCGACTTGACCCCCACTCGTTTTAAGCAACTAATAACATTTCATGAATGTCTTAGATACCTAACAACCCTACCATGTTTCCTTGTGAGGTTCCAAAGACCTCAAACACCACAAACGACTATGTGAAGTTCACGACCTCAATTACCTTCCGTGTTAGGTTCTTAGACTTCAATACCACACAAAACGACTTGTGAGGTTAATGACCTGAAATGACTACTATGTGAGGTTCTTAGACTTCAACTCCTATATATGAGGTTCTAAAGACCTCAAACGCCACAACACAACCTTGTGAAGTTCATTACCTCAATTTACTTTCGTGTGAGGTTCTTAGACTTCAAGCACCAACGACATATGTGAGGTTCATGACCTCAACTCCACCAATTGCATTTTACTTTGACTCTTACTACATATTAGTCACATTGCACCAAATCACCACGTTTACATATTAGTTTGACTCATACCACACTAAGTTAAATTACACCAATATGTCACATCTAGTTTGACTATACACCACATAAGTCATTTACACCAAATTACCACATTCTACTTTTTGGTTTAACTATATACCACATAGTTAACTACACCAACTTCAAACTACATTATGCATACCAGTTTGACGTTTACCACACAAGTCAATTTTACACCAATACACCATATAAGTTTATTAAATTAATTCATTAACAATAAGGCGAGGTTCCTAGACTTCGAACATCGACTCTTTAACATACAAACAAGTATACACAACTAAACACAAGACACCACTCATCCTTTATAACCCATCCGTTATTTACCAACACGTGAGATTCAAAGATCCGAATTTCACCCTTTCCATTTGTGAAGTTCAAGGACTTCAAACCGCTATTTCACCATACCTTTATATTCAACATATATATATACAAAAATGCCATAAAACTCATAAGTAATTCTATGACTCTAATCACCATACGACATTGTGAGGTTTATAGACATCAAGCACTCACCCTTTGCATACATACACCATATGCAATTTCTCCAAATCAACATAAACACATTTGCACATAAGATAATCGACAATATCAACATGTATATCAAGTATGTTCATTTACTATCACCTATCATTACTAAGTAAGTGCCTTAAGTTAGAGATCATTACATATAGTCACTGTATGGGTGGCTGGGTAGTCATCATAGATGACGATTTTGTCACTATGTTTAGTGGCGGGGCCCTGTAATAAGGGTAGAATTGAGCTCATGACGAGTATCCCGACGGGGATAACCCTGAAGAGGGTATTTATGACGAGACCGGTAAATCAATCGAAGGTAATTGATGTGTGCATTTATGTGTGTATTAATTTCATGCGAGTGTTAGTCGATATTACTTGTGAAATGATGTTATTACTTTGGTAATGAGTAGTAGATTGACCGTTGTGTCGAGACAATGTCGTGTTGAAACTGTAGAGTCGGTTTACCTTGTAAGGGTCTTGGTGAAGGTTTGTCGGATTGTACCTAGGGATTTTGGGGTATGTAAACTGGACCTCAGGTTGAGGCAAGGGGGTTAATTTAGAGTTAGATGTGTAGTAAGCTCGATCCATATCGGTGAGACTTACTACGTTATATTTGTGGGATGAGTCTTGGGTGGTGAGTTCTTAAGGGAATGGGTCGGTAAGGTGGAACACCAAACGTCATCTATTTGATAAACCATTTTATAAAGGACTGGAGCATCCTGAATCGGTGTTAATGATTTTGTGACAAGATGATTTCTGTTAAATCAACTATTAGAACTCACTCAACGTAGCTGACTTTGTATATATGTTAGATTGTTTTGCAGGTGAGTTAACCTGACGAGGTTCCTTGGCTTGGGAGCGGTGCTACTCGGATTGGTGTGCATGCATTCGTAAGGTAAAGTTAAGAACGTTAATAAATTTAAATGATAATTACTATTTTGAGAAAGACTTTCGTTGTTTGTTTACATGGAAGTTAAGTGTTTTAATGAGTATACCCAATGATGAGATCCAACTGTAGGGTGCTCGATTTAGAGGGCTTACAAAACATCATAAAGAATGCCGCAAACATTAAGGTGCTCCAAAAGTGGTGGAATTGAAGAAGTCCAAACTAATGGCTAATGCATTCTTATGGATTAAAAATCAAGCAAAAATCCCTTTATTAGAATGAAATGTATGGCGCAATTTCAATTTCTTTAATTTCCTTTTGTAAGTGACATGTTTTGTATGCTTCTAGCTACTTGTTTGCAACCTTTTTATGTTAGTAAACTAGGTTAAAATCCCGTGTATTACACGGGTTGAATAAATATAATATTATATATTAAGTAATAAAAAAATTATTTTTTAAAAACTCGTGTTTTACACAGGTTGAATAAACCCGTGGAATACAATATAATCTGTTAACACATACACTCGTCAAAATATGTCAGGAGATTTATTAATATAAAGATTAATATTTTCTTTAAAAATATATTATTATTAAAAGATAGAGGTGTATTTAATAAGAGAGAGAGACGGGAAAAAAATGATGAGAATGAATATGGAGGCGTCACGTGGCATGGAAAACCTTTATTTATTATATAGTATAATTTTTTTTGTTTTTCAACAAAAATTAAATAGGTCCAAATTAAGTAAGAGGGGGTGAATTTGAGGAAAAAAAATAATTGGTTATTTATATTTAGTTACTTCTTAAATCAATTTTTTTAAGTGTGATAGAATAAGACAACCAAAGAGTTTGTAGTCTAATCGTATTCGAGTACGTACATAAGGGTAAGGGATATGCCGTGCGTGAAACATGTGGGGTGTGAAAGGGGCTTGAAACCCCTTTGGCGTATGAATTCTCACGGACGTGAAAGGGCTCTCTCACACACTACACTCACACCACTCAATTAAATTTTATAAAAATAATTAATAGTCACACCACTTACACTCACACGGGTATACCTCTTACAATGTGAAAATGTTGGTGATGAGGTGTCGTCCACGTGACGTGCAATTTTTTTTCATATGGGTCTCACTCACGCTCGTATACCTCATGCCCGTATAACATATATCTAACAAAATGATGTGGTGTCTGATTTAAAAAAAAAGTTAAAGATGTATTGATTAGCATAATAGTGTAGTTTGCAAACTTCTAGAAGCTATTTTACGCTTTTGTAAAACTAAATGTTAAGACTGATTTTAATAAATGCGCTTCTAGAAACCATTTCATTGTTTTATAAAATAAAAAAATTTGAAAAGTAAATTTTTTTAAGGATCTTCTTTTAAGAAATATTTGTCATCTTTTATAATTTATTTAGACGAAGTTGCATAAAATAATAACTTACATTTGTTCATTCTGGGTATATAATTATTATTTTTATAAATTTTTAGAGTAATTTAAATAATTAATTACCCTCATAGCACCTTACATTTATTTTTCTACAAGAACAAACAGTGTAATTTATAATTCAACTATTGTTTGTGATAAATATAAATAAAAGATGATTTTACTGATGATTAACAAAAAGAGGAGTGGTAGTTCCATGACTTTTCAAATGGAAAGTCATGGGTTCGAGTCTCGCTTGTGACAAATTGTTCCAGGTTGAGCCAGAGGGTTTTCTCAGTTGTGGGTTTCCTTCTAGGTGGGTCCCGGGTTCGAGTCCGCTGCGGTTACAAACCATTGGAAAAGACATGCATGACTCACAGAAACACTCGGACTGCTCCCGAAAGAAGTAGGGGTTTAAGAAAGTCAATTTAAAAAAATAAATTAACAAAAAGAGGAAACTTACGCTAGAACTCTTTCATGAAAACAATCATAATTTCTTCTAAAACAATTTACAACCAATAAAGTTAATTCTTGAAAAAGATTTCTTCTGGAACAACTTACAAGCAATAAAGGATCACATGCCTATTAAAAACTTCTGTACATATTCATTTTAAATTTTTTACTGTTTTTCATGTTTTATTTTTCTCTCATTTACAGGATACTTATAGTTAATGATACGGGTGTAACATTCGATTTAATTTAAGAGAGCCTGAGTTTGAATTTGACTGTTTAAAGTTTAAACTCGAATCATTAGTAATTTTACAAGTTTCAGCTTTTCTTGGCTCGGCTCGTTTGTAAGCTATTTAATTATTTTAAATATATGTATATATACCTATTTTATATACAACTGTAATTATAATCTTATATACATAGCAATATAGCATAAGATATTTTGTAATTACTTTTATTATAATTATATATAATAATATTATTATGTAATATAATATATAAGATTTATTATATTTATATATAATAAACTCGTTTACGCTCGCGAGTTTAATCAGGCTTGGTATACAAAACTCGAGCCCCAGCCTCATGTATTAAATGGGCTCCAATTTATACACAAGCTCGACTAAACTAGGTTTGATTTGATTCTTTATAGAGTCGATCTCAAATAGTTCTCGAGCGATTCAAGTTATTTACACTCATTTGAATAACATAATACGTATAACTTTTTTAAAATTTAAAAAGTTAAAAGTTTGCCAAAAATACGGAGATAAAGTGGGTAAGTGGGTTTGGTTATCTTTTCTGACGTGGTTTTTATTTTTTATTTAACATGTTAAATAAAAGAAACTCACCATGTTGGCACACGATGACATATCTTTTTTAAGGTTATTACAATAATGTTATATTGTTTTAAAGTAGCAAGTAACACGAACAGAAAATTGAAATAACGATATACCTTCAATTATTTGTTTCATAGCCATTAATGGCAATCCTTGCCCCGTACAAAATTAATTAATGGCTATGGTATTTCTTATAAATGTATTAACGTAAATGTGGAAAATATATTTCATGATGTTAGAGCATGGACTATACCCGTGTGACTGTGGTGTGCTTTGATAATACAGTACACGTCACGTGGCGTCACGTCACTATCCTCATTATCACACCACTCATCACATGGCAATGGGTATACCCGTGTGATTGTGGTGGTGTGATAATTAAATGCTATTTTTTTTAATTTTCATTTAAATAAAATAAAACATAATATTAATTCAAACATTACTTAAAAAAATACATTAATTAAAATAACTAAAAAAACATTATTAAAAAAATACATTAATTCAAACATCTAAAAAAAATACATAAGTAAAAACCTACGGGAAACCATGACGTTCTTTGATCTCTTTTTGTTTTTTTCGATCAAAAAACGTTGCGCGGTGGAGAGTGAATCAAGTTCCATGCCAAGAATTTCGATCTCTTGTTTTGTTCGTTTCCAATCCATCCTCTCGTCTTGGGCATTGTTAAATCTTGTCATTTGTTCGACCATTCTCTCACCTATTTCATCGTGACTTGCAACCGAACCCGGGCCCGTTGCTTGGGCTTTTGTTTTTTTTCCCCTACCGGACGTAGTATTTCTTTCACGTCTTTCGGTGCATCTACGTTGAGATCGTAGAAAGATCTACCATCAGACGCGCTCGGACTAGCGTCGATGTCGGTTGATGTTCGTTTTTTGGACTAGCCGGTTCGGGTGGGGGCAACGTATAGTGTTTGCACTTAGGCGATTTCCTACAAATCTCCCAATAATCAATTGGTGCTTCGCCACCAACGTCGTCTTGAAACCGGACCGTTGCTCTCCCTAACATATCGGCATCACTCTCACCGCTTCTTCGGTCCCGCAAACATTCTTTGTATATCCCGTGGAACTTTACAACCTTCTCATTTATATGAGTCCATTTTGAACTCAATTGGTCTAAAGTTCGGTAACCGGCGGTACGCCTATGAAAGATTCAAAATTTTCACAAACGCGAGTACATAACGTCTTTTTGTTTTGGGCGTTGCCTTCAAAAAAAATATAATTAAAATTAATAAACGCAAATAAAAATAATAAAAATTAAAAAAATACAAAAAAACAAATTTTGTTTACCGATTATTGGATCCTCCGAGACGTCTATAAACGCCTTAACCAAGTGTAGTGGTTCGTCTTTGCCCCACTTCTTTTTTGTATTCGGTCGGCTAGAAGTCTCTTGCGACACCTTCTTTTTTCATTTTTTTTGTAAGACAGTTTGTGTATCGGCCACGGTTTCTTGTGGCATTTCTTGAGTTTTCGGTACAAAGTCTAGTGGTGTACCCGGTTGGGACATTGGGGATTGGTATTTAAACATTTGAAAGTTCGGGTTTGGTTGAAAGTTTGGGTTCGGTTGGAAGTACGGGTTCGGTTGGAAGTACGGGTTCGGTTGAAAGTTTTGGTTCATTTGGTTGGCCATGAACGCGTTATCACGAGCCGCGTATTGAGCCCAAAAGTGTGGGTTCGGATTGTTACTCATTTTTTGGTAGAAAAGTGGAAGATTAGTGAGTAGAAGAGTAGAAATTTAGAAGATTAGTAAGTAGAAGAGTGAATATTATGAAGTAAAAATTGGGTATTTATAGTGAGTAAATTAAATATTATTAATTATTATTATTTATTTAAAAATTATTATTTCCAACGGTAAAAATTTGTACTGTTCAACGGTACAATCTTTAAAATTGATCCAACCCTTTGTGTGATAATTCTCACGCCAATGTATCACGGCGTGAAAACAAATTCGAGGGGGAGGTGTTGCAAGGTGATCACGGCGTGATTGGGGTTGCCACATAGGAGCACGGCGTGATTCAAGCTTGTATACCGTATGACTTTAGAATAAAAGGTTCAGTTTTTTTAACTCTTACTGAAAATAACTAATATGTAAATTATAGAAAGATGAAATTTACTATTTACAAGGATGTGACTAGATCAAGGACGGACTGAGCAAGGCGGGTCGGGTGTCAATCGACGCCCATTAACTTTTTTATGTGCTATATATAATTGAAACTAGGGTGACTATTAAAATTGTTTGACAATACACCCAAAAAATTCAATTTAATTAATAAAAAATAAATAAACAAAATATTAACAAATATAAACCCATAACTTATAACTAAATTACTAATTATAATCCATCTTTAAATTAATAAATATAAACTCATTACCCACATAATAATTATAAGTTTATAACAACAACATACCTAGTAAAATCTCGCTCAAAACCGTCTTTGAGATTTCAGGTGTCCTGTACGAATAAAAAAATTGGCCCCTAAATATAAGGTTATATATGTGTGTAATCTCATTAATAAAATGATAATTGTTATAACAATAAAAAATGGGCCTTTTAATCAAGTAACTTCACATGGGGTCCAACTTGTAAAAGATTTTCAAATAGGGTACCTTCGCCATCGGCAATGGCGAGGTCTTCCCAAACATAGGTGTGTAAGTGGGTTGTCAGCAGCAAAGCTGGTTGAATGTAACTTGTAAGGTTCTCTTGACCTCACCATTGGCAATGGCAAGGAAGTGATTAGCTCACCATTCCCATATTCGGTTGTGTCAGTGCCCCGTCAGTAATCTAAATTGTCGTTCAAAAAAATATATATTCCTTTAAAAAAAAGCAATTAGTTGCTTATTTAATATTTAAAATTAATAAAGGTAGAAGCATGAAGAGGCATGCGGGTGCGCACGTTTTCACATCTCGTTCTTCGTTTTAATGTTTCCCACTTTCCCCCTTTTTCACAACCTTGTTCACACTTTTTTTTTAAACCAATTTTTTTTAATTTATGTGGGAGTGGGACTTGACCTCCTCATAAAGTGTTCAACTCTTAGTGTTATTAAAGGATTTTTTTCTATCATTGGGCCACCAACCCTAATGGCACCCATGTACACACGTAACACTTATATATGAACTAGTAGATGTAAACCTAAGGGACGTTTGGTTCACGAAATGTTTTGTGAATGAATTGGAAATGTAATTGGAATTGAAATTTAAATGGAATCCTTTGAAAATTAATAAGATTTTTGGCTAGTAAAATTGCAAATGGAATTGAAAAAAACATAAAATACAAAATTACCCCTTAAACCTTCTTCTACAAAATAAACATGTTGCCTTCACGGTTTGTGTGTTCATTTCTGTTCGACTTCATATTTATTTTCAATCGGCTTCATTAACATGTTTTTATTTTATTTTTAGTTTGAATAAAAAACTGCGAATAAAACTTTAAATGACAAAAGATCCAAATGAAAGTTTACCCAAAATGTTCCAAATGAAATTTCAAGCCCAACTAACATTTCCAGTCCTACCCGAAGGACTCAGCCCATTATATGTCTCAACCACATAACCCGGAACCGGATCACCCATAAAAGGGTCGGTTCTCGGTCATGTAAAGGAGCCATAATCGGTTCTGGTCCCGGTCCTCGACCCACGAACACCCCTATCCAAACACGCTATAACCACTGGTAATAGTAAGGATGGTAATGGGACAAGTTTAAGACGGATATTGGTAATCCTAGTCCCATACACAGTTGTAAATTCTCGTCCAATACCCAACCCAATACTCGTCATATCAGGCATACATGTTTGTTTGTTAAAAAAATACCCGTTAAGATTTTCAAATACATTTCTTTTTCTTGTCATTCTAATTTTACATATATTTATATACATAACAAACTAAAATATGATAAGTTACAAATAAAATATAAAGCAGTATTAGACAAGGGTTAATGAAAAATAAAAATTGAAAATTTTTGAATCTATAGTTTGAATAAACATGTATATGGTTTTGGATAATAGGACCTGGTATCCCTTAAAACAAATCTTATACCCAAATAACCATCCTAAATGTTACAAGTAATCCTGCATGATCGAGTATTTTTACCCATCCATGCTTAATACAAGGCTATAATTTACAAACGGTTTTTTTTTTAACGGCGAACATTGAATGTTGTGACGTCGCACCCCCCGTCACATGGGAGAGTCTCGTCCAAATCCGGCTAATATGTTGTCTTAACCAGGCCCACTTGACGTTAGAGTTGGAGAGCATCCAAGGAAAAATCTCACCCAATACGGCCCCTTCCGGGCTTGAGAGAGAGCCGAGGCTCGAACCCTGGATCGGCGTGGGTAAAACCATGGTGCATCAGCCTAAGAACCATGTCTCATTTGTATGCCTCAGAAATTAATGGTGGTGGCAGAAATTGAACCCGGATCTCTTGGGACTTCAGGCATCACCTCAACCACTATACCACAACCTCTTTGGCAATTTACAAACGGGTTACGAATAAAAGTTGCATTATTTCGGCATTTAAAATAACCATAACTTACTAAATAAAATTACACAGGGAAGTCTAGAACAGCGATGGCTGTCCAAATAAAACCTTTGACTTATTCACACAGGTCAAAGGCCCACCCACGAATCACAAACACGACGTACAACAATCACAAAACGCAACGTACAACTCTCAAAGCACCCTCACGCTCACTTCGGAAGCATGGATGTGACCTTCGCCCAAGCAGGCCTAGAAAGAATATCAGAAGCCCACGCGCTGACATGCGGCCGCGCGTCAAACTGACTCTTCACCTTCGTCCCGATCAAGATATTCGTGTTCGGTAAATGGTGCAGATCCGCCAGCGAGAAGCTATCTCCGCCCAAATACTTGCACTCCGTCAGCCGTTTTTCGTACACGTCAAGCACCGGCTCCAGCTTCTTCTCGAACTCCGCCACAACCGCCTCGTCCGTCGTCATCCCAAAAAGTGGCTTAAAAAACAGCTCCCACGTCAGCTTCGAAGTCGCCGGATCAAACTTCTGAGATTCCACTTCCATCCACACCGTCTGAATCGCCGATTTCCTCGGATCCCTAGATAATAACAGACTCGTCCCCTTATCCGCGTAAGCCTCCGCTACGTACTTAGTAATCGCCCTTGATTCTGCAACAAATTACCAAAATATTGAGCCCTAGAAACAGAATTTGATACTAAACGGTAATCTGTTAATCTGTTATTAATTAGTTATTACCGAATAGTTGTAAATCGCCATGCTCAAACACTGGAACTTGACCGAACGGCTGCATATATGAAAAATTGAATAAAATGTCAGATCTGAATTTTTTTTAAGCAATCGATAGATTTATGAATTAGAAATCGAAATGTTATAAGGTATAGTACGTTGCGTGCAAGGAACTGAGGTGACTTGTTTTCGTTGACCCCTAATTTGACCGGAATGAAGTCAACGTCGAGATCCTTCTCGTAGAGAGCAGCGAAAGCACGAAAGGTTGCCGGTGAACCTACCGTTCCGTGCAATTTGATCGCCATGGCAGTAGAAGTAGAGCTGAGATAGGGGATTGAAGAAGATGATGAAGAAAGTAGCTGATACAAAAAAAATGTATAGCGAGGGGGAGTTTATATAAATAAATTCGGGATGGCAGGTGGTGGTGGTGGGGTGGTCGGTGAAGAAGATTTTCATTTTATTAGATTAATTAAGATTGTGCTAATCAATAGTTTAGTTCGGGATGGAAGGTTTTTCATTTTATAATATTAATTAAGACTCACGTTACAAATTTAGAAAACGTGTAAAAGCGAAATAATTTGTTCATTTTACATTTATTCATGTAAAAGTTAGTATAAATAGATTTATAACAATGATTTTTTATAGATAAATTAGTTTAGTTTGTTCCAAGATAAAAAAGTTAAACTAACTTGAATTTTTTGGCATATGAAATGTTAAGTTTCGGAATTGATATATTTGTAAACTTAGTATAGATTTTAAAATATAAAATAATTAGACATAATATTGTTTCATTATGTACTAGATTAGACCCCATGTAATACACACGGGTAAAAAATATCAATACATAAATTTCTCAAATTTTATTTATGTATTTTACAAGTGTAAAAATGTATTACTATACATATACTAAGGATATAAAACAAAATTAAAAAATAATATATAATTGGATTTCGGAAATACGTCAATTACTATTTAATATAATTTAACTTTTATTTACTATTTGATTGAAAATAAAAATTACATAATAAGATTTCAAAGTTTTTTTATAATAAAAGATAATTTAAAATAAATGTGTTTTATTAGTATAATTAATAAATTATTAAAAGATATAAGTGCATTTAATAAGAGAGATACGGGAAAAAATGATGATATTGAATATGGTGGCGACATGTGGCATACAAAAACATTTATTTATTATATAGTATAGATTTTAAATTAGTTAAAACTAGAAAGAAACCCCGCGCTTCGCAGCGGGTTACGCGTTCCCTGAGCCAAACCTAAAGGCATGCGGTAATTGCCACAAAATCATACCGCCAAAAATTGTAAAATCAGTCTTTATGAATACAAAACCAAATCTTTAACAAAATGAAAATGTGAATGTTTAGGTAACGAACAAAATCTATTGCACAGGTATATACATATACGAATATTGTTGCTCCCTAAAACAAATAACTTAAGAGGTGTAATAAAAAACATTATCTACTTACAATTATCAACAACCCAAGGTAACTACGATCCATCGTTAATTTGCAGCCTGTTAATCAAGATTTGTAACAGAACTAACAATGTAAACATGAACACCATGTGACCCATTAACGATCTTTTCAGGAGTTGATAAGCTTCTAGCCGGACCTTTTGCTGTTTATCAAATATGAAAGACAGACTCAGAAGTACATTCTGTAGTGCCAATGTACTATATGAAACAATATGAACGATTAGCAACTTAAACTTGTAAATTAGAAGTAAAACCATTTATCTCATAAGGCTAATTCTAAATGTGAGACTATGAAATAAAGAAACACATTCAAGAATATAAAGAATGTTTAAAGACTAAATTACAATTTTTGTCATTTATGTTTGTCTAAATTATGGAATGGGTCATTTAAATTTTTTACTTTCACTCACTGTCCTTTATTTGAAAAGTTATCTTATTTCTTGTCCTTTTCACTAACTGGAGTTAAATATTTCTGTTAAGTCAATTACATTATTGTCTTTTTATCCATAAATGACAATTCTTGTAAATGCTAAAGTTATTTTTTTTCTTTTCTTTTATTATTCTTTTATTCCTTTTATCAATTTTATTTTATAGATTTTGTTTTTATTAATTAATTAACCAACTTATTTATTTTATAAAAATACATATTTTTATATTTTTTATTTAATTTATTTATTTTTGTTTGTTTGAATTAGTAATATATTTTTTATTTTCGTTTTTTTATTAAGCTATTTACTTTTATCATTTTACAATTATTATATTTCTTTATACTATTTTTATATATTAGAGAGTTAGTAAAAGTTTAAAGTTTATTTTTTATTCATACACTCTATCTTGAAATTTTATTAATTAATTAACAAACTTATTTATTTTTTAAAGATATATATTTTTTATATTTTTTATTTAATTTTCTTTATTTTCGTTTGTTTTAATAAGTAATATATTTTTCTCATTTTTATTTTATAGATTTCTTTAAAATTCTATTAATTATTATTATTTTTTTGTTTGAACACGCTCATTTTCTTAACAAACGAACACGAATAAGAAAATCTCATTCAATTAATTGTTCATGTTCGATCGTTTGTTTGGTTAAAGTTAAACGAACGAAACGAATATGTCCGATTCGTAGTCGTTTAGTTCATTTACAAGCTTACGAATACTGACTTAACCGTCACAAGTTTGTCTTTAGAACCCCTTTTAACGGGTCTTTTACGTGACAGTTTTAGGTAAAATCCTAGAAAGGTTAGAGCCGGTTTGAACAGCCCCAAGCCCAACCTTGACAACTGAAAACCAACGCTTCACCCGTTTGGTTCACTCTTTATTTTGGACTTAATTAAATTTTAACCAATACACATAACACATTGATATCGAATCGGTTTACCCTGTTTCACCATCACAAATTTGTTAATTAAAACCTATTGATTTAAAAATAGGCTATAGAACAAATGAGCACTCGACTGGAAACAACGCCTCAATTTGAGTGTATGATAAACTTTTAACTATTACTAACTCTCTAATATATAAAAAATAGTATAAAGAAATAAAATAATTGTAAAATGATAAAAGTAAATAGCTTAATAAAAAAAGAAAATAAATAAATTATAAAAATATATAAAAAAATCTATTTTTATGAAAACAAATAAGTTGCTTAACTAACTAATAAAATTTTAAAGAAATCTTTAAAATAAAAGTGAGAAAGGTATATTATTTATTCAAACAAACAAAAATAAATAAATTAAATAAAAAATATATATTTATATAAAGTAAATAAGTTGGTTAATTAATAAAATTTTAAACAAAATCTATAAAATAAAAGTGATAAAAATAATAAAAGAATAATAAAAGAAAAGATAAAAAAATAACTTTAGCATTTACAAGAATTGTCATTTATGGCTAAAAAGACAATAATGCCCTTAACTTAACAAAAATATTTAACTCCAGTTAGTGATAAAGACAATAAATGATAGAACTTTTTAAATAAAGGACAGTAAGTAAAAGTCAAAACTTTAAAAGATCTATTCCATAATTTGGACAAATATAAAGGACAAAAATTATAATTTAGTCATGTTTAAAAGTGCAGAATAATGAAAATACACACTCAAGAACACATTACACATACCCTAGAATACAACTTCTTCAACATGCTAAAGGATGTCTAAGGGGGTGTTTGGGATTACTTTTCAAAACTACTTTTGACTTATTTTCAAAAGTAAGAATTTTTAACTTTTGAATTTCAACTTTTCCATCTCATATTTTTCAACTTATTTTGAATTGTCCAAACAAACTTATAAGTTATTACCTTATTTCAAAAGGTAATAAGTCAATAAGTTATTTTGAAAAGTAATCCCAAACACCCCCTCTGCAAAACACTTTAATGTGGTAATAATTGAATTATATGCAAATTGTCGACTTTAGGAAGTAAAGTTGAATAAATATAGAACTATATATTTTCTTACTCAAGCTGTGTGTTTTTATCTTCTAATAATATTATTATAAAGGTTTCATATTACAAATATATAACTATATGTAGGTTTTGCTTTATGAAAAGGTTTAGATACAGTATTAGATTTTTTTTTGCTGCGAAGGGTTTGAATTGAGCATGCTGATTGCTTCTGGATGTTCAATTTAAACAGGATCTATATATTTTTAAAAATGACAATCTAACTTTTTTTTGCTTTGTTACTGAACATATTGTCATCTCCGTCAGCAATAAACAATAACTCAAATCGACTAATTAATAAGACACCGAACGGGGTGGCCAATTTACCTTGTTACTAAAAAATGTGCGTAACAACTCCAACTTGAATTCTATAAATTAGAAGTAAAACCATTTGTCAGAAAGCTAATTCTAAATGTGAGATTATACCAATGTTTTCATAACCGGACCGGTCATTGAACTGGTCACTCTAGAGGTTCATTGGTCGGACCGGTTCAACCGGTCTTTAAACCGGATAACATTATATATGTTACCAATGTTTTAACAACCGTCTCACACGTTATAAACACCAACTACAACTTTAGATATTTAACATCTTTAGATTATGGAAATTTAAGTTGTCTAATCTCATAATATTGATTTTATTAAATAAGTTATTAACTATAAAAACAGATATATAGGAGTATTATTATGTGATTGGTTTATACATAATATCAATATAAATGTCTAAACGATCAAAATGAAATTGAAGGCAAAAGAGAAAAAAGAAAAAACTCAAAACTTGTTTGTCCCACATCGAAAATTTGTGAAACCTATAGGAGATTTAGGGCAAGGGTCTCATGGCAATGTGATAACGGAAGGTTGGAGTAAAGCTAGGCGCAAGTCAGCTGACCAATGAGTTTTAAAAAGCTCTTGTATTTATTTTTAGTTTTAACTAGTGGGTTCACCCGTGCTTCGTGTCGGGTTTGAAACGTAGATAAAAATAAACAAAAACAACGGTACATTCTACGTGATGCTAAAAAAAGCATGTCGCAGCGGTATATTAAATAGTTACGAAAAAGTTAAATCCCGTGCTTCGTGTCGGGTTTGAAACGTAGATAAAAATAAACAAAAACAACGGTACATTCTACGTGATGCTAAAAAAAGCATGTCGCAGCGGTATATTAAATAGTTACGAAAAAGTTAAATCGTATACGAAAGAGAAGTTATTCGAAAAAAATTTACACCGAAACGTAGATAAAAAAAATCACGCCGACCGCGCATTACGGCGGGTCGGTTTAAACGTAGAAAAAAAACGTCGTAACGGTGTATTTTGAGATGAGCGTTGGACGGTTTAAAACAACCGGTTGGTTTAAAAATAATGTTACGAAAATTCACGTCGAAACGCAAATAAAAATAGGCACGTCGCAATACCGATTTCAAAATTTTATAAACATCATAGTTTAAAAATTGTAATAGTAAATCATTACCTTTTTTTTTATTAAAATGGAACGTTCCGCGGTGGGATCGAAATGTAGATACAGATAGGGTTGTAGTACGTGTACGTACGTAAATCATTGTGCCAGGGACACTAATTGTTTCTTTTTATGATAGAAATTGTATTTAAGAAAAAATAATAAAATCAAGTGTTCATATGGACCACGTTGCGACGGGTAACATAGATAAAAAAAAAAGAGGAACCCGCAACGGTATAGTTGGAGATGAGCGTTGAACGGTTTAAAAAAAACGTTTAAAACAACCGATGGGTTTAAAATTGACATTACGAAAATCAACATCGAAACATAGATAAAAATAGGCACGTCGCAACATCAAATTCAAAATTTAAAGCATCATATTTTAAAAGCTGTAAGTGGAAAAAAAACTATGAATAAATTGAAACCTTGAAGCAGCTTTGACGACTCGTACATTTGTGATTTGATGACTTGTACATTATTACGCCCAACTCCGTTTCAAATGAAATTTACACCGACACATAGATAAAAATAAGCACGTCGCAATGGTATATGCAAAACTTTATAGAGTATCATATTTTAAAAGTTATAGGAAAAAACAAAATAACTTTAAAATTAATTATAATAATAAAATAATCAATTAAAAAAATAATAAAATGTTAGACAACTCTCCTCGTAATTGTGCATTGAAAAGGTTGTAAGCTGTGTTTAATCACTTACCAATTTGGATTTTAAGGTTTAGTGAATTAAATAATAATTGAATTGACATTTTCTTAATTGTATCGTAAATTCATCTAGTAGAGCACTAGCACATTTCTCAAAAGCTAAAAAAAATATTTCACACAATGTTTTTTTCGTTTCTCTTGAATGAATGTAAAAATTAAAACTAAAAAGGAAATTAAAGGAAAAAACACACGTGAACCAACCAAGCTCATTTAGTGCAATTCAATTTAGTTAAGAATAATTTTGTTTTCACATACTCCGGTTCATTTGGTTTGAGCCCGGTTTTCCGGTTTTTTTGTCACCCGTTTATAAGCCTCTAGCCGGATTGGTGGTCTTGGCGGTTCCCGGTTTGACCGGCTGGTCCGGTTTTTAAATCATTGGATTATACAATAAAGAAACACATTCAATAGTATAAAGAATGTTTTAGAAGTGAAAATTGGTGAAAATACACACTCAAGAACATATTACACACACCTAAGAATACAACCGCTTCAACATGTTAAAGGACGCCTAGTTCTACAGAACCAAAAATCAACAGTATGTTATAACTTATAAATAAACTTTGAGTACTCAGCAGAAGTCGTGATCGGAAGAACAGAGGCGCCTGAGTCCGCCATCTCTTTATATCTTTAAGGCAAAGAAGAAGCCGAAGAAGGTAAAGTCCGGCGATTCACCCATGCTCTCTCATGGGGCATAAGGTAAAAGCAAGCGTAGGGTATTCTACGAAGTAGCGGATAAAACCCTCAGCCAACAATAGTGAAGTACTGGTCACTCTATTCTAAAATGTATATAGAATTTAATATAAATTTTAAAACAAGTTTTCTACTATAATCATATATGTAAGAAAAATAGAAAATCAAGTTTAAATTAGGCAAACTGATCTCATTAATCAATATCCTCGCAAAAGTTTTTCAACCTCGTCAAGTACTCATCACGGACGAGACAGTTCATACACGAGCTATTATGACCCATTAATAAATAGGTTGAATACATAATATCAATTTTTTTTACAAAAAACTTTATATTATTATTTTTTAAAGATAATAAAAAATACTAGTAAGAGAAAGTGTTTTTAAAAGGCATTTTAGAATTTTTTTTTTTAGTTAAAGTGTTTTTTTTTTAATTTTAAAACAAATATTTTTTCTTATTATAAATAACTAGTTTTCTCCCTCGGGCTACGCGGCGGGAGTTTGGTAGTTATCAGTTCGACTCGTCGACGGGGATAAACTTACGTCTAACACAGACTCGCTATAGCGTACGATACAAAAAAAAATACTCGGATCGCTGACAAAAAAAACAAACCCGTGCATCCCCTTTAAAAAAAAGTTAACGAACGAAAACTATTACAAAAAAAAATACTCAGCAAACTTTTATTACAATTTTATAAAAAATCTTTACTCTATTGAAGTTTTGTAGCAAATATGTAAAAAAACAAAACTTTGAGTCAAAATATAAAGTTATGGCAAATCTATAAAAAACAAAACTTTTGTGTCAAAAGAAAAAAAAAGCCAAAAATTAAATTTGTGCAAATCTATAAAAGAAAGAAGTTTTGTGTAAAAAAAAACAAAATAAGTGAACTATCCTATTCAATCTAATTTGTGCAAATCTATAAAAGAAAGAAGTTTTGTGTAAAAAACAAAATAGGTGAACTATCCTATTCAATCTAATGCTCTTTAATATGTTAACTAGTAATTTACTTCGGCGTGTTGCGGCCGAAGCACGTTGCGACACGTTAAAAAAGGAAAAAATTAAAAAGGAAAGCAAAACCGTTACACGTTACGGATGAGTATTACGCCCCTAGCTTGACTTGAGATTAAGACTTCTTATAGCTCGCACCAATAGCAGAATGCTTATTTTTTAAAAACCACGCGTTCCAATGTGTTAACCAGAAAAAAAAATTAATTTAATGCCACGTTTCTTTATTAAAACATAAAAATAAAAGAAATAAGGTTAAATAATAAAATAAATCAAATAAAAAAGAAAATTAAAAGGATGAAGAAAAAGCAGTTAAATAAAAAAAAGAGAAAATAAAACAAGAAAAAGAGTTAAATGACTCGAGCATTAATTATTTGTACATTATGCTTGAACACTTTCAAGTTTGGCTTTTCTAAGTATTCGAAATTTAAGTTACAAGGGAGCAATGGGTACCTTCGGGTAAAGGGTTCGGCTTCATTGGGTAGCCCGGGTACACCGTCGCAAACCTTACGGGTACCTGTGGCGGGTAAGAAAATCGGGTTAATATACTCGTGTGTTCGTCAATCAATTTTGGAAGGAGATAGCCGTTAGGTTGGTTTAGGATATTAGGGTTGTGCCTCCACCACTTAAGGTATTTGTGGTTGGTTTTGAGTAAAAATGAAGTGTCACTACCTAAGAGCATTCTCAGCAACTTCTTTATCTTTATCCTTATAATACACTAAAAATCACTACTTTTTCTCTCTTCTTTTCAATTAAATAATACTTTTTTATACCTTTACCATTTCCTTTTCTCTCTTCTTCACTCATAACCACTTTCAAAAAATTTATACAGGTGAACAGTGTTTTTACAAATATACAAAAAAATTATACCTTTTCTCTCTTCTCTACTTACAATTACATTAAACCACTGCATAAAATATACAAAACACACTCACAAAAATATAAAAAACCTGTTGTGAATTCTCTAATTGATTAGATACATTATGCTACTTGGGTGCTTAAATGACAAAAAAAAAAGAAGGCATGATGATCATAATGATGATGAATTGAACCTATACATAAAAAAAATTGTGAGTGATTTCCTTTAATTCAACCGGCTAATGACATCTTGCATTATGAGTTGTACCTTTTATGTGTTAAGGGTTGTAAACTTACTGCTCACAAGTTACTAATTGTTAAGTTAATAATAATGTTATTTATTTATTTAAAAAAACGTTTATTTTAGTTATTCATAAAACATTTTTTAATTTTTTTCTAAAATACGTTTAAAATTATTTTAAACCTTTTTTAGTATTGATTCTTTTTTTTAACAATTTTTTACAACTAAATATCACATAATTTTATATTTATAAGAATTTGAACTCACATCGTTTTTATAGAGAACAAACACCATATCAATAGGCCATTAAATCATGTGTTTAGTATGGATTTTATAAAGGGACGAGATATGACAAGTTTTGATTTGATTTTTCAATTAGGTTGAGTTGACAAATAAAAGTAAGGATACGTTTAGTCTAACCCGATCATCTTCAAAGATCGTAGTTCTTTTCAGCAGGGCCGACCCCCAAGGGTAGAGGTGCACAAATCGGTTTTTTAACCCAAACCGGTTCAACCCGACCCGAACCGGTTTGGTCAACGAAAAGTCAAAACCGGTTTGGACCCAAACCGGTTCGGGTTAAACCGGTTTTAGTAAAGGGAAATGTCAAACCGGTCAAACCGGTTAGGGTTGGTTTTAAACCGGTTTTTATTAAAAAAAAAATTCAAATAAATTTTAAATTTTTAATACTTAAAGTTCAACGTTTATTAATATTTGGAAAGTCCGGAAATAAAAAAACATGACAAGATATATTTATAAAATTGTAAAACATTATAAAAATATAACAAATATAAAACATTAAGTTCAACGTCTTATTTTTTGGAATATTGATTGATTATTCTTGTGCGTTGTTTTCGGAACTAGAGCTTCGTAGCCTTGCATCTTCGGCTAGTTCTTCATCGGTGACTGGTTCGGATATTCCAAGATCAACCTCGTTGTTGTGTATGGTTTATTCGGCTTGAATTTCGTCTTCGAGAGAAGTTTGGTCTTGTATCCTATCCATCGCATCCAAATGGTCCTTCAAGCAAATGCACATTTCCATCGCTAGGGGTGTGAGTCTAGTCCTTTGTATCGATAATACCTTGCCACTAAAAGAAAACGCATATTCCGAAGCTACCGTGGAAGCTTGGACGGTTAGTACATCACGGGCCATTGCGGAAAGAATCGGAAACGAAGCTTCGTTTTTTTTCCACCATGCCAAAATATCAAAATCCTCAAAAACGGTAGGAGGCATAAACGCTAAAAAGTTTGTGCCAATATACCTTCCGAGTTCGCTACTCGGGGTGGTACCTCGAGCCCGTTTACTAAATTCATTTAACATTTCGTTATATAAATTCAAATTAACATCTCTCGAGCTACCACAAATTACATACTTTTCAAACTAGTGTTGAATCTTTCCCCAAAAACGCACCACACATCTTGCACCGAGCACGTTCCTTCCCGTTTGACAACAAACATAGATCGTAATTGCACCAAATTGCCGGATTTCTCGTTGTTGCTCGAATTTCAACAACGATAACTTCGTTTGAGGAACCACCAACACCAAAACTGGCCATGCTTTTTTTTTTAGTTTAGAGAGAGTATAGAGAGCGTTTTTAACGGGTTTAAAGAGCGGTTTTAGAGATTAGAGAGTGTAAAGAGAGGTGTGATCAACCCTAAACACCCCCCACCTATTTATAGTGTTTTAAGGGTGCAAATGGAGCCAAAAAAAGGGCTAAAATCGACCCCAACGGCCATATAGCCGTTACCCGACGACTATTTTTTTGCCCAGCTCGAAAACCGGTTTAAACCGGTTTATCAAACCGGTTTGTTTGAACCGGTCCCTAACCCGATCTCATCCATAAAGCATCAAACTGGTTTCAAACCGGCGGTTTTTTGGTAACCCGAACCGGTTTGGTCCAAACCGGTTTAACCCAAACCGGTTTGCCGGTTTGGACCGGGTTAAAAAAAACCGGTTTTTTTGTGCACCTCTACCCAAGGGGGACAAAGTGGGCGACGGCTCCAGGCCCGATAACCCTTGAGGCCCGAGGTTAAAAAAATTATAGATATATATATATGTTTTTTTTTTAAATTGAATATATATTGTAAAAAAAAAAAATCAAAATATAGAGGCCGGATATTTTTTTACATGTCCCTGACCTAAAACGTTTTAAAAATTCTCGAGACTGGGCCTACTTTTTAGCGACACAAAGATCGTAGCTGATGTAAGAATCTTTATCAATATCGTGCCTAAATTCGCTTTAAGATTCTTTAATATATTTATTCTCTTTAAAAAAGTAATTATAATATTTCATAACAATGAAAAATATTAAGCATGAAAGACGTGTAGTGCGTTTGTTTTCACACGTATTTCTTTGTTTTGGCCATTTTCACATCCCATGTATGTACACACATCCCCACTTAAATACTATATAGTTTGAAATTCCAAAATCACTGCAACTAGTAACATGCGGGTGCGTGATAAACGCGTAATAATTAACTTTATCGAAATTCTATAAAAGTTTTATAAAAGTTTGAAACGTTTTTTTAAAGAATACTAGTATAGATCCCGTGTATACACACGAGATGAAAAATATCAATAAATAAATTTTTTAAATTTTTATGTATATATTTTACGGGTGTAAAATGTATCATACACTAAGGATAGAAAACAAACCTCAAAATATGTAAAAACTAATATATAATTGAGTTTCGAAAATACATTAAGTATTATTTTATTTAATTTGATTGAAAATAAAAGTTACATAATTAGATTTCAAAATTTCATAAAGGATAATTTAAAATAAATATGTTTTATTAGTATAATTAATATTTTCTTTAAATATATATTATTGTTAAAAGATTGAGGTGCATTTAATAAGAGAGAGGCGGTAAAAAAATGATGAGAATCAATGTGGAGACGACACGTGAATGGAAAAACCTTTATTTATTATATAGTATAGATTAAGACCCACGGAGCACGGGTTGTGTCATCGGTGTGGAACCATGAAAAAAATTTAGCGTAGAAACGTTAAAAAAAGTACGTTTTATGTTTCGGCGCGTTAAGTTGTGGAAAAAATGAAAGTAATTCCCGTCGATACAAATAAGTACGTTACAATGGCAACAAAACGAAACCGTTAAAAAAATTAACGTTGAAACGTTGATAAAAATAAGTTCGTCGCAGCGGTAACTCCTGATTTTTATTGCACATCATATTCCAAAGTCTGTGAAAGGAAAACAATAAAAAACTATAAAAAAATCGAAATCTTGAAGCAGCTTTGACGGCTTATATGTTTGTGTTTCGATGATTTGTACATTGTAACGCACAACTCCCCTTTGAATTAAATCTATACGGCAACGTAGATAAAATTAAGCTCGTCATAACGGTATACTCAGAATTTTATATAACATCAAATTTAAAAAGTTATAATAGTAAAAAAAGACCAAAGAATTGTGAGTGTCTTAAAAAAACTATAGCTAAACTTCAGGGGGGACAAACTGTAAAATTTTGGGGGGTGAAAGTGTAATTATTATACACTTGGCATTACATTTTTTTTTGAACGACAACACTTATATATTCTATGATAATTGGGTTTTTCTAAGGCAACACCTAGAACATCCAGAGCAGCCTATCACAGGAGGAACCCCCAACTAGGTAAACCCCCTAACCTGACCACAGACCCATTTTTTTGTTGTGACACGGGTTCAGACCGGCGACCAGCCACTTGGCATTACATGAGCAACCCAAATTAATCAAAAAGATGAAAAAGCAAATGATGGAGTTGATACTATTCACGTTCCTGCAAATGTTTGTATAGTAATGATCAAACCCGCTTAAGAAAGGTGATTCTCTCAATCTATATATCCACATGTTGGTTTATAACTTTATATTAAGAGTAAGAAATCATACCTTATTCAATAACAAAACGCCAACGATAGAAAATGTGTTAACCTTACTACTCAGAGAAGCATTCAATATAACGATGTCACTCAAGTGTAGAATTCATGTAAAACACGTAAAAATAAGTACTGAATATTATATAAACTTTTTATCGGTGTCGTGTCATACCGATTTATGTCTTTTAGGTCATGGGGTATGGTGCGTGGAAAGGGGCCGTGGAACCCGGTGAGGGGCGTGAAACACCACCCCCTTCCACGTGAAAGGGGCGTGAAAAGTTTGTCGTGAGAATTCTCACGGGATAAATGGGGCGTGAAGGAGGTGGCCAAGAAAGATGTCATTTTATTGGTTGAGAGGGGGCGTGAAAATTCATATGGTGAGAACACCACCCCCTCTTGTGTGAAAGAGTGTGAAAATTCTCACATGAGTAAGTATACCGGATGACCTTAATAGATTCGTCTATGTTCTTTTTTCTGACAATTTACATTCATCTAATTACTAACTACATTAAACACTAACGTTTATGAATAGTGAAGCAAGCTCCTTGCTCAAGCAAGTAGCCTGCTGAACTTTTTTTTTCAACCTTTTTATTATATATAATTTACGTTTTTAACCCGTTTAATTATGTATTAATTTCATTTTTCTATAATTACTTTCGTTCGTTAACTTTTTTTTTAAACGGATTGCACCGTTGCTTTTATTTTTATTTTTTTCAACGTTCCGATATATATATTTTTAAACGGAGTTGCTTTCAAAATCGGTTATTTTTTTTTCTCTATCGTAGCCTATAACGATTGTTGTTACTGTTATGGTACCGTGACGGCGCGAGGCTATTATGAGCGAACATTATCGGTATTCGTTTTTATTGTTTTCGACGGCCCGAACCGAGAACGACCAAACTCCTGCTGCAGGGCTTTGACGAAAAACGACCACACGTTCGCTTTATTTTTTAAAAATAACTTTTGTTTCTTAACTTTTTTTTAAAACGGGATGCGCCGTTATTATTATTATTATTTTCAATGTTCCGATATAATTTTTTTCGTTTTATGTGGATACATTCCGCCGTGAAGCGCGGGGTCGGGAAACAACTAGTTATATATTTAATCATTTCATTTTTGACAATCGATAAAAATAAGAAACTATGTGATGTCAATATTTGTATGTAAGTGAATTTGTCAAATGTTTGTTAAGATGAAAAGAAAAATAAGTTGTAACATCTAGAGATTTTGTAGAATTATATATTTAAAATATCACTTTTATTTTATTATTACATTTTTATGATGCTTATTTATAAGTTATGGGTTGACATATTGAAAGTGATATTGCTTAAAAAAGAATTATATTTAGAGTAAACACCAATAATATTTAGAGTAAACTTCATCTAGATTCGGAGGCAAAGTGGTATCTCATCTAGATTGATTATCTCCTCTCGTTTTTTTATGTTTTGTTTATTTATGTTAGTTTAGTTTTTGTATTTATGGTTTGACTAAACAACAACAAGAATTGACTATTGAGAGCTACTGTGCATTTGGATTGATACTTAGTTCTTACCTAAACTTATACTATGTCACGATAGGTGCACTTGTCTTATTGTATGTAATTGTGTCTAAGTAAAAATTATTTTTATAAATTTAAAACTTGAGAAAAAGAGCATAATAAGTACGATACATCTCACACACATAAAAAACCTAGCTGCCGGAGGGGAGTAGATTGCCGTTGACTTGGATCAAAAGTGAAAAAGTTAACGGGGCCATTTGTTTATTAATAGATTTTTTATTAAAGGGGTAAAAAGACAATTATACACTCATGTGAAAGGCGCATGACTGATTTAGCGATTGAAATTAATGGTCGTTAGTCGAAAGGATGTAATGTGCAGTTTTTTAAAACGTACAGGAAAAATTATGTAATTACCTTAGTTAAAAAACGTAAACTGAAATTTTATAAATACTTAAAATACATAAGTTTTAATTTACTGTAAAAAAACATTGGACAATTAACCGAACTTAACCGAAACCGACGGTTAACCGACCCACGCTTAACCGACCATCGGTTATGGTTAAGCAATCTTCCATAACCGAAGCTCGGTTATGGTTATGGTCCCTCACGTTCACTTTCGAAGCAAGGACGCGACCTTCGTCCAAGCAGGCCTGGAAAGGATATCAGAAGCCCACGCGCTAACATGCGGCCGCACGTCAAACAGACTCCTCACCTTCGTGCCCATCAAGATATGCATGTTCGGTAGGTGGTGGAGATCCGCCAGCGTGAACCTATCTCCTCCCAAATACTTGCACTCTGTCAGCCGTTGTTCGTATACGTCAAGCACATTCCCCAGTTTCTCCTCGAACTCCGTCACAACCGCCTCATCAGCTGTCAGTCCAAATATCGGCTTGAAAAATAGCTCCCAAGTTAGCTTCGACGACGTCGGATCAAACTTCTGACCTTCCACTTCCATCCACACCGTTTGTATCGCCGATTTCTTCGGATCCTTGAATACTAGATCCGTCCCCTTATTTGCGTAAGCCTCCGCTGCATACTTCGTAATCGCCCTCGATTCTGCAACAAATTACTAAATATTAAAACTTGGGGCCGGCTCCATCTTTTTGGAGCTTAAAACGGATTCTAAAATCAGGGCCATTATTATAAAAAAAAAAGGTATTTCCTTTTTCTTAAAATCCTAACACGTGAAAATTGATGACACACATTTTTGGTATACGATCACTAAAAGACACACAATTACACAAATTAGAGTTGAAGTGAGTTTTATGAAAAAGAAAACCATTCCAAATACATTAATTATTTATTATTCTTGTCAAAACTTTAAAACCAAATGAAATTAAACGCTAAAAATGGGGGGCCGAACTCCAGCTTATTTTTTTATAGTCGAGCCGCCCTGATAAGACTAGAAACATAAATAGATACTAATCTGTAATCTGTTGTAATATGTAATATGTCATTGTTACCGAATAGCTTGAAATCACCATCCTCAAACACTGGAACTTGACCGAATGGCTGCATAGATAATCAGTTCGATCATATACATATCAAATCGAGAAATTTTCAAGCAAACAACAGATTAATTACTGAGAAATCTAGTGATAGAGATTACTGTACGTTGAGAGCAAGGAACCGAGGCGTCTTCTGTTCACCGGTGGCAAAATCAACCGGAACGAACTCGAAGTCGAGATCCTTTTCAAAGAGAGCTGCCATAGCACGAAACGCTGGGGGTGAACCTACGATTCCGTGCAACTTGAGTGCCATGGTAGCTGAATTTGCAGTAATCGTTTTGTAGAAAATGGTAGGGGATTGAAGGAAAGGAGATGATGATGATTGCAGAAATAGCTGATAGAAATATACAAATCAGGTCTTATATTTCTATCAAATGTAGTTTTTGGCCTTTTCAAATATGTGTGTAAATACCAATGTTTTGAAGTTCTCAAGCTGGCCATCCGATGTATTCGAAAAGTTGAAAACCAAATAAATTAGTTATATTTTGATAAATTCATATAACATGTTATAGAATTTATCGATAATTATTACTAATAAATATTATTATTTTGTAGTTATATTTAAAATAAATTAAAATATCATGTATAAAAATGAAGGGAATAACCGTTACAGAAGAAGGAAAGTTTCATCTTTTGAAGTCAATATTACTCAAAATAATACGACTACATTTATTATGTGAATTTGAACTGGGTAAAAGTATGAAGAATTTCTTTTACTGTGAGAAAGAGATGGGAATTACAGATAGATTGGGTGGGAAAAGAAATTGCATTAAGATCTAACAACTTTTGACCTCATAATTACTAGTCATTTGGTCCAGTGGTAGTCTGGGAGCCTCACCATTTGGGAGGTCACCGGTTCAAATCTCGTCTAGGGCATAAATGCTCTGGGTGAGTCAGGGGTTTTTCCGGTTGCGGGTTTCCTCCTTGGGAGCGGGGCCACCCTGTTCTTCGGGTGGATTTCGATTAGTTTTGTCTTTCAAAAAAATATAAACCCTGATATCCATATTTAAGTTATAGTGTTTGGATGTATTTGGGAAATCAGTAACATCATTTAGTGATTTAGAGGTTATTCAATCGAAACCCTAATGTTACGTCAAAGGAAGCAATATCTCAAACATACAACTGATTTAAAATCAAAAAATCAAAGCTTTCAATTGCAGAAACATGAACTGACGAAGGCAAAGAAGACTAAAAACGATTGTACCTGCAAAACGTTTTGATAAAAACTTGAATCGTTGAAGAAGATACTAAAGATGAAGATGGAAATGGCGACCGTTGTTGTGGAAGAAAGGAGACGGGAGGCTGTGGAAGAAAGGGGGCGGAATAGGGTTTAGATGCCAAAGTGTGGTAACTCCGAGTAAAAGATCTGCGATTTTGAGTAAATCGGGTCATTTAGATCCGCGCTTTTGATAATGAGTCATTAGTGGTTTGGGGAGGAAAATGGTTGTAAAGATGAATGTGGTTATGACAAGTGTCATATTATTTAGTATTTTATTAGAATAAGGATACGGATTTATATGTTATTCCGATTTTAAACCCGAGATTTAAATATCACACAAGATGGCAAATATTAAATATCCAATATATTATTATGTTTGATCAATTGTTAAATAAATACACTCTCTTAACAACTGAAAACATTCCAGATATCCATAATCCAACCAAAGATTGAACATTTAGCAAACTTATTAAACAAAACCTTAACCTTCCCTCTGAAGCATGGAAACAATTTTGACCCAAGCAGGCCTGGAAAGGATATCAGCAGCCCACGCGCTGACATGCGGCCGCGCGTCAAACAGCTTCTTCACCTTCGTCTCCATCAGGTAGTGCAGATTGGGAAGGTGGTTGAGATCCGCCAGCGTGAAGCTGTCTCCGCCCAGATACTTGCTCTCCGTCAGCCGTGATTCGTACACGTCCAGCACATCCGCCAGCTTCGCCTCCAACTCCACAACTAAGGCCTCACCAGTTTCACCTCCGCGGTTCAAATTAAATTTTAGCTCAAAAACCAGTCTAATAGATGGTGAATTGAATTTCTGAGCTTCCGCTTCCATCCACACCGTCTGAATCGCCGATTTCTTCGGATCCTTAAATATCAGACTCGTCCCCTTATCTGCGTAAGCCTCTGCTACGTACTTAGTAATCGCCCTTGATTCTGCAGGAAATTACAAAATATTGAGCCCTAAAAACAGAAAACTGTAATCGATCTGTTGTAATATGTAATCTGTTATTACCGAATAGCTTCAAATCACCATCCTCAAGCACCGGAACTTGACCGAATGGCTGCATAGATAATCAGTTCTTATACTTATCAGATCTAGAAAATTTGTTACTGAGGAGATTAAGTACTGTACGTTGAGAGCAAGGAACCGAGGCGTCTTCTGTTCACGGCTGGCATAATTGACCCGAACGAACTCGAAGTCGAGATCCTTCTCATAGAGAGCTGCCATAGCACGAAACGCTGGGGGTGAACCTACGATTCCGTGCAATTTCAGCGCCATAGTAGCTGAATTTGCAGTAATCCTTTTGTAGAAATGGTAGGGATCCAAGGAGATGAAGAAGATTGCAGAAAATAGCTGATAGGTACATGCCAAGTGAAGATTATACGGAAAGTAAATTAAATTAATTTAATAAGAGCAAAACGGTGCAGGGACTCGTGGTAGTAGGTGTAACGGTTTTAATTTTAAACTTATTATTATTATTTTTTTGTATAGTGCAACATTTTTCTATCCGTAAATGAAACATTATATTTTTTTTAACAATACCCTATTTTGGGCCTCATTCATAATAATTTACATTAATCAAACCCTTGATCTCAAAATGAGTTTCACCACTTAACTCCAAATGGTTTTGCCATTAGACCCAATCCCCCACCGCACCATATTGTTGCTGTAAGGATCCGTCGATATGGAGATTAGATTCGGCACATCAGCTATGGAGATTAGAAGGGCTCAAAGACAGGGTGTATGGACAACCCTCTAACGTTCAAGTCAGTATCTTATTCCACCATGGATCACACTTAACGCCTGAAACTGACTGACGTTAGTACAAATGATGAAACGTGCAAACTTTTTTAAACATAAAGGACAAATATTTAATTTCTTTAGTTAAAAGACAAACTGAAATTTTATAAATAACTAAATAAAGTAAAATGTAATTTACTCAAATTTTTTTATTAAAATACTTACAATTACTTTTAGACATGTTTTGTTTTCCACTTATAATTTTTAGAATATAACGTTTTCTTAAATTTTTAATACCATTGTGACGTGTTTATTTTTATCTACGTTTCAGTTTTTTTTCAAAACCAAGTTGGGTTAAATATAATATGTTTTGGATTTTTTAAATTCATTTTGATGCTCCATAACGCTAATTTTTTCAAGCTGTAATTTCCTTAGTTAAAATACGTAAACTGAAATTTGGTAAATAATTAAAGAACGTAAAATGTAATTTACTCAATTTTTTTTATTAAAATACTTACAATTACTTTTAGACATGTTTTATTTTTCACTTATAGTTTTTACAATATAACGTTTTCTTAAAAATACCGTTGTGACATGCTTATTTTTATCTACGTTTATTTTTATTTTAAATTCATCTTGATGTTCCATAACGCTAATTCTTTCAAACTTTTTGCTCACAGCTTTACATTTATGTTGGCACAACTTTTAGGTTCGAATTTTTGTTACTTTTTTTATTTTTAGTACCAGTTTCCACCGCAGTGCGCTTCCCCTTTACGTACATCAAACCATATATATTTATTAAAAATTATAAGTGTTTTAAATTTTATATTTTAATTAATATTTTAGATCGTAAGGTTGCAAATATATTTTTGGGCAGGTCACGGTTTTATCCTTTAGTTAAACTTTGTAAATAAGTTTTTTATTTCATTATATTTTTACTAGGTCATAGTTTTATCTTATCGTTAAACTAACTTTTTTATTTCGTACTATTTTTTGCTAAGTCACGGTTTTGCCTTTTCGTTAAATCTAATATTGTTGTAAATAAACTATTGATTTCTTATTTTGCAATATACATTTTTACTCACGGCATCACGCAGGTCGAAACTTCATAGTTTAACATAAATTATTTTAATATGTTGGAAAGTTGACAAATTTTTGTATAAGCCAGGCAGATTACATCATGTGACTAAACATTAAGACAATGACAATTATGTTACATAATTGTCTTAGTGTTTAATCATAGAATGTAATCTGCCTTGCTTATACAAAAAATTTGTCAACTTTCCAACATATTAAAGGTGTTTCACTAACAATTATGAAGTAATTTCATACACCCAGTCTTAAAACATCATATTTTCTTAAATGAAGCTCGTAAAGATTTATACATTATATGTTACGAGCTTGTTATTATTGACATTTCTATATGTTGGCTTTTCGTGTAGGCTTTGGCCCATTTGGGTCAAGCCGGTTCAAAATTAGAAGATCAAGGGGGTTAGGGGTCGGCCGGCCTAACCCTATTTGTGGTCAAGCCGGTTTGCAATTACAAAATCATGAAAAAATAACTTACAATTATGTTTTTACATCATATGTCAGCATTACGTCAGCATGTTACATACGTAACATAGAATTTTACATACATAAACAGGTACAACTTTTTTATAAAAAAACCACTCGACGCTTTTTTCATTTTTTTTTCCAAAAGTTATTAAATTAAATATAGAAACTATCCAAAAAAAATTTATACATGTTTTTAACTGTTACATAGTCCAAGATTTTCTCAAAGTCAAAGGTTTTCACCATAAACTTCCTATATTTCGTTAAAACCCTTAATTGACATTGACATTTGGCTGTCAATTTTTTTTTGACATTAACATTTACACCAATCAATGTCAACTAAAAAGGAAAAAGAAACACAACAGCCCCTACTAAGACAGAAGTGCATTTTTTCGTGATTAGTTAAAGCTTGATTTAAAATTGATAATTGACATTGATAGATCATCCTCAAACAAAATAATAATAATAATAAAAAAAACACGGCTTCATTTAATCTCTATAAATATGGAGACCAATAACAATTATGTAAGAAAACACTAGTGGTTTAGTTTTAAAAAAATTACCATTTATGCACACGAATAGAAACGACGCCTTGGATTTATACGTCAACACACCCTTCGGTAAGGAACACATGCAGAAACCTTAAAGGGTGACACAGTGATAAGCGTCTAATTCCTTTTAGCAGATGTCTCAGTTTAAAATCCTGAACACGTCACCGAACGTTCACGAACACAATTGAACTCTCAATAAGCATGCACGAAAAATGAAACCTTCATATATATATATATATATATATATATAATTATTATTCATTATTACATAACATAATTCACACAAACAAAAAACAAACAAAACCACCCGTCACCATCACCGTCACCTTCACCTACATATCAGCTCTCCCGTGGATCCCCATTCCAGTGGCATGCTCCGCCCTACCCTTCATATCCCTCGCCTTGTAACCCAACTTGTCCCTAGCCTGGTCCAGCGAGTCCGATCCCGGAGGATGTCCACCGGTGGCATACTTGTAAATCCACGATAATACCGTCACCGCCGCCACCCCAAATCCCCCGTACGTCAAAAACCCTGTTGCCAGAAGGAACAGGGTGATCGCCGCCGGGACGAGCACAGGACTGAAAATCACCAGCAATGGGGTGGCGATTGTCAGTGCAACGACGGTCCCGGCTAAAGTGAGACCGGAGAGGACAAGGAGTGAGCCGCCGGCGGTTACGGAAGTTGCGGCTTTCACTACTTGATGGACTAGCGGTGAAGTGTGGTGCTGGTTCTGGTACTCGTTGTAGGATCCTCCTACGCCGCCGCCGTACGAATTGTGTTGGTTGTTGTAGGTTTGATGATGAATATTCATAATTACACGTGACCAGACTTAACGGTAATAAACGAACGTTCATGAACACGTCACCGAACGTTCACGAACACAATTGAACGACAAGACATCTGTTCAAGTTCGTTCATTTAGTTAATTAGACGGAATTCCTTGTTCACGTTCGTTCATTTATTAAACGAACGAACGTAAACGAACTTTCTGCCGAACAGTTCACGAACTGTTCGCTGAACGTTCGGTTCATTTACAGCCTAGTAACATCCCAACCTTGATGGACCTGTATGTCACTATTACAAAATTATGTTTTTGTGATCCGGTTTCTTTTGTTGGGTGTTTTAGTAAGGACGTGATGTTTTTGAAACTCCAACTAATGAGATAAAAACCAAGAAAAACACAATAACCTGTCATGAAGCGACTATCATACCAAAAACCCGTCAGGTCAACATCAAAATAACCATGACGAGCAATAGTAGAGGAGCTACAAATTATAGCTCCCTTAAATAAATTACACAATAGCTCCCATCCCCATGAAGCGACTATCATACCAAAAACCCGTCAGGTCAACAAGAGCTACAAATTATACCTTCGTCGGAATCTTCCCTCATTCACAATAGCTCCTCTATCCCTATCCCTATCCCCATCCCCATAATTACACTAAAATCACTATCTTTTCTCTCTACTTTTCAATTAAATAATAATTTTTTATACTTTTATCATTATCTTTTCTCTCTTCTCCACTCACAACCACTTTAAAAAAATATTAAAAAATTATGCGGGTGAACAGTGTTTCCCCCAAATATACAAAAAATTTATATATTTTCTCTCTCCTCCACTCACAACCACCCTTTAAAATATAAGAAACTCACTCACATAAATATAGGAAACCTACTGTAAATGCTCTTAATATACCGAATAATATGTTTGACCACTAATGAGTGAGATGGAGTTGGTTTTATGAGTGATAAGCGTCAAATTCCTTTTAGCAGATGTCTCAGTTTAAAATCCTGCTTCTACTAACTACCTGTCATAATCTCTTTAAGGCCACTAGTCCAAAACAAACGATGATCTACCTTTTTTTTTTTGAAAGGCGACTTTCATCTTTTAAGTGGCAGTCGCATCTCCGACAAGTCGGAGACCCGTTACCCCTCAACCTGACCACTACGTTGTCTGAACCGGGCCCGCGGGTTCAGAGCGGAAGGCTAGGCTTTCACCGGGAAACCATGGAGCCTGCTGCCACTTGACAGCAGTTGCGCCGCTACACGGGCCAAACCCCGCTAGCGTAACGCACTCCGGACTAAAACCCGGTTCAGCTTGGATTCGAACCTGCGTGGGCAGGTTGAATTTTCATCGCCTATACCACTGGACCAAAGCCTACCTAATCCTATTAATTCAGGGTCTTGCGACTAAATATTAATTTAAAATAAAGTTTCATACATGAAAACTTAACGTCCCATTTTAAGATTTTCACCAAAACGCAAATAAAAAGGCAATTACCACTTTACTAATTATTTCACGAGATAGAATATAAAGGTAATGATTTCTTGATAGGATAGTAATGTGACGCCCTGATTGATTCTTCAAGAATCTAATCTCAAAACATGAACCACATGAGACAAAATCTACAAGAATTTTTCAGTTTTAATCATATATCTTCACTTACAATTTTAAAAGTTTTGGGTCTTTTTGATGGGGTTTCTTCATTGGTTTGTTCTTTGTATATTTCATGAATTAGATGAGACAAGATAGCAATATTTACAAAACAATTTGATTTTCAAGTGTTCTCTAATTTTATAATAGTATTATGGGGTAATCTATTGTTCTTCACTGGGATTTCGAAATTGATTGATCTTTTTTGCATGTGTTGATGATCATCTACATGTTGACTATTTACACAAGTCAAGATAGCATGTTATTTTGATTTGTTATAGGAATTAGATAGCACACTCTGAACTACTAAATGATCTTTCTACATATGTTGGATAATTATTTTACATGTTTGACTAATTATAGAGTTAAGATAGCAATTTTTACAGAACTCTTTGATTTTTCAAGGGTTTTTTTTTATTACTTGTAAAGGATATTCTTAACTTGGGTTGAATGATTAATTATTCTTTTTTACATCTGCTGATAAAATATGCAAGATGTTTGGCCATTCAGATAACTCAAACAAGTTGTCACAGAACACAAATGAACACAGATGGCAAAATATATACCAAGGTTTGTTGACTGCTGATGACGTATGTCCGATAATGGGCTAAGGCCCGTCAGTTTATTATAATGGGCTAAGCCGTCGACTTATAACAATAGGCCCGATGGGCCTGGCCCAACCTGTGTAAGGAGAGCCCACTAGGGTTTACTTCCATACACTATATAAAATATAGGAAAAAACTCACTTGAAGAGGACTCCATCTTGCTTAAGGAACACCCACTAGGCACCTTATCTTTCATCCTCTTCTTGGAGAACGGATTTCTCCTTCTCTTATGGCCAAGGAAGCAACTCCTTGCTGCCGAGGCCATTCACCGGCTTCTTGTAGCCGAGGCCACTTGCCGGCTTCTCATAGCCGAAGCTGATCTACCCAGCTTCTTCCCACTCAGCCTGGTTCTTCCAGCAGCTTCTTCACGTTTAGCCTGCTCCATTCAGCATCTTCTTCCCCTTAGCATAGTCCATCCAACAGCTCCTTCCCTCTCTGCCAGGTCCTTCCAGCCACCTTCTATCTCCTATAACTTATATATACATGCTTATATGACATTAACATCTTTATATACTCTTATTAGACAAATCACTAACTAGAGCGTTGAATGGTGTTCCCGGAGCTCCGCCTCCGGGTCACCTTATAACGAGTTCTTTGTTGTTTGCGGTTAGGATTTATGCTCGGGACTAGCTCGGTGAGGCTCGTGGCCGCTCCACCCAACTTCAATACCCGACTCGAATTTTGATGTAGCAACCGCGAAATTGCTAATTAGTTCATTATTTGAGACTTAATCTCTAGAATAATGCTTGTTAGTTTAGTAATTCATTAATCAAGTTTAATTAGTTTAGTAATTCATTACTTGGTTTGCACTTATTTAAAATTGAGACTTGTTTTCTGCTTATTAGCAATTAATTCATTAGTTGATTCTATGTCAAATCGAAATTAAAAATACGAAATGGGTTTAAAATAAAATTAAACAAGATCAATATGAGAGCAATGATTGAGTTAGAAACAAGATTAATGAAAAATAAAATAATTAGTAAGACTGAACAAATAAAAATAAAGATCAACATTTGTAAAAACGCCCCGAATTTTTACGTCGTCTTAGCCCCCAAAATGTTTTAGCCACCCGGATCATTCAACAATTAACTTATTTAAATATTATTATTATTATTATTATTATTATTATTATTTTTTTAAATAATTGTTAAATAAACACACTCACTTAACAACCGAAGAACATTCTAGATATTCATAATCCAACGAATAATTGGATATTATCCTCCTCAACTTTAGCCAGTGTTGTAAAAATCGCGTCTAGGCGCCGATTAGTCGCTAGACGGCTCGTTAAGGACTAATTTTGGCCTAGTCGGTCCAAAAATCGCTAGGCGGGCCTAGGCGGCCAGATTCCGGCAACATTCCGACGAAAACCTGAAATTTCCGGCAAAATTCCGGCGAAAACCTGAAATATCCGGCCAAATTCCGGCGAAAACCTTTGGTGTGGTTTAAAAATTAACATTTTTATAAAAATTACATATAAAAATGTGTGTATATATATAAAAAACTGAAAATTACATATAAAAATTCCAATCCGATTAATACCGCCTAGGCCCCGATTAATACCCACCGCCCGACTAGCGCCTAGCGATTTTTTCATCACTGACTTTAGCAAGCTTATTGAACTCAAACAAACCCTTCACTTCGAAGCATGGAAGCAATTTTCACCCAAGCAGGCCTTGAAAGGATATCCGCAGCCCACGCGCTTACATGCGGCCGCGCGTCAATCAGCTTCTTCACCTTCGTCTTCATCAGGTAGTGCAGATTGGGGAGGTGCTGGAGATCCGCCAGCGTGAACCTATCTCCGCCCAGATACTTGCTCTCCGCCAGCCGCGATTCGTACACGTCGAGCACATCCGCAAGCTTCGTCTCGAACTCGGCAACTAGCGCCTCGTCAGCTTCCCGTCCTCGACGGATCACGTTAAAATATAGCTCAATAGCCAGTTTATGAGATGGTAAAACGAATTTCAGACCTTCCACTTCCATCCACACCGACTGTACCGCCATCTTCTTCGGATCCTTCATTATCAGATCCGTTCCTTTATCGGCGTAAGTACGTGCTAGGTATAGCGCTATCGCCCTTGATTCTGCCATAAATTTGCAAATATTTAAACCCTAGAATCCGAAACCAACGGCAATGGATGCAATTTATACCGGCAAAATGTGAAATCAACGAACAAAAATTACGGTTTATAGCGATTTATTACCAAATAATGTGATATCGCCATCCTCTAGCACCGGAACATGACCGAACGGCTACAAAACAATAAGTTCTGGTCAAAATTAGAAATCGGAAACAGATGTATAAATTGAAAAATGAGATGAAACGGAATATGCTTACGTTGCGTGAAAGGAATTCAGGCGTTTTGTGTTCCCGGGCGGCCATGTTCACCTTAACGAATTCGAAATCTAGATCCTTCTCGAATAGGGCGACCATTGCCCGAAATGTTGCGTTGGAGGGGACGAATCCGTATAATTTAATCGCCATGGTTGCCAATAGCAACAAGTAGATTGAAAGATTACTGTAAATGCACAGATTATATTGGATTGAAGTGGTGTTTATATAGGGCTTTTCATGGGGGTGCAGGACTGTGGGATGGTTCAAGAACTACTTCGAAGTGATAAGATGCAAAAAGTGGTAGGTGTAACGATTTTTGTTATTGTAGGTGGTTATCCGAGTTTCTAGAACGTTATCAACTTAACAAAAGGTAAGACCGAGTATGACTCGTCGGTTGTAAAACGTTGGCCTCATGTTCCACTTATCAAAAGGCTATAGCATTACACTACGTTTTAATGAATTTAAACTATATCGTATTATGATATTTGCATAGGGTTAAATTTTTGTCTTCTTAATGACTTAACAACTATAACATATGATGCAGTTTCGGAAGCAATCAAATGACTAAAAAACAATGATTCAATCAAAAGCTTTAATCGAACCGAACGATTCAAAAAAACCTCAAAGGTGTTTTTTAAAATAATAAATAATCAAAACTCCGTCTTTCAAACAAAACATAGAACTATTTAAAGCCTAACCCTAACCCATAATTTAGGCAATAAACCAGGAAAAATGAAACACAATCAAATACCAAGTCTAAACAAATAATACTGAAAAATAATAATTAAAATAACGATTCCAGCTTGCTTCCCAAGTCAGGGCTGATCAGCCTTAACCCGGGTCTTCGACTAGGCCATATCTGCTGTAAACCGGGTCATGAACTGGGCTACCACTTGGGCCGACCCCAACTGCATTATTCTCCCCTTCTTAAAAAAAACGTGTCCTCGAGTTTTGCCTCCGAACCAAAGTCACCTGGGTCGAAGAGAATATTTCCGCGTTTATTGTGTACTGCCAATCCAACTTTTTGGGACCCATTTAGAGCCTCCTCAATTTTAGGAAGAGGGTCTGTCTTATTCTCTTCCAAAGTAACATGTTGATTTTCCAAACTCGGTGCCAAGTCACGATCCAAATTTTGATCACCAAGTTGAACTGTGCTATCATCATACACCACTGATGGACCATCTATAACCACCATGTGTCCCATTAAGAGTTCATAAAAAATACTAGAAGGCATATGAGCATCTCCTGGTAACTCTTGATTACATGATTTTCCATCAAGACCCATGGTGCCATACGATGGATCCCAACCAGACCCATTTCCAATATCACTTCGCTGCACCGATTCGACCTCTTGAACAACGACCTCGTTTAAGGCTCTCATAACCCATGCATACTCTTCTTTGTTCACCTCCTCAAATCCATAGTCATCGAAACAAGGAAGTGATGGATAGATATTGCTACAACCTCCAGGATACTCCTCCTTCCCAAAGCTCTCATCCCGGATGAAAACCTCTGAGTCAGTTTCCTGAAACTTGCAACCTTGTGATCCGACCACATCTCGACCACTGCCTCGTCCGACGAATCTGTAGTTCAGATGATAATCCTTCTCACAAGCCATTTGAACAAACCCAAGCTCTGATACTAACTGATGCAGTTTCGGAAGCAATCAAATGGCTAAAAAACAATTATTCAATCAAAAGCTTTAATCGACCCGAATTGTTCAAAAAAACCTCAAATGTGTTCTTTAGAATAATCAATAATCAAAACTCCGTCTTTCAAACAAAACATAGAACTATTTAAAGCCTAACCCTAACCCATAATTTAGGCAATAAACCGGGAAAAAGGAAACACAATCAAATACCAAGTCTAAACAAATAATACTGAAAAATAATTATTAAAATAACGATTCCAGCTTACTTCCCAAGTCAAGGCCAGCCTTAACCCGGATTTTCGACTAGGCCGGAGCTGCTGTAAACCGGGTCATGGACTGGGCTACCACTCGAGCCGGTCCCAACTGCATCAACATATGAAAAGATATTTACAATAGTTCATTAGTTTGTACATTTTTCAACATTTTTACTTTGAAATACATTCTCGCATTTTGGTAAGTTAATAGCGTCTAGAAGTTATTTTCATTTTATTGATTTAGTGACTGATATTAACATACAATGCAACATTGATGGCTTACTTTGCTTGTTTTTAGTACATTTTTCCCCCGATATAAAGAGCCGTTTTAGGAGAATACCTAATAATCACTTTAGTATGAGTTTGTACCTTGTCAGAATTGGATGATATAAACACCTAATGAAGTGCTCACCTTATGTCTTCTCCCACCAAAATGTCTTTTTTCTTTTTTTGAGTAAAACATTGATTACTTCTGAGCCTGTTGTGTTACCAAAGTAGCATTACTTTGTTAACTAGTCGCTAAATTAATATGCTCAAAATAATTTACAACTGGATAAAGTGACGAAGGAAATAAAGGCGACCCCATTCATATGGAATACCAATGGGGATAGATTAAAAGATCTAGGTCAGAGCATATGATATAATTTTGAGTTTTAATCTTTAACTCTATATGACTGGTAGGCTTATGTTGTCTCTAGCATCTTTATATATATATATATATATATGGGAGAGTTTAAGAGAAAACCACGTAGTTATGTGAAAACTAGAGAAAACCATTATCATAATTTATAAATTATTTTTTTCTTTTAGTTGTCAAAAGGGTATTTAAGTATTTACTACATATATGTTGAACATAAATACGAGAATGAGCAGTCTTACGTATACGTAACACTATGTCGAATGAGAAGCTGTTACATATGCGTAACACTATATATTAAGTATACGTAAGACTATGTTATGGCTTTTATTTGATCCATACCCATATATATATATATATATATATATATATATATATATATAGGGGAGGGTTATTCTAAGAAGGCTAAAAAGTGTAGGAAGCTATCATGGAGTGACATGTGTCCAAGGAGGGGACCAAGGGGGAAGGGCAAAATCATGAAGGAAACATGCGCTTGATTTTTCAAATGCTCAAAATATGCACATGCATATTCTCCCATATTTTTTAAACGTTCATAACTTTTTAATGCGTTATTATTTAAAAAAAATTACACCATAATAACGAGCGTTTTTTTATCTTTAATGAGTACAATATTGTTATATAAAATTAAAAAAAATTACGTATTAAGTGAGGCTTTTTATTCATGGTGTTTTTGCACTAGGTTGTACAAACTATATAAATCATCATAAAAAACAACGTACAAATAACATAAAAAACGTCATGAATTAAAAAAAAATCATAAAAAAATATTTAAACTGGACATTTTATGGTGTTTTTGAAATGAGCGTGTTATGGTGTTTTAGAACTAGGCAAGTTTTGGGTGTTTTTGATCCGGAGGAGTTTATGATATTTTTAAAAGAGTTTGTTTCATCTGAAAAAGAAAAACACCATAAATAAAACACCTAAAACCATTATGGTAATGGCGTACAGAAATGCGTTTTATGTTTTCTACTTGATCGCGTACGAGCTCCTACAACTCTCGCGTTCATAGAGCTGAATACCAAAGATAACGATTCCTCAGAGGTGTTGGAGAATCTGAAAAACGCATTTTCTGTTTTCTGCACAATCACAGTTCAAAACACACCATAAAGTTGCCCAGTTTAAAAGCACCATAATACGCCCAGTTCAAAAACACTACAAAAGAAGACACCATAAAGAAAACACTTAAAACCATAATAGTAATTGCATAAAAAAAACATAAAACGCATTTTCTGTTTTCTGCACAATCACAGTTCAAAACAAACCATAAAGTTGCCCAGTTTAAAAACACCATAACACGCATAGTTCAAAAATACTATAAAAGAAGTCACCATAAATAAAACACCTAATAGCATAATGGTAATTGCATAAAAAAACACACCATAAAACAACATGCTACGTACGAGCTCCTGCAACTCTTGTGTTCCTAGAGCTAAACATCCAAAGATAACGATTCCACGATGGTGTTAGAGAATCTGAAACATGCGTTTTTCTGTTTTCTTCACGATCGGTGATCAAAAACACCAGAAAACTCCATGAAAAATACACCATGAAAAAAACGTCATGAAAAAAAAACAGTGAAAAAAGTCATAAAAAAACGCCATGAAAAAACGCTATAAAAAACGTTATGAAAAAACGCCATGAAAAAAGCGTCATGAAAAAACACAGTAAAAAAAGTCCATGAAAAACGTAGTGAAAAAAGTCATAAAAAACGCCATTAAAAAACGCAATGAAAAAAACGTCATAAAAAAACACCATAAAAAAACGTTATGAAAAAACACAATGAAAAACGTCATGAAAAAACAAGTGAAAAAAGTCCATGAAAAACGCAGTGAAAAAAGTCATAAAAAACGCCATTAAAAAACGTAATGAAAAAAACGTTATGAAAAAACACAATGAAAAACGTATTGAAAAAACGTCATAAAAAACGTCTTGAAAACGTACAAACCCAGTTCAACAATTTTTTTTAAATATAGCAATACCATACTCGTTTTAAAGATAAAAAAATGCTCGATTTTATGGTATAATTTAAAAAAAAAATAATGACGCATAAAAAATATATAAACGTTTAAAAAATAGGGGTGGAAGGTGCATGTGACTTGCATGTGTATGTTATTTCTCTCTCTTGGACGCAATTACTATTATACCCTTCCAACCTTTAAATTCTCTCCCCTTTTATGTAGTATGTTGAGAACCATCCATCTTCAAGATCAATGGCTAAAAATCATTCCTACACTTCCTACACTTTTTTCCCTTACTAGCATAACCCCATACTCTCTCTCTCTCTCTCTCTCTATATATATATATATATATATATTATCACCGTCATAAAAAAAAGATAACTTTTCTATCTATAAATGCAACATTTTAGTAGGGTTGTTGGTTGTTATTATTTAGTTTTTTTTTGAACGGCGAACATTAAATGTCGTGACGTCGTATCCTCCGTCACATGGGAGAGCCTCGTCCAACTCCGACCAATATGTTGTCTTAATCGTGCCCACTTGGCGTCAGAGTTGGAGAGTATCCAAGGAAAAATCCCACCAAATACGGCCTCTTCCGGGCTTGAGGGAGAGTCGAGGCTCGAACCCTGGATCGACATGGGTAAAACCCATGTGCATCAGCCTAAGAGCTAGGCCACGTTTGCATGCCTCAGAAACTAATGGGGAGGACAGGGATAGAACCTGGGTCACATGAAACACCGGGTCTCTCCCTTACCACTAGCACATTAAGTGTTATAATCTAGTCAAGTGAAGTAATTAGCCTTGCTCGAACAAAAAATTGTCATCTTTTCAACATGTTAAATGTGTGTTTCACGAATAGTTATGAGGTAATTTCATACATCCTCCTCTAAACTTGTAAAACATCATATTTCCTTAAATCAAGTTTGTAAAGCTTTTAACATTATACATAAATTATGTATAATGTTTAAAGGGTTGGCGGGTTACGGGTTGACGGGTTAACAGGTTGAATTATGCAACCCGAACCCGACCCATTTTTTATTCGTGTCAAAAATTTTAACTCTAACCTGGATACACTTAAATTCGGGTTAACCCGAACATGACCCGTTTAACCCATTTATCTAAATCAAAATCATAAAGTACTAAACCTAAAATCTAATTAATTTAAGGTTAACCAAAAATTAATTGATTAATTATCTCTAGAAAGGAAAAAAAGAAAAGTTTTGGCATAATTCAGTTCGTTTATGGTAAACACTAAATACAAAACTAAATGAACAGTCGTTTCTATAATGTGAAAAATAAAAAAAAATATTTTGTAACCTAAACGAGTTAACGGGTCAACCCGTTTTTAAATGAGTCAACCCGACCCCGACCATTTTATTAAGTGGGTCAATCCAAAACCTGATTATTTTTTCGTCGTGTCAGGAATTGACACCCCTATACATAATGCATAGAAAATTTGTGTTTAAAGAATATGATATTCTATAAATTTAAAGTGGAATCCTCTAATATTATTTTTTATATTAACTGATATTCTTCTCATACAATAGAAACTAAACATAGGTAGTCATTTAAACTGTTTTATTTGCTATATATATATTTGTTACTGATTTACTAGTCGGACCAGTCGAGACTTTACTTTAAATTTCATTGTTATGAGGTTGGTTATCGTTTATATTTATAAACCAATCCTTTTTAATAACCATAAACTATAATCTCTACTATATAATAAATAAAAGTTTTAATGGGATACTTGTCACTATCTTATGCATCCTCAACTTATTTTTTCGCCTCTCTCTTCTGTTAATTATACAAAATTTTAATTGTTTTATTTAATTTTTTTGTTTCTCTCTTCTCTCTCCTATTAAATAATAATGATTTCTATAATTCTTTTTATAAAACATTTTTCATAAATATGTAATATGTAATATGTAAATCTTTATTACTAAGTATATACAACATTGTATTTTTTCAACCTATGTAATTCACCGGGTTTCTAAAGTTTAATATGAATTAATATTTATAGTTAAATAAAAAAAATTAATACTCAGCTAAAAAAAATATTTTAAAAATTAACTTAACAAAATTTATAACTGTCACGTAATATTTTATTCAGCCCGTGTAATACATGAGTTTTTAAAGACATAAATTTTTTATTACTAAATATATAACATTATATTTATTCAACCGTGTAATACACGTAATTCTAACCTAGGACATATGAAATCCAACCTATATAATTTTTTTTCATTAAATGCTCCACTGTGAATGCTCTTAGACGAGTATTATTTTTTTTCCCCTGTGATTAATTAACTCTTTATATAAAATTGTTAATTGACATCTAAAAAAGGTGAGACATTGATGGATCAACTAAAAAAAACCACGACTTGATTTGATCTCTATAAATATGGAGACGGATAGCAATTAGGTAAAAAAAAACAGAGTCGGCCTCATCAGAGGCCATTGAGGTAACAAAACAATTCATGGAGGAGAGGGTTCATCATAATAATAAGAAAACCTCATCGAGGGTACCCTTGTAGTCCCGCTATCACCCCTTCATTTAGATACTTTCGTTTAGCTGTCGGTGATGGATACCTAGTAGATAGCAGTGTTCATAACTTATCGAATGCCCCGAAAGAGCATGGCCATCTTACCTACTAGGTAAGAAAATTATGTTACAATGCTCCAGTAGAGTCATTGTAACCGTCAGCTGTGAATGAATGCTTCGAACACAACTAACACTATCCTAAAGCATAAATATTTTTTTTTAGTTGTCTGTTATAGATACACTTGTTGGTACTATTTCAGTATTGGTAACCTTTCTAAAGGCTCCAAAAAAGCACGTGTCACCTTACCCACATGTAAAAAACTATTATACATAAGGTCTTATATTCTAGTAAATCATACTGAAATTTATTAAGTTTGAGATATATTCAATTAAACGGTTATCTCATTGAAATCTGACCGAAAGCCATACAAATATCTCAAACTACACATGAGAAATATGGTCAGAAGACCGTATTGCAAATTAAAGTTTTACCAACTAGAATATATTTTCTTAAAATAAATCTCATGATATCAAATATGATAAGTAACCAGAAATTACTAGCCATAACCAAATAGGTCATCCAGATAGCATCATAAATGATATGAATAATGAAAACTGCCAGCGGGCCCCTTCTCAAAATCTAAAAGCTTTACTAACAATAGACTTATCATATATAGTGGGCTCCCTCGACAAATCAAACTTTTGGTCATCTGAAAATAAATTTTATAGGAATCCCTTTTATTCTTAAAAATAATCCAAGAGGACATATGCGGGCCTATAAATCTCCATGTGAACTATTTAATATTTTATAATCTTAAAGAGATTTAATTTCATATGGCCACATGTGAGTCTTTTAGCTACCAGTAAAATGTAGCATTTGCCTGACTATTAGCCTAAAGAACCATACAATAGAGAGCTAATTTTCTAGAAATCAAATTAAAATCATCTGGATGGATAATGCAGGAGAATTCTTATCTCAAACTTTTAATGATTATTGATTATCTATTGGGATAAATGTTGAACATCCACCAGCTCATGTTCACACATAAATCGGTTTAGTTGAATCATTAATTAAATGATTAAAATTAATCGCTAGACCGCTCCTGAAGAGATATGAATTGCCATATACAACTAGTCTTTCGAAGAGAAACACTCCCTAATACAATTGGTCTCCCGAAGAGAAAAAAGTTTGTCTCAACTATAAATATTTGGTTATGCGGTCTATGTACCAATACTGCCACCATAACGTACTAAAATGAGACACTTTTACAGCATGGTATGCTGACTGTCAATTAATAAGACTGTATTCTCAGTCTTAGGGGGAGATAAGAATAAGAAAAGACTGATAATACAAGAAATAATATGGAATGCATCATCAATATCAAATTTCGACCCTTGAAATGGTCAATGTGAATATGAAGTCCAAAAGAGAGTGCTTTGCAAATAATAGCAAATGAACAAGATGCATTCATGCACACAAATAGAGTGACAAAGTCACATATACCAACATCAAATTCACCCGATCGAATTGAAATAATCACGTAAAGATTACCATGCAAAGGAAACATGGGAGGTGAAGCGGTTCCAGTAATAAAAACCCCTTGAGAACTAAATGCCCATGAGTAATGCAGTTGGTGTAACCCCAGAAGATGTTGCATGCATAACCCCATAAGAGGTAATTGATAAAACATGGGAAACATGGGAACTAAATGCGGTGAAGCGGTTCCAGTAATAAAAACCCCATGAGAACTAAATGCGCATGAGTAATGCAGTTGGTGTAACCCCAGAAGATGTTGCATGCATAACCCCATAAGAGGTAATTGATAAAACCCTAATAGAGGTTATCGATAAAACCCCATAAGAGGTAAATGTCCTATAAGAAACTAATACTTTTCTAAAAGAAAATGATAATGCCTCATAAGAGAAATATAAAGCTCCAGAAGAAACACTAGTATTGAATAAATATGAGATCTCTATAAATTATGTACAGAACAGTACAATATGGAACAGAAATACAAACACGTGTTAATGAAATATCTTCATATACTATAGCAACAAATGTAATCAACGAAAAGATTATGCACAAAAAGTTTCTCTGAGAGTGCATACACAGAATTAAGTAGCCAAAATGGCAAGATGCCTTAAACAAGCTAAATTAAATTCGCTCGACAAGAAAAATGTTTGCGGACCTGTAGTCCGAACACCCGTAGACGTCAAACCAGTAAGTTATAAATGAGTGTCTTTAAAATAAAAAGAAATGAAAATTATAAGATTCTGCGATGTAGGCACGACTTGTAACACAATGGTTTTTCCCAAATCCCAGAAGTTGATTATGAGGAAACGTGTTCCCCTGCAGTGGATGTGATAACCTTTAGATGTTTAATCGGCCTCGCAATCTTAGAAGGACTTCAGAAAACTTACGGATGTTGTCACCACATACTTGTATGAAAATCTTAAAAGTGGCATCTACTTGAAAATCCATAAAGGTTTAGAAATGTCTAAAGCATTATAATTAGTACCCCGATACGTGTATTATAAATCTCAAGAGATTTTTATATAGTCTCAAGAAAACTGGTCGTATATGGTACAATCGACTTAGTATATATTTTGAAAATTAGGGGTATAACTTTTATAAAATCAGTCTTAGCTATTTATCAAAATTTCACTCTTAAAGTTCATTATAATCGCAGATTATAGTGATGATCTAAGAATCATCGAGAGACTCTGTCGAACTACTAAAATGAGAATTTTGACACGACTAAATTACTTCTCGACTCGCTGTTCGAGTATATTGTATAATTGCCCATGAATCAAATTACATCTAGAAGATGTTAACATAATCTAATACGGACAAACTTTATTCGCTAAGTACACCCATGATTGTCCGATTGCAAAACATACACAAAGATCCTTACTGTCCGTAAGAAGAGGGCGAAAAAGTACTTGGTCCAGAAGTATCGTACAATGCGATCGGTGTACTAATGTATTTTGTAAATATCACGAGAAATGGTATTACATTCATGTACATGTGCTAGCGAATTATAGTAAAAATATACATGTTGCACTCTTTTCCCCTTCATTAAGTTTTGTCCATTTGGGTTTTCTTAGTAAGGTTTATAATGAGATAACATAACTGATTCAGTAGCATCAGTTTATCTTATAAGACCTAAAGTAACAGTTTAACATCATCCTTAAGTATGTTGTTAACGGTCATACATCCCAGGGGGAGAAAATTGCAAGTTGCACTCTTTTTCCCTTTGCTATGGTTTTGTCCTATCGGGTTTTTCTTAGCAAGGTTTTTAACGAGACAACATCGCTAAGCATAGAAAAGGATAAGTTGATATCCTTGCAGGACTCGAGACATGGAATTGTTCTACGAGAAAAATACCAAGTCCGAAAACTAGTTGGTTATACTAATGCATGATATTTATCAGACTTTCACGGAGCTCAATATCGATATGGATACATTTTACTTGTGGAGGTCGATGATTCAACATATTCAAGAAGAGAAGGGATTGGAGTCAAAGAAGCCTCGTTACACTATATGAAGACAATATGCATCGCTCAAATCAAATAAGACTATATCAAAGATCAAATCAAACACTCATCATAGAAGATCATATTCTACATATTGAAAGACTTGTATTAGTTTGAAGGGGAGCATTATACACGTTGCACTCTTTTTCCCTTAACTAAGTTTTGTCTCACTCGGTTTTCTTAGTTAGGTTTTAAATGAGACAACATAACTGATTCATTAGTATCAGTTTATTTTATTGGTCCCGGAGTACCGATTTAACATCAGCTTAAAGTATGTTAATGTGTATAATGAACTGTAATATGTCTGAGGGGGAGTGTTATAAATGATCATAATGGGCAGACATAATACACCATCATTCTCCTATTTATGACTCATCATCAGCTATGAATAATATGAAGCTTTCTCTCCTCTTCTCTCTTTGTTTCTAACACTTGTTTAATTTTTAAAAGTTCCTATTTATGCACACGAATAGAAACAACACCCTGGATTTATACGTTAATACATCCTTATGTAAGGAACACGTATAGAAACCTTTAAGGGTGACACAGTGGTAAGTGTCTAAGTTCTATTTGCATAGGTTTCATATTCGAATCTTGTTTCCATTGACTTCCGGCCATAACCTCATTAAAGCTACCAGTCCAGCACAAACTGTGATTTACCTGATCTCGTTGTTAGGGTTTAAAAGGACGTGTTTAAGTTCATCCATTTACAAATAGAACTAGTAAATATATACCCGCACGTTACAGGGTGTGCATTGCGGCGGGTAGGGATGAGCATTTGGTATCGAGTACCAGTATCGTACCAATAGATTTGGTACCCACTTTTCCAAAATTCGGTATCGTTATTTTCAATATCATTACCGGTACGGTTTCAATACCATTTATAGATGAGCATTTTGTAACAAGTACCGATACCGTACTGATAGATTCGATACGGTATTCGCTAGTACCCACTTCTCTAGAAATTAGGTATCGGTAATTTCGGTACCGGTCTCACCCCTAGGGACGGGTCGGTTCTGAACAATGTACTGCAACGACACATTTAGTACCTCAAAAACATAGTATTTTAATATCATAACCCAAAATTAATCATAAAGATTTAAATTATTAAGAAAAATAATTTTAAAGAATTATTTTATAAAAATCATTTTAAATTAAAAAGAAAGAATTACAACGTCAGCAGGGGTTGTGATGACGTTATGATTGAACCGGAAAAAGTTGGCGGAGCTGTAGATCGAACCCGCACCACCTGGTTTAGGCGCGCGCCATAGCATCTAGATATATCATTTAAAAATGTAATGCATTATTATAATTTATTAAAATATTAAAACATTTAAAAAACTATTTAGGTGTGGGTGAGGCACCTGGCAAGCGCATTGTCACGGAGTGATTCCCAAACTCTCGTGCGACACTTAGTCTCGTGCTAAGTTCAGCCTTGATCACCAAGAAGCGTTAGCGATTCGGTAACTCGAACGAAAGACAAGGATTGCAAGTACACAAATGAACACTTTATTTATTTGAGAGAATTCTTTTACAAGTGAGAATGCTTACCAATTTGGAGGTGATTAGCAAATGAACAACACCTCCTATTTATACTTGATCAAGGCCTAATCTAGATCCTTCCTTCTAGACTATTCTTAAGTATAAAATAATACAAGTATTAAGGATATTTACATGGAAAATTCTGGATACTTTGACTAAGTATCTATGATATTTTGAGTGATCTTTCTAGATCAGCCCTTAAGATTTTCTTAAGCCTTTAATCCATAATCTTCTATCTCTTGAGGGGCCTTGATGTTGCTGGAATATTCCAGAGTCTCGAGCATAGCGATATGAAATTAAGTGAGTTGTGACATTCTCCCCCACCTAAACTCGCGACGTCCTCGCGTGTCTGCCTCGTGATACCTCTTGATCTCGTCTCGGAATTTCCACAACGTATCCTCGGCTTCCCAACTTGCTTCGATGTCCGGTAAGTCCTTCCATTTGATCAAGTATTCTTTATAACTTGGCACGCCTCGACGATGAATAGTTCAATCAGATAGAATCTCGGCAACCTCTCGATCGAACGATGTTACTACAGTGGTTGGTGCCCGTTTGGACACTCCTCGATCGAAGTCTTCTGGGTCAGCACGATAAGGCTTGAGATAGCTTACATGGAATACTGGATGAATCTTCAACTTGGGCGGGAGTTGAAGTCGATATGAAACTTTGCCAACTCGTGCGATCACCGGGAAGGGGCCCTTGTACTTCCGGACCAGACCCTTGTGCACACCTCTTAACGAATTGAATTGTTGAGGCAAAATTTTCACCATGACCTGGTCACCGATTTGAAACTCCACATGTCTTCGCTTGTCATCGGCCCATTTCTTCATTTTCTTGGCTGCCTTGTCTAGGGATGCTCGGGCCAAGTCTGCTTGCTCATGCCATTCTTTCAAACTCTTGTAGGCTACTAGGCTATTTCCTTCATATGATGCGGCTAAGGCATTAGGGGTAAGCGGCTGCCGTCCAGTCACCAACTCGAAAGGACTTTTCCCCGTGGCTTCGCTTCGCTGCATATTAAAAATTGTGCAACATCAAGAAGTTTAGCCCAATCATGTTAGTTAGCACTTACATAGTGTCGAAGGTACAATTCCAGCAATGCATTGACCCGTTCAGTTTGCCCGTTGGTTTGGGGATGAAAGTTGGTTGAAAAGTTAAGATTTGTCCCCATGATCTTGAAGAGTTCGGACCAGAACCGTCCCGTGAAGCGAGGGTCTTGATCGCTGACTATAACCTGTGGTATTCCCCAATACTTCACCACATGCTTGAAGAAAAGCATGGCTGTTTCAGCAGCGGTAACATCGGCAGGTGCGGGGATGAAGATTCCATATTTTGAGAATCGATCAACAACCACAATGATACTTCCGAAACCTTAGAACTTTGGCAAACAAGTGATAAAGTCCATTGATATGATTTTCCATAGGCCTTTCAGTATTGGTAACGGTTCCAATAGTCCTCTAGGTTGGCGTTGTTCGATCTTGTCTTGTTGGCAAACTAGACAAGTGCGAACATACGCTTCAACATCATCTATCATACGGGGCTAGTAAAACGTACCTTCGATTAGTGCTAATGTCCGTTTTATCCTTGGATGACCAGCCCACATTGAATCTTGGCACACCTTCATAATTTTGAGCCTAAGATCGCCCCATCTAGGCACAAATAGCCAGTCTCCTTTAGTGAATAGTAGGTCGCCTTTTAGCCAAAAACGTATTGTCTTTCCATCTTGAGCTAAAGCGACCAAGTGTTTTGCAAATGAATCTTGTTTTTGACCTTCCTTGATCTGATCTTGGAGATCGAATGTTGGTCGTGTAATGGCATCAAACTCGGCTTTTCGACTTAAGGCATCAGCCACGACATTGGCTTTCCCTGGCTTGTACTCCATGATATAGTCAAATTCAGCAAGGAAGTCTTGCCACCTAGCTTATTTGGGACTTAGTTTCCTTTGTGTCTGGAAGTAGCTTGTGGCAACGTTATCCGTATTTATTACGAATTTTGTCCCGAGAAGATAGTGCCTCCATGTTCGTAAACAGTGTATGATAACTGTCATCTCCTTTTCTTGTACCATATATTTCTTCTTGATATCGTTCAACTTAAGGCTTTCGTACACAATCGGATGTCCTTCCTGCATAAGTACTCCACCAATAACAAAGTCCGATGCGTTGGTGTGGAGCTCAAAAGGTTTGGTAACGTCAGGGAGTACTAACACGTGATCTGACATGATTGCTTCCTTTTGTTCTTTAAAGGCTGCTTCACAACGATCGTCCCAATTCCAAGCCTTATTTTTCTTGAGCAAATCGGTCAATGGGGCAGCTTTTGCAGAATAACCCATGATGAACAGACGATAATAGTTTACCAACCCAAGAAATGAGCGCAGCTCCGGAACCTTGGTTGGTGCTTCCCAATCCTGAATTGCTTTAACTTTGGCGTCGTCCATCATGAGTCGACCCTTTTTGATTTTATGCCCCAAGAACTCAACTTCTTCTTGGGCGAACGAGCATTTTTCCAGCTTGACAAAAAGCTCATTCTCTCGTAGTACCTGGAATAATTGTCGCAAGTGTGTAACATGATCTTCCAACGTGCGACGATATACTACGATATCATCCAAGTACATCACCACAAACTTATCGAGAAAAAGGTGGAAGAGTTTGTTCATAAGCGTTCAAAAAGTGGCTGGTGCATTGGTGAGGCCAAAAGGCATTACTATAAATTCATATGAACCGTACCTTGTGATGCATGTTGTCTTGGCCTCGTCCCCCTTCAGCGATCCGAACTTGGTAATATCCCGATCTCAAATCCAGCTTTGAAAAGTACTTGGCGTCGCCAAGTTGTTCGAATAAATTAGCAATGAGCGGGATCGGGTACTTGTTTTTCACCATAATCTTGTTAAGTGCCCTGTAATCGATACACATTCGGAGGGACCCATATTTTTTATTTGGAACAACACCGGGGCACCATAAGGGGCTTTTGAGGGACGAATGTATCCAGCATCCAGTAATTCTTTAAGCTGCTTTCCTAACTCTTCCAACTCAGGTGGCGGCATTCGATAAGGGGCCTTGGCTGGGGGTTTAGAACATGGTTCCAGCTCAATTTCGTAATCAACTTCTCGTCGTGGTGGAAGTTTCTTGGGCAACTCTGCTGGCATAACATCCTTATACTCCTCAAGGACTTTTCTGATTTCTTTGGTACAACGGCCTCAGACGGTTTCACCACATCATCATCCGCCTTGGCAACAGCCAAATAGCATGGTTCCTTCTTGTTTTATCCTTTCTTGAACGGTATGGCTGAAAGGGTCTTTGATCCGTTCTTCGACCCACGCTCCGTGCTCACCATTCAGGTCTTCCCCTCTTCAAGGATACATAAGGAATTAGCAAATGGCAAAGGGAAGGCTCCTAACTTTGAAATCATCCATTTCCACCATAGAAAAGTTGATTGTTCCAGCCCATTCTCCAATACGTATTGGAACATCCTTGGCTTCCCCATGTATTGGTTTGGCGTTGGCATTAACAGTTTTCATTGCCCCGACTCCTTTGATGAAGTTAACACCAAGCCGCTTTGCTTCATCGATGGATATAAAATTGTGAGAAGCACTGGTGTCAACGAGGGCACATACTTGGTTACCTTGAACATTAGCTTGAATGAACTGCATCCCTTTACTCGACGACGGACGTGCCTTGTGTCATACCCCGACCGACGACGGATTATACGTCGGGGCTGACACGGTTGTTCGAAAGCACATGATCAACTATTAAATAAGTTCCAAAATTTATTCAGCCATATTAAATATTCATTACAAGGAAATAAGAAACACATAGTTCAAAAGAAACATGACAATATCAAGGTTTGCATTAAATATAACTAGGTCCATAGTCCTATATAATCAAGACTTGTCCTCAAACGGGTGCATCTGAAACATGTTAAGTAAATGTCAACTACAAGTAGTTGGTGAGTAACATAGGTTTTGACACCAAAAAAAGTTGAGAATGATTTACAATTCATTATGTCCATATCAATTCTAAGGCATAAATATGAAAACATACAAGGTACCAAGTGTACAATCAAGCCATAAAATATGAACATTGTATACATAATCCACCTATTTGTGTTATGAAAGGTACCAAAATGTATACATAAATCCGCCAAGATTTGTGTTAAGTAATGAATCGGGTTCCCATATATACAATCATAATAAGTACTACCTTAGGCTTGCAACTCAAGTTAATGACTGTACTAAAAACATGAACACGTGTAACACCAATTGATTTAGGACATGAAGCACATAGACCTTGCATAAGGACATGGTAATTGAATTGTATAAAGTAACGTATTGTAAACACTTTCCACCCCGAGTATTTGTAAACAAAAAGTAATGTAAAAGGGGCTATGAAACTCACATGTAATGAAGCTAGTAGGTTGTATGAATTGTAAATGAAAGATATGCTTCATGAGGATTTCTCACAATCAACCTACACAGGTAATTGTATTATAGACTCAATGTACGTCTAATGAAAGTAAGAAATTCTAAGTTTATTTGAGATTCTAGGGATTCTTAGAATTTAGGATCGGATATGTGATTTGTACAAGTTTTTAGGAATATATATGTTTATCTCGAGTATTGAATAATAATGATAAAGTAGTTTATATGATTAATTAGAATTTCTAATTAATTATATAAGTATAGAATTTATAATAATGCGTTTGAATTTATTTAAATAACTATTCTAGGAATAATTAATACATAAATTGTGGATTAGAAAAGATTTAAATAATTGTTTTACGTAAATAAAATAATTATTTAATTCTTTTACTTAAATAATAAATAAGTGTTAGGGGTCATTTTACAAATAGGGATCCTGGATCTTCAACATACTTCGGTATCCTTAATTTTCTTATTATCTAACCGTTGTATCTTTCCTCTATCTTGATCAATACGCATGTAAAACACGTGAAGTCAATTTAATCCCTGGAGAATCGGTCTGGAAGTTGAAATAAGCGTGTAGAAGACGCGTAGAACGACCTCCAACGGTCATATTTGAAGACATGGTCGATTCCGGGATTCTTGGATAGTTAGTTAGTATGATCTCTGTATAAAATCAGCAGCTTGGTCGATTAAAATACACACAACAACGCACTTAGCAATAGAATACACTCGCAATCAGTCTTGTAACACTTAGATATCGATCATTTGCTGCTCAACACCTGTAATTCTTTACCATTTATTGAAGTAACGAGGCAGGTGTCGATTGTCATCTCCCAAGGTTTTATGCCGGAGATCCGGAGCGATCAAGGGCTTTCCTCGTAAACATCCGTGTCACTTTTTACGTTCTTACCTTGTTTTACACTGATTTTACAAACACACTACCTCACAAACGAAATTTGGTTACAAAGTTAGTCTTATTAATTTTTACCCAAAACAATTTGGCGCCCACCGTGGGGCAAGTGGTGCTTTTTATCCTCAAATCTTTACTAAAGTTTGTGTTCAATCACTATCTTTCCAAACTGATTTAAAAAATGTCGTCCTAATCCAAAAACATTTATGTTTCTGCTCCGTCTTCGAGCTCTGGCTTGGTCAACCCTATTCCTCCTCCTCCATTTCAAAAAAGTATTAATCAGCCAAAGAAAACTACTCCTGCGGGTTTTTTGGGATCCGGAATACCTGCTGGTGGACCTGTGATCGTATCAAACAATGATATCCTCGATCTGTTCTCGGAGATGAAACAACAAATGGAACAACAGAGGAAGACTAACCAAGCGTTGTTTCGGGAGATTGAGAAGGTTAAGGAATCGAAGAAACCAGTCGAAGTGACGACCCCGCTGCAACCAACGATCTTGGATTTTAATTATTCAGGATCCTCAGAAATCCATAAGGGAGACTTCCTTCCCATGCAAACAGGGATCACTGCAGTTGGCCCTACCCCGGCGTCAGAGTTACGACAAATCAGGATCTTGGAGTTACTCCGGGATCATCATTCCGAAATCCTGAGAACGGTAACACATTCAATCAATTTTCAAATACTAACGAATTTGTGCAGGAGACAGGAATCACTCCGTCCATGGCCAAGGAGTTAAAGAAGTTGAGAGAGATGATCTCCAGTGTACCAGGTGTGGTCCAACCTATACCGGAGATGTCCTCTACCAGGCACAGGATCTCCAGATTCGCTCCACCGTTATGTGATGCTGAGATCCCCAAGCACTTCCAGACTCCTAACATGAAGTTGTACGATGGAACTACAGATCCTGAGAAGCACGTCGCGCAATACAGGGAAAGAATGGAGATAAACCCCATTCCCTTGGACCTAAAGGAAGCCTGCTTATGCAAAGGCTTCGGCTATACCTTAACAGGATCAGCCTTAAAATGGTTGCTTAATGTTCCTCCATATTCTATTACTTTATTCGCTCATTTAATTAACATGTTTAACAATCAATTCTCTTGCAGTAGAACTTTTGAAAGATTAACAAGTGACTTATACATGATAATTCAAAATACCGGAGAATCCCTCCGAGACTATGTCAGCAAATTTGGTCGGGAATCCCTAGATATCCCGAATCTTGACGTTGCCATTGCAGTCCAAGCCTTCAAGATGGGGCTACAGAAGGATTCTCAATTTTACGAATACCTTGTTATGAATCCTTGTAGGAACCTTGATGAAGTCAGGAACCGAGCATTGAGGTTTATTAGGCTGGAAGATGATAAAAAGATTCAGCAAAGAGTGAATACTCCGACAAGCTACACTCAACCTAACCGGAAAGCTGAACCCGCACCTTTCAAGTCGTACAGATCCAAGCCGTATTATAAGCCGGACAATCACAGGGTCAATGCTGTAGAAGACGACGAGGATGAAGAAGAATATCCTAAGTTGTATGAATACTGTTTTTCTCTTGATACGGCTGGTTTGCTATTTGCTACGCAGGATCTTGGAGAAAAAGCCAGGTGGCCTCGCAAATTTAAGAGGAACTCAGGGGGAAAGGACAAGTCCAAGTGGTGTGCATTCCACGAAGACTTTGGCCATATAACTGAGGATTGTATCGCTTTGCGGAAGGATATAAGCTATCTCCTGAGCAAGGGATATCTCAAAGAATTTCTGGGCAAAGGAAAGAACAAGACCAAGGATCATGACAGGATCCCGCAAAGAGCAAAATCCCCGCCGTCGGATGCCAAGGTAATAGGTTTTATATCTGGTGGATCTGACATTTGTGGTACCTCTTACTCTGCAGCAAAAAGAAATGCCAAAGAAGCAAAAAACAGATAATGGGGACAGACCTATCAGGACCTCCAGCTTAACTGAAGAAAAGGTGATCTGTTTCGACGAAGATGACAGAAATGACGTACAGGATCCTCATCACGATGGTCTGGTGATTACACTATACATTGCAAATCACTTCATCCGGAGAATACTGATTGATGGAGGGAGCTCGATGAACATAATTCAGCACGAAGTCCTAAAGAGAATGGGGATCTCGGATTATGAAATTATTTCAAAATCCTCAGTGATGGTAGGGTTCAGCGGAGAAGTCAAAAGCACAGCCGGAGAGATAAAATTACCGATATACATTGAAGAGGTAAATTCTATTAAAAAAAATTGTGTAATAGATTCTTTGTCTTGCTATAATATCATTTTAGGAAGGCCATGGATACACGATATGAAGGCGGTGCCCTCAACATACCATCAGTGTGTCAAATTGCCAACCCCTTGAGGAGTAGTGAAGATTAACAGTGATCAGCAAGAAGCTAAGAATTGCTACACTTCTTCGATGAAAGCCTCCGTCAAAACCAGGCAAGCATAGCAATTAACAAAGCAGGCTAGGGATGTTTTCAAGAAGCTAAAGAGCAGGATGTTAAAGAGGTATCCCTGGATGCTGAAAATCCAGATGTAAAGATTCTTGTAGGGAGCAATATCCCTGAAGATATTGAAAAAGATATCCTGAACTTCCTGAAGGGCAGAAAAGCAACCTTCGCATGGAAGCACGAGGACATGACAGGTATATCCCAAGATATCATAACTCATAAACTTGGAATTGATAAAAGTTTCAGGCCAATACATCAAAAGCGAAGGAAATTTGCTCCCGGGAGAAACGTAATAATCCAAGAAGAGGTGGAAAAACTTCTCAAGTCTGGAATGATAAGGGAAGTAAAATTCCCAAGGTGGCTAGCCAACGTAGTAGTAGTCCAAAAGAAGAACGGGAAATGGAGAGTTTGTGTAGACTACACGGACCTCAACAAGGCGTGTCCTAAAGACCCCTTCCCACTACCGCACATTGACTCTATGGTCGACGCCACAGCAGGCCACGAAATACTGACTTTCATGGATGCTTCATCAGGATTCCAACAAATTCAGATGGAACCCTCAGACCAAGAGGATAATGCGTTCATGACTCCTACACGTATTTATTGTTATATTGCTATGCCCTTTGGTTTGAAAAATGCAGGTGCTACATACCAAAGGCTGGTGAACATGATGTTCAAAGAGAAACTAGGGGACACCATGGAGGTCTACATAGACGGCATGGTGGTAAAATCAAAGAGAGCTGAGAATCATCCAGGGACCTTAAAGAAGCATTTGATATCCTCGACCAATACAATATGAAGCTGAACCCTTCGAAATGTCACTTCGGAGTTAGGGCAGGAAAGTTCTTAGGCTATATGGTGACCAAAAGAGGAATAGAAGCCAGTCCAGAACAAATCAAAGCTATCATCAACCTGAAATCCCCAGCAAACACAAAGGATGTCTAGAGATTAACTGGCAGAGTAGCAGCACTCAACAGATTTATATCAAGATCCTCAGAAAAATGCAAGGAATTCTACGACATCCTGAAGAAGAACAAAAGATTCGAATGGGAACAGAAGCATGAACAAGCACTCCAATCATTGAAGGAATACTTGTCATCAGCTCCTCTACTAATGAAACCAAAAGACGGTGAACCATTATCCCTATACTTGGCAGTATCCCGAAGCACTGTAAGTGCTGTGTTAGTCAAGGATCACGAAGGACAACAACATCCGGTATATTATGTAAGTAAAAGTTTGCTACAAGTGGAAACCAGGTACTCTCATTTAGAAAAATTAATTTTAGCTTTAATAATGGCATCAACTAAACTAAGACATTATTTTGAAACTCATGCTATTTATGTTAATACTAACTACCCTAATAAGTGTGTCTTAAGAAAGCCAGAGATGTCAGGAAGGATGGCTAAATGGTCAGTCAAGCTTAGCGCCTATGACCTCATGTACGAACCTAGAACAGCAATAAAGTCTCAAGCACTGGCGGACTTTGTGGCTGATTTCAGCAGTGATATCCAACACGAAGCAGATATTGAAGTACAACAACTAGAGGAGTCAAAGGACGAATGGACTTTATTCACAGATGGTGCTTCAAACGTAAGAGGAAAAGGACTGGGAATCATACTAAAATTGCCACAAGGGGAATCATAACAGAAGATACCAAAATACATATCATAAACATTCTGAGCCCGGCAATTGAGAAGGTAAATGAAGTATCTAACACTAAAGAAGAAGCAGACATTCAGAATCTTGAACCTATTCCAGGATCCTGGATTTCACCTATTAATAAATACTTGCAGGATGGTGAAATCCCAAGTGATGAAAAGAACCACAAGGCTTTTCGCATGAGAATGTCTCGTTTTATAATTTTTTAGAATGTTTTGTATAGAAAATCAATTGCAGGTCCATACTGGAGATGCTTGGAGGATCCTGAAGCACATGAAGTCCTGAAAGATCTACACGAAGAAGATTGTGGTAATCATACCGGGGGCAGAGCGCTATTTTCAAGGATCCTGAGGACATGATATTACTGGCCTACCATGAGGAAAGATGCTGTGACTTACTCTAAAAAATGTGATGCTTGCCAGAGACACAGCAACATACTCCATCAACCGACCGAACCTTTATATCCAATCATCTCTCCATGGCCATTCATGAAATGGGGAATGGATATCGTCGGCAAACTCCCCAAAGCACCAGGAGGAAAGGTCTTCATGCTAGCAATGACGGATTACTTCTCTAAATGGATCGAATCTGAGGCATTTGTCCAAGTCGGAGAGAAAGAATTCATCTCCTTCATCAAGCGCAATATCCTGACGAGATTTGGGATCCCGACGGAGATCGTATGTGATAATGGATCTCAGTTCATTGGCAAGAGAACAACTGAATTCTGTGCCAGTTAGGGAATCAAAATGATAACTTCTACCCCAGTACATCCTCAAGCCAATGGACAAGCAGAATCTAGCAATAAGATCATCGTTAACAACCTTAAGAAGAGATTAGGAGCAAAGAAAGGAAGATGGGCTGAAGAGATACCGTTTTTACTTTGGGCAGATAGGACAACCACGAAGAACGCGACAGGGTAGACTCCATTCTCCTTGGTATTTGGAACTGAAGCAATGATCCCAACAGAGATGGTTATCCCTACTGCCAGAACCAACTTTCAATCTTCAGAGACCAACGACGAAGCTCTTGCTCAGGATCTCGATACTGTAGATGAGCTTAGGGATCTTGCCAAAGTTCGCATTGTAGCTTATCAGCAGAGGATAGCAAAGTCATACAACAAAAACATAAGGGTTAGAAGATTCCGAGCAGGTGATCTCGTATTAAGGAAAGCATTCCAAAATACTACCAACCCCAATGATGGAAAGCTTGTACCAAAATGGGAAGGCCCATACTTGATTGATTCAGAAGAAGGCAAAGGTGCGTACTGGTTGGCTACTATAGAAGGAGAAATCCTGCCAAGATCCTGGAACACCATCCATCTCAAAACCTACTTTATGTAAGTTAGAATTTATATCCTAACTAAAAATGGTACGTCTTTTTTCCATAATTATTTTTATTATTGTTATTCTTGATCAAAGTACTGACTTGAGCGTCGGAGGGGTGTTAGCCAGGCTAACACCTACCTTCACCAAGATTTCCTGTTTTGCAGGAAGTATCTCCAGGGATCCCGACAGAAGAAAGAGATTGGCCATCTCTCCTAAGTTTGGGTATCGGTGGCTGATAATTTCATCACTATTGGCTATATATTGGGTGCTACGATAGACGTGTTATTACTCAAGTTTCTCCCGATCATTTAACACTTACGTGTTAAAGATAAGGTTTTTAGCATTTTCATGCTAACTCAGAATTGACCTTGCCCACGATTATTTGGCTTAGCCCACGTTATTGGCTTAGCCCACGTTTTCTGGCTTGGCCCACGATTATCTGGCTTAGCCCATGATTATCTGGCTTAGCCCACGTTTTCTGGCTTGGCCCACGATTTTAAACATGTAACACTTACGTGTTAACTCAAAAACTTGGCATTAATATGCTGAATCAGGATCCTTAAACGAGTTGAAGACTAATAAGGATCCCGAAGTGTATCTACTAAGCCTACGACATATTCTACGACTGAACACTAGGGACAACAAATAATTGTTATACTTCATGCTGATTCGGTATGTATATATATCAAACTTCGTACTCATCAAAGGTATGTGTTGCTAACTTTTCGATTACAAGAAGATCTGAAAGCTGAATGACTAAGTCATGATACGTATGGTACTCTTATTTAACCTCATTTATTAAATTCAAATTATGTTTTCCTAAGTCTAAATTTGATAAAAACCTGAGAATTTATTATGAAGGATCCAATATCCTGAAAGTATGTTCAAACCTACTTTTCTAATTTTTAATCACCTCAGGATCCTAATTTTGAAAAATATATCAAGGCAACCAAACGAAAGTCATGGAAAATAGTCATCAATCATCTACTAATATTTAAAGAGCAGGAAAAGAAATTGATCCGAGCTTCATCCAAAACCTGGACCCATCCACCCGGTTCACAAGTTAGCGAATTGTCTATCCCATGCAGGGATCCCCAAACAAAAAAGAAAAATTGTTTTTAACAAGTACCATCAAGATCAATCAAACGGAAGAACCACAAATTCCAGGTCTCAGGGCTAGGCATCATTGCCCTCATCGTCCTGGTCCACCCGCTTCTCACCATCACCAGCACCAACATCCTCGGTAATCTTGCTAGTTTCCACTGCTTCACCACCGAGTTTAGCTAGAGAAGAGCGCCATCCCTGAAGATCCCAAGCTGCAGGATCAAAACCTTCAGCAACAGCTTGCTCAACCATCTGGATCCTGGATTGAAGAATAGCCATGGCCGCGGACCTCTTGGCGTTATCCACAGTCTCCTGCAACTTCTGCTCGGACTGAGCCAAATCCTCCTTCAGCTTTTCCTTCAAGATTTGGATCCCTTTCTCCAAGTACTTGGACTTGTTGGCCGCAATTTTCTTCAGATCCTCAACCTTCTCAAGAGCTTCTTCAGCATTCTTCTCGGTCGTAACCAAGTTGGCGTTCAGCTTCTCAAGACCCTGCAAGATTTGGATAAATTAAGACTTTTGGGATCTTGAAATTGAAATAGGGATACCAGAAAGCGCTTACCAGACTCAGCAAGGAATGAAGCTTCTTGGCAGTCTCACTGGAATCCATGCCCTCAAAGATCTCCAGGTCCACTATGTCAGTCGTTTTCCTCTTCTTACTCCCCTAAGCTTTAGACCGGAGTAGGGGAACCCGGGACATAGTAGTTGGTGTGGGACCTTCCTTCTTGACAACGACAGCTCCAGAAAAGAGACTATCGAGGTCAGACAAGGCAAATTGAGAGCTCGACTTAGGAATTCCTACAAAAAGATAGAACAAATCAGGATCATGATAGTTGATAATACGAATGTAAACTATTATATACCTGAAGACATCTCGGGTTTGGAATATTGGGTATTGAAACTAGCTTCACTGATGGCAGATTCGGCACGGAAGGATCTCTCCGTAATAGGTATCTCTAGCAATGCTTCTATTCTTTTATCTGTGTCACTTCTTGCAGGGACCAGTTCGTCGAACTTTGGAGCTACGCAAAGATAAGATGAGAATCATCAGAATCAAGTTAGAAATATTTAAAATTGCACGAATCCTAACTATATCCTACCCTTCTTAACCCATTCAAGCGGCAAGAGTTTCCCATCAGAAATTGAATCACTCCGGACAAAGAAGAATTTCCCCTTCCAGTCGGTGTCATTTTGAGTAGCTTTTGGGATTAGGTGAGTTCGCCCGGACTTAAGCTGAAGGACGAAACGAGAAGAGCCATGGGTTCTCAAATTATAGATGGAGGCTAGCTCAGGGACGCCAATGGTCAGAGAATGAGAATGAGAATGATTCTGCCTTTCAAGAGTAGCCAGGATTCTCCAAACCATGGGCATAGTTTGGGAATAACACAAGTCGGTAAGCTTGAAGAACTCGGTGATAAGTGGATAAAAAGGATACGACAGACCGAGAGTGAAAGGATACGCGAGAAAGCAAACCCATGTTTTAGAAATCAAATCCGCTTTTGTTCTTGAATCAAAAGGCCTAAAAATGGTTTTTTGAGGAAAATATTATTTGATTTCAAAAGTTTCATATCCTGATCAGTGAAAGAGCAGAGTTCGAGATCAGAATGGTCAAGGATTCCTTGATCAACGGAATCGTCTATCGTTTCAGCAACGATAGAAGCGGCCGACCTAGTCATTTTCATACCCATGATAACGAAAGTTTAGAAAGAAAGAAGAAATCAGAAACAAATATTTTTACCTGCTTCAACCTTGAAGAAGATGGGAATGAGAGAGAATGAGTAATAATGAATATATCCAGAAAATTACAACGGTTAAATCACCTTGGAAATCGAGAACGGTCATATCGCTACCCTATCATCATTTATTTTTATTTAAATTTTAAAATTTTACAGATGTTGATGAGATTGACAGCTGTCAAATTTTGGGGACAATTGTTAGGGGTCATTTTACAAATAGGGATCTTGGATCTTCAACATACTTCGGTATCCTAACAGGTTTCGATATCCTTAATTTCCTTATTATCCAACCGTTGTATCTTTCCTCTATCTTGATCAATACATAGGTAAAACACGTGAAGTCAATTTAATCCCTGGAGAATCGATCTGGAAGTTGAAATAAGCGTGTAGAAGACGCGTAGAACGACCTCCAACGGTCATATTTGAAGACCTGGTCGATTCCGGGATTCTCGGATAGTTAGTTAGTATGATCTCTGTATAAAATCAGCAGCTTGGTCGATTAGAATACACACACCAACGCACTTAGCAATAGAATACACTCGCAATCAGTCTTGTAACACTTAGATATCGATCATTTGCTGCTCAACACCTGTAATTCTTTGCCATTTATTGAAGTAACGAGGTAGGTGTCGATTGTCACCTCCCGAGGTTTTATGCCGGAGATCCTGAGCGATCAAGGGCTTTCTTCGTAAACATCCGTGTCACTTTTTACGTTCTTACCTTGTTTTACACTGATTTTACAAGCACACTACCTCACAAACGAAATTTGGTTACAAAGTTAGTCTTATTTATTTTTACCCAAAACAATAAGGTATTGGAATAAATATATAAAGAAATTAAATAAATTTATATAATTATTTATCTAGAATAATTACTTATGTATTTCTATAAACTTTTAAATGCTTTAAATAATTATTCTTTGCTAATTAATTATTTATGTGTTTCAAAAAAATTGGATAATAATGTTTAAACAATTATTTATAATTTGTTTAATAAACATTACTATTATATAAATATAACAACATAACTAGATTTATTTAAATAAATCCTTTCTATATTGTTTATTTAAGAATTATAATATTTATAATATGTTTTTAATAAATTAAAATAAAGAAAGCATCATTTTATGTTTTCTGTTTTTATAAAAATTAGTAAATATTTTTATTAGATTTATAAAAATTATTTCAGAATTTAAAACATTGGTTTATGTAATAAAATAGCAAAAAAAATAAAATTTAAAACAGAAAAGGGGGTAGCCCGGCTCGAACCCGGGTCTCCCCTGAGGACGCATGTGTACTTAACCGCTGGACTGGGCTTGATGCCTTGTCCAGAACTAGAACCGCTTAGTTTTTAACATCTAAACACAAGCCACCTTCGTCCCCAATTGAAACCCGCAAACCCTAACCACCCAAATTGACCCGATAAGGCCATTGATCGACCTCAGAATCATAGGGCTTTCACTCCCTGGATTGAAACGAATCCAACGGTACTAGAATTACCAGTTATGGTCATGTGTAGGGTGAGATCGACTGAAACCGTATACTCGGTGTTCTTGGTGCTCGATCGTATTCCTGGGGTGGATTGATATGCGATTAAGAGTATGTGGTGTTCGTAATGGGTCTCGTCAATGATTAGGGATGTCAATTTATGCTCAATTTGGACTGAAATGGATCGAACGATTAAGTGCAATTTAAGGATGAATCGGTTACGAGTTAAACATTGATTAGTTCATGAATTCCCAATTAACTTCGAGGGATGATTCGTTAAGTTGCCCACAATGTATTGTCGTTACGATCCTTACGCGAAATCGGGTTAAAGGTTGAATTCGCATATGAAGGTCAGAAAACCGGGTGTGCTTGAGCTCGAACCTAGGGCCGAATTGGGGGAGGGGAATATCTTGAGTTTGCACTCAGCCCCTGATATTTCATGAACTTATCATTTTATGTAAAAACTTAGGTTTAAAGTTAAATTAAAGTTTCAGAATTTGCAAAACCTACCCTGAACTTTTATAAAATATAAAATCATTTGATTTTATAAGTTTTTATAAAATCTAATAAATCTTTGTATTATATTTAAATGCTATAAATATAAAAAGATGGATTTTTTTTACAATTTACAAATATAAAAATAAATTTTATTTCTTTTAAAACCATTTTCTTTGAAATTTGTAAAATGAATTTTATAAATTCTATTATATATTTTATTTATAATTTAGTTTTTATAAGTTTATATATGATTTATTTTTTTGAAGTTTAAACAATTATTTATATAATTCCTTATATAAATCTTTGTTATGTTTTGAAATGAAAACAATTGTACACAATGCACTTATATATGTATATAATCATGTGTTTAGAATGGGTAACTAGATGGATAATTATGATAGCTTCCATTGAAATTGAAAGGTACAAACTACAGAATAAAGGAAATACAAGTACAATAATGGTAAAATAAAGGCCGAAAAATCCTCGAGGTTACACCTTGATCTTAGCCTTGATCGCATTCAGTACTTGCATCGATCCCATGCAAGCATCATTACTTTATTCGTGGCAGCCTTCTTCTCGAGCGATCATGGCATGTAAGCTGGCTTTCTTTGGGCATTCCCGGGCTTTATAGGGTCCACACCACATATGAAACATTGGTATTCTTTCTGGAAAGTTCTTTTATCCCGAGACTTCCAATGTGGTGGTGACTTACGTGCAGTATTTTCTTTAGTTTGTGCTGATTTTTCTCCCCCACCCTTCTCATGGCTAGTTTTGAGATCTCTGTGCCTCGATTCTCTTCGGCTATAATCGATCAAGCCCTCGGCTATAGCGATGGCCGAAGAGAGATCTTAGATACCTTGTCGTTCTAATTCAGTTTTGGCCCAAGCTTGTAAGCCATCGAGAAAGTAGAAGAGAGAATCTTTATCGGACATATCCGGAATTTCAAGGACAATGGTAGTAAAGTCTTTAATATAGTCCTTGATGGTTCCGGTTTGTTTAAGCTTACGCAACCGGCTCCTTGCTTCATTCTCCGCATTTTTCGGATAAAATTGCTTCTTTATTTCTTTAATGAAATCAGCCCAAGTGTGAAGAATGCACGTACCTCTCTCGATTTCACCATGGATTTCTTTGGGTTGTATCGGGTTCCAACATATCAGGTCTGAAGTTGCGAGGAGATAATAAGAAGTCTCTGGAAAGATAAGATGGCCAAAAATGGTGGTTTGATATGCGGTGGTATGACCGGCGGGAAGGAGGGGAAGAAGAAGGTTTTTAAGTTTAGGTTGGGTGGGCCCACCACTTTAATATATTATTTTAATTTTTTGTTTTTTATTATTAATATTAAGGGGTATTTTGGTCATTTCACGTGCACTTAACAACCTAAGTTAACATCTATCCGTTTTATAGGCCAATGGTGTTACAAACTATAAAATTATGGTCCGACCCTATAATTTCTCAAATTTAGGGGCCAACAGTGAAATATGAGCATACCACAGGGAGCAATGGTGTTACAAACTGTAAAATTATGGTCTAACCCTGTAATTTCTCAAAGTTATGAGCCAAAAGTGAAATATGAGCATACCACATGGGCCATCCATGTAATTATGTTCAAAGGTTATTTTAGTCATTTTAAAAATTTAACAGTCAAAGTTAACGTCCATCCATTTTAGAGGCCAACTGTGTTACTAATTGCAAAGTTATGGTCAAATCATGTAATTTTCCAAAGTCATAACCAAAAGTAAAATCTGAGCATACCATAGGGGCCATCCGTGTAATTAACTCTAAAATTTATAAAAACTTAATTATAAAAAATACTTAAAAAACCCCAAATCTAAAAGATGTATAAACCACAAATGTGATATAAAAATATAAAATAATAATAGAAAGCTTAAAATATTAATAATAATAGTAAATATTATTATAAGTATTATAAATATTATAATAAACATGACCGAACCTTATGAGATGTCGGATGGGCGATCGCACAGGACCTGGTTTATTGAGGGCCCAATTTTTTAACTTATATATATATATATATATATATATAAATTAAAAACATATAAAGTATAAAAACCTAATAACATTTTAAAACCCAATGAACCTTTTTAAAAACTAACCCAACATCTTTTTTAGTTTTACTCCATTTAAACTTATTTAACCCACCTAAAATTGTAAACCATTTAAGTAACCCATTTAAAAAACTAAACATTTTTTAAAACCTAATTAAAAAAAAATAGCGGCAGAAGACCTAGAGACGTCAACTCGTGAGTCCATGGGGAGAAATCGATCAAAGTATCGAACCAAAACAAAACTAGTTTAATCGAGATTCAAGGGTTCGAGACTATCGGAGATTTCGTTAATCACTTTATAACAAGTATCGTCGTATTAATGAATTTATATATATATATATATATATATATAACTTTATATTTTACGGGTCCATTTTTTTTACTCGCACAAGGTACCCGAAATCTCAGAGACGACACTGATAATAAAGATTGCACAATACTACAATAGTTCTCCAACTATTAAACAATCTTAGTTATTTACATAAATAGTCTCTTAGGTTTAAAAAGACTAAAATGTCGTGTATTTAACAGAAATTTTTAACAGAGTTAATGCTAGAGACTTAAATAGTTATAGAAATGAAACCACATAGCTTGATATGTTAAAAGATTATTTTTTAGATCGAAAGGGTTAAACATCCAAACTTCAGAGACTAAAAACGTAATTTACTCAATTTAAAATTTTATATACTTTTTTATTACATAATATGACTTTATGTTATTCACATTCTTCTTTTAATAATAACTAGATGGTTATACCAACGCTTCGCGGTGGGTGTCTGCCCATCGTTAATAAAAATTAAATGAAATCATAGGCGCAACGGTAAAAATAATTTAATAAAAAGAAACATAAAACTAAATAATAAAAAATGAAGAAAACAAAAAAAAATATTGGTTCGGGTCGTCGAAAACCATAAAAACGAATACCGATACGGGTTTCAATAATACCAATACCAACGATGATGTTGTTCGCTCGTAATAGGTTCGGCTCGTTAAGGTACCACAACGGTAATGACACTCGCAATAGGCAACGATACAAAAAAAACTCGATTTTGAATACAAGTCCGTTTTAAAAAAAAACTATATCAAAACGTCGATAAAAAAATACTAAAAACAACCGCGCACTCCGTATTTTGAAAAAAACTTAACGAACGAAAGTTATTAAAGGAAAACGAAATTAATAGAAAATGAAACGGGCTAAAAACGTATATTATATATAGTATAAGGGTTAAAAATGAAAATATTAAAAAAAATTATGTGTCAAAAATTGATTGGGTACAAATAAAATATTGAGTAAATTTCTCTTTTGGCCCCTGTGGTTTGGTCTGTTTAACCCTTTTAGTCTAAAAATGAATCTTTTAACATATCAGCCCCTGATGTTGTATTTTTGTAACCATTTCAGTCAATGACACTAACTCTGTTAACTTTTTCTGTTAAGTATATGGACATTTTAATCATTTTATTTTCTAAGTGAATTAGTTTAATCTTTTCAGTCCAATAAATCTTTTTTAGGCTTTTTCATAAAAAAAATTTCTACTTTTTTAAAAACGTTTTTTTTTACCTTTTTAAAATCATTTTTTTAGTTTTTTTTCGTAAAAACGACTTTTTTGAACCTTTTTAAAAACGTTCTTTTAACTTTTCTAAATTTTTTTATTTTATTTTTTTCGGAAAAATGTTTTTAAAAACATTTTTTTAGTTTTTTTATAAAAATGTTTTTTAGCTTTTTCGTAAAATGTGTTTTTAACTGTTTTAAAAACGCTTTTTTTAAGTAGTTCACTATTTTAAAAACTAATTCACTTAAAAAGTAAAAAAACGTTTTTAAAATAGTTAAAAAAATATTTACAAAAAGCTAAAAATCATTGTTATAAAAAAATAAAAAATTATTTTTAAAAACGTTTTTTATGAAAAAAATTAAAAACAATTTTTTTATGAAAAAAATTAAAAACAAATTTTTTAAGAAAAGTAAAAAAACCGTTTTTAAAAAGGTTCAAAAATACGTTTTTACGGAAAAAAAAATGATTTAAAAAAAAACGTTTTTAAAAAGTAGAAAAAAGTTTTAGTGAAAAAGCCTAAAAAAAGTTTTTATTGGACTGAAAAGGTTAAACTAGTTCACTAAGAAATAAAATGACTGAAATGCTTCTTAATAAGAAAAGTTAATAGGGTTAGTGTAATGGACTGAAATGGTTACAAAAATACAACCTTAGGGGCTAATATGTTTAAAGATTTTTTTTAAACTAAAAAGGTTAAACGGATCAAACCATAGAAGCTAAAAACGAAATTTACTCCCAAATATTAAAGAAAATACTGTAGATACCCTTTTCATTTAGTACAGAGTTAATAATGACGACGACAATAATAAATAATAATAATAATAATAATAATATTTTAATAATAATAATAATAAAACGTAACCTTATGTTTTAATATTAAAAATCCCCGTATATGGACATCCAAGCCACCGGCAAAGAATATGTATATCTAATGATTTCTAGCAGACCAAAACCTAATCGACCAATAGATCAACTCAAAAGTCCATACTAATAATTTTTTTTTTGTTCACGAATATCACGCATGAAATTACCAACTTATTTAAAGCTCATGGGGATCAGCAGTAATATGCAACCTAAGAAGCCCATGGTACAAGCTGGCTTGCTTTGTTTTGTTCTCAACTTCTCATCGATCTATTTCATGGTTACAGATGACAGAAACTTGCATTTTCTCTCAAAACACACGGGAATTGACGGTGGCTGTGCTCGACGGAGGTCGACGGTTGTGGCCCAGATTAGGGTTCTCCCTTTACCATCGTTGTCGCATCCTGATTTCCCACTTCACCGTCGTTGGCAGCTTCACCGGAACCCTAGGTGGTGGTAATGTGGTGGCTCCGTGGCTTTGGTCGCCCGATTCGTTCTCTCTACCTGTCTCTGTTTTCTCTTTTGACTTACAGCACCCTGGTAAACCTTTCATTTTTATCCTTTTAAAATTTAAGCATTATTATGAATATTAGCCATCTGAAGCATGCAGCATGTTAATTTTTTATTTATTTATTTATATATACTTTCACTTCCGAAGGTGGTTGTGCATATGCTAATAGTAATCTTATGTTCATTCTTTCCATTCAAGATAGTGCTTTTACAAGAGAAGCGGATGCTATGGATAGAATTACAAGTTTTTCGAGTGAAATTAAAAAAAAAACCTTTGTTAAAGTGCCCGGGTTATCAAAGATGTGGTCACTAGATGAGTATAAATAATACATTTTTTGTCATGAACTGTAGTTAATTAACTGTGTTTGACAATGAATCCCGCAAAAAAAGGCCTGAAAAAAAGCCACCATTACCTAGGATGTCTTTAAACTTTGGGTAGTTAATTAACTGTGTTGGTAAAAGTGTATTACAGGTGGATAGTGCTAACTGACATGGTATACTTTTGGAAGTTGTGCAAGTTCTTACTGATCTTAATTTGTGTTTACAAAAAATTACATTATACATAAGTTATCTCCTTATTCGGATTCATATGTTGGGATAAAATTCTAGGTGGTGAGATGTTGTTTGGAGCATGCTTCATCAGCGGCAAAAACATTATTCATGTCAGAATGTGCAGTTGTGGAGATCAGGGAACCCGAACCTGTCCCTGTTGGAGACCCAATGGACAATTCTGATACTTAACATTATTCTGACATGTTTCTGTTTTTCTTTTTGTAGTTTTAATTAATTTGCTGTGGTTATATTCGTATTATTTATTCAGGTTATGGACACTAATACAGGCATTTGAGGAATAATAAGATTGGATTTTTGGAAATTACATGTAGGTAATGTTGTCGTTAGTTTGCATTAGATCTCTAGGATGTGGCTAGGCATCTATGATGATATTGATGACTTTTTAGGGTACTTTTAAAAGTAAAAAAATGTTCTCAAGGTTTTTGGATCAAAACTGTTTGAATGAACTAATGTTTTGCGACATCGTTACTATCTTATGTTGTTGAACCTCTATGTTTGCTATTTTACATGACCAACTTTTGACCAGTTTAGGATGTTAATAAAGGTAAAGTAGGAATGTGTATATATAAAATGAACGTATTGAATCGTGGTATTCCATTGTATACACATGAGAATTTCCCGCCGTAACGCACAGAGTATCATATGAGAATTCTCCGCCGCAACGCGCGAAGTTATAAAACCTAGTTATAAATTATAGCCGATCAATTTTGACTGAATAAACCAAAAGTAAACGGTACAACATTAAAAGCACAACGTACAACAGTCACTGCAAATCTCAACAAGTCAACACACCTCAACTTCACCACGGAGACAAAGACATGACTTTCACCCAAGCAGGCCTGGAAGTAATATCAGCAACCCACGCGCGGACATGCGGCAGTGCCTCAAACAACCTTCTAACCCTAGTTTCCATCAGGAAGTTTATATTCGGCAGGTGGTGGAGATCCGCCAGCGTGAAACTATCTCCGGCCAAATACTTGTTCTCCGTCAGCCGTGCTTCATACACGTCAAGCACATCAGATAACTTCTTTTCGTACTCAGCCACCAACTCCGGGCCGCCTCGAACCCGATGCATAGCTATTTCCATCAGTTTCCACGACGCTCGATCGAATTTCTGATTTTCCACTTCCATCCACACCGTTTGGATCGCCATTTGAATCGGATCCTTCATTATCAATTCCGTTCCCTTACCTGCGTATTTTCGCGCTACGTATTGCGTGATCGCTCTTGATTCTGTCACAAATCACAAACAATTGAGCTCTAGAAACCGAAACAGACGTAATATACACTAAATTTAAAATCAACAAACAAATTATCAAAATATTGAGGATAGGAAACCAAAACAGAGGCGATTGACACCTAATTTCAAAACAAACAAGCAACAATTCGAATTTGTAGTGATCTATTACCGAATAGAGAGACGTCTCCATCTTCAAACGCTGGAACTTGACCGAACGGCTGCATATGGATACACATACACATCAGATCTAAAGCAAATTGAAGTCAACGATAGATATATGAGTTTCGAGATTTGACTAATAAGAGTTATACGTACGTTGCGTGCAAGGAAACGAGGCCTTTTGTGCTCCCAGGCGGCCATGTTAACCGTAACTAGCTCAAAATCGACGTTCTTCTCGTAGAGACTGGCCAGAACACGATACGTTGCGTTTGATCCGACGAATCCGTACACTTTTACCGTCATATTGTTGTATCAACAGCTGATTTCTCTTGAAACGATCGAAAGAATGATACCGTACAGAGCGGAACTCAGAGATGTAAGAGAAAGTCGAAACAGCGAAGACCTAGCTGAATTGGATGATGATGATTGTGAAGAAGACGATTTGGAATTTTGTAATGGAAGTAGAGGAGTGAAAGGGCATATATATATATAGGTGTAGGAAAATACATAAATAGTCCTTCGGTTATCATTTCATATTCAATTTTGGTTATTTGACTTATAATATTGCGTTTTAACCCTCAAACTCTTACCTTCGGAGTTTTGATGAGATTCGTTTGTGCATATAGCCTCAAAAAATTTAGGGTCATAACATAAAATACCTACCAAAACTTCAAAATTAATTACGACTAGTTATGTTTAAAAGAGACTAGTACCATGATCAATTTTTACAGGTCTTGTGTATGGCCATCAAAAATAAAATCGGAAGAAAACAACACTTACATGTTTGAAACATGTAACCTTTCATTGTCAAATTTTAGGTTTCACAACCCATTCTAGAACAAAAGTTATGCCAATTTGAAAAGGAAATTGTCAAATAATAATCAAGTTTCTTTATTGTTTCACTAAAGTAAAACTTTTTTTCTAATTATAAAATTCAATATTGTTCCACTGTTGTAAATATATTTTATAAATTTTATAATTAAGTGACCTAAATTGAGTAGATATGAAACTTAGTTACTATTTACTGCTTATTATTTTCATGTATAACCTCAAATGAGATAATTGTGAAGAAAAAAGTCAATAAATAATAGGGTTGTGCTAAATGTATCTCGCCTCCTTTTATTTTTCCTTATTGCACCTCCTTCAACTTGTCCTAATGAGTAATATTTTCTCTTTTCACACTAAAATACGAAATAAAAAAAAACCCTTTAATTTGATGTTTTTAGAGGTATGAGGAAAATTATATATTCTTATGACAGCGGTGAGTATAATCGCTGCCAAGATTGATCATGGTTTTTCATTTTGCCTGAAATGAAATCACAACCATAATAAGTCCAAGGTTGCTTCATTTTCGAGAGGTTACAATCAGTTCATGGACGATTCCTTCCTTCTCTTCCTCCCCACGTTCGCATGTAACCTCCATCGTTGCTTTACATACCAAAATTGATTTGCTCTTTTGTAAACTTGACCGAGCCCTCAAAAGTGATTACTTTGTTATCGATTGAATGGAGAAGTTAAAACAACAAAGATGAGCAGCAATGTCACCATCGATTGAACATCATCGATTGTAAAGAAGAACCTTACACCATCGATTGAACAACATCAATTTGAACATCACCGATTTGACCCATATAATCGATAACTCTCCCTGCCGAACAGATCCTCCGATAACTCTCCCTCACGACTCATGATGTCTTGAGCTCGATGGAACAGCCGGTGTGCTTTGATTTACATGGATGGTCTTGTTCTGGTTTGATTTCATCCCCAAGCTTCATCTTAGGCTTTGGTGATTTGGGTTTTATTTAACGATCGTAGGGGCGAATTCAAACAATGATGGAGTTGGGCCAATTGATTTATAGGTTTCGATTTGAAGCAATTGGCTTTCCAAAAATGATTTCATTAGGTTTATCATGTTTGATTTTCAATTTTGTTCATATTTGTTCAATTAGGTTCAGCAGTTGGCGATAGTGGGTGTTATGCAGGGGCGAAGGTTAGAAGGGGCCATGGGTGCCTCCCGTTTTTTTCTATTAGTAGTGTAAATTTTTGCGTTTTTATACGTATTAAGCCGACCCCTCCTGATTTTTTATCCCTAAAAATTTCAGTTCAATGCTCTATTCAGATTGATTCGATAAGCTATCAGTACAAAATTAAAAAAAAAGTTTGTGCATTTAAAAAATAAAATTGTAAGTTTTGGGGGGGGGGGGGGGAAATGAAAAGTTCAAATAAATTCACCCCTGATATTGTTACCCCCCCCCCCCCCTTTTGTCAATCCAAACATATGGTCGCACACCAGACCCAGTCCCAGTCCCAAATCGTCATCCTCGCTGAATAGACCTAAATCGTCGCCGCTCGCCACCGCTTCACGACTTCATTCGCCCCCGTTCGGCTGTTCACAGTTCACACACCCAATTCTTGATTTCTTGGTACGGTACTAACTTAGAAATTAGAATTGTTACTTATGTAATATGGATTATGATTCATTGATTTGATAATTTGAAGTATGATTTATGGATTGTTACTAACTTAGAATTGTTAAGACTTAAGTATTAGGGTTAGAAACTTATGGATTATGATTCATTGATTTGATAATTTGATTTATGATTTATGGATTATGGTTTATGAACTAGGATTATTGATGATGAACAAGAGAAAAGTTGCTTAATACAATCATATTGTTTTTTTTTTTTTGTTAGGCATATCATGAGAAAGTTGAAAAGTTTAATTATTAATTCTTTTTACAAAAGAATTGATGATGAACAAGAGAAAAGAAAGGATGACGAACAAGAAAGTAAAAGTCACAAAACTTTAACAAGTGAGCCACAAGAGCATGAAAATCCACAAGAAAATCATGGTAATTCTGAAGCTCCACAACCACAGTCAAACACTAATGAAGTAGATATTAACCATTTAGAAAAAGATCCAGCTAAACGAAACCAATTTGGGAGTATCCGATTCATGTTAGGGGTACTTTATCAGCAACCCTGAAAACAAGTTTGATTCGGAATCCATAATCAATTAATTCAAAAATATTAAAGGTCGTCGGGCTGAATTGTAATTCTTCTTTCAGGTACTTACCATTTTTCTATCGCATCATCATAGATAATTAGATATTTAGAGTTATTTATTGTTGATTTGTTTGACCCGGCCCAAATTGAATCGTCAACCCGAACATATAACCCGAAACATAGCGATAGGAAAAAAAATTTGGGTCTCGTGACTTTCGGCCCCCGCTACTTATTTTTTTCAAGCTCCGCCACTGGTGTTATGAGTTTGATAGCCAACAATGGACAACTATTGATTATTGATTTGGATGAAAACCTGTTAAAATTTACCAATTTTTAGCAGGAATTTAACGAAAGTAGAAGCACCAGTCTTCCCAACCCTTTATGTTAATCGTTGAGGGCTATGGTGGCGATTGCAGGTGTGTTTTTACCTCTAATATTTTGTTTTCACTGTATTGGTTTTTGTAGTGAATATGGTGATGTTCTAGTTGAGGCGCATGCACCCGCTCTTGGTGAGTCAGGCATAGGTATATGTTTTAAAATTAAATTGTTTGTTGGTAAATTAAACTTTAAAATTCGTTGAATTGTGATGATAATTTAGATCTTGGTAGGTTTCGTTTTTCTTGGATTCAAGTGGGTTGTAAATTTGCAAAAGGGGGAAAGTCAGCTAAGAAGCATTAGTAAATCACATATTCAAACTTTGCATCCACGTGTATCATCCAAATGTGAGGTGGTTCTGATTGGTGAAACGAAACCCTCGTGGGAGCAGTTTCCATAACAAAGATGTTTGCTTCATTTGACAAATTGCATTCAAGCAATGTTGTTTAAAAATAATTGAATTTGTGTTTTATGTCTCAGGTTGGGACCAATCTGCTAGGTTGTGCTTTCTTGTATGACATTATTTGGGTTTTTGTTTCTGATAAATTATTCCATAAAAGTGTGATGAATGTGGTAAGTCAACCTTGCTCCTAGTTTGCCATTAAATGGTTGCTTTTAGTGCTAAAGTGATAACTTTGGCATAATTGTTTGTTTATAAGTGGCTCGTGGTAACAAAAGTGGGAATGTATTTTGAAGGGGCGATGTATTTCATACGAATGAGTGTATAATGATGGCATTTTGATATTAAAGTACCCAGTCACCGGACATATATAAAACTATAACTCTTTTTTGGTTTATACTTTTAGTTTATTATATGATTCTGATTATTCAATGTCATCTAATCATTTTCAAAACGAATATCCAAGACTGGGAAATCAGCAATAATCAACCAAATCACACCCGAGAGTAGAGGAGAAATTGTTTGGAAAGAAGCAGGTTTGTAATATGCGTTTTTCTGATTTCTTTCACTTTAATTGAAATAATGTCATGTGAATAGTCATTGATTTTAGTGGTAAATATGATGAATTATGTGCCAGAGTGGAAATCGTTTTTGACTTTTAGGTCCAAAGGGCTAGAAAATAAGAATGCTCATATGGAAATCTTATTGCTCCTTATTAAGGAATTTTATATTTTAGTTCTGGATTTTAAACGAGTTGCATTAAAATTTCAGTTGAAAATAAAGTAAGTTGGTTCTTCAAGTTAATATTGTCCTACTACATTTGATACATTAATATCTAGAAATAAGTTTCTAGAATAATACTTAAAACGTGGGTCGGTCGTTTGACCCAACAAATAGTCAAATACACGCTTAATAATGTTAAGTATCATGCTTTCTCGCGACGCGCTGCGCCTCGCCAAACATGTCTTAATGATTGTTACGCTGACGTAAAATGTTAAGACATACCATGTCGTAAAAGCAACCGTAACTCCGTTGTATAGTGGCGGAAGCATAACATCTTACCTGAAGGGTCGCATTAGTTATATTTTTTTCATATTGACTCGTCTGTACCAACTAATTTTATATTAATCAACAGAAAAAAAACTTAAAAATTTTCATATCTAAAAACCTTTGTAAGATTGATTGTTTTCAAAACTTATAAAAACATATTAATAAGTAAAGGAAAAGAATACAAATACCAAGAAATTGAAAACTTGGATACATACCCCAATTTCAGAGAATGTTTTACGAATTTTGAAAGACAAAATTTATATTTTATGGCATTGCTATATATGAAGTTTATTAAAATATTGGTATATAAGTTACTGTATTGATATTGCTAAAGTGTTTTTAATATCTAAAAACAAAGTCCTGATGGCAATTTTAAAATTTGTACAACCATCGTAATTTTCCACCTGCATGCTCACGTGACTCTGTCACCCACTTCCAGCAGTTCAGTCCATATCTCTAAAAATCTTAGCAAATCTACCAAAACCCACTCTTCTCCTCAACTTCAAATTTCGGTCTCTTTTGCTACTCATACGAACTCGACCACCATCGAATTCTACCCTCCCTTCCTCCCTCCCTCCCTCTATGTATATGTGTGTGTGTATATATATAACAACCACAAAACCGCCACCGCCTCAACCTAACCACCACCACCTAACCATCGTTGTCACCAACATCTCCGAACAAAACACCACCACCGTAAAATCGTCCCCGTCACCGCCACCACAGCACAACCACCTACCCGCCTCCACTACAACACCACCACCTTACCGCCCGTCGCCTTGTCTTCCCGCTTTCAGATCTAGACCTTCGTCTTAGGGGGTGTTTGGGATTACTTATTTACTCTACTTATTAACTTATTAACTTATATAAGTTAATAAGGTGTTTGGGAAAGCTACTTATTTAGCCTACTTATACCATTTTTCAAGAAGTAAGTCCATCCTTACTTATTACTTATAACTTATTAACTTATAGCATAAGTCAATAAGTAGTTTTCAAAGAAAATCCCAAAGTTTTTGAGAAGTTACAAATTGTGACTTATGACTTATGACTTATTACCTTTTTAAATAAGTTATAAGGAGTTTCAAATAAGTAATCCCAAACACAGCTTAGTTTAAAGAAAGAAGTTTCAGTGTCTGTTTTTAGTGTGTGAGAGAAATAAGTGGATACATAGGAGACTGGTATCTTTTTTTCGAAAAGCAGGAGACTGGTATCTATTTAAAGTTTTTCTTAAAAAAGAACTAAAAACGTGGTCCAATATCAGAACGACAGGTGGCACAAATTTGGTGGAATAACAACTAGAGGTGTAAAAAAAAGGGATCCGATCCGAAAGATGATCCGAAACCGGATCCGACCCTAACCGGACAAAAAAGAATCGGACCGGATTTTTCTGGATCCGCCGGATCCAGAACCGGCTCCAAGGATTTATGTGGACCGTATAAAAATCGGACAAAATGTAACCGGACAAAATCGGACACAAAAAATCGAGAAAAAATCGGGATAAAATCGGATATTTAGTCAGATCCGGTTCCAAATAGGTTCCACCTCTCCACTCCCAAAACCGGATCCGATCCGGAACCGGTTCTCTCGTGTCCGGTCGTTGACCAACGTTGACGGATCCGGTCTGGATCCGAAAAAAATCCGGTTTGTGCACCTCTAATAACAACTGTTCAACTGGACTGTACTTTAATCTAATTACTAATATATATATATATATATATATAGGGGACGTATCAAATGAAAACCCATAAACTCTTTCTTAGCCACACATCTCATTTCTTTAATTTATGATTTTTTTTAATTCTCTAAGGGCATTTGTGTCTTTTAACTTATCATTAAAACCTTAAAACAAATGTATTTCTCTGACAAAGATCTAGAGATTGTCTCACTTCTCCCTCACTCTCTCTCAAAACCCACTCATAGATGAAAATCGTCTCTCTCTATATAGCCGCTGTTAAATGAAAATCGAAGAACAAAAAAGGTAGATCTGGCGACCTAGGGTAAAAATAGTGGCAGATCTAAAGGCTCGTTACCCTTTCACCTCCGCCTCTATCTCGCTCTCGATCTCCTGTTGAAGGGTCGGTGACTCTGTTCTATTTTCACAGATCTTTACTTGCCTGTTGTCTTCAAACTTGTTCTTCATTCTCTATTTGCTAACCAGGTTAGTAGGTTACATTTTGTAGTCCATCGATGTTGTTTGTCTATTTATGTGTAATGCGTGTTTGATGTTCCCATTATCAATTTTGCATTTTGCTAAAGCCTATTACATACATACATTTTGTTAATCAATCTGTTAGATTGCATTTTGCTAAAGCCTATTAAATACATACATTTGTTTATTACATTTTGTTAATCAATCTGTTAGATTGCATTTTGCTAAACATTTTGTTAATTGATATACACCAATCAGGTTACATATTTTGTCTAGTTGTTAATTGCTTACATCTTTTGGTTAGAGAATCAATTAATTAATAAATAATTTAGTTGTATATTTTAATTACATCAAAAGAGTTTTAAGATGTACTTCACATCATTACTTGAAATTTTACACTAACAGTTAACTAATAAATGAACAAAAAGCTGCTAAAAAACATACTAAAATCATATACTAGAGAAGAGAATGGCACACACCAACCTTTCAAAATATCTAATAGAATGTCTCAATAATAGTTCTGATGATTGAGAACCCTGTATGATCAATAAGAATGCAGTTGTATATAAACTTTGCATAAACAGCAATTGATATATCTTGTAAAACCAAGTTTTATCTGCTAGTTAAGTTTGGGAAAAGCTAAAAAGAGGTAAAGTATATAACATATATATGGTTTTTTCAGTTATGTACCTAATATCACAAAAAAAAATGCAACTTGGTTATTATAAACAAACAGAAAAGACTGATGGGTCATCATTATAGAAAGGGCCTCGTATTTTCTACTTCGCTTTAGGCCACCAGAATTGTTGAGCCGCCCCTAGTACTGATATAGATAGATAGATATACTGATATAGACAATTGAATGGCTGATTTGTGTAGTTGGGTTCGAGATTTCAAGAGCAACAACAGAGATTCACAGATCAACAACATCCTTCTAGACAACAATTTGGGTTCAGGATCGAGTTTGAGATAAGGATTCAAGATCTACAGGGTTTGATATACAAGTAAGTGTTAGATATTTGGGTTGTACACATGTGTATTTTAATTTTACACACGTGTATTTTGATTCTTTTACACATGTGTAAGTTGAATATACACACGTGTAAAAGAGTTTTTACCCATGTGTATTTGATTTTACACATATGTATTTAAGGTTTTTTTTCAAAGTGTAAATATGTATAATTTATTTATAATTTGTAAAGTTATTTGGGTATTTTTGAATCAGTTTTACACATATTAACCCTTTTTTGCATTTTTGAATCAGTTTTACACATGTATATTTTGGGTTATTACACGTGTAAACTAATTTTACACATTTGTAAACCGGGTTAAATCTTTGTTTTTGTTCTTCATATCTACATTTATGGGATTTACACATGTGTAAGCTAAAATTACACACGTGTAAAAAGTTTTCTTTTGTGTTTATATACATATGTAAATTGTCTTTGTTCATATGAACTGAATTTTGTGTTTAGGTTTTACACATGTGTGAATTAAATTTACATATGTGTAAATATTTTTTTGTTAATGTGTATAAATATGTAAACTTTTTTTGTTCATGTGAATTTTCACATGTCTAAGTGTTTTATGATGCCATTGATGTTTAGATGGTGTAGACTAGCACATGAGGGATCAAAGTATGATAAGAAGATCGATGTTCAAGACGGTGTGTAAAAGTCAAGATTTTAAAAGGATCTGGATGTAGATTTTTTTGCTGATTTGTGTAAATGGATTTTACACATGTTTAAAAATGACGTTCTTCAATCGTTCTTGTGTGTATGTTTTAAACTGAATTTATACAGGGTTTTTTACACATGTGTAAAAACATTCTTTTGAAATTGTTATTGATGTTTATTTTCTGATTAGGGATATGAGAGAGAGTATGTGATTTTTTTATTACCTAGATTTAAACAAAAAAAAAAGAAGAAAAAAGTCTAATTACTCTTTTACCTCTCTATTAAATCTACACCACATGTTTTTTTTTCAATATAAATAAAAAATCTAGATTTAATTATAACCACACAATAAAATATATAGAAACTAAACATGTGGTCCAAGTTGAGTTTTTACAATAATTACAACCGATACATCCTCTATATATATATATATATATTTGAACGGCAATAATGTTAATATTAATATATTAAATAAACTTTTGTTAAGCGATATCAACTTGATAATTTTGTTCTTCATTTATTTTTGTTTGTATTGGCCGTTCATTTTGAAAATTTTCGCCTGTCACAATTGCTAATAATGGATTCTAATCATGTATATTAGTAAAAAAGAAATTAACAAGGAAACATTTTAATCATGTTAATCGCTATTCAATAACGTTAAACCTCTTAACTTAATTATTATATTAAATAGGTTAGAATCCCGTGTAATCACGGTTTTAATAAATGTAATGTTAAATATACTTAGTAATAAAAATTTATGTTTTTAAAAAAACTCGTGTATTACACGAATTTTATAAAATATAATGTAATCTGTTAACAAATACACTCGTCAAAATGTCTTTAAAAAATGTATTTTGACGTGACAATTATAAATTCTGTTAAGTTAATTTGTAAAACATTTTTTTCAACCGACTATTATTTTTTTTATGTAATTGAAAATGTTTATTCATATTAAATTCATTTGGTTAATAATATAATAAGTATCTATAATTAGATTTATATTTAATAGGTGAGAGAGGAGGAAAAAACATGTTAAGATCCTGATGATATATCAGAAAGTGACACGTGTCCCCTAGTTTAATTGTTTATTAGGTACTATAGTATAAATATTATTACAATAATATGATTTTTGTATCATATTTAATAAAATAATTTTTTTTAAGAAGTTAAAATATTATTTAAATTTTAAATGTCACATCAACCCTTGTCATAACATTACCAAATCCTGACCCTTTGGTTACGCATAAGTTACGACTAAAGATTCCAAATTTGATGAAAACCTGAGACATTTTAGATAGGTATTTACATATGTGATCACTTTTATAACCGGTTTTGGACCGCTATAGTATTGTGAAACTGTGTTTACCCCTAATTTAAAAAATATATATGTTAATAAGTAGTATGTTGAATTTGTTAAAACTTATAATTATCAAAGATATAGACTTATTAAAAATTTAGTTGAATAATTTATATTTCTAGTATGTTTTTAAGGTAAGTTTAATATCGAGTTTCTGGTATACATCCCTACGGCTAACTTTTAATCAAATAAAATCATAAACATATATACATGATACTCGCAACCCTAACGGATAATATATAACACATACCCGATATATATAAGATTTAATTTTATGACCAGATATATGACCGAGACAATAAATACCCGCAACCCATGAATAATATATAACAAATAGCCTATAGATATAAGATTTAATCTTTGGAGAGTTATTTTGATCCTTGGCGTCGGTGCGCAGTCAACTCGTTAACTCTTATCAATAAGAACACTGTTAAAATGAAATTCTATTTCTAGATGCTTTCTAGAAAGATGACGCAATTGCAACGTCACCCATTTTTTCTTTATTTGAGGTTGGGTCGTGACCTGTTCCTCACATTTTGATGGTCTTCGACAATGCTAAGTTTCATGATTATTTTCCTTGCTAGTTGAATTTAAATTAGGGAAAATCACTAAAATATTCATTTTAACCAATGATTTTATTAAAAAGGACACGCCTTCACAACTGCTGGCTAAACCTTTATTCTTAACCGGCGCTGAAATCTAGGTAAAAAACAAGTTGCAGCCAATAATAATGCTCCACGTGTTAAAGCGTAGGCTTAGCCTCTAAAAGTGAAGTCTTTTTTTAACGGTAATTTGGATTACTGGCGGGCCACTGACCCACCCATTTATCTCCACCTCCTTCAGGAGGAAACCCACCGCAGGTGAGAAAACCCTCTGGCCCAGCCTGGACCTCTTTTTTTTGTCACAAGTGGGACTTAAACCTAAGAATTCCCCATTTTTAGTAAAATCTTGGGTATACACCTTTGCCATTAGGCTAAGCTAGTGGTTGTCTAAAAGTGAAGTCTTAATCGGCGCTTTTGAGAGAGGCGAGAAAAAAATGATGAGAATGAATATGGAGGCGACACGTGGCATGAAAAAACTATTATCTATACTATCTGATAAATAAAGGTTTTTAATGCCACGTATCGCCTTCATATTCATTCTCGATCATTTTTTCACGCCTCTCTCTTTTATTAAATACACCACTATATTTTAATAAGAATATCTTTTTAAAGAAAATACTAATTATACTATTTAAACACATTTATTTTAAATTTTCTCTTATTATAAGAAGCTTTGAAATCTAATTATGTAACTTTTTATTTTTCAATAAAATAGTAAATGAAAGTCAAATTATATAAAATAGTAATTAACCTATTTTCGAAACTCAATTATATATTAATTTTTTCGTATTTTGAATTTTGTTTTCTATACTTGGTATATGTAATACATTTTTACATCTGTAAAATATATACATAAAGATTTAAGAATTTTATGTATTGATAATTTTTATCCGTGTGTAGACACGGGTTCTAAACTAGTTTATTATATAATATAGATTTTTCAAGTTTGTATGTGTATATGAAATTGCCACAATTGAAATAAAAGATCTATGACTTTTATTTCTTTACTTTCACGTGCTTTCTTCATTTTATCACGTTCCACCCTCACAATATTCAAATGATAATTCGACATGAAAGTGTGAGAAGATAGTGTTATTTGCATCCACATAACCATGTGGCATTATCATTGAAATAGTGTTATTTGCATATCATCAAAAGGGTTATGTGCATCAACATTTTTTTATATTTAATGTGCATGTAGTTTCAAGGCAAACTTGTTAAAAGTAAAATTTTAGTGGCATATAACATATAATATATATCACCATTAAGTTGCGAATTAAATAAGATAATACAGCAAGAATCAAACTTAAAACTTAGATAAACTCCTAGATCAAATGATATCTAAGCAATACGTCACAAAAGTACAAAACCATCTTGACAAGTTTCATGCGTCGGACCAATCATTTGTATCACGTATGATCGAGGTTCACAGACTTCGTCCAGCCTTGGACTCACTACGAGAGTGGCCACAACTTCCAACCAGTATGTGCCAAGATGAGTACACACTTCCCGGTACGTACCACACCTTAAATATTATTACACTCCAAAAGATAAAGCGGTAGTGGCCAGAAACACACATGTTAAACATTTGGTTCGTCGGATACTCCCACCATCAAACCAAACATGTCATCATGCTTGACTACTCGTCACCCGAATTTAGAGTTTGGATTCATGGTTAATGTTTCACTCCTATAAAATACTAAAATTTTATAAGGGAATCAATTTGTTTTTATCATATCATTTAAATAACGAATATTTTACTTTGGTTTCGGTCGGTTTCACAACTTGAATAAGTTCATAAGATATATTGATTGATTTTCAACAAAAATAGAACCCAAGTTGACCATGATCCAGTCAAAGTTCATACAAGCAGAAATTAATATTTAATATTATTTCCTAAACCATAACAATAATTACGCTTAAAGTAATAATATTATTTGTTTAAAGCATCAGCTGATCAATTACGACTCCAATTGAATTGACCAGATCAAAAGTACAACAATCATAAGCACAATGTACAACACTCAACAAACCTTCGTTCACCACGGAGACATAGCGGCGACTTTCACCCAAGCTGGCCTGGAAAGAATATCAGCAGCCCACGCGCGCACATGCGGCCTCCCCTGAAACCACCCCTTGGCCTTCGTCGACCTCAGGAAATGCATCCCCGGGAGGTGGTGGAGATCCGCCAGCGTGAAGCTATCTCCGGCGAGATACTTGCTCTCCTTCAGCCGTTGTTCGTACACGTCAAGTACATTCTCCAGCTTCTTTTCGTACTGACGCACGTCTTGGCCGCCACGATTTCCTTGTGTAGCTGCTTCGATTAGCTTCGAGAACGGTGGATCGAATCGCTGATTCTCCGTGTCCATCCAAACCGTCTGTACCGCCAGCTTAACCGGATCCTTCATTATCAGATCCGTTCCGTTGCCGTCGTATTTGTGAGCTATGTACTGCGTGATCGCTCTTGATTCTGTAACAAATAAACGAATATTGAGCCCTAGGAAACCGAAACAGGCATAATATACATCAAATTTTAAAATCAAAAGCAAAAGATCGATCATATAGTGTTCAATTACCGAATAGCGTGACAGCACCGTCCTCTAACACCGGAACTTCACCAAACGGCTGTATACACACACACACACATACATATATATATAAACATCAGATCTATAGAAATTTGAAGTCAAATACAGGTATACGAGTTTCGAAAGCTAATAATATGCGTTATACTTACGCTGCATGCAAGGAAACTAGGCGTTTTGTGTTCTCCGGCGGCTGTGTTGACTGTAACAAACTCAAACTCGACTTCCTTCTCGTGGAGACAAGCCTGAACACGCTGTGTTGCCTCTGAATCGACGGATCCGTACAGTTTTACTGCCATATTGTAGTAGCTGCGGTTGATTTCTTTTGATACGATCAGAGTTGGATCAAAATGATTAAAATACCGATGAAATCGTGAGATATACGTGCAAAAACTGAAACGATGATCAAACAGCTGAATTGGGGATGATGTTGGTTGGAGGAGACCTGGACAATTTTGTATTGAAGAAAGTAGATTTATATAGGGGAAAAATACGAAAATGCAAATTTGACCAAAAAAATACTTTAAAATGGATATTCTTATTTAGCCTACTATTTCATGGACATTGTTTTTACGAAAAGGCTAAAGACGGCTAAGCTAGCCGGCTAAAATTTTCGTGCCAACATTCTATTTGTCAAAGTACGAACCAATAATATGGTGACACGTGGTAGGCTTAGCCGTCTAATAGGCGGCTATAGCCGTCTAAATAAACACTTTTAGCCGTATAATGCATTTAGCCGTCTAAATAAACAGTTATAACCGTCTATTAGACGACTAAGCCTCCGAAAATTTTCAAAAAATGTTTTCGGAGGCTAAGCCGTCTAATAGACGGCTATAACTGTTTATTTAGATGGCTATAGCCGTCTATTAGACAGCTAAGTCTGCCACGTGTCGCCATATTATTGGTTCGTACTCTGACAAATGGATTCTTGGCACGGAAATTTTAGCCGGCTAGCTTAGCCGTCTTTAACCGGCTGTCATGACCAATGTCTATGAAACAGTAGGATAAATAAGGATGCTCATTTTTGAGTATTTTCTTGATCAAAAGTCCATTTTCATATTTTTCTCTTTATATAGATTATAAAAGCAATATTTTACGGTATCAGTCCTTAGATTATCTTTCATTGTTCACTTTCAGCTTTTTGACTTCTAATTTTACTTTTTAACCCTTAAACTCTTGGTTTACACACAACCAAAATAAAACTTAAAAAAATTCTGATAAGTTATATAAAATTACATATAATGCTTCACACAATTTGTATCAAAACATAATGATTATATGGATGAAAAACATCTTTCCAAAGGAAAAATACATGGATATATTATTATAGCTATATATTTTTTATAATAATAACTATTAGTTATATTTAATCTTTTTATAATCATATAAGTAGCTTTATTTTTCACAGTATAATTAAAATGTCCGCTCAAGTTTCTCTTCTGACTTCTACGCATTCTTTACTTTCAAAGTAAAACGTTATATAAGACTATCTCGAACGCGGGAGAAAGAACATAGAATGGCGCCAGTGTGGCGTTTGGGAAGCATTGGAGGACTTGTCCACGGGTGTCTGACATAGGGGGCGTCCGAAATCTCAAATGAGGAAAAACGAGTAGGTGTGAGGCCCCCTATTTTAATGTATATATATTTATATATATATATATATATATATATATATATATATATATAATAACTTATTTTGTTACATATATTTATTAATATTTTTAAATGATTTTAACTTTTAAAATGCCTTTTATGAATGTTTTTGGTATTTGACATCCATTTATGGATGGTCTAAACATGCATGAATATAATTCAATAAGAGGTGGGTTTAAACTTTAAATTAAAACCACAAAATATTTACAAACCATTTCATTCATTAATAAATGTATGCATGCACCATTTATGAAATCATTATGATCTATAGACTATAGTTTACTCATCGGCATGAATAAGCAGGTGACTTTCATATCCAACTAAAAGGTTGGTTTTCATTCGGATTTTTTTTTCGAATGTTTAACTCCTAATCTTGGGGAAGGTACCAGCAAAATTCTCCTCATAAGAATTCAAACCAATGACCTTCCAAAAGGAAACTATTTACAGAAAAACCGCATCATCACCGGACCAAAAGCATGATGGCTTCATTCAGATTTTTCAGTTATCTCAAAAGAGAGTTAAATCAATATTATGACGGATAAATTATTAGTAAACTGAATGTGTTCAAATTTCCCAACTTTGACCAATGTCCATGTCATGAGAAGAACGATGTTTCTAGAATAGAACCTTGACCAAATAAAAAGTCAAAAATCATAAGAATAAGAACTAAATAATAAATAAACACGTTTAAGACAAGTTCATCGTTTAGAAAGAACAAAGTATAGGTAAGTGAGTACAAATTAATAATTTAAGACATATCTTATATCAGTTTATTATTATTATTATTATTAACTTTATTTTTCAATTTTTTTTTAAATATTTTATATACAAAACATATTTTTAGCATGTTTAACTTTCTAAATTGTTATGTTAAAAAGGTTAAATTATTAATATAATATGATTTTTTTATAATAATACTCTAACACACTAGTTATATATGATCGTTTAGAAAAAAGAGTTTTTCTTTAAAAGGGAAACTTATTTTTCACAAAATTATAATAAACATTTTAATCCATAACCACTTGTTTAAATAAACACTTGCATACAATTTGGGTACCTTTAGCCATTAGGTCAATTGGCAGGAAACAAAGCGTTTGTGAGTTAATGACAATTTGATTATCTATGAACCACGTATTAGGTTTGTAAACGAATCGAACGAGACTTGTTCGTATTCGCTCATTTAACTTTAACCAAACAAATTAACGAATACGAACAAATAAACAAGCTGATTTTCTTGTTCATGTTCGTTCGTTAAGAAAATGAACGTGTTCATGTTCTTTCATTAATACTCTAAACGAGCTGTTCACGAACACAAACAAATACAAACAAATACAAATGAACATGAACGTATGATCGTATGAATTGAATTGATTATTACAATGGAATAGGTGCTAAATATATAGCAATTTACAGGAGGATTTCTAGGAACTATTAACATGAAAATATTACATAATTGACTAACTATTTTAGGCAAGATAATCATGGAGGTGATTGAGTCTTGTGGAGGTGATTGAGGCAATAATTCTGGAGTTTATGGAGGGTGAGCCATAATACGCCCCCGTAAGATGGAGGCTCCGTTGGAGACTCCAATCTTAGTGCGAAATTCTTGGAATAGGCCTCGAGATAGCGGCTTTGTGAGTGTGTCAGCTGGTTGATCTGTAGTGCTGATGTGAAAGACTCGTAGGAGACCGGTTGCAACTTTTTCTCGGACGAAGTGGTAATCAAGTGCCACATGCTTCATTCGCGAGTGATAGACCGGGTTTGCACATAGATAGGTTGCTCCCGTGTTATCACAGTACAGACGTGGGGAGATAGGAACTCGAATATGTAGCTCATAACAAATTTTCTACCCAAGCAACTTCCGCGGCGGCATTTGCAAGTGCCTTGTATTCGGCTTCCGTGGAGGATCGAGAGACCGTCTTTTGGCGAGTAGACTTCCAGGAGATTACATTTGATCCAAGATATAATAGGTAAGCCGAAGTGGATCGCCCGCATTCATTGACACCCCCCCCCCCCATCAGAGTCGGCAAAGGCGTTGAGGTCAAGACCGGTTCCCCGATTTAGAAACAAGCCGTAGTGTATGGTGCCTTTTAGATATTTCATGACGCGTTTGAGAGCTTGCATGTGTTTCGTTGTAGGGGCATGCATATATTGAGAGAATTTATTTACTGCGAAGCAGATATCCGGTCTTGTGAACGCCAAATATTGTAGAGATCCGATTATTTTGCGGTAGTCAGTGGGATCAATATGTGATGACCCATCCTTTGCAAAAAGAGGTTCTGTTGGACTTAGAGGAGTAACATCCTTTGCTCCTTCCATATGGAATTTGTTGAGGAGATCGGTGATATGTCGGTGTTGCGAGAGAAACAAGCCTTTGGTTGTTCTATGTCAAAAAATGATGAAGAGTACCAAGGTCTTTAATTGAGAATCGTTTGGAGAGGGTGTCCACAAAGCGATTCAAGACGGTCGTGCAATTACCTGTTAAAACAATATCATCCACATACACCAAAAAATACATGATTATACCATTATGATGATAGATAAATAGTGAGGCGAGTGACATGCAGGTGAGTTTGAACTGCTTTTCGATTCGTATATCCATTTATAGTTTCATTTTCTATAATAAATTTGGAAGTTGTTGGTTCTTGTACCCCGGTGGTTGGATCATATAGACATCTTCGTGTAAGGTGTAACATTTCGAAATTTCCATGTATTTGTTTCACAACAATAAACTATATTTCAATTCTAGTGCAAACACCGTGTTATCCATGCAAAGTTTATAATTCAAGTTTTCATTCAATATAACGTCATGATTCCTTCTTACATATTTCCTATAAAAGATTTAAAAGCTCTAATAATTCACTCCAATATATATAGACATATATATAAAAGATTTAAAAGCTCTAATAATTCACTCCAAAGATACTTCAGGAGAAGTATTCTTGCCACTAATAACAAAAGGAAAAATAGCAAAAAGACTTTCGTCTATTAAACCTGAGTTAAGAAAATCTATGAATATGGTGCATATAGGGGCAGTAAAAATCCTTTTAAAAGCACAATTCAGAGATGGAATCAATTTTCCTATAAAAATGGCTCTTGTTGATAATAGAATCATCAACAGACAAGATGCCCTCCTAGGAGCAGTACAAGGGAATTTAGCATATGGCAAATTTATGTTTACCATATATCCTAAGTTCGCTTTACATCGAGATTCAAAAGATTTCGATAAAACATTAAGTTTCATACATCAGTGTGAAAGAACTGATTTGATGGAACCAGGAAACAAAGTATTTTCGATCAACTACTTAATCTCTTATGCTTTAACTAATAGTACTCATTCAATAGAGTATAAGGAAAAGGAGAATATAACTATTGAAGACATATTCTCAGATATTAGTACCGTTGAAGAAAGTAAGTTCTCTGAACCATCACAAGTACAAGAAAATTGGGCCATTAACATAGCACGTAATAAACAGACTCTAGAGTCTAAACCTAGACAGAGTTTTTCCTTTTATACCTTAAAAATAGGAGAATCTAGTTCTAGTTCATCCAGTCCTACAGAACTACAATTAATTCGATCCATGTCGGAAAGAATTGACAAATATGGAGAAATCCATAAAGAAGTTATTGGAAAATAATTTCTGAAAACCCTAAGTTCTAGATATGAGTTCTCTAGTTAGAATTAAGGAATTAATCAAAGAATTAATTAATAAAGTAGAAAATCTAGCTACTAGTGCAAATCTCGAAGCAATATCTGCAAAGATTATAAATGAAATTTCTGAAAAAATAAAGGACGAAAACACAAATCCTTTAAATCCAAAAAATACGAATCCCTTGATTAATCAAGAAACTTCTCAAGGAGAAAATAAAAAGTTTCAAAAGTATTCATTTTCTAACTTCAATGTTGGAAATCCATCTTTAGGAAGTTCTAAAAGTCCAAATGCTTTAAAATGGCCCTTTGGATCAAGCTCAAATGACTAATAAAAGTCAAATGAGATCTTCTTTCAGAAAAATAAATATAAAAATCGGACAATATTATTTACTTCAAAATAATGTCATCCAAAGGATTATAGAACTCCATAGTAATTGGAGCATTCATCCAACCAAAAAATTAAATGAGTTATCTCATTTACACAAACAGAAACAATATTTCATTAATGAAATACAAAAACTTAAAGACATAAAAATTAGTCTATCCTGTGGATAAATGACATCCATAACTAAAAAATTAGAGAAAATCTTTGAAGAACAGCTTGATACCTTTTCAGCTGAACAAATAAACGAACTCGTCCAACTAATGTCCCTAAGTGACAGAGTGTGAGCAACAATTTTTAGAAAATAAAGATCTCAAAGAAAAATATTTTCCAGAAATTAAAAATCAAGTTTTTACGGTCAAAGAACCCAAAACTGAAGAAGAGTATTCCTCTGAAGAAGAAGAAACTCCAAAATACAAAGATAGGATAAACAGAACTAAGACTAGAAGTAGTAGTCAATCCTATAGAAAAAGAAATATAGAATTTTCTATGCCCTATCAAAAAGGCATACCTAACCCCAATAATGGCAGTTCAAACACAATCGACACCATTAAAATTGATTGTATCTTTGATCTTGAAAAAAGAAAAGAAGTTATAGATAAATGGAATACTGAGATTAGTCTAATAATCCGGTCCAACCGAGAAGAGTTTTCTAAAGCTAAGGCTTTATTACACAAGTCGGCAGGAATCATTCAGGATTTCATCAAAGGCACGACATGGAACGAAGATCTTCATGGAGAAGATCCTTTCGACCAAATCATTAATGCCATTTACATGATGTTTTTAGGTCTTGATTTTCTTACAAATAAAGATCATGAAAATCAGAAATTGCTTGAAAAAGCAAGACAAATTCTTACAAAATCACAACTTTGTGATATACGTCTTCTAGACGATTTCACTTGTCTATTCGAGCAAAACTTATACAAACTAGGCACGGGAGAATTTCACTCTTGGATAAAAGTATATCTCATGAAAATACCCATTATAGGAGAAACAGCCAAAGAACGATGGAATAAAGAAAAGAACAATCTAACTATGCATTATTTAGGATTTGCTACAAGAATTGTTAAAGAAGAAATCTCAACCTACTGTGATCTCTCAAATAAACAGAAACAGCTAAAAAGATTTAACAAAAGTTGTTGCAAAAAATTAACAGAAGAACACAGTTATCTTTTGGCTGTGACCTAGTTAAAGATAAAAAATATTTCAAAAAGAAATACAAAAAGAAATATAAACCAAAAAGGAGATTTTGGAAAACTAAGAAAAGAAAATTTTCCTCAGGAAAATACTTTTCTAAAGAAAAACCAAAAATCTGCCCTCAAGTAAAAAAGAAATGTCGATGTTGGATATGCTCTGAAGAAGGACACTATGCCAACGAATGTCCTAATCGACAAAAATTTCCAGAAAAAACAAAGCTTATTCTGGAAGCAGAAAAAGAATGATATTATCCTTCAGAAAACATTTTTAAAGGTTATATGCAAATATACGCTTCAAAAATAAGAGAAGACTCATCTTCATCCTCTGAAACCAATTCAGACAGTTCAGAATGAATAAAACTGATTTCTGTCAGTCAATTCATAAAGAAAATGAATTAGTCTACTCAAATATCACTAATCCAAACTCTATCTATATAAAAGGAAAAATTTCCTTTAAAGGATATAAAACCATAACTCTACATTGTTATGTAGATACAGGAGCAAGTCTTTGTCTTGCAAGCAAATATGTTATTCCAGAAGATTTATGGGAAAACACACCCAAAGATATCAGAGTAACAATCGCAAACCAAGAAACTATTAGATTACATAAAGTTTGCAGAAACCTTATTATCTACTTCTCAGGAGAACCGTTTCCTATTCCTACCATCTACCAACAGGAGTCTGGAATAGATTTACTTCTTGGAAATAATTTCTATCAATTATACGGGCCTTTTACCCAATGGTTAGATAGAATATCTTTTCGCCTTAATCAAGAAACAATTTTAATTAATAAAAGTACAAAAGCTTTTCAAATTGGAAAACCTGATTTTCTTAAATCTATGAAAAAAGATTGAAAGATAAAACAAATTCCTGGTACAAACATAACTCATGAAGTTATAAAACCAGAAGAAAGATATTTTCTTGAAATTCAAAAGTATCAAAAAATTGAAACTTTACTTGAAAAAGTTTGTTCCGAAAATCCAATTGACCCTCAAAAAACCAAGAAATGGATGAGAGCGTCAATAGAATTATTGGATCCTAAGACTATAATTAGAGTGAAACCTATGAAATATAGTCCACAAGATGGAAAAGAATTTAGTAAACAGATTAAAGAATTACTTAATCTTAAGCTAATCATTCCTAGCAAAAATACTCATATGTCTCCAGCTTTTTTAGTTGAAAATGAGGCTGAAAAAAGAAGAAAAAGGCGCATGGTTGTTAATTACAAGACAATCAACGCAGCAACCAAAGGAGATAGTCATAACCTCCCTTGTATGCAAGAATTACCAACTCTTTTAAGAGGAAAAACCATCTTTTCTAGTTTCGACTGTAAAAGTGGATTTTGGCAAGTTTTGTTAGATGAAAAATCTCAACTCTTAACTGCTTTCACTTGTCCAGATGGTCATTACCAATGGACTGTAGTTCCTTTTGGACTAAAACAAGCACCTAGCATATTTCAGAGACATATGCAAAACGCTCTTAGAGGACTAGAAAACTTCTGTACCGTCTATGTTGACGATATTATAGTTTTCTCAGATTCAGAAGAAAAACACTATTTTCATATTCTTTCAGTTCTAAAATTAATTGAAAAATATGGAATCATTTTATCAAAAAAAGAAAGTAAATCTTTTTAAACAAAAAATTAATTTTTTAGGTCTAGAAATAGATCAAGGAACTCATTGTCCACAGAAACACATCCTTGAAAATCTTCACAAATTCCCGCATACACTTGAAGATAAGAAACATCTTCAAAGATTTTTAGGTGTTCTAACCTATGCAGAAAGCTACATCTCAAAGTTAGCAGAACTCAGGAAGCCCTTACACGTAAAACTGAAAAAAGAATATGTATGGGAATGGAAACAATCCGATACAGATTATATTAAAAAGATAAAGAAAAATCTAATGAGTTTTCCAAAACTTTATCTTCCAAAGGAAGAAGATTTTCTTATAAAAGAAACTGATGCTTCAAATGACTTTTGGGGTGGAGTTCTAAAGACAAAAACTTCCGAAAAAGAAGAGATATGCAAATATACTTCGGGAAGTTTTAAACAAGCCGAAAGAAATTATCACAGTAATGAAAAAGAATTACTAGCGGTAAAAAATACAATTTCTAAGTTTTCAATCTATCTTACTCCTGTAAAATTTTTAGTAAGAACAGATAATAAAAACTTCACTTATTTCCTAAAGATAAAAATCTCGGGAGATAACAAACAAGGCCGTATTGTCAGATGGCAAATGTGGTTTTCAAGATATTCATTTAACATTGAGCATCTTGATGGTACCAAAAACGTGCTTGCTGACAGCCTGACACGAGACTTTCAAAAAACGTAAGCACTTCCGTATTTCAGCATTAACTTTGCTTATTTAAACAAGCAAAGAGTTTTCAAATAAAATCATCATTTCTCGAAAAACTTCAAAAAATCAGAAATGGAAGATCTAAAGGCTCTACGCCTCAAAGAAAAAATTCTTCTTATAGAATTAAAAAATCTTCGGGAAAAAATAGCTGTCTATGACGAAAGTCTAGAAACAACTGTTAATTCAGTACAGGAAACCGAAAGGTTACAAACTGAATCTATTCCCTTGCAAACGACAAAGGGTAAAGAAAAATTAAATCCGTTGATTCATGTTGCTTTGGAAAAAAGCAAAAATAAAAAATATGAAGAATCACAATCTTCATCTAGCCCAGAAGCAAACGGCTTTGGTAAAGGCATATCAAATCCGTTGATAGCTGACAGCTTGCTAAAAACTGAAAAGGTCTCTTTTAGGCCAAGTTATTCTCAAATCATTCAAGAACCTATAAAATCCGGGAAATCCCGATTTTATGTCATCTTTGATGGAGAACACAGAGGCATATATGAAGTCTGGTCCATAGTTTCACAATACGTCTCAGGGAATTCTTTCCTGTTTAAAAAATCTGGGTCTCTATTACAAGCTCAACAAGAAGCTACGCGATATTCAGCAGAATTCGGAAAGAAGGAAATACCTCTAAAGGTAACACTTTTTCCTGAACCTCTGACGGCCAAGAAAAAAGAAAGAGTTATAGAATTCAAGAAAACTTTCCAAAAATCTTTTGTAAAAGAAGAAACAGAAGAAAGTAATGATATCATCTCCTTGGATGAATTCAGATCAATTTGGTCTAAAGCCAGGTCTCTAAGTCAAAATGATTTCGAGAGCGAACACATCTATATAGAAGACAAGGCAACTAAAAGTCTTATTATCTTTTGTCCAGGTGCAGACACAAAACTTGTTTCTCTAGCATATATAGCTGGATTAATAAAGTTTATTTATCCTTCTCCCAATCTGCTAGAAATTAGTCTTTTTAGAGGAGTAAAGAAAGTCATAAAGAACTTTCGAAAAAAGATCGCGGCGGCAAGAGATGCCGATATCTTTATTAAGTGTAACTCTACACTTCCTGACTGGTATCAAGGAAATTCCTTCCAAAGCTACCATTATTTAGAAATTGGCATTGCCAAAACAAGAACAGTTAATCCTTCTAAAATCATGGAGGAAAAATACGAAGACCCAGAAAATTGGGTAGAAATAAGAGTGAGAGGATTTCTAAAAATCCTTAACAATCTTCAAAAGATAAAAGCAGGAAGCTTTAACAAAGTGAACTATTGCAGTCACAACTGCATTATTACAAGCTTCAGTGGAACCCCACTACCAAAGCATGAAAAAGAAACTTTAGAGAAAATGGAGCAAAGAATCATTTTCAACAAAGTAGAAGCAGGCCCTACCACTAAAGAAAAACTTTGTCAAAAGTTACAACGCACTTATGAGAATCATAATTGCCAATACTGTGCAAACAGTACAAAAGAAAGCAACAGCTCCCACAACAGCTCCCACCTCGACAGCTACATGTCAGAAGAAGACACAAGAGAATTAGACCCAACCTTGGTTTTAAATTGCGCGCATTATGCGCGCATAATGCGTTTTGCGACGTTGCGATGGGGTTAGCGCATCGCTGCACATGATGCGTAGCGATTACATGATGCGTGAATATTGCGCCGTTTCTCGCATTATGCGCTGTTCGCATAATGCGCTCTGATGCGCGCAACTATGATTTTTTGGGTTTTTTGGCAGATTTTTGGGGTTTTTGAAATTCTATCTTCTTATTGTAGGTTCTTCCTTGGCTTATTCAACATTTTCTTTCTTGGAAATACTTTAGTATGCTTTTTTTGTGCTTTTGGAAGTATTTTAGCATGCCTCATTTGGACATTTGGACAAAAAAAATGAAATTCTATCTTCTTATTCTATGACTTTTTTTTTGTTTAAGTATGTTTTTACAACTTGTTATGTATAAATAATATTTTTGTACTTTTTAATAAAGAGCGCATCGCATACGTGATGCGCTCGCATCACGCAAAACGCATCGCGCATCGGATTTTGGGACCAAACGCATCGGAGCGCATCGCGCAATTTAAAACCAAGGACCCAACACATAGGTATGTCGACTAAAAACGTCATGCATGACGAATAATAGAAGGCTAGTTCAGTCTTTTGTACAAATCTTCTTCTATTATATAAAGGAGACTGATTTTAGTTTTAGATCATCGAAGTCTCTCCCCTAAATCTCTTTTTCTTATCCTCTATAATGTGTGAGTAAAACTTCTCTCTTAAAGAGAGAAATGTAAATACTTCAAGAAGTTCTTCCTTTTGGAAGAATAGCTATGAAATAAAAATTCAATCTTTTTTAAACTTCATTCTGTTTATGTTATCACTTTACAAAACTTGGAATCCTGGAGCCATAGAAGAGTACCGCTTAGGCAGGTGGCCGTAGAGAAATGATTGGTTGGATTGGTCCCTTGTAAGGAACACGTTAACAAGCAATATATATAGACATATATATATGTAAGTTTTAAGCAAAAGTTAAAATTTCACATGTACATACATATAAACTTATACCCCCCATGTATATGGTTATATAAAAGAAAATATCAAAAATAAATAAGTGTATATACATAACCTTAAACTTTTAAAACAAAGATCAACTTGGATATACATATATATACATGCATATTTAATTTAGTAAGTTAGTTTGAACCCTAATTATTTAAACTCCCAACATGAACCCCTACTCTCAAAATTGACCCTTTTGCCCTAGCGTTGATCCCCACTCACCAAATTTGGCCTATTTTGACTTTTGAAAGTCAAATCCGGCCCAAATCGGTTGAGTTTCAACATCCTAAGCCGGCAAATCAATGGATAAGGACTTACTATACACATGTAACCGATATTAGGCCACACCCGAGCCCATCCACAGTCTCAATTTGATCAAAAACACGGCTGTGATTTGAATTTTGAACGGTTGACTCTTTTTGAGTCAAAACCGTGTGCAAATCAACCCCAAATTGAGGATTTGGAGCGCAATCAATCCCGTAAATCACGGTTGGACTAAACTAACACGGATTCAACCCAAATTCGCGACCCAATTCATCAAGAATTAAACGGATTAACGCGTAATCTCGCTCTACAACTGTCGGCCTTAAACCACGAATCGAATCCTGTAATTAAAACACAATTAAACGAATTAATATACCCTCACACCTTCGCACGACCTCATACAAGTTCTATGAACGATCCATCGATCCACAATATGGCTCTGGTCATCAATCGAGCACCAAGAACACCCCCTCGGACTCTCTAATCGTTTGTATTCATTACTTCACCAAAACAGGTAATTCTTGCGTCTATAGTTTCGTCTTGTTCCGTAGTTTGAAAGCCTCATGAAAATAGGACCAAGTATTAACGAGTCGGATCGAATTGGAACTAGGGTTTCGGGTTTCATAGTGTAGAAGGAAGGGATGAACTGGGTTTGCTTATTTATCGAAGTCTCTCCCCAAAATCTCTTTTTCTTATCCTCCGTAATGTGTGAGTAAAACTTCTCTCTTAAAGAGAGAAATGTAAATACTTCAAGAAGTTCTTCCTTTTGGAAGAACAGTTATGAAATAAAAATTCAGTCTTTTTTAAACTTCATTCTGTTTATGTTATCACTTTACAAAACCTGAAGTCCTGGAGCCATAGAAGAGTACCGCTTAGGCAGGTGGCCGTAGGGAAATGATTGGTTAGATTGGTCCCTTGTAAGGAACATGTTAACAAGCACTAGAATGAACGACATATCTATCAAGAATTTGATCTTAATGATCTCCCCAAAAAATGATCTCCGCACTTTGGTATCAGAGCCTTGTGCTTAAAAAATAAAAATAAAATGAGTTTAATAAATGAAAATTCAAATGATTCTGAAGAATCAAACCAACAATCAACTGAGCTTATTAACTTCAGAGAAAATGAAAAAGGTTTTTGTTCTGATTATATGATCAACTCTAATCAATTAACAAAAATAAACAAGCTTAAATTCAAGCTTGACACTAGGCAGGTTTTTAATCAACCTACAAGTTTACAGAGTTTAGTTTCAAAAGCTTTCTCTAGAAAAAATAAAATATTTTACTGTTTTAATACTGAAGAATTTTCGGTAGATATAAAAGATACTTTAGGAGAAGTATTCTTGCCACTAATAACAAAAGGAGAAATAGCAAAAAGACTTTCGTCTATTAAACCTGAGTTAAGAAAATCTATGAATATGGTGCATATAGGGGCAGTAAAAATCCTTTTAAAAGCACAATTCAGAGATGGAATCAATTTTCCTATAAAAATGGCTCTTGTTGATAATAGAATCATCAACAGACAAGATGCCCTCCTAGGAGCAGTACAAGGGAATTTAGCATATGGCAAATTTATGTTTACCATATATCCTAAGTTCGCTTTACATCGAGATTCAAAAGATTTCGATAAAACATTAAGTTTCATACATCAGTGTGAAAGAACTGATTTGATGGAACCAGGAAACAAAGTATTTTCGATCAACTACTTAATCTCTTATGCTTTAACTGATAGTACTCATTCAATAGAGTATAAGGAAAAGGAGAATATAACTATTGAAGACATATTCTCAGATATTAGTACCGTTGAAGAAAGTAAGTTCTCTGAACCATCACAAGTACAAGAAAATTGGGCCATTAACATAGCACGTAATAAACAGACTCTAGAGTCTAAACCTAGACAGAGTTTTTCCTTTAATACCTTAAAAATAGGAGAATCTAGTTCTAGTTCATCCAGTCCTACAGAACTACAATTAATTCGATCCATGTCGGAAAGAATTGACAAATATGGAGAAATCCATAAAGAAGTTATTGGAAAATAATTTCTGAAAACCCTAAGTTCTAGATATGAGTTCTCTAGTTAGAATTAAGTAATTAATCAAAGAATTAATTAATAAAGTAGAAAATCTAGCTACTAGTGCAAATCTCGAATTGGAAAATAATTTCTGAAAACCCTAAGTTCTAGATATGAGTTCTCTAGTTAGAATTAAGGAATTAATCAAAGAATTAATTAATAAAGTAGAAAATCTAGCTACTAGTGCAAATCTCGAAGCAATATCTGCAAAGATTATAAATGAAATTTCTGAAAAAATAAAGGACGAAAACACAAATCCTTTAAATCCAAAAAATACGAATCCCTTGATTAATCAAGAAACTTCTCAAGGAGAAAATAAAAAGTTTCAAAAGTATTCATTTTCTAACCTCAATGTTGGAAATCCATCTTTAGGAAGTTCTAAAAGCCCAAATGCTTTAAAATGGCCCTTTGGATCAAGCTCAAATGGCTAATAAAAGTCAAATGAGATCTTTCAGAAAAATAAATATAAAAATCGGACAATATTATTTACTTCAAAATAATGTCATCCAAAGGATTATAGAACTCCATAGTAATTGGAGCATTCATCCAACCAAAAAATTAAATGAGTTATCTCATTTACACAAACAGAAACAATATTTCATTAATGAAATACAAAAACTTAAAGACATAAAAATTAGTCTATCCTGTGGATAAATGACATCCATAACTAAAAAATTAGAGAAAATCTTTGAAGAACAGCTTGATACCTTTTCAGCTGAACAAATAAACGAACTCGTCCAACTAATGTCCCTAAGTGATAAAGAGTGTGAGCAACAATTTTTAGAAAATAAAGATCTCAAAGAAAAATATTTTTCAGAAATTAAAAATCAAGTTTTTACGGTCAAAAAACCCAAAACTGAAGAAGAGTATTCCTCTGAAGAAGAAGAAACTCCAAACTACAAAGATAGGATAAATAGAACTAAGACTAGAAGTAGTAGTCAATCCTATAGAAAAAGAAATATAGAATTTTCTATGCCCTATCATAAAGGCATACCTAACCCCAATATGGGCAGTTCAAACACAATCGACACCATTAAAATTGATTGTATCTTTGATCTTGAAAAAAGAAAAGAAGTTATAGATAAATGGAATACTGAGATTAGTCTAATAATCCAGTCCAACTGAGAAGAGCTTTCTAAAGCTAAGGCTTTATTACACAAGTCGGCAAGAATCATTCAGGATTTCATCAAAGGCATGACATGGAACAAAGATCTTCATGGAGAAGATCTTTTCGACCAAATCATTAATGCCATTTACATGATGTTTTTAGGTATTGATTTTCTTACAAATAAAGATCATGAAAATCAGAAATTGCTAGAAAAAGCAAGACAAATTCTTACAAAAACTCGTCTATTCGAGCAAAACTTATACAAACTAGGCACGGGAGAATTTCACTCTTGGATAGAAGTATATCTCATGAAAATACCCATTGTAGGAGAAAAAGCCAAAAAACGATGGAATAAAGAAAAGAACAATCTAACTATGCATTCTTTAGGATTTGCTACAAGAATTGTTAAAGAAGAAATCTCAACCTACTGTGATCTCTCAAATAAACAGAAACAGCTAAAAAGATTTAACAAAAGTTGTTGCAAAAAATTAACAGAAGAACCACAGTTATCTTTTGGCTGTGACCTAGTTAAAGATAAAAAATATTTCAAAAAGAAATATAAACCAAAAAGGAGATTTTGGAAAACTAAGAAAAGAAAATTTTCCTCAGGAAAATACTTTTCTAAAGAAAAACCAAAAATCTGCCCTCAAGTAAAAAAGAAATGTCGATGTTGGATATGCTCTGAAGAAGGACACTATGCCAACGAATGTCCTAATCGACAAAAATTTCCAGAAAAAACAAAGCTTATTCCGGAAGCAGAAAAAGAATGATATTATCCTTTAGAAAACATTTTTGAAGGTTATATGCAAATATACGCTTCAGAAATAAGAGAAGACTCATCTTCATCCTCTGAAACCAATTCAGACAGTTCAGAATGAATAAAACTGATTTCTGTCAGTCAATTCATAAAGAAAATGAATTAGTCTACTCAAATATCACTAATCCAAACTCTATCTATATAAAAGGAAAAATTTCCTTTAAAGGATATAAAACCATAACTCTACATTGTTATGTAGATACAGGAGCAAGTCTTTGTCTTGCAAGCAAATATGTTATTCCAGAAGATTTATGGGAAAACACACCCAAAGATATCAGAGTAACAATCGCAAACTAAGAAACTATTAGATTAAATAAAGTTTGCAGAAACCTTATTATCTACTTCTCAGGAGAACCGTTTCCTATTCCTACCATCTACCAACAGGAGTCTGGAATAGATTTACTTCTTGGAAATAATTTCTGTCAATTATACGGGCCTTTTACCCAATGGTTAGATAGAATATCTTTTCGCCTCAATCAAGAAACAATTTTGATTAAGAAAAGTACAAAAGCTTTTCAAATTGGAAAACTTGATTTTCTTAAATCTATGAAAAAAGATTGAAAGATAAAACAAATTCCTGGTACAAACATAACTCATGAAGTTATAAAACCAGAAGAAAGATATTTTCTTGAAATTCAAAAGTATCAAAAAATTGAAACTTTACTTGAAAAAGTTTGTTCCGAAAATCCAATCGACCCTCAAAAAACCAAGAATGGATGAGAGCGTCAATAGAATTATTGGATCCTAAGACTATAATTAGAGTGAAACCTATGAAATATAGTCCACAAGATAGAAAAGAATTTAGTAAACAGATTAAAGAATTACTTAATCTTAAGCTAATCATTCCTAGCAAATCACCTCATATGTCTCCAGCTTTTTTAGTTGAAAATGAGGCTGAAAAAAGAAGAGGATAAAGGCGCATGGTTGTTAATTACAAGGCAATCAACGCAGCAACCAAAGGAGATGGTCATAACCTCCCTTGTATGCAAGAATTACTAACTCTTTTAAGAGGAAAAACCATCTTTTCTAGTTTCGACTGTAAAAGTGGATTTTGGCAAGTTTTGTTAGATGAAAAATCTCAACTCTTAACTGCTTTCACTTGTCCAGATGGTCATTATCAATGGACTGTAGTTCCTTTTGGACTAAAACAAGCACCTAGCATATTTCAGAGACATATGCAAAATGCTCTTAGAGGACTAGAAAACTTATGTACCGTCTATGTTGACGATATTATAGTGGGTAGCAGGCCCTAATGGGCTGCTGTGTTTTATTCTGTTTCTTAGGGCCTAAGTGTTTCCTAATTAATAACCCTAATTCTAGTCTTATAAATATATCCCTGATGTAATAGTATTCTTTGAGCACCTAATAATAAAGAACCCTAGTTGTAAAGTGGACGTAGGCCAATCTTGGCTGAACCACTATAAATCTCTTGTGTCTCTAGTTTTTTGTTTATCGATTGATATTGTGTGTGTAACTCCGCTACAATAACAACTCGTGATACCTAACAAGTGGTATCAGAGCTTTGGCTCGTTTACACACGGCCTGCACTGGTTCAATCGCTAAAGGGGTTAAGGGCTGTTTCGAGAAAGCTGCTGCTGTTCGGATCTGCTGCTATAGTACCGCCGCCGTGTGTTAAACTGGGGAGTCTCAACAGCAAGTATCAAACACTCGCACACACAAATTGATCACAATTGATCGACTCTTTTGATTAAATTGAACTAGAATGAAAAATCGATTACATAAATAACCTATCTATTTATACTAAGTAAATCCTAGACTAACAAGAATTCCTAAACCGACACTAATAAAAAAAATCGCAAATAGAAAACATCGACTTAACATAAAAATTCAAATTCCAAACTGATTTGGATTATCTCCTCTAGCCACCCCTCATAGAGATACCAAACGCCCCCTATACTTTCTGATTTTACTCTTTAGTCCCTATGGTATTGATATTTTCACACTCCCTCTCAATACCGGCTTTCTTCATTCCCAAGATTGAGCACATCTGATCCAACTTCCCTTTAGTCATCCCTTTGGTTAGTATATCAGCTGCCTGCTCGTTTGTATCCACATACGACAGCTCGATTTCTCCATTTAACACCTTCTCTCTTATAAAGTGATAATGCACTTCAATGTGCTTTGTTCGGGCATGAAAAGTTGGCTTTTCTGCCAACTGTATGGCTGAACTGTTATCACACAGCAGCTTAACTTTGTACTCCACTTCTTGATTCAATTCTTTCAACAGTCTTGTCAGCCACACAACCTCTTGGGCTGCAACCGCTGTTGCTCGGTATTCAGCCTCTGTGGTTGATAAAGACACTGTCGGTTGTCTTTTACTGCACCACGAGACTGCACTTGCACCAATCTTAAATATGTATCCGGTTGTAGACCGTCTACTACTTGGATCTCCTGCATAATCTGCATCACAATACCCATGTAGTTCAATCTTCTGTCCCTCTTGAACTTTACTCCTAAACCCACGGTTCCATTAATATATCTTAGCACATGTCGACTTGCATACAAGTGAGGCCTTCTAGGGCTTTGCATATATCGACTCAACCCCGACAACAAATGCAATATCGGGTCATGTTAAGGTTAAGTAGATGAGGCTGCCCACAATCTGCATGTATTCAGTTTGATCCTCTACTTTACCATCTTCTGGGTATAATTTTTCATTCACATCCAATGGGGTCACTGCTGGTTTGGAATTCAGCATATTAAACTTCTTAAGCATCTCAATTGAATACTTTTTCTGATGCAGAATTATACTCTCTTTTTCATACTCTAACTCCAGACCGAGAAAGTGTTTTAACTGGCCCAAGTCTTTCATCTTGAATCGAGTATTCAGGTTCTCTTTCAGCTGCTGTATCTCGTTCTCTAAGTCACCTGTGATGACTAAGTCATCTACATAGACGAGAACCACGGCTATTCTATCACCTCTAACCTTCACAAATAGGCTAGCATCTGCTGTGGTACCAACAAACTCGTTATGCTCAAGAAACTCAGAAATTTTTCCATATCACGCTCTAGGGGATTGCTTCAGCCCATAAAGGGCCTTTTTCAATTTACACACATAACCGGGTCTCGTTTTGTCTTCGAACCCTGCTGGTTGCTCCATATAAATTGCCCGATCCAAGTCGCCATACAGAAAAGCGTTGTTCACATCCATTTGCCATAACGCCCATCCTTTACTAGCCGCGAGTGCTACTAAAACTCGTACAGTAGTTAGCTTGGCGATTGGACTAAATGTCATAATCTAAGTCGTACTCTTGAGAGAACCCCCGTGCCACTAGTCTTGCTTTAAACCTTTCTACTGACCCATCTGCCCGTTTCTTTACCTTGTAAACCCACTTGCAGGATACCGATTTCACATCTTCGGGTTTAGAGACTAACTCCCAGGTCTGAGTCTGTTTTAAAGCATTAATTTCTGCCTTCATTGCTTCTTGCCATTCTATTTTATCACAGGCCTCATGATATGTTGTTGGTTCCACATTTATTTCTTCAATAACAGCCATGTTTGCGGCTGCTGTGGTGTCCTTAAACTTGGGATTCTGCCTTCTCTCTCGGTTTGATCTCCTTAATTCTGGTTGTTGTCTTGAACTTGCTTGCTGTTGGGGGGCCTGGTTAGTTTGACCAGCATGCTGGTCAACTCCTTCAGCCTAGTCAGTCTCTTCTTCACTGTTTAGCTTTAGACTAACCATTTCATCTTCAAGTCTCTTCTTCAGGACGGCTGTATCGGGCAGATTCTGGTCCTCGGTGGACCATAAAGTTGAGTTTTCGTCGAAAACTACATGGCGGGAGACATAACACTTCCCGGTTGTTGGATCACAGCACTTCTAACCTTTTCGTTCTTCGTCATAGCCCACGAAAATACACCGGACAGCCTTCTTGTCTAACTTTTGTCTCAAGTGATCGGGGACGAACACGTAACACACACACCCGACCACTCTAAGATGGTGCACGTTCGGTTTCTTCTTGAACACTAGCTCGAAAGGAGCCTTGTATTCCGGTCCTTGTTGTGGTGTTTGGTTTATGACATAAGCTGCTGCTCTCATAGTTTCTGCCCAAAACCTCCCTGGAATATTGTGCAGCCAGCAGCCCGAGACTTCAGTTAGATGACGGTTCTTCCTTTCCGACACACCATTTTGTTGTAGCGTGTTTGGACATGTCAATTGTCTTCCAACTTTGCACCTTTTTAGGTACTCGGTGAATTCTCAGCTTTTGTATTCACCACCATTGTCGGATCTTAGCATCTTGATCTTCTTCCCTGTTACCTGTTCAGCTTCAACCTGGAATTCTTTAAACTTTTCTAATGCTTCACTTTTCTGTTTCATAAAATATATCCATAGAAAACGTGAGTAATCGTCTATAAAAGTAATCATGTATTCCATGCCTCCCACTGATTTTGTGTTTCATTGGCCCACACACGTCGGTATGCACCAATTCTAGTGGTTCACGGGTCTTGTAGCTGAACTTCTCAAAGGGGAGTTGGTGTGCCTTGCCATATTGGCAGCCTGGGCACACCTCTTCTCGGTTTATTTTCACTTTTGGCAGTCCTTTCACCATTTGTTTTTTCATCATTAGCTTGAGTTTGTCAAACCCTACGTGTCCGAGCCTTTGATGACATATGTCTACTGTTTGGTTGTTCTTCGTCTTCTCAATGTAAGCCGACTCTGCAGACAACACATAAACTGCCTCTCTTCGGTGTCCTTGTAGCACCGGTACCGATGAGGTTTCAAAATAATCAAAGACTTTTACATCTTCTGGCCCAAACAGAACATACTAGCTAGTAGCTGTAATTTGAGGTACTTAAATCAGATTCTTTCTCATGCCGGGTACGTGGTACACGTTCTTTAGCACTAGATCTTCTTTGTTGTCTTTGGTGGGGAACACAACATCACCGATGTTTGATATCGTGTGCCTTGAATTATCAGATATGACCACGATTCTATTCCCTGTATACTTGCTTGAATTTGTGAGCCTGTTCTTTTCCCCAGTCATGTGGTTGGTACACCCGGAGTCAACAATCCATTCATCTAGTTTGTTGACCAGGGCTTCAACTGAGGTTGTTAGGGCAAGAACCTCCTGTTCTTGTGCAACATGTGCTTCTGCCTCCCAACCGTCTTCAACTTCAGGCCCGTTCCCTTCGTCACTTGGCTTTGAACGGCAGTCCTTAGCCATGCGACCTTTTCTGCCACAGTTGTAGCATTTGTAGGGAAATCGTTTGTTTGTCTTTTCTTTACTCCCGCTTGATTGTTCCTCCTTTTCTGCTGACTTCCGCTTGTTACCTGCATTATATAGGCTGTCTTCACCCTTTTCTGCGCTTCGGTTCCATGGCTTACCAAACCGAGACTTCCCTTTGACTTTTTCTGCATATAATATCTCATCTTCCTTCTTTATTGACACTCCTGCTAGCTGCCTTGCCAAAGCTTCTTGGCCAGCCAACAGGTTTTCGAATTCTACTAACGTGGGCTGGGTAGACCAGCCTTGAATGGCTGTTATGAAACTTCGGTATTCGGGTTTCAAGCCATGAATGATAACCCGCTTCATTCTAGCCTCTCCGACCCGAGATTGTTCATTCAATTCTCCTATCTCTCGGCTTAGTGTTTTTACCTTCCTAAAGTATTGAGGGATGGTTAAATCACCTTGAGAGATCATCATCAGCTCACTCTCCAACAACTGCAACCTTGCATCGTTTTTCTTGGAGAACAAGTCTGCGAATGTGTCCCAAGCAGGTTTGGGATACTCGATACCCTGTAAATGGTCAAGCAATTCTTCTTCTAATGTTGTTTTCGGAATGAACATTGCTTTCCCTGCCCTTACCTTCCACATGTGAATACTCCCGTTGGTGTCGATTCTTGGACATTAGGTTTCAGATCCGTTTACTATCTCCCAGAGATCTTGCCCCTGAAGATACGAGATCATGCAGGTCGACCACGTATTATAGTTGGTGTGATTTAGTTTCTTGACACCGCCTATAACCTGGAAATCTGTCATGGCTTTGTTTTCTTCTTGTCTTTAACTCGTCACCTTCTTTCGTCTGCTCGGATCGGACCTGCTGTTGATCCAATTGCTTGAATCGCTGCTACTTCTCTAGATCGGTTCTACAGCCCCTGCTTCTTTGATCGCTGGTGGCTCTTATACCAGTTTGTTAAACTGGGGAGTCTCAACAGCAGGTATCAAACACTCGCACACACTAATTGATCACAATTGATCGACTCTTTTGATTAAATTGAACTAGAATGAAAAATCGATTACATAAATAACCTATCTATTTATACTAAGTAAATCCTTGACTAACAAGAATTCCTAAACCGGCACTAATAAAAAAAATCGCAAATAGGAAACACCGACTTAACATAAAAATTCAAATTCCAAACTGATTTGGATTATCTCCTCCAGCCACCCCTCATAGAGATACCAAACACCCCCTGTATTTTCTGATTTTACTCTTTAGTCCCTATGGTATTGATATTTTCACACCGTGAACAGTACATTCCGGCGTGAACAGTACTTTCCGGCGTGAACAGTACTTTCCGGCATGGACGGTACTTTCCGCGCGTGAACAGTAACTGCTGGAATTTTTCAGTTCTGATTTGCTGCTGCTGCTAGTGGGGGGCTGATCGCAGCCCGGTTTTGGTGACTGTTTGGCCGCCGAAAGTTAGGGTTTTTTCAAACCCTAGGCTGCGCAAAAGGGGAGAAGGCAGGGGGCTGTTTTTTCAGGACTGTTTCGGGTGTTTTTTGCAATTAGAGTTCCGGGTTTTGGATCTCTTAGAGTTGCTAGTTTCACTCGGGTTTGCAGAAGAAGCACAGGGTTCGGGTGTTTCGGGTTTTAGGGTTTTTCTTTGGAGATTGCTTGGCTTCGGTTGGTTGATTTCTTAATTTTAGTTTTTTCTGATTCTCGTTTGCAATGGCTGAAGACGGGAGAGCTCGAATCGAGAAGTTTAACGGGACTGATTTTGCATGGTGGAAGATGCAAATAGAGGCGTTATTCGGTGAAAACGATTTGGAGATGACATTAGAAGAGGAACCGAGTGGTTTGAGCCAGGCCGACGAAGTGATCTGGAAATCTAAGGACAAAAGGGCGAGAGGTAAGATCATACTGGCTTTGACGAGGAATGTAGCGTTTAATATCATGAAGGAAACCACGGCTCATGGTATGATGACGGCTCTGTCAAATATGTATGAAAAGTCGTCTGCCGGTAACAGGGTGTTCTTATTGAGAGAGTTATTCATGGTGAGGATGAATGAGCGAAGCTCGGTGCTTGATCACATAAATAATATAAATTCAATTTTGTCTAGGTTATCGATCGTTGGGACGAAGTTTGATGATGATACTCAAGCAGCGATCATGTTATCCTCTTTGCCTGACAGTTGGCCAGGTTATGTGACAGCGATCACTAATTCTGGTGGAGTTGGAAATTTGAAGTTTAATGTGATCCGGGATAGTATTCTGGGTGAAGACATTCGTCGGAGGAACACTAGTGGAGGATCTTCTTCTGATATATTCAATGTGGGCAGGGGAAGGGATAATAATAGGAGCAGTGGGAGTAGGGGAAGAAGTTCGTCTAGAGCTCGAAAGAATGTGAAGTGCTGGAGCTGCAATGAGATTGGACATGTGAAAAGTCTGTCCAGGAAGGAATAAGGAAGAGTCTGGGAAGAATGAGGGCAAAAGGCAGGTAAACACGGTTCAGGCAGATGAGGAATCTGATGATGATGATGTTTTGGTTTGCTGTGTAGAGTCTTCTACAGATTCTTGGGTCATGGATTCTGGTTCTTCGTTTCACGCAATGCACAGCGGGGAGACGATGGAGAATTTAAAGGTTGGTAACTTTGGGAAGGTACGAATAGCTAATGGTGATGTTCTTGATGTTACGGGCATGGGTGACATGAATTTGGTTACTTCTTTGGGAACCACATGGAACTTGAAGAATGTCAGGGTTATTCCAGCTTTGAAGAGAAAGCTTATCTTTGTCGGTCAGTTGGATAAACAAGTACTAGAAGTAAAGTTTGGTGGAGGCAAGTGGAAGGTAACTAAAGATAGTCTGGTTATTGCTCGTGGAAACATGCGAGGTTCATTATACATGGTGGAAATACCTGCTGAGGGAAGTGTGACCGTCCCTCAAAACAAAGTTAGGTTCGCTGAGTCGAAGGGGCAAAAGAAGGTTCAATTTGCAAGAAGGGAGCCTGGTGCCAAGGTGATTCAAGTTGAGCGGGGTCGGAGGTCTAAATAGGGTCAGGGTTTGGTGGCAGTGGGAGCACGGGGTGTGTTCCGGGTACAGTTACAAACAACGTTGGGTTTTGAAGACCAGTAGTCCGACTGTGAAAATCTCTCCTATGGAAGTCTTGCTAAAGGAGGAGAGTGGTGGTTCTCGGGTTACTTCTGGAACTGGTGGATCGTGCAAACCAGTTGAGATAGAGAATGAGTTGGAGCCCGGGGGAGCTTCAACTGTCCCTTCATGTACATGATGAGAGGGGGATTGCAACTAGGGGGAATTGACGAAGTCTGAGCTTGTTTATGGGGACTGAAGGCTCGGGAGACTTTCTGGATCGGGGATTACTTGGACGGTGTTTGTGGATTGAGCAAAGCCTTCAAGTGGGGAGATTGTTGGGTTATTGGGCCGAATTGGGCCTGGTGGGTCTGGGCTTGTGGGCTGCCGACAACAAGGCCTAGGCTTTGGACTTGTTTGCGGATGGAAACAATTAGGAACAAGTGGGCAGCGGGCCCTAATGGGCTGTTGTGTTTTATTTTGTTTCTTGGGGCCTAAGTGGTTCCTAATTAGTAACCCTAATTCTAGTCTTATAAATATATCCCTGATATAATAGTATTCTTTGAGCACCTAATAATAAAGAATCCTAGTTGTAAAGTGGACGTAGGCCAATCTTAGCTGAACCACTATAAATCTCTCGTGTATCTACTTTTCTGTTTATCGATTGATATTGTGTGTGTGATTCCGCTGCGATAACGACTCGTGATACCTAACATACTGTACATCTATAATCTATTACAAGTTACGGTTCTTAATACAAACCTTAGTTAATATTATTCTATTTTGTACGTTTTCTTTTTGAACGGCAAATCTACCCTACTCCTACTCCTAAATTACACCAAATAAATCACATAATGCGTGGGTTTGAACCCAGGACCTCCCATCTAAGAGGCAAGAGCCTCTACCAAGTGGGAATGAGGAATGAGATGGGGTGGTGTTTGTAAGTGATTTTCCTAAATTTTAATGATAGGGATGGATATGAGGAATGGATTGAGAATCACTTAGGACATAAGGACGTGGTTAGGTTGCATTGATTGGACCACACCAAGTCGATCGAATAAAAAGAGAATTAACAGGCACCCACTTGGGAAATAAGGACAAAGTTTGGTTGCATTGATTAGACCACATCGATCATTATGTTAATAGATATTGTAATCTAGGGTAAGCCAGATATGTTTAACCCATTAGGGTTAGATTTCTTCTTAATAAGAATATATAAACCTTCATGTTGACATGGAGAATGTTTCTTTAATTGCACACACTCAATAATCATTGTGTGGTATATTGCTACAGTATATCTGCTGATTTCCATGCATTAATATAAAAACAAGCGATATGGGCTTTTAGGTTAATACTAAAGTTACTAGTATAACCTCCTCCAATTTTAGTTTCACAAGTATTATATACATCAGTATTTACAAAATTATATACCCCTTTCTTTAGAATGTCAGCAAAAGAACAAGAGCAAAGGATGATCAACAAACATACCATGGAAAGCGCTACGTGATTTTCACCAATTAGAAACAGTCATCGGGCTTCACAAAGTTGTGATATTCCAGTTGAGTCATCTCTCCGCCCGTTTTTGGGTCAAATCTGCATATATAGAAACTGCACAAAAACTTTATTGCATCAGCTGCAAATACTATATCCAACAACTTAAAACAATGGCTTCAGTCTTTTACCTCTAGAGGTAATTTTTATAAACAGGTCAGGTTGAGTTGACTCGAAACATTCTTTTGCGTGTTCTTTAAACTTTTGATAGATACCGAGGGTCTTAATTATGATTACAAACACTATATTTGTTATTACAATTTACAATAATATATTTTTTTGAATAACGCAATCTAGGAAAGAGCAAATTGTATAAAAAGGGTAACAAACTTTGAAAAGTTCGGTTTAAGGCAATCTTGTAAGCTAACCACTTTTAATGTTCGAGGGCGTACCAATGCCATCTGGGGGGTGTCGATATGGTCAAATTTACGATACGCCAGCTACCACATCATCATTTGACTGTTTAACCAGTCAAAGTACTCTTAAATTAAACTTTTGAAAGTTGGTTACCCTGTATAAAAACTTAAGGTAACCCTATTATGCAATTCACCCTTCAGAAAATTGCATGAATCGACTCCCAAGTCCCAACTACTGTCCATGTACGATCTATACTAGATATGACCAACTGTTCATCCTACATTCCTACCTCTACGTTCTTGACTAAAATACACTATATGTGGCTTTCGACCTATTTGGCATGTTCAACCCATTCGACATCATCAACCCATTTGACCCGTTTACTAGTAAGTTAAATAATTTTGAGAAATTTAGGGTGGCTACATGTCCGCCCTTGTATACCACTACATGGATTGACAGCTACTGTGTTGGGTTATGAAGGCTATTGGGCCGAATTAGGCCTGGTGGGCCTGGGCTTGTGGGGCTGCCGACAACAAGGCCTAGGCTTTGGACTTGTTTGCGGATAGAAACAATTAGGAACAAGTGGGCAGCAGGCCCTAATGGGCTGCTGTGTTTTATTCTGTTTCTTAGGGCCTAAGTGTTTCCTAATTAGTAACCCTAATTCTAGTCTTATAAATATATCCCTGATGTAATAGTATTCTTTGAGCACCTAATAATAAAGAACCCTAGTTGCAAAGTGGACGTAGGCCAATCTTGGCTGAACCACTATAAATCTCTTGTGCATCTACTTTTCTGTTTATCGATTGATATTGAGTGTGTGATTCCGCTGCGATAACGACTCGTGATACCTAACATACTGTACATCTATAATCTATTACAAGTTACGGTTCTTAATACAAACCTTAGTTAATATTATTCTATTTTGTATGTTTTCTTTTTGAACGGCAAATCTACCCTACTCCTACTCCTAAATTACACCAAATAAATCACCTAATGCGTGGGTTTGAACCCAGGACCTCCCATCTAAGAGGCAAGAGCCTCTACCAAGTGGGCTAATTCTAAAACTATAAAATGAAACTTATTTGTATCTCTTCATAAAGAAGGGAGTATTGATCTGGTGGTAATTTCATTCACATACATCTATAAAATGAAAAACAATAAATTTATCAAGATACTTAACACTAACTCACCTTCCATCCAAGCCAAGAATTACCACTGTATTCTTTTGATGACCGAATGCAGCAATATACTGACAACCTTCAACCAAACGGAACTGAGCCAATGACCACACAGAGTTAAAATACTTGGGCATAACCCCTGAAAGAAAATTTTATGCAAGCCACCAAACAGTTTAACAAGTCATCCTAAAACTTCCTTCAAAATTTATACTACTGTGTAAAATTATATAAAACTGTGTACCCTTAATGAGAGCACGAGGGGAGCTAGAAGGAGAACCAGTGGGACTGTGGTCCGGATTATCGACAGCGGCCACACTGACAACATGAATCGTTCCCTTGTCACTTGAGACTGCTAGCCACTTGGCTGCAGGAGAAAATGAAAGACTATATATTTCAGCTCTATCTGCACCCTTCCTTACCTGCAACAGATATAGCCTAATTTGATTTACATGAACCATTAATAAACAGGTTGCGCTAAATGTACCCCACCCCGTAATTTTTACTCACTAAACCAGTCCCATCATCTCTACATGTGTGGTACGTTTAGCCTATCCCTTAATAAACGTAACTGATTCGGCGCCTACCTCTTGCAAAAGTGTCTCGTCGTGTGTATTGAAAATGCGAACCAGAGTCCCCTTGTTGCTGGCCGTGGCAAGCATGTTCCCGTCCTGTGCCAGAGCGAAACACGCGATTCTCGAGTCATGAGCTACGATAAACTTCGTTCGTTTTGAACCGTAATGCTCAACCCTAACTTGCCCCTTCTGCAATCCGAGACAGACGAGCACAAAATCAGCCGACGATTGTGAGACCTCGCAGAGGCCTTTGGGGTTCCCAAACGTTTCGATCTGTTGCAGTAATTTCAAATCTGTGAAATTATATACGAATATCTTCTGCTCCAGAAAAACGATTATTCGGTCTCGCCTTAGCCGAACTCCACGCACCTCAGACCGGAACGATAGCTCACCGATGCATCGGCCTTGATGATCGTCCCAGATCATGACCTTATTGAGAGGATACTGAGGCTGGGGACCGCCACCGACTAACGCAATTATGTTGCATCGGAACAGCATCTCCACGATCCCGATACCGCCTCCGGTTTCGAAATCTCGAAGGAAGATCTCGCGGAAAGGATCGCAGTTGTATATTCGAAATCCTTGATTGATACCGCTTGCGAAACATCCGTTATCCTGGTTGAACGAAACGTGAAATAGAGAAAGAGGTGAAGGACAAGGAGAAGAATCACGGTTTTGAAAATTAGGGATTAGGTTCCGTCCATGAATCGGAACAGAAGCCGGAGCTGTGTGAGGATGAATTGCGTCGTGATTATCTTCTTCACCGTCATGATTATATGAAATTCGTAGTTGGTTAGGGTTCGTTCTGATCGATGGGAGACCAGACGAGAGACCGCCATGAAGGTCGCCGGCAAGCGTTGTGGGTGAATTTTTGTCGTCTTCTGCTTGTGTAATGGCGCTAGTACCAGGGTTAGGGTTAGGGTTTGGCCATGCCGGAGAAGAAAAGGCAGAGACAGTTGCCATTGTAAAAGTTCGGTATATTGTTGGGTCTCTGTAGAATTTATTCGCATTTAAATAGCATATTTACACTTCGGTACCTTGTAAGTTTATATTTTAGTCGGCAAAACTTCACACAATGGTAACAAAGTTTTTATCTGTCTCATTTTAGTCATTTAAATCTTTTTTTTTGCTCATTTTAGTCATTCAAGTTTCAGTTGATATTACAAATTTACGCAATTATCAGGATAACATGTTACTTCCTTTTGGATTTCAAATTACAGATACGATGAAAATATTGGTTTACTCTTTTTGGATTTCATTTTCATAATATCCATATAATGAAAATAAAAAAAAAGTAACATGTATCCAGGGGCGTATTCAGTATACATTTAGGGGGAGCACAGGCCTCCACTCAAATCTAGCCCCCTTGTGTGAAATATATTAATTTTAAAGGCAGGCGTCCACCTTATTTCTAATCAGGCACCCAAGCTTATAAACTTATAGATTGTAGGAAACTATGAATTCTTAACTTGAGGCGATGTGAGATGAGTTTTCAACTATAATTAGAGGAACCTGAAGCCTCTTTTAAGCTAAGTATCGATGTGGGACAAACGTTAGGTTATTTAACAAAGCAAAAGACCTTCAAACACGTTTATTGTAATGCTAATTATCAGCTCTTCTACAACTTATTTGGTATTTTAATTTATTAATATTAGCTTAAAAATGTTTTACTAAGTCATAAGAACAACATACAAATATATAGTTAGTTATTTACACACATATATAGTTATAAAAAATACATATATACATATATGTATATATAAAATGGGCCGGTTGATAAGACCGGTTGAACTGGTCCGACGTTTAACCAGTTATCCGGTGTTGAGACAGGTTCAATATTCAATCTGGTTTTCAAAAGAGTTGTCCAATCGTCCATCTATTTTGTTTTTCAATAGAGTTGTCCAAATTCACTGTATATAATTATATACCCTTAGCATGTCTTAGCCAACATTCTACTATTATCCCTTGCAATTAACTTTTCTATTTTCTAATGGCCCGACCCGTTTTGACCCAACCCATTCTCGCCGTATCTATTTTAATCGGACCCATTTTTTACCCTACCCATTTTGTGCCCCCACTCAAGTAAATTCTTGGATCCGCCACTGCATGTATCATGGTAATTGTATAAGATTAGAACACCATGTGAAACTTAAGTGACTAAAATGAGATAAAAAAAATTGAGTGACTAAAATAAACAGATAAGAAACTTGGTTATTATTTTTTAAAATTATCTTATTTTAATCTATGTAATATTAGGCAAATTCCAGATGTGGTTAATTTTGATGATAGAAATGTTTGTTCGTTTTTTAGCTTTTTTACATTTTTATAATTTAGCAAAACTACAAATATGCTTGATAGAGCTATTTTAGTGCATGGTTGCAAATTTTGTATGCATTGGTGAGTACTTGATAATAGTTTTCTTGATATCCGGAAGTCTCAATGGACAATCCGTTATTTTTATCGGAGTACTATTGGGACCTACTTCAGAATTTGTGTATGTTATCAATACTAGGATTTCCTGCGCTACGCGGCGAGAATTTTGTCGGTATCGGTTCGATTCATTACGGTGCCGCTACTCGTTATAGCAAACTAAAGAGAAAAAAATATAATCGTTAAATTCCTAAAAGGATATCGGCAAGTGTTTTATATCGATCGAAAACCAAAAAAAAATACTGGTACCGGTTCCGATAAAAATGACACCGGCACCGATGTTGTTCGGCCGGTATTGGTTAAGTGTTAAAACTTGTAACAATCAGTTTCGTTTACGTTCGTTCGTTTAATAAATGAACGAACGTGAACAAGGAATTCCGTCTAATTAACTAAATGAACGAACTTGAACAGATGTCTCGTCATTCAATTGTGTTCGTGAACGTTCGGTGACGTGCTCATGAACGTTCGTTTATTTACGTTCGTGTTCGTTCATGTTCGTTTGTTTATGTCGTTCATTAAAGATTTTCGTATATTTCTATTTTGTTTTATCTAAACTTTTTATATATTCTTTAATTTTTATTTTATTTTTTACCCTAACTATTAAATAAGTAAAGTAAGTTCGATACAGGTACATAAAACTTGATATTAAAATGATCTTATTGAATGTTCATTTCGGAAGACATTAGGGTTGACATCAAAAGTCCCAAACAAGGCTTCGTTCGGTTCCGTTCGTGAACAAATCCATTTCCTTAATGAACGAACACGAACATGAAATTCCGTTCGGTTAGCGTTCGTGAACCGTTAATAAACAAGTTAAATGCTAAACGAACGAACACGAACAAGGTTTCGTTCGGTTCGGTTCGTTTACAGCCCTAGATGTTACAATAATTGTATCAAAGCCACTCTTATCTTGTTTACGATAGCATGGGAAAACTAATCAAGAATCATGAGTCCAAAGGGTGTTTGTGATACGTTAGAGAAATCTCACATCGCTCTTCCACATAAGAAATGCTCAACCGCAAATACTATTAATGTGTTTTGGCGCATAGTCTATGAGTGAGAGGAAACTTCATAGTTAAGTTGTTTTTTGGGAAACAAATCAGGATGGGTGGCTTTATGAAAGTTTCCACTTAAATAATCAAAAACAAATTTGTAAGCTTCTCATGGGCAAAGCCAAAAAGGCAAAAAACATTAGTTAGTATCAAGGGTCAGATGACAATTACATAATCTAATAATGATGTTGATTATCGTGCTCTAGTCAGGTTATTGTTGAAGTTATTTGGACGCATGAGTTACGATATCACCATCTAACACTCTTACACCAAGTGTGACAATATTATAGGTAAATAGAATATAAATATGCAATATTTCTCAATAAAAAACACACACACTAATCTGCAAGTGGTATAACACACATACCGCACACATTCACCGAAAAACCCATACAAACGCATACACATTACTAAACCTTTAAAAACTAATGTCGGCGGCTAATATAATTGTGCCACACAACTTTGTTTCTTAGTTAAAAGATTTTTAAAACTAACACAGACAAGGAAGTCGGCGGTAGCCCAGTGGTTTAAGTTGGGTTTGTCTCGCTTCTAGACTCAGGTTCGATTCCATTAGAAATATATTTTTTTTCTTTCTCTAACTTGGTTTATTAGTTAAACGATTTTCAGAACCAAATCGTTGTAAACAAATTTTTTTTCTTTTCTTTTGGCTTTTTTTTTCCTTTTTTTTGGCTTTTTTTTTCTTCGAGACTTTTTATACTTTTCTTAAAATTACTTTTTTTTCGTCAGTGATTTTATTGTTTCAGTGTTACGTCATATTTACGCCGCAGCATGCTAGGTGTAATACTCTTTTCTATCTATACTGAACTGCCACAGCTCCATACGTTTATTTTATGTATAATGTGACCGCCAAAACAAGCGTAACGAGGCTCGCAGACGCGCGGGCTTAATTACGTACTTAAGCACGTTAACATCACTACGTTCTCGCCGCAACGGGCGGGTCTTAATTTCTAGTTACATTATTATTATTATGAAATAAGAGCTTTGAAATATTTATTTAGGGGTTCGTTTTTATTTTTGAAAACCAGTATGATTAAGAAGCTCTTTTCATATCAAGTTCATAATTTAAAATTATAATCATAAAATAAGAAACTTAAATGAAAAGACTATAAAATTATAATCACTCAATTGATAAGAAAATATAGTTTATATTATGACGTCATAAAATATTTAACTATTAATTAAGTATTTTAAGAAAAATAATCAAAATACACGTGTTCTTAAATATGTTACTTTTTTCTTTTGCGTTTTATCTTTTAAAATAACTACTTGTTTAGTTAGTTGGGAATTTATACATGTTTGATCAAATCCTTTCCAACCAATTTATATATTTTACAAATTAATAAAAAAAACAAACTTTGGTTTATTTTCTTTTGGCCAATTAGAAATCAAGAAAGAGATTAAATCTTTTTAATGGTCTAACCCAAATACCTACCTACAAATTTATAGTTTTCAATTTTGTTTTTTTCTTTGGCAGCACAGTCGAGATGGTTAGTGTCAATAAACCAATCACCAGGACCCACCGCCAAACAGAACATAATTCCCAAGTCATCTCCTCCTGTCCCGCCACCGTGAACCATCATTCCTACCACCATGATCTCGATACCGAGAAATATCATTTTGCATTCTCGACATCTCCGGCCTATGATTGTAGCCTCGGCCATGTGGGTCTGAATATTCCCACCCATCAACATATTCATGAGACCTAACCGGACTATTGTTGGGGCTCCAAGATTCAAACCCGGGTCCATCCCGGTATCCAACCCGAGATGGACCCGCATGTGACGAGCCCCGCTGTGCAAATTCTCTTGTACCATATGTATTGTGGTTTGTACTATACTCCACAGAAGAGTACGGACTCGAGCCAAAACTTTCCCGGCCCGCCCAAGACTGAATTGTTGATTGCCGAGGCTCGGGTATCACGTGCCGTTGAGGCTGTATTTGGGACCCACTGTGTTCCGGCAAGAAGTAGGCATTTGATGATGCACCGCCAGCTGCCGGAAAGTTACTCCGGTCAGGGACCATGTCGGAAAATCTCTGATGTGAAATGGCTTGTTGGGTCAAATTAGCTGTTGACAGACCATTGATGGCTGCCGGAATAGTTCTCTGGTGTGTAACCGGAGCAAAAGTTTGTTGGGTTGTTTCTTGAAAATAAACTCCTGGAATGGCATAAGCACCACCGTTAACCGTCACACTTTGTCGGGAGAAGGGATTTTTAGCATTTTCCGGCCTCCATCCACTCTGAATCAAAAGGGGAAAATCAGCAGAACCCAAAACAAGATTTGAAAAAATAAAACTTTTTTATACAAAATCTCATTTGGATTCCATTTTATTAATAATATTACTTTTTTTATATATACCCTACAGTCTATTTCTGTCACCATTTACCAATTCTTTATGTTAGAAACTTTTAGCCGATGCACAATTATGCATTTGTTGTTGATTATAAAGCCATCACAAAGACGAAAAAAATAATAAAATCTTTGAAATTTTTATGAACTGTTGTGGATTTGTACAAAACATGATGTGCATATAATTGACGACGCACCGTTACAGGGTTGCTGGAGGGGGTTGGAGATGGTAGTGAAACTTCAACTTTTTCCTCTACTTTCCTTACGACTAACCCGTTAACAAGAGTATTAATCGAGCCACCATGAGCCGCGTTAGCCTTAATTGCATCAAGAAGCTTAACCATTTGTTCATTGGTCAAACTCCCACCTTGACCAGCGGTGAATGCTAACACAATCTGCGGATTTTTAAGTAACACTGCTAATAATTCGAGATCGGGTCCAGGGGTGTTCCTGTTGTTATTTTCAGCTGGCGTACTTGTACTTGCTGCATAATTGCTTGTACGTTGACCTGCCACCTCTGTGGACTGGGACACCAACATATTGTCATCATCGTCCGGAAGTTGGTCTGACGGGATTTCCGGTGTTAGGGAATCATCATAGTCCATTTCTCGGTCCCATGGCTCTTTGGGGTTTGGTGGGATTTCAAGAAGTGTGGTGTAGAAAACTTCTTTTTCGCGTTTGATTCTGTTGTTTTGGAAGTCGATTTCTTTGCTGTTTTCACCAGAACACACACTCCATTCTTCATTGATCTTCATTTCTGCATAGAATTTGAAAAAAACACGTAGATAATCATGAGTAACTTAAAGACAAAAATAGCACCAAAAAGATGCAACTCAAGCAGCTCAAGATCCAACACCCACATCCAGTTTCACAATTTTCATGAACCAAATAGATTTACACAAACAAAATGTTACATTGTTTCATTAGCTTGTTTATGATGATACTTAATTTGCTATCTTAAGCAAATCACCTCTTCACAAAGGGTAGCCTTTGACTATGGTCTTTTCGTCACCATTAACCGTCACATAGATACACAAACAAAATATATATCTTTTGTTTTGGCCAGACGCATGATGTCAAAACTAAGGTTAGCCAAACATACTCTTTTTTTTAGTAACCGTGAGAAACCACCAGGGCCACCAAAAGTGCTTCCGAACATAAAATGCCCAGGGCCCGCTAAACACCTTCCTAACAAGTGGGTCTAGTGAAAAGGCAGGCGGCCTTCAGGGGCTAAGACAGAAACCAGTGAAAGCTGGCCAACGCACCGTCTTGTCAGAAGCAGCACCATATGGCTCACTGTAGCACTGGTTTAGGACCACTCTTTGATATTACAGATTTATAGGCAAACTCTTAAGTCAACATGATCAAACCACCAGTTAATCATATTGAATATCACAATACATGTGACAACTTGATGAATACTAGCCAATATCCACTGTCCACGTCCCGTTTTGGACCCATATACTGGGTAGGTTTATAGTTTATATGTCGAACACCAAACCTAGCTCATAAATAACCATGACTCATGGATCCATTAACCAATAAAAGAATCCCCCCCCCCGATGCTCGGCAACGGATCGAATTGCATCCACATTATACGATCAAAATATTTACTACGACTTCCATTAAAACATAACTTGATCCCAGGAGCGCTAAACATGTCATGATGGATCATGTTGCAAATAATAATGGTTCAAACGAGTACTTGCAATGTTAAAAAATGCACATATATATGCTTGTGGAAAATATTCTTTTCATCTATTATTGTTACACAGTAGTTGCAATCAAAATAGAGATTGGTAAAGTGAAGAACACCACTGAATAAAAGAACTAAAAAACATAATTGTAAAGGTATCACCAACACCTATGTTTTTTTCCCTTAGAGAAATAAGCAGCTAAAAAACAAAATCATGCAAGTATCACAAACCGCGTTACAAAATCACCCTGATGGCAATTGAGGAGAAACCCATCAAGAGTGCGTAAGAGTAAAGGATTTTGTGTTGGATGGCGGTTGGGTTTGATCACACTGAACTTAGTGAACTTAATCCTGAAGAAAAAAATACCGATAGCCTAAAACGAAAATCATGTTGTTAGATTAAGAATTGTAGGTTGCCTTTGCATCTTCCATGGTTTGGTTGACGAACAAATTTGTCAACTTTTAGGAAAAGAAATATGATTAGGAAACCTAAAACAAAGACCTAACAAGAAGATTGAGACACAGAAAAATAAAAGGTAAATATAAGGAGAGGGAATAGAAAAGTCATGGGTCAAATTTTGAATGGATTAGGTTCATATTTTAGTTCGATTGTGCCCCTGCTTTCAGAGAAAATTAAGCTATGCCACTTGTAGGTTAAGCTTGGGATATGTAGTTGGGTTTAGGATTTACCCGAAAAACTTTGCCCAAAACTATTGATTTTCTTAGAAATAACTACTGTGCCATATAAGGTTACACTAATTTTATTATTTCAAGAACAATGTTATTTATTGGACAAAAATTATTTAGAAGGGTTTTATTTGTTAAAAATATACTTTGGACAATTTTTCACTCGCTAGACCCGTTCCTTTTTTAGCAATTTTTATTTTACCTATCAAAGATAAGCCATAACCCAAGCGATTCAGCCATTCATGATGCTCATTTAAATGGGGTTTTATTTTACAGATGGTAAAAGTTAGCATCTTTCAACCATGAGCAGAACCACGTATACAAGAAGTCAACAATGCATACTCCGTTGAACCTGCAAATAGTAAGCATCATAAAGGAAAAAGACAAACTGAATTTTTTTTACAGAATGTACCTGGTGGAATTGCCCACTGTATCAGCAATCTCTTGCACTTCTTCCACACAGGTTCCTCAGAGTCCATAATTTCCTTACCGTGAACCGGAACCGCCTGCACTTCATCACCTGACACGAGTTTCACAGGTGACTTATGTTCCTCTACTTTGGGCTGAACATGAGGTTTAGCTGCTAAAGGTGTCATGCTAGAAGATGAAGTAGCATCTTCCTCAACTTTAGGATGAACATGAACTTTAGCCCGTGGGACTTCAGTTTTTACTTGAGGGCTTATGTAACTTTCCCTATATTTACTCCTCATGAACTGGGCCCGCATTTTGGCTTTCTGTATATCATCGGCTGAAAGCGGTCGGCCCTGATTTTCAAAAACAATTCTTGTAACTTGTGGACCACGATTAGCTGGTTTTTGACCGGGTTGCTCCACAAGCTGTACTTTTCTGCGTTCCCTGGTATCTGAAATCTAGTCAAGGCAATAACTATGCATATTTCCTTAGTTTCTCTTGTTGGAACTTCATTAAATTTAGAGCATGATTCACTTAACAGAAATAGTTAGTTTAGTGATCAAGTTAGTCACTAACTTACAATGCGCGCGTGTTAATGAGACGAAAAACCTAAATATTCAGTGATTTTTATTTAATAATAATGACTAGTGACCTTCATGGATGTCTGCATTCCACACTATCAGAGCTTTGTCCTGATTCAACACTTGCTCTTTTTGATTTCTAGTAACTCGATTGCCACTTGTTTGTGTTTTTTTTCCTTAATCACTTAGTAAGCATCTTCATTGATTAGTGATTTGTTTTAAAATCCTTTTCACTACAACCATAGCATCAGCTTTTATATAGTAAGTCAAATGCAAGCTTCCTTGCTAAGATAAAATAAAACAGCATCAATGATGCACCAAACCTTATATTTATACACACACATACATATATATTGCCATAAGTTAAAGAATATGAGTTAACCAAATCGTGCAGAGGTTCCAGACTAATCAAATCTTAGTGCAATGTGAGTCATCAGTTGATTATAGTAATATTTTAAATTTGAAGAGAAGCAACATACATTGGGAAAGATAACCAGAGTGCTCTAACTCTAAGATGTCAGGTGTGTGTGTGTGTGTCTTTTTAGATGTGCATGGGTTTTAATAATAGAAGCACAATAACAAGTGCATTTATCGAGTTGAGTAAAACATGTATGAACTAGAAGTTAATACTCGCTCTTTTTATCACAAATCTGTTAGATTTTATGCCATTTTGCTCATGCTACAGTTTCCATGGGAAAACACGTAAAACTCCAAGGATACGAGATGAAGATACACCTTTTAAAAGCTTCATATTTGAATCCTCAGAAGGCTCTGTGAGCAATTTGATTGACTTTGACCTGTGGGAAAATAGGACAATCAGGAATTAGGGCTAAGCACTCTTAACCAAAAAGCTCTCAAAACTGCATCTAATCTTGCTCATTGTACTCTTGGTTTTAAAAGGTGCGAGGTGCTCCACGGGGATGAGATCCCAGGAGACGAAGGCGATGAGATCACCTTGATGCACCTCGCGCCTAGACGCACTTTTTGAAACACAGATCATACTTTATACCTGGAGTTTTCAGGGTTCTCTTGCAATGAATATGCTGCTCCCTGTTTAAAAAAGAAATTTTTGAACAAAATTAACAAACAACATAATCAAAGTTTTTAACAATAGTAATTACTTCCCAGAAAGTAGATATCTTTTATTTTGAATGTCAAATGAGCCATTTCTAACTGTGATCACAAATTCACAACTACTATAATCTTTGGTGAAAATGTACAGTTATAAATAGCTATGTAGATATATATATATATATATAGAGAGAGAGAGAGAGAAAGAGAGATTAAATATAGAACAAGATACCATCACCGATGTAAAAAATCTGGAATCGAGAACTTAAAAGGTATTACTTTTATATATCTTAATCAATAAATGTGTTTCTTTGGGATGGAGCAACTCAAAATGAGGAAACTTTTTGCGGGGTGGAGGGTTGGGGACACACACACACACACACACACACATAGAGAGAGAGAGAGGGAGAGAGAGACTCACAGGGTTGTCAACTTTTGACTCCAATGATTCATTTTCCATAATTTCACCAATGCTATACATCATAATAAAGCAACAATGAATATAAACACGTTAATAGTAAACTGAGCCAGAGCATAAATACAGAGATAGGTTTGCCTTTGCTTCAGTAGCATCTCATTCTGAGCATCAACAGGGGAAATGCTGGCATTAGGTTTTCTCATAGCTTGACTTCTTGCAAACATTTTGCTCCATCTAGACAGTAGACTTTTTGCCCTGTTTGAGATATCTGATCTTCAAATCAGATTATGAGATTCAAATAATAAAAGAACAAACAGAAAAACAACTATGGAATACATAAATTCCATGCCACGAAAAGGGTTTTACCATACAAAATCTTAATTAAAAGGTGAAGTATGAAAGACACATCTAGATACTTAAGTTATACAAAAAATGAAAAAAAAAATCTCCATTGGGATCCAGCATGTCACATAAAAGGAAAATTGCCATATCTATGTGACTTCGAAAAGCACGGGCAAGAAAAGGATGCAGATATCATAACTAAGAAGAGTATATACAAATATACAATGGGTTTCGATGTACCCGAGGTGCAAAAAAGCTCTTAACAATTTGATGATACCAACCAAAGAAAAGTAGAAAACACACCTGATCCCCGGTAAAATCGAAGTTTATTGACACTTTGCAATACGGCTGACATGTGTGCTGGGAGAGCTTTATGTAATGGCAGGTGACAAAGGACCTAAAGGTGACTCCATTCAATAGATAAAATACGTTTTTAAATATTAAATGACTAAATATACAGTAATACTATTTCAAACAATCTATGTACCCGAATAATGACATGAAGAACAGTTGTTTGCTCTTCGATTGCTGCTTGACTCAGCCATGAAGCTAAGATCATCACACCCCCATTTGTCAAAAACCTGCAATTTCATTAAAGAATGATTAGATCATTGACACTTACACATTAGACAATGATATCCAGTGGATAATAATACAATAATACCAATAGAGCACTGAAGCATTTTGTATCTGCAAGATCCAATCCATCAATTTGACTTGTCCAGAAAATGTTTCTTCTTTCCGCAAAAGATTAAAAATATGAGCAATAAAATACTTCTCTGAGTCATCTGTATCAGGTAACACCTCATCTTGTGTGGAACAAGAAGGTGCTTCGATTCTTGATGGGCCCACAGAGTTCAAAGGAACGGGGTTATTAGGTGGGTCCACATTAGAGCTCGTTGACCCATCTTGCTCTTGCACACTTTCTGCTGACTGGATTGCTTTCTCTCTAGATAATCGGATAAATCTCCTAACTTTTGAGCGTTGACCGTTAAAGAAGTCCCTCACCTTAGAATCATAATTAATTAAACTAATTATTACTGATTTGTGTGATACAGATTACTTGTAATAAACAAAAACAACGCAAACACTTGAGTTGCCGCCATGATTTGCTAATAACCAAAAAAAACTCAAAACTGGTACTATTCTTAAATCAACTTATTACATATCGAAGTGATGAAAGTAGAATAGGGAAGGATAAATAGAAACCTGTGTGGCTGTCAATCCAAAAAGAGCACTGATTGCTCGAATTTCCTTCTTGCTTATTTCGTCTTTAACGGAAAAAATTGATTGCATGTATTTTATTGCTTTGGGATTCAGAAGATCTCTGGGTCTTTTCCCTGAAAATAAATGAAAGACGACACAAGAATTATCAATGCACACTGTTGCAGACCTTCAAATGTAGTTATACATTAAACCTTTAATAATAGCTATGCCTCGAAAACTGTAGAACATTGTACAATGAAACTATTCCCAAGTAAAAGTACCATAGACATGTATACAACTTAGAACACAACAGATTTAACATCTAAATTCTAAAATTGGGAAAAAAAGATCCAGGTGTTAAATTGGTGGCAGTGTCATCGGAAAGTGATAGCCTCGTCAAATGAGATATCAATCAAAACTATGAGACTGTAGCTAGCAAAATATGACGCCACGGTTTTACAGATCTGTTCAATAACAAATCTATAGCAACTAGGAAACGTACCGATTTTAATTGAAAGAGCACCTGCTGCCTGCACATAATAACAATGTACACGATCAACACCATTATACAAATATAGTATAACTGATGACTTGAGGTTTGAAAAGGTTATACAACGAAGTAAATAATATATAACAACCAGTTGCTAGTGTTTGTATGGTAAGCTACAAAGTCGAGTCGTGATTGGAACTTGTAAATTTGTAACAAGACTAAAGTGCACACCACCCTTAATCCCTTATATATTAATAGGCTAACCATGCAACAAAACAAACACGTATACGATCTATCTGGTCAATTTGGTTCACATGCAACCTTTTTATTAGATTGAACTACATGTCAAATTTTACATTCAAGATGTCATCTGCTACAGGAGCTATCATTTAAAATTTCCTCCTATGTTTCAATTGACAAAATATTCTTTCTCCAGTTTCGCATCAAACAAAACCACCAATTGACACTTGAAAATAATAAATAAACGGACTCAGATTTAGAAAATAATTATACTCAAATCTCGATATGGTATTTGTTCAACAAGAAACGCCTAATTTACTGCTTTGAGCCATATATGATGTATGTACAAATGTAACGCCTAATTAGAACAAATTGCAGTTCTATCATGTAAAGTGTAAAATAGGGAGTTCGCACGCACCATTTCTTGAGATAGAGGATTGATGCCGGTTAGCTTGCATTGTGTGGAAACGATGTTTTGTAGCTCGCAGATCTGCTTGCTTATCAGTTCTTTCTGAGATTCCAACAACCTCTCATACGACGTGGTAGTGTTGGGGGATACTACCAGAGCGAGCTGCGGATTTACGTTCGATGTCTCCATATCTGAACAAATCCAAGAGCTAAATCAACATGAATACGAGATCAAGTAGTTTCCTGTGCGAATTGAAGCTGATCGATTCGAATAAGCTTTAGTTGGTTAGGGTTAGGGTTTAGAAGAGAACAGTTTGTTTCGATGAACGGGTAAACGTCGCGAAAGAACAAACCAGGGGCCGTATATACGACTAATTGTCGTTTTTTTAAAATCTTGTTATATTAATTCTAAGGGTAAATATCATAGATACCATTAAAACAACATATTTTCAGTTTTTTCTCTTAAAATTCTCTAAACAGTTTTTGCATATAAAAAACTATAGGGAATTACATTTTACGTTCTTTAAGTATTTACTAAATTTCAGTTTACGTTTTTAAACTAAGAAAAATTACAGATTTTGTTCTTTATGTTTAAAAAAGTTTGTATTTTTCATCATTTTCATCAACGTCCGTTAACTTTTGATGTTAAATGCAATCATGTGCCTCCATGGGAAGACAAATGGTTTTTACCCTAAAATGACTATTTTTGTAGTTTATTTAAACTTAGTAAATAAAATAAAACATCCCTTCATTTTCTTCATTAGACCTCTCTCAAATGCTTCGTCGTCTTCTTCATGAGACCTAATCCTCCCTTCATCTCCATCAAAAGTGTTGAAGCCCAAATCAACAAAATTTTTAGGTCCATAGAGGCTCCAGTTGGATTCACCTCACCGGAACTCGATCCAAACACCACAAAATTTTTAGATCTATAGATAAAATTTTTACAGAAGTTTCATTCAATCATGGACAAAAATAGAGGAGATCTATATGGAAACAGTCCTAATTATTAGAGGCGGAAGTCGTGGTCACTAGCATTCACAACAATCACGGACAAATTTTTATAGAAGCTTAATTCATTCCAGACCCCGACGCCACTGTCGTCGTCGTTTCTATCCTTGCCGGTATTCACAACGATTTCGTAACTTTGTGCGAGAACAGTATTAATTTGTTACATAAGGTATCAAATAGGTGGACTAGGATCGGGCAGACCAATTGTGGGTCACTTGAGTCACCGGAAAAATGAAAAATAAGCGGTCAACAAATATGACAAAAAACGAAATCAAAAGTAATACACGACTAAATTCCGTCTCCGTTAACAAATTACCTAAGACGAATGATGGTAACTGTCTGTTGTACGTATCGGAGACTTAATAGAAACCTTATCGACATTGATTGGGATCTCGGTCTCCATTTCGTCGGTAGAGAAAGCCCTAACTGTAACGACCGATATCAACCAGATTGACGACACCAGAGAGCGACAAAAGGCGACGAAGGGCGTTGGATGGTAACGATGCCATTTGGAAAGGAGGAAGAGCCAGGGTTTTGTGCAATTGAGGCTGAATCATCGTCGGTGTCATTTGGATTTTTTTTTCCAAGGAAGATGAGAAATAGAGAAAACATATTTGTTGAATTATTTTAAAAACAATACTTTAAGTTAATTACACAACTAGTCCCTGAAAATGTGAAAAGACCATTTTTTTCATCACGTGAGATGCACATGACAACACTTAACGTCAAAAGTTAACAGGCGTTAGTGGAAAGAATAAACGTGCAAACTTTTTAAACATAAATGACAAAATATGTAATTTCTTTAGTTTAAGGTCATAAACTGAAATTTGTACATTCTTAAAGGACGTAAAATGTAATTTACTCAAAAAACTAACATACTTTCTCCTCAAGAGTTAAGTGTTTTTTTCCGCCCCTGTGGTTTAGGGCTAATTTCACTATGAGTCTCTAATTCAAAATAATAGCACTGGGAGCCTCTGAACTTGTTTTTCACTTCAAATCAACATCCCTCCATCCAAATTGGTTTAACTTTCAGTTAAATAAATGTGAAATGACTATTTTACCCTTAAAAAATAAATTGTTTGAAGTTTGAGTCTCCTAACGTATATAAACCCAAAACTTTAAACTTTCCTCTAGACCCTCTCCTTGTATTCCTAAAGTCCGGCCACCACCCTTCATTCAAATTCTCCTCTAGACCCTATCCTTGTATTCCTTTCAGTGGCTCGTTAGTATCACTTATCTCATTACCCTCACCATCCAATAGAACAAACCGATTGGTAGTTTCCAGAACAGATGCTAGCGGCCTCCAGAACAGAGCTCTCCGGTATATCATGCTTGTGTTGGAGATTAACAATGTTCCTTTCCTGAAGACTGCACAATTACACTGCCTGAACCTCCACCACCTGAATTGCACCAAATTTCACCAAACACACTACATTAATACCCAAATTGCAGCAAACACATATAATCATGTTCAAAATATTAACCACACGAAGACATACCCGAACTACCCTAACTAGGATCATGTTCAAAAGATTAATATCTTCATCAATATCTTACAAATACCATAACAATAGAATTTCAAGGTAAAAATCATAAAAAACCCTGAAAATCAGCCATCCACACCCATTTCTACTATAGCGGATGACGGTTTATTTCACGTTCAACCCTAATGTTGAAGGTGACGTTGCTAAACCATTTCAAAACCACCCTAAGTTGCAAAGAAAGGCGGGTGAATGTCGCACTAAGAGTCAGTGCAGCTACAAACAAGATCTAACAAAAATTTAAAGACAAATCTCGAGTTCAAGTTACTAAATTTCAAGTTTAACCGAAATTAACCATTACCTCTAACACGATCGGTTTCCACAGTAGCTTTTATAGAAACAGTAGTTGCCATTTGTCAGGTCGATTGGGGGTTCGGTTGAGGTCGGTTTAGGGGTGCGATCGGTGGGGGTTGGAGTCAGTCGAGGTTTATGATTGGTCTGTGGGGGGAGCGGTTCCTTCGAATGTGGCCGGAGGTGATGTAGACGGAGGGAGGGAGTCGAAATGGTGGGGGGAGCGGTGGGTTGAGGGTTGCGATAGATTAGTCGGTAGAAATGGTGGGGGGGTCGGTGGGTTAAGGTGGCCGACGGAGATGATGAAGACGGAATGCAGGTCGACGGAAATGATGAAGAAGACGGAGATGATGCAGGGAGACGGAGGGATTCGAATGGTTAGGGGAGAACATAAATCTTCCCTTATAAGCTTGGGGATGCAGAAATTTTCCAAATGAAGATAACAGTGATGATTTTGTGGGTTTTTGGTTTGGTAAAAGACGAGAATGCCCCTAAAGTTAACAACTTTGACTATTTCTGTTAGTCATATTAACTGACTTATACTAAGAGGGACGTTGATTTGAAGTGAAAAACAAGTTCAGGGGCTCCCAGTGCTATTATTTTGAACTAGGGACTCATAGTGAAATTAGCCCTAAACTACAGGGACGCAAAAAACACTTAACTCTTCTCCTCAACAAACTTTTACAATTTATACATAAAAAACCAACATACTTTCCTGTTTTTCTAATAAAAGTCTCTCAGTAACTATTACCTTCACCCAGCTCACTTGGTTACACGCGGTAATTGAAAAAAACTTTTACAATTCTCCCAACTACAATGTTTTTTTTCTTTTACCACTTTTTTTTTAAATTTAATTCTCAATTTTGTTTTTTTATCTTCTCTTTTCTCTCTTTTATTTTTTTCTTCTGATTTTGATTAATCACTTTTGCATTATTTTTAAATTTTTTTAATGACTGTTTATATTTTAATTATATATATAATGTTTTATTTAAAAAAATTCCTTAATAATTTTTTTTAGTTTCATTAATAATTTTGGGCTATACTATATAACAAACAAAAGCCGACATCGATGCAACACACATAATGCACTGTTCACAGACTCACCCAATATCAAGTTGTCATGTTGACTTTTTTGCTTCTTTTACCGACTTATTTTTTATTGTTTATTATACATATTTGTTCCTAATAAATCCAAAAGATATGTCAGAACACTTGGTTAACAACCAATGCATCCACAATGGAGGTTATGGGTTTAGTTCTCCTGATAACATCTCTTTTTCTTTTACCACTTTTTTGGGGTTTAATTCTCTTTTTTTTTCCATTTTTATCTTCTCTTTTCTTTCTTTTATTTTTCTCATATGTTTTTGATTAATCACTTTTGCTTTATTTTCTAAATTTATTTTCTATTCTTTTTAATGAATTTTTATATTTTAATTCTATATATAATTTTTTTCAATTACCGCGTCACATATCGGAGCTGCATAAACCACCGCCACCCCTTTTGGAGTGGGGAACGCTATGGCGGAGTGTACTGTCGAAACTGCCGCATGGAGAGAGGCTAGACCACGACGTCCCAGAATGATGTTATTTCTTGAAACTGCTTGTACCACGGAGTGTCCACTTGTTGTTGCCCTTGAACCGTTTATTGGTGCCCAAGCTTCTAGCATTCCTGTCAAAAACGGTCGTGTCTGGGTTCTTTTTTCTCCAACGCGTATAACACCTGCCAATTTACGGTCCCAATATTGCCGGAAGTATAAATAACAACTGACATGATTTAACGGAAACCTCGAAGTTAGAAAATAAAAATAAGAGTTCTGAAAATCTTAGAGTAGCGAACCGCTACCTACTAGTTAACGGTCCGCTACGGGCTCAAGGATTTCTGCCGCCGAAAGGGTGGCGGACCGCCATCACATACTGTGACGGTCCGCTATGAAAGAACCATGGCTGACGGACCGCCGTCTGCTTGGATAACGGTCCGCTACGCAGGTCCCTACGGACCCTCTGCATCAGACACGTGTAGGGCATGCGTCAGCATGTCCGACGCGTGGTCGGTGGCGGATTGTAAGGCCCTAAACCGGGCACCGTACAGTTGGTTCTCATCACTGGGTATCCTCTTTAAAGGTACTCATTTTATTTAACAAACGTACATCGGAATTCTTTCTAAAAAAATAATTACTATTTAATGTTGTTATCGTCATTAAGTTTACCTCACGAATGCCTGCACACCAATCCGAGTAGCACCACTCCCAAGCCAGGATACGTTGTCCTCAAAACTCATCTGCAAAACAGTCTAACGTACATATAAAGTCAGCTACGTTGAGTGAGTTCTAATAGTTTGATTTATATAAAACCAATTCATCACAATCTCAATTTATCTTTACCCAAGACCCTCCGGTCCTTATAAAAAATAGTTTTATAATTTATCACCATTTAGATAACCCATGTCATCTTATGATATCCCAAAGGATTCAACACCCCAGACTCATCCCGCCATTTTAACTCAGTAAGCCTCTCCGACATGGATCGAGCTTACCATTCTGATAACTCAAAATTTACCACACACTGGTTATCTCAACCAACATCTAGACACCGACTTAACCAGCCCTAACCAAGACTCTCACAAACCAACTGACACAATAGTCGTAACACAAGGTCCTCATCCCGACACAACGGTCAATCTAACTCTACACCCCACATTAATATCATCTACTCACCACATCAATATCATCTCGTAGACAGTTATAATAACTCATCACTTGCATGCAATTTAACACATATATATGCACATAAACACATACCTCATCACTGCACCCTCGTCAGGGCATTTGATACACCCCGAGCTCATCAAAGCCTCATAGACACCTATAAGTTGTTTAGCTTATATCCCGACTCTCCCCAAACAACTCATAACACGACACACGTCAATAACTGTTTAACCCCTAGCTCTCAAAGCCTCATAGACACCCCCATAGGCTCTCCAACTCATTAATGAATATTTTAATTCATAAACACCTCGGGTTAAAACCCAAAACTCTTAATATATTTAATAAAACGAACATGTCTCATAAGCATGTACGGTAGCCTCAAAAACATTAAAAACATTTAAAATAGGGGATTAGAAACTCACCTTTGCTCGACACGCTTCGATCTTAAGAACCCGCTAACTTCTCGTGCTCGCCTTTCGACCTCGCACCTAAAACACATAACAAATGAGTCAGTACATGACCCGAAATTCGCCCGCTCAACTAACCCGACACCATGCATGGTCCACACGTCCCCCACGTGTTGTCATGCACAAACCCTAGCTTCGCGTGAATACCCATGCATGCCCTTGCACCTCATGTTAGGGTAAAATCGTCACCAAACATGTATCGGATAATTACGGCTTCAACTACGGCTTCCCGTTGGTACCCCCTCGTCGCTAACCACCAACCCCAGTCACCACGACCTTCGGTCAGCCTTGCGCGACCACCTTCCAACCTCCCCACCACTGTTGTGACCTTCCCATGCTGCCATCGTGTCGTCACAGCCACTACCGAGCCATCACAGCCCCCGTTGTCTCCATTTGGTCCTCATCCACCTCACGGTTCGTCAACCCAACCCTATCCGACCCTTATCCCCGATCCTGTAACTCTACCGGCCACCTCTACAAGTTCGGCCGAACTCATCTCAGCCCACATCTGGCTCCCACATCAAAACCGATACGAAAACAAGTCTAGGTTACGAGTTATACCTTTAAACCGGACTATTCGTGCTAGTCGAACACCCGCTCGGACTTGTCTTCCTCAGAACTCACCTTTTGCGTAAACACTAATACCACCAAAACACAAAACACAATGATTCGAGGATTCGACACACTGAGGATGATTAGAAATCACGAAAATACCTCGAACTAGATGCAAATCGTGACGAACGGTTCTCTCCTCCCTTCTCCTTGTTCTCGGCAGCCGCAAACTCTCAATGTGGAGTTTCCCCCGTGCTTACCACCCTAATGGGTGTTGTTCTCGGACCGGGCTTGGCCCTTGCGCGCCACCGACTAATCCCCGGGCTCGGCCCGTCTCATAGTTTTTAATAAAAACCCCTCTACGTCTCGTTGATTACTCGCTAAACCCTCAATTTAATTACACAAAATAAATCCTCGCTTCTATGCCTTCGGTTAAGACTCGTTAAGTTCACGCAACTTTTTCGTCCACTATATACAAATATATTCACATACATACTAATCCCATTTATTAGGTAAAAACCCGGGATGTTACAAGTCTACCCCCCTTAAAAGAGGATTCGTCCTCGAATCTTATGTCGGCACAAACCAACACCGTTCACTTCCCAAAATCCTTGGGTGCTAAGCATTCATCTTCGCACTTTATCGATTCTACTATTGATGATGGTGGTAGCTCTAGGAAGATAACCACACAAGGACACCAGCAGATACGAAAGCAAGGTAAGGTAATGAACCTAAGAAGGCCAGGCAGCAGGCTAAACCAAGGGTAAGCCAAGAAACCATTAGACAATAGGAGGAGACCTGAATTGACAAGACTACACACGTGAACAGTGCCAGGTTGGGAAGTGAACCCCTAAAACCTCCAGACGGCGCAACACTTCCCAACATCACCTGAATGAGGAAAGTGCATAGAACTCAGAGCCAGAACAGTAACCTCCTTACATTACGATTCAGGGGATAAAGCAGGTCAAACCCTAAGGTAGGTTTTGACGAGACAAGCATCGGAAAAGGTAGAAGTCCAGAAGTTGCACCATTTTGGGTATCCCTTATAATATCGAGAAACTGCACCTCGGCCAAGGGAGCTTAGGAAGGCTTAAAAAGGAAGGTAAGGATCTTTCAAGAATCACCCCCATTATTCCAAGGAGTCATACTATAAATAAGATATTACCAGCAGGTATGCATTCATTCACACTCAATTACTCTCACACTATACTACTCTCGTGATCTTATTTCTCAAAGACTCCCTTACCTGATTCTCACGCCGGAGATGGATCGCAGGGGACCTGAGCCTAATGGTTTGTTCTTCTTAGCAGGATCTCAAGGATTGGACCCTGGTATTCGGTGCAACAACAATTGGCGCCCACAGTGGGGCCCGAATTCGTGTAAACCACAAGTTGAGCTCCTTAACTTCATTCATTTTCTTTTTGTTGCCTCTAGATACCATGACGTCCAAAGGCAAGGAACCAGCGGACGATGAACACTCTAACTCTTCCGGAGATTCCGTGGAGGTTAACGACATGATTGAATTGACTCCTGAATGAGTTAGAGAAAAATTACCTACAGAAGCTGATGCACGAGTATGTCCGGGAGGAACGGACGATGGCCTAAGGGTACAACTGTCATATGAAGAAGAGTCGGAGAATCCGGTCCTTCGCCCCACATCAGGAGCCCTAGGGGTAGCAGCCAGCACTGGGGGACTAACCTGGAAGTCCCAGCGGCTTCATTTATGCAAATGGTCATGACAAACCCAGCCATGAGGGGACAGGTCTCTCATGGCCCTTCCGACCTGACCCAGCTCAACCATGATGTAAGGCATCCTTATTTTCAACCCTCAAGCCAGACACCCTTCAAGGGAGGATTTTCTCAGCCTTTACCTCCACCCACGGGGCCTGGGCTGGCCCAGAGTTTCTCCAGTTTTCACACACCTTTTCCCTACCGACTCCAGGTTTTCAACACGGATACCTTCAGAACCTTTTTAACACACCACTAGTAACCTATACCGAGCCACTCGTTACAGCTTACATGTAACATCCCAAAAATAGTAAATAAGTAATTAATAACGTGATGGAGATTTAATCGTCAAAAATGAAAGAAAAATGGATGGGCTTGGGCTCGGCTCCAACGGGCCGAGGGAAGCCCAGGTATATAAGGGCCAAGACAGCCTTGAATCTCTCATTTTTACCAACACTTGCAAGCTAGAGAGAGAAAGGAGAGTCGGGTCTAGAGAGAGAAAGTCGACTGATCGACACGAGATTGAAGGAGCACGTTACTACCGAGCTCGTGAGCAAAACCTCCGAATCAGAATTTCAATTTAGGTAACGATTCGACCATAATCTGAGTTTTTGTTCGTTATGAGGTTTTTTGGGTTTTAGCTAAATAGGAGACGTTTTTATGGATGAAACTTGAAAATAAGCTTAGAACTAGCATCTAGAATGAAAACCGCATGTTTTGATCAAAGAAAATTGTAAGATTGACATGATCGGGTTAGCATGCAAGAATTTCAGATTTTTATCCAGGAAACAGGTATTGCGTACTTATCAAGTACGCAAGAAGGACGTCCTGCGTACTTACCAAGTACGCAAGAAGAAAGATCCTGCGTACTTACCAAGTACGCAAGAAGAATGCTTTGCGCACTTGTCAAGTACGCATGAAGCAGGTACTGCGTATTTATCAAGTACGCATGAAGCAAAGTCTGCGCACTTATTAAGTACGCAAGAACAAGTCCATGCGCACTTGCTAAGTGCGCAGGCATCAGGTTTGATAGTGAAGTCAGTAGGATCACCTGATTCAGTATGATTAAACCGTTAGAGTCGGGATTAGGTCTGATGTGTATTTAACTACCTAATTCAGATCGTACGTGACGTTGTTGGACCTTTGTTTAGGACAACCAAGACTAGCTTACCAGGTGAGTTCTATGTGCCCCCTTCTATGTTATGTGCAAACCTTATTAAATGTTTTGGGGCTGAAATGTATACACTAAATGAATAAATGATATGAATGCTAATGTGATCATACGTGATATACTTATATATATTTTATATATATATGAGAATGAATTATGAACAAAGAATGAAACGTATGTTTACAAAGAATGAATGAAAGAATGGCATAACGTAAATAAATAAAATCTTGCTTTATAATTATTTATATTGCATGTTATGAATGTATGTATACGTTATGGACGGAAACGAAGCTAACGGCTACTTCTGTAGACGGACGACCATGTGACTATTTTGCAACCGGGAAAGATACGTTACTTCACAAGCTAGGACGTATAAAAAAGCATAAATGGGCGGTCGAAGTAAATGCTAAAATAGTATAACGGTTGCATAAACAATAGTTCGCGTGGGAAACGGATGCCTTAGGGCAGACAGGCGAATATGACGGACTACGACGGTAGGACGGGTAAGACGGACGGCCGAAGGTTGGCCGGACCAAAGTTAAGGTGGACGGTTTCTAGGACCGGACGAGTAAAAGGGCTACGACGGTAGCTTATGGGCGTATGTCTTTGTGATATACGCAGTAAAAGACGGGTTGATCACCCTTATGTGTATGACCAATGAATGTTAAGGAAAGTAAAGGTGAATGCATATCTATGTAATCACATAAGAATGAAGAAAGAAAAGCAAAAGCTATGAATACGTATTTATATAAATGTATGTATATAATTATGTATACTTATAAAGAAAAGAATGATCATACTTAATCGTTTTAAACTAGAACTCACCAGCGTTAGCTGACTTTTAGTATACATTTCAGGTAAAGGAAGGAAGGGTCGTGCGATGGCGTGAAGGTTACCCGGCACAAGACTGACATCCCACTTTTATATATGTTAAGACAAATGTTATGTATTTAATTGTTAAGACTTCCGTTGTTATGTCATGTTATGTTACGTTATGTAATGATTGAATTCGAATGTTTTTAATTTAAGTTCAGTATTTATGACTATGTTTATGAGTAAATCCAACAAGTGAGGTTACCCGGGAAAAGGGGCCTTACAAGTTGGTATCAGAGCAATAGTTTGAGAGATTCAGACATCCCTAAATGTCTGAACTCAAACTGATTATGGGACCAATGCACGGATGTCAGTATGGGTAACCAACGCCAACGCCAGCATGGTAAGTAAGTACTAAAGTTAATGCACTTGGATAAGAATAGATACCTTAACTTAGAACAATTAGATGTCAATGTGACAACCGATTTGAAGAGTTTTGAACCCGAAAAGAAACGTAAATTAGTAATCACAAACCGGTCACTGTAATTAATAATTTACATTGCTCGTACTGTTCTAAAACTACGATCTGAAGAAATGACATTGATGTATTCCCTTTATATATCAGAAAATTCTAAAAAACTATAGCAAGTAGAGGAAGAACTGCACGCCAAGGCAGCCATACGGGCCGAGTAGGTAGACCGCCATTGAACCAAGGACAAGAGGAAGGAGAAATCATGCACGTCAAACACACCGAGAGAGTGCATGGCACTAACGTGACCCCACCGGGAGGTGACAATGAAGAGGCACTACGATTGGGACCCGAACTTAGGGATGCTATTGCCCGTGAGGTTGTAATGACACTGAAGAGCGTATTGCCTGGTCTGTTACCTGAGACACAGAAAAGGAAATGGGAAAACGTGTCTAAGGGAAATGGAAAGGGGAACTATACAGCTGAGGCTAAGAAGCCAAGGACTGAAGAATACGAAACTTGTAAGAAATGTTTGAAGAAACACCAAGGCGAGCGCCTAGCTGGTTCCACCATCTGTTATAGGTGTGGGAAGGCGGGGCACTATTCTCGCGACTGTTTAAAAGACACTAAATGCCAAGGTTGTGGACTATTTGGACATCTGACCAAGAATTGCAGGAGAACTAGACAATCTGGTTCAGGAAAAGAAAAGGAACAGCCGAGGGCTAGGACTCGAGCCTATGCCTTAACTGAGGAAGAAGCAAGAGGAAACCCCGATGTCGTGTCAGGTACGTTTCTAGTAAATGATGAACATGCTGCTATTTTATTTGACTCTGGTGCTAGTAAAAGCTTTATATCAAATGCATTTAGTCGTAAAATGGATTGCACTATCAACACCATAGTAAAGGCCTTTAGCGTACAAACTGCCGTTGGTAAAAATTCGGCAGTATTTCAAGTAACAGAGGATTGCATCATAGAAATAGAGGGTCATAAGTTCCCTTCTAGATTGTTCCTTCTCACCTTAGGAGGATTCGATATAGTATTGGGTATGGATTGGCTAGCTGCCAATGAAGCTCAAATCATATCTAAACGTAAGATGATACACCTCAAAGCTCCAAGCGGCAGCCCAATTACGGTTTATGGGGATTGGAATTGCACGATGCCAAACGTCATCTCGATGATCAAGGCCGAAAGTTACATGAGGCGCGGTTGCGAAGCTTATCTGGCATATGTTATTGATGATAGAATGAAAATGAATGAACTCAAGAACGTACCCGTGGTGTGAAACTTTCCAGAAGTATTCCCTGAGGATATACCTGGGTTACCACCCGATCGGGAAATAGAATTTCAGATTGACTTACTGCCAGGAGCTGAGCCCGTTGCCAAAGCCCCCTACCGATTGGCGCCGTCAGAAATGAAAGAATTGATGTCTCAACTAGAGGAACTAACAGAAAAAGGATTTATTAGGCCGAGCATCTCACTGTGGGGCGCTCCGGTACTACTTGTAAAGAAAAAGGACGGCTGCATGCGCATGTGCATTGACTACCGCGAGTTGAACAAGAGGACAGTAAAGAACAAATACCCACTGTCTAGAATAGATAACCTTTTTGATCAACTGCAAGGTGCAAGTTGGTTCTCAAAGATCGATCTTAGGTATGGTTACCATCAGTTGAAAGTTAGAGAAGAAGACGTAACAAAGACCGCGTTTCGCACGCATTATGGGCATTATGAGTTTCTCGTGATGTATTTCGGATTGACCAACGCACCAGCAGCGTTCATGGATTTGATGAATAGAGTATCTCGACCAATGTTGGATCGATCGGTGATAGTTTTTATAGACGACATACTGGTATATTCGAAAAGCGAGGGTGATCACCACTGTCACCTAAGAGAGGTTCTAGAGGTGCTAAAACATGAAAAGTTGTACGCAAAATTCTCCAAATGCAAGTCCAATTCCTAGGTCATGTAATAAACCCAAACGGAATCATGGTGGATCCTGCAAAGATCAAGACAGTAAAGGAATGAAACGTCCCAAAGACACCAACAGAGATACGAAGTTTTCTGGGATTGGCTGGCTACTATCGAAGGTTCATTCAAGATTTTTCAAGAATAGCCTCGCCATTAACTAAGTTGACACAGAAGGAAGTGAAATATGAATGGGGTCTAACCCAAAACAACGCGTTCGAGGAACTTAAGGCACGATTAACCCAAGCTCCAGTCTTGGCATTACCTGAGGGAAATGAAGACTTAGTAGTCTACTCTGACGCTTCGGGTCAGGGTTTAGGTTACGTACTTATGCAACGAGGAAAGGTAATTGCTTACGCCTCGCGACAACTAAAGATTCACGAGGTTAACTAGCCAACACACGATCTAGAGTTAGCAGCAGTAGTTTTCGCGTTAAAAATATGGAGGCACTATCTGTATGGAGTTAAATGCACCATCTACTCAGATCACAAAAGCCTGAAGTATTTTTTCGGGCAAAAGGAACTAAACATGAGGCAAAGGAGGTGGTTAGAGCTACTGAAGGACTATGACTGTGAGATATTGTCCCACCCAGGCAAAACAAACATGGTGGCTGACGCTTTAAGCAGAAAGGAAGAATCGGAACCTATACGGATCAAAGCGTGTCAGCTGATTATAACACCAGATTTGATGAGTGAAATATCAAAGGCACAAGATGAAGCACTATTAGAAGGAAATAAAAAACGGGAAAGAATGGTAGGACAACAAGGGAATTTGGATGCAAATGCATACGGTGTACGAACTAGGTTTGGCCGAATGTGGATACCTAAGATTGGCGAGCTTAGAGCCAAAATACTCGATGAAGCCCATAAGTCTCGCTATTCTATCCACCCCGGGAAAAACAAAATGTATCAAGACTTGAAGAAAGAGTACTGGTGGCCTGGCATGAAGAATGATGTGACAGAGTACGTGAGCAAGTGCCTAACGTGTTCTCTAGTTAAGGCCGAGCACCAGAAACCATGCGGTAAAATGCAACCTTTACCAATACCGGAATGGAAGTGGGAAGAGATCACGATGGACTTCATTACCAAGCTACCGCGAACAGCTAAAGGAAATGATACCATTTGGGTGATCGTCGACCGCTTGACAAAAAGTGCTCACTTCTTGCCAATACGTGAGACTTCTTCATCAGAAAGACTAGCCGAAATATTTATCAAGGAAGTTGTGAGTAGACATGGTATGCCGTTGTCGATTGTGTCTGACAGGGATACTAGATTCACGTAAAGGTTTTGGAAGAAATTCAACGAAGCAATGGGCACTAGACTGAACATCAGCACCGCTTACCACCCCCAAACTGATGGTCAATCGGAAAGGACCATTCAGACCTTGGAGGACATGCTCCAGGCCTATATCATTGACTTCGGTGGGAGCTGGGACAGCCATCTATTATTGGCAGAATTTTCATATAACAACAGCTATCACTCGACTATTGGCATGCCGCCATTTGAAATGTTGTATGGAAGGAAATGTAGGACCCCGGTTTGTTGGGGGGAAATTGGACAAAAGGAATTTGTAAGTCTCGAAGTGGTCAAAGCTACTTCCGAGAAATTTGATCAAATCAAAGCTCGAATGAAAGCCGCAAAGGACAGACAAAAATCATACGCGGATAAGAGAAGAAGGGATTTAGAGTTTCAAGTAGGGGACATGGAACTGTTAAAGGTATCACCATGGAAAGGAATCATCCGATTCAGAAAACGTGGCAAACTAAGTCCAAGATTTGTCGGACCTTTCAAGATTTTAGCGAGAGTGGGTCAAGTTGCTTACAGACTCGACCTACCCGTTGAGCTTAGTGGAATACACCCTACGGTCCACGTGTCGCACTTACGCAAGTACCTAGCTGACGACACGACTCATATACCTTACGACGAGATCGAAGTGGATGACAGTCTAAATTATGTGGAGGAACCAATAACCATTATTGACCGAGCTAAGAAACAACTATGCAATAAGTCGATTCATCTAGTTAAAGTACAATGGAAGCATAGAAAAGGGTCAGAAGCGACGTGGGAGAAAGAAGACGAGATGAGGGGACTATACCCTCAATTGTTTAGCGTATAAACGGTTTCGAGGACGAAACCTCTTTAAGGAGGGTAGACTTGTAACATCCCAAAAATAGTAAATAAGTAATTAATAACGCGATAGAGGTTTAATCGTCAAAAATGAAAGAAAAATGGATGGGCTTGGGCTCGGCTCCAACGGGCCGAGGGAAGCCCAGGTATATAAGGGCCAAGACAACCTTGAATCTCTCATTTTTCACCAACACTTGCAAGCTAGAGAGAGAAAGGAGAGTCGGGTCTAGAGAGAGAAAGTCGAAGGATCGACACGAGATTGAAGGAGCACGTTACTACTGAGCTCGTGTGCAAAACCTCTGAATCAGAATTCCAATCCAGGTAACGATTCGACCATAATCTGAGTTTTTGTTTGTTTTGAGGTTTTTCGGGTTTTAGCTAAATAGGAGACGTTTTTATGGATGAAACTTGAAAATAAGCTTAGAACTAGCATCTATAATGAAAACCGCACGTTTTGATCAAAGAAAATTGTAAGATTGACATGATCGGGTTAGCATGCAAGAATTTCGGATTTTTATCCAGGAAACAGGTATTGCGTACTTATCAAGTACGCAAGAAGGACGTCCTGCGTACTTACCAAGTACGCAAGAAGAAAGATCCTGCGTACTTACCAAGTACGCAAGAAGAATGCTCTGCGCACTTGTCAAGTACGCATGAAGCAGGTACTGCGTATTTATCAAGTACGCATGAAGCAAAGTCTACGCACTTATTAAGTACGCAAGAACAAGTCCCTGCGCACTTGCTAAGTGCGCAGGCATCAGGCTTGATAGTGAAGTCAGTAGGATCACCTAATTCAGTATTAAACCGTTAGAGTCGAGATTGGGTCTGATGTGTATTTAACTACCTAATTCAGATCGTATGTGACGTTGTTGGACCTTTGTTTAGGACAACCAAGACTAGCTTACCAGGTGAGTTCTATGTGCCCCCTTCTATGTTATGTGCAAACCTTATTAAATGTTTTGGGGCTGAAATGTATACACTAAATGAATAAATGATATGAATGCTAATGTGATCATACGTGATATACTTATATATTATATATATATATATATATATATGAGAATGAATTATGAACAAAGAATGAAACGTATGTTTACAAAGAATGAATGAAAGAATGGCATAACGTAAATAAATAAAATCTTGCTTTATAATTATTTATATTGCATGTTATGAATGTATGTATACGTTATGGACGGAAACGAAGCTAACTACTACTTCTGTAGACGGACGACCACGTGACTGTTTTGCAACCGGGAAAGATACGTTCCTTCGCAAGCTAGGACGTACAAAAAAGCATAAATGGGCGGTCGAAGTAAATGCTAAAATAGTATAACGGTTGCATAAAAAATAGTTCGCGTGGGAAACGGATGCCTTAGGGCAGACGGGCGAATATGACGGACTACGACGGTAGGACGGGTAAGACGGACGGCCGAAGGTTGGCCGGACCAAAGTTAAGGCGGACGATTTCTAGGACCGGACGAGTAAAAGGGCTACGACGGTAGCTTAAGGGCGTATGTCTTTGTGATATACGCAGTAAAAGACGGGTTGATCACCCTTATGTGTATGACCAATGAATGTTAAGGAAAGTAAAGGTGAATGCATATCTATGTAATCACATAAGAATGAAGAAAGAAAAGCAAAAGCTATGAATACGTATTTATATAAATGTATGTATATAATTATGTTTACTTATAAAGAAAAGAATGATCATACTTAATCGTTTTAAACTAGAACTCACCAGCGTTAGCTGACTTTTAGTATACAATTTAGGTAAAGGAAGGAAGGGTCGTGCGATGGCGTGAAGGTTACCCGGCACAAGACTGACATCCCACTTTTATATATGTTAAGACAAATGTTATGTATTTAATTGTTAAGACTTCCGATGTTATGTCATGTTATGTCCCGTTATGTAATGATTGAATTCGAATGTTTTTAATTTAAGTTTAGTATTTATGACTATGTTTATGGGTAAATCCAACAATTGAGGTTACCCGGGAAAAGGGGCCTTACATTACAGCTTGAGCGCAGATTTGTCTTTACCATACTCCTAATGTCCAAACGAAGTTCTCCCCATGAATCACAAACTTCAGGTTCCCGCCTAAAACAAAGATGTCGCCCAACGTCAAAGTGCATGCTGGGTTGGGAGACCCTGAAGATCACCTCGAGCTTTTCTCGGGGGCGGCAACAGTGGAACAATGGCCTATGCCAATTTGGTGCCATATGTTCTTTCAGACCCTTATTGGACCGGCCAGGTTATGGTTCAACAGCTTGCCACATGGGAGTATCGACTCTTTCGAGGACCTTAGCTGAAGTTTCTTAGCCTATTTCATGTAGCAAAAGAGATACACTAAAGACCCCGTTGTGCTACACAACATCAAACAAAAGGAAGATGAAGACCTCCGAGCCTTCATGGGAAGATATAAGTTGGAAGGCCTCAGCATCAGTGGGGCCATGGAACATATGCGTATCTCGGGCTTCATCCATGGGGTTCGCCCCAAGCAACTCATAGACCCCAAGACTATGGAGGAAGCCATGGACAGAGCTGAAGCATTCCTCCAAGGGAAGGAAGCCGCACAGGTCCTAGAGATACCTAGGAAGGTGAGGACTCCTGGATGGGGGCACCCCAGGCCAGGGGGCGAGGCCGACCATTCCAGCCATTCGTAGAAAAAAGGATCCCAAACTATAGTAGCACCCCGAGGAGGCCCTATGAAAGACAACCCCATTCTTATGAAAGGCAAGCCCAGTCTCACTCCTACCCGGGACATCAAGATCGAAGTGAAGAAAAGCACAGGCAGGTACAGTTCACTGCCTTGACTAAAACACCCAAGGAAATTTTGGCAACCGATGAAGCAAGATTTGGTTTCAGACCACCAAAACCTGGCGCAAAGCCCCCGGACGCCAAGACAGCCCACAGATACTGCGAGTTCCACGGCGACACTGGGCATCATACAAATGATTGTTTCCAGCTGAAGAAGAAGATCGAAGCAGTCGTTCAGTCCAGGGAGCTGGCACACTTGATCAAAGATATTAAAGGAAAAATGACGGGCTCGAGGTCAGAAAAAGTCAAAGGTAAAAGAAGAGAGATCATGATGGTGTCATATGGTGTAAAACATAAGGTCCAAAGAGAATGAGGTTTTGATAGAAAGAGGAAGTGGCCAAAAAGAGAAATATCTTTTCCACCCCTAGACCCGGGGGAGTCCACCTACTCACCCATGGTAATCAAGGTGAACATAGAGGGAAGACGGATAAGCCGAGTGTACCTAGATGGAGGCAGCGGCTCCGAGGTCATGTATGAACAATGTTTCCTACAATTGGATGAGGAAAAACATAAGAAACTAACACCCTCTAAGGCCCCGCTTGTGGGATTCTCAGGAGAAAAGGCATGGCCCCTGGGGGAGATAAAGCTAAGGGTACGGATTAGCGAAGGCAACCTGGAGAGAACCGAGGACATGCTTTTTCTGATAATCCGGTCGGCCTGAAGATATAATGCCATCATTGGAAGGCCAGGTATCTGTTCCTTCAAAGCTGTAGTCTCGAAAGCCCATGCTATGATGAAATTCCCAACAAAGGAAGGAATTTGCATAAACAAAATATATCCAGAACAAACAATAGAAGTCGAAAATGATATATCCAAGGAAGGAAGGCGAAGACTCCTGCAGATCCTAGGGAGTAACGTAGATATTTTTGCATGGACCCCGGGAGACATGACGGGAGGGATCTAGCCGAGCATTCTTTGAACATATCCCCCTAGCACATCCCGGTGACTCAAAAGAAGAGAAGCCTAGCACCAGACTGGTGCAAGGCTATATGCATTGAAATTAACAACTTGGTGTCTGCAGGTATCCTCAGGGAGGTCAACTATCACACTTGGGTGGCAAACCATGTGATGGTCAAGAAAGCATATGGAAGCTAGCGAATGTGTATTGATTTCAAGGACCTGAATAAAGCTTGCCCCAAAGACTGCTACCCGCTTTCGAAAATTGACCTCAAGGTTGATTCCTTAACCAGTTTCAAATGGAAGTGCTTTTTAGATGCCTATAAAGGGTATCACCAGATCAAGATGAAGCGTAAGGATGAAGAAAAGACGGCCTTTTACACACCAAAAGGAATTTTTTGCAACAGAAATATGCCGTTTAGCCTAAAGAACGCGGGAGCAACGTACCAACACTTGATCAATAAGGCTTTCGAAGAGCAAATAGGGAAAAACATGGAGACGTATGTTGACGACTTGGTGATAAAGAGTCAAAGTGAAGAAGGAATGATCGAAGACATTGAGCATACATTCAATAACCTCAGTAAAATAAATATGAAGCTGAACCCAGGGAAATGTTCCTTTGGGTTAAAAGAAGGAATGTTCTTGGGTCATGTGGTAAGCAAGAAGGAGATAAGGGCATACCCGGACAAGGTAAAGGCAGTGCGTGACATGAGGTCACCTAAAACAAGAAAGGAGGTGCAAAGCCTAAATGGCAATTGGCTGCCCTGCACAGGTTCTTATCGAAACTGGCGGAGCGTTCCCTACCTTTCTTCAAAACGCTGAAGGGAAGCTCAGCCAAAAAGAATTTCCTTTGGGCCGAAGAAGCGGAAAAGCATTTGAAGAATTAAAGGACCATATAGCCAACATACCACCGATGGTAGCCCCGAAACCCGGAGAGACGCTGTCGCTGTACATAGCAGCAGCAAAAGAAGCAACAAGCGGGGTGTTGGTGATAGACAGAGAAGGAACCCAATCATCAGTGTATTTTTGTAAGCAGAGCTCTCAAAGAGGCAGAGGTAAACTACCCAACCCTTGAAAAGGTGGCCTTGGCGGTGGTGCACACGGCCCGAAGGCTAAGGAGGTATTTATAGGCACACCCGGTAAAGGTACTAACCAATTATCCTATCAAAAGCATCTTAACAAAACCTGAAGTCGCGGGAAGATATGGGCGGTAGAAATAGGGGAACACGAAGTTTTATATATCCCCAGATATTCAGTCAAGGGGCAAATCTTGGCAGATTTTGTTCTAGAGTCATCAATTGAAGGCGAAGAAGAAAAAGAAATGGGAGACGTTGATAAAAAATTGAAGAAAACAACAACCAAGAGAAATTACAAAGAAGAGAATGAGAGTGGTTACTATACACAGATTGAACATCAATCGCGAAAGGCTCAGGAGCCGGCCTTATACTTATAGACCCAGAAGGCGCGGAACTCACATATGCCCTTCGCCTGAACTTTCCAAGCACAAACAATGAAGCCAAGTACGAGGCTCTCCTAGCCGGATTGAGGATGGCTCAGAAAATCCGAGTCAAAACGTTACAGGTACGTGTCGACTCACTCTTAATTTCAAACGAGGTTAATGGGGAATACGAAGCCAAAGAAGAGGTGATGAAGATGTACAAAAGACTAGCAAATCAGATGGTGAAAAGTTTCGAAAGGTGTACCATAACCCAAATTTCCAGGACACAGAACAAACGAGCGGATACCCTTAGCAAGCTGGCATCTCTCGCTTTCGCTCATTTGACAAAGAAAGTTTTAGTAGAAGTGCTCGAAGAAAGTTCAGTAAAGGGGAAGGTAGTAACAGATTTGATCAGAAAGGATGAAGACAGTTGGATGACTCCAATTAAAGAATACTTGGCAACAGGATTGATACCGTAGGATGAAGAGGAAGTCAGGAGGGTGAGGATGAAAGCATTGCAATACACCATAGTAGAAGGAGAGTTGTTCAAGAAAGGGTACTTGGCTCCTCTGCTTAGGTGTGTAGGTCTGACACAAGCCAACTACATTGTAAGAGAGATGCACATGGGAGTCTGCGGAACATACGCCGGCCCAAGAACAATAGTCCCAAAAATAATGAACCTGGGGTACTTCTGGCCAACCATGCACAAAGATACAAAGGAAGAGATAAGAAAATGTGAATCATGCCAACTCCACGCACCAATAAAACATGTTGCCAAGCACAATCTGGTACCGGTAAACTCCGCCTGGCCATTTCACAAGTGGGGAATGGACATTGTGGGTCCCTTCCCTGAAAGCAGCTACAAAGTCAAGTTTTTGATAGTAGCAGTGGATTATTTCACCAAGTGGCCTGAGGTGAAGCCAGTGACAACCATCACCGGAAAGCAAGCCATAAAGTTCTTCTGGGAGAACATAGTTTGCAAGTTTGGCCTGCCAGGTGAGATAGTGACTGATAATGGAAAGCAATTCGCAAAAGAACCGTTCAGAGGATGGTGCCAAGGTTTCCACATCAAACAAACGTTTGCGTCGGTGGCCTACCCTTAGGATAACGACCAAGTGGAATGAATGAACAGAAGTATAGTGGAGGGACTGAAGACAAGGCTAGGAAGACACGGGAAGAACTGGGTAGAGGAGCTGCCAGGCATCCTTTGGGCGATAAGAACAACTGAGAAGACAAGCCACGACAGAACACCATTCATCCTCGTGTTCGGAATATAGGCCATGATCCCAACAGAGATTAGAGTACACTCGCCAAGAAGGGCAGGCTTCAGAAGCCTGAGTAACAATGAGGACCTGATGCTGAACTTAGAATTAACAGAAGAAAGAAGAGAGAATGCAAGGGTAAAAGAAACCAAGTACAAGAAAGATTTGGAGAAATACTATAATGCAAGGGTGAGGCACGAGACTTTTCGCCCGGGAGACATGGTATTAAGGAAGAACGAGGCTAGTAGACAACAGAACACTGGAAAGATGGGACCCAAATGGGAGGGCCCTTACTAAGTATCAGAAGCCCACAAAGGAGGATCCTAAAAATTGACCTACATGGATGGCAAGCCAGTATCGAGACACTGGAACGCTATGAACCTCCGATGCTTTTACGCATAGAAAGTTGCAAGGAAAGAATATAACGTGGAACCTGGAGTATTACCTTTTGTGGTGTTTTCCTTTTTTTATGAAGAATGTTTTTGGGCTAAAAAGCCACACTCTTTTTCCAAATCATCAATGAAAATTGAAAACTTGCAACTAAACAAAATTTTTCCTTTAGAACAGACAAACATACGTAGCATAAAGGTATACTTAGTTACAAAAGAAAGAAAGACTATAACCAAGGGTTCACATAAATGACAAGCAAACACCAATCAAAAACCTAAGATATTGATGACATCAAGCGCCCATAAAAGAAAAATGAACTATAAGTTCTAACACACACACAGCAAACGCTACAAAACAAAAGGCACAACAGGGTGGAGAACCCTCAGAACAAATAAACTCCATGAGTTCCGGCCTTGACCTTCTCATGTAAAGGGTGAGCTCCTAAAACAATGATGCTCCATGGGATCCAGCCTTGACCTACCCATGCATAAAACCGCGTGGTAAACAATAAAAGCCCTCACTAACGGGGAAGCAGCAAAAAGCCCTCACTAAAGAGGCAGCAATAATAAAGCCCCCGCAAACGAGGCAACAAATCTTACACCGAACAGCAAACAAAGAGCATGACAAAATAGAGGTGCATAAAAGATAAATGGCACAAGGCCAACATGTCATACATGGCCTACGGTCAAAACATCACAAAGCAAAGGTAAACATGCAAACATCAGAAGTCTTGAGATAGCAAATACAAACAAAAGTTCAAGGGTATAACTAACAAAAGAACAAGTAAATCAGACTTCACCAGCACCACCTTCAACACCTAAGGTGGACCCATCAGCAAAAGCAGTACCAAAATCAAGAGAGTCCGGAGCTTGGTCACCAGTAGCGATCTAGGAAGAATCTCGGAGGGAGTAGTGCCCGTGGTGACCTGGGCAGGAGAAAGCATGTTCACCGAAGAAATGCTAGGATTCATTTGACTGGTCTGCCCACTGCCGGTCCTAAGATGCATCATCTGTAATATATCCTTCTTGGATCGGACATCAGACTGCAAGATAGACAAAGGCTTATCAAAGAAAGCTGCAAGATATTGCAAGAAGGGAAAGGCAACGGTCTGAAATGCCTTGGCTTCATTCTTAAGTACAACCTTAGAATCAGGGCGTGTAAGGCCCCAAACCCGGGAGGCCTCACTTGTTGGATTTACTCATTTACAAACAGTTCTTAAACTTGAATATCAAAATAACGCAGCGGAAAATACTTCATTAAACATAACCATTACATTGTTCAACATGCGGAAGCGTAACATAGTCTATTACATAAACATAACATAAGCTAATCATAACGGGATGACAGTTTTCATGATCAACCGGGTAACTCTTCTCGCTTGCCAAGCATCACCGTCCATCATCCATACCTGCCTTAACCTGAATGTGCATACTAAAAAGTCAGCTACGCTGGTGAGTTCTAGTTTTAACATAAAACTTTAACTTCAAATAATTTGCCAAAAACATAACTTCATACTTTATTTAATAAAAAGCGTACGTAAAATAATGCAATAACAAAACATAACACTTCATAAACATAAGTCAACGAACAAATCGAATCTGCGCCTTCTCGTAACCGTCAAATCCAAACGTCACATACTACTGAATAACCTAAAGATCACCACCACTAGGCCCATCAATCACCGTACTGTCCTTCGGGTGAAGAACTCCTAGGGCCGGATACTTAGGTTATTTAGCACTACTTCAACCACGGCATCATAAGGATGACACGTACCAATCTTCAAGCACTGCGCCCCGTAAGGCGCAAGTACCAAACTTCAAGCACTGCGCCCCGTAAGGCGCAAGTACCAAACTTCAAGCACGACTACCCCGTAAGGTGAATCGTACCAAACTTCAAGGATCACGATAATCCCCTTGGTGACCGTCATCACCCCAGTTGTACAACAGTTGGCCAACCACATAGGCCCCTAAAAGGTAAAGGCCCATAACATACTTCCCATACCCATAACCTTCATTCCCTAAGGAATATTGGCAGATTCGTTCGTTTGTGACTTTCATAAACATTCACTTCTTTTACTTCAAAACTTCAGTTAAAGCATTCGTACGTTTTATTAAAATCATTCCTTCATTCATAAACACTTCATAAACTTCTTTTGGCAAAATATTTCATAAACACTTCTTTCATAACCCTTCCTTCCAAAACATCGTTCATAAACATCATTTTATAAAACGTCAGATACAACATTCATAAACATCATTTTATAAAATAGTCACATCGTTACGTATGCACACCAGCCCAAAAACATTATTAAAACATTTAAAAGAGGGCTTGTAGAACTCACCTTATAAGCTAGTCTCGGTTATCCTAAACAAAGGCCCAACAACGTCACTTCCGATCTGAATTGATTAGTTAAATACACATCAGACCAATACCGACTCTAACGGTTTAACCATTCTAAAACATACTAACTTTACTTCACCGGCGTGATGCCTACGCACTTAGCAAGTGCGCAGGGACTTGTTCTTGCGTACTTAATAAGTGCGCAGACTTTGCTTCATGCGTACTTGCTAAATACGCAGTACCTTCTTCATGCGTACTTGCTAAGTACGCATGACCCTCTTCATGCGTACTTGATAAGTACGCAGGATTCTCTTCTTGCGTCGTACTTGATAAGTACGCACGAACTGCTTCTTCGCAAAAACCCTAACTTTCGCCTTCGGGTCTGATCACGTCATGATCCCAAACTTGTTTACTTCAAAACGTTTGCTTTCCATTAAGGAACTCAAATATATGTTTATCTTTCAGTTTTATCCGTGAAAATGTTACTTTTTCACCCAAAACCCGAAAAACCCAAAAACGAACAAAAACTCAGATTTAGGCCCGATCGTTACCTGAATCGAGTTTCTAATCCGGAGGTTCTTCTCACGAGCTCTGGAGCAACACACTTCTCAAATCTCGGGTCGATCCGATAACTTTCTCTCTCTACGGTTTCTCTCTCTAGAAGTTGCAAATGAGAGAAATGGGTGGTGACCTTTGCTATTTATAGGGGAGGCTCCCCTTCCAGCCCGCCGGCCCATCCGACCCGACCCGACATGCCTCGTTCGTTTATTCCGTTATTATAACTGTCGTTTTATTTTTGGGATGTTACAAGTCTACCCCCCTTACAATATATTTCGACCTATCATAAGTCAAATACATGAGGGTACGACTCCCTCATTTCCTTCTCCGTTTCCCAAGTGGATTCCGATCCCTTTCGATGTTTCCATTGGACTTTAACCAATCAGATAAACTTATTACGCAAACGCTTCTCCTTCTTGTTTAAGATGGCCACGGGTTCTTCGATGTAATTAAGGCTGTTGTCGACCTCGATGTCAGTAAGTGGTACGTGAGCTGATTCATCCGCCAAACACTTTCGCAAGTGTGATACATGGAAGGTAGGATGAATCCCACTTAACTCATCAGGAAACTCTAACCGATAAGCGACTTCACCAACCCGTGCCATTATCCTGAATGGTCCGACAAACCTCGGACTTAACTTTTCTCTCTTCCTGAATCGTATGATTCCCTTCCAGTGTGACACTTTCAACATTACTCTGTCCCCAACATCAAACTTAATAGGCCTTCGTCGTTTATCCGCATAGGACTTCTGACGATCTTGTGCGGCCTTCATTCGTGCTTTGATTTGATCAAACCTTTCCGATGTTTCTCTTACGACTTCAAGACTTCCTAATTCCTTCTGTCCAATCTCACCCCAACAAACCGGGGTCCTACATCTTCTCCCATACAACATTTCGTAAGGCGGCATGCCTATCGTCGTGGATGACTATTGTTGTAGGAGAATTCGGCTAACGGCAGATGACTGTCCCAACTGCCGCCGAAATCGATAATACAAGCACGAAGCATATCCTCCAATGTCTGAATGGTCCTTTCGGACTGACCATCCGTTTGCGGGTGGTATGCCGTGCTAACATTGAGTCTCGTGCCCATCGCCTCGTGAAATTTTTTCCAGAACCTCGATGTGAATCGTGTGTCCCGGTCGGATACGATTGTCAAAGGCATCCCATGCCGTGCTACAACTTCTTTAATAAATACTATCGCTAACCTTTCTGACGAGAACGTCTCGGGAATGGGTAGGAAATGAGCACTCTTTGTTAAACGGTCCACAATTACCCAAATGGTATCATGACCTTTAGCTGTGCGAGGTATCTTGGTTATGAAGTCCATGGTAATGTGTTCCCACTTCCATTCCGGTATATCAAGTGGTTGAATCTTTCCATACGGTTTCTGGTGTTCGGCCTTTACTTGTGAGCAAGTCAAGCATTTGCTTACATACCTTGTCACCTCAAGTTTCATCCCAGGCCACCAGTATTCCTTCCTCAGATCTTGGTACATTTTATTGGTACCAGGATGGATAAAGTACCGAGACTTATGAGCCTCATCCAAGATTTTGGTTCTAATCTCGCCACCCATAGGTATCCATACCCGTCCAAAATGTGTCCTAACACCAAGGGTGTTATACTCCAACTTGTCCTGTTAGCCAACCATCTTTTCCTTCTTTATGTTTTCTTCTTTAAGTGCCTCATCTTGAGCCTTTTTAATTTCTCTCATCACATCCGATGTTACCACCAACTGGCAAGCTTTCACCCTAATAGGAGTAGGCACATCCTTTCGGCTTAGAGCGTCAGCCACCACATTTGCCTTTCCAGGATGGTACATTATTTCACAGTCATAGTCTTTCAACAGTTCCAACCATCGCCTCTGCCTCATATTAAGTTCCTTTTGTTCGAAGAAGTACTTCAAACTTTTGTGGTCGGAGTAAATAGTAAACTTCACCCCGTAAAGGTAGTGCCTCCAGAATTTCAATGCGAATACGACAGCAACAAGTTCCAAATCGTGAGTCGGATAATTAGCTTCGTGAATCTTCAACTGTCGTGATGCATACGCGATCACTCTCCCGCGTTGCATCAACACGCATCCCAATCCCTGACTCGAAGCGTCAAAGTATACCACTAATTCTTCATTGCCCTCGGGAAGGGCCAAGACTGGAGTTTGGGTTAGCCACTCCTTCAATTCCTTAAACGCCTCATCTTGGCTCGAACCCCATTCATACTTTACCTCTTTCCGAGTCAACTTTGTCAACGGCGAAGCTATTTTCGAGAAATCCTGGATGAATCTCCGATAGTAGCCTGCCAATCCCAAGAAACTACGGATTTCAGTTGGCGTCTTAGGAATATTCCATTCCCTTACCGTCATTATCTTTGCTGGGTTAACCATAATGCCGTTCGGGTTAATGACGTGACCTAGGAATTGGACTTCCCTAAGCCAGAACGCGCATTTGGAGAACTTAGCATACAACTTTTCCTTCTTCAGAGCCTCCAACACCTCCTTTAAGTGACATGCGTGATCACCCTCATTCTTGGAGTAGATGAGGATATCATCGATGAACACAATTACCGATCGGTCCAGCATCGGTCGACACACCCTATTCATTAAATCCATGAACGCTGCGGGGGCGTTCGTCAATCCAAAAGACATTACGCGGAACTCGAAATGCCATAACGCGTGCGAAATGCAGTTTTCGGTATGTCTTCTTCCCTCACCTTCAACTGATGGTACCCGGACCGAAGGTCGATTTTTGAGAACCAACTTATGCCTTGCAATTGATCGAACAGGTCGTCGATCCTTGGTAAAGGGTACTTGTTTTTCATCGTACGTTTATTCAACTTGCGATAATCAATACACATTCTCATCGAACTGTCTTTCTTCTTCACAAACAACACCGGAGCACCCCACGGCGAGATGCTCGGTTGGATAAATCCCTTTTCAAGGAACTCGTCTAGTTGTGCCATTAACTCTTTCATCTCCACTGGTGCTAGTCGATATGGAGCCTTAGCCACGAGCTGGGCATCTGGTACTAAGTCGATTCGAAATTCGATCTCTCTGTCGGGTGGTATCCTAGGCAAATCCTCTGGAAACACCTCCGGGTACTCGCGTACCACGGGTACATCATCTAGTTCCTGCACTTCCTTACACTCGTCAATTACGTACACGAGATAAGCCTCGCATCCGCGCCTCAAGTAATCTGTTGCCTTAATCATCGAGATGACGTTTGGCATCAGGGCGTCATGATCTCCAAGAACCTCGAGTTTGCTACCGTCCGGAGCCTTGAGTCGGATTATCTTTCGTTTACATATAATTTGTGCTTCATTGGCAGTTAGCCAATCCATTCCTAACACGACATCGAACCCACCCAAAACCATGACAAACAACCTGACGGGAAATCTATGGCCTTCAATTTTTATCGTGGAATTGTCAACTACATCAGTCACACTCGCAGTTCTACCCTCAGCGGTTTCTACGCTAAAAGCCCTTTCTAGCTTACTGACAGTGTACTTCACTCGTTTACAGAAAGTCGCAGATATAAAACTCTTACTGGCACCTGAATCGAATAACACAGATACAAAAGTGTTGTCAAGGATAAACGTACCTGACGCCACGCCGGGGTCCGCTCTGGCATGTTCCTGCGTCAGCGCATAGGCGCGAGTCTTTGCTCGGGGTCTCTCTTCTTTCTTCTCCGGGCCTTTCCCTTTCCCGACTTGACCCATCCTGGGCTTGGTGCATTCCCGACTCATATGACCACTCTCTCCACAGTTGTAGCATTTGAAGCCGTGCGGGCATTCACGGGAGTAGTGTCCGGTCTTGCCGTATTTAAAGCACAGATTCGATCCTAACCGACATTCACCCGCATGCCTTACCCCACATCTCCCACAGACTGCCGTCTCGCCTACCCTGGCCTGTTTGTCTCGAGCCCCAAACAACTTCCCACCCGATCGCTTGGCGGGAAAACTCAGCTTCTTCTTAGGCTCTTCGATGGCAACGACATTCAGCGCCGGATCATCAAATACCACGCCGCTCAGTTCTACTACCGAATCATAGGTAGTAGGGGAGTTTGCCTTAACATAGGTGCGGACCTGAACCTGCAGTCCTTGTATGTAGCATACAATCTTTCTTTCCTCAGTCGTGACAAGATGTGGCACCAGACTTGCCAGTTCATTGAATCGGTTTGTGTACTGTCGGTGTGTCATGCTCCCGGCCTTCAAACCCATAAATTCCCTCTCTACCTTCTCAATCTCATTCCTTGGGCAGAAATTCTTGATCACCAAAGTTTTCAAGTCAGCCCACATCATCGCATCTACAACCTCGCTCCCTTTTTCTTGACGTACACCTTCCCACGAATGGGATGCTTCCTCTCTCAAGGAGTTAGCAGCAAATTTTACAACTTTATCTGTTCGACATTCGCTCAAACGAATGGCAGCTTCCATACGGATCACCCAATCAAACGTAGCCACCGCGTCTTTCTTTCCAGTGAGGACCGGTGGGTCACATGCTTTAAATGACTTATAGTCGCATCCGCGAGCAGGCGGCGCGCTGTCAGTCTCGTTATTCTGGGCATCAGTTGCCACGCTAGACCCACCTTCCCCATTAACCTTCTTCAATGCTTCAGCTAACAGACCTGGCAGAGAAGTCTTCATCAACTCGGTGAACTCTCGAGCTATAGCTGCTCTCACTTCTGGTTCAAAAGTGAAAGGTTGTTCTTCAACCAGTGTCTGCTCAGTTTCATGCACACTAACCGCCGGTTCAGTGTGAACACTTCCTTCTTCACTATACTCTTGGCGCGCAGGGGTCCTGCCACGCCCACCATTTCGACCACCGGTACGACCACCGGTACGGCCCCCACCACGTCTTCCGTTTCGTCTCCTTGCCATTTCGTTCTATAAGACAAGGAATCCAATGTCATCACACTAGTTAACAAATAAAATTCAATAAGCACTGTAAGATGTTAATATACACTCGCCATCTGCAATTAACCAGTACATTACCTTTCAATTTTTATTTGACCACCTTTGTGATTCCATCATAACACAAGTCCTTACCTAACCCTTTCTAAGGCATACTGTATATGTAAATATATATACTACCTTCATACCTGATGCTGTGGCTCGAGTTACCCGTACTGGCATCCGCTTTCGGTCCCATTCACAGTTTAAGTTCAGACACTAGGAGTGTCCGAATCTCTCAAACTATTGCTCTGATACCAACTTGTAAGGCCCCAAACCCGGGAGGCCTCACTTGTTGGATTTACTCATTTACAAACAGTTCTTAAACTTGAATATCAAAATAACGCAGCGGAAAATACTTCATTAAACATAACCATTACATTGTTCAACATGCGGAAGCGTAACATAGTCTATTACATAAACATAACATAAGCTAATCATAACGGGATGCCAGTTTTCATGATCAACCGGGTAACTCTTCTCGCTTGCCAAGCATCACCGTCCATCATCCATACCTGCCTTAACCTGAATGTGCATACTAAAAAGTCAGCTACGCTGGTGAGTTCTAGTTTTAACATAAAACTTTAACTTCAAATAATTTGCCAAAAACATAACTTCATACTTCATTTAATAAAAATTGTACGTAAAATAATGCAATAACAAAACATAACACTTCATAAACATAAGTCAATGAACATATCGAATCTGCGCTTTCTCGTAACCGTCAAATCCAAACGTCACATACTGCTGAATAACCTAAAGATCACCACCACTAGGCCCATCAATCACCGTACTGTCCTTCGGGTGAAGAACTCCTAAGGCCCAATACTTAGGTTATTCAACACTACTTCAAGCACGGCATTACAAGGATGACACGTACCAATCTTCAAGCACTGCGCCCTGTAAGGCGCAAATACCAAACTTCAAGCACTGCGCCCCGTAAGGCGCAAGTACCAAACTTCAAGCACGACTACCCCATAAGGTGAATCGTACCAAACTTCAAGGATCACGATAATCCCCTTGGGGACCGTCATCACCCCAGTTGTATAACAGTTGGCCAGCCACATAGGCCCCTAAAAGGTAAAGGCCCATAACATACTTCTCATACCCATAACCTTCATTCCCTAAGGAATATTAGCAGATTCGTTCGCTTGTGACTTTCGTAAACATTCACTTCTTTTACTTCAAAACTTCAGTTAAAGCATTCGTACGTTTTATTAAAATCATTCCTTCATTCATAAACACTTCATAAACTTCTTTTGGCAAAATATTTCATAAACACTTCTTTCATAACCCTTCCTTCCAAAACATCGTTCATAAACATCATTTTATAAAACGTCAGATACAACATTCATAAACATCGTTTTATAAAATAGTCACATCGTTACGTATACACACCAACCCAAAAACATTATTAAAACATTTAAAAGAGGGCTTCTAGAACTCACCTTATAAGCTAGTCTCGGCTGTCCTAAACAAAGGCCAAACAACGTCACTTCCGATCTGAATTGATTAGTCAAATACACATCAGACGAATACCGACTCTAACGGTTTAACCATTCTAAAACATACTAACTTTACTTAACCGGCCTGATGCCTGCGCACTTAGCAAGTGCGCAGGGACTTGTTCTTGCGTACTTAATAAGTGCGCAGACTTTGCTTGATGCGTACTTGCTAAATACGCAGTACCTTCTTCATGCGTACTTGCTAAGTACACATGACCCTCTTCATGCGTACTTGATAAGTACGCAAGATTCTCTTCTTGCGTACTTGATAAGTACGCAGGATCATCTTCATGCGTACTTGATAAGTACGCACGAACTGCTTCTTCGCAAAAACCCTAACTTTCGCCTTCTGGTCTGATCACGTCAAGATCCCAAACTTGTTTACTTCAAAACGTTTGCTTTCCATTAAGGAACTCAAATCTATGTTTATCTTTCAGTTTTATCCGTGAAAACGTTACTTTTTCACCCAAAACCCGAAAAACCCAAAAACGAAAAAAACTCAGATTTAGGCCCGATCGTTACCTGAATCGAGTTTCTGATCCGGAGGTTCTTCTCACAAGCTCTGGAGCAACACACTCCTCAAATCTCGGGTCGATCCGACAACTTCCTCTCTCTAAGGTTTCTCTCTCTAGAAGTTGCAAATGAGAGAAATGGGTGGTGACCTTAGCTATTTATAGGGGAGGCTCCCCTTCCAGCCCGCCGGCCCATCCGACCCGACCCGACCCGACATGCCTCGTTCGTTTATTCCGTTATTATAACTGACGTTTTATTTTTGGGATGTTACAAGGCGGTACAAAGGGGCATATTCAATAGGCTTAGGGTTAAACCAACATGAGCACCATGCTCATATGCCGCCTTCTGTAGAGAAGCAAGGGGACCAAGGTATTCGCAGCTAGAACGAAGGAGACTGAAAAAATGGGTAAACCCTTTCCTAAGCAACCAAGTTTTTTCATCAACTAGAACAAAAAGATTATGCCTTAATTCCTGATTAGCGGTAATCAGACGACCCATGGCTTCTTTCATTTTCCCCTCATCATCTTCAAAGCTTTCCTCTTATCTACAAGAGCAACCTTCTCACGCTCCAACACGACACGCTCAGAATCAACTTTAGCCTGAAGATAGGCAAACTGCTTATTCAGCAGACGCTCTTTCTCACGAAATTTGAGATCCATCTCAGCCAAAGCCCTGACACTTTTGTTCAACTCTCCACTCAAACTAACAACCTGTTGTTCCAACTCAGATATACGATCCTGTTTATCCTTACACTTGTTATTCACAATAGACATCTTCTTGCGAGCAGTGTCACGATGAGCAAAGGCAGAGTTGAAACGAGAACCAACTTCATGCAATAAGCTACCCAAATGAGCCCAAATATTGAACATATGGTCAACAAGATCAGAATCAGTTAACTGATGGTCCTTCAACCTCTGAGCAGGGGTGGCAAAGTGATAAATCAATTTCCTGCTTGCAAGTGGATCAGTAACAAGCTCCCTACTTAGAACACCCCACTTAGGACAGTGAGGGGTATCCCCAAAATCAGTATCAAGTACAGGAGCAGCATCAGAAATCAATGGATTAGTAGAAGAGCCCTCATCAATTTCCGCAGACGGAACCTTAGAAACCGGGTTGGTCTTCACAGAAGAATCAGGAGTAACAACAGTATCTTCTACATCAATGGGAATGCCAGAAGACTTGGCAAGCTCAAGCTTAGAAGCCCGAGTTCGGGCACGCTTTGGTTTCACATCAACGGAAGCAGAAACTTTCTTCTTCTTCTTAGACGAAGAAGGCAGGGGGACAACAGCTCGCTCAACCTCAGGTTTGGTAGAAGGATCAACAGGTAGAATACTAGCATAATCTCCACCAAAATAGGTAACATGACCATGGAGGACAGGGACATCTTCTTCACCGGCAGCAAGAGGGCGAGGAACAACCTCAACACTAGAGTCATTATCCAAGCCCAACAAGTCTAACCAATCCATAACTGCAATAACAAACATTGACATAAGCAAAAAAGTAAACAGGTGAAACAAAACAAAAGAAAAACACATACCACGCCCGGATTTAGTAAAAGAAGATAGAAACCCAGGAGATTTCTAGATACGGCTCAAACCAGCCAAAACCAACACCTCCTCAACAAAAGGGCGAACCCAAGTACGGTTCGATTCAAGCAATTAAAAATGATGAGGGTTGAAAGAGGAACCAGGAAGATTAATGGCAGCAATAGATCCCTTAGGGTCCCTTCTAAAAGGGGGAAAAGACAGGATACTTGATGAAACCCAGAAAAGGTAATTTTTCCAATCATTTATAGTCGGACTCGAATGACGAACACACTGAGGGGATGGTTCCTTGCGGAGTTGGATATTAAACCGGTCTCCATTCTTAGCCAAATGAAAAAATTGCCGAAAAAGGTCATTACAAGGAGCAAAGCCTAATGCACTACACTGGATCTCGAAGTGGGTGGTTTTACTAACACCAAAAGGGGCAAGCTGAGAAAGATCAAGACCGTAATACTCGAAAACATTGAGACAAAAAAACAGATAAAAGCAATTGGAGGTTAGGGAATTCGAAAAACCTAGTGTACAAAGCAACAAACCGGAAGGACATACGGTAACAGTCTGAACAGAAGAAGGAAGCGTCTGTTGAAATTTCAGACCGATAGAATAAAGCGTACAAAGTTCATCAAGCTTGCCATGATCTAGCATGCAAAATCGACGAGCCATATCGCACCGATCACCCATAACGAAGAAGATGAAAAGAGAACTAACCTGAGATTCGTCGAAAAGCACGAGAGATTCTGAAGAAAAGAGAAGGAATAATGAGAAGAAAATGAAAGGGTTTTGAATTTCAAAAAGGGGGATAAATGAAATAAAAAGGGGGAACGGTTAAATAGGTGAATCATTGGCCTAGGAAGCCTAGCGCCGCCTGACAGTCGTAATGAAAAGAAATGAGTACATGTCAAATCAGTCAGAAACGAGATAAAGGAGAGAAGCTAAGTCAGGAAAATCCTCGTCATAGAAAACCAAGGATATCCCTGACTGGGGGGCTGATGATGAGGGTAGCTCTAGGAAGCTAACCATGCAAGGACACCAGCAGATACGAAAGCAATGCAAGGTAATGAACCTAAGAAGGCCAGACAGCAGGCCAAACCAAGGGTAAGCCAAGAAACCATTAGACAATAGGAGGAGACCTGAATTAACAAGACTACACACGTGAATAGTGCCATGTTGGGAAGTGAACCCCTGAAACCTCTAGATGGCGCAACACTTCCCAACATCACCTGAATGAGGAAAGTGCATAGAACTCAGAGCCAGAACAGTAACCTCCTTACATTACGATTCAGGGGATAAAGCAGATCAAACCCTAAGGTAGGTTTCGGCAAGACAAGCATCGAAAAAGGTAGAAGTCCAGAAGTTGCACCATTTTGGGTGTCCAGGAGCTTATGCAAAGCTACACTGGTATCCACAAAATTCTCCTATCATAGTATCTCTTTACTTCGTTATCGCGCGTTCAATACACCCATTAAGTATGCACATACATTCAACACTAGAGTTATCTTCATCATCTCTCGATGTTTCTCAAAAGTTTCTCTATCGTTACTACACGATCACCGACCGCTCCTCATACATCAAGTACGAACGTGATGCCCGACCTAGCATAAGCCTCAGATATCCCTCGTCTCGTTCTGAGAGAACATTCCCATTTCCCTTGTATATTTCATCAACTGAATTCCTCATACGGAACGTATTCCATGAAGACCATTATCACCTCGTTAACTCCGTGCTGCAATCTTCAACGTCATCATCTTGATCTCATCATAAAGATCTCAAGTCAAGCGTCCACGTAACGCTTTCATCATCAACTTTCACAATTTTCAACCCATTGGCTTCGTGCTCCAGATTCCCGAGATACAAGTATAGGCATCTCCCATGAGCACCTCGTCGATCGTCTAGAAAACGTCGAAACTCCTCGCATCATCACGGTACATCAAATGCCGAGAAGATTATCAAAGGTATAAGTACTCCACCAGAGTACATCGTCTAAACGTCCTACCCATGACCCACCTTGTACTACAAGGGCACACACCGACATAACATAACGACAGAACACATAATGTTCTACATTCGTACTAGTAACCCCAAACTCTAAACACACATCACGTGCACGAACACATACTGCTAGACTTGAGTAAAGCTACGTGCATACGACCTGACCACGCCATTCGTAGACACACACACACTCCTGAACCTTATCTATTACTCACCTTAATGGTGGCCCCTGCCACACGTCAACACGTACTTACACAGAGTCCACACGGTCGTACCCCACACGGGCTGTTACCAAAGGTTCAGAATGACACACTACTCAGACTAGACACAATTCATCATTATACACACTCACACACACAAGATATAAAAATATCATAATTACCCACAGGATCTTGTCCTGAACATTTATACCTAGACACACGGTATAGAACTACAAACTCCCACACGACCTCGTCCTGAACATTTACACCTAATAAAGATGTATATTCACAACTCCCGACGGGACCCCATCCTGAATACATCACCTAGACGTTAGCACGTGGGTGACACTACCTTAAGACCGTAGACACATACAAATTCAAAACTCATGTCTATACAGGTCTACCCACACCATCTAATCAACTATGCTTTAGCATCACATCAAAGATCACATTTAATGCTAACTCAAGTAATTCAAAACGTAATCACATACCCACCATTACCGCACATATTCCCCTACTGTAAACACAATTATATGCCATCGCAAACACAGCTATCATTAATTATATTCAAATCACCATGCGGTAAAACTCACAATCAATGACCCAATCAAATAGTTAATATTTGAATTTCGAATCTCACTACGTAAACGTCTAATCAGTCAAACATCAAATCACTTTGAAATTCCTCGTGAGACTGCCACATCCACTAATCATCAAGAAATTGAGTATTCCGAACAATGCTCTCAAAATCACTACTAGACCACACTAGGTGCGTCTAGCATGTCCTCCATGGTTCCTCCTCGTCACTCTCCGAATCATCCACTGGGTCCTCCTGAAATAAAGCTCCCCTAGTTGCCGTAAGTGGTCGATCCCTTGACCATGCAGGTCCACATCCTGAAGGGAAATCATGAATTGCTGACACCGTCCTCCTTTCCATCCGGTCTTTACAATCATAGCACCACGTGGCATGTCGCCCACCAAAGCTCTAGTCACATTCGGCGCGAAAAGCGCCAACACTACTCCCATTTCCTTAGCAGTTTCCTCCGCAGCAGCCGTCGTCTTGACTGGTCGTTCTGCACCCTTCCTAGCAAGAGCTCCACGCCTGACCAATCTCGTATACTTCGTCATAGCCATCTAATCCTACACAAGATATAACATTCATGCGACTATTACAGGAAACAAATTCAGAATACAGGGGTAACCATAGACTACCGAATCACTGTGATCAAATGTGATTAGTTGTCCACGTTACTACTCAGATTCTAAACGTTTCCCCATCATACTCACACTTACTTTCTACCTTCCACACAGCGGATGCACATGCATCCCACACAACCCACATAACACAACGCAAATACTATCAAGTCATCATAACTATCACAGTCACACTATACATGTTTACACACGAAATCACTAAACCATGCCGACACACCAAACTATCTCATATAGTTATAAGTACTACTACTCCACAATATCTAACTCACAACACATGATTTCACCTAATCATGCCACATAACTCCACGTAGCGTTACACTACACAATTAATACCCTAACAATCAATGTATAACTCAAAGGCTTACCTCTTGGCTTGCGGTTACTCGTGGTGGCATTCGTTTCACCCTCGTCCCATTTTCAGTTTAAGTTAAGGCATTTTATTTGTTTAAAAATGCCAGTTTTCTCTTAAACCTTGCTCTAATACCAACTTGCAAGGCCCCAAACCGGGCACCATACAGTTGGTTATCATCACTAGGTATCCTCTTTAAAGGTACTCATTTTATTTAACAAACGTACATCGGAAGTCTTTCTAAAAGAATAATTACAATTTAATGTTGTTATCGTCATTAAGTTCACCTCACGAATGCCTGCACACCAATCCGAGTAGTACCGCTCCCAAGCCAGGATACGTTGTCCTCAAAACTCACCTACAAAACAGTCTAACGTACACACAAAGTTAGCTACGCTGAGTGAGTTCTAATAGTTTGATTTATATAAAACCAACTCGTCACAATCTCAATTTATCTTTACCCAAGACCCTCTGGTCCTTATAAAAAAATAGTTTTATAATTTATCAGCATTTAGATAACCCCTGTCTTCTTATGATATCCCAAAGGATTGACCACCCCAGACTCATTTCGCCATTTTAACTCAGTAAGCCTCTCCGACATGGATCGAGCTTACCATTCTGATAACTCAAAATTTACCACACACATTAACCAAACACTGGTTAACTCAACCAACATCTAGACACCGACTTAACCAGCCCTAACCAAGCCTCTCACAAACCAACTAACACAACGGTCAATCTAACTCTACACCCCACATTAATATCATATACTCACCACATCAATGTCATCTCGTACACAGTTATAATAACTCATCACCTGCATGCAATTTAACACACACACACACACACACACACACACACACATATATATATATATATATATATATATATATATATATATATATATATATGCATACAAACACATACCTCATCACTGCACCCTCATCACGGTTACCCTCGTTAGGGCATTTGATACACCCCGAGCTCATCACTAACCTGCTCAGAATTTGCCACCTATGGTGACCTCCCGAAGGACTTAATCCTCGACAATCATGTTTGCCGTGTCATAAAGACAACAATGCAAACACAATAGCCGCCGTGTCACATGGACAACGACACAATAACAATTCCCGCCGTGTCACTAGGACAACGACACAATAATAATTCCCGCCGTGTCACTAGGACAACGACACAATACACACAACACATGTATAAACACATAACATTATACTCTATGTACATGACTCCTTAACTGCACCTGCACCTCACACATAGCACTAGGATAAGGTATCCTATACTCATAAGCGTCTAGCTCATACCCGACTAACTCATAACACATGACATCATACTAGCATTTACACGACCCGGTAGCTAAGCATGCACCTCACATACTTACTTCGGGTAAAACATCCTACTTACACCTATAAGTTATTTAGCTTATATCCTGACTCTCCCCAAATAACTCATAACACGACACATGTCAATAACTGTTTAACCCCTAGCTCCCAAAGCCTCACAGACACCCCCCATAGGATTTCCAACTCATTAATGAATATTTTAATTCATAAACACCTTGGGTTAAAACCCAAAACTCTTAATATGTTTAATAAAATGAACATGTCTCATAAGCGTGTACGATAGCCCCAAAAACATAAAAACATTTAAAAGAGGAGATTAGAAACTCACCTTTGCTCGACACGCTTTGATCTTAAGAACCCGCTAACTTCTCATGTTCACATTTCGACCCCGCACGTAAAACACATAACATATGAGTCAGAACATAACCCGACATTCGCCCGCTTAAATAACCCGACACCATGCATGGTCCACACGTCCCCAGCGTGTTGTCATGCACAAACCCTACCTTCTCATGAATACCCATGCATGCCCATGACCTCATGTTAGGCTAAAACTGTCACCGAACATGTATCGGATAATTTCGGTTTCAACTACGGCTTCCCGGTGGTACCCCCTCGTCAGTAACCACCAACCCCGGCCACCACGGCATTCGGCCAGCCTTGCGCTGTAACGAACCAATTTTTTGGTTTGTCCTATAATATATTAAATATATTGTAGGGGGTGTTTATAATAATAACTGAAAGTTGGAAGGTGCTTTTAATTGATGGAAATAACTAGTTTTGGTGCCAAGGGGCTTATTTTGCAAGTAGAGGGGGTTGTTGCGTAATTAACACAACCTCAGTTGAGTTAATTGAGAAAGTCAGGCAAACACACACACACACATGTGTGTGTATTTGCGAATTCTTCAATGAGAAAGAGGGGAGAAAGGGTTTTGATCAAAAACTCATGATTCTGGAGTTGCATGCTTGGATTAAAGGATTGGTTTGCATATTTCCTTCATAAAACAAGTAAGTATCATCTCCTTTTCTTAATTCCTCCATTAAAACTCTTGTTCTTGTTAGGTTTGGGTGGATGAACCCTAATGGACAAAAATTGGGGATTGTAGTGTAATTATTGTTGGGTAGAATTGATAATATAGCATTACTAAAGCTAGAGGAGTAATCAATTCATGTTGAATTCACCAAATTGTGAGTTTTGAAAATTAGGGTTCTTGAGACCCAAATTAGGGGTTTTGCATTTGGGTATTGGATTGATTAACTGAGTATGAATAAGTGTTTATGGTGTAATATAAACACATTTTCAAATATAAAACTCAATTGAATTGGTGAATTATAAATTGATGAAATTGTGGAATTTTGGTTAAAACCCAAACGGGTCAAAATGGGTTGGTTGCTATCTTGAAAGGTTGAAAGCTTGAAAGAAGCTAATTAAATCAAGTTAGTTATTGGTGAAGATCATAAGATCTTGGGTGGGTGTCAAACCTCAAATTGGGGATTTAATAGGAGTTTACTAGATTACTAAACAAGTGGATTGTTTATGTGATCAAGGTATGGAGTGGCTAGCTTGGATGACGAATTGAAATCTTCATTGGCAAAGAAAAAATGCTTTGCACTTACTTAGTAGTGGATAAGTAGTTATATGCAAATAGATTATATGTGGTTTAATTCTATTTACATGTTGTATGATGATTTTTGACTATGTGATATATGGTCAAACTAAAGTGCGAATACGGTAGGATTGGTGTAGTTGACTTAATGAGGAAATTAGTCAAACTAATGGGTGAAATGTGGTAGAAATGGTGTAGTTGACTAATGTGATAAATAGTCAAACATAATGTGGTAAATAGGTATAGTTGACTAGTGTGGTATATGGTCAAACTAAAATATAGAATGTGATGTTTTGATGAAAATTGACTTAATGAGTAGTAAGTCAAACCATTGTGAAAAATGGTGAAATTGGTGTAATTTGACCTTAGTGGTATAAGATCAAACTATTATGTGGAAATTGGTGTAATTATACTATGTGGTTAATAGTCAAATTTGAATGTGCAAATGTGGTAAATATGTGAAATTAGACTATGTGGTTAATAGTCAAACTTAAATGTGCAAATGTGGTAAATATGTGTAACTAGACTATGTGGTTAATAGTCAAACTTGATTGTGCAAAGGTGTAAATAAATGAAAGTTGACTTATGTGGTCATTGGTCAAACTAGTGTGTGATATGTGGATAATGGTGTAAATGGCCCAATGTGGTCAAGGGTCAACTAAAGTGTAGGATGTGGTAACATTAGACTAAAATTGACTTAATGTGGTAAAAGTCAACCGTTGGTAGTAAAATGGTAAATTGGTTGATTACATGAAGTGTGGATACTTCATGGAGGTGTTTACGTGAAGTGTGGATACTTCACGGGTGGTAGTGAGGTCAAATACTTCACAGGTGAAAAGGAAGTGTGGATACTTCATTGGTCGGCATGGAGTCAAATACTCCATGTGATAAAGCGAGTGGTGGTTCTCGCAATTGACATGTGGATATGTCAAGTTGATGAATGGTGAAACATTAGGAATTGTATGGGTCAATACATGTCTAAGTTGTAGATTGTTGTATGCCTAAATAATTAAATGAGTAGAATTTGAAGTTAAACACTTCAATAGTGAAAAACGAGTAGTGGTACTCGGGTTTGAGGGTTGATAACTAACGAATTTATGTTAGTATATGTGGGTAAGCTTATATGTGGTTAAAATATAAGTTTACAATTGTTAATAGCTTAAATATGCAAACGGGTCGGGACTAAACATGTAAGGGTGTTATTACATGTTGTCAGAAAAAGCCTAAACTCCTTTTGAGTGTATCCCGTACGCCCAAACTGAAAATTTGGGTTTTTACCATGTATTAACCCTTGGGACTCCAAGGGGATGTTTATATCATTACTAACTTGATTTGTGGGATGTTTTGATATAGGAAAAGCTCTGGAATGATCTCGGGTCTTGCCAAAGTCGGATATTGGATTCTCAATGCTTGTTTGAAAGTTTTGTTTCTTTTAAACTAATCCCGTGGATGGGAATACATCATGTAGATGTATTTTGAACTTATGGTCGTTTAAAACTCGTTTTGTTCTTCCTTTTGGAATATGGAACGTATTACTTAATGTTTGTAAATTGATGAACCATGTTTACATGGAAATGTTTGACCAGGACCTAAATTCCGTGTTGTTTTAAAATTTTAAATTGGTTTGCAAATCCGGGTGTTACATGCGCGACCACCTTCCAACCTCCCCACCACTGCCGTGACCTTCCCATGCCGCCATCGTGCCGTCACAGCCACTACCTAGCCATTACAGCACTCGTTGGCTCCATTTGGTCCTCCTCCGCCTCACGGTTCGTCAACCCAACCCTATCTGGCCCTTATCCCCGATCCTGTAACTCTACCGGCCACCTCTACTGGTTCGGCCGAATTCGTCTCAGCCCACGTCCGTGTCACACCCCCAAATTCCACTAACGGAGTATTACCGTTTAGGAAGTGACAAACCATGATCTCAGACATTAGTTACATTGAACGACTCTACATGGGACTCAAATGAAAAAATATCCTTTTAAATCAGAGTATCAATGCGGAAGCGTAAAGAAAGTAAATGCGCAAAATACACGCGCCCAAAACCAAAGTCCAAAAGTCCAAACGTCAAATCAAACAGAGTACATTAAAATAGTTCAATCAATATAAATAGACACAAAGCAAAGCAGTTGAATCACATGCATGCCCTAACGTGCACCTGTGTCTTAGCTTAGCGTCCTGAGAAAACATGTAAGAAAAAGTGTCAACACGAGGTTGGTGAGTTCACAGGTTTCAATATATAAATAAACGTTTACCAGATTTATTGTACAATCAACATAAATACCAAATGAGTAGCTAACCCATGTTCATTGTTTGCTATTACGCTCGCAACCGTAAACTGACTGTTTGTATTGCCTCCCACCAGGTCTATCAACCATGGTGCACGTTTAGGTCAATATTGCACCCGTTCGATATCCAATCGTGTTAGCGCGACTAACGCGGGTGAGGTTTGTCAAACCCAGTAGTACTACCCAACATACCTCGCTATATTCATATTTAAACGGTTCGATGTGAGGACTTTCATGATAGAGTTTACGCATAGTCATAACAATTGATATAAAATGAAGTACAAAAATCAAAAGAGTTGTATCATGTTTTCTCCCCCAGTTTAAAAGCAGTAAAAAGGGGCCGTGAAAACTCACCTGAGCTTGAGTAAGGATTTGAATCACACAAGGGAAAAGTTGGAACCAAGTGTGTAAGTCTCAAAAGACTTACGAATGCCCTAAAATTATAAACACATAAAATTAAGGATAAAGGAAAATGGGAAATGTGACAATGACACGGATTGAGAAGCGTCCTAAAGAAACGCTCTAATATTCAAGAGTGGACGAAAGTGTCCACGGAGTTAGGAATTACTTTACGCGACGAATGACACGACTAATAATAATTATAACCGGGTGTTTTGTCATTCACAAAAATTAAGAAAATAATAATATATGTATACGAGTAAATAGTATAACCAATTATATTATTATTTAGTCTCAATCGACACACGATGTTATAAATTGATTTGAAATAATATAAATATATATTATTTAATAATACGGGTCACGGTTTGAAAATAATATAAACATATTATTTTATATGAATTCACGGTTTAAAAATAATATAAACATATTATTTTCACTTGGGGATAATAACACTAAATTATTTATAAAAGTGGGTATAATATATAAAAATAAGTTAATAATTCAAACCCGAGCCTACGGGTTGTTTTCCGGGTTAAAACCCATTTATATAATAATATAATATTAAAAGGTTTGATTTTTATTAATTAAATATTAACAGAAAAATGTTTAAAAATAATTGTGGGAGCCCGGACTCGAACCCGGGTCTCTCCCACACACGCACACAGCTCTAACCAGTCCCGGCTGCTAGGCTATCGCAACATGATCCAGATTGAAATGGTTTTATCAAGTAACTCGAATGGGTTTCCCTCCCCCACGCATACCCGGTTCGAAACCCGTCCAATTACCCTCAGATTCGGTCGCAATTCAACAAAGGATCATAGGGGTTTTGATTATCGACCCAAAACGACTCTGTGGTGAAAGCTAATTGCAAAAGCAATTGGATTTAGATCGTTAAATTACAGAAACTAGGACCGAAAACCCTAGTTTTGATTTTTGATTGATTTGATTAATTGTTATAATGAAAATGTCTGGATTCATAGGGGTTTTGTAGAGTAGAGGATTGCGAATCTGCATATATGGTTTAATTGGATTGAGGTTGAGTTTAAGATCGAAATCCCCAAATCGTTTTTATGAAGAACCCTAGTTTTGGGTTTCGATAATTTGTATAATAAAACATTGAATTGATAGAGGGCTTTCAATTAAAATGGTGTTGCGAATCCAACTGTATAGGTTAATTGCATTTTGATTGGGTCTAGACTAGGGTTCGATTAAATCGGTCAGAGATGAACCCTAGGTTACAGATTTCGATCGAATTGATAGTGTAAGCCCTAAGTGAGTTAGGGCTTTCATCTACGAGATGAAAACGAAGCTGATGATGTATCTAGTTACCTGAATTGATGTCGGGACTGTGGAGGTCGACTAAAATCGGTTCCGACTGCACTGGTTTGATCTCCGGCTCTCTCTGCTACTTCTCCGGTTAATCTGGTTTGTGTGAAAGCTTCAGGGGGTTCGTTAAGCGATTGCAGCGTCTCAATTCGCGAAGGAATTACAGGGATTTATCGGATTTGATGATAATCGAATATGGGGTCGACGGTTACGAAATGAATTATCATAATTTGAGTTTAATTCGATTAATTGTTGGTTTAATGGGTTAATGATGATCGTTATGATCATTATCATGCAAGAACGGTTCTAATTCCAACGGATTTCGGGTATAATTCACGAATTGGAGATCAAAGGATTCCAATGTTGACTTTCAAAAGTCAACAGGAGCAATTTTGATAAAATTTTACTTTGGTGGGTCAATTTATTTGATTTGGTAACTTCACACAACTAGTCCCTGAAGTTTTGAATTAATATTGTGACCGAATTTGACCTTGGGGTTAGATTTGACTAACGGGGTTAAGTTTTTAATAGGAAATTTAACGGAATAGTTAACGGAATTAACTGAAAAAGTCGGATTGTCACATCATTCCCTAGTTGAAAGAATTTTCGTCCCGAAAATTAAAATAAATAAAATAAAATAAAAAAAAATTTCCGGATGTCACATCCTCCCCTAGTTGAAAGAATTTTCGTCCCGAAAATTAGAATAGTACCTTAAGAATTTGAAGTTGGGTGCTTGAACATATTAGGATATTTGCGCATCATCTGATCCTCGCGCTCCCAAGTGAATTATGCTCCGCGTTTCGAGTTCCAACGGACTCGAACAATAGGGATCTTACTGTGCTTTAACGTTTTAACTTCCCTATCCATAATTTCCACAGGTTCTTCGATGAAACGTAACTGTTCATCAACATGTAGTTCCTCTAGAGGAACTGCGAGTGATTCATCTGCCAGGCATTTCTTTAAATTTGAGACGTGAAAGACGTTGTGTACACCACTAAGTCTTTCAGGTAGGTCCAGTTGATACGCGACTGGTCCGATTCTCTTTAATATTTTGAAAGGTCCAACATAACGAGGATTCAGTTTTCCTCGTTTCCCGAAATGAATGACACCTTTCCAAGGTGAGACTTTGAGTAAAACCATGTCACCTATTTGAAATTCCAAAGGTTTACGACGCTTGTCGGCATAGCTCTTTTGACGATCACGAGCTGCCGCCATACGATTTCTAATTTGAACGATCTTTTCGGAAGTTTCAAATACAAGTTCAGGACCTGTGAGTTGGCTATCCCCAACCTCGGTCCAACAAATGGGAGAACGGCATTTCCGCCCATAAAGTGCTTCAAATGGAGCTGCCTTGATGCTAGTGTGATAACTATTGTTGTAGGAGAACTCCACCAATGGTACGTGTGACTCCCAAGTGTTACCGAAATCGATCACACAAGCTCGTAGCATGTCCTCCAGAGTTTGGATAGTACGTTCAGTTTGGCCATCAGTTTGAGGATGGTATGCTGTGCTCATATCTAGACGCGTGCCTAATGCTTTATGCAATGATTGCCAGAAACGGGAAGTGAATCGTGCATCACGATCCGAAATAATAGAGATTGGCACTCCGTGCCGAGAGACCACTTCTTTCAAGTATACTCGAGTGAGTTTATCCATTTTGTCAGTTTCTTTGATTGCTAGAAAGTGAGCAGATTTTGTTAGGAGATCCACAATTACCCATATAGTATCACATCCGGTAGGGGTTCGGGGTAATTTGGTAATGAAGTCCATGGATATTTGTTCCCATTTCCACATGGGAATTTCAGGTTGTTGTAGGAGACCGGACGGTTTTTGGTAATCAACTTTGACCTTCGCGCAGGTCAGACACTTACTAACATAAGTGGCTATATCGGCCTTCATCTTTGGCCACCAATATAGTACTTTTAGATCATGGTACATTTTATCGGAACCCGGATGAATGGAGTAACGAGATTTATGAGCTTCATCCATGATTAGTTCCCTTAAATTTCCGAACACCGGAACCCATATTCGTTCGACAAAGTAACGAATTCCGTCAGATTTTACTTCAAGTTGTGCTTCCATGCCACGTGTACCTTCTAACGGTAGGTTATCTTCTTTCAAGGCTTCAAGTTGAGCACTACGGATTCTGTCAGGCAATCCAGGGTGAATAGTGAGTTGTAACGCTCGAACTCGTTTGGGTTTCGTTTCTTTTTGGCTTAGTGCATCAGCCACGACGTTAGCTTTACCCGGATGATACCGGATCGCACAGTCGTAATCATTTAAAAGTTCAACCCAACGACGTTGTCGCATGTTCAACTCCTTCTGCTCGAAGATATGCTGGAGGCTCTTGTGGTCGGTGTAGATGGTGCATTTGGTACCGTACAAGTAATGTCTCCATATCTTAAGTGCAAAAACTACTGCTCCCAACTCTAGGTCATGAGTGGTGTAGTTTTTCTCGTGAACCTTTAACTGACGTGAAGCGTATGCGATTACCTTTTCGCGTTGCATTAATACACAACCCAGACCTTGAATAGATGCATCACAATACACCACAAAGTCATCGGTTCCTTCCGGAAGAGCTAAAATAGGTGCACTACAAAGTTTCTGTTTGAGATGCTGGAAAGCTGATTCTTGATTATCGCCCCAATTATAAGCTTTTCCTTTTTGAGTTAGGGCGGTGAGAGGTTGCGCAATCTTTGAAAATCCTTCGATAAAACGACGGTAATATCCAGCCAATCCCAGAAATTATCGCACTTCAGTCGGAGTCGTCGGTGCTGCCCAATTCTTGATGGCTTCTATTTTGGATGGGTCGACATGTATCCCTTTTTCATTTACCACATGCCCTAGAAATTGAACCTCTCGAATCCAAAATTCACATTTGGAAAACTTAGCATAAAGTTGCTCTTGCTTAAGTAGTTCCAAAATTAGACGCAGATGTTCTTCATGTTCTTCCTCGTTCTTGGAATAAATAAGAATGTCATCGATGAAAACGATAACAAACTGGTCAAGGTAAGGCTTACACACACGGTTCATGAGGTCCATGAATACCGCGGGTGCGTTGGTTTAACCGAAAGGCATGACCATAAATTCGTAATGGCCGTACCTTGTCCTGAATGCAGTTTTAGAGATATCTTCTTCTCGGACTCTTAACTGATGATAGCCGGACCTAAGATCTATTTTGGAATAGAAACTTGATCCTTGGAGTTGATAAAAAAGGTCATCAATACGAGGTAAAGGGTAGCGGTTCTTGATTGTAACTTTGTTCAACTCCCGGTAGTCAATACACATACGGAACGTACCGTCCTTCTTCTTGACAAATAATACCGGAGCTCCCCACGGTGATGAACTAGGTCGGATGAAGCCTTTATCCAATAAGTCTTGCAACTGAGTGGACAGTTCCTGCAATTCACTGGGTGCTAATCGATAAGGTGCCCGAGCAATCGGTGCTGCTCCGGGTGCTAGGTCAATTTGGAATTCAACCTGACGGTGTGGTGGCAGACCGGGCAGATCCTCGGGAAATACTTACAAAAATTCACGCACAACGGGAATATCTTCGATCTTCTTTTCTTCTGACGGCTGTTCAGCAACAAGGGCCAAAATGGTCGTATGCCCCTTCCGAAGACATTTTTGTGCTTTCATGAAGGATATAATGCCCATGACAGTACCAACTCTTTCGCCCTGAACTGAAAGAATTTCTCCACTCGGGAGGGGTATGCGAACGATTTTCTCATGACAAATGATTTCCGCTTGGTTTCTAGACAACCAATCCATGCCAACGATTACATCAAAACTACCAAGTGTGACCGGCATAAGGTCGATATCTAGAATTTGGCTAGCTAGATCAAGCTTACAACCCTTAAGAATGTGGGTTGCTTCAATTATTTGGCCGTCAGCTATCTCTATTACATACTTAGCTTCTAGCAGAGTTGGAGTTCCTTTTATCATATCACTAAGTTTCTTAGATATAAAACTCCTATCAGCACCAGTGTCAAAAAGGACAGAAGCAAAGTAATTATTTAAGAGAAATTTACCGGTGACCACGTTATGATCGTAGCGAGCCTCTCCGGATCCCAGTACAAAAGCTCTTCCTTTCGCCCCATTTCCTCCATTACCACCGTTATTACCGTTATTCCCACCATTGTTGTTTTGATTGGGGTTGTTACCATTGTTGCCCTGGTTATTACCGTTACCACTACCACTGCCATTACCATTTCCACCCTTTTTCAACTGAGGACAGTTCCTTTGAATGTGCCCCTCTTTACCGCACTGAAAACATCCCCTCGTGAATCCCTGTGATTTAAATGGTTGTTTGTTCGGGAGTGCAACTCTACAGTCCTTTGCAGCGTGGCCCATTTTACCACAACGCTGGCAATGTTGTCGGTCACAAGTGTCCGTGTGGTGATAGCCGCATTTGTTGCACTTGGGGTACCTCCCAGCATATTCCCCTTGATTCGGACCTGATGAGGTCGTTTGATTAAAGTTTCTAGCATGCTCAAACTTTCGTTGTTGTTGGTGCTGAGGTTGATTGGATTGGGATCCTTTAGAATTTGAGTGGTTGTGTGAGTGGGAGTGATGGTCTAACTTGCGCTTATTGTTGTCGGTGGGTTTAGAAACCGAACCTCTTGGAGGTAAAGTTCCCTGTGTCACTGCCTGATCGGTCAATTTGTGAGCAAGTCTGATGGTCTGTTGGATGGTGGTAGGGTTGGATGAGGTCACCATGCTTTGAATCTGAGGTACCAAACCTCCAATGTATAGTTCAATCCGTTTGTAATCCGGAGTCACCATATGTGGGCACATGGTGGCAAGTTCGTGCGAACGGGTGGTGTAGAGTTCAATTTCTGAACCCTCCATCTTAAGGTTCCAGAACTCTCCTTCTAGCTTTTGAATTTCATCTCGTGGACAGTATTCTTCTTTCATCATTGACTTAAATTCCTCCCACGGAAGTCCATTTGCCATTGCTAGTCCCAACATTTGAACTTGGGCATTCCACCATGTTAGGGCCGGGCCTTCTAAAGTTCCAGCAGCAAATTTCACTTGGTTAGCCACGGGGCAGTTGCACATGGCTATTACTGATTCAACCTTCTCAAACCAGCGAAGTAATCCAACTGCTCCTTCAGCTCCACTAAAGGTGTGGGGCTTGCAGTCCATGAATGCCTTAAAAGTGCAGGCTGGCTGTTGATTTTGTTGATTTTGCTGGCCTGGATTTAGAAATACGAATTGAATTGGAATTATAGAGTTTAGAAAGATATTCTTAGGAAAAAGGGATTGACCCTACTAGTCAATAGTTGAAAGCATTTACCTGCAGCATTCTGTGCTGCTAGGGCCTCTGCCACACTATTGTTTATCAAAGCTGCTAGTTCTGCTGCCGTCATGTTGATGGTACCACGACCACCGGTACGGCCTCCTCGTCCTCTCCCAGACATATTTCTTCACAATCACAAATGAAAACAATGAGAAATATATCGCATATTAAACATTATTCAGGTACGGGTAAGGAAATACAACATCTAATATTTTGAAAATTAAATAAATTGTAAGGCTACAAAATAAATAACTCAAATATTAAACTTCTCATGCTTTTATTGGATGGGAACAACCTTACCCATCTAGGTTTGAAAAGGGAAATAACATAAGCAAAAACAAACATGAAAAGGAAGATAGAATAGGAAGATCCTCAAATATCCTCATCATCAGAAGAGACATGACTGTGCATCATCAATCTCCACTGGCTCTTCCTCAGCTGGTTCCCCCTCTAAGGGTTCCTCCTCGAAGGGCTCCTCCTCAAAGAGCTCTTCCTCAAAGGGTTCCTCCTCATCGTCAGATACTAGAATGTCTTCCGGGTGTAGGGTCGCTTGCAGTTGGGCTTCCAAGTGAGTCACCCTCTCTTGAAGGCCTTCAGCAGTGTGGTTAGCCACATGTAGCTGAGCTTCCATAGCAGCTAATCTCTCCAGAACTCCTTGCATATCATCATCCATAATGTCAGCCCTCGTCTCTAGGTGTGCTACACGATTCACTAAAAGGTTGTGGACATGATCCGTTGCAGCTAGTTCGGTAGTCAAATCTTCGGATTCCTACCCTATTCTTTTCCACTTGTTTTCCATTCTCTAGGAGTTTAGGTATCTCCTCGGTGGCATCTTGTACAAAACTTAATTCCTTTAACATATAGGACACAAATGCTGCGAAGGCTTGTTCCATGGTACATGGTAAGCTAGGCAGTGTAGGCGATGAAGATGTGGATGCAAAGTACGGTGATGGAACATCTCCCATTTCGATCCACCTTTGGATCATATGTGGGTACATATCCCAATTGAGAGCATACTCCAATGCCCGTGCGTTGCTCGGTTCACCTTGCTCAATTGAGGTAGTCCGGCGCCTTTTGGGCTCCGGGGATGAGGGTACAGGTGCCTTATGCCCTGATGCGTTAGGTGATGGAGGTGGTGTTGACGACATAATCCTGCAACAATTTGTATAAGTGCCAACATCCAAATGGCATGTAACTCAAATGACATGTAACTAATGTGTGAGGCTATAGTCTAGTATGCAATCCTAGTTCTCTATAACCAATGTCTCTGATACCAATCTGTCACACCCCCAAATTCCACTAACGGAGTATTACCGTTTGGGAAGTGACAAACCAGGATCTCAGACATTAGTTACATTGAACGACTCTACATGGGACTCAAATGAAAATATCCTTTTAAATCAGAGTATCAATGCGGAAGCGTAAAGAAAGTAAATGCGCAAAATACACGCGCCCAAAACCAAAGTCCAAAAGTCCAAACGTCAAATCAAACAGAGTACATTAAAATAGTTCAATCAATATAAATAGACACAAAGCAAAGCAGTTGAATCCCATGCATGCCCTAACGTACACCTGTGTCTTAGCTTAGCGTCCTGAGAAAACATGTAAGAAAAAGTGTCAACACGAGGTTGGTGAGTTCACAGGTTTCAATATATAAATAAACGTTTACCAGATTTATTGTACAATCAACATAAATACCAAATGAGTAGCTAACCCATGTTCATTGTTTGCTATTACGCTCGCAATCGTAAACTGACTGTTTATATTGCCTCCCACCAGGTCTATCAACCACGGTGCACGTTTAGGTCAATATTGCACCCGTTCGATATCCAATCGTGTTAGCGCGACTAACGCGGGTGAGGTTTGTCAAACCCAGTAGTACTACCCAACATACCTCGCTATATTCATATTTAAACGGTTCGATGTGAGGACTTTCATGATAGAGTTTACGCATAGTCATAACAATTGATATAAAATGAAGTACAAAAATCAAAAGAGTTGTATCATGTTTTCTCCCCCAGTTTAAAAGCAGTAAAAAGGGGCCGTGAAAACTCACCTGAGCTTGAGTAAGGATTTGAATCACACAAGGGAAAAGTTGGAACCAAGTGTGTAAGTCTCAAAAGACTTACGAATGCCCTAAAATTATAAACACATAAAATTAGGGATAAAGGAAAATGGGAAATGTGACAATGACACGGATTGAGAAGCGTCCTAAAGAAACGCTCTAATATTCAAGAGTGGACGAAAGTGTCCACGGAGTTAGGAATTACTTTACGCGACGAATGACACGACTAATAATAATTATAACCGGGTGTTTTGTCATTCACAAAAATTAAGAAAATAATAATATATGTATACGAGTAAATAGTATAACCAATTATATTATTATTTAGTCTCAATCGACACACGATGTTATAAATTGATTTGAAATAATATAAATATATATTATTTAATAATACGGGTCACGGTTTGAAAATAATATAAACATATTATTTTATATGAATTCACGGTTTAAAAATAATATAAACATATTATTTTCACTTGGGGATAATAACACTAAATTATTTATAAAAGTGGATATAATATATAAAAATAAGTTAATAATTCAAACCCGAGCCTACGGGTTGTTTTCCGGGTTAAAACCCATTTATATAATAATATAATATTAAAAGGTTTGATTTTTATTAATTAAATATTAACAGAAAAATGTTTAAAAATAATTGTGGGAGCCCGGACTCGAACCCGGGTCTCTCCCACACACGCACACAGCTCTAACCAGTCCCGGCCGCTAGGCTATCGCAACATGATCCAGATTGAAATGGTTTTATCAAGTAACTCGAATGGGTTTCCCTCCCCCACGCATACCCGGTTCGAAACCCGTCCAATTACCCTCAGATTCGGTCGCAATTCAACAAAGGATCATAGGGGTTTTGATTATCGACCCAAAACGACTCTGTGGTGAAAGCTAATTGCAAAAGCAATTGGATTTGGATCGTTAAATTACAGAAACTAGGACCGAAAACCCTAGTTTTGATTTTTGATTGATTTGATTAATTGTTATAATGAAAATGTCTGGATTCATAGGGGTTTTGTAGAGTAGAGGATTGCGAATCTGCATATATGGTTTAATTGGATTGAGGTTGAGTTTAAGATCGAAATCCCCAAATCGTTTTTATGAAGAACCCTAGTTTTGGGTTTCGATAATTTGTATAATAAAACATTGAATTGATAGAGGGCTTTCAATTAAAATGGTGTTGCGAATCCAACTGTATAGGTTAATTGCATTTTGATTGGGTCTAGACTATGGTTCGATTAAATCGGTCAGAGATGAACCCTAGGTTACAGATTTCGATCGAATTGATAGTGTAAGCCCTAAGTGAGTTAGGGCTTTCATCTACGAGATGAAAACGAAGCTGATGATGTATCTAGTTACCTGAATTGATGTCGGGACTGTGGAGGTCGACTAAAATCGGTTCCGACTGCACTGGTTTGATCTCCGGCTCTCTCTGCTACTTCTCCGGTTAATCTGGTTTGTGTGAAAGCTTCAGGGGGTTCGTTAAGCGATTGCAGCGTCTCAATTCGCGAAGGAATTACAGGGATTTACCGGATTTGATGATAATCGAATATGGGGTCGACGGTTACGAAATGAATTATCATAATTTGAGTTTAATTCGATTAATTGTTGGTTTAATGGGTTAATGATGATCGTTATGATCATTATCATGCAAGAACGGTTCTAATTCCAACGGATTTCGGGTATAATTCGCGAATTGGAGATCAAAGGATTCCAATGTTGACTTTCAAAAGTCAACAGGAGCAATTTTGATAAAATTTGACTTTGGTGGGTCAATTTATTTGATTTGGTAACTTCACACAACTAGTCCCTGAAGTTTTGAATTAATATTGTGACCGAATTAGACCCTGGGGTTAGATTTGACTCACGGGGTTAAGTTTTTAATAGGAAATTTATCGGAATAGTTAACGAAATTAACTGAAAAAGTCGGATTGTCACAGTCCGGCTCCCACATCAAAACCGATACGAAAACAAGTCTAGGTTACGAGTTATACATTTAAACCAGACGATTCGTGCTAGTTGAACCCCCGCTCGGACTTCTCTTCCCCGGAATCACCTTTTGCGTAAACCCTAATACCACCAAAACACAAAACACAATGATTCGAGGATTCGACACACTAAGGATGATTAGAAATCATGAAAATACCTCGAACCAGATGCAAATCGCGCTGAACGGCTCTCTCCTCCCTTCTCCTTGTTCTCGGCAGCCGCAAACTCTCAATGGGGAGTCTCCCCCATGCGTAACACCCTAATGGATGTTGTTCTTGGACCGGGCTTGGCCCTTGCGCGCCACCGACTAATCCCCGGGCCCGACTCGTCTCGTAGTTTTTAATAAAAACCCCTCTACGTCTCGTTGATTACTTCCTAAACCCTCAATTTAATTACACAAAAGAAATCCTCGCTTCTATGCCTTCGATTAAGTCTCGTTAAGTTCCCGCAACTTTTCCATCCACTATATACAAATATATACACATACATACTAATCCCATTTACTAGGTAAAAAGCCGGGATGTTACACGGACCGGCACAGCAGGCCCACACGGTCCGATATAGACGTGTGGCGCGCCTGCTTTGCATGGCCACTATGTGGCTTGCATGCGTACAACATGGGGCGGTAGCGGACCGCTAGAGACCTGGCTAGCGGTCCGCTACGGGGTTAGGTCTGGCCTATAAATAGAGAGCTCCACTTCTAACTTTCCATACCAACACTAACCATCCTCTCGAATTCTCTCTGCCCCCGAGCTATTCCCGAGCTGTTTCGATGTCCCGACTCCCGAGCCGCTCCTCCCAGCTCAACTGACTTTCGCTTATTTACCGGACTCGAGGTGCTATAGCCCTAAGAGTTGATTCTAAGAGCCGAGTAGCACTAAGTTTATTATCTTACAACCTCCCGCTTCCAAACCAAGGTGAATACGAGTATGTCAAAAATGATTTGAAGTCGTGAGTGTGCTACAAACACTCTCACGCAAAAGATAAAATTGTTTATGCTTTACAACAAAAGGCAACAACACGAGAATTAAATACTTATTCATATAATCCTGGTAAGGGGGTTGAAATAAACTCCTTGGATGGTATTACCCAAGAAGTGTACGTAAAGTTTGATCAAGTCTTTATACTCGCTCCGGATCCATGGTGGTCAGGCGGGGTTGGCATGTATGTCGGGTGGTTGGTTAAAACGCCAATACAAGTCGCGTTAACCCCCGAGTATGTAACCAATGTATACATACATAAAAACGGAAAGAAGCAATGTGTTCGCTAGATTCGAGACGACGAAAGTGTTTAATTGTTTACATTAACTGTTTTTGCCATGATTACGAAATGTTTTAAGGTCATAAAGAATTCACTAGCACATAGCTGACGTTCATATTTCAAATGTTTTCAGGAAGAGATTGATATGACCTCCTCATACTGGGACCGGCTATGGCCTAAGTCCCGGGACAATCTTGTTGCATAACCGGGTCAAGCCACACACCTAGACCCGGTGCAACCCAAAATATTTTTATACAGGTTTGTGCTATGCATGGAAAGAACCTAGGGAAATAAGGAAAAGGTTAAGGTTCCCAAAGGATTCCGACTCCCTAGGCTGATTATCTCCTTGTAGATTTTACTGACTTTGCTCAGGGTCTTGAAATCAAAGCGGGTTCCAAAGGTATAAAGAAATCTTTTGTCTACACGACGAGATTCTAGTATTTACAAACTAAGCATTGAGATTGAGACGATTGATAAAAAGATCCTTTAGTTAAAACCACTATTCTGTTGCACAAAAACAAACTTTGAAATCAAAGCAGATACCAAAGGTTCCAACTGACGTTGCAGCTCGGTAACGTTTCGGGGGTGCCCGGGGTGGGGTGTGACAACGCGTGATTGCTTAGAATGGATCGTTTCGCGCGAACAGAGGTGCGTGCCGCGGTCATAAATTCATCCATTGTCTTAGGCAAACAGTCCCTACCGTGAATACGCTTGATCATATCATCGCTACGGACACCTTGGATGAACCCTGCTATCATCAAATCCTCCCCGGTTCCAGCTATCTGTAAGCTTTCGTGTAATGAAATCCTCTACGAATTCATTTTCTTTTCGCCGGATGTACAAGATCTACGTTTTCTCCTTAGTATGTCTTTTTTGTTGGTTAAACTGTTGCATGAATTTGGCTAGGAGTTCATCAAAACTATTAATCCGTGTGGTGGGTAGGCTGTCATACCATAAACGTGTTGGACCCACTAGAGTTTGCACAAACATGTGACACCACTCACAGAGAGCCTAGCGTTCTACCCCGTCGGCACTGACGAAGACGTTTCGATGGTCATTCGGGTCTGTGGTGCCATCATATTTACCGACTGTGGATGACATTTTCAACTTTCGGGTAATTTCGGCTTGGTCTATCCGGGTGTAGATTTTAACTGAGCCAACAATACTGCTGGGGAATATGGTCGGTGCATGTCATCTGCCCGGTTATCTCCGGGATGGATTATTGGAGGAGCTAGGGTGCTACCTACCCTGAGGGTCGGGTGCGGTAATGTGTGAGTATATTGTACTACGGGGTTGTGGATACTGGCGTCGGTTACGGCTCCAGGGTGACGTGTTTCGTGTCGTCATATGTTAGGCTGGTGCAGAGCTCCGCTAGACGGGCTTCGCGCCAAAGTTGTTCATCTAGCCTTGCACGTCGTTGTTGCTCCATACACCACTCATTACCACTTATGAGTGGAAAAGGTTTAAGTCCCAGGTCACGGGGTTGAAGGAACCCTCTCGGGTGTAATGAGTTATGGGGCATATGCCTGTATGGGAACATTATTCACTAGGGTACTGTGCGGTAAGGCGGGATTGAGCAGAGTCATGGGTACAGACTCAGAGCCTCCTATAAGAGGAGGGTGTAGGCCAGGATATGCTATGGGGATGTTATGGATCGTGGGTACATGGGTTGAAATACTGGGTTAGTCCCCATGGGTGGGGCGGAGCTATATGGTACCTGGGCGGGAGATTGAGACATCTTTGGTGGTATGGGGGTAGAGATAAGCTAAGTACAGGGCACTGTGGGGACTGTGAGTAACTCCTCGTTACGTCTTCGTAGGTCTTCCAAATGATGGCAGCTGAGGAGCTAGGTAGGAGTTGTTGCTGACTGTTTCTCGTCGGAGGTGCCTCGACCTCAATTTCTTCATCCGATTCTCCATAATGATGCAGGTTATCCATCAGACAAGGAGAGTAGTGAGTTACCATTACAACTTTTTCTCCCACGGATGGCGCCAATGAAGAGTCCTGAAAACTCGACAGGTAGAAAAGACCAGAAAAATCACCACTTCTTCGTATTACTGAATCCCCAAGGTTACACCATTGATGAGCTTTACCAGTATTTTCCTACCTTTTTTGTGCATGCCTCTTATCTATGAGGTAATGGGTGTGACATCCCTGATTTCTATGCCTGATTCTAAGTCTTCTTTGATTCTACTTTGTAACCTATATTGAGAATTCTATTGATATGAACCTATTTGTGCCTCATGCTACTTGTTATATCATTTAAATTCAAACTACTAGGCCCTGGTCTAAAGTGAGTATTCTATTACTAGAACTTGCTACTTATGGTAACTTTTGATGCCCTATATCCTATCACACCCCGACCGACGGCGGATTAAACGCCGGGGCTGACGCGGTTGTTCATAAGCACATGATCATCTATTATTAAATGAAAATATTTATTCATCAACTTAGAATCATCCGTTACATAGGGAATGGAAAACGAAACGTTCAAAACATAACATAATTTAAATTAAACTAGGTCCAAGTCCTAGATGAGCAAGTAGGGTCCTCAAATGGGTGCACCTGAAACATGTGAGTAAATGTCAACTGCAAGTAGTTGGTGAGTAACATAGGTTTTGACACTAACAAAAGTTAAGTAAAAAGTGTTTGTAATTCAATACTGTTCAAAGCGTAACTATGGCATAAACGTGAAAACATACAATGTTCCAAGTGTATAATTCAATCTGTAGTAAATGGAAAACTGGTAAGTACAATCTCACTGATTGTGTTTTGGAAAAATAATAATATGGTAAACACAAAACCCGCCAAGGTTCATGTTAACTAGAATCGTATTCCCCTATAAATGATCATGTTAGGTACTACCTTAGGCCTGGGTAGCAGGTTAATGAATGTACTAGCATGTAACATCCCAAAAATAAAACGACGGTTAAAATGACGAAATAAACGAACGAGGCATGTCGGGTCGGGTCAGATGGGCTAGAAGGGGAGCCTCCCCTATAAATAGCCAAGGTCACAACCCATTTCTCTCATTTGCAACTTCTAGAGAGAGAAACCGTAGAGAGAGAAAGTTGTCGGATCGACCCGAGATTTGAGAAGTGTGTTGCTCCATAACTCGTGAGAAGAACCTCCGGATCAGAAGCTCGATTCAGGTAACGATCCGACCTAAATCTGAGTTTTTGTTCGTTTTTGGGTTTTTCGGGTTTTGGGTAAAAAGGTTATGTTTGAACGGATGAAACTGGAAGATGAGTATAGATTTAAGTTCCTTAATGGAAAACGAACGTTTTGAATGCAAAAGGTTTGGGATCTTGACATGATCAGACCCGAATGCGAAAGTTAGGGTTTTCACGAAGAACAGGTCGTGCGCACTTGCTAAGTGCGCACGGAGCAGGTCATGCGCACTTGCTAAGTGCGCAGGAGGAGGGACCTGCGCACTTGCTAAGTGCGCAGGAAGAGGAACCTAGTGCGCAGGAGGAAGGACCTGCGCACTTGCTAAGTGCGCAGGAAGCATGGTCTGCGCACTTGCTAAGTGCGCAGGCAGCAGGGTCTGCGCACTTGCTAAGTGCGCAGACATCAGAACTGATTAAGTAAAGTCAGTATGTTAGAATGGTTAAACCGTTAGAGTCGGTATTGGTCTGATGTGCATTTAACTAATCAATTCATATCGGAAGTGAAGTTGTTGGACCTTTGTTAGGACAACCGAGACTAGCTTATAAGGTGAGTTCTAGAAGCCCTCTTTTAAATGTTTTAATAATGTTTTTGGGCTAGTGTGCACACGTGATGATTTTATAAAACGATGTTATGAAACGATGTTTACGAAGGATGTATGTAACGTTTTATAAAATGATGTTTATGAAGGATGTTTTAGAAGGAAGGTTTATGAAGGAAGTGTTTTTGAAATATTTTGCCAAAAGAAGTTTACGAAGTGTTTTAACGAATGAGAATGTTTTTAATAAAACGTACGAATGCTTTAACTGAAGTTTTTGAAGTAAAAGAAGCGAAGGTTTACGAAAGTCACAAACGAACGAATCTGCCAATATTCCTTAGGGAATGAAGGTTAAGGGATGGGAAGTATGTTATGGGCCTTTACCTTTTAGGGGCCTCTGTGGCTGGCCAACTGTTGTACAACCGGGGTGATGACGTCACCAAGGGGATTATCGTGATCCTTGAAGTTTGGTACGATTTACCTTACGGGGTAGTCGTGCTTGAAATTTGGTACTTGCGCCCGACGGGGCGCAGTGCTTGAAGTTTGGTACGCGCTATCCTTTGGGACGCCATGCTTGAAGGGTTGGATGACCTAAGTATCGGGCCCTAGGAGTTCCTCACCCGAAGGACAGTATGGTGATGATGGGCCTAGTGGTAGTGATCCTTAAGTTATTCAACCAGTATGTAACGTTTGGATTTGACGGTTACGAGAAGGCGCAGATTCTATATGTTCGTTGACTTATGAAGTGTTATGTTTGTTATTGCATTATTTACGTACGCTTTTTATTAAATGAAGTATGAAGTGATGTTTTTGGCAATTTATTTGAAGTTAAGGTTTTACGTTAAAACTAGAACTCACCAGCGTAGCTGACGTTTTTAAGTGTGCACATTCAGGTTAAGGTAGGTTATGAGGATGGACGGTGATGCTTGGCAAGCGAGAAGAGTTACCCGGCTGATCATGAAGACTGGCATCCCGTTATGTTTAGTTATGATGTAAATATGTTTTAAACTATGTTTACGCTTCCGCATGTATGAACAAGTTTTAATTATGATGAATGAATGAAGTTTTCTGCTGTGTTATTTGATATTCATGTTTAAGAACTGTTTGTGAATGAGTAAATCCAACAAGTGGGGCCTCCCGGGTTTGGGGCCTTACATAGCATGAACACATGTAATGGTCACCAAGCAGTTTAAGACATAAAACATATAGTAAATAGCATGAGAACATTGGTATTGAATTTGGTAAGTATAGTATGTAAACATGTTCCACCCCGAGTATTTGTAAACAATAGTAAAGAGAAAGGGGGCTATGAAACTCACATGAATCAAAAGCTAGAAATGTATGAACTGGTAAAGAATGTTAGGCCTCGTGAGGAACTCTCACAACAAACCTACACATGTAATGGTACTCCAAGTTTCATTGTATAACTAAGTGGAACTAAAGAGGTCCTCGGGGCGTTAGGGTTTCATGGGGTTTAGGGTTAAGGATGGACTTGTATGCATGTATGTAGTTAGAAACTAGAAGTATAGAATATGTTAATAAAAGTAGTTTATGAATTAAGTATAATGAATTAAGACTTTCACATTGTAATTTATTATATAACTTTTCTAAGGATGGTTAATAAATAGAGTTGTGGAATAATAACTTTGAGCTTATTTGTATAACTATTCTAAAATAATTCTTGAAATATATTTTATGTAAATAAAGTAATTAATTATGCTATTAATCAAAGTAACTAAAGTTGTTGATTAATAATTGTAGTTAAAGTGGTTATTTAATCATTTAATGGATTTATAAAAGATTAAATAAGCCTTAAATAGGATTTATAAACCTTTACATAGAGTAATCATTTAAAATAACTATTTAGATATAAATCACCCTAAATTAATTATTCATAAGTTTAAAAGAGTTTAATACGGTATAATTATAATTTGTGATGAATCATATAGCTATTTTACATAATTAAATTTGCTAAAACAAAAATCATCTTCATTATTTATTTAAGAATTTAAAATGTTTTATCACATAGTTTTAATTGAAATAAAATAATTAAGCATTTCTTTACGATCTTTTTGTTTTTATAATATTTTGAAAATGTATTTATAGAGTTTGTAGTAATTAACTTGGAAATTTCTAGATATCAATTAATGTGTTAAAAATGGCTTAACAAGGGAAACAAATAAAAACAATGGTGATCGGGACTCTAACCCGCGCCACTTCCGGTTCACAACTGCACCACAACTTAACCATCAGACCAGGGCATGAAGCCGTGTCTGAGATGGTTTCGTTTGATTTATAACGCGCAAGTCCAAGCACCCCTTCGTCCCCAATCGAACCCGTAAACCCTAGCCCCTCGACTCACCCGATTGAGCAGGCGATCGAAGCGTAAGCCATAGGGCTTTCGATCCTCAAATCAAGACGAAATTTTCGACACTAGATTTACCTGAAATGGTTACGTGTAGAGGAAGAAAGACAAAGGCTTTTGAACTTGGTTTCTTGGTGCTTGATCGCGATCCAGAGAAGAAATTCAGTGAGTTTGAGAGTGTTGGAAGTGTGTGCGAGTTGTTGCGAGTGTAATGGAGTGGATTTTATAGTCCAATTTCAGGCCGAAAACACGAATTGATTTTGCGCATTACTTGGACGGTTACGAGATTGAATTTCATAAACGAATCATTGATTTCAAACTAATTGTATCGTTAAATAGTTAGGAAACAGTCGCACAATGATGTGGTAACATCAATTGCAGTTAAGATGCATTAATTCGATCAATTGGAAGTTGAATTTCATTTAGTTTGACTCTGAAAAAGTCAAAATCGACGTATGGGGAAGAAGGCAAAAGAAATTTGCAGTTTGGTCCCTGGACTTTCAGGTGTGTAACATTTTATGAACAAACTTAGATTTTAACTAGAATTTAGTTTGAGAATTTTGCATAAACTGGACCTAAAAAAAATGAAAATTATTTAAAGTCTTATACCCTTTCATAAATTGAATAATTCCTATAACATAATTAAATGTTATAAATACAAGTTATAAATTTTGTAAAATAATAGGGTTTTTTTTAATATAGTTAATTCTTTATAAATTACTGAATTTATTTATAGGGTTTATAACATTTGTATTCGCATGTTCATATATATACATATATATATATATATATAAATATAAGTTTAGAAAATAACTTAGTATATATGTATGCATTTAATAGGATAAAACATTTAAAATTCCAAATAAATATGTATTGAATTTGAAATAACTACACCTAATATATGTACGAATGTAATGGGTGGTTAAGATAATATTATTAATGTAAGACATCAAAATAGAGGGGTACAAATGCCAGAATTGTTAAAATAGAAGCCGGAATTTACTGGGGATTACAGTCTCCCCTACTTTAGAAGATTTCGTTCCGAAATTTATTAAGAAGAGGGTCCTGGAAAAAGGTGTGGGTATTTGGATTTCATTTGATCCTCACGTTCCCAAGTGAACTCAGGGCCACACTTGGATTCCCATCGAACCTTAACGATTGGAATTCGGCTTCGCTTGAGTTGCTTAATTTCTCGGTCCATGATCTCCACGGGCTTCTCCACGAAGTGCATTGTTTCGTCAATGTGAACCTCGTCAAGTGGTATGTGGAGATTCTCGTCAGCTAAGCATTTCTTTAGGTTCGAGACATGAAATGTCGGATGAACGTTACTGAGTCCTTCAGGTAAATCCAATTTGTAGGCTACGTTCCCAATCCGCTCAAGGATTTTAAAAGGACCTACGAATCTTGGAGCAAGTTTCCCTTTCTTTCCAAAACGAACTACGCCTTTCCAAGGGGATACCTTGAGAAGGACCAGATTGCCAACTTGAAATTCTAAGGGTTTTCGACGTTTGTCGGCATAGCTCTTCTGCCGACTTCTTGCTACCAGAAGGTTGTCTCGGATTAACATTATCTTATCGGAAGTCTCTTTAATAAGTTCAGGACTAGTGATTTGTGATTCACCAACTTCAGTCCAACAGATAGGAGAGCGACATTTCCGACCATAAAGTGCTTCAAAAGGAGCCATGTTAATGCTCGTGTGATAACTGTTGTTGTATGAGAACTTGACTAGGGGTAGATGTAAATCCCAATTTCCCTTGAAGTCAATGACACAGGCTCAAAGCATATCTTCGAGAGTTTGAATCGTTCATTCAGATTAACCATCAGTTTGCGGTTGATAAGCAATACTAAGATTTAGTTGAGTACCTAAGGTTGATTGCAGGGATTGCCAGAAACGAGAGGTGAATCGTCCATCACGATCGGAAATAATGTTGAGAGGTACACCGTGATGACTAACGATCTCATCAACATAGATTCGAGCTAGTTTCTCAACTCGATAGTCCTCACGTATGGGTATGAAATGAGCATATTTTGTCAAGCAGTCGATGATTACCCAAATGCTATCATGACCACGAGATGTTTGTGGGAGTTTGGTTATAAAGTCCATGGCGATACACTCCCATTTCCACACGGGAATCTCGGGTTGTTCAAGTAAACCGGATGGACGCTGGTGCTCGGCTTTAACCTTTAAACATGTAAGGCATTTGGACACGTATAGAGAAATGTCCTTTTTCATACCTTGGGTACGAAGATCCATGTACATTTTGCCTGCACCAGGATGCACAGAATAACGAGTCTTGTGAGCCTCGTTCATGATAAAGGTACGAAGGTTGTCACGGTCCGGAATCCAGATACGATTTAGAAAGTAAAGTAACCCATTGGGTTTGGTTTTAAGTTGGAGTTCGGCACCACATGACATTTCGTTGTACATGTTTCCTTCAGTGACGGAGAGATTTTGTGCTTCAAGGATGCGAGTTTGAATATCATTTTGGATTCGAATGCTGTGGATTTTGATAGGTTCCTTACGGCTTAGAGCATCGGCCAGGATATTCGCCTTACCAGGATGATAACGAATATTTCAGTCGTAGTCGCTTAGGAGTTTAACCCAACGCCTTTGCCTCATGTTGAGTTCTTTTTGATTGAAAATGTGCTCGGGGCTCTTATGATCGATGTAAACCTCACATTTGGTACCACATAGGTAATGTCTCCAAATTTTTAGAGAAAATACGACCGCACCCAACTCAAGATCGTGCGTCGTATAATTCTTCTCATGGATTTTGAGTTGTCGGGACGCATAAGCAATCACTTTGCCACGCTGCATTAGTACACAACCAAGGCCTAAGTGGGAAGTGTCACAGTAAACGACAAAGTCTTTGGTTCCATCGAGGAGGGTCAGGATAGGAGCCTCACACAGTTTCTGTTTTAGGGTTTGAAAGGCTTCCTCCTGTTTTGGTCCCCACTCGTAAGGTTTGCTTTTCTGGGTTAAGGTTGTCAGTGGTACCGCAATCTTTGAAAAGTTCGCTATGAAACGACGATAATAGCCCGCTAAACCTAGAAATGAGCGGACTTCGGTAGGGGTCTTTGGGGCTTGCCAGTTCTTTACCGCCTCAATCTTAGCGGGATCCACGTGAATACCCTTTTCGTTGACTATGTGTCCCAAGAATTGGACTTCCTTTAGCCAAAATTCACACTTGGAGAACTTAGCATACAGTTTCTCCTTCTTTAAGAGATCCAAAACCAAACGCAAGTGTTCTTCGTGTTCCACTTTGGATTTTGAATATATGAGGATGTCGTCAATGAAGACGATCACGAACTAGTCCAAGTACGGCTTACACACGCGGTTACCGCGGGTGCATTGGTTAGTCCGAAGGGCATAACCATGAACTCGTAATGGCCATATCTTGTATGAAAGGCTGTCTTGGAGATATCGGATTTGAGGACTCGTAACTGGTGATAACCAGAACGAAGATCGATCTTAGAGAAATAAGTCGAGCCTTGAAGTTGATCAAATAAATCGTCAATCCTCGGGAGTGGGTATCGGTTCTTCACGGTAAGCTTGTTGAGTTCCCGATAGTCGATGCACATCCGAAAAGAACCATCCTTCTTATTGACAAATAAAACAGGTGCTCCCCAAGGGGAAACACTAGGACGAATAAACCCCTTATCAGAAAGTTCTCGGAGTTGACTTGAAAGTTCTTGCATTTCTGATGGTGCAAGACGGTAAGGTGACTTAGCCACGGGGTTTGCTCCTGGCACTAGGTCAATACGGAATTCGACTTGACGTATGGGAGGAAGACTGGGTAAGTCTTCGGGAAAAACTTCAGGGAAGTGTTTGATTACAGGAATGTCTTGGAGGTTCTTATCCTTGACTTTTCGTTCCACAATATGGGCCAAGAATGCCACACATTTCTTTCGTAAATACTTCTATGCGGTAGTGCATGACATAAGCTTGAGTCCTTTTGGCAGCTTCTCACCATAGACCATCAAAATTTCACCCGAGTCAAGAGGGATACGGATATACTTGGCAAAACAGACGACTTCAGCATGGTGCTTGGTCAGCCAGTCCATGCCTACTATGATGTCGAAACCTCCGAGAGCCATAGGAATAAGATTGATTGAAAAGTCATGATTGCTCAAGGTTAAGGTACAATCTCTAATAATGGTGTCACATGAAACAGAATAACCATCCGCTACTAAAATATCAAAGGGTTTGTCTAATTTAGCTCGACTCATAGCGAGTTGTGGTTCAAATTCAAAGGACACGAAACTCTTATCGGAACCAGTATCAAATAGGATAGAAGCATATTGGTGATTAATTGGGTACGTACCGTTCACCACATCGTTGTTGGCTTGTGCCTCATTGGCATTGATGTTGAAGGCACATCCTCGAGCTACGGGGTTTGCATTCCCCTGATTCATATTTCCCCGGTTCATATTCCCCTGGTTCCTGTTTCCCTGAATCATGTTACCTTGGTTCCCGTTCCCCTGAATCATGTTGCCCTGATTCATGTTGGCTTGGTTCACAGTGACCAACCTAGGGCAGCAGTTCCTAAAATGATTTGGGTCTCCACACTCGTAACAAGCACGACCCTGAGCGATAGCAGCAGGAACAGGAACAACAGTTTGATTAGCTTGGTTAGCTCGGGGAGCAGTACGACAGATGTTAGCCGTATGCCCAGAACGTCCACAATTGGTACATAGACGACATGGCATGTAGGTAGTATGATGGAGCTGGCAGGTGTTGCACAGATGTAGAGTCCCCACATAAGGCTTCTTGTTAGGGTTGAAGGGAGTAGGGGCTACTTGGGATAAAGGAGTAGCATGTGTGATAATGGCAAAGTTCTTGCCTTTTCTCTTTTTGCCATTGAAGGAGGACTCAGCCTTGGTCTCTTTAGTGGGTTCAGTGGTGGATTTTTCAATGTTTCTCTTAGCACCTTTCTTGGACAAGGTTCCTGCCTTAACGTAGTTGTCTGATAGAGTGGCAGCTAGACGGATAGCTTCCTCAAGAGTGGCTGGGTTACTACCCAACACAATATCCTGAATCTCCATGGGCAAACCATTGATGTACTTCTCAATGGCTCGGGAGAGAGGAGTGACCATATAGGGCACCGGTAGGCTAAGCTTATGAAAGCGGGTGGTGTAGGCAAGGCTTTCACCATTGTCTTGTTTGAGATCCCAGAATTCAGCTTCTAGTTTCTTGACCTCATTACGGGGGCAAAACTCATCTGTCATGAGTGTCTTCACATCAGCCCAAGGCAAGGCTAGTGCAACCTCTATCCCACGGTTACGTTTTTCTCCATTCCACCATGTGAGTGCCCTCTTCTGGAAGACACTAGTAGCATAACGAAACTTTAGGTTCTCAGGACAGTCAGCATTGATGAAAGTCCCCTCAATGCTTTCAAACCACTGGAGAAGTCCAATAGCTCCTTCGTTCCCGTAGAACTTGGTGGGGTTGCAGGAGTTGAAGTGTTTGAATGTACACGTGTGTAACAACCCCAATTTTAGGGCTATATATCTATATATTTTTTTATTATTCTAGAAGACATAAGTGACACAGACATAGACGGGTACCGGTATGAAAATTTATGAAACAATTAGTGGTTACAAACAAGGCCCAATGGGCTTGGCCCATATATGATTTGTTAGGCTTAGTCCATACATTAGTTGTTGGGCTTGGCCCAATTGTCCAAAAACCCATTAAATATAAACACATTATAAAACTCAAACAATTATACGTAGTGATTACGGTTCTAATCATACCTGACTTGTTTCCGGTATGGAACACGGGGTCATACCGTACGCAACAGGTTACAATAAGAGCCACTTAAATAAATAATAACTACATGGACTATGAACTTATAATTAAAATCTTACACATACCTATTACGCGCACTCGCGTATCTACAAACACCGAACACTGGTATACGATGTCTCGTCTATAAAAATAAGAACAATAATTAATAATAACTAGGTATGTACTTATATAAAAGTGAATATTAATGTCTCGCATTTATAAGTACTAAAAATAATATCTAGTGATTCGATTTAAATTAATGCTATGTGAGTTTATATAAAATCCATATTTTTATAAAACCTACCATCTAATATATATAAAAATCCCTACATATAAGTATATTAAATATTTATACAAAAGAGTTATTTACCTAGTTATAGTCATTTAATTAAAACATTAAATCAACCAATTTTATATAAAAGACTAGATAATTTTATAAAATCTCCACACTTATTTAAAATCCCTAAAATCTAGCCATAATCCCACTCTCTCTCTTGAATTTTCGTCCAAGCCAACCCCCCCCCCCCCCTCTCACCTCACATGATTTTTTTTTAAAATCATCCCTATTTTGTAGCAATATTAAGCAAATCTTGCAATATCATCCATATTTACTAATTCCCAATGCATATCTCTTAATATCTTCTAAGTATCCTACCATATCCTCCTATAAGTCAAACCCTACACCTAAAAATTCTCAAGATACACCAAATCAAATTAATTTGATGCGTTCCCAAGGATTGTAGCAGAGAAAACTCACGCCACCTCCTTCTTCCCCAATCAAAATCCAACTGAAATCTCCATTATCAAGACCCATTGCATGCACTCTTTGATTAAGCTCTTATACCATCTCTTTCAACTTATTCTCTCACAAAGCTCTCAAGAAACATTTTCCATCAGCATCTGAGTTCGAAACAGCCCTCATCCATTCCAGAAATTTGAATTTTTGGTGAAGAACAAGCAAGGATTCAAGCCAAGTTCATCCCATGTAAGTTACTACGTTATTACCATTCAAACTCTCGTGTTATCCCCTCTTTACATACTGATTTTATCCATAAACTACAGCCATTAAACACCACCAAACCCTTGTTTTTTTTCTGCTGAGATTTCGACCCAAGAACATCCAAGGAAGCACGGGCTCGATTCCTACGCATACGTACGGTATTCTTGTAAGTTCTAGTACCTACGTGTGTTTCATCACGTCCTAATCACTCTTACTTGTTTACACAGAGAATAATCAGTACCTAAGGCCTTAATATCATCCTACTACAATCTCATCAAGTGCCAAGAACGAAACACCCGAAAGGTAAACCGAGAACCCACACCGTATTCGATGATTTCATGTCTGAATCAATAGTTTTCTTTAATATTTCTAATCAAATTCTTATTCCTTCAAAACCCACAAAATTTACAGCTCAATTGGACCTAGTTGGAGCCTCTCATTCGTACGTATAATCAGCCCTTCAAAAAGGTACACAAAGCCTACCCGAAAACCTTACATTTATGAGCATTATTTTCGCTATTTTACACTATTGTAGGCACGTGTGACACCCCTATATGTCCAAACCAATAAAAATGCTAAATTGACAGATTACTAAGTTTCTAAAGATGACACATAAAAACTTATGGCTCTAAACTTAAAAAGATATAAAAAATTATCGAAAAACCGTTGTGAAACCGTCGAAAACGGATTCCACCATCTTATTTATTTAAAAACAACATTTTCACCAACAAAATTATAAAATCAGAATTTTTACAGAGAGTATATGTTCCAAATAAAGAGATTTCCAAAAGGAATCACTCGAAACGTTTACAAAGCGACCGTACGATTTTAAAACAAGTTTTAGAGCCGTAAATTGGGAAAAATAGTTAGACACCTCAGAAAATTATGAAATTTTACAGGAAACTTTATAAAACTAATCTAAACCCAGGAAAAATGTTGAATTAGGTGCAGGTCTTCAATTAGTATGATTCTTATTTAACGTACCTAAAATAAACCGATAACAACATGAATTTTTAATAAATAGTGTTTCTGACTAAAAACTAAGTTTTATAATTTTTAGGACTTAAAAATACTGTACTAAGGCTGTATAAAATGTAAAGTCGAATTTATAAGCTCATTTAATCATATTTAGGAATTTAGGTTATTTCTAGACCATTAATTTCACTAAAAATAGAAAACTACAGAAAATAATTATATAAAAATTATTTTTGTGATTTATAAGTCCTAACCTACTGTAGAAAAATATAACTTAGAAATATTGAGGTAATTTTAATTATTAAAAAAAATATATCACTTAAACGCGTTAAAACGATAGCTAATAAAGTAAAAGTAACAAAAACAATAAAATAGTTATAAACCTCATTTTTTTTTCCTTGTATAATTTAAGTATGACTCTCACTTGAATCTTATAGATAACCTTAAATTATATATTAGTTAATCACTTCAAAAATGTGAGTTTTGGCAAAGCCAATATGTTAGAATTTAACGGTATTACAATATTATTATTTTACTTTTTTTTGTAAATATAGATAACTCATATAATAACTAAGAACTATAATAATTTAAGTATTAATATGTATACTTAACCTAAGTTTATTCGATGATAAATAATATATTAATCAAACTAATAGAACGGGTTCATTTGGATATAGTGTACAATCACCTTAGGACACCAACACGTATGGACTAGTCTATGATATTTGATTTATTAGTAACACGTTGTTCTAAACATAGGGGCCCTAGTTTGCACCAACCGACGATTTATCTTTCAAGCTACTACAAGGTGAGTTCATGTGATCCCCGTTTTACAAATTATTTCTATACAAGTTTTGGGGACATGAGATACATACTCCTAAACTATTTTATACTTGGTGTGATACATAAATAAGGCCATTTTAGCTGCCATAATGAATCCCCGAACTTTTGTACACAATCATTAACTCCTTTGGAGCCAACGAATATATGGGTAGTACTATCTGGTGAAACCCCCGCACACCATGGGCCCGACGTAACCGGGACAACCTCCCATGGAATGATAATCTTATAACGATAATAAATATCTTGTGACATATATTCGTTTAACAGTTGTAAGCTTATGTTGGCAGACTTGAGCAATTAAACCCATAACAATAAGGGGTATGGGTTAGGGGAAAATTATTATTTCTAGATGTCCACGGGTTGTGGGCACAAGGTTGATTGTGAACTTATTTATTATGCACCAAACTTATTTATTTGTGTCTGTTGTCTAAAACGCATGAATTCACCAACATTTTGTTGACGTATTTTGAGTATGTATTTCAGGTACTAACCAAGAGAAGGAGACTTAGGCACGACACTTAGAGTACAACCATGAAGAAACTAGAAGAATAAATTGTTTAGACAATAGTACTTTGATTGGTTGTAACTTTGTTTTATTTACTTTCAAGACATGTATTTTTTTTCTAGTTTGGACGTTTAGTCCAACTAAGTAATGTAATTTGTATTTCCGCTGCGTTTGGTTGATATCAGTCGTCACGCCTAGCCCCTTGGTCGGGTTGTGACAACGTGGGATTCCTTGGTGCAGCATTCTGGTTCAGTTGGTTGACCATAGTTGGTCGGATCGTAGCCATTTGCTGGATGATCCTATCGGTGAGGTTGTTCCTACGCTCATGACGTGGAGGCATTCTACAAACGGTTGAATAGAAAGTTCATAAGATGTGAATCATGAATAAGAGTTTGCAATTTAATCATGAGATGTTAGATGAAGCATACATGGTACCCTAATGGGCACATTGACTTATCAAAGTACTTTAAGTCTTTCTAATGTTTGAGAAGTCATGCTTTAGCCTATAAGTGGACACTCATCCCAAGAATTCCCAGGAAAGCATAACTGGTCCATCGGTTGATTTGGATTTATACGAGATACTTTCCTAGACAGAACTCCTAGAATACAGGCATCCACCCTTCCGGATTGCACAAGTTCTCATTCATTAGTTAGAACTTACATACCTTTGACGAGAGTTTTTTTCGGATTAGACTATTAAGTCTAAGTGTAAGTTTCATGTAGTTCAAGTAGTTCCAAATAGTTTCATGTAGACTCTTGAATGTTGAAGTTCATGTAGTTGTATCAAGTAATCAAAAAATAGATAAGTGTAGGTAAGTATGCATGGTAGGAATAAAGTGGAGTTCCTAATAAAAGACACGAGTTAGACTCATGTTTGGGATACCTAAGTTATAGTCTAGGTCATGTGTCTAATAACCTAATTCCCTATAACCATGGCTCTGATACCAATCTGTCACACCCCGACCGACGGCGGATTAAACGCCGGGGCTGACGCGGTTGTTCATAAGCACATGATCATCTATTATTAAATGACAATATTTATTCATCAACTTAGAATCATCCGTTACATAGGGAATGGAAAACGAAACGTTCAAAACATAACATAATTTAAACTGAAGTAGGTCCAAGTCCTAGATGAGCAAGTAGGGTCCTCAAATGGGTGCACCTGAAACATGTGAGTAAATGTCAACTACAAGTAGTTGGTGAGTAACATAGGTTTTGACACTAACAAAAGTTAAGTAAAAAGTGTCTGTAATTCAATACTGTTCAAAGTGTAACTATGGCATAAACGTGAAAACATACAAGGTTCCAAGTGTACAATTCAATCCGTAGTAAATGGAAAACTGGTAAGTACAATCCCATTGATTGTGTCTTGGAAAAATAGTAATATGGTACACACAAAATCCGCCAAGGTTCATGTTAACTGGAATCGGATTCCCCTATAAATGATCATGTTAGGTACTACCTTAGGCCTGGGTAGCAGGTTAATGAATGTACTAGCATGAACACATGTAATGGTCACCAAGCAGTTTAAGACATAAAGCACATAGTAAATAGCATGAGAACATTGGTATTGAATTGGTAAGTATAGTATGTAAACATGTTCCACCCCGCGTATTTGTAAACAATAGTAAAGAGAAAGGGGGCTATGAAACTCACATGAATCAAAAGCTAGAAATGTATGAACTAGTAAAGATTGTTAGGCCTCGTGAGGAACTCTCACAACAAACCTACACATGTAATGGTACTCCAAGTTTCATTGTATAACTAAGTGGCACTAAAGAGCTCCTCGGGGTGTTAGGGTTTCATGGGGTTTAGGGTTAAGGATGGACTTGTATGCATGTATGTAGTTAGAAAGTAGAAGTATAGAATATGTTAATAAAAGTAGTTTATGAATTAAGTATAATGAATTAAGACTTTCACATTGTAATTCATTGTATAACTTTTCTAAGGATGGTTAATAAATAGAGTTGTGGAATAATAACTTTGAGTTTATTTGTATAACTATTCTAAAATAATTCTTGAAATATATTTTATGTAAATAAAGTAATAAATTATGCTATTAATCAAAGTAACTAAAGTTGTTGATTAATAATTGTAGTTAAAGTGGTTATTTAATCATTTAATGGATTTATAAAAGACTAAATAAGCCTTGAATAGGATTTATAAACCTTTACATAGAGTAATCATTTAAAATAACTATTTAGGTATAAATCACCCTAAAATAATTATTCATAAGTTTAAAAGAGTTTAATAAGGTATAATTATAATTTGTGAGGAATCATATAGCTATTTTACATAATTAAATTGGTCAAAACAAAAATCATCTTCATTATTTATTTAAGAATTTAAAATGTTTTATAACATAGTTTTAATTGAAATAAAATAATTAAGCATTTCTTTACAATTTTTTTTGTTTTTATAATATTTCCAAAATGTATTTATAGAGTTTATAGGAATTAACTTGGAAATTTCTAGATATCAATTAATGTGTTAAAAATGGCTTAACAAGGGAAACAAATAAAAACAATGGTGGCCGGGACTCTAACCCACGCCACTTCCGGTTCACAACTGCACCACAACTTAACCATCAGACCAGGGCATGAAGCCGTGTCTGAGATGGTTTCGTTTGGTTTATAACGCGCAAGTTCAAGCACCCCTTCGTCCCCAATCGAACCCGTAAACCCTAGCCCCTCGACTCACCCGATTGAGCAGGCGATAGAAGCGTAAGCCATATGGCTTTCGATCCTCATATCAAGACAAAATTTTCGACACTAGATTTACCTGAAATGGTTACGTGTAGAGGGAGAACGACAAAGGCTTTTGAACTCGGTTTCTTGGTGCTTGATCGCGATCCAGAGAAGAAATCCAGTGAGTTTGAGAGTGTAGGAAGTGTGTGCGAGTTGTTGCGAGTGTAATTGTAGGTCCTTGGAGCCTCGTCGCGCAGCGGATTTACACGGACATGTTCTGTGATTTGTGTGGGAACAAAGAAACGAGACAGAGAAACACGAACAAAGACAAAAGACAATGAAACGACACGTAATCCATAACAAAGAAGTCATCCCGTGTTACAGACTACAAACCGAAGGAGCACACATCTCTCATCTAAGCTCACGGTCCAGGGGTCGGGAGAGCTCGTCCCAACCCGGACACCTCTCAACATGTTCCAGAGTTCCACCTACAAATGAAGACAAGTCTTCTATTTATAGGGGAAGGAACACTACTTGCGTACTTACTAAGTACGCATGGTTTGGTCATGCGTACTTGACAAGTACGCAAGGCAAAAGCCTTGCGTACTTACTAAGTACGCAGGACCAAACTGGTGTGCGGGCTAAGTACTCAGGAACACCCTCCTACGTACTAGCCACGTACACCGATACATAGAATTTAATCTATAGTTACAAAACATGCTTCTACAAACTCCCTCTTAACTATAGCATCAAATTTTATCTATCACTAACACTGATAATCATCAATTTACAAAGAATGTCCTAACAGACTCCCTCTAAACTAATGACATCACGTGTCTTCTTGCGAGACTTGATCTTCTGGCATTCCACTTGAGATCTTCAAATCTTCAAACTTCAGTCTTCAGTTGCCGAGTGATGGCAAACCCGACTCCCTCATAACTGTAGCTTTCATTGTAGACCAAACCAAGTGCTTCAATAAGAACCAACTAACCCAACATAACTCATTGTAGTTCATCCTCTCAGCAGTAGCAACCTCCACCCTGACTTAGGACTCTGAGTCTGACAATGTCTTCCTAACCAGGTAACAATAGTAAACTAAGACAACTCCAAATCAGCTGGCATATGATAGAGAGTTTGAGTTTCCAATAACCTGCATCAAACTAATCAGCTCCCATAGGAATTCCAGTAAGATAAACTTAAGTCTTCAACCAGATGTGTACAACTCTATCCTGTATCTTCACGAGTCAATCAAATTCCCGAAGATGTTCATTTCCAATATCCCCGTTCAGTTTAAGCTCCATCTGACTAGACCAGAAACAAGGGTATGTTTCCTATCCCATCGGCCAATGATAAAAGGTTCCATCTTCAACTAATAATCCAACGAATATCCAGCTTCATCTTGAAAACACACGATAGAATCAAACACAAAAATATAGTTTACACGAGAAATCACGGTTGAGATCCATGTTACGTCAAAGAGGTATATATATAGGAAGTACCAACGGCTTTTCCACCACCTCTTTAATGTCTCATGAATACTAGATTTTATCCCCCTCATTTCTCTGTAAACTATGACCAGCTTCATCACCACTTCACTCAAATCCTCAAAAAGCACAACTAGCCAACTCCAGGATTTTATTCTATTCCTTTGCAAAGAACCAAAACAACAAATCATTGGGTTCAAGTTGTTCCAGTATTCATCCCCTATTAAATAAGTATCCCAGATACTCGTAGCCTACATATTCAGGTTTGAATACCTAAACAAGATGATTCTCTTTCCAAAAGACCCAAAGCAGCCACATCTTCACAAATAGAACGAAACCTTTAGCCGATAACGACCCAATTGCTCCCATTAGTTCAGCATTCATACCCTATTAAATAAGTATCCCGGATACTCGTAGCCTACATTTTCAGGTATGGACCCTTAAACAATGTATGACAAGTGGTATCATCCAACAAAATTCTCGTTCGTGTTTCGCCAAGCCACATCGTATACAAATTCTGGTCCGGAAAAACCAAAATTACTATCTTCTCAAGAATGGGCCGAAACACGCGTACAAATGATCACACAAAATTTTGGCCAAGAAAAGTTTTCCCGCCAAAAAACTCTTTTTTTTTAATCCCAGAGGCTAGTCCATGTGTACTTAGCAAATACGCACGTAAAGGGTGCTCATGCGTATTTAGTAAATACGCAAAGCCAAGTGCTCATGCGTATTTGATAAGTTCGCAACATGCCCATGCGTACATGCTAAGTACGCTAAGGAAAATAATCATGCGTACTTAACAAGTACGCAGGAAAACTTCTCTTGCGTACTTAGTAAGTACGCAGGACAAAACCCATGCGTACTTAGTAAGTACGCAGAAAAGCTGAATTTGCGTACTTATCAAAAAGTAACAGCGTTCTTGACGGATCTTGAGGAGAATGCTCGAAAAGTGATGGATCTGAGAAATTGATGCTTCCAAAAGCTTAGAAATCATCATCTAACAAACCCTTAGCCTTACAAACACCAAATGAAGTGATAACAATCTCGGATTTAAGGATTTTTGGATGAAAAAGTAGCGAACTTTTTATAACTCAGACTGCTCAAAAACCCTAAAACCCAAAACTAGAACACAAATCAACGAACACCGAGGCTCTGATACCACTTGTAGGTCCCGGGAGCCTCGTCGCGCAGCGGATTTACACGGACTTGTTCTGTGATTTGTGTGGGAACAAAGAAACGAGACAGAGAAACACGAACAAAGACAAAAGACAATGAAACGACACGTAATCCATAACAAAGAAGTCATCCCGTATTACAGACTACATACCGAAGGAGCACACATCTCTCATCTAAGCTCACGGTCCAGGGGTCGGGATAGCTCGTCCCGACCCGGACACCTCTCAACATGTTCCAGAGTTCCACCTACAAATGAAGACAAGTCTTCTATTTATAGGGGAAGGAACACTACCTGCGTACTTGACAAGTACGCAAGGCAAAAGCCTTGCGTACTTACTAAGTACGCAGGACCAAACTGGTGTGCGGGCTAAGTACTCAGGAACACCCTTCTACGTACTAGCCACGTATACCGATACATAGAATTTAATCTATAGTTACAAAACATGCTTCTACAGTAATGGAGTGGATTTTATAATCCAATTTCAGGCCGAAAACACGAATTGATTTCGCGCATTACTTGGACAGTTACGAGATTGAATTTCATAAACGAATCATTGATTTCAAACTAATTGTATCGTTAAATAGTTAGGAAACAGTCGCACAATGATGTGGTAACATCAATTGCAGTTAAGATGCATTAATTCGATCAATTGAAAGTTGAATTTCATTTAGTTTGACTATGAAAAGTCAAAATCAACGTATGGGGAAGAAGGCAAAATAAATTTGCAGTTTGGTCCCTCGACTTTCAGGTGTGTAACATTTTATGAACAAACTTATATTTTAACTAGAATTTAGTTTGAGAATTTGGCATAAACTGGACCTAAAAAAAATGAAAATTATTTAAAGTCTTATACCCTTTCATAAATTGAATAATTCCTATAACATAATTAAATGTTATAAATACAAGTTATAAATTTTGTAAAATAAAAGGGTTTTTTTTATATAGTTAATTCTTTATAAATTACTAAATTTATTTATAGCGTTTATAACATTTGTATTCGCATGTTCATATATATATATATATATATATATATAAGTTTAGAAAATAACTTAGTATATATGTATGCATTTAATAGGATAAAACATTTATAATTCCAAATAAATATGTATTGAATTTGAAATAACTACACCTAATATATGTATGAATGTAATGGGTGGTTAAGATAATATTATTAATGTAAGACATCAAAATAGAGGGGTACAAATGCCGAAATTGTTAAAATAGAAGCCGAAATTTACTGGGGATTACATATCCTATCTTAATCAAAGCAATTAAAGTTAGTGACTTCATTGATCTATAGTAAAACTTAAAGGACCAAAGTTATATATATATATATATATGTTAATATAGGGTTTCATATGTAACATTTCTTTAAAACCATGGATAATTATTTATTTATTTATCTAGTTATATATATTGTTAATATTTTCAAAATTATCTCGTAGGTAAATATTTATTTTTATTAAATCTATTAAAAACCATTAAACTTATCCAATTTAATAAAACTATTATTTTAATTAAGTCTATCCTAATCTAATACCAATTACCAACTAACAAACCTATCCTAATCCTACCTCAGCCTCATATGGCCGAACATATTTCGAAATTTTGATGCTAGACATAATCCATTCCTAGTCTTATCCAATTCTTGCAATTTAATTCTAATTAGTTGTTATTTGTTAGTTACCGTTATGCCCCTATGTCTCTACTAAATAAGCCTTGGAATATTCTAGATGCCCTTATTATTTTTTAAATTTTTATAAAATTTTAAGATATTATTAAGCCATGTTTATGATCTTAGCTATCCTAGTCTAACTAACTTTCCCCCTAATCCCTCTCAAATCCTCCATGTAAATAGAGCCCTCTATTCCCCCTCATACGAAAATCCTAGAGAGCTCCCAAGCTTCCTAGTGAATCTCTTAGCATCCTCTTGAAGATCTAAGTAAGTTTCCTTCATAATGTTCTTCTTAGTTCATACATTTCCTTTTCAATTTTCTTCAAAATCCTTCATAACTAGCTTAGATCTATGATTCCCCAACATCTTTATGTTGCCAAATCAAGCCTTTATTAATCAAAACTTTCATTAAGATCATCAAACATCAAAATTCGTATTTTGACAGATTCACTGACCTGACTTCGGGAGGCCATATCTCCCTCCAAACTAAACCTTTTTCATTTATTCTTTTCTTTTTTTAAATCAATTTCAGACTCTTATCTTTTCAACCATATAAAGAACTCTTCCGAACTCCAAGATTTCGACCCTCAAACAGCAGAAACAAAATCAGTACGCAAATCTGTTAAAGTTTATACTTTTGCAATCTTTTCATCTACTTAATATTTTGTTAAAAAGCAACGATTTTTGGATAAAATTTGGTTAATATGATCATTTTAACATGTTAAAATCCCATAATTTGATTAGTTTTATAAACCCTTCAAACTTTTCATATAAAAACTTAGTTTTGATCTTTCTAGTTTCACTTCAACTTCTAGAATCATATTTCTAGTAAAACTCTCAAATTTCAATTGAACCTATCTAGTATTCAACTTATTCATTTCAATCCCCACTAAACTCCTATTGTCACTTTCAACCCTTATCTTTTCCAACCTTGCAAAAGACACCCTTAACTTGGTTTCATATACAAATAGAGTAACTTCAAACCGATATGTAGCTATCTGACAAACAAAAAAGGTTATGACTAGGAAAGACAGGGTTCTGATCCAACCAACTCTTTCCTTGAAACTTTTCTGTTGGAGGTACTACTCTGGAATGATAACCACTTATAGTATACAATAACCACTTTCAACTAATTACACTAGCAACTCCTTAACTATTCTAAGCTTGTTTATAACTTAACAAACTTACTTAGGGAATCCTTAAGGCATCCTTCTAATCCAAGTTACTACAAGTACAAGTTTAACCCACCAACTTTGCAAGGTGAGTTCATACCCCTCTTTTACTTTCTATATTGGGGGTGGAAAACATGCTCGTATTATCATACTACAATGTTTTCATACTATCACAATAACAACTTTCTATACTTGTAAACTTAAACGGTTTTATACACACTCTACTACAACCATTAACTTTTTAGCCAACGAGAGTAAGTAAATAGATCCATTGGCATGACAAGCCCATCTAGTGCTCAAGTTGATGCATTTTGTTCAACTTCTCGGGTTGACGTATTCTTTTCAACTAGAGGGAGCTAGATGATAGAAACTACATACAGTAACAACACTTTGGGTCTGACGTGTTTAGACGGGGAAACTATTTTAGTCACTAGGGTTGGTTGTGGACTTCGATGTATAAAAGTTTAAATTTACTTGTATTGAAATTGTTTATGAATTCTACACTATTATTTTATGCTATATCTATGCATATAAACCTATGTTCTTACTAACTTTTTAGTTAACATATTTTAGTATGTTTTTCAAGTTTTGGAAACTAAGTTGCTGCTTTGATCACGTTTAGATTTTCAAGGACTCATGCTTTTGTGGACTTAGATAGACATTAACAAAAAGAATACTTATTTGTTCTACTTGTCTTGTTTGACTTTTGTAATAAATGTAATAAACTATTCGATTAATATAATAGAAATTTCTTTTGAGCCTTGTGTAATGATTCAATTTCGTCACGCTCCCGTGTATAATCCGTCGGCGGCGGGGGTGTGACAATGGGTATTTATAGGCTATGTAAGGAATCTTCCCTTCTCAAGGCTCAACCGAATGACGTTAACATCTCTTTTCCTATTGGTGGAAAACCTTCATTCATTCCTCGTGCTCCCCGCCATGTCACTTGTATGGGTCCCATCCTTATAACCGAATTCTTTCTATAAACTTTAGTTAGGTTGAGATAACGCGCCCTATTATCATAGGTCTTCAATTTGCATTCAATATTAAAATTGTTGCAATTTATTTAAGTTTTCAAACGTTGTTTTATTTAACTTTTTAGTTTTTATTTACCACCATAAGTTACAAATATTATCCACTGAATACTTTTTTGAAAATGTTTTAAATCTTTACCATACGCTTCTATTTACCGCGCCTTCCCCAATGCCTCCAACATCACTGTCTCTATCCAACCAAACCCGTTGTCTACATCTTCTTCCCTAACACAATGGTTGTTGAACCCCAATTCGGAATTGCAGGTCGTGCAAGTTTGGATAAATAGTATCATAGTGGGAATTCTGATGTGAATTTGCTGAACATGAAATTATAAGAGGTAGAATTTGAAATTGCTGATTTTTGAATTTGCTCTTAAGCCCCAACATCTCCTCCTCCATCTCCGCCGCCGTCACCACCCCAGACCCCACTATCTCCACAATCCTCAACCCACGTTCGATCTGATCAATCCTACCCGTCAGTTTCCATGATTGCATCTTCCACGCGTTCATCAACGGCCACTGTTTCTTCAAGAACTCGCAAGACTACCCCACTTTGATTTCCTCCTCGTCGTCATCATCATATACGTCGTCGTTCTCAGTTTCGTCTTCGTTTAATGAAACGATGGCGGTTTGTTAGATGAGGTAGGAGCGGAGGAGGTTGGTGAAGACGTAGGGGTGGAGGTCGCCACACCTAACTAAGTAGCAGATTTGGGTGGTTTCCCCTAATTTCGAGCTCTGCAACCGACTGGGATTCTTGGAGACGAATTGAGATTTTTTAGGATCTGGGTATGCGAAAAGTCAGTTAATTTTGACTTGGGTTTTCAGATTTAGTGAAGATTTTGTTATGAAAATAGAGGTGAATATGAATATAAACATGGAAGGTGAAAGTTAGAACGATGAAGATAAAGCAATTGTTGCGGGTGTGACTACAAGAAGGCAATCAGGTCAGGCTAGAAAAGAAATGGGGAAGTTGGATTTGAATGTTGAGTTCAATAACAATGAAGGTGAAGAGGCTGCCGCAAGAGCCGGATCTGGGAATCGAGGGAATGCGCAGGGTGATGGGGATAATAATGATGGTATTGGATTCTTTAAAGGGCTTGATGAGTTCTTTAGCAGCTTGCCAAAACTCTCTGTTGTGAATGATGAAAAGGTTAAAGCCACAAAATTGAAAAAGAAAAGCAATCGAAATCACAGAGGTGTTTATGGTGGTGGGCAGCTTGCCAAAAACTGAAAAAGGTGGTGGTCGGCCGCCGGAGAGGGGCCGCCAGAAGAGAGGGAGGCAGGTGGGGTGGGGTGGTGGCAGGTGGTGGTCGGCCGGTGGTGGTGGAGTGGGGATGAAGAGGGTATTTTGGTCATTTAACATGATTTAACTGAAAAACTTAACAAAGTTAATGAAATTGGACTAAAAGCGTTAAGAAATGTAACTTTAGGGACTCATACTGTTAAGGGGGACTGAACCTGGTAATAGCAACAAACCTCAGGGACGAAAACTACGGTTTACTCTATATAATATAAACACACGATATTTTACAATTAAAAATAGAGTAAATTACCGTTTGCGTCTTTGTGGTTTACACGATTTAACACAATGCGTCCCTAACACGAATTTTTAACGCTTTGAGTACCTGTGGTGTACAATCTGTAACACTCTGAGCCCCTGGTCCTAACTTCGTTAAATTTTTTCCATTAAGTTTAGTTTCGACATACTGCGGATAGTTAAGTTTTGCTGCTGATCTAGTTAAGGCTATCCGCAGATACCCCTGTCGAAACTAGATCAACAGCAAAACTTAACTATCCGCAGCATGTCGAAACTAAAATTAGCGGAAAGAATTTAATGAAGTTAGGCACAGTGGCTCAGAGTGTTACAGATCATATACCACAGGTACTCAAAGTGTTAAAAATTCATGTTAGGGAGCATTGTTAAATCATGTAAACTACCAAACGGTAATTTACAATTAAAAATAATATAAAAATACCGTCACCGTCGCAAGTCGGCTTAAATATCTCGAGTTTATAAAAGGATAATATTATACCAGAAAAACTAAAGAAACAAAAGCTGGGTGGACTCTGCGGGTCAGCCTTCAGAATTGAATCTTTGAGTCCCCTTTATCCACGAATCGACCACAAACCCTAGCTCCATTCACCCAGTTTTTTGATCCCAGATTGTATTCCTTGTGTTATATCCTATAATCTCAGGTACTTATCAAGATCATCACTCTATTCACTTAGTTTACGATTTCGAGCAATTATTACGCTTCGTCGCTATTTGATTTCACAGTTCCGCTTGATCGTAAAACGTGTATCGATTTAATTTTGGAGATTTGTTTTGTTTGCTTGATTTTTGGGTGTTGATTGGGCTTGCGTGGCTGTCATACACCTATAACGTCATGTAGTAAACTAGGGTTTGACTAAAGTAATTGTTCGTTGGCGTGGATTTTAGGGTATTTATCTCTACAAGTATGACGTATTGTTAGGGAGGCTATATGTATGAATGGTTGGGGGTATATGCTACATATTTTTTTTTTGATTTATTTTGTTCACAAACGTTCAGAAAATCACTGACATCAATTCCCCTTTATTGTTAGTCCTGGAGGAATTGTTTGATGCTTTAAATTCTTTGATAACATGCTAATTTTAGGATGCTGATGATGGGATGACTACTAGTGAAACACATGTAAAATATTCACATTTAACATTTGCAATGACTCATTGAGTAAGGGATATGATGGATGCATGTAAAGATAGGGATTAGGGACAGGTTGAGAAAAAAATCAATTAATTATATTTACTTGGGAAAAGCGTAAAGGGTGTGAGCCTTCTTCTTATGTGTTTAAGATTATCCAACTCTGTTAAGACTAATATCTTTGACACCAAGGGATTAAGTGCTTCATTGGTACAAGGAAAGTCTATTTCATATAGAAGCGTATGGCTACAATAGGTGGAAGTAAACACGTAAACAACATGACAAGTAGTTCCTTTTTCAATATGCAATCCAGGTGTAACAAAACTTCAACCAGTTCCAAAAAGTTTAATACGTGTCGATATATCTATGCTTCCAGCTCTCAACACTTATTTCTGTTGGCATCAATGTCAAATAGTTGTGCTTTGTTCTCTTGTGATAGTTCCGATCAGTGGCTTAATTGCAGAATGTATCTTGGATAGATGAATGCTGTGACAGAGATTAACTATAGTTTCTAATGTACTCATATATGGGTTAACTCTAAGATGGGGATCCTATATATACATCGACAAATGTGACTATGGTTGTTTTAGGACTTCCAATTCAGCTGGATTGGGAACTTAGAATAGGGATGATCTAGACTTCTTTAAATGTCTTCATGTGCAACTAAATGATGGAAGATCTTGCATTGGATATTTTGAATCATCTACAGAAGTGTATGTACTTCACTACTTGGGAGTTATCATGGTGCATTCACTCTAATATAGGTTTGGTGTTCTTTACACATGCTAAAAGTTCTGTAGTCTAGTATATGAACTTGCTACTCATATGTCTTCTCTATACATGCTAAAAGTTTTGTAGTCTAGTATTTGAAATTATCATTTTATACTTTCATACTCATATTCCATTATGACCTTGAGTATTTTTTTTCTGATAGGTCATTCGGTCTCGTTTGGTTTATACTTTTCCAAAGGTTTAGTGCTATAATGACGATGTCCTATATGAAGACCATGGAATTGCACGAAGGATGGGATTTTATGCAGAGTGGGATCCAGAAGCTGAAGAAAATATTGGAAGGGCATCCAGAACAGTTTAGCTCTGAAGAATACATGATGCTATACACGTATCCTGATTTTCTTTCAATGTTCTTTAGAAGTCTCAATATTAGTGATCAAAGATTCTGAATTGCTCTATTTTTATTAACTGTGTACAGAACTATCTATAACATGTGCACTCAAAAGCCTCCCCATGATTATTCTCAACAGCTGTATGATAAATATAAGGAAGCATTTGAAGAATATATTAAATCAACGGTAGATAAATCTCTATCTTTTGTTTCAATCTAAGCTCAAGTTGATAATTTGCTGTTTATTTGCATATTCAGAGCACGTGAATTGTGAAACAAGTAAGAAAATAATACATTAGCAGACATCCTGCATACCATGTAGTGGGTATTGGGTAATGGAGATCGTAGAGTTACATGCAATATCTGCCTTAACATAGATTTCTCTATACTATCCTGTCCATCAAGTTTTTTGCGACTGAAAATAAGAATGGGGTTATTGTAAATCAAGTTATAAGATTCATGATTCCGGTTGTAATTTGTTTTGGTAGAGTTTTTTTTGTTGCTGTTTGGTTATGTATGTGTGCGCGCACTTGTAAGTCTTGGCTTACATGCCTTTTGCCATTGATTCTCACATTTGCATTTGACATCGGTTTTAAGGTACTTCCATCATTGAGAGAGAAACATGATGAGTTTATGTTGCGTGAGCTTGTGAAGCGATGGGCGAATCATAAACTAATGGTTAGGTGGCTTTCACGATTTTTTCATTATTTGGATCGTTATTTCATTACTCGGAGGTCCCTACCAGCCCTCAATGAAGTTGGTCTAACTTGTTTTCGTGAATCGGTTAGTTTTTGTTTAATTATTTGAGCGCATAGTTTGCTGCATGTTTTGGTTTTTGTGTTGCTAATGATTTTTAATGCAGGTTTATGAGGAGACTAAGGTTAAAGCAAGAGATGCTGTAATTGCTCTTGTAAGTCTTTTTATTTACTCATGTGCCAATCTGTTTGTCTGTCACGTGAAGTTGAGATTAACAGTGCTCATTATCCAGATTGATCAGGAACGAGAGGGAGAGCAGATTGATAGGGCATTATTAAAAAATGTTCTTGGTATATATGTTGAAATTGGGATGGGACAAATGGATTGCTATGTTCAAGACTTTGAAACTTACATGCTTGCCGATACTTCTTCTTATTATTCTCGGAAAGCATCAAATTGGATTGTTGAAGATTCTTGTCCTGATTACATGTTGAAGGTACAATGATTTAAAAGTTTTTTTTACTGTTTTCCTGCTATTATCATTGTTGATAAATAGAGGTGACAATTTTGACCCATTTGCTTCTAGCTGGATCGATTTGGGTTCTGTTTAATGGGTTAAGCTAAAGCATTCAATTAGAAAGGAAACATGTTAAATAGGTCCAATGTGATAAAATCCTGCTAAGTTGCTAGACCAAATTTTTCTTTGTATTATTTAGCACTTTCTTCATATATAAAATATTTAAAAAAATGTGTTGGCAGGTTGGCTCAACACTTAAAAGTTACTCATGTTGACCCAATGGTGCTGATCTTGTTTTAGCTCATCACCCACCCACCCATTTTACCACATCTATTGATCATAGTTGCTGTTGTTACATCTTATATCATTAATTTCATCTTGTTTTGTCTACTTTTTATGGAACACAGGCTGAGGATTGCTTGAAGAAGGAAAAAGATAGAGTCTTAAACTATTTGCACACAAGCAGTGAACCAAAGCTCTTAGAGGTTAGTTTTTCTGAGATAGCTCAAGTTGCAAAAATATGTAGCATATGAATTTTGGGGTTATTGCCCCTATTTAGTGACAGGAATATGATGATTCGTCTTATGTTGTATTTCAGTTTTAGTTTCCACAGTTTCTCTTTTAAATTGTGAGACATCATATTTTTAAATGCTTTTTAGGCCTTGAGATTTCTAGAAAGGTTTTGGTTGCTAAAATTGGTAGAGAATTTATGTAATCTTTGCGCTTATGAAAACAATCCACTGCTTCAGTTATGATTTAACATTTTCATGCTTGGTATTATTTATGCTTTGTTTTATTTACTTCAATAGAATGTGCAAAATGAGTTGCTGGTTACATATAGCAGTCAATTGCTAGAAAAAGAGCATTCTGGATGTCGTACCTTGCTTCAAGATGACAAGGTATATTGATTTTCACATTAAGGATTTTGCATCGAGTATTATTAATTTATTATTTGTATAAGTGATTAACTTATCGTACTCACCACAAACAGGTGGAAGATCTCACTAGGATGTTCAGGCTATTTTCTAAAATTCCCAAAGGATTGGATCCTGTTGCTAATATGTTTAAGCAGGTATTACTTCGGTCATATAAAGTAGTCTACATACAGTCCTTACTACAGTGCTGACACTTCGATTATTTTGTTGGGTGACAGCATGTTACTGCTGAAGGAATGTCTTTAGTTCAACAGGCTGAAGATGCTGCGAGTAACAAGGTAATCACTGTTTCTTATGAGCTTGCATTGCATGGCATCTGCTAGGGGTGGTAAAATGGGTGGGTTGGACGGGTTGGGTATAAAGTCAAAACGTGTTTGGGTCAAAGCAATTTTTAGTTTCGTTCAACCCTCATAAACTTCCTATTGTTATTTGTCCTCTTCATTTTAAAGTAAATATTTAATTTGTCAAATATGATTATAAAACTTGATTATTGCATTAGTAATCTATTTGTCAAATATGATTATAAAACTAGATTATTGCATTAGTAATGTAACTGCTTTCCATAAAATGACGTAGAAGGTTTTATGTTGAATACAATTTGAAGGGTTTTCAACTATTTAACCTGTTACAGATAAAGCCTAACCCAAATCGACCCTTTTTTTGTAATAAATATGGCCACCTTGGCACCTTTAGCATCTGCCATTCAGTCCTGACTATCAGATGAATTTGACTGAAAGTTCATATTCTTGGGTGTAATGTAATTAGTTTTGGATTTTTACTACACTAACAATGAGTTGAAAAGGCCCATATTTAAAGTGCCACTTTACAGTTTTTCTTGTAAGGGTTTATGCTTATTAAGAAACAATGGGTTTTTCAAAGCAGAAAAGCCTAACAGTGAGAGCATATTGTGTATAGGACTTACTAAGTTAAAGCATGTTCTTCTGATCGTACTTTACGAGTACTAGGCAATTTCAACCCGTTTGCTTTTGAATGTCTTTGGGACTGGGTTACGGTTTATCAGTTCATCAATAACGGGTCAAATGAGAACTTTGCTGAAAGAGAAATGGGTTGAATGGATTGTAGGTCACCCAGTCTTTTGATTATTATTTTAGCAACTTAGTTTTGTTAGTCATATTTTACATGTTAAAAAATGTACAAAGTGGACAAAAGTGATCATTGACCCTATGTGCCTCGACCCTCGCTAGAACAACGTGAACCCATTTTCAAACCCATCCAATTCACCGGTCTAGCCCATTTTGCTTCATTAAATGATTACCTATCATTCTTGTAAAGCAAATGTTGAGTTACTGAATATTGCTTAATAGTAATTTACTGTTTTGCCTGTTTGCTTTATCAACTGGTTTTGACAATTTTTCACAGACGGAGAATGTTGGTGGTCCCCAGGAGCAGGTAATAATCCCGGCTTATGTTTCAATAGACAAAATATACATGGAGATAAGTGTGATTGGATAAAAACTAACATGGTTCGACATTTCAGGTGTTTGTCAGAAAAGTAATCGAGTTGCATGACAAGTTCATGGCATATGTTACCAATTGCTTCTCGAATCACACACTATTTCACAAGGTGATTCTCGCCTTCTGTCATTTAGTTTTTAATTATGTATTTTGTTAACTAAATATTTACCCTTTTTTGTTTCTTATTTAGGCCCTGAAAGAGGCTTTTGAGGTTTTCTGCAATAAAGTCGTGGCTGGTTCTTCTAGTGCTGAGCTGCTGGCTTCATATTGTGACAATATTCTTAAAAAGGGAGGCAGTGAGAAGTTAAGTGATGAAGCTATTGAGGAAACCTTGGATAAGGTATACTTTTTAACGTTTATATTTTGGTCTTGTTTACTGTCATTTTATTATTACGTTGCATTTTGGTGACGTGGTTTTGCTTTTTACAGGTTGTTAAGCTCCTAGCTTACATCAGCGATAAAGATCTTTTTGCAGAGTTTTATAGGTATATGTAGAGGTGGTTAATATTCAATTTTTAAGTAATATTCTGTATTGTTTTAAAGCTGCAATTTATGATGGCCTAAAAATCTTTCTAATTTTTGTCTGCAGAAAAAAACTTTCTCGACGTTTGCTTTTTGATAAGAGTGCAAACGATGATCATGAAAGGCTGATACTTTCAAAGCTAAAGCAACAATGTGGTGGGCAGTTCACATCAAAGATGGAGGGCATGGTAATTAGTTGACTGATTTTGTGTCATGTGTAGAGGTGGTAACCTTTCACCCATTTACTTATGGTGGGTCGATTTGGTTGTTTTCTATTCAATCAAGCTAAATAATAAAATTAGCTAAAAGGGGAACATGTCAAATGGGTCAAACAGGTTAAATGGGTAGCCTGATCGACACATGCATTATCTGTGATCTTTTTTTTTAAAGAACACACAAAAAGTGTTTGGTCGGACGCTTTTCAAGCTGAACCCATTTGTTCAACTTGCTCTTTTCCTCGCCTCTAGTCATGTGGTTGATGTTTCCTGTATTTTGATGTACTTTGGTCTCTGCTTGCAGGTGACAGATTTGGCATTGGCAAAGGAGAATCACAGTCAATTCAATGATTACCTTTCAAATAATTCTTTAGCCAATCCCGGGATTGATTTGACTGTCACTGTTTTAACCACGGGTTTCTGGCCGAGCTATAAGTCCTCTGATCTTAGCCTATCTAAAGAGATGGTAAACTGCTTCTGAAATGTCGATAGCGCACACTTATGCTGATATATAAATACCTAATGTTTTTTGGGTTTCAGGTGAAATGTGTGGAAGTGTTTAAGGAGTTCTATCAAACAAAAACCAAACACAGAAAGCTCACATGGATTTACTCTCTGGGAACATGCAATGTCAATGGTAAATTTGATCAGAAAACAATAGAGCTGATTTTGGGAACTTACCAGGTAATATTTGAGTGCAAGAGTGTAAAAGTCAGACAATAATCAAAGAACCTCAGTTTTAAATTTTTTATAGAAACAGTTCTCGTGTAGGGTCAGAACTGGTTTTTAAGGATGCTCTTATCTTAATCTTAAAACCTAGAACTCACCATTTCATAATTTTTCATTTCATACTATACACCTCAGACTTTTAGTTCATTCTCGTCTTTTTTTCCTCAGGCAGCTGCTCTCCTACTGTTCAATGGTTCAGACAGGCTAAGTTTTTCAGAAATCAAAACACAGCTAAATCTTGCTGATGATGATGTGGTTAGATTGCTCCAATCGCTATCTTGTGCCAAGTATAAGATTCTCATCAAGGAGCCACCTTCAAGAACTGTTTCTGAAACTGATCATTTCCAGTTCAATTCAAAGTTCACTGACAGGATGAGGAGGATTAGGGTGTGCATCCACCTAAAAACTCTTTCAATATGTTATTTATTTTCATTTTGTTTTATTATCATTACTAATTTTTTTTGTATAATTATTGTGTGACTTGTTTTTTTTAACACCACTCAGATTCCTTTGCCACCTGTGGATGAGAGGAAAAAGGTTGTTGAAGATGTTGACAAGGATCGACGATATGCTATAGATGCTGCAATTGTGCGCATAATGAAGTCTAGAAAAACCCTTGGTCATCAACAGCTAGTGTCAGAGTGCGTAGAACAGCTAGGCCGCATGTTCAAGGTTTTCTTTTTATTCCTCTTGCATTAATTATTTCTTTCATTTTTTCTCTTACCTAGATGTGGCAATTCTGATCTGTTTACTTATGAATGATTTGGTCAATTTGGGCTGTCTTTTAAAATCTAACAGGTCAACCTGGGTCAGTTAAAAAAGTTCAGTTAGAAGGGGAACTGGTTAAATGGGTTGAACAGGTTGAGTTGTCCATAGCCAGTCTTAGTGTGTACAACCTTCTATTTCTATACAAAGTTTAGATAATGTTGTTCTCTAAGCATAATTAATTAACATAATTTTCTGTATTTTTTTTAAAGTTGACACAATAGTGTTTGTTAGCCATACCCAGGCCTGCATGGTTCACCTTATGCTAAAGCCGACCTGTATCGTACGAGGACTGAAGATTTGGTGGTGGGTCCCACTTGTTTGATGAGAGGACCTGCAGCGGGACCTATAGAACATAGTATATGGATAACTAATGACTACAATTAACTCTAGTGTTGTTGAATGTCCTAACTTTTAATGCATAAAATAGATATCCCTCATCTCAAAATGAATTTGATACATGATTCATTTCATTGATTAAAACTTGAAAGTTACTTTTCAATAATGGCAAAATGGAAAAAAAAAATATTATTATTGGTAAGATGATTGTGGCATTTATATCGAGTCATTAAATGTATCAAATTACCAAAAGTTGCAAATTTTTTTCCAGATAGAGTTATTTAACAAAGGTGTTGTATTTGATAATGTGCAGCCTGATTTCAAAGCAATCAAGAAGAGGATTGAAGATCTGATCACAAGAGAATTCTTGGAAAGGGACAAGGACAACCAAAATGTGTTCAGGTATTTGGCATGAAAATGGAAAAGGGGGCGTTTGGCAAAATCACATTTTGTTGCAAAGTGGAGCAAGACTAAACGAGTCTTTATGGCAACCAATGAAACACCGCCACTTCTGATGGGCGCGCTGATACGGGCCGCGAACCATTTTCTTTGTGGATATATTTTCTTTGACAGTCGGTTTTTTGTGCAGTTGGGATAACAAGAATCTTTTAAACATCATTGGAAAAATTTAAGTTATTTATTGAAGAGTCTGTCTAGCATGCAACGTATAAGTTTTAAGACCAAGGGGGTGTTTGGGATTCCGTTTTAAAACAAACGACCATGCTTCTTTTGATAGAATAACTAATCAGATAAACCGCAATCCCAAACACCCCACCAGGCACCAGATAAGTTGATTAAAAGTAGGGTTGTTCACGAGTTGAGCCAGGACAGGCTCGGGCTCAAACCACAATCCCAAACACCCCCCAGATAAGTTGATCAAAAGTAGGGATGTTCACGAGCTGAGCCAGGGCAAGCTCGGGCTCGGCTCGAATTTATACCGGACTTGAAACCAAGCTGAAAATTTGAACTCGAGCTTGGCTCGGTTTTAAAAAGGAAATTTAATAAGCATATATCAAGTTTAATAGTTCAAGTTATTATTCAGTAATTCAAAAAACATATTGTTTTAACCTAACAAATTCAATTGAATACAAAAGAATTTCGGATGCTTTTTTCGAGTACACCCTCCTTTTAATCGATTCTAGTGGGCCAGTGACTCGTCTCTTACTCAATCGGTATCGGTCCGGTTCGTTTCGATACCGTACTATACTTTACAACACAAAAATTATATTACTCTAACAAAACTCGGTTACGGTACCGGTACTCGGTATAGTTTATGTAAGGCCTCGAACCAGGGAGGTCTCACGTGTTGAATTTACTCATTCACAAACAATTTTTAACTTTGGATGCTTTATAGCATCCGAAAATAAATATCATTACATCATGTCTAAATGTCAAACAATTAAAACATTTCAAACTGTTGCCTCAACAATTACAACTTTCTTTCAAAACACACGGGATGCCAGAAGCCTTCAATGCCGGGTAACTCTTCACCGCCAGCCAAGCAATCCATGAGCTTTCTTGATGCTTACACTTAGCCTGATGTGCATATTAAAAGTCAGCTAACGTCGAGTGAGTTCTAGTTTTACATAAAACATACTTTCATAAAACACACAATTTAATAAAATAAGAAGGATTTACATACACTAACACATTTGCCAGTAAGGGCTTAACATTCACACGCTTAACTTTTCAAGTCATTATTATGTCTAATCTGTTTTAACACACATTGTCTGTTCAAGTCTGTACCATCCATGACGACCGTCCATGGAATGAATACCACATCCATCAATTCACACTAATTACTGTCTCGTGACGACCGTCCATGAAGCTACGCAATGTTCATGACGACCGTCCACGAAGCTACGCAATGTTCATGACGACCGTTCATGAAGCGTTTGTGTAAGGTTTTTATCATGACGACCGTCCATAATGCAGACCGCGCACTAAGCTTATGACACAGAATGGGGTCACGTTCACCCCTTGAGTAACCGTTGTTACTCCTTATCACACAGAAACAATTGTACAATTGTTAACGAACCACATAGGCTCTTATAGAGGGGGCATATCCCGTAACTATCATGGTACTTGTTTCTGTAGGAACCCTTCCCTTCCCTTTTCAAGATTTAGACAATGTAATGGCCACTTAAGACTTTTACCTTCTTAATTTATTTAAAAACGTTATTTAAAACACACGTTTTGCCTCTTTTCAAACTGTACTTTAAAATCTACTTTACCTTCGTTTACTAACACACTTATATAGTAAACACTTTTCTTTCATTTACCAACACACATTTATGGTAAATTCTTTACACGTTTTTCTTTATCAACACCCTTTTATAATAAACATTTTCCTTTAATTTATCAACACACATTTATGATAAATACTTTACACGCTTTTGTTTATTAACACACTTTTATAATAAACACACACAGTATGCACACCATCCAAAAAACAAGCATAAAAAGAGGATCTAGAACTCACCCGGTCGTCGTATAATTAACTTTGAACGACAAGTCTAAGCTAGGTCACTTGCTAAACGTTATGCATAAAAGTTAACATACGAAATCTATCAAATCTGACTAGTGTCGCCTAACACTCCGTGTCGTCCCACCCAGGCAGTGTCGCCCGACACACATCAATGTCGCCAGGCACACTATCAGTGTCGCCAGAACTTCCGTTCTGGACTTAGTGCCGTCAACTGCTAGTGTCGCCACACCTCAGTGTCGTCCCTTTCAGGGCTGTCTTCTTCAAGTGGTCGTGACTAGTGTCGCCTCAAGAAATAGTGTCGCCACTTGAAGATTTGCTCATACAAGCCCATTTTCGATCCAAGTTCGTAACTTTTTATGTCCAAATCGTTTGTTTAACTTCCATGAACTTAGATCTGGGCTTTATGCCCCATATTACACGTAAAAATCCATGCTTTGAAATTAAAACTCTAGTTTTACCCCGAAACAATATAAGAGGTTTAACTGTTTAAGGTTCGATCTTTACCTCAAATCGGAAGTTTCTTCGTGTAATCTTCTTCACTAACACTGTAGAAATGATTTGGAGCAGATCTTGAGCATAAACTTGAAGCTTCTTTCACTCTCTCTCTTTCTCTAAAACACCCACTTTCTCTCTCAAGACGAAATGAAGAAGATGATAGAATGAGGTGGTTTGGGGGCTGATTAGGGTTTATCTCTCCCCCCCCCTCCTTAGCCCATCAACCGGCCCGAGCCCACTAATCCACCATCCTTCTATTTCGTTTCATTCGGTCCACCTACGCGCGTCAGGTTTTTCGGATGTTACAGTTTGCGAGACAAAAAAAGTTTTTACAATGGTTTTATTACACAAAAGTTGTCTGATGTATCCCAAAAAATAAAGTTGTGTTTTACATCGACCGAAAACCATAAAAACGAATACTAAAACAGGTTCTGATAATATCGATACCGGTATCGATATTCAATCGGTATCGGTTCCGTTTGTCACGGTACTAGTATGATAACAAACAAAGACCCTATTTTGAATATAGTTGCGTCTTTAATAAATTTTATATCGGAATGTCTAGAAAAAAATTGAACATATTCGTGTATTCAGTTTTTATTAAAAAGTTAAAGAATGAAATTTATCTGAGAAAAATCATTTGTAAAAATTTAAATGGGTTAAAAGCGTATATTACATATATTATAAGGTGTGAAAATGAAACTTAAAAAAATATACACACTAAACCTATGTACGCAACTTTTGTGAGAAGGAACTCCCTGTTTGTTAGTATAGTAATATTACTGGATCATATTTACTTTTATTACTTTTAATATATATACACAGCGTTTTTGTTATATGTTAATATTTGTAACAGTTTCAATCTAAACTTGTCAGAATAATATAAGTTCCCAGAAAATAGTGGTCAAAGGTTTATGAAAAAGCTATAAAAATAATATGACTTGTAAATTGTTTTTGTTCTAAATGTAAAAATGTTATTTACTGTATCTTAAAACACATTGTAGGTGTTCAATTAAAGTTTTCTTTTTTTCATCATACACGTATCTTAACTTTCTAATTTTTAAATAATACCCTTCAACTTTTTAAAAATTTAAAAAATTCAAAAATACCTCCCAGATTTCTAAAGTACCCCTCAAATTTCTAAACTCTCAAGTTTACACATGTACTATATATAATATACGTTTTTAACTCATTATTCAAATTTCTAAACTCTCAACTTTACACCTGTAATATGTATAATATACGTTTTTAACTCATTATTGTTTTACTAGTTTTATTCTCCTACAATAACCTTGCTAATCCCGCCGACGCGTGTTCGAGTCTAGGGTGTGACAAACCTGGTTTTTTAGTTTTTTTTTTACTTTTACTTTTTTTTATATCCATTTGTAAAAATTACTTATTTTTTTATTTCTATTTATTTTTTTACTTTGTTACTAACTTCTTACCGAATTTGCCTTTTCAATGTTAACTCCTATTCGCGCTGCAATTTATCTATTTCTCGATCTCCAGAACCGATTCGCGGAAACTTCATACGTTTCTTTTATGTACTTAGTCACGTTATTGTCACCGTCGTAACGAAGTTCTCAAACCCCCCACATCGTGCGGGCTAAATTTCTAGTTAATATTATCTAAGAGTATTATTATTGTTTAATAAAATACAATTTTTATTATGAAGTATAAAAATTTAGGATTTAAAAAGGGAGTGTGATGGGGTTGGGGCCACCTGAATCCCTTACCCTTGAAGGAATTCTATAGATTTAGAGGCTGGTAATTATAACATGGGGTGGCCCATTTATACCATGTAGAACTGTAGAAGGGAAAAGAAATTAAATGAACTTTGAAAACCTTTGAAGAGGCGAGCTCTTTGTGTCCCTAAACGAGTTGATTTTTAAAACCTTATTTATCACACTAGAAACTAATAAAAACGTCCTTGTGGTATCTTTTATTCAGAGCTAATTGTATGGATCATCCATTTGTTATTTCAAAACATGAATTCTGTAAGAAAAAAATTATCTCAAATGTTTTGTCACATGGTAACGCGCTTGATCGTTGTCACTGATAGATGTTATATGTGGCTTTTTTAAAACAACCTTTTTAGCTAAGAATATATATTATATCTCCAAACCTTTGACCCCTTTTTCTCCGTTGCCCATGTTTCTTTAACGTTAATGCTGGAAACTACACCATTCACAAACGTTGTCTTTTCAGCAACATGTTGGTGATTTTAGTGTCATCTAACAATTTTGTGTAATTTAGTTTAGTTAATGACCAAATAAGAAACATAATGAAACATCAAACATATTGGTAAGTAGGGAGTGCACACTTGTTTGATGATCTTATGATTTCTCGTGCTAAAGACACATTGTATGAAAGGGGCAAAACCCACTGAACAACAGAGGTCCGGGGGCAGCGCCTTTGGGAGCGTCTGCCCTGGCTGGGTTCGAGCTTGTTATGCATTGGAAAATTGATTTGAAAGTTGAAAACTGTTAAAGTTAGTCATCCGACTAACTTGTTAATCCGGAGTAAATTTGTTCCTCCGGGGTAGATTTACTCATCCGGAGTAAATTTGGTCATCCGGAGTAAATTGAAACAACATTTACTTTCCAAACGGTTGACCGTTGTTGCGTTATCAGCCAACCGTCATGACGTTTAGTTTCACCTCTATATGTACGAGTATTTTGATCAGTATCACATACACGAAAAATCCTAACAAGTTGCAGATTCGTTCTTGAAAATCTCTTATTCTTATCCAATTGAATTTTGTGTATACCTTATAAATAATTCAATCTGAATGCGAACTCCTACGTCAAGCAATTACAAATACAGGAACCAAGAGAATTCCCACACAACCGAGATCAGAATCACCGGTATTCCTTCATGTCTTTTGACATTGGTTCTTCTTTAGAATCCAACTCCTTTTCCACCCCTCAATTCAGTGACATAAGCGGCAACTTCATATACTTCTATGATTCACCTCATCTCCTTGAAGATCCAGGTATAACCAACGGCAATGGACGAACGTCTTGACAACGACAAATTCAATGACGAACATTAGTGATGGTGACGATTTAGTTGGATCTTAACCACGATGTTATAAAGATGCTAATTCCAATCTTAATGTTCATTTTTAAGTGATCTTAAGTTTAATTTAAACTTACGTTACTACTAGGCTTATTGTTTACTTGAGGTATTAAAATTCAACTTGTTCTATTTCTCCATATATTAGTGATGAGAAATTTTTTTAAAAAATAACCTATTAATTACGGTTTCAAAAACCCTAACCATGTCATTTTTATCTTCTTTTTTTTTTACACAAATATGATTTTCAAGAGAAAAAACAAAGCCACTAAATATAACACATGTTCATAAAAATAAAATTCATTATTTTTCTCCATAATTATGATCTACAACTCAAGGGTCAAATTTGGCACCACCACCTTCTCCTGCCCCAAACACTCTCACCTCCACCAATCAGATCAGATTTAGATCAATCCTTCATATTTATGTTCAAACATGGACTTACTATGTTGAACATAAAGGGCTATTTATGTAATTTACTCTCAAACAAATAATGTGCCTGAATGCTTGCTCATTAGATTCAAACATAAAATTCAAAAGTAATATTACTCTGTCATTCTCTCATACATATAAAGTTCCAAGGACCACATGGTGGGTCCCCTTGTATACAAGCAACAAACAAAAAATGCCATTCAAAATATGTTTCAATGCTTTATCATCATCATCATCATCATCAAAGCATTTCCCCCACCATACATCTGACACAAAAGAAAAAAAAAAGATCAAAAAATCATTATAACCAGAAAAAATAAAAAATATATATAATTAGCCCAAATCCATAATTATGCTTAACAAATTTATAAAATGAAGTAATAATGAAAAGAAATCATACCTGTTAAAACCATCCTCAATCTAATCTAACTCAACTACACCATTATATACAGAATATCAACTGCAACCAAAACCAAATTGACAGTTAATACGAAAAGCAAAACTTTAACTGAAACATATATTGGTTTGTGAAAAGTCAACGTACCTCGAAAGACAAACTTGATGTCAATGCTTTCAAATGACAATCAAGATAACAAATTAACAACCTTTCTTACAGTTGTTTCAAAACCATCTTCACTAATCTGATCAAAATCTTTAATATGCAACTTTTATTTGATCAGAATTGATCATGGGTCCTAATTTGTATCCGAAAGTAACGAAGTTCAACTAATACTGTACACTGAGTAATCCACCAGAAACCTTCTTTGTGTGCAAATCTTCAAGATTTAATATAATCAACGAACACGTGGTTTACAGATGAAAGATCCATTTAATTTCTTTTGATCCCAGATGCATCAAACTAATTACCCGAAATCACGTACTAATTACTTCCATTGCGACCCGCACGAGTTGTAACAATCCTTCAACGTCTTGAAAATTGAAATCAAGAGCCGGTTTAATTATTTCTTTATGGTGAGAATGTTCTGGTTGGGAACCACAAGCTGCAAAAGCAATCTGAGATCTTCTAGAAGCTTCCATTGCAAAGTTGACATCTTGTGCCTGACAAGTATTTAGATGTGAGATGCCAAAGGCTATAAATAATTAATATTGGATAATGGGTCAAAACAGGTTCGGGTAAGACTGGAACTTTTTAATATGGTTCAAAATGGGTCGGTCAGGTCAGGACGATCCAGAAAAGAATCTAACTTCTTTTTTGAATATTTTGGGCAATTCTTGACCACTTTGTCCTGTTTCATTTTTCTGAATTCGTTAGAGATAAATTATAATCCAAATCGACCCATTTTTAGGTAATTTAGTGGAAACTTCCACCTCTAGTCAAATCAAATAATTAAATGATTTTCAAGAGTACACTTACAAAGTTAAGAATCCGCAAAAAGTTGGGTTTAATTCTTGCAGCAATTACATGGCTTCCACCAATTTGAGGATCATTAGCACCCCTGGTAAGGGCATTTTTGTCAACCACTGCTGGGTTGTTCAAGTTATCAATATCAGAGGCAGATGAAGAAGGAGATTCACCTACAAAATACAAAGTATAAGCTTGTATTTATTACAAATTAAAAAATCAAGTATATTTGTTACAATCATCCCCAGGAGAAAGCGACTAAAAAAGGAAAAAAAAAGTAAACATACCCGTGGGACCTATTTGGAGAGATGTTTGCAATTCCTGCCTATCTTTTGAGGCACTTGCGTGTGAAGAATAAACCACCTTTAAGTATGCAACCTCGGCTAATTTGTACGCCAGTGCTGCAGCTGCCATTTCTTTTAATTTCTCATATTCATGAGCAACATACCTATTTATCAATAAAGCATTAATTAAAACAGGTAATGATTGTATTTCCATGATTATTGATGACTCTATAAATAGAGATTATGAGACATGGTTTAGTATGTTTGATCTGATAACTGAATTAGGGTTAGAGCATCGCTGAAGTTCTGTCATCATGTCCTTTATTTTTAATGAAATATTTGGAATCTAGAATGCAGTAGATCAGGGTTATACAATTTTATTAATTTTGAGATTATTTTAACCATTAAATTGGAATTAAATTACTGAAGTCACTTACTCGCAAAGTTTTGCAGTGCTACCATACATATTCATCGACTGAATCATATCACTGTGTTTGCCACTCTCAGTATAACTAGATTCTAACAAAGATGACCCATAAAGGAACTTTAGGACTGCTTGAAAATAAAGTGAATTACTCTCATGATTTGCTCCAGAATTCTGCAAAAACAGCTAGTTTATGCCAATCATCACACAAAAAACAAACATGATTTTAGAAAATAGTGTTTGGATGTGCGTATGGTAATTGAAGTTGTAAATCATTTAATCAGATGAGTGTTTGACAAATTCTGATTGTTTAAGAAGTAATAGACAAAACAAGGTTATATAATTAATTTTAGAGCCAATGTCACCAAATAGTAACCAAGTTTTCACCATTCTTCCACCTAAGTCGCTCTAAATTTTGTTTCAATGTTGTGAAACTTTCATGAAAAATTGACCTGCAACCGATACATACGTTGATGTGGCGTGTTAATTGTGCAAAATGGCTGATGTGGCATGCCAATTGTATAAAAATAATGATGGGATGCCATGTCAACATATGTAACCAGGTAATACAGGCTGCAGGTCAATTTTTCAGAAAATTTCACAAATTGAAAAAAACTGAAACTAGAGTAGATAAACCTCTTAAAACAGAGTTGAGTGACCCAAGTGAAACAATAGTGAAACTAGATTACTGTATAATGAAATTTTACTCTTTACCATTTGCAAGTAGTAAGAATCAAACTTACTACTCAAAACTGAGTATTAACACCTAAATAATCAAATTATCATAACCAAAAAAAGGAATGCTAAAAACCTTAAGACGATCGGCCATGTGCTTAAGAGCTTTCGCCTCTTTTATAGCACTTGCAGCCTGACTTGATGATTCCCGTCTGAGTGGACTCGGTGTTCCCTTATGTCCATTCGGTGTGGGATGTCTTATAATCACCGACTGATTTCCGTTCTGATTTTCATCTTTCTTTTTCTGTTTTATAGATTTTAACGCATCGCTTCCTTCAACACCATCATTTAATAACTTATTTCCCACATTTTCTTTTTGAGAACCTACAACAGGTTGAGGAGGACGTGTTGACTCACTTTGACTTTTACCAGATGGCGGTAATGAGTGCGGTTTTCCTTTTCCCGAAACATCCCGCTTTGAAATTTTTTCACCGTCCCGTTCAATTGGCATATTATTCTGCTTAACATCGTGAATCGAGACCGGTTTTCCAGAAGATTCTTTCTTTAAAGCAGACCCTTTTTCAAATTTACTGGGAATAACAGAAGGATTACTATCAACTTTATCTAGAGATCTATTTCGTCCCTCCTTTGACTTTTCCACATCTGAATTTTCAGTCATACGTTCAGATGTTTTAAGATTAATCTTGTCAATATCAGATTTAGAACTCCGGCTTTTGTCTTTAGATCTTGAAGAAGATCCTTTTCCATTTTTCCTTGAACGAGATCCGTTTGAGTGAGATTGATCATCATTCCTTCTTTCTCTTTGAATTGACGGTTTTGCCCCTAATGATTCAAATTCAAGAGAAGGTACAGCCTTATCTAAAGATTCTGCTACATCTAATTCCTTCTTGAATATGTTTGATAGGTAATTTCCCCTATTATCCTCCCAATCCTTTTTAGGATCTTGAGAGTTATCAACATGTCCAATAGTTCTTCTAGAAGATGTAAGCTTATCGGGATTTAAAATCCTTAGAGGAGATGAAGAAACCGATTCCACAGGTGACCCTTTTGCTTCCTGGTTGTTGGTTTTAGATTTATGAGAACTAGAAACCTTAGAAGAGCTTGAAGTAGCAGCCAATAATCTACCTTTTTCTTCCTCCAGGGGCTCGGGTATTTTTACCTTTTTACCCTTTCTCTGCCCATTTTCACTCGTTTCTTCTAATTGTGTATTATCATCAAATTCATTAGATTTCCTTTTCTTTACAAGATCTCTTTCATGTGAAATCCCATTTGGATTTTTAGAATTTATACCCAAAACTTTTGAGGTAGATTTTGAATCTTTTGAGTGGTCATCATATTTCTGGTGGTCTTTTCTTGAAGGTAAATCATCAATGGGGGTATTGTTAACTGTCTTTAAGACTGCTCCATCTTTGTCAGAAGCCCGATCTTTGTGGGTCCACTTATCATCCGTTTTCACTTTCTTGGAATCTCTAGAATAATCTTGACTAGTCTCTCTTTTATTCCTGATCTTCAATTGAAGAGCGTTAATGCCTGTGCAAGTGTAGAATCAACAAAAATTGACATTACACATTCGACAATAAGAAACTCAAGAAAACATACAAGTTCAAATGGTGAAATAGGAGGGTTAGGTAATAGGTCAATTGAGTCATTTTAACACGGGTCAATCAGGTTGGCCCTGACACGCAAACCTCTTCATTATTTTTATAAATAATTAATGTGTTGAATATGATTAGGAATTACTAACAGATTAATCTTAATTTTTTAATAGAAGCGATTTAGGAGGTTTTATGTATTTGAATAATCTTTGGATGGTGTTTCACCTGTTTGACTCGTTTTCTTTTTACTTAAATCTTTAAGCTTAACTCATTTGATGCGTTAGAGATTAAAAAATAACCTACATCGACCCATTTGTAGGTAAACAGGTTGAAATTACCACTTCAACATACAAGAAAAGATCAAAGTTGATTTCTTTAAAAAATACCTTCATCCACAGAATTTTCACGTATTTTCTTCTTTTCTTTGTGCTTCAATCTGTGTTTTTCGGCAATCAAGCTACTAGAATGGCCTGAATCTTGAAATTCTATTTCATTTACAATAGGGGACTGGTGTGCGTCATTCAAGCTCCTAGTTTTATTTGATGTTTGAAGATTCTTTTTTGTAGAATTAGAAGACATTGAAGGTCTCTCCTGCTTCAGTTCATTTGATAAATCTTTTATTACATGTTTTTTCTTTACACCAGATTGTGGACCGAAAGATTGGTGTCTTTGATCAGGGTGCAGTGGATCAACCAACATTGGTCCTGGATGGGTTCCACCGGGTTGAACCGGTTGAAAACCATGAACCGTAGGTGCAGGGCCGGAAAAATGGGTGGTTACAGCCTTTGTTGTCTCCTCTTGACTGATGCTACACCGATTCATTCCAGGCCTATGGATTTTGACAAAACATTAAAGTATGTCAGGAAATGAAAGATTTAATGAAAAGGTGCTTCTTTACTATATAAGAAAATAAATCATAAGGAGTGTATTTAAATGGGTCAAATAGAAAAATTAGCTAAAAGTGGATGGGGAAAACAGGTTGAATATAGTGCAAAATTTATTTTAATTCTTACACTATCTTTGAAATATTTTACTAAAGAAAAATGGATAATTAGTTTAATAGTATTTTCTTCATAATCATAATAAAATAATCATTTACACAAATAAACAGATAATGGAAAAGAAAAGGTGTTGACCGGTCAACACATAATGTTTTGACATGTACTAATAAATTATCAATTTTGACGTGGACCCATTTGACCCATTACGAAACCCGCTAGCCCATCCATTTTGCCACCTCTAATAAATATTAGACTAGAGCTTGTTGCCCATGATCTCTCACCTTGCAAAACAAAAGCAGAATATTACGATTGTGGAAAAAGAACTTACAGCCAATCGAGCATGCTGCAGAGCCACTTCTCGGGAAGGCTGCCCGGATTTATACCATGTGGAAGAAGCCTCCATTTCTCGCATTTGTCACAACAAACCCAATCTTCATTAACCACGGCAGCTACCGTTGCAGCAGCTGTATCAGAAACAGGCCCACCATTTCCCATCGTATGTGGGCCAAGGCCCGCCGGTGCCACTTCTGGATAAACTAACGAAGATGGTTTTGGATCATTTTTTCCATTTAATCTCTCTTTTGGAAAAGTGTCACTTTCTAGAGTACCTTTTTCAGTAACTCTGCAGTCCTTCGATTTGTCCCCAAAAGGCTTGTCCTCGAATGTCATGTCATCACAATCTTCAAGTTCAGGATCAAGTTCACCAAAGAAATCTTTATATGTTTCTCTCACCTTTCCATTTTTGTTTTTAGGGTCTTCTGATTTCGACCCATAATTGTTGCTTTTATTTTTAGATGAAGAATTATCGTTCTTTAATCCATTTTCCAAACTCTGGTTTCCTTTTGATTTCTTTTTGCTTCCCGAAGATGTCACCAATTTCATGCCATCTTTTTCATGTGATGTAGCTTTTTGAGCAAGCTTCTGCTTCAGAGGCTCTACTAATCCGGTATCAAGAATTTTACCACTTTTTGAAACATCTGAATCAGATTTTGTAGGGAAAGTTGCTAACTGTTCATCAGAATTTTCATTTCCAACTAAGTTATCCTTTTTATTAGGCTTCTCGACCTGAAAATCATCATGGGTGAAAACCGGAACCAAAGATTCTTCTTTTGGTATAACAGATGGTTCACCCTTACAGGCTTTTCTGAAATCCAAAGATTCTTCTTTATTTACATTGCCAATGCCATTTACCGAAGCAAAATTATCCTCGGTTTTTGGTTTTTTCTCATTTCGATCAATTTTAGGATCAGACTTATTGACTGTAAAAGTACTTTCTTGGCTTCGTTTGTGTATGGACCCACAACTACTATCCTCCCATTTTTCTTTTTCAGGCAAGTGCAAGAGATCATATGGAAGGGGTGATAACAGAAAACCTCCAAGAACTGGAAATGACGTCATCATCTGTTGCAGGATCAAAATAAATTTCTTACTTTAAGCAATTCCACATAATAAAATCTCGACTACGCAACTTTGATGCGTTGACCTGGGAATGGGTTGATTTTGTCGTATTTGTCCCAACAGGTCAAATGATTAACATCTTACAGCTTAGAATGTTGCCCAAAGTGTATTCAAATGCCTACACCTCTTACAATACTTTAATTAAAAAGACTACATTATTATTTTAATAGTATTTGTAATCACATATAATATGCTAATTATTTATAAAATTCAACACAATGTGGACAAACATGTTGGAGGGTCAACCCAACCCGACCCATTCTGCCGTCACATGTATTTACAAATGACATGTTTTTGAGTTTAAACCAAATATGTTTGACCACTTACCCAGACCGCCCAACAAGTCCATTTCATCATCTCTAGAGAAAAGGAAAAACATAAAAAAGATTAAAAAAATTTACCAACCTCAAGAATACTAGTGGGGGATTCTTCACGAGGGATGTCATTAGCCACATGACATAAATCATCACTGTTTATGGGACTGGCTTCAAATGAAGATGAAGGAGACACATCAAGCCCAAGTCCGCTGTAAATTTCAGCATTCTTTCTAGTTGACAAGTTATCAGAGCCAACTTTGATTCGGACCTTAAGTGACTTTTGGTCACAAGCGTTACCAATGATGTTGTTAATGGATTGTTGACCATTAGAAGTGAATTTGTCAGCAGCCCTAGCAGAAGGCGTGAGTACTTCCTGTTTCACTTTACCTTGTGGACCCCTTGGTGGCGGTGCACCGCTAGTCGAAGCTGGTCCATGTCTTGTTTGAGATGCATTTGATATGGAAACAGAGTTCTGACGACCACCCTGTGTTAATATAATTGAATAATTTTGCAATATAACTTGTTGATTCCCCTCGAGGGAATCAACATTGTATTGAATATATCAACAATTCCCAATTTACCCTTGACAACCGCCCACACATGTATTAAGAACCACCATAGCTAAGTGACGCATACAAGATTTCTGATTAGGGTATGTGCTATCATATTTTTTTAGAGAAACGTTAGAAAAACGTTTTTATTTTAATATTTTTACACGTCAAGTCTTTTTGCAGGTTATGCTCGTGCATAGTCAATGGACCATTTAGTTCCGCCCAATAAACAAGTAATTGTATCAACATAACATAAGATCAAGTTTTGTTACTCATATATTCATTGCATCTAAAGGTAATTAATATCTATATAAATTTATTGAACACAGACATTGGTCACACTGCTAACATGTAAAAGCAACCATTAACTACGGTATTAATAGAGTTATTAATACGATAACAATTATGCATTATCAAAAACAAACTACCTCTAGATGCAGATCATTAGGGGATGCATTATTGATATGAACTTTTGGTGGCGTCTTTGAATGAGGGCCAGCAGGAGAACGCTGATAAGTGGGCAAAAATGAACCGTATCCCCCAAACTTTGCCCCTGCAAATAAGTACAAATGCTAGAATCAGCATTCCTGCACTTGTAGTTCGGGAGTTACCAACAATCCGTTACTTCTTTCAACTTACCCAAATTTTCAGCCGAAACACCACCTTCAAAATCTTTCTGAAAATGTCCCAACACATCTTGAAGTTTTTCATCCTTAAAATATTGCGATAAGAAGTATACATGAGTAAAAAGAGGCATATGTTTCGATAGCGCAAGAAGAAAAAGAAATTGAATATTAGAAAACCGTTTATTGAGAGTACCAACATGGTAAACACAAATTAGGAAAGCAGGCACATACTATTAAATACTATGTGTCCTTAAATACCCCTATCTAGGAATCTAGGTCAAATCAAGTACCCATAAACCTATTTTACAGAGGTAAAAATGGAATGGCATTTCATGATAACTACTGGTTAGATTTTAATGCCTCATTTAACATGGGAAAACACTAAAGGATTAACCTTCTTGAAAGGAAAAGTAATCTCTGTTAAGAGGAATAAAATTAATTCAGCAAGATAGCAATATTCCGTGTCTAGAGTTTCTACTTTAATATATGAATCATCTTGGTAGAGTGCAAATCATTTGGATGTTGACTGTATCACTGAATTGTAGACCACAAACAAGGGATACCCTATTTCCATCAAATTTTATTGAAGAATGGATACATGAAAGCTTAAAATTGTTGTTAGTTAGGACTAATGAGTAAAGATTAAAGAATGAAAACCAACTCATATGTGTTTAAATTCATATGGATACATAAAACGTTTAAATTCATATGTGTTTATTTTACATTTTTATTAATACAATTATAAGATAACTTCCTCCTTTATTGTCCTGTTTTTAGACTTCATACACACACCGACCGAGACACACATATTGTGTGTATGTAAGTATATAAGCATTCTCCTGTATCAAAATCCACATGTCATTAATTTGTATCCCTGCACATGTATCCTTGCAACATAGATTCACACTGTAATAGTGTAATTTCTAGCAAAATAGTGTAATTTCTAGCAAAAAACAGCAAACATAACTGCTTTTTTGTAACTCTAGGGTTACATACAAAGTCAAGAACCGAAAACCAACTCAAAAAACCATAACACCCCATAGCTACATGGGTTTAACCAATCAATAACACTTACTAAGCTTCAATGACCTCAAGAGAAATAGCTTTAAAAACAATTTCACATTAATTCAACTTATTACATATCTACAAACAAAGAAAACCATAGACAGCACATAGATCTAGCCATACAAAACATGTAAACAGCTTTAAAACAATGCACATTTACTGTTAGATTATAACTGAATTGAAACAACTAATTGTTCCTTACAATATAAGAGAGAGCAACATCAGGGTCAATTGTTGAATCATCATCATTATTGTTCTGAAAACAAGCCTCTCCTTCTTCAAGCTCAGTCTCTAAATCCATATCTCCACCTTCAACACCATACCTCAAACTCAACCCCTTCCTCCCATCCCTACTCCCAACAGAAATCATCCAAAACAAAACTCCACAAAAAGGGACCAATCTGATACACCTTTTCCCCAAATAAACACAATTAGAAAAAGGGGGAAAGTTATATCCCAATCAACCCAAACTTACTTTACAAAACCGCAACGAAACTTGAAAATCTCATCGACCCTTTTCAGATAATCGAAAATCCATCAAAACCCAACAAGGAATTATCCGGAAACGTCAAGATCGGAAACAACAACAAATTTCGCCAAATAAAATCGAAAGGAAACAATTAAGATTGCCGCAAAAGGAAATAAAATTTCGGCAGCTCAGTTCCCGATCTATGATCAAAATTGGTTAAATTTGCTGATGCTTGTGGTTGGATCGTACCAAAATTTTGACGATCTTCGGTTAGCTCAAATCGATGAGCGATGAAAGAAACAAAAACGGAGACTCTGGTTTTGGTGTACAGCTGCCGCTTTTTTCTTTTATTTTTATTTTTATTTTATTTTTTCATAATTACCAATTTTATTAGTTGTTTTGGAGTGGGGTTTTGTTATTTTATTATTTGTTTATAGGACTTAAATGTTAATAAATGCGTATATTTTTCAATTAAGATAATGTTTCTAAAATTAATTATTCCATATCTTGTTGTACCACTTCAATTCCGGTATTAATAAACCAATTTCAGTTTTAATATTAACTGTATTGACGGGTTTTGTAAGTTTTCTCTTCGTGAAAAATCAGAAAATTTAACTTTTAAGGATGATGTAGTGATAAGGATATGATTTTCTTTTAGTATTGACGGTTTTTGTAAGTTTGCGATAACGAGTTCTCGGTTTAAAATGTTCAATCGAATATTGAACTTGAAATATTTTATAAATTCAATATTTAATATGTAATAATTGTAGTTATAATTTATAAATGAAAAATACAACAATGTTATATTAAAGGCTAAACGGGGGATGAACGTGACTACTCAAGGGGACATGGTGGGCATGGTTATTTAAGAGCATTTTGATATTTTTATTTGTTAAAAGTTATGTTTTTTATTTATAAACTTATTTTTTCAAAGCTAAAATCTAAGTTTTCACATAAAAAACCATTTAGAGATTTATTAGATACACCTAATTAAAACTAATTATCTAATATTATTTTATGATACATTTATGTGATGACTTTCACTCATATAAAATATTATTTACAAATAACAGTATACTACAACACTATGTTATCACCTTTTGGAAAAAAATTGTACATGTTTGATTTGATTTAAGAAATACTTTATATAGGTCAATAAATATCTAAAATATATAACAAAGTGAAGAGAGATGGTACGGCGAGAATGTATATCGACTATAGAATATTCAACAAATATAAGGTTGTTTGTAAATAGTTTACCTTATCCAAATTTTTAAGCCACAACAGATCTGTCAGTTAAGTTAATTTAAAAGTTTTTTTTAATATCAAATTTTCATCTAAATACCACCTAACCTGTATTTGCATGATTTAAACTCATATCACTTTTGTGGGGGACAATCGCCAATTTTTCATCTAATTAACGTATTTTTGAAACTTAATTATATATTAATTTTTACATATTTTGAATTTTGTTTCTATCCTTAGTATATGTAATACATTTTTACACCTATAAAATATATACATAAAGATTTAAGAATTTTATGTATTTATATTTTTCATCCCGTGTGTAGACACGAGTTCTAAGCTAGTATATATATATATACTAGCTTAGATCCCGTGTATTACACACGGGTGAAAAATATCAATACATAAAATTCTTAAATTTTTATGTATATATATTTTACATGTGTAAAAATGTATTACATATATTACGGATAAAAAACAAAATTCAAAACATGTAAAAATTAATATATAATTGGGTTTCGAAAATAAGCTAATTACTATCATTTATGATTTGATTGAAAATAAAGTTACATAATTAGATTTCTTATAATAAGAGATGATTTAAAATAAATGCGTTTTATTAGTATAATTAGTATTTTCTTTAAAAATATATTATTGATAAAAGATGGAAATGTATTTAATAAGAGAGAGAGGCGGGAAAAAATGATGAGAATGAATATGGAGGCGACACGTGGCATGGAAAAACCTTTATTTATTATATAGTATAGATATAGGTGAAAATGAATAGTTCAAATATATTTTTTGAATGTTCATATACAAATATGGATTTTCGTTACGCCTAAACCATTAACATGTTTCGTTATGTATAAACTAAATTTTGTTATATGTAGGATACGTTTTCTTATATGAAGGATAAATTTCGTAGGTGTAGGATAATTTTTTTTAATTAATAAATTGAAGAAAAAAAACTAAAAGTAAATTACAGAAATCGTCCTTTATGTTTATGCCCCTTTTAAGATATTGTCCTTTAACCCAAAAATTGTCAGAGATCGTCCTTTATGTTTACAAGTCTTGCACGTTACGTCCTTTGGCTCTAACCCAGTTAAAATTCTCAGTTAAGTCTGGTCATGTGCAATGCACATAAGGGTATTTTTGTAATTTTACCAATTTAATTAAAAAATATGTTAATTAAAATATCTATAAACCCACTCTTTCTCTCTCTCCTCTCTCTTTTTCTCTCATCTCTCTCCTCTAGATGAGAGGAGAGAGAGATAGGGAGAGAGGAGAGAGGATAAAGAGAGGAGCGGGGAGAGAAAGAGTGGGTTTATAAATATTTTAATTAATATATTTTTTAATTAAATGAGTAAAATTACAAAAGTATTCTCATGTGCCTTGCACATGACCAGACTTGAGAAATTTAACTGGGTTAGGGCCAAATGACGTAAAGTGCAAGATTTGTAAACATAAAGGACGATCTCTGATAATTTTTGAGCTAAAGGACAATATCTGAAAAATGATATAAAAATAAAGGACGATTTATGTAATTTACTCAAAAACTAATTAATTGGAGAGATGAGAGATAAATTAATTAAATGAAGAGATGAGATATAATTAATTAATTAGAGATATAAACATTTAAATGTTACTAATATATACCTTTTTAATTTATTTTTTATTTTTTAAAATTGAATAAAAATGAATGGTATAACTTAGTTCCCATATTCTCACAATAAGTTGAGTTGTGCTTAATATAATCTAGCTTTATTACCATCAATGGTGCATTAATGGTCGAGTAATGTGACTTAAGTGGTACACTCAACAATCCCAAATAATGTTGTTAAACGACACTTAAACTAGAAATATATGTAAAGTTATATATATATTTTTTTTATTTTTTTTGGTAATATAAAGTCTAAAAATCAAATTGGATGAGTTATCAAGTCCTGAATCGGTAAAACACACGTTATTAGGTAACTCCCAAGCACGTTTATTAAAATCAAGAAATCTCTCTATTAAGCTTGATTACAATGTTAAACCATGACTCGGTTTATATAGACTACTAATTCAAGCCTATCCAATTACAATACATATTGTATTTAATATTAAAATATAAACAACCTAAACCTACTTGAATAGGAAGCTTAATTCTAGATTATAGGATATAACCGACTTGTTATAGCCCAACTCTAATACCACCAAACTTGTGGATTAAGTCACTTAACTCCACCGCCTTACGGGTTAAGAAATTATCGCTATGGATCAAATGGGTTAGAAGATGAGAGGTTCACTTTATAATGAGGGGACCAATATTTTATAACTTTGGAGGAGGTAGGTCTTAAAGGTTCAAAACGGGCATGATGACGTAATCCTGTTCACATTCTATTTGACAGATTCATTGCATGGGTCTACCTTCGCTTCTTATCCACGATGAAAAGCATATTCCATTTCCGGAAACCTCCACCAGTCCACCATCTCAACCAAATTCCAATTCAAACTATCTATATTTTCTTCAAATAAAGAAGTGGTTTTTCTAAATACATGTTGAAACTTGCTTCTTCAAAACATCATTTTATAAACGTAAACTATGTTTTTACAATTGGTAGTTACTTTTTAATTAGAATGGTCCCAATAGACGAAATGTGTTAAAAGTGATTTTAATGTCGTCAAGTCATGTTAGTTAATTGAGATTTTACTTAAGACTAAATGAAATTCTGGTTAAACATCGATATGAGTTTGAATGTGTGCAGTGCATGCTTGTTCAGGACTAATTACATTTTTGACACCATGGAACATGAGGGTTTAAGGGTGCAACGCCCCTGAAGGGGTCTAAGGGGCTGATCTGGCTGGTTGAGCTGGTCATCAGCAGGAATTGGTCGTCATAAGCACAAACTAGTCATCAGTAGGAAACTGGTTGATCAACAACAATTGAACAAACTGCAGCAACTGGACGTTCAACACTATCTGGATGATCAACGGTAACTAAGTTACTGGTGACAGAAGTTAATCATAAACAGTAACTAAGTTATTGCTAACATGGTTCTTCCTGATTGTAACCGTATTAACTGTCGACTATTTTAATCGCCAACTGACGCACACTTTCACGAAACATAGTGTCGTTTCAAGTAAACGTTGTGATGACTCCCCAGTTATAAAATGAAAGTTTTTGCTCTATTTCGAACACAAGTTTTACGGCAGAAACACACATTTTTGTCTTTTATTCTTTTCGAATTATATGATTAAGATTTTGAGAGTCTAACGGTAACCAAACACAATCTGGAAATTGGAAAGATTATCTAGACAATTACAAACTAAAAAACCTACAAAATGTAACTTGCTACATGTTTTTATTAATGCCTTTTGTATTTATTCTCAAATTAAATATAAAATTTATGAAAAGTTGAATGTCTTAGATTCAAAATCAAAGCAGAAACCAAATTACAAACGGTTTTTACAATTACTACAGGCTTGAGTCAACCAACCGTCAATATATGACCACATAATTTATTAATAAAATATTTTTATTAAATAAAGCGTCGATTTGTTTAAAAGTATAAAATTTGAAAACTACGACTTATTTTCTGTTCCGACTATTTTAAGGTGTAGTGATGTGGGCACTTTGGTAATTCATATTTCGTTGGTGATATTGACAAATACAATATTGTCCAGCCAATGGAATGTGTTTTCAAGCATATCCAAAGAAACACGTGGACACATACACGTGCCTAACAAAACCTCATATATCAACTTTTCCAAATTTTAATAAATACTTTGGTTGTTAAATATATTTATTATATATTATAAAACTAAGTTAGAATCCCGTGTATTACACGGTTTGAATAGATATAATGTTATATATTTAGTATTAAAAAGCTTAAAAAACAAGTGTATGGTACGGGTTGAATAAACAAGTGCATTACACGTGTTGAATAAAATATAATATAATTTGTTAACACATACAATCGTCAAGATATATTTTTAAAAATGAACTTTGCATGACAGTTATAAATTCTGTTAAGTTAATTTTTAGAATATGTTTTTTTCAACAGGATATTAATTTTTTTATATAATTGATATATGTTAATTCAGTTAAAGTGTACTTAGTTCTTTAAATATTATTTTACCATTTATAATTTAACTTGAATTATAATTATAAATATATAAATTCATATAAAAAATAAGAAATAAAACTTGGATTTTTTAACGCCGTCTATTTTTTTATTATTTGAAATATTGTATTTTTACCATTCAAACCATACAAACATAATAAATTCTTTAAAAGTTTTAGAAATCACTTATAAAAACAACTATTTATCATTATTCGTCCTTTTTTAATATTTTAACAAACATAATTTTAAATTGATATGGAAAGTCAGAAATTATAACTATTCATAATTAATTTTATAGTAAATTTATTTGATTAATAATAAAATAACTATCCATTATTAAATTTATATTAAATATATAAAAATATATTGTTTTAATATCATCATTAATAGAAGAGAGAGAAGCGGGATAATAAATTTTTAGAAACTCGTGTATTACACGGGTGAATAAATTAAATAATCAATAGTTAGTAATAAAGATTTAGAACTTATAAGCAGGAAAACGAAATCTTAGAAGATTAAATAGTTGGTAATGAAGATTTATAAAATATTAAAGAAATTAAAAATAAGCTGAAAAATAATCTTGAGTTCACCGAATTGTGACATGTAGCGTAAACAATTACTTATTTATTAAGTATAAAAGATTGTATAAGAATGGAAGGATGATATTATAGAAGTGTCAAAATATATACACTTCGAAAACAAAAAAAATGCAATATATATAGTAATAATAAAATAGTTATTATATGAGATAAAAATTGACGATAAAAATAAGAATTGATGATAAACAAAATTATGAATACAAAAATTTGTAGATAAAAATTAAAACGAATTATTAATCTAGTTAAAATAACGGAGTTCATTAAAATGTAAAAACAGTTTTGATGATATAATAATTATCCATAGTACAAGTTTATTTTTTGAAAATTGATAAGTAATGTTAGAAATTATTACTATCTATAATTAATTTAATATTAAATTCATTTAGTTAATGATATAATAACTATTCATAATTACATTTATATTTAAAATATATATATATTTATATTAAATAATGGTGAGGAGTCATCGGAGTGACACATGTCTCCTCATTTAATAAGAGAAAGAGGCGAAAAAATATAGGTGAGAAAACACCAGAGAGTGACATGTGTCCCAGATTATTTTTATTTATTATAATAGATATAGATGTCTGTGTTAAAAATATGTTAACAAATCTATTTTGAAATTTTTTAATGTTAAAATCACTTTAAAAATAAAAATTGATATATTATGAATTCACAAGAGTTATATTGTATACTAGTTTAGAACCTCGTGTCTACTCACGGGGTGAAAAATATCAATACATAAAATTCTTAAATTTTTATATATATATTTTACAATAGTAAAAATATATTACATATACTAAGGATAGAAAAACAAAATTTAAAATATATAAAAATTAATATATAATTGGGTTTCGAAAAAACGTTAATTACTATTTAATGTAATTTGACTTTCATTTACTATTTGATTGAAAATAAAAGTTACATAATTAGATTTCAAAATTTCTTATAATAAAGAATAATTTAAAATAAATGTGTTTTATTAGTATAATTAGAATTTTCTTTAAAAATGTAATTATTATTAAAAGATAGAGGTGTATTTAATAAGATAGAGAGACGGGAAAAAAATGATAAGAATGAATATGGAGGCGACATGTGACATGAAAAAACTTTTATTTATTATATAGTATAGATTTTATAATAATAACTCAAACTATTAAATAAAATAATTAAATATGTCATACGCATTACCAATATATATTTTATATATTATAAAATTTTAGTAAATACTTTGGTTGTTAAATATATTTATATATATATATATATATATTATAAAACTTATATTTTATAATAATAACTCAAACTACTAAATAAAATAATTGAATATGCCATACGTATTACCAATATATATATTTTTTTATTGAATTTTGACTTGTTTCACCTGGTTATTTTGTTAATATCTTTACAAAGTTATAATCATCTAAGAATCAAAAACATTTATGTAATATATTATATTTATATATAAGATATGAAAAATTAAATAGTTTATTATATAATAAATAATATTATTAAAACAAAATAAATATAAATGATGATATCGATATAAAAAAAAGGAATAAATCGTCCTTTATTTTTATACAATTTTTCACTTTATGCCCTTTAGCCTAAAAAATATCAGAGATCAACATTTACGTTTAAATTTGTTACGGTTTACGTCCTTTATCCTAACGGGCGTTAAGTTTTTCAGTTAACTCTATTCATGTGCCTTGCACATGAGTGTGTTTTGGTCTTTTTACCCACAATATATATATATATATATATATATATATATATATAATATAGAGTAAATTACACGAAAGGTCCCTGTGGTATGTCAATATTTTAGATTGGCTCCCCAAGTATGAGAAACTACATCTTTGCTCCCCGTGGTATGACAACGGGTAACCCATATTGGATGGTTGTTAACTTTTCTGTCAAAATTTTAAAAATTGACCAAAATACCCTTACTATTAACTCCGCTCAATGATTTTCCGGCGATGGTTGGCTCTCTCTCTAACTTCCATCACCATACTTTGCCGGAAACCCGCCGAAGAAGAAAGAAGAAAGAAGAAAGGGGTTGGCGGGACAGTAACCAGAAACAACCCCTTTTTCACGCGCGACAGGTTTTCAAGCGGTAGGGTGACTACAGCTTTGAGGCGAGGTGTTGGCGGTGGCTTTCAGTTGGAGTTCGGGGAAAGTGGTGTTGGGTTTCAGGAGCCTTTAAGAGAGATAGATATGTCATATGTGTATATATGGTGGGTGGTGGTGGCAGAGAAAGAAGGTGGGTAGATGAAGATCAAGATCTGATGTGTATTAAGTGTTTTTGTTTAATAATAATTTTAATATTAATTATTTAACGGGCCACACTAAATAGAATAATATATAATTTTTAATTTTAGTTTTAGGATTTTTATTTTTATATTAAAGGGTATTTTGGTCATTTTACATTCACTTAACAGCAAAACTTAACAGACATCCAATGTAGGGACCTATTATGTTACCTTTCATCATACAAAGGGGAGCAAAGATGTAGTTTCTTATACTTGGGGAGCTAATCCAAAATATTGACATACCACAAGGACCTTTCGTGTAATTTACACTAATATATATAAACATAAATAATAAACCCTCTCTCATCTCTTTCTATCTCTAAACTCTCTCTCTCTAAAATCTGGTACCCACCACCGCCAAACACCACCACCACCCGACCACCGCACAACCCCCTCCTCCGATCTGAGCACCACCACCGCCATAAACCACCATCCCTTTACCCACTCAGACCCACCATCAACACCCCCACCCCCTTCATCTTTCTCATCACTGTTCTCGTAATCACTGGCCTCATTCTCGGATTCGGCGTCCTCCACCGCACTATTAACCCTAAATCATATAATGCTCTGGCGAATCGTGTTCTCGATCTGATTTCTATCATCTGCCGCCGTCAGACTTACCTATTTCATCTACTCCTGATCCTAGTGCTTCCTATCCTCCTGATCTCACATCTAGTCCGCCTCTGCCTCCGTCGCAGCCGCCGCCGCCTCTTTCTCCGTCTCTTGCATCACTGCCATCTGAATCAAGTACGAATCAAACTCCGCCGCCTGTATCTGTAGTTACGACGCCGGAGCATTTATGTTTGGAGGGTGGTGCCGTCTCTCGCATCACCGCCATCTGACTGGAGTTAACTGAAAAATTTAACGCCCGTTAGGGCAAATGACGTAAACCGCAACAAATTTAAACGTAAAGGATAACCTCTGACATTTTTTGGACTAAAGGACATACAGTAAAAAATGATACAAACATAAAAGACGATTTCTACAATTTACTCTAAAAAAAAGATATTACTAATGTGTCGCAACTGGCAAGATGTGCCGTAAAACGTTTATTACCGGGATGGTTATTCAAAAGAAGGCCCATGTGGCAACAGTAATACACTATTCATTTTATTTATTTTCTTCTTTGCATCTTATTAAAAGTAAATTGACCTTTTTTGTTTTTTTTATCAATATTCATAAAAGAGAAACAAATTCGAAACTTTAAAGGATGACAACCAAATATATTATCAATAAATAGAAAAGTATTCTAAAATCATAAATGTTAGCAATTAATATATTCACATTTCTATAACTAGAAATTATCCATGGGTGTAATGTGTAAATAAACCGCTTAGTGAACTACTCAAAATTAATTTACTAAAAACTCGTGAATCAATCAAGTGGAGCTTAACGATCTCTAGTCCAGTCTATATTAAAGCTTATCTAATTTAGAACTCAAATTCATATTTTAAGTTTGACGAGACTCACGAACTTAAACAAATATTATTTATATAAATTTACTTTAATAAATAAAAAATATATATTTATATTATAATACTATGATAAAAATAACTAAGTATTATATACTATGCTATATAAAAGTTCATAATTATAAATATACATAAAAACAGTTTAAATACATCCAAATAAAATAATTAATAAAAGCTAAACGAGTAGAATTCGAGATCTCTTAAGTTAAAAGAAGCCAAACTCCTCAAGCTTAGGCAAGATTGGATTGACTCGTTTACACCCCTGTTAACAACTCATTCTTACAATTTACGCAAGAAAATGATTTGTTTGCAATATAAAAGTTACTTTGAAGAAGCTCCTTCAAATTGATCTCGGAGCGTCTCATATTTTTTAAGCTCTGCTAAAGAAAGTGAGGGGGAGAGCTCTCTCAATACCTGCAAAACCAATAAGAATTCTTAAGCTACCACAAAAAAAGTCAATTACATACTAGTAATGATTACTGAAATCTATTATTTTATAAATGGGTCGATTCGGGTTATGTTTGATCAAATGGGCCAAATAATTACCTTTTTACAAAAACAGGAGCGGGTGAAACAGATCGACAGTCACCCAATGTTTATTTCAAATGCATACAACCTATATTTTTATTTAAAGATTCATATAATTGTCGTAATGATATTGCTTGTTAATCATAATTAAAACACTATTTGTGTATAGAATCTATTAAAATACGGACACAAAAGTGCTTTGGTCAATCCAACCCGACTAAAAATGACACGTTTCAATGGAAGCCGTTTTGACCTGTTATCCAACCTGAATTTAAATAACATCAATTTTGTATCTCATGATGTCTTTTTTACTGTCCAGGACCAGATGTAACTGAGATATGCATCACCCATGAAACAAGTTGATATGGAAATTGTCTATACTGGTGATAAATTAGTTAATGAACTTACTGTCATAAAATCTTCATATTCAACAACCACAGAATCAACTTCATCCTTCATGTTAGTTGGATCTGCATCGGCGGCCAAAACCTACAACGATTAACAAAATAGAAAATTTAGCTATAAACTCGATAATCAATGTAATAGAAACTTAAATTTAGGTAATTAGTCTAACCCTGCGCTTTGCAGCATGGAACCAAGCATCTGCACACAAAGCATACATGTCTGCACCAGTAAAGTTTGGGGGGCATTTCTTTGCTATCGAATATAGAGATACGTCTTCGTGTAATTTAAATTTACGGGTCAGTGCTTTTAATACCCTACAGAATTAAAGAAAAGTGTCAAGTAATAGAATAGGTAAACCATACTCTCCAATATCATGAAGATTGCATGTTGGATTATGATATCTAGCCTTTTTTTTGTATGAATTCTGTTGCTCAATTCATCAATCACATAATAAGGCTTCTAACAGCTACCATAAATTTAGTAGAACTAATAAGAACCGTATAATACTTTTGGGGTGTTTGAATGTGTGCTATAAAAGTGTGATCATTTGGTATTGAATAATAAGAAATTAGATAAACGAGCTACAAGAGATGGTATTTGGATGTGTTTCCACTGTTTGTAGTTGTAATAATCAAGTAATGAGTTGTTCGAATTTTCATTTCCTGTAGTTACAAATGTGTACCTGTGGTTATCTATCCTCACACAGCGAATATTTCCTTTTTTAGAAGGTATCCAACTATACATGTTAAATTCATTTGTGTAGTCAACTTCATCAATAAACTATAACTAAATGAAAAGTCATTTTGCACTATTTATGGAATGGCTAAACTATAACCGTGGTTTAGAAAAAATATAACCTCTCCCTGTAAGACGGGTCAGTGGCGACTCCAACATAGAGTAGCTTATCAAACCGACCAGGCCTTAGAAGTGCTGTGTCTATAAGATCTGGTCTGTTGCTTGCTCCTATTATAAACAAATCCTAAGAAAAGAGATTTCAAAATGAATAAAACACAACATAAAAAAAAAATAAAAACAAATGAGAAAATGACTATAATAAAGTGGCATACTTGGGAAGAATCATTTAGGCCATCAATCTCTGCAAGCATCTGATACCACAAAACCAGAATAAGAACTCACATACAAAATGAATATGAGAGGAGGCAAAATGGGCAGGTCAGGTGACGGGTCATCAAAACAAGGACGGGTTAGGATGACCCACAACACATTTTTTGTCAATCTTTTACTTTTTTTAATAACTATTGGGTTATTTATGATTACAAAAACAGTAGTATTTCAGTAATCGTCTGAATCGTTAAATAGAATGATGTGCATTTAGAATAAAATTTGGCTGACTTTTCAGCCCGTTTAACCCATTTGAACCTGTTCCCCTTTTAGCTATTTTATTTTATTTTACCCATTTGAGACAAAAGACACTACCCAAATCGATCATTCCTAAGTAGATTGCTCGAAATTGCACCTCTATTCCTCTAATGAATATCAAACAATGATACCTGAGAAACCACACGGTCCATAACTCCCCCAGAATCACCGGAAGCACCTCGGGCTGGAGCTAGAGAATCCAGCTCATCAAAGAAGATGACACATGGGCGGGCTGATCGGGCCTGCAAATCAGCCCATTCTCATGTTGAACATTTTAACACACCAAGAAAGAATGATCGCACGATGGATTGGACAGGATATGACAACTTACCTTCTGAAATATGTCTCTTACATTTTTCTCCGATTCTCCTATGTACATGTTGATCAATTCAGGCCCTTTAACACTTAGGAAATTAAGAGAACATTCGGTTGCAACAGCTTTTGCCAGCAAAGTCTATGAAAGCCACATATTTTTTAAATAATTATAGCGGACAATTTTGCAATTTAACCAATATACTGAGAATCATAAATTTTTTTAATGACATGATATACCTTCCCGGTATCCGAAGGACCGTAAAGAAGAACACCGGAGCGCTTACGTAGCCCAGACGAAAACAAATCCTTATGCAAAAGGGGGAGCTGTAAAGCAGTTACGCCAAATGATATAAACAAATTTAATAATGATTTACTTTGTTTTGAAAGTTTTCTACACTAGTGAAAGATACAAGTGCAAAAGCATAGCCGAAGGAAAAGTGCAGCACATCTATAGAAGAAAATAAGAGTGTAATATGCCAAATGAAACATGGGTTTGTAAGCTGATATCAAACACGTACCTGAACTGTATCTAGAATAGATTTTTTCACATCTTCTAATCCACCAACATCTTCCCATTTGACATTTGGGACCTACAACTGAACAACTAAGACTTGCTATACATTTTAACCAAAAAAAAGGCAATTCCAACCCATTTACTTATTAATGGGTCTATTTGGGTTGTTATCTCAAACAGGTCAAACGAGTTGTTTCCCAAAGTCAATTTAAATTGTTTTAGCCAAAGGTTTAGAATATCATTGTGATAATTTTGTTTTTGTGATCATAATTAAAGCATTGATAATTTATAAAATAAAACTTCAAAATATGAATAAGAAAGTGTTTGCGGGTCAACCCATCCTGGCGTGTTCAAACCTGTATTGCAATATGGCACGTTTCAACCATAACCCGTTTTGACCCAACCCCAAACCGTTTGGCCCGCCCATCCTGCCACCTTTACAAAATATAACGCAACACAATCAGCTTAGTGCAACCTTGGGAGTCCCCAGAGCAGAGGCATTCCTTTTCTTGGATCGCTCCAAAGCTTTGATCATAAATTCTTTGCCAAGAGGCCGAACATCCTTTGGTGGTTTAGGTTCATGTGACCTGCTTTCACCCAACTTTTGGGGCTCGTTATTCTCAAAGCTAACCAAACTTGAACTAGCATCAGCAATTAAAGCCCTAATATCCCTTGGCATGAAACCAGATGTCTGCCCAACCATATCTTTTGCAAGATCCTCTGGAGATATCTGATGCAATAGTCATGTCCCAAAAAAAATAAGATAAATAGATATATTCATAATTCTAGACCCTGTAAGCAGAAATAGATTATAAGTTTCTTACTTACATCTGGAAGCAGTTCAGGAATGCGTTGAAGTGATTGAGATAGCATTTCAACCCTTTGTTCTTAGTCAAAGGTCCCATCTTCATTTCATGACTGAAACAACGCCTAATTGTAGGTCGCAATCCTTCAGAATTATCAGCAGCTGCAACGAGCAGCACTGGATGAGTATTAATGGCTCGAGTGTTGTTCATATGATGTACGAGGAAAGTAAAACAGTGAGCATTCTTCATCTCCATAATAATCTTCATCTTTGATTCATTACTGAAGCTATAATGAGTTTTAAAGTAGCGAATGGATGGTCAAAAATCACAATTGAAAAAAAAAATCATTATCTTGAAAAATCAACCTCTGCTTCATCTTCATCTTCATAATCATCTTCATTTTGGCTAAATGGCTCAGTGAACTCCCTGATGACAGATGCAACTTCAGAATTCACACCGATTTGATCATTTGGTGAACCATCATTGGAGCTCAAATTGCTAAAAGCATCAAAATGACGGAGAAGAAGAATCGTTGGTGAGTATCTGCAATGAGACCACATCAGGTAAACAAACAGCACAAAAAGCGCATGTCATATGACCTGAATTATTAACATAAAACATATAACTACAATAATCCAAGATGATTCAGCCAGAAAAATTAATATCATAATGATGATAAATACCTACGAGCTGCAGTGAAAGCTTGACCCAACATGGCAGAAGTTTTCCTCTCACAAGATGCAAGTAAATCGTGACAACTGTATTCAACCACATGCAGCCCAAGTTCACAAGCAACATGCTTCACCACAGTCCTCTTCCCACACCCTGAAAAGTTACCACGTCATCATTAAACAAAATGAGCATGTCAATAAATGACATTAGATTCAAGCAGCACCAGCATTTTCTAATATTGTACAAAGTTCAAAAAAGTAACGCACCAGATAAACCAAACAATAGAACAGCAACCCTGAATTTTGATGAAAGTGCTGATGGGCATAAAGTTGGAGTAATAATGGAGGCTAGGGTTTTTATCGTGTCTTGATGTAAAGGTGAAAAACCTTTTTTCTTATTTAGTAAAATATTTGGGGGAACAGCAGATGGAGTACTTGCAGAAAGCACAAGGGCTGTTTCTGTGCGATTGATCCTAAGAATGGGTTCATCTGACGGTTCTGCTGCAACCACCTATGGACATGCTAAAGATATCAGTAAGCATCTCAACCACATATGCAACAGTGAAATAAAATACCTTAAAATATAGATTGGTGTCACTTAAATTTTGATTATTTCGGCTACAAGCAATGCACATAGCCGATTTGCAATTCCAATTGATGCAGATACTGAAAAGATCACCTCTGGAAAGATATCTGTCCATAGTAAAGTACTCATTTAAGGCAATATCAATCTTTTGTTGACGATCTTCAGCTTCGATAGATGAATTTCCTTTATGAGATCCAATGGTACCACATTCAGGTATTTTTACAAACGATACCCTTAAATGTGAGGCATACCTTGGTAACTTCGTCAAAGGTTTAATATCTATATTAACATAGAAGCTTTCATTTGCTTCAACATTAGATTCGGTCTCCCCTTTACCTTCAAACAGAGAAGTCAATTTCTCTTCTCCATGATGAAGAAGCAATTTCAAGCATGAGGTATGCAAACCAAGATTAAATGCTAAAACAGGAGAAACATATGCAACTTCTGAAGCTAATGGGCCATGGTGAATCAGAGGGAAAGTAACTGAAGGAAATACAACCATTGCATTTGAAGAATTGTATGAAAATGGTTCATTATTTGATGAAACAGCATGAACATTGGGAGGATCCAGAGCCACAATCTGGCTGATTCTTTGTATCTGGGAATCCACATTTTTTACAATCACCTGAAAGAAACATTACACCAAAAAGTAAATAGTAGACACCAATACCTGATAACAAGTTCATAAACTAGATATTTTATGAAAAACTTTTGAACTCAATTTATAGTTCCAGTCAGTGGCGGAGCTTGAAAATTTTCGGGGAGGGGGGGGGGGCGGAACTATAAAATTTTCGGTCGAATACATATAAATTAACACTACTGAGCGAAAAATCGGCCGAATACGTATATATTAACACTTCTGAGCGAAAAATTGGGGGGGGGCGGGGCCCCCTCGGGCCCTTTATATCCTCCGCCCCTGGTTCCAGTATTTACTGAAAGCTAGACCTAGAATAGAACACTAGCACTCATCTTAAAGGATTATCATGCACATAACACAAAACAACCGATAATGTAACTTTTGGAACCACTGGAGATTAATATTCATCAAATTATCATACAATTCCTCGACCCTATTTCAAATTTTCAAAGGTTCAGAAGACGGAACGAGAGAATGATTAGATTACCAGTGAACCTGGGGTAATAGAGAGCCTTTTGAGAAGTGAAGTAGAGAGTCCAATCAAAGCAGCTTCGTCGAGAGAAATCCTCTTCTGGAGTGATATACCTAATCCTTCCTCCGATAATCTGAGGATACCAGCGCGCAACTGCAACATCGTCGGCGCACCGCCATCGCCGTCGCCGCAGGAGTGTTTGTTAATCGGAGCATCGTCAATTCCGTTTCTATTCTCTCTGTTCGATGAATTGAGTACCGAACTGATGAGTGATTTTGTGGAAGAAAGCACGAGAGGCTTCCTTCTCCCCACCATTAATGATCCTAGCAGTTAGAGAAGACGAATTGGAGAGTATTGATTGAGAACACAAGCATAGACGGAGCGCATCCATAAACAAGGGTTTATTGCGCAAATCAAGAAAATTCATTCCGACGACTGTGACGCCATGATTGTATGATCTTGGAGTCCCTCGAATCTCATGATGTTAGGTGATTTAATTTTAAAAGCCTTTATCTTTGTCACTAACCCAGTGGTATGTGTGTATATGTGTACATATATGATGGACACAACAAACCCCACTTTTAGTCCTCGAATAATTATCTATGCAGCTTCGTCTTCGGTTGATACCCATTGCCACATATCGTTTGCGCACATCTAAACAACACTTATAGTGAAAATCGACGATGTGAGAACTCTCCTGGTAATACAAGGTCACGATGACAATCGCCAATTTAGTTGGGCGACCACTATGTAGAAAACTAGATGGGGTGAATAGGTTTTCTAAAATTTGTCTTTCTTTTTATAGAATGCTAATCTAGTTTATTAAACTCTTTTTATAACTCAAATGAAAGATATGCAATAAGTAAAGAGTTTAAGGGATAGAGATGACAAAACCGATTTATAGATGTTCAAGTGGATGTTAACTAAACCACTCTACGTTCTCTCCTAGATCCTCCAATCGAAAGTTGCTCCATTAGTCGTTTCCCTAAAATGGTGGGATCAGTGGATCGCCAATACAATGTTTCATTAAGCAAATGTAGTGATCACATTCTTCAACACACTGTATCAAGATAGTATGTCTTTACAACTTATCAACCATTCACTATATCAAGATAGTGTTTCCACTCTCACGTACAAAACAACACTATATCAAGATAGTGTTCCCCTCACTCGTCAACAACAAATGATGATCACTCTATAAACAACAATAAGAATGAATAAAAGATATTGTAGAACTTCTTTCTTCTTCTTGCTCTTCTTTAAGCCTTTATCTCTTCTTCAATTGATATTTGAAATATGATGGAATCAAGATAGATTTGTTTTGATATGTATATGTATTTATTTCAGCAAAAGGGGTGAAGTTAAATGCTTGCACAAGACTTCATTTTGTAGGCCAAGACACAAGATTCAAGGGGAAATCCCTTGAGCGACCGTAGACGCCTAGTCTCCATCAACTTGATTTTATGTTTTGAACGTTGGGAGAAGTCTTGTCCACTTTTGTTGGCAACTTTTCAGAGATTTGAGCTATCTTAATAAGTTATATAAAGCTTTGTTTGACCCTTTCACATCATCAAAGATTTCTTACCACAAATGGATTAGTTGCATGTGTTTAACCAAGAGTTTATGAGATGCTTTCCACTTTAGTTTTGTCTTAATCCATTTTTGAGTGTTTTGTGTCTTACTTTAGAAAGAAAGATCTTCCCAAGATGGATTTGAATTTCAAAAACAAACTCTTTTGAAAACTAATTGGATTAATTTTCAACTTGGAAAATATTGTGAGTATGATTTTTATAAAATAAGCTTTGAGTTATAAATATCATGTGTCTTGTAATTTATTAGGATCATGATTTATATTAATGATTAACCTCTCTTGATCCACAACATATCCATGTTTAATTTACTTGATCATCTTCTTCAACCAAGTCTTTTGAATCCTTTAAACTTTGAATGATAACTTAAGATAATTAATCAAGTGTGTAGGGACATGTATGTGACATATATTCATCATTGATGAACTAGTAATATTTCAAGTCACATTTAGTTAGTCATTATCAAAACTAATGAAGCTAATTAAAGTTTAACATTGTTTTCCCAACACACTCAAAATTCTGTATATGATTATTGCAATTGATGTGGTATTGGACACCTCACATTATATTGCCCTAATCGTGACCCTTCTACCATATGTGGTAGGCCGACAACCAACTTTACTCACCGTCATGCCTTATCGTCTCCTCATTCCACTACACGGTTTCTGGACACAGTAGCAAAGAGCCATGTGAGGCCTGACTTTGCACATTTTGACAACTTAAAGGTACATTATAGCAATGACTCACTCCATGTTGGTAATAATAAGAGACTCTCAATCCTTCATATTGGCTCTTCACAAATCTCCTCGCCACATAAAAACTTTCATATATCCGATATTCTTCATGTACAAAATAATTACTAAAAATCTTATCATTTACATTCTATGCTTTCTAAATTCTCTTCCAGTTACAACTAGATCTTTACCAACTTTATACTCTCTCTCAAATAGGTAAATCCACAAAACTCTCTTTACGTGTTTTCTAATTTCCGTAGTAAAAATATTCTTGATTTAGTTTATTATGATGTTTGAGGTCCCGCACCTGTTTTTATCTTTTGAAGGTCACTGATATTTTACGTTGGGTGTTGATCACCACTCTTCATACGTCTGGATTTATCATTTATCCTCTAATTCAAAAATTGGATGTGTACACCACCTTCAAAACCTTTGTAGCCATGGTTGAAAGACAATTCAACACAAAACTTGATCGGGGTGGCGAGTTCCGTAATTTAACCAATGCTATTGGTACAAGAAACCAAGAATAAAGCAGTGAGCAAGCAAAATGGGAAGAAAGCAAACAAATTAGGCCTATTCAGTAATTGGAATCTCCATATATGTTTTTGTTATTTGTTTCAAGCTAAATATCGTATTAAAGCTAAATATCGAATTAGATTTTCTTGTAGATGGGAAATATTATTAAAGTATTCAAGATATTAATTAATAAGATAAAAGATCTTGCAAACCTATATATCTACCATGGTTAGGAACCAAACATTGTACACAAAACATTTTATTAACATACATGCACAAACCATGTAGCCACTCGACCAACAAAAGATAGGCCACTCGCCGTCTAAGTTTTCCCTGACGAAAGCAAAGCTTCAAGAGATTTAGAATCCATAACCGGAGCTTTACACGCAAAGTCTCGACACACAAGAGCCACCACTTTATCAGCTACAAAATTGCTCTTTGCCATTGCAGCAACATTTGGATTCTTCTCCTTCCAGAATCCCATTTCTTCTTCATCACTCGGGTCTATGTGTATCACCTGATTCAATGAGAAGCAATCAACTATCGGTTTTTGTTTAGCAAATAACATGTTTGACCTGAAAAGTCAAATTCATTGACTTACAATCTTGTTGGGATCATATGATGCATGAACCGAAACAAGCATGTGTTCCATCTCCGACAATGATTTCTTCCCCACTAAGACAACTTGCTTCTTTGAGGGAATGGCGAGCATATCGGCTGCACAACACATTAACGGAACAGCCACGGGTGCTTCCTTTAACCTTTTCTCAAAGACAGCCTGAAACAAAAAAACGGTTAGGTCAAAATGAGTTTGGGTCAAAACTCAAAACTGAACTTTAGGCCGGGTCAAAACAGAGGATGGTTCGGGTTGGTTGGCCCATAACACTTTTTTTGTCCACCTTTTTTTATTTTATGAAAAATATAATATCAAATATGGATATAGTAGTAAATATTACAAATGGTGATCTTAAATTTTTAAGTGTTAATATAAAAAATACCAACATATGCTTTTGATACAAAACTGGATATTTGCTGTCTATTGCATGCATGTTTTCCGAGTCGGGGGTCTCTCTGGGTGCAGCCTCTCTACGCCATGGGATAGAGGTAAGGTTCGCCCTCATCCCACCCTCCCCAGGCCCTACTCTTTGAGTGAGATTTTTGCTGGGTATGTTTGTTATAAAAAATACCAACATACTTTTTGTGTAAAAGTCCCTCAACCCAATTTGAGTATACTAAAGTCCCTAAACATGTCAAAAAAATACGAAAAAGTCGGTCGACCCAATTTTCTATATTAAAGTTCCTAAACTTATCTAGGATGCACATACCGGTAAAAAAGTTATTTAAAATATTGATTTGTTACCCTTAAAAATTTCAAAATAAGATGGTATACATTTTTTATACAAAAAATTTGAATCTCTTTATTAAATTTTGACTATATTAAGATTAATTTTTTTTTTCATAAATATGTGCATTCTAGACAAGTTTAGGGACTTTAATATAACAAAACTGGGTTGAGGGATATTTTCGTGTTCTTTTGACATGTTTAGGGACTTTAATATACCAAAATTAGGTTGAGAGACTTTTTCCTAGAAAAAAGGATAGTATATTGGTTTTTTTATGCGATCAACCCATTTTTAAAATAAAACAACTTAGGAGGTTATATTTAATAAATGATTATGCCATGGGCCACATTTAACCCCCTCAGCCCATTTCCCTTTCAGTCACGTTTTAAAACTTCACCCATTTGACCCATTGGAATTAGACTAAACCCCAAATCAACCCGTTTTCTCACATAAATGGGTTGAAATTTCCTCCCTTAAATGATCAATCACATAATCACTTTCAAAACGCGCATATAACGCCCACTAAAATAAATTTGAGTCAAAGTAAAAAAATCAAACCAGAAGGTGTTCTGCATTTTGTCTATAACGATCAGATCTTGTGCCTGTGAACATAGATGCAAGCCTCACAAGATTAACTGCTGAAACCGAGTTGCCAGACGGTTCAGCCCCATCATGGTCTTCTTTCACACGAAGAAGAACCGATTCATCTTCTCCTGTGGTATTAAAATAACCACCCCCAGTTTTATCAAGAAACACCTCATCCTAAAAACCCGTTAAAAAGGTTAAAACTTTTAATATTGATCCACAAAATACAAAAAAATTAGAAGGGTTCAAGAGCTCAAATACTTGTGTTTCTTGAAGTTCAACTGCCCAAGATAACCAAGAAATTTCACCACCATGCTCGTATACATCAAGTAACCCTGAAATTAAAAATGCATAATCATCCAAGAATCCAGGAGCTTTCGAAGGCCCATTTCTGAAACTGTGTTGCAGCCTTCGAGATTGTGGGTTGTAAAGATTTTCCTTTATGAAATTCAATGCTTTCTTTGCAACTTCTATGTATTCCTGTGGCTAAATTGAAAAAATATATATATATAATTTAATATAAGATCAGGGTCTTTAATTGTTCATCAAGTGAGTAAAAATTTAATCCTTTTTGGAAGAATTAATCTTACGTTAGTTCCGGCAACAGGAAAGTATGATTTTGTGTCCTCAGGTTCGGCCTTGAGGATTTTAGATGCTCTAGCAAAAGATGAAATTGCAAGTCCGTTCCAAGATACGATGATCTGCAAATTTATCAAATCTGTTAGCAAAAATAAGAAGAGAACCCATACGGAAATGGGTCAATTCGGGATGTCCTGTTACTCCTAACTGGTCAAACACTTCAATTGTAGAAAATTAACTAAAAACGAAACAACGGGTCAAAAGTAGCCTAGTGTGTTTTTAAATGCTTACAATGTCCTAAATAGTTTTATTAAAAATAAATTATCTTAATACTTTAATAGTTTAGTATGATAGTTTTTCTTATCATACTAAATACATTACTTATCTACAAATATGCAAAAGAATTGATATACGTGTTGGCGAATTGGCCCAACCCATTTGGAACCGCACATAAAAGTACCCATTTGACCCGTTACTGACTCACCCGCCCCTTGTTTTGCCACATCTACATACAAGAAATAAAGATGAACTTCAAGAAACTTATACAACCTTATCGTCAAGATGGGGTCGAGGCCTCTTTGATCTTGCATCAAAAAGTTTTTTACGGCTTAGACCAAGAATTTCTTGATAATTATCCAGTGGCATACCAAGTTCTGATGCCATTTCATTGGTACTTTTCCTTTCGATGAGTACATTTTTCCCTTTAAATTCATTGTGTGGATCACTCATAGAAGAAAGATCACAGTTTCCTGATTTCTTGATGTAATAAGACTTGCGTGCTCGCCAACTATGTCTTCAATCTTGAGACACGTAAATGCGAACACATGCCAAGAGTTAAAAATCAACAAAATTCATCAGTTTGACTCGAGTCAAAAATTACCTTTCTTATTTTGATGTTGATATAAACAGTCAGTTTGACTGGATAAGTCAAAGGGTTGACAAGATATTGATCTTGAGATGCAGCAAGTTAGCATATGAAGTATAGGTGACCGACTTTTCTGAACCATCATACTTCACGTTTTATAAAGAACTAATCATGTTCTCGTGTAAATCCCACAAATAACACTATAACTTGCAAGATTGATTTTGGACTAAATTTGTAAATGTAAACCCAAAAGAGGCATCACTTGAGATTTTTATTTGCGATTCGGTTCTTGGTTGAAGTTACTTTCAAAAATCTTCTTGGTTCTGTCCAGAAATATTTGAAACAATGTTACTTTAGGTTTACATTTTTCAAATAGAAAAAAACCAAGTATTTATTCGGTTCACGGTCCAGTTTGGGACCGAACAGGTTTAGAAATGCATCAAAATTACTAAAGGAAAACAAAGTCAACACACCTCACTGGTGGTCCACACATAAAAAGCACCCTCCTTTTTCTTTGTAGGGTTTTCAGGTTCAGCACTATCAGCATCCTCAGCAGAAAAGATTTCACCATTATGTCCAATCATGTCTCTCTTTAAATAATCAAGAATATCGCGAGCCACACACGAGTAAAAGACATCTTTTGTGATAGAGAAAACATCAAGATACACATTGGCAAGTTGACCCTGATCGTATAACATCTTCTCAAAATGTGGAACTGTCAAGAATTATCATTAATCAAAATCTTGATCAGAACGAATAAATAACCAATCAGAATTAATAAAAAAAAGCTGTGCACCTATGGGGGTGTTTGGATGTGTGTTTTAAAATTAAAATTGATCATGTGAAACCCATCACAATTAATCAGCTGCAAGTGTATGGATGTGCTTCTGCTGTTTTGAAGATTCAATAATCAAATGGTCTTGTTGAGTGCTAGGGCACATTAGGTTATTTAAGGGCCTAACTGATGAAATGACCAAAACAGACATTCTTATAATATTATTTTTCATAGTATTATTAGCAATTAAATATGGGTACAAAAGAGGGGTAAATAAGTAACTAAGTAATGTTAGTAATTTGTTAACTAATCAGTTTTGTTGTATAAACCTTATTATTTGATCTCTAAATACCAGATAATCATAATCATAAATCCATAATCACTTCTCATAACAGTAAAAACCTACTATTGTGACTTAAAACTGCAATAAACAAATAATTAGTCTTAAAATGCAATTATAAACACCCTTTATATTTGTGTAAATTACTAACCATGCCAGCACTCATCCACACTGTAACGGTGAAAACCACCACCAAGATGATCATGGGCCCCACCTCTTGCCATGCACTGCAAACTAAATGACACCATTTTTAGATGTTTTTCAGCTTCACCTGTTTTCCCCAATTCCATTAGTTTCTTTGACTGATACATCATAGCTTGTGGCTCTGATGGGCGGGGAAACTTGGGGGCTGAGCCGAATCCGCCATATTTTGGATCATAACTTTCGGCAAGCTACATAAAATAAAAAAGAACAGATAGATAAATAGAAGACTCATTTACTTAAAAATGGGCGATTAGGATCATGTTTTATCTCTAATGGGACAAACGAGGAAAATGAGATTTAGTTAAAAAGGAAACAATAAATGAATAAAGTCCCTAGATTTTACTTTTAACAAAAAATCCTTCTCAACTCCTTGAAAATCTTTTTTTTTGGCATGATTAAGTCCTTAAACTTCATAGAAAGGACCTTTTGGATAAGTTTTGAAAGTCCAAGGGCCTCATCATGCCAAAATAAAGTCCACGGGCTTATGTGCGAATTCAACAAAACTACATACGGTTTTTTTTCAACAATTTCCCTTCTCATTATCGAAATAATATCATTTTCAGACAGAATAACCAGACAAAACCGTTTTCCCTGTACCAAAAAGGTATCTGCTTTAACCTGACTTGCCCATTATGCCACCTCATAAGTCCAACAAAAATAAAGCAGAATTAGTCATTTACAGATTTTGTGCATTCGTGTAATGCACTCTGGGCAATTTCTTCTGATAGTTTGTCAGATAACTTGCTAATAGACAATGCTTCTGACAACTGCTCAATAGCAAATGTGCCGCTTTTAACAAGCACGTCTTTCTTACTCTCCCAGGCTTCTTTCACTTTTCTGCAAGAACAACAAATGGAATCCATAGTCAAATGTCACTTCTATTTATTATTTGCATCCACAAAATAGGAAAAACATGATCAGTTTTTAAAACAGTTGTGTTGCCAATGTTGCAAATAAACCATTCTTGCACAGATGCAACAAAATAAAAAAAATGCACCGTGCAAATCCATGGTTGATAAGAGATTCTTATAAATTTAGCATCAATTTTTTTCTTTTTGACTTAAATTTTGCTCAATACATGCATAATTCAAGTCAAATATAGCTCCTTTAACCAAAAAAAGTCAAAGTCTACCTAAAAACTTTAACTTCTACCGCAAAATAAACCTCCAAGACCAGATTGACAAGGATATATTTTTACAAAATTAGCATCAAATTTTCTTCTCTATAGTCAATGGTTTTCTTGATACTAAAGACATGTGATTCATAATTTCTAGTTCCAATGAAGTCCTTTTGACAGAAAAAAAAGGTCAAAGTGCACCTAGTTTTTCTAGAAGACATTTGAGTAGACAGCTAAAGAAAGTACAAACCTGAGGATAGTTTTAAACCCTGGCCTCCCATACTTATCATCAGGGGGAAAATAAGTTCCACCCATCAAAGGCTTCAAATCAGGGGAAAGGAAGACACTTAACGGCCATCCTCCACCACCATATAGAGCCTGGACATAGGTCATGTATACCTGGCAAAAAAAAAGTTTTAAGAAAACTATAAGCCGCCAATGGGGTTGGTGGCCCATTGGTAGAGGAAAATTCTCTAGGAACACCAAGGTTTAAGGAGGTCATGGGTTCAAGTCCCACTCCTGCATGAATAAAGAAATTTGTCTTTCAACAAAAAAGAAAACTATAAGCCAAAAAATAAACATGATTTTTAAACAATTTGGGGATCTCATGAAAATTGAAACATTTCTATTTTTGGAAAATTTTCACAATACAATTATCTATTGGGCAAACAGGACGAAATGGAAATTAACTTGCAGATTTTTTTACCGATTTTAGCAACCAACTTGAAGTTAGGCGTGAAATAGAAACCAACTTCTAATATATTAGCAATTTTAGCAACCAACCACATTTAAACTAATTCCAGTTGTAAATTGCTGATGCGGTGCTGATCTAGCACTGGTTGATGCCATGCTAGACGGAACACATGCATACCATGCTTATGTGGGAACTAAAGATAAAACATAAATTTAGTTACAAGTTCAAAAAATGACTTTTTAAGATTTTTATTTAAAATAATTTTTAAATGCCGCGTGGCATATACGTATATACTAAAATGACAAATAAGATGACATGTCAACAATTTTTGCAAAACCAGAAAAAAACAGACCTACAGCTGTTGAATAGCTAATTCCTTGTTACATTGGGGAATAAAATGTAACTAGGTTGCTAAAAGCCTAAAATCGGTAACAAAATGTAAGCTGGCATCTATGTTGCACCTAATTTAGAGTTGGTTGCTAAAATCTTGAAAATGTGTAAATCTTGTTTCTTTTTCGTGCACTTTTCCTAATCTATTTAACTTTGTCACTGTTACCTAAAACTCATGAGATTCCATTATTTGTCGCTATTGAATGGTATATTAGGCATTTTCCTTAAAGTCTAAAACTATATGCATGATCAAACATATTTTGCATTTTAGGCATCTTTCCGGAAGTCCGAAACAATTTTCATTTTTTAACAGATCAAATGTGACCTGTAATAACATCTTCATTCATCCTTGTCCCATATAAGTAGGACCCACAAAATGTGGTAAAGACAAAAAAAAGGATTGAACATAAGCATGCAAAAGAGTTGGGTTTTGTGGTCAAAAACTCATAGTCAACTTCCATACCAAATTTTCTTTTATCATCACCACTAACAAAACATAAGTCTCATAATGGAAAACGTTACAGTATGGGAAAAAATAGAGCCTAAGAATGCAAAATTTTGGGTGTATGGTGAAGTTCATAAGAAACTCCTTTACCTTATCTACATCTGGTCGTTCTTCGCGGTCCACCTGTTTGGCAGAAAAATAAAATTCAAAAAAAATTTAGCTATTTCAATTGTATTAGAAGTCAAAACTGCAAGGAAAAACGGAATGTATATATGAAGTATCGTTCTTATTAAGCATTAAATCACTCACCTTGATACTAACAAACCAGTCATTAAGCAATTTTGCAACCCCGTCATCTTCAAAAGATTCTACCTCCATCACATGGCACCTTAACCAATAATCACTCAAATAATCAGCCATATCAATCCCTATAAACTTTCTAAAAAAGCAAAAAAAAAAACTCACTTTTCTGTAGTTAGTAAGATACACAAAGTTATTGCAACGAAATCTCTTATTAAATCACAATCAACACTATATTATTTTCATTCTAAGATTTGGAACTTTTCAACTTAGTTACTTTCATACTCCCTCCATTCAAACCCATTATTTAAATTCAAATTTTCCGTATATATATATTTTTTCCTTTTGATCTCTAAAATATACTAGGATTTTTCATATTACTGAATCTTTTATAGAAAATAAATACACAGCGAATCTTTGTCGGCACTTGTATTTGACTGTTAGTCAAAGACATAAAATGTGCAATCGTGTGAACTAAAATCAACGATACTAATATTTTGTAATGGTTATAAATGGGCAAATGCTTAAATGTGGTTTGAAAGCTTACCTAGAACGAATTGTTACCTTACGCATGTATTTTAGGAGCTACAAGGAAAATAACTTTTGGGTTGACATTATGCTAAAAAAATACAACTTTTATTTCGGGACGCTAGGGAAAGCAGTACCCTTGTTTTCCTATGAAATTGTATCAGCTATAAAAAAAATGGTATGATAATATAGGAACAAAGGGAGCAAATATTAACAATTCATGAAAGCATAAATAACTCACCAGTGGCAGGTACTGTATCCAACTTTCAAGAAATAACAATCCATGACCAAATTAATCAGAAGCATTATATGTTAGTCCCTGAAATTAATAAAATTTTAATTGGGGAAAAGATAGTGAACAGAAGACAACATACTTGATAAGAAAATGGGCACATCCCTCTTGCGAGCTTCTTCAAATGCCTCTTCACCCCATGGATACCAGTTCACCTTCAAATTGGGAATGAACACCAAATCTTTTCAAATAAATACAACATCCCAATAAAATTATGAAACAAATACAAAATGTAAAGTAACCATTGATGAAAACAAGCAATTACTGAGATAAAAATCAAAACTTTGTCACAGAATGAACAAGATTTCCTGATTTCAAACAATAACACAGTATCCCAAGTAACCCTAAAAAATGCAGATATTTTACATCAAAATATGTAAAGAATTCTTATTTCCAATAAATTCCTAATAAATCATGCCACAATAACACATCATCAGAGATACCCATGCTTTCTAAATTTGTACACTTTCTTGAACGCATACGAGCCATCACCGAGATAATTGAAAAACGAATAGAACACTATCCAAACGGCCCATTAATAGAAATTAACAAAATTATATTTTAGAAATAAAACTAGGCATACAGGAGTGCCAGATAAAAGGATAGTTGTGATGAGATTGCTGATATGAAGTTTAGGTTTTAAGGGGGTCTGATCATATTCAGGAATTGCAAACACTTTGATTGGTGGATTAAGAATTGATAAAATCATGGAACAATAATAACACAATATCCAAAAGCTCATCAATGAAAATTGCAGTCATTGGACTGCTACTATACGTACACCATCTGACATCATCATACGAGCCGTATGACATGCGAAAAATAGCTTGTATAACTTTGTTAGTGGTGCGCCGTCACATCAGTCACTTCTGTGTGAGTACAACACACCACACGACCCGTATAAAACATTATGCCCGTATGATTTGAAGTTTTGAACGAACGCCACTCATACGGATAGTATAAAACATTATGGCCCCTATGTTATGTCAGTGATTTATCGCCTGCCATAAGATCCGTATGACCATTTATCACCTGTCACACAATCCGTATGACCATTTATGGCCTGTCATACGATCCGTATGGCCATTTATCACCTGGCAATACAGCTCGTACGACACGTCAAACTGGCGTATGAATAGTGTCTAGTGGTGTGTGTATAGCTCTTGGACTCCAAAAAAGCCCTAACAAAATCATGCACAACGACCCAGAAGACCCAAATATGTAAAACTGCAGTTAGCACAGGGAAATTGTCCAAACATGTAAACTCCCATGAATTCAAACAAAGTCCAATAAGATACCCAAACAGTGGCACATAATATTCAAATTCAAAGCACCCATCAATGGAAAGCAGCATAAATTATCTTTAAGAAGATAAAATTAGTCATACAGGGTTATGAGCATGTTGAAGAAGATAAGGGCTGTGTTCTGAAGCAAGACGATTGGTATGTTTGTTTTGATGAGAAGTTGAAGTTGTAAAGGTGTGATCTTTTCCAGCCATGGCGAAGACTCTGGTTGGTGGATTGAGAGATGATGATGATGATGATGATGATGATGATAAGAATAAAATTGGGCGAAATTTGAGTGGTGAATTAGGGCGAAAAAGGGTGAAATTTATAGAAGAAAACAACAATCTTCTGAGCATAGAATTGGGAAGAGTTTGTGGGTTGGTGGCAAAATGGGAATTTATTGAACAATGAGTTGTGAGAGAGAGAGACGAAGGTACAAGAAGACTTGTTGCCATTTGGGATTTTGAGAATTGTTTGGTGTTTGTTTGTGTGTCAACGAATCCCATTGCCACGTGAGCCCAACCCCAACTTTTTCATGTTGCATCAAAGTCACAAGATTTGTGTAGTTTATCCTTTTTTTTATTTAAAAAAAATAAAAAATTCTAAAGCTTCTATTCAGAATCGGGATAAACCCGACCCAACTTGCCCAGTATAGACTGAAAGCAAGACTCAAGCATCAAGATTCAAACTCAATATTTATAAGGCCCTGAGCTCTAACTCAATACCAAAATATCATTGGGTTAGATGTCAAACTGTATTTGTATAGTTATCTTATGTATTTTTTATTTTAAAAGATCTTGTATTATTTATATTTTAATTAGTTTTTTTATTCGAATTATTATGTATTGAATTTTAAAACTGTGTGTAGTTGTGGTTTTATTCACCTGGTTTTATAAATTATAAAATATCATATATTATACTCACTATGAATCATGACCCATGCGTTGCGGGGGCTCATACAACTTTGTAAAATGTCAGAATTAGGTGTTTTTCCCCACCGCTACGCTACATGCCACCTATCTTTTGGACCATGACTTTTTTGTGTTTTTTTCTTTGTTTTTTTAAAAATTCTTTTTATTGGACTAACCGACTCGCCATAACTTCATACATTTCTTTGATATACTTAATCAAAATTCTTTTTTTGTGCTTAGTCACGTTATTGTCACTGCCTCAACCGTTTAGAGTCCGCTTCCCGCCGTAGAGCGCAAGGTGCTAATGTTAATGTACTTAACGACGTTAATATCACAGCTGCAACACGTGTAGCGAGATGCGCTGTAACGAACCAAAATCCGGATTTCGTCTTCAAATAATTAAATATTTATATTTAATATTATGGTGGAAATAATATTTTATAAATAAGTTGAAACAAGTGGGTTTCAAGTTTGTAATGGGATTATGTTAGTTTTAACTAACTATAGAACGAAATGGGTGAAATGGAAGTTGAAGGACTAAATGTGTAAAATGGCCAAAAAAACTGCCATTTAACTTGGTGAAGTCAAAATTGGCTTCATTTACACATTTTGAGTCGTTCATATCAAGAGAGAAAAAGGAGAAAAGTGTGTTGAAGCCATTTTCGTGCAATTGAAGCTTGATTAGTGAAGGTTTTGGCTCACACAACACCTTCCTAACATCAAGTAAGTGATTATCTTCCTCTTGATTTCATCATGTATGTGTTCTTGGTAGGTTTTGGGTGAAATCCGAAATTATGTATGCATGTGATGAAATGGTGTTAGATTATTGATAATCTAGCTAAACTAAAGTTAAAGAATGATGATTAACATCCTAGAACCCTTTGATTTTGATTATGAGAAGTTAGGGTTCATATGGTGAAAATTGGGGGTGTTTGGGTCATAAGGCTTGAATGGTGAATTAATGAAGATTAAGTGTTTTTAAGATGTTAGACACTAGAACAAACACCAAATTAACTTAATAATAATTTTTGAAAGAAGAATTAGTGTTAAGATTAAGTTAATGAAACTCAAGTAGGTGAGTTTGTGGTGAAAGAGGGTGTTTGGTTATGAGGATAACCCAAACGGGTCAATTTGGGTTGGAATTGGGAAATTGAGTTGTGAACTCAATTGTAATGAAATTTTGGTATATGTTAGATTACTAAACTAGGCGAATGTGTTTAGGTAATCAAATTGCAAAGCTTGAAAGCGGTGCGGGATCTTCTAACCCGAAAGGTAAGTGCCTATGCACTTACTTAGTATTGATGATAAATGGTGAAGTTTATGAATTTGTGTGTTATGTGATTGTGTGCATACTTGTGATATGATAAATTATGAATGATTTAGTATGTGCAATGAAGGAACGTAGTTATAGTGTTAACCTATAATGGTAATAGATCATGTGTTGATCATAAATGAAACGGAGTTATGGCCTTGTGCTATAATGGTAATAGATCATGTGTTGATCATAAATGAAACGGAGTTATGGCCTTGTGCTATAATGGTAATAGATCATGTGTTGATCATAAATGAAACGGAGTTATGGCCTTGTGCTATAATGGTAATAGATCATGTGTTGATCATAAATTAAACGGAGTTATGGCCTTGTGCTCTAATGGTAATAGATCATGTGTTGATCATAAATGAAACGGAGATATGGCCTTGTGCCATATTGGAAATGGATCATGTGTTGATCATAAATGAAAAGGAGTTATGGCCTTTGTGCCATAATGGAAATGGATCATGTGTTGATCATAATTGAAACTTGTAGTAAGGGTGCAAGAATATGTAGCCTAAATGACAATTTGGGTGGAAACGGGTCAAATGGGTGAATGGGTGAAACAAGTAAGAATTTACTTGTTTGTTATGAATTTATCTTCATTACTAATGGTGATATGTGTGGTGAATGTAGGAAAAGCTCCGAGATAGTCAAAGTCAAGTCCAAGGCGTTGGCGGATCCTCGTATGCATATTTTCATGTTTTGATGATTTGGTGGAATTCCCCCTTTTTTATTGTAATTTAATAAATAAAACATGTTTTTGGGTTGTGATCATGTTGTTGAAGGGGTTTTTTTTGGTTAAAACCCATGTGTTGGGCAATTTTGTGGTCTTGTATTATGAAAAAGGTTGGAAAAATGGTTAAGTGTGAAAACTGCTGAAAGCTGGAAACATTCTGAGAGAAAGGGTTACTCGCGGGCCGCGAGAGTCCAGGAAGGATTCTCTCGCGGTACGCGAAAGGGTTTTAAAAAAAAAAAAAAAAAAAATTTCCTGGGTTAAGACTTCCGCGCGTTAAAGTTTTGTTTTTAAAAGTGGTGTGTTTCATGCGCGGACTTAATTATGTAGTTAACGACGTTATTTTCATTGTACGACCCCGCCGCAACGCACGGGTCATGATTTCTAGTGTCCCTAAATAAGCAATTGTCGAATAACTAATCATGTGAAAGGTATGACTAAAGGTAGAAATAAGTTAAAATTAAGTTTCCAACACTTAAAAAAAACGATGATGAGAAAATGACAAATGGTTTTCACATGATTTTAACTACAATTATCACTACCATGCTAATGAAATAAGCACTTCACAAAAGTTTAGAATTTATTTTCTAAAACCATTAGAGTTACATTGGGTTGAAAGTACTGTGCTTATAAGATTTAAAAGGTTTACTAGGCCACATTAATATAACTTTGGTTTTTTTACCCAAGACTCGTCACTATAAGCATTTGACAATTTCAATGGTTGTTTACGATGACATACTACTTGTAAACAAAATCCATTCTATGCACTTTTATGAACAATATGTTGGTATAACATATCTTAGAAACTGATGGTACAAAACTGTAAGCAATGATTTAAAAACCAGTTTTTAAATCGTATCCGGTTGGGCTCAGAAATGGTTCAACCAGTTGTGCGGGGCGGTTCAACCGGGTTAACTAGTTAACCCTATAATTTCATAAAAATACAATTTCAACTCAAAAAATAATCCAGAAGTACATGATTCCATAATAAAAAATAATTCATAATAAAAAATAATTCATAATAAAAAAACACTCACTTTTCCAATAATTTTTTTAAAATAAAAGTGTACAATTGTTGTTTGTCATTAAGTGTTGAATGCATCAAGTTCATGATCGCTTAAAAGATGAAATTCACTATCATCGTCATCTTCATTACTATCGTGCCGCTAGTACATAGTTTTTTTTGGTTTAAACCTAAAATTTTACTTTGGCCTAAAACCGGTGCAACGGTCTAACCCGGTAATACCGACGGTTCAAGTTACAAACCGTTCTTTCAATTTACCAGACTCAAACTTACCAGGCTAGTGACTGAGATCCGGTTCAACCTGTATTACCGGCCGGTTTTTAAAACATTCGTTATATGACGCTGCAACTTTATAAGGCTCGACAAAGGCTAATCCGGTTTGCATGACTTTATGACCAGACCTAACAACCATTGCTTCAATAACACCTGGATATATTAAATAGTAATAAAGGTTTAAAAATTAATAAAGAAAATATTAAAACGATAGCATGTGGTGCAAAACTGAAAACGAAGTGGGCTTGGCTGGAATCCGAAATCAAGTTAGGGCAATATTTTTGGGCCGTACACGAAAGATTAGCCCAACTCTGAATTAGGTGTTCTCCTTTGATCGGCGGCGGTGAAGTTTTACGATTCGATTATGCCGCCGATCTCCTTAACCAGGCTCGGAAGCTCGCTTCCGTTCTCCAGATTGTTCAGGTACTCCTTCATTGCAACGTGTGGTTTACTCTGTGTCGATCAATTTCATTTTTATCGAATTACTGTATCTTTTGGCTGCAAATCTGCTTCATACTTGAACTTCGTTTTACGACTTGCGAGTCCGAGTTTGGAGGCTATTGGTTGGGGAGCTACATATATGCTGAAACTGAAAATTCCAAATTTGTTTTATATTTTTTTAATTTTATCTTGTGGTACCCTAATTGGCTTTATTTTCTTTAACAGACAGGTTGAGCAGGAGATGGAGACTGTGGTGAAAGTACTTCAACCTGGACCTTTAGGAATTGTGGAGCACAAATTTTCTGCTGAGGAGATTGAGAAAGCAAATGCTACAGTTAAGAGGGCAGTAGAGAATTGGAAGAGGAATTCAATCGAAATCGACCTATCTTGAAAGAATATATTAATTAACCATGTATTGTTTGTTACTACTTTCTTTAAAATACTCTGATAGTAAGCTCTCACAGCCCTTCATTGTGGCTATTGCTACCAATCATCTTTTGCTGTATGACTTTGTTCACCTTTTTATATATTTTTTTCATGATTTCAGATATTATTTACTTAGTTGTATAATCTTGTTGCTGACAGTTTTCCATATATCATGAAGTCAAGTTTTTTCAACATGATATGTGAATAAGCCTCGGCTCTGTAAGGATATGATAATCATTTATACTTATTATTAAATTAACATCCATAAATTCCTGCAAAATCTTTTTGTTGACAGATGCCTGCATCTACTTGAGTAGTCAGAAATATTCTTTTATATTTTACATCTATGAATTTGCTTTGTATAGTATGATAAACTACACAGCTACACTTACTCCTGAATACTAAAATCTGTACAAGTGCATTTTCCAGGTTCTTTCATGAAAAAGTACCGAATTTACTCATTAAAAGTCCGCTTCAGTTGAATTGGATCACAACAAAGGATTGAAGTAAAAGAGTGGGAAAAGCTAATTGAAGGCAGCACTTGAAGGTGACATGACAACCCGCTGGTGAATGCCTTCTATTAACCCTTGTTTTTACAACATATATAAGTTCCTGACTGCTCTTTGTATCAGTTATTTAACATAAAGCTGATGCATATAATTTGAAAGTGGATAAACTGTATATGCCACCGAAACACAACAGTATTATGACTATAAAACAACTTTAAAACAAGACGCTGTTACTTAATCTATCCGTTATTATCTTAAGAGTTTAAAGTTTAAACCCACATAGCATTTACCTTCTCAATAGCTTGGCTAATTTTCCTTGAACATGGAGCGTCATGATCTCACTTGCCCCACCTATCAGATCTTGACCTATAAATACAGCTGGCACACTTGGCTTAAACCCTAGTGCTTTCAGCTCTCTTTCCAGTTGCTGCCCATTAGGATATTCATCTAGCTCATAAACCATAGGGTTTACCCCAAAGCTATAAATAAGAGTCTTAATGGTGTGGGACATGCAACAAGAACTTTTGCTAAATATCACCACTGGCTTTTCAGCAACCACCCTTGTAACTGTGGTCATTATCTTAAGAACAACTCCCTAAACAAGAGTTTTAGAAGTGAATATGTAAATAAATATTTTCAAAATATTTGTTGTGTGAATTTTGTGGCTCCAATGGACACTATATATAGAGTTATAATGCTGTGAAATTGAATTTCATGAAATGATGAAGAAGATGTTCTTAGAGAAGATAGTTTAAAGATTATTCTTAACTTTGTTGATATGGGTTCGGAATGTTTTATACGTGTTTAATAAAAAAGGGCTAATATCATAAAAAAACCAAAATACTTTCTCAATTTTAAACGAGAAAGCCCCTCACCATAATTTTGGCGTATAAAAAGTCTCTACACATGTTAAAAAAAACACGAAAAAGCCTCTCAACCCAGTTTTGCTATATTAAATTCCTTAAACTTGTCTAGAATGCATGTATTTGTGAGAAAATATTTAAAATAATAACTTGTTACCCCTTAATTTCGTCAAAATAAGATCATATAATTTTTTTTACAAAAAAGTTGAATGTCTCTTTATCAATTTTTTGACAAATTTAAGAGGTAACTGGTCATTATTTTAAATATTTGTTAACAAGTACACATTCAAGTGTAGGGACTTTAATATAGCAAAATTGGGTACTTTTTCATTTTTTTTGACATGTGCAGGGACTTTTATACGTCAAAATTATTTAAAGAGACTTTTGTTTGAAAAATTAGAAAGTATGTTGGTTTTTTATGATATTAACCCATAAAAAATGTGAAAATTTTAGTAGGAATATAGATTGGCACACAAGAGAGAATAAGATGATCATTTTGGCATCTCTAACCTTTAAAGCCTTTTCAGATATTCTATCTTAGCAGTCACTTACCGATCCCCTATTTAAATATGCCAACGATGCTCATGTCACACACACATATTTTATATATATATATATATATATATATATATATATATATATATATATATATATATATATATATTGGGTATACCCATGCCGAAATCTGGAAACATAGTGATGTGTAAATTTTTAGGCTAGTGATGGATTCCATTTTCGGGCATCTGAAGATGTGGAGAACATGTAGCCTTTTGTCTCCCATATCAAGATTCCCAACATTTTAGTTTAAGAAATCGAAAGTAATACATTGACAAAAAAAAGTGGAATTTTGACATATCTAGATGCTTATTTGAGCACCATAGCTAAATTATATATACATGAATTGATTCTAGCTGTTTAAAGCATCAAATGGCCGGTTATGAATTTAGATAAGAATAGAAGCATATTACTATATTTGATTAATTTATCTGATAGACATCAATCTTTTTAGGGGTATCCAAGATATTATTATGAATTCAGGCTAAATACAAAGATCATAAGCTTTAATGGTAATAATTGTATCTTATCTTTGTGCCACCTACATTAGATTAGTTATATCCTTAAGATTTATGCTACTATAGATATCTTTAAAAGTAGTTATAGGCACCCTTGTGGCCTAAGTTCTATTCTAGATTGGTCCAAAGAAATTAATGCAGAAACAGAAATAGGTCAAATGGGTCAATTTAGCTTATATTCAAAAAAACTCGCTAAAATGAAATGGTCGAAGTCGCCTAAGATATATTCAAATGCTTCCAATTTCCGACCTCCTATATTACTTTATTCAATTAGGCAATTATTTCAGTAGTTCAGTTTTTGTAAATCATGTTAATGAATAAATATTTAGGAAATTCATATAAATTGAGAAAAATCGTGGTATCTGACCCGTCCAGTTTAGACCCGTTTTAAGAGTTGTCGCATCCAAACCTATGACCTGTGGCCCGTACCTAGCCATCCATCTTCCTACCTCTAGAATTTATCTAGAACTTGGACCAAAATGTGAATAACTTTTCTATGATTCTAATTGTTATCAATTGCATAACTAAAGTCAACGCCAGTTCCCTCCAGATTCTTCATGATGGCGTAACATCACCTGCTAATTCATAATTTCAACCCATTTCTGATTTTCGTTATTTCTACAGGTTTTGCAGAAAGATTCCCAAATTTTACATGTCAGCAAACTAAAAGCAGGTACGGCTCCGATTTTTGCCACTGAAAACATTATTTTCTGCACTAAACCGAAGAATATATTCCCCACCTACTCGATGAATAAGAAGATATATCATACATGTCATCTTGTTTATAGCACAAATCATTGCCTTCAAGCAAATCATCACAATCGCTCTTATCCAACTAATAGATATCCAAAAGGAACTTCTCTTTTTCATATTTCCTACGCATTTATATTCCCTTTGGTGTCGTCGCCTATTTAAGACTAAACACAACTTCAAAGTTCAGCAAGTCATAGCATTCAAGTGTTCAAAGTAAATCAAGCAGTTTAAGAAAGTATAAATGGATAGGGTGAAAGATTTAGCATCTAAGAGTGCTGCGGTTATCTTCACCAAAAGCACATGTTGTATGTGCCATAGTATCAAGGCTCTGTTCTATGATCTTGGTGCAAGTCCTGCTATTCATGAAGTTGACCATGATGCGGATATGGAGTGGGCCCTAAGGCGGTTAGGTTGTAATCCTGCGTTTCCAGCTGTGTTTGTAGGTGGTAAGTATATTGGTTCCGCTAGAGATGTCATTTCCCTTCATGTTGATGGGACTTTGAAACAAAAGCTGATTGAAGCGCGGGCTATCTGGTTCTAGCACTAATTATATTGTGCGTCGTGTGTTTAATGTTGTGTTAGAATACTAAAAACCAAGTCTAAGAGCTGCTCTTTTTTGTTGGCTTTATTGACTTTGTTGTACTTGAGTCAAACTTTAAACAAGTTTCTCATCTTTTTGTTATAATTTCTCTTCGTGTGTTGCTTATATTTCTTGTATATTACAATCGTCTTTCGCGCTTCTAAGTGCATGTTCGGTCGGTTGGAATGTGACAGAATCTGACGGAATGGTGGTCGGAAAACTATGGATTTAAAGAAAGAATATGGAATGGTAGGTTGTGGAATATAATCAAAAAAAAAACTTGAGGATATAATCGTTTCGGTTATATTCATTTAGATATGAAGTTAATCCGAAAACGCCGACTCATTTTAGTAAATTGTTAACTTCTTTAATAAATACACGTGGAGCCATATTTTTTTTTTCATGTAACCATTTTGATTTCATATTGGGTCAGTTTTTGTAAAACTATAAGATAATTTATAGTTGGCGTTGTGACCCACGTGACGCTTAGGTGGTGGTTTGATCTACAAACGGCGAAGAGAGAGAGCGTGTGATTTGTCTGTGGGCACAAACGCACGGACGCGGAATGAGAGAGGGAGACGTCCGCATGTGAGGGTTAAAACTGTTGAGAGAAAAAAATGATTAGAAGATAGGGGAAGAGATTGACAAATTTTTTGGTGAAATGGTGTTAATTTTGAATTGTAAATGTTTTCTGGTTGTTGCATGAGAATGATTTGGAAAATGGGTAGATTGCTATCTTAGATAAGGGATTCAAGCCATGTCACCGGAGTCCGCTCGTTCAGAAAGCGGATTCAAGAAAAGGACAACCGACCCCGCTTATGGAGATAGCGGACTCGGACTTCGCTCGTGTAGAAAGCGAACTATATTCAGGCGTTGATGACTTGGCAGCCGGAGATGAGCTGGCAGCCGGAGGGGAGGAGTCCGCTCCCACTGCAAGCGGACTTGACTCCGCTAGTCAAAGAAGCAGATTCAATTTTTCATTTTACTCGTCTCAAGCATGCATGTCTAGGCCCATGTGGATGAATCTCTGTGCAAGCATTCATTTGATGTGCATTCAATTCAGGAATCTATGTATGCTTGGCTATACTTGAATAATATTCAAAAAACCCATTGGACTCTTCGATATGACCGTGGTCATCGTCGTTGGGGTAACCTAACCGCAAACATTTCAGAGAGCTTGAATAATGCTTTACGTTAAGCCAGGTTGTTGCCAATTAAAGCGTGTATCGACTATGCATTTCAGAAAGATGTGTCTCAGTATGTTAAGCACACTGAAATTGCCATCAACTGCAACACTCATTTACCCCCCGCATGTGGTGCGTCTTTAATAACCGTGATAAACGCGCACAAGATCACAGGGTATTCGAGTATGATCACATAGAAGAGACGTGCAGGGTCACGTCACGAATGGAAACCAACGATGAAGGTGGAAACCAACGATGAAGGTAGAAGAGACGTACATGGTTACCTCGTTGTCCCATAACGATTGTAGCTGAGATCGGTATGCTCTCAGTACATGAGACGGGGTGTCTCGATAACTCAGATTCTCTTGCCATCTAAAATACAATAATTTTAATAATATTAGTAATGCCAAAAAATAGAAATAAAATTTTACGTTTACTTTAACTAATAATTATTAAAACATACCGAGCACCAATGGGTTAGTTATAATTGTATTGGGAAATCACCCTCGGTGCCAAATTTCTAAACCTCTCCCATGCCCATAACTGTAAGAGGTACACAGGACCAGCAATGTCTCTAGCTTTAGGATTAGCACCCTTACATAAATTTCTATATAAACAGGCCAGCACCGCAACCCCCCCCCCCCCAACTTAACCGACCACAACTTCTTAAATCCTCCATGTTATTTAAATGATACAACGGTACAAGGTTGTTTGAGGTATCCGGAAATAATGTATCGCCGCATAAAATCAACATAATCAAACGTGCACGTTGTGTGCACTGTAAATCATTTGCGTTTTCTGGAAAATCCTTTTCAAATTCTTTTGGAAGATAAGATAATTTTATTCGCCCACCCCTTATATGACTGTTTGTTGGGTTAATACCCAATAAACGTTGACACCTCTCTATTTGCTGTGCTAACATAAACGCTTGATCATAGCCTAATAACGGTTCACCCTCTACTGGCAAACCCCATAAAACGTTGACATCTTGGAGGGTTATAGTGGCTTCACCAACGGTTAGGTGAAAAGTATGAGTCTTCGGACGCCATCTTTCGACGAGGGCGGTTATTAAAGCATGATCAATGGTCCGGTAACCACAATCAATAAGCCCACCAAACCCGGCAACGTTTAATATCTCCTTAACATTATTTGTAATACCATGATCCCGGAGATGCACCCAGAATTTTTGATCACCGCGTCTAATGTAAAACATATCGTCGTTTTTCAACTGGCGTAGAAACAACTTGCGAGCCATGTGTTCATCTTCAAGAAATAAAACATCACCGATTAGTGGCCCTGGATGTAACTGATAAGTCATTTTTCAAATAAAGCAACTTTAAAAAAACCCCTTGAAATCTTTATAAAAAACCAATTTTTAAAACAAACTAAAAGAAAGCAAGTTTAAAACACATAAAATTAAAAACACTGCAATTTTTTACAAACAACAAACTTAATTTTATGAAGTAAAAAAAAAGCATGCAAGTCGTTCAAGAAATTTGGTGTTTTTTCACTAAATCTTAAAATTCGTTTTTTTAAAATAAAGCATCCATGTGTATTTTTTTAGTTAGAAATCAAAGTTGTGTGGTGAAATGGTGTTAAAGTCCGTTTATATAGTTAGCAGACTCACATAGGGTTTTAATGTGAATCTGCTTGGGGAGATAGCAGACTCACATATGGTTCGTCTCATGCATGCAGGTCTAGGCATAGTCATCTAAGCTTTCCCTGTAAAAAAAGAAAAGGGTGGAGGAGACAGTAAACTTGAACCTTGCTTTGTTTTGAATTGTCATTCATGCAAAGCAAATTAATGCTTTCTTTGACACCTGCTACATACAGAGATTCCTAAATTGAATGCACAACAAATGAATGCTTGCACAGAGATTCATCCACATGGCCTAGACCTACATGCTTGGGACGAGTAAAATAAAAAATTGAATCTGTTTCTTTGACTAGCGGAGTCAAGTCCGCTTGTAGTGGGAGCAGACTCCTCCCCCCCGGCTGCCATCTCATCTCCGGCTGCCAAGTCATCAGCGCCTGAATGGAGAGCGGAGTCCGAGTCCGCTATCTCCATAAGTGGAGTCGGTTGTCCTTTTCTTGAATCCGCTTTCTAAACGAGCGGACTCCGGTGACATGACTTGAATCCGCTATCTGAGATAGCAATCTACCCATTTTCCAAAGCATTCTCATGCAACAACCGAAAAAGTTTTACAATTCAAAATTAACACCATTTCACTAAAAAAATCGAGATTGACTCAAATTCTTTTCCATATCCATTAGTAAACCTTAAAAGGCAAAACGTAAAGCGTTAAATCTTTGCGTACAAGCAGTTTATACAGGATTTTCTTAATTTACAATAACACCCCTGAAAAGTTACTTCAAGTTTCGCTATATAAACACTTTTTTTTCTTTTTTCGTCTTTTTGTGCTACAATAATTTATTATTATAATTAATTTTGAAGTTATTTTGTTTTTTTCTTATAACTTTTAAAATATGTTTTTTTATAAAATTTTGAATACACCGTTGCGACGTGCGTATTTTTATCTACGTTTCGATGTAAATTTCATTCGAAACGCAGTTGCACGTAATAATGTACAAGTTATCAAAACACAAACGTATAAGTCATCAAAGCTGCTTCAAGGTACCTTTTCATAGTTTTTTTTGTTTTACTCTTACAACTATTAAAATATGATATTTTATAAAATTTCGAGTTTGACGTTGCAACGTGCCTATTTTTATTTACGTCTCGACGTGAATTTTCGTAACATCATTTTTAAGTCGACCGGTTGTTTTAAACGTTTTTTTTAACCATTCGGCTTTTTAAACCGTTTACGCTCCATCGCAACGTGGTTTTCATCTTTTTTAAATAAAGTTTCGAATGTTATCAGCAACGTCCACATTTCGCTTTTCTTATATAAAGTTACGCATGTTATCAACGTCTCCTTCAACGAGCGAGTTCGCGGAAACGTCTCGACGTTAATTCTTTTCGCGGCTATACGCTCCTGCCGCACCGCAGGGGTCATAACACTAGTTATACATAAACACCAAATAAATAATCATAACAATTACATTAAACACCCCCTACTATTCTAAATAAAACATACTTCTCTCTAACTTAATTGACTAAATAATAAAAAAATAAAACGTAACAATACTCCCCTCGTAACCTACTTTTTGCCCTAAAGAAGTAAGCTAATCAAACTCAAGCATCAACCCTTGTCGTCGTCTACTTCTATTACAAAAATGTTGTCTCTTCTTGCACTTATGCCCTGGAATGAACTTTTTCGTGCACCAAAAGCATTCCCCTTTTGACTTTTTTTAACTCGAGTTCCTCACTGGTTAAATGCTTTGAGTTGTTAGCTGTCGACTTAACAACCGGTGACCCGGTGAATGTTGTTGTTGGCTCGAGTAATAAGGGGAGTTTGGAGGCATTCGTTGGCAGTGTTATTTTTTGCCGTTTCACAACTCATGGTCTGCGGAGATCCGCCTTCCACAACTTGGAGTTGTATCATTAGGTTCGAGTTGTTAAGAGTCTGTATTCTCACTAGCCCATATGCCTCATGCAACGTGTGTGGTTTAAACATTTTGACTAGTCCACGATTTTCTGGTTTGAGGCCCTTAAGATATAGACTAGCGGCTTGAGTTTCACTGAGATTTACCTTATTTAACAAACAGTCGAACGATGTGTTATAGTCTTGAAGTGAGTTGGCTTGGGTGAGAGATGCAATTTCTTCCAACGAGTCTTCAAACATGGTGTTGGAGAACCGGCTCGAAATCGCATGGACATAATCCTCCCATGAGACCTCAACGACCGTAGCCTCCCAGGTGCTCATGAATGCCTGATGCCATTGTATGGCGCCCCCTTCAAGGTGAAGCGTACCGTAACTTCATGTTGTCGGGTGTTTCATCAATGGTGAAAAAAAGTTCGCAATGGTATATCCATGCTACAACATCCTCCCCTGAAAACCTAAGAAACTCCACCTTTCCGATCCACATGGGCCGATTACCCCCACGAGAATCGGCTTCGCCGAAGGAGAAGGACCTAGACTTGCAACCGCTATGGCTGCCAGTGCTCAAGTGTTCCTTGAATGCATGTAGTATCTGCTCCTTATAATTGGTTCTTTAGATGTAAAAGACTAAAATGTCCTTCCATTTAACGGAAAAATCTAACAGCGTTAGACATCTGGCTTAATTGAGATAAAAATAAAACCACGGTGACTAAAAAAGTAAAATTAAAACTATTAGACTAAAAGCGATATTTAGACCAAACCCCAAGAACTAAAACCGTAGTTTACTCTATTTTAAAATTCTCATTTTGCATGTTTTACACCTATTGGCTATTTGCACACATTCCTAAAACCTTAAAACCCAAAACGCACATACTTTATGCGTATACCAATCCTTAAAGCACAACTTTTGTCTTATTGGATGGCAAATTCGTAATTTTGTTAAAGTACTTCACATTCTTCGTTTTGCTGCCGAGTTAAATTTTTTTAATAATATTTTTGTTTTTAAATTAATTTTATTTTTCTCTTATAACTTTTAAAATATGATATTTAACAAAATTTTGAGTATACCGTTTTGACATAAATTTCATTCAAAACGGATCTTCCGTTATAATGTACAAGTCGTCGTAGCACGAACATACAAGTCGTTTAAGCTTTGGAATGTGCCGTTTCCGCGTGCTTTTTTTTATCAGTCTTTTGATTTTATTTTTCTTTTGCGGGGTGAATACCAATGTATAGGTCGTAAGGACCGAGTCTTAAAAGTTTTAACACTTAACCGATTTCGATCGAACAACATCGGTACCGTTATCGGAATTATCGGAACCGGTAACGGTTTTTTTTATCTTCAATTGATGTTAAACATGTTTCGATATACTTTTAGGTATGTCACAACTTCATTTTTAGGTTTACTCTTTCGTTTGCTATAGCGGATGTCGGTTTCTTATGTTACCGTAACATTACTTATAACTTAAAAGAAATAGAGCAAAACATTAAAACTTATCAACGGTCGCGCGGAACACACGGATTTATGACGTTTTCATTTTTTATATAAAGTTTCGAATGTTATCAAGAACATTCAGGTTTTGTTTTTCTTACCTTCAACACACGGTCTCGTTACAATATTTCAATGCTATTTTTTTTATAGTCTTGCGCCCCGCCATAACGCGGGGTTTTAATACTAGTTCCATTCATAATGGTCAAAAGGTACATTAAATCATTTTTATAAATTTATCTTCCTCTTTTATTTGGATTTGTCAAAACTCAAATTTCAGATAAAATTTCCAAAATATTTTTAAATCATATAACCTTCTTAATAAATCTCTTTTATTTGGCATAAGATACTGTTAGCGATAGAGAACCTCATTTAAGGTTCTAATCTTCATAATTCTTTCATTATTTTAGGATTATTCGTTATAAATTGTAGAAAATAACATAGAGATTTTGAAGATCTTATTAATTTTTTATTTAAGAGCATTTGCAATCATATATCTTTATATATTTTTTTACAACTATCATGTCATGTTATGTCAGCTTTTAAATATTATTCATTTCTGTCAATGTGGGATTAGCCCATTTTGTAGAGGCTCTTGTCTCTTAGATTGGAAGCGCATGGTGAATTATTTGATTTAATTTAGGAGTAGGAGTATTATATATTTGCCGAATTACCGTTAAAAAAATATATTATTCATTTCTAATGACGAAGTATTTGTTCTTTATTTAATGGTTCTCACTTTGCACACTTAATATTTATAAGTAAATTATTTATTTTAATACATTGTATATTTTTAATATAATCTTAACAAATATAACAAATTATATTTAAACACTTGTCATAATATTACGTAAAAGCAAAAAAAATATTTTTAGAGAATAATTATCTTTTCATGACTAAATATTTATAATAAATAAATACAGTGAACTATTGTTATTATTTATTAAATATTAATAATAGAATGTGGTTAGAAATATATTAGATTGGAAATCTAGGGAGACATTCTTTTAAGAACCAACAATATGTTAAGAACCGTGTTAACTCTTTCACTATTTATAACATAAATTGACTAGAATTTATGTAGATTTCAATATGTTTAAGGTTTAGTTTTAAAAAACCTGAAATTTATAATCGTTTTTTAAATACAGATACGCACTCACACCTGGACATATTTATGTAGATTTCAATATGTCCAGCTGTACGGTTCTTATATTTCATTGGACGTTGTGGGCGGCTTTTTCTATATTCTTTTTTTCAGGTTATTTACAATGCTATTCTTTTGTGCCTTTTTCCACTTATCTTTTTTCTCTCTTCATTCAATTATCACAAAGACCCAATTTCTTTTCATCTTTTCTTTTTTATTTTTATTTTTACTTTATCATTTATTTACAATATTTTTTTTTTCTTTTGGTATTAAAAACAGTCTCGACAGTTTAGTTTAAATTTAATAAATTTTATATTGTCCGTTTTAACCTTTTTAAGTTTTTAATTTGAATTTTAAATTTGAACAGACGTAATATAGTTTTACTTGAAGAAAGTTGTATATTAATTTACTTCAATTGTAAGTCCAGTGTTTTTACGTGAAAATCGTTTTTAATTCAATTTTCAACTAATAAAAAATAGCTAGAGGTTAGAGTGAAAATTTTAAAACAATATTTAATAAATAATTTCAAACGTTTAGAATGTTAGAAACAAAAATTGTAAGTAAAATTTTAAAAATATATAATGTTTCTACATGATTTATTTAGAGAGTAATTTATAAGAATTTTGGTTTTTTATGTCTTCTAAGTAATTCTCATTTATGAAATAGAACATTTCAAAAACTTGTATTATCAAAAACTAACATTTCAATATGACATATATCATTTTCAATCTTAAATATAACAATTGAAACATAAATTTTGAATTTCAAATATGAAATGGATATCTTCTAACTGATAATTATTGCTTATTTATTTTTCTTAAAATCTATTGTGTTTACATTTCTCAATTTAAAAATTAAACCTCTTCGTTTCAATCATGACACTATCCAAGTGTGTATCTCTATGAGCTAACTCAATTTATAAGTTTGCTACTTTATCATTCACTTGAGATAATCTTTCATTCGAATACGATCTAAATTTAACCTTTTTATTATTTTAAGAGTAAATTACATAAATCGTCATTTATGTTTATACCATTTTTCACTGTAGGTCCTTTAGCCCAAAAAATGTCAGAGATCATTCTTTACGTTTATAAATCTTGCATGTTACGTCATTTGCATCTAACCCAGTTAAATTTATTCGTTAAGTATGACCATGTATAAAGCACATGAACCCCTAAAACCCTCTTATTCAATCGAGTCTCCATTCCAAGAAACCCCAGATCCACATCGTCACCCCCCTCTCATCTCTGTTCATCTACATCGTTTCATCAAATTTCATCCCTGTTCAGATGATTAATTGACAGATTTGATGTTTCACTTTGAGTTCAACCCGCGAAACCCCAACGTCGATCTTAGGGTTTCACTTTGAGCATGGGAGAAGAATGGGGGTTGTGTGGCTAGAACAAAGGGTAATTGGGTGCCGGAGTTTTGGGTTTAGGGTTTCTAAATTTCAATTTGATGGGTTTATGGTTTCAATTTGAGGGCTGTGGGGTGGTGACGGGTTCAATCGGCCATGATGAGCGACAGTGGGGAGATGGGGGAGGGTGGTGGCAGTTGTAGGTGGCGGCTTTGTGTGGCGGTGGTTGTCGCTGGTGGAGGGTGGTGGCAGGAGGGGTTGTGTGGTGGTCAGCTGATGGTGGTGGTGGTGGTGGTGTTTGGCGGTGGTGGGCACCAGATTTTAGAGAGAGAGAGTTAAGAGAGAGAGTTGAGAGAGAGAAAGAGATGAGAGAGGGTTTATTATTTTTGTTTATATATATAAATATATATATATATGGGTAAAAATATCAAAACACCCTCATGTGCAAGGCAAATGAATAGAGTTAACTGAAAAACTTAACGCCCGTTAGGCTAAAGGACGTAAACCGCAACAAATTTAAACGTAAAGGATGATACCTGATAATGTTTTTGCTAAAGGACTCAATCTGGAAAAGGGTATATACATAAAGGACGATATCTGTAATTTACTCTTATTTTAGTAAATTTGTTTTCATTTTATAACTTTTAAAATAAGACGTTTTACAAAACTCTGAATCTATGTAAATTTTTGCCCGCCACGAAGCGCGGGTTAAACCCACTAGTTACTCTTATTCATAATTGAAGGTACGTACGGTATATTTATTATTTTTTATTCCACTTTTCAACTTATATTTATGTATATGTTTTTCAGATTCATCAACAAATCTAAGTGCACTTGAGTTGGTAAGACTTTGTCATCTTATACATAAGATAAGGGGAAAATTATCAAAATGGTCATTTCACTTGTCAAATTTATTAAAATGGACAAAGTTTTTTAGCCTACTTAATTATGGTCATTTAGATTATTAGGCGGTTGAAGAATACTAGTTCAGCCTGCTTAAAATTCCATGCCCAAGTTACTTTTGTCATATTTATAATCAACCAGATAGTGACACGTGGAGGCTCTGAAACCCAAGCCGGCTAAAGCCCACTTCCAAGTAGGCTGAGCTGGCGTATATTTTTCTTTCACCTGGCTTAGCCGGCTTGGGTTCGGCTGGCTTATCCGGCTTGTTTCAGCCGGCGCTGAAAGGCTAAATTCACTTGTAAGGCGGCTGAAGTGGTATTACTAGCCTTCTTGGAATTTACATCACATATTTTAATTAGTTTACCATTTTTCACTTACAAATTATGTTGTTTCCCCTCTTTCACTTAGAATTTTGTTAGTATCTTTGCAAATACAATGTTTATGAACATTGTTATTTACAGCGGCGGGAGATGGGAATATGTAGATGGTGCGGTTGAATACGTTCCGTTCGATTGTGCAAAGCGCGGTATAAGGTTATCTACAAATCTTACTTACAATGGTTTGTTATCTTCTATTTCGAATGTTTGTGGCGAGAATATTACTAGGTTATTTTATAAAATGTCAACATTTACCGATCCAATCGACATATACGATGATAGTGATATTTCATTTTTTTTGGTATATATGAAAAAAAATCAGTTTGAAATATACAAGTTGAATGTTATCCAAGAAGATGGTGTTGGTTCGTCTACCCGAAAACCTGTGTCTATTAGTTCGTCTAACTGATTACGTGTGTCCCCTGGTTCAAGCAGAGTTCTTGTTTCATTACCGAGCTCTAGCTTTCAACATACGGCAAAAGAAGATGAATTTAAGTTCCCGTTTGATTTAAATGTTCCTGCAGATCAATATGAAAAAGATAGTTACTTTCCCTATCATTTTGAGCCAAATCATGACACGCCTTATTCTAATCCCAGTGACACATTTTTAATCTTTTCTGGGAAGTAATTTATTGTTTCCTATTAGTGAGGCACCAGAGCCATCACCCGATCTCACTGTTAAGGTAAAACCCAAGCCTTTAGCCGATTTTATTCCAAACCCAACACCGAAAAATTCTGTTGTTAACAGTGGTAAATCAATTAATAATGTTTTTGAAGGTAAGTGTTTTAGAGATAAAGAACATTTAAAGTTAAAGCTTGGGAAAACTGTGTGTTAGAGATTGTTTTGATTTCAAGGTTAACATATCTAAAAAGAATAGGTATGAAGTATCATGTCCTACGCCTAATTGTGAGTGGCGTATTAGGGCATACAATTATGGCGAATCTGATGCTTTTCATGTTATATATTTTAATAACCAGCACAAGTGTTCACGGACACAGACGTACCCGTAAAGCAAATAAAAAGGTTATTGGTGATTTGATAAAAGATCAACTAAAGGATCCCGGACGAGTCTACAGGGGAAAAGACATAAAGATATTAATTCACAGTTTCCTATCAAAATTACATACCACCAAGGTTGGCGAGGAAAGAATGGGCATTGCAGATGTTGAGGGGAAATTCTAATGATTCATTTTCTGAACTTCCAGCTTATTTCTATAATCTGAAGAGGGCAAACCCCGGAACTGTGACTCATATTCTAACAGACAAGTTGAGTCGTTTCGAAATGTGTTTTGTTGCTATTGGTGTTGCGGTTAGTATTTTATTGTGTGTTAATTTTCATTTAAAATTAAAGTATTTTATTTGTTTATGATTCTAAGTTAATGGTATTCTACAGATAGACAGTTTTAGGAGTTATCTTCGACCGGTAATTATTATTGATGGGGCACATCTAAAAGGTGGTTTTAAAGGCACAATGTTTTTAGCTGTAGCAATGGACGGGAATAATCAGATCCTACCTGTTGCCTATGGTGTTGGCAAATCAGAGAGTGGTGATTGTTGGACATGGGTTTTAACAAAGTTGAAAGAATGTATTGGTGAAAATCCAGAATTGGTGATCATATCTGACCGGGCAGCTTCCATTGACTTGGCTATTAAAGCCGTTTTTTCATATGCACATCATGGGCTTTGTTGTCGCCATTTAATGATGAATCTGCGGTTAAAAAATTTGGCGAAAAAACACGATAAGCTATGGTGGAAGACATGCAAAGCATTTACTGTGACTGATTTTGAAGACAATTTCAAAGGCCTTTGTGAAGTTGTTCCTACTGTTCGCGATACCTTACTCGGTGTAGGTTTGCATAAATGGGCGCAAGCACATTTTGTTGGTCAACGCTATGTCATTATAACATCCAATTGTGATGAGTCTATTAACGTCTTATCACGTAATGCTCGACGGATGCCTATTACCAAACTAATAGAATTCTTTCGTGAGTCGGTCCAACAATGGTATTTCAACATGCGACACCTGGCAGGTTAAAGTTTGTAAATAACTTTATTCTATTACACATTAATTTTTAGTTAATAATATATTTTGTACGTGTAGATAAAAATAAACATGATCTTACTGTTTGGGCGAAAGATAAGGTTGCCAAAAGAATCTCAAAATGTGTGACATGGACAGTGAATGGTATAGACGGTTACAAATTTGAAGTTGCATCCCATTCTAGGAGATGTTTTGTGGATTTGGTTACTCGAACGTGTAGTTGTCGACAATGGCAACTCTCTGGTTTACCATGCGGTCACGTGAGATCTGTTTCTAAGTACTTAAAGCAAACCAATCGTAGCACTTGGGCGACGCATTGGTTTACAAATGAAGTATACAGAAGGACATACGAAGGAATAATATATCCCCTTCCTGAAGAAGCAGAATGGGATCGACCTGATAACCTTATTATTGTCAAGCCACCACACATGGATAAAAGACAAGCCGAGCGTCCTCGTGCAAATAATCGTATTCCATCCCAAGGAGAGGAAATAACACCTTTATTCTGTGGTAGGTGTCACGCTAGAGGTCATTCTCGTGACAGTTGTAAAACACCTATAGCGTCTCAAATGTCAAGCAGATCCAAACGCAAAGAAGAACCAGTTAATCAAACTGAGCCTACCAATGTCGATGAAGTGAATTTCCGTCAGTATGTGTACGAGTTAACCACATAACCGTTCGATTATGATTTGAATGATGAGTAGTTGATGTTTAATATTTTAGTTGGCTGTTGTCTTTAATTTTAGACATGTAAGCACACAACAGTTCAATGCAGGCTAAGTTATCATATATTACAGACTGAGTTATCATATATTGCAGGCTAACATATGAAATCCGATTAAGAAGGCTAGTATATCCAATTAAGCAGGCTAATATATCAATTTAGAAGGCTAATATATCCACTTAAGAAGGCTAATATTTCCAATGAAAAGGTTCTAATATATCCAAATAAGAAGGCTAATGTTAGTAGTTTCAAGCATGACTAAGCAGGCTAATATATCCAATTAAGCAGGCTAACCATTTCACTATCCAGACATACTTCACATATACATTTCGAAGGAGGCTATTATATTACATTTAACAGGCTAACATATAACATCTACAAGGCTAAAACAGCAAATAAACAAAAATCGAGTACCGTCATGTACTCCATCACGTCAGACATGATCATCGTATGCGTAATATGCTCTCCCGATGCTCCATATATGCTTGAAACCTTCAAAAATTTCGAAAAAACCCTAAGATTAGGCTGCTCGGCCGTTGAAATATCGTTTGAGGAGAAATCAGCCGTCTTCGGGGAACAGACTACTTTCAGCCGACTATGCTGACTATTAACGACAAATCACGACGGCTTAGCCGTCTTCGAAAACCGCGACTTGCGTCAGACTTCTTTAGCCGTCTAACAAGTATAAAAATACATGGTACGTCGGCTGAGCCGTCTTCGATAACCGGGAAAGCCTTCTTGATGTCAGATGTAGATGTGTAGGATAGGTGTGTCAGCTACTCGGGAATGTAGCCGTCTAATACGCAACCGTTAGCCGCCTTGTACATTTGTAAAATTAATTTTTTTTTATAAATGTAAAGTTTAATATTTTATAAATACCGGGGTAAAGATAGTTGTTTCTACAAAAAAAAATGGATAATCGAGAGGATTTAGGAGAAAATGAAGAACAATATAATTCGCAGTCGTATTATGCGGCATCAAAGTGGACCACTACTAGGTGGAGACGGTTACCGAAAAGCCAGGCCGGAGAATCATCGACATTACATCCAAATATTCCAGAAAAGCCGAGGTGGTTGTTTCCATGTGATGAGTGGGAAAATTGGTCAGAAAATGTGATGGATTTTTATAAGAACGGAGATGCTACATTTTGTTATTCTGCTTTACTAGAATCAACAGAAAAACTGGGTAACGAGTTCTCGGGCAGTTTATTGGATAACAACGGTTCTTTTTCGCCAATCGTAAAGCATCACAACTTTTATATTTATTACGTTTATTATATTATAAGTTGTTATTAATGTTATAACAAATTTTTTTTACAGCATATCGAAGCTTGGGTGGGTAGAATTATGCGCATTCGACATGTAAAAGTGACGAAAAACGAATCACCGCAAAATTTGCGTTGGACCGTCTTCCCACCGCAGTACTATCATCATTTATTAAATCAGTCGTCGAATATAGCATTTTCATTTTCTATGAGTCCGAAAAAATATTTTCCTGCACTTTAGGAAGTTGATTACGTTCATGTCCCACTTTTTATAGAACAAAGACGTTGGTTATTAGTAGGAATTGATATGAAAAATATGGAAATAGAACAATACTGGATGAAAAATTTTTCTTCAATGGTATATCGTCACTTAAGATTTCCCCTACTAACTAAATTTGCTGTACACTTCGGAGCTTTATTGGTCAATATTCATTATTGAAAAAAATCAAAGCAAAGTGAAAAAACACTTTATGTTTTTGAGCAAAGAAAAATACATCAAAACCACCACCGTTTTCTAGTTGAAAATTCAGGAGTTTTAGCTTGTATGCTAATAGAACATTTAACTCTGAAAAAGCCTTTAAATTTTGATGGAGATATCGGGGAGAATGTTACGGAATATCTACGATTCATGGCGAATAAAATTTATATTTGTCGTTGTTTACCAACACCTACTGACACGTAGAGTGATATTGTATCTTATTTTTTGTTGTTGTTTTGTTTTATTGAAATCTTGTTTTTTGTAATGAAATCTTCCTATTTTGTAAAATTTATAATTGTTACTTTGTTATAATTTTGTTAACTAAAAATTAAAACTTAAAAACATACATAACATAAAAAAGAAAATACATCCCAATTAACATCAAACTAAACTAAAAACATACATAACCTCCTAAACAAAAATGACATAAACTAAAATTAGGGAAATTTAAAGATGCTCGAAGGAATCAAAGGAGTTATTCGAATGTCACGAGCGCTCGTCTTCCCATAGATCAAAATAACTGGGGCGTTCGTCATCGGTAAGGTTTTCCTCCTCGTCTTCAGGCTTAGGAACGTACTCATCTTCGGGGTCAGTAACGTAACCCTCCTTAAAATTAGGGACATATTCCTCTCCAGGGTCAGTGGCGTACCCCTCTTCTAAATTGGGGACAGGGTTGTCCCCAATTTGAAGTTGGCCAAACACCTGATCAAATGCTCAATTCCACTCTTCATCCGTCCTGGTTAAAGGTTCATCAAGTTGGACAGGTTTAACGGGTTCATCAAATGGTCGAGAAGGGTTTGAAGGCTGGAAAGGTGTAACAGGTTCATCAACTGGTAGAGAAGGATTTGTTGAAAATGGATATCCTCCACCCATTTTTTTAAAGTTAAACGTTAGAGTGTAGATTGAATGTTAAAAACCATATATGAAGTTTGTAATGATAAGATTAATATTTGTAAAACTCCAACAAGGCTAGTAATACCACTTCAGCCGCCTTACAAGTGAATTTAGCCTTTCGGCGCCGCTGAAACAAGCCGGAGAAGCCAGCCGAACCCAAGCCGGGTAAGCCAGGTGAAAGAAAAATATACGCCGGCTCAGCCTACTTGGAAGTGGGCTTTAGCCGGCTTGGGTTTTAGAGTCTTCACGTGTCACTATCTGGTTGGTTATAAATCTGACAAAAGTAACTTGGGCACGGAATTTTAAGCGGGCTGAACTAGCCTTTTTCAGCCGTCTAATGGTCTAAATGATCATAATTAAGTAGGCTGAAAAACTTTGTCTATTTTGATAACTTTGACTAGTCAAATATCCATTTTAATAAGTTTCCCTAAGATAAGGGGTTCGATCCGTTTAACCCATATTTTCCTTTTTCTTTGATCTTTTTAACCCCATATTCCCTTCTTTTTTCCTTTTTTTCTTTTAGTCTTTCTATATTTTCCTTCTAATTACGTTTTTTTTCTTCAGCAATTTTATCGTTACATCTTATTTACTCTGCAACATGCTTGGCGTAATACTCTTTTCTATCTATATCGAATCGCAGCAACTCCTTACATTTCTTTTATGTACTTAACGACGTTAATGTCACCACCACAATACGCATTACAAAGTTCGTAACACACATGCTTAATTATGTGTTCAATCACGTTAATATCACCATACAGCCACGCCGCAAAGAGCGTGTCCTCTTTTATAGTTGGTAGTAAAGGAGGATGTTGGTGGCTACAGTGCCACCGTACATCCTACAACGCGTACATAGGGATGGCAATGGCTCGGATTTGGGACTGGTTTAGGTAATCTCAACCCCATACCCGGTTATAAAATCTTGTCTCATACCCGGCCCAAAACCCGTCGGGTTTCTATCGGGTAATTACCCGTCGGGTATACCTGCGGATTTCAAGTAAACCCGTTAGTTTGTAAAAAATACCCGTTGGGTATACTCGACCCGCAACCCGTTGGGTATCTATCGGGTATATATAAAGTCGTAATTAAAATAAAAAAGAAATATAAAATCATGTTTGGTATATACATTTAAAATAAATACGGTATATATACTTAAAATAAACACTGTATATACACTTAAATTAAATAAAAAAGAAAAAAAGATATGTTGGGTATATAATCGGGTAAACGGGTATATCTTATCAGGTAATCGGGACGGGTAAACGGGTATATCACCATATCCCATACTCGTACCAAACACGCGAAAAATTTCAAATGTAATCTCAAACCCGGTCCCATACCCGCTTACCCGGTCCATAACCGTTCCAAATGCTTCGTGTTTCCATCCCTAGGCGTACAGTACAACATTCTCAGAGTGAAAATACAGTTTTGTCCTTTTCTCTCTCTTCAAGACGCTCGCCGTGAACACACTCTCTCATCCGTCTCTCTCCTACACAAACACTGAATCTGCTTCATCTACCTTAATTTTCATTTGAAAAAAATGGGGTCTCATCCAAGAGAAGAGAAAGAGAGAGCCTTAAGGGGTCCAGCCGCGCCGCCGTTGCTTGTCGGTATTACGGATTTTACACGCCGCCGAGCCTCATGTGATGCGAATAACCGGAGTCGTGGCGGATCTGCTCAACAAAGGAACACGCACGTTGAAAAAGCTTCGCCGGAGAGATCCGAAAATCGTTCATTTTGCTTCATCTTCCTTAATTTTCATTTTAAAAAAATGGGGTTTCAGCTAAGAGAAGAGAGAGAAAGAGAGCCATAAGGGGGCAAACCGCATCCCCGCCGTCGTTGCGCCGCATGTGGTTCGAATAGTCGGAGTGGTGGTCGATTTGCTCAAAAAAGGAACATGCAGGTTGAAAAAGCTTCGTCGGAACCTTGCCGGAGTCGTAACGTCCCAAACGTCGAGAGTGAAGCGGACGAGATCTTCTCCCTGATTTTTTGGTTTTATGATGGTGAAAAGGATGGCCTTGCCGTCGACGGTGAAATGCGACGGAGATGAAGCTTTTAGAGAGAGAGTGTGTGCGTTTTGTTTGAAGAGAGGTAGAGACAAAGATAGTGGGTGAGACGTGGAGGAAAATTCTGATAGGAAAATACAAGCATCTCCATGGTACAGTACAACACCTACTACACCTATCAATTGTGAAATCCCGTAAAATTATTGTTTATAACGATGTTTTCATAACCGGACCGGATAGTGAACCGGACAATTTCAATGTTTTCAGAACCGGATCGGACAACGAATCTGACGTCTTAGAGGTTCACTGGTCGGACCGGTCGGACCAGATTAAAGAACCGGATGACGCAATAAATAATATAAATATTCATAAAAATATATAGAAAAATATAAAAATTCAAAATACTACATATACAACCATTTAAACAATTTTGAGTCAAGGCCAAGGGTTGTAGGTTTGTAAGAATTTTAATTCTTTTGAATCTTCAATTTTAATTTTGATTAGGGTTTTGGAGGACCTGTGACAGCGTATAAGTTAAAAGGAAAGAGCCAAATTGAGTTAAAATTGTAAATAGAAGTAAGTAGGAGGACTATATGATAAAAAAGATAAAAAAATAGTAAATTTTTAAAAAAAAAATTAAACTACCCGGTTCGACCGCTGAATCGCTTGAACCGCCCGGTTCAACCAGCAAACGGTTTCAGAGCATGTAACCGGACCGGTGGTGGTCACAGTTCCCGGTCTGACCGGCCGGTCCGGTCCGGTTTTAAAAACATTGGACATTTTAGAGTTTCACTGGTTGGACCGGGTTTAACAACCGGATGACGTAATAATTAAGTTAATATGTTAAAAAATAAATAAACGGCTCATCTTTCTTTTCTTTTGAGACAATCAAATTAATAATTATTTTAAAACTATTATATATATATATATTTATATGATAAATACGTAATAGATGAAAAAAAAAAATTATTAAAATCAATAGTATAGATTGCAAATAATTAGAGTCTTGGAACAATAAAAAGTAGGTGTCACATCTTGGAAATGAAATATAAAAAGAAAAGATTTATGAAATATAAAATGAAAAGATTTAGTTGTTGATTTGTTTCTTCGTATCCTCATTTATATTTTCCTCTCTCTATCTTTTTTGAATTTTTCTTCTTGAGTCTCACTTTGTATTTCGCCTAGCAACTCACACAGAGCATGTAGCTCACATAGCAACCCATCGCTCACAGTCACCGTGGCTCACAACCACCGGTAACCGCATCGACACTAGATCCAGACATCTTCGCCAGATAACTTTTTTTTTTCTTTCTTCTCTCATACTTCCGGTCCAACCGCTCACTAATACCGGGTTTCCGGTCCAACCGGCCGGGGTGGCTGCAGGTCTGTTTCAATACACTAAAACGGACCACTCAACTCTCCGGGTCCCGATCCGACCGGCCCGGGTTTGAAAACATTGGTTTATAAGAAGAGACTAAAATATTAATAAACATGAGAAAACCAACACAATTATATTTTAAATTACAGTTTTTTATTAATCTTGAACAAATTAAAAAATATTAAAAGGCAACTATGTGAGGTAAGTTTACTATAACAAGTTTACAAGTGGCAAGGCATATGGTACAAGCCTTTATTGCATACTTTTCTTTTCTTTATTCTTTTTTTTTCTCTCAGCTCAAGTTTATGTTTAAAGAATTGTTTCAGCAAAAGAAAACCATAGTGTTGATTTGGTGTGGTGGTAGTATCTACGTTTATTACTCAAGAAATTGACGCAGGTTCGAAACCCGCAGCCCATCACTTGGTCGAATTTTAAGGTCTTTTTATGTTTTTTTTCTTATTCTTTAATTTACAACTATAAATCTTATACGTTCTTTTCACGTAAGGTGAGTTTACCTATTGGTTTTGGCTTTATTTGATTTGATTTCGGGGACGTTAATTTGTTACGCCGTTTAACACGCCACAACACACGTGGGTAAAAGCTAGCATTCTCGCCGGGAGGCCGCTGCAACGCCTCCTAATTGTTTGTATTTTTGAAGGATGTCACATCTTCGTTCTAATAATTATTGTATTTACTTTTACAATGTTCTAATTTATGTGACATGCCATTTTTATGTAGTTGGACTATTAATTAAAAAAAAAATAGTTTTTTCGTCCTTGACTTTTCAAAATCTAGCCACTTTCATCTACCTGACTAACCCCGTCTACATTTTAACGTTAAATCAGGGGCAATTTGGACTTTTAAAAAATCCTTCTTGAATGCCACTGAGAGTGGAACGCAGTTGAAAAGATCAAATTGCCCCTGATTTAACGTTAAAATGTAGACGAAGTTTGTCAGGTAGATGAAAATAGCTAGATTTTGAAAATTCAGGACAAAAAAACTATAAAAAAAGTTTTTAGATGAAAGTGACTAAAATGGCCAAACCATAGGGACGAAAATGACACTTTACTCTAAAATCTAAGCTAAATCCTATTATTTGTTGATTTTTTCCTAAAAAAAACTTTTAATGTATTAGGTTGAGGATTGTGGAAGCTGCTTGGTCGCGGGACGCCTGAGATGGTAAGGCTGTTGCGCTGCCAGTGGTGGGTTTTTTGAGGGACAAGCGGCATACCATCCCGAAATGAAGCTGCAATAAAGAAGGGGATGGGAGAAGCGGGATGGAAGGTGATGGGTCCCGGCAGTACCGGTGGGAACACCGGCCCCCACCCTTTCGTACTGCCCAAAACCCTTAATACCGAGCGGGAAGGTTAGGGACGACACCGTGTGACCTTAGCGCATACGTTAGTTTTAAATTCATCTTCAATTCTTTTAATATTTTCTTTGATTATTTTATTTTATAACTAACCAGTTATTCTTTTGTAATTTAATTCGTTTATTGTGTGATTGTGCTTCCGTTCTTTTGTCACTAGCATTGAAGATGGCCTAAGAAGTAAGAAAAGACAATGAAAAACATCCATTATTATACAATTTAGTTTCAATACGAATTATCCTAGGTAGAGAATCAACACCGATAAACAAGACATATATACACACAAAAAATAAATTCAGAAATAAAGGTAAAAATACAAAACAGAAAGTACCTTTGTAGTTTGATTGCAGCTTAGACAGCAACTGGGTGCAGACATTTTTCTTCTTGAAAACCAGACATTACAGTTCAAAAGGACCTGCATCCCAGATCAACCAGACATCCGTCTTAGAACGGAAGGGAAGGGTAAAAAGGTAAAAGCTCTTTTGGATCAAACATCGAGTTCAGTTGGACAATTTCGACCTATTTACTTATGAATAGTCTATCTGGGTTTTGTTTTATACAACAGGTCAAGTGGGCCAAATCAAATATTCTAGCTGAAAAGGGAAGGGTCAAACGGGTCGAAAATAGGTCAAAGTGTATTTAAGTCACTTTAAATCAAAAAATTCATATTATTAATCATTTTCACATATTATTTATCAGACAAAAGAGGGTTTACAGGTCATATTATTAATCATTTTTCACGGAAGGGAGTGGTCAAACGGGTCGAAAATAGGTCAAAGTGTATTTAAGTCACTTTAAATCAAAAAATTCATATTATTAATCATTTTTCACATATTATTTATCAGACAAAAGAGAGTTTACTGGTCAACCCAGCACAGCCTTTTTGACCCGTTAACCAACCTGCTCATGGTTGCTATACAAGTAAAACTGCTAACAACATACCTGTAAGTCATTCACAAGTAATCTTGGTGTCAAAACTGCTAAGGCAGATAGCAAATGCTTCAAATGCTGATATGGGGTACTGATAATCCATGGTGAATACATCTTTTCCAATTTTTCCAAACTGGAGAATGATTTTTTCATATTCATTAGTTCCATTTTCATTCTCTAAAGAAGCAACGAGCTGAAAATTCTTCACTGAAGCAACGGTCACACGCCCATTGAAGTTGAGGCACCAGCACTGCAGTTGTTGATGCCACCTAGGATTCTTGTTCTTCAATATAAGTGATCCCAATTGAGAATCACTCACATGTGTTGATTTTGATCTGGAAGGATGGAAAGATGAAAAAGAATCCACATCGCTGAGGTGGAAATCGGTTTGTGTAGGACCCACACGTGGCTCAATAGCATTTGCAGGGATTGAATTCATGACGCATTGCATCTGTCGTGGACCCCTGTATCTTAGAACATGTGGGTTTTTGTCGGTGACGATAAAAGTTGAAGAACAAAGTGATGAAGTTTCGCCACATGCTCGGGAGTATCATTTCTAGACTTTAGCAAAGTAAAACGCTTCCTGATTGATACTAAAACCTAGAGGAGGCGGTTTCAACTCATTTACTTAAGAATAGGTCAATTTAGGTTATTATTTTATCTCTAACCGGTCAAACTTGTAAAATTAAAAATAGCTAAAAAGGAAACTGGTCAAACAATTCAATGAGATGAACGCCAACCAATATGTATGCTTTAAAGCATAAAACCTCCTAAATCATTTTATCCAAAAAGTTGTACTATTGTTAGAATAACATGATTTTTGTAATCAAAGTTGACAAACTAAATGTTTTACGAAAAAGTTACAACTTTTTGAACTAAAAGCTTTACATGTCAACCAAACCCGACCTGACACATTTTGACTAGAACTCATTTCAACCCGTTACCCAACACGTCTGGCCCACACATGTAGCAACCTCTACTAAAACCGACGTGGGATAAATTTTCCGACTATCATATTTAGCTTTTTGTTGCAAATAAACCAACGCTCTTGTGAAAAATTGTCAGGTGGATGGGTTTTCATGCATTTAAAACTCCATAATTTGTTCAAGAATTTTATATCAAAAGAAACTAGCATGATGATTGGAAAAATTAATCACCCAGATACTAATTTTTCACTTCCTTAAAAGAACAAGTAAAGGTGTCACAGACAGTTATTATACCTGGTTCCCGGGTCATTTACTTCATATGAAATGTTGGAAATTAGATAATTTCCAGCAGGGATTTTGGGTGATACACGTTTGATGCTCCCCAGGCTTGAGGAATGACATTTTGAAGCTAATATTGCAGAACTAGGAGGTTGTGCATCATAAACTCTAAACTTGGTCCCAAGAAAATTCGATCTGTCATAACAAAACGTCAAAACATATGATTCATCAATGAAAAAGTTATTTGTAATATAAAATCAATTCATTTAGTCATTCATAAGCTAACTTGCCTCAACTTTCCTACGTAACTGCTGCTCCCTTTTGACATATCATCAGCATTTACAGAAATTATATAATCTGTGCATGTAGTGCGCCTAAACCTCTTTGCAGCAAAAAGGAATTTCCCATCATCATTAGAAGCTGCCAAAAGGGCATATATTTAACTGGTTTTACCATATGGACAAAAGGATACAAACTTGTTTCATGAAATCAATAATAAATAACAAAAGTGGCACCAAGAGTATGATTATCATTTTTAAATGGTTACCTTCGGTCAAACTGAGGTAGAGGTTATACGTTTGAGTGTTGCGGTTCCTCTTTATAAAGCATTGTATTAGGGATCCCACTGAACCAGGCTATAAACATAAACAAGTTTCTGTGAGATCAAGGACAAGTTTACATAAATTCATCTCTTTTGGTGTTGAAAACAAGAGGCAACTAAAATCAATTATTAAATTAATTCCACAAATGATGGTTTAACATCCATATTTGTCGGTTCAAAATAAGAAAAACAATAAAAGTGAAATGCAGATATTTGTTTTCTAAATACTACCAAATTTGTAAATCGCATCATCCAATTCCTAACAAATGTACACAAATTGCTTAACAACATAAATACCTTTCCTTTGATTTACAGTTTCTTATCTCTCCTGATCATAGCACCCATGCCGACAATTACACATACCAACAAGAGAAAACAAACTGCCAACTACACAAATTCATGGTCAAGTCAAAGGTGGTAAGTTTATCAAATGCCCTAACCTAATTAGTAAGACAATCATTCACTTCAATTCACAACCAAAAATGCCACATAACAGTCTTATACACGCATATTAACTTAGATCAATCTCCCATGTGCTTTTTATTCCCAATTTATTAATGTAACAAGTTAAATTTTTTGTCTGCCATGATAATATTTCTGTATGAACTTCTCTCTAATGTAATATCCTTATTCTCATCTAAACAAGCATTGTATGATGTATATATAATATATTTGCACATAACATTAATCCATAACTGATAACTGTCTCTGCAAGTTCAAAACGAACGATTATTTTAAGACGATAAAAACCTGCTTTAATGAACCAGGGAAGGTCAGACTGCCGGAAATTTCTGGACATTTTACAATTTCCTTCATAATTTTCCTCCAACTTCTACACACAGCAGCACAATATAGCACACTCTTTCGAGAAGGCCAATCGGACTCAGAAGCCTCGATCCTCATTAGTATGTCCGTTAACAACTCCGGCGGCATATTAACCCAACAGTTTGGCTTCAAATCATCAATAGTTTCTATAGAACTATCATCAACCATCCACCGTGACCTCAGCTTCGATCCAAACCCTTTCGTAGAAATACTCCCAAATTCATCCTTCATTTCCTGAATCATACTCTTAAAAGACATCTGCAGCTTCGATTTTAGTCACACACACACAAATTCACCTCCACAACCACTTAAACACACATTTGAAACAAAATCACACCTCAAATCAGAAGATTCATCGTTGAGGATGCTCATACATCGACATTTCAAACGCGGCATATAGAAGATTGATCAGGCTAACCTGATCTATTCGAACCACTATAAATCATCAAAATCGCAAATTATCACCGATCCCGTCGGATTATATAAAATTCGGTAGAACATGAAGATTAAATGGTGGTGGAGTTGAAAAATAGATTGGTAATGGAAATGAAACTAGGGTTCTGATGAGAAGATGAATGATTAGAATTTTTGTGTTCAGTGGGTTTCAGTTGAAGTGTTAGCTTTACTTCGGAGGATAGGTATTGGGGATATTTAATGTATATGCATATCCGAAAATCAATAAATATTTGTAGATGATTTTGAAGAATCCATAATTATTTATTTAAATTTATCCATTTTAGTCAGAAAATATAAATGGGTAGATTTGATAACGTATATTGTAATATTGTTATTGTTCTTAAGGGGATCATATAAACAACATAAGTATTAACACATAGATGACGAAAATCGACAAGTTATCAAACCGATTAAAAAAATGAATAAGGAGAGTGATGTCATGATATCTTTAGGTGATATTTACCTTCACGAGTTTGATGAATCAAGGATTCACATGTGTCCTCGTTGGGATAAAATAACACAATTACATAAAATGAATCGCACCTAGGCTATAATTGCATTTTTTTAACGAAGAGTCAGCTATATTAATGGTGGGGAATAGGGCCAGCGGGTAGCTATCTCGATTAAACAACGCCAATACACTCAAAGAAGAGTAAACGACATCACGACTCCTCTCACCTTTCACAGCTTAAACAACCTCGTCACTACTTTACATTATATAAAACAACTAGAAACATGCATGAGGAGATACACACCAACTCGACCAACAAAATGTTTTTGGTGTTTTGTTCTAAACTAAACCCACGAGAATAGATGCAATTGTAATTATATACTCTTAGTCACATGTAAGTTATAATTGATCCCTTTCATAATCTTGTGTATGTGTCATATTACATACGTAAATTATATACTCCAACATATGTGTTATTTTCATGTAAATGTTAAAAGTTAACGTTTATGATTGAGAATAATTTAGTTCATATCTATTTTGAGACTTGATTTCCCACTGGAAAACACTAAATTGGGATATTATGAAAACACTAAAATGGAGAACGAACATAAGAATAAAGTATAAGGACTAAAATGGTTTTTCCAATATAGAACGAGGACCAAATAAAGCAAATTTGCTTTATATAAAGCCTTATCCATTGATGAGCTGTCTCATTATGTCACCGTTAACTTCAACAATAAAATCCTGTACCTGACGCTAGATTTCCCGCCATCAGATCTTCTAAATTACGAAACTACGAGCCCTAATTTTGCACCTCATGGATTCTTTATCCTTCATGTTCCAAGCTGTGGTTACTTCAAACATCGATTCAGCTCGTCATTCAGAAATTCAAAGTAGATCATTGACAATCGGTGGCGCCACCTCCCGTAATGTTCGCATCACTTCTACGCTAAACAATCGTCGTCTTGTCTCGGTCCAAGCGCGTGGTTCGTTTTCACATCCCCAAAGTGAAGAAAAACAAGAAGAAGAATAAGAAGAAGAAGAAGAGTCGGTTGAAGAAATTAGGATTCCAAAATCCTGGTTGAATTCTTCGAAAGCTTTGGAGGTAATTTGTTTAGTATTTTATTTGATTTTATCCGGCATTTCAAGCAATTGAATCTCTTATATAGATCGCATGCTTATTTTAGGGTTTACTGATTGTCCTATCCATCATATAAGGTTTTATTTTATCAAGGGGAAATGCTTTAGTGAATGAAAATTAAAATTGTGTGGTTCTGGTTAGGACAACACCCACTGATATCGATTGTTTGTAATACTGTTGTTGTTGTTGGGGAATTTCTGGGTAAAGATAATCAAATAGCCCCTATATGGAATTCACTTGCAAAAAGTAGTAAATTTTGACCCTCTATTGCCTGAGTTACATGAAATCAGTTTTTGGATAATATAGGAAACAAACACTTAAAATAAGTAAAACTTAGAGAGAGATGGTAACATAGGTTGAATATTCAGATTCATATTTGAGTGTTCAATATATTCTTCTAGAGTCTAGACCAAGAAATAACATTTTATATAAATACTAAACTTACATACCTTTTCATGAATATTGCAACTGTTCATGAAAAGTTAGTTACGTTAGTTGTATCCTTTTTTTTGGGTAACCATGAGAACCCGTTATCGGAAAACTCAAGGACCCCGCCAATACCACGCTAACCAATGGGACGCAGCTTGTGTTAGGCAGGTGGCATTTAAGAGGTTATGGCAGGAAACCAGTGGAAGCAGGATTCGAACCTAAGACATCTGCTAGAGTGGATCAGATGCTTACCAGTTACCACTATGCCACCCCTTGAAGGTTTCACTCTGCTAGAGGGGATTCGAACCTTAGACCTCCCCTAGAGGGGAATCAGACGATTGCACTTAGTTGTATCCTCTCAACCAAAATATGGCATATTTTCATTCTTGGCGGGAAAAGTAGTTATGAGTTATGACTACCATAACTGTCACTTAAGACGTTATATTTTAGTTATAGCTATTTTATTTAGATTTTATCAAATCAGAAATTACAATATGGTCAGTGAACAGGTGTAAAAACACCTCACAGGTCAAAGTGAGAATTATAGCATATAGGCGCCAGTGTTAAAATCAGAATCAATTGTTTTGTCAGTAAAAGATCATATACCAGACCTTGAAAATGACTGATTTATTTCAATGACCGTACAAATTACATGCTGACCTTTTATTTCTTATTGACCCACAAAACTTTTGCTGGCCTTATAAAGTTGGGTTGACCTTTTACTGATTCAGTGTAAAAGTTCAGTTTATACTGTAACAATACAGAGAAGATTAGCATGGTCCATTGTAATACCCTAGGCAAATCCCACATCGGCTGTGGCTAGGAGAGATTCTTGGTTCATAAAGAATGCCCCGCCTCAAATACCATCAACGCGTTTTGGGCGCATTGGCTGTGGATGAGAGGAGAACTCCACAGTTAAGCATGCTCGGGTGGGAGTAATCCAAGGATGGGTGACCCCCTTGGAAGTTTTCACCCGGGCAACCAAAAACAAATCCATGAGCTCCTAGTGGGCAAAGCGGAAAATATTGGTGGTATGAATGACCGGATGTTACATGTACGTTCCCATATTTCAAAGGATCTGAACTCGGTCAAGTTTATACAAGCATGCACTCTACATCTTTGAACTTGTATTATAAGTTAATTTGAATTCTTTTGGTCTTAGTTTGCAAATCCGATTACATTAATTTGAGAGTTGCAAGGATCTGTAGCAGACTATAGTGGTCATGTGCTTTTGCTGCGAAGGGTTTAAATTTTGCAGTGTAGAGAGGCTTATGGGCCTTGCAGAGGACATCTAATCTTTTGTTCAAGACAAAAATAGATGATGCATTTTTAGTCTTTATAGTTGTTCTCTGTCACATATCACATATGATAACACATAAGTTAAAATAGGAGTATGCAATGCCTACACTTTATCATAAAGGATTCAAGACTGGAATTGATTTGTCTGTGACAAGGCAAGTAAGGTAGATGTAGAAATCAATTGGTCATTAACCTAGCCAGATTGTTTGGTGTCATTGTGAGTTTGTAGTTGCTATAACATTGATGCATGTGTAGGCAGCTTTTTAAAAATAGAAGTACTTACTTTGTCCACCCTTTCAAGTCAAACTTTCGTAGTGTATATGCTACTACTATGACTTTGAGATTACTTATTAACCCCAAAAGTTCTTTTTGTCAAAAGGACTTATTAACTTGTTACTTTTTGAAAAGGAGTTTAAAAAAAAAGTGTTTGGATTAACTTATGTGGTGGGGAAAGTCAATAGGTTGTTTTTTAAAAAGTGTTTGGCTTGACTTATTAATGGAAAATTACTCCCTAAAAGTAATAAGGAGAAATGAAAAGTTAAAAATTGTAACTTCTCAAAAACAACTTATTATCCCTTTTATAAAAGTTATTTTAAAAAGTCCTTTTATCATATCCAAACACACTTATAACTTATTGACTTATTACAAAAAGTAATAAGTCAATAAGTAGGTTTAATAAGTAAACCCAAACACCCCCTTATGTGTTTTGTTTTAGATGGTATTCTTGGTGATACCTTGTCATAGAAAACAATTTCATATGAACATATCTTGTAAACACTAGAATCAGACTGCCATTCTTTTATTAAAATCTCTCCCGACAATCAAGCAGCTAGCATAGTCAACCTGCGTGCATTTATGTGGTAACTGCATGCTTAAACTTTTTTAGCATAATTGTAGGAATCTGAATGGTTAAGAGTAACTCTACACAAGTGGTTGGATGATGAATATTGTCCAGAGCCAACTAATGTTGACATTTGCAATGTTGCAGCACGATCATACTATAAGTCTTTGATTGAAAACCAAACAGACTTAGGTGATATATTGTTAAGGATGGCAATGGAACTGGAAACCATATCCTATCAAGAAAGCTTTCATGGAGCATTTTCATCAGCAAATGCAGCTGTAAACCTCATACTTCAGCGAATACTGCATGAGTAAATGCTTAGCCTTCACCAGGTTTGACTTAATTTTTCTGAAATTTGACCACCACATCCTACTTACATTCCTAAGTTGATTGTAATCTATAATTTATGAAATTCGCTGCAATTTGCAACATGAGTTGTGGAATCGTGGGACTAGATCCGGATGGGGAGTTGGGTTGGGAGGAGGGAGGTGTATGACCGAGACGTTTGGTTTCATTTAATTGGTTTTTCTGTTGGTAAATGAGATAGCTGCTTTAGTGAAAGAAGTTGGGACCCTGGACTCTCATAATTTTTGACAAATTCAATGAATATTACTTGCAATTATTAAAGGTTTATATCTTGTTGTTGATACTTAAAAGTCAAATAAAACTATTTATTTATAGGAGATCTGTAAAATTAAATATTAGGAAAGGTTCCATTAGAATCTGGAATATTGGTCTATAATCAAGAAAGGATGCTATTCTCTACAAGTAGACAACTGTAGGTAGATAAGATTAGAAACCACACCTTCATGTACCCTTAGTGAAAGTAGCCAATCATTACATCCAATTATCAGTTGAATCCAAAAGAATTCAGTACTTTGTGGGAACTGATTGTTAGTTTGATAACCAAGTCTGTAGGTTGCGGCCATTGAGACAACAGTCACAACACTCGTGTAATGTAGGATAAAAACTGTCAACGGTTCGAATGGTTGTATAATGAAGACTAAGGTTTGTATTTTGATGTTGCGTCTGTCATTTTGTTCTAAGATTCATTGAAAGATGTATGCGTCTAAACGCTCTTTTATACCGTGCCCATTACACGCATGTTCCAATCGTTTTCATGAAGGAATATGTGGATCAAAAAGATCTTTCTTTGTATGCCCAAGGGCTTGGTTTTAAAAAGCGCGCCTGAGACGCACCTAGGCGCAAGGCGACCTAAGGCGCAAGGCCCTTCGCTTTTGTGTACATAAGGCACGAGCTGTACGAAAAGCGCAAAAAGCGCACAAAAGGCGCACGAAAAGCGCAGGTGAGGCGCACGCCTCATGTATAAAAAACGCAAATATGCATTAGGATGTTGTACAACGTGCTTTTTAGGTTGTACATGTAGGTATTTTATATGTTAAAACATATATAAAGCTTATTATAGTTAATTTTTTGTGTAGGGGATGTTAAAAACCTATGATATATATAAAAAAAATTTATATAATCATTTTGCGCCTCGCGTACGAAAAGCTCACCGCTTTTGCGCTTTGCGCCTCTGTTTTAGACCCCGTCGCTTTTGTGCGCCTCTCTTTTTAAAACCAAGCCCAAGGGTAGCACTAGTTCTAGACTTTTGGCTAACAAGAAGAAAAATAAATGCAATGGCCAAACGATAATTACAAATTGTCGGATAACTTGAGAGATATTATAACATATATGTGCATTCTTTGTTGATAAGAGAACTTCATAGTTATGATGGGGAAAAAATGCAACACAGCCACAAACGGTAAACAATAATTGTGGAATTAGTTTTGTTTGGCCTAACTTTCCCGACCCGAATGAACCTGTGAGAATGCAAACAAATAGGATATTCTGAAGGTAACCAAAACAATACACAAATAATAATAAACAGGCACCGAAATTTTAGCGTGAAAAACCTCTAAAAATCAATCAATCAATACCATACCCAGTAAAATCACACCAATACCAAAGTATTCTGTAGGGTTTGTGGAGAGTGGGATGTTGGCAAATCATACCCCTATCCAAAAAGACAGAGATGCTGCTTACAGGAAGACCCTTAGCTCCAAAAACCTTCTTATGACCTGAAAAAATGTATTAATACCATAAAGTTCATCTGAATCTACACATCAAACAACAAAAGCTCTAAAAAATAGTATTAAAAGGCTACCAATAGCATAAAAAGTGAAAAAGTGTAAGTAGTGAGAAAGTCAAGATAGTAGATAAAACATCATATAAAAACATAAAGCCAAGAATATGACAACATGTTTAGGCCACCACAACTGTATACAGAACTAAGCCCCTAAGATAAAGCTAAGACTCATCAGTTACCATTCCCCTAAAAGTCCTTAACCTTAATCATACGCCTTCACTAAGTCCTATCCTCGATCATATCTTTAGAGAGATGCAAGTCTAACAAATCAAGCCTAACCCGCTCATCCCAAGTCAGTTTGGGTCTGACTCTACCCCCTTCCTTCTACGGCGAGGGTCTCCACTGATCTAACTGGCACCGTCATTTGTCTCCTCTTCACATGCCTAAATCATCTCAATCTCCCCTCCATAATCTTATCCGCTATACTAGCCACCCCTAATCTTTCCCTAAAAACCTAATTTCGTACCCGGTCCAACCTTGTGTGTTGACACACATCCACCTCAACATCCTCTTATCCACTACACTAGCCACCCTTACTAAAGCCGCTTCAAATCCACTATCACCAAAATCAGAGCAATACATCATCCTCTCTTGTGCACAAGAGGCATACAGTAATCATCATATACTTGGAATAAAATCACATCAAGTATATGGAATTAAAACAAAAGACGAGTAACAGGTATCACCAAAAAGATTATATTATAAAACTTTATCTCTGGAACTTTTTCTCTTGTCTTCAAGATTGCATAAAACCAAAGTTGAGTTTTTGGTTTTTCACTCTTTTCCCACTACTGTTTCGTCGAAGGAAGCACCAAAAAGAAAAATTCTTTGTGTGCTCAGTCGAGAGCTCCTCACAAACCCAAAAGAAAACCTTTTTACTTTTCTTGTGTCTTCGTCAAATGTGACGGCAGCCCCAAGCCCTCAACAAAAAACAAAAAACAAAAAAATTCGTCAAATGTGACGGCAGCCCCAAGCCCTCAACAAAAAACAAAAAACAAAAAAAAAAACCTACTTTTTGTTTTTGTATCCTTGTTCACGTCACAGCAAGCGAACCAAAAAAACCTTCTTTTTTTCCTTTTATGTTCTTTTCCTAAAAATGATTCAATAAAAAATATTAGTGGGCTAAATTTTTTGGCTTTCCTCACAGATCAAAAAAGAAAAATTAAATTTTAACAATTCAAATTATAGCTTGTTGGTTAATAATAATTCATACTATCAATTCGTCCAGAGCAGCCCTGGTAAAATAATCATCATAAATTTACGCTACTTCTACACTTGTTGGCTCAAAATGATAATTTTAAGCGAAATGGAGAAACGTACAAGTGAAATCGATTGAAATCAAGTGTAAGTGGAACGTAAATTTATGATGATTATGTTACTGGAAATGCTATTGACAACAAAAGTGAAAGTTATGACTGTCATCGGCCAAATTGATAGTATGAATTATTATCGGTCAATAGATCATAATTTGGATTATTAAAATCCAATCTGCTGCAAAAAAAAAACCCAATAAGTTAAACGTGTTTGGGTGGGCAATTTAGAACTCGCGTAATAAGAAACAAATATGTCAGCAACTATGAACAAAACGGATAATACTGACTTTCTGCTTCTTAGTGATGACGTTAATCTTGAATAGAGAAAAAAAATGATTTATTTTATTAATTAGTGTTTATGTTTATCTAGTATTGGTTCCTAGTTTAAGTCTAATTAGGAGTTAATTTATTTAATTAGGTTAATTGAGTTTGAGTTAGAACATGTTTAGGTTTAGATTAATATAAATATATGGTATGGTTATTGTATTATTAATAGTTTTCCAATTAATAAAAAGAGTCGTGGAGAGTTCCACAAAATCATCGTGTTTGAGTGTTTGTTTTGATACAATTAATCCAACAATTGGTATCAGAGCTTAGGTGAAGCTCATACCCGGGAAGAAAGCTGTTGATCGAGATCTGTGATAGAAGAAGATCGAAGGTTGTTTATCTCGCTTCTGAGAGATAACAACCAGAGCAGAAAAAGGTCGATCTGTGATTGATCGATTGAGAAGACGAGAGGCCAGTTGGGTGAGTCAACTGCAGAAGACAAAAAACTGAGTGATTCAAATTGTGGAAGTGTTTAATCAGCTGTGAAGGGCTGTTTGAATCTGATCAAGAAGCTGTGAAGGTTTCAAGATCAGGAAGAAGAGAACATGTTCGACTCAGGCGGTGTGGTGTGATACCGGTGTGTAGAAGTTTTTTTTTTCGTGAAGGATTGATTCAAGTCTGGCCAGATCTGTGTGAAACATATTGATGTGGGGAGGCGATCAAGAACGATCGTGTGAGACGATAAGGAGACTGTGAAGGCCGGTTGTGTGAAGCAATCAAGAGGCGTTCGATAACTTGTGTGATTCAAGGTGGTTGGACTGGACCAGAGTGATTCAGGTCAAAGGACTGAACGTATCCATGTGATATGGAACTGTGGGAAAAAAAATGAAAGGCCAAGTAGGACACGACGGGTAGAAAGCCATCGAGGAGGATAAAAAGCAAGCCAATTAGCACGTGGTAGGTGTGGACGACATTTAAGAAAGGAAAAGGAAAGTTGTGAAAAAAGCATACAGGAGAAACAAAAGGCAATTAAATCATTGTTTATGGTGGAGCAAAAAGGAAGTTAAAAAAAATTGTTGGTAGAGTTGCATGTGTGACCGATAAAGGGAAATGTTCGAGAGAGGAGTTTTGGCTTTCAACATACAACGACTTGGTGTCTTTTTGGTGACTTTTGAAAGAAGCAACAATAGCTTTGTTGTTGTAACTCGAGGGAGTTTTTTTAGGTGAAGAGAAACATGGCAGATAAGAAGATAGTACAAGCACGTGAGCTAAGCAACGTGACGGTGCAGTACCCAAAGCTAACAACAACAAATTACACGACATGGTCTATTATGATGGAAACTGTCTTAGCTGCACATGGTATGCGAGAGGCAATAGATCCTGTGACAAGAGGAGTGGTAGAAATCAAAAGTAAGTTTATGGCAAAAGCGATGATATACCAATCTGTATCTAAAGGCGTGCTTCTTCAAGTTGCAAAGTATACTTACCCGAAGGACGTGTGGGAGGCAATACGGGTTCGATATTTGGGTGTTGATCAAGTCCAAGAGGCTCGCTTGCAAACGTTGAGGAGTGAGCTAGAGATGATTCATATGAAAGAGACGGAATCGATAGATGAATTTGCCGGTAAGTTAAGTAGCATACAATCAAAAGATAAGCATTTGCCAATCGTTGGGTCGTCACTAGATGAAGAGGTACTTGTGAGAAAGTTTCTAAATTCTATGTCGGATAAGAATTTGCCAATCGTTGCTTCAATTGAGCAATACTCAGAGATTGAGTCAATGCCGTTTGAAGAGGTGGTGGGTCGTTTAAAGGCTTATGAAGATAGAGTAAAGCCTAAGGTCTCAGTTGAAAATGTTCATGGTCAACTAATGTTCACTCGTAATGATGGAAAAGGTAAAGGGAATAAAAGCGGGTGTGGTAACAATGATTGTTGCCAAAGTCGTGGAAAGAGCAGAAACTATAGAACTGATGTGGGTCGTGAGAGTCGAACCAGGTCAAGTAATAATCAACGGGAACAAGGTGAAAGTCCAGGGCCAAAAGGACGTGACAAGTCGAGGGTCAAGTGTTATCGGTGTGAAGAATTTGGCCACTTATGTCGTCCAGACGGTCTATAAAACTAATGAATAAAAAGCTAACTAGACTCCTAAGTAATAAAAGGAGTACCTTCAACTAAACTGCACTGACAGGCAAGTGTACCTATCAAGCGTAGCACAGCTTAATGGTAAACCGGAATATCGAACCCTAGAGACACTACTATAACTATACTAGACTCTGACTCGGACTAAAGAATGATTTGGTTTGGGGGGTTAACTACACTAAAGATTTAACTAAGGAATTCTCTAACTAACGACATCAACTCTCAGACAGACGAAACGGATGAAATCAATAAATGATAAAGCACTATCTAGGTAATGAATCATGTTTGACAAACATTAACTTCTCTCGGCTATGACAGTTATGATGGAACCGGGATCTTTGAATACGAAACCCTAAAATAACCTAAGGATCCCAAATCATTCTCCAGGTGTGACCTAATAGGAAAGCTTAAAGAACGTGTAAACTCACCGGTTGGTCGGATTATCTCTCAGCTATTTCCAACAATGTTAAAGTACCCTAAAGATATATTACCTCTCAGTCTCAATATCTTTATACGCCCTAAGACATACGGGGTAACCTGAAAACTCTCAATACGACACGGAATATCAATAATGCTAAGAAACCCTAGAAAACCCTCATTTCAGAGCAATCTACCTAAGAACCCTAACACCAAGGAATACCCGACAACTTCTCACCTCTCAGCTATTGAAGTAGGAAGAACATTTAATCCTAAGACACTCTCAATATGCGTTTCTATGGACGATGATAACAATTATCCACAACTAGTTACAAACACAAAGTAGGTAACCTAACATGCATCTAGTATTTGAAAGACATTCAACCAAACACATGTGAAACACAAATCAGTTGTAAATCGGAATTAAACATGCATAAACATCATACTAAGTAAATCCAAGTTCTTTACTTTAACATCAATCCATCAAGAATCAACATAAACCGAAAGAAATCCACGAATCAATCAAACAATCATCGAGTACCTAGATAGCTACTAAAGTCTAGCCAAGAAACATGTTCGAACTCAGAAAACAAATCTTAAAAGCAATAAACATCATCCAAGGTAAACCAAAGTAATCATGAACAAAGATCGAAACCCTACGAGCAAGAATTAACAAACCCGACTGATAAAGATCATAACTTTAGCTCCCGTTGCTTCTTCTTCTCTTAAAATCGCCACTTTTGTCTCTAAACGGCTAGGAATTGATAATGATAGTAATGGGAGAGTCCTAATATATTAAGCCATGAAAATAGGTCAAAAATCACGTATCTGGGGCCACTCGCGTACCGCGAGGCCCAGACTACAAATCCCTCGCGTACCTCCAGAGCCAAATCAGTCGCGCATGAATTTTGGTCCCTCACGTGCCGCGAGGAAAATGCCTCCATCTATCGCGTACCGCTAGAGATTACTGGATTTTTGTATTCTTCTCGTCGAGCTACTCCAAATCAATATATTATGGGCCCCGTAACTCATTTTCTAGCCCGAGATATGCCCCATTGAAGTTTTGACACTTTCCTGACTTTTTTCGTCCTCATCCCGGGTTCTCGTGTGCTCGTTTCTTCACAGTCCTTGATCGTTTAAGCTCCAATTCTTCCCGAATACCTACCATATACAACATTACTTAGTACAAACCATAAATGACTCAAAACGACTCTAAAACCATACGAAAACGCTACGAAATACAAGGGAAATGCATGTGTGCTTTGTAACACATCAAACATCCCCACACTTAACCTTTTTTCGTTCTCGAAAAAGTCTGCAATTGAATCATAACCAAGATCTAACTTTATAAACATCAATTACCAATTAGCACAAATATACTCACGCGTTAAAAAGCAACAATTATTATTTCTATCCGATTAAACCCAACCACCAACTTTCAAGCCCCCGTAAAGTGTTCTAATATTACATTACCAAGCATATCAATCAATCTATGTGACTCACACTTAACAGTTACAGCTCTACCTAATCCTGTCTCACGATAATGTTTAGGCATGGATCAAACCATATAGATTTACCCTACCACGTTAAACTAAAATTTACAATTTTCAGAAATCAGATGAAATATGTATGAATGGATGATAATGAGCATTAATAAGCAAATTAAAGTTCATCTAGAGGCGTTTCAACCAAGTCACTATCCCGAAAGGTAACACATAGACTAAGTCAAATCAATAAAGCACATAAGAATCTAACCCAGTGGTGTTTCAATCAGGCTGGAACCCGACGTGTGACACGTAGGCGAAACTTAGATTTCAATCAAATAAGCTCAAGAATTATGGACTATGAATGCGGGCGCCACCGAAATTCAGATTTATTCTCATAAAAAGATAGTGGTGTGCCAAGAAATTTCAAAAACCTCTAAATTTTAACTTAACATGGTACCTATCACCCTATGTTGAAAGTTTCAGTATTATCATTTCCCCAAGATGAGTACCCACAAGATTTCATGATTTTATTTACGTGATTAATCCTAAGTAACACTCACAGGCTATTTAAGCTATTTAAGCTGGCTGAGTCTACCAAAACATCACTAATTAGACATGTTTTCTATTATTTAAATCATTTAAACTCAACAAGTAAATCCAGTTGGACTATTATTTTCCATTTATTATGCAAAACTTTTGATTTCAAAGGACATTTTTCAAAATTTTCAATTTTTTTGTATTTTTGAATTTTTATAAACAAGACAAACTAACTAACCTAGACACTCACATCCACATACTTGAAAGACACATTGTCCTCAATGTGAAGCAAGACACATTGTCGTTGTAGTATAGTGGTAAGTATTCCCGCCTGTCACGCGGGTGACCCGGGTTCGATCCCCGGCAACGGCGTCAAAAACTTGATGTCGTCCAGACGGTCTATAAAACTAATGAATAAAAACCTAACTAGACTCCTAAGTAATAAAAGGAGTACCTTCAACTAAACCGCACTGTAACATTTCTGATTTTCTCATGCAAAAAAAAAAAGCCGTATAAAATTCTAGAAACATGCTGTCAAAACAATGTGTGATTTTATTTAAATATGTACACAATGTTCGAACATAGAATCATTTATGAAACCCATTTTATTATAAAAGTATTCATAAACCAAAGGGGAGCTAGTTTCAAACACCAATGTCGAACCCTCTCTTGCAAATGAACCCTTGACCTAGACCTCCTTACCTATCCATCAAGTTCTTAACTAACCCTAACGTTAATTGACTCAATTTGACCGGAATTGACTTTCCAAAGTCAAATGATCCAAAGACCTTGCATTCAAGGTCAAACTCAATCAAATTGGGTTGCTAATCCATGTGAAATCAATCATAGACCATGTCCAGGCTCATCTAAGGATGCAATTCGATCCAAACCCACGACTAGTCCCAAATTTATGCAAGTTTGACCCCTCAAAAGTCAAACACGCGTGAAAAGCTACAATTCCCTGTTATTACGGGATTTTGATCTACTCAAATCCTTTGTTCCTTATTTACGACTATTATTAATCAATCAAGGTGCTAATTGTTTCAAAAATCAAGACTTTTAACCCATTTATGGGGGTTACGGTTATAGGTTTGAAAACCCACAAATCAAGCTCCTAATTCCACGAATCTTGCTTAGTTGTTAGCCGTAAAACGCGTTCTAATCACTCCCTTCATCTATCTAATTCGTTTACAACTCAACACCATCCACAAATCCGAGTTTTCTTTTGTTTTCTCCTCTCTGTGCTCACGGTCTACTCGAAAGGAAGGGAATGCAATTTTCGCTCATGAAATCCAGGTACAAATCGGCCCTTTACTCGCTTATCGTTTCTGTTCTAAAAAGCCACTTGGATCGATCGGTATTCATGGTATGAATTGGGGATTAGGGTTCTTCAAGTGGGTATTTGGGGAAAGAGGACTCTTGGAACCTTTATGTTAAAAGTTAACTGACTCTAATTCTTAACAAGTCAGCAGTCTAGAGCAACCGGTTTAATCCCTTCCCTCATTCGACAGAGGTCGCGGGTTCTACAACTGGCCTCTGCTGTTTCTTTTTGTTAATTATTTTTCTTGTTCTAGTTATTCAATCTCACTCACACACATGTATATATATATATATGCATATATTTATATTTTTTTTGCATACATGTATTTATTATAAAGGTAAAAAAGTAAAATACATATTTTTCTTTTATAACAAAACATACAAATAATGTTTGACATCCATACATTATCTTATTCTTATGAACGCGTAAATATATATATGTTCTTTTATATACAATTACTATTACAAACCAATTTTTTCATATATATATATATATAAAGTGTTCAAAGGTTTGTAATTATAAACGTGATTATTATTGTGAATAAGTTAATAGATTTACAAATAATAATATTTAAAAATAATGATTATTTGATTTTAAACGAGATTATTATTTATAAATAAGTTAGTTTTCCATCGTAATGGCTCTATCCTATTAATACATTGACAAATAATAATATTTAAAAATAATGATTATTTGATTTTAGTCACTTTTGATATTTTTCTCAATAATATAATTATCGTTCAAAGATATTTATTATATTAATATATTTGCAAATAAATACATATTATTGACACCCAGTTTTCTTTCATAATTAAAGTTTATAAAACATGATTTAGAAACCCTTTTCGGATCCTCGCTCACTCGTCCATTCCAAAACCCTAAATCCCGAATCATTCCATAGTCGTTGTTCTTAAACCGTCTTTACATTATAATAACGTATCGTATTTAACTTAGGGCATCTTTGGATTTTATTACTACAAGTTACAATTCCAACCCTCTACTATTCAAGGTGAGTATACATAGCCCCTTTTACTCTTTTACATTTTTGGAGTGAAACATGAACATTATTCAAATTACATGTTTACATTTACACAAACAACACAAGTACAAATCCTATTTACATTCATGTGTGCAATTTGAGCTTTATGCCGAGTGCTAGGTGTGCTAACCTTTGTATGCGATTACGTGCAATCATTAACTATTCAAGCCGACGGTTTTCAATGATAGATCTTTTGAGTCTGACAAACCCACCCAGGTGCGCGGTGATTGAAACCGACAACACAATTTTTGCATGCTAGTTACAAAGGTTTGATTGTACTTGGTTACACAATAGCTGCTCCCCATAAATGCCTTATTTATCATGTTATGTAAGGATTTGGTTTACAAATTATATGCTACCTATATACAAACCTGTGTTATACTCACCAACGTTTTAGTTGACCTTATTTTATTCATGTTTCAGGTGCTTTCATATGAGTTTGATCAAGACATGCTACACATAGGCTTTGGACCTAGTTAATCTTAATTCAAAAACAAATTGTATTTCATTATGTACTTTGAATTTGATTCATGTTTGTTTGAGTGGAAATGGATTTAACATATTACAATTTAGTCAACCTTGAGCTCATGAACAGTGTACATGTCCCGCCCCGATGATTCCGCCGTCGGTCGGGGTGTGACAGATTGGTATCAGAGCCTTGGTTATAGGGAATTAGGTTATTAGACACTCTTGACCTAGACTATAACCTTAGGACACCCATACAATGCCATGCTACTACATGTTACGTGATTAATTCTTGTAGAAATATTTCTATATACTATCATAAGTAATTACACTACATGATGCAATACATGATGACTTATGTGTCACACTACCTGATAACTTTTGTGCTTACATTCATTACTATCTGCATGCTACCTATGTGTTTCATTAAGTGCTATCCTAAGCTTAACACACACACGTACACACCAAATTCTTCATACACCTTTGAACTCACACACATGATACCATCACCTCTTGTTTTCTAAACTTAAACTATTGGGCCTAAGACCCATTAATAATAAACTAAGAAGCCCATCTATTCTCCAAGAAGAAGAAGCCTACTACAATATATAAGCCTCACTTTCGGGCCTCAAGGCCCAGTCCACAACAATTCTCATCATGACCATGAGCCCAACAATAGTACTATTAATACATGATGGCTGGAAGAGTGTGTAGGCCCATGAGGGATTCTGACTAAGGAAAGACGGGGTACTTAAGTGTGTCTTAGTGACCCACCCCTCTTCCTTGGGAATTCTTCTCAGGGATGCATTGCTTATAGGTCAAGTGTATTTCTAAAATACTATTGTGAAGACTCGGTGTTATGACTAGTCAAAATCTGAACTTATGAGAACTCCTATGTCTAACACTCAATATTTTATTATCACTTACAACCATTTCATTATTTTCTACTAGACATGGACTCCTACCCTCCTTCCTCCCCGGTTTACCGTCCTGGAACGGTGTCTGATTGGGAAGAAGACATCGGGTCACCAACACCCGCAGTTGCTAGGCAAAGGTTTAACGTAAGGAACACTGGCCCAAGACTTCGAACACTTAGAACACCCCCATTAAGAGACCCGTATCTGGTGCCCGACCCGTATCATCCTAACCCTTGGGTAAGGCATACCATGGCACCCACTAGTGCTATGGGAATTCCAACCAATGACATTCACCAATATGTGAGGACCTTAGAGTTTGAGAGACAAAGGATGGAGCACGAGGTAATGCACGACTTGCAAGGACAAAGAATGGATAGCCTAGGAAACCAATTAGGGTACCAAAAGGAGTTAATCTCCATCCTCGAAAAAGAAATACTGGAGAATCGCACGGAAACGGCTAGAGCTGAAGACAGATCGACTACCCGAGCAACCATAGCGGTGCTTGTCTTGGTGATTATCTTCCTTCTAGTGGGAAACTACCAGAGGCGTTAGCAGAAAATTCTATTTATTGTCTTTAAATTTTCAATTTGAGAACCAGTCCCTATGTTTTGAGTAATGTTTAAACATTTCAGCATTCAATCAATTTTATATATTCCCAACTCTAAAGTTATTATTCATTGATTTGACACGTTGAGTGTGAATTACACCCATCACATTTTCATCAAGATTTTCCAAGTATCACCTTCTTCATTCAACACGATTTAGTACACTACCGGCAATTTCCTTCGTAAACAACTCACCCTATTATATTTAAACAACCTCGTTATTTTATTCAAACAAGAAGTTTATCAAATTTTTAGATAATATCTGAAATATAATTTTCTATAAACATCTTCGCCTTGTAAGAGAACTTAATACAACCTATTTTATAAAAGCATTATTTCAAATTGATAAACACTTATGACTGGTTCTCATTAAATCAATCATTTCTAGATCTTGGCTAAATTAATATACAACTACTTGTTTAGCCATTAATTCCTCCTAAAAATATTTTCCTTATAATAATTTAAAATTTTTAATTAAAAGATTTTTTTTCTAAGAATTGTCTATTTATTTAGATTATTTAACTCAATAGTTTCATTACTTTATATATCTACAACCAAGAATAATTTACAAATTACTATTTTCAAACAAAGATTAGTTATTTGTAAACATATTTCCCTGAGTATTTTCAAAACCCCCTCGTTACCTTTCACTTGCCGCTTCAAGAGACGATCCATACCGCATAGACGTTAATTCCCACCAACCTCAACGATATTTGAGGATTCGAACCCAACTACCACATTATGCAAAAACGCCAAACAACACGTTTGTCCGCAACACTCGATCACATGCAAAACCCATTAATATACATCGCACGCGAAGTTCAACACTTACGTATACACGTTCATAATATATCTAACGCAACCACATGGTACATGAAACTCAAATATTCGCAATATATCCAATGCTACACAAATTACATGAAACTAGTTTACCTACAAATCACAACTTACTCGATTGATTACGTAATGCACGAAACACGTTTATTTGCAATACACATGCTACTGGATTGAGCACATGATACACGAAACTTAGTTGTTTGCAATATACATGATACATAAGAATTGCTTCATTGATACATAATTCTAGATTGACCACACTATACATGAAACTTATTTGGTTACGAAGTACATTACACTAAGATGTGCACATTGTACAATATACATGATGCTAAGTTGCCAATACTCTACATGAAATTCATTTCCTACTATACACAAAATACTATGTTGTTTACATTACACATCAGAGTTCATTGACTTACAAAATACAAGACGCTTAATTATTTACGCTATATATGAGACTTATTTGATTACGAGCCACGTGACACTAGATCATACATGAGACTTGTGTGCTTACTATATACTCGAAACAGAAATTTGCTTACAATTATTGCAATGGATTGATTACATTCTACACAAGACATGGTCATGCACTTTATACACCAAAGTTGAAGACCATAATACATTGAAACGACTTGGGGTTTGACGTATTCTTGTTCAAACACGAGCAAACAAAGAAACTTTAAGTGTTACTACTTTACTACTCTTTAGTTGCGAACTGACCTGATTAGGGACATAGTTACTTGTTAACGACTTTTTATGTGTAAACAATAGACGTGATCATAGTGAAATTATGCCCCCTTACCCGCACACAACGAAACAATCTATACGGACCATACGATGATTTGAATAATTACAGGTGCACACGGAATTATAAAAATCAGCGCATGGAAACTATAGGGAAATTTTGTCGTGTGTTGTGACCTAAAACTTATCATGATATGTAATAACGAAACTGATGTGATATGACAAGGGCATGGTGGATACGCCGCTTGTACTTCCTATATATAAGTGTTCCTGTCATGTTGTCAGTAGTAGCGTTGTTCGTATCACGAGAAGTTTTATGATATTCTGACCTTGACCAATGTTTGTGAAATACTGACAATTTTGAGCATATTAGACTACATCCTAAACAAACCCTAATTATCAAGTTCCCATCAAATCCATTCCAAGTGACACATTTCACCTTTAGGATTCAAAATACCCTCCATCAGTTCATCGCAACACTTGATTCATCATCGACATTCATACCTGAGCCTGAATATCAAACACTAAGTCTTGCTATCAGTTATACTCCCAAAACCGATAATCACAACTCGTGGAGGATCCAAACTCACCTCTTTCCTGGTTTAGTAGCCTTCACTAGTTAAATTTCGGGACGAAATTCCCTCAACATGGGGATATTGTAACATTTCTGATTTTCTCATGCAAAAAAAAAACGTATAAAATTCTAGAAACATGCTGTCAAAACAATGTGTGATTTTATTTAAATATGTACACAATGTTCGAACATAGAATCATTTATGAAACCCATTTTATTATAAAAGTATTCATAAACCAAAGGGGAGCTAGTTTCAAACACCAATGTCGAACCCTCTCTTGCAAATGAACCCTTGACCTAGACCTCCTTACCTATCCATCAAGTTCTTAACCAACCCTAACGTTAATTGACTCAATTTGACCGGAATTGACTTTCCAAAGTCAAATGATCCAAAGACCTTGCATTCAAGGTCAAACTCAATCAAATTGGGTTGCTAATCCATGTGAAATCAATCATAGACCATGTCCAGGCTCATCTAAGGATGCATTTCGATCCAAACCCACGACTAGTCCCAAATTTATGCAAGTTTGACCCCTCAAAAGTCAAACACGCGTGAAAAGCTACAATTCCCTGTTATTACGGGATTTTGATCTGCTCAAATCCTTTGTTCCTTATTTACGACTATTATTAATCAATCAAGGTGCTAATTGTTTCAAAAATCAAGACTTTTAACCCATTTATGGGGGTTACGGTTATAGGTTTGAAAACCCACAAATCAAGCTCCTAATTCCACGAATCTTGCTTAGTTGTTAGCCGTAAAACGCGTTCTAATCACTCCCTTCATCTATCTAATTCGTTTACAACTCGACACCATCCACAAATCCGAGTTTTCTTTTGTTTTCTCCTCTCTGTGCTCACGGTCTACTTGAAAGGAAGGGAATGCAATTTTCGTTCGTGAAATCCAGGTACAAATCGGCCCTTTACTCGCTTATCGTTTCTGTTCTAAAAAGCCCCTTGGATCGATCGGTATTCATGGTATGAATTGGGGATTAGGGTTCTTCAAGTGGGTATTTGGGGAAAGAGGACTCTTGGAACCTTTATGTTAAAAGTTAACTGACTCTAATTCTTAACAAGTCAGCAGTCTAGAGCAACCGGTTTAATCCCTTCCCTCATTCGGCAGAGGTCGCGGGTTCTACAACTGGCCTCTGCTGTTTCTTTTTGTTAATTATTTTTCTTGTTCTAGTTATTCAATCTCACTCACACACATGTATATATATATGTATATGCATATATTTATATTTTTTTTGCATACATGTATTTATTATAAAGGTAAAAAAGTAAAATACATATTTTTCTTTTATAACAAAACATACAAATAATGTTTGACATCCATACATTATCTTATTCTTATGAACTGTAAATATATATATGTTCTTTTATACACAATTACTATTACAAACCAATTTTTTCATATATATATATAAAGTGTTCAAAGGTTTGTAATTATAAACGTGATTATTATTGTGAATAAGTTAATAGATTTACAAATAATAATATTTAAAAATAATGATTATTTGATTTTAAACGAGATTATTATTTATAAATAAGTTAGTTTTCCATCGTAATGGCTCTATCCTATTAATACATTGACAAATAATAATATTTAAAAATAATGATTATTTGATTTTAGTCACTTTTGATATTTTTCTCAATAATATAATTATCGTTCAAAGATATTTATTATATTAATATATTTGCAAATAAATACATATTATTGACACCCAGTTTTCTTTCATAATTAAAGTTTATAAAACATGATTTAGAAACCCTTTTCGGATCCTCGCTCACTCGTCCATTCCAAAACCCTAAATCCCGAATCATTCCATAGTCGTTGTTCTTAAACCGTCTTTACATTATAATAACGTATCGTATTTAACTTAGGGCATCTTTGGATTTTATTACTACAAGTTACAATTCCAACCCTCTACTATTCAAGGTGAGTATACATAGCCCCTTTTACTCTTTTACATTTTTGAGGTGAAACATGAACATTATTCAAATTACATGTTTACATTTACACAAACAACACAAGTACAAATCCTATTTACATTCATGTGTGCAATTTGAGCTTTATGCCGAGTGCTAGGTGTGCTAACCTTTGTATGCGATTACGTGCAATCATTAACTATTCAAGCCGACGGTTTTCAATGATAGATCTTTTGAGTCTGACAAACCCACCCAGGTGCGCGGTGATTGAAACCGACAACACAATTTTTGCATGCTAGTTACAAAGGTTTGATTGTACTTGGTTACACAATAGCTGCTCCCCATAAATGCCTTATTTATCATGTTATGTAAGGATTTGGTTTACAAATTATATGCTACCTATATACAAACCTGTGTTATACTCACCAACGTTTTAGTTGACCTTATTTTATTCATGTTTCAGGTGCTTTCATATGAGTTTGATCAAGACATGCTACACATAGGCTTTGGACCTAGTTAATCTTAATTCAAAAACAAATTGTATTTCATTATGTACTTTGAATTTGATTCATGTTTGTTTGAGTGGAAATGGATTTAACATATTACAATTTAGTCAACCTTGAGCTCATGAACAGTGTACATGTCCCGCCCCGATGATTCCGCCGTCGGTCGGGGTGTGACAGATTGGTATCAGAGCCTTGGTTATAGGGAATTAGGTTATTAGACACTCTTGACCTAGACTATAACCTTAGGACACCCATACAATGCCATGCTACTACATGTTACGTGATTAATTCTTGTAGAAATATTTCTATATACTATCATAAGTAATTACACTACATGATGCAATACATGATGACTTATGTGTCACACTACCTGATAACTTTTGTGCTTACATTCATTACTATCTGCATGCTACCTATGTGTTTCATTAAGTGCTATCCTAAGCTTAACACACACACGTACACACCAAATTCTTCATACACCTTTGAACTCACACACATGATACCATCACCTCTTGTTTTCTAAACTTAAACTATTGGGCCTAAGACCCATTAATAATAAACTAAGAAGCCCATCTATTCTCCAAGAAGAAGAAGCCTACTACAATATATAAGCCTCACTTTCGGGCCTCAAGGCCCAGTCCACAACAATTCTCATCATGACCATGAGCCCAACAATAGTACTATTAATACATGATGGCTGGAAGAGTGTGTAGGCCCATGAGGGATTCTGACTAAGGAAAGACGGGGTACTTAAGTGTGTCTTAGTGACCCACCCCTCTTCCTTGGGAATTCTTCTCAGGGATGCATTGCTTATAGGTCAAGTGTATTTCTAAAATACTATTGTGAAGACTCGGTGTTATGACTAGTCAAAATCTGAACTTATGAGAACTCCTATGTCTAACACTCAATATTTTATTATCACTTACAACCATTTCATTATTTTCTACTAGACATGGACTCCTACCCTCCTTCCTCCCCGGTTTACCGTCCTGGAACGGTGTCTGATTGGGAAGAAGACATCGGGTCACCAACACCCGCAGCTGCTAGGCAAAGGTTTAACGTAAGGAACACTGGCCCAAGACTTCGAACACTTAGAACACCCCCATTAAGAGACACGTATCTGGTGCCCGACCCGTATCATCCTAACCCTTGGGTAAGGCATACCATGGCACCCACTAGTGCTATGGGAAAGTCTCACCATGGAAAGGCGTTGCAAGGTTTGGTAACCGTGGAAAGCTCAACCCTAGATATGTTGGACCGTTTGAAATACTGGCTAGGGTTGGCCCTGTAGCTTACAAGCTCAAACTACCACAAGAACTAAGCAACGTACATGATACATTTCATGTGTCAAATCTCAAAAAGTGTTTGTCAGACGAGACCCTAATCATACCGCCTAATGAAATTCACATTGATGATAAACTTCATTTCATCGAGGAACCGATTGAGATTTCAGATTGGAAAGTTCAAAGGCTGAGACGTAGTAGAATCAAACTGTTAAGGTACGTTGGAACTCAAAACGTGGTCCTGAGTATACATGGGAACGAGAAGACCAAATGAAAACAAAATACCCCTCCTTGTTTAAGGATACACCAGTTCAAGATGGCACGAATTGAATTTCGGGACGAAATTCTGTTAACATGGGGAGAATGTGACACCCGACATTTCAGGTCAATATTCGTACATGTTATAAACGAGTTTACATTATAATTATGTTCGAGATTTATTTAATTTCACAAACAATGACATTAAGGTCTAACAAAAACCGTACATTGTCTCATTTCATATTTTGGTAATTCTAGGAGTTACCGGTTCACGTGTCATATAAACCGACTAATACGAACAAGAGTGGTTAAATTAAATAACCAAGAAAAATATCCAGACGTATATGCTACACAAATTTTACGATTGGTCAATAATTTTTTTTTAATAAATCATATAATATACGTAAAAGTAAACTAACGAACTCTTTCGAAAATGCTATTGTATAGCGTCACCTTTAGATACGTATACCTACAAATAATCACCTCAACGAATTATACAATCCAAGATTTCAATATTTCTCATCAACGAGCTATAAACTGGTTAAATTGATAATACCGTGAAAAATCTAAACCGAATTAAATTACCCTTTAAAACTCTAATTGATATTAATACCATTAATAAATTAATACTTAAATCTAATTATTATTAACCCAAACCACTTCCTTGACTTTCTTGGCCGAAAGTCAGAGGAGCCATTCTCCCACTTGCTACTTCACTCACATTTAGAAAAACCCATACATGCCTGCGAGAATTCAGATAAAAACCATACCTCCTCAGTCGAAATCTCACAATCCCTTTCATACTTCTCATTTTCTTACGGCAATTTCCCCATTTTCCTTCAAGTCGAAGTCCAGTTTAAGGCAAAATCCACCATATTTCGGCGCTATAAGAAGAGTTCCAAATGTTTTTCTCAAGAATCAAGCTAAGGAGCTCAAGATCATTCTCTGTTTCTCTCAAAATCATCATTCTCTGTTTTAGGTAAAAACTCAATATTATTAATATTATTTTCTTTTAAAACCGTAGCTAAACATACAAATCGTTCGAACGCAAGTAAGATAACAAGAAAAGTGTGTCAAATTCAAGATTTAAAACATAAAAATAAGCAGGACTGATTCTGTCAATCAAAGTTCAGTAATCGAAACTATAGTTTCGATACATGTTACTCAATCGAAACTAGGAGTTTCGATACCTGTTACTCAATCGAAACTAGGAGTTTCGATACCTGTTACTCAATCGAAACTAGGAGTTTCGATACCTGTTACTCAATCGAAACTAGGAGTTTCGATACCTGTTACTCAATCGAAACTAAGTAGTTTCGATACATGTTTACTCAATCGAAACTGAGTAGTTTCGATACCTAGATGTCCAATCAAAACTAGTAGTTTCGATACCGGTTGCTCAATCGAAACTAGGTAGTTTCGATACTCAGTTTGCTCAATCGAAACTAGGTAGTTTCGACTTCTGTTCTGTTCAATCGAAACTATGTAGTTTCGATACCTGGTCATCAGTCCCATTTAGCAGTAACTTAGAACCATTTTTTTTATATAACGAAACAAGTGTTGAAAAACTAAAAATATATTTAAACAAAAGCAATCAGATTTGCTAAGTCGGTGAACAATTTGCGTATGAGACATTCGGTCATAACAAGAATTACCCTTTTGTAATTAGGGTACGAATAGTCAAGTTTGACTGGAACAATTATCGTTGCTAACATACACAAAAACAAGGTGAGTTTCACGGCCCCTTTTTACTGTTTTCAATATTTGGGGAAAAAAAATACATTACAACTATTTTTATGGGATAACAAGAGAATAAGACTCGACTTTTATGTTTACATGAGTTAAACGATTTGAGGCCGCTAAAGTCCCCTGGAACAATTTAGTAACCATTAACTGTAGCCTAGGGTTCTATGAATAGTACTATGGAGAGTGACGTCTCCCGGTCATGGTTAGTCACGCTAACCACAATCTGGAGGATTTATGGCCGCATAGAACCGGATAACGAAATTAGGGGCGTGTACAATTGTCATGGTTTGGTTACGGCTCATGTAGGAACATATTATTTGTATTCCTAGTTAGTTTACAAATGGGTCAACAATTCTTATTCTGTTTATCACATGCAACTGGAACTATTTACGAACAATTGAATTTTACAAAGATCTATTTGATTTAAACCTGTGAACTCACCAACCTCGTGTTGACAATTTTAAGTATGTTTTTCAGGAAATTGACGTGATCACAAGATTAGCAATGTAGATTACATGCATACACGATGGATACAACTTTTGGGGGATTTCTCTTGTATAACTCATTGTAATAGAGTCATATTTGCGAAATCTTCACTTTTTATAAACTCAATTTACATTTTTGAAATGTAAAACTTTAAACTTGTTTATGTATCCATTTATCATGTATGTGTTTGCGGTAATCATATGCTTTGGAAATCATGAACGTCGCGCCTCGCGTTTCCGCCTTGGCGGGGTGTGACAAAGTAGGAATAACATTTAATCCTAAGACACTCTCAATTTGCGTTTCTATGGACGATGATAACAATTATCCACAACTAGTTACAAACACAAAGTAGGTAACCTAACATGCATCTAGTATTTGAAAGACATTCAACCAAACACATGTGAAACACAAATCAGTTGTAAATCGGAATTAAACATGCATAAACATCATACTAAGTAAATCCAAGTTCTTTACTTTAACATCAATCCATCAAGAATCAACATAAACCGAAAGAAATCCACGAATCAATCAAACAATCTTCGAATACCTAGATAGCTACTAAAGTCTAGCCAAGAAACATGTTCGAACTCAGAAAACAAATCTCAAAAGCAATAAACATCATCCAAGGTAAACCAAAGTAATCAAGAACAAAGATCGAAAACATACGAGCAAGAATTAACAAACCCGACTGATAAAGATCCGAACTTTAGCTCCCGTTGCTTCTTCTTCTCTCAAAATCGCCACCTTTTTGTCTCTAAACGGCTGGTAATTGATAATGATAGTAATGGGAGAGTCCTAATCTATTAAGCCATGAAAATAGGTCAAAAATCACGTATCTGGGGCCGACGACAAATCCCTCGCGTACCTCTAGAGCCAAAACATTCGCGCATGAATTATGGTCCCTTGCGTACCGCGAGGAAAATGCCTCCGCGAGAGATTACTAGATTTTTGTATTCTTCTCGTCGAGCTACCCCAAATCGATATATTATGGGCCTCGTAACTCATTTTCTAGCCCGAGATATGCCCCTTTGAAGTTTTGACACTTTCCTGACTTTTTCCGTCCTCATCCTGGGTTCTCGTGTGCTCGTTTCTTCACAGTTCTTGATCGTTTAAGCTCAAATTCTTCCCGAATACCTACCATATTACTTAGTACAAACCATAAATGGCTCTAAACGACTCTAAAATCACACGAAAACGCTACGAAATACAAGGAAAATGCATGTGTGCTTTCCAACACATCAGTCACTTCGCGGGGGAATGTCCAAAGCCAAAACCAAATAATGAGGAAGTCAAATTAACTCAAGAAGTTCATAAACATACGTTAATGTGATATTAGACGTGGGTCATATTCAAGACTAAGGGGTAAAATGATGACGCTAATGTTGAATAGAGAAAAAAAAGGATTTATTTTATTAATAAGTATTTATGTTTATCTAGTATTGGTTCCTAGTTTGAATCTAATTACGAGTTAATTTATTTAATTAGTTTAATTGACATTGAGTTAGAACAAGTTTAGATTAGTATAAATTAGGCCTGGAAAACTGGGCGGGTTCGGGTCACGGGTCAGAACGGGTTCGGGTCAAAATGAGTTGTTTTAGGAAAAATGATATTTTGATTCGGGTCAAAACGGGTTGTTTTAAACAATGATGTAGATGCTAGCTTGAGAATCTGTCAAAATGTGTTTCTTGGCGGTGTAAGAATAACAATACATTATATATTAGAAACTGTTTGGGGTGAAGCTCTAGCATTAAAGACAGTGGTAATAAAATGTTGAATAGAACGATTACAAATAGGCCTGGTAAATTGGGCGGGTCAGGCGGGTTCGGATCATGGGTCAATACGGGTTAGGAGCAAAATAAGTCCGGGTCAAAACAGGTTTGGAGCAAAATAAGTCCGGGTCAAAATGAGTCATTTAAAAAAAACTATCAATTTGGATAAGGTGACGAGAAGTCATACTTGAACCTGGTGATAGTTTTATTTAATTTAATGTAATAATTATTAAATTCGTACAACAATGTTTCCGGAGATATTTTGGTGGAGTTTTGGGCGGTGACGGTGTTGTTCACGGTTTCTCTAGTGGTTCTTCTGTTGGTATTGCCGCCACCTCCGCCGTTGCTCCTCTTCGTCCCGGTGTTGATAATTTATAAACTAAATTATGACTATGATGACAAATATTAAATAATTTAATAATCTATGAATTAAAAAATAATATAAGAAAAGCAAAACTCTGCATAGCTTTAATGCTAAACTTTCATTTACCTAAACATAATTATTACAAATATAAAATAACTACAGTAATTTTACAGAACTTTCCTTTTCAGACACGATTATCCATAAAAAAAAACTCATTACTCGAGGTTGCCTGTATATATGAAGCCTCTAATTAATCTTAAAAGATATACAAACGAAAATCAAAGGAGGTAACCGGTAGATGAAGTGGCGATTAGGACAGTAGCAGCGGTGGCTGGAAGTCGTAGCAGCTGCTGTGACCGGAAGTACAACGGTGGTTGGCGGAAGTGCAGCGGCGGTGGCCGGAAGTGCAGCGGGGGAATAACAGTGGCGAGTGGTGACCAGAAACCGGTGGAGTGGAGTTAATCGTAAGTGTCTAACTGACTAACCATTCTAACCCTCTCAATTTTAAGCAACTACCCATCCTGATCCGTTCAGTTTTAAGTGCCTACCCATTCTGACCCGTTCTCAATTTTAGTTTGTTTTAGGATACCCAGAATAACCCATTCTCAAATTTACCTATGTCCATAGTAACCCATGAGTTCATTATAAAGACCCATATGGACCCAAAATCAGGTGATTGGGTTTGTTTTGTCAGGGCTAGTATAAATATATGGTATGGTTATTGTATTATTAACAGTTTTTCAATTAATAAAAAGAGTTATTGAAAGGTTTAAAAAATCTGAATTAAGAATTTTTAATTTAAATCTTATTTTTTTCCCTTATAATTTAAGGATATGATATATATATCAATACTGATGTGGATGCTCTAAATCAGGATTCGCACGTCGTAATACATCTAGTAAAGAATAGTATTTTATGTAAAGATGCTTGAAAGACTTTTTTTTATATAATTAAATTGAAATCTCAATATTTTCTTAGTTAAATATTTTGTATTCTATCTCTTCTATGATTAATATTTAATCCTCGATTACTACGTGTTAATCCATAATTTTCTAATGCCTACCCAAATCTTTATGACATTGCTTTTGTGTATATTAATGTCAATAATAATAATGAGAATTACCTGGGTCCAAGATCCCTTCAATTATTATTTTGGAATGCTTTATACTTCATATATTGATATTATTTTAAGAGAAATTTCTTAGTGTGATGACTCATTTGGTTGTCATAGTCATCATAATTTCTTGTAATGATAATTTAAGTTTTCAATAATATTTTAAATGTTTTATTAATAATTAAGAAATTTGATGGTAGACTTTTGAATTGTTAAGGTCGGCTTTTGGTCTCAAAGAATGTTTTTGGTAAATATTTTTCAATGCGCATTATAATAAATTAACTGAAATCTAAACATGTCTATGAGCTTATAGTGGACTGATAAGGGAGAGACTTAGTGTTCCTTGTGATCCAGATTTAATCCCTGCCCTTCCCATTAGTTTCTGCGGCATGCAAATAAGGTCTAGCTTTTAGACTGATTCACCTGGGTTTTACCCACGCCGATCCAGGGTTCGAGCCTCGGCTCTCCCTCAAGCCCGGAAGGGGCCGTATTGGGTGGGATTTTTCCTTTGATGCTCTCCAACTCTGACGCCAAGTGGGTCCGGTTAAGACAGCATATTGGTCGGAGTTGGAAGAGGCTCTCCCATGTGACGGAGGATGCGACGTCACAACATTCAATGTTCGCCGTTAAAAAAACTGAAATCTAAACGTACGGAAATCCAAAACTTAGTCTTTTGATGAAACTAACTTTTAAAATTTATATTTTCATGTAAAATATGTATAAGATATGTGTATATGGATGGATATTTTTGAAAATTCACTTGAGTTGAAAAAATCCGTGAAAATCTTATCAAAAATGAAAAAATTGAGTTGAAAAAATCCGTGAAAATCTTATCAAAAATGAAAAATCTTTTTAGGGTATGTGATATATGCCATTATATTTCCGGTAAAAAAACTTGTCCAACGTATTGTTACATATATGTAACAAAAAGTTACTGTTCAAAATGTTACACATGTGTACAATAGACATTTTTTTTTTTACTTTTTAATGAGAAACATGTTAGACATTTTATTTTTTGTTACCAGGAAGATAATAATATATATTATGTATGATAAAAAAGAAAAAAAATCAAATATTACATAAAGTTTTTACGAGCTTTCTCAATTGAAGTGGGTTCAAATTATACTTTCTCATATATCATAAAGTAAGTTTTAAAATTTTAGTACATAAAAAGTAAGTTTTAAAGTAATAGTAATATATATCTATACTATATAATAAATAAAGGTTTTTTCACGTCACGTGTCGCCTCCATATTCATTCTCATCATTTTTTTTCCGCCTCTCTCTTATTAAATGCACATCCATCTTTTAATAATAATATATATTTAAAGAAAATATTAATTATACTAATAAAACATATTTATTTTAAATTATCTTTTATTATAAGAAACTTTGAAATCTAATTATGTAACTTTTATTTTCAATCAAATTATATTAAATAGTATTTAACGTATTTTCGAAATCCAATTATATCTTAATTTTTACATATTTTGAATTTTGTTTTCTATCCTTAGTATATGATACATTTTTACACCTATAAAATATACGCATAAAGAATTAAGAATTTTATGTGTTGATATTTTTCATCCCATGTGTAGTACACGGGATCTAAGCTAGTATATTAATATAAGTAAGATAAAACACATACATGCCATTTATTCTGTTACAAACTATAAAGATTTTGATGTTTTTTATAAAAACTATAAGTAATATTTAATAAAAAATGGGTTTAAAGCCAAGGGTTAGGTTGAAATAATGACTTCAATATTTTGAAAACTCGTGAGAACTTACGAAAAACAATAAGAAATCATTTATTTATCTAAAATACTAACGTTACTATTAAAATACAACATTTTTATATCGATTAATATGTGTAAATTTACATGTACTCGTATATCTTAAACAATTACACATGTGTATATGGTAAAGGCTTACACATGTGTACAAGAGAGACTTACACATGTAAAAATGTTTATAATATATGAGTACATGTAAATTTACACATATCAATTCATATAAAAATGTTGTATGGGAATAGTAATTCTAGTATTTTAAACAAATAAATGATTTTTATTGTTTTTAGCGAGTTCTTAAAATATTTAGGAGTTCTCAAATAATCCATTCCCTTAAAGCCAATATTATTATCTTAGAAATTATATATATATATATATATATATATATATATATATGAAGTTTTAAATACAAAGGGGTTTTATAGTGCGAAGGGTACGAAGGATTATGGATCATTGATCTACCAATTCAAGGGTTGAGATAAAATGTGTGCCTAATAAGTTTGTTTTTAAGCATGAAAATAGTCTAAAAGGGTAAAATGGGTATAACCTACATTTGTTGATTTTTTTCAAGTTCCCCCATTTTTTTAGAACATGTATAACTTTTTTATACGACGTTATTTTTTTAAAAAAAATTACACCATAAAATCGAGCATTTTATTCTCTTTAGTTTAAATATAGTTTTAAAATACTTTTATTTTTTTAAAATCAACTTTTTTTAAATGTCGATGTGCTATGCGTGTAATATTCGTGATTATGGTCATGCGTTATTATACAACACACATGATTATATGTATAACATGCGTGATTACGGTCATGCGTTATTATAAAGAATGTGTGATTGTGTGAATATGGTCATGTGTTACTATAAAACATACGTGATTATAGTCATGCGTTATTATTAACATACGTGATTATGGTAACGCGTTATTATAACGCAAACGCATTTACCCCTCACCCACTGAACACGTGTCGCATGCCGGTGTCTTTGTACGCTTCTTTCACACCCCTGCTTCAGGGCACCCCGGGCGTGCGACCAGATTGTCACCTTCAATCTTATTTTATTTAGAAAATCAGAGTTAGTTTAGCGGCGGAAATACTTTTGGATCGAATCTGTAATGAACCTCAACCCAAGGGTTGATATTGCATATTTTCCAAATCGGGGGATAAAATATCATTTTATTTCACTGGAGATTTAAATACCCCTTCTGTATACAAAAACCATGGTCCACGACCATTTACACATCACCTGCATAAGCAGGGATAAAACTAGAGCCACAAGTTAGTTGGCCTGTGCCTGGGGAGTTAACCCTGTCCAATACCAAACTATACCAGCATTTGTATCAAAGGGTTTTACCTTCCGGCACCTAACTCTGTGCATAACAAGGGAGTATCCATGTCTAGGAATACATCTTCCTAACATATCCTCTTGTTTTTATTTCCTACAGAGTTATCTCCATGCTAGCAGCACATAACTCTGTCAAAATCCTTTTATGCACACATTTATCCCCAAGACTATCCCGTATGACTAGCCTTATAGATAATCATTGATTACCTGAAAACATTTTTGGAAAATAAAACGTTAGTGCGAACGCTGGTGAACATGATTATCATGACCAGTTTCAATTGCCAAATACAGTATCAAAACATTTAACCATAATGCGGGTACAATCTACCATTCAGGAGAACTATTTTATCTGAGTGTACAACCACGGTATACATCAATAATTTCTGTAAAAAGACTGCTGGCATTTGCAGACTTACTTACCGCGATGTCCCTTAACTGAGACCCCGTCTTACATCCAGTTACAGACAATTACCAGCCTCAATATTGGAATTTCACCCATAAAGCGTATATCCCTTGATCAAGTTTTACGTATACTTATGGCCTGAATGTTTTACGTAGACGCCCTTATGCATCAAAATTTTGAATACCAGTATTGTCATTTCGTAAACGTAAAACTTTCAAAGTTTTGAAGATAAAGACAGATAAACATATTCACCTTAATAGTAGCTTGATCTTATCTCAGGGGTAGTCCTTGAGTGCTAGTGTAAACCTTAATGCAAGTTCTAAGTCAAGTTAGTATCTTAACGCACAAATTTGAAAATAAGTGAAAGTGCGGAAAATAAGAGAAAGTCAGATAATTTACCGGAACGAAGGCACGTAAACCGAGGTAGAGTTGGTCTAGGAAGTTAGGAGCAGTTGAAACTGAATTGGGATGTGTTGAAATGGTCTGTCGAAGCAATCTATTTATAGTTGCTCGACACAGCCCATAACGGACTGTTAGCTTGGGTGGTAGCGGTCCGCTACCGCCCTACGCGTCTTGTCCTGATTGGACCTTTCCTTGTTTTGCGGCTGGTGGACCGTTAAGGGAAGGAGTGGCGGTCCTCCATGATGACACGCGTTGGATTCTCCGGGTGAGTCATCAGACACGTGGCAATATAAAATTTTGTGACTGGATTGCGGTAGCGGACCATTACCGGTATGGTGGCGGTCCGCCATCCAACCCTGTGGATTCTAGCGAACCTCTAAGGAACCAACGGTCTTAGCGGACCGTTAAGGAGTGTGGTAGCGGTTCGCTACCAGTCCAAATTCAGAAATTTTCATTTTCAATCCTTTTATTTCGGGGACTTGGCAATTCCAACCCCTAGGGTTCAAATTTGGCAAATTAGGACCTCGGAATTGGCATGGTGTTACAGCTTCGTACGCTAAAACCCCTTTGTACAATAATCGGATATATATATATATATAGGGTAAAGATCAAATGTGAACTCGTAAACCAAAAAACCAAACTTTGACTATACATTTATTTTTATCTTATTTTATTTCATTTCTCAAAAGTCAAACATCCAATTAATTATAATAAATATGTGACTAGCAGTGCCGATCCTGAGAATTCTCAGAACGATTGGGACCGGGATATGTAAAAAAAATTGGACGCTATAATATAAACTCAATAATCATATATAAAAAAAACATAATACGGGCTTATAAATATTTTTTTTTAAATTTGGGCTTATATATATATATATATATATTTTATTTCTTTGTTTCGGGTTCAGATTTATAAACAAATGGGCTTAAATATATATATACATCTTTTATAAAAAAACACATATATATAATATAAAAAAAATAAAAACTTCGGGTCCTAGGGGAGACCGGGACCGTCGCCCTCCCTCTGGGCCGGCCCTGGTGGCCATAATTTGATTTTTTGGTTTACACATTTAAAGTTGATTCATACTTGATTATTTTCATATATATATATAAATATATATATATATATATATATATATATATAAGGGAAGGATTATAAGAAAACTAATTGTTAATGAGAAAACCAAAAAATTATTTATTAAAGGTAAAAAAAAAATAAAAAAAATCATAACTCAAAAATAAAAAAAACCGCTTCGGAGAACTTGTTCCCCACGTCATCCTCTTTAAAAAAAAAAAACCCAGCGCCCTACTACATATGTTTAGTAGGGTTAGCTTTTGGGTTTAGTTTAGCTTTTAGGTTAGGTTTTTTGGGGGGTGGGGGGTGGGTGGGTGGGGTGGGTTTAGGTTTTTGGATGAGGGTTAGGTTTTTTGGTGTACTACACATATACAACACCTTTAATGAGTAGTTTTTTTTATTTTCTTATGAAAATAAGTTTTCTAGTGAACTCACCGTATATATATATATGTATTACAACTTATTTACACACTCTTTAGTGAGGTTTTTAAATTTACATATTTATTTTATTCAATAAAAACTTAAATCCTCAAACACTTAATAATCGACACATTCATTTCTCATGAAATAAAATAAGTAAATAACAATACATGTTGGTTAGATATTGAGATTCCCATCTCTCTCAATGGGACAAAATTTGAGAAACTAAAAGGAAAGAGGCAAACTCTTAACAGTCAGGGGGTAGGTGGGTGGCTATGGCCATTTAACCATTTATTCAGGCCCTAAGAAGTTGCAACCTTCAATTCAACGATTCTGCAACCCCAACCACCATCCCCCCCCCCCCCCCACCCCCCACCAACACACAGTGAGAAAGAGAAACCCAGGTGGGAGGGCAGATGGGTTTCATGAACAAATTGTTAATATGTGCTACAATTGAAAGTGAAACCAAAGAAGAAATGGTAAAATCAATAGAGAAAGCAAAAAAAGAAGGTGCAGATCTTGTTGAGCTTTTTATGGATTCCATTCATGTTTCAGATGCTGAGCTTCTCTTGAAACAAAGGACTCTCCCTGCAATTGTTTCATTCAGGTACCCTCATCTTTCCTTAATTCACATTTTCAGCCAAAACTTACTTCATCAAGGTTAATTTCGTCATTTACATTCATTGCTCTGTTATATCACCCGCAGCTTTGTACTTTTCAAACCCATCAAATACCCTTTTTACCCTTGTGATTTCGTTCGTATTTGGTCCACATAGTTGTTGAGAAAAAAAACAAAAAATGAGAAGTGGGGTTAAATATATAATAGAGAAGAGGACGAGAGTGTAGGTGCAGATGCACATGGAAACTGGCCGCCACCAGCGGTGGTTGGCTATGCATCCATGTCACGTCTATACTATTATTGGCAAACTAACTCCACCCCTTTTTATCTACTAAATAAATAAATATTTATCACTTATTTTATGTTTTTAGTATTTGAAAAAAACTAGAATTTGAGTCGATTTTGAAAAAAAAAAATTAACCTCGATTTTTTTAAGTCCCGGATAAGATTTGAACCTATAAACTCTTGGTCGTGAGACTCCCCTTTTACCACTAGGCTCAACCCACCACACGAACCGATTTTGAATTTGATTTTTGATTTTTGAATTGAGGTTGTATTCAAACAAGAACTAGTTTAGAATCGAATTTAAATTTGTGATTTTGAATCGAACCTGAATATTTGAATTCAAATTATATGTCATTTTTATTTTCTTTTATATAAAGTACTTTTTCTTTATTCTATTATATATATTATTTATTCTATTTACTCTTTTTGTCATAATTCGTTTATTTGAATCAACCCGAATTTAAAGTAAATCGGTTTTTCCAATTCACTTTTAAAAATCAAAATTTCATTAACTTGAGACCCGATTTAATTAACACACGCCTACTTGAAGGATATTGTCTAGCCCATCTATACTTTATGATTCCATTGGTTAGCATACTATTAATATACTTTCATAAATTTACTAATAATGAGTTCTTACGGTTAAAAATAAATAAATAAACACCAATCAAATAAAATGATAAAATATTACTTATTTTTTTCTTTTATGTTATGTAAGAGAATTTTTTCTTATGAAAAAAAGACTAAAAACGATCAATAAGATCTCGATCTTAACAACCTTATGACCACTAATTTTTTTTATAGATTTCTTAAAAAGAGAAAAAAAAAACATTTACATCATTTAATGAACATGGTACACGAAAATTGTGGGGGATGGTTGGAACACATTAACTTTGTGGCCTCATCCTTAATCCATGACTTTCAATGCTTCTCTTCAATGGCCCACCTCAACACACAGAGCCCCTGCCATCGCGCATGTTAAACCCCTCACGCCTCCGTCACGGTTTTTTTACGTCTCATTTGGCTGATGTGTATGTGAACATTAACACAGTACACTTAGTCTAATAATTAATTTTGGTCCTTTGTAATCGTTTTGGGTGTTCTAACTACTTGCTAGCATCCCCATTTGATTTTATGATATTATTCATTTGCCGTTAAAAAAAATAATTAATTTCGTTGCTTGAATTATTTTTATATCTTTTCAGTACGGCCATATTTGGTCCCAAGTCCCAACTTAGAAATACATATATCTTTTTATATAAAAATCACAAAAGCTTTTATTTCGTAAAAGGGCATATTGTATATATAAAAAAATTTCATCTTTTCTTCAATTTATACGATAAACTTTATTTCTAATTTATCATCTTGTATTTTTAATAACCATCTGGTGCACAAGTATGGGGATAATGGAAATTAATTATTTTATTTTTACATTAGAGAATTCTTGTATCATTTTTTAAAACGATCATTATTTATTTAATTTTGATGTTTAGATTCGACACGTAATTGGATAGAAGAAAATATAGATAGCAATTAACTTAAAACACATTTTTAAACGAGTCGTTTTTTTATATATTTCAAAACGTGTTTTTAATTTTTTATACATTGGATGGTGATTGAAAGCATATAAATGTTATTCTCGAGTTGAAGTAGGCAACAACTTCATCTAAAATGATAAACTCGTTGCTTGAAATAATTTAGATTTTAAACCTGCGTATCACATTTTGACCTTTTTTTTATAAATAATAAAAAGTATCATTTAACTGTTTATTTATTTATTTATTTTATAACACTACCTAAATAATGAAACTATTTTATAGGATAAGTGAATATGTTTTTTTTTTTTTGAACGGCGAACATTGAATGTTGTGACATCGCACCCCCCGTCACATAGGAGAGCCTCGTCTAACTCCGGCCAATATGTTGTCTTAACCGGGCCCACTTGACGTCAGAGTTGGAGAGCATCAAAGGAAAAATCCCACCCAATACGGCCCCTTCCGGGCTTGAGGGAAAGCCGAGGCTTGAACCCTGGATCGGCGTGGGTAAAACCCTGGTGCATCAGCCTAAGAACTAAGCCTCATTTGCATGCCTCATAAATTAATGGTGGTGGCAGGGATTGAACCCGGGTCCCTTGGGACTTCAGGCCTCACTTCAACCACTACACCACAACCTCTTTGGCTGTATTTAGTTTTCTTATATAAACTTTGAGTATTAAATTTATATTATTGAGAATATTAAATTATTAATTAATGTATTCCAAACAATTATCCCACATAATCCTCCCCCCAATTAATCCCACTCTGGTCTCTCTTCATGTCATCACTAATATCCCCCAAGATTTCTTAATCTTCCAACCATGAAATTTTGCATAGAATCTATCTTTTGCAGTGTGGATTAATGCTTCTTCTCCTGCACAATCATCCCATTTCATTATATTGTCATAGAGATGGGTGAATTCCTTTGCTTCCAAGATCTTTTTCCCACCAAGATAATTAGATTTGGTTCTTAAGAGTTCTTGGTTACATTTATCACCCTTTCTTCTCCACTTTTCCATGATCAATGCAATTAGGCTTGAAATTAGTATCAACAACCTGATTTGGGGTCAAATTTATGATTTTTTGATGATGAGAGATATGTAATACAATTTTTTAAATGATTAAATTAAAAAAACGTTGAAACTATCCTAGATTACAGAGAAGGATTTGTTCTCAATATTAACTACCACCGCCAATGAGCCCAGATCAACTGGTTTGGGATGAGTCACCCCCATAGCCTTCCAATGTGAAGGTCATCAGTCATGTGTTCGAGTCTCACTTGGTGCAATATGCTCAGGTGCGCCAGGGGATTTTCCACAGTGTGCCTTTGGGTGGTGGGTTTCCCGTGGAATGGTGGGCGGGCCGGGTCACCAGCGCTGTCTAAATTCACGGGCATGGGTGGCATTTCGCCAATGGGTTTACCGGGTGACCGAGCTTGTAGTATTCGTTGCCGGTTCAAAAAAAAAATTTAACTGCCACTACATAAATAATACTTTAATATTACGTACCGATGTATGTCTCTATGGTGGATGATCCAACGTCCGTTCATCGTTTACAGGCAAAACTCGCTGAAAAAATCACGCAAAGGAGATTTGAAGCACAAATGCTTGCAAATTTTGAGGCTCGCAATCGAATTGAATGTTGAATTCGTCGAAATTGACTTTGAGGTCAGTCTAATTGATCTCTTGTATGTGCATATGTAAACCGGATTGTTCTGATGTTTTTTGTTTGTGGTACTTTCAGTTGGCTTCCGATGTGATTAACGAACTTATGGAAAAACGAGAAAATAGTAAGATAATCATATCGAGCTACGTGAAAAGCGGAATTTGTTGCAAAGAAACCCTAGGCAATTTGCTCGTAGGCCTCCAATCGACCGGAGCAGATATCGTCAAAGTTGTGACCGAGGTCGCTTATATTACAGATATAGCACCAGTCTTTCATGTTCTTACTCATTCGCAGGTATGAACAGAAGATTTTTGTTAAGAGTGTTTGAATAGGCGTTTAAATGGAGTAATTTGGTAAATTGATTATGCCAATGTTCGGACTTCTGATTAGTTTGATTCATGTTACTTATAATTATTATTATTAGATTTTTTTTAAGAGTGTTTGATAGGTTTGTCTGGGGTTTCTATATATGTTGAGGTTCCCTCCATTTTAATTAGAGCATTCAGTTAATTCAATCTAGTTTATTTTACAGTTCAAAACAATCATATCAAGTAAACTTATTATTGACATAAATGTGAAATTTACCTATCTATCCATAGCTTTAATCAACTGATTATCTTGTTATCCTATTCCGATTCTTCAAGTCGCAATGATCAGTTTCAAAACACATATCCAAACACCCCTTAAAACATTATTCATGTGTACTGGTTTGGTTTATCTTGATTAAGATTCAACGGTGTTCTTATCATTTTAGGTAGCTGTTTGTCTTAAAAATAATCAATTGTAGTCAAAATCTCTTCTTGTATAACGAAGACAGTAAGGTTTTATGGTGAGTAATGCTGATGTGTGTGATGCATTGATTTTGTAGGTCCCTGTGATTGTAAGGGCTGTTGGAGATAGAGGCCTTATAAGCCAATTATTAGGCCCAAAATATGGTGCATTTATGGTTTGTGGTTCTTTAGATGGAAAATCCGTACCTGGCTTACCGCCTCTACTCAGCATCAAGAATGTTTATAAGCTTGATAATGTGGATGTGGATACAAAGGTATTTGGTGTTGTCTCAAATCCAGTAAGTCATAGCAAGGGTCCTCTGCTGCATAATCCTGCTTTCAGATATTGTGGTTTTAATGGAATTTATGTCCCGCTTCTTGTTGATAATCTTAAAGAGTTCCTCAGAGTGTATTCATGTGCAGATTTTGCTGGTTTCAGGTACTTCATCTAATTAAATTAGTGGTTATTTCTGTTCTTTGATTAGAATTTGTTGGACAATGTTGTACTTTTTTATTTAAGATTAATTAATTGTTAGTTATTCTTATTTAAAAGAATATATGTATGCTTGACAATTATGCTTTCTCTTTATTAATGGGGAATGCTACCATGATTTATGTAGTTGATGATTTAACTAGGTTGTTTCTAAAATATAACACTGTGTATTGACTAGGTCTTTCTAATGCGTGCATGTATTCTCTTTGATGGAACACATAGTATTGGACTGCCACATAAGGAAGCAGCGGTAGCATGTTGTGATGAAGTTGACCCCCTTGCTAAGGTAAAAAAGAGTAATATAATCTTTAAATAGCAAGTAGATGTGGTAGTTAAGTAGTTTCAGTCCATTTACTTATGGATTAGTCAAATTGGGAAACGGGTCAAATGAGTTGAACGGCTTAAAGTTGCCCAAATTTTACTTTTTATGCATACAACCTCCTAAATTTGTTTTTATTCGTAGATTTAGATCATTATTGTAAAAAAAATTGGATAAAGAAAAGTGTCTTGGGCCAACCCAACCAGGCCCGGCCAATTTCGCCCGTACTAAAAATGACTTGTTTCAACTTGAACCCATTTTGACTGGTTACCCAACCCACCAACCTCGTTCATTTTGCCATCTAATTATCATATTTTGTTTTGTTCTACATTTTCTCTATTGATTTGACCTGATTTTTATTTTCCCTCATTGCACGTGTCTGCTCTGCAAAGAATTGAACTTGTATATACGTAAATCAACTATGTGTATTACCTTATCATTATTTTCATTGTTGGATATTCACATCCATAAACTACTGGAGACAAAAAACTGCTTCCATTTTGGTTTCAAAACTCTAATTCAGTTTCATCTATGTTTTACTTATTTAAGTCTGCAGTTAAATACAAAAAGACTAAAGCTTTGGTACACATCAACTGATTTTGCACATTCTTCTCTTGTTATCAGTTAATAGGAGCTGTAAACACCATTGTTAGGCGGCCCACTGACGGAAAGCTGGTTGGCTACAACACAGATTGTGATGCCTGCATCACTGCTATAGAAGATGCACTGCGAGGTACCATAATATCTTATGCAAATGTATGGTTTAAATTTGACTAAAAAAGCTCTCTAGTTTTCAACATATTGTTTCTGTCTCATGATCAGATTTCACTGCTATCTTTGGGTGATTTTACACCTGGTACTTTTCAAATAAAAAACTAACATAATGCCTTTTGTTTTCTCGATTTTGCAATTCTAATAGATTAATGTAAACGATTTCTCACGATAACCCAAATAGTTTTCGTCAATTTTGAAGTTAAAGATTCATTTTACTGGTGAACAGAGAGGCAGAGTTCAAAGGGAGAAGTACAAAATGGATCCCCCATTGGTGGAAGATTGTTTGTATTGGTTGGAGCAGGAGGTGCAGGGAGAGCACTAGCTTTTGGAGCCAAAGCCAAAGGAGCACATGTGGTGATTTTTAACCGCAATTTTGGTAATTCTTCTGGCTTAATATATTTGACTAATTGGTAATTTTTTTATTTCTGACCTTTAAATTTTCATGGACAGAGAGAGCAGAGTCTCTTGCACAAGCAGTTTCAGGTGAGGCTTTGCCTATCGAACAATTGGACACATTTTCCCCCCAAAATGGAATGATTCTTGCAAATTGTTCTGCTATTGGCATGGAACCAGATGCACACCTAACACCAGTCTCCAAGGTTCCCTCTCTCTCCCTCTATATATATGTGTGTGTGAATGCGTCAGCGTGTGGGAGGTAGCAATTAACCCATTTACTTACTGTTGGGTCAATTGTGGTTGTGTTTTATGACTACCTTAAACGGGTCAAATCAAGAAATTTAGCTAAAAGAGGAACACGTCAAACGGGTTGAAAGCTGCCCAAAGTTTATTTTTAATTCATACAATACAACCTTCTGAATCATTATTATTCATAGATTTAGATTATTATTGTAATGATATCAGTTTTCTGGTCATAATTAACGCAATATTTATTTTAAAAAAAACAACAAGAAAGTAGTTATTGGCCAACCCAATATGTTTTGGCCCGTACTAAGAAATGACCCGTTTCAACCCACTATTAAATTTTCACGTGTGGCATGAATGGATGCTTTTGTTTGCAATTATAGATATGAGATTGTTAACATACGTTGAACTTCATTAGGAGAATTTAAGATCATATGATCTTGTATTTGATGCGGTTTATACACCTAGAAACACCCGGCTATTGCAAGAGGCTGTAGAGGTCGGAGTCACAGTAGTAAGCGGTGTTGAGATGTTCATTAGACAAGCTCTTGGTCAGTTCAAATTGTTCACCAATGGATTTGGTACTCATCCTTACCTCCATGCTTTATGACCTATTATTCCTCGCTTGCATACGCGCTCTCACACACAAGGAGTGTTGGGTGCTAACATAGATATCCATTAACAGATTTTATGTTTGCATTATGTAACAGCTCCAGAGGACTTCATGCGCAAGGTTGTATTAGAACAATTTTGAATTATTGATCATCCAACCATCATGGCTCGGCTTCTTAGACACCTCAACACCACTCCTGGTCCAAGAGTACAAAACCACAAATACATTTATATAAAGTAGAGTAACGACGTTGGTATATGTTTGATTACTAAACGTATGAAAGAGAATATGATTCATAAAATAGAGAATGAATAAACAAAATGTATATTGGTCATTGATGGATGTATTGTGAATGCGTGTTGGGTTGGGGGGGGGGGGGGGGGGAGTTTAAAACCTTACATTTTAGAAATTCTTATCTAAGTCTTTCTTTTTAGAAATTCTCTCCCACATTTTTGAAATTCTCCTTTATATTGAATTACCTTATGAATTGAACAGTAACCTTGATTTTTTGTCTAATTTTTTTTTCACCCTCATACTATGTATAATATACGTTTTTAACCCGTTTTATTTTCTAATGATTTCGTTTTTCGCTGCCGGTATTGATATTATCGGAGCCGATATTGGTATTTGCATTTATGCTTTCGACGAACTGAAAATAACGTCATTGCTGGTATTGGTATTATCGGAACAAGTATCGGTGTGCGCTTCTTAGGTTTTTGACGGTCCGCATTACGCGGGGAAAAACGACCAAACTCCCGCCGCGAAGCGCGGGTGCGAAAAAACTAGTTTCTTTAACGCATCTAGGGGTGTAAACAGGTTAAGTCGAGCTCAGCTCGTCTAGATCTTTATTTCTAAAGTTTAAGTTTTGCTCGGACTCGAATCCATTGTATTTATTAGTTATTTGATTATTTATTTATGCCCATTTATAACTATATTTATCTATATAATTATGATTTATATATAGCATAATATATATTAATTAATTATTGTTCTTATAATTTTATATATAATAATAATTATTATTATTATGTAATAACTGTTAAATAAAAGTGATATAAATAATAGACTCGTTTAAGCTCGGTTAAGCGCAATATGTGAAACTCGGGCTTGAGCTAGTTTATTATAAGAGCTCAAATATAATCAAGCCGAGCTCGTTTAAACTTGACTTGATTCGAGTTTTTAACGAGTCGATCTCGAGTAGCTCACGAATGACTCGGCTCGTTTACACCATAAATGCATCCATAGCTTTATAAAGTTATAGAACAATGAAGGGGATATTTTGTGCAAGTAGCAAAGTTAGAGGATTAAGTTAGTAAACTTTTTAACTTCTCCCTTTCCTTCGCAACGTAACTTGGGTACAAACGAGCCGAGTGCGAGCTCGACTAGGCTCGAGCTCGGCTCATTTAACTTGCTGTGAGCTCGAGCTCGTATCGATTCGAGCTCTATTTCTAAAGCTCGGGCTCGGCTCGTTTATTATTTATTAAATAATTTTTATATATTTATAATTATTTTTATATAAATTTTATTATAGTTTTTATATATAACATAATATATATTATTTAGTTATTTTTATCATAATTTTATATATACTAATTATTATTTTATAAATATATATTTAATATATTAATTAAAAAATTATATAAATAGAAGGTTCGTTTAGGCACGCGAGCTGGCTCGAACTCAATAAGTGAAGCTCGGGCTCGTTTATTAAACAAACTTATTTTAGGCTCGAGCTCGTTTAAGCTCGGTTCAATTCGAGTTTTTAGCGAGCCGATCTCGAGTAGCTCGGTTCAATTCGAGTTTTTAGCGAGCCGATCTCGAGTAGCTCGCGAGCTGGCTTGGCTCGTTTACACCCGTAGGTACAACTTGCTAAAATTGATAACGAAAATCCTAACATCTCTTTACTTCCATTAATTTAGGCCAGATCGAAACATATCGGCCCTTGATGGATTCAATCGGGCTAGAGGTGTACAAACTGGTGTTTTTTTTTACCAAAAGGTTCGGGCTGCAAAGCGAGTCGGTTTAGTCAAACGTGGTCATCACCGGGTTGAGATCCAAACCGGTTGGAGGATGGAAGGAGTCGACCCTATGTGGTGCGGTTTGGTTCGGGCCGGAACCGGGTTGAGGTCAAACCGGTTTTTTTTAATTAATTAATAAAATTAAAATAAAACAAAATAAATTCAAGTTTTTATTAAATATTTTAAAAATTACAAAAACAAATTGAAATACGTTACACGAAAAAATACAAAGTCGGTGAAACTCGTGAGGAAAAAATAAACTTTGATACGTTTTTAACGTTACAAACCGGTTTCACATCCCAAATCGCACCGGGTCGGGTTCCAAACCGGTATTGAAAGAAAATTTCCAAACTTATCTGAAACCAAACAGGTTTTGCTCACGCATCGGGCTGGGTCACCGGGCCCAAACCGGGTTTTTTTTGTACACCTCTAATCGGGCTGTTACTTAATGCTGGTAGAGTCCCGATAAGTTTAAAAACTTGGCCCAACACGAATTTTGTTCAGCTTGCTCCGGTTTAGGTTACGCGTTTGTACGTTACCTTCACCAAATTTTATCCCCAAATTTTGTCTGAGATTATCGATCCGTTTCATCGCGGCCGGATTTAGTCATCGTCGCCGACTGTATTCCACATCTGCAGCTACACGCCTTTTGAGGTTAGTAATTATCGATTTCGCTGCTGATTTAATATAAAAATTACGTGTTAGCCTCATGATTTCGTTTGATTACTGTTTCCAATTCGAAATTTAGATGAATTCATGCTTGTTCGTTTTTTCGTTTTTCTGTTCTTGTTTGCTTCGTTGACCGCCAGAATTTGTCTTAATTTTTCGTAGATTGTGATTTGAGATATAAAATTGATATAATTTTACTGTACTGCTGAACGGATCTGAAAGGAGAACGAGGTGTGTGTGTGTGTGTGAGTGAGTGAAGAAGTAGCTTTGACGTGAAAGATCAAGCAAATAGATTATGTTGAACTTGAATGATGTGATATTTTTTCTAGCCAAAGATCATCAGCTCACATATCCGTAGTAGCTCTTCTTTCTAGTCGGAAATTGTTAGAGAATTAACATCAAACTTTGGGGGAAAGTAATCGTTTTGGTCCAAGGATTAAGAAAGCACGAGATTGTCATTGTGCTAGAGTTAACTTAAGGAAGAAACAGTATACTTGAAGGTGTGATTGTGAACCAAGCTCTTTTGCAAGTTTAATCTGGAATTAGAAATTAGTTAAAAATATACAGACAAAATTTTAATTCACATGTCATTATTGTAACCTAATAAAAAAATTAGTTACATACTGTAAAAGGCTCCTGAACTTCCTGGTGCTGCGTAACAGTTTTTAAGACCTCTGGTTGGAATTTGATATACTTTTTTTTTCTTGGATTTAGTATGTATTTTTGTTGTTTCAGGCTCTATATTTTCTTTATGTATGGTTAATAGTGTGGTGGTTCTTAAAGTTCATAGATAAGCTGTGTTCTATTGCTTGGAGACACTATGTCACCAGAAAAGAATATCCCTAAAGCCAATGAAGGCAACCCACCACCTTTGACCTCAGAAAAGAATGCCCAAAAGTCTAAGAAGCGCAGACGTAAGCTTGTGAAGAAGTTATCAAATGAAAAATCTATACTTGATAAATCCACCTCACCATTAGCGACCTCAAAGAAGGAAACCCCAAAGTCCTTAAAGCCTAAAAGAAAAAATATGAAGAAGTCCTCAAATGAAAACTTTAAACTTGGGGAATCCAGCTCAGCATTGTCACCCTCAAAAAAGAAAACCCTTGATTCCCCAAATTCTAAAGGTGAAGCTGTGAAGAAGCCTTCTATCAAAAAACCTATGCCTTCTAATTCCAAGGAAATCCAGAATTCTCAAAATCTTGTGAAGAAACCTAATAAAAAGTTTAAACCAGTAAATAATCAAAATCGTAAAGCTGAAGTTCCAAAGAAGGGGTCTCATTCTGGAAAAGAGAAAGAAGTGGAAAATTCAACAATAAACCATTCAAGAAACAATGATAATAAAAATCTTGGTGGGTTAAATCGTAAAGCTGAAGTTCCAAAGAAGGGGTCTCATTCTGGGAAAGAGAAAGAAGTGGAAAATTCGACAATAAACCATTCAAGAAACAATGATAATAAAAATATTGGTGGATTTATTTTTATGTGCAATGCGAAAACCAAACGGGATTGTTATCATTACCGTGTAATGGGTGTCCACGCACACAAGAAAGACCTTGTTCTGGGTATCAAAGCTGGTATGAAGCTTTTCCTCTTTGATTGTGATGTAAAGCTTTTGTATGGTATATACAAAGCAACTTCTGGTGGTGGTATGAGACTTGAACCAGCTGCTTTTGGTGGAGGGTTTCCTCTTCAGGTTTGCTTTTACTTTGTTTTTTCCCCAAATTACGATAATCGCCTTGTTTTTTGTTTATTACTACTGGTAATTTTACAGGTTCGCTTTGAGGTTCATAAGGATTGTCTTCCGCTACCTGAGAGTGTGTTTAAGAAGGCTATTAAGGAGAGTTATGATGACAAAACTCGCAAGTTCAAGACCGAGTTAACTTTTGATCAAGTGAGCCTCTCTCTGTATTTTCTTTTTTATCATTTGTATGTAACCGTTTTTTCTGTATAGTGTGTCTATAAGGGTTAGAATAAAAGGTAACCAACTTTGGTTTGATTTATGTTTGGATAACCATTTTTGTGATCACTATTCACTACAAATAACTAACTTTCAAAAATTTTAATACAAGGTATGCTTTAACATTGTCAGCAGGATACCAGTTTTTGGGTGCCATGTCAGGAAAAAGTCAACATGGGAAACTTACCCACGCATCATCTGTCACATCATTATTTTTACTTGATAACTTGCACATATTACTGTAAATTGAAAATTTTCAAGTTTGGGGGTTCTTATCAAAATTTTTAAAGTTTGAGGATTTTATCAAAATATTTGGAAGTTTGAGGGTTTTTATGGGTGAAAACAAAGATGGTTATCCTAACAGAAATCAGACGAAAACTGGTTACATTTTTATGCAATAACCCTATCTTCTTATAGTATATGATAAACATATTCCTTAGGGCTATAGATAACAACTAACTTATGATTATTAATTTCTAAAAGTGAGTCTTTATCAACCAATTTGTAGCTTGGTTTTAAAAAGAGCACCTAGACGCAAGGCGACCTAAGGCGCAAGGCCCTTTGCTTTTGTGTACATAAGGTGCGAGCTGTACAAAAAGCGCAGGTGAGGCGCACGCCTCATGTACTAAAGGCGCAAATATGCATTAGGATGTTGTACAACATGTTTTTTAGGTTGTACATGTAGGTAATTCATATTTTAAATCATATATAAAGCTGATTTATAGCTAAATTTTAGGTAGGGGATGCTAATATCCTATGGGATATATAAAAAAAATTATATAAGCATCTTGCGCTTCGCGTATGAAAAGCGGTGCGCTTTTACGCTTTGCGCCTCGGTTTTAGACCCCGTCGCCTCGGTGCGCTTCTCGCTTTTTAAAACCAAGATTTGTAGTTATTGTCAGCTATAGCCTATATGTTTACATAAATAATAAAAGTTAGCCATAATATAATTCTTAACTATAGCCCTCAAGGCTATGTGTATTATTTTTCTTTTTATAATTTGCTCGTGTTCCTTTTTGTTTTAAGTATTGCAAGTTTGCAAATATCTGTGTTTTAAATGCGAGGGTAAGAATGACATTCTATTAACTAAAACTCGTATTAATTACACATCTTAAAATATTCTTTTCTTGAAAGTAAGATGGACGGAGAAACAAAGTGAAACTAGACTGTTAAAAAACTTTAAGTGAAAGATAGGAATTACGAAGAACAATCATCGCTGTCTATTTAGTTTTATGATAAGTTTGTCTGTTTTCTCTCCCCCTTGTTAGGTAAAGAGACTAACAAACTTATTCAAGCCTGCTCCAATATTGCATTCAAATCCACAACCTCTTGTTCACGAGCCAAAGCCAACTGTGGTTTCTTCACCACTTTTATTAACCGAACAAGACTATAGGAGTTATGGGCTTAGAGGAGATAGACACAAAAGCTTAGCCCCTGTTGGTCCCCCTGCTTATGACCTTTATAGACCTGAACTAGAAAGAGAAGGGCCCCGCACGGATACTGTTTTCATCAGTAGGCCCGAACAAGAAACAATTCAGTTGGTAAAGCCAACTTTGACTTCTCCACCCGTTTTGTTGACCGAACAAGAGTATAGAAGTTATGGGCTTAGAGGTGATAGACTACCTCCTGTTTATGATCCTTATAAGCACGATCAAGAAAGAGACGGGGCCCACCCTGGTATGGTTTACCTCAGTAGGCCGTCTGAAGAAGAAAGTAATCAAAGTATGCACTTGCTAAACCCAACTTTGACTTCTCCTTCGGTTTTGTTGGCCGAACTAGGGTTTAGAAGTTATAAAACCGATCAAGAAAGAAACTATTCCCCGGCCCCACCCAATGCACTTTTTCTCAGTGAAAAAGACTATAGAACTTATGGCCTTAAATCCCGACAAGAGAATACTTCATTCACTCCAAACATAGATGCAACTAATCATAATCCTGCTATTGGTGTTCATCAGTCAGTACCATATAATCCTTACGATCAAGATTCTGATTTGGTGGAGCGTTATCTTCCTCATCATGTGGCACGTCCTTCTAGTTCTTACATATTTGATCCTGAAATCGTTGCATCTGAAAGAGTAGAAAGATTATACCCGGGAAATGCCTCCAGTGAATTTTTTAATCACAACCAGAATGCGGGTCAGAGAGTGGATGAAACTGAATACAGATTGGCCCCTGTATCTTCTCGATATGCATTTGCTGGGCCTTCTGTGACTCACCGTTGATTGAAGGTATTCTCTTTAGCTTCATGTGGTTCAGTGTTAAAGGGGAAACTTGCACTACCCTCATTCTACTGTTAGCATTAAATGACTGTAATGAGATTCAAGGTTTTATTTTCAAGCTAAATGTTTCGCCCGAGACTTGTTTGGGAACCGGGTTTTAACTGTCTTCCTGTAATCAAAAGGAATGTGGGGGTCGTAATTTCGTTCTATAGACTTATGAGTTGTGAGTTGATTTAGGTTGTGTTTTATTTCGAACGTGTCAAAGGTTAAAAGGGAACGGGTTAATTGGGTTGAAAGCCGTCTGAAATATATTTTTATTGTATATCACCTTCTAAGTCGTTTTATTCAAATAATTATTATTGTAATAAAAATATTGCTTTTTTAAATCATAATGAACTTGTTAACTACGTCACAAAATGGACTAAAAGTGCATGGTTCAACCCAACCCAGCCCCTCTTGACACTTCTAATGGAGTGTAGTGCTTTAACACTTTAGGCAAATCCTATATCGTTCTGTTTTATTCTGTCCACGGGAGAGATGATGGGTTCATAAAGAATGTCCCTCCTCAAATACCAACGTGTTTTTGGCACATTGACAGTGGATGAGAGGAGAACTCCACAGTTAAGCATGCTCGGGAGTGATGGGTGACCACTGAGAAGTTTTCACTCTGGCAACCAAAATCCGTAAACTCCTAATGGGCAAAACGGATAATATTGTTGGTACGAGATGTTGGAGGTTAGAAGTGCCTTTTCTAATTTCTATTTAGGGGGAAGTAATGCATGCTATTTGAACTTTGAAGCACTAGAGACATGTTTTGTTGTGATCAATGGTTAGATGACTATACATATATACAATTGTGCGAAGGGTTTTCTGCCATTTTGGGCACTTTTAGCGTAGTTTTATGTGCAATATTTGCTGTTCTCAGCCCACAGGAGTGTTATGGTGTGGTCGCTTCCACCCTTGGGTGCCTCATCTGTAATTTTTATATATATATAAATTGTTAGCAAGCTAAGATAAGTTTTTGGCCTTATCGGGTTTAGTTTGAAGAGGTCCTCTTCAATACTTTATTTTGATTTCTAGTTTATAGTAAGATATAATATATATATATATACATATATATATATATATATATATATATATATATATATATATATATATATATATATATATATATATATATTAAATTAAGTTTTTCATCTATACTTCTTTAATATTATATTTTGTTTGTATTATTATTAATAATAATTTAGAGATAAACAATTAAAGTTGTGTACTCCTGCACCCCAAATTTTGCTCAATTCCCCAACTCTCAAATTTCATCAACAGGTAAAAAAGTAATTAACTAATGTATTGCTAGCGAATGTAGATTTTTTTTTGTTACATCTCCACTCCAATCTCTGATAAAAAGTTCTAGTTTTACTATTTAGTATGAGTTTATTGGTGTATTTTTTAATCCTAAAGTGTTTAATTTTATTTACATTTTGGTTAGTTTCTGTGGCTCAATCCTGCAAAATAATTCCTAAAGTATACAAATATCAAAATAAGATGGCGTAAGTAAAAAAAATTCTAGATTTGTCGTTGGATAATTATATTTGTACGCTAAAAAATATAATATAGCACGAGGTCGATATGATTTACATTTCCATTAATTTACTCGAGTTCGACTCAGAAATTCTATAGCTCCTACTCCATCTCAAATGACCAAGTTGGTGTGACTCGATTTTCACATACACAAGATATGAGCGAGTTAGGTCTTTGTAGTTTGTCCACAATCCTGAATATTGTTGGACTATGTATGTTAGTGATTGTTGGTTCGAAATATTACGTTTTGCCGATAAAGGGTATACCCATGTCGGGAGCTGCATAAAAATGTTGAGTACTATAACGTAAACTACACCAGACAATACCTTGTGTTTGTAATCACCAGTAGCATAATGTTGTTTTCCTTGGTTATGATTATGGGACCTCAGCCAAAGTTAATGGTCAAATGGGACCAGTTGGGTTTGTGTTAAATAAGGAGTTACAGAAACCTAAAATATATACGTCTAATATCAAGACAAAAATAAATTATAAAATTCAATATAAATTTGATTTTTTTTGTTATTTTGATTACAAAAGAGAGGGTCAAATGGGTTGTTATATTAATCCATTTGACGGTTTATATCATGTAAAAAGAAACTTAAAAGAGCATTGTTTGGGTCAAATATACATTATGTTGGACTCAGTTCTCATGAACTTAGTCGGCAACATTGTATAATATCATGGGTCAATTGATCGGGTCGTGTTGTTGCCTTGATTTGGCAACTCAAGCCACGATGCTCTTTGGTTGGCGACAACGATGTATTGAAAATTTGAAACACACCTCTATGTCAAAAAGGTTAACTGTCATTAAAGTGTTTGTAGCCTAGCGGTATCATGGTGTGTAGAAAAGATACTTCTCTCCAAGTGGTTGAGAGTTCTAGCCTCATGGTGGACATTGGTGTAGATTTAGGATTAGGTTTAGAGTGTGTGGATTAACCGTTTTAAAAGAAAAAAGGTTTAACGGCCAAAATTTGTCACCTCAGATAATGGTGTGGTATGACGGCTCTATTGTCAAACAAAAAGTTGAAAATTTAATCTTATAGTCATCTTACGTAGAGTTATTTTGCAAAAGTTATCGTGGCGTTATTTTACAAAAGTTATCGTGGCCGTATAAATCCGTAATAGCATCATACTTGTTTCATTAAGAAAGCTCAACCTCGACTTGTTTCAAGCTTTTTATTTAAAACTCGAGTTGTACTTTTTTAAGTTTGAGATTTGCTTAAATTCGACTCATTTATCATTTATTATTTATTAATTGTTCAATTTATATACATATATAAGTATTTTTATATGTACTTATAGTTTATATATATCTATGCATAACATATTATTTAGTTCTTTTCAATAATAGTTGTGTTGGAAATCAGGCCCAACAATACGAACAGTGAATTTTATTAAACAAAAAATACCACAATTTATACAAAAACAAACATTGTTAACCAAGTAATCTAATCATACTTAAATACTTAAAGATAATACCAAACAATAAACAAATAATAATATAAACAAGTATTAGACTCCTACTAAGACTAAAGACTTGCAACTTTCTCCTTGCACCCCTTAAACTATTAGACTTGACAAGATTAGCCCAATAAATTGTATATGTAATAATATTAAGTAGACAATTACGTATTTATTATATTAAATAAAGTTATTATATTTGTATAAATAAAAGTGTCATTTAGGCTCATAAGTCTAGTTACACTTGGATACGAAGCTTGAACTCAAACTTGTTTATTAAATAAGTTTTAATCTGAGTCGAATACATCTTAGACGGCTCAAATCGTTTTAGTTGGTACCCAGCACAACTGTTTTGACTTCAACACAATTGTTTTTGAAGACACGTGAAATGAACAAAATATTTAATGAATGTTAAATTCGTAATGGGTTGAAAATTTAATTTAATAAACCTAATGAATAAAAATAAATAGAAAGCAAAAACGACCTGTTGAACACCGGCCAGTAACAAATTTGATAAGTATATTTTTCTATTATCTAATTTTGATTACATTGATCTATCAATAAACTTTTTACATTCTATTTGTTTTTACCCACTTATTTTTATTTATTAATGCTTACAAATTAAGTTCTGAATAAAATAAATAAGAAAGAAATGGTTTAAAAGTAAAAAAGGCAAGGAAAAGTGATCATGCAATTTACGTGAATTTTGTTGGTGACGGCATATATTTGTTGGAACAAATTACATAGATACGATCATATTGTACTACGGGTGTTCATCGTTTCGGTTTTCGGTTTGCTTGGTTTACTCAGTTCGCCTTATATAATTTGAAACTTTTTCGGTCGAAACCGAATCGATTCGAATTCAGTTTGTTCAAAACCGACTGAATAACCTGAATAAGTATATGTAAATGGGATTTGAGCTAAATGTATATGAGTATGAGACAAAATATGAGTTAGATTTGAACCAAATCGGGATTCTTGGAACCGAAAATCTAATTCGGTTTCGGTTTAAAACCGAACTGAACACCGAATATGTAATTTTGTGCGGTTTTTGGTTTATTCGGTTTGAGCCCGAATATTGAACACCCTGTATTACTGTGTGTTTAGATCATACATGTTTTATTAAAATCATAATTTTATCATTTAAACTTTTTAAATAACTATTAAAGGCAAAATGTTTTGTAATTAGGCATTTGGATTGATATATGATTAAAGTGAAATGAAAATTATGAATTTTATACTAAAAAATGTAGACAGTATAATACTGATTATAAAAATATGAATTATAATTGAAAATCGTCACAAAGTTAACTTTGCTCCAATATGATTTGTTCATTTGTTGGTCGCCTTTTTATGTTTTTGTTGTATTTATTTTATTATTAATTTCAAAGTAACACCCTGCAAAATATTATTATTGTCTTTAAATGCAATATTCATGAATGATATTAATGTCATCAAGTGATTGTTCGGCTTTTATTGTTTTCTCAAATTTTTTATTAACCGTTGGGCCTTTTACCATAAGAAACACTTTAGTGATTCATTTATCATGTCTTTATCACATAAGGTTGGATGTATTGATTTGTGTATTATAATATATATATATATATAGTATATAACTATATAAAATATGTAGTACCTGTAAATTATAAATATATAGTTTATATAAGATAAATGTAAGAAGTATAAAATGTTATTCACTTTGTTTTTAAGTTATTTTATAATTAAGCGTGTTGTTTTAAAGTATAAATCTATATATAATAATTAAATTTGTTAGTATCACGATTCACGACCGGTGTTTAGAGGTGTTTACGGTCCAGTTTTGATGGATTTTAGGTTAAACTGTGAACCAAAACGTTAATAACAGTTTTTTATTATTGTAAACCGAAACCAAACCGTTGAAAATTAAGGTTTACTTAACAATCGGTCTCTATATAATTTTCATATCCATGAAACAAAAGGAAATTGAGTTTAGTATGATTTGATGTTACAAATTTGTGTATTGAAGGGGTTGACTTCTTAGAGAACTATTACTTAGTTTAAAGGTTTTATTGACTATAACTCTTGAGTTAATTAATGGTTAAAATATAAATTTTAAGCCGTAACTAATCTTCTACAACAAAATTAAAAAGAAACTTATATTAGACAACAAATTACGTAAAAGGATGGAATGAAATTAAACATGATAGAAAAATTGGGTGCTTATGTAATTGAATTATGTTGTATTATTAATCATAAGCATTAGCAATATAATCTATACTAATAAATAAATATTTAAGGTGGACACTTGTCACTTCCTTATGCATTCTTACATTAATTTTTCTGCCTCTCTCTCCTAATAAATGTGCATCTATCTTATTAAATAATAATAATATTATAAATATACTTTTAAAAAAGAATACCAATTATATTAAATCTATACTAATAAATAAATGTTTAAGGTGGACACTTGTCACTTCCTTATGCATTCTCACATTAATTTTCTCGTCTCTCTCCTAATAAATGTGCATCTATCTTATTAAATAATAATAATATTATAAATATACTATTAAAAAAGAATACCAATTATATTAAATAAGAATATATAATTGGAAATCAAAATATAACTAATTAAAGAAAAATACTAATTTGTTATATACACACACATTTCCACTTGATATATCTCGAGACGATCATAATACCAATTATATTAAATAAGAATATATAATAGGAAATCAAAATATATTTAATTAAAGAAAAATACTAATTTGTTATATACACACACATTTCCACTTGATATATCTTGAGATTATCATAATAGTCTAACAAGTTATGACGTATTTACAGATTTACAAGTTTTATCTTTTTTAATATACAATCTCGTGTAATACACGAGATTCTAACCTATTATTTTATATATTAGAGTTCTTTACTTCTGTATCATATTTGTAGGGATGACTTAGCAAAATTATCTTTTTGCCACTGTCCATGAATTTTTTTGCCACACAAGGTATTCATTGTTAGGATAGTTATAGATATTTCGATTTTTATCTTTTTAACACCTTATTTATTATAAGTTTATCACGTTATCTAAGCAGGTTAACTCTGCTCGTGATAAATACATAACCTAAGAACGTATTCTCACATTCACGTCTTGGTTCCGAGTCTACCAGCCATATCCGATATTGTTTCTTTTTGTTATTCATTTCATTCTTCTCTCTAAACAACATGGCCGACACTACACAACCCGACATCGAGGTTGTCACCGACACCTCCCAACCCAACTAACACTCTCCAACATCACCAAAAAAAAACAACCAGATGCTACCACGTGGCAGCATCTGATTGGACGTGATACTATTCACGCCGACGTTGCTTTTTTTGTATAGTAGTAAATATTCGAGATAATTTTTTCCCCTTAATTTAAAGTAAACGTTTTTTTTAAATGATGAAAAAAACAACACTAAATGATTATCATCAGATGATCACTTTTAATGATTGTAGTAAGTGACTCATAACATTTAAACGGGAAACTGTTAGGGTATCACACAAACACAACACACGCAAACATACACTAAATCAAATAAAAGACGCGAGAGATTTATAGTGGTTCGGTCGGTATGACCTACATCCACTTGTTGCAACTAGGGTGTTTATTATATTTAGGTGCTCAAAGAATTACAAGACTATTACATCATATATATATAGAGACTAGTCTAGGGTTAATAGTTTAACCAATAAGTTAAGCCCATATGGGCCCCAGCCCAAAACCCGTAACCTGACAGACTCTAGGGCCGGCTGACCCTAAAAGCCTTCATACTCGACAATCTCCCACTTGGAGGCTTTGATAAACTTCAAACTGTCTCCGTCTTCTCTGTAGTCTTGTAACTTCTCTACCTCTAGCTGCAACGCCTTCTCATCATTATTCTTGAAGGAAAGTTGAAGCTATACATAGCTTCAACTTCTCTAAGGTCACAACCTTAGTAAGCATATCCGTGGGATTCTCCGTTCCTTTAATCTTTTCAAGCTTCAATGTACCATCACTGATCAAACCTCTGATGAAGTGATACATAAGCTGAACGTGTTTCGTTTTTCTATGAAACACATGATTCTTCCCTAGATGAATAGCACTTTGATTATCACAAAACAACGAACTATCTGGCTCTTTCTTCCCAAGTTCTTCCAGAAATTTCTTCAACCAAATCAACTCTTTACTGGCTTCAGCACAAGCCATATACTCAGCTTCAGTAGTTGAAAGAGCAACGCTCTTCTGTAATCTGGACATCTAACTAACCGAAGTTCCTCCCACTGAAAAAATAAACCCGATTGTGCTTTTATAAGAATCCTTGCATCCCCCAAGGTCTGCATATGTATAGCCCCTTAGAACAATATCTTTGCCTGAGAACCGTAACCCCATCTTCGCAGTGCCTTTCAAATATCTTAGTAGCCATTTGACTACCTCCCAGTGTTCTTTTCCTGGATTAGACATATAACGACTGACTACCCCCATGGCATACATAAGACTTCCAACAGCTGATGCGTAAGGAACCTTAGCCATTTCGGCTATATCTTCTTCAGTTTTTTGTGACTGGTCTTTTGAAAGCTTGAACTGACTCCCTAGTTGTAATGTCCTGGATTTTCCGATGTGCCTTTTCCCTAAACGCTTACCGTGTTATTTTAAATTTTAATTATTATTTTCTAAAAAAGTAATTTTTTTATTTATTTAATATGAATCTAAGGAAAACATGCATATATGTATGTATATATATATATATATGTATGTTTATTATATTTTATCTTTATTAAACAGGATATTATTAAAATTCTTAAAACATATAAGTTTATAATTATATAAATAATTTATAAACTTATTTCTAAAACCTTTAAACTTACAAATCATAATCCTAGAAATTATTTCATAAAATAATAAAGGAAATAAAAACTTATAAAACTTACTTAGTTTTTATAAAAATAAAAAAAAACATAATTATTTTTATATAAAAAGTCCGAGGACCAAAACTGCCAAGTAATGAAACTTGTTTTAAACTAAAATTCTACTTTTAAACATAAAGTGTAATTCAGTAAAACTTTGAGGACCTGTTCTGCCATTTTTCCAAACACCCGAAACCCAAACCAGTCACGGTTTCGAGTCCCACATCAACCGGTTCTTGACCCTTTTCACGCGAAATCGCGATTTCCGTCCAAATGCACTGAACCTCGACTTTCGCCTCCCGCATGCGACTCCTACCTAACTTATTCAATGCTTGATTTAAATCCTTGGCCGCGCATGGGCTCGGGATTTAACCCATCGACTCAACCGTTAACCCCCACCTAATCGGGCCTTAAATCACGAAATCAACTATAAATACCGGGTGTAATCGACCCATGAAATCACCCTCAAACGCTCTCAATTCGTCCTAAACAAGCCGACATTCCAAATCCGAACTCGCGACAGCCGACTTCGACCTTCAAGCCCGTTCCTCCTCGATTCGTCATCTTAACAGGTAATTCGAAATACCCTTAGCTTCGTTTCCATGCTGAAAACATTTGCCCTCTGTCAATCGTTATAGGCAGAGGGATTTTCGGATCGAATTTGAGGGATTTCAATTCTAGGGTTCTTGAGCAAATTAGGGACGATTTGGGAATATACTTATCTATTTGATTTTCCGTGTATATTACCACCGAGACCCGTAGGCGGGGTGGTTAAGTGTTTGTGTGTGATGTTGACCCGGGGCAGACCCGAGTTCGATTCGGTCTGGCCCCAGGTTTTTGTTTTTATTTTTTTTATTATCATTTTAAATAGTTTAAAACTTTTAATAATTTTTATAAATTCTATGATACCTTTATAAACGTGAATATGAATTTTATTTACACTTTTATTTTCTGAAAACATTTTATTTAATTAATCTTAATTAAAACTTACAATAATAAATTTATTAAAATAGTTTTAAACATTTAAAAAGAATACTTCCGAAATTTATAAAACTTAGACATTCAATAGAAATCGTTTTATAAAATTCGAAGCTTAATTCCTTATTCCTTTTTTTATATACAATAAACTTACTTTTGTTTAAAACTTTAATTTAATAAATTTTAAACTTATACATTTTATATAAACAAGAAATCCATTTGTTTATATAAATTTAAATCATAAGAAACTTTATTTAAGACATCTATAAACTCATAATTTTATTTAAACTTTAAACGTATAATTTAAACTTTATAAGAAGTTCTATTTAACATTTTGTAAACTTATAAATGCTCATTATTATTTAAACTTATAACCACATCCTAAACATTATTAAATTATAAATTGTTTTGTAAGATGAATACTCAATTCTTAAATACTTTAAATCTTGAATGATTTATAAATTATTCTTTTGGGATAATTATGTGTCCGTAGTAATTATTTATTCGTAAATAATTATTTATCCCTAGAACTCATTTATTCTTAAATAATTATTATTTATTCTTAATAATTATTTATTTTGAATAATTGTTATCGATCCTTAAGCATTATTCCTCTTTATATATCCTTCCAACTATATTATTAAGTTACTTAGAAAATTTCTTTAAATTATTATTACCTATTTTGAGTAATTAATAATGATAAAACATTTAAATTCTAATCTATAAATCTATTAAACTTTGACACACAAGTCTTGTATCATTCATTCAAAACCTTTATTTTAAACTTAATTTAAACTTCACAAACACGACCATTCCCATCTCTCATTGAAACCCTAGTCAAATCTTGAAATCCCAAATCATTGTCTTAGACTTATAAAAATAAACTTGAAACTTTAGACTTATATTCTTAGGCTTATCGTGAGGATATTCTCCCTCCAAGTCTTGCAAATACTTGTCCGTGTCGGATACTATTCATCATCCAAATGAGTATACTTAGCCCCTTTTTCCTTTCTATGCTTTTGGGGTGAAACATGTTCAAAATTCTTAACTTATACAATTCTTGTACAACTATGACTACGTGTTTATTCTTATGTTAAACTTGAGACTTGTATGCTTAGATTAAACTTAAAGCCAGCATATTCATTAACTTTGATCAAGCCTATGGTAACAATGATAGATCTATTGCATTTGACCAATCCACCTTGATTGATTGACCCTTCGGGGGGAGCCCTTGGTGATTGTTACTAAACCAAACTTTTAAACCTGCGGGTTATGCATAAACATGGTTGGAGGATTGAATGTGCACAATGTCTAACATGCTTGTTTTCTCATACTTACATTATAGAATGCACAAATCATAGTGAATTGAAATACTTTTCAAATACTTGTTAAACTGTGTCAAAACCTTTATATCTCACCAACTATTTTGTAGTTGACAAATTCTTTCACATGTTTCAGGTTCTACATCATGAGGCTTATCTGTGATCACATATGATGCTTTGGACCTAGTCTACTTATAAATTAAACGTTGTATTTCTGTTATATTCCTTGTATTGAATCTTAAATTATTATTTAATGAAATATCGAAACTTTAATAGTCAACCTTGTGCTATTGAGCAACCGCGTCCGACCCGACGTATAATCCGCCGTCGGTTGGGGTGTGACAGATTGGTATCAGAGCCAGGTTATAGGGAATTAGGTTATTAGACACATGACCTAGACTATAACTTAGGAGACCCAAACTTGAGTTATCTCATGTCCTCTACTAGGAATTATCTCCTCATTCTATTCTTAAATCTTATACGTGAACGCTTGGAGATTCTACGATTCTACTTACCTACGTACTACAAGAGGCTACTACATCGAGGACACGTTCTTAGGCTTCAAGCCTAATCCACCACTAAACTCTCGTCAAGAATATTTAAGTTCTAGATAATGGGTGAGAACTTGTGCGGACCGGAAGGGTGGATACCTGTATTCTGGGAAATTCTGTCAAGGAAAGCATTTTGTATAAATCCAAATCAACCGTTGGACCCGTATGCTTTCCTGGGAATTCTTGGGATGAGTATCCACTTATAGGAATGCATGACTTCTCTAAACGTTTGTGAGCTTAGATCTCTCTTGATATGTCAAAATACTTACTTAGTGATATGCACTAAATGAGTACTATCTCAAATACTATACACTTCATAAATTCATGATTCAAAAACTTTCCTCTGTAACCTTTACTCCATGATTCTTATGTTCCGTCTTTTCAAGAATGGTCACATGACAGCATGCTTACTCGTTATAACTTGAAGGAGTTACCTCAAGGAGAAATTCTTACGAGATTATACTTAAAAACTACATACATAAACTTATATTTATAGATACTACCCAATAAACTTCGTGATCGTTGTAATACAACCCGTAAAAACTATGTATTACTCTACAAATTCTCCTATAAACTTCATTATTTTATGAATATAACACTTAAGGAGAAACCCTTGTGTTTCATCTTATTTTCATCACTCAACCAAACTACTCTAAATAACTCACTCAAACTTTTGCTACACCTTTACACATCTCAAAGTGTTTATACATCTTTAAACTTCATGATCCTTGTAATACCAGCACATTTAAAACTATGTATACAAGTCTTTTTACAAGCTTCATTGTTTTATAAACTTGACACATAAGGGGAAACCCTTGTGCCTCATTTCATTTTTCGTCACTCAAGTAAACTTCATCTTATGACTAACTCAAAAACTTTGTTACACTTTTAATCTCAAAACCTTCATACGTCCTTAAAACTTACACATCACCGTTTCTTGTAAACAAAACTTAACGTCTTTTAAACCTAAAGTACATTAACAAAGTGATTAGTAACCCGATCGCTTTCCCACAAGGGAAGAAGCCTACTATAGGATAAACAAGCTCCACGTTTAAGACCCTAAGCCCACAATAAACCTCGACATAGTACCTTAAACCCAAATATCGGTGACAATAACTAAAAAGTTGTAGACTCATGAGGAAGTTCTGGCTAGGGAAATAGGGTACTTAAGTGAGTCCTTGTGACCACCCCTTCTTCCGGGAATTCTCTTCGTTAGCCCATCAACCTCAAGCCAAAAACCATTTTAAATAATACTGTGATGACTCAATATTATGAGTAAAAATCTTTTTGGAACACATTTAATCAATTTACTTACAAACTTCTTCCTATTCTCTTCTCTTGCTAGGTAATGGACTCACACTCACACTCTTCGCCAGTGTACCGCCCAAGGGGAGAGTCCGACCTCGAAGAGAGTAGCGAGTCACCGGTGTACCAGCCAAGTCCCTACCCTAATGCTAGGGCAAGAGCTGAGCTCAACACTAATTGGACCAGAAACCCTAGGACATCACCACCAAGGAGTCCTTATCAAGCATCCCATCTTCACCACCGGTTCTCATCACCATCAAGGGACCCATATCTAGCACCTACCCCTACCCTAAGGGCTAGGCATGCCGGAGTACCTGCCATGGCAATGGGAATCCCGGTGTCTAACATTCCTAGGTTTCTGGAAACCGAAGAATTTATGAGGAGGGAGATAGAGCATAGGGCACGACACGACCTGTTAAACCAAAGGATCAACGACCTCGCCGATCAAATCTGGATCCAGAAAGAAAAGATCGTAACTTTGGAAGAAGACAGGGAAATCCTCGAGCACCGTACCGAGACCACTAGGGCAGAGGCTAGGTTTGCCATCCGAGTAACCATAGCAGTACTTGTGGTAGTACTAACCTGTTTCTTGGTGGAGAGCTACCTAAGGCGTGCATGAAGCCTCAATTTCTATTAAATTTTAAATTTTGTCTTATGTAAGGGCTAGAAGCCCAAATTTTTGAAACATCTAATGGAAGTTATTTTCTTCCTAATCTATAAATCTATTAAACTTTGACACACAAGTATTGTATCATTCATTCAAAACCTTTATTTTAAACTTAATTTAAACTTCACAAACACGACCATTCCCATCTCCCATTGAAACCCTAGTCGAATCTTGAAATCCCAAATCATTGTCTTAGACTTATAGAAATAAACTTGAAACTTTAGACTTATATTCTTAGGCTTATCGTGAGGATATTCTCCCTCCAAGTCTTGCAAATACTTGTCCGTGTCGGATACTATTCATCATCCAAGTGAGTATACTTAGCCCATTTTTCCTTTCTATGCTTTTGGGGTGAAACATGTTCAAAATTCTTAACTTATACAATTCTTGTACAACTATGACTACGTGTTTATTCTTATGTTAAACTTGAGACTTGTATGCTTAGATTAAACTTAAAGCCAGCATATTCATTAACTTTGATCAAGCCTATGGTAACAATGATAGATCTATTGCATTTGACCAATCCACCTTGATTGATTGACCCTTCGGGAGGAGCCCTTGGTGATTGTTACTAAACCAAACTTTTAAACCTGCGGGTTATGCATAAACATGGTTGGAGGATTGAATGTGCACAATGTCTAACATGCTTGTTTTCTCATACTTACATTATAGAATGCACATATCATAGTGAATTGAAATACTTTTCAAATACTTGTTAAACTATGTCAAAACCTTTGTATCTCACCAACTATTTTGTAGTTGACAGATTCTTTCACATGTTTCAGGTTCTACATCATGAGGCTTATCTGTGATCACATATGATGCTTTGGACCTAGTCTACTTATAAATTAAACGTTGTATTTCTGTTATATTCCTTGTAATGAATCTTAAATTATTATTTAATGAAATATCGAAACTATAATAGTCAACCTTGTGCTATTGAGCAACCGCGTCCGCCCCGACGTATAATCCGCCGTCGGTTGGGGTGTGACACTAGTGGAGTGCTTCGGGACTTGGCATCTTTCATCTTGAATTTCTCTAACACTTTCCCAATGTACTTTTCTTGAGATAGTGTCAAAGATCCGTCTTTGTTCCTGAAGATACTCATTTCGAGTATCCGTTTGGCAGCACCCAGATCTTTCATTTCAAATTCTTCTGACATTTGCTTCTTCAGTTTCTTTATCTCTTTCATGTCAGAACCTGCAATTAACATATCATCCACATATAGAAGGAAGATGATGTAGGACTTTTCGAACTTCTTGATGTAACAGCAATGATCCATCTCACATCTCTTGTATCCGGATCTACCCATGAAGTTGTCAAACTTCAAGTACCATTGCCTCGGAGCTTGTTTTAGCCCATACAAACTCTTCTTTAGTCTACATACCATGTTTTCTTTTCCTTTACCCTGAAACCATTCAGGTTGAGCCATGTAAATATCTTCATTCAGATCCCCGTGTAAAAAAGTTGTCTTCACATCTAGCTACTCTAGATGAAGACTCTCAGCAGCAACAATACTTAAGACCAACCTGATACTAGTCATATTCACAACCGGAGAGAAGATTTCATTGTAATCAACCCCCGGTTTCTGTTGAAACCCCTTAACTACCAATCTAGCTTTGTAACGCTTAGAACCATCGTGTTCATCTTTGACCTTGTACACCCATTTGTTGTGCAATGATTTCTTAACGGAGGGAAGCTTTGTCAGTTCCCACGTTCTGTTCTTCTCTAAAGATTTCATTTCATCCTTTATTGCTATCTCCCACTACAATGAATCTTTCAAACAAGTGGCTTCTGTGTAGCACTGAGGTTCTCCGTTCTCTGTTAGCAACATAAAATTAGCAGATGGAGAATATCTCTCAGGCGGTGCAGCAACTCTAGTAGATCTCCTGACCCACTGAGTCTCAGGAGGAATGGGAGCGGTAGCCGGTGATGGTTCTTCAATTTCTTATTCAGAACTGTCACTATCGGTTGAATCATCTTGAGTATCAACCTCTGAGCTCCCACTGTCTTGAATATCTGCTGGAGTTTCAGTGTCTCCTGTATTCTCTATCTCAGTATCAACAACGATGTATTCTTTCTGAACTTCTGGTTTTGTTGCATTCTTGTCTTTGTATAACTCTGCTTCATTGAACGTGACATTTTTACTTCTGATTACCTTCCTACTTTCATAATCCCAAAGTCGGTAACCCATCTCGTCTAATCCGTAGCCAATGAACGTACACTTCTTGGCCTTTGAATCCAATTTATCCCTATCACTCAATAAACGGTAAGTAGAACAACCAAATACCTTCAGATGTTTGAGACTAACCTCCATTCCTTTCCACACTTCCTCTGATATTTTGAAACCCAAAGGAGCAGACGATCCACGATTAATTAGATACGCTGCAGTGTTAACTGCATCGGCCCACAACATTTTGGGGAGCCATGCGTTTAACCTCATGCTCCTCGCCCTTTCATTAAGTGTTCTGTTAATCTGTTCTGCAACTCCATTTTGCCAAGGAGTTCCTGGGACTGTCTTGATCATCTTGATTCCCTGATCGGTACAATAATCAGTGAATTCTTTGCTGATATATTCCCCACCATTGTCCGACTTCAAGCACTTGACCTTCAAATCAGTTTCATTTTCAACAAAAATTTTCCATTTCTTAAAGGTATCAAAAACTTCAAATTTATTTTTGAGGAAATAAACCCATACCTTTCGCGTTGCGTCGTCAATGGATGACACACAGTAGGAAGATCCTCCTACCGATTGGACTGAAGTAGGTCCATAAACATCCGAATGAATAAGCTCCAGTTTCTGAGCTTTTGGTGCCTGAGTTGTCTTCAAGAATGTGACTTTCTTCTGTTTACCGAGAACGCATGGTTCGCAGAATCTGGTTTCAACTTTCTTTAAATCTGGAAACTTCCCTTTCTCGGCCAACATTTTCAATCATTTATCACTCATATGTCCGAGTCGCTGGTGCCATAAATTAGATGGACTCGGACCCGAAGTCATGGCATTAACACCGTCGACGGGTACCTCCTCCATGTACAGTGTCCCCCTATTCTTTTCACGTGCAATCATGAGATTGACCTTGGTCATCCAGCTGACCAACTGAAATTAATTTCCTCTTCAAGTTGGGAATTACTCTGACATCTTTCAATGTCCAAGTGGTTCCGAGTGTGGTTTTTAGATCAATATCACCAATCCCTGCAATGTCAAGTGTTTTATCATTAGCCAAACGAACTTTACCAAAGTTACCTGTTCGTAGATTCTTCACAAGCTCTAGGCAAGGGACGACGTGAAAAGAAGCTCCTGAATCCATGATCCAGGACTCGATAGTGTTTTCAACGCAGCAAATAAGAGCATCATCTTCTACTTCTTCTTCTTCTTCTTCATTGGCTGTTACGTTGTTCACCTCTTTATTTTTTTTAGAAACAGCTGGTTTAGGACACTGGCTCCTAAAATAACCCTTTTTCAATGTCAGCTCTTGGTTTTGACTGACATCTCTTTCTGGACTTGGACCTACCTCTGTTATTGCCCCTTTCAGGTCTTCTCCCCCTTCCTCCAGTATGTAGAATAGAACTGGAATATTCTCCAACGTTTTTCCTACGCACGTCTTCATTTAGAATCAAATCTCGCATCCCCTTGAATGTGAGTTTGGTAGTTCCAGATGAACAACTGACAGCTGTAACAGTACCTGACCAGCTTTCGGACAAAGAAGACAATATAAGGAGAACTTGTACCTCATCCTCAAAGTTAATATCAATAGATTCTAACCGAGTTAAAATAGAATTGAAATCATTAATATGGGCAGAAACAGACGAACCTTCTCTCAACTTGGTGTTAACCAATTGCCTGATGAGAAATACCTTATTAACGGCAGAGGGCTTCTCATACATGTCAGCCAGGGCTTTTAACAAACCAGAAGTGGTCTTTTCTTTGACTATGTTGTAGGCCACGTTCCTTGACAAAGACAACCTTACTACTCCCAAGGCTTGTCTGTCTAGGAGATTCCAGTCGGCTTTAGACATCTTCTCTGGTTTTGTTGTCAAACCAATTATCGGAAGATGTAAGTTCTTCTGATAGAGCATGTCTTCAATTTGCATTATCAAGAATCCATAATCTTGTCCATCAAACGTCACTATCTTTACCTTACCTTCTTCTACCATTGAAACAAACTTACCGAGTAGAACTGATCGAGTCGAGACCAGGAACAATGAACAAACACAGCAGTGGCGGCAACCTGAACTTGTTGACTGTTCTATTGGACATTGTCTATTCAACCAATCTCAACCAAAATCAGTAATAAACGAGTAAAAAACACCGATAAAAAAGTTTACCGGATTTAGGGTTTGACGGTTGCGGTTGACCAGGTCAACAACAGCGGCAGCAGCAGCGAAAACGGGACAGAAATCAGATCTGTCAGCGGCAGAGAAGTGATGGACAGCAGGGTTTTCGGCGACAGAACCCTAATCAGCAGCGTTTGTTTTTTTTCTTAAATACTGTTCACGGTGGCACTGTAGCAGTCGGAAACCAATGTAGCAGCCGGAAACCACTGTAGCAGTCGAAAACACTGTAGCAGCGATGCTACTGTTCACGACTCGGTACTGTTCACACGGCGGCGACGGCAGGAGAAACCCTAGTTACTCCGGAGGCGGCTGTGAGTGTGACACGATCAAGAGCCAAACTCTGATACCAATTGTTAGGGTATCACACGAACACAACACATGCAAACACACACTAAAGCAAATAAACGACACGAGAGATTTATAGTGGTTCGGTCGGTATGACCTACATCCACTTGCTGCAACTAGGGTGTTTATTATATTTAGGTACTCAAAGAATTACAAGACTATTACATCATATATATAAAGACTAGTCTAGGGTTAATAGCTAACCAACAAGTTAAGCCCATATGGGCCCCAACCCGAAACCCGTAACCTGACAGACTCTAGGGCCGGCTGACCCTAAAAGCCTTCATACTCGACAGAAACAACATAATCTCATATTTATGTTCAATTTTAATTAATTTGACGATGTCAAATAACGGTTATAAAACTACAAGATATCAATGATATATTAGATGTCTGTATTAATATAAAATTTGGTTGGCTTATAGGATAACGAACCTCACCGAGAACCTCTCTAGTTTAGTAGATATTTTTTGTTTGAGGTAACAAATTTTCAATTTTTTGGTGATGGTTAACGGGTCTCTACGAAAAATGATTGTTTGCACGTCTATATTGTATCAACTAATGATTTGCATCAAGGTTAAAAGTTATCTAGAATAACAATTTTTGAAAATTCATGACTTTAAATTAAGTACAACCTCATTACTTTGAAACCGATAATTTTTATAACTTCTATTACCTTTTGAGTTAATCATATAAATATAAATTGTCCTTATGGTTTGGCCTATTTCACATCTTTGAGGTTTAAGTTTTAAAAGTTGCAAGTTTAGGTTATATGATTTCAATTTTGTATATGGTTTGGGTCTATGATTAACTTTGGTTAAATGTTATGTTAAGGTGGGTTGAAATTACTTCTTTTTAATCATTTTTCAAACTAGAGGGACTGGTTAAGTAATTTACTGAAAAAATAAAAAACAAGATTGAAACCCCACCCTCACCCCTCTTTTCCTCATAGTCATACGCTTCCCCCTTGAAAATTCGACAACCTTAACCGCCGACAACGTTATACTTATTACTGACCGATGACTCCATTACAACCCCCACACTACCGACCAACCACCACCATCCTCACACACATTCAAGGTTCAATTTGCTTCACCCCTCAGACACATATCTCTCTTTCCTATGTCCCTTTGTTTTATTTCGCTCTGACTGTCCCCTTTTGTGCATCGAGTTCAAAACCGACACCACCAACGCACGTGTGACACCGGTAAATTCAGGTTAATATCTGTACCCGGCTAAAACATAGGTTATAGCATATGACATGCATCACACTTAATTTTATAGTAATTAAGTCCATTTCACACTTAGCAAGTCAATCCGTTCACACGTGTCGGTAATCCAGAAGATTACCAGGTCAAACACGCGTCCTATAGCACGACCGTTAGTGATAATTTAAAACAAATACCTAGACATATAATCTGTGCGTGTAAATTATATGTAACACTGTGATTTAATTAATCATGCATGTATGAATTTTTCGGTGATTTATGAAAATACTTTTATTTTCAGCACAGTCCGATAGACACGCAGTGTGCACTAGCTAGATGATTAATTCTAAACAGACACTTAGACATATATTTGATGTCCACAAATTACATGTAGTACTGTGATATGTTATTTTAAGACTCTGTGAAATTTTCGGGAATTTTCGGAGAAACTTTCTGTTTTAACGCAGTCTAGCCAGTCCGGAGCATGTACCGACAGTTTCAAATAAAAATCTAAAATTTTTATATGTTAAACATACCAACATGAGTCAAATTATTTTTGAATAATTTCATTCATACCAGTTTGGGAATTCCGTCAATAAATCGGTGACTATTCGTTTTCCACCACCCGGAGTCAAATGATCCTAAAAATACCCCCTAACTTCCCCCATTCTTCACCCTCACTCTTCCACTCTCTCTTTGCCGAGAACCACCACCACTCCACCATCACTCAAGAATCAATCTCTAACCATAGATTATCAAGTTTGCAAGAAGATTCACCCATCATTTTCATCACATTTTCAAGTTTTGTAAGATCAAAACCCACTTTTTCTCCATTTTCATCTTCATGTTCTTATGAACATGAATCCAAAGAAAACTTGTTTTTATGAAAGATTAACCATAGATTCTTGAATAAAAAGAGTTTTATAACTAAAATGGTACATATTGTTGGTGGTTTTGGACTCGGGTTTTGTTCTTAGGCTCGGTTTCCATATAAGAAAACTTTATTGTATGAGCATATGTTAGATGATGTGTTCTTGATGATTTGATGATGGATTATGTTGTAGTAATAGTTGTAGGTGAATAATATGTGCAAACTTTGTTGTTAAAAGTGTTGGATGATACATGCATGCTCGGTTTTGCTATTATAGGAAACTTTAATTTTGGGTTTCATGATAGATGCCATGTTTAGGGTGTTTTGATGATGGAAAATGGTTGAATATACATAGATAATGGATAATATGTGAAGATTTGCTAGTTGGAACTTTTGGTCATGTAAAATTTCATGCTCGGTTCTATTTATGGAAAGTTTAAATTTCAGGTTTTTGTTAAAAGAAGCTATGATGTGATTTGTTTGGTGGAAATGATGCATAAACACTATATATAGAGATTGTATGATTTTTTTTTGGTAAAATCACATGCTCATGATGTTTTTAGGCTCGTTTTATATTTTTAGAAAGTTTATTTCTTGACATGTATAAAAACTTGATGTTTGGGTGTATTCAAAACATGAAACTAGTATAGTGAACATTATGGAAGAATGATTTACAAAAATGATGGGTTTAAATGCATGTGTTCTAGAGTCCGGTTTCTAAATAAGGAAACTTTATTTCTACAAGAGTTGTGTTTGCATGTTGTTAACATGATTAGAAGGTTTAAATGACTTAGTAACACTTAACAAAGTGCATTGTATGATAATATATGATGTTTATCCATAAACTTGACAATTTAACATGATCTTGCTATAATAGGAAACTTTAATTATCCGAAACTCGCATGTTTTTCTATTTTTAGCAAGTAAACATTGAAATGTTCTATATGTGTTATATAACATGCCTAATTTCATATGTGAACATCAACTTTGCATAGTTTCCATGTTTAGGACTCAAAACTTGACTTTTCAATTAAGGAAACTTTTATGTATCAAAAGATGTGTTTCAAGTCCTAAATACCAATCGAATGTGCTAATGTGTTTATTAGAATGATAATAGACTATTTCAAATGAGGTTTGAATTCTATGTTAGTATTCGAATGTTTAAGTCCAACGTGTCACCAACGGTCGTCAAGTCAAAACATCTTTGAAACGTCAAAGTCACTTTTCAAACAGCTCATTTGGATTCATAGAGTTCATAGTCAAACATTTACAATACTTAGACCTTAAAGTCCAAAATGTTTCCTAGGGCACGAGTAGGTCGTCTCATTTAGCCGGATTTGCTAAGACTTGCATATCATTTTACCGCTTTATTAGGTGAGTTTTCACAGCCCCGTTTTACTCATTTTCCTTTGGGGTGAGATACATGCTCAAGTATACATTTTCAAAAATCATATTTTCCATGCTTACACAGTTACATTAATTATATAAGTTTGTACTGGTGTGTACAAAGTACTCTCAGAGTCAACCATTAATTTTTCCATAGCGAGGTGATCATGTTGGGTTTAACAACCCTTACCCGGGTTAGTAGCGCTAACTTCGACTGGAGGTCAAACGGGTACATTATTGACCTAATCCATTCATGTGCAAGGAACAAAGAGGCGAACCACATCCTTTTCCTTTTTCAGTGGCTGCAGTTGAGCTTCGGTTGATGGACTTATGATAATTTTTTGTTTTGTCTAATCAGCAATGATTGTGTAGAGTACATATGCTTTCCATGCATTTCTTTTTCAATATATGATTTCAATTACATTAAACCTATGAACTCACCAACATTATGTTGACCCATTTTAGCATGTTTATCTTAGATCGTTGAATGCATAGGATATGTGGCTAGGATGCACCCACATGAGTCACACACTCACCATGCATGGGCATTTTGTTTTGACACACTTTTTTTAATCATTTGTTTAAGCATTGTAAACTTTTTAAACATTGCTTTCGCACATTTACTTTGAACTATGTCAAGCCTCATTTTGGGCTCGTTTGAGCCTTGTTAAACAAGTATTTTGAAAACCATTTAGTGGTCGTTCAATGTAACACAATGGTAAAGATCCTCTCGGGTCATGCCTCACGGGTATAGCCCGAAGTGGAATTTGGGGGTGTGACAGCACGCCACCCTCTTTTCCTTTTATTCAAACGCCAGCCCCAAGCCCTGCAGCAAGAGGTCACGGACCATCTGCACCCGCATCGTTCTTTGCTATTATTACACGTTACTCCATTGTTAATTTGTGTATATAAGGTTTGTTAATTTGCTTTGTGTCACGATGATTAGAGTTTTGATTTGTTTCTACGGTTTGTTAATTACTTAAACATCACGAAGTACTTTGGGTCGTCGGATAACACATGGTTGGGGTCGTCAGAGATGCAAAAGAGTTGGTTTTGACGGACTATGTTGATGGGCGGGGGAGGGGGTATGAAAGAGGGGGATATAGGGGAGGGGGATTGGGTTTTATTTGTTATTTTTTTTAGTTTGAGTAAATTGTATAAATAGCCCCTTAGGTTTGTAAAATAGTACTTTGATCATTTTACACAATTTTAACATATTTAGTGCTACAGTCTAAACTTGTTACAAAATTAAAATCATATAATCTAAAAAATACAATTTTTAACACATAGACCCAGATATGTTACATGTGCGAAACCAGAAGGACCATTTGTGCATTTAACTCTTACCTTTTTAATGTATCTTGTGGGTTTACTCAGTTAACTTTTTATACTAAATAAACCACTTATAACTATGATTTTAGGATGAAGTTAAGGTGAAAATAATTAAATAAATAGTTAAGAAATTTATTAAAAGAATATTTATTAAAATAAATATAATATTCTTAAAACTGTTAAAACCTTTAATTATAATCTAGTGATCTTATTATGATTCTGAATTTACACAGGTTATTTAGTTAGTATGGTTTGCATATCAGGGTTATACAAATCGTATACGCAGAATCATATAATAATACGCTCCAAAAAGTTAATCTTTATAATAAATGTAAAAGTTATCTAATTATTTGTAATTTTTACCAAAAGATTAACTTTTTTTATTATTTTTTTGAAACAAACTCACACACTCTAAATCTACTCTTAAATCTAATTTAATTTTTAGATTATAAAACACACATCTAAAAACCTTGTTATAATATCCAACTTTTCAATTTTATAAGATGAAAGTAAAATATATAAGGTTGTAATTATTGTAATTTTTTATACATTTTAGATTTGATAACGTTGTTAAGAAATGCATGCATGAGCCATGATGCATAAACATTTTTGGCATAATGATTTTAGATATAAAAAAAACTACATAAATTAACTGATTAAATGGTAATACACGATTTAATACATGTTAATCTTTCTAGGGGTCCGTCCAACTTTGGCAACGGTTTAGTAGTTATATCCTTATTTATTGACCCGGCCCGTATTTATCACATTGTGCCTAGTTATTTATTGCTGCATTAAAACATCTTTATTTGTGGTAAGTCTCATGGTGTAATTTTTCTATTTCAAAGAGCCCTTTATAAAAAAGTGAATCGCATCTATAAAATATAGGCACTATTTTCTTTGTTTATCTTTTAAATTTATATTTTGATAAATTTATAAAGGCAAATTGAATTTTAATAATCTAAACTATGACTTGTTGGCCGACGATAATCCATACTTATAATTTAACCAAAGATGCTCCTAGCTTTCCTTTCGTTGCCAAGGGTAATCCCGGTAGCATAATAATCATAGCTTTATACTCGATTTACATTTGATTTCGCTTGTATGTTTCCCCAGTTCGTTCACAATCATCATTGTGAGCGGAATCAAGTGGAAATCAAAAGTAAATCTATGATGATTATGTGAGTCGGATTGCTCTTGGTAAGAAAAGTAAAAGTTGGATATATGTACAATGAGTTTTTTCAATATGGACATTACTTAATGCACATGTCCATGTATGTGTATTTTCTTTCATGCACATGTATATGTGTATCACTATATTCTCTCCATGAATATAGACAGAGAGATAAATATGTAATTTTCTTTTACGTTTTTCTCATTCTCATACATGAAAATTGATCAACTAGAATACTACAAATAAATCACTACATACGATGACTGATTCTTACGTACTTTTATTTTATAAAAAGTTATTTATTTAAAAAATGTCGATTATAATGTATTGTACGTAAGTAGCGTGAATAACGTGATCACAGTGTGAATATCATGATAATAACGTGATTTATAGCGCGCTAGACGTTAGTAGCGTGAATTTATGTTGACACATATAACCCTCGCCCTAAGCCACGTGTCGCGTTTTTGTGGCTTTCTACACGTATCATGTTAATTTCACTTTGTACAATAACCTCTCCGTATGTGTGTATATAGACACACCTACACATGTATGTATGTATGTATATTAGTATATGTGTGTGTTTTCAACTTGGTACTTGTGAGTTGTGATCTTGCTCCCTTTTCCTTTTGGTTAGACATATGATCTTACTCCATGTCCGATTATAAACTATGTCCATACTTGTTGAGTACTCGTTACTCGTTGCCCGTCAGGTTTTCGGGTACACTCATTTTTTGTCTTATGTGGTTACAAATTTCCCATTGGAAGCTCATTAACTAAAACCCGATCTTAAACTCATCTAAAAAACTAACTTAAAAATATCAAATACTTAACTGCATTTTTAAAAGTTCTATAACTTTAGTAGTTTCAAGTTCTAATAACTTCAATATGTTACTATACTTTTAAGAATATATAATATATTAATATATTCGGTTTTGATGTGTGTAAACGAGTTCGAGTAATCAGATGGTTATCACGTAATACCATACACGTTCCAGTCCTATGAAAATGTTTAAAACTAATCTCATACCCAGTCCCGTAATTGAACACCCATACGTTTTTGTCCATTTTATACCTGAAAAATGATCAACTAGAATACCATATATAAATCACTACATACGATGATTGATTCTCACGATTCTTATATACTCTTATTTCTCAATTGAAAGGTGCGCATGTGCAGAGAAAGAGAGACAAATAAATAGAGTTTAAAACAAAATGGCTTAAACATACAAAGTGTAATAGATAGAGCTTAAAACAAAATGGCTTGTTGAGATGTTTAGAGGGTTCCACATGTAAATAATTAAATGACTAGGAGGGTAATAAAAGAAAAGCCACCATTGTTTTGTTATTTTTTTTTAAATATATTCAAATAATTTTTATATACTTTATTATTTTAAAAATTTTATATCATAAAATCGTGGATTCTATTATCTTTAATTTGATTATAATATTGCTATATAGTTTTTATAAAAAGACATTATTAAAAAAAAGATGATTATAACATAATATATGTAGGTAGCATGATTTATAATGTGAATAACGTGATTTGTAACGTGCTAGACATTAGTAGCGTGACTTTATGTTGATGCACATACCTTTCGCCTCAAGCCAAGTGTTGCATTCTGATAGCTTTCTACGCTTATCATGTTAATTTCACTTTGTACAATAAACTCTCCATATATATGTATGCACATATATGTGTCTGTTCATAACTTGGTACTTGTGATCTTACTCCCTCTTCCTTTTGGTTAGACATATGTCCGATTATAAAATTACGTCCATACTCGTTAGGTACATGTTACTCATTGCCCTACAGGTTTGTGAGTATACCCATTTTAAGGTCTTACGTGGTTACACATTTCCCATTAAAGCCCATTAACCGAAACCCGATATTAAACTCATCTAAAAAACAAAATTCAAAATATTAAATCCAATGAAATTATTTAAAACAAATCCCATACCCGATCCGTACCCAAATACCCGTCTCAAGTTAATATTTTTGGTTTATGAGTTTTTCATATACAAGGGTGAATATAGATAACTAGATAGTACGGGGGCTAAATAGTATTTTCCCTACAGTGTAGGGGTGAAATACATATATATATGTGTCTTTCCTTGAAAGTTTTACCCATTTTCCCAAACAGGACTCCAACCAGCGAAGACCCAAGTGTAGAGAGAGAAAGTTTTAGAGAGAGAAAGATCGAGATCACCGAGAGGAGGAGAGAGACGGCATTGATGGCGGAAGGTCACATGCTGCGAAAACACAGCGACGACAGTGTCAAGCTGTTCGTCGGCCAAGTTCCGAAGCACATGACGGAGCCACAACTTATAGCAATGTTCAAAGAGTTCGCTCTTGTGGACGAAGTCAACATCATCAAAGACAAGGCCACGCGAGCTTCTCGAGGTTAATTTCTCTTACTAATTCTCTTCACTGATTCTCTCCTCATTTCGCTGTTTTCGTCACTGTTACTTCCGGATCACAATGCGTGATTCGTGTTATTGTTTTTAATTTGAATTTATCGTATCGAGATTTGTGTTGACTCGGTGAGATTTTGTTTGATCGGAACCCTAATTTCCTGTCGCCATCAGGTTGTTGCTTTGTTATATGTCCGTCTAGGGAGGAAGCAGACAAGGCCGTGGATGCGTTTCATAATAAGAGAACCCTTCCTGGGGTAATTATTCTTCAGATCTTCGATTTCATTCTTTCATCACAATTGTTATAGAGCTTTTATATAATGCATTGTGAAAAATCACGTGGTTGGTAGAAAGTCGGATCAGGAAGAAATGTGTTGTGACATCTCCATCACATCAATTTCACACACTTTTCTATCTTTGGGATATCCATGGAAACTGTAGCAATTTCTATTTTTAGGATGTCCTGTGAAATTGCTAAAATTATTATTTTTGGAGATGTTTAACCTTTATAGTACCTAATTGCTCACTGTTTTGTAACAAATTTGTGATGATAATTTCTCTTGTCATCATCAAGGAATTTTGAACTAATAGTCAACATTTTTAATTAAATACACGCTGAACCGAATGCTGGCATTTGCACTGAGATGAAGTCAAATTGATTGAGGAGGTAAAGTGCAAATCCGATAAGGTAATGATTGTTTATGGTTAGGAGTGAAATTTCACCTTAAAATAACTTGTTTTCTTCATGCTTGAGGTACTCATTGCATGGTTTCTTGTTTAATGGGAGTTCTGGTTACCTTTCCTTTTCTTATTTAAAGGAAACAAAATCATAAACTTTTGTAAAGTTCTTGTAGACAAAATAGACATTATGTAGAAACTTGCTTTACTGGACATCATCCTTGATCTGAGACATAAAGTAAATAGCTCATTTATCTTGCAAGGCACGACACCAATTATTTCAAAAGATGAATTAAGCTACTATTAGCAGTACAATGTGATATTCATTAAAGTGATGACATTTTATCAAACATAAAGTACTACAATAAGTGCAGAAAAATTGAGGGCTTGGGTACTACTTATTAACGATCCACCCCTCTCGTTACTACTTCATGTAAATTAAATTGTGGGAAAGAGCTACTTAGTATTAGTGCTGGTGAAGAGTCGATTATGATTTTGAAAAATGCCAATAACTATCCTACTATTTAACCTCGTTCTAGAGTTTTGCTTCATTGGCGTTTCAATGCAGATTTGGAACGCCAAATGTGTGTGGATTTTTATTGACATTGATGCTAAATATCCCATAAGTTGGGTTGCCTGTTTGACATATATGGGGAATGCATGTTTTAGTTAGCTATGGATTATTCTATCTGTATGGTTACTTTTCAAACCAACTACGAAAATGTTAAAGCAAGAATACTTCCAAAACGTTAAAGCAAGAATACTACAGAAATGTTATTCTAACTACCATAATACTTTAATGGCTATGAAGTACTAATAATCACACAACGAGAGATGGCTATGAAGCTACTACTTCTTGATTTAACGAGGCATGTCCTTTGTTATATCACCAGGCATCTAGTCCATTGCAAGTGAAGTATGCTGATGGCGAGTTGGAACGGCTTGGTATGCCATGCTATTTCATTTTTTTAATTCAAGATTGTTGCTTTCCTCCTTGTATCTGTCATTCTGTTGGTTATTTGATTATCTAACATGAATTTATCTGACTAGCATTTTTATTTCTCATGACATTTTGCTGAAGAGCACAAGATTTTTATCGGCATGCTTCCCAAGAACGTTTCTGAAGGTGAAGTTTCAACATTATTTTCAGAATATGGAACCCTAAAAGACCTACAAATTCTCAGAGGTTCTCAACAAACAAGTAAAGGTGCATATGATATTTTCTGGTCCTTGATTCAACAAATTGCAAAATATTAGGTCACCTACTTCTGGGGCTCATTTTCATGTTTTAGAATCACGATTGTGGCAGGCTGTGCTTTTGTGAAGTATGAGACAAAAGAACAAGCTGTTGCTGCTATAGAGGGCCTTAATGGAAAACACAAGATGGAGGTTTGTAACTTTGTATATATGCTGGTTTCACTTAATATTATAATTATGCGCTTGTTTTCTCCTTTTCTTTTCTTCAGAGAGTTTCAGTGTAGTAGTAATCTTGTTGTTTTTCACGTATTAGGGTTCAACTGTCCCTTTGGTTGTTAAATGGGCAGACACTGAAAAGGAAAGACAAGCTAGAAAAGCTCAGAAGGCTCAATCACTGGCTTCTACTTTGGCAAACGTTGACCCAAGTCAACATCCATCTTTATTTGGAGCACTTCCAATGGGATACATGTCACCATATAACGGTTATGGGTATCAGGTTTGTTTTATCATAGTCATTGCATCACTCCAATACTTTTTTTATGTGGACTTTTTCTGTTGCTATTGCCATTTGGCATTGAAGTTACTATGTGAATAAGAAATTAAGAATTGATTTTGTAAGTAGGCTACTGGAACTTATGGGCTCATGCAGTATCGCCTTCCCCCGGTGCAGAATCAGCCTCCTTTCACCAACCTGAGCCCAACCCAAGCAAATGCATTACGTGCAGGCTCTCCAAGAAACTATGCAGTTTCCCCAGCCGGTTATATGGGCTCTGCTTATCCAAGCGTTCCCAGGCTTCAATATCCTCTGGCATTTACTGGGGGAATAAGGCCTTTCAGTGGCCCGTCTAGCCCAGTACCACCAGAAGTTGCAAGTAACCATGCCGCAACATCTTCAACTGTCAGTGGAAGTGCACCTGACCATGTTGAAGGTTGTTAAAGATCTTTTATGTAGATCACCTCTCCCAATTAACTGTCTGTGTGTTCATGATGTTTCTTTAACAGGTCAAATGGGTAAAAACTGAAAAAAAATTAGCAGGTTGCTTTATATCTCTAACGGGTCAAAATGGTAAAATTAATAGAGCTATATTAGTAGGGAACAGGTCCAAAACTCCCCAAAGTGTATTTTTAATGCAGAAAAATACACTAGCCCTATATTCAAGAAAATCAGATATATGTTTTGTTATCAGGTTTGACGCATTAGTTATTTTCAAAAATTTAAAAAGTTGGGCAAACGTGTTGCCAGTCGACCGGACCTGGCCCATTTTACCTGTTCCACATTTACCCATTAGCAACTCGCCCAAAGTTCCCGAACTTCCCAGTCAACCTGTTTTGGTTAGTACTAAAAATTACTCATTTTGACATGAGCTCATTAGCAACCCACCCAAAATACCTAGCCCGCACCAAAAATTTGGACAAAAGTGGTCTTGGTCAACCCAACCTGACCCTTTTTGACATGTACCAAAAGTAACCCATTTTGACTTGAACCCATTTGACACTTTGACCCATTATCAACCCACCTGATTTTCCGCCTTTAATTATTATTGTATGTTTAAGCAGTCTGTTTCAGTGCAGGTCCACCTGGTGCTAATCTGTTTATTTATCACATCCCTCAAGATTTCGGGGATGAAGATCTTGCAAATGCCTTTCAAGGGTTTGGAAGGGTTTTAAGTTCCAAGGTTTTTGTTGACAAGGCAACTGGTGTTAGCAAGTGCTTCGGTATGGACTTCATTATATTACCATTCAAATTTCCAACAATTGTAACAATTCTGCCTCTAATTAGCCAGATGTTAGCAGGTTTTGTTAGTTACGACTCCCCAACTGCTGCACAATCTGCAATAAGTACAATGAATGGGTACCAGTTAGGTGGTAAGAAGTTGAAGGTTCAACTTAAAAGAGACAACAAACAAAATAAGGCTTATTGATTTGATGATGGTAAGCTAGCTATTGAAGGCTGCAGAACTCTCTATTTGTAATTTGCATATACGAGTTTCTGCGGTTGAACTGAACTGCTATGGAGTGGATCTGGGACCCACTTGTAGCCAAAGCCCTGACACTTGTAATACTTTGTTTATTGTGTGCCTTTGTAATCTGTAATTGTGTAACATATTAATTCATTTAGTCATTGACTTTCAATATATTCATTCTTTTCTCTACAACATTGTGTGTAGTTTAGCTTTTCAAATGCTTATTTTAAAATTATATTCAGACTCCTCTACCTGCTGACCACCTTTCTGGATCTTGTTTTCCTGTTCTTCAAAGTTATATGACTTGCTCTTCATTTCTATTAGCGCCAAAGATATCTTTCCACATGTGGTTCGTCTTCAGGTATTTGATGAAAAATATTTTATGTTCACATGTAGTATCATGTGCATATTTTATTATGGTTCTCACATGTATTTAATTTTTTTTACATGCACTATCATTCAAGCATATATTGGAGAAAAGGCTGTCATTGTTTTGGCTACTAAGAAAATTTGGCTATGCATTGGTGGATTTACATTAGACATATATCATCTGACATTAGTGTCATATAATACGATGAACAATTTCTTTACGTTTATTTCTGGGCATTTGCTGATAAAGTGGAAATGCCAAGTTTGGTGTTCCTTCATTGCTCGCAATGCTCCTGCCACCTTTACATCAGATGCAATGCCTTGTACATTCAGCAACATGTGAACACTTGTAGTATTGGCTCTATGGACTATGATTTGACTCTAATTGACTGTTAATGAGAATGTGATTTTTGGAGTTGGAATGATTCTTCATCTTCACGGTCTTCTAGGATCTTTCCTGCATAATGTTATGAGAGTGTGATGTTTGCTTCAGTTTCTTATTGCATGTTTTTATATACCCCTTATAGGGGTGTGTGTGTTACAATTTTCCTAGTATATCTGCTTAGATTGCTTAATTAATTTGAACTCAGAACTTTACCATTAGTTTTAATCTTAATTGTAAGTGGATTACACACCAGACATTTTGTGGAGTTGGCAGGTTTTCTGATCAAGAATAGTAGCAAGGTTAAGGTAGTTGCTAAGTTTTTATTTCATACTGTTCCTCCTTTGTACATAGGCCAAAAACATTGCATTCGCCCCCACATGTACTTTCTGTCATTTTCCTACAAATTGTTATTTTCTTAGAAATTTATATTTATAGCTGGCTCATAGAGATGACATAACCACTTTCTTTCCATTCTAATTGGGTTCCAGGCAGCCATGTCACTACATCAACCAATAGGCTGGTTACACTTGTATTGGAATGTGGTTGAAGCTGTTTCTTTGCTTAAGCAGGAGAACCAGCACACAGTGATATCAGGTATTTTAGCTGAAAGTTGCACTTAGTATCGTTTTTTCATAAAATATTTTTGCCCCATTTGGTTTTTTTTTTTTTCTATATTACTCGCCTTCATTAGTTCTGTACTTCAACATGGTTTTGGGAAATGTTAAAACCGCATTCTAATTCTCGTTCATGTGTAGTTATTTCTATTATTCCAGTTACTATTTATGTTTTTGAAGTTTGTCCACCATTAAAGCATGACCTTTGTGTTCCTAGTCAATTAATACCTTTTCCTTGAAAATTTCCTTAATAACAAATGGTGTAGCATTAAGAAACAAGATGAAAAGACGTCTTTACCCTTTATCTTTTAAGCTTTCTAAATGGTGCATAGATTAGTTGGTTAGCGGTTGAGATTATTATCGCAACGATCTAGTTTTGTAATCATGTTTAGTGCTTTAGTTGTTTATAAAAGGTTTTAAAATATGGACATAGGAGTAGTTGCTGCCTTGCGGGTCAACCTGGCCAGAACCTGTTTTCACCCATTTCCCAGTCCATCAGACGCACCATTTTTGCCACCTCTAATAATTATATCATAATATCCAATTATGTGATCCAGATATTGTCTGTATATACAGTTCATGATTGTAACTTGTTTAACTTGGTTTTGATGGTGAAAGTAGTGATGAAGCAGTTGAGTTCTTTTACAAATAAAGAAGAAACATATTTAGTTTCAGATCTTCAGTCGGTTCATGTGCAGAGCTAGATTTAAAGTGCTATTCATGAGCTTTTGCAGGAAACATCCACATGCCTGATGTGAGGAGAGGATATTGAAGTGATTTGATTTCAATCGATCTCGTTTTGCTATTGCAAGAACCCCTAAAGCAAACATGTTGGTATGCCGTATGCCCGCTAATTTATTTACAAATGTATATAATAATGAAAACATGTTTGTTCTCTTATATTCTTTGGTGATTGCTAAGATCACAAGAACTGACACGATCTTGTGCTGGCTTTGATAATGTTATACACAGATCCTAAATTCTACATCTTGTTCAAGTGATAATTGAACCCTTAACCTGACAATGGGAGTCATTTTCATCTGCTAATTGCATGTTGGAACAGTACGACATGGACAGGCATCCTTCATCTGTGGTTCCCGCGTCTTCACAACCTCTTAGGCTTCTTGTAATTAGGGTCTTGGAGTGCATTACAGCATCTTTAATGGAGGCTCACAGACCCCCCTTTTATCTTCTCTATGCTGGTGCTGCCCAACTTGCTCCATCTCACACAAGCTTCCCTCTCCTCTCCTCTCCTCTCCTCTCCTCTCCTCTCCTCTGGACCAAAAGAGTTGCACAAATCGGTTTCAAACCCTAAACCGGTTTGGGTTTGGTCAACAAAAGTCAAAACCGGTTTGGGTTGAAACCGGTTCTTGAGGTGGGTTTGACCGGTTTAATACCGCGTTGATACCAATTCTTGAGGAGTTTTGACCAGTTTCAACCTATAGGGTTACAAACCGGTTCTGTTTTTAGTCCGGGTCGGTTTTGAAACCGTTTCTGGTTGGTTTTTTCGGTCACCAAACACCTTTCCTCTCTCCTCCCTATCTCATATAACTCCCTATCTCATATAAATGGCGGGTCCCTGCCACACATGATTAGTGGCCATGGACCTTGTGGTCTTCCTCTTTCTTCCACATCTGTAGCGGTATTAGGTGCATGTATGTCTAAAATTTAGAAAGTACTCGATTTTACTTTAAATTGTTAAATGGTGTTGGATTTTCAAAATTGAAACCATTCATAGTCAAAATGAAAGGGTATCAGTGAGGGAAAATTACAGAAAACATGAAATTGGTCAATGATATGCTATTAGTGATAATTGGTTGAAAGTCTAGCAAGTGAACATTTAAACATAAGACCATTTTTTTTAATAGAAAATGACTACGTATCAGTCTGAACATTTTGGGGAACACTCCCCATTAGGGTGTTCTGAATCAGAGGGTGATCGGGTATCTTCGGTAATGCTACATGTTAAAACAGATGAAGATAGCTAGTTAACAGGGTACACATAGATTACGCTGCGATCCACATTCAACATGAGAGATCATAGTTCACACGAGGAACGGAAGCGAACACAGAACACACAAAAGCTTGAACATATACATCCTTCATTAAATCAAACTTCCAAGAACACTAAACCCTGAAATCAAATCTTAAACTTAAATTCGTAAGTTGTTGGCAAAATCAAGACCATCGACGTCATCCTTCATTGATGCCTCAAGAAGTCTCAAACCGGGTTTGAGCTCCCTTATGCGTTGGAGATTGATGGTTGACCGCCTCACTAAGAGACTGTTTCATCTGGAATTTGCACAAATAAGAACGTCGTTAGCCTCGTCAAAGAGAGGGTTTTGTGACCTGACTTCGACGTGAGAAGATGTTCTTTGGTTTTCAGAAATCAAAATGAGTGATTGTTTCTAGAGCGAGTAAAAGAATGCGAACCACTTTTCTTGTAGCTTATAGGAGATACTTATAGTGTAACATCTTTAGGCGGTTATGCTTATGTGCCGGTGCTCTCAAATCCGTGTCAATCCTCTTGCAGAGTTGTTTGTTGATTGAGCTCGTTATTGGGGGGTCCTGGTTTGTTAAAAAACCATATTTCCTTTTTATTGATGGTGAGGTTTTCCATTGTATTATATTCATATTTTTCTTGAATGGTTTTGGTACTGATACTGAACCGGTCCGATCGTCCTTACAACTTATTAGCCCAAACCAGTCCTGCAGTTTATTAGCTTGAACCAATCCGACTTGTCGTGCGATCTGATTTATTCAGATGGGTCTTATTAGTCCTGCAGTTTATTAATTTGAATGTGCGATCTGATTTATTCGGATGGGTCTTATTAGTCCTGCAGTTTTATTTGCTTGAAACGGTCCTGCAGTGACTCGGTGGTCGGACCGGTTGGCGAGTAAGTTTACTATCACGATATGGAACATGAGCATCTTATTTCCGTCTCTTTTCATCACCAAGGACACTAATGACATTTCCAACAAGAGGCCTTTGTTAATATGAACCCCTGTTTTCAAAACACACCCAAAAAAATCATGTTCGTATACTTAAAATCAGCATTAATTAACACAACTAATAATCATTATGACTACCTTCTTTGAACCGCATGCCATCAGAATCTGTTCTTTTAACCCGTTCTGGTCCATCAAGATCAACTAAATGCAACTTAGCACAAAGATATTCATCACTCATAGATTCATTTAAATTATTACCAAAATTCACTTTCCGTATTTGTTCAACAGTGATGGTGAATATAGTATGTGAACGACTACATAAAAAGTTTAATTTGTATAAGACAATAGGTACTAAAAAGATGCAAAAAGTCAAAATAGAGTGGCCAACCTTGACTGGTTATTCATGTTTGTACTCACAGTTGCACTGCTCAATGATCCTTGCTCCAAACAATTAGCCATTTCTTTTAGTGTCTGTACACTACATTCAGTAGATCCAGCAAGTGTTTAACGCCATTTGTTTTCACGAATTTGTATCGGTGGCTTCCCCGGATTGTTGACTTTTCCTGGTTGACTATTTTTCGTCTCTGATTTGTTACTCGAGTTTGGATCCAGCAAGTCCCTTACTTATTCTTTTAGAATCTTTAAATGACAATCCTTGGTTTTAAAAATCGCGCTTAACTCGCAACTCGACCTAGGGCGATGACTCTAGCGAGTCATGTAACCCAACTCGAGCAACGTACAAAACTCGCAAAAAATCGTATTTTTTTGAAAAAAACTCACACTGAGTGGCTCGATTCTTGTACAGGGGCTGTTTTTGTGCTTCACAGTGTTATACATTTAGCTAAAAAGGTTATACATGTAAGTAATTTATACATTAAATCATATATAAACCTTATTTATGGCTATATTTTGGGTAGGAGATGCTAAAAACCAATGGGATATATAAAAAAATTTATATAAGCACATTGCGCTTCGCGTACAAAAATCGGTCCGCTTTTGCGATTTGCGTTTTGCACTTCGGATTTAGACCTTGTCGCTTCGGTGCGCTTCTCGCTTTTTAAAACCAAGTGACAATCATTCGGTTACAATTTCAAAACATGATACATACTTACAAACTAAATGATAACGATAGCATACCTCAATGAAAGAAACATGCAATTAGAACTCTATTTGATGTTTTAAACTTTTGATTTTGTTGAATAAAGCATTCATAGCTTGAGGAATAAAGCCTGTTTGGGACCCATCTTTGCAGCCAGAACCTATGGTGTTGTCTTGCCTGAACCAGATTGTTAAACTTTAAATGTCAAACACCATCAACAACAACATAGCATTCATCTTATTCACTTTAACATACCTGGCCATATGCTAGAACAGTAGCATTATTAATCAATTTATATAATCTTCTTTGACATACCTGGCCATCAACAACATAATAACATTCATCTCATCTTTGAATTGTCGTTCTAATATAATATTCTCAAGCTGAGCTACACCCATTCCTCTCTGTGGCACTTTCTTTTGCTTCAGCTTCTTGGAATCATGACCAATTGAACCCATCCGTATAAATCACATTCTATATATACGCACCAAGGATCGATCTAAACGATATGAAAATCAATCGTAATTATAACCATTCGGATCACAAATTGCTTAGATATCAACAGATCTACATGTCTTAAATACAAGAACAAAATCTAAAATTAAATTCTAATAAATTTGAAAATCAGTTGTTGCTTTGAGATGTCCGAGAGTTGGATAGCAAATAACGACGGTAAATATTCTGCAAATTCCTATTCATGAATTCCCTAAAAATAAGTTAGTAACCCTAGTATTCTCCAGCAATGTTCTGCAACAAATCGCCGATTGCTATCGAATGAAGAGAAAACCACCGTATGAATAGCTAATCAACGAACAACGAACGGGGATTAAACATCTACAATCAGAATCAAAACAACAAATTAATCGTGGAAAATAAATAAGAAACCCTAAACAGTTTAAAATCATAACAAATCGACCTAACCTGTTAAACGTTAGCGATTTAGGGGAATGAAAAACGATTACGATTTGATATCACATACCTGTTGGGATCGAAGGAAGAGGAGGCCGTCGTATGGAAAATAACGTATGAAGAAGAAGTCGTATTTGATATCACATACCTGTTGGGATCGAAGGAAGAGGAGGCCGTCGTATGCAAAATAACGTATGAAGAAGAAGTCCTCGATCAGAGAAAGATTGGAGAAGAAGAACCATGAAGCTGCTGTTGTTTAAGGTTTAGGAATGAAAAAGAACGATGGGTATTAGGGTTTTTCTTAGATCCGGGAAACAGTGATGGGTCGTGTTTTGACCCGCGAGATTTCTTAAACGGGTTAGGAGGTGTTATAGGCGGGAAAAATTGCGTGAGTGATGATAATTTGTAATCATTTATTAGGTTACTAACACACATGGGCTGAAAAATATTAATACATATATTTTTTAAATTTTATTTATGTATTTTACAGGGTAAAAGTGTATTATTATACATATATTAAGGATAGAAAACAAAATTCAAAATATGTAAAAAATAATATATAATTGGGTTTAAAAAATACGTCAATTACTATTTAATGTAATTTGACTTTCATTTACTATTGGATTGAAAATAAAAATTATATAATTAAGTTTCAAAGTTTTTATAATAAAGGATAATTTAAAATAAATGTGTTTTATTAGTATAATTAGTAATTTAGTAAAAAAATATGGGTGCGTTTAATAAGAGAGAGACGAGAAAAAAATAATGAGATTGAATATGGTGGTGACATGTGGTATACAAAAACCTTTATTTATTATATAGTATAGATTAAGGATTACTATTTCCATAACTTTTTTTTAATCTTTTACGTGTGTCAAGGATATCGGGTATACCCTATGTAAAAAAAGGGCGTGAGTTGTTCGAGGGTTGTGGAACACCGGCCCCTCTTGGTGGGGGGGACGGGGGGGGGGCTGATCACGAGTGAAAGCCAAAATAAAAAAGAAATATTTTTTGAACACCACGTCACCACAGAGACTGGCGTGAAGTTTTTTACATGGCTATACAGGAGGAGAGGGTCGGCAACGAGAAGAGAGAGTGAAGAGTTATTGGGTGGGACCGGTGGAGTTGATGAGAGAGAGATTTTTCTTTTATATCTTGGTCCATCTCATTTATAACAAACGATAGGTTTCTTTGTGATATCTAACTGCTAGGGTTTACGCGTGATCATTAGTCATACCACTCCCACCCTACAGGACGTCAATGGCTTCCTCTAGCACCACAGCTTCTCATCCGGATAACGTCACCAGATATGATGTCTTTCTAAGCTTTAGAGGCGAAGATACTCGCAATTCTTTTACGGATCATCTATACGACGCTTTAGTGCGAGCAGGACTTCACACTTTTAGGGATAATGATGAAATCGAAAGAGGCGAAGAAGTGAATCTAGCAATCGTGAGAGCAATAGAAGCATCCGAAGCTTCGATAGTTGTATTATCGGCGAATTATGCAGATTCCACATGGTGCCTCGATGAGCTCCGGTTGATCCTCGAGGAAAGGAGAGTGCGGAATCATTTTGTTCTGCCGGTTTTTTATCACGTCGATCCATCGGATGTTAGGAAACAAAGTAAAGACTTCATGGTCAAAATCAAATCCTCTGGAAGGTGGAGCGTTCATAATGTGAACCTGTGGAAGAAAGCCCTTACGGATGTTGCCGATTTGGCTGGCATGGTTCTCTCTGGGTTTGCATCTTTTTACTGATAAATGAATTCAAGATCTTTGTATATTTTTTACTGTCATAACTAACGTACTGGATAATTTTAATATACATGACTCTTATCTGATCTTAAATCAAGTTAACTAAATAATATATTAATTTGAGATAAGAGGATGAAACAAAGTTTAGTTTGACAAGATTCACATAATATTGGTAAATCTATTACTGTTTATTTTCTTTTGGTTAAATTTATGTCTAAAAAAATATGTCTAGCTAGACTAGAAGCAATTTATGTGTAAACATTTTACTTAGTGTGTAAAAGAGACGAGCCCGAGCTCGATCTCGGCTCGTTTAGAGCTCTATTTGTAGACCTGGAAATTGGCTCGTGAGTAGTTTTCAAGTTGAGTTCGGCTCAGGTAGACTCGTTTATTATTTAATTTTTTTATATATATATATATATATATATTTATACTTACATTTTTTTATACATAAACATAATATATATATTTAATTATTTTTATCATAACTTTATATATAATAATTATTATGATAGAAATATATATTTAATATATAAATAAAAGGCTCGTAAGACTCGCGAGTAGGGCCGTTCACGAACCGAACCGAACCGAGCGGACCTTTGCTCGTGCTTGGTTCGTTTAAAAACCGAACCGAGCCGATCGGCTAGTTTACAACCGAGCAAAAAATCGAACGAGCATTATCCGAGCACTAATTTTTCGAGCGAGTGGCGAGTGAGTTGGACAACCCTACTGTCTAGTGTGCCCTTCGAATTGCAGAGCCACAAAAGTTGTTCGTCGCTCGGCGTCATTGATCGTGAGCCGCAAAAACTGATCGACTGACCAAGAGAGAGAGACGATTTGAGACTTGAATCGCAGAACCGCAAAGGCTGCTCGTGAGGGCGGCATCCGATTAGGGTTAGGGATTTTAGGTAGAGACGATTTGAGACGTGAATTGAGAAGAGGGCTCTGAGGGCGAACTTGTGAAGTAACGTAATTACTAAAGAGATTTTTTTTCTTTTTTTTTTAAGTTTTAAGTTGGGCTACTCTTGATTCACTATAAGAAGTTTCATAATAGATTGAGCCAAAAGAGTTATTTATAAATGTATAAAATATTAATTCATTAATTATATATATATATATAGGGGTAGGTTCCAGAGAAAACCAATAGTTAGGCGAAAACCGAGAAAACTACAAAAAAACCACAAAAAACCAATTTTAACCAATAATATAATAATATTTATTTTTTATTTTATTTTATTTTATTTTTACTTTTTTATAAGAGTATCAATGTAATATTACAAATTTTTATCAAAAAATCATTTAAATATTGGCTTACGTATATGTAACCCATAGTGTTACGTATACGTAAACAGAAAACAAAAAAATTCAAAAAAATTGCGGTTACATATACGTAACCCATAGTATTACACATTGTTTTAGTGGTTTTCTTGGTTTTCGCCTAACTTTGTGATTTTCTCTTGATCCCTCCCCTATATATATATATATGTATATATATATATAAATTAAAAATTAATTCGAGCCAAACCGAGCGAGCAACGAGCGAGCGTACCTTTGCTCGTGCTCGGTTCGTTTACAAACCGAACTGAGCCGATCGGCTTGTTTTCAAACTGAGCCAAAATCGAAAGAGCATATTTCCGAGCATTTTTCGAACGAGTTCGAGCGAGTTTCGAGCGTCGAGCATTTTGGACAGCCCTACTCGCGAGCCTGCTAGAACTCGTTTATTAAGTGAGCCCCAATATAAAGCTCGAGCTCGTATAAGTTTGGTTCTATTCGAATTTTTAACGACTCGATCTCAAGTTGCTCACGAGCGACTCGGCTCGTTTACACCCTTAATTATACTTTACATTTGGAACATTTTCCACCACATCAAATTTTACAATCAACCCTTAACTGTCATATGCTGAATTTGCTCATCTTCCTTGTTGCTACAGGCCTGAAACAATTTTTTTGAAGAAAATTGTAGATACCATTTACAATAAGCTGGATCGCAAACAGGTTCATCTTCCACCTAATCTAATAGGGATGGATGCTCGAGTTAAAGAGATCAATTCATGGTTAAAGCAACCTGATACAAGTTTTTTAGTAATTTGTGGCATGGGAGGAAGTGGCAAGACAACGTTGGCCCGGTACATTGTCTACTCAAATTGGCAAAATTTTGATAACATAAGTATCATCGAAGAAATTGGTAGTAGATGTAAAGAACCTCAAGATTTTTTTCAGCTACAAGAAAAACTTGTTGGAGATATGTTTTGGGGCAAGAAGAGAAAAATACCAAGTTTTTGTCAAGGTACATTTAAGATTGAAGAGGCCTTACAAAAGAACAAGGCACTTATTGTTCTTGATGACATTGTTGAACAAAGTCAGTTATTTGCTTTCCTTGGAAGAGGGGATATAAATAAACAAAGCAAGATTGTAATAACAACGAGGGAAAATAATACACTCAAATGGTTTGAGTCCAGGTCTTGGAGGTGTCAAGAGTACAAAATGGAATTACTAGATGATGATGACTCATTAGAACTTTTAAGTTGTCATGCCTTTGGATCCAAAAGTATGATGGAAGGTTATGAGGAGCTTGCAAAAAAAGTATTAAAGTATTGTGAAGGAAACCCATTGGCTCTTGAAGTGTTGGGTTCTTCATTACAAGAAGATAATAGCATCCCATCTTGGAAAAGTGCACTAAATATGTTGGAAAAAGATATACATCCCGGAATTCATCGTGTACTCATAAGGAGCTATAACTTGTTACCATATGACATTGATAGAGAGTTGTTTTTACATATTGCTTGTTTCTTTATTGGCAAAGACATGGATTATGTGGTAAAGATATTGGAGCATGATTACTTGGCAATATCTAGGATCAAGATATTAACTAAGAGATGCCTTCTCTCTATTTCACCAAACAAAAAACTATTGATGCATCCATTGCTTCAAGAAATGGGGAGAACAATAGTGCATCAAGAATCACCCAAAGACCCTGCAAAACGTAGTAGAGTCTGGTGTAATAAGGAATCTTATGATTTGCTGAGGAAAGGGAAGGTAAGATGCTTTTTATTTCTATGTTGAAGATTTTTTCCCTTTTCACATTCTCCTATTGCATCTAAACTATATGTTGATCCTCTTTGTATTCAGGGTTCAAAAACAATGGAAGGTCTAGCACTTGACATGAAAATACTGAGGGAAGACGAGTATGCACTCAAGGTAATACAGAATAAGTAAAAACTAATGCCTGAGATCGTATTTAAATTTTAAAGAAAGAAATAAGGAAGATCTTCTGTTTAACTTGTATTATGTGATTTCTACAGCTACATTTCAGTGTTAACATATTTTTGCTTTTATTCAACATTTATAATTGAGTTCTTTTTTATACATTGACTTCTACTCAAAATATAAATCTGTGTTTATTATCATACATTTGTTTCAAGTTTATGGATTGATAGTAAAGGATGGGAGGGTAGCCAATGGCAGCTGGTGACATGTAGGGGGTGGTAAGGCTGGGAGTGGGCTTGCGAAGTTGTATAGTACAAGTAATCAATGTATAAAGTATAAATTAATTTGGGAAATGCTAACAATTACCCTTAAAGCTATGGTTAACTAATACTTCATGGTCATTTTTAATTATTGATGTAAATATAGTTGGTTATAACCAGAAGTTTACTGAAAAAGGCTCATTTTTGAAAGAAAGATAACAATAACCCTAAGGGCTATGATTGGCAAAGACCATAAATTTTTAATCAAAGGTTTAAGTTCTACACAAAATTACCTGGAATTTAGGTTAGTGATGTAATCTACATTTTTCTCTTTTCAGTTCAGTGCCCAATCAGTACATATCAAATATTTTTTCACAACCTGGAAACTTTTTTAGGGTTATCTTTGGTGCATTTAATTGTAGATACAAGGGGTGCATGCTAATTGTCGTCTTAATGCTAATTTTTGCAGGCATCAAACTTTCAGACAGATTCGCTAGAAAATATGGATAAGCTAAAATTGCTCCAGCTCAAATATGTGCAACTCACTGGATCCTACGAGAAATTTTCAGAACATTTAAGATGGATCTGCTGGATTGGGTTCAATTTAAGAACCATACCTTGTGACTTATTATTGGGAAACTTGGTTGCTTTAGATATGAGCTACAGCAGCTTGGAAATATTTGAACTACCCATGGTAGGGAATTCATTATCTTTTTTTCATCACATGGCCTTTTATCTAATCAAATTTGTATGGTCTTTATATATGTTAAATCTTGTTACTTTTGCAACAGGTTCTCAAATCACTTCAGTTTCTGAATCTTCAAGACTCGCACAATCTATGTGAAATCCGCAACATGTTTTTACTCCCTAATCTTGAGACTTTGATTCTTTGGAACTGTCACAATTTGTCTTATGTATGTGAAACCATTGGAGACCTTAAGAGTCTTGTTCTTTTAAACATGACAGGGTGTGAAAACCTGTGCAAGATTTCAGGGAAGATAACCTTTTCATTGCCCCATACATTACAGCAGTTATTCCTCAAGGACTGCTATATTGAGTGTACTGATTCTTTTCCTCTGAGTTTTAGTGTTCAGTCATTTCTGGAGTACTTGAATTTAGGCAACAGTCTATTCAAATTCCTTCCTGATTACAATCATCTTAAAAGTCTCCGGGTCCTTGACTTGACTTTGTGCTTCAGGCTTAAACAACTTTTGTGTCTGCCAAGTACACTTGCAGAGTTATACGTATACTACTGCGTCTCTCTGGAGAAAATAACTTTCCAATCATGTCAATTCACATTGCAAGAGTTTGGTTATGAAGGATGTACTAGTTTGTGTGAAGTTGAAGGCTTTATCAAGTTGATGCCACTAGCCAAACTTGATGAAGCTGATTTGGGACATATGAAGTGGCTAAAAGAATATCAAAATCATGAGGTGTACCTGGTTGGTGATGATGAGCTCACAATAGGCAGAAGTTTGCAACTCCAGGTTTTCTATTCAGCTATCATGTATTACCTGCCAATTTATTTTTATATGAATGACTGACCTCTGTTACTTATTTTGGTGCATGCAGATGTTATATGAGTTTAATATAATGAGCATATCTCTGCCAGACATAAAAGATGCAAACCTGATGCCCAAGTATATATCAGAATCCCCATCTCTATCCTTTGATGTGCCTTTGTGTCCAAAGGATAAGAGGCTTAAAGGGTTAGACATAACTTGTAAATATACAACATTAGATGAGGAAAATTGGGCATGGTTTGCTAAAATCAGTACATCCAACGGCGTTGATTTGATGTACAACCCCCGAGTCTTTGGTAAACCCGCATTTGGTGAAGTTGCTATATGGTCAAGCTACTGGCCCATTGGAAACACATTGAAAGTTGGAGATAAAATTAATGTGTCTATCGTTGTGGTGAACGGATTAAAGATACGTGAGTGTGGTGCAAACCTTGTGTACACTGATGATGAAGTAGCGAATGAAACCATGCAAAATGACATGGAATTAGCAGATATTCTTGGAGGAGGTTTCTCTAGATTTCAACTAACCACAGGAGCATACTATCTTTGTCGTCGTGATTTCTTTGAGTTTATAGAGGCTGGCAAAGGAACTACTGGTTGGTTTAGTGTTTTAGTTGGGGATACCACTGACCATACAGGTATGCTCTTCTTGTCAAGCTAATTTTGATGTTTTTAACTGAATTTAAGCTCTCATCACACATTGTTACAGAGGTACGAGGATGGAGAAAGACCGGTAGACCTCAGCCAACAGATCGATCTGTTACGGAATTAAATACTGTCAGATGCATCATCCATGGTCCTGAATCGGTAAATGCGATTTGTAATTTTTCTTTTTAGGAATTAATTTGTTACTGGAATAAGATGAGACCACCCCGTACATATCCAGTTGAAATTAGATAAGGAACCTAAATTTTAGTACTATAAATGTCTGTTATATTATTTTGTTAGCGTTACAAGTGAGCAAACTATAATATTCTTGTAGATATGTGTTAGTTGTGTGTGTATATATATATATATATACTATATTATGTATAGTTATTAGTTTGTAGTCCATGGGTTAGAAACACGTGTATTACGCCGGGTTGAATAAATGAAATATTAAATAGTTAGTAATGAAGATATTTATTAGGAAATATTAATAGGAGGGAAAAAGAATCTTGGGCTCACAGAATTATAACACGTGGTGTAACCAATTACTTATTTATTATATTGTATTATATTATATTATACTATATTATCTGCCGTACAAAAAAAATTTAAATTATGTATAATTATTAGTTTATGGCCCATGGGTTGGAGGACAGTCATCTTTAGAGTTTCGTCACTTGTATATATTAAGGGTTACTCTCCATTTTTTTAACAGCAATTTGGATAACTGACGGGCCACTGGCCCACCAGATCATCTCCATCACCCTTAGGAGGAAACCCACTATATGTGAGAAACCCTGGCCTAACGTGGAACCCTTTTTTTTTTCACAAGTGGGACTTGAACCCAAGACCTCTCCATTTTAATGAAGTCTTAGGTACCTCACCTCAACCACTTGTTACTCTCCATGTTACATTTCGAATATGGATCTTTGTGTTGGGTTAATCGGATTTGTTCACGGGTCACGGGTTAGCGGGTCAGACGCGTCATGGGTAGCTGGTCAGGAGCTGGATTTGGAGCAGCTTGAAAACACATTTAAGCACATGTTAATTGTGGGTTTTGTAGAAGACTTGGTAGGTATTTTGACCGAGTAAAGAGGAGAAGAATGTGCAGATCGAAGTAAATAGAAGGCTACGTGGGTCAACATTTAGCATGTGTTCATTGTTTTTTATTATAAATAGAAGTAGAATTTCTTTGATTCAAGTAACCTTTTCGTAACTCTTTAAAGTTCGATATACAGAGAGTATTTCGAGAGTTTTAGTGTGTGTGGAGTGGGGCCTGAACCTACACTTTGTTATTGGAAAACAACAGCTTTTACCCTCTCTACTAATGCAAACTTAAAGGGGTTAGCATAGTCTTGTTATTATTCAATTACAATTTATCTATTTTACAAGCCTTGGCATTTTTCATATGATACTTTTTAAGTTTGACGAAAATGTATTTTTATTTTTTCTGTATGTTACGAGTTAAGATAAGTGAGAAGATTGAACCTTTATATTCTGTTTTTGTCTTTGAGACTTGATATGCTTTATTTAGGGTATAATCAAGTTTCATTAACCTTGTTTTGTATTTGTCAAAAATAAACAGGACCACTTTTACAAGATCGCAGAGATGTCTAAGCCATCTTTTGTCAATGAAAGTGGGCAGTTCACATCAAACATACACGAGACAATGAAATCCGTCTCGTTGGAAAGAAGATTCCAAATTGGAAAGAATATTGAATCACGTAGCGAAGAAGATTCTAAGGTAATCAAATACTAAGTTGTTCAGTTTGGGGTTAAACTAACTTATTTGACAATCGAAAGTCAAATAATGGGTTTTTGGTATTTGTTATGGATAGAAAAGTGAGTCATTTTTTATTAAAAAATAATAAAATAATAATAATGATACTCTCGTTACACGTGAAAAATACACGAGGACAAAACTGTATACAAAACCGAATAAAAAAGAGAGATAGAAATACAATTTATAGAATGAACTTGATTCAAATGGGGAGTCTTTAACAGCAACTTCAACAACACCTTCTTGTAGTATCCTTGGCTAGAAGAACGAACAAACAAAACGTTGATGGTTTTGATCGTGGCACGTATTTAGTACGATTCCCTTAAAACAGATTCTGCACCTCCTTTAAGGAGAATGCGTCTGTCTCCTCGTGTACAACAACCAGAACAGTATGTATGCATGTATACTGCCCGGTTAAAAGTGTGTTCTTGAGTTTTGTGGATAGAAGGAAATGAAGATGGTGTGGATAAAGAATTAGAGAGTACTCCTCTCGTTTTTGCAAAGGGTACAATAGCTAAGGAGTGCTCCTCCTTATATACTACTCTAAGTTTCATCACCCCACCTATGTGGGACAAGTTCCGTCCAATTCTTACTCAATTTCCATAGCTTTGTTCTTTCCGAACACCCAACTTTGAGCATCTATATCTCATTTATCTTATCTCCATTTTGGACGTCCATCTTGATATGGTGTTAAGTTGAGGGAGATCACATTATCTTAACATGGTGTTGATGTGTTAGTGTATGCAATATCTTGACATAGTGCTTGGTGTGAGGTTATACACTATCTTGACATAGTGTATACTTGGGAGACGTCACTACTCTTTATATAGTGAGAAGTGTAAAGACACACTATCTTGACATAGTGCATTGAAGAAGATAATCAGTACCTTGATTAGTGATACAAGGTGTTCACTACCTTAGAATTAGTGGGACGTTGGTGTACCGATGATCCCTTCCGTTTAAGGGAGACGTCTAGTGGAGCAAACTATCAATTGGAGAATCAGGAAGAGGACGTAGAGTGGATTAGTTAACATCCACTTGAACTTCTATAAATTCGGTTTTGTCTTTCTATCCCTTAAACTCTTTACACGCATTGCATATTCATAACCTTGAGTTTCAAACAAGAGATACTACATACTCAATCAAGTTTTAAACAAAGAAAATTTTAAGAAAACGTATTCAACCAATCCCCCCTAGTTTTATACAGTAAGGTTAATATACTTATTTTTTTCTGGGTTTGTGTTCTCCTATGTGAAAGCTTCACAATGGTTATCTCTTACAACTCAACACTATATCAAGATAGTGTTATCACTCACAAGTTATAATATTCACTAAACACTATTAGTGAAGACCCCTCACATACAATACAAGAATAATCTTCTAAGTTGTAGCATAACTTCTTTTTGCTCTTGATCTTGATCTTCTCTCTTCAGATGATGTTAGAATATCAATGGAATTAGAGGAAGATATATTATGTTTATATTTGAAAGTGTTTAAGAGCAAAGGGGGTGAGTGTGAAGGATGGACAATGCCTCTATTTATAGACACAAGTCAAGTCATGGAAGTCACCGGGACTGCCCCAGCCACGGTTGACCGTCCCATCGACCGTGAGTCTGGAGGCAAGCCTTGGTCACTCCTTCACCATTAGCTTTGTCCATTCTTACACACAAAAGTCATTTCTTGGATTTTGACACTTGAAAGTACTATTTGTAGACCCAAGTCACATCTTGTAATCACTAGAACCAACCATGAAAGTATTACCCACAAAACAAACCTTCTTTTCTCTTTTATCCAATGGTTATAATTGGCTTATTTTTCTAAGATTTGTTTTGGAAACTCCTCATGAACGACTCTTTCAAAATTCAAATCCTAACTAAATCATTTGGATTTAGTTACTAGGATTAGTTTTATAAAACTTTAGCTTTTATAAAAACCTTTTATGGAAATGACTTGCATTTTATAAAACTTAGTTTTTATAAATCATTTTGATTTTTATAAAAACTTAACTTTGATGTCATTTTTATTTTTCTCTCTAATTCCACAACATATTCATGTTGTTGCTTGCACCTTCCTTTATAAGCATATTGACTTATTTTGTTGAAAGATGCATCTTGATCTTCCACTATAACTTCCAATTGTATTTTTTTTATCATAGCTATCACCTTGTATATAGAATATCGTGGACTTCGACTTTATTATTTTTAACATGTTAGAACTTGTTGATCACATATATTTGTGATACATTGACATATTTAGTGATATGAATGTTGACACATGATCATATTTAATAAACACTTAATTAACACAAGTTGTTTAATTTCTATCATTATTGAAATAAGGATTAATCACATTTTAATCCCATCATTATTGAACCTTAATATCCCAACAGTTGCATATAATTGTTTATGCCCAAAGTTGGAGAAAAATCATTTTCCCATTTTTGTGAAAAACTCATTTTTCACAAATTTTCCAACATTATGTTAATATGAAACTTGCTTAATTTGATTCAGAATTTGTTGTTCAAATTAATTTCAGGATTTTCATATGGATAAGCATCCAATTATGACCGGTAAGATGAATAACACACCCGGGTATGTTAAATGTCCAAGATGTCGGAATGTTCTGCCGGAGCCGCGAGAAGTTCCCGTGTACAAATGTGGAGCTTGTGATGCTACACTTCAATCCAGGGTGAGCAAAAAACCGATTAACTAAACTGTAATCGATACCACATACCGTTGGCCATTTGGTGCAATGGTAGCCCCAAGACTTCCCATAGTGGAGGTCTTCGGTTCGAATCCGGACCACATCAAAAAAGGGGTTTGTGACCAGGTCAGGGGGTTTACCCAGTTGGTTAGGGTGGGCCGCCCTGGATGTTCTAGGTGTGTCCTAGGGAAACCCAATTATCCTAGAATATCTAGGTGTTGCCGGTAAAAAAAATAAAAAAAATAAAACATAATCGAACTGAAATAAGTAAACCTAACTATTAACTTTTTTTTTAGAAAAGGCGAATTTATTTTAATCATGTCACTAGTGGGACTTGAACCTGTGACCTCCAAACCCCTTAGGTGTTCTTAGAGGCTTTGTCTCTACCAGGGCCACCAACCCCAATGGCAGCTAACTGTTAACTTGTATGCCATTTATATATTAGTATTTAGGTCACTCGGCCTTAGGGTTGAGCTTAAAGGTGTACCCTCTAGGGATGAGATCGGTACCGGTACCGAATTTGTGGAAAAATGGGTACCGGTACCGAATTTATTGGTACGGTAACGGTATTTGTTACAAAATGTTTTCTCTATAGGTATCGGTACCGTACCGGTACCGAAAATACCGGTACCGAATTTATGTAAAAGTGGGTACCGGTTCGGTACGGTATCGGTACCGGTACTCAGTACCAAATGCTCACCCCTAGTTCCCTCTATATATACGTAACCTTGTATACTACAAAAATGCGTCTTTTTTCAGTCTTATAAGATCGCAGAGACGTCTATGCCATCTTCCGTCGATGAAACTAGACAGTTTACATCAAGCATACCTGATACAATGGAATCTGTCTCGTTAGAAAGAAGATTCCAAATTGGAAAGTTTATTCAATCGCGTAGTGAAGAAGATTCCAAGGTAATCAAATATTAAGTTGTTTAATTTAAGGTCATAACCAATTTCTTTGACAATCAAAAGACAAATAATGGCTTTTAGTACTTGTTATTATGAAATTTTTTGTTCAAATTAATTTCAGGGTTTTCGTAAGGGTGAGCATCCAACTATAACAGTTGAGACGAACAACAGCAAATCCCCATTTGTTCTATGCCCAAGATGCCGGATTATTCTGTCGGAGCCGCCAAAAGTTCCCGTGTACAAATGTGGAGCATGTGGTGCTAAACTTCGAGCAGGGATGAGCAGGAAACCAGTTAGCCATACTGTAACCGAAATTGACATAACCAGCCAAACTGTAACCGATACTGACACATTAAGCCAAACTGTATTCGATACCGACAAAACCAGCCAAACGGTAACCGATACTGACACATTCAGCCAAACTGTATCCACTACCGACATAGCCGGCCCTACCGATACCTATACAGATACCGATACCGATATCGACATAATCAAACCAAAATAACAAAACTAGACTGTTAACTTGTATCCATTTAATTATTTATTTATGTTATAATCCGATATTTAAGCCACTCGGTCTTAGGGTTTAGTTTAAAGGCGTTCCCTCTGTATACTGTAAAGACATGTGAATACATATATATTTTGATCTCTCTTATTACAGGCCTTATTTGAGTTGGTGAGGCTATGTATAATAGGGCGTGAGAGATGGAGGGTATGAGTGTCACCTTAACCTCTTACGGAGCGACACGCAGTGCCACACCCTCGTGAGAGGGGGCGTTGCCCATGAGAGCGTGAGCCCATCCATGGGCGTGTGGCAACTAACAATTCCATCTTCTAGTTTGAATGGCCAATCATAACTTGTCACTCACTATTTCTTTTTTATAGTTTTCTATCAGAGTATTTAGTTTAGGACTTAATTTGGTTTTTACAAATAACTTGTATTTGACAATTATTTTAAAAAAACTAAATACGCATTCTTCTTTATTTTTTAATATTCTGATATATATTTTAACGAACACAGAGTTATTTAAAAAGAAAAAATTTTGGTCCCGTAAGTAGTTTTGACATGTGTTTGGATCAACATTTCGAATCATAAGTAAACGTTTTTAAAAACTAATATTAGTTATTTATAAATAGTTAATAAAATGTATTAAAAATAACCGGTCACGGTCACTAACCACTACACACCTTTAGTGAATGTGACCAAAACCACTACTTGCGTAACATGACATCACATTTTTTATTCACACTCACTAACTACCACACGTAGCCTCGGTACCCTATTTGTTTTCACGATTATGCCGTTGGAGTTCAGAAAACCACGTTGACATGTTTTTTTTAACAGCAAATACCCTATTTTAGGGCATCTCATAATAATTTACACAAATCCGTCATAGACGGGGTTCGAACCCGTGACCTCAAGGGGAGCTTCACCACTTAACCCTAAATGGCTTTACCATTGCACCCAACCCCTACCCAGCACGGCAGCACCTTGACATGTTAGTTTTCCTTTTATATTTAAGAGTTTTTTACATATTTCCCATTCTTAAGCTTCTTAATAACATATATACCCAACCATAAAAATCAATTACATATTTACCCAATCCTTACACCATTACCTATTTACCCTTTTATGTTTTAAAACCTAATAAGGAGATACGTAAGAATGCAAACCGACGCTGGAGGGAACGACGAAGGCAGGAGACGCACGCAGGTTTTTCAAACGAAGGCAAGACGCAAGCAGGGTTAAGAGGGGGAGAACGGCGAAGGCAGGAGGAACGCAAGCAGGTTTCAATCGAAGGCAGGACGCAAGCAGGTTTCAATCGGCGACGCTGGAGGGACGCACGCACGCAGGATGCAAGCAGATTTCAATCGGTTTCAATAGGGTTTCAATCGACAAAAGGAGGTACGCAAAAGCTCTGTTTACTGTTACAGAACGAGGGAATTTATTGCAGAAAGATCGAACAGCCTTCAAGACATCTTCTCATCCAAATCCATACCGTACACACTACAGTCTACACCTATGATTCTCCGGCGATCGTCAGTTACGATATCCAATTGATTACTCTCCCACTCCTTCCTTTGTTTGCTTAATTACCGGCAAGGAGCTTCTCTTTTATAGTTTTATGATTTCGTTTCTGTATTAGAATTCATTCTGAAATTTTATTTGTTTATTTAGGGATTATTACAGGTTTTGTTTTCGGTGAATCAGTTTTTGATAATTGAAGATAGACTAAGAATTAGTTCCACCAAATGTAGTTAAAGCTTGATTCGATGCCAAACTCCTTACAATTTACCTAAATATGATCAGTTTTGCATGAGGAATGTTATGAATTTGACAGGGCTTTTCTGTAAACAACTACATTAAATAAAGTTTGTGATTGATCATCTTTCTGAAGTGCAAAGTAACAGTGAATGATAAAATTTGCATCCACATCAACCTCGTGGTCATAGTTTTTTCCATGGATCATGTATTGATCAAGAAGATTTAACAGACAATAGTTTGTGGAACATTGTCATTGGTTTTAGAGAGTAGTTTTTAGTGTAAATACCATCCATTTGTCTTCAGTGTTACACTTCTGTATGTTATAAGTGGATCATCCATCATCTCTTGGTGGCATAAGATCTTAAGGGTATGCTGGATACTTTTTTGAAGTGGCTTTAGGGAGGTGGTTGTAATAGATGTCCATATAAATAAGTAAGTGGTCATCCATTGAATTTGGATGAATCATAATGTGTTTTGTCAAGTTCATGAAGGAGCACAATATTGTGTCACCTTAATTGTGAATGCTCAAACCTCCCCATGTTGATTAGCATGGATCCATGATGCATATAGGTTAATGTTAGTGTAGTGGGAAAACAAGAAAGTCAACAATTAAAGTCAACTATTACATTTGAAGTCTAATTGGTTAACAAGCTAAAGTTCAAGGGGCTGTTTGCTTAATGGTCAAAAGTTGAGGGACTTAGAGTGTCATTCTTGATTCAAAGTTTGTTAACTTTCTGTTAATTGAACTTGATTAGGGTTATAAATGTTTAGTTCAGTTCTTGTATGAATGATTCTCAATTCGATTTCATTTTTCATTCGATTCTTGTAATCTTCTTCAATTCTAGCATAATCAAAGTATTAGATTCAATTCCTTCTTCAATTGCTTGGTGTGATTATTCCGCTTATTCATTCACAATTGGTATCAGAGCCTCGGCTCGATTCAAGCAATTCGAACGATTAAATGTGCAAGATGAGTTCTACAACCAAATTCGACATTGAAAAGTTCAATGGCAAGAACGATTTCAGCCTGTGGAGATTAAAGATGAAGGCACTGTTGGTACACCAAGGTCTGGTAGATGCTCTAAAAGGCGAGGTTGGTTTTCCAGTAGGGGTTTCTGATTCTGATAAGAAACAGATCATGGAAAAGGCACATAGTGCCATTATTCTCAGCCTTGGTGACAGAGTACTGAGAGAAGTCTCAAAAGAAACTACTGCTGCAAGCATCTGGACCAAACTAGAAGGTCTGTATATGACCAAGTCCTTGGCAAATAGACTGTATCTCAAGAAGAGATTGTATACTTTTCAAATGATGTCTGGAAAGTCACTTGAAGACCACACAGATGAGTTTAACAAACTCATTCTAGATCTTGAAAATATTGAGGTGGAGATTGAAGAAGAAGACAGGGCAATAATTTTCTTATTAAGTCTACCTCAAACTTATGAACATTTTGTGGACACATTAATGTTTGGAAGGGAAAGTCTATCCATGGAGGAAGTACTTGCAGCAATGAACTCAAAAGAACTTAAGAAGAGAGGTGAATCAAAGGAAGATGGAAGTGAAGGACTCTTTGTAAGGGGCAGGGCAGATCAGAGAACTTTTAAGAAAGGTCAGCCAAGAGCTAAGTCAAAGGGGAAGTTGAGATGTTTTGTGTGCAATTCAGACAAACATTTCAAGAAAGATTGTCCTGAATGGAAGAAGAAAAAGGCTGAATATGCCAGAAATAAAAGTCATGCTGGTCATGGAAATAACTCACCTACTGAAGGATCAACAGATGGGTATGAGTCTGCTGATGTTCTTGTGGTTTCAAAGACTGGATCCAAGCTGGAGTGGGTGATGGATTCAGGGTGTTCATACCACATGACACCTTATAAAGATTGTTTCAAAACTCTAAAGATGGAAGATCAAGGTATGGTGCATCTTGGTGATGACAAACCATGTTACATAAAAGGTATTGGCACTGTTACTTTTCAGTTAAACAATGGATCTTTAATTGACCTAAAAGAAGTAAGATACATCCCTGAACTTAAAAGGAATCTAATGTCATTAGGGACCTTTGAGAGTGAAGGGTATGTAGTTAGTATGAAAAATGGAAAGGTCAAAGTGATTAAAGGGTCTATGGTAGTTTTAACTGGATCTAGAAGACAGAATAACATCTATTTTCTAGAAGGGGAAGTCAGTACAATTGCTGCAAATGTAGTTACTGAGATTGAAACAAAGGCACAGTTATGGCATAAAAGGCTAGGACACATTAGTACACAAGGTTTAATTGAGTTAAACAAGGGCCAGGTGTTTGGTGAACTAAAGGACTATGATGCTGGTTTTTGTGAAAACTGCATTCTAGGCAAGTCACATAGAGTCAGGTTTAACAAAAGTGTACATGCTACAGGGGGTATACTTGATTACATTCATGCTGACTTATGGGGGCCTGCTAGGGTTCAGTCATTAGGGGGTGCCAAATATTTTTTATCCTTGATAGATGGATATTCTAGAAGGGTTTGGGTGTATGCACTCAAGACAAAGGATGAGACATTTGAAAGGTTTCAAGAATGGAAAGTATTGGTTGAAAATCAGACAGAGAAGAAAGTTAAGAAGTTAAGAACTGATAATGGACTTGAATTCTGCAATAATCTGTTTGATAAATTCTGCAAAAGACATGGTATAGCTAGGCATTTGACAGTTGCAGGGACACCACAGCAGAATGGGCTTATGGAAAGGATGAATAGAACCCTGCTAAATAAGGTCAGGTGTATGCTGTTTGGGGCAGGTTTGCCCAGAATGTTTTGGGCAGAAGCATTAGCAACAGCTGCTTATCTTGTAAACAGATCTCCTTCATCAGCAATTGATATGAAGACTCCCATGGAAATGTGGTCTGGAAATACACCTAAGTATGATCATTTAAGGGTGTTTGGGTCTGTGGCATATGCTCATGTTAAACAGGGAAAGCTTGACCCTAGGGCACAGAAATGTGTGTTCTTGGGGTACCCTGAGGGAGTAAAAGGCTATAGATTATGGAGACTATCTGACACCAGTCCCAAAGTAGTCATAAGCAGGGATGTTACTTTTAATGAAAGTCTAATGTACAAGGATGTGGTAGGGAGCAGTTCAGGGGAAACTCAAGGAAACAATTCAACAAGTGATGGTATTCAAATTGAGGTGGAGTTACCTGAACAGGTTAATCCTACAGGGTCACAAGATAGTAGACATGTTGGGGAGTCAAGTGATGAGTCTATGGGTCATGATATGGGTCATAGTATTGCCAAGGATAGACCAAGAAGGCAGGTTGTACCACCTGCTAGATACAGAACAAATGAAGATATCTCAGCTTTTGTGTTCAATGTGGCTGAGGAAGAAAGCAATTATGAGCCATTAACATACCAAGAAGCAATAAATTCAGTGGATAGAGACAAGTGGTTGGTGGCCATGAATGAGGAAATGGATTCTCTAAAGAAGAATCAGACCTGGATACTAATGAATAAACCAAAGGAACAGAAGCTGGTTTCTTGTAAGTGGATTTTTAAAATCAAGGAGGGCATTTGTGGTGAACCTCCTAGATACAAGGCCAGGCTTGTTGCCAAAGGGTTTACACAAAGAGAGGGGATTGACTATAATGAGATATTCTCACCTGTGGTCAAGCATACTTCTATTAGAGTGATTTTATCTCTAACTGCAGTGAATAATTTAGAATTAGAGCAAATGGATGTCAAGACTGCTTTTTTGCATGGTAGTCTTGATGAAAAGATATTCATGAAGCAGCCCACTGGGTTTGAAATAGAGGGGGCAGATGAAAAGGTGTGTTTATTGCAGAGGTCCTTATATGGACTAAAACAGTCTCCTAGGTGCTGGTATGTAAGGTTTGATGATTATGTTGTTTCAAAGGGTTTCAAGAGGTGTAGTTATGATAGTTGTGTATACTATCATGAGTATGATAATGGGAAGTTTGTGTACCTGTTATTATATGTTGATGATATGCTCTTAGCTTGCAGTGATAAGGAACAAATACAGGCTGCAAAAGAAATGTTAAAGTCTGAATTTGAAATGAAAGATTTGGGAGAAGCAAGGAGGATTTTAGGTATGGAGATTGTTAGAGACAGGAAGGCTGGTATTTTGAAGCTTTCTCAAGGTTCATACATAAACAAGGTTCTTGCTAATTACTGGATGGAGCAAAGCAAGTCTGTAGCTACTCCTCTGGCTATGCACTTCAAGTTGTCAAGTCAAGATTGTCCCAAATCTGAGCAAGAAGAGAGTGTTATGTCTAAAGTACCATATGCCAGTGCTGTTGGCAGTTTAATGTACCTAATGATTTGTACCAGACCTGATTTGGGTTTTGCAGTAAGTGTTGTGAGCAGATATTTGAGTAGGCCTGGCAAGCATCATTGGGAAGGTGTAAAGTGGATATTGAGATATCTGAGTGGTACTAAAGATGTAGGGCTGGTTTTTGGTAAGAGAAGTGATCAAGAATCAGTGATTCAGGGTTATGTTGACTCTGATTTTGCAAAGGATTATGACAAGGGGAGGTCCATTAATGGGTATGTTTTTCAAGTTTTTAATGGAGTGGTCAGTTGGAAGGCTTCACTTCAGCATGTGGTAGCCTTGTCTACAACTGAGGCAGAGTTTATAGCTTTGACTGAAGGAGTTAAGGAGGCTATTTGGTTGAAAGGGTTCTTAACTGAGCTTGGAGTTAGTGTGGGAGAGACTTTGATCAAGTGTGACAACTTGGGAGCTATACAGTTATCTAAACATCAAGTGTTTCATGAAAGGTCTAAACACATAAATGTGAAACTACATTTTGTGAGAGATGTGATCAACTCCAAGGTGGTCAAGGTTTCATATGTTAATACAACTGAAAATCTTGCAGATATGTTAACCAAGTCATTACCAAGTTCCAAGTTTCATTTCTGTTTGAAAGGTCTGCAGATGGGATGATGAAGCTGCAGGGTTTATGATTTGGATTAATTCTTTTTTGTGCACTAAGGTGGAGAATGTTAGTGTAGTGGGAAAACAAGAAAGTCAACAATTAAAGTCAACTATTACATTTGAAGTCTAATTGGTTAACAAGCTAAAGTTCAAGGGGCTGTTTGCTTAATGGTCAAAAGTTGAGGGACTTAGAGTGTCATTCTTGATTCAAAGTTTGTTAAGTTTCTGTTAATTGAACTTAATTAGGGTTATAAATGTTTAGTTCAGTTCTTGTATGAATGATTCTCAATTCGATTTCATTTTTCATTCGATTCTTGTAATCTTCTTCAATTCTAGCATAATCAAAGTATTAGATTCAATTCCTTCTTCAATTGCTTGGTGTGATTATTCCGCTTATTCATTCACAGTTAACTAAGCAGGGGATTGTATTAGGTTGAGATAAAACCAATGTTTTGAAAACCGGACCGGCCGGTCGGACCGGGACCTCCACCGGTCCGATTACATGCTCTGAGACCGTTTGCTGGTTGAACCGGGCGGTTCAAGCGGTCGAACCGCGAACCGGTGGTCGAACCGGGTAGTTTAATTTTTTTTTACTATTTTTTTATCTTTTTTATCTTATAGTCTTCCTACTTACTTCTATTTACAATTTTAACTCAATTTGGCTCTTTCCTTTTAACTTATACGCTGTCACAGGTCCTCCAAAACCCTAATCAAAATTAAAATTGAAGATTCAAAAGAATTAAAATTCATACAGACCTATAACCCTCGTCCTTGACTCAAAATTGTTTAAATGGTTGTATATGTAGTATTTGGAATTTTTATATTTTTCTATATATTTTTATGAATATTTATATTATTTATTGCGTCTTCCGGTTCTTGAATCCGGTCCGACCAGTGAACCTCTAAGACGTCCGGTTCGTTGTCCGGTCCGGTTCTGAAAACATTGGATAAAACATCAAGAAATATGGATGTGGTGTAAACTCTTGTTCCTTTGGAGGGCATCTAGCTGCATGTTCTACATCAACTTTTCATGATTTCTATAGTTGGTTAGATTCATGTTTTCAAATTACCATTGGATGAACACTGCACGGAAGCTTCTGAAGAACAAGACACAGGGAAATAACATGAATCTTGCTCATGAAGTAACACACCCTTCTAAAAGCCCTAGTAACGAGTATCATTCCTTGAGACACAAGTATTTACTTCTCGAGGAAGAAAGCTTCAATTTGGGAAGAGAAACATATTTTTTGGAAGCTATGCATTGCCTTTTTGATGAAAATTGGTTGGAAGCTATGCATTGCCTTTTTGATGAAAATTGGTTGGAAGCTATGTATTGCCTTTTTGATGAAAATTGGTTGGAAGCTATTGTTTTCTAGAGTGATTTTTAGCGATTAATTCATGAATCTTGTGTTAACGATTAAAAAATTCGACTCCAATTGGATTTATTAGCGTTCGATATGTTCGTGTTAACATCGACTTAGTTTCGCTTGAAATTGGGGATATGTGTAAATTGATATATTTAGGAAGGGGATATATGTAAAGAATACTTTAATTGGTTGATTAAGGGTAAAATAATAATTCAATAAGTTATTTTAAATGAATTGGATAAATATGTAATATATAGGATTTAAGAAGAGGAAATATGTAATTAAAATTAGGGATTAAATAAATATGTAATAAATAAACTTAGAAAGAAGATATATGTAAACGACCCTATATTTAATATTAACACTTTAAAATTGTAAATCACTCCCCTCCCCTTGAAAGGATGAACTTTAACTCCTCCCCTCCCCTCCCCCTTAAATGGATGAATTTTAATCTCTTTCCTTTTCATTCTCTCCATATCTCTCCCCTCCCCTCCCCCTTGAAAGGATGAATTTTAATCTCTTTCCTTTTCATTCTCTCCATATCTCTCCCCTCCCCTCCCCTTGGAAAGATGAATTTTAACCTCTTTCTTTTTCATTCTCTCCGTATCTTTCCCCTCCCCTCCTCTCCCCGTAAAAAAAACTCATGAAACACCAATTTTCCCTACTTTCTTTCAAATCATTTCTCTTATCTTTTTAAATGAAACTCGAGAACATAACGTTAAAGTCTAACCCACTAACCCATCCAAATTTTCTGTTAACTTTTAATTAAAATAGTCCAAGGGAAGTTTGGTATTTTAATTAAGAACAGAAAATAAAGCGCAGAAATTTACCATGAAATCAATTCCCAAAACCAACTGAACATAAAGCTCAAGAACAGAACCATAACAAAAAATCGAAATTCTAAAATTCAGCCATCCATCTTCTTGTGAAATTTTAAAGCAACCCCATAACAAAAAATCAAAATTTCCAAACGTTTTCCTCTCTCTCTACCGTAACACTGTTCATCGTTCGAAAGTTCCTATCACATAAACCCTAGTTCGCCAGCAATGGTTGATTTAGGTTCTAGGGGTTCTGAGAAGAAGATTGTGATAGAGGTTATGTGGTTTAAAGATGGTGGTTGGTTAGGGTTACCTGTGGTTTGTCCTCACCGGAGTAATATCCGCTGGAGTTGTAAGCCCACAACAGGGCATCAAAAGAGGTGGGTCATTTCTTATCACCGACGGTGGATTAGGGTAGATTTCGGGTGACCAGACGAGTACTAAAAAATAAGCCCTTAAATATATTTTTTTCTCAAAAATCGATGATAATTGTAATAACAATAAATAAAAAAACTTTACTGTAGCGATAAACAAATACAAAAGAAATTTAAACAATAAACAGAACAAAGTTTTCATCTACTTATTTTGGTTCTAATTTAAAAAAAATTTATTTGTATATATACACATAATTTTTTTTTAAAATTTGGGCCCCTCGCGAAAAACGGACACCAAGCGACCGCCAATGCTAGCTTGGGCGAAACACCCCTGGGTGGTGGGTTCGGTGGGTTAGGGTAGGGAGACAGGATTTATTTTGTTTCTTATTTTATTGTAAAGTAAATTTCGGTTTTCATCCTTGTGGTTTGGTCAAAATAACACTTTAATTTCAATAGTTTCAATTTCACTTTTTAAACTCAATATTTTCATTTTCATTTCAATTAAAGCCAGCTATCTAACACCGTTAGAATGTTTATGTTAACTTTATATTAATTGACAAAACCACCCCTATTTCAATTAACTCCACCCACCCACTATCTCAAAACTACCACTCTCTCTACTCTCCCTCGTCCTTGTTTATCTCCCCCTACCCCTCATGGATAAAGACCTCCACCCTCAACGCCGACCTCCAGTGAAGCTCCGGTGACTCCATCTCTTTCCTGCGTCAGTCGACTTCATCTCTCTCTTCTGCCTTCTTTCTTTCTTCCAGATTGCCACAAAATGAACACATAAGAGATTTGGGTTTTTAGGGTTGCTCAGCAAGAACACAGAAGAGAACATCTATAGATATAACATCAAATGTTGTATACAAAGAAATATTTAGAGATTTATGAATTATATACACACTTTTTCATTTTACATTGTTTTCTGTATTCAACCCGTGTAATACACGGTTAACTATCCTAGTTATATAGTACAACAAAAGACAAACAACAATTGTGAGACATTATATAATCCCCTATACTATATATAATATACATATTTAACCTATTTAATTTTCTATTAATTTGATTTATCTGTAATAACTTTTGTTCATTAGTCTTAAAAAAAACAGAATACGCTGATGTTTTTTGTTTTTTTTTTGTTCAACATTCCGATATAAATGTTTTTTAAAACGGAGTTGTATTTAAAATCGAGTATTTTTTGTATCATAAACTATTGCGAGTACCGTTACCATTTCGGTACCGTAACAACCGAACCGATAATGACCGAACATTGTTGCCGGTATTGGTGTTTGGTTTTTTGGTTTTCGGTTGATGTAAAGCACTACTTTAATTTTTGAGTTACATCGCACAACATTTGTGTTACAAAACATCGTAAATATATTTTTTTTCTATCGTAAACTATAACGAACCCGGTGCCTTCACAAACTGAACATATAACTAACGAACATCAATAACGTTATCAGTATATGGATTTTTTTTTCATTTATAAGACAACGTAACTTTTTTGTGAGTATACTATCGCTAGATGCTTTTTCTGTTAACGTCTTTATGTTCGAAACCATGCTAACATAATATGTGCCTTGCCACAACGCACGGGTCACCTCCTATTATTATATTTTAGTCACATGACATTACATCTTATTACAATATATCTGAAGCATATCATATTACACATGATAAACACCTTCTATTATGTTTTCAAATTCCACGTCTCTCACCCTATAATAACACCTTCATTTCCACCCCAAAAAGAGAGTCCAATACTCAACACCCACTACAGTGTCTCCGGGATACGCATATCAAATCATCATATTTAGCCTAGCCTTCAACAACCTTTGCAAAATTTGCCTCAAATTTCCATCCTCAAGTGCAATTACCGTTGGTGCTGCATAGTTTGCAGGTATTTAGTTGCTAATTGCCAAATTTTAACCTTTAATCGTCGGTATTTTATATTTTTTACGACAATCTATGCAAAAATTCACACCTCTACTGCTAATTTCCGCCCCTAACCAACATCTAGGGTTTATTTGGTTAATTCGTGAAGCGAAGACTAAATATTCTTGTTTTGTGATGTTTTGCTTCGTTTTCGTTACAGTTCTGGTTCAGGAAAGGCGAGAATGAGGGCCGGGAAGGAGGAGATATCATGCAGTAATAAAGAAGTGAGTAAGAATTTGATTTTCCGAGTTTAATTTTGTTGTTGACAGCTGGTTTTGTGGTTGGTTGTTGTCTTGTTAAACGTTCTTTTTAGGTCTAGTTATTGTTGCACATTTCGTTTTGTCTGATTAATTTCTGCCTAGTGTTTGGTGCAGTTTGTTTAATACTGTTCTTAGTCATTGTCTTACTGCATTTGGTATTATTGGCCTTAATCATAGTCTTATTATATTAGGTATTGATTATCTGTAATAATTGTTTATTTAGTTCCACTGTTTTAGAGCTCAATGATTATAATTTCCATCCATAATGGTGACCTGTGACTTTATAATGGAGTTTTTTAATTAGTTTGAAGATATATATTGTTCTTAAAAGTTTGGAACTTTATTCTATGATCTTATAGTCTAGTATCCGGTCTCTATTATATTAGGTTATGACCTTTCTGTATTTAAGTTGTATTTAAAAGAGTAATAGTTGTTGTTAAGTAGTTTTAGTTGAAGATTCAACCATAATTTCAAAGGTCTGGCATTAGGAATATATTCCAGTGTGAGATAGTTGCCTGTTGTTTTCTTACTGAGTTTTGGAAACATCTATTGAGGTCGAAGACAGTATAAGTATCTCATACTTAATTGTTTCAATAAATAAGATGTGTTGTTTGTTTGAGTCTGCCTTAAGGTTATACTGTTGACAAGACAAGCTCAGTTAGTAAAATTGATTTTGTGGTCCTCATGAAGTCTACACATGGTCAGATTTTAATGTAGTGTTTAGCCATTTCAACTATTAAAGAATAATGGAAATTTTACTTGATCAAGACTCGATATCAGTAGCTGATTTTTTGAATTCGTATTTTGATTTTTGATGCATTAGTTGTGAAATCCATGATGGTCTTATTTTAGGTTTGGAAATAGTTTACATAGTATGATAATTAGGCTAATATATTTCCAATTGAAACCAAAACTTTGTAATGCTCAAATATTATCAATCTTGTTACAATATAAGGAACACAAACTAGAATAACAAAAACAAGTATACTTATTGGTAATATATATTTTCAGTTTTGCAACCAGTAGCTAGAAGAGGAGGTTCAAGCATCACCATCTGGTGATGTTTCTTTGGATCTTCACAAAGTTTTATTTCTTACTATGATAATATAATGCTAGATTTCTTGACGGAACTTTTTGATCTTTCATGTTCTTTACCATGGATTCCAGATCAATTTTCTTTTCTTTATTCCAAAAGAATTTAATCAGCTAAAATTGTCTTAGCTTGCTATGGGAAGGAACAACAAAATTTTGAACTGCTGTAAATATGGTACAAGGATATCTAAAGAAACCGACAAGTAACATGTGATCACATATAGATTATTTTCTAAAAGGTTTAGTTCGGGGAATGTATTTAAGCGGTGTTTTTGTTCTTAGTAATGCATCTACAATTCTAGAAAACACTAGTGCCTCTTATGTATGGAAAGCGAAAGCTTATTAATAGATGTTACACGGTCAAGAGAAACGTATTTTATATCAGTTATTTGCACCTTTTTTATTCACTTCACTTGCAAATTCTCCCATCCAAAATCTTACACTTCTTACCAGGAAATCATATCTTAAATTTGCATGTAAACATTTCTGTTGCATGTTGCTTTGGAACATTATGTTTTTCAGTGTTTAACTTGGTTTGTTTATTCATTTGGAGCTTGTTAAACCTAAATCTAGTATTCAATTCAAGTCATAACTGTTGATATTAAAAGCGAGCGGATAATGCATGGTATAATCTACAAATTTTCTAAATTTGCACGATTAATAAGAACATATGTCAAATTCGCTTATTGTAGTAAAGTCTGTTATGGCTTGTTCACAATCACTCTCATGCGAATTTATTCCTATTTCATCACGTTTGTCCCCTTTTCACACACGAACATGTCCATATTTGAGCATATATAGGGGACGGTTCCACTAAGAAGTGGTTTTTCGCTAAGAAATACTAAGAAGTGAGTCAAACGAACTCCGATGGAGCTCATTCCAGCGGCGTTGGAACCGTCTCATTGAACCCTAACCCGGACCCAAAAACCTAAACCCCCCTCCACCCGCACCCCCAAAAACCTAAACCCCCCCTCCAACCCTACCCCGAAAAGCCTAAAACCACCACCCCCACCACCCAAAAACCTAAACCACCCCACCCCCACCCACCCCACCCACCCCCAAAAACCTAAACCCCCACCCCCAAAAAAAAACCTAAACCATAAAAGCTAAACCCTAAGGCTAAACCATAAGGCTAAAACCCTAAACGTAAAATCTAAACCTTAAAAGCTAAACCCTAAAAGCTAAGATGGTAGAGTTCGACAAGACGGTTCCAACGCCGCTGAAATTAGCTCAATCGGAGTTCGTTTGATATTGTTTCTTAAGGTTTTTGTCATTTCTTAGATTTCTTAGCGAAAAACTACTTTTTATTTGATCCTCCCCCTATATATATATATATCTTGTATCTATATATACATACATGTATAATGTATATATACACATATATATACCTTTATACCCATGCACACACACACATATATTATAGGGTATCTGGCTCTATATTACTGTATATATGTACACACGCGTGTTCTCGCGCATGCGCACACACACATTCTTCTACTCGTTGTAATTCATGTTATCAGCATTTTAATATTTCAATTGCTTCTATATGCAGCCGATCGATTTGGTTTCAGCTGTCAAAGAGTTACATATATTAAGTTCTCTGGAGCTTAGCAAGTTAATCAGGGATGCTGATAATGATATCATTCAATGGACTGCCAGTAATGGATCATCAAAACAGGTTGGTAAAATTTTCATTGATCATATTATCTATCATTAAGCTTTTATTACGATTAATGATATGCAATCTTGATAATTCAGATTAATTTGGAAACCCTGATAAGATATTTACCGTGGCACCTAATTGCAAAGCTTCTGGAATCCCAACGAGATGAACTTTTTAGATACTTATTAGGCGGGATTAGACTTTTACATGCCTTATATGATCTTGCACCTCGTCATTCTAAACTTGAACAGGTAAATACCATAAATGAATCAACTCTTTTTATTAATTCATTTTTCATTTATAAACTATTTTCCACAATACAGGTTTTGCTTGATGACTTGAAAGTATCTGAACAGATGTTTGATTTAATCTTTTTCATGATCATGGTTCTTAGTGGCTTTAGAAAGGTTAACATAGTTCTATCATTTACATAGTTTTAGCCCTATATTTATCTTTATTTTTCTGCACTTACACGTATATTTGTTGACCCAGGAAAGTCAACTCGTTCTACTGCATTCATCACTGTTGGCCTGCAGTCTACATCTGTTAACAGCAGTTGTTTCAACACAATGGAATGAGCTGGCACCAGTTCTGCTTGCACATCCTAAGGTGAGATTTTATGCGTTATGTCTATAATCTATCTATCTAGAAATTACCGGTCCAGCAATAAGCTGTCTTAATGTGAATTTTTCTAAAAAGATTGTCTAAAAAATGTGATCGATGAATGTGTGACAGGTGGATGAATTTGTATTTGGATCTTTTTCTGCTGTTCATAAGGACATTCATTTTATTCAAGTAAGGCTGTCTGGTCAAAATTCCAGTACTGACATGCAGTCAAATCTTGCTGAAGTCAAACGCCTGTGTCAGCACAGTGAGGCATCTCTACAGTTTCTTCAGTCACTTTGCCAACAAAGGTTCTTTCGGGAGCGGCTCGTTAAGAATAAGGTATCTCATTAATTAAATATGTATGTTTGTTGAATACAAAACCGCTACAAGCAGTCCTTTTTAGATTCTTGGTTTGCTGGAATATTTAAATGATGCAGTTTGACTGTAATTCTTGTTTTCTTCAGGATCTATGTGAAGATGGAGGTATTCTTTTATTGGCTCATGACATCATGAAATTGCCATTCTGTGAAGATTCTTATCTTATGGCTGTGTTTTCTAGGCTGAAATCAAAAGTTTTATCCATTGTAAGATCTAGTTATAAAATATAACCATGTTTTATGAATTTCATCTATGATTATATATTAATTGTTTTGTTAATATATACCATCTTTCTTTCTGCAGGTGCTGCATCTTTGTGAAGTAGAAAGTGTCTCTTTCTTGGATGTGGCTGCCAGCACTACTAGGGGTTTGAATTTAGCGAAGTCTACTATATCCCAGGTTTTTTCAATATACATTTAAAGTTCATTTTATTTGATTACCTACAAAACTAAGCTTCTTGCAATTGCATGATATAGGTTCTTGAATTGCTGAAGATAATTTTTCGTGGAGATCTCAACGGGCTTGCTTCTTTTTCAGACAAAACCTATCCACGGGGACTTCTACAACTGAACGCAATGCGATTGACAGATATTCTTTCTGATGATTCTAATTTTAGATCGTACATCACCCTGAATTTTGTAAGTTTTAAACTAGTATTTTGATTCTTATAATTCATATGTTTGCGTTTTGACAATTTAATATGGTGATTAGATGTGGAAATTTTGACGTGTTTAGATAAACTTGGTATAATTGTATATTGATTGTATTATGATTGTATGTACAATGAGATTACATATAGGATATATATAGACTAGGATTACAATGATTAGGGCCGGCTATGATCAGCTTAGGGTCGGGCCTATACTAAGGCAAATATCAACTAATATGTTTTCTTATGAATGAGTCGATTTAGATCATATTTTCGGCCCAATATGTCAAAAGGGCCAAAATGGGCCCAACCGGTCAAAAGGGCCAAATGGGTGAAAGGATCGAAAAGTGTATTTTACTTTTTTTAATGCATGAAACCTCAATCTTTGTATTTAAAATAATATTTTTACTGAAATAATATATTCTTTAATCATATCTAACACACTAATTATTTATAAAGTAACTTATTTGGGTAAAGTGTTGTTGGGCCAATCCGGCCTGAACCCAATAAAATTACCCGTTTTGAGCTGTTACGCAACCCGCCTGCCCATTCATTTTGCCAACTCTTGAGACTTTTGAAGATTGTTTAATTGTGCCATGCTATGTGTATGTGTCGGATTACCATGTCTAATACTAATACATGTTATTTATTGAAATTGTTACCATTTTACCGTGCAGACTGAAGTTTTAGCAACCATATTTTTTCAACCGCATGCAAATTTCTTGTCTAGTTGGTGCTCTTCTGAATCTAGGCCTTCTGAAGAAGATGCTACTCTGGATTATGATTCTTTAGCAGCATCTGGTTGGGTTTTGGGTGTGCTTACCTCATCAGATGTTCCAGAATCCACTTTCAACGCGTGTCGTGTTCCTCGGACTTCCTATGCGTTTCAAAAAACATCTTTGCTGGTTAAAATCGTGGCAAATCTCACTTGTTTTATTCCTGATATATGTAAAGGTGAATACTATAACCTTATGTTTCTGAATCGGATGTTAGTTGAGGTGGCAATTTCGAACCATATATGTTCATCCTTAACGGGTCAAAATAACAAAGTTTAGTTAAAAGGGAAACAGGTCAAATAGCGAACAGGGTGAAAAGTCACCTAAATTGTTTTTATTTTAAAAAGTTAGATTGTTGTATAGCATAGCTTTTGTAATCATGTTTGACACGTTACCTATATATAAAATCTGGATAAAATGGACAAAAAGATGTCTGCGGGTCAACCCAACCTGGCCTGGCCTGGCCCGGCTCCTTTTGACCCATACTAAAGCAACCTGTTTCAACCCGAACCTGTATTGATCAGTTATCCAACCACCCACCCCTCTCATTTTGCAAACTCTAGATTTTTTTTGGGTTGCAACATATAGCCTTACTCCAATGTGTGTGTTCTTAACTAACTACCTTTTTGTTTTATTCACAGAGGAGAAAGATCTTTTCCTCAACACATTCATGCAGTGCTTGCGGAAGGAACTTTATGGAGTTTCAAGTGATCCTGGACCTGAAAGAGCTGCTATCGTTAACCAAAACCTGCGTATTGATCATTTCAACAGCTCCTTTAGTTGATTAAAATTATGAAACATGTGATTTTGATTACATAAAACAATGCTTTGTGTGTGCAGGTTCCCTATTCATTCATGCAGAATCTTTAATTCCTGGATTCCTTAATCAGGATGACGTGCAGCTGTTTAGGTAAATCATAATTGTCTTCCTCGACTTGTAGCTTTCTTATATTATTAAAGTGTTATTTGGTAGTTACATCCCAGGCAATAACTGCACAGATTAATTTGCAGTAAATGGTATAATCTTTTTAATGGGGATAATTTATCTGGCACATTAATAAGTACCAGATCTTCAATAACTAAGTTACTGAAGCTTATTCTGCTGTATGAAGTGGTTGCTTGAACTTTAATTGGAAACCTGCATCTTGTAGGGCATAGCTGGAGGTTTGATCGATTTACTTATGAATGAGTTATTTTGGGTTGTGTTTATATCTCAATCGAGTCAAAACAAAGATTTAGTTCAAAAGGGGAAGGGTCAAATCCAATGGGTTGAAGGGATTGCAGTCATAGTTGATACACTAATTATTTGTAAAGAATTTAAAAAATGGACTGCAGGCCAATCTGGCCCTGCCCTTCTAGACGCGTACTAAAAATGGCCCGTTTCAACTTGAACCTAGTTTGACCTGTTAACCAACACACCCATCTTGCCACTTCAAGGCATGGCCATATTTAGACATGTGGGAAGTTGTCTTCATTTCAATTTCTTTTGTATTTTTTTGGTATAGGTTGTTCATTACACAGTTGGAGCCGCTAATTAATCAGGAATTTGATATCAACCGAGTTACAGTAAAACTTCATATCTTGTCTTTGTTTATTGTCAAGTTCATACGACTGTAATAATTGTCACACATAATTCGGATCATGAATGTAAAAGTATCTTGGACTTGATTGTGTAGGAGGTCAATGGTACAAGTCAAGAATCTCCAGATGCATGTGGGAATAAGGGAATATCCGACAATTCACCTTTGGAAGAAGCAAACCAGTTAAATCTCACTGGAAACGAAGACCAGAGGACAGATGTAGCTCAGACTTTAACTCCTAGGGGTGTTCATGAAAGTGAGGGAGATGCTCAAAATGTTGAAACAAACGTATTGGATTCAAACACCATGCAGGTGAAGAATTCTGTTGAACAAAATAAAAATATTTGGAATTTTCAAATAAACAATGCTGACATCAGAGTTTTGAAAACATGCAGAGTGAGGAAAAACAGTTAAGAAAAAGGAAGCGCAATATAATGAATCACATGCAAATAACCCTGATCGAACAGGCTTTACAGAATGAGCCTGACATGCAGAGGAAAGCTGCCTCAATACAGTTATGGGCTGAAAAACTTGGTCTTCATGTATGTAAGATTTGCATTTTTTAATTCAGGAAAAATATCTTTAGTTTTTCTTTTTTCTGAAGTAATAGTTTATGTTTACTGATTTGATCTTGCAGGGTTCAGAAATTTCTTCCTCACAGCTAAAGAATTGGTAAGTTTGTGTTATGAAAGGTTGATCATGGAATCATATAGTTTGGGACCGGCAATTCAGTTTGTGTCAGTATTTGGGCCATGGATAATTACTCAACGGGCAGAGGCTTAATACATAATAAAAAACCAACTAGGTCAATTTCGGGTTGGAAGGTGGGTCACATGGCCATGATTTGGATAGGGAAATGATGTGCAAGTTATTCAAGATAGCCACTGGTTTTCTACTATTAAATGATTTTTTTATATAATTATTTATTTGTTTTTACTAGTAAATAATATTTTTCATACAGAAAGTTGTCCAAAGTCATATTATAATTGTATTTAATGATAAATGATAATTTTTATGCACAACATTCCTCATAAAGCATGTTCCAAAATTTTAGTTTTTATTAATAAACAATAGTTTCTATAATTAGGTTTATCATAATGGTTTATGAAATATTGAAAAAAGTAAATTAAAAAAAGAGACTAGCATGTCAACCCAACACAACCCATTTGACCTATGACCTGTGCTCAAAATTGCCTGTTTTGATGTGTTATCTAAATTTCAAATTTGTCACCTTTCATTTTCCAAAGTCTGCATTAAATTTGGATCGTTTATGGGAATTTTTGGAGGTTGAAGTTGCTGAGAGACGACATTAATTTTTCGCAATGTTTTTTTTGCACCACAAAAACTTGATAAGCGGTAGATGTCATAAATAATAATCTTCTAGCCTTTCTATTATAATTTACCTTCACTTGTTATGTATAAAGCTACATTATAATATGATTATAACGTGGTTTCTTTTATAATCATTGTCAACACACAACAGGTTGAATAACCGTAAAGCCAAACTAGCCCGTGCAGCTGCTAAGGATATTCGTGGACCTTCTGCGGGTGACAATATTACTTTCACTGACAAACAAGGCGGCTCAGGAACCGACCCCGACCCTGAGAGTCCTGAAGAATTCTTTGACCCAACCCCATCTACTGGTCAACAGACTCATCCAGTTGGGCATGAGCCAGGGCAATTTGTGGTGCTTATAGATGGTCAAGGAGATGAAATTGGAAGGGGTTGTGTGCACCAAGCAAGCGGCTCATGGTCTGGAACCAACCTTGATGAATCAGGGTTGTGTGTTGTGGATGTTACTTATCTTAAGGTGGATAAGTGGTCAAGTCTTCCGCACCCATGTGATGCGACTGGCACATCGTTTGGTCATTCTGAACAAATCATTGGTGTGAAAAGAGTGCTGTGGGATTCCAGTAAACTTGTGCTGCAGCAGAAGCCTAGATGATAACTTAACCATCTTTATGGTGTTTTCTTTGTTGGTCAAACTTGTAACTTTCTTTTCTGGCTGCACATATGCTAAAAGGTTGCATATACAGACAGACTTTTGCTGTTGAAAGCTCGTATAGGTTGACCGTTGACAAGGTCTTTTAGAGTCTGTTTACAACTTCTGCCAAACCTTGTGCTCTCTTTCTCTAAACTATATATATTTCTGATATATGTAGGGAGAAGTTATTTAACTAATTAAGTCCTTATATGATCTCTTGTCGGTTCGGTAATGGGTTGAAACAGGGCATGATCTAGTTGATATGCAAACAATATTCTATTTTTTTAATTCTAAAACAATATTTACAAATTTTTTTTTTTGAAAAAGCCATTTGTATATAGTTTGAGATAATACATATTGCAGTAAGATCAATAGAAAGTACAAATAACTTCATAAATTTTTCTTACAATGAATTCACAAAACTGTGCTGTTGGTATCTTACCAGCACCTTGTTTGGAATGCACAGTGACACCTGGCATATGAATGAAACCCTTCTATCAACAAGTGATTGTACAGCTTCTCTTGTAATTTTATCCGCAAAATACATTTATAATCTGTTGTCTTGGTAGAAAACCTGTAAGATGTTGAAATAAAAGCGGAAATATGAACTTGTGTTGTCAGATATATGCAAGCGAGCTCCTATCGTGATCAGGTTGAGGCCGGCCCCGAGTAGGAGTTGGTGGTCTTTGATTATTAAGCTCCTACAATGACCAACAAAAGATCATATGAATCACAGACTATAAATAATTGGCTGCGGGCAGATCAGTTGGTTGGATGTTGAATCAAAACGGGTCAGACTGAAACAAGTCATGTAAAACAGGTCGAAACTGGTCAGTTCAGGTTGGGTTGACCCACAAACACTTTCTTTTATTTTATCATTTTCTTAATTTTTTTAAAAACAATTACTGCATTAATTATGATTACTCTAACAATAATCAGAATAGCCCATGGGCCTAGACATAAAGCTAAAAAATCATTACCTGCATCCAGTGTCGTTCTTCGAGAGGTTTTGGGGATGTCTCTGCTTCAAGTGGCGGTGGCAACGGGTGAATCAGTTTTGGAACAACCACCAATCCTCTGCCAATCACTAGTAAAGCTCCAGCATTATTGGCAGTCTCTAAATCCAATTAGCACAATTAATCTAGTCATCAAGCCACAAACAATCAACATTCAATACACCAAACCAAACAGCCCAAAGCTTACCGCAATAGTTTGTTGCAGAGAAAAGGGTGATTAACTGTCCTTGGGCAAATCTCTCGAACCCATCCATTACACATTCGTGTGCTCTTATAATCATCTGAAGTTTGTTTCTTCTACAGAAGTCCGTAACCCTATCAGGCTGCAAGTAGTTACAATTCATTATGATATATCTGAGGTGACAGAATGGTGACCCGTGGGTCAGATGGGTTGGATCGACCTGCCAACACTTTTTGGTTGTATTTAAATTTTAGAAATAACTATTGTACATAATATGATTACATAAACTTCTTTTGAACGAAAAATAGTATTAAGGTACTAGCAAGAAGCTAGAGCAAAGTTATAGAGTTGCAATGAAGCAATTAAAGATGAACCTGACCTGGGTAACAAGCCCAATCAACCCAACAAACATTCCCCGGTTATCGATCCAAAGAAAAGAAAAAAAGATTGACATTGTCCCCAATGGTTTTGTTTCTTTTTATAGCGTAAATCTAAATTTTGCAAATCGTGAAAACTAAAACTGACCGAATAGAAGTCAAATTAGACAATTAAATAAATACGTGAACTAATGAAATCAACGATTCACATTTCCTAAATAAAAAACAAAATTAAATAGAAGCGGAAAACTGATGAAAATCTGGTAGTCAAAATCGAGGCTCCATACGAAGGAATTTGGTTTTGAGAATGGGGAAATTACCTATGGTTGTTTGTCCAAGCGTTCTGCCCATTACGATGTTTTATTCCATATTTAATGGGCCCTGAAACTTTAAACAGATCAAAAGTTATGCCCGTCTTACGTTTGGGCCCATTTTTTATCATGTTTACCTATATCCAGTTGATCCATATATGAATCAGCTAATTTTGGATCAACTATATCAACAAGCACTTGGCGCCACAAGAAAATGTTAAACTTTGGATGGAAGAATTGTATTACATTTATGATCACTAGCATTACTTGAGAGAAGAGTAGCAACATCTTCAATAACCATATCCATTACCATTATATTCTGACCTGTATCTCACCATGAAACACATTGAGCTATCCAATTTAAAGGTCCATTTATCAGGCCCATTAAGAAGGCCCAAATTCATTGTCTAACTCTTCTAATTCTTTGAGCTATTTGACTTCAACTTTAAGGCATCTATTCCATCATATACAGTGACATCTCTCCTTGATTCCAAGCAAAACAAAGTCTTGGATAGTCACCTAAATATCATTCCAAAACTAGTGTGTTCACCGATTTCAAATTTTCTTTTTAAAAAGAGATGGAAGATTCACATTGATTTCAAGCAAATCTTTGTTCACATTAGCAATTTTCTTCCACACCCCTAAAAGTTGGGAAGGCTAATGAGGACCATGAACTGATCTTCTGCTAACGGGCCGGAAATCTTTTAACAATTTGCTTCCACAACCCCTCGGAACTCTTTAACAAATGCTAGAACATCTTTCCCGATAACCTCCCATTGGTGTTAGATACTTTCAACACTAAACCATAGGACCACTCCAAACCGCTTCCATAATTTCTTCAAACGAGAATGGTTGATCAAGAGACCTTGGGATTTCTCCCTTTGAGAGATCTTGAAAAGGGTATAGGGTTTTGATCTTCAAACTAGTGTTTAGAATGTTGAATTCGCCTTTTGTTTTAGGTGTTTTAAGTATGGTGTTTTCTAACTCAATGATCTTTTCAAGCATGACACTCTTTCTACTTGATCTTGGAGCTAGAAAGACCATTCTCCTCCTTATCACCCAAAGGATCTAACTAAGGGAAAAAAAAATCCTAACCTGAAAGAAAAATCTAAAACTCGAAATATTCGGTACGAGTAATGGTACGAGCATTAAGACTAGCTTTAGAAACTTTCACGGATTAGGTGATATCCATCCGATTATCCAACCCCGTTTACCTGATTATATTATAGATTTATAAAATATAATAAACAGTATATCAAAGTTATTATAAACTTAAAATTATTAAAACTAATAGAACTGTTAGAAGTATAGTTGAATTTTTAATATTTTAAGTTGATGGTTGAGGTGAATTTAAGATCAGCTTTCCCTAGTGAGCATCATCAAGAGCTACAACCAGAGATTGAGAGTTGATGACAAGTCTAGCAATATCGTTCCAAACTTATTCCTTTTGTTTATGGTTTTTGGGGGGCACACCCAAGAACTAGTGTCAATGTTCACCGGCCACAATAGCAAGAAAACAATCGCCTTCAATTGTCAAATGCATAAGAGAAGCCGAATAGCAACAATCCCTCCGGTTTGCCGTTTTGATTCTTCACCGCAAAGTCAAAGGCATCATTACCCCAAAAGGTTCTTGAACACCAATGAAACAAATTCACTGAACCCAACTAGCTTTGAGGTTGTAAGCAACCCCAAGAATATTAAGGAAGCAATATACATGGAGCTAGAGGTGCGCAAATCGGTTTTTCAAACCGAACCGGTTAGAAACCAAAACGAAACCGGTTTGGGTTCAAATCGGTTCGGTTTGAAACCGGTTTGAGAGGGGAAGTTTGACCGGTTTGAAACCAGTTTTTGAGGAGGTTTTGACCGGTTCGGTTCGGTTCGGGTTAAACCGGTTTCAGTTTATAGGTTTCAAACCGATTTAATAATAGGTTTGGATCGGTTTGCAAACCATTGTTTGAGATCCCAAACCGGTTTTTTTTTTCACCTCTACATGGAGCAACCCCACGAATATTTGAGATTGAACCACACACAATCAGTTGGGCCGTAAACGAATTATATGGCAAATTTCTTTCATTTAGTGAGGGCGGTTGGACTTCATTTGCAATTGGCCCATTTAAGTCACTAAGTGTAGCTGGGCCCACCATCAACGTTCAGCCTCAAGTCGCCAACAACATAGGGTTTCTATTTCTTGAAGCATACACATTGCCACATTGGTTATGGTTTTTTTTTTGTATGGCAAATTTCTTTCACTTAGTGGACTTGAACCCATGACCTTTGCCTCTACCACCAGCCCAATGGCCACATTGGTTATGGTTGGTGTCGAATTCAAATCTTAAATGAAGCTTACATGAATATGTATAGTCCGTAATAGTCACGATAGATTTTATTTTACTGGAGGGTCACACCTACCTCTAGTTCCACCCATGGAAAAAAATGAATATTAAGCCATTAATATGAAAAAAATTCATGCATACCCCAAAAGTAACAAGACCCGGTCCCCTTGAGTTTGGTCTCAAACCTTCCACGCTATCGTTTTCTGTTGGGTCAGACCTATAAGGAAAACAAACGTGTATCCAGAAAGTGTGATGTTTTATTTAATTTTGTCATTAAAAATTATAACAAATCATTAAATCACATGGAATTGGGGATCCATCTGTCACATGCTATCTTAGGACCTAATTTTGAATTTTTAGTTTTTCTGGAATATAACATTTTGCATTTGAAAGGAACTTACCATAGTAAATCCATCAAGACAACAGATCCAGCATCCATATTTATGGGTCTTTCTATTTTTTCAATCTGTTCAACTGAATGAATCGACCTTCCTATGCCACCATGCATACATATAATCTTTTGATCTATAAGTGCTGCGAGTGGAAGATGGTTAAACAGCTGATTGAACCGTTTCCATGCCCAGATTCCATCATTCTCTCCCTGCACATCGCGTACAAAACCATAGGCATCTTTTAAAAAGTTAAAAAAAAAAACATAATATTGAGCGAAAAGTTTCCATACCATCCCTTCGATGCATTCAGGACGAAAACCAAAGAGTGCATTTACATCAGCAGCTTCATGATTCCCGTGTATTAAGTGAAAATTTTGGGGATAATTAATCTGAAAACAGTAAAAAAGAATATTATCAGGTTACCACCCATTGGTATTGAAATAGATCAGTAAGTGGGATAATAAGAAGCTTTCCTTAAGAGCAAGGAGCAAAGTGATGGTCTCCAAGCTATGTTGTCCTCTATCAACATAATCTCCAAGGAATAAATAATCGATATACCTGAAAGGTAGTAAGAACGTTATTAAGTTCATGTTGGATATATAAAGTGGCATCTACGAGCTTACGTTATATCTCCAGCACTGGAAGGGAATCCATATTCATCAAATAGGCGCATCAGATCAGTGAACTGTCCATGTAGATCACCAAACACTTTAATAGGTACTTTCAGATCAAGAACTGTAGGCTCTTGTATAAATATCTGCTCAGCAGCATAGCAAAGCACTCCCACTTCATAAGCATCCAGAAAAAACCTCCTGTCTGCAGGTGGGCTCCAGTTTCGAGGCTTGAGTAAAGTAGCAATCACCTGAAAAAATCGCCTTATAATCTATACTTTGCATACAACTTCCCAGTTTCAACTCATTACTTATGAATGTGTTGAGTAAGGTTGTTTTTTGTTTATCTAAAACGGGTCACATCAAAATATTTAGCTAAAAGGGTAACACGTCAAATAGGTAGAACACTGCATGTTAAAGCATACAACCTCCTAGAACGTTTATTCAAAGAATTATATTAATATTGTAGTAATATATTTTAATTATAATTTATTGTTATTATTTTAAATAAACAAAAAAGTGTATGCGAGTCAACCTACCCGGTCCATTTTGACGTGTACTACGAGATGACCCGCTTCAACCAATGTGTTACCTAACCCACCCATGTTGCCACCTTTAATATCAAGAAAAGAAGAACTACACAATCAACACAACTTCTAACTCCTACCTTTTTATGCAAGCCTTGAGGTGACTTCTGCCTCATGAACCTTTTTGCAGGGCATGACATGTCATTTTGGAAAGGCATCATACGTTTACTCTCATTTTCAAAATGATCTAATGACAACTGCCTTACCAACCCACCAAGGTTTCCTATGGCTTCCCTAGCAATCACAACCTGCAGCAAATAGATGGCATGCTCGTTTAGCCTAAATAAGAATGAAATCCAGCTCACAAAATCATAAGAAAGAGAATACATACAGCTCTAGGGTGAAGTTTCACATAGCGGGCCTCATCACCACCCTCTGAATTAGTCACCACAGTTTGTGAGTTCACACTTGAAATCATCATTTCGTTGGGACTTGCAATATGTGTTTGTGCTGCTTGCCAGGTTGAATAAGCAGCATTCGCTTCAGCCTGCGTTTGAGTAGATTCTTTGTCGACACTACAAACATAAAATTGTGTTTTATTATTGAAAAGTTCAAAGGGTACAAACTTTTTGCATACATACAGAGTAGGTTGTCGGCAGTGGTGGATCCAGGACTTTCAACCAGGGTATACACTACTACAATAAAAGTTCATTTTATAAAATCTTTTAAGACTATTGAATAGTTTAAATTCTGGATATCCAAGTGTATACTCTGGCTACCATGTAGGTCTACCCATAGACAGGAAATCAAACATAACCTTAAGTCGCTGGATAAGGGATTTTCAGATCCGTCATCATGAGATATAGGATCAAATGGGCATAAATTATTCGTCCTGGGAGTTGTCACGCTTGAACCCCTTTCAGATGTTACTCCAGGATTGGCATCCGAATGAAAGGGTGAATTCTCTGCTACAAGAAAATCATTTAACAACAAATCTGCAACACAAGAAAAAATATATATATTAGGCCTCGAGTACATTTTTTTTTGGTTTTCCAAGGTTTAGAGTAGGCTGCAAATGAGCCAAGCCAAACCGAGCTTGAGATGGACTCGACCACCTTAGCCCCAGCTCGAACTCAATTCAATTCAATAGCTCAATGAGCCTTTGTTAAGCATGATCGAGCCCAACAGCTCGAAAATATTAATAACAATTATGTTCAATTTGAGAGCTCGTGAAAATTTGACTTGAATGAGCTTGAGCCTAAGTTCGAGCTTCGAGCTTGAATAACTCAATCAAAGATCGAATTGTAAAGCCTCACAAATTAAATACATAACAGTACCTACATATTACATATGACTCAAAAAGTAGATAAAAACTAGAGTCTCGATAAAAGCTCAACTCGTTTGCAGTCCTAATATTATGTATGCACACTATATATATAAAAGTATTTGCAAAATATATAGGGTCCCAAAAGCTTGATAAGAATTCAAGTCGAGTTTTTTTATAAGCTTGAACTAAGCTCGTTATACTTTCGAGCTTGTTTTTTGTGAACTCAAACTCAAAACTCAATAAAAGCGTGACTTGAATGAGCTCAACTTGACTTTGATCTCAATTCAAGTTCGACTCATCTGCCCCTAGTTTAGACAGGAAAGTCTACCTCCCCTAAGACCACCGTACACATATAAACGAGAACCAACAGATGACATGGCATGCCGACAACGACACCTGAGATCCAAAGAGGGATCTTCATTTTGTTCATTGTCACTGGGTGAAGAAGTCACCAAGCCATGCCTATCTAACCAAACTCCAGCAGCAGTGTCCAAAACTGTAAAATGTAATCACATTGCAAAGACTCGGTATTTACTTCACTGAATCAAATACAATTTATATGAAAACATCAAAATTAACCTGCAACAGCTGCTTCACCATCTACCACACGCCCTCCCCTAAGAGCACCTCCTGTGACATGCAATCTAGTGCCAACAAAAACCTGATGACAAATCACTGAGTTTCTAAGAACAAAAAACTAAAATCTGGGCTAAATCTCTTCATATTTAGTTTAAAAAGAAGTGTTTCATTATAAGATATTAACAAGATTGCTTCAACAATCGTGCCTTGTATAAAAAGCTATTACTTACCGCAGCATGTTGGTACCTTGATGAGGGCGAAACTCCAGGTGCGAGTGTCCATTCCCATTGTCCATTTTTATGCATAAGTAGTCCATAAGCATCTGCTAAAGGCTGTAATGCATAAATAAAACCAATCTTCAGCACAAATAAACCGGTTTGAAAGTAATATCATGTGTTAGCTAATGACAATCATTGGTGTACTTAGGTAAAATATTCGACTTCAAAGTTTAGTTTTCATATATACATGCATGTGTGTGTACTGTGTTAATCATAATTATTACTAGTTTATTATTAGGGTTTATTTGTATCTAGCACACGGGCCCAAGATAGGTATCTCTAGGGTTTCTCAGTCTTGTATATATTGAGGGTTCCCCCTCCATTCTAGTTAAATATTAATACCAGGTACCGTTTACCGGATCCTGAGATCCTGTTCCAGTTTCCTGCGCGTGATCCTGTTCCGGTTTCCTGCTCCTGTCCCGGTTTTTGGTTTCAGTTTCCTGCTCGTATTTCAGTTCGAGATGGCAGCCAATTTCCGCCTTGTTCTAAGTTCTAGTCCCAGATTCCTGTATATGTTTCTAAATTTTTTTTTGTAACAAGGTTGGGCATGATTAACATCTATGCACCAACTTGAGGAGGGATGTTAATTATAATTATTACTAGTTTATTATTAAGGTTTATTTGCATTTATCAAGATAGGTATCTCTAGGATTTCTTGGTCTTGTATATATTGAGGGTTCCCCCTCAATTCTAGTTAAAACATTCTGTTAAATATTAATTCCAGTCTCTTTTACATGTTGGATGACATGTAATGGAACTAAAACGCAAAACTAAAGCTTATTAGCTAAAGCATACACAAAAACACTAGTTCATACCACGCCTGAAGTGTCTCTTCCACCACAAAGCAAAAACATACCATCTGAGCGAGCACTAGCTGTGGCATACCTGCAGAGAGTAAAATACAAACAGATAAATGCATATAATTTCCAAGAAAAGCTAGCAAACAAACATAACCAGTAAAAATGTAACATCACTAAACTCTTTACACAAATCACCTTGACAAGTTCCAATACTGTACACACAATTAGATACATACTTACATTCTAGCAGAAGGTTTATCTCCTTCTGCATTTATCCTAAGCCATGCATATGGTTTTTGAGCAGTATCCAAAGCCCATGTATCTGAAAGCACTTTCTTTCCTAGAGAACACAAATAACATTATATGTATCTGAACAATTGGAAAATATGGTAGTTATGTTACTAGTGAACACTAATAAAGAGAATAGTTGCTAAAATGTGAATTGCACTAACCATCATTGCCACTAAAAGTAACAAGGTATCGTTGAGCAACCAAGTCCATGACATGACCATAACGAGGACCAGGACCCTGCCCTTGAACAACCACTCTGCACTCAAAAGGACAAGAAACCAAACCCACATCTAAGGGAAAAACAACTTTAGAAATGAAGAATACAAGTCCAGCTTTGTATTGAATTAAGCATACCGGTGCCATTTGTATTTGTCATTACTCAAATCGAGTACATAAAGATCATCAGTTGAATGACCAGCAGGACCTATGCCTCCCTAGCAATGCAGCATGATCAACTTTATCATAAATCACAAACAATTAACATTATTTCATTCCTGTACTCCTAATTTAGGTCAAAAATGTTGTTTGTAATCACCTGAAATACAACCATGGTTCCAACAGCAGCAGCTGCATGGGCAGCCCTAGGCGAAGGGGCTTCCCCCGCAGGTCGCATTCTGAATCATTTTTCACAAATCAAAATTTGTTCTCTAACGAAATCAACAAAGCTAAATGCAAGAACAATGTACAAATGAAGCAACCTGGTCCATTTTTTAGTAAGAATATCATATGCATGAATCGAATTTGTCACCCCGGCTAATCCTGGATCCCAAAATTAACAGAACATTATCATTTTCCATGCAAGCACAAATGAAACAATAAGTTATAAAAAGAAGGATGATTACTGATGCCCGCGCTGGTGCCTCCTTCAATGGCGGTAGCGCCACCGAATAATATCAATCTAGGTCCGTGAGATTTGGTTTGGGCAACGGCTGTAAGAGTGTGGCCACAGCGAGGGCCAGGAGCGTTATCATCTGTGTCCCAATTGGCCTCCAGTGGGAAATAGGTTGGAGCCGGATGCAGCCACGGCTTCGAATTCATCAAAACCGAAACCAAAACGCCCCACTTTTATTGTTAACGCCAGAAATAAGTTTTAACAGAAAGTGTGAAAAATGAAGTTCGAATTTAAAAATCTATCTATGGTAACGGATATGGAAAATTTGATTGTTATATCAAAACCTGATGAAACACATTGGGAAATTATGGCAATGTGATTGAGGATTTGAATATGTTGGTAGATAGATCAAAAAGGAGGTGAAAACAAAATTAACGAACTACACGGAAAGTGGAATCAGGAATGAGTAACTGATTTTTTTTAGTTAATATTTTCTGTTTTCAGTAGCTATTTTGGGCTAACCTTTTTATTTCTGAAAAATTAAGTTTTTACAAAATTATTTCAAGCTACTTTTGACTGAGGTTTTAAAAACTTAAAAAAGATAAAATTTCATAAATATGCCAATTTTTTTAGTATACATGTTTATTTGGTTTGTAGCTATATTGGCTTTTTAAGTAGTTTTTTTCTTTTTGAGAAGACACAATCTTGAATGCTAGAGAGGTGAATGTTGAGGGTACGAGGTTGGGCCGGATAAGAAATGAAGTTTTTCAGGATAAATTGGAGGTGTCATGTATCTCAGTTAAGATAAGAGGAAACAGAGTGTGGCGTCGGTAGAAACCGTGGAAACCATTAGAGTGGAGGGGAGCAGGAGCAGACCCAGACTGATTTGGGGTGAACGGATTATGTAAGATTTACTAGACTTACACCTCTCTAAGGACATGATTGAGGATACGAGCTCTTGGAGACGTTAAATAAGGTTGTGGACTTTTAGTAGAGTGTGTATTGTTGTGACAATTTTTTCTTGAGGACTTACTTTTCCTACAATTTTGGTTGTCTTAGCCTTAGTTTTGCATTAGTTCGCCTTGGTGTACAGATTTGTTAGGGAGTGTATACGTACTTTCAAGAGGTTTTGTGCTACCTTATTCATGTATCTCTTCAAGTCCAGAATCAATAAGTAAAACAAACAGTAATTTGTGAATAACTCTCACGTTTTATTAATCAGAATCAAAAAACAGATTTACAGTGGATATCAAAATTGGTATTTATAGGCTAGCAAAACTTGCAAGACAAGTATTCTAGTTGTATACTAATTGCTATCTCTTAGAATCCTAAACTGACGTATTTAAGTTTCCCTTATCGGCAACTAACCTAATAACCACCGACTTGTGGTTTTGGAGCCGCCAATTTTGCAGCCCAAGGAACGGATCAGTAATTAGCCAACAATCACCCCCTAATTTTCGAACCGGATTAGAGAGTTCTTCGAGAAGTGTTATGTCTTCATCTGGAATTCAATGCATAGCTTCATTTGGAAAATATATAAATGCTATATATTTAATGAATCGGTGTAACCACTATGGAAGGAAGGTTGGAATTCACATGCGCGTTACCTCCGTCACCGGTTCTTCAAGAAGTGTTATTTCTTCATTTGGATTCAAACATTCAACTTCCTGCTCTGAACGATCTGTAACCTCTTCTTCTACTTTATCATCAACAATGACCGGTGCCATAATAACTTCTTCAACAACTGAGGGAATTGGTGTGATATTATTCTCCACAACTGCTTCCTTATCTACCTTGCCCTCTATAGACTCTTCAATCTATATTTTCATCGATAGTACCTCACACTTCATACTTAAGTAGCTGAATCGTTGTTGATCTGAAAGGTGGTGTTGTGATAAATTCTCATCGCACTTGGACAACAACTCCAATCGAGCAATATTTTCCTCCATCCTCGGATTGATAAATATTTTGAAACAACTCGATATCTTGGGTAGCAACATTTTCTTGAAATTGGCATTGATTCTGATGATAACCTTGGGAAAAACTTGAGCTTTGTACCATCTCCGGTTCATAATTGTTGCAATCCCAATCTTACCCAAAGTTGTAATTCACTTCTGGATAATAACCTTGATAATCTGATGGATGTGGCTCGTATTATGGATACTATGAGTGTGTATCTTCCCATTCATCAACCGACATCGTGCATTTTTTAAAAACACTGGACAATCTTCAAATACGTGAATTCGCCCACAACAAAAACATGAAGATGATGAGTGCGAGACTTCATGATGTGCCATCATATATCCTTGCCTCCTTGTGTTCTCATCCTCATTCTTCCTTAAATCTTTGTACCCGTCGGAGGACGCTGGACAATCTTGAACCCAGTGACTGTAGCTCACGCAACACATACATGGATCATCTTCATCATCGCAATTCATATTGATCACAAACTCCATTAGAATCGGCTAACATGTAAAGAAATTACCTTGCACAAACAACTAGAAGGGTAAAAACGAACAGATAAAGCAAACAAAAACTTTTTTTTTTGGTTTTTATTTATTTATTTATTTATTTTAAGTTATCACTAAGAAAAACTAAACAAAACAAAACCACACTAGCTCCACGGCAACGAAGCCATTTTGATGACCGTCGTTTGGGTCATGCAAAAAGCTAATTAAACTAGACAGCTAGAGTAAGGTATCATATTAACGAGGAGCATGTGCTCAGTGTAACATGTTTTGTCTGACTAATCTATCCTAAACCTAATTAAATTATCTAATTTAAACTAAGAATAAAAACTGATTTTGATTATGGTTATGAGAGATGAACACAAATGTAAGAAAATAGTAATAACTCCAGGATTCAAGTTTATCAGGTACATAAAAGACTTAGTTCAACCTAGTTGAAAATCACATAGACATGATTTTGTATAACATTTGATCAAAGTGATAAAAGTGGATAAGCTTTTAAACTCGTTCATGCACACAGTTACCAATCTATAATTGTAAAACGAGACACACAACCAATGAGTTCATCATGCAAGAAAACCGAAAACGGATGGCAATGCACCAATAAATAAACAAGAACCAATCTTTTAAATCAACCAAACAAAAAAAAAACAATTGAATTCATATGACTTAAGGTGCCAATCCAAAACTAAGTAAAATAAAATCTAATGTTTCACTTACACGAACCAGTCATCCGGAGGTGATCACAAATGTATTAGCAGCTCATAATATCCAAAACAACCGTCGGCTTGTTTCCTCGTGTTGCGTGGCTAGGCCAAAGCCACAAAAAAATTGTTGCCCACCCATCCAATTTCCAGCCGCCACTCTTGTTTGCGTCCCCCTACCATCCTTTTATTCCTTTCTTTTTTCCTCTTGTTCACGTGGGCTTTTGCTCCATCACTTCTGGCCCATTTTGATGCTCCACATTAGAGGTGCACAAAACGGTTTTTTAACCCGAACCGGTTTAAACCGAACCGAACCGGTTTGGTCAACAACAAGTCAAAACCGGTTTGAGATGGGCAGTTGACCGGTTTAAAGGGTTTTTGATCGGTTCGGTTCGGGTTAAACCGGTTTGAAACCGGTTTAAATGTATAGGTTTAAACCGATTTGATTTAAACCGGTTTGGTTTAAACTGGTTTGGTTTAAACCGGTTTGGTTTAAACCGGTTTACGATCGGTTCGGGTATCGGTTTGAAACCGGTTTATGTTTTCAAACCGGTTTTTTTGTGCATCACTACTCCACATGACTTATTTACAAACCAAATAATTCATGTTAATTTGACCCACTTCCTGGTTGTCTAATTCTAGAGGTGCACAAATCGGGTATTCTCAAGAACCGGTTTCGGTTCTTGCCGGTTCCGGTTCCAGGTCCGGTTCTTGGTTGAAAAACCAGACCCTATGTACCGGTTCCGGGTATTCAAGAACCGGTTCCGGTAATTCAAGGCGGGTATTTCAAGAACATATTTCCGGCTATTCGAAAAACTTAGTTAAACATATAAATAACTAACTTAAAAAGTCCAATAACATTAAAAACTTAAAATGTTACAAAATAAATAAATGTTTAAAACATAAACTCAAAAAACATAGATAAATTATATAAAAAAAAACTAGATTGTCTTCGTTTTTTTCTTCGTGACTTCGTTTTTTACCGATTCAGGGGTAAGCCTTCTTCTCAAAGAAATAGCCCTGCCACTAAATAGACAGAAGTGGTAATGAAGGTTTTGACACACTTGATAGTATTCCAGATGCAGTTCCATCAGTTTTGACTGAACCACCAATTAAAGAACAATTAGCATGGTTTAACTTCTCTTATCTCTATCAATCTCCTTCATGACTAGATTAAAGTATATTCATTTTATGAAAAGTGAATATATATATATATACACACACATATATATAACCGGTTCTGGGTAGAACCGGTTCCGGAGAGAACCGGTTTCGGGTATTTTTAGAACCGGTTTTGACTAGAAATATTGGAACCTATCCAGGCCCTACGGGTAGGGTCGGTTTCGGTTCGGTTCCAGAAGAACCGGTTTTTAGGAAGAACCGGTTCCGGTTCCTTGGGCGGTTCCGGTTCCGTTTTTTTTCACCTCTATCTAGTTCCCAGCCACGTCTTCACTTTTTTTTTTCTTGCTTCCAAATGTGATCAAAATCTATTATTATTTAATTGAATCTCCTTTCACATGATTATATTGACAACTAATTTTTCATTTCTCTTCATTTCCATTTAAATTGCTTACTTCAATTTAGCAATTATTTTAACTTCGTCATTTGATTAATAGTTTGTTCAACATCAAATGCGAACATGAACACGTCCATACAATGTTTCTTTATATAATTCATCGTTTTAGTTCGTTTTCTTCATAACCTACAAAATAAAAAAAAAGCCAATCAAAGTAATTGTTTCACACATAATTAGGATTAAAAATCCTTTTGAAACACCAAGGTTTGAGGAGGTCACGGGTTCAAGTCTCACTCTCACATGAATAAATAAATTTGTCTTAAAAAAGGATTAAAAACATTTAGTTAGATATAATTAACATGTGTAAAACAACCACTCATCACGTGACGGTTCTTTCGTTGTGTCGACGGTTATTGGTTGTTTCTTTCTATGCCAACGTTTCCTTGGTTGAGTTGACGGTTGTGTCTCGGGGACGGATTCGGTGAATTCTTGTGTCTCGGGTATTGAATCCGGTGTGGGAAAGGTTTGGGTAGGAGGGGGCATTTGTTGAAAGTTAAAGTTTGCGGGAAAAAAAAGATGAGGATTGAGTTGTTGATAAATGTTTTGTTCTGGTGACGTACTCGGAACGTAAACGTCTTGAATATTTTTTTATTGAAGAGGTTGCTCGGGTCGTTGTTTGGGTCAGGATTTCGAGGAAAAAAACGGGCATTTGGGTTGTTACGAATGTTTACGAAATGTGGATTATTTGGGTTCCAAGGATTCATTGTTAAGTAAAATGGGTGAAAGATAATTTGATATTTTTAGAGAAAAAGATGGAAAGATGGTTTGGTGAATTGTTGAGTAAAATAGGTTGTTATTTATAAGTGATTTTTTTAAAATTGCAATGGTCATATAGCCGTTGGGAGATTACCGTTGTGTTGCCCCTCCACCGTGATTGCCCCACGCCCCCCCTAGTAACGCTCCATTCACCCCAAGGGGGGCGGTGTTCCTAGACGTGAATGGGTTATTTGAATCACGCCCGTTTCACACTCTCCACTACGAATGGTCTTACGTATTTTTTTCTTCAAAATTGCCAACAGTCAATATCGTTTTACACGTTTACATATCACATATTTGTTGTGTTTTAATGAAATTTAAATAAATTTTTTAAGTCAGAACTCTCAAGATAACATAAGAAAAACCAAATAATTCGAGTCTTAGTAGAAAAAAAATACAATTTTAGTGGTTTCTAAAATAAAGATCTTGCATCTAATATATTATTTATATGTATCATCAGAGCTGGAATAATCATCGGCGTGTGAATCGTTGGATATGGCATTTAATTAAGTAATAGCAGTGGCCATCTCGGATGTGCGTTCAGTAACAGTTTGAATAACTAATTTACAATCCACCACATCACTCTCATATATCAATCGTATCCCACAAGTCGAAACCGATCCTTGAGGAAGAGTCACCGGGTTCCACCAAAAGTGTTGTATCATCAAGTGGATAAGACATGACAAACATGCAACCTTGTCCGTTTTGAAACGATGACTTGTATTTTTAGTTTTATTATGCATTTTAAGAGTAGCGGAGCAGTTGCGCATAAGATGATACCGCAAATGTTGTTGTTGTCCAAGTGCACTGGTGCTACAAAAGATAAAACGTTTCCCCAGCTTTGATAACTACACCAACCAGGAACAACCTTCTTCGATGGGAGTTGGATCATAAATCTATTACTGAAGGGCGATTCCTGTTGTGTTACAAGCAGCATATATAATACATGAAAAAGAAATAATAAAAACACTTCACTACAAAATTATTAAATGTGCTTGCTAGCTAGCTAGGAAGGGATTGCGTACCTTGCACACTTTAGTACGTATTGAAGCTGATGACATCACATCTACCATAATGCAGCTATACCTGTCAAGTTTGATGGAATAAATGGAAGCAACCGTAATTGCTGACAATCCTCTATTATGAGGTAAACTAGTTGCGAAAGGTTGCTTAGGCTGTCGGGAAGGCTAGAGAATGTGTTGCCTGAAAGGTCTAAGTGCTTTAATGACACCATATTCTCAATCTCGCTGGGTACTTGGGAGACATTGCATTCTACCATTGTTAAATCAGTCAGGTTGGTTAGTCCTGTGACCTTCATGAGAAAATGAGGATCTTCAGTTCCAAGTTTGGGGCAGTTGTTAAAGTTAAGGGATGTTAGAGATTTTAACTCGGAAATGTTACAAGGAAGATTCACCAGACTTGAACAAGAATGTGCACTAATGGATGTAATGTTTCCTGGAAGGTTTGGAATTGATTGTATGCTCTTACATAGGTCTAAGCTCAAGTATTTCAACCATGCTAGGCTTACAACTCCACCTGAGATCTTTGATATGTTGCATCCATAAAACCCTAGTTTTCTTATGGGGCATTCTTTTAAAGAGTACATCAAAAGATCATTAACCTCATCACGTTCTAATTCCATTTTGTGATCGTTACCGAGAGTGAGTTTTCGTAGAGATGCCAACTTGCCTATCATTTCCCAGGGGTCCTCTTTAATGGTATGGATGATCTTAAATCCAAGACAGCAAGTTTTTGAAGGTAAACAATAGAGCTATGCAACTCTTCTAAGTTTTTGCATTCAGTAAAGTAAAGTTTCTCAAGATTCTCGAGACCAGAGAAATTGCCAGTCTTGGTTGATGAGTATGAATGACTCACTTTGAGAATCCTTAGCTTCTTGATACTCTGAAGACACATAAATAAATACATATCGTATCAATCATAACATTTATATATGTATGGTTTGGAATAAAATGTATCAATCATAGCATTTATATGTGTATGGTTTGGAATAAAATTAAGATTTCGCTTCTATTCTTTATTTATCCATACACTTCAATTCATATATATATATATATATATATATATATATATATATATATATATATATATTGCGATTGAAAAACTAAAATTGTTGGTACGACAGGTGGGTTGCCATCATTGTCAAGAACCTCAACCCCTTCATTTTAGGGATTGAAAACTGCAATCAAGAAAAAGACCTCCCATACAATCATACAAAGAAACCAGATGAGCGTTGGATCATTGGAATACTTTGAGAAAAATTGAATCAGGTATAATTTGAGTCAGGTCTAAATACTAAGGTAAATTGTACCAAATATGTAAGGTGATTAGGTGTCCTATTAGTAAACTGAGCCGGTTTTAAATAGCAGGCGCACCAGGGGCTGAGAGACTAGGCGCGCACGTACCCAAAATAAGATATAAACGGCCTCTATATAGGGTTTAATATATAAATAACCCGATGCATAAAACCTGCCCATGTACAAGAGGCATGATGTGTACCAATTTTCATTCCTCTCTCATTCCAATAACAGAAAAGCCTTTTATAGGCATTCAAACAAAAACAAAAAGAACCGACCATTACTTGAACTAAACCCATTAACTATTATAACTTGCTAATTTAACTCACTCATACACTAATTAAGGAAACAAGGAAAGGCGGCTGCTGTGGACGTGGGTTATGCATGGGAAAGTGGGGAAGGTGGTGCAAGGTCTGTGTAGGGTGGCACGTATCAAGGCGCTCCCATTGTAAGCAAATCTCACCAAGATACCAAAATAGAGGGAAAATATAGAGAGTGGCATGCCATTTAATGTTTCGTACCTTGATTCCTTGCCAAAGCGATTCCAATTTGCCTCCATAGATATGTATTTCCACGACATTGCACAGATCAATATCATCGAAGCTTTTGAAAGGGAAGTCTTGCCAGTACATGTATTTCAACTTTTTGAAACATAAGTGAGTCATTTCATCATGGGAAAAATTACTTTGAGAATAGTTATCACCGTATAAATAAATCAGCCTCAGATTGCTCATCTTTTTAAAAACATCCAGAGTTACTTCCTGCATGTTCTGACACGAATCCAATCTAATGCTTTCAACTGATTCTGTTCCCTGACAAAAAGGAGAGAGTTATAACTACTTTAAGTATGCTACTGTACATATATCTTTTAATATCACAGATACAAAGACATCATACCGAACATTCTGTTAATACACGCATCACATCCCTTGGATCCCGTAATCTATTACGCTATCCAGGCTCATCTTCATTTTCTTGTCGGACAATTTCATGTCCCATTTCCAATATCGCATGATGCATCCGCAATTCACCTTCTGATGTTATTTCAACTAGACTTTTATCAACTAGATATTGAATTTCATTATTTCAACTAGACTTTCATTATTTCAAACGAAATTTGTTCATATTTTTTTGTTTCAATTTCATGAAAAAAGAATAAATATTACATTTATATCATTTTCTTATATTTTAAAACTTTTTAAGATTGAAAAAGTGAATGATTCGTTTTGTTATACGTGTTCTCACAATATTTAGAGTTCTGAATTGAACCCTCCCCTATAATACTAATATAGTACAATTTATTGTTTTACTTTTTTTTTTTCTGAATAGCTTAGTCAATTCATCATCATTACTTCAAATACTCAATGAATTAATTTAAAATTATGTAATATATATAAATTTAAAGTTTTGTTTTAATTTGGTGGTTCTTTTGATTTATAATATGTAGATTTAGTTTTTTATTACTATAATTTTATATGATTTAATATTTATTATTTTATTTTATGTTTTTTAATATATAGTAAGTGTATATTAACTAGTAATTTTAACTACGTGTTGCGGGAGTTCGATTCTCACGACGCAACAGTATATCCAAAAATCAATAAAAAGTTAACTCACTATAAAAATTAGTTTAAACACGTAAGTGATTAAAAAAAGTCTCGGTTTTGAATAAAATTTATGTCACCGGCTCTGGTTTAGATCAAATTTATACCGAAACATAGATAAAAATAAGCACGTCACAACGCTATATTCATAGTGTACGAAAACAAAAGGTTTCATTGTGACCCCCTATTAACAGTAAAGGCTAGTCTTTTTCATCGCCAACGATGTGGTTGCAACGGGTGGTTTGAAATAAAAAGTAAATTAATAGTTGCCAATGCCGAGTGTTTGACCAGTTTGGTAGCTTTTCTAAACTTTTACTTTTTTATTTAACTAGTAAACACTCCCCGTGCTTCGCGGCGGGTTTTGCGTTTATAATAAGTTGCCCTTACTGTTGCTAATAAAATTGACGTAGCAATTTGCAGGAAAAAAAAACTGAGAATTGACACTAACATACACAAATCAAACGACATCAACATAACCAATTAATAGTAACCAATTTGAAAACCATAAGACCAGAGAGTAAACAGTTTGAAACAAATCAATTTCAAACACTTTGTAAACTATTGACGCTAAACAATGTAGCAACTCACACAAAGTAGTTATTGTCAACATACATAACCCATTGTAATTGTTGTTCAATACAATACACCAAAAAAGAATAATAATAAGTCATGTAGGTGTATACTTGAAACATAGCAAATGAAATCTCATACCCATCATGAAGCAGTTACAGCCACAGGTACTAAGCTGAAGAATGCTTTGTAAACAACATCTGGATTGAGCACAAAAACAGAATCCTAGTACAAAAGTAAGGAATGAACATTGTTTTTTTTTTTGAAAGGCGACTTTCTTAAACCCCTACTCCCTTCGGGAGCAGCCCGGGTATTCCTGTGAGTCATGCAAGTCTTTCCCAATGGGTTGTAACCGCAGCGGACTCGAACTCGGGACCCACCTAGGAGGAAACCCACAACTGGGAAAACCCCCTACTTAACCTGTAACACTTTGTCCCAAGCGAGACTCGGACCCATGACCTTGTATTTGGAAAGTCATGGGGCTACCACTCCACCAGAAGGCTTTGTGGTAAGAGCATTGTTTATTTAACCAACTACATACACATAACATAAATACTATAAAAAGTAAAAACATAATAAACAGTAAAAGAAACACCATACCTACACCTAGACCAATCTTCAAGTGCATATCCCCATTGCTTATTATCTCGTTTCTGCAAGAAAGCAATCAAGTTGACATTACAAAAATAATATATATATATATATATCTATTTTTAAAAAAGATTGTGAACAACCTGACTTGTATTGTTAATGATCAGGCGGTGAAAAGGGATTAGTGCTTGAAATTGCTATAAGATCACTGGTTATAAATTGAACCGAATGTTGTTCACAATTCACAAACATAACTTTAATGAGCTTATAATAAAACCATGAAGTTACTTAAGGATGCAAAACGCTAATTATAAACCATCTGTCTTAGCTCAAAGTCTTGTTAAATAATTTGTTTCAATAGTTATATGTATATACAAAACTAAAATAATAAAAATATGAGCAACCTGAAGGAGTGTATCATCTACAAAATGAGCAGTCAAAAGAAGTATAAAGAAACATAAGATCAGAGATAATCATAGTAACAACAAAGAATAGTAAAAAACCAAACCTATTTTAGGATAAAAGATGCAAAACAAAGGCAAAAAATGTTCTACAACTATTCCAAGTACAAACCAAGCTGCAAAAAGAAGGCACATGTCAAAAAAGGATAATAATGAAGAAACAAAGAAAAGTATTCTAATCTACACATTATAATCCATAAACCTATCTAGTGATCATAATTCATAAATTTATTTACTAACCATAACTAATCACAATGAAAACCCAAATGATCTTAAACCTTAAAACAATAAAATCTAGAGTACAGTTTCCTGTAATAAATATAAACAAAAACATGTTACATTAAAACCAAACCTGATAATGAACTTGCCACACATATGAACTCCTATAGAAGTAAAATCTAAAATCCAACAGCAAGTGTGAACCTAACATCCAAAAATAATAACAGTTTCAAAACTACGCATATCAAATAGAACATTAGATAATTGAAAACAAATGTTGTGACGTCCCATGCTGCACAAACACATAAATTTCTACAAGACTAAAATCTATATAAAAAAACAATACCTTTGACCTTGGTAGATGCCTGAGTTGTCAAAACAACAGTGCAACCATCTTCAATGCTAAGGTCAAACGAAATGGAATAGGCGTAAATCACAATCATACAACACGAGGAAAATGAAACAGAAACAATACAAAACAGCTCAGGCCTAATCGGAATGCTTACCGAAACAATGCCACCACCGTAAGCGAGGGTAACAGCATCAATTTCAGAACGCCTGCCTGCAGTTCAAATTTGAAGAAACTGTAGTAAAGAACATTGATTTTTTTTTTCTATTAAGTTAGATTATTTCAGAAATTAGTATGACGGTATGAATGAACATAAAGAACTAAAAAAGGGAAACCTAAAGAAGTAAAGTGCAGACACGAAACATATACAACCCATATAAAAAAAGTCCCAAAAGCTACAACTCATACCAATCAACAACCTCAGAATTAGTATTAACCACTTGCTTCACCAAAAATATGTAAAAGTCAGGGAATGTGAAATCTTTAACATGTCCAAACAGTTAATCCAATCCATGTCAACTCCAAACAGAGGTTTTCAACATTCAAGTGGTGTATGTTACACATATAAGTTAGGTGTAGTTAGCGTCGGTGTAAAACCTTAAATCTGGTAAGACCTATTTTCTCAAAAGGTACAGAAACCACATATAATGTTTAGTTGTTGATAATTTAGTATAAGTAAAAAGTAAAAAAAATGATTACTTAACAGAAGCCAAACGAATTTAACAAAGAATGCTTCTAAATTGATATGAAACTATTCAAAGACAACTTTAGCAATCATGATGATCATCCAGGAAGACAGAAAGATGTGTGCCTAAACGCCTGTTATTTATAAAAATATATTAGTTTTTATTTAATATAATAAATATATACTTTAACAGTTTCTGAAGGTAGGTAGATAACAATCTGCCTATGATTTCTAACCTCATGAATGGAATCAACAAACTACCAGAAGTTAAAAATTGGCTGCAAGACATCAAACCCTACCCGGTTTACTATTATCCCCAAATTGAATAAGTGAAGCAAAATCCTAAAATATAAAAAATTGGAAACTGTAGATGATTCAAAGTTTAATAAATCCAATTAACAGTTGCAATATCAAGTTTTTTACATCATAAACGAATAAATTGAAACCGTAACTCAACTGTTCACGTAGAGCGTAACTCAACTTCATGTAGAGCGTAACTCAACTACACAACTATGGTCTTATTTTATTACTTTAAAATACTTATTTTTTTTAAGCTCTCTCATATACATGAATTGTACAACAGGGTGAATGTGGGATTTGAGGATTAATGGCTGAATGAATTGTAAAACATTATTCAAAATGCTCAATTTTTAGAGTAAAAATAAATTCATATTTTTTTTATAACCTGGAATACGGGTTTGTGTTTTATTAAAGCTACAATCATTTGTATAAAACTCTTTAGTTCAATTTTTATAAAAAAATTACACTAATGAGGTTTTTTAATACAACTTCAAGATGAATGCAATAAAATATTGATTGCACATTATTTGCCATTACAAACCAGAATATTTGCACACTTGCTCAAACCTAGTACTAAGTGAAACAATTGCTTCATCAATAATGTATAAGAAATATTAAATGTAGATGATTACTCGGTACATTGTGATGCAACTAGTAATATATCATTAATATAATTAAAATGTTTTTTTTTCTTAATTTCATGCATTTAGAATATTATATCCTGGCGGTTTGTTCTTCTCTCATTCTTTCATAAAAGATCACGCCAACTCTTAGATCTGTTCCTCATCACCACATCATTGTCGTATATTAAACGTAATCCACGGCTCGAAACCGATTTTTGAGGGAACTCAAGTGCCACAGTGTCACCCGCTTCCACCACAAGTGTTGTATCATCAAGTGGATAAAACATGACACACATGGCACCTTGTTGGAACACCATTTCTATCAGACGATGACTTGTATTTTTTGTTTTATTAACCATTTTAGAAGCAATAGTACTAGGTGCCACAAAAGTTCCTGTGGTTGCATATAAGATCACACCACAAATGTTCTTTCCCAAATGCATTGGTGCCACAAAACATAAAAAGTCTCCCCTCTTTTGATAATTGCACCAGTTAGGAATACACTCCCTTGAGAGAGCTATCACCAATGGTTTAATGAAGGGTGATTTCTGTTGCATTAAAATATGAGTTACAAGCTGCAGGACGCAAAATTTACATATGTCAAGTTTACTCGGTAGGGATTCCATACCTTACACACTTTAGTACGAAAAATACATGTCCTTTGTATTGATGAAGCAGATGACTTCACATCTAATGACCGGCATCTGTATGCTTCTATACATGTCAAATTTGATGGAAGAAGTGGAAGCGACCGTAGTTGAGAACAATCATTGATCTTGAGGCCAAACAGTTGCGAAAGGTTGCTTAAGGTGTCAGGAAGGCTAGTGAATGTGTTTCCTGAAAGGTCCAACTCCTTTAACGACACCAAGTTCCCAATTTCGTTGGGTACCTGTGAAACACCGCACATTCTCATGTATAAATGACTTAGGTTCGTTAGTCCTGTAACCTTCATGAGAAACTGAGGGTCTTTAGATCCCAGTTCAGGGCAGCTACGGAAGTCAAGCACTGTTAGAGATTTTAACTCGGGCATGTTCAAAGGAAGATTCACCAGACTTTTACACTCATCTGCTTTAATGTATGTAATGTTCTGTGGAAGATCTGGTATAGATTGCATGTTGTCTTGTTCTAACTCTATTCTCTTCAGTTCATGGAGTTGGAGAAGGTTATCAGGAAGGGGGGGTGTGCTTGCTTGTATGTGCAAGTGTTTTAACCATGATAGGCTCCTAACTTCGCGCGAGATCTTTGATATGTTGCATCCAAGAAGCTTTAGTTTTGTTATAGGACATTCTTTCAAAGAAGACAGAAAAGGATCGATAAGCTCTTCAGAATCTAATCCAGGGATGGGAATCTTACCGAGATTGAGGTCTCGAAGAGATGGTAACTTGCCTATCATTTCCCATGGGATCCTCTTTAACGGTATGCTTGATCTTAAATCCAGGATAGAAAGTTTGTGAAGGAAACCAATAGAGCTATGCAGCTCTTTTAAATTTCCACAACCATAAAAGCACATTTCTTCAAGATTCTCAAGCCCGTAGAAATCGCCAGTCTTGGTTAAAAAGGATGAGAAGCTAACGTCGAGAATCCTTAGCTTCTTGAGACTCTGTAAAAACAAAAATAATAAATACAGTATTGAATCATAACATTTATACATGTATAGTTTGTAATAGAAGGCCGGAGTTGCTTCTATTCTTTATTTATACATACATTCCAAATGTGTGGGTGGATGTTCTATTAGTAAGCTGAGTCTAAGTCCTTCATATAACACTAAACTAGAGTATTTTTAGTGACCAGAACAAGAACATACCTTGATTTCTTCCCAAAGTATTTCCAACTTGCTATATCGCAATCGTAGAACCACCACATTTCCCATATCAATGTTAATGCATCTGAAAGGGAAACCATGCCATTCCATGTATTTTAACTTTTTGAAAGAGAATGGCCACTTCATCATAGGAAGAATTACTCCACGATAGATATTCATCGTACAATTTAATCAACCTCAGATTGCTCATCTTTCTAAACGCATCTGCTAGCACGACTACTTGCTCTTCCTTCCCAAATGATTCCAAACTAATGCTTTCAACTAATTATGTTCCCTGTTATAAAAAAAAGTAGAGAATTATAGCTAGTTTTGATATACTTGTGTGTCAAGCTAATGTACACGCTTTGATATCAGACATCATACCAAACATTGTGTCAATATGCACATCACATCCCTTTCATCCCACAATCTAGTACGTTTTCCAGGCTCATCTTCGCTTTCTTGGCGGATAATTTCTTGCCCCATTTCTCTAATTGCATGATGCATGGACAATCTAGAGTATGGTCTTATTTCAACTAGACTTTTATCAATCAGATATTGAATTTCATTATTTGGGAAGAATGCGGAGTCTTCATCGTGTAATACTTTGGCAATTAAATCCTTCTCCATTCCATCAAAGAAACAAACAATATCCAGAAATAACTTCTTCGCTCTATTAGGAAGTGAATCATAGCTCATTTGAAGCTGCTTTTGTACATCACCATGCGGAATTCTTTTTAGCATCTCCAATACACTTGGCCATTGTTCTCTTCCATAATGTTTAAAATGGCGACTCCAAACCTTAGTAACCATTGGGATTCCTCCAGCACGACACACTAGTTCTTCTATGAACTTTGTGTTCATGGGATCTTCTCTTGCAAACAAAAGCCGAGTAAAGAGGTTAAAAGACTCCCTTCTATTCAATAACATTGTATGGTAGGATGTATATGGTATGTTACCAAGGGATCGTTTATCTCGTGTCGTCACAATTATTCTACTCCCATTATAGAACCATTTAGGATCAATGCCTAATGCTTCCAACTGTTGAAAATTTTCAACATCATCCAAAACCAAAAGAACCTTTTGACGTCTTACCAACATTCTTATCTTTGTAATGCCTTCATTATGGTTACTCATGATTGAAAACTTATTTTCACGAGTTAGACAAGAAACGAGCGCATTTGGTTATTCAACCTTCCAATTTGGAACCTGGCAAATGTAATGGATATCCGCAAGAAAACAACATACATCAAAACTTGAAGCAATTCTATTAAACGCCTCTTTGACAATAGTCGTCTTACCTATCCCACTAATTCCAAAAACTGCAACAACCAAAACATGATCTTTCCGGTCTAACCCTAACGTTGAGATGAGTTCTTCTGCCCGAGATCCAATCCCAACAGGGTGGTCTGTAACATGCAACTCTTGGGGTCTTTGCATCTTCCCAAGTTCTACAACAATTTCCAATACGAATTTCGCCTCATCCCTGCAAGATTTTAGAGAGAAATTCATTAATGACCTCGTATATGTGATCACTAGAAGCAGCATGTCCTGATCTATTATTTACTTTCGGTAAAGGTTGTTACTGATGAATATCAACTTTACATGACATACACTTGTTGGATTTTAGAAATCTGAGAGAGTTGTAATACTAGACTTTTTTACATAAAGCCTTTATTTACTTCTACATTGTAAGATTATTAAACACAAATTTTACTAGAATAATTATATCTAGAATAATGATTCAAATCAAGTGGCATTTGAGTTAAAAGCACAATTTAGTTAACATCTTTCAAAATAGTACTGTTTGCTCCAAATTCTAAAAAACCATTTCATAATAAAAAGAGAAAGAAACATAACAGACAAGATTTTGGGGAAAAATACAAACAATTTTGGTCTTTACCTTTTTATTTAGGGTACTTTTACGAATTTTTTTCTGAAATAGTGTTATTTCATGTTTTATTTTCACAAGCGGTGTTAAAATTTTATTGTTATCACAAATGGTGTTTCCCCATTTCCTAACCACGGATTGTTGTGATACCGGTATTCCTAACCACGGATTGTTTATTTTGGGGTGTGTTTGTGGTTCCCAACCACGAAATCTTACAACTTTAAGTTCCCAACCACGAATTGCTCAATAAAGATAAGTGCTTCCCGGAGGTGGCTTATGAAGGTTTTGCCAATATATTCGGACGGATAATTCATGAAAACGTCATGCTTCAGCCTTTTACATGATTTGGGTTCATCATCAAAAGAACTTGGATCCCTTTTCCTCTTAGAAGAAGTAGAAAAGAGGGATGGATACATTTTTTAGTTTCAAAAGCAAACAGTGTGTGGTATGCTCAAATTTTGACATTCACTTCTTTTGATGATTATTGATTCTTACCAACCTGGGCTTCAACAATATTTATAAAATTTCGTCTTTTTCCAGGAAATTTCCTGCCCGTTTCTTTTCTTTTTCTCTACAGTGACTCCACCCAAATTTCACCACTTTCCTGAGAATTTCCTACTTGGTTTATTTTTCGAAAATAGCAAATTACAGTGACTCCACCCCAAGTCTCCTGCTTCACGAATCCTTCCGGTACACTTCGTCTACGCTTCTGGACAAACTTTTCTGCCGAAAGAACGAGCTACTTGCACTTCTGTTCGTCCGGGCCAGTCTTCTAAGGGCCCTCAGGGGGCGGGGAGGGCGACCGTCCGGGGCCCGGTCTTCTAAGGGGCCGTAGTTTTTAAATTTTATATATATATATAAAAGGCATAACTTGTATTATTCATTTATCCTATTAACTTACTTAGAAATTAAAAAAGTCCCACTAATTGTATTATCCATTTATCCTATTAACCCACTTAGAAATTAAAAAAGACCCACTACTTGTATTATCCATTTATCCTATTAACCAACTTAAAAATTAAAAAATGCTCACTACTTCTATTATCCATTTATCCTATTAATCCACTTAGAAATTTAAAAAAAAACCCACTACTTGTATTATTCATTTATCCTATTAAGCCACTTAAATTTAAAAAAGACCCACTACTTGTATTATCTATTTATCATAATAACCCACTTAAAAATTAAAAAATGCTCACTACTTGTATTATCCATTTATCCTATTAACCCACTTAGAAATTAAAAAAGACCAACTAGATTTTCAAACTTATTAAAAAATAACAAAATAGGTGGGTTGGGGCTGGAGCAGGAAGGGAACTCAGAAGACGCAGGAGGCAGGACGCTAGAACGGCAGTCGGCAGCAGAAGAAGTGAAGAACTGAACGGCAGCCGACTTTGCTTTCTGATTCAAGAATGGCTGCAGAAGAAGGCCACTAGGCCATATGATTGGGTCTGAGGTCTGAGGGACTAATCGAGAAGGCCAGAAGGGCAGAAACGAGAAAGCCAGGGAGGGACTAATCGAGTAATTTGTAATCGAGCAGGGAGGCAGGGACTATTCGAGCCTTCATGGTATGATTCGTTAATCGTTATTCATTTGTTGAAGACTTGTAGTTTTTTATTATGGTTATTGTAGATTTGTTAATGATAATGGAATATTGATAGTCGATTAATGATTAATCGAGTAGGGACTAATCAAGTAATTGAGCATGGAGCCGATTGGGAATCGTCAAATCGACTATTCGAGGTATGCATCATGATTCATTAATCGTTATGCGTTTGTTGTAGTTTTTTATTATGCCTTTATGAGTTTATATTATGGGGCTGGTTTTTTTTATATGTCCCGGGCCCAAAACGTTTTGAGGATTCTCGGGACCGGCCCTGCTTATGTTCTTGTACTAGTCACCGAAAAGAACACAAAGCCTTCGTCTGCTCGTTTGATCAAACTTGTTCCAAGAGCCTTCTTCAACCGATCAAGAAAACAAAGCCGTTGCCTTTACCGTTTTCTTTCACCCGCTAAACAAACTGAATCAAGGCCACCCGCGTTGATATCTTCCTGCCTGCTTTTTCCGCACTTCTGGTTGGACTCCCCTTATCACAAGAACAAGCCAACCCACCACCGCTTCCGCTGCCATGGCAGCCCTACAGTCGAGTGTTGCTCCCCCTTCGAAGGTCGACTCTCAAACCCGCTCTCGCTTAACCTTTGCTGTGATACCAAATGTTGGCCCAGCCCAGATTTCACACACAAAGAAACTCTTTAATTAATTGAAACTTGAGTACAGAGAATGAAAAATGAAACTACAGACTTCTCTTGAAAGAAGCCAACCCTAATCTACCTTATATAATAGAAAAGTGCAGAAAATAAACGTGCAAATAAGTCTCCTAATAATAAGCAAAAACAAACCACCAAGTCTTCCACAAACCCACGTTTAAATGAGGTATTTGATGACCCATTTTCCTGCTGACCCACAACCCATTAGCTTGTAATCCACTGACCCGTGAACAAACGATTAACCCAACATCATGTGCACCGCGAATGTCAAACCAAAACTCTCTGGCCATGCACGCCAGGTTCTGCTCCGAACCACAGTTTTTTCTAAACCATGTTCTCTTCTCTGGACTAACAAAAGTTACGCTAACCAGTTGTGTTACACTAACCAACATTGAAATACTTGACCTGGGTCGATCTCACTAACACTAAGACACTGATTGGTTAAAACGCGTGATAGTAAGATTGTTATTAACGAGAAAAAATATTAATTAGTTACAAAATCACGCATCTAGTATAACCAATTAATGGACTAGGCTAAACTAGCCCCTCTTCTTACTTAACAAACAATTAATAATAATAAAAAAGACATGGAAACAACAAAATAAACGAAAAAATAAATCGGGCTTTGTTTCGATATGATATGTTGAAAAGGTTACTTGCTTGACATTCTAACTCCAATAAAAATGCAGGTTTATCACAACGTCTCTCGATCACCAAGAGCTTGGAGGTGGCATGTGACCAGTGGGCATCTCAAAAGGGATATGGGATGTCGGTTTAGTAGCAGTTTGAAAAACTAATTTACAATCCATCACATAACTCTCATATATCAAACGTAATCCACAACTCAAAGCCGATCCTTGAGGAAGTTTGAGTACCACAGAGTCACCGGGTTCTACCTTAAGTGTTGTATCATCAAGTGGATAAGATATGACCCACATGCAAAAACCTGCCATGCCCGATGGGATCGGATGACATCTCTTTTTTGTTACGAAACGATGACTAGTGTCTTTCGTTTTATTATACATTTTAGGAACAATTTCACTGCTGAAGTGATCTGAGATGTTTACAGATAAGAAGATACCACAAATGTTGTTGTCCAAGTGCACTGGTGCTACAAAAGATAAAACGTTTCCCCTGTTTTGATCACTGCACCAGAGAGGAACCTTTTTCTTCCTTGGGAGGTGGATCCTAATTCTATTACTGAAGGGTGATTCCTGTTGTGTGTTACAAGCAGCATAACATATGGAAAGGAAAGAAAAAACAGTTGATTAAAAAACTAAATGTGTTAGGTAGGGATTGCATACCTTGCACACTTTAGTACGAATTGAAGCAGATGACATCACATCTAATGAACACCACCCCCGATCTGCATGTATATTTGCCAAGTTCGATGGAAGAAGTGGAAGCAGCCTTAATTGTTGACAAAACAGTATGTCGAGGTCAACCAGTTGCGAAAGGTTGCTTAAGGTGTCAGGAAGGCTAGAGAATGTGAGGTCTAAGTGCTTTAATGACACCAAATTCCCAATCTCGATGGGAGACACCACAACCATCCATGCTTAAATATTAGACTATGTTGGCTAATAGTTTACTTACTTTATTAATATTCCTAATTGTCTAGGGTATCAAGATGTAATTAGTATCTTTATATATTTGGTTGTAATTCTCTTCATTAAAAGACACGTGTAACCCTTTTACATTCTGATTTGGTATCAGAGCCAAATCAGGCTCAACCCTAAATTGCCGATCCCTATTCTGCTGCCTCCAACGCAGATCATCATCAACCTATTCTAGCCAAACTGCCTCCAACGCAGATCATCATCAACCTATTCCAGCCAAATCGCAAATCAATCTCATGGCAGCAATATTAACCTTCTCAAACCAAGAGAAAACCACTCACAACTCTCATAAATTTGCCTTTACTCTCAAACCTACAAACTATGGTTACTGGAGATCAATGATTGAATCTTTTCTTACCTCACATAATCTTTTTGGTTATGTTGATGGAACCATTCCATGCCCGGAACAGAAAGTTACAGTTGAAGCCGCTACAACCGACAACCCTAGTTATACCCCGTGGATCTCTAACGATGCTCATATTCGGACCCTCATCATATCCACCGTATCTGAAGACTCTTATCAACATGTTCAAGGTAAGATTTCTCGTGAGGTTTGGCTCTCATTGGAACGGGCTTATGCGCCTGTCACTGCATCTCATGAATTTACTCTCAAAAACCAACTACTCAGAATAACTCAAAAAGGTGATGAAAAACCAGCAGACTACCTTTGTAGGGCTCAAGAATATGCAACAGCCCTGGCTAATATTGGAGAACCAGTAAAAGACAAAGATCTCGTTATGTTAACTCTTGCAGGGCTTCGAGAAGAATATAATGGTCTTAAGGGTAACCAATTGGCTCGGTCACCCCCGGTCTCTTTCAACGAGATTCATGCCCTTCTTTGTGACCACAGTTACCTCATAACCACCACCCTCAACACCAATCCGAAGGCTTTCTTTGCTGCACCACAGCAGTTCTCAGCTCCTGCATAACAGTTCTCGGCTCCTGCTCCTGCCCCTGTACCATAGCAGCTCTCGACTCCTACCCAACCCACTCTTGATCAACTACAGCAACAACTTCAGAACATTCAGCTGATGGCCTCTCAATTCGGACAGCAACTAAATCCAAGACCCCACGCTTATTATGAATCTCGGTCTTTCAGCAACAATCGCAATGGTCGAAACTCCCGTGGCTATTCCCGTGGTAATTCTCGTGGTGCTTTCAATCCACGTTCGAGAGATAATGGTGGTACACGTCAATTCTCATGGGCTTCCACTCAAAACATGGTCTATGGTCATTGCAACCGATGTGGAATTGGTCACCTGCCCTCACAGTGCCCAAACCAGCAGAATCAATCTCGCCCTGCACCACAAGCCAATTTTGCTGCTTATTCAGATGTTGGTTCTTCTCCTGGCACTGCTTGGAAGCCTGATACCGGTGCCTCTCATCATGCCACTCCAGATCTATCTAGCTTGGACAACTCTGAGGCATACTATGGTAAAGATTCATTACTTGTTGGTAACGGTACTTCAATACCCATATTTCATATTGGTTCTTCCAACATTTACTCATCCAACAAAACCTTTAAACTTTCTGACATTCTTCATGTTCCTGAACTAAAACAAAATCTTTTATCTGTTCAAAAATTTTGTCTTGATAATGATGTCTTCTTTGAATTTCACTCTTTTTATTTTGTTGTGAAGGACGAATCTACCCGAACTACCCTTCTTACGGGCCCCAGTGAGCAGGGTTTATACTCCATCCGCCTTCCACAATTCAAGTCTCTACCTAAGGTGCCTTCACTGTTGTCAAAGCTTCTTCGAATATTTGGCATCAACGTTTATGACATCCTCATGCTCAAGTTTTTCATTCAGTTGTTTCCCATTGTTTTTTATCTGTTTTGGACAAATTAAATAATGAATTGTGTTCTTCTTGTCAAATGAGAAAATCTTCCAATCTATCTTTATCTGATTATACTTTTCGTAGCAATAATATTTTAGACCTTGTTTATTGTGATGTTTGGGGTCCTTCTCCCTCACCATCTCTTGATAGTCACCGTTATTTTTTGTTATGCGTTGATCATTGTACTCGTTATATGTGGATTTATCCTTTAACACAAAAATCTAATGTTTATATCACCTTAACAAACTTCATCACCATGGCTGAACGCTAATTTAATACCAAATTAAAATGCATCCAATCTGATTGGGGCGGGGAATTTCGACCCCTTACCAACCTGTGTCGCAACCTTGGCATCATTCATCGACGTTCTTGTCCACACACAAGAGAACAAAATGGCATTGTTGAACGTCGTCACCGTCATGTTGTGGAAACTGGACTATCTCTCTTGGCTCATTCCAGTCTTCCTCAACGTTTCTGGCATTTTGCCTTTGAAACAGCCGTATACTTAATTAACCGGCTACCCTCTCGCGTCTCCTCCAACAAATCTCCCTTTGAACATGTCTTTAAACGTAAACCTGATTACTCGTTCCTAAGAGTCTTTAGCTCTCAATGCTTTCCTTACCTTCGCCCGTATAACCGTCACAAAATTGAATTTCGTTCCACTCCTTGTGTCTTTTTAGGCTATAGTCTTTCTCACCATGGTTATCGGTGCTTTGATCCTTCCACTGAACGCATCTATATAGCTCGACATGTTCGCTTCAATGAACAAGCTTTTCCCTATCAACCGTCACCTACTCCACCACCACAACCTGCTTCCCCATATATCTCCATTTTTCCCACTCCTCCACCTGGCTTCCCACCAGAACCCACCCAACCTTCACAACCACCACCGGCTTCATCTCCAACACCTTTCTCACCACCGTCCTCTCCACAAACACCTCCTCCCTCACCTAACATCCCTAATCCGCCACCACCTCCACCTTCTACCCAATCACAGCAGGTCCAACGCACCAGGCCGTCTAACATTCGTCCCAATTCAAAACAACCCGATCGTTACAATCCAGCTGCCTATACCGCCACCACATCTTCTTCTTCACCTATTGAACCGGCCAGTTTTACCGTTGCTAACAAGTATGCTGAATGGCGCCAGGCTATGTCTGATGAGTTGGACGCGCTTCATAGAAATGGCACGTGGACACTTGTGCCCCCTGTACCTAATGCTAATATTGTTGATTGTAAATGGGTTTACAGGTTGAAAACAGATGAACATGGTAAGATTAACAGGTACAAAGCCCGACTTGTTGCCAAGGGTTTTCACCAACAGCATGGTGTGGATTATGATGAGACTTTCAGCCCGGTCATTAAATCTGCTACCATTCGTACCGTCTTATCTTTGGCTGTCACAAATAAATGGCCTCTCCGGCAGTTGGATATCCAAACCGCTTTCCTGCATGGCGATCTTGAAGAAACAATATATATGCGCCAACCTATGGGTTTCGTTGATCCTGCTAAGCCTGAACATGTGTGTTTATTAAACAAGTCCTTGTACGGTCTTAAACAGGCCCCTCGTGCCTGGTTCAACAAGCTGTCCACAGCCCTTCATCAGTTAGGGTTCTACGGGTCCAAAACCGATCCATCATTGTTTATCCTTCATTCCTCGGGTTCTCTAGTTTATGTGCTTGTTTATGTTGATGATATCATTATTACGGGCAATAATTCCACCACAGTTGCAAAGATAACTGAACAGCTTAATTTGCTCTTTGCACTTAAGGATATGGGCAAATTACATTACTTTCTAGGGGTTGAGGTTGTTCATAAAGGCCATGATTTAATTCTTTCGCAACGCAAATACATTGGTGATATTTTGCACAAGGCTGGTTTGGCAAATTGCAAACCAATTTCTACTCCCATGAGCACCTCTTCTGTTTTATTGCCGGATGATAGCCCCTTACTTGATGATCCTTCTAGGTACAGGCAAACAGTCGGTGCTCTTCAGTATGTCACTCTCTCTCGCCATGATATTGCGTTTGCTGTGAACAAGGTTTGTCAGTTCATGCATGCTCCCACTGACAACCACTGGGCTGGTGTTAAATGAATTCTGCGTTACCTCAAAGGTACACTTAATATGGGACTATGGATTCGTCACAACACAGGTTATCGGCTTCAGACATTTACAGATTCACATTGGTCCAACAATCTTCAGGCGTTCTCGGACTCTGATTGGGCTGGCTGCCCAATCGATCGTCGATCAACGGGGGGATTTGCTATCTATCTAGGTTCTAATCTCATTTCTTGGTCTGCTCGTAAACAGAAAACTGTTTCTCGCTCTTCAACAGAATCTGAGTACAAAGCCATTGCGGATATAGTTGCAGAACTAATTTGGCTAAAGTCTCTTCTTCGAGAACTTGGTTTGGATAGTGAAGCACCAACACTTTGGTGTGATAACCTTGGAGCAACTTATCTCACAACCAATCCAGTTTTTCATGCCAGGACAAAACATGTTGAAGTTGACTATCATTTTGTTCGTGAACAAGTTACTCAGGGAAAGCTCAGTGTCAAGTTTATCTCCACAGAAGATCAAATAGCCGATATCTTTACAAAGCCTTTATCTTCTCAGAAATTTGAGTTCCTCAGATCCAAGTTGCAGATTGCTAACCGCCCTGAACTTGCGGGGGAATATTAGACTATGTTGGCTAATAGTTTACTTACTTTATTAATATTCCTAATTGTCTAGGGTATCAAGATGTAATTAGTATCTTTATATATTTGGTTGTAATTCTCTTCATTAAAAGACACGTAACCCTTTTACATTCTGATTTTAAATGAGTCAGGTATGTTAGTCCTGTGACCTTTATGAGAAAATGAGGGTCTTCAATTCCAAGTTTGGAGCAGGAGTGAAAGTCAAGGACCCTAAGAGATTTTAACTCGGAAATGTTACAAGGAAGGTTCACCAGACTTTTACAATAGCTAGCTTTAATGGATGTAATGTTTACCGGAAGGTTTGGAATCGATTGTATGCTGTCACACCTGTTTAACTGTATTGTGTTCAATCCATGGAGTTGGAGAAGGCTATCAGGATGTCTAGAGAATCTGGTATAGTTTAAGTACAAGTGTTTTAACCATGCTAGGCTTGCAACTTTACTGTTAGGTATACGCAGCGGAACACAATCACACACACACACAAAAGCAATAAAGAGAACACGAGAATTATAGTGGTTCGGTCGGTAGACCTACATCCACTTTGCAACTAGGGATCTTATTATATTTCAGTGCACACATTTTACAATTACATAGACACGACTTAAATAGAGAACAATTAGGTTAAATGACTTAGGGAACAAGAAACCCGAATAGTAGGCCCGCTAAGAAACTAAGCCAGCCCTACTAGCCAACTTAACCCTAATTAGCCTAAAGGCATCCGAACCCAACATTTACCTGAGCTTATGTTGCATCTATGAAGCTCTAGTTTTGTTATGGGACATTCTTTTAAAGAGTATAGCAAAGGATCATTAATTAAAATTAGTAGAATCCCGTGACTTGATGATTAATTAAAAAGAGCAAATCAATATTTCAAATTAATCCACAATTTGGTATATATCAGCAAGTTTTACAACAATGGTGACACAACTGTCATAACTATTTATATTTGTTCCACCAGAGCTCATCTTCATCATCAGAACAGGAACAATCACGGCCATGTGTATCGTTGGAGATGGCATTTGATTGAGTAATCCCAACAGGCATCTCGGAGGAGATATGGGGTATGGGTTCAGTAGCAGTTTGAAAAACTAATATACAATCCACCACATCACTCTCGTATATCAAACGTAACCCACAACTCAAAACCAATCCTCGAGGAAGTTTAAGTACTACAGAGTCACCATGTTCCACCAAAAGTGTTGTATCGTCAAGTGGATAAGACAAGACATACATGCAATCACCTAACGTGGTTGCTGCGAAAAGATCACTTGTATTCGTTACGAAACGATGACTTATATTTTTCGTTTTATTATACATTTCAAGAATAATGGCGCTGCTGAAGTAACTTGGGGTGTTAGCACATAAGATGATACCACAAATGTTGTTGTCAAAGTGCGCTGGTGCTACAAAAGATAAAACGTCTCACCTGCTTTGATAACTGCACCAGTCAGGAACCATCTCCTGTGAGAGTTGGATCATAAATCTTCTACTGAAGGGTGATTCCTGTTGTGTGCATTCAAATGTGTGTTACAAGCAGAAGGGTGCACATAATACAAAGGAAAACACAAAGTTAATGTGCTAGGAAGGGATTGAATACCTTGGACACTTTAATACGTATTGAAGCGGATGACCTCACATCTAATGAAAGACACCGACATGCATGTATAGTTGTCAAGTCCGATGGAAGGAGTGGAAGCAACTGTAATTGCTCACCCCGCTCTATGTTGAAGAAAACCAGTTGCAAAAGGTTGCTTAAGCTGTCAGGAAGGCTAGAGAATGTGTTGTCTGAAAGGTCTAACTCCTTTAATGACACCAAATTCCCAATCTCACTGGGTACTTGGGAGACATTGCATCCTTTCATACTTAAATGACTCAGGTTCATTAATCCTGTGACCTTCATGAGGAAATGAGGGTCTTCAGTTCCAAGTTTGTGACAGTATTCAATGTAAAGGAACCTAAGAGATTTTAACATGGAAATGTTACAAGGAAGATTCACCAGACTTCTACAATTCTGTGCCGTAATGGATGTAATGTTTCCTGGAAGGTTTGGAATCGAATGTATGTTGTTACATACTAAAAACGTTATAGTGTTCAATCCATGGAGTTGGAGAAGGCTATCAGGATGGCTAGAGAATTTGGTATCGTGCAAGGTCAAGTCTTTTAACCATGCTAGGCTTACAACTCTAGCTGATATGTTGCATTGATAAAGATTTAGTTCTGTTAAAGGGCATTCTTTTAAAGAGTACAGCAAAGGATCGTTAATCTCATCAGGTTCTAACTCCATGATATGATCATTTTTACCGAGAGTGAGTTTTCGAAGAGATGCTAGCTTGCCTATCATTTCCCAAGGGATCCTAAGGTATGGATGAACTTAAATCCAAGATGGCAAGTTTTTGAAGGTAACCAATAGAGCTGTGCAACTCTTTTAAGTTTGTGCAATGATGAAAGTTCAATTCCTCAAGATTCTCAAGACCAGCAAAATTGTCAGTTTTGATTAATGAGTATGAATCACTCACATAGAGAATCCTTAGTTTCTTGAGACTGGACAAAAAAATAAAGACATATTTAGTAATATTTATAAATCATATAAACATATACAAAATATTAGAAACACACATCTTTTAAGATAAAACATCCTACCTTTTTAAGCTACGGATAAATAACATAAAATTGCAAATAATTAAAAGAGTAAACTGCAATTTGCACCCCTGTGGTTTATGTCCGCTGACACTTTGCAACCCTCTTTTGAAAGAAGTGCAATTTGCCCCCTATGGTTTGGTTTCTCTCTCTCTCTTTGCACCCCTGCCGTTATCTTTTCTAATGAAAAGACAATAATACCCCTGACCTCACCCCAAAATTACCCTCTTCTTCTCCGGTGAACACACGGTTTTCCGGCTAACATTACCGGTGAAATCTAAGTCGGATTAACATCTCCGATGATCACATTGGCCAAATTATTCAAGAAAACACAAAAAAACTGGCTAAAAACAAGATTAATATACTTCTATTTACATTTTCCGATCAAAAAACATTAACCGGAGACAAAAAGCTTGAGCTTGAACTAACTAAAACTACTGTTAAACACCTATCAAAACCATCGGCCGATGCCATCGTAAACCCCCCTACCAAAACTATCGGCCGACGCCATCGTAAACCCCCCTACCAAAACCATCGGCCGACGCCATCGATCTCTATCTCCGCCGAAAAAAATCAGGGCCGGAAGATCGCTGATCATCCGCCTGGGTTAACCACCGGGTTACCCTAATTCCGGTTGCAAGAAGAGTGTGTTGATCAGACTGATTTTCAGGTGGATTTGGTTAAGAACTTCAGGTAGAAAATCCTTACCGGTCATGATTAATGTGTCGATTTGAACATCAAATAGCGTGTGGTCCATCTTTTGGGTGTTGATTGACACGATTTACCGGCGGACGGCGGATTCTTCAAGCGGCGGCAGCGTCTTCAGAGGATAAAACGAGTGTGCAAATTGTGAAAGAAAGAAAATCCAAATGGTGCAAAATATAATAGGTTTTCATTTTATGGTGAAAAGTCTATAATACCCCTAACGGTGTTAAGAAATTAACGGGCATTGTAACGGCAGGGGTGCAAAGAGAGAGAGAAACCAAACCATAGGGGGAAAATTGCACTTCTTTCAAAAGAGGGTTGCAAAATGTCAGCGGGCATAAACCACAAGGGTGCAAATTACAGTTTACTCTAATTAAAATACCCATATGCACACACATGTCAAATTTTAGTTTTTTTTTCCTTTCCTATATATTTATCTATGTTTGGTGAAGCTTTGAATCACTTTCTACAAATAATGAGAATGGTACATTTTTATAATAAATGAAAGGTTTTACTGAGGATGCCAGGCATTGTCCAAACAACAATCTAGTATAAATAAAATGAAAACAAAAGCAAAACATGTAATGTCCTCGGCTTTTTGTTTACGGATTTCACATTAACTCTTCACGTCCAATTTTCTCTGAACACTGTTCGATTATTCTAATTTGTAATAGAAAAATGAGACGGTTTGTATATCTATAAATCCCAATGAAACGCCACAATCTAAGCAAATCCCACCAAGATACCAAAACAGAGTAAGAAAATATCGAGAATGACAAGATCATACCTTAATTCCTTCCCAAAGAGTTACCAATTTGCTTTCTATGACTCGTAGATCACGACATTGCCCATATCAATATTGTCAAAGCTTTTGAAAGGGAACTTAGACCAGCACATGTATTTCAACTTTTTGAAGCGTAAGTGAGTCATTTCAACATTAGAAAAATTACTCTGAGGAGAGTCATTACAACACCAATAAATCAACCGCAGATTGCTCATCTTTCTAAAAGCCTCCATTGTTACTTCATGCATGTTCTCAAACGATCCCAATCTAATGATTTCAACTGATTCTGTTCCCTGTTTAAATACAAAGGGGAGACAGAGGTCTAACTACTTTTGGTATGCAACTTAATTGTTAAGCTACTCTACATATATCATAAATATAAAAAGGAGACAGAGGTCTAACTACTTTTGTTAAGCTACTCTACATATATCATAAATACAAAGATATCATACTGAACATTCTGTCAATCACATCCCTTGGATCCCACAATCTAGTACGTTGTCCAGGCTCATCTTCATTTTCTTGGGGACAATTTCTTGTCCCATTTCCCTAATTGCATCATGCATCCGCAATCTACCGTCTGATGTTATTTCAACAAGACTTTTATCAACAAGATATTGAATTTCATTATTTGCCAAGAATCGCGAGTCTTCATCCTGTAATACTTTGATAACAAAATCTTTCATCATGCCTTCAAAGAAACAAGCAATATCAAGAAATAACTTCTTGGGTCTATTAGTGAGTGAATCATAGCTCATCTGGAGCTGCTTTTGAACATCACCATGCGGGATTCCTTTTAAGGTCTCCAATATGCTTGGCCATTGTTCCCTTTCATATTGTTGAAAATGGCGACTCCAAACCTTAAGAACCAAGGGAAGCCCTCCAGCACGACTCACAACCTCATATATGAACTTTGTGTTAACAGGGTCGTCTCTTACAAACAGAAGCAGAGTAAAGAGGTTGAGAGATTCCCTTCTATTCAACAACGTTGTATGGTATGATACATACTGTATGTTACCCAGGGACCGTTTCTCTTGTTGTCACAATTATTCTACTTCCTTCATAGAACCATTTAGGACAAATACCTAATGATTCCAACTGCTGAAAGTTATCAATGTCATCTAGAACTAAAAGAACCTTCTGACGACTTACCAACCTTCTTATCTTTGTCACGCCATCATTATGATTACTCATGCTTGAAAACTTATTTTCATGTGTTAGACAAGATATGAGCGCCTTTGGTAATTCAACCTTCCAATTTGGAACCTGGCAAATGTAATGGATATCCGCAAGAAAACAACATACATCGAAACTTGAAGCAATTCTATTAAACACCTCTTTGAAAATAGTCGTCTTACCTATCCCACTAATTCCAAAAACTGCAACAACCAAAACATGATCTTTCCGGTCTAACCCTAACGTTGAGATGAGTTCTTCTGCCCGAGATCCAATCCCAACAGGGTGGTCTGTAACATGCAACGCTTGAGGTCGTTGCATCTTCTCAAGTTCTTCAACAATTTCCAATACGAATTTCGCCTCGTCCCTGCCAAATTTGAGAGAGAAAGTCATTAATTACCTCGTGTATATGTGATCTCTAAAAAAAGCATGTCAAATCTATTAATTACTTTCGGTCAAGGTTGTCACCGATGAATATCAACTCGAGTAACACATTAATCCTTACATAACATACACTTGCATTTGCATTTAAGAAATCTGAGAACACTTTGTGTTGAACGAGTATTTCTTTTCTAAATCGTTTTCATTACTTATAAGCTAAATGTGTTCGTCCATCCATTTTCAATTCAAGTTAAATTATATTTTTCATGTGTACTAAATAGATTGGTTTTTGTACATTGTACTTGAGGTTTTTTATTCACACATATCTTTTCGAAATGCTTGTACAAGTTTCACATTTTCTCGTGCATTAGATTTTTGTATTTGATTATATGCACGCATACTTGTAAGTTCTAAGACTAGATTTTTTAACAAAAAAATTGTATTTACCTTTACCTTGTAAAATTACTGAGCACAAATATTACTAGAACAATAATATTTTAGAATAGAAATACGAAGGCAACAAAAGTTCAAACCTAGTGGCATTTGTGTTCAAAAGCACTAGTTAGTTAACATCTTTCAAAATAGTGTTGTTTCTTCCAAATTCTAAAAAACATTTCATAATAAGATAAGAAAGAAAACAAACATGAGGTGAGATTAAGAAAAGAGATTTTGGGGAAATAAACAAACAACTTTGGTCTTTATCTTTTTATTTAGGGTACATTTAGAAATGAACTATAACGTATTTGTAAGAACTAAAGATAAGGGTGAAAAAGAATACCCATTTTGCAAGGCAAGACCAGACAATTGACCTGCATCTGTTAGGGCTTGCTTCCATTTTTGAACTCTCTTTGGATCAATGTTGGTCTGGTGAGCTTGAAAAGCTTCCGTGAAAGGACCTTGTTGACTTCTAACATGAGATGGATTCACCTTAAAAAATAAAGGAAGAACTTTCCTTTCAACAAACTTGTGGAAGCGGTCCATGATATCGACCAGCTCATCGAGGCACCTTTTAGAAGAAGCATAATTAGGGGAGAATACAAGAACATAGATCTCAGATTCCTCAATAGCTTTCAACAGTTCTAAATGCATGTCTTGTCCAACTGGGAGCATGGAGTGGTCAGATATGGTAAAACTGTTGAGTTTGAGAGCTCCTTGGAGGTGGCTTATGAAGCTTTTGCCAATATCTTCAGACGAATAATTCATGAAGACGTCATTCTTTGGCCTTTTACATGAGCTGGGTTCATCATCAAAAGAACTTGGATCCCTTTTCCTCTTAGAAGAGGTAGAAATGTGGGATGGATTCATATTCGAGTTTCAAAAGCAAGCTGCTTCTTTCTCACAATTTCAAAATCCCTGTCCACTTAGCATGCTCAAAGATGTGAGATTAAATTTTTGCATCTGTTAATCTTCAAATGTATAAGCAGAAATGTGTCATGTGAATTCCAACTTATAAAACACTGCTTGATCCCTACTCATAAGTCATAACCGAAACAAAAAAAAAAAAAAAAATCTGACCCGCCTAAACCAGATTTTCTTCACCAATCCATTTTTTATTGAATCTTTTAATTCATTTGACCCACTTATGAGTTAAGTGAAGAGTGTATAAGTTCATAATCAAGATCATAAATTTATCATTCAACCACTTTAAACATAAATAATGAGATGGTGAATCTCCCGAGAACAAGTGACAAGATTTGGGACAATTTTCTTATTATTAATGCATTTCTTAAACAAAAACACAAGCATCCTTTGCTATTTATAGCCTTACTACACTAACTATTGACCACTCAACATAAACTATTGACTCAAAACAATTGACCAACTAACTAATATACAATTAGGAAATTGCAATGGCAAATTATAACCTACTTCAAAATTTATTCAAAACTAGTTTTTTCCCGCGCTACGCGGCGGGAGTTTGGTAGTTATCAGTTCGGCTAGTCCACGGTGATAAAACATACGTCGAAACACAGACTCGCTATAGCGTACGATAAAAAAAAACTCGGATCGCTCACAAAAAAAAACTAACGCGGCGGGAGTTTGGTAGTTATCGGTTCGGCTCGTCCACGGTGATAAAACTTACGTCGAAACACAGAATCGCTATAGCGTACGATAAAAAAAAACTCTCATCGCTCACAAAAAAAACTAAACTAAGCCGTGCATACCGTTTAAAAAAAGTTAACGAAAGTTTACTAAAAAAATAAACTCATTGAACCTTTGTTACAATTTTATAAAAAATCAAACTTGAGGGAAAAAAACTAAAATTTATTCTATTGAAGTTTTGTGACAAATCTAAAAAAAAACTTTTTAGTAAAAAAAACTTTTTAGTAAAAAAAAATTAAAGGTAAAAACTTTTGTGCCATATCTATAAGAAAAAAAAAACTTTTGAGGTAAAAAAAACTGTTCAACCTCATGCTCAATTATATGTTAATAATTAGTGGGTTATATCCACGCCGAGGCTCGTTTTTAAATAAAATTATATTAAAACTTACATAAAATATAAGCACGTCGTAACGGTATATTCGAAATTTAAGAAAACATTACTTTGTTGTGAAAATGAACGTTAAGGTTCTACCTTGGTGGTCAGGGGGGTTTTCCCAAAGGGTTTCCTCTCTGTGGAGGTAATGGGTTCGAATCTTGTAAGATGCACTTCATAAAAACTAGTAACACCCTCTGCAGATTTCGAATTCCTTGGGGGTTGTTTGGGTAGATTGATGTACGAGCCTCCCCTGGTAGGACGTGCCAGTTGAGCCCACGCCGTTCAAAAAAAACAAACAAACACGAAAACGAACTTAAAAAGTAAAATATATTATATTTGACCATACTCGGTTTTAAATAAATTTATATCAAAACGTATAAAAATGAGCATAGTGTAATGGTACATTCGAATTTTTCCAAAGTGTTATATTTTAATTGTTATATGAGAAAAAAGCAAAAAACATAAAAATTAATTCTAATATTAAAATAATAAAATAAAATTCAACACAAAAAGAAAAAAAAAAGAAAAGTAAAAAGGAGTTGTAGTTTTGGTGAGCATCTGATTACTATTCATAAAAGTTATTTAATATATCTATATGTATATCTATACTACTATATAAAACATATTAGAAGAACATGTTTGTATTTTATCAAAAATTTTAGAGTAAACTCTAGTTTTAGTCCCTCTGTTTTGGGCCAATTCCCTATTTTAGTCCAATAGTTTCACCATTACCCTCCGGTCACCCTCAGGCAGCCACCTTTACCGTCCTTTTTCGACCTAAACCTCTCTTTCTTCTCTACAGACCTAAACCCCCCCCCCTTCAGGTTGGTTTTGTTCAGATTGCCGGAAGAAGGGAAACTAACCACCGAACACCCCCACGAACCACCGAACACCCCCACGATCTCCCTCCGTTAACAAAATGTGGCCGGTTTTGGAAGAAGTAGAAGATGGAGGGGAGAAGATGACCGGTCTCACATGGTGGCGGGAGGTGGCCGGATTTTTGTGTGGAGGTGGAGGTGGGTGTTTTAGGGTTTTTTTTTAGAAGAAGAAAGTGAAGGTGGGTATTTTTAAATAGAGGAGTATTTTTGTTTATTATTAATAGGGGTATTTTAGTCTTTTCAGTTAAAACTTAACAGAAAATTGGATGGAGGTTAGTGGATTGGCTAAAAATGAGACAAATGGTGAAACTATTGGATGTAAATCAGGATTTTTGAACTATTGAACTAAAATAGGGAATTGACCCAAACCACAGGGACTAAAACCGGAGTTTGTTCAAAATTTTAAGACATCTAACACAAATTATTGTGCATAAGGTACACCTTACCAATGCATAAAATGTGTTCAATTACCATTTAACCTCATCTTTACAATTAAAGTCCAATACTAAATAATTATCATTATTTAATGAACATGAGATTATTTAATTCACTACATTAAGTATTATTTTATTTATAATACTTAAATTAAGATTTAAATTTATATTTACTATTTATATTTTTATAACTAAATGCTATTAATGCACATGAGATTATTTAATTCACTACATTAAGTATTATTATATTTATAATACTTAAAATTAAGGTTTAAATTTACTATTACTCTTTATATTTTTATAACTAAATACTATTTAAATTAAGTATTATCTTATTTAAATGCTTAAGTATGTAATTACTAAATATTTACATAGTTACAATAATAATAATAATAATACCCAAATATAACCAGTGTTTAACACAATTCGGGTTAGATTGTGCTCTCCAAAAGAGCCTCGGTGATACCCGATGCTTTGCGCGGACCAACCCACTAGTTTATATATATGGGAGGACTATGGTGGAAACTCTTTAAAAATGTATGCAACATACGTAACAACTTAAAACATATGTAATTTTTTATTTTTAAAATAGCTTCTATATTTAATTTCATCACTTTAAAAAAAAAATCAAAAAAGCGTCGAGTGGAATTTTTTTTTAAAATTATTTACCAAAATTTTACATATGTAACATCATGTGTTACGTATGTAACATGCTGACGTCACGCTGACATACAATGTAAAAACGCTATTTTTTGCTATTTTTTCAATATTTTTTAAAGTACTCGGCGTTAAATTTGGTGAAAATCTCACTTAGAGAGTAGGGTATGGGGAGGGCGAGACGGTGGCAAGCCTTACTCCATCCCAAGGGATAGAGAGGCTGCTTCCAAAGATACCACAACCCTAAAAGTTCCTCTTTTTTTAAGAGCGTACAACATATATCAAAAGTATAAGGGGAAAAAAAGAGAACAAAGGTGAGTAGAAAAGATAAAGGATCAACAACCACCTAGAAAATAACTCTCACTGACACATAAGAAAAAGGCAACACCTAAATGGTAAGGACAAGCCAAGACACAAACACGTAGCTAAAACTAATCTATTTGCCCCTCTAAAAATCTCTAACCGTTATCCGTCTTCTCCAGTAACCCCTATCACTGATCATGTCCTCAGAGATGTGCAATCTTTTTATTTAGATAGAAGTAGCTAAAAATGAAGCATGTCAAACCGGTTAAAATCCGCCTAAAGGGTATTCAGATGCTTACGATCTACTAGATAAATAGATATTTTTATCATTTTATGCGGATAGAATTACTGAAAAATGAAACAGGCCAAATGGGTAAAAATGGATGATTTTTTTTAAATAGCAAATGTCATAAAAAACCAATATACTTTCTGTTTTTTCTCACAAAAGTCCCTCAACATTTTTTTGCACATAAAAAACCAATATACTCTTTTTTTCCTCACAAAAGTCATTCGACAAATTTTTGCACATAAAAAACAACATACTTTTTGGTTTTTCACATAAAAATCCCTCGACAACTATTTACTCTAGCGATGAATCAGCAGAAGCAAAGTAAAGGAAATCGATTGACAAATTCATTATATAAAGAGATTATTTGTAATCAAATTAAATCCATTTTGTAAAAATACCAATAAAATCTATGAAAACACATAAGCAATCAAATCGTTTTGCAATCAAATCGCTTGTTTTGCTCTTGTTTCTGTCGGTCGATTTACTCTGACTTGCTTTTACCGTATCATTTGCTAGGATAAATAGTTGTCGAGTGACTTTTGTGTGAAAAACAAGAAAGTATATTGGTTTTTTATGAGAAAAAAATTGTCGAGTGACTTTTGTGAGAAAAAGAGAGAGTATGTTGGTTTTTTATGTGCAAAAATTTGTTGAGTGACTTTTGTGAGAAAAAAAACAGAAAGTATGTTGGTTTTTTATGACATTTGCCCTTTTTTAAACTGATGGCTGCAGTTTTGGAATCCGAGGTTAGTGACCCAGAACTAGGTCTTATTTCGTTATTTGAATTATGGGTTTCTAAATGTAGTTTTAAAAGTAAAAAAAATAGTGTTATAAACTTTTTAAAATATACAATATCTTATAAAAAGTTCCCCACCTACACAAAAAATAATAATAAATTCAAGTAAATTTTTTTTATTCAAATCACAAAGTTATACACCATAAGTTGTTAAAGTGCACCTTAACATGTGTAAAAGAGGGATTCACATTAATTGCATAATGTCACATTTCCAAGGCATTTTAACCATATCATGTTGGCATATTCACAAGGACCACCTAATGAAAGTGACACTAGAACCAACTCTCTTCCCATTCATACAACTAATAATTTCTGAAAATTATTACAGAAAAAAGGAAAGCACACCCTATCATGGAGTCAGAATTACTAATAAATGAAACAGGTCAAATGGGTAAAAATGGATGATTTTTTTTAAATAGCAAATGTCATAAAAAACCAATATACTTTCTGTTTTTTTCTCACAAAAGTCACTCAACAATTTTTTGTATATAAAAAACCAATATATTCTCTATTTTTCCTCACAAAAGTCCCTAGACAAATTTTTGCACATAAAAAACAACATACTTTTTTGTTTTTCTCATAAAAATCCCTCGACAACTATTTACTCTAGCGATGAATCAGCAGAAGCAAGGTAAAGAAAATCGATTGACAAATTTATTATATAAAGAGATTATTTGTAATCAAATTAAATCCATTTTATAAAAATACCTATAAAATCTATGAAAACACATAAGCAATCAAATCGTTTTGCAATCAAATCGCTTGTTTTGCTCTTGTTTCTGTCGGTCGATTTCCTTTGACTTGCTTTTACCGTATCATTTGCTAGAATTAATAGTTGTCGAGTGACTTTTGTGTGAAAAACAAGAAAGTATATTGGTTTTTTATGAGAAAAAATTTGTCGAGTGACTTTTGTGAGAAAAAAGAGAGTATGTTGGTTTTTTTTGTGTAAAAATTTATTAAGTGACTTTTGTGAGAAAAACAGAAAGTATGTTAGTTTTTTATGACATTTGCCCTTTTTTAAACTGATGGCTGCAATTTTGGAATCCGAGGTTAGTGACCCAGAACTAGGTCTTATTTCGTTATTTGAATTATGGGTTTCTAAATGTAGTTTTAAAAGTAAAAAAATAGTGTTATAAACTTTTTAAAATATACAATATCTTATAAAAAGTTCCCCACCTACACAAAAAATAATAATAAATTCAAGTAAATTTTTTTTAGTCAAATCACAAAGTTATACACCATGAGTTGTTAAAGTGCACCTTAACATGCGTAAAAGAGGGATTCACATTAATTGCATAATGTCACATTTCCAAGGCATTTTAACCATATCATGTTGGCATATTCACAAGGACCACCTAATGAAAGTGACACTAGAACCAACTCTCTTCCCATTCATACAACTAATAATTTCTGAAAATTATTACAGAAAAAAGGAAAGCACACCCTATCATGGAATCATAAGCTTCTGATTAAAAAAAATGCCAAGTGTGTTACATGTATGAAATAAGTAGAGGGACTTAAATGTAAATGTTGTTAGTTCAGGGTTCTTTGTGTCAATGTATGTTCAAAGTTAGTTAGGTTAAACGAACAGATTATAAGTTCGTTAATCTCTGGTTGTAATGATCATCTGGATAATGAATTGAACCATTTTCCCTCTCTTACGATTCTTGTTTGATTCCATCCTTAACATTGGTATCAGAGCTACCGTTCCTTTCGGAGCTCAAATTCAGCAATTGTTCTTCGTTCCGATTCAATCGAAGTTTCAAATCAACCGACGATAGTCTATTTTCGTATCAATTACAACGAAATTAGGGTTCATTGTTCCGTGTATGACGACGCGACAGCAAGAAATGGAGAGATTAGAGAAATTGGCTCAAGAAAACACCAAGTCTATTGAAGTTCAACAGGTGCTTATGGAGTAGAATTCTGAAGCAATCCAATTACTCCAAAGTAGTTTAACAGCTTTGGTGACTCAAATGAATGATACTAGCAACAAACTTTATCGTTTGGCCGATAGGCATGGTGGCCATCAGGAACAACGTTTGGTGCGTACCGGCCGACTAGATTTTCCAAAATTCAATGGTGTTGAGGTTGAAGGATGGATCATACGCTGCAATCATTTCTTTGATGTTGACAAAACTCCAGATATTGCAAAGGTGCATTACGCAGTTATCAATTTGGAAGGAGCAGCATTAGAATGGCACCAAGGGTACTTTGACAATCAAGATCGGGAAGTCGAAGATATTACATGGGATGAATATTGTAGATCCATTATCAATCGATTCTCTGAACGATTGACTGAAGATCTTATGGAGGAATTAAAAAATCTCAATCAGACAGGTTCGTTACAAGATTACAGTAAAGCATTTGATACTCTACTTAATAGGGTTAAATTGACTGATGAATATGCTGCTAGTCTGTTTGTTGGTGGATTAAAACCTGAAATATGTTGTTTGGTTAAGATTTTTAAACCAAAATCTACGAGGGATGCTATCGCAATGGCTAAACAACAAAGTGTAGTGTATTCTACTTTGTTTGGGGACAAAGAATTTAAGAAGCATGTCTCTACTACTATATCCAGTAGTAATAACAGTACTAGTTTAGCTAGCCTGAAATCTGGTACTAGCATGGGGGTTAAGAATGTGGACAATCCTGTTAATTCCCTATCATTATTACCCCCGCCACCTGCTAATAAAATGTTAAAAAATGTGAGGAAGGTACCAACTAAAGTGGCTGAAGAAAAAAGGGCAAGAAATTAATGTTTTTGGTGTACTGAAAAATATTCACCAACTCATAATTGTAAATTCAAACATTTGTATGTTTTGGAAATATACGATGATGAGGATGCTTTAATTGAGGAGGAGAATCAGGGGGAATTACAAGAAATGAGTTTAGACCCTCAAATTTCTGTTCATGCATTAATGGGGGTTAATTCTTTTTCAACTATGATAATTGTGGGTACTATTGGCACCAGACAAATACAGATTCTGATTGATTCAGGATCTACTCATAATTTCCTTAATTCCAAGCTGGCTGCTAAGTTGCAATATCCATCAAAAGGGTTACCATTAATGAAGGTTAAAGTAGTTAATGGGAAAGAATTAGACTGCCATCAATTGTGTGCTGATTTTCAATGTCTAATGCAAGACATTTAGTTTAAAACTGATGTGCTACTGTTACCTTTGGACAACTATGACATGGTTTTGGGGATTCAGTGGTTACAGTCATTAAATGACATAGTCTGGAATTTTAAGGCCTTAACAATGCAGTTCAAAATGGATTCTAAAGTCATTATGCTGAAGGGCACTAATAGCAATGAAGTTTCTTTATGTTCTCTACAAAAATTAAACAGTTTGTTAGGCAAAGAAGGGCCAATGGTTCATTTACAACTTTTCAGTATGCAGATGGATCAAACTGAGTCTTTTCAGCATCAAACAACTTTAACTGACCTACAGCCTACTGCAGCAGTCAAAGCATTGTTACAAGAATATGATGATGTGTTTCAGACCCCTACTACACTACCACCAGATAGAAGTTGTAATCACAAGATTCAATTAATTGATGAAGCAGTCACTGTTAATCAGAGAGCTTATAGATACCCTGTGGGCCAGAAAGATTTTATTGAAAAAATAGTGCAGGAAATGTTGGATATGAGAATTATAAGACAATGTAAGTTCTTTTGCTTCACCTTGGGTTTTGGTTAAAAAAAAAGATGGTTCATGAAGACTTTGTGTGGATTATAGAAAGCTTAATGATCACACTATTAAGAATAGGTTTCCTATTCCTTTGATTGAAGAACTATTGGAAGAATTAGAAGGAGCTGAGGTTTTCTCTAAGTTAGACCTGAGGGTCTGGTTACCATCAAGTCAGGATGCATGATTTGGATATTCATAAAACTGCTTTTAGGACCCATCAAAGGTTATTTGAATTTTTGGTGCTTCCCTTTGGTCTCACAAATGCTCCAACAACATTTCAAGGTCTCATGAATTCTGTTTTTCAGAAGTTACTGAGGAAAACTGTGCTTATCTTCTTTGATGATATTTTGGTGTACAGTAAATCTATACATCAACATGTGGAAGATTTAAGAGAGGTCCTACAACTGTTCAGGGATAATCAACTTTATGCTAAAATGTCAAAATGCAGTTTTGCAGGCTCAAAGTAGAGTATTTAGGTCATGTGATATCCAAAAAAAGGGTGTCCACTGACCCATCTAAAATTGAAGTTGTGAAAAACTGGCCTATACCTACTTACGATTCTTGTTCGATTCCATCCTTAACAAAGTGTACGTTTATCTATTAGCCTGCAATATAATAATGGCTCAAGGGTTGATAGAACCATACAGCCAAAAACAACAATTTTTAAAAATAAAACTATACTGTTTTAACTTATACTATGTATATAACTTTTTGTTTGTCGGTTTAAGCTCTCGGACAATATAGATCGATCAACTGAAAATATACTGCAGAAACGTGTTATATCATCACATGTAACTAATAACAGAGGCGAAAAGTATATGTAACATAGTGAAAGAAGTGTAACTCTTTAGTTTTTGGAGGTGGGAATTTTTTTAAATTGTGATTTTTTTTTATAAAAAAATGGACCTCTATTTGTTATAAAATTTGAGGGTTACACTTGTCAGCCCTTTTCTGTCTCCAACCCTACAGATTTGGTGCAATCCCAAGTATTATTACTTGCATGGGTCCCAGTCCTACAGCATTGTTATTCTTTATTGAAATATCTGAATTAACAAATCCAAGTATACCATTAAGCAGCCATCAAGAATCAACTAACTACTACATGCTAGCTGAGATCCAAATTGCAGCTATAGAATCTTCAGTGCAAATCTACAGTAACATATTTCAAAATTGAATTTCATTAAGGGCAGCATATAATTTCCTAATGATAAAGAAATAAAATCAGGTGATACTTATTGCTAGTTAAGAACAATGATAACCTTATTATATCAGAACAAGCACTTGAATCTGGCCAAGAAAATGCTTCCAATCTGATGATCAAGATAAGAGTTATATGAAATATTTAGATCTAGAAGTTAAGGCAAAAGGAACAAAGGAGAAGGGAACACGAAAAAATGTCAAATTTGGCGAGGGACTAGTGCTTTTTCAGGAATCTGTATCCTGTAAATGGCAAGGAAAACAGAATTAAGATGAATATTAACGATAATAGGTACATATTTTTATACAAAATCGGATTAAAGTCAACCAACCAAGCAACATCAGAACTAGTAATCATGAATCTGTCCAAGATCTTCATATCCTCATCATCCAAAGTACCTAACTACAAAGATCAAGAATAAACATTTTTAGGAACAATGAAGAACAAGAGATTATTGACGCATTATGAACCATTAGCGATTCTGGTCTGAACCCACGAAATCCACATCTTTGACTTTATTGACCATTTTCTGCCATCCCAAATTCTTCATTAAACAACTCTTCCCAGAATTCTTCATCAAGTTCTCTATCTCCACCCTCAAATTCATCAAGATCATTAAATACTTCGTCTTGATTTCTTTTGGCTCTACCAAATCCTTGCATTTCCAAAGCAAGTGCATCTAGCTCAGACATTTCAAATTCTTCAAATTCATCTTTAATAAGCGTTGACCCTTGACCATGGTCAATTAACCGTCTCCTTTTGTTCATGATGACTTCTTCAAGATCCTTTCTTTTACCATGGCGAACCAACTTCTGAATAAAATTGGGATTTTGCATTGCTTTTGCTAAAAAACTCATCATTTTTTGCTGCTTCTTTTCAGTTCCTTGCAGTCTCATCTCCATGGCTTGAAGGTGGGCCCGGGTATTTTGCTGCTGTTGTCTTAGCCTCACTAATTCCATCATAAGAATCTGTTTGTCACGTCTTAAACGCTTAACTTCACCATCTATTTCAAAATTTCCAACCTCAACACATGAATGAGTTGCTTGTTGTGGAACCAGCTGTTGGGAAGGTGTCTTTCTTCGTTTAATGTTCTTTAAATTGTGCCTTTGTCCTCTCAAGAATCCTTCATTTGCAAACTCCCATAAATCATGATCTATTTTTCTAAAACCCTGCACTCAGATATGACTAACTTGTTTCAACCTCATCTAAATATATGTTATCAACCACCTCTAACAATTGGTAATCGTATATTTGTTTTGGGCAAACCACAAGAAAATCCAATCTACTATTAAATCTAACCAAAATAGCAACTACCATTTTTTATGCATTATTTTTATCCACATAATGCAACATACTATTTTTATCAAAATATAAAATATGTAATTGTTTAGTCCAACATACATACAAAATTTTAACCATTTAATGCAATAAATTGCATAGTTTGGTAAAATAAAATGTTCAGTATGATGCATCAAATGGTTTAAAAAATTTTATATATATATATATATGGGTAACTTTGTAGAATAGTAACCAAGTTTCAAAAGTGTTCCAATTAGGTCACTCAATACGCATTTTACACGGTATACACCCTCGGATATACTATAGTGAGTGAACTAATTGGAACACTTTTGAAACTTGGTTACTATTCTATGGTGTTTTCCCATATATATATATATATATATATATATATATATATATATATATATATATATATATATATATATATATATATATATATATATATATATTATTTGGCCTATATTTTTCATTAAGGAGACAACCGAAAAACAAGAAACTTTTCAACCAACTAAATGAAACATTAGAAAGGGGGAAACTGAGAGTCAAATTAGGTTCAATTAACAAATTTTATCAAGAGTCCAATTAACATCTTGAAAACTATGAAATTAAAATGAAAACTATTGCTAAAACAAAGATGTGACAACTCATGGATCACATACATCATACACTCACCCAAAACAAGAAAGTCCCCATCAAATTCAAGAAAACAAGATGGCTAAATTCAATTAGCAATAACTATTCAAAGAAGAAACTTACATAAGTATTGAGCTGTCTGACAAAGCTAGATAAATTGTTGTGCTTGAAGTATCTGGGAAGCAGATAAGTAGAGAAAGCATGTGGATCCCATACAACAAAGCTCTTACCACCTCTATTCCAAGACACAATGTGATCCATACTTTGATCATCCACCATATCATATATTTTTGTCAAAAAAGGTGGAGGTCCAGTATCATGTAGACCTTCAATTGGTTGTGGCATCTCCACTATCACAGGCTGTTTTTCTTTTGAAGGGTACTCTTGTTTCACAGCTGGGTAGAAAGGATTCATCTTAAATCCCTTAAATTAACCAAAATTTGATGATGGGTCACACTCTTTCCAATCAAATCTCAACTGGAATCATCAATTTTGGCAGAAAAGTTCTTGATTTTGATATGGGTATGATCTTTTTTCAACGATTATCAAGTCTGTTCTTCAAAATTTGCAGTAAACCTAAGAAAAAAAAGAGGAGAAAATTAAGAAAGTTCGTAGAGACAAAAGGTCGAACACATAGACTGCATCAGATAAAAATGGGAAATCTAAGTCAGATTTGGGGGTTTGAGTGAGATCGGATGGAAGCAGATGACATGAAAGAAATATGACAGTTGCCAGAAGATCTTCAGATCAGGGCTTGACTTTCTCAATTGGGGAAGTTCCCTTTTAATGGGTAAAAACATGCGCCCACTGTTTCAGCCTCAAGAACTAAAGAAAGTTCTAGAGACTTTGGCAATTTGCAAATATGACCCCTTTTCATCCTCTAGTTTTATTTTCTTTATATTTTCAAAATAATTTGTGGGGTTTTATTGTGGTCCAAATTAATATTTTAAATAAAATTTATAGAAAAATGAGTGGCTCTCTTCATATTCAAGTTTCAGGTGAATTTGGTAATAATTGTATTGACAAAATAATTTAGACATTGTAGTAATGTTGATAGATAAGAATGACTTTCATTATTTTATTTGAAAATTTTAGAAAAATATTGTTTGTTACGTGTATTTTGTATATATTAATTGAATATTATTTTATATATTTTAATCATATAACTTGTGACATTTGTTTTAAGTTATAGATTTTTTTGGTTAAATCCAGATATATAACAGTGTAATTTCACAAAGGCATCGACTTATATAATGTATTTTTAATACGTCTAAAGTTATTGAATTTTCACAATCTATTTCATACATGAACTTATGAGAGTGAACTTTATGATAGTTAAATTTGTAAAATATGTTTCATCCATACAAATAAAATTCACTTGAATTTTTAAAAAATTAAAACAAATTTTACAAGTACATTAACTTAGAGCAAACAATTATGTGTTGCATTTTTTTATAAATTAAACTTTAATTACATGACTTTTTTTATCATCTTCCTTTCAACTATCTTATCACTTTTAATGTTTTTCCTCTAAATTAACAAAAAAAAGGTTTCTAAAAAGTGAAATGTTGATTTATTTTATTTTATATATATACTGAAAAATATATGCAAGTATGCATAAATAGGTTTCTACGTGTATATGACATACATATAAATTAAACAAATATACTTATAATATCTTCAACCCGATTATTACCAAATTTACCAATAAATTTAATAATTACTGATAACTAGCACATTAAGTAAAAATAATATTTTTTTTAGAGGAACTCGTTATAAATAATAGAAAGAAAGATTTTATTTTTGTTATACAGCAAAGGTGTTCGGTGGGTCCTATGGAAATAAGTGGTAGGAATACCATTTTTGGATCTAGTAATAAAACGAAATCTAATTGGTTGGCGCGTGGTACCCACTTATCATATCCTATCGAAGTCCTCATCAAAAATGAAATAATCGAAAAATATTATTTAATATCTATTTTTATTTCTAAATTTACCAAAAATAATATTTTACAAGATTATATTAACTAGTTGGTTAAACCCGCGTTCCGCGGCAGGTGTCGGGCCGATCGCTAATAAAATCTAAATAAAAATGTAATAATGTGTTTGGTTCGTAACAGTACCACAACGGTTACGACACTCGCTATAGGCTACAATACCTAAAAAGGTCGATTTTGAATATAACTCCGTTTTAAAAAAAAAATTATAGCGGATCATCAACAAAAAAACTCATCTATTTTTTTTTGCGCAAATTGACGTTTGTATCATAACACAGATATCCATTTACACGTACAAAAAAAAGACTTTAATAAGATTGTATAAACGAATACCCGCGCTTTATCGCGGTAGTTTGGTCGTTATTCACAAATTCCACGCGGCAGGAGTTTGGTTGTTTGGGGCCGTCGAAAATCATAAAAGCGAATACCGATATTGGTTCCAATAACACAAATACCGGCAAAAATGTTGTTCGCTCAAAACAAGTTTGCCTCGTAACGGTACGACAATAGTAACGGCACTCGCTATACGCTATACGCTACGATACCAAAAAAATAGTCGCTTTTAAGTACAACTCCGTTTTTTAAAAAATATATGGGAACGTTGAAAAAAAAAACTAAAAACAGCCGCGAACTCCGTTTAAAAAAAAGTTAACGAACGAAAGTTATGAATGAAAAACGAAATTATTAGAAAATTAAACGAGTTAAAAGCGTATATTATATATAGTATGGGCATGGGGGGTGAAAATGAAAAAAAAAAAAAAAAAAAAAGAAAGTAAAGGAGGCAACCAGTTGGTGGAAGAGTTACTATTTAAGTTAGTTGTAATTTAATCTATTACCAGATGGTATACCCGCGCTGATAAAATTTAAATGAAAACGTAGGTGAAACAGTAAAAATATTGTTAATAAAATAGAAACATAAACGTAAATAATAAAAAAGGAAAAAAACAATAAAAAATTAGCGTTTCGTGTCGTCGAAAACCATAAAATCGAATAACGATACGGGTTCCGATAATACCAATAACGAGAATGATATTGTTCGCTCATAATAGGTTTGGCTCGTTACGATATCACAACGGTAACGGCACTCGCTATAGGCAACAATAAAAAAAAAGTCGATTTTGAATACAACTCCGTTTTTAAAAGAAATTATATCGGATCTTGACAAAAAAAAAAAACAGTCGCGTCATCCATATTTTGAAAAAAGTTAACAAACAAAAGTTATTAAAGTAAAACGAAATTAATAGAAAATGAAACGAGTTAAAAGCGTATATTATATATAGTATATAAGGGTTTAAAATAAAAATATTAAAAAAATACATTACGTGTCATACTCCGTATCGAATTGCGACTGTTCATCTCACTTCTCTTTTAATCTATATACTAATTAGAAATTACATGAATTGTGGAATGGTATTGATAAGTGTTTTTTTTCTTTCGGAAATTACATTGTTTATCATAAAATAACACGATTAATTCTTGTTCATATCAACTCTACGTTTCAAACAAAATGACAATCATACTTGAGAAAATAAAATAAAAAATCCCCTCCTCCTCCTCGTCTTCTTCCTCTTCTTCTTCTTCTTCTTCTTCTTCTTCTTCCACTTTCCGTCGAAGTTGTCCCTCACGTCCCCCGCCAAATCCACCTTGCACTACACCTTTACGAGACCCTTGTCTTGGCATGCCGCCAACCCTCCATCCACCTGCAAAAGGTCCACACTCTCCGTTACTCCCTACCTAATATCATCGATATAAATTAACCGTCAGAAAACATCACTCCAGCTTTCCCATCACCATCAACACACTAATATCGTCGGTATAAATTAACCGTCAGAAAACATCACTCCAGCTTTTCCATCACCATCAACACACAACAACACACCTTGTAAAACCCTTGTCCATAAATAAAAACCAAACAAATTGAACCTATAATAAAAACTTGAGGTAAAAAGAACCCTAACAAATAAAAAAAATTACACCTTAAACTAAAAAGAATCCTAACAAACTAAAAATATCTTTGACCACATCGGAAAGAGACATTGACAAAATTTGAATCCTAACATAGATCAAGTCCAGAAAACCCTAAATACGAAAACCAAACCAACAAAATTCAGATCTTATTGACCGGTGATCTTACTAAGATTAGAAAAGAGTTATAAATGCTATCTTTTTCGTTTATTGGATAGAAATTGGTGATCTCTATACACACATGGGTGAACCCACCAATATTAAGAAAATTTTATTAAGTTAAAGTATGTCTTTATTAGAGAAAACCATGATCTTTACAAAGATTAATGATAAGTTGCAAAATGTATCTATCTTATCTAAATCCGTTCAAAAAAAAAATATATCTTATCTAAATAATGATTGCTAATCCCAATCAAGATTAAAGAGACACAATTTGTGGTTAATTTCTATCATATAGAGTTAGCAATGTAAACAATGATTTCTATCCATTTTTAAAAAAAGTGACAGAAGATTTTTAAACATTAACTAGAAATGTTGCCCCGCGCTCTGCGGCGGAGAACAAACCTTAAACGGTTAAGACGGTGACATTAACGTGGATAAATACAAAAAGAAACGTGATTAAATAAATTTTGCCCCTCGTTCTGCGGCGGGAGGCGGACCTTAAACGGTTGAGGCGGTGGCATTAACGTGGCTAAACACAATAAAAACGTGGTTAAATATATAAAAGAAACATATGAAGTTACGGCGACTCGGTTGTGGAGATCGAAACATAGATAAAAGACAGTTATATAACGGTACCGATGTTTTCAGTCGGTATCTGTCTCATTCTTCACAGTACTAGCACGTTACTGTCAGTCGATATAACCCACACTACATAAAAAATACTCTATTTTAAATACGACTCCGTTTTTAACAAAATTTATAGCGCGACGTCAAGAAAAAAATTAAACAAACTAAACTTTTTATGAAAAATCAAATTATAAATATTATAAGGGTAAAATTGAATCTTTAAAAATTTGAGGGGTTAAAATGATATCTTATAAAATTAAAGGGTCACTTTTGATATTTAATAAAATTAAGAACTAAAGTTAAATTTAAAAAAGTTAACCGACACTTTGCTTTAAGTATATTGATAATAATATGAACCGCTATACATTATTGTTATCATGTGACGTGTCTCTCTTATACTTTCTTTTTACTTGTCTTACAACCTACAAGTTTTTAAACTAATATCTTGTTTAAAAAACTAAGATTTTTTTTAAGAGTAAATATCATCTAAAAATAACTTATTTACTGCCTCCAAAAAGTTCAGATTTAAAAATAAAACGACCTTGTGAAGTTCAAACCTACAATACCTAAATTCAATGTCATTGACCAAGTTCATCAAAAGGACGGATACTATAACTATATCTAATTTGTTTAGCAAATATTTAAATAATATACTAAGTTACGTAATTTAGATAAATATTACACGCAGAGTCGTCCCTAATATTTTGAATGACATGTATGACTCGTAAAAATGGGGCCCTAAAATATAGACTTATATATATTAAAAAGAATTCATTGTAACAATAAAGAGAATAAAGTTAATTTAGCAAATGGTCTATTTTACATAGTTAAACGAATCGTTAGACTTTTCTAACATTTTTTGAAGCAAAGTTGTTGATCAACTCTTCATAATCCATATTCTCTAAATAATCGTTAGGCCCCCTCTAAAACGTGGGTCATGTTTGGTCGTCCACCCTGTATACCCTAAAAGCCCCCTAATTACGCGTGATAAATTTCTTAAAGTACAATTAAAATGAGAAACTACATAATTAATATATGACTAGTAATTATGTGACACGTAAAAATTTCTTATTCAAGGTGTCACGAATCTCTATTGTTTATTTAGCAAATGGTCTATTTTACATAGTTAAACGAATCGTTAGACTTTTCTAATATTTTTTGAAGCAAAGTTGTTGATCAACTCTTCATAATCCATATTCTCTAAATAATCGTTAGGCCCCCTCTAAAACGTGGGTCATGTTTGGTCGTCCACCCTGTATACCCTAAAAGCCCCCTAATTACGCGTGATAAATTTCTTAAAGTACAATTAAAATGAGAAACTACATAATTAATATATGACTAGTAATTATGTGACACGTAAAAATTTCTTATTCAAGGTGTCACGAATCTCTATTGTTTATATATGGCCTTCGAATCATTGTTTCACACGATGGTACATGTTTTTCAAATATAATAATGAAAGCTTCGCCACATGTTTGGTAAGTAATTAAAGAGCGAATCAAAGTTACATTGTTTGGAGGTGAGTACACGGGTACGGTTTGATTATGGATTAAAAACAAATCTATAATCAACATTTTGATTTTATAGATTTTTATAACCGACCAGTTTTGGTTATAAACGGTTCTATTACTGATAAAAAAATGACTTGCTTAATTTGGTTAACCATTGGTTACGTTACGCCTTTCATATAAATATGGATGGATCCATGTTAGTTTCAATTAATAAATCGAATTATATTTTTGGTCAAATAAATATAAACGACCGTGTAGTTTATAAAGGAGAATAAACAACTAATCTAGTATTTATAAAACAATTTTTACAAACTTTTTTTATTTGCAATATATCTATACTATATAATAAATAAAGATTTTGATATGCCACTTGTCACTCTCTTATTCATCCTTAAGTTTTTTTTTCCCGCCTCTCTCTTCTATTAATTATACAAATTTCCTTTAATTATTTTTTCTCTCTCCTATTAAATAATAATGATTTCTATAATTTTTTTATAAAACGTTTTTCATTAATATGTAATATGTAAATCTTTATTACTAAGTATATATATAACATTGCATTTATTTAACACGTGTAATACACTGGGTTCCCAAAGGTTAATATGAATTAACATTTACCAGTTAAATAAAAAAAGTTAATACTCAGATAAAAAATGTTTTAAGAATTAACTTAACATAATTTACAATTGTCACGTAAAAATTTATTCAACTCGTGTAATACACGGGTTTTTAAAAACATAATTTTTTATTACTAAGTATATAACATTACATTTATTCAGCCCGTGTAATACACGGGATTCTAACCTAGTTATTTATAAAAAGTAGAAAATATAAATGATGGTTTTAATGTATGTTGAATTTATTCGATTGTTTAAACACATATAAGCATAATTATACTATAAAAATCGACTATCAAAAAATTCAAAACTAAGCTATCAATATTATTCGTTTTAGTATTTCAGTTTATTCCGTTATTTTATTTATCCTATGTGTTACATCCGGATAAAATTCATATAGTCATATTCTATTTTATTACTTACAAAACCCAAGTAGCAAACATTTTATACACAAGGTACAAGCTTCTATGTAGTCCATTACATCTTTCTCAAACGCACATTTTTCTCACTCTGTTCTCTACTTCTCTCCTCTCACACCACTTGCGTCTCTCTCTGTCATGCTACCGGCGGTAATTTCCGGCCACCGCTCGAACACCAACGACGGCCACCATGGAACCGTCCATCGCTGAAAGTAGGATTAGATGAGTTTCAAAGGAAAAGAAAGCTGAGTATGTTCCACGTTGTCGACGAATCCTCATCGACGACCAAATTAACAGAGCGAACGGCGGAGATGAACTTTTGAGGTTATGCTTTGGTATGCATCCCAATTTATAGTCATTGAACTCAGGTGATTTATCCCCATCAAAGTAATATGTGTGTGCAAATGCATATTGAAAATATTGATTGCATAACTGCATATAATGTGTTTGATGAATTGTCTAAGAGATGAACTTTTGAGGTTATGCTTTGGTATGCATCCCTTTCTAATAAAAACTAATTTATGTAATTAATATATTCATAAAAATGAAATGCTTCATCTTAGCAATAAAAAATGGAATTCTATAGCTGCTCATTCCTTGCATCTTTTAGGGTTAATTAAGTCTGTGAATTGGGTTAGTAGTGTTTTTTTCCCATTATATTATGACAATAAGGAGATATGGTTCATAAGTTGTGAATTTTATAAAAGTGAGATTATGATCCACTTTTTGCAAGTTGATAAAACTCAATCTTGACTCAAATATTGGCACTTTTCTGAAAAAGGGTCAAAATCTTGCATTACTTGGCTGCAAGATTCTTATACTAGCATTATTGTTTATGTCCTACAAGTTGGAAAGCAGGAACTGCAAAACACAATTGCATAAGTGATAAGATAAAGTTAAAGACAGGGCGGCTCAAGGGTAAGGCCACTAAAGCAGTTGTTTTGGACCCCCATTTTTAAGGGCCTTTTTTTTAAATGTAGGCTCTATGCATAGCCATGACTCATGAGGGATGACTAGAGAACTGAAGTAGCATGTTCTTAATTCTATGCTGATAGAGCACATAAATTAGGGCAGAAAGTCATAAACCCGCAAATGCAAAAATCGAAATGTCGCTTGGACCATTGAGAAGGATGAAGCAATAGACAAGTTTATCTTGTACAAAGATGAGGTTGAGAATCAACTCAAAAAGAAAATAAAGATTATGCGCACTGATAGGGGTGGTGAATATGTTTCACCATTTGCGGAAATATGCGCAAAAAGCGGCATAGTACCGCACCCTATTCTCCACAATCTAATGGCAATGAGGAACGAAAGAACTGTACATTGAAAGAGATGATGAATGCCATGTTGATTAGCTCAGGCGTGAGCTATGACCTGTGGGGAGAGGCTATTCTCTCGGCCAATTATATTTTGAACAAGATACCCCGCAAGAAAACGGATGCGACTCCGTATGAGTTATGGATGAGTAGAAAACCATCATATAAATATGTCAAAGTGTGGGGGTGCCTAGCCAAGGTGACGGTTCCGCCACCAAAGTCACTAAAGATAGGACCCAAAACTGTGGATTGCATATTCATTGGATATGTTCACCATAGTAATGTGCATAGGTTTCTTGTACACGAGTCCAAGAATCCCAATGTACATAAAGACACTATTGTTGAGTGGAGGACTGCCGACTTTTTTGAAAATGTGTTTCCTTGTTTAAGACAAACACATGCGAGTTCACCAAGAGCAGTTGATGAAACAAGTACATCAAGAACGGTTGATGATACGGTTCATGATGAGAGACATGAACGACCCGAGGTTAAGGAGGGTGAGCTTAGACGAAGCAAAAGGCCAAGAATTGAAAAATCTTTCAGTCCGGATTTCGTGAGCTATATGGTTGAGGGTGAGCCCAATACCTACCGCGAGGCGGTTACCTCCGCGAAAGCACCTCAATGGAAAAAGGCAATTAAGGACGAGATAGATTATATATTGCAAAATCATACTTGGGAGTTAGTAGATCTTCTCCCGGGTTATAAACCCCTTAGATATCGTTGGATATTCAAAATGAATATGAAAGCCGATGGAAGTATTGATAAATATAAAGCAAGGTTAGTGATCAAAGGGATATTCAATTGATTTAATTAAGCTAATGCAAGATGGATTATGGATAAGGGTGCCACCAACTTTCGGATTCATACTCATAAAAAGAAAGTGATGTGCAAGTAATTTTAAAAACTTATAAATTTTTGCTTATAGTGGTACCTATCACTCTATATTGACAGTTTCGACCTTACCTTAACCCCTAAGATGAGAACCCACAAGACATCCTGAATTAATTATTCAATTTTATCTAGATACACTATCAGGATGTTTAAGCTCTTAAGTCGGTTGGGCCTACCAAAACGTTACAGATTATACGCTTTTATTATTTCAATTCAATTTCACACAAGCACAGTTTCCAATTTTACCTATCATCTTCCATTTAGTTGCACAAATTCTAATCCAGGGACAATTTTTAAATTTTTTATTTTTTTTTATTTATATGAATTTTTCATTTTTTTCTACTATACAGACTTAGTCTCCCCTCCTCACATTTAAACTCTACATTACCCCCAATGTAGGATGAGAGACTATGAAAATATAAAAATACATAAACAAAACTATACAGAGAATTGGAAAGGACTTAGCTGGTTTTGAGTTGTAACTGTCTTCAATCCAACCTCACATGATCGTATAGCATTTCTTTCATGATCGTCATCAAAATCTACTATTGGGTTGCCTTTTACAAGAATATGAAGCTCGAAACATACCACCTGAATGAAGATTGAGTACGGGTGGATCAAACCAAACTTGAAAAAATTAAACTCGAAACAAACCCAAAAGCATCAAACTAACTCAGTATATATAATCAACAACATAAAATTGACTCGATAAAAACCAAAAAATACACACATCTACAAATTCTACAAATGGGCTCCCATTCATTTGAACACTCATGCTCACTTGAAAACCCATGAAGCTTCCCCACACTTGGCCGGTTCACACACGAAAACACAGAAAATAAAATCCTAACTCACTTTCGTAGGAATCACAATTGCATTTAGCGTATGCAACAAGCCTTTTAAACCCCTCGGTAGCCCGAGTGGACGAGTTTAGTCTCGTGAGGGTTTCTAGAGAACACACCCACAACGTTCATTTAACAAGACAAAAATTAAAACCATACCTTAGGCTGCCTCCCAAGAGCGCTAAGTTTAACGTCTTCAGCCAGACGCGGTGTACCTTACTTGCATAATGGTGGTCGGGTGGGATGCTTGCAGTCCTCCTTCCCCACACTTAAGTTCCTCTCCTCATCAAATTTCCTCCATGATTGCACAAACAAGGCAAACAAATCCCACTCTGCATCTTGAACTATCGGTTTCTTCCCTTTCCGTCTTCTCTTTCTGACCCTCTTCTTCCCATTGTCTGGAGTCTCTACATCCTTCCACTCTGTTAACCTGTCACTTACAAAACAAGCATTCTCGACTATGTGATTCACCTTTTCAGGTGATCCACATTTGTTAGCTTTCGGGGTTGGCAAGTTTGAAAATATTTTAAGACTCATTTTCTGAGCCCCAAACCTTATCCTTACCGTTCTCTCAGCACAGTTAATATTTGTCTGAGTAGTGACCAAGAATAGTCTACCTAAAATAATAGTTGGTTCTGTGTTTTTGACACAATCCAACACCAAGAAATCCACCGGGTAGTAAAACTCATTTACCTCCACAATCACATCCTTTACAATCCCCCGAGGATGTGCGAAAATCTGATCAGCTAACACCACAATGGTGTTAACTCTCTGTAATGGACCAAATTCATGCTGATCATACAGACTCCCTGGTATTATACTCACAGATGCTCCAAGATCCAGCAATGCTCTATCCAGTGTAATTTCACCTATTTGTATTGAAATAATAGGTGCTCCTGGATCTTGGAGTTTCGGGGGAAGGGTACCCGTAAACACGACATTCACACTGACACTCAGCTTTACTTGTTCGGGACATTTGTGCCGTCGTTTTCGGGTACTCAAACCTTTCAAGCACTCAACACTATCATAATCTTGTTTAAGCGTATTTAAAAATGACAAATTGATTTTACGCTTTTCAAACTTTTCCCATCGTTCATCCTATGTTGGATCTTTTTCTTTTTCTTTTTGAACCGGTTTGGTTAAAGTATCAGGAAATGAGATTTTCATAGGTTTCTTCACATTATTATTCTTCAGGTTATTAACATTTAGATGTGCACTGCTTATGATTTGGGAACTTGAAGACTGATGTGCACTGCAAGGCTTACCTGATTCTTTGACGAGCATTGCAACTATCTCGGCTAAGTGGACAACTTGATCTAGCAAGGTTTGATGATGCCTTGCCTGGCTCTCCTGTTGTTTCACCACTTCATGGACCACTTTGGCTAGCTCCTTCATATCTGACAAGATGGCATTCAGTTTAGACTCGTAGTTGTCTTGTTCAGGTGGCCCGCTCGAGTGGTAGTTTTGGTTGTAATCTTCCTGATAACTTGGGTATTCAGGACCACCACCATATTGATCGTACCTTGGGCAATCTTGAGCCCAGTGGCTAGTGATGCCACAGTTATTGCACGGCTCATAGTAATACTGGTTATCATGGTAATCCTTGTCCATGCCGACCTGCACAAGTAGCACACCCAAGTAGTTTTTAACGAAAAAATAAAAATAAAAAAAAATAAAAATAAAAACAAAAATAAGAAAAATCTTTTTGGGTTTTTTTTTGTTAAAAGAAAAAAAAAATCAAAATCAACTAAAGTAAGAAATTTTTTTTAACTAAACTAAAGCAACAAAACTAAGCGCCTCGATTCCCCGGCAACGGCGTCATTTTGATCGCGTTGTCAAGGTCAATCAAAAACTATATTAAAAACTACTCCTTAGCTACCTTAGACTGTAGACAGGGAAGTAGGGTTGTCGAATACACAGGGAATCAGTGGAAATATATAATTGTTTAGTTTAGTAAATTATGCTACTTAGAATTCAGATTAAACAAAGATGTAACTCTCACCAAACTTCCGGTTCTAGGTTTATGCAAAACTCAGTTGTTAATTGGACACCACATAGACATAGCATTAAAAAATCAGTTAAAACAGTAATTGAAGACAGATTGTTGTCAGCAACTATATGACTAGTTTCGTCACAAACCAGTACAATCCAATCACCCAATTTAAGAATATCAAGTTACCCCTTTAGTCACCCAACCCTATCATCAACTGAACAAGATTGTAAATGAGAAAACTCAAAGCATCAACATAAATTGTTTAAAATAACTAATACATCAATCTATCAAGTTTGTGTCAAAAACTAACAAGATCCAAACATAAAAAAACTGAATCAAACACGAAACCTATATGAACCATCCGACGGGAAGAAGGCACAAAAGATTTAACCAATCATAATAATAAAAAAATCAAACGATAAAAACTTATGTTTTCTTCCTGGTCTCGTTTTGCGTGCGATAACTCCACCCCTTATTGCCGTCTCCTGTTTCTTTCTGCGTGATGTCCACCGCCGCCCCCAAAGGGCTCTCCCCCGAATGTGGCCTTTTCTTGCGTGATATTTTTAGGCCAAAAGGGCTGAGCCCATTTCTTTAATTAAATGGACCTTCTTTTGCTAATCCATACACAGCCCACAATAGACTCTAATTAGTCACCATGATTAGTTTAATGGCCCATATTCCATACGTAACAAGTCACCTTCACATTCCATTTAGTCTATTAAATTCCTATGTCTAGAACTTAAACCAAAATTAATTAAGCTTATAACTTGAAATCTCATCTTTTTAACTTAACTTTATAAGTTTAGCTCGTTCTAACTTTACGCTTATGCATTTAATATACGTACAACATCATTGGATTTCACATAAATAATCAATTAACAGTGCGACTTTAAACACAATTATAACAAGAATATTACCCACTCATCAAACACAACACAAAAATAATCAAGCTTTGGGTTTGCTAGTCTAACAAGTTTAATAAATTTGGGTTGATGTATCCAACCTCTGTAACAAATGAGTCGTGTTCGGGTTGTACTAAAACTAAACGAATGTCAAGGTTCTTTTATGCCATGACCATCACTAGGGGTGTTCATCGAGTCGAATTTTGAGTTATTAGAATAGGGTTATTTGGATTTGAAGTTTTGAAAACTGTATTCGAATTCGACTAATTTTCGAATAAGCTTATTCGAATTCGAGTTGAATTCGGGTTTATTCGACTTATTCGAATAAGAAAAAAAAATATTATAAAAAAACTAAATCAGAATTTTACTAAATTTTTAACAATCTAACACATACATAATTGCAAAATCAACATAAAGAGTCTTACAACTGTCGAGTTCTAGGTTAAGACGTATGAATGTAGGATTTTGAATGAGTTGAATACTTAAATCGATTGATGGCTGATGAGTGATTGGAAATTAGGGGTTATGTTTTCTTTTCTTGATTTGGCCCTAGTAAGACAAGTCAAAAACAATTAAATAAGTTAAATGCCCAATGATTATATATGTAATGCTCCAAACCGGGTACCCTACAGTTGGGTCACATCACTGGTCATTCTCTTTAAAAATACTTAACTTTCATTTAAAACATACAGCGGGAGTCTTTCTCAAAATGGTAATGATCATTTAAGTTCATTGATGTTCTTAACTTTACCTTACGAATGCATGCACACCAATCCGAGTAGCACCGCTCCCAAGGCAAGATACCTCTTCAAGCAGACTCACATGCACAATAATCTAACGTACATACAAAGTCAGCTACGCTGAGTGAGTTCTAATAGTTTGTTTAAGTAAAAGCCATCACTTCACAAAATCATTTATATAAACTCAGGACACCCCGGTCCTTTACAAAACGGTTTGTCGTTTATTAACACATAGGTAATCCACCTTACAGACCCATTCCCATAAGGGTCCACCACCCAAGACTCGTCCCATGTCTAAAACCCAGTAAGTCTCACCGACGTGGTTCGAAGCTTACCAAAATACTGACTCATATTCTAACACACGTATCAACCCAAAGTCCGGTCAACATGACCCAAATCTTATCATGGACTCAACTAGCCCTAATAATGAAATTCACAAAAGGGCTTACACACCATAGCCGTAGACACGACCTCGTCCTCACACAACACAATAAATCAGTTTGCTTGATTAAAAAAGCAATAACATTACGACACACCATTAATAATAAACACTCGTATGCAGATGAAATACATATATGTACACAAACACATACCTCGTCACCATCACCCTCGTCAGGGCTTTCGACACACCCCGAACTCATCACTGTCTCCCTGGACATTGTCACATTTAGTGACTTCCCGAAGGACCTCGTCCTCCACAATCTCGTTTTCCGTGTCACAAAGACGAAGATGTAAACACAATACCCGCCGTGTCACAAGGACAACGACACAATAACAATACCCGCTGTGTCACAAGGACAACGGCACAATAACGATACCCGCCGTGTCACAAGGACAACGACACAATACACACAACATCAAGCACATAACTCACGACAGTCTACTAGCATTTACATGACTCGCTAATGAACCACGTACGGGTTCCCATGCTAACTCTCCTTATATAACCATCACAAGTTTAACTCAATTCCCGACTAACTCATAACCCGACACACGCAAATCATCATAACTCTTTCCCACACCTCCTAAGGACCCCACGTAGACCCTTAGTTTAATTATTTCATGATTACCCCATAAAACACTTCTTATTCAATTCATAACTCGTAACACGTTTGTTTAATAGCATGAAACACACGAGTATGTACGATAGCCCCAAAATATTAAAATAGTTAAAGAGGAGATTAGAAACTCATTGGTTGTGAAGAATCCAAGCCTTGCTCGGTGACCATCCTCTCTCTCAAACTCCAAACCTGTCAACGCATGATCACATGATCAGACACGTTCTAAAGATACGTCGACAACATATAACAATAAATACATTCCGAAGCTCAGTTTTCTCTGCTCGCCTCTTCGTCCTTGCCAAACCCTAGTATGTTCACTTGAATTGTATCGTCCTTGACCCGTTAAGAATCTGAAGGCTTGAACTGGGTTTCATGCATGCATGCTCGGGTTCCATGCAAACAACCGAATCACCCAAAACGTCGCCATGCAACCCTATCCTCACTGAATGCACGTACTCGAGTCGGGTTTCCCATGCACGCACGTAAACTATGCCATGCATCACCTTAAGTCGGGTAAAACCCTAACCGGCCACGCTATCGTCCTCCGTCTCCACCTCGTGCACCACCATGCCACCCGCCACCAACGTCTTCTTCGTCGGGCAGAGCCTTAGCCGAGTCCACCCCCTTCTGTCCTTCATTTCACATTGCTGTCGTGCAACCACAACCCACCCCGGCCCTGTCGGCCCTTTGCTGCACCACCATAGCCGTCCCACGGCTGTCGTTGCATGTCGTCGAGCACCACCGCCCCACATTGCTCCTCCGTGATCACCCTCTCTCTCTCCTTCTCCTTTGTCGGTCGTTGTCAACTACCCCACTGTCTCCCTGTTCCTTCCCTCTCCGTCACGCACCACCACCACCACCTATGGCCCACTCTAGCCACCATCATCGTGCGTCACCACTGCCCCCACAGCCGGCGTCATCATCGTCCTCGTCCTTAGTCACCTTCCGCGAACAAGGACTCCAAAACCCTAATCGGGTTTCAAGAAACACAACAAATGTAAATGTGTATGAAACATAAACGAGGGTTTACCTTGGCGATGTATGAAGTTTCCCGTGTGATACCACCGTCAGACCACCCCTCTCGCGTCGCCGTCTTCCTCTTCCTCCGGCTCTCTTTCTTTCTCGCTCGTTGTCCTGCCGTTGCAAGTCTCTTAGGCCGAATCATAACTTCCATCCGAGTCCCTGTATTTCCGTACTCGCACGTTTTGATCTCAATCTGGACATAACACGGCTAACTGTGGCCCGTGCCCCCCCCCCCCCCCCCATTAACGACTAGTCGTCTCTTTTGGTATTTACACTCGGGTGACAATTCTTAATAATCCTTTTATTCACTAAGGATTCGGGTCGCCCATTCACAGAACAGTCAATATATAGATTTCCGGGATGTTACAATATAATATATAACAAATATAAATAAATAATTAAATAAATACATATATATATATATGTTATTCGGGTTATTCGAATAGGTTCGAAAAACAAATATTCAAATTCGAATTCGACTTATTTATTCGATTCGAATAATTATTCGAGTGCGATTTGAATAATGGACACCCCTAACCATCACCGTCAGCATTAGATGGCACATTCACTACCACATCTGTTTATAATCTTCATCCTTCAATTTTTGATTTGGTTGGATCTCTCTCTCTCTCTCTCTCTCTCTCTCTCTCTCTCTCTCTCTCTCTCTCTCTCTCTCTCTGAGATTGATTAGGTCTGACTCTAGTGCGCGACTTTGTTTTTGGTTTTATTGATTATAGGTTTTTGGTCGATGATTAAGTATAGTTGTGGAGGCAAGGATTATAAGACCATCTCCAACGGATGTCTCTTTGGTAACGGAATTATATTTATTATACAGTTTATTACATATATAATAATAATTTAAATGAATTTATTATATTTACATACAATTTCTCTTAAATTAAACCTCCATTCCCTTCTCTTATAACTTAACACTAAGTCATTAACAATGTAATGTTAATCTATGAGATTCATAAAGAATCCAAATAAAGTTTAAACATTTTAATTTAATTCATAACTAGAATGTTTTATATATTGAAATAGAAGACAGACAACCAACAAGCTACGCCGCTAGCCCTTTTATATAACAAAACTAAGTATTTTAAAAACTACATTCATAGATGTCATAACATTATTATGCATGACCCGTTGAACTCTACTAATTAGCTCCATAGCATCAGACGCAAGGAAACTAAAAGTATCAAATGCAAATGAAATAAACACATATTGGTTGTCAAGACAAGCTTTCTGGTGTTTGGTCACTTTATATGAAGCAACTTTTAAAGTAGCATGTCAATTTTTTATTAAAAAATAATAATAACACTCGTAATACTTTTTAAATTATAAATATATTCATCAAAAATTCAATGACCCGGCATTTTATAAGTATAATTATCAAAATGAAACCATTTTATAAACACATTTCATAATTTTAAAAATTATGAAAGTTTAATAGTTTTAAGAGTAAAGTGTCATTTTCGTCCCTGTGGTTTGGCCATTTTAGCCACATTCATCCAAAAACTTTTTTTTTAGCTTTTTCGTCCCTGACGTTTCAAAATTTAGCCATTTTCATCCAATCGACTAACCCCGTTAAAATTTTCAAGTTAAATCAGGAGCAATTTGGTCTTTTCAAAAATCATTGTTTTAACCCTCTTTTTTTTAATCCCATTTGTTAGCTGGTTTCCAAAATCAATAAGATTTTTTTTTAAACACAAACATCCTTTGAGGAACATACACGAAGCTTCAAATCCTGACGCGAGCAACAAAAGTTGAGATTCTTCCATGGACGAGAGTTGATTTGAAGTAGTTTAGGTTAGGAAAGGCCACGGCGGTGGAAGACGGAAAAAGTGCAAGGAACCGACCCCTGGACCGGTAGGAGGCTTTAGAATACCGACCGGAGAGGGCATAATTGGACCCTTCATAGACAGCGGAAGCTTTTGAGCTCCAATCAAAGCTGTTTCTTGGATGAATTCGGCCACCTTGAGATCTGACAGCAACGGAGAGTACCGATTTTGGGGCTTTTCCTTGCGAACTGCTTGATTAGCCTACCTCCTGATGGCTCCACCCCCGCTATCCCTATCATACGAAGAAGCCCTACAGGCGTTCGCGTGACCCCTCGGCGGTGGGTAATTGGCGCCGATATTAGAGATAAGACAGAGAGGGGGGGCTCGAAGATGGTTAGCTCCACCACCTTCATATCCTCACCACCACTGCTACCACTGGCCAGACCACCGTCTCCTTCTCCACCACCACCGCCGTCCTCCTCCTCTTTCTCATTCTCTTTGTCTTGGATAAAAGGGAATAAAAAAATCTTATTGATTTAGCTAATAAATGGGATTAAAAAAAAGAGGGTTAAAACAATGATTTTTGAAAAGACCAAATTGCCCCTGATTTAACTTGAAAATTTTAACGGGGTTAGTCGATTGGATGAAAATGGCTAGATTTTGAAACGTCAGGGACGAAAAAGCTAAAAAAAAAAGTTTTTGGATGAAAGTGGCTAAAATGGCCAAACCACAGGGACGAAAATGGCACTTTACTCTAGTTTTAAATATTAAAAAGTACATTTATAGAAATTTATACATGTAATTTTTTATTTTGTAAAACAAATCTATATCTATATATGTACTCTTTAATAAATAAAGGTTTTTGTGGAACACTTGTCACTCTCTTGTGCATTCTCAACATTTTTTCTCACATCTCTCTCCTATTAAATAATAATGATTTCTATAAATATTTTTATTAGACGTTTTTTATTTAAAAAAAGAGGTTTGTTCATAAAACATTTTTATAAATTGATTATTTCTTTCATTCTTTTTATAAAAAATAACTATATAACATTTCTAGAAATTATATATATATATATATATATATATATATATATTAAAAAGCAAAAGTAAGACAAGAGACAAGAATTACTGCTCAAAATTTACAATAGTTACTGCCCATGGTACAAGACCATGAAGCAGCCTAGCCCATTAGCCCTTAACAATTTGTTTTATATATAAGATATATTCAACTGCAAATTACATAAGTATTTGACCAGCAGAGATGGTCTCCACGCTTATACTCTACCCGCCCAACTCAAGTTTGAAACCTACCAGGCAGGTCTTCCCCCCCCCCCCCCCCCCCCCCCCCCCAAAAGTTTTGTAATCTTTATATATATATATATTTTAAAAGTTTGTTGTTTTCCTTTTTTTTTCCACATATTTTGATTTATCTTACGATTTAGCTTCTTTTTTCTTTACATAAAGTTGCTAGAACGTTAATTTTTTTCGAGCTTTAACACGTCGCAACGTGCCGGTTTTAACACTACAAGTTAAAACGCCGCAATTCGGAAAAAAATTATAATCTGTTTAAAGTCTAAAATAAACTCAATGACGTCGCAACGCTCGGGTCGACATGCTTATTTCTACCTACGTTTCGGTACGATCGTAACCGGATCACCAACACGCCACCCGCCGCAACGCGCGGAGTATTATTCTAGTTTGTATTAAAAACTATGTAATATGTCATAAATACGTAATATGTAAATCTTAGTTACTGAGTATATAACATTGTATTTATTTAACCCGTGTAATACACAATGACGTACCCACATAGGGAGGATGGGGTCGCCCGACCCCCATGAAAAAAAATATTTTCTTTGTTATATATACGATCTAATCCCGAGCGACCATCATGAAATTTTTTTTGACCGAAACAACACTTAAAAAATTAATTAACAAATTTAAAATTTTACAAATATAAACTTATTATATATAAATTAATTAATTATTGGACCTACCTATTAATCCTTATAAAAAATTCAATGACCTAACCTGACAAAAAAATCCGTTTTAATAGATATCCGAACAACGAAAATTCCTGGCACCCATATAAATTTTTTTTGGGTCCGCCAATCATAATATAAACAGTTATTAATAAAAGTGGTTGTGTCCAAATAGAACACAATGCCAATATAAGTTCAAGTTGAGCTGCAGGTGCGACCCACCTCGCGACGGGGACACGTGTGGAGACTCAGCTACTCGGCGGAATATGGAGAACGAATCTGCGAATGGGTCACCGGCGGTGAACAAGACTCCCAAATCGTCGGCTAAGGTTAACCAAATCCCCAATTTATATCATCTTCTTCCGTTTTATGATTGTGAGAAAGAAGAAACACCGTACGGCCTTTTAATGCCTTTTTAGGGTTTCCGAACTAATTTAGGGTTTTACGCGAACCTGATATATGTTTTTTAAATCCGATCTGCGTTTTTTTGTCATGGAAATCGTTCAATTTGAAGTAATTGTTTTGTATGTTCAATTTATAATCGGTTTATGCGCTGTTGTTCTGTAATTTGGGTGCTGAATGCATGAATTCCATAGATCATAAAAAGTATGTGATAAACCTACGTCAAAAAGTATAATGGCGTGTTTCATTCTTAAAACTCATGGTTTTTGGTGGCTTTAGGTCATTTTGTGTTTGTTTATTTACTGAATTAAGGGAGTTAATGGTTGTTAACATGATTAAGAGAGTTGATTTGCATTCCTTTTTTGTTTATTCAGTCGTCACGGTAACTCATGTAAGTAGAGAACTATGAGAACTGCATAAACACTTGTACCTATTGCATTACTTATGATACATAAGGTTGTTATATAACAGCATAACCACCCCACTTTCTTTCTCCCACTTGATTTGACAAGCGCTATACAGTACAATTGCTTATGTGTTTCTTGCGGTTCTCTACTTAATTCTGTATTGAACGTGTCTCTATGTGTATAATACTTAGAAGTATCTAAGGGTTTGTTTGTTTGGTTGGCAGGAATTCATGGGAATTCAATGGAATTGGAATTTAAATTCCGTTTGCATGTTTGGTTTGGTTTGGTTGGCTAAGAGAAGGAATTGGAATTGGAATTAATCAGTTGATGGAATTCATAATCCCTTAACATTTCAAAGGAAACCTCATGAATGTTTATATTTTACGTAATAACTCTAGCCACTTTTCGTTCCATCTCCATATCTTTAAACATTTTTTTAAAGATATTTGAGTTTGGATTTTTGTTTTATTGTTAATTTTAAAAGATAATTTTGTCTTTTTTGGTATTTTTACATTCCAAGTTCATTAACAAAATATATCAACCAAACACATTATGGATTTTCAAAGGAATCCTTTAAATTCCAAAACATTCCGCGAACCAAACGCCCCCTAAGAGATGTAGAAGCTACAATTATCACTAAACATAAACCTACAAGATTTTCTTTAATGTCTTGGCTTTATATCCATGTGGGTCTATTGATCCGATTCGAATTATTGTACAAATTTATGCAGAAATCGAGGGGCCCACCTCAGAGTTCGGTTGACACATTTGCTGTTCAATGTAACGACTGTTTCAAATGGAGGACATTACCAACCGAAGATCAATTTGAAGAGTTCAGAAGCAAGCAAAGTGAAGATCCATTTGTTTGCAACAAACTTGAAGGGATTGTGTGTGATACTCCTGCTGATATCGAGTATGACAATTCTAGAACATGGGTGATGGATAAACCCAACATCCCAAAAACCCCAAAAGGTTTTCAAAGAGTAATTGTTCTGAGAAGAGATTACTCTAAAATGGATGTGCAGTATGTCACTCCTGATGGCACAAGGGTGAGAGCAGCTCCAGGAATCATAACCTACCTCAAAGAACACCCAGAATACGGCAACGTGTCACCTTCGGATTTCTGTTTCACATCTCCTAAGGTAATGATTGACACGATTCCTGAACATATCGAGAAAAAAAGTCCCAGTACTAGCGCCAAGAAACAGAAAAAGTCAACTTAAAAAGGAGGCTGGTTGGATTATGGGTGTGTTTTTAAGGTTTTATTATGACCTAAAATGAGGATTATGTTTCTTTTTATGGTATGGTATGTTTTAGTCTTGCGTTTATGACACTGCCAAATTGAACTGGAATCTGTTGTAAAGTGGCTGTTGTCGCAAGTTGTTAGTAGGAACCAGGAAATGACATCTCGTATTACGAATACAAGTGAGCTTGCTGTATTTGCGTATTGCGTTTTTGTTTCTTGTTTTCATCCCCTTAGGCCTACACGGATTCTAGGGGGCGTTCATAAACCGCTGAAACAGACTGAACCGTCCAAACCAAAGCAAGTTTGCTGGTTTGAGATCTTTTGTTTGGCAGTTTGCGGTTTAACAGTTCACTCTGGTTTAAAACTTGTAACGGGCCATATAAACCAAACCGAAGTTTTAACTTTATTATTTATATATATATTTTTTTTTATTTTGAAGTATGTGATTATGTACATGTATTATAATCATTTTAAATTTAATACAAATTGTTGATTTCAAAAATAATAAAATCAGTTAAAATCATCAAACTGAACTGTTAAACCAGTAAAACCTGCATGTGCGGCCTATCCACTAACCCGGGTGATTTGATTTGTCGTTTTCTAAAACCGTAGATCGGCCCAGAATTTTCTTCAAAATTAGTCGAACCAGACCGTGAATTCTCATGCTTCTTTACGCAGAATACGTATTTAAATTTACAAATCCGCATTTGTCTAAGATACACTTTCCATTAACTGACAAGAGAATTGTGTTATATATGTTACAAAGACGATACATAATGTATGAACTTATACACAAACATGTTACAAGATTAATGAATGGATTGATACACACAATCTCTCTCTCTCTCTCTCTCTCTCTCTCTCTCTCTCTCTCTCTCTTTCTTTGTGTTTAAAGCTTGGGATTTACCTTAATGTTAGCAATTCTATAGTTAGCCACTTGTTTTCCTGAAACAACTACTGGGTATTGACTTTCTAACAAGCTAGTCAGGGTTTGTGTACTCTAACAACATGTGTGGTGACCTGTATATTTTCACCAATGTCCAATACAATACCTCTTCAACTCCAAGCTCCCCTTCAGCCCTAGCAGCATAAATATCCTCACAAATCGCAATCAACCTGTGCGACACACCAAAAATAAGTTCCCTACGATTGATTTAATATCATGGTGTAACAGACCCAAATAAAATTGGATCCGTCCCACACCGTTATAGTAGAGAACAATGACCCCACATGAAACTGGATCACATAGGGGCCATTACAACGTTAGTATGCAGAAAAGGATCTTATGGATCCTATCTTAGCGCGGGGCCATTCTAAAAGGTACCTGTCACAAGAAGGTAGATTCTCAAATGGGATTCTCATTCTCAGATCAGAGCATTGAAGTCTTATGAATCGACCAACCGCTAGCACAAACGTAATGTAAAGACCCCATATACTGAATTTACTCAGCGTCTCTCCAAGAAAACCCTCTGAAAGAAAACCAAATACCAGTCAATGACATAAAACTTGCAATTTTATAAACCTACAATTTCGCACAATGCTTACGTGGCGTTTCTTCTGACACAACAATTGCCAAGGGCCCCATCAAATCTCCACACACACTTGAGTTCATCAAACTAATATCAATGAAAGACCACCACTCAGACTCTCCACGATTCAAAAAAAGCACCCCATCTACACCTGTTGCCTGCAAAATATCATCACTTCAGATCAAGTAAAACAGGTGACAAAATATTAAATACAGATAAATCATACATAGACTTATACCTCTAGGTCAAACACTCTGACCTCCCCAGAACCCGTAACACGAAAATACCGAGGATATGTGTTGTTTACCCTAAAACCGTTACTAGAACCTTCTAGAACTTGTTTAACATCTGACGGGCCGGGTAGATCCGAAGGATCTAAATTTTGCCCAAACTTGACAACTTCTTTATCTTTAGGCCTATCTCGAGTGAGTATCCAACTGAATTTCATATTCATGTTTTCATCGATTGACTGACTGAATCTGGTTTGAATAACACTCGGGACAAGCCATAAATTGGTGGCATCTGCTTGACAGCAAATCAGTTGGATGTCATTTACATTATATGATTCAAGATAGCCGTGTGGGTCAAGGTCAACCGAAGAGTTAAAATCGGTCCAAGGGGTGATTGTACATAGAGTTGTCTGGTACAACATTAATCTTCCACCCTGGGTTTTTATGTCAAACTGGATACTGGCATCGTTGATGGGGTTTGCAATGTTTGTTGGATTCCCGCTACTATACATCTGTCAAGAAACAAAAGTAACAATTTTAATTGATTATAAAGTATGTCAAATTTCCCCTAACTATCATAAGTCAACAATAGTCAATATCTTACAAGCATAGGAGCCCAGATGACAATGATCAATATAAAGAATAAGCATATGCCATTGGAACATTTAGTCATTCTTGTCTGCCTTTCTCCTTGTTTATGATTTGCTCTATTTAGAACAGAATCACATTTCACCAGGTACAAGCTTGCATTTATGTCCTCCAACTACAACAACAAACAACGGTAATCAAATATGATTATATTGTGATTTAAAGGCGTAATTATCAGATAATCATTTTCAAAACATACCTTAAGCCAGTCATACATTGTCAAGGATGTGGTGGTGCAAGACCAATCAAGCACACATCTTAACTCATAAAGGAACGGTAAGGCCCGATAGAGTCTATACCCCAGATAATTAACTCTTGAAACACTACTAGTCAGAAACTGCCTGTATAACGTACTTTTGTGAGGAACCCCAGATCGTATTTGCATTGCTTGCAATGCAAGCGAAATGGCTTTTGTGAGATAAATTGCACGGAGTGCAAACCCCGCTGCATGTTGTTGTGAAGGTTTTGTACTCCAAGCATAAACCGTTACACAGTACGTGAAAAGAACGAGGTTAAAAATGTAAAATATCACTTTCCCGGTAGCAAATGAACACAAATATATAATCCGATCAAGCACGATCAAGAAGAAAATAGCCATCAGAATGAACACAAACTCCTTTGGAAACTGATCTTCGAGCTGATAAACATCGAGTAATTCGCTTTTGTTTATAATAACAGATTGATAGAAGATCGCAACCAAGAAGAAAACCGCCAAATCAGCACCGAATGTATATGCGTAAAGATCGATTTCTCGTTTCCCCCCACCGATTACTGAAATAATCGGGTATGGAAACCCGGCTTTTTCAAAAAGATGTGCATTTTGTGCTTCGGTTATTTCTTTCGCTACATCAGCTGCTGGGGTTAATGATTTGTATCTTTCAGTTAATGTGCACTCTTCCGGTGGTGATGCATAAACCACTTCAAAAACAGCTAATGCAATTTTCGAGTTTTCTTGACTTCTTTCAATGCTTTGAACTTGAACAACACTTGGACATGGGCAAGCTGTTGGGTTTGATTGTTTACATCTTGCATCATGAACAAATCTAAGAACTTGGTTAACTCCCGACTCAATTCTTTCCGGTTGGATCCCGTCTTCGGGCCAATACCGAACATCCATCAATAACTGGACAAAATACGGGGGCGATTCAGCTTCTTGGGTTAATGATTTCCAGTATCGCATAGAGTTTCTGATGATCAACATTGCAAAGTTTGTAACAAGTTGAATGATCTTTTGTGTGCTTTCTCTCCAATTTGGATTCACAAGAAGCTCGTTTTGATTTGTGATCCGCCCCATGAGACTACTGAACTCAGTTAATGAGATCAATTCACTGTCTTTGGCGGTTATCGAGCTTTGAATTAGGGTGAATAGGTACACAAGAAACAGAGGTAACAAGCTAATAACAAACGATGATGTTATTTTTTTTGTTGGAAAGCCCCATTCGGAGAGAAAATCTGATTGGATTGTGAAACCACAATGTTGGATGATGATTTGATACATGTATTGAATCAGGACGTACAGCTCTGTGTAGATCAGCATTACAACCCAGAATGTATAACTTGGTCCCGTGTTGACACAAAGTGCATACAAAAACAGAGCAGCAAGATACACCATTGAAAGCAGGCTGAAATTCCAAAGAAACACGAGGAGAAAGCAGCAGTAGCAGACAACATCGTTGTTAGATCGCATTTGTGCCCATATATGTTGGAAGATATGGCCAATACGTATGCGTGGTGAATCACTTTTATCAGATTCCACAGAAGTTGATCGGCTGAAATCCATGTCACCTTCCATCTGGTCATGTTTATCAACTTTTAAAGATTCAGCAGGAACATCTGAATCAGGCTCTGAATCTGAATTTTCATGAGGAATATTGAAGTAATTTGCTAAATTCGTAACCGCCTGATTTCCGATTGATTGTACCTGAGAAACGCCGTCACCAATTAACTGTACGGCGGATTTCAAAGACGTTTCTCTCTTTGGTGCCTTTTTCTTATTTTGCGGCTCCGACACATCCTCTTCAAACTCGGTGATTTCAGAACCCGATGTTTTCTTGGGAGAAGCAATAGAAGACAAACTTTCGAAAGGAAAAAACGAGTCCACAAAAGCATCAGACTTTTGTTTCTTGGGGGTGGCATCTTCATTATCCAGATTTAAAGTGGAAGGGTCGATGCTTTTTCGTCTCCTTAAACCCTCACGTAAAGGAGAACAGTCGGTGCTTCCTGCCGGTGCCGGTGCTGGATCCGTGCTCTGAAGTTGGATTTGTAAATTAAGCATCTCAGATTTCATCTTCTCAACTTGCAAATTACGCTGTCGTTTCATCTCCTCGGCTTCGCGGATGTACTGTAACTGTGCGGTTTTCCAGGCGGCTTTCTTTTCCTGTTCATGTACAATCGCGCCAATTTGCTCAGCTTCAAGATACCGAAACACGTAATCAAATTCTTCAGAAGCAAACATATATGATTGCAGTGATATCAGTATGAAAATGATGATTTCAACCAATGCAGACCTTGATGTAATCCTAAAACCATAATCATACTTATAAAATCCGATAACCTCGTAGATATAATCCACAGTCTCACACTTCCCGTCATTGAAAGCACCCACAAACGGAGACTGATACGCCAGCGAAAGAACGATGACCGCAAAATTGTACATCCGCAACCACTTAAAAATATTATTCTTTTTCTTGAGTATCGTGAGCCTCATTCGAAAGAAAATCAAAGCAAACGCAAGATATCCGAGGTGTAAAATATCGTATTCAAGCGTTCCTGTGATTAAAATCAGCGCAAGAACAAGATCTAACAAATGACAGTAACAGTAGAGTCTCAGGTAGTCAAGAATTGTCCACATTGATTTGGTTTCAAAAGAGAGATCCCGCCATACGAATGAATTCTTCCGTTGAGATATCATTTGCCGATACGTGAACGAACCGGAGAAACTACCGAATCGATCTGCGCGAAGCTTGAAACACGCAAACATGAAGACCAGAAAGTAACTGCTGAGTACTCTCGGATCATCAACGATGAGCCCTAGCCAACATTCACAGCAATAGCTAAAATATTGAACAGAAAACCGCCAGCAATCATGGCATTTGATGGTGGTTTCTGTTTCAGATTCAATAGATGGGATTGGGTTCCTCCAAATGGCGAAATATTCTAGCACAAGAACAGTAGCAAACAAGAACACAAAGAACGGCCATGCTTTCCGTATAAATTGACGACCTAGTAGCACACAAGCAGCAAGCGATGCAATATAAAGAATCGAAATACCATTCAGAAGTGCAAAACTTGCAAGAAGCAATGCAATCATAGTGATCTCGAGCCCGAAAAGTATAAACATGTTTTCCATCCAAAACTTCAAGTATACTTTCAATGAAGTTTTCTGCATTCTGAACCGTTCTTTTCGCAATTCAAGAACCCGTTTTTTGTTCCATTTATGGCTCTCGTTAACACTCCCCAAAAAGTACCCAAGCAAGTATCTTCTACTGTTACTCTCGTTTACACCCGTTTTTGTACCTGAATCACCAGCCGTTGGCCATGAACTACTGCTTCTAATCCCGGTTTTCCCGCCACTTGAACTAGCCGTTGCATTATTATCCACATTTCTTAAAACATCTTCTTCAGAAAAAAACAACAGGCACGGTTCTTCCCATTGACCAATACCCAAAAACCAACTAGGCATCATTTGGAGCCAATAAAAAACGTTGTACTGCAGCGTACAGGCTGCAACCACCAGCACTTTAGCCCTCAACCCCGCTTCCACCCCCCAAAATCCGGTCTCGTATACCTTCAACCCAAGAAAAACCGACAAACTGTAATACTTTTGACCCGGAAACATGCCCACTAATCCACCCAACATCTGGAACAAGTACTCAACTGTCACAAGAACCCCAGTGTAAACAAGAAACGATTTTGACGGGATCCGTGAAGCTTTTGGTAAAATGGAGCATAACACGATACCAAGAAGATATAAAAACCCAAAAGCACTTATTGGAGATATAGCAGCATAAAACATAGCAGCAAACAGTATCTTTTGACTATGCCATATCAAAAGCCGTCTAATAAACCCAACAAACCCAAACTGCATTCGATTTGGATCTTCTAATGTTCTATACCGGCTATGTCTCCTTTCATAGCTATAAAGTTGCATAACAATCGTTATTGCTAAAGATTCATAAGCGTTTGTTAATAACGAGGCTTCCGGATTGTATCCAATATACGCATAAAGATCGAATTTTGTGGATACCCATGATTCAAATGTGGGGAAAATGCTTAAAAGATAGCTGAGAATGAACATAGCGATTGCGTATAGCTTTAGTGGGAACCAAAGGCGGCGTTTGGTTTTTTGAACAAGTTGTCTGCCAGTGATCCAGAATAGAAGAAGGAAAATGAATCCGAATGATACAAAGTTAGGTCTTCCCATATAAACAGTGATGAGTATTGTTAAAAAAGCAATGTAAGTGCCAAATGATCGATATAATGAGAGAAATTTCTGCCCGACTGCACTGAGATATGAAGCCACTTTTCTCTCTGAATTAAGATAAAATAAAACATGTGAGTACATAGTTAAATAATCTTAATCATAATTGTGTAATCAGTTACTTAAAGGTAGGGATAGTTAGGTAATTTCACATTGATGTCAATAAACACTTTTCTTATAGCTACATGTTTACTCAATTATTTCATATCTGACTGTTCACCATTAATCAGTTTCCATCATTTTGACCATACAATAATCATAAAATCATATAAAGTTTACCAAAAACTCAAAACTAATTGTTGTGATTTGAAATCGCAATAATTTGAGGTAGGAGAAGAGTAAAAACCTTGGGATGGATTATCATCATTATTTGTGGCAGTTCCCGAGGCATAAACAGACAACAAAACCGATTTGTTCAAACCAGCTTTCAAGATGCTGAACCCAACTGGAGGGCATGGTGTGTGTTGCACAATTGATGAGAATGAAAACAGCAATTTATATCCATGTTTATGAATCGCACAGTAGCATGCAAGTAATGCTATTTCCACAAATTCCCACGAGCTATTTTGTTCATAGAGACCTGTTGCGAATTCAGTTCAAGAGTTTAATAAATAAAACACAAATTAAAAGAAATGAACCATGTAACTAGAGGAGGCAAGATGGGTGGTCTGGTGGTTTGAGTAACGGATCAAAAAGGGTTGAGTTGAAATGAGCGGGTTTTTAGTTTGAGAAGAAAAGGGTCGCGCCGGGTTGACCTGCAAACACTTTTTTCCATTTTTTTATAAAAAATTGTAAATAAGTTATGGGATTAATAATGGTAAACACCAACCAACTTTCCGTGATTTAAACCTTACAACTTTTTTTCATAGTGGTTGTTCCTTAACATTGTTGACTTGTTAAAGGGACCATTTTAACAGGCTATCAGAGGTTAATGCTTGAAAAAACCATCTGACCCTAAAGGGTTAAACCACCAAAATGGTGAAAGTCTTCCAAATCCAATTATAGTGTTAGTTATTATTACAAAAAATCTTTGAATAAAACAATTTAGGAGGTTGTATGCATCAAAAAAGACTATGGGCGATTTTCAACTCAATTGACCCGTTTCCCTTTTAGCTATTTTTTATTTGACCTGTTTGAGATGAAACACATCCAAATCGACCCAAATCAAACAGTCTTACCTAACTGAGACAAAATTTCCAGGCTCAGGGACCCACTTTTCTCCAAAGCTTGAGACACGAGAGTTATTTGCAGAGAGTACAACAAAGCAAAATGAATTTCACACAAAAGAAGAAGGGCCTGTCTCACTTTATTGCTGATGTCATGGCTTAAAAGATACAGGAAAAAGAATATCACTGGAAACACAATTTTAAACAAATATTAGAGCTTTTTTCAGGTGATTCAATTTAATAATAAGCAAACCAATAACATTCCAAATTTATCGTACTGTACAAAGCGTGGATGAAACCGGGCTTCATTGCAATGAGAAATATTAGCATTAGCATGATAGCACGAGAGCATTTCCGTAGTCCCCAAGCAATTGTAGCTACAATCAGTACTTTTGTTTCTTCCCTAACTGCAGTTGTAACCACATTTAGAGAAATAAATGACTAGTGTGCCCAATAAGATTACAAAAACTAATTCTTTCAATACTATTCTAAATTTTTTGATAAAATAATTTATGAAGTTTTATGCATTGAAAATACACTTTGTAAGACTTCCGATCCGTTCCCTCTTTAGATAATTTATTTTATTTTACTCGTTAGAAATAAAACTTAACCCGAATCACTCCATTTATCGAAATTAGCATATCATAAAATTAAAAAAATCTTCATCACCCCCTCCCTTTTTTCTATTCATTTACATTATTTCCACAGGTCAACAATTCACGGGTCCCACCTTCATTTTCAAGTAAATATAACCTAGAGAGACATATTCATTTCTTCCAGAACATATAAAAATAGACTTTAACTATTGCTTTAGCATTGAACCTACAAGAAAAAAGATCTAACAAAATATCACCTTCATGAGTGGCATCTCCATTTGCTGTTTGACGGTCCTCCTCATCAGAGATGTAAAGAAAAACAGAGTTGTTCACAAGGTTCCCGAGGGCAACCAAAACTCCAAGACAAAATTGAGCAAGTATAAAAAATCCAGGAATGGGATAATGCCATAATCCCACCATTTCCCAAATCTCCATATCCTGATTATGCCGATTTATAAAAATACAAAAACCGACATCAAAAGCCTTCTCATCACAAAAAAGTAGAGGTGGTAAAATGGACGACAGGCAAGTTAAGTAACCGGTTCAGGTTGAGTTGATCACTAACATTTTTGTCTGTTTAATATCCTTAATACAAATAATAATCTGAATCTTCAAATTAAACGTTTTTGGAAGTTGTATCGTGTATGCATAAAAAAAGACTTTGGGTGACTTCCAACTTGTTTGGCATGTTCAACACATTCCCCATTTAGATTTTTTTTATTTGACCCATTTGAGGAAAAATGCAAAACCCATACCAACCCATTCATAGGTAAACAGGTCAAAATTACCACCTCAATAAAAAAAAAGGGGAGGAAACTAGAAAGAAAAAAAAAACCTTTTCAAGATCCCAGTGGAGGTAAGAAAATGCCACGTTAAAGATATATGTACTGACAGCCCAAAAGAGAATGAATACAAGGAGCAGCCCGTTTAGATGGTGCAACCGAAATAATGATGGGAAAGCAAATATAATGTAACCGACATATACAAGTAACCCGAATGCGCATACGCTTGCAAAATAGAAGCTCCACAAAGAAAGGGCACAAAGGGAAACCTGTCAAATTGAACACTGAAAATTTAACAGATAAGCATAAATATAACTTACACTCGACTTAACCCGAAATCAGAGTTCAGCATTTAGATCAAGTAAGCAACAATCACGGCCAAGAACTTAAATTTGATGTTAGCTAACTAGTTTTTGATGTGCATACACGTTTGAATGTACGTTCTGAAAGTTGTTATTGCAACTTGAAGATTCAGAATTAGATTGGATAAGCAACTAGAATAAAGCTAGGGTAAGTAGGTAATATACATTTATCCCTACAAGGGCATGCGTAGTGGGGCGTGGCAAACCGCGCCGGCAAATCGTGAGTTGGGGCGTTGCCCTTCAGGTATAAATTTTTTTCTGAACATTCCGATATAAATTTTAACGAAAAAGGAGTTGTTTTAAAAAAAAGTATTTTTGGTCTCATAAGTGGTTTTGACACTTGTTTGGGTCAGTTAATCTTGGTGAAGGTAATTGTATATTGTATTGTGATAATCATGAAACAATCAGGGATATAAATACAGGACTCAAGGACTGTTCAGGGCCTGAGGACTGTTCAGGACCCTTTATAATAATGATGACAGTTTAACAAAATAAAGACTAAACTTAATTGTCTAATATTCCCTCGCAAGCTAAGGCCGGGAAGCGACCTGTAGCTTGGACCGTAAAATGAGAAACCGTTGAGAGGATAGCGGCTTGGTGAACACATCTGCAATCTGATCATCGGTAGAGATAAACTGGACCGAAATCTTCCGTTGTGCGACCTTTTCTCGGACAAAGTGAAAATCGACTTCTACATGCTTGGTACGTGCATGGAAAACAGGATTGGCAGAAAGATACGTAGCACCAAGGTTATCACACCATAATGTAGGGACCGACTTAACCGGAACTCGAAGTTCGTGCAGAAGCGTTTGAAGCCAGGTGAGCTCAGCCACCGTATTGGCTAAGGCCTTGTATTCGGATTCTGTGGATGACCTAGAGACAGTCTTCTGCTTTCGTGCTGACCATGAAACTAGGTTAGAGCCTAGATAGATAGCATATCCCCCGGTGGATCGACGGTCGTCTGGACAACCAGCCCAATCGGCATCGGAGAAGGCACTCAGGGAGTTATAGGCTGAATCAGTATAGGCATGAAGAATTGTGCCGGAATTTGATTTGAGCCGTAAACCATATGCAGCAGTGCCTTGGAGGTAACGAAGAATTCTTTTGACGGCTGACCACTGATTGTCGGTCGGAGATTGCATAAATTGGCAGACTTTGTTAACTGCAAAAGCGATATCTGGACGAGACAAGGTGACATACTGAAGATCACCCACTATCTGACGATATTTGACCGGATCGTCGAATGCTGCACTGTCACCAAGAGCAAGATTAGCAGTGGTGGTCATAGGGGACGATACCGGCTTAGCATTAGACAGGCCTGCACGTTCAAGGAGTTCAAGAATGTATTTTTGTTGGGATAGAATCAAGTCATGACCGCTGCGGACAGTCTCGATACCCAGAAAATAGGATAAGCTGCCCATATCCTGGATGGCAAAGGTCTGGCTAAGACTGTGGACCATATGTTCAATAGCTTGCTGGTTGTTACCTGTCAGGATAATGTCATCAACATAGACCAACATGTATAAAAGTGTACCCCTGGATGAATAAACGAACAGAGATGGATCAGTTTTAGAACCCTGAAAACCGAGAGCATGAAGAGCTTTAGATAAGCGATTAAACCATGCTCTAGGTGCCTGCTTCAATCCATATAGGGATTTGTGAAGAAGGCAAACATGATCTGGTTTGGTTTGGTCTGGTCAATGAAACCCGGTGGTTGTTGCAGATAAACGGTCTCATCGAGATCACCATGTAAAAAAGGCATTCTGCACATCAAGCTGCCTTAAGGACCAATTTTGTGTAACGGCCAGAGATAAAACAACACGAATAGTCGTGGATTTTACAACAGGACTGAATGTCTCCAGATAATCAATCCCTGGTTGTTGCCGAAAACCTTTAGCAACTAGGCGTGCTTTGTAACGTTTGATCGCCCCTGTTTGGTCCCGTTTTAATTTGTAAACCCACTTGCAATCAACTACATTAGTGTTGGATACTCGTGGAACCAAAGACCACGTACAGTTTCGCATCAGGGCTGAATACTCTTCCTCCATGGCTTTACGCCAATGAGGATCTTTGTTGGCAACAGTAAAGGTGGCTGGTTCAGTGATGGAAGTAGGTGTATAAAAGGAGGTTGGGTTGAAAAGTTGTGTTTGTTTTGGGTTTTGGCGAAGGTTAGAAGGTCTAGTACGAGGTGGGGTTTGATTTGGTTGGGGTGGAGTGGTTGTAGGGTCTGGAACAGATTGTTTAGGACGGCACTGGTAGGTTTTTATAGGTGGGGATGTTGCTGGTTGTTGGTCAGGTTGAGGTGGTGGTGTGTGGGCCGTTGGTGAAGTGGGTGGTGGGAGAGGGGGTTCGGCCGTAGGGGAGGTGGGAATGGGAGATGATGGTGTGTTTTCTGAAGGTAAGGGAGCAGCTGTAGAGGGTGTGTTTTCTGAAGGTAAGGGATTAGGATAGGAAGATACATACGGGTTGAGAGATGGTGTGCTTGGTGTGGTGGCAGGATGGTTATGAAAAGGGAAGTATTGTTCATTGAACCGGACATGACGCGCAATGTAGATTCTTTCAGAATTAGGGTCGAAGCATCGATACCCGTGGTGAGAAGTGCTATACCCAAGGAACACACAAGGTGTTGAGCGAAAATCCATTTTGTGTTTGTTATAGGGTCGAAGGTGTGGATAGCACTGACAGCCAAAAACCCGAAGGAAGGAGAGATCAGGTATATGTTTGAATACTAGCTCAAAGGGAGAGGTGTTGGAATTTGTTCGGGAGGGCATACGGTTGATCAAGTAAACAGCCGTGTCAAAGGCAAAGTTCCAAAACCGTTGTGGGATATTGGATTGAGCTAATAGAGTAAGGTCGGTTTCGACCACATGGCGGTGGCGTCTTTCAACAAGTCCGTTTTGTTTGCTTGTATGTGGACAAGATAGACGATGAATGATTCCTAATGAAGAAAAGAACGGGGAAAGAGGGCGAAATTCACCCCCCCAATCGGTTTGAACAGATTTTACCTTGGTTTGGAATTGACGTTCAACCATAGCTAAAAATCGTGTAAAAATATCAAACACTTCAGATTTAAGTTTTAAGGGGAAAATCCACATGAATCGTGAGTAGTGGTCAACACATAGTAAAAAATAATTGTGGCCATCAAACGAAGTAGTTGGCGCAGGGCCCCATACATCACAGAAGAGTAAATCCAAAATATGAGAGCTTGTATAAGTAGAAGATGACAAGTGAAGTTTGGAAGATTTTCCAACCGAACACGAAGTACAATCAGAATTGAAATTATTGGGAAAAACAGGTAAACAAAATTTAGATAACATGTATTTTAAAAGCTGTGGATGCGGATGACCAAGCCTTTGATGCCATGTGGTGGAGGAAGCACGAGTGGTTGAGAAGGCGACTTTTGGTAATGGTTGAATCCGGGGAAGACGTATGGAGTAGAGTCCATCCTTACTTGGACCCGTGAGGAGGGTAGTGCGTGTAAACTTGTCCTTCACAGAAAAGAAAGTAGAATGAAATTCAAAAAAGACATTATTATCATGGCAGAATTTTTGAACGGAAAGTAGATTCTTTTTAATTTCAGGTACATGAAGAATATTTTGAAGGGAAAAGGTTTTATTTGGTGAATAAAATTGTGAGGTGCCAATATGAAGGATGGGTAAACCGTTACCGTTACCAACAAGTAGATTATCCTCACCATGATAGGGTTCAGCAGTATCAAGACCTGAGACATCTTGTGTAGCATGGTAATTGGAACCTGTATCAGGAAGCCAAGAGGTGGATGCTTGTGAGCAGTAGTCAGCATAGTTGGCAGATGGTTCGGATGGTTGTCTCACCCGAAGGGTAGTTGGATCACGATTAGGGCATTGTGACGGGATGTGACCAATACCACATCTGTTGCACGTACCATAAACGGTGTTTTGATTCGAGGCCCAGCTGAACTGCCTCATGTTTCCTCCTCCCAGATTACGATTATTGTTGTAGTTGCCACGTCCTCCGCGGCGGTTGTTCTGGCCACGCCCACGGGTGTTACTTGGCCGATTTGAGTAGAAGGCCTGTGGAGAAGACTGTGAGGCAGGCTGGACAGGCTGAAGTTGGAGCCCAAGTTGAGACACCAGCTGTTGAAGGGTCTGCATTGTAGCAGGATGAGGTGTTATGGAGCCGGCAGTAGTAGCAGCCATAAAGGCTTGAACTGGTGCAATATCTGGAATAGATTTCCTAATCATGAAGTCATGATCAGACAGGAGTCCAAGAAGTTCAGCAAAAGCAGTGGGAAATTGTCTAGCAAGGATGTTGGTTTTCAAACCATTGTACTCTTCCCGAAGGCCTGAGATCACAAGCATTACCAGATCTTTTTCTTTAATTGGTTCACCAATGTTGGCTAGGGCATCTGCATACTCCTGTGCTCTAGTAAGATAGGCTGAAGCAGTCTCATCACCTTTCATTGCAATCTTAAGAAGTTGTGTTTTTAGGGTATATTCTCTTGAGGAAGTGTGAGGTGCATAAGCACGCTCAAGAGAAAGCCATAGATATCGAGAAGTAGTACCTTGAACATGCTGAAAAGAGGCTTCAGAGATGGTTGATATTAACAGTCCTCGGACATGAGCATCATTAGAAACCCATGTCGTATAATTAGGGTTTGGTTGCAGCTTTGCTGAAGTGCCCTCCTTTGCCTTTTCAGTCACTGGAATTGTTTCTGGTGGACAGGGTATGGTTCCATCTATGTAACCAAACAGATTATTTGTAACAAGGAAGGGCTGAATCATAGCCTTCCAATATCCGTAGTTTGTAGGAGACAAAGTAAAGCCGAATTTGTGAGAATTGTGTGAGGTTTTGTCGGCAGTGGTAAAGGCAGCAAGAAGAGCCATGACAGTGAGGGTGGAAGCGGGTGCTGGTTGTTTTCCAGTGGCAGAAGAGGTCAGAACCAAGAAGGGCTCTGATACCAAGTTAATCTTGGTGAAGGTAATTGTATATTGTATTGTGATAATCATGAAACAATCAGGGATATAAATACAGGACTCAAGGACTGTTCAGGGCCTGAGGACTGTTCAGGACCCTTTATAATAATGATGACAGTTTAACAAAATAAAGACTAAACTTAATTGTCTAATAGGGTCAACAGTTCGGATGATAAGTAAATGTTTTAAAAAATTAGTATTAATTGTTTAAAAGTAATTATTAAAATGCATTAAAAATAAAAAAGTCCACTCACTAACCACTACACACCCTTAGTAAGACTAACCGCAGTGGAAGCGTGAAACAGGGGGGGGGGGGGGTGGGGTGAGCCACCTGGCCCTTTCATGAGCGTGGAACACCGCCCCTAAGGCGTGAATGGGGGCGTGGGGGGGTGACGTGAGTGTAATCACGGGCAAAGGGTGTGTGTGTTATGTATATATATATGCGTATATATTTGTGCGTGGATAGTGAAAGTGAGAAACCACTACTCAACTTAGTGATTTGAATTAGTGATTACCCAATGTTGATGTGGTGGTGATGTGGCGGGTGTAAATGTGAAACCACTACGGATGGCCTAAGTGTGAGTGTGACCACCACCGTTGCCTACATGGCACCTCTTTTTTGCTCACACTCACTAACCACTATGCATAGCCTAATCAACATTTTTTCAGCGACTTCATACCTAATTCTCGAATTCAGATTATTTTGACCCAAAATAATCAAAAAATCACAATCTTAATTACTTTTACCCCAAACACTCGATCATTGCAACGTTAAATTTCAAATATCAGTTTAAAACCCACATCCAAATACCCCTAAATCCTCAACTTTAACATCAGAATGATCAAAACCAAAAGTAAAATGGTAAATAAGGACTGAAAATGAGTTGCCTTTAACTTCTTTTCTTTTTTTGCTATAAGTAGACGTCTTTTAAGAATATTTACCGGGACACCATATGTGAAGAAGTTGATGCTGAATATCCGAAAAACAGCACCTCTTAATAAAACATTGGTATGTCTTACTCCAGATCTGCAAATAACATCACATCAAATCAATAAACTTAATTAAAGTCATATTCATTTAAAAAGAAAGAATGTGAAAGCTTTAAAACTTTTAAATTCATATTATATGCCACTTACCTTGATTCACGAACAAAAAAAGAGTTATTTAAGGGCAAAAGATGCTCAGTCAAGTTACTTTCACTCATGGACATGATGGAATCCATTTCTTCCAAATCAAATTTGACAAAAGATAACTGATTAAATCATTAAAAAAAGAAGCCAGCTTTAATAACTATGAGTTTGAAATTAAAATCAAAATTTGAAATGATAATGCAACAAATTTGTGTTACCATGAAGCAAAATATGATAAGTGAAAGACCCGAACAAATATGTGTCCATTCAAAGGTTGTTGCGATTTTGTAGAGGCCGATGAAATCACATATTGTACTAAAGAACTTTGGGAGCCCTAAGGGGAGTTGATAGACATAAAGCAAGAAAATATTGAATCCTGCATACAACCAAAGAGGCTTCCACCACCTTCATCAAAAAGTAAATAAATGGAAGCCAAAATGTGAGTAAGAGTAACTATCGGAAAAACCATCCAGAAACTTGATTTTATGAAGTACTACAGGGGTTGTTTGGATGTGCATCTAAAGTGATTATTGCAATTTTAGCTTTTGAGGAAAAAAAACGATTCTAATTTTTATAGTTGAGGGTCAAAATAGTCAATTTTGGAGAAGCAGGCAAGGAGTCATTGTAAGAAAATTGATTTACTAACATAAATGTAAAATTGTGTAACTATCATCAACTCTAAGTACCTGATTATCTAATTCTTCAGATCACAATAATCAGGTTTAAATGTTGTCCAAAGGTATATTTTGATGGTGATTTCTGACTGTTTAGGGTAAAATAACCAGATTTTGGAGACGCGAGTATCCTTGAAATAAACAACTGATTATGTGATTCTCATTCTTGAAATCACAATAATCATTTTTTTAAGTATTTGTTGAAAACTACTTATGATTTTATTTATAATTGGTAGGGCTAAATGATGACTAGATTTGGAGAATCAAGTAAGTAGATTTAAAAAAAAGTATTGTTAAGATAAGAAGAAAATTACTCAACTATCTGTAACTTTAAACGCCTGATTTTTTATTCTAATTCTTCAAGTTGTGATAAACTCCTCCAAAACACACATATAAACACCCCATAATGGAACTAGAATCAACTTCATTATTATAAGATTAACAAATAATAATACACATTCACCTGAAAAGGCCATGGAAGTTGCTTGTTAAGGACCAATCCACAAGGCCCACACAACTACAAAGAAAAAACGGCAAAGAAACCCAAGAAGAATTGCTGATTCCCACAACCAACTGAACAGCAGGTAAGAGTAAACAGAAACCAACCTTCACATGTGAACCTTTAAATTCAAAGCTAATTAAGTTGGAGAAAAATTAAAGTAATACTTTAAAACTAGAGGTGGCAATTCCAACCCATTTACTTATGAATCAGTAAATTAGGTTGTGTCTTATCTCAAATGGGGCAAAAAAAAATATAGCTAAAATGCGCACGGGTCAAACAGGCTGATAGTTGAGCAAATGTTTTTAATGCATACAAAGGGCTAAATTGTTATTATTCACAAATTTGGATTATTGTAATAAGTTTTTTTTTTAAATCAACTAATCATAATTAAAGTATTAGTTATTTCTAAAAAATGTGGACAAAAATGTGTTTGCAGGTCAATCAAACTCGACTTGGTCCGTTTCAGCCTGAACCTGTTTTAACAATTTGACCCATTACCCAAATTGCCACCTTTATTTGAAATAAAAAAGCTAAAACAATTAGTCACTAACCTATACCATCAAAAGCTGATGAAAAACTTCCAAAAAATGAAGACGCCTGTCTAAACAACCCTAATCTGCTTTCATGGAGTTCAATAAAAGCGGTAACCACCACTAATAGTTGCAAGATCAAAAGATAAATCACTACGGGTGACCTCCAAGTTTCAACTCTGAAAAAGCATACTTCATTAGTCTGCATAATAGATTAATTATGACACATGCGAATAATACTAATAATATACTTCGACCAAAAATTAAAAATCTCACATCATGAACCCTAAAAGCTCTGCCCACCAAGGTACTTCTGCATCACAGCTTCCACACTCAACAGCCCATGTAATAAGAAATGCAATGCGTGAAAGGATTACAAGAACTGAAAAAAGAATAATGAACCATAGTAGTTTTCTCCCTCTTAAATGAAATCCTACAAAACAAAAGGATATACATAAGCATCATGAGTTATGAATTTGCAAAATAAACATTGTATACACGAGTTATTTAAATAAATAGAAGACTAAAAAACTATTCACCTCTTTTTGGAGGAGTGAATAGAATAAGTAAAGAAGCTAGCAAATTGCCAAGAGAGATCAAACTCCAATTGAGTAAAGCAGCTGCAAAACAAAAAGGGCGAGTATAATCCGAAACAATGAGGTATCCATAACATGTTTAATAGTCGAATTAAACTTAACTTGAATCTTGATAGGAATCAAACAATTAGGTTCTTAAAGTTAAAGCTTGTCAGGTAGCTTTATATTTTTCTCAAAACTCAGTTTTTTTTACCCCTACATGTATTCCTCCTATAAACAATCATCAAACACCAATTGCTAAATATAAGGCATTTACAGTTCACAGTTGTAAAAGAGACTGGAATAAATACAACCAAATGATGTGTATTACAACGGAGGGGAAACCTCGAAAACTAGAAACCTAACTTGGACCTACGGGTCATATACTAATAAACTAATAACTATATTTAACAACAGTTAACATTCAAGTGTCAAATGAATTATTCCTATAACTTCAAACTTGACAAAACAACATTAAGCTATGTAAAAAGTAGTAAAATCTACAAACATTTCAATGTAGAAATTATCTAGGTTTGAACTTCTAAACTCATGAATGGAGGGAAAATTATACCTGTTAACAGCAGTGAAGGCAAAACAAATCCACCGAGAAATCGCCCCATCGTTTGCGCTGGTTGAATCGAAGGAGGATCGATTCATACCATCACCTTATGAAACAGATAACAGAGAATTTACAGTCAATTTGGGGTTTCACGTGAAATTGAATCGAGAAACTGAACCCTTGATTGCGTTTACCTGAGGTGGAAGTGAGAAGTGAGAAGTGAGAAGTGAAAGTCAAAACAGGAGTGGATCTTGAAGATGGAGCTGATTGTAATTATTGGAGAGTTTATGGATTAATTATAAAGCCCCAATTGGGTGTCGCGGAGAAGAGACGATGCCGTCATGATTTGCACGCGTGTATTGCTTTAGATTGGTGCGGGTGTCTTTTGAGCAGGGCCAAATCCTCATCTCATCACTTGTTTGTTTTCTCATAGATTTCTGTTTTTAAGAATTTTTTTTCTTATTTTGTAATTATTTTTTTTAATTGATAAATTCGGGATTTATTTTTTTTTATTTTTTTAGAACGACGAATTTCTTTACTCATATGAACCTAAGTGTTCCAAGAGGCTTTGTGTTTGCCACTGGGTCACCAACCTCAGTGATAGAAATTCAGGATTGATAATATTTTTAGAAAATGTGTTCGGCTTTTTATTGTGTACGTATGATATATAGTTTGATTATCTTAAAAAAGAAAAAAAAATGCAAATCTTAAGAGAAGTAAGAAACCACCTGAATGTGACACGTGGACTTAAAGTCCAATGAAGGGTGATCGAGTCTGACTAATTACGTAGTTTCTGACAATAAACAGTTTCAAAGACATGGATTTTAAAGACCTGGACACTGACCGCAACATTGTTAATCGTGATGCACTTTTATATGCACCGGTGCATCAACCCTTTAAAATGTTGCTCAAATATAGTAATACTATATTAGAAATAAAGAGAATAACATGTTTTACTAACTTCCAGTTGTTGCGGTAATTTCTGAAGTGAAGCCGACTTCACGTGGATGTGAAGTTGGCGGCAATTGATAGGGATTAGGAAACCTATTTGAGTAGGAATAGGTTACCATTTAAATAATCAATTGTTTAGCAATCCTAATTAGATTCAAATGTGTCTAGGTTTGGTCTATATAAACCGTGTAGGGTTTAACATTGTAAGCAAGTTTTTTGAGTCGGATTTTCTTGATAATATACATTTGGGTGTTAGACAAATTTATCGTGTTTTTTATTCTTTTACAAATTCATCACTTTAATTGGTATCAGAGCCAATCAAGATCAAAACACGTCTTGCAATTGGATCTTTGAACCTACAATTAGCATTCTCAGACATGTGATCGGAGAACAGGTGAGAAAAATTATGTCTGACTTCAAGAAAGAAGAAGCCATTGTCGAAGACTTCCGGACACTGTGCATACACGTGACCTATCACAAATCAAAAGACCGTGATCAAGAACACGGGATCATCTTTTGATCAAACAGCAGCGACATTCCAGCTGAGTTATCTAGCCGTGAATTGGAATCTGGATCGTAACAACAGTTGGATCATAATTCCAACCGAAGAACTGCAGTATCCCAGCCGACTTGTAGATCGGAACAAGCACGATCAAGAACCCGGATCGTGTTCCCTGTTTTACAGACGATTCTAGTCGGGATCTGAAGAACTAGAACCACCTTCATCCGCCAAGGAAGAAGCTACAAAGCCGAAAACCCCGATTATCGGAGAAAGAAAGACATGGCACATACGTAACTAGCTGCTACCAAGATTCCAAACCCATTGGTGTTTCATTGCCCCATGCTAACCATGACCAATTATACAACGTGGTCCATTCGCATGAGGGTAATCTTCACTAAACATGGTGTTTGGGACACCATCGAACCAGGATCAACCGACCCAAAAAGAAACAACACCGCGATGGTCATTCTTTTTCAAGCGATACTCGAAAATCTCATTCTACAATTTGGTAACATGAGAATGGCTAAAGAGATGTGGGGTGCGATAAAGATCCGACATCTAGGAGCTGACCATGTAAGAGAAGCAAGACTTCAAACACTGATGACCGATTTTGAAGGTTTGAAGATGAACGAACCGGAAACAATCGGTGACTTTGCCTCCAAGTTATCCGGGATCTCTTCTAAATCCATGGCCCTTGGAGAAACCATCAAAAAACGGAAGCTTGTGAAGAAGTTTCGTTCAAGACTACCAAGGAGACGGTATATCCAGATTATTGCGTCAATGGAACAATCCTTGGATCTCAAAACTTTCAATTTTGAAGACATCTTGGGGCGACTTAAAGCTTACGAGGAAAGAATTAATGAAGATGAGAATGATCACTCCGAAAATCAAAGTAAGTTGATGTTCAATAAGTTTGATTATTTTATTAATCGGAACCGTGATTCTAGTAGGGGTCGTGGAAGAGGGTCATATGCTTCACGAGGTCGTGGTCGAGGCCGTGATAGTAGCCAAACCCGGGGCCAACATGACTCGAACAAGGACCGCGAAGATCAAAAGCAAAAGGGAAAGATGCGAGATCTTTCAAAGATCAAGTGTTATAGATGTGGTAGGGCACTTTGTCTCTAGGTGCCCATATTTTCAAAAGCAAGAAACACACATGTCTAAAACCAAAGAAGAAGAAACAAATGGGGTGGATGCATCTTTCTTCATGATGAAGGGCATCCAAGACACGGTCTACCTCAATGAACAAAAGGTGATGCCAAAGAAACTCGAAGCCGAGACAATGGGGCAAGCAATCATATGACGGGGAATCGAGCCTACTTTGCTGAGCTCAATGACCGTATAACCGGTAGAGTCAAATTTGGTGATGGGTCATGTGTGGTGATCAAAGGCAAATGAACCATCCTATTTGAACACCAGAAAGGAGAAAAAAAAACTAATAACCGACATTTATTATATACCAGACCTCCAAAGCAACATTATTAGCCTTGTTCAAGCAACCGAATCATGTAGCGAGGTACGAATGAAAGACAAATACCTAACCATGTTTGAAAAAGGTGGAAATTTGCTAATGAAGGTCACGAGAAACAAAAGCCAACTTTACAAGATAAAGATGAAAGTTGGGAGTCCGGTTTACCTACAAACCAAGATGAAAGAAGAATCATGGGTGTGGCACGCAAGACTTGGCTTAATTTCAAATCGATGCTTATGATGAACGGAATGGTCGAGGGCCTACCTAAGATCAACCATGAAAACCAATTGTGTGAGTCTTGCATGGTGGGAAAGCAAACGGGGAAACCATTTCCAAAGAAAGCATTTTATCGAGCACAACATGCACTCGAGCTAGTCCACGGAGACTTGTGTAGACCTATTACCCCCACCAACCTTGACATGTAACAAATACATTCTTGTCCTAATTGATGATTACTCACGATATATGTGATCTTACTTGTTAACGGAAAAGAGTGGTGCATTCCAAGTAATAAAGAACTTTAAAGTTGGAATTGAGAAGGAAACCGAGAAACCTCTCATGACCCTACGGACCGATAGGGGTGGGGAGTTTACCTCACAAAGTTTTAACCGGTTTTGTGAAGAATAAGGCGTTAAAAGACACTTGACCGCCCCATACACACCCAACAAAACGGTGTGGTGGAACGACGAAACCGAACACTCATGGAGATGGTGAGAAGTATTCTAAAGGCCATGTTAGTTCCAAATTATCTATGGGGCGAGGGGGTTCATCATGTTATATATTTGATCAACCGGGTACCTACACGAGCATTGGAAGGTTAAACATCGTATGAGAAGTTCAAATGAAAGAAACCAAACCTTGAACATCTCAAAGTGTTTGGTTGTGTGGCTTATGCAAAAAATTGAAGCCAACCACTTGAAAAAGTTGGATGATCGATCAAGGCTCCTCGTTCAACTTGGAACCGAGCCGAGCTCCAAGGCATACCAGTTATACCGGCCTAGAAACCAAAAGATTGTCGTCAACCGGAACGCAATCTTTAATGAAACTAAAGGATGGAATTGGGAAAAAGCGATAAAAATCGAACACGAGGAAGGTGGAGAACCAGGTATTATTATTGATGCAGGGACCGGGCCGATTGAAAACAGCCCGGTCAAGACTGAAATAGCCCCAAACAGTTCCGAACAAGGAACAAGTAGCTCGACCGCAACCAACAGCGAAACAACCCCTAACAGTGGCAATCTCAGCCCACTTTCGAGCAGTTCCAGCTAGTGGTGCACAAATCGGTTTTTTAACCCAAACCGGTTCAACCCGACCCGAACCGGTTTGGTCAACGAAAAGTCAAAACGGGTTTGGGCCCAAACCGGTTCGGGTTAAACCGGTTCGGGTAATGGAAATATGTAAACCGGTTCGGGTAGGTTTTAAACCGGTTTGTCCTTTAAACCGGTTTTTATAAAAAAAAAAAATCCAAATAAATTTTATATTTTTAATATAAAATCCATAATAAAATATAACAAAATTAAAACATAAAGTTCAACGTTTATTAATATTTGGAAAGTTCGAAAATTAAAAAACATGACAAGATAAAATTGTAAAAAATTACAAAAAATATAACAAATATAAAACATTAAGTTCAACGTTTTATTTTTTGGAATATTGATTGATTATTCTTGTGCGTTGTCTTCGGAACTAGAGCTTCGTAGCCTTGCATCTTCGGCTAGTTCTTCATCCGTGACGGGTTCGGATATTCCAAGATCAATCTCGTTGTTGTGTATGACTTCTTCGGCTTGAATTTCATCTTCGAGAGAAGTTTGGTCTTGTATCCTATCCATCGCATTCAAATGGTCCTTCAAGCAAATGCACATTTCCATCGCTAGGGGTGTGAGTCTAGTCCTTCGTATCGATAATACCCTGCCACTAAAAGAAAACGCAGATTCCGAAGCTACCGTGGAAGCTTGGACGGTTAGTACATCACGGGCCATGGCGGAAAGAATCGGAAACGAAACTTCGTTTGTTTTCCACCATGCCAAAATATCAAACTCCTCAAAAACGGTAGGAGGCATAAACGCTAAAAAGTTTGTGCCAATATACCTTCCGAGTTCGCTACTCGGGGTGGTACCTCGAGCCCGTTTACTAAATTCATTTAACATTTTGTTATATAAATTCAAATTAACATCTCTCGAGGTACCACTTGATGATGTACCCATTGTATCATGTGGAGTCGGAGTTGTACCATATTTATGTAAATAAACATCAAATAAATCTTGTAAACATTTGTTAAAATATGTTTTTGTGCCTTGTGCAAAATGGATGTCTTCACTATCCAAATTCAAAGCGTAAGTAATTTTATCAATCAAGGTTTCAACCCCGTAAACATTTATGGTAGGGTTTAACGCGGCGACGCAAGTTATAACGGGAGGCATTTCTTTAAAATATTTCACTAATTTTTCTTTCATCGGTTCTATCATTTTTGTAAAAAGATCACTTTTATTTTCAAGCTCAGACAACTTGTTAGCCATTAAATATATTTGTTTTAGTGTTAATGGACTTGTGGGATAATAAACACCAGATAAAAAAGTGGTGGCGGTTTTAAAAACTTCAAGCAATTCGGTTACGTCTTTTAAAATATCCCAATTTGGAGACGGAAACTTTTGAATTTTACGACGAGGTTTTGAGGCAAGCATATCATGAAATAGTTCTAAAGTTTCTCTTTGTCGTAAAGCGCTATAAAACATAATATAAGTCGAGTTCCATCTTGTCTCGACATCCCAATTCGGGCCTAAGCAAAGATTATTCGTATCACGACAAAATTTAATATAATCATGGTATCTTTTTCTGTTACTAAAAATATCTTTAAGCATTTGTCGAAAAGTATATGTTAAGTTTGAAACCTCTTCAATTGCAAGCCCGGCTTGCACCGCCAAGTTAATGATGTGTGCGACACATCGACTATGGAAAAAAACGCCGTTGCAAACGGGTTTATATTTAATTTTTAGTTTTTGAACCGCATTTGTATTATTAGATGCATTATCAAAAGACATTGAAAAAAGTTTATTTTGTAATTTAAATTCGTTAATAACACCATCCAATATATAAAATAAATTTTCGCCGGTGTGTGGATATTCAAACAAGTCAAAAGCGATTGTACGCTTCATCATTTGCCACGTATTGGGATCAACCCAATGCGCGGTAACGCAAAGGTACAAATCGGGTATACCGTGGAGCCGACCAAACATCGGTGGTTAAGTTTACACCGGTTTGCAAATTTTCAAAACCCAAAATTAATTCTTTTTTTGCTTTTTTCCACATTTTTATACAATCTCGTCTAAGGGTTGTGCGACTTACTTGGTGATAACGAGGTTGGAGTGTCTCTTGAATCATCCTTGTCAAGCGCGGATTGTCAAAGTGGTTGAACGACAATCCTTCTTGAATCACTAACCTCGCCATTCGATCTCGAACAATATTTGGATCAAAGTTCCAAATTCCTCCTTCGCTTGTCATCGAGGCTTGACCTTCACTTGGAATTCCCTTCAATGACGGGCAAGATTTTTCCATATGCATTTTCAAACTAGTGTTTGAATCTTTCCCCAAAAACGCACCACACATCTTGCACCGAGCACGTTCCTTCCCGTTTGACAACAAACATAGATCGTAATTGCACCAAATTGTCGGATTTCTCGTTGTTGCTCGAATTTCCACAACGGTAACTTCGTTTGAGGAACCACCAACACCAAAACTTGCCATGCTTTTTTTTTTTAGTTTAGAGAGAGTTTTTGAGCGGTTAAAGAGCGGTTTTAGAGATTAGAGAGTGTAAAGAGAGGTGTGATCAACCCTAAACACCCCCCACCTATTTATAGTGTTTTAACGGTGCAAAAAACTCCCAAAAAAACGGCCAAAATCGACCCCAACGGCTATTTTTTGCCCAGCTCGAAAACCGGTTTAAACCGGTTTATCAAACCGGTTAGGATGAACCGGTCCCTAACCCGATCTCATACAGGAAGCTTCAAACCGGCGGTTTTTGGGCAACCCGAACCGGTTTGGCCCAAACCGGTTTAAGCCAAACCGGTTTGCCGGTTTGGACCGGGTTAAAAAAAACCGGTTTTTTTGTGCACCACTAGTTCCAGCCATGTTTCAGGTTGAAACAGTGGCAACATAGCCACCTCTGTCGAGACTAGCAACTCAACAGCTCGTTCGGACTCTGATAGAGCAGAAATAGAGTCAAACAAGGCTGATTTTGAAACCCCGGATAGACGCTCCACTCGCCCAACTGTTTTACCGTCAAAATTCAATTATGACAAGTTGAATTGAAACACCCTACTTATCTTATTATTTTGTCAGAGTATTTTATTACGGAAAACGGTCCCAGTTTAACAAAACCTTGCCATGAATGGCTAAGGTATACTTTCATTATAATAATATTTTACAAAAGATGATATAATTACATCATTTTACATAGGGATTTTCCAACTCCGATAGCTCTGCCCGCAGGAAGCTCTATTCCATGTGCTTCTTTCCTGCAGTGTTTGGATAACATTTTTGAATTAGCTTTCGCTAAGTAAGTACACTGCATCGTTCATTTCATTATGAACCCTTTAGGTTCTTATTATTGTTCACGTTCTCTCGGTGCCCCCGTGACCATCTTCGGACATATCTCCGATAACGGTATTTGTATATTTTATGGGTGTGCTAACCTCCTCGCAACCATCTTAGGCCGTACCTCCGGTCCGAGTATTGGCAAGGTTCTTATACTCGTCAGTATGGACCCCTCGCATTTGTCATGAAGGCTCATTCATTCCTCAGCCCTTTAGGCTTGGAATCCTTTACTCTTTCAGCCCCGTAGGCTTAGAGTTTCCTTTTCTTTTCCTCAGCCTCGTAGGCTTGGGATCTTTTTAGTTCTCTTCTTTATTATTTATTGAGATCCACCTTACAGGCCGGGTATCTCATTTCATTTGGGACCTTGAGTATCCTTGACTCTCAGCCTCCCAAATGTATTAAGCATTTATTTTCATTTCACGTATATGCTTGATTTACTTCCCAACTAGTCCTCATCTTAAAAGTTCGTAACGGTATCTCCACGATGTATTAAATTATATATAGGAAGTACCAGCGGCGTATCCACCACCCCTTTAACACTTCGTGAGTACTCCGTTATTCCATTTTAGGATTTAGACTCGTTCCATAATATTCTTTCATATTTGCACGTATCATCATGCATTCACGTATTCATCATGCATTTCATGTATTCATATTCATCACGTATTCATGTTCATTATGCATGGTATATTTCCATCATATATTCATATTCGTCATATATTGTAAACTGGGGTGATTTTCCTTCCAGAGAAGTACCTCCAACAGTGATGTTCCCAGGAAAGAGTGACGGGTCTAGAAGAGATTTATACACCACTCTTTCCTTAGACAGAACATTCCGTTTGTCAGATAACTACATACCGGATGGATGTTCTCCCGTACGTTTACTATAATTTCATTACTGTCTTTTAGTCTATACCCCTAAACATTCATAATGGTTTCACCACGAAGTATCAAAGAGATTTATATATAGGAAGTACCAGCGACGTATCCACTACCCCTTGTATACGTCGTGACTACTCCATTATTCCCGTTTAGTGTTTAGACTAATTCGTCATTACCCCGTACCCTCGTCATATTCATATCACATAACACATGTCAATTAAGCACGTAATTCACATAATCGTGTCTAGGGTACGGGTCCAGTGTACTTACTTTATCCTTGGTTAGTTCCTAACCTTTCTTTAAACGTTTCTCCGAACTCGAACCGCACTCGCAGCGTACCGCACTCATAACCACCGCGCTTGTAACCGTCACCTCAATCTCCTCGGTAGTCGTGTGTGATAGTAGTGGTGATGGTGTTTTGTGATTTCAAATGGATGGCTGAAGCCATCTATTTATAGGCTGAGTTGGGGCTCAAGTCGGACCGTTATCCCTGGCGATGTCGGTCCGACATCCAAGTGAGGCGGCTTATTGGCGTGGCGAGCACATATCGGACCGTTATGTATATGCTATCGGTCCGTTATGGACATAGCGGACCGCTATGCTTTGATGTCGGTCCGATATCTGTTTTACACGTGTCAGATCTCAATGGTGAGTCATCCAACACGTGTCATCACTAGGAATTGCGACGCAATGACGGTTGTCGGACCGCTATCTCACTGATGTCGGTCTGACATTAGTTCCGTGGCTCATTTCGGACCGATGGGAGAAATAATATCGGTCCGATATCTACTCCCACTTCAGATTTTTCGTTTTCAGTCCTTGATCTTTAAGCCAATTTCATTCTAACCCTTGTACTTTTAATGAAATGTCATTTTAACCCCTAGGGTTTCATCCAATGACCACTTCAGTCCTTAAACTTGTATTTTCTTAGAATTTGGGGTGTTACATGAATTTGTGCCAAGTAGTTATAGTGAGGCAAAAACACAACTTAAATGGACAAAGGCTATGGAAGCCGAGATTGAATCCATTGAGAAAAAGAACACATGGAGGTTAATCGAGCCACCTAATGGTATAAAACCCATTGGATTAAAGTGGGTGTACAAAGTTAAAAAGAATGCCGACGGTACCATAAACAAACATAAAGCACGACTTGTGGCGAAAGGCTACATGCAACAACCCGGAATTGACTTTGACGAGTTTTTTGCACCGGTTGCACGTATCAAGACTATCCGGTTACTTATTACTCTCTCCGCCGTGGAAGGGTGGCAGATAAATCATCTAGACATGAAGATGACCTTCCTAAACGACGAATTGAAGGAAGACGTTTATGTTTACCAACCGGAGGGATTCGAGAAGTCAAAAGAAAAGCATAAAGTTTATAAATTGCACAAGGCGTTGTATGGCCTAAGGCAAGCACCGAGGGATCGAAATATCAAGTTCAACACTATCCTAAAGCAAATGAATTTTCACTGATGCATGCAAGAACAAGCCGTCTATTAAAATACAAGTGGAACATCTCTACTAATTGTAGCTGTATATGTTGATGATTTGTTTGTAACGGGTACAAATGCAACTTTTGTTACTGAGTTCAAGAAAGATATAGCAACGATATTTGATATGTCGGACTTTGGTAAACTCACATATTACCTTGGGGTTGAAGTTTCACAAGGAGGAGATGGGATAAAGATAAAACAAGAAGCTTACGCCTTAAAAATCCTAAAGGAAGCAGGAATGCAAGATTGTAATCTAACACATGTTCCTTTGGATCAAAACTTGAAGATGTCAAAAGTTCAAGATGAGATAGAAGTGGAAGCAACCGGATACCGAAAGCTAGTAGGGCGCCTTCGTTACCTACTCCAAAACCGACCCGATCTTGCCTATTCAGTCATGATAGTTAGCCGGTACATGCAGTGTCCAAGACAATCTCACATGGCAACAATCAAACAAATTCTATGATACGTACAAGGTACTAAAAGTCATGACATACACTATACCCGAGGTGGAAAAAATGTATTGATCGGATATAGTGATATTAGCTATAACATTGATGTTGATGATGGAAGAAGTACTACAAGTTACGTGTTTTATTTCGGTTCATCTCCGATTACTTGGTGCTCTCAAAAGCAAAGCACCGTAGCATTATCTTTGTGTGAAGCAGAATACATGGCAGCTAGCTCAGCTGCGTGTCAAGCGGTTTGTCTTAAAGAATTGCTAAGCGAGAAAATCGGGAAAAAGGCTCAAAGAGTATTGTTACGTGTGGACAATACATCCACCATTGCACTAGTGAAGAATCCAGTATTCCTCAGTCGAAGCAAACATATCAAATCCCGATATCATTATATTAGGGAATGTGTGGAAGGTAATGAATTGATGGTTGAACATATTTGTGGCAAAGAACAACAAGCTGATATTCTGACAAACGCTCTAGAAAATATCAATTTCAAGAGATGCGAGATCTACTTGGTGTTGAAGACCTCCCCTATAAGACTCATAAATTAGGGGGGTGAGTGTTGCGGTAAAATCCGAAGTGAAGCCGACTTCACGTGGATGTGAAGTTATTTATAGGAATTAGGAAAGCTATTTGAGTAGGAATAGGTTACCATTTAAATAATCAATTGTTTAGCAATCTTAATTAGATTCAAACGTGTCTAGGTTTGGTCTATATAAACCTAGTAGGGTTTAACATTGTAATCAAGTTTTTTTGAGTCATATTTTCTTGATAATACACATTTGGGTGTTAGCCAAATCTATCGTCTTCTTTATTCTTTTACCAATTCATCACTTGACCAACCACAACCCTTTAAAAAACGTTGTTGTACTCAGTGCTATATCAACCCTTTTAAAAATAGTGGAGTACAAAAAGATTTGCGTTTAACAAAATGATGAAACTAAATGAAAAAGTCAACAATTGCCGTTTTTGCCAGTCCCATCCATAACCAACTAATTCCATTTAGTTACAAAATTACTACCTCCCTATCTTAACCATTGATTTTACTTGATGAATAATAGATTTCTTTCTTTAATTTGTCCCCTAACATAATTTTGGATTACTCGTATGACCCTTTGACAAAATCTCCTGATTTGGAATAACACAATGCACGTTGACTAAAAAGTGAAAACCTTTGAAAGGATGGAACCACAAAAATATTGTTTCCGAATAATATGCTCTTCCTCACAAAGATCACATTCATTCTATCAACAAATTTGAAAATCTCCTAAAGTTTCTCTTAACCATTCTTTGATGGCTGCGTCAAATCTTTTAATCTATTCTCCTGATAATTCTGTGTGTCTTTGATTATCTTGAAATGCTAAAGACAGGATGGCCTTTCGGAGATCTCATTCTCTCTCCCTCCCCATTGGCCTCCTGTCTCTTGTCTGGACCATTAATATTATCCTCCTGGCAACCTCTGCCACCACCGTCGCCACCAATGTCCGCCTTAGCTTCGTCCGGAAACAATCCAAAACTCTACCTGTTTTTCGTGAAGCACCCGTGTTTCGCAATGGGGACGAGTGCACCAATGATCCTGTCCATGTAGCAATGACTCTCGACTCGAACTACCTTCGTGGGACCATGGCAGCTGTGTTATCCATCCTACAACACTCGTTTTGCCCCGAAAATGTGTTTTTTCACTTCCTATGGACCCGTTATGACGAAGACATTTACACGAGCATCAAAACGACATTCCCGTACCTTAGGTTCAAGATATATAAATTTGACTCGAAAAAGGTTCGTGGGAAAATTTCTAAATCCATCCGTCACGCGCTTGACCAGCCGTTGAACTATGCACGAGTCTACCTCGCAGACATATTGCCAATGAATGTCAGCCGCGTGATCTATCTAGATTCCGATATTGTGATGGTTGATGACGTTGAGAAGTTGTGGAGAGTTAACTTGGAAGGTAAGGTACTCGCTGCACCCGAGTATTGCAAGGCAAACTTCAAGCGGTACTTCACGAATGATTTCTGGATGGACCCTGCATTATCAAGGACATTCACGGGTCGAAATCCATGTTATTTTAACACAGGGGTGATGGTTGTAGATGTTCAGAAATGGAGAGAAGGTGGGTATTCATACAAAGTAGAAGAATGGATGGCTGTGCAAAAGCAAAAAAGGATATACCACTTGGGTTCATTGCCACCATTTTTGCTTGTTTTTGCTGGGAACATTAAAGGAATTGATCATAGATGGAACCAGCATGGGTTAGGTGGTGACAACATTCAAGGAAGGTGCAGGAGTTTGCACCCTGGTCCGATTAGCCTGCTTCATTGGAGCGGAAAAGGTAAACCATGGTTGAGACTTGACTCGAGGAAACCTTGCACGGTAGATCACTTGTGGGCCCCGTATGATCTTTACCGCTCATCGAAACATACATTGGAAGAGTGACAAAATCTGGTTCAATAAACGGATGAATCATCGTTTGATCCAAAAAGACATGAACCGAACCCGAATGAACAACAATGTCTATTAGATCAATTTTATTGGTCTTTCCTATGAAACGGATACAGAAACGCAAAAGAATCATGTGTGGGAATGAATCTACAAGTGATAAACATCATGTTTAATCCTCAACCTCGATCGTGCTTTAGCCTCTCTTCTTGTAATCTAGTTAGTAGTTATTTTAGTTATTGCATATGTAGAGTATAACATAGAAACCATTACGTAGTGAAAACTTGTTTAATTCTAATACAGATATGATTCACACTTTTTAAACTTAACTATAAAATTCTATGATGATTAACATAAACATTAACACCTAATTGAACAACCAAATTAAGTGTAATTAATCATGAACGTAGATTCTAATTTCTAGCTTTTGCCGCAAGGAAGCAACTAACATGGATGGGTTCAGGAGATCTTCTCAAGCAACACTGATGCCCAGATCAGAGGTGGGTTCAACCCTATGTGCTTCAGCTACAAGAAGACGACCTCGTTGGGCTCGAGGAGGTAGATGCTTTGTGGGTTTTCTTGACCCAACGGTCCATGGTAAGAACACACCAGTGCCACCACGGGGTAACCTTCTTGGGCTCATAACCATTGGCTGAACTGGGGCTAACATAAGCAGCTGTGGTGCGCGAAGAGCACCCCATTTAGGAACCACACCTGTTGATGTATCAGAGGTTTTAACTGTTCCATTTGATGTTGGTACATTCGGTTGCCAGACTGTCATGACTTTGTTTTCACAGGTGTCCATCCGGACTTTAAAGAATGTGACACTGATTCTTTTAGTTGGAGATTGACACGTGACGTGGCGTGCCATGTCAGCGCTGTTTCCTCTCATTACTAAAAGTGCCCTGTACAATTGCAAAACTTAGTCATTAACTGAAATATGAAATTTGAATTTGTTACATTTCAAGAGGATAATAAATTAATAAGCTTACCCTTTATTTAGAGAAAGCATGAGTGGTCCTTTATAGTTTCCATCATTATCGCATACTAGAGTACGCCCAAACGCCATAGTTGATTCAGAAAGAACCAGAGTTGAGATAGGTTGTTCCAGATGAGGTGGTTTCAAGAAAGGTTGTGAAAATTCTCCCTGCATTGATAAAAAATATAATCGTAAACTGTACGAACACGCATGTTGGTTAAGAACATTACAATAAAAGATTAATACCTCATCAAAAAAGCTTATGATGCAGCTGTTTGGTCTTCTGTTTTCAGAAATCAGATGAAATTGAATCAGATGGTCAATGACATCTTCAAGAGGAGCTGGGATCGGCTCGATTTGGTCTATACATATATAGATAGTTAATTAAAATGGACCGATACGCGATCATTGTTATTAAAAGGTTACTTATTGAGGATGCTTACTATCTTGGGATTTAGTTATAGCATCATCTTTTACTTGGCCAAAAATAGGAGCTCCAAATTGAATGAGTTCTCTCTTAATTGCTTTCGACTGCTGGTTGTACTTGATAAACGTCTCACCTAATCACAGTTAAACAGAAAAAGAATCAATAGTCTCTAGTGTAAGGAAAAAAAACAAATGTTACAGTATTAATTGCATCAGGTTATATAATGTTCTGTTAATTCAGTTTAGAATGGGAACATTTAGAAAATCTTTTGGATCCTATCATTGAAAGTGCAGTTATAAGATAATTATAAAGGAAATGCAATAACTGCCAAACCTGTTCAATCCCTTACTATCTCAAAACTTCAGTCCCAAAGGGAAAGAACTAGATTAACTATAAAAGCATCACGAATCACGGGGTCCACCTGAGAGTTCACCATTCTGACCGGCAACTCGAATTTCATTCACGTATTCATTTAGCTTAGATAGCTCTGAATCATTAAGTATGTCTTCATAAACCTTCAAACCTCTTACAACATTCACCTGTTAGTCAAAATTCAAAATCAATATGATTGATTTTATATTTTTATGGGTCATGAATTATGTTTAAAAAATGAATTTAAAAAAAAAAAGAACTCGCCATATGTCCTTTTACAGACTCCTTGGCTACGAACCCTTTTGTCATCTTGATCTGAGCACGCCTAGCCTCCCAATCTTCTTCTTGGTTTGAGCATATATCATTGTTTTCTTCTGATAACTGAACTTCTTGAGATCCTGCAATAAAAATATGTTTTTATCATCAATCAAAGCGTGTAAACAGGCCGAGCCGAGTGGAGTCTAAGCTTGCCTAAGCTCGAGCTCGACTCATTTCAAACTCTATATACAAAGCTTGCGTTCGGTTCATGAATAATGGCTGATTTACTATTTGTTAATTACATATATGCATAATTATATATATATAAGGGAGAATTAAATAAGTAGTTTTTCGCTTAAAAATCTAAAAATGACAAAAAACTTAAGAAACGAACTCCGATTAAGCTAATTTCAGCGGCGTTGGAACCGTCTCGTCGAACTCTACCATCTTAGCCTTTAGGGTTTAACTTTTAAGGTTTAGATTTTACATTTGAATTTTAGGGTTTTAGCATTAGGGTTTAGCTTTTAGGGTTTAGATTTTATGGTTTAGGTTTTTTTGGGGATGGGGGGTTTAGATTTTTGAGGGTGGGAGGGTTTAGGTTTTTGGGGGGTGGGGGTGGTGGTTTTAGGCTTTTCGGGGTGGGGTTGGAGGGGGGTTTAGGTTTTTGGGGGTGCAGGTGGAGGGGGGTTTAGGTTTTTGGGTCCGGGTTAGGGGTTCGATGAGACGGTTCCAACGCTGCTGGAATGAGCTCAATCGGAGTTCGTTTGACCCACTTCTTAGGATTTCTTAGCGAAAAACCACTTCTTAGTGGAACCGTCCCCTATATATATATATATATATATATATATATATATATATATATATATATATATATAGGTAAAAGTTATGCTAAAAAGACTCTATATATATATATATGAGGAGGATCAAATAAGAAATAGTTTTTCGCTAAGAAATCTAAGAAATGACAAAAACCTTAAGAAACGATATCAAACAAACTCCGATTGAGCTAATTTCAGCGGCGTTGGAACCGTCTCGTCGAACTCTACCATCTTAGCTTTTAGGGTTTAGCTTTTAAGGTTTAGATTTTAAGTTTGAATTTTAGGGTTTTAACCTTATGGTTTAGCCTTAGTGTTTAGCTTTTATGGTTTAGGTTTTTTTTTTGGGTGGGGGTTTAGGTTTTTAGGGGTGGGTTTAGGTTTTTGGGGGGTGGGGTGGGGTGGGGGGTTTAGGTTTTTGGGGGGTGGGGTGGTGGTTTTAGGTTTTTCGGGGTAGGGTTGGAGGGGGGGTTTAGGTTTTTGGGGGTGCGGGTGGAGGGGGGTTTAGGTTTTTGGTTCCGGGTTAGGGTTCGATGAGACGGTTCCAACGCCGCTGAAATGAGCTCAATCGGAGTTCGTTTGATCCGCTTCTTAGGATTTATTAACGAAAAACCAGTTATTAGTGAAACCGTCCCCTATATATATAATATATATATATATATATATATATATATATATATATTTATAACTATATATATATATATATCATAATATTATATTATTTAGTTATTTTATCATAATTATACATGCAATAATGTTTAATACATAATATATATTTATTATATTAAATAAAAGTAATACATTAATATAAGTAACACGCGAGCCTATTTAAGTTCGTTTATTAAATGAGCTCTAATTTAGGTTTGAGCTTGTTTAACATCGGCTCGGTTTAAGTTTTTAATGCATCAATCTCGAGTAGATTACGAGCGGCTAGGATTTCTATCTTATTAGTTACATAGATTATATATATCATGATATTGATATACTAGTTAATGCCAAAAAATAAAAATAAAAACGATTCATGTATAAAAAGCCAAAAGTAAATAAAAATTAAGATCTATAAACATAAAATGGAAGTAAAAGTTTTATGGGGAAACAAATTTTATTCATTTTAAGGAACATCCTAGACCATGGATAGTGAGGGAGCTACTTGGTCCATTCAATATACACAACACAAGGAGTGAGCAATGGAATCGGCATCACCTAGGGATGAGCACTAACGGTACCACCCAAAAAACAAGACGCATGTGATGACGTCCGTTATAACGGATCTAAGTTGCAGGCTTAACGAAAACATGAAATCCCAATCATCACAAAAGAGGCACCTAATCAATAGAATAATATTTTTTTTTAACGACGAACATTGAATGTTATGACGTCGCACCCCCTATGACATAAGAGAGTCTCGTCCAACTCCGGCCAATATGTTGTCTTAACCGGGCCCACTTGGCGTCAGAGTTGGAGATCATCCAAGGAAAAATCCCACCCAATACGGCCCATTCCGGGTTTGAGGGAGAGCCGAGGCTCGTACCCTGGATCGGCGTGGGTAAAACCCTGTGCATCAGTCTAAGAACTAGGCCTCATTTGCATGTCTCATAAATTAATGGTGGTGACAGGGATTGAACCCGGGTCTCTTGGGACTTCAGACCTCACCTCAACCACTACACCACAACCTCTTTGACAATAGAATAATATATGTTAAATATTTATAACGAATATTGTTTTATATTACACCATGTGGATTTGATAATCAATCATATTATTAAAAAAATATGAAGAGTGATTTTATTTTTAGCAGAAAATTTGGAGGAATATTTTGACTAAAATATATTAGTCATGTTTAACACCAAATACCAACTGTGGTTTTGGTTTGCTTACACCAATTCGATCGAACAAAGAGAATTTTAGGTCATAATTTTGGTAATCTAAGAGCATGAAAGTCCTAAAAACTAATAAATAGAAAGAAAAAAAACAGAGGAATCTATCTAGTTGCTGTAAATTAGTATTAAATTGAAACGATCAATGAAGTTACAAGGCGTCCGTGTTATATGCCTTTACTTTCCTTGCAAAAAAGGATCTCTGGACGTATAGAATTCAGAAAATATGATGAACTGTAAGGAAAATCATGCGTATCATGGAATCAGGGGAAACAGATCTATAATTGCAGAGTTTGCAATTACAAATCGAAACATCTAGAATCTGTTTGATCTGTGGCATTACGAATTGAAACACGTATTTGTAGATGCACAGAATGAAAAAAGGCGCTACCTGTATCGGTGATCTCACTGACTGGTGAATCATCTCTGGTGAAATCAACATCAACAACCTCAGCGTCGCCATTTCCATTGCTATCGACGCATTCAAACGATATATCGAGGTTTTTCTCCTTCACCGGCGGAGAAACATTAATTTCTTCAGATTTATCAATGTTTACAGGTATCGTCTTCTCCTCGAGCACCTTTTGGAGCTCTTGAGTGACGTCTGCGATGGAATAATATTTCTGCATCTGAAGAATCGGAATCCAATTCAGTCTACGCTGGTGTATGGCAGCGAAAACGGACTCGTACTCGCATCTCCCGCCCTCTAATTGAGAGAGATGGCCACACAAAGCGTCAATGATTGCGTTCGCTGCCGCAAACTCCCCTCGGAACCACGAGATAATAGCGTCCTTCGCGAACGCCCCTGGCTGTGCCGGTATCATCATCGGGACCCGATCGGAAGATGGAGAAACGCCGCATGCCGGCGCCATGCCTTTCTCTTTTCAGGTACACAAAATGAAACTTCTAGGGTTTAATTTCTCCGATGGACCGAACGACGGTCAGTCGGTAATTGATACCTAATTCCGGTCTCCGGCTGAAATTAATGGAAAGTTAGAGAGAGAAGGAAATCAATACAGTGATCTGCATGTATAAGATCGCCTGTGTCTCGTCTATATATACACAGTGGGAGGGTGAAAAATAAAATAAAAATAAATAAAAAGAAAATTCGGGGTCTTTTATTTTGCCATGTCCGTACGTGTTGGGCACCTTGCTGACTTGTCAAATTCTAATTCGCTCGTTTTGATGCTGTGGCAGTGTTTGACGAAATAATCTCGTTTTGGAAGAACAGACGAAGGGTTAGGTAAATCAAGAATCCAAAACAAAATTGCCATGATAAACTTTTAATTAAATTTCCTTTTTAATAGATATTCTTTAAATAATAATTTTCTATAAACATTAAAATTAAGATCTCTAATAAAAACAACTATATTTAATTCGTTATCGGAATTATATATGATGAAACGTTGTCATACCAATCAATATTGTCCGTTTTGCCTACTACGATACCCAGGTGATGACTTTCCAAGAGGTCACCAGTCCTGGTACTAGTGTACTGCTCCCACCTGAGCACGCTTAACTGTAGAGCTCTCCTTTCATCGAAAGTCAGTGCGCCCAAAACACATTGGTGAATATTAGAGGTGTACTACTTATTAAATGTGAGATTTGTATAGGGCGTTACACTGTGTTATTGTATGGTTATATTATCAAATAAAAACACCCAAATATTCCTGGTTCGTGTAGGGATTTAATTGGTACTAAAATGGTAAAATGTTTCAATCGGTATAGTCTTTTGGGGGCTAGCCTTTTATTTTATATATTTAATAATAAAAATGATGAAAATAATTAGATTTATAAATTATGATCAAATAGAGAAAGGTCCCCATCAGGCCACGGCTGCGATGCTGTTTAATCTTGGACCATGCGACGCACCACGCAGCCACACCCCAAATGCCTACGGTGGCTCTCTCTCTCTCAAATTCCATAATATTTATGATATTATTTTCCTTTTGAAATAATAATTGCACAAATACCATATAATTAAAAAAAAATTATGTTTAGTCACATAAAGAAGAAAATTGAAAATTTCTCCCAAACTCAAATGCCAATAGTTAGGAGACCAAATCATAGAGAACATGCTTTGCTTGTCGCTTTCTTTTAAAATTGTATTTTTTTATATAATTCTAAGAACAAATGACGTCGACCAATAATTGTGATTTTGAGGTTAACTAAGAAAATCATAATTAATAATTTATGATCTTTAACTATTGCAACTTGTTTTCGTTGCAACTAAATTAAGGACATTGTTAAAAATAAAAATAAAAATAAACAAAAGCTACACATAAGTGACTGTAATTGTGAACAAAGACAATGAAATGTGTCGTATTGACGAATTGACGGTTTTGAGTTGATGGGTTGAAATAATGAATGCGAACATGACTCATATGCTTATTCATGTTAAATACATCAACCTTACCCCACATACATTTAAAACCATGTGTCTAAAACATGATAGTAAATTGATTGACGGATTATAAACAAGTTGTAGACGGTTTGGCGGGTTTAACGCGTTATTTGTTTTTTTAGTTCTACTTTAAATGGGTTGACAGACTCACTCTGCTTCAAAATCATGGAAACGTCCCAAATATAATATGGGTTTAAAAGAAAACGAATTCAATGTTTAATTCGGTTCCGAGCAAATAAATACAACATAATTTATAGTAAAAAAAAACAATTTAAAAATCAAAATGTAAGAGAACGTTGTTTCTGTTGAAAAGAAACAAAAAAGGAAAATATTTTTATGGGATCAGTCAACTATCATCTCCCAATTCAAGCCTCAATCACAACTCATCACAGCTAATCTCCAGCCACGTTTAGTTACCATTTCCTTGTATAGATCATATTTTTCTATTATAAATTGTAATCTCTAGTTCGGTTGTAAAATACACAAAAATATCAATAGAATTCAAAGCCTTCAAAGTCTTTGATTTACAACATGGTATCAGAGCGGTGAGACGGTCCAAGAACCGAATCATCTTAAGCTCATCATATACCTCTTCCTAGTTCTAGGCTGCCATGTCCGAAGACGTTAGCCCAAACCGAAGCATCAGTAATGATGACTTCACAACCAAACTCACAAATCTGTTAGAAAATAGCCTCAATACCCAAACTCAAATCCCAAAATGATACATGGAAGGTGTGTACTCTTCCACCAGGAAAGAAAACTGTGGGGTGTCGATGGGTGTTTTCCATTAAACATAAACCGGATGGAACGATTGAAAGATATAAAGCCCGGTTAGGAGCCAAAGGCTACACTTAGACATATGGGATTGACTATTCAGAAACGTTTTCCCCAGTCGCCAAGATTAACACAATTAGAGTTCTTTTTTCCGCTGCAGCTAATGAAGGATGGCCTCTTCATCAATTCGACGTGAAGAACGCCTTCATCCATGGAGAACTAGAAGAAGAAGTATACATGGAAGCCCCTATTGGTTTCACAAAAGACTTTGGAGAACGGGAAATACGTCGCTTGAAGAAATCCCTTTATGGGTTGAAACAATCCCCTCGGGCTTGGTTTGGAAGATTCACCCTTGTAATGAAGAAGTATGGATATAAACAAAGCAACGCAGACCGTACTCTATTTCTTAAACGGAGAAATGGTCTTGTAACGTGTCTAATCATATACGTTGATGATATAATTATTACTGGAAATGACAAAGAGGAAATAGAACAACTGAAGACGAGTTTGTTTGCTGAATTTGAAATGAAGGACTTGGGAAGACTGAAGTACTTTCTTGGAATTGAAGTGTTAAGGTCTAAACAAGGGATCTTTATATGTCAAAAAAAGTATGTTCTTGATCTTCTAGCAGAGACAGGTATGATAGACTGTAAACCAGCAGAAACTCTAATGGTGGTGAATCATAAACTTCATATGGAGCTTGAAGCAGAATTAGCAGATAAAGAAAGATATCAACGATTGGTAGGAAAATTAATATATCTCTCGCATACTCGGCCTGACTTAGCCTATGTCGTTGGGGCAGTGAGTCAGTTCATGCACCAACCTCAGACTGCCACATGGAAGCTGTTTTAAGAATTATCAGATACCTCAAAGGAACAGCTAGTCATGGAGTTTTATTTAAACCAAACAGACATCTCAATGTCCAAGTGTATACTGATGCTGATTGGGCAGGAGATGTAGGTAATCGAAGATCTACATCAGGTTACTTCACTCTAGTTAGGGGAAACCTAGTAACATGGAGAAGTAAAAAACAGAAGGTTGTCGCTCTTTCAAGTGTAGAAGCTGAATTTAGAGGGATATCAAGAGGCTTGATAGAAGTCCTATGGATACGGAGGCTCTTAACCGAAATTGGTTTTCCACCGACTGAGAGTAGCAAGATTTTATGTGACAATAAAGCTGCAATTCAAATCTCAGAAAATCCTGTCCAACATGATCGAACAAAACATGTAGAAGTCGACAAGCACTTCATTAAAGATAAGCTTGAAGCAGGTATTATTGAACTTCCATTTGTTCAATCAAAAGACCAGTTGGCCGACATTTTGAAAAAAAAAGCCGTGAATGGAAAAATCCTCAACCATTGTCTAAGCAAGTTGAGTATCGGGGATCTCACTTCTCAACTTGATGAGGAGTGTTGAAAAGAAACAAAAAAGGAAAATATTTTTATGGGATGAGTCAACCATCATCTCCCAATTCAAGCCTCAATCACAGCTCATCACAGTTAATCTCTAGCCACGTTTAGTTACAATTTCCTTGTATAGATCATATTTTTCTATTATAAATTGTAATCTCTAGTTCGGTTGTAAAATACACAAAAATATCAATAGAATTCAAAGCCTTCATAGTCTGATTTACAACAGTTTTTTCTAAGCAACCAGGTTCTATTACATATTTAAAAATATTCAAAAATATGATAGAACCCGGATTTACTTCGAACCAGGTTCTATTACCCTTAAAATGGCCCGGTTAAGTTTTAAAATCTTATATGTGTTGATTTTACTCTAATGTTTTGGTATAGTTTCTTTCTTTTTATGTGCATGCATGTACATTTTTGCATAAAACATTAATATTTATATTAATATCTTTTTATTAATGTATATTCTTTTTATGTGTATTGTAAAAAATATTCTATTCTCAATCATCTTCACCTACTTGAAAAAGGTCATACTATTAGAATCTCCATACAAACGCTCTTTTGTATCAAATTTATTTATTTATTATTTTTAACTAGTTATTTCGTATAATTAAATTATTTTATTTTATTTAAAAGTTTTAATGATCATGTCATTAACTATCTTTTGTTAATATACTATTGGGTTGGCCCACGTAAAGCGGCGGGTGTCACCGAGTCTCTTTAGGAGAGCGTAATCTACCCCGACTTGCCTTAAATACTGATTATTTTTGGGTATTATTATTATAACTATGTAAATATTTAGTTGGTTATTTTAATAGTGTGGACGGGACGATTTAGTTTTGAGCCACAACCATAACCGGACTAGCCAGCAAGCAAATTTTACGCAATTAGATTTTTAGCAATGTTAGATAGAACAAAATGGAACCCCTTCTTTATAAGAGGTTCCCCCACCGAAGTTCTCTAGCCATCGATATGGGATTTAGATAAAAAAAAAACCTCTATATTTTATCAAGCCTCAACATTTGCTTTTTTCTTTCTCACATTCGATGTGGGATGACAATAAACCCAAAGTTTAAAAGGAGCTTAGAGAGTTGAAGTACAGAACACCCTCATTTTACTCCGTTAAGTAGTCGTTAACTCTGTTAAGTGTCTTAGAAGTGTCTTAAAATGTTGGTAAATTACCATCACGTCCTTCCAATATGTTTAATATATAAATAGTGGGTTGGCTCGAGCAAAGCTGCGGGTGTCACCGAATCTCTTTTCGAGAGTGTAATCTAAGCCGAACTGCCTTAAACACTGATTATATTTGGGTATTCTTCTTCTTATTATTATAATTAAACCTGGCTCACAAGCTCACGAGTCGAGCCAAACCTAGCTCGGGCTCAGCTTGTTTACAAACCAAGCAGATCCAAGTCCGCAAGTTTACAACCGGAACGATTTCAAGCCGAGCTTTTTTCAAGCAAGATTCGAACCTCAGTTAAATATCCAATTTTAGCACTAAAAAATTAATTGGTGTTTACCCAATCTAGTAAAAAGGGGCATGAAGGACATTGAACACATGGTTCAATTTTCTCAAGGAGGCTTCCCTATTTATAGTGGTTTGCTTTATGATTAGGTTGGGTAAACCACTAATGTGGGACAAGCTAAAAAGTAAAAAAAACATTTTTGTTAGCTTTAAAGGATAATGGTTTGATGTATTTATACATTGTGTTTAACAAGTGCTATTTAAAATGGTGTCTTAAAATTAGATAAAATTACCCTTTTACCCACCCAATATGCTTTATATAGTAGTATAAATATCGTTTTAGAGATTTTCTTATAATTGCTTATTTGTAGAATTTTTTTAGTTTAATTTAAAAAAATATTATATTTTTTTAAGTAGAGTGAGGTTGTTTGATATGGAAATGAAGTCTGTTACCTCATCATACCTGGTTTTGAAACCGATTATATTGTCCGACTCCTTAGAATATAGCATGAATTTTTTTTATTAAACAGCTTGTAATAGCAGTGACGGATCCAACAATTTTTTTCAAGAGTTTCACTCTTTTTAGATGCTCCAATTTCATAGGCCGGATATAAAAAGTTTCGAGTCGGTTCGATGGTTCGGGTCCGGTAAGGTTCATCACATAATAAAATTACGATACAATAATAAAAAAACATCGTCATTAGAAATTAAAAAAATATATAATATAAAAAAATAGTCTTTACAAATTAAAAAAAAACTACCTAGAGTTGTTCCCTACGAGTTTTAAACATCTTTCATCCTATATTTTAAAAAACATTTTTGTCATATTCATCAAAATTAAAATCATAGGGGTTCACCCCATTTTTATTCTATAGCGTTCTATTAAAATTTCGAAACTCAGGGGGTTTCGATGAACCCCTCCCGGCCTTACTAAGTCCGCCCCTGTGTAATAGTGTAGCTTGTTTAATTTTAGCATTACCATAACAAACTCTTCTCTTGAGCGGATTAAACACAACATGTTCATTAGACATATTACATCAACTCGGCATAAGACCTAATTTTTTCCCGCATTGTGTTCACGTTGTTCACCCATGAAGTTTAATCTAAGACTTTGTTTTATTTCACTTTCACCCATAATATTATTTAGACAAATAATATTATATTTTGGATTTTTAGTTCGTTACAGAAAATCACCAAATTTGATACTTATAAACCACACACCATTACCTTTTTGGTCCGAGAAGAGCTAAATATACCCGCACTTTTACCATGGATAGATTTTATGACTTTGACCCACATAACATTAGGGTTATTCACAAACCTCCATCGTCATTTTTTAAGAAGAGCATAGTTAAACCCTTTCAAACTCCCAATACCCAAACCGCCTTTATCATTATCGACCACAACCAAATCCAATTTAATCCAAGTCATTTTACGATCTCTAATTCCACTTCCCCAAAAGAATTTTGAATGGAGAGACTCTAAATACTTTCTCACCTACGCCGGCATTAGAAATAATGATACATGATAAATACCAATCGATCCAAGAACATAAGAAATGAGAACCGACCTCCCTACAATAGAAAACATACTAGCTTTCCATTTAGAAAGTTTACTATGAAACTTATTAATGATCTTTTGCCACCCCTGATATCTAATCATATTTGAAACGACTTTAATTTCTAAATAAATAAAAGGAATCTTTTCAGGTTTGCAACCCAAAATCAAAGCGAACCTTTATACATTAGAAACGTCCACCCCACCCCATATAAACTTTATTTGTGCAAGTTTATCTTCAACCCTGAAACCAAATAAAAACATCTCAAAGCCCTGACAATATTCACAATATTGTCCAACGACCACTATCCCAAGCACATAACATCGTCAGCATAAAAAAAGATGAGAAAGACAAACATTATCTTTCCCAACCCGAGCTCTAGAAAATAAACCGGATTGGACAACATCCTCAATCGCAACATGTAAACCCTCCATAGGAAGAATAAACATGAACGAGGACAAAGGATCATCCTACCGTAAACCTCTCTCCAACAGAAACTCCAAGGATGTGCTACCATTCACCAAGACCGAAGCCCTGGCCGAAGACAGACACACCCGGATCCATCCCAACCATTCCCACCAAAACCCATGAATGACATAGTGGTTTCCAAATATTCCCAACTTAAGGAATCATCAGCTTTAGCAAAATCTAAGTTTATAAGAAATAACATACTTTTCATTTTTTTAGTAAAAGAAGTATTAAATAGTTAGTAATGAAGATTTAAGAATTATAAAGGAAATATTAAATAGTAATGAAGATTTAGGAATTAATAAAGAAACATTAAATAGTTAGTGAGAAAATATTAAATATATTTCATCAAACATATGTTGATATAAAAAAAGTAATAAATAAAAAATTAGGATTCACTACTAATTTAATGAAATGTTTTTTTCTTCTCCTAACATTTAAAATAGTTTTTTATGTTTAAGATAACACTAAAAAAATAGTTTTTTTAAGGGGTAACTTTGTAGAATAGTAACCAAGTTTTAAAAGTGTTCTAATTAGGTCATTCAAGTTTTCTTTTTTATCTTAATTAGGTCACTCAACTTTTATATTTTTTTTAAATTATAGGTCTTTTCACTTATTTCATAAGCAACCATAGTAATGTGTATTATTGTTTATTTTTTCCTTTTGATTAATCATGACCCCGAATGATGACGTGGATTTTAACATGTTTTTTTTTATTTTTTAATTTAATTATCATTTTTTTTCTTTTTTTAATATAGTTACATATATTAAAAATTCTGACACCAACATCTTCTCCTACATTTCTTTCTTGATAAATAAAAAATCCGACATGCCTCGATTTGAATGTTAAGTGACCTAATTGAGACAAAAAATGTTCGAGTGACCTAATTGAAACACTTTTGAAACTTGGTTACTATTCTTTAGAGTTTTCCATTTTTTTAACAGCCGCGAAAAGATAGTTAATACTTAATTGATTATTATACGACATGATAGTAAAAGATAAATAGTCGATAATTATACAAAATCATATCATGTTAATGTTGACAAGTAGGGTCACAATGTCATATTCGTTGCATTTCACATCAAGAGTACACATAAAATTTAATATAGTGGCAACAATTCAAAGTTTGCCAAAACTTAGGACTCTAGGATGTTGAAGTTTCAATTGAACATGGAAATATTTCTTCTGGCTTAACAAATATAATAAAATAATAAATTTTAAATCAAATGTAAACAAAAGAGAAAAAATAGATAAATTATGTATCATATTTTAAATAGACCAAAATGTAATTTTAGATTTATAGTTAAGGTCTATTAACTATTTTTTTTTATTATTTTACTAGCTTAGAACCCGTGTAATACACACGGGTGAAAAATATCAATACATAAAATTCTTAAATCTTTATGTATATATTTTACATGTGTAAAAATAGATTACATATAGTAAGGATAGAAAACAAAATTCAAAATATGTAAAAATTAATATGCAATTGGGTTCTGAAAATATGCTAATTACTATTTTATGTAATTTGACTTTCATTTACTATTTGATTGAAAATAAAAATTACATAATTAGATTTCAAAGTGTTTATAATAAGGGGTAATTTAAAATAAACGTGTTTTATTAGTATAATTAGTATTTTCTTTAAAAATATATTATTATTAAAAGACAAATGTGTATTTAATAAGAGAGAAATGCGAAAAAAATGATGAGAATGAATATGAAGACGACACGTGGCATGAAAAAACATTTATTTATTAGATAGTATAGATATACTATTTTAATAATATATTTTATATTTTGTACGTGATTTTAATGTTATCAAACCACTTTAGTTAGTTTACTTAACACAAACGGGAATATGAATAAAAATATACAAGATAGAAGACGTGAACTGCACAATTGTTCAAAGACTATTTTGATTTGCGAAACCAACAAACCCGATAGTTCGAAGCCCCTAAACCAGGAGTTCCAAGAGGGTTGAGCCCCCTAGTGGGGTCTTGATGGTTTGTCACACCCGCCCCAGGCACCCCCTGGACGTGTGCGAGCCTGATTGGTATCATCTTTGAACTTTGATTTCAGAGTTGTTATAAATACAGCGGAAGTCTTTTTTAAAAGGATCGTTTCAACATTCTTTCAATCTCAAGGGTTGTATTTGTAAATATCAAAACTCAGTTGGAAGACAAGAAGTTTTATATTTACTTTATAAACATAGGGATTTAAATACACTTTTCATTTTGATTACAAAACAGCGTTTGAAATCAAATACATCTATAGCCACCGGAAATAATACTATCCAGGGTTGATCAATCCCCTGGTCCTATCTCCTTTTTCTTTTCTTTAGGATTTTCTATACACGAGGCCTGAGAATCCAACGTGCAAGTTTATCCTTTTCATAGGTCAGATCTGATGTCTGCCTCTCACTTTTTCTTTTCTTGGGTCAGATTTGATATCTACCCATACTCATTCTTATTTCAGTTTATTCATTTCCTGAAAATATTTTGAAAATAAAACGTCAGCGCGAACGCCGGTGAATACAATTATCTTGACGATAAAATCATTTGGCATAAACAAGTATTAATTTCATAATCACAACTTTATGTTCAATCCACACATTCAGCAGGCCCGTCCTGTTCAATCGCACCACAGTATACACTGGCGTCTTGTCTTATAACAATGAACAGGTTTGCCTCCGAAGTTGTTATAAGACAAGCACCAGCCGTGTAACATTCATGATTTTCTAATACTATCTTATTTTAACTCAGACAATTATGTCATTCTATTTCAATTTCATATTTGTTCAGCACAATAAGTCACATTGATTATTATTTAATGTGTATCAATTCAAATTTCAAACTTTCATTTACAAAATTTTATCTATTATATATATAACATATGCGTGTATATTTATATAGATATAAATATATACTTTGTTATATTAGTTAAATAAAAAATAAAACTTGTGAGTCTTGAGCATGTATGTACATTTCTCTTTTTTTTATTTATTCATATGTATTTATCTAAATATGTAAGTTAATATATATATATATATATATATTTAATTGTATTAACTAAAACCATTTATACAATTTTTGTTTTTCTTTTTCTAAAAAAAAAATTAAAGTTTTATTTTATAAACTAATTACAACTAAACAAATAACATTGAGATTTTTATAAACTTTATCAAATCAATTTTCTAAATAAATAAAATGGATTTAAACCATTAAATTGAGTCTTGAACCCTTCACATTTAACCTTGAACCCCTCTTTTAGTGTTTGGAACCCCCACTTTGAACCCCTTCCTCATCTTGGACCTGGAACCAATTTTAGACTCAATTTTGACTCCGGAAAAGTCAAACTCGACCCAAACCTCCATCAATCCCTGAAATTTCGGGATGTAAATCAGCCCAAATGATTTTCCAGCCCATTTGCGATTGTTAAGAACTAATAATTAACCGAATTTATTGAGAAATTACGTTTTTAACCTAATCATGGAGTTATGGTCGTGGGTTTTTAAAACCCACAAATCAAGTTCGAATTCCGCCCTTTTTCTTCCAATTAACAGCTGTTACACACGACCCTAACCATCCTATACGTTTCCATATCACCTCACAACCAAAATACTTGCACAAAATTTGTCCTTTCTTCCTTTCTTTTCCCGATCGGCGCTAGAGGAAGGGAGGGAGAACCTCTCGCACAACTGGATTACAAGGGACTCAGAAAATCGACGTCAGGTAACGAATTCCCCATCTTTATCGCATCTCTGTTCTTCCTTTTATGTAATCAAAAATCGGATTTAGGTTTGATTAGGGGCTTCACGATCTGGGTTTGTTTAAGGAAGAAGATAAACTGCGCGTTTGGCTTTTAATATTGTATTCTGAGACTTTAAACAAAAGAGGGTTCTAGTCCGCTGGTTAAAACTCTAAGCAAATCTGGCACAGGTCATGGGTTCGAGACCTGTTGCCATCTTTCTTTTTCAGTTTTGTTTTGGCACACCTATAAAGTCTCATATACACACACATGGATACATACTTCCACACACACATGCATATATAGATATGTATACATTTACATACATGCATTTCTTATAGAGTTAAAAGTTTAAAATACATATTTATAATTATATAAAACTCATGTATATAGTTTTTACACTTATATAATATACTTTATTTTATATTTTATGAATATGCAAAGATCTAAATTTTTATAAACTAAAGTATTAATATGAGTAATATTATCATCACTGACAATACTCCTTTTTTTTGTTTACTTCGACAATCGAAGGGATAAAATCCCTTAAAAATGTGTTTTATAAATAGTATGATTTTATTACTAGTGTATTATTCACAATAACATAATTTTTACAAATCCAATTGTATATTGACCATTTCAATTATTATCTTTTACAAATAATATGATTTTAGTAATTATATTATCTATTTAGTTAGTTATTCCATTATTAATTTTTACATTTACAAACAAAGAAAAAAAAAATACTTATTTACTTAGCTATTTATTAATGCTTTGTCAAACAAAAGAAAACGATGTATTTATTATTTTATTCAATTTTTATTTATAAACAAAAGAAAACTAATTAGTTATTCATATATATACATTTATTTAATTGTTTACAAAACAAATGAAATCATCTATTTACTTTTTCACTTATTCAATCACCACACAATTATTTACCAAAATTCACATAAACATTATTTGAAACCCACCTCCATCTCTTTTCACATTAGGATTCCTTTAATCATTTGAACACACTATTGATACGCTTACACCATCAAACATAGGTTGACCATGTGGTTAGCTAGACACCCGTGCAACAACAATATATTTGTGTGACATCCAAGCTACTCAATGCAAGGTGAGTTTACATAGTCCCTTTTACACTTTTACATACTTTGGGGTGAAACATGATTTACATTGAAAACTATTTGCAATTACAATATACAATTCTACATTATGACTACTTGTGTAATTTGTGCTTTTGTGCTTGAATGTTATGAGTTGAACTACATATACATGACATACACGTGCAATCATTAACTCTATACAAGCCAACGATAACATTGATAGATATATTGTGTCTAACAAACCCACCCAGGTAGGGTGATTGTTACCGACACTATATCAGGATAACATGTGTTGTTATGCCCTACATTAGGATAACCTCCGGATTATGCCCTTCAGTCACAAGGTTTGATTGTACACCTAGTTTCGACTATAGATTCTCCATAAAATGCTTTACTTACCATATGTCATATGAATTGTATATACACTTGAAAACTACTTGAGATTTCTAAACCTATGTATGCTCACCAACTATTTATAATTGACCCTCTCATTTTAAACATGTTTCAGGTGGATATGTTGATGTACAAGTTTATTACATAGCAGCTTATGGATGTAGTGACAAATAAAATGGATGTATTGTTAGCTTCTGATGTTTGAACAAAATGTATTTGTACCTGTAATTCAAATTAATAAAGTTATGAAATTTAGTTTGATCATGAGCTTTTGAACAGTCTACATTTCGCCGTCGGTTGGGGTGTGACAAACCGTAATCCGAGAATTTCACCCGAGACCCGTGTATCCCTTGCAAGTTTTACGCATACCTATGGCCTGAATGCTTTGTTCGTAGAAGAACGTTGAGCATTATTCCCTTAACCTTTATTTGGCTATCTTCGTAAATAAAATGTTTGACACAAGTTTTCAGAGAGATAAAGTATTCACCTTGGTTAATAGGAATGAGCCTCTAAGTCGAAAGCTTGAAGACTATCTTCTTAACTTGGTTTCTCTAGCGTTTCAGCACCTCTGCTAGCGTTTCTTCTTAAACCGGGTACTACAACGAGCGGGAGTTGGACCGGGATCGTCGGGAGCGAGCTAGGACATCTCTGGAATGGACTTGTGAAGAGAGAATGGATTGCGGGATGAAGAAAACTAATGAACTCGATCATCTATTTATAGGCAACTTCTGGACCCGTGACGGACCGTTACGGGTGGTGAGGGTCCGTCACCAGATTAGGGTTCGCTAGTCATCAGACACGTGTTGCCCTCTAGTAGCTTGTGGTGTGACGGACCGTTACCAGGCGTGACGGTCCGTTACAGAGTGATATGTGGTGCACCAGGGTGAATCTGGGGCTGTGACGGACCGTTACAAGGCGTGACGGTCCGTTATAGGGTTTCCGCGCGTCAGATTTTGAATATGAGTCACTGGACACGTGGCAAGCCATCAGGGTTCGCGTGCCCAGCCCGTAACGGACTGTTACCGTCCGTGACGGTCCGTTACTGTTGATTTTTCATGTTTTTCACTTTTTGAACTTGTTCTATAGGTTAATTACACTTTAGTCCTTGTGGTTTGTACCTTTTGTCAAATCTTGGACTATTTCGTGGCAGGTGTTACATCCTCCCCAATTTGTTTTTATCTCGTCCTCGAGATCATTCGAACAAGTGAAGATATTTCTTTTTCATTTCAGACTCCAGTTCCCACGTGTACTAAGGTCAACGTCTGGAGTTCCATTTTACTTTCACGATCATCAGTTTCTTTCTTTTCAATTTCTTTTCCTGCTTGTCCTCGATTTGTAAAGGTTGTTCCACAAATCCTAATTTTTCATCTACCTCTACATCTTGTAGAGGCATTACTAGAGATTTATCTGCCAAACACTTGCGTAGATTTGACACATGGAATACATCGTGTACTCCATTCATTTCTTCTGGTAATTCGAGTTGATAGACCACAGACCTAACTCTTTTCAAGATTTTGAATGGTCCTATGAATCTAGGACTTAATTTTCCTTTCTTCCCAAATCTTACAACGCCTTTCCATGGTGAAACTTTTAACAAAACGTTATCACCGACGTTGAATTCTAACAGATTTCGTCTCTTATCAGCGTAACCCTTTTGACGATCACGAGCTGCTTTCAATCTATCTTTTATTTGAGTAACTTTCTCAGTCGTTTCCAGTACTATTTCAGGTCTGGATAACTGATTTTCTCCTATTTTGACCAACAGATTGGAGTTCGACATTTACGACCGTATAAGGCTTCAAAAGGAGCGACCTGTTTACTCGTATGATAGCTATTATTGTAGGAGAATTCCATTAGAGGTAAGTGGTCATCCCATCTTCCTCCAAGACCAATAACACAAGCCCTTAACATGTCTTCAAGGGTTTGAATGGTTCTTTTACTCTGCCCGTTCGTTTGAGGATGGTAGGCAGTGCTAAGATTCAATTTTGTACCTAGAGCCTTTTGGAAACTTTGCCAGAATCGAGAAGTAAATCTACTATCTCTATCTGAAACAATAGATAGTGGCACACCGTGTAATGATACGATTTCATTAAAGTACAATTGTGCCAGCTTATCCATGCTGAACATTTCTTTCATGGGAAGAAAATGAGCAGACTTAGTAAGTCTGTCAATAATAACCCAGATTGTATCATTCCCACGACTAGTTCAGGGAAGTTTAGTAATGAAATCCATGGTTATCATCTCCCATTTCCAGACAGGAATTTCAAGTTGCTGTAATAAGCCAGAAGGCTTTTGGTGTTCAGCTTTTACTTGAGAACATGTTAAACATTTTGCAACGTAGATAGCGATATGTTTCTTCATTCCTATCCACCAATAATTGGTTTTTAGTTTCTTGTACATTTTATCGCTTCCAGGATGCATGGTGTATTTGGATTTGTGGGCTTCTTCAAGAATTTGTTCACGTACATTTCCATAGATATGAACCCAAATTATTTTATTCATTCTAAGAATTCAATCATTACCCTTGACCAATTGGTTGATCATACCTCCCAATCCTTCCTTCTCAAGTTTGAGTTCTTGTAAAGCAAGTTTTCGAGATTCCTTAATACGAGTGATAAGATCGATTTGGAGACCGAGTCTTAAAGCACGAACTCGTTTAAGTTTCTCATGTTCCTTTCTACTCAAGGCGTCAGCTACAACATTAGCTATGCCTTCATGATAACAGATTTTTCAATCATAATCATTCAGGACTTCCATCCAACGCCTTTGCCTTATATTCAGTTCTTTCCGATTGAATATATACTTTAGGCTATTATGATCAGTGAATATGGTGAATTTGACTCCACATAGATAGTGCCTCCATAATTTCAGTGCGAAGATTATGGCACCTAATTCTAAATCATGAGTCGTATAATTTTTTTCATGAGTTTTCAATTGACGGGAAGCATAAGCAATAACTTTTCTTCCTTGCATTAACACACAACCAAAGCTGGTGTGTAAGCATCACAGTAACTTTGCTTGTGTCAGTTTCTGTTTCAGAGTTTCAAAAGCTTCAGATTGTTTCAGACCCCATTCATACTTAACTGACTTATGAGTCAGAGAAGTTAATGGTACAACAATTCGGGAGAAATCTTGGATAAATCTCCGATGGTAACCAGCCAAACCGAGAAAACTATGAATTTCGATTGGAGACTTTGGGATTTCCCATTTGGATATAGCCTCAATTTTAACTTGGTCAACTTGAATACCATTAGCGTTAATGATATGTCCAAGAAATTGAACTTCTGATAACCAGAACTCGCATTTTGAGAATTTAGCATAAAGCTTTTCATTTCTCAAGAGTTCAAGCAAGATTCTCAAATGATTAGCATGATCTTCCTTACTCTTGGAATAGATAAGGATATCGTCAATAAATACGATAATGAAGTTGTCCAAGTAAGGTTTGCAAACTCGATTCATCATATCAATGAATGCTGTTGGTGCATTAGTAAGTCCAAATGGCATTACCGTGAACTCATAATGACCATACCGAGTTCTGAAGGAAGTTTTGGGAATATCTTCCGCCTGCACTTTCAATTGATGATAGCCAGAACGAAGATCGATTTTCAAAAAGCATCGAGCTCCCTTGAGTTGATCAAAGAGATCATCGATTATGGGGAGTGGATAACGGTTCTTAATCGTGACTTTATTCAGTTCACGATAGTCGATACACATGCGCATCGAACCGTCTTTCTTTTTAACGAACAAGACCGGAGCACCCAGGGCGACGAGCTTGGTCTTATGAATCCTTTTTCGAGCAATTCATTCAACTGTTTCTTTAATTCTGCCAACTCCGTTGGAGCTAATCTGTACGGGGCTTTGGAAATTGGTGCCGTACCGGGTACTAGATTAATTATGAATTCCACTTCTCTTACAGGTGGAATTCCAGGCAGTTCATCGGGAAAAACATCAGGAAACTCAACTACAACCGACACATCTTCGATCTTCTTTCTAGTGTCAGTGGTTACAGATATGAGGTATGCTAAGCATCATTTTCATAAATACTTTGTGGCTTTTAACATGGAAATTATTCCAACATAGTTGGATATTTTATCGCCATGTATAGTCAAGATATTGCCCTTTGAACGAAGTTCTATAGCTTTCTTATCACATAGGATATGGGCTTGGTTAGAGGCTAACCAATACATTCCTAGAACAATGTCAAAACCTATCAAAGTCATTGGCAACAGTTGTGCAGGAATAACATGTCCTGATAGTGTGATATTACAATCGTTTAGGATTTCAGAGATTTGGACTAGGTCCCCATTGGCAGTTTCTACCACGTATTTCTTGTCTAATTTAGCTAGAGTTTTATTTAATAGTCTACAGAATTTATGATCTATAAAACTTTGGTTTGCACCAGAGTCAAACAAAACTCGAGCGTAAATATCATTGACAAGAAATGTACCCGTAATGACATCGGGCATACCTGCTGCTTCATGAGTATGGAGAACGAATGCTCGCGCATTCTTCTTTACTCCATCTGTAGGTTTTGGACCTGTCCCATCAGGTTTATTTAGCTTGGGACAATTGATTTTGATGTGGTGCTTCACCACACTCAAAGCAAGTGATTTGCTTCTTCTTGAAACAATTCTCTGTTTTGTGACCGGTCATCTTGCAAAAATTGCAGAAAAGTCCAGCACGACATTGTCCTAAGTGTCTTTTTCTACACTTGGGACATTCCAGAATGGAAGAGTTGTTGTTTCGGGGATTAAAATTGGATTTCTTCGATCCACTTGGGCCTTGCCCAGATTACTTCTTCTTCCTTCCCTCCTCCTGGTTTCTAATCAAACTGTTGGTTAGTGATGCTCCTAGATCCATAGCATCATCAAGATTTTCACAATTTGCGACTTTGACCATGTCGCGAATTTCTCCAATCAAATCCCAAATATAACGCTTTATCAGGTTTGATTCAGGGGTAGCAAGATGTGGAACTATTCTAGCATATTCAAGGAGTTTGGTGGAATACTCCTGATGATTTGTTCCTATCATCTTAAGACTCAAGAATTTTCCTTCTATCTATTCCCTCTCATTCTGGGGAACGTACTTCTTTTCTACTCGGGTTTTGAAAGCACTTCAGCCTATTGCATAGGCTGCTTCTCTTCCTTTGGCAGCAACAATGTTGTTCCACCATTCTAATGCTTGGTCCTTGAATAAATTCGAGGCATAAAGAACCTTGTCTTTTTCAGCACATTTGCTGATAGCTAGTACGGATTCAGTTTTTTCTATCCACCTTAATGTGGCAATTCCTCCTTCTCTCCTAGAGAAGTTATATGGCTTGCAGTCCTGAAACATCTTGTATGTACAGCCAACCACTTTTCTCTTCTTTTCTATATGACCATAGTTATTACCCATACTCTCATTTTCAGAAGAGTCATGGTAATATTCTTCTTCCCTAGTCTTTTCGGTCTTATGAGTTGCGAAACCTTCAGGTTTCAGAGTAATTGGTTGGGACTGAGTAATAGTTCGAATATGCTGGGTTAAAGGTTGAGAGTTGACAGATTTTTGATTTGATGGTTGTGTTGATAGTTTATCAGCGTGCCTTTTCTCCATTTCAGTAAAGATCATAGGAAGGGAATCCTTGATTCCTTCTACAATCATCTTTTGGAGTTCTTTTCGGGATTCAGTAGCAGTATTTTCAACCGTCGTTTGTTTCTTCTTTCCCCTGGTGTGATGTGAAGGTCCGGTATTTTTCAACATACTAAATAGAAATGAGATTGGAATCAAAACAAAACCTTTTTATTGATAATAATATATTACAGAAGATGATACATATAGAAATTATTATTCCTAGAAATTTCTAAAATTCTTTTCTTTAAGAGCTTTTAGTAACAAAGCATTCCGAGTTTCAACTTCAGCTTTCTCTCGTTCTAATTCAACTATTTTGTTCAGCAACATTCGTTCCCTTTCACTTTCCGATGCATTCTCATTTATACGAGGAGCAGGGATGGGAATCGTCTCATAGTATTGAATGTAAGGTATATTAGAGTCAACACGTTCTTCTTTTTCAGGATTATTCTCATAAGGCATATCGGCATATCCCTCATGAAAATTTTGGGAATATAATAGGGTGACATTATAACTTCTCGCGGTAGGAGCGGAATGAAAACTTATAGAAGGATTATAGGGAACACTAGGGTTTCCTATTTCTCCGAGGCTTCTAAAAGTTGAACTTTCAGTTTTCTCATTATTTTCTATAGTTGTTTCATTTGTTTTTCGTTCATGATAACTAGCTGGAGCAAATTTACGAATAAATCTAGGACCCTTGCCTTTTTTGACCATTCTGAAAAATAAACAAAATGATATTTTATTATTGTAGAAATATATTAAAAAATACAACAAAAACAATTCTAATCTTTCATAAGCTCTTTTCCAAGAGTCATCAAGTCCTCTCCACATTCGTATACTTGTTGCCCATAAAATTTGGTTCTTGCTTTGTCCATTATCTTCTTTCTTGTTACTTCGTCCGTTTGGCGCAACGAATGGTCTAAACATTCAATAGGGGAAGAGGGCATACTTTTCGCATAACCATATTTAGGAGGGGGCTTACGGAGTCCCATCATAATATCATTATAAACTTTTTGGTATTCCAGAGGGGCTTGGAAATACTCTTTATATGGAGGTTCATGAAACATATAGGAATCATATAAAACAGGAGTTTCAGAATTATAAGATTGATAGTCGGAACTATTTGAAATAGGATTATTGAACGGATAGTCATCCGGGTTTTCAGAAGCAGGTTCATATTGGTGGGATTCCTCAGATGAATCCTCTTCTATCTAATTATTCTGTTGGATATAACTTGATTCAGCTTCATTGTTTCCATGCAGTTGTTGGTTATTTGTATTCCGGTTGCTGAAGTTAGAACCAGCTTCCATCCATTGACTAGAAAATTATAAGATTGAAGGTGGTATTCATGAGAGTTGTTATTAGGGAAAATGGCAAATGGATCGTTGTTATAATAAGGCGAAGAGATAGGGTTCATTTGAGATCCTAAAGGATGATACTCAGGCGATTCTTGTTTAATCGGACGATTGAGGTCATAATAAATAGGTACAGAATTATCAACAGACATGTGCAATCTTAAAATATTAGTACTTATCTTATTTTGGTCAAGACTTATATACTAAGGCCAGTATCTTTATCTTAACTAAAGCTCCACAAGGATGGTTATCTTTCCAGAGTAGTACCTCCAACAGAGATGTTCCCAGGTAAGAGCGACGGGTCTAGGAGAGATTTATACACCGCTCTTTCCTTAGACAGAACATTCTGTTTGTCAGATAACTACATACCGGTCAGAACGTTACCTTGTTTTCTTATCTTAATTTTTAAGTAATAGATAAACTTATGGTTAAAGGCTAGATACTAGATCCAAGTATCTAATTCGCTAAAACCTGTGGCTCTGATACCAACCTTGTCACACCCCGCCCCAGGCACCCTCTGGACGTGTGCGAGCCTGATTGATATCATCTTTGAACTTTGATTTCAGAGTTTTTATAAATACAGCGGAAGTCTTTTTCAAAAGGATCGTTTCAACATTCTTTCAACCTCAAGGGTTGTATTTGTAAATATCAAAACTCAGTTGGAAGACAAGAAGTTTCATATTTACTTTATAAACATAGGGATTTAAATACCCTTTTCTTTTTTATTACAAAACAGTGTTTGAAATCAAATACATCTATATCCACTGGAAATAGTACTATCCAGGGTTGATCAATCCCCTGGTCCTATCTCCTTTTTCTTTTCTTTAGGATTTTCTATACAAGAGGCCTGAGAATCCAACGTGCAAGTTTATCCTTTTCATAGGTCAGATCTGATGTCTGCCTCTCACTTTTTCTTTTCTTGGGTCAGATCTGATGTCTGCCCATATCCCATTCTTATTTCAGTTTATTCATTTCCTGAAAACATTTTGAAAATAAAACGTCAGCGCGAACGCTGGTGAATACAATTATCTTGACGATAAAATCATTTGGCATAAACAAGTATTAATTTCATTATGTAACTTTTATTTTTAAATAAAATACTAATTATACTAATAAAACACATTTATTTTAAATTATCGCTTATTATAAGAAACTTTGAAATCTAATTATGTAACTTTTATTTTCAATCAAATAGAAAATGAAAGTCAAATTAAATTATATTAAATAGTAATTAACGTATTTTTGAAATCCAATTATATATTAATTTGTACATATTTTGATTTTTATTTTCTATCTTTAGTATATGTAATACATTTTTACATCTGTAAAATATATATACATAAAGATTTAATAATTTTATATATTTTCACCCCATGTGTAATACACGGGTTCTAAACTAGTTATTTAATAAAATAGTAAATATGTGTGAAAACACCCTTTTAATGCATACATATTTAAAAGAAAATGTTACATACTCACTTTAACTACAATAAACACGACTGACACAAATGGCTCTACATGTAGTCAATGTCAAACTCACGTCATCGTTCATGATCGATTAATAATCCATAAATATCGCAATTAGTGCATGCATTGCACTTCTTTTTGGGTCTTATGACCATTACATCTTAGGGTACTGGGAGTGGGAGGCGGGTGCCATGCGGGTAAGGGCGGGCATCACTCTCACTAAAACGGGTAGCACTTGGAGGGTAGTGGAGTGAAGGTTTAGCGGGTATATATACCCGCTGAAAGAAGTCTCTGTGTGTGTATATATGAAAAATTAGGTGGGTTGGAGGGTACTTGGGGGGTATCATTCCCACCATGTAGTGTATTTTAGAAGGGTACTTTGGCTAAATGATGTGACATCTTCTTATTGGTTTATTTTGAGAGGGTAGTTTGAGTTGGAGGGTTCCACTCCCACCACCCTTAATATGATGAATTTACATCCTATATATACTAATTCAACTATGTGCATCATCTAGATCATTTAATTTACATCAATTAAACCATAGTGGTTAGGGTTAGTTGATGGAGTCGTGCACTTGCAGTGGCGGAATTAGATTAGACTTTTTGTGACAGGGTACAAAAAATGAGTTCAGATAAAACACTCGTTGAATAAAAATGAGAAAACACAAAACACTTATAAATAAATTGACTAATCAAACAACAAAACACATCATTTGTTAACTTAATTTAATTAGTTATTATTAATACATTGATGAAATAACTCTAGAGATGTTTAAAATTCAAATAAAACTAAAAGATTTAAGTTGTACATTTATTTGAATTAAAGACGATGAATATGAATTTTGCAACTTGTTTTCAATATTTTATTATGATTTTCTCCAAATGGTCTCTATATAATAACAATAGCACACTCAATTATTCAAAGTATCACACCATGAAAAGACCATAGTGCCATAAGTTCTCCAAATTAAGCTAAAACATACATATTTTTTCTATTTTTTTTACCATGAACGTGGGATGGTTACAGGATGCTTTTCCACCCCCTCCTAAAACGTTGGATCCGCTTGTGTGTGTTTGTTTTGTATTAATTTGTATTTGTTTAATTATAATAAAAAATCTAAAGATATCTTAATTGAAAAAAAAAACATCACATGTTAACTGTTGAACTAGTTATTTTTTTTTATCAAACCATATTTCAATAGTATGTGCACTCAAATAAAAAAAATATAATTATATTATCCAAATTAAAAAAAAAACTTAAAACAGACCCAGGGAAGCTATATTGATAGTGTCATAATAGTTGGAGAATATTTCATCTAATAATAAATAAATTTATTTGTGTTAGTAAGAAACACGTCATTCTGAAAATGGGATAGTCACAAGTTTATTTGAAATCAACAAATATTAGTTAAAAGTGTATACTATTTTTCTTAATGTTTGAAAAGTATTAAAGTGGAATGATAGAATCTTTATATGCAAAGATAAAGGCAACAAAGTCATCTTTCTATGGTTTGGAACATTCAATGAAGTTGTGTAGGTGAAGCCTGGATCACCAACACATCCCCCACCATCAAAGGAACAAAAACTTTAATGTACAAGAATATAATAGATTTATTAGATATTTTAAATATATTTACAAGAGTTAATTACATAAATGCCCCTGTGGTTTGATCAAGTTGCACGTTTGACCCCTATGTTTTACAAACTGCAAACTTAGCCCAAACTTTTATGTTATTAAAAACTTTTGTGTTATTAAAAACTAACTGTTATTAAAGACGCAACCATGTCACAAAAGTTTAGGCTAAGTTTACAGTTTTTAAAACCTAAGGACTAAACGTGCAATTTAATCAAACCATAGAGGCCATTTATGCAAATAACTCTATTTACAATTTAAAGTATATTTTTAACATCATACAAAAAGTTTATTATATAATTGTAAACTTAATTAAGAGAATGTGTTGCACTTATATATAAGGCATTATAATTAGAGTAAATTACACGGATCGAAGCCTGTGTTATGTCAAAGTTTTATATTTCGTCTATAACTATAACAAATTATGGATATGGTCCCTACTATTCACTTAAGTCGTCACGATTTCATCACTTGGATGGATGGAAGTTAATTGACAAAAATTTTTTTAACATCAATCCATTCTAGGGACGAAATCTTGACGGCTTGAGTGAATAATATGGACTATATCCGTAATTTCTGATACTTATCAAACCACCTCAAACCATCGCCACAATGATGGCCATGGCTCGCCATTTGTCGGCCTCACCAGGTTTGACATTGGAATCACCATGATGTGCTGACGTTACTTGAGGTTGAAAATCCAATGGAACACTACGTGCGGTGTTATTTCTTCGTGAAACCACTAGGTAAAAGTTAAAAAAAACCCATCAAAACTCAAACTAAAGAATCATAAAATAATGATCTTTTATATTATTATTTTTTATTAAAAACATTATTATCTGAGAAATAATTTAGTTAAAAATGTATGAATGGAGAGATATAGATAAAAGAGTGGATAAAAAGGTGAAAGAGTATTCTGTCTATTAAGAAATAAAAAACCTAAAAGATTATTGAAAGTGGAATCAAATTTGATATATAGCCTATAAATTAATGGAAACAGAAAACAGATTTTCCTTATTAATTAATTAAAACATTTAAATTGAAGAGAAGTCAATGGTGCACATGAGATGAGATAGCCTCTTTGTGAAGGGGTACCCCTTAAAGTGCACAAAGTGAAGGACGACCCTTCAAATATACTCAACCGTCAACCCTATATAATATATTTGTGTTATTAAAAGACACCCTTTTCACACATAAAATAAAGAACACTTGAAGATCAATATCACCCACACCATTGGTCATTGGGATTGGGTGCCCTCAATGTTAAAACATACATCTAATGTGTAGTATAAGCTTCTTTCAACTTTCAAGCTTTATAGAATGAACATCTCCTAACAAAAAAATGTCAAACATTCATGGCAATCATTTTGTTTTACGGTTATTTTGACGTGTTAAAAGAAATATAGTATAAACTTGAAGTTAGAATAATTTGCTTTACCAAAGGGCCTTTGGCCTAGCAGTATCAAGATGTTGGATAAGGCTTAGCCTTTCTATATGGTGAGGTCCAAATCCTGTTGGTGACAAAAAAAATGTGTAATTTAAACGGTTAAGAAAAAAAGAATAATTTGCCCGTCTTCGCAAAACATATGTTTCATTTTGATTCATGCTAAAATACGCAACATGGTGTTACAAGAAAATTAAATCTAAAAATAATTTATTTTTTTATAGAAAAATGATATAGTGTGTGCAATGTCGGTTGATATTATGCCTTTTAAAAGATCTATCTTTAAACATCTATAGTATTTTTATGTAACTTTTTTAATGAAAGAGTTATCTGCTTACTAAATTATGATTAATGAAAACATGTGTTGAGTTTTAGGTTATATAATATTAAAACTTATTACATTACTTTTATTAAAATTTTTGTTTTTTAAATAATAGAATATTAAATGAACAACAAATTAAAACATAATAATTTTGTTATGAGTTACTAGGATAGAAGTAAATATTTTTAGGTGGTCCAAACTACACAAAGGTGATGGAAATTATTCCAATAATTGAAAATTGTAAATTATGAGTGGCTACACAACACATGCAAGTGTAAAAATGGACCGACCAAGAATCTTAACATCTCATTACAGATACATATAAAAGTAACGGAGAGATATTTGTAGAACATTAAATATTATATAGTTACACGGATAATAAAATAAATTATATATTTTTAAATTTTAAAAGTTTTAAATTATAAGAATATGATTGAAATGTAATATTTATATCTTTTCTGAAATAAAAAAATAAACAAATTTCGTTTATATATAAAACCTACACATGACTTATATTACTTACACTTTACTTACACATGTGTAGGTAAACGGTTAAAAAAAACATATGAAAACAATAGTTTAATGAATTTTTTTTATATACATAACATATGTATTTGCATTTGCAAGAAGTAAACATTTTAAAAATATGAAGCATTGATTAAAAAAAAATAAACGATTTAAGTTTTTTTTTGTTCTCATAATAATTTAATGTTTTGTAATGAAATTCATCCTATAAAATTAAGGACTGCACGCAAAGAGGGTTTTAGAGTATAAAGAAAAATATAAAAGTAATAGATTGTGTTATTTAGACTATATAAGTTTGATAAAAACATATGAAGCATATATTTTTTTTAGTTTATACATATTTTTAATCTTATGTACAAATCAATTGCTACCTTATAGTCTAGGATACCCTACGATGGTAATATTAACAAATATAAAAACACATAAATTTATAAAAATACATACATCTTTTGCATGTGAATCAGCTTGGATCGATAACATTTTCTTATTTTATTTATTTATTTTCATTATTAAATAATATATGCTATATATTTAATGTTTTTGTAATGAGGTCTATTTTCATTTGTAAATTTTGTTAGATGATTAAAAATACAAAATATTCATCATGCAATTCAGATTATACATCATTTGCTTTCAATTCGATCATCATGCTTATTTTTCTAAAATGCGCCAATTTAAATTCATAAGTTAGCAAAAAGACGGTTTAACCATTTAAAAAACATGTTTAAGAGTTATATTATATCATTGTAACACATACGATAATATGAAACGTGTACCCCATAATCTCTAGGTCATCACTCATAAACCTGATATCGATAATATAAATTATATGTGTCGATGACTTGTTAATTAATTCATATATGTATTTGATTTGAATAGAAATATGGCATATAATAAAGTTCATTTAGGTCTATTCAAATTATAAAACAGATCAAGTTTAGGTCGACTCATATTATACATCGTGCCAAAATAAGGCACTATTCTAACACTTGTTAACTTAAAATGGCTCTAAATTTACGAGCAAAACCCACGACTGTTATTTTTCGTCACCACCTATCCTCATTGCCTCTATCTCCACCGTCGTTGGCTCCCCCCACACCACCACAAGCCCCTTGTCGCTGCTGGAACCGTACTGCAGTCACCGCCACCGGCTCCTTTGGCGCCTCTTCCGCCACCGTCATCTTTGCTGCTGCCACCACCGATGCCCATCACCACTAGCAGCCATAAAAAATAAATATATCTAGTAAACCCATTTTGATTGATATATATTTTCTCTGAAAAGACTCATTTAAACCCAATCATTTTAATCTGAATCCGTTTTGATATGACATCTCTGACTTGACCGTCCGATTTACTTGACTTAATACAAATCAAATTAGAACTTAGAAAATTTTATATCAATAATTTTTAGTATATCCTTAGTATCATAGAAAAAATATTCTATAAATCAAATATTTGTAGTTACGACAACTAGATAAACGAATAATAGAATCTTCATATGATAATATAATACTTTTTTTTTTCAAAACTAGCCAACGGATCGGGTAAGTTTTTGGCATATCTAGGCTTCTAGTATCATCGTGTTATTATGAATTCTTTTTTTCTAATTTTCTATATATGCTTCTAGTAATCTAGTAGTTGTTACGTAAAAAATGATTTTAAAAAAAATTCAGAAAAATTAAAACAAAAATTAGAGTTGTACAGGTATAATAAACAAATCAAAATCATCTAATTTTTTTTAAGATTTCGTAAACAAATAAATAGTAAATGTATTTTTCTTTTGCTTATCTTATCGTGTAAATAAGTATAACTAAAAACATGTACGATCATGAGTTATTTTGTTTATGGATAAATGTAAATATTGGATTCAGTGGATTTGATAATATGAACTTTATTCCGCTATAAAACACGTGGTCGATTTTTTAAAAAGTGTGGAAACTGATAAATTATGATCCTAACAATTTGGCGATATCCCATCCGAAAAATTACTATTTCCCAGCATGGGTTTTAAAGAGTAAATAATGTCGCTAACACGACCAACATGTTATAGGTAGGATTGAGCAAACGGGTATTACCCGGCTTATGCGGGTTTACGTGACCCGTACTCGTACCCGTTTGTTGATTTTTATGAAGCCCGTAACCCGTACCTTTTATTGCTTAAACGGGTAATCACAAGCCGGGTACGGTTTCTTTTACAGGTATTCGGTTATAAACCCGTTTTTTATTCAAACTCTCTTTAATATTATTTTATGGGAAAATGTACCCAACCCGTACCCGTTTGTTGATTTTTATGAAACCCGTACCTTCATTGCTTAAACGGGTAATCATGGGTCGGGTATGTTGATCAATTCTTGAACATGATAATGGAAAACAAATAATAATTAAATAATTGATAAGCTAACCACAGAGAGGGAAGACGCCATGATCCACAGGAAGATCGGGTTCCCGTTTAGGGTGTACGGATGGCTAAGGTGAGTTCGTAAGAACTCACGGTTATGGGAGGGAGAGAGAGAGAAGGACGATTTTAGTGATAATAGTAATTGAATAATGATTCATTCATTAGTCAATTCCCTTTAATTATCTCTGTATTTATATGTACACCCAAGGGGAAACCCATTAATGGTTCATCAAAGTAATTAGGCCTATCAACTAATTACTAGCCATATGTTAATAATAAATAAATAAATAAATCAATTGATCATTTAATAATTAGATAAATGATTATAAGAGCTACATATTAAAACCGTGTCTTACAAGGTACGGTTTCTCTTAAGGGTATTCGGTTCTATATATATAGGCCAGTTATTATACAAATGGTTTTTAGCGTGCGGAGGTACAAAGCCACCAGGATGCGACATGTGTTCTTGGGGCAAGGGATAAAGTCATCCGCGTAATAATAATTACGCAAGTTGTATAATAATAACGCAATTTATATAATAATAACGCATGATTTATAATAACGCTTGTTCTAAAATGATATAACGCATGCTTTAAAATGATAATAACGCATGTTATACGAATAATCACGCATGTTATATGCTTAATAACAATAACGCGTATTCTAAAATAATGATAATAACGCATGTTATACGAATAATCACGCATGTTATATGCTTAATAACAATAACGCGTATTCTAAAATAATGATAACACATGTTTTAAAATAATAATAACGAATGTTATACGAATAATCACGCATGTTATATGAATAATAAGTCGGTTTTAAAATTTATAATAAAAAGAATTCTGAAATTGCTAAAACCTTGAAATTTATTGAAAATGTGGAAATTTTAAAATTGTTCTTGAGTATTTGATATCTCAAGTTAGTTTTTTGGTGAACTGAGATTGATTCGGGTAATGGGAATCCTGTCAAGTTATTTCCAACCATATAAATTTAGAAAGTGTGATCCCTAATAATCGAACATATCGAACATTTAATGAGTAATTAGGTACCTCATGAATATAAGAGTGATTGATCGAGTATGGGTTCGATTTTACAAGAAATTACCAATATTCGTTTTGAATCTAACCCAATAACATTCCTACTCACATGCTTTTGAGTTTTGAAGTTAATATATGTTTAAATAAAAAGTCAAAGCTTTAACTCTCAATGGATGGATAACAAACAATTAAACTTATCCGGTATAATCTTAATCTTAGCAAAATTTTTGGTATGGTCTATGAAGGGTGTGATGAGATCAAACATTATCTCTATCCTAAGGATAGAGAGACTACTACTAATAATAGATAAATATCCAAATAAATTTTCTATTTTAAATTTCATATTTAATAATCTTATTTAATTTTTTTTGAAACGTAAATTTCTTAGTTCCTATGAAAGTGAGACTTGAATTCATAACCTCCTTAAACCTTGATATTCCAAAGAAAATTTTCCTTTATAATAATCATGTAAATTAACAATCGCCTTGTCTCCCTCACTAAATACCATGACAAAGCATTTAAATCTTATTGAACCAATTTCGAGTGAGGGATGGGTGGGAAACCCTATAACCATAACTATATGGTTGTGGCTTCGAGGTCTATAGGGTGTTCATTCCTGACATTCAAAACATGACATGAAAATAATCAGGTTTTGGGTTGACTATTTTAACTTGTTTTAAAAAATAGGGTGTGCTCGAGTTGTCCCGTTTAATAAGCAAGTCATGTTTGGGTTGACCTATTTAAAAAGGGGTTAACCTGTTAACGACTGTTTAATTACTTTTGTATTTATTATTTACCATAAAATAATTGATTTGTACCAAAACTTTTCTCTTTTCCCTTTAAGAGATGACTATATAATTATTTTCCAGTTTATCGTATTTGGATTTCATAGTTTATTATTTTGATTTCAATCTTTATAGAGTTAAATGTTATTTTTTTAAACAATATATTACCATTTGTTACACTCATACTCATTTATCAACCCGTCAATTCGTTTGACTCATTTAGATAAATGAGTTAAATTGGTCAGGTTCGGGTTGACTCGATTTATGTGTATTTAGATTAGGGTTAAAATTTTTGACATGAATAAAAATATGGGTCATGTTCAAGTTGCAAAATTTAACCCGCCAACCCGACTCGACTGACACCTAAAGGTCATGTCATGAAATGAAGGGGAGGTTGGGAACATAATGGGTTCATTTTGGATTCATCCTCAGTGTGAAAATGAGATATCAACTCAATGGACGAGAGTTAAAAAAAAGTATTTACTTGAAAATAAAAGATGAGCCCTCCGAGTAGTACACAACACTCAACATGGTTTCTTAGACTTTCCAAATGGAAAGTCATGAGTTCGAGTCTCGTTTGGAACAAATTGTTCCAGTTTGAGCCAGAGGGTTTTCTCAGTTGTGGGTTTCCTCCTATGTGGGTCCCGGGTTCGAGTCCGCTGCGGTTACAACCCATTGGGAAAGACATGCATGACTCACAGGAACACCCGGGTTGCTCCCGAAGAGAGTAGGGGTTTAAGAAAGTCGCCTTAAAAAAAAATAAATTAATGTAACAAAAAAGAGAGTTTATACATTTTTTAGGAAAAATAAAAGATAAAAAATAAACTCCACATTTATCGTAAACTTAAAACATATGCAATTCAAATCTTGTAAACACCATTCAATGAAACTCAACAAATTAGATTTTGGTTTGTTTTATTTCAAACATCATTACATATATATGACTGAAGAAGTTTCTTCCAAAATGTAGAAAGCTCTTCAAATTGGATTTTGCATCTTAATTAACGTGAGATGCATACTTATTAATTCTTAATTTGATTTTAATACTAGTTGTTATATTTTATTTTAAAAACCAAAAACCTCACAAATATATACTAGCGGGTGTGCGGATGACAAATTTTGTTTATGAAAACGTAGATAAAACTAAACTCGTCGCGAAAGTGAATTTAAAAACAAAAGAGATAAATATATATTATATTTAACGCTATATTCAAAATTTAAGAATACATTATTTTATATATAAAACGTAAAAAAAGCTCAGGCATAAATAAGTGTAGATAAAAACTAAAATTATTAAAAAGAACCCAAGAAAAGAAAAAAAAACTTAATAATAACAAAAACTAAACTCATCGCGAAAGCGAATTTAAAAACAAAAGAGATAAATATATATTATATTTAACGCTATATTCAAAATTTAAGAATACATTATTTTATATATAAAACGCAAAAAAAGCTCATGCATAAATAAGTGTAGATAAAAACCAAAATTATTAAAAAGAACCCAAGAAAAGAAGAAAAAAAACTTAATAATAACAAAATTGTGTTAAATAAAAATTTATCTTACTGTAAACTATGTCAATTATGTTTTATAATACTATAATTACATGATTAATATTTGTGTTTGAATACATAAAATTAAGAAGATAAATCAACCTTTTTTCATAGAATATTCTAGGTTATTGAATTTGAATTGATATAAACCTACTTTATATGGGGCTCAAAATGTGACAGTCACAGGATCTAACACCAAGCAATGCTAAGATTGTGCTTCAAGGAATTTTTTATTTATAAAATATGTTTTGTTTAACTTAATACATGATATTTTATATAAATTAATACTTAAAATTTTTTATTTCCAAACTAGGGAAAAAATTATACCAGGTTTCATCAATTAAATTTTTACATGAAAACTCCGTGAGAAACGTACAAAGTGTTTGAGCCATTGACCTCACTAATTCATTAATTGAAATTAAACCGGTATAATATTTTTTTTTCTTTCTTATTTTTTATAAATGGTTATTGCTTTTTAGGTCAGGTAGGTCTATCAATTTTTTAAGGGTTAATCATAAAACTCATTAAACTTTCTTAATTTTTAAGAAAAAAAATCATCAATCTAATTTTAATATATTAAAGTCACTCAACTTGTTAAAAACTCACATAAAAGTTACAAAACTAATTTTTGAATATTAAAGCCTCTAAGCTTGTTTAAAATGCATGCACTATTTGTTTTTTTTATAATAACTTCTTAACTTTTAAATTGAACAAAATTTGATAAAGTGATTTTAACATTTTTTACTAAAAAGAAAAAAATTATACCATCTTGACCAACTTAAGAGTTAACTAGTCACTATTAAAAAAACCAAAACTAAATACACTTTAGACAAGTTTAGGTACTTTAATATATAAAAACTAGTTTAGTGACGTTTTTGTGTATTTTTTTTAAATGTTGAGAGACTTTAATATATTAAAATTAGGTCGATAGTTTTTTTTTCATGAAAAATAAGAATTATGTTGGTTTTGTAACACCAAAAAATTGAAACCGATTTTAAACTTTTTAAATATGACGCAGAAGCGGTTCCATATACAACATTTAACGTATCCACACGTTTTAGGTTTACTAACACGAATTAAACTACAATATTTCTCACAAAAGTAGTTTAATCAAAGGTTAATAATCAACAAGTTATCCACAACTTGTAACGACTCCAAATAAATTGTAAAACGCCAAAATCCAATTTTAAGAATCCAATATCCACCTTAGGCGAGACCCGAGATCACCACAGAGCTTTTCCTACATTCAAAACAAAATTTGAATATGGTTAGTAAAGATAAGTAGTCTTAGGGACCTCTCCACAAGTCCCCACAACGATTACCAAGTCCGTAGACTCCCCCTTCATTGGTAAAACCCAAGAAAAGTCATTTTTAAAAATACAAATTTCTATCATGGCAGTGTTCATAACACTACCATGTTCCCCTGAAGCCTGAACACAACCATGTTCATATTCAGCTCTAGAAAAGAAACAAAGTTGTTGTCATGGCTGTGTTCAGATGAACACAACCATGTTCCATGACAACACCTTCTATTCTCACCATTTTTATAATTTTTTTTTGTATATAACAAGTATCTATCGTGTATTTACTTGTTTTTCGACCACACTTTAACTACCACATTAACTAACATTTATTTGTTAGTTTATCCACCCCCAATACGAGCACCACTACTCGTTTTCCATTCCGGCCCGTTTGCATCTTTGTGCAATACGACACCAATATATCATGTATGACAACAACACACACACATGTTTACTCCCACCCATTTATCACCTTTTAGTTGGCTTACAACGCCTTGGTGCGAGAACCACAACTCGTCTTACCCGTACTTGGAGTATTTGACTCCAATTCTACCCTTTGAATTATTCCACACTTTTTATTGGGTTTACGACCTCTTGATGCGAGTACCACAACTCGTCTTACCCGTACTTGGAGTATTTGACTCCAAGTCCACCCTTTGAAGTATTCTACACTTCTTATAGGGTTTACGACCTCTTGGTGCGAGTACCACAACTCGTCTTACCCGTACTTGGAGTATTTGACTCCAAGTCCACCTTTTGAAGTATTCCACACTTCTTATAGGGTTTACGACCTCTTGGTGCGAGTACCACAACTCGTCTTACCCGTACTTGGAGTATTTGACTCCAAGTCCACCCTTTGAAGTATCCACACTTCTAAACACCAATTCACCAAATTATCACATTTTGTTTTACTAAATTTCCACATAGTCAACTACATCAATTTAAACCACATGTGCATACTACCTTGACTTTTACCACATAAGTTATTACACCAAATTCAAACCACATTATGCACACAAATTTGACTTTTACCACACAAGTCAAATTACACCAAATTCATCACATTTACATAATAGTTTGACTATTTACCACATAAGCCAAATTACACCTATTTACCACATTTACACAATCAAGTTTGACTATTAACCACATAGTCTAATTACACAAATTCCAACATATTAGTTTGACCTTATACCACTAAAGTCAAATTACACAAATTTCACCATTATCCACAATGGTTTGACTTATATCACATTAAGTCAATTTAATCCAATTCCACCACATACTACATTCAAGTTGACTCTTGACCACATTGAGTCTTTTATTCCAATTAACCACATTAGTTAATATAGTTTGGCTAAATACCACTTAAGCCAATTTTACACACATTACCACACATCAATGGTTTAGTTTGACTAAATATCCACATTGAGTCAAACATATAAGTTCTACCATAACCATTATATTTTGACTATATACCACACAAGTCAACACAACAAAAACATGTAAATAGCATACCACACATACTATTTACACAAAACTACTTATCTAATACTAGGTAAGTGCAAAGCACTTACCTTTGCCAATGAAGATTACAATTCGTCTTCCAAGCTAGCCACTCCATACCTTGATCACCTAAACAATCCACTTATTTAGTAATATAGTAAACTCCTATAAATCACCAATTTGAGGTTTGACACCGACCTAAGATCTTATGATCTTCATCAATAACTATCTTGGTTTAGTTAGCTTCTTTCAAGCTTCCAACCTTTCAAGATAACAACCAACCCATTTTGACCCGTTAAGATTCTATCCAATTTCACCCAATTCTCCAAGGTTATTGATTCATTAATTTGATTGAGGGCTTTTACTAAAAATTATGTTTATTAACACAATAAACACTTACCAACCACCAATTCATCATTTACCTTCATCAATTTGAAAAACCCTAATTTTAACCTCAAGAACCCTAATTTTGAAATCATCAAATTGGATATTATGATCATGTAAAACATGATTCTTCAACATTAATAATACTAGATTAAGGTTTATAAACGACATTAAACCCAAATCATAACACCAATCGATCCAATCAGGTCTTTTTGCTCAAGAACACCATATATGATGATTGAGATGAGGAAGATGATATTTACTAGCAATCTTGAAGAGGATGAACACTCCAAATCATCCAAGTTCCTCATGCAAATCATCAATTTCGTGATTTTGGTTCTCCTCCTCTTGCTCCCTGCTGATTTGCGAACCACACACACACAATTGTGTGTGTCGCCATTTTTAATCTCCACCAAAATCAAGTTTGAGATAATTGCAAGATCAGTCACTCTACTTGATATTTTAACTCCTTTTTCTAAAACTACTTAATTCCACTATTTAAAACAAACCCTCAACTTTGTTTTATTTAAATACACCCTCTATAATATAAATAATATATTATAGAACAAACCCGAAAATTGGTTCGTTACAGGTTTTTAAGGTTTTAACTCTTTTTTAAACTTGAATAACTTTATCATTATTTTTTTTTAAATTATACCATAAAAACACAAATCTTATTATTTTTAATTTGAGGACAATATTTGTATATTTTAGAAAAAAAAACGCCTTTTTCTATAAAGTGTCTATGCACTGTAAATTACAACAACGCGCCTACTATTTAAAATGATGCGTCAAAACTAGCTACAATAGTGCGCTTAAATTAATTACAACGATCCGCCTAACGTGCAACGGTGCGTCCTAGTTGTCAAGGTCTGACTCAAGAACGAAATGCCCAAATATAATGACGTGCTCAAACCATTACATTGATGCTTTAACATTCTTTATGATATGATTAACGGCTGGTATGATTAGTTTACTACAAGTCGTTGGTCTATAGTTTGTATATAATAATACAAGTTTCTTAAAATACAACTTTTATTGGTTTTATGTTTTTAACCCTCTTAAAAGCGTCATGTTTAGCATTAACTGTGCAACGGTGCATCCTAGTTGTCAAGGTCTGACTCAAGAACGAAATGCCCAAATATAATGACGCGCTCAAACTATTACATTGATGCTTTAACATTCTTTATTATATTAATTAAAATGACGCGTCAAAACTAGCTACAATAGTGCGCTTAAATTAATTACAACGATCCGCCTAACGTGCAACGGTGCGTCCTAGTTGTCAAGGTCTGACTCAAGAACAAAATGCCCAAATATAATGACGTGCTCAAACCATTACATTGATGCTTTAACATTCTTTATGATATGATTAATGGCTGGTATGATTAGTTTACTACAAGTCGTTGGTCTATAGTTTGTATATAATAATATAAGTTTCTTAAAATACAACTTTTATTGGTTTTATGTTTTTAACCCTCTTAAAAGCGTCATGTTTAGCATTAACTGTATTTTACATATTTTTATTGGTTAGATGGTATTCATAATTACACCGGTGGTTGTAACTTCTAAGCTTCTATTGGTGTTCAATTATTTTATGTAATTTGAATATTTTAGTATTTAACGGGTACTGATCGGTGGTTGAAGATTAGTTGTGGTTAACTGTATTGGCTTCCACGGGAAAAGGATGAGTTGGCGGCGCTTTATTGTCACCAACTTCCCATGACCTTTAAAGACTAAAGATACCTATTCCACCAATAAAAGTCAACTCACCATTTTTCTCAATTTTAATTTCTAAGGATTATTTAAACATATGCTTGAAAATAAAAATATTAATATTGGTTTTTATAGGTGTATAAAATTTTCACAAATACCAATAAAAGATCATAAGAAAAAGGTTCCTAATAAATATATCATTGATTTTAAATAGTATAAGATCATTTTGAATAATGTCTCCACTTAAAAAATCAGTTATGAATAACTAGAGTAGATTATAGGAATTGTCTACTTGGTATATTCATATTACAAATTTAGTTAACCTTTTTAAAAATTACATATATGATATTTTTCACTTTTTACTAACACATTTGATTCTTTTAACTAACTGATTTTGAAAAACCAGTTAAATTAATCTTATAGTAACAACACACAACACACTTTCTATTCATTCCCGACTAATAAACACACGAAAAATTAGATAATTGTAAAGATGGTCCTTGTGGTATGTCCATATTACAAATTTAGCCTCTAACTTTCATAATACAAACATAACACATATCATGAGTGTAATTAACTCAAAAGATTATTACTCTTAGTTTTCTTTTCTTCCACCTACAAACTCAATAATACAACTTTAGATCATATAGTTTAAAAGTTTTTCACTTCCCATTTTCTCAGTGCTATATGAATACTATATTAAATAAGTATAATACACAGTTACACACGACCCTAAATTAAAGTCTAAACCATAAACCCGAATAATCAGTACAATTCTCAATTTCAAGGCCAAGGTGACATTAGGGAACCGTAAGAAACATCAAGTAGACTTGTACAAACACACATACAATACAAACAAACCAGTTTCAAATACGACCATAAGTACAGACACATAACAACCACCATGCATGCTCCCTAGGCTTATTATTATATTTATGGTTATGGAGTCTTAGCATCAGGACCCATGCTCGATGTAGTAACTAACTTCACTTTCACATGACTAATAAAGCTAGAAACCATGTCGTTGAAGCTATCAGGGTTAGAGAAAGTGGTCCCAACATCAACATCAGAAGCAGCTCTCATCTTTTTCTTCATGCCATCAATATAACCAGAGAACATTTCCTCACTAAAAGACTTGTGCCCACCATCTCCATTCTTCTCAACATCATTTGAAGACAAATGCACAAACTTTTTAAAGGGTTTTACCTTAAGAGGAACATAATTTCCATTGGCTGCGGGGTAATCATTGGTTGGACTCGAACCATTTTTTAACTTTGGAACGTGTTAACCGCAGTTCAATCTACCAAATATAGCTTTGTGTTCTATTTTCCGGGGCAATGCCTCTTTATCCAAAAAAAAAATAAAATATAGCTTTGTGTATCTTCTCACAGAAACTCCTAGTGCGGTGTTCCTTTGACTGATCGTTCACCATCGGGAAGCTTTAATAAACATTGAGTAAATGTATGGTTATTTAAAGGGGTGTTGGCATTGGGTGAATATGTTAGGGTGGTTATTCGGTATTCTAGATTTTTGCTAATTATACATGGAGGAAACATGTGGCAAGAAATGTTTTAAAAAACTCCAGCCTAATTTCAGTATCTAAGCATATATATTTCCTATCAAACAAGCTCACATTAAGTGTATTTTAGTGCCTTAATTTTGTGAATATGTTCCACTTTTTCTTGTGCTTCCTAGTATGGAAATATAAGATAATTAAAAAAGGACATATTTTAACAAGATTTAAAGAGAATCAGATTCTGGGGTTAATTGCTTCCACCAATCAAAATATAAGTTCCATGCCCCATAGTATTAATCATCCATTCTTGAAGTACTTCCACCAAGATATCTATACTATATAATAAATAAAGATTTTTGTATGCTACGTGTCGTCACCATATTCAATCTTATCATTTTTTCCCGTCTCTCTCTCTCTTATTAAATGCACCCATATCTTTTAATAAATTACTAATTATACTAATAAAACACATTTATTTTAAATTATCATTTATTATAAAAAAAACTTTGAAATCTAATTATGTAATTTTTATTTTCAATTAATTACTAAATGAAAGTCAAATTACATTAAATAGTAATTTACGTATTTTTGAAACCCAATTATATATTATTTTTTACATATTTTGAATTTTGTTTTATATCCTTAGTATATGTATAGTAATACATTTTTACACCTTTAAAATACATAAATAAAATTTGAGAAATTTATGTATTGATATTTTTCACCCGTGTGTATTACACGGGGTCTAAGCTAGTAACAAATAAAAAAAATAATAAAAACATACAGTATAAAGTTTAAAATTTGTAAGAAATACAAAGTGTGCATGCACCTTGTTCAAGTTCACAAGTTGATGTCACATTATCCCTAGGCGGCCAGGCATAACCATTTTGATATTTTCAGTCAATAATTTGAAACAGTAGTATTTCGGTCTATTTTAGAAAATAATCATTCAAAAGCAAGCTTAATTAATTTACACACAAACAGTAAATAAAACATGTCATAGAACTCACCTGCCCCAGCCCCAAGATCTCAACTTCGTCCCCATCTTTAATTATCGTTTGTTCATCTCTTCCTCCACAGACCCTACTATTTGAATGAGATTTGTTGGGTTTGTTTGTTTGTTCAACACGCCCAGGGGCAACTGTGCCCTGCCCCTTTTTTTAAAAAAAGATGTGGAAAATAAGAAAATCATCACTTGTTGACATAAAAAATAAAATTTGTTTATACATACTGCAATTGAGAATGGTTTTGCCTTTTGGCATTCAGGGGTAGGAATGTAATTGCTATCAACAGTTTCCATCAACTTAAGAATGACCTTTTTTTCAATTTCATCATCATTTCCTTGTAAAGCTGAGATCGAAGGCGGTCTGGAAACTTGTAGAAGCTAAGGAGCTCTAGTTCCACAAGTTTTAGTAACTCGGGATCATCAACGGCATTAACTTTACTCAGAAAACAAATGAGAAAGTGTCATGTACCACATAAAAGTCCGGCTTAGCATCTAACAATAATTAAGAACTGATGACGTGGGAAGGCAAATCTGCAAGCCACGAAGCCAAGAAGCACAATAGCTCATTACAACAACTACACAGCTCAAAAGGTAAAAAGTATCTAGCTACAGTGACGGAACAGTAAAGTGATCAGAAGTCAACACTCCAAGACAAAAGACCTAGGACCTGGGATTGTCTTGGACAGGGGAATGCAGCCCTCGGAAACGAGAACTCTGATGTCTACACCAAAGAGGCAAGGTCAACCTGCATCCGAGAAAATAAGAGAGAAGCAGTCTGGAAATAGACAACCCAGTTGGGCGCCAAGTCCAGCATGGGCGGGAAACCTCCTCTGTAAAGGAGAACCTTAGTCACTTCTCAAGCCAGATTCATTACAATCGATCCAACGCTTACACTAAAATTCTCTATTTCTCTAATATCACCTCTTGTGAACACTTTAACTTATTCTCACGTCGGAGGCTGATCGCACCACCTCCCGCGGTGATACTAACAGTGTTTTGCTTCTTAGCAGGTCCGTGCAAGCTGTCAAGCCCGGAGACATCCATACCCTTTCCCAGACCTATTCTTATTGTAGCAACAAGAACAGAAAACTGTTCCAGATCCAGCTAAAATTATAAAAGGAGAACGGGGTTTATGAATCAAGGTTTTGACTTTGATTTTGTTCTCTTGACTTTTTAATGGGCTGGGTTCGATAGTGCGCTTTCAAGTTAGATCTGTCAAATCTGCAAACTGTTCCAGATCCACCTCAAATTATAAAAGGAGAACGGGTTGATCATTGACAAGCTGTACATTAGGTGTACAGAAAAACCGGTTTGGGCCTGCCAAACCGGTTCGTAACCCAACCCGAGTGTAGAACGAAACCGGTTTGAGTTAACCCTGTCCAACTTGTAGGTTTAGGACAAGTTTGTAAATTTTTTTTAGGGGCCGGTTTGGAACCCGACTTGAGTCGGTTCATATGGTAAGACCAGTTCAGAACCTGACCTGGTTCGGTTTGGCAGGTTGAAACCATTTCAAACTGGTTCGCAACATTTTAAAAAAAAGAGCCATTAACTTGACCGTCAGAACCCTTTTTGATCGTTTTTGAGATTTTTTTTACCATTCCCCCTCATGTTAGTATAAATAGGTATTTGTTGAATCACACCAATCTCTACTCTCTTAAATCTAAAAAAACACTCAACATTCTCAAATACATTCAAAAAACGCTCTCAAAAATTCAAAATGGCTTCTAAAAGTGGGTATTCTTCCGCTGAAGTTGGTTCCTCTACTAGCCTCACGGTTATGAAAGTTATTCCCACAACTAGGAGCCCAAATATTTGCCAACAATATGATATGTGTGAGATGTCAAGCGTGTGGATGAAAGCTCGTTGCAAGCTGAGTGGTCACTTTTTTTCAAAAAGATAATAACACGTCTTTGAAAAACCACATAACCCGAAACCATGTAGTGTGTTGAAGGCTCTAGCGACGAGAGGTCAAACAACTACGTCAAACGAAGGTAATATTTACGTTGGTGGTTCGGGAGAGGATGACACATTTTGTGATTCAAGAGAGTTTGCTATTCAAGCACTTCGACAACGGGCGTTTGACTTGGATTATTCAAGAAACGCTCCAACCTCGCTACACTCACGTAAGTCGTGTTACCCTTAGACGTGATTTTTTAAAAATGATAAATGCACCATCTTCGAGTGCAAGTAGTAGTCGGAATCCAATATTTAACTTATATAATACTATAATGAATGAAAATACTAAACGTCAACGAGGTAATATTCCAAGTAGCGAGTTGGGTAGATATATTGGATCAGATTATTTATCCGGTATGACTCCACACGAATTTAAAAATTTTGATATCTTGGCTTGGTGGAAAGGAAAGGAAGGCCAATTTCTAGTCCTATCAGCCTTAGCCCGTGATCTATTAACCGTCCAGGCTTCTACGATAGCTTCGTAATCTGCTTTTTTTCTTCTGTTAGTGGCATGGTTATTTCTCTACAAAGAACAAGGCCCACTCCACAATCGGTGAAAATGTGTATTTGCTTAAAGGAACACTCGGATGCGGTGAAACAAATACAACATATATCATCACTTGAAGACGGAAACCTTGTAGAAGGTGAGATATACGAGGACGAAGTACAAGGAGGATTGACAAACCCACTTACCGATGATAAGGCCGCTATGGACGATTACCTGCTAGTCGGCTCAGGTTCTGGCGAAGACTAAAAATAACGTATCGGAGTTTCTTTTTTTTATTACGAGTATCAACCACTATATATTTTTTAACGTATTTCAATTTATGTTTTGTAATTTTTAAAATAATTTATAAAAACACGAAGTTTATTTTTTTATTTGTATTTTACTAATCAAATTGAAAAAAAAACGGTTTAGCCCGAACTCAAACCGGTTCCGGCCCGACCCAAACATATTCGTATAGGGTCGACTCCTTCAATTGCTCAAACCAGTTTGGGCCCGAACTGGTTTGACCATCAACCCGGTTTTGACCTCCTTTGACCAAACCGACTCGGTTCGTAAAGCGAACCGGTTTGAGAAAAAAATACCGGTTTGTACACCTCTAATTATATATACAAAATTTTGAGGGTTACTTTAGGGGTGTGAAAAAAAAATAGAAAACTGTAGAACCATATCCGTAACCGAAAAAAACGAACCGAATTGTGAATTCGGTTTAACGTATATGCATTTTTTGACCCAATAAACCGAATAAGTGATAACTATATATGTTGAGTTCGGTTTATTCAGTATATACATTTTTTTAATTCGGTTCTGTTAAATATATTCCTAATACGGTTTAGTTCGGTTAACGGATATGCTTAAAGAGATAAAAACACCAAATAAACCGAACCGAAAAACCGAACAAACCAAAACTCAAACCGTTGAACACACCTACGTTACTGTTCACTGTGGGCATTTTGATTGGTCAACGCAGGTAGGTACAAGTTCTGATGATGTTGGTACAAGCTGGTGCTTGCATAGTTTTGTTTTATTTTATTATTATTAGTTTTTTTTTGTCTTTATATACAACTGGTATGATAACAATTAACAAATCAAGGGCTAGTGTGAGTGGTTAGGCCCATTTTTTACTCCTCCAGCCCAATGTTACTTAATACGGCCCAAAATATTTGTACAATAATAAACATTGGCCCACTTAACTGGCATTAATAAAACTTTTAGAGTAAATTTCGTTTTTGGCCATGTGGTTAGAGGTGCACAAATCAGTTTTTTTTTGGAACCGGATCCGGTTCGGATCCGGACCGGTTCCGTCAACGTTGGTCAATAACCGGATCCATTAGAACCGGTTCCGGTTCGGATCCGGTTCCGGGTGTGGAGACTTGGAACCTATTGGGACCGGTTCGGATATTTAGAACCGGACCGGATAAAAAAAACCGGTTCCACCGGTTCCGGAAATTTTTTTTTTTTAAAAATTAACAAAGATACACTATAAAATACATGTTTTATTTATTTTGTAGATTTTTTTAAGTTATTTAACAATAGTTCGTACAAAAAAAATACAAAAAACATAATTGAATCACAAAGCATTAATTATTTATTATGTTTTCAATATTCTTCGTCGTAGTCTTTGTAACATCGGTTTTCATTTTTCTTCGCTTGAGATACGTTGGGCTTCATCGTAAGCTTGTTCTTCGTCCGAAAGTGGAGTCGCCGCCCCATGTTCTACTTCGAATTCATGTATTTCTTGTTCAACGTCAAGCTCGCCTTCTAGTTTTGCAACATGATGTACACGTTCGGCGGCATCCAAATGGTCCTTCAAGCAAATACACATCTCCATAGATTCCGGTGTAAGCCTCGTTCTTCGAATAGATAAAACCCTGCCACTAAGAGAAAAAGCGGATTCCGAAGCTACCGTGGAAGCTTGGACGGTTAGTAGGTCACGGGCCATTGCGGCTAGAACGGGATATTGGGATTCCCTTCCTTGCCACTCAAGATATCAAAGTTTTCAAACTCTTCGGATCTTAGAGTAGAAATAAAGTCGGTTGCTTGATATCTCCCAAGCTCGCTACTTGGTGTGGTTCCACGAGCTCGTTTAGTATTTTCGTTTCTTAAAGTGTTAAATAAATTTGGGTCTTCCTCGAACATATTTAAATCATCCGATATTGATCCAATTAATGTTTCAACACCGGTTACATTAATCGTTGGGTTTAAGGCGGCCGAACATGTAACAACGGCCGGCATTTCTGAAAAATATTTTTTAAATTTAGCTTTCATAGGTTTTACCATTTTTTCAAAAACAGTGCCGTGATATTCAAACTCTTTTAATTTATTACATATTAAGTATAATTGTTGAAGTATTAGCGAAGACGTGGGATAATAAACTCCCGATAAACATGTAGTTGCATTTTTAAAAACCTCAAGCAAATTAGTTAGTTTCTCGATCATATCCCAACTTATATTATCAAATTTTTGTAAACAACGTTTCTTTTGTACAAGTTCATCATGGAAATGTTTTAAAGTAATTCTTTGCCTTAAGGCCGATTCAAACATTTTCCAAGTCGAGTTCCATCTAGTAGGTACGTCCCAATTCGTACCTAAAAAGATGGAATCCGTTTGTTGGCACAAGTTTCTATAGTTTATATATCTTTTTTTGCTTGTGCTAAAAACTTCACGTAACATCACTTTAAAATTTTCTTTTACGTCTCTTATTTCTTGGACGTTTAGACCGTCTTGCACAACCAAGTTAATGATGTGTGCAACACATTGACTATGAAAAAAAACACCGTTACAAGGCGGTTCATATTTTATTTTTAATTTTTCGACCGCGTTTGTGTTATTTGAAGCGTTATCAAAAGATATTGAAAATATTTTCGGTTGAATTTTATAAGTTTGAATTACCGAGTCTAAAATATAAAATAAGTTTTCACCGGTATGTGGATATCCAAAATAATCAAACGCAATCGTACGCTTCATCATTTGCCACGACTCCGGTTGAACCCAATGTGCGGTAACGCAAAGGTACGATTCGGGTAAACCATGTGGAGCGGACCAAACGTCCGTTGTTAAGTTAATGCCGGTATTTAATTTTTCAAAACCTAAAATTAATTCTTTTTTGGCTCTTTTCCACATTTTTAAACAATCTCTTCTCAAAGTAGAACGACTTACATTTGTGTAATTCGGTTGAAGCGTCTCTTGTATCAACCTCGTCAAGCGTGGATTATCAAAATGATCAAAAGCCAAGCCTTCTTGAATGACGAAATGTGCCATTCTCTCACGAACACTTTCGACATTGTATTGCCAAACTCCTCCATCCCTACCAATTTGAGTTTGATTTTCACCTTCTTGAGTGTGTCTTGCGTGACTAGCAATATGTTTCCTCAAACTGCTATTTCCCGCCGCAGCCAAAAGTTTACCACAACGTTTGCAACGAGCCTTTTGCGAGCCGTTCGACATTTCGCATAAATCGAAATAAGCCCATATTTCTTGGTTTCGGGAGCAAGGAAGTATTGACACAACCGTAACATCGCTAGTAGAACCACCAACCGAATTTTGAGTGCTTGCGGAAGCGGAAGCCATGAGAGCGTTTTTTTTTTTGCTTAAAGTGAGCGTTTTTTTGCGTTTTGAGAGCGTTTTTGAGTTTTGAGAGCTAGAATGTTGTGGTGAACTAACACATACACCCAATACCTATTTATACTAAATTTCAATCCTTAAAAACAAAAAAAAACAAAAAAACGGCCATAAAACGGCTATATAGCCGTTTTTTTTAACCCCAACGGCTAGAACTGGTTCCGAACCGGTTCCAAAATGTCCGAAAAAAACCGGTTCCAAAAAATCCGATTTTTATCCGATTTTTAACCGGTCCGTCAAAAAACCCAGAACCGGTCCCGGAACCGGCGGTTCTAATAATATCCGGACCGGTTCTAAAAAAACCGGTTCTCGCCGGATCCGGTTTCGGATAATCCATCGGATCGGTTCCGGTTCCGGTTCTTTTGTGCACCTCTACATGTGGTTTGGTCTGTTTAATCTTTTTAGTTCAAAAAGTACTTTTAATATATCAGCAACTGAGGTTGTATTTTTGTAACCATTTCAGTCCATCACACTAACCCTGTTAACTTTTTCTGTTAAGTATAAGAGTATTTTAATCATTTTATTGTTAAATGAAATAGTTTAACCTTTTCAGTCCAATAAAAAAAATTTAAGCTTTTTAATAAAAACTTTTTTTCTACCTTTTTAAAAACATTTTTTTTACTTTTTTAAAATCATTTTTTAGTTTTTTTTTTTTTTCATAAAAACGTCTTTTTTAAAAATGTTTTTTTTACTTTTATAAAAATAATTTTTTTTAATATTTTTTTCATAAAAAAATTTTTGAATACATTTTTTTAGCTTTTTCTTAAAATGTTTTTTTAACTATTTTAAAAACGCTTTTTTTAACAGTTCACTATTTTAAAAAAACTATTTTAAAATAGTTAAAAAAAATATTTTATGAAAAAGCTAAAAACCGTTTTTATAAAAAAACTAAAAAAATGTTTTTAAAAACGTTTTTTTCTGAAAAAAAAAATATTTTTAGAAAAGTGAAAAAAACATTTTTAAAAAGGGACAAAAAAGACGTTTTTACGGAAAAAAAAATAAAAAATTGATTTTAAAAAAGTGAAAAAAAATGTTTTTGCAAAAGTAAAAAAAAAAGTCTTTACGAAAAAGACTAAAAAAAGTTTTTATTGGACTGAAAAATTAAACTAGTTCACTTAGAAATAAAATGACTAAAATCTCATATACTTAACAGAAAAAGTTAACAGGGTTAGTGTAATGGACTGAAATGGTTATAAAAATATAACATCAGGGGCTGATATGTTAAAAGATTCTTTTTTGAACTAAAATGGTTAAACAAACCAAAGCACAGGGGCCAAAAACGAAATTTACTCTTTTAATTAAAACCGTCTTCGTTCCTTATATTCTTATAACCCATCGACTTCAGGAAGGTTTTTTTTTCTCTTTTATTGAACTAAAAATTTATCACTTCAATTTAATTTTATTTCTTTTATTATGTAAGTATTTTTTTTTATCATTTGAGTAAAATTTTGAAGTTTTTCCTTATTCTTTTTTTTTCTTTTTGGGTTTTTTATGATTTTTTTAAAAATTTCTTTTATTATTTAACTAAAAATTAATATTTTAAAATTAGGTTTCTTCTTTATTTTATTTATTTCTTTTATTAACTTAAAATGTTAATGCCGTTAAAAAAACTTAAAATGTTAATGGTGTTCATTTTTTTAATTCTTTTATTATTTACCTAAAAATTTAAAATTTTAATTTTAGGTTTCTTCTTTATTTTATCATTTAACAAAAAATTTATTTATTTAAGTAAATAGTTTTTAAAGGTTGAATTTAATTATTTAACATAATATTTTAATTAAATACTAGGTTAGAATCTCGTGTATTACACGAGTTGAATAAATGTAATTTTATATACTTAGTAATAAAAAAATTATGTATTTAAAAACCCGTGTATTACACGGGTTGAATAGAATATAATGTAATATGTTAACACATACACTCGTTAAAATATGTCTTTAAAAATGTAATTTAACTTGACAGTTATAAATTAGAGTAAACTTCTATTTTCGTCCCTGTGGTTTGATCAAAATTGCCACTTTCATCCAATAGTTTGTTTTTTTGTATCTGGGTCCTCATGGTTTTAAAATATTGCCATTTTCATCCTCGTGGTTTTAAAATATTGCCACTTTCATCCAGTCAGCTAACACCGTCCGTTTTTCTCAGTTAAATGAGGGGTATTTCAGTCCTTTTACTTATTTGTTTTATTTTTTCATCTTTTTTACTCTCACTTTTTAATCATCCCCAATTTAACCTCTAATTTAATCATCCACCTGCTGGCCTTCTTCCTCTTTTCCTGACCAGTTTCCGACGAGCACCACTGGAACACCTCCGTCGCTTGTTTCTATGATTAAAAAGTGAGAGTAAAAAAGATGAAGAAATAAAACAAATATGTAAAAGGACTGAAATACCCCTCATTTAATTGAGAAAAACGGACGGTGTTAGCTGACTGGATGAAAGTGGCAATATTTTAAAACCACGAGGATGAAAATGGCAATATTTTAAAACCACGAGGACCCAGATACAAAAAAACAAACTATTGGATGAAAGTGGCAATTTTGACCAAACCACAGGGACGAAAATGGCAGTTTACTCTATAAATTATGTTAAATTATTTTTAAAATATTTTTTTCAACCGAGTATTAATTTTTTTATATAATTGATAAATGTTAATTTATATTAAATTTATTTGGTTAATAGTTAAATAATAAGTATCCATAATTAGATTTATATTAAATAATTAAAAATATATTATTTTAATATCATTATTTAATAAGATAGAGAAAGAGAGAAGCGGGAAAAACATGTCAAAGATGCACTAGAAAGTGTCACACGTCCTATAAGATTTTTATATATTAGTATAAAGATTAGTTTTTTCTTAAAATATATTATTATGAAAAGATCGAGATGTATTTAATAAGAGAGATAGACGAGAAAAAAATGATGAGAATGAATATAGAGACGACACGTGGCAGGAAAAAACTTTTATTTATTATATAATATAGATTATATTTAACAAACTCGATTTTGAAATCTTAAATTAACGTAGGTCACGGATGATTTTTTTAGGTGTCGTATTTAATTTATTTAATTTCTCTATTTTTACTGTTTTTTCTTTTGGTTTTTTTTACTACCATAGATTACATTTTTTCTTTTCGTTAATTTCTTTTTTTTTAAGATTTTACATTTTCTTCATTTTATACCGTTGAGACGTGCTAATTTTTATTTATGTTTTGATTTATATTTTATTCAAAACTGATCCGCCGCAAAGTATGAGTGTTTACCACCAGTTTCTTCTTTGTTTCAGAAATAGGATTTAACTTAAATAGACTCATTTTATATAAATTAACTTAACTGACTTATGTAATTGTATTATCAAGGATCAATTGATGTTCCCACAGAAACATTACCTCCTTCATTCAAACATTTTAGCCATCGTGGTAGCTTTTCAGGTCTAGTCAGGACATAAAACAATTAAAACGATTCTTATTGTTTTTACTTTTAAGTTTTAAACCATATTTAGTGGTCAATTCCATTAAACACAAAGTTAATAATAAACGATTCTTATTGTTTTTACTTTTAAGTTTTAAACCATATTTAGTGGTCAATTCCATTAAACACAAAGTTAATAATAAATGAGTAACCTAACGAAGTTACAAGATAACACTATTAACCACATTATATATATGATTGATAAAATATAATGTTATATATTTAATAATAAAAAAATTATATTTTTATATAACTTAATAATAAAATATTTATATTTTTAAAAACCCGTGTATTACGCGGGTTGAATAAAATTCTTAAATCTTGATGTACATCTTATAAGTGAAAAAATGTATTATATCTACTAATGATTTTTTTAAAAAGTTTAAAAATATGTAAAAATTAATATATAATTGTGTTTCGAATATAAATTAATTTCTATTTAATATAATTTGACTTGCATTAACTATTTGGTTAAAAAAAAGTTACATAATTAAATTTTAAAGTTTCTTAAAATAAGAGATAATTTAAAATAAATATGTTTTATTATTATAATTAATACTTTCTTTAAAAATAAATCATTATTAAAAAAAGAGATGTATTTAATAAGAGAGACATGCGTGAAAAAAATGATGAGAAGAGATATGAAGACCACACGTGGCATAAAAGATTTTTATTTATTATATAGTATATATATAGCCTTATTTTAATAAATCACTATCTATGTGTCCACGTGGCATTTTTCTGTACACCCAAATTTGTGTTTTCCCGCCTCTCTCTCCTCCTTCCAATCAATCCCTTCAATTCCTAAAATTACTCCCTTAATTTTATCAATTAATTACCATTCAATTTTCATTTTGCTTCTTATGCACCTAATCCCTTTTCTCTTTAAACCCTAAAAGTTATATTTTAGAGTAAACTACAGTTTTCATCCATGAGTTTTGAACAAAATATCAGCTTTCGTTCATCTGTAACACATTTGATCCCCGACGTTTGATGTTTTAACACTTTTCGTCCTTGGTCCATAACTCCGTTAACTTTTTTGTTAGTTTTGTTTGAAATTACTAATATACCCTTAACTTCATCTTTAAGACCACCACCCACCACCACCACCACCACCACCAAAAAATCATGTCTCCTGATTAAAACAAAAGAATAACTCCAATTAACCACAATCAAAATCATTTCTCTTCATTACCTGAAGATGATTAAGAATATAAATATATTCCCCCCAAACAGAAACCCCATTCCTTCCCGCATTTAAAGTTATGGCTTGGATTTGACCCATTCCTTGCCCTTTTTCAACATTCCGATAAAAAAACCCAATCCGATAAAAATAACCCAAGCTTCACAATCCATAAATTTTTATCAAGAAAGTATGGCCTTTCAAGCAAAGAAGTAGCAGCAGAATAAGCTAAACAAATCGAATCGGAGAAAAGCGACACTCAAAGTGGGTCGGGACATGGTGATGGGGCTATGAGAAATCCGATTACATGGTCGTCGGATGCTATGTTGGGGTGGTGTTTTTGTGGTGAAGGGAATGAAGGGGAGGCGATGAGTCGATTTACATACCAAGTCGCCGGAATGAGTTGATGATCAGTGTTGACGACGATGAGGGTGGAGGTGTCAGAGATGACCGTCGGGGAGGAGCGAGAAAAAGAAGATGGAGTTGGTTGGGTTCGTGATTCCCAGCGATGGTTATAGTGAGGGGAGATGATTTCCGACCTAATCAGGTGGCGATGGTTGTGGTTGGAGGCGGTGGAGGCCGAGGGGTTGTGCCGGTGGAGTCATAGGTGGGTTAAGATGTTTGAAGAAATGAAGTGTGGAATGTGGGATATATATCTAATATTTTTTAAGGGTATATTAGTAATTTCTCACAAAAACTAACAGAAAAGTTAACGGAGTTAAGGACTAGAGATAAAAAGTGTTAAATCATCAAACGCCGGGGATCAAATGTGTTACAGATGGACGAAACCGGATGTTTTGTTCAAAACTCAGGGACGAAAACTACAGTTTACTCTATATTTTATTACACATTAGTCGAATCTTCCCTTTATCATATTCAAGCTTCAGACGATCGCTTCTTCTTTTCTTCATCCACGTTCGTCTCCTTTTTTTATTATTCTCCATATCCATTAGATAACAACTTTGCTTGATTTTAAATTATGTTTCTAAACTCACAATAATCACTTTGTAAACACGAATCCAAACACTTGTGAATAACTAATTTTAGCTATAAAATGTGACATATTTTTTGAACCAGTCTTGAAACGTGAAACATTAATGTACCGGTAATGAGAAGTATATAAGTGTATTATCAATTGTATTTTTTTTAATGATTCAACCCGTGTAATATACATATTTCTAACCTAGTATGTATATATATATATATATATATATATATATATATATATATATATATATTAGTTTAGAACCCGTGTAATACACACGGGGTGAAAAATATAAATACATAAAATTATTAAATCTTTATGTATATATTTTACAGGTGTAAAAATTTATTACATATACAAAGGATATAAAACAAACTTCAAAATATATAAAAATTAATATATAAATGAGTTTCGAAAATACGTTAATTACTATTTAATATAATTTGACTTTCATTTACTATTCGATTGAAAATAAAAGTTACATAATTAGATTTCAAAGTTTCTTATAATAAGGGATAAGTTAAAATAAACGTGTTTTATTAGTATAATTAGTATTTTCTTTAAAAATATATTATTATTATTATTAAAAGATAGAGTTGTATTTAATAAGAGAGAGAAGCGGGGAAAAAAATAATGAGAATAGAAGAACCGATAGGTTGTAATAAGTTGAAGTAATTTCTGTATTGATGAAAAGTGAATACAAGAGAGCTCATTATAAAGAGTTGAAAGTTACAGTTTAGACCCTCTAGAATAACAAACATTTATTTAGTCTAACATTCCCCCGCAAGTTGAGGGTCAGAAGCGACCTGCAACTTGGACCTTAAAAACATGAAGCGCTGAGAGGGTAGAGGCTTGGTGAAGACATCTGCAACCTAATCACTTGTAGAAATAAACTGAACATTTAGCTTTCTTTGAGCCACTTGTTCACTGACAAAATGAAAGTCAACCTCAATGTGGTTTGTTCGAGCATGGAAAACAGGATTGGCAGAGAGGTAGGTGGCCCCAGATTGTCACACCAAAGGATGGGAGACTGTTTGACTGGAAATCCAAGTTCATGAAGTAGCGATTTTAACCAAATCAATTCAGCCACAGTATCAGCAAGAGCCTTATAGTCAGACTCAGTTGAAGATCTTGAAATGGTTCGTTGTTTACGAGCTGACCAGGAGACGAGATTTGATCCAAGATAGATGGCAAACCCTCCCGTGGATCGGCGGTCGACAGGTAGCCCACCCAATCAGAATCAGAAAAAGCTTGAATCTTGGAATGCTGAGTTTTCCAGTCAACATCACTAAAAGCCTGCAAGGAGGAGCCAGATGTGTGAAAGAGAACAAGACCTAAATTAGTGGTCCCTTTTAAGTATCACAGGATGCGTTTTACAGCCGACCAAGGCATTCATGAACTGACACACACGGTTGACAGCAAAGGCAATATCCGGGTGAGAGAGAGTGGCATATTGTAAAGCTCCAACAGCATGGCGATACCGCACAGGGTCGGAAAGAGGAGGACTGTCATCAATGGTCAATACTTGAGAAGAACTCACAGGAGAGGATACCGATTTGCAATCTGAGAGACCGGATCGTTGAAGGACGTCCACAAAATACTTCCGCTGGGACAAGATAAGATCTTTGTTATGGTGAATGACTTCTATACCTAAAAAATAATAAAGCCTGCCGAGATCCTTGAAGGCAAAGGTAGAGCTGAGCTGGCTAATGATCCTGTCGATGGCAGTCGGGTTGTTGCCAGTTATGATAATGACATCAACGTATACAAGAACATAAGCAAGAGTGCCATGGTGGTTCATAATGAATAAGGAAGGATCCGTCTTTGAGCCTTGAAAACTAAGCCGGTAAAGAGCAGCAGATAACCGATGGAACCATGCCTGTGGGGCTTGCTTGAGCCCATAAAGAGACTTATGAAGAAGGCACACATGATCCGGTTTGCTTGGATCCGTAAATCCGGGTGGTTGCTTCATATAAATGGTTTCAGTCAAATCACCATGCAGGAAGGCATTTTGGACATCTAGTTGGCGAAGAGACCAAGCATTTGTCACAGAAAGGGACAGAAGAACCCGGATCGTTGTGGCTTTGTCAACAGGACTAATGGTCTCATGATTGTCTACACTAGGCTGTTGAGTGAACCCTTTTGCAACAAGGTGTGATTTATGCCTAGTAATCATGCCGTGGGATCCGTCTTTAACCTATAAACCCGCTTGCAGTCAACAACATTAGTATTAGGGACATAGGGAACCAAGGACCATGTTCCATTCTTACAAAGTGCTTCAAAATCCTCGGTCATGGCAAGACGCCGCTCTGGGGATCTGTTGGCGATGGTAAAAGAGGTGGGTTCGGTGGGAGGTGAGGAGGATGTGGCTGTGTAGGCAGAGGGATTATAGGGGGTGGGGCGTTTATGGTTTTGGTGAAGGGGAGATGGACGAGGTCGTGGAGGTGGCGGAGGTGGGGTAGGAATGTTTGGTGAAGAGGAACTAGAGGCCGAGGAAGGTGAGACAGGTAGGGATGAGGAGGATGTGGAGTGTGAGGAAGTAGAGGGCTGTGGTGATGATGGTTCAGAGGTAGGGGTGGTAAAAGAAGGATCAGTGTGGAGAGAGGTATTTAGTGGAGCATGAGTGGTGGGTGGAATGAGGTCTGGAAAAGTGGACACATATGGAGAGGTAAGGGTAGCGGGTGATGGGTATGTTAGGGAAATGGGGATTTGAAATGGGAAGTCTGTTTCATTGAACCGCACATGTCTAACAACATATATTTTTTCTGTTGTGGGGTCAAAACAACGATAACCGTGATGGTGAGGATTGTAACCAAGGAAAACACAGGAGGTGGATCGAAAATCCATTTTGTGACGGTTATACGGACGTAGGTAGGGAAAGCATTGACACCCAAAGTCACGAAGGAACGAGTAATTGGGTGATTGAAAATGTGTTGAAAAGGTGATATATTGGAGGAGATTCTGGATGGAAGGCGATTTATAAGATAAACAGTAGTTTCGAATGCAAAGTGCCAGAATCGGTGTGGGAGGGAAGAATGGGCAAGGAGGGCAAGCCCTGTTTCCACAACATGACGATTACGGCGTTCAACAAACCCATTTTGTTTACTAGTTACACCAAGTTTGTTGAAGAAAGGAGAAAGGTTACAAAACTCCCCCCAATCAGTTTGTACACTTTTTATTTTAGTGTTGAACTGACGTTCAACCATGGTAACAAAGCTGGTAAAGGTGGTTAAAACGTCTGATTTCTGGACTAGTGGATAATACCACATAAAACGGGAGTGGTGATCTACACATAACAAAAAGAAACGGTGTCCATCAAGAGACACAGTAGGGGAAGGTCCCCACACATCACAGTAGATTAAGTCCAAAACATTATGACTATGAAATGTAGAGTTATGTAAAGTAAGTTTGGTGGATTTTCCCATTTGACAACCGTTACATAAAGTGGAACATAATTTAGAAGAAAAAGGTAAGGAATTATTTGAAACAAGCATATGAAAAACTCGTTCATGAGGGTGTCTGAGACGTTGATGCCAAATAGTAGATGAGGCTTTATTTGCTGTGAAGACTTGCTTGGGAATGAGTTGTGGAAGGCGAAGCGAGTAGAGGCCATTCTCACTTGGACCCATGAGTAGGGTAGTGTGTGTAACGAACCAACTTTCGGGTTTGCCCTATAATATATTAATTTTATTGTACGGGGTGTTTTATATAAATAAAAGTGGAGGATTTTATTTGTAAAGGATCAGTCTTGGCATTTTGGTGTAAGGAGTCAAAATTGCAGGTATAGGGACTGTTTTTGTAATTAGCTTAAAGATGACTTTTGGCGGAGGATTAAAAGTAGCGATACACACAAGGTGTGTGTGTGTCTCAATTCAGGGAGAAAGAGGAGCCTTGATCAAGAACGGTTTATGCATGCTCAGATTGAAGGTGTTGATTCTTTCATTCCAACCCAAACAATAAATAAGCTCTCTTTCACCTCTTGAATCCACCATTTATAGTGTTCTTGGGTTTTTTTTGATGAAATCAAGCAATTGGGGCTGAATTGGTGGTTAATAACTTGTTTAAAGTTAGAACCTAGCTTGACTAGTGATAAAGAGTGGTTAATAACATTCTTTTAACACCTAATTCAAGAATCATAAAGTTATGGTTCTTGAGGCTGATTTGGGGGTTTTATAATTGGGGATGTTTAATTGATGGAATGATGGTTGGTAAGTGTTTATAGGAGTAATAGACGCTTTAATTGATAAGAAACCCTATTCAATTTGATGATTTCAAATATAGGGTTCTTGAGACCCAAATTGGGGGTTTTGTAATTGAAGGTGATTAAATGGTGAATTGAGTTTGGATAAGTGTTTATGGTGTAATATAAACACATTTTCAAGTATAAAACTCAATTGAATGAGTGAATTATGAATTGATGAAATTGTGAAAATTTGATGAAATCGTTAACGGGTCAAAATGGGTTGATTTTGATTAGAAGGTTAAAAGCTTGTGTAAAGCTAAATAAACCAAGATTAGATGATAGTGAAATCATAAGATCTTGGGTGGGAGTTAAACTTCAATTGATGAATGTGTTGAGGTAAATTGGATTACTAAAACATGTGGAATGTTTAGGTGATCAAGGTGCTAAAGATGTTAGCGTTGAAGACGGATTGGAATCTTCATTGGCAAAGGTAAGTGCTTTGCACTTACTTAGTAGTAGATAAGTAGTGGTTACATTTAAATAGATGTATTGTTAATTATATTTATGCGTTGTATGTTGATTTTGACTTATGTGGTAAATGGTCAAAGTAAAGTGTGAATGTGGTAGGATTGCTGTAGTTGACATAATGAGAAAATTAGTCAAACTAATGAATGACACTTGGTAAAAGTGGTGTAGTTGAACTATGTGGAATATAGTCAAACTAAACGTGGTAAATTGGTGTAGTTGACTAGTGTGGCTTATAGTCAAACTAAATTATAGAATGTGATGATTTGTTGTAAATTGACTTAGCATTGTATAAGTCAAACCATTTGTTAAATTGATATAAAATTGACTTAATGTGGTATAAGTCAAACCATTGTGGATTGTGACAATCCGGACTTTTCAGTTAATTCCGTTAGCAAATCTAGTTAAATACTAACCCGGTTAACTTAATCTTGAACTCCAGGGACTATTTCTGCCACATGTTTAACCTCAACAACAGGGACTAGTCCTGCTAAGTCTCAATACTTGAATTGTTAACTCCTGAAAGTCAAAATCCAAAGATTTTGACTTCTGAAAGTCAAACTATGAGCCTTTGAATCCAAATTAAACCCGAATTCCCCAAATCTGTTGAAAATCTCGTCGGTTATGCAAAGCCTTATGGATCTCGACCGTCTTCCAAACATTTACACACATAATCAATCCATTATGATTACGAATTAAGCATATTAACTTATTCTAAAACTGAAACCGTCGAGCCATCAACACAATTCATCAATTCGACCATTTCAATCATCATACTCACAAACTAATCACCTGCGCACCTCATTCGCACTCCCCTAAAGATTTTTCACACATCAATTACGTCGGAGATGCATTAGGAAACGCCGGAGACTAACCCATCAAGTCACGACTCACTTCTAGTCGAAATCTGTCAACCCGATATCGATTCAGGTAATCAAATAAACCTTTAGTTTCGTTTTCTGGTCTACAACTAAAGCCCTAACCTAATTTGGACAAACAACATGGAATTAAGCCCGAACCCGTATCTAGGGTTCATTTGATTTCGATTTAGTCGAACTCTAATCCGGACATCGTCTCAATCCAATTAACCTACACGGTTAGAATCGAAATTCATCTTTTATTGATAACCCCATATTAATTTTATCAAACAACATCGAATTGATCTTGATCCGAATTCTAGGGTTCGTTCTTATTTAATTTGGGGATTTCAATCTAAACAGTTTTATAAATCTAATTAAATGTTATACTTATATTCGCAATCATCAAATTAACAAAAGCCCTATGATTTTAGCAAATTCTATTATCAGTTTTAGGCAATTCTATCCCAGATTCGTGATATAGGGTTCGACATTCAATCGAATGATCTACCCATCAAAAACTCGATGATTTTGAAATTAATTACACCCACAGAGTCGTGTTGCAGCGATTAACAAAACCCCTATAATGTTTTGACTGGGTTCGATCGAATTCGTGAGTATGGGACTAGAGTTTGGATCGGTTTGTATGGGGGGAGAACTCAAAGGAGTTAAAGATTAAAACCATTCCAGTCCGGAATTGTTCGCGATGACCCTAGCGGGTGTAATGGTTAACTCTGTGTGTTGGTGTAGGTGAGACCCGGGTTCGAACCTCACTAGCAACTTTTATTTTTCTAGCCACTTTTGAGACTATATTTTTATATAAAATATGTTCTAATACTATTGTGTTAATATATTAAATGGTTTTAGCCCGGGAAACCACCCGTAGGCTCGGGTATGATTTATAAACCATTTTAACATTATTTCTCCACTTTTAAATTATATATATTATTTTCAAACCACGACTCTGAATAAATTACATATTTATGCTATTTTTTTTACCCGTGATTTCCAACCAAAAATAATATATATTTTATATTATTTCCTCGAAGTTTATAAACTCTATGAAACGGTTCAGACTAATGAATGATATAATTTTATTATATTATTTACTCATGTTTTATCATAAATCTAAAAATAATATATTTATTATTTTTGACACAAATGACTATTTATAAATCTTAGAAACTTAAAAATAATATATTAAATTATATTACCTTCCTAACCAATTTAAAAGGCACGAACGTACGAATATAATTATTTATTATTATTATTATTCATTCGACACAAAACGTATATATCTTAATTATTAAATTAAGAAATCCCTATTACCGTGGACACGTTCGTCTACTCGTTGTTTCCTAAGCGTATTTTAGGACGTTCCAACTTCCGTGTCGTCGTCACATATTCCCATTGTATCCCTAACTATTATGTGTATAATTCTAGGGCATACGTAAGCCGTGCAGGCTAACACTTGAGATTTCAAATCTCATACTTGTGTGATACTACCTACTACGCAACGCAGGTGAGTTTCACGGCCCCTTTTTACTTGTTTTACTATTGGGGGAGAAACATGCTTACACACAAACGTATTTTACTTGTTTTCCTGTTGAGGAAGAAACAAACATGAAACACCAACCATCATACTTTTACTTGTTTTCCCCGTGGGGGAGAAACATGTACGCAAGCAGATATTGTTTTTCCCGCCAAGGGAGAAAACATGACGCAACTATTTGATTATGGTACTTTATATGATATCACTGTTGAGACTAAGCGTAACATGCTATCACAGAAAGTCCTCATCTTATTTCGAACCGTTAATATGGATCTTAGCGAGGTAATGTTTAGTAGTACTACTGGGTTTGACAAATCCCACCCGCGTTAGTCGCGCTAACTCGATTGGATATCGAACGGGTGAAATGTTAGCCTACTCACATGTGCGAGAGTTGATAGACCTGGCAGGAGGCATACAAACACAGTCAGCTTCGGTTGCGAGCGCTTTAGTAAAACATGAACATAGGTTAGCTACCTACATATATGCATATTGAAAGTGCATAATCTGGCAAACACACTCTTATTGTAAACTTGAAACCTGTGAACTCACCAACCTTGTGTTGACACTTTTTCTTACATGTTTCTCAGGTCGCTAAGGCACAGGTTGCACACTTAGGACATGCATGGAGTCCTACTGTCATATCATCCATTTCAAACATTTGAAATAGTTTACTTATTTACATTGATTGACGCCTATTGCGTGTAATTACTTTCGATTTCATATTAACGTTTACGCTTCCGCATTAACTCTGAACTTTTATGTTATGACATTTTAAGTCCCATGTAGTGTCGTTTGATGTAACTAATGACTGAGATCCTGGTGTGTCACCTTCCAAACGGTAAAACTCCGTTAGTGGAATTTGGGGGGCCATTGGTTATAGAGAACTAGGATTGCATACTAGACTATAACCTCACACATTAGTTACACGACACAAACACTCATACCTGATACATATAGCACCTATACATACATTGCAGTGCAGGCATGTAGCACCATCCGTATCACCCTCAGTTGGCAAGGGACACATCATTTGCATTGTATCATCATTCCCAGTGGCGACACTCGGGGAATCACCGGAACATCATCCACTTCCGTTCGAGGGCAGCGAGACGGAGCCTTCGGAGGAGTCACTTACATCACCATCACTCGTTGGGTGTGGTGGGATTTCTCAGGTCCATGTTATGGACGACACTCAGCACTAACGCGTATCTCCTTGGGAATTGGGATCGTCAGAGGCGAGTCCTTACTGTACACATTAGCAACAATACGTCGATTGAAGGCTGACCGTTGCACGCATTATTGCAGAATCCATTGACATGTAGATGTCATCACTTTCTCGAGCTATGGGCTCGCATCTTTGTTCGATATTCTGTTGAGAATAGATTGACCACAAATCTGAGAACGCATTGCTCAATGCATACTCAAACCCTATCTTGACTAAGTTGAAAGGACAGCTACCTTGCTGCTTTCTGTAACTTGTATTCAGGAAATCAGTTTCATTTTTCAAAGTCGCATTTCATGTACATGTTTGTTACATGTTCTCATTTACAATCCGCTGGATTGGACTCCTGTGTTGTGTTTCACTCGGGTGAATACCCGGATCAAAGCATCCTCGACTACTCATCCCGATATGAGTTCTAATTGATCAACTTATGGTTGATGACTAGGCTTCTCAATGACTTGTCATATCTGACAACACTCTGTACTCAACAATATAACCTAAAGGACATTAGGACACAGGACAGGGAGAACTAGGCTGAGCATGCAAAGCAAATTATCATTACGGGTGCACACGTAATAGTAATTTGAGGTGCATGTAAATCCTGGTGAAACCTGGTGTGTGGATAAATGGTCCTAATCAGTGATTTACAGACTTAGGTTTCCACTATCTGTAGAGACTCTCATAACCCACTCAACGATTAGTTGGTATAGTTAAACTCGTTCAACAACTGATAGACGCGACTATCAAGTTGAAGGTGTTTACGGACACACTGGACTATCATTAATGAAATACATCATTTTATCTCACTCATGTAAGAGTCTTAGTGATCTTACGACTCTCATTCAAACTTAATCAATAGAACCACCTAGAGTGAAACTCTAGTAGAACCTCAGAGTAAAACCACCGACTCCAACTATGTACACAGAATTTGAGGAATTCTTTCTATGCTAACGCGTTATTCCTTACACTCCTACAATAGATCCCACTTGAACTTGTTACCTCATCCTGTGACTAATCCTTAGTCTAACTTCGAATTTTACTCCAGCATATTCAATCCTGTAAACGAATTTCTTTCTTCATGAAATGATCCCGTTGATCCAATGACATTAGGAAACGAAGATGTAACCTAACCAACCATCAGTTGAACGCAATTACCTAAACATACATCCTATCTCATATGCTACTGGAATCTATATCTCATTAGACTTTTCTTTCTTACATGTGAACCTCTCTACTTAGCCTATGCATTGACTGACACTCGCTTTATAAGTGCGGGTCTCACTAGAAGTATTAGCATGATTTCACAAATTCCATATTAGTGTGTTGTGCTCCAACTCTATTAAAAGCCAAGTATACTATTGAGATAGCAGACACTCAGAAAATCGAAACAACTCGCATTCTTACAGATGTAAACTAGTATTAGTTAGTCATAAACTTGACATTGACCTTCTGCCAGTTACACATGGCAGTTTCGACCTTATTGTCGGTATGAATTGGTTATCCAAGAACCAATCTGAGGCCGGCTGTTGTGATAAAATTGTTTGCCTTCCTCTCCTAAGAGGGGAAATCCTTTCTGTCCAAGGCAAAAGGAGTGGTGCAGTCATTGGCATCATATCCTTCCTGAAAGCACAGAAATGTCTTCGAAAAGGTCATACTTCCATTTTGGCTCTCGTCGCCGAGCAGTCATCGGAGGAGAAGAAAATTGATGATATCCCAATCGTACGTAACTATCCGAAAGTATTTCCCTAGAACTTGCCTAGTCTGCCACCGTACCGTCAAGTTGAGTTCCAAATTGATTTAGCACCCGGAACAGCACCGATTGCTCGGGCATCTTACAGACTGGCACCCAGTGAATTGCAGGAACTGTCCACTCAATTGCAAGACTTATTGGATAAAGGTTTCATCCGACCTAGTTCATCACTGTGGGGAGCTCCAGTCCTGTTTGTTAAAAAGAAGGATGGTACTTTCCGTATGTGTATTGATTTTCGGGAATTGAATAAGGTAACAATCAAGAATCGTTATCCTCTGCCGCGTATTGATGACCTTTTTGATCAACTCCAAGGATCAAGTTTCTATTCCAAAATAGACCTTAGGTCCGGCTATCATCAGTTAAGAGTCCTAGAAGAAGATATCTCTAAGACTGCATTCAGAACGAGGTACGGCCATTACGAATTTATGGTCATGCCTTTCGGTTTAACCAACGCACCCGCGGTATTCATGGGCCTCATGAACCGTGTGTGTAAGCCTTACATTGACCAGTTTGTTATCGTTTTCATCGATGACATCCTTATTTATTCCAAGAACGAGGAAGAACATGAGGAACATCTGCGTCTAATTTTGGAACTACTTAAGCAATAGCAACTTTATGCTAAGTTTTCCAAATGTGAATTCTGGATTCGAGAGGTTCAATTCTTAGGACATGTGGTTAATGAGAAAGGGATACATGTCGACCCATCCAAAATAGAAGCCATCAAGAATTGAGCAGCACCGACGACTCCGACTGAGGTGCGACAATTTCTGGGATTGGCTGGATATTACCGTCGCTTTATCGAAGGATTTTCAAGGATTGCACAACCTCTCACCGCCCTGACTCAAAAGGGGAAGGCCTATAATTGGGGCGATAACCAAGAGTCAGCCTTCCAGCACCTCAAGCAGAAACTTTGCAGTGCACCTATTTTAGCTCTTCCGGAAGGAACCGATGATTTTGTGGTGTATTGTGATGCATCCATCCAAGGCTTGGGTTGTGTCTTAATGCAACGCGAAAAGGTAATCGCATACGCTTCACGCCAGTTAAAGGTTCACGAGAAAAACTACACCACTCATGACCTAGAGTTGGGAGCAGTAGTTTTTGCACTTAAGATATGGAGACATTACTTGTACGGTACCAAATGCACCATCTACACCGACCACAAGAGCCTCCAGCATATCTTCGAGCAGAAGGAGTTGAACATGCGACAACGTCGATGGGTTGAACTTTTAAATGATTACTACTGTGCGATCCGGTATCATCCGGGTAAAGCTAACGTGGTGGCTGATGCACTAAGCCGAAAGGAAACAAAACCCAAACGAGTTCGAGCATTACAACTTACTATTCACCCTGGATTGCCTGACAGAATCCGTAGTGCTCAACTTGAAGCCTTGAAAGAAGATAACCTACCGTTAGAAGGTACTCGCGGCATGGAAGCACAACTTGAAGTAAAATCTGACGGAATTCGTTACTTTGTCGAACGAATATGGATTCCAGTGTTCGGAAATTTAAGGGAACTAATCATGGACGAAGCTCACAAATCTCGTTACTCCATTCATCCGGGTTCCGATAAAATGTACCATGATCTAAAAGCGCTATATTGGTGGCCGAAGATGAAGGCCGATATAGCCACCTATGTTAGTAAATGTCTGACCTGCGCGAAGGTCAAAGTTGAATATCAAAAACCGTCTGGTCTCCTGCAACAACCTGAAATTCCCATGTGGAAATGGGAACAAATATCCATGGACTTCATCACCAAATTACCCCGAACCCCTACCGGATGTGATACTATATGGGTAATTTTTGGTCGCCTAACAAAATCTGCCCACTTCCTAGCCATCAAAGAAACTGACAAAATGGATAAACTCACTCGAATATACTTGAAAGAAGTAGTCTCTCGGCACGGGGTGCCTATCTCTATCATTTCGGATCGTGATGCACGATTCACTTCCCATTTCTGGCAGTCATTGCATAAAGCATTAGGCACGCGTCTAGATATGAGCACATCATACCATTCTCAAACTGATGGCCAAACTGAACGTACTATCCAAACTCTAGAGGACATGCTACGAGCTTGTGTGATCGATTTCGGTAACACTTGGGAGTCTCACCTACCGTTGGTGGAGTTCTCCTACAACAACAGCTATCACACCAGCATCAAGGCAGCTCCATTTGAAGCACTTTATGGACAGAAATTCCGTTCTCCTATTTGTTGGGCCGGGGTTGGGGATAGTCAACTTACAGGTCCGGAACTCGTACTTGAAACTTCTGAGAAAATCGTTCAAATTAGAAACCGTATGGCAACAACTCGTGACCATCAAAAGAGCTATGCCGATAAACGTCGTAAACCACTAGAATTTCAACTAGGGGATATGGCCTTATTAAAAGTCTCACCTTGGAAGGGTGTCATTCGTTTAGGGAAACGAGGCAAACTGAATCCTCGTTATGTTGGACCTTTCAAGATAATAATGAGAATCGGACCAGTAGCGTATCAACTTGACTTACCTAAAGGACTTAGTGGTATACACAACGTCTTTCACGTCTCAAACTTAAAGAAATGTCTGGCAGACGAGTCACTCACGTTTCCTCTTGAGGAACTACGCATTAATGAACAAGTTGCATTTCATCGAAGAACCTGTGGAAATCATGGATGGGGAAGTCAAAACGCTTAAGTGTAGTAAAATCCCTATGGTCAGAGTCCGTTGAAACTCAAAACGTGGACCGAAATTCACATAGGAGCGTGAGGATCAGATGATGCGCAAATATCCTAATCTATTCAAGCACTCCGCGTCAAATTCTTAAGGTATTGTTTAATTTTCGGGACGAAAATTCTTTCAACTAGGGGAAGATGTGGCACCCCAGAATTTTTTTTTATTATTTTAATTTTCGGGACGAAAATTCTTTCAACTAGGGGATGATGTGACAATCCGGACTTTTCAGTTAGTTCCGTTAGCAAATCTAGTTAAATACTAACCCGGTTAACTTAATCTTGAACTCCAGGGACTATTTCTGCCACATGTTTAACCTCAACAACAGGGACTAGTCCTGCTAAGTCTCAATACTTGAATTGTTGACTCCTGAAAGTCAAAATCCAAAGATTTTGACTTCTGAAAGTCAAACTATGAGCCTTTGAATCCAAATTAAACCCGAATTCCCCAAATCTGTTGAAAATCTCGTCGGTTATGCAAAGCCTTATGGATCTCGACCGTCTTCCAAACATTTACACACATAATCAATCCATAATGATTACGAATTAAGCATATTAACTTATTCTAAAACCGAAACCGTCGAGCCATCAACACAATTTATCAATTCGATCATTTCAATCATCATACTCACAAACTAATCACCTGCGCACCTCATTCGCACTCCCCTAAAGCTTTTTCACACATCAATTACGTCGGAGATGCATTAGGAAACGTCGGAGACTAACCCATCAAGTCACGACTCACTTCTAGTCGAAATCTGTCAATCCGATATCGATTCAGGTAATCAAATAAACCTTTAGTTTCGTTTTCTGGTCTACAACTAAAGCCCTAACCTAATTTGGACAAACAACATGGAATTAAGCCCGAACCCGTATCTAGGGTTCATTTGATTTCGATTTAGTCGAACTCTAATCCGGACATCGTCTCAATCCAATTAACCTACACGGTTAGAATCGAAATTCATCTTTTATTGATAACCCCATATTAAATTTATCGAACAACATCGAATTGATCTTGATCCGAATTCTAGGGTTCGTTCATATTTAATTTGGGGATTTCAATCTAAACAGTTTTATAAATCTAATTAAATGTTATACTTATATTCGCAATCATCAAATTAACAAAAGCCCTATGATTTTAGCAAATTCTATTATCAGTTTTAGGCAATTCTATCCCAGATTCGTGATATAGGGTTCGGCTTTCAATCGAATGATCTACCCATCAAAAACTCGATGATTTTGAAATTAATTACACCCACAGAGTCGTGTTGCAGCGATTAACAAAACCCCTATAATGTTTTGACTGGGTTCGATCGAATTCGTGAGTATGGGACTAGAGTTTGGATCGGTTTGTATGGGGGGAGAACTCAAAGGAGTTAAAGATTAAAACCATTCCAGTCCGGAATTGTTCGCGATGACCCTAGCGGGTGTAATGGTTAACTCTGTGTGTTGGTGTAGGTGAGACCCGGGTTCGAACCTCACTAGCAACTTTTATTTTTCTAGCCACTTTTGAGACTATATTTTTATATAAAATATGTTCTAATACTATTGTGTTAATATATTAAATGGTTTTAGCCCGGGAAACCACCCGTAGGCTCGGGTATGATTTATAAACCATTTTAACATTATTTCTCCACTTTTAAATTATATATATTATTTTCAAACCACGACTCTGAATAAATTACATATTTATGCTATTTTTTTTACCCGTGATTTCCAACCAAAAATAATATATATTTTATATTATTTCCTCGAAGTTTATAAACTCTATGAAACGGTTCAGACTAATGAATGATATAATTTTATTATATTATTTACTCATGTTTTATCATAAATCTAAAAATAATATATTTATTATTTTTGACACAAATGACTATTTATAAATCTTAGAAACTTAAAAATAATATATTAAATTATATTACCTTCCTAACCAATTTAAAAGGCACGAACGTACGAATATAATTATTTATTATTATTATTCATTCGACACAAAACGTATATATCTTAATTATTAAATTAAGAAATCCCTATTACCGTGGACACGTTCGTCTACTCGTTGTTTCCTAAGCGTATTTTAGGACGTTCCAACTTCCGTGTCGTCGTCACATATTCCCATTGTATCCCTAACTATTATGTGTATAATTCTAGGGCATACGTAAGCCGTGCAGGCTAACACTTGAGATTTCAAATCTCATACTTGTGTGATACTACCTACTACGCAACGCAGGTGAGTTTCACGGCCCCTTTTTACTTGTTTTACTATTGGGGGAGAAACATGCTTACACACAAACGTATTTTACTTGTTTTCCTGTTGAGGAAGAAACAAACATGAAACACCAACCATCATACTTTTACTTGTTTTCCCCGTGGGGGAGAAACATGTACGCAGGCAGATATTGTTTTTCCCGCCAGGGGAGAAAACATGACGCAACTATTTGATTATGGTACTTTATATGATATCACTGTTGAGACTAAGCGTAACATGCTATCACAGAAAGTCCTCATCTTATTTCGAACCGTTAATATGGATCTTAGCGAGGTAATGTTTAGTAGTACTACTGGGTTTGACAAATCCCACCCGCGTTAGTCGCGCTAACTCGATTGGATATCGAACGGGTGAAATGTTAGCCTACTCACATGTGCGAGAGTTGATAGACCTGGCAGGAGGCATACAAACACAGTCAGCTTCGGTTGCGAGCGCTTTAGTAAAACATGAACATAGGTTAGCTACCTACATATATGCATATTGAAAGTGCATAATCTGGCAAACACACTCTTATTGTAAACTTGAAACCTGTGAACTCACCAACCTTGTGTTGACACTTTTTCTTACATGTTTCTCAGGTCGCTAAGGCACAGGTTGCACACTTAGGACATGCATGGAGTCCTACTGTCATATCATCCATTTCAAACATTTGAAATAGTTTACTTATTTACATTGATTGACGCCTATTGCGTGTAATTACTTTCGATTTCATATTAACGTTTACGCTTCCGCATTAACTCTGAACTTTTATGTTATGACATTTTAAGTCCCATGTAGTGTCGTTTGATGTAACTAATGACTGAGATCCTGGTGTGTCACCTTCCAAACGGTAAAACTCCGTTAGTGGAATTTGGGGGTGTGACATGGATAATAGTGAAATTGGTGTAATTTGACCTTAGTGGTATAGGGTCAAACTATTATGTTGAAATTGGTGTAATTAGACTATGTGGTTAGTAGTTAAACTTGAATGTGAAAATGTCGTAAATAGGTGTAATTAGATTATGTGGTTAATAGTCAAACTTGAATGTGTAAATGTGGTAAATATGTGTAATTAGACTATGTGGTTAATAGTCAAACTTGATTGTGCAAATGTGGTAAATAGATGTAAATTGACTCATGTGGTTATTGGTCAAACTAACGGGTGATATGTGGTTAAATGGTGTAAATGACTCAATGTGGTCAAGAGTCAACTAAAATGTAGAATGTGGTAACATTAGACTAAAATTGACTTAATGTGGTGAAAGTCAACCGTTGGTAGTAAAACGGTAAATTGGTTGATTACATGAAGTATGGATACTTCATGGAGGTGTTACGTGAAGTGTTGATACTTCAGGGTGGTAGTGAGGTCAAGTACTTCACGGGTGAAAGTGAAAGTGAAGTCAAGTACTTCACGGGTGACATGAAGTGTGGATACTTCATGGGTCGACATGGAGTCAAATACTCCATGTGAAAAAGCGAGTGGTGGATTTCTCGTTAGACATGTGGATATGTCAAGTTGAAAGAATGGTAAAACATACAATGTGTACTGGTCGTTATGTGTTTAAAGTTGTAGGTTGTTATGTACCTAAACTAACGAATTAATAGAACTTGTGTTAAACTCTTAATGTGTGGGAAACGAGTAGTGGTACTCGGGTTTGGGGATGAGAAACTAACAAATATATGTTAGTATATGAGGGTAGGCTTATATGGAGTTTAAATATAAGTTTATGTTCAATAACGACTCAAAAATGCAAACGGGTCGAGTTGGGAGGGTCGTAAATGCCAAAATTACAAAATTGGGAATGCTGGTGCAGGTTTAGGAAGCCGGTCTGGGCTGTCTGACGCCGGGCAGACGCCAGTTGGCTGATTTTTGGGTTTTGGCATGTTGTTGTTGTAGGGGCTTGTGGGGGGTCCCTAGGGCTGCTTATCTTTACTAACCATATACAAACTGATGTTTTGTATGTAGGGAAAGCTCCGGTGTGAATCTCTGGTCTCGCATCATATGGATGGATTCTCATGGACGTGTTTCATGATTGTATTTGTTAACCTTCTCGTGGGGAGTCTTTACAAACATTTTGAAGTCGTTAAAAGTTGTGGATAACATTTTTGTGGTTAAGTCTTGTTAAAACTACTTTTGTGGAATTAGAGTAGTTAATACGTGTTTGTAAAATGAAAACATGTGGATACGTTAAATATTGTAATTGGGACCGCTTTCGCGTCATTTTAAAAAGTTTTAATCGGTTTGAAAATCTGGGTGTTACAGTGTGTGAAGACTCGTCCTTAACAAAAAAAAAAGGAAGAGTGAAACTCAAAATAAACATCATTATCTAAGCAAAATTGTTTAACAGATAAGTTCTTATGAATGTCAGGTACATGAAGGATATCAGTCATTTTAAAGGTTTTGTTAGGTGAGAAAATTTTGGAAGAACCAATGTGTAAAATAGGTAAGGGCGTACCGTCACCAACGTGGAGTGAATCAATACCTGAATAAACCTCAGAGTTGTCAAGATTTGTTAAGTCAGGTGTTACATGGCCATTAGCACCTGTGTCTGAGAACCAAGTTGTTCTAGAAGTAGAGCCAGTTTCTAAAAAGGAGGCAAAATTTGCCTAAGGAGCAGCCCGAGTTATAACAGGAGAGTGGTTGGTGTGACAATCCGGACTTTTCAGTTAGTTCTGTTAGAAATTCTGTTAAATTTCCTGTTAAAACCTAACCCAGTTAACTCGATATTTAATCCCAAGGGCTAATTCTGCCAATTTCTGATCTTAAACTGCAGGGACTAGTTCTGCCAAGTCCCAAAACTTGAATTGTTGACTCCCAAAGTCAAAATCAATTCAAATGAATCCTATTTGACTTTATAAAGTCAAATTCGTGACCTTTGATCTAAATTCGAATTCCATAACCAATTTCTATTCGAATTATTAACTGAATTATACGAATATGTCATTTACTCTCATCATTAGAGCATTAAACCCTGTTAATGATTCGAATTAAACCCAATTATAACCATTAAACCCGTAACCGTCGCCCCTATCATCTTCGATCATCAAATTGAACAAATTCATGTATTACAATTGAAATCCTTCACACGACAAGCAAGAACCTGCGAAGCTTTTGCACATACCACATTCACCGGAGACGCAACCAGAATCGCCGGGATTAAGCAATTCAAAGTCGGGCCTACATTTGGTCGATCACCATCAATCCGGCAACGTTTCTGGTAATTGCTTGCATCCACACTTTCGTTTTTATTAACCCTGTGCTAATAGGGGTTTATAACATCAACCCGATCAAGATCGAATTCTAGGGTTCTTACCATTCCCAGTTTAATCGAACCCTAGTCTAGACTCAATCATAATTCAATTAACCCATACAGTTCGATTCGCAATATCATCTTCTTTGAAAACCCCCTGTCAATTCAATGTTTTATTATAGAAATTGTTGTGAACCGTAATCTAGGGTTCGTTCATAAATCAGTTTGGGGGTTTTGATCTTAGACTCTGTTTAAATCAAATTAAAACATATCAATAGATTCACAATCATTCGGTTAACGAAAGCCCCATGCTAATTGAGTCAAACAACATCGAATTTTTCAAGATCCAGAACTTAGGGTTCATACGCTTTCGGGTTAATCGGATACTAATCTAGACATGTTTTTAATACAATTAAAATACATGGATAGCATCGCAAATCTCTACTTATTAAAAGCCCCATGATTTCAAACCATTCCATTATCAGAATAAATCTAATCGATCCAAGATCGAACCTAGGGTTTTGATATCATGAAACTGAAATTAACAGTCTTAAATCCAACGTTTTTGTAATTAATCCTAACCTCAGATTCACTATTCACTGATGAATGAAACCCCTATAACCTTCGGGTTGTTTGTGGTCGAAATCGACGGATTGGGAAGGGTTTCAAACCGGTATGCGTATGGGAGGGAGGCCCACTTGACCTGTGTGTTAAAACTATTTGGATCTGATTATGTTCGCGATGACCCTAGCGGGCGGATTGGTTAAGGCAGTGTGTGTGGGAGAGACCCGGGTTCGAGTCCGGGCTCCCACATTTCTTTTTAGACAATTTTCTAAACATATTTAATTATTAAAAATCAAACCATATATTATTATATTATTATATAAATGTATTTTAGCTCGAGAAACGGCCCGTAGACTCGGGTTTGGATTATTAATATATTTTTATTATTCCCACTTTTATAAATAAAATGTTATGGTTATTATCAACAAAAGAAATAATATGTTTATATTATTTTCAAACAGTAAATTCGTATAAAATAATATGTTTATATTATTTTCAAACCGTGACCCGTAATATTAAATAATATACATATTTATATTATTTCGAATCATTTTATAACATCGTGTATCGATTGAGACCAAATAATAATATATTTAGTTATATTATTTACTCGTATATATATTATCACTTTCTTAATTTTATGAATGACAAAACACCCGGTTATATTTATTATTAATTGTGCCATTCGTCGCATAAAGTGATTCCTAACTCCGTGGACACTTTCGTCCACTCTTGAATATTAGAGCGTTTCGTTAAGACGTTTCTCATTCCGTGTCGCTGTCACAATTCTCATTTTTATCCCTAATTTATGTGTTTATAATTTTAGGGCATTCGTAAGTCGTTTGAGACTTACACACGTGGTTCCAACTTATCCTTTGTGTGATACTACCTACAACGCAACGCAGGTGAGTTTTCACGGTCCCTTTTTACTGTTTTAACTTGGGGGAGAAAACATGATTAAACGATTTTGAGATTTTGTAATTCGTATGATATCAGTGTTAAAGCTAAGCGTAACACGCTATCACAGAAAGTCCTCAACTTATATCGGACCGTTAATATGGATCTTAGCGAGGTAATATTTAGTAGTACTACTAGGTTTGACAAATCCCACCTGCGTTAGTCACGCTAACTCGATTAGAGATCAAACGGGTGAAATGTTAGTCTACTCACACCGCCAGTGTTGATAGACCTGGCAGGAGGCAAATAAACAAACAATCAGCTTCGGTTGTGAGCGCTTGAGCTGAACTTGAACATAGGTTAGCTACCTATAGATACATACTGAATGAACATAAATCTGGTAAACGCTTATTTACATATATTGAAACCTGTGAATTCACCAACCTCGTGTTGACATATTTTCTTACATGTTTTCTCAGGTCGCTAAGATAAGACACAGGTGCACATTAGGGCATGCATGGGATTCAACTACTTTGATTATGACTTATTTATATTTGTTTAGATTATTTTATTTTACTTGGTTTGGTCGGACGTTTTGGACTTTTAGACTTTTGGACTTTGGTTTTGGGCGCGTGTGTTTTGCGCATTTACTTTCTTTACGCTTCCGCATTGAAACTCTGATTAGTATGATATTTTCATTTTGAGTCCCATGTAGAGTCGTTCAAAGTAACTAATGTCTGAGATCCTGGTTCGTCACTTCCCAAACGGTAAAACTCCGTTAGTTGAAATTGGGGGTGTGACAGTTGGGGCACTGGGACGGTAGGTGACCAATGCCACAACGATTACAGTGACCATATACCATGTTTTGTGTGGAGGCCCACGCAAATTGACGTGAGGCAGCAGCCCTAGTATTATCACGTCCCCTAGTAGTACCACGGTAGGACCCTCTATAGTTTCCTCGACGAGTGTTTCTGTTTGGCCCAGGCCGAGAGGCATAAATGGCCTGTAGTGGGGTGATAGGTTGGCTGATCGAGTTTAATTGGTAGCCAAATTGAGTGGCCAGTTGCTGAAACTGTGTAAGAAAGGGTGTAGGATTAGGAGGGGTACCTGTGGTGGCAGCAAAGACCTGAGCAGGGCTCCAGAGAGATCAGAGAGGGACTTGTGCAGCATAAAATCATGATCAGAGAGCAGGCCGAGAATTTTATTGAAGGTGATTGGCGGGTGGCGTGCTAACATGTTTGACTTCAGCTCGTTGTATTCATCACGCAAGCCATATACAGTGAGCATAACCAGATCCTTGTCTTTCTTGGGCTCGCCTATATTTGCCAGGGCAGAAGCATATTCCATAACCCGGGAAAGGTAGGTAACATGGGTCTCGTCTCCCTTCATCATGATCCTTAGTAGTTGAAGTTTCAAAGTAAACTCACGGGAAACCGTGTTTGGTAGTGTTGTAAAAATCACTAGGCGCTAGTCGGTCGGTGAGTACCGACTAGGGATTAACCGGATTGGAATTTTATATGTAATTTTTCAGATTTATATACATAAATACATATAAAATCCACATATTAAAAACATTAAGGTTAAATTTGACAAAACTATAATGTTAAGGATGAAAAATGTAAATTACTAAAAATAAATAAGTTTTAACCCCTAAAATATATTCTCATTTAAACACCCCTAACCCTAAAAGCATTTCATAAGCGACCGTCATCTTCCTCTTCCTGCCTCCATCCTCTCCATCACACATCTTCATCTCCATTCAGGGTAAGCTTCAATTTCTTCTTATTCTTACATATATGAGCCAATTTTATAGCATAAAGCATATATAAACCGGCGGTGACGGAGGAGGAAGACGGTTTAATCGCCGATTTTTGGCTGATTAGGACCGCCTAGGCCCGACTTTGATCGCCTAGCGATTAACTGTCCGATTCGATGAAAATTCCCAGGTAAACTTCCGATTGGCGATTAGTCGCCGATTAATCGATGACTAATCAAGATTTTACAACATTGGTGTTTGGTGCATAGGCACGTTCTAGGGAAAGCTAAAGATCCCTGGATGTTGTTCCCTGTACATGTTGAAAGGAGGCCTCGAAGATGGTGGACAAAATAAGCATGCGAACATGCGCATCATTAGCAATCCATCGGAGGTAGGTAGGGTTATCGGTGGTGGATGCTTCTCCATCTTTGGAGGGTTCGATGAGGATGGTTGGATTTGGGCAGGGAATTATCCCAGTAACATAGTCAAATAAGTTGTTGGTGATAAGAAAGGGTTCAAGCATAGCTTTCCAATACCCATAGTTGGTGGGGGTAAGGGTGAAGGGGAATTTGTGGCTATTATGGCCGGTTTTCTCAGCAGATGAGAAGGCTGCAAGGGCTGCCATCTGATCGGAAAAAAAGAGGAAGAAGGAGTTGATCGGACTTGGCTCTTGATACCAAGAAGAACCGATATGTTGTAATAAGTTGAAATAATTTCTGTATTGATGAAAAATGAATACAAGAGAGCTCATTATAAAGAGTTAAAAGTTACAGTTTAGACCCTCTAGAATAACAAACATTTATTTAGTCTAACAAGAATGAATATGGATGCGACACGTGTCATAAAAAACCTTTATTTATTATATAGTATAGATATAGACACACACACGACTAACCTTTTGTGAGTGTGGTGAATAGTGACATGAACCCCAATCAGGGGTTGCCACGTGACAGTCGTTAATTTTTTATTATTATTTAAGATTATGTTCAAAACATAAAAATAACAAAATGAGTTTGATTACCAACATATACTCATAACCTAATGGTATGGTGTTGCCCCCTACATGACTATATGGGTACCAATCCCGATTTCCAGTCCAAGGTATACTGTGACATTAGAGGAACTATAAGAAACTTCAAGTAGACTTGTATAAATACACTTACAACACCACATAAGACTTAGAGAACTTTAGACCATACATGATAATGACACGACACAATCAAACCGGTTTCAAATGCAAACATAAGTACCGACTCATAACAGCCACCATACTCCCTAGGCTTATTGTTATTATAGTTATGGAGTCTTAGCACCGGGATCCAGACTCGATGTACTAACTAACTTCCCTTTTACGTTACTAATAAAACTAGAAACCCTATTATTGAAGCTATCGCGGCTAGACACATTAGAAGGAGCTCTCACCTTTTACGTTACTAATATAACCAGTGAACATTTCCTCACTAAAAGACTTCTGCCCACCATCCCCATTGTTCTCATCATCATTTGAAGATAAATGCACAACCTCAAGAGGAACATAACTTACATTGGTTGTGGGGTAACCAGTGGTTGGCAATGAAGGACTTGAAACATTTTTTAACTTTGGAACGCGTGAGCCACCGTTCAATCTACCAAATGTAGCTTTGTGTATCTTTTCACAGGAACTCCTAATAAGGTGTTCATTTGACTGATTGTTCATCACCGGGAAGGTTTATGAGTGTGATGCATGAAAAATATCAAGTAAAAATAGGTTATTTAAAGGAGCTTTGACATTGGGTGGATATGAAACAAGCAGTTATTCGATATTCTGGACTTTCGATAATTAAGCACGAGGAAATATGTCGAAAGGACAGTTTAACAGAAATCCTGCTTCTCTAAGATAAATCCTACTCAACATTTCTAGATGTTTATGTCGTCAAAGGGTGGTAACCCTTGCTTAAGCAACAATCCTATTTGTAAGCATAATTCTATCAAACAGAAAACACACGTTTTTGGGTAATTTTTCTGTGAACATTTTCCCGTTTTCCTGTGCTTCTTATTGTGGGAATATAAGAGAGAAAGGGTCACATATTGACATGATTTACAGATTTTGAGGTTGCTTCCCCATCAAAGTTTTAACTTTTAACTTATAACTTCCATGCCTCATTTATTTAGAAATTTTCCTAGTTATAAAGAAGTAACTGTCTCTTTGATGTAGGAAAGGAGGAATGCTTATGGTATATGTTTTCGTGATCCTTACCCATTTTGGAGCTGAGGATTGAAGCAATGGACCTTCCAAGAACCCATCAAATTTGCTTCCTGAGAGTAAAGTCTTGAAGTGAACAATCCTGCACAGGCAGCATTGACTAATTACATAATTGGTAAGTTAAATCTTTGGGAAAATTACCAAAATGGACATTTGACCAGTCAAACTTACCAAAATGGACAAACTTTTTCAGCCTACTAATTTGTGGCCATTTAGACTAATAGGCGGCTAAAGCCGGCTAGTTCAGCCGGCTCCAAATTCCGTGTCCAACCAGCTTTTGTCAGATTTTCAACCAACCAGAAACTGACACGTGGTGGCGCTGACTCAAAAGCCGGCTGAAGCCCACTAAATAGTAGGCTCAGCCGACGCGTTTTTTTTCACACATGGCTTAGCTGGTTTGGGAGTCACAAGATGGCTTGACTTGTTTTAGCCGGCGCCGATTGGGTTAATACACGTGATAGGCGGCTGGAGTGGTATTACTAGCCTGCTTCGACTTTTTACATCACTTATTTAAGTTAGTTTACCATTTTTCACTCAGAATTTTGCTAGTTTCTCTCCATTACAATGTCTATGAACATTGTAATTTACAACGGTGGCAGATGAGAATATGTTGATGGTGCTGTTGAATACGTTCCGTTCGATTGTGCCAAGTGTGGTATAAGGTTATCTACAAATGTTACTTACAATGGTTTGTTAACTATAATTTCGAATGTTTGTGGTGAGAATATTACTAGGTTATCTTATAAAATGTCAACATTTAGCGATCCAATCGACATATACGATGATAGCGATATTTCTTTTTTTTTTGGTATATATGAAAAAATCCGTTTGAAATATATAACTTGTATGTTATCTAAGAAGATGGTGTTGGTTTGTCTACTCGAAAACCTGTGTCTATTGGTTCGTCTAACAGATTACCTGTTTCTTTACCGAGCTCTAGCTCTCAGCCCATGGCAAAAGAATATGCATTTAAGTTCCCTTTTGATTTAAATGTTCCTGCAAATAACTATGAAACATATACTTACTGTCATTCTGAGCCAAATAATGACACGTTTTATTCAAATCCTAGTGAGACAACTTTTTATTCAAATCCACAAAGTAATTTGTTTCCTATTAGTGAGGCACCAGAGCCATCACCGGAATGCAGTATGCAGCCAAAACCCGAGCCTTTATCAGATTTTATTCCAGACCCAACACCGAAAAATTCTGGTGTTAAAGGTTGTAAATCAATTAATAATGTTTTTGAAGGTGTGTGTTTTAGAGATAAAGAACATTTAAAGTTGGAGCTTGGGAAAATGTGTGTTAGAGAGTGTTTCGATTTCAAAGTTAATATATCTAAAAAGAACAGGTATGAAGCATCATGTCCTATGCCTAATTGTGAGTGGCGTATTAGGGCATACAGTTATGGTGAATCTGGTGCGTTTCATGTTAGATATTTTAATAACCAGCACGCGTGTTCACGGACACAGACGTACCCTCATATCTGTAAAGCAAATAAAAAGGTAATTTGTGATTTGATCAAAGACCAACTTAAGGATCCGGGACGTGTCTACAGGGGAAAAGACATAATGAAAGATATTAATTCAAGGTTTCCTATCAAAATTACATACCACCAAGGTTGGCGAGGAAAGGAATGTGCGTTGCAGATGTTGAGGGGAAATTCTAATGATTCATTTTCTAAACTTCCAGCTTATTTCCATAATCTGAAGAGGGGCAACCCTGGAACTGTCACTCATATTCTAACAGACAAGTTGAGCCGTTTTGAAATGTGTTTTGTTTCTATTGGTGTTGCGGTTAGTATCTTATTGTTTATATTGGTGTGTTAATGTTTATTAAAATATAAAGTTTGTTATTTGTTTCTCACGAAATTGTTTATATTAAAGATTGAAAGTTTTAGGCGTTACATTCGGCCGGTAATTATTATTGACGACGCACATCTCAAAGGTGGTTTTAAAGGCACAATGTTTTTAGCTGTAGCCATGTATGGGAATAACAGATCCTGCCTGTTGCCTATGGTGTTGGCAAATCTGAGAGTGGTGATTGTTGGACATGGTTTTTTAACAAAGCTGAAAGAATGTATTGGCGAAAATCCAGAATTGGTGATCATATCTGATAGGGCAGCTTCAATTGACTTGGCTATTAGAGCCGTTTTTCCATATGCACATCATGGGCTTTGTTGTCGCCATTTAATGATGAACATGCAATTAAAATCTTTGGCTAAAAAACACGATCAGCTTTGGTGGAAGACATGCAAAGCCTTTACTGTGTCTGATTTTAAAGACAATTTCAATGCCCTTTGTGAAGTTGTTCCTACTGTTCGCGATACTTTTCTAGGTGTTGGTTTGCATAAATGGGAACAGGCACATTTTGTTGGTCAACACTATGGTATTATGACATCAAATAGTGTTGAGTCTATTAACGTGTTATCACGTAATGCTCGACGGATGCCTATTACCAAACTAATAGAATTCTTTCGTGAGTCGGTCCCACAATGGTATTTCAACAGGCGACACCTTGCAGGTTCAAATTTGTAAATAACTTTATACTATTACATGAATTTGTAGTTACTAATATATTTTGTACTTGCAGCTAAAAATACACATGATCTTACCGTTTGGGCGGAAGATAAGGTTGCCAAAAGAATCTCAAAATGTGTGACATGGACAGTGCATGGTATAGACGGTTACAAATTTGAAGTTGCATCCCCGTCAAGGAGAGGTTTTGTGGATTTGCTTAATCGAACGTGTAGTTGTCGACAATGGCAACTGTCTGGTTTACCATGCGGTCACGTGATATCTATTTCTAAGTACTTAAAGCAAACTGATTGTAGCACTTGGGCGATGCATTGGTTTACAAATGAAGTATACAGAAGGACATACGAAGGAATAATAAATCCCCTTCCTGAAGAAGCAGAATGGGATCGACCCGATAACCTTATTATTGGCAAGCCACCACACATGGATAAAATACAAGCCGGACGTCCTCGTGCAAATAATCGTATTCCATCCCAAGGAGAGGAAACAACACCGTTGTTTTGTGGTAGGTGTCACACAAGAGGTCATTCTCGAGACAGTTGTAAAACCCCTGTAGCGTCTCAAATGTCAAGCAAATCTAAATGCAAAGAAGAACCAGTTAATCCGCATGAGCCTACCAATGTCGATGAAGAAAATTTCCGTCGGTATGTGTACGAGTCAACCACACAACAGTTCGATTATGATTTGAATGATGAGCAGTTCGATTATGTTTAGACATTTAACTTGTATTGTTGTCTTTATTTAATATTAATACGAATGTTGTGTTAGGAAATGTTATTACTAGGCTAAAAATACAATAGTAAACGGGTAAAGATAAATATGGCAGGCTAAGTTATAAGGCTAAGATAAAAAATATAGCAGCTGTGTATAACAAATGGCAGGCTAAATATGCAAGCTAAGTTATAAAATATGGCAGACTAAATTATCAGATATTGCAAGCTATGATAACAAATATATAAGGCTAAGATAACAAATATAGCAGTTGTGTTTAACAAATATGGTAGGCTGAGTTATAAGATATGGCAGGCTAACTTATCATGTATTTTAGGCTAAGATAATAGTCACCACTAAACATTGTTTACCGATACTATACATTGTCACCACCCAAATTGTTTACCAACATTGTCTAACAACCCAACATTGTTTACCAAACATTGTCTAACATCAACCCAAATTGTTTACCAACATGAACCCAACATAAATTGTTTAACACTAAATGATCAATCATCAACTAGATGATCATAACAAATTTTTGCGAAACGATGATGAAACAGTTTCGCTGTCAACTCCGGGTCTTCCTCCAGGCTAACCCATGCTTCTTTTCCAATCAATCTCTCGAGGAATATGCACACCCACGGGCCACAGTCACCTTTTCCACTGGCCGAGAATTGTTGAGGACAATCAATGATTTCTCTTGCAAAGCCCATCGACGGGTGGTACACGGTAACTCCTTGTTGTTTAAAATAACCAACAAAATGTAACCAAACACCAAAGGCATATTCAATGAACAACAATAACTCTTCGGCTTTTTCCCCCATATCAGAATCCGGAGCAACTCGTAGACTATTATACATAAATTAAAGAGTGTTTAACATCTATTAAAGACTATTTAGTAACGATTATGATTATTTATCAATACCTGTCATATATTCTCATTTGGCCAGTAGGAAGGTAAAAAGAGACTACAAACCAATATAATTTGTCGATATTCATTGGAACGTAAACCTGAAAATATAGTTTGTATTGTATTATAAACTTATGTGAATTTATAACTGGCAAAATCAACTTGTATTGTATTATAACTTACAGTGTCAACTGTTTTTATCGATGGGTATGGTGGATAGTCCCCGTTTCCTAATTAGTATTGATGCTCCTCATTTGATAATCCATGTACAAACCATGGAGGCATAATACTCCATTTCTCATCAGCTGGCCTCGAGTAGTAAAGATATGTCATCCACGCATAGATATGCTATTCATAATAGTAAAAAAAATTAGATGAATTTAAATAAAAGGTTAAAACACTTAAATGATACATACATCAGTCTCGAACCATCCTCGCGAGTCATCTGCCCCCCAAGAGGTCATTCCAAAAACTCTGCTTTTAATGGTAATCCATTGGTTAGTGAAATTTTCACTTCCTTCTTTGATGTATACAACTCGTTTATTTTTTTCAAATCAAATGGTTCGCTTTGGTTTTTACGGGGTTTGTTCTTAAACACAATGTAAGGTGACACCATCTGTGAAGACGACTTCCTCAACCGTCCTCCAGCTCTTTTTTTCAACTCAGCAACTTGATCGCTACCTAGAACCTCAACACTAGGACCAGGTGTGCCATAGGCTGCAGCATAATCCTCATCAAAAACCTAAAAAAAACAGAAGGCTAAGTTATCAGATATAGCAGGCTAACTTATCATATATATTCGGCTAAGATAAAAAATATACCCGGCTAAGATAACAAATATAGCAGCTGTGTTTAACAAATATATAAGGCTAATATATATTTTCATCATGCTAAGTAACAGATAGAGCAGGCTAAGTTAACACTTATGGCTAACATACTGTCAGGCTAAGTTATCACATATTGCAGACTAACTTATCAGATATAGCAGGCTAACTTATCATATATACTCGGCTAAGATAACAAATAAAGCAGCTGTGTTTAACAAATATATAAGGCTAATATATTTTTTCATCGTGCTAAGTAACAGATAAATCAGGCTAAGTTAACACTTATGGCTAACATACTGCTTTAGCAGGCTAAGTTATCACATATTGCAGGCTAACTTATCAGATATAGCAGGCTAACTTATCATATATACCCGGCTAAGATAACAAATATAGCAGTTGTGTTTAACAAATATATAAGGTTAATATATATTTTCATCATGCTAAGTAGCAGATAGAGCAGGCTAAGTTAACACTTATTGCTAACATACGGATTCAGCAAGCTAAGTTATCAGATCTACCAGGCTAAGTTATCACATAATGCAGGCTAACTTAACATATATAGCCGGCTAAAATAATAGCAGCTGTGTTGAACAAATATGGCAGGGTAACATATGGATTCAACAGGCTAAGTTATCAGATCTACCAGGCTTAGTTATCACATAATGCAGGCTAACTTAACATATATCTGTGTTGAACAAATATGGCAGGGTAACATACATTTTTCACGTGCTCGGTATTAACCTCTTCTTCTTCTTCACCTTCCACAGAGTCTGTGTGCTGGCCCTCAACAAACTTCCCTTTTTAATCCTTTCCTTCAAAACATCCTATATATATTTGGTTAAAAAAATGATATGTTAATGTTTATTTAGAAATTCAATAAGTTTACCTCAAGATTATTTTGCTTTGATACAACTTGTTGTACCAGCTTCAATATTCTCTCAACCTTCTCACCCTCTTGCATCCCCAGCTCCAACAGTTTATCAACCTTCTCACAAAGCTTCTCATCCTTTGGTATGCTGTCACTAATCGGTTCAGAAACCGGAATCCTTCTCCTCTGAAGCGTGCGTCGCTCCTCAACATTTTGCTGTTTACTGGGATACTCTAAGCTTGAAACCTACCATTCCAATTTCTTCTCCTCCTCATTAGGCTTCAGTGCAACCGACCTGTTTTTTGGCTAAAAAATGACTTCAACTTATCAGTCATAAAATTTAACAGGCTAAGTCATGATATTGAAATATAGCAGTCTAAGTACAAACATTTAGAAGGCTAAGATATCATACTTACATGCACTGAATTTATCAACACCCCCGCAGCTCTATTCCAGTTTACTCTATAAGCAACACCCCAACTCAGACATCTCGGAACCTTTAATTTGTATATGTTTACAAAGGTGCGACACTCTGGAAGAACCTCATAGATCCACATCTTTTAAACATTAAAAATGAATTAGTAATAGAACTAGTAATTCAAGGCATTACATCCAAAAATATATTGAATTTTGCTTACCTTAAAAGCCCACACAAAACCATTCAAAGAGTAATTCATCACCTTCTGCTTATTTTCTTCCATTTGTTTCTTCTTAACCTCAAAACAATTATGGAGACTCGGAAAAGTTACATCCCATAAATAGTTACCCCAAGGATATCGGTCCCACCGGTTTAGATCATTAACCAAATCCACCAAGAAGTCATCAATGTAAGACGTGGTTTGGGTTCCTTTGAAGCCAAATTCAACCAACAGCAACAAGGACAGCCGCACAACATCATCGTCCTCCACACCTGATAAATCCCCAGCATAAAATTTCACCAATTCTTTACAAGTCATTCTCGCCCCACCAAACACCCATTCCTTAAATTTTACGTTTAAAGTTGATGTAGGCTCGTTCCATTCACCAAATCTAAACCATGTCATGAGACAAAACTCTTTTGGTCCGAACCTTAGGGCCTCCCCTCCAACATGATAGTACAGCCCGTCAGTTCTTGGGTTAAGCCGACTAACATAGCCCAAGCCGGCTACAGCTGGAGCCAAGCCGGCTAAGCCATGTGGAAAAAAAACGCGCCGGATGAGCCTACTATTTAGTGGGCTTCAGCCGGCTTTAGAGTCAGCGTCGCCACGTGTCAGTTTCTGGTTGGTTGAAAATCTAACAAAAGCTGGTTGGGCACGGAATTTGGAGCCGGCTGAACTAGCCGGCTCTAGCCGCCTATTGGTCTAAATGACCACAAATTAGTATGCTGAAAAAGTTTGTTCATTTTGGTAAGTTTGACTCGTCAAATATACATTTTGGTAATTTTACCTCAAAAAAATACAGTGTTCAATGTTCTTTAACAAAGACAAGAAATAGTCTTGCAAAATTATACCATGCCATCTCCTTTCTCACCCTCTTTTTAAAGACAAAAATCAAATTAGCATTTATCAGTGTGTTCTAATGGTGCTGAAATATCCTCAGGGCAAACCGTTGTCCTGTGTAACAGCAAATATAAGTATTAACCATCTGTTCTTGAAGCACTTCCACCAAGATATAATAAATGAAAAATGAAAATCTTAAAAAGATCTTAAAAAGAATAAAACCACACCGGCAAAATACTGATTAATCAATTACTTGACCTCTCTGTATATCAGTATACTTATACCACGTAAAAGAAGACCCACATTATCACCAGCCTAACCGAAAAAAGATGCAGTCAATATCTTGCAGAAACGCCGGTAGTTAAAGGTTTGCAAAAGTATGATTGCTTACTTCTCCATGATCTAAACTTTTCTTGAACATCTCAACACGTAGTTCTTTTGGTCTACATCAGAAATATTAATATTTCAGGAAAATAATCATTCCAAAATAAGCTTAATTTACACACAAACAGTAGATAAAACATGTCACAAGATCTTTACTACATCCCCATCTTTAACCTCATTTCAGTTCATCCACCTCAACGTCTGCATCTCTGTTACCTCCATCTTACACGATCTGTTCTATATAATAAAGCTGGTTTAACCGAAACCCTATAGAATTTATTCCTATTTGTTATAATTTTAATATGATCACTTTTGATACATTGAGGTAGACATTATAGAATTATAAGATATAAGGTAAACAATTAAGATCTATTCAAGTAAAAGAGAATGATCATTTAAATTAATATCTTATTATTATAAAGTAGACGAACGGAAACGGACAATGTAAATCACGTATGCATTAGGTTGGAGTGAAAGTAGCCATGGTTTGGTGATAGGGAAAACAGATGGTGACAAAACGAGTGAAATTAGGGTTTCTAAAAGCAACAGAAGCCATGGCTGGAAAAGGGGAGGTTTTGTTGTGTTGGAGTTTATGTTTATGAATCCAAGCGTCCAAGGTTTTGACTTTGATTTCGCTCTGTTGAATTTTAATGAGCCGGGTTCGATGGTGGGCTTTCAAGTTATGTTATTACAGTAATAATCTAATTTATTAAAAAAAAAAATTTATAAGAGCATAAAACATCTAAAAAAGACTATCATTCATCAATAAGATTCAACTTAAATTGACTCGATTTTATATAAGTTAACTAATTTGTGTTTTCAAGGATCAATCGATGTTCCGACAGAGACGTTACCTCCTATGTCGATCATTTTAGCCATCTTAGTAGCTCTTCGGGTCCATACTTTTTGTATCAACGACCAGAAACAATCAAAATGATTCTTATCATTTTTAGTTCTAATCCTAATCTTATAATGCTCAAAAATCTAAGAATTTTTTTATACGCATTTAACATTCCAAATTAGACTTGTTTATACAAAGAATAAGATAAATAACGGTTCGATTTTCTATCTTTAAACAGCGTAAATGCCAGTCCTATCTTCAGGACTACCTTCTGTAGTTCCAGCTTGACTTCCCTTACGCGAAGTCCTCTTTGTAGCAACTAAATGATATTCATCTTCTTCTTCGTCAATATCCATCAATTCCACTTGTCCCCCTTTGAAAACCGGATGTGTATAAGCATCCTTCAAATAAGCTTTCAAATCCAATTGTGGTTCCGTTGCCCTTTCCAGTGTATCTTTAATCATTGCATCCTGTAATCAAGCTCAGTAATGTTAAAACATAAAGGGTAGTTTTGTCTTTTTTCTCATGGGTATGGTCAAAGATTTCTAACCTGTAATGGGAATTTTCTGAATGCAGATTCAAACCGGTTCTTGCAGAACTTATGGAACCAGAAGGTTAAGATTGGGAGCACGATTAGAACAGGTGTTGAGTTTGCTGCCTGTTTTGTGCTCAGCAATCCTAACAATGTAAACTGTGAAATCATTAAACCAATTAAAATACGCCGGTTAACATCTGGCCAAAAAGATGCTGCACTCTCGTACTTCTGGTTGTACACATTGATGATCTAATTAACACCATAAAACAAACCCAAGAAACCCGTATGTTAGTGAAATTCAACTCCATCAAGTAGAGGTGACAACATGGTGGGTGGTCGGACTTAAACGGGTCAGTTTAGTAGGGATAATGCACATAGGTCATCCAAGTATTCAAAAATTTTAACTAGGGCCACCCTCAAATATTAAAACCACCCTAGAGGCCACCAAAGTATCAATTTGGTTTCATGTATCTAGATTCCGACAAGTTTTTGGTGCCAGGAATTTTATAAAATGACGAGAAATTAGATTTTAAGTTTTTGTTAAAATTAGAAAATCACCATTGAAACTACTCAAATATGTTTGACAATCAATTTGTAGTTGATTATTGGGTAGTTATGTCTTTTTTAACTTCAGATGTTACAAAAACTTCAACTTTAGGAGTATTTTGTTATTTTACAATTTCCTGGCAAGTTCTTCTTATTGTAAATCGGCATAAACGAAACCAAATTGATACGCGCGGCCTCCAAAGTTGTTTTTAACATTTTGGTGGCCTTAGTGAAAATTTTTAAATACTTGGGCGGCATATGTATACTTTATAATCTAAATCTTAGAATAAAACGATTTAGGAGGTTGTATGCATTCAAAATAGGCATTGGGCAACTTTAAATCCATTTGACATGTTCCTACTCAAGCTATTGTTTTTTATTTGACCCGTTTGAGATTAAAAAAAACAACCCAAATAAACCCGTTCATAAGCAAACGGGTCAAAACTGACACATCTAATGTTACCTGATGACGGAAAATCAGATAGGCGAAAGCAAAGAAGATGATTATGAAGGGGAGGAGTATAGGAGTGACAGTAGAGTACACAAGTCCAAGTAGGAAGTACAACTGTAAACGGGGCTCGGTTATGGGCCAAAGCAATGAACCAGGGTCCATGGCCTCGTCTCTGTCTTTTTCAGTTTTCACCAAGAAAATGTTTTTCAAGTGGTAGATTACCAACGGAACCAGTCTCAAGATCTCTGCAGCAACACCGGCCCAACCATCAACCATAATGTATGTAATAAAAAACGTTGCTTTCATAGGAACAGACACACCCACGGTTCTTGGAATCCTGCAATCGAGTAGCAAAATTATCTTAAAGGGTTGTTGACTACATATTAGAGGCAGCAATTTGAGCTCTTCACTTGAAAACGGTCGATTTGGGTTGTGTTTTGACTCCCACAAGAAAAGTGGGTTAAATTAAATTTAGCTAAAAATCGATTGGGTCACTAGGGTTGAAAGTCACCCAAAGTCCCTGGTTTTTTTTTCAAATAAGTCCTTTTTTTTTGCATGATTAAATCCTTCAAGTTTAAAAAAATTAACGAAAATGTCCTTTTTTATATAATTAAGTCCCTAAACTTCATTGAAGGAATTTTCATTAGTTTTTAAAAAATACGGGGATTTATCATATACAAAAAATGAAGTCTCAAGGACTTATGTGCGAATTCAACAAATGTCCATAGGGTTTTTCAACACTAATCCAATATTTAATGCATTGATCATTTGCAAAATTCAAATTACTTTTAACCCACTCTGACCCAACCTGTTTTAACAATTACCCGTTCTGACCTAAACCCATTTTTACCGTCACCCAACCCACTCATTTTGCCACCCCATAGAGCCATAAAAACTGAAAAGGATAAACACATACTCGGATGCTGACTTATTCAAGAATTCTTTAAGTTGTTGCAGAGCGGTTCCTGCAACAATACTTCCAAGAAACACGTTCACAAGCAAAAAAAGATGATATTTTCCAGCCGATCTTGCTTCCAAATCCGAAACAGCAACATATCCTTCTATTTTAGACATTTCCATTAAAATCATTGGAAGAACAAGGAGAAAGATCTTCAACACAATCCCGGGAAGAAATCCTTGAATGAAAGACTTGACAGATCCTCTGAACATGATCAAGAATTCCGGATTCACTAAAAATATTTGATTTTGATAAGAGATTATTTGGATATTTGAAGGTTTTACTTACTTATCGATAAGTGGTTTTAAAAAGGGAAGAACTTTTTCGATTGATTCAATGTTGGCCAAAGTTTGAACAATGGCGATTGGGATCATGAAACAGAAAATAAGGCCAAATAGAGCAACAGTCATGACCAGTTTTCGCACATTGAGTTCCACAAATGGTATGGCTAGGTTGTTCCAGTAAACATCACGTGGTTCAGGAGCCCAAGCTGTGAGCCAACGGATCGGGTTCCTAGTTTGTTGAGTTTGAGCACAAACGGCTGCACCCCATCGTGATCTGAACGAAACAAATGCAGCTGGGACCACAGCTTCTGGGTCACCAATCACCCGTTCTCGTTCTGCTACTTCCTAGTTTACAAAATTATTAGATGTAAAAAACTAGAAACAGTTAAAGAGGTGACAAAATGACCGGGTCAAACGGGCTGGGTAACGGGTCACAACAGATCACTTTTCAATATGGGCTGAATTTGGTAGGGTCGGGTTAGATTACAAAATTACTGAATACGTTACACATTTCAATACACTTTTGGCAACTTTGGACCTGTTCAACCGAATGCACCCGTTTACTTTTTGGGTTATTATTTTATTTGACACGTTAAAGATAAAATATAACCCATATCGTTCCATTTTTTAGTGCATGGATTGAAATGCCTCCTCCTGCACATACTTGACAATAAAATTATGACGCAAAAAATTCTATGAATTAAATGATGCACACTCACTTCTTTGCTCAACTTCTCGATTTCTTCAGTATAGTAGTTTATTGCATCAATCTTCTTTCCCCAAAGACCCCAAAAACCTGTCTATATAGATAACTAAACATGCAATTATAAACTTCAAAAGCTATAAAGAAACTCAAAATGTAGAGTTAGAGAATGTTCAGCCACAAACCTTCGTGGTTGGCCTTTTCTTGGGTTTCCTCTCGTACTTATTGGTGTAGTAAATAAGCCGATTATGCAAATCCTTTTTCTGATCAACCATTTTTGCAAGCTTATTTGCATTGTACACCATCTAAGATTCAAGAAATAGATATATATGCTGAAATTACATACAATTCAGATAAAAGTTTCATAATTAAGCAAATTGGAATAAACCTCATTAAAAACCGACATCACATAATTGAAGTTTAGAAATACCATTATAAAATGCTATCCAAGTTTTGAAACAAACCTTATGTGTAAGATATTGATGAGGGTGATTAACACGGAAGAAATGTTCAACATGTTCACTAACAGATTCATCAGGATCCGAGGGGACGTTTCTCACAAGAACCTAAATAAGAAATAGAAATAATGAAAACCTCATTAACTTTATCAAGAAAAAAAAATGAGCACTCAAACTTACTGTAAATTGGTCAGGACGACGACTTTGAGAAGCAAGGAAATGCAACCTCATGTCCGTTACAATTTTGTATTCCTTATAAAGAATATAACATGTCCAAAACGTGAAGACATACGCCATTACTATGTGTGCAGCTAACCTGATAAAAAAAATAATCAATGTTTCATAAAGATTAGGGTGAGCATGTTGTTTTGGTTAATAAAGATTCAGGGACAGAGCACGAGAGAGGCTAGCTACCCCCCTCCCCTTTTCAATTTTTTTGGTAAATAAAGATTAGAGGTGGCATGATTGGAAGGGTGAGCATGTTGTTTAACAGGTCGAAATAGATTATTTCATTTATGGGGCAAGCCGGGTTGTAACAGAAACACTTTTGTATGAAAGTTTGAACTTTTTAAAACAATTATGTGTGTCATATATTATTACATAAAATATATTATTCCAATGATAATATAATATTTTAATAAAATACGTGGGAGGTTTTATGTATTGAAAAATAATTTTGGCAACTTTCGACCCATTTGACCCGTTAGAGATAAAACTTAACAGGAGTCGACCCATTTCATAAGAAAATAACACCACTAATGGTTTGAAAACCAAAACAGACCTTTTTGATGCAGGCGGGACATTGGATATTGAAAACTTGTCTATCTCACCGAACGTTATATCTTTCATCGTAAGGCTCATAATATTAAAATTTCCTCCAGTATAATTGACAGGTAACAGCACAGCAAAAGCAAGTAGAGCAATAGGAACAAATATTTTCAAGCTGCATAGAATTATCAACATTAATAAGCGAAAACAAGTAACGAAAACATGAAACAATCAGTTCAGATTAAACGGGTCAATAAGTGAAACGGGTCAAGATAAGTACTAACCCGAGAAGATATATCCGAATGTACACAGCAGAATCAAGGCCCGCATGCTGTATAAGCTCAGGCTCTGGCATTTTTAAAGCAGCAGGCACCCAATTCAACAATCTTATATACATTCTAACATCTAAATTGACAAAGTGTTTTACAAGAGGTCCTGATGTGCTTGGGTTTTCCCGTATGCCTTTGATATACCATTTTGGGAAGTAAACCCGATCGTTCATGGGTTGAAGACGTAAAATTGCAAATGCCACGAGAAATAGGAATGCAGATAAACTATTAATGGAAGCAGAAACGGAAATATCTGAAAGAGTGGCCATTTTGTTTGTTGAAGATCAAATGCAACCTACAATTCAAGTGGTAACTGCATAAGATTTAACAAGAATGGTTACTAGTTTGCAATGAACACACAAGTAGTTCAGAAAACTAATCACGCAATAAAAAATATGAAGCGTGATCAATCAAGCCCAGAAATTGAACTACAGACATTATGCAAAAATCATATTCTTGTTTCTTGAAATCATATTAGGAGTCCAAGAACACTTTACTTTTTTTTCCTTTCAACACAATAATATTCATCGATGAGATGCAATGGGGAAATCAAAGAAACAGATCAAGACACATGAAAATAAAGCATTAGAACATACCCATCTATCATGTCACAAAAAAAACCCTCATATTCCTTTTGATGTCCAAGAATATAAGATCATACTCCAAAAAAGACTTAAAGCATATGTACTACATCCCTCAAAATAAAATTAAGTTAAAAAAAAAACTTTTTCATGGGTATCTTGAAAAAGATTTTGTTGGGTTTAATCATTCTTTAATACCAAACCATACCCAGAAATTGGATTCCAAACAGCAACCAAATATCAGGTTCTTGTTTCTTAAACAAAAATCAAGAAACCCAAAAACAGTTTCTTTAAGCAACATGTTCATACATCAATTGCATTCAAGTGAAAGAACATCACAGAACATGGAAACCAACTGCAAGAGCCATTAACAACAATCAAATCAGCAGAAAACCCTCAAAGTTCAAAACTCACCTATTACCAGAATCAGAAAGGATATTCCTCCCAAAAATCCAAGTTCAAAACAAATCTGATTACCAAAAATCCAGGGTTTCCAACGACAAAAAGTCAAAGAGTTCACTTTACCTTTTCGTCGGCAACAATATAAGATGAATCGAATAAACAGAGTTTTTGGAGTTTATATGTTTGAGGTTGTAGTGAATGACGGCGTGTGGATGAAGAAGAGCGGCAGCGACAGGTAAGGTAACAAGCGCGGATACGACGTGTGCCTCCAGGATGTTAATAGGAATATTATATTATATATATGGATTTTTTGAAATTGCATATGCCACATTTCGTTATTTATTGAATACATTTAAGAAAAGAGTAGAAAATGTAACCAAATAATATAATGGTCGGTTTGACTATAATATTTTATTTTTCTTGATTTTATATGTGGACATGAAATTATATATTATTAATTGTTTGATTATATTAATCATGTTATGTTATTTTTACTTAATTGAGACGATATTGTTAAACTAGTGCTCAATAAATGATTATTTATTTTATTTATTTACAAGTTGTATTTTGTAGCATAGAAGCAATAATTCTTTAAATTTAGTTTATATTTCTTTTATTTTGTTTCACGTGACCGTACAATATAAATTAATTTTAAATTTGTAAACAAATGCTCACAACCTCCTATTATTCCTTGGTCATAACAAAATAACATCTCTTTTTCAAATTTAAAATTGTCTTGTTTTAGTTTTCCAACAAGAATTACTTATATAACTAATTATACAAAATAACAAACTTAAACGGTTAAATTTGGTTAGTTATGAATTATTAATATAAGTTTGGTTAGTTATGAGATGTGAATACTAAAGAAGAATTATTAATATAACAAATGACACCTTCTTTGATAACATCCTTCCCGATTTTCTTGAATTCATCATAGTGATTATAACCCTATAGATAATCTATACTATATAATAAATACAGGTTTTGGTTGTATGTTTTTCCGTCCCTCTCTCCTATTTATGATAATATTAAACTAATACATTTTTTTAAGTATTTAATAAAAATTTATTTATGGATACTTATTAACCAAATCTATACTAATAAATAAAGGTTTTCTATGTCACGTGTCGCCTCCACATTCATTCTCATCATTTTTTTCCTGCTTCTCTCTCCTATTAATTACACCACTATCCAATAATAATATTAATATATTTTTAAATAAAATAATAATCTTTATATTAATAAATCTTATAACATATTTTGACGAGTGTATGTATTAACAAATTGTATTGTATTTCACGGGTTTATTCAACCCGTGTAAAACACGAGTTTTTAAAAAATAATTTTTTTATTACTTAATATATAATATTATATTTATTTAACCCGTGTAATACACGGGATTTTAACCTAGTAAAGTTAATATAAATTAACATTTATCAATTACATAAAAAAGATTAATACCCAGTTAAAAAAATATTTTATAAATTAACTTAACGTAATTTATAATTGTCACGTCAAAGTACATTTTTTAAAAACATGGTTTGGGGAGTGGATGTGTTAACATATTACATTTTATTCAACACGCATAATAAACGAGTTTATTCAACACGCATAATAAACGAGTTTATTCAACCCGTGTAATAACAAGTTTTAAAGAAATACAATTTTTATTTCTAAGTATATAACATTATATTCAAATTACCCGTGTATTACACGGGATTCTAACCTAGTATTAAAATAATGTAGTGTTTTTTGAGTTTTTTTTTTTAAGGCAAATTTCTTTTAATCCTGTCACTGGTGGGACAACCCGAGGAATGATTAGAATGAGCCATAGGTTAAGGCTTAACCAGAATATAATTAAGGAATGATTAGAATGAGCCTAAATGTACACCAGTATTATCACAACCTCTTAATTGTCATCACCACCACTGCCGCCACTTTTGCCATCATCGTCACCTCTACCTCTTATCGACACCACCTAATGTTCTTCGTCAGCTCCGCCACCACAGTTTTTAATAATGTATAAACTATTTTAACTTAGTTATTATACAGATGTTACGTACAACAAAGACAAAAAGAATAAGCAATTATATAAAGGTGGAATTACATATATCTATTTATTTTAAAACATAATTACATATATACTTAATCTAAAATTTAAATTACATATATCCCTTTATTTTAAAAGGGGAATTATATATATCCCCTTATTTTAAAACCTAATTACATATATAACCAACCTAAATTTTAAATTACATATCCTTTTATTTTAAAACCTAATTACATATATGCTCAATCCAAAACTTAAATTACATATATCCATTTATTTTATAAAATTATACATTATGACAAAAATAACATTTTAAGCTTACAAAAAAAAAACACGACTCTTCTAATTCTCGAACCAGCGATACGATCTTCTAATTCAAACCTAACTGGCGATTCAACCGACGATTGTTTCCTAACCGGCGATCGGCGATTTTGATTCCATCGATCCCAGTACAACGGTTGATTCCAAGTCGGCCGATTCCAGAGATATGACCTTCTGATCCAAGTCGGCTGATTCCAACATATGCGTTTTTTTTACGTTTTCAACTACCAAATAGGTCGGCGGATTCAGGTTATCGATTTTATATTATTTCAATTGCTTTTCGATTCCAACAATCAACATCAAAATTTTGACACTTATTTTGTACATTTTTGACACTTATTTTGTACATTTTAATGATTGTAGCTTATAACTTCTCCATTCTTTATATCACCCTAACTTGATAATCTCGTAACAAACCTCAAATAAAACTCTTAAATGTAAACACATCGCCAAACCAAAACATTTGTTGCTTTGTACAACTAAAAGTCTAAAACTACATTTTTTTTTGAACAGCAACCACTTTATATATAAATATAAAGGACCAGCAAGAAGCTGAGAAGACAAACAGAAAAAGAAAACGACTTACAACATACCAGAAACATTAAATTCTACCCAATCCTTTCAAGACAAAGCTTTACAATTAGCCCTAAACTTAAGCCAAAGAAACGAGTCTTCTTTTATTAACTCCAACATTCTAAGCAAATGAGTCGAGGTCCCGAGAAAAACCTTTTCATTCCGGCTTAACCACAGTCTCCAAACAGCAGCATAAACGACAACAAAGACCAACTTTCTCCACCTCTTGGATCCGGGCTGCTCGAACATACACCTCAAAACATCATTTAGGGAACCAAATTGTATGAGGTTACTGATTTTTAACCACCTAAACACGTGCCACCAAACACATCTGGCGAATAAACAACCCACAAAAATGTGCTCCGTCGATTCCTGCATAAAACCGCAACTGCAGCATAACGGGTCCTCTAAGACCACACCCCTCTTAATCAACTCAATTTTAGAAGCAACCCTTCCCTGCTTGGCGAACCAAACTATGAAATTTGCTTTGAGAGGAGCCCAGCTATTCCACTTGAAACCATCCTGACCTGGGTTTACCATCCCCCCTGCATCAACTCAAGTCTTACCTCCCTAACAGAGAACTCGGAGCCTTGAGCATTAGACCAAACCCACCTGTCTTTCATCTGAGTCAAAATCACTGAATTCAGGGCAGCCATTAGCTCGCCCAGTTGCTGCCACTCGCCCTTAGTGACTGGGTTTTTTCTCCACCCCCAACTCCACCTAGTCAACCCCCCTATAGTGAAACCGTTTTCCGATAGCCAAGCATCTTTATTTTCCGCAAGCTTGTAGACCAAAGGGGATTTGTCTTTAAGAGGCCCAAGACTGTTCCATGAATCTTTCCAAAACAGTGTACCCCTCCCATTCCCAACTTCCACCTTTAGTCTATCTAGGATTCGCACCCCTCTTCGCTCAATCTCTCCCTCAATAGCAACAATGTCATTCCACATACCCGGAACCGATTTTTTAACCGGCATGAGGGAACTACAGCTGGGGTGACTATGTATAGACCCGATCACCTGCGCCAACAATTGAGATGGTTCAGCCTTATATCGCCACCACCATTTAGCTAACATAGCTAAATTGAATTCCTTGAGGCCTCCCACCCCTAACCCACCACTCGCCTTAGGCTTGATAATTTTTTCCCAGGCCACCCAACGAATTTTTTGTCTCGAGCCCGACTTACCCCACACAAAGGAACTCCTAATACCTTCAAGAGTTTGGATCACTTTCACCGGGGCTTTAAACACCGATAAATAATAGGATGGCAAGCTTCCAAGGACGGCCTTGGCAAGAGTCACCCTACCCGCAAAGGACAAGGTCTTAGCTTTCCACAAGGAGAGCTTTTTATTAAACTTGTCAATTATTGGCTGCCAATTTTTAATTCTCTTCATATTTGCACCAATAGGAAGACCAAGGTAGGAGAACGGGAAGCTACCCACATCACAGTGCATTAAACTAGCCATCCGAGCGACCTCATGATCCTCCACACCAACTCCAAAAAGACTACTTTTATGCATATTAACTTTAAGGCCCGAGACTAGTTGGAAACACCTCAGAAACCGTTTTAAATTTAGAGCGTTCCTCTCCGACCACCCACCCAAAAAAATAACGTCATCCGCGTAGCAAAGATGGGACACCATCGGGCCCCCATGAGGTAGACGAATCCCATGAAACAGACCGATACCCACCGCCTTTCCCATTAAAAAGTTTAGAGCTTCCAAGGCCAAGATGAACAGGAAGGGTGAGAGTGGATCACCCTGTCTGAGCCCTCTTTTAAAAGAGAATTCCCTTGACGGAGACCCGTTTACAAGGACCGAACCTCTTCCCGATTTGAGACACCCTTCCACCCACTTCCTCCACACTACTGGAAAACCCATGTTCTCCAAAACAGATAAGAGAAACTTCCAATTGAGGGAGTCAAATGCTTTTTCGAAGTCCACCTTGAAAATTAAAATCTCCTGTTTAGATTTTTTAGCCCAAGAGACAATCTCGTTCACAACCAAAGGGCCATCCAAGATGTTTCTACCTCCCACAAAGGCCGATTGGGTAGGAGAAACAAGCTGGTCAATGACAAATTTTAAGCGATTTGCAAGGACTTTAGCAATAATCTTATAGAGCATACCTATAAGAGAGATAGGCCTGAAATCATTGGGATCCTGCGGGTCAGTGACTTTAGGTATGAGCGCAATAAAAGACGGATTGCACCCGAACCCCAAATCACCGTTCGTTCAAAAATCTTCCATCAATTGCATAATACTCGGTTTAAAATCATCCCAAAAAGTTCTAACCAGGCTAAAGGACATCCCATCCGGCCCCGGAGCCTTGCGCCCACTACAACCCCTCACCGCCGTACGAACCTCCTCTACCTCAATCGGACAGACCAGCCTATCAGCTTGCTCAGGACAGAGACTAACCAGACCCTCAAACACGCAAGCAGGTCTTCTACGGATAGGCTCGGAAAACTTCTTCTTAAAAAATAATCGGACACCCTCTTTAATCTTTACCGGATCCGACTCCCACACCTCACCTATCTTTAACAAACCGATTCTATTTGAAGCTTTTCTAGCGTTGAAAATGCCGTGGAAATACGCTGTGTTCTCATCTCCAAAGCGGATCCATTTAGTACGAGCCTTTTGATGGAGGTCCTTTGCCTTTTGCACTTCAAGTTTGTTCAATTGAACCCTGAGACGCGTTCTTTTCAGCTTTTCAACAGAAAAAAGGGCTCTCGTTTCGGCCAGAACTTCTAACCCGCTGATCTCAATAGCCAACGCACCCCGACTCAATTCTTCCTTAAATTTCAGATTATCACGCCAAGCCTTGATTTTAGATTTTAGTAACCGAAGTCTCTTAGCGAAGCATTTAATCCCTCCTAACTGACCTAGCTCCAATCCCATAACGTCCACCACAATTTCTTTTAACCCATCGCAGTCGATCCAGCTGTTGAAAAATTTGAAAGGAATGGGGCCAAAATTCAAATTCGAGCATACCAAAACAATAGGGCAGTGGTCCGAAAAGAGCCGATCCAAAGCGATCAAATTGGCCGACGGCCATCTCCCCATAAAATCAGCACAGACAAGAAATCTATCCAATTTACTCAACTTACCACCATCCTCAGACATATAAGTATACTTCCTCTTAGCCATGGAGTATTCAAGGAAACCCGCATCCCTAATAAAGTTGTTAAAGCCCCAAGCACTATTGTAATCAAAAGTCGAGTTAAACCTTTCTCCTTCTTCCCTGACATCGTTGAAATCACCCATCGCAATCCAGCACCCAGAAAAATTTTCCTTTAACTCGATGATCTGAGACCAAAGCTGCCTCCTTCTAGGCTGGTCAACAGGCGCATAAACATTTAAAATATTAACCGGACCATCCACACCAACTATGAACCCCGAGACTAATAAGTAATGAAGCCCTTTAGTAACAGACCCCAACTGAAAAACGGTCGGGTCCCAAATCGACAACAGACCACCAGATCTACCTCTCGCATCAACCGCATCGGCCATGAACGAGTGCCCATACCGGAACTTAGCAAAATCCCGATTCTCCAAGCCGAAAACCAGGGTTTCCTGTATCGCCAGGAACGAAATTGTATTATCGCTGACCAACCTTCTAATCCAAGTAGGTTTCTCCAACCCACCAACCCCTCTAATATTAATTGACAAAAAATTCATCGAGACCAAGATAGCTCCTTCTCACCCTGTACCAGCTTGCGAACCTGATTATTGAAACCGTCCATCACTATCCCGACACTTTCCCCTACCTTTATCGTCTCCTCCACTTCCCTCTCCACAGCCCCGTCCGTAGCGGCGTCTTTAGGTTCAACGACTTTAACGGGTCGGACCTCGTTCCAGATCTCCTGCCGACCCGGCGAGATAGGCGGTGGTCTTTTCCTTTTACCTGGTTCCCCCTCCGGGACGACGAAGGTGTTGGTGAAGTCTGCAGTGAATCGTTTTCTCTTAGTTTTCCCCAAAGCAGAAGTTTCCAAAATAATGTTTTCTAGGTCAAACGGGTCATCTGGCTTCGCGTTTAAATCAAGCCCATTCGACCTGTGGGCTACCGAAGGGAGTTTATCTGATTTTTTTAATTGGGTTCGTTTAACCAAATCAGGCCCAACCAAATTTGGATTTTTCTGAGCCACAAAGAAATACGTCGCAGACCTCGGGACGCTGCAAGCATGCGCCGTAATTTCCTCCCCTATGTGGTCCCCTACCACATCATTATTTCCTCCCTTTGGAACTCTCACCTCGTTGGAAGACTCACCCCCATGCAACCCATGATGCCCATGCAGAATCTCCACCGGCGACTCTTCGGCATTAGTCCCAGCATCTTTCAAATCTGTCACGACCACATCTTCCACCGGAGATGAACACGTACTTGCCGGTAGCAGGAATGAAGGGGCCCAATCTTCATCCACTTCATGAACCCAAACCCTAATAGACGCTCCACCCCATACCACCTTTATCTCCTCCGAAATAAACGCTCCATGATTCACCAAAACTGCAAGCTTCTCTTGGGAGATATTACCGTCCTCTACATTTGCCTCCGACTTCTGGACCAATCTGCCGAATCTCTCCCCTATCTTATCGAAGACATGCCTATCCCATAGACACGCCGGGATACCTTTAACCACGATCCAAGCCAGCCTCTCAAATTCACCTGGATCACCTTCCCACGCATACAGTCTAGAGAACCACCGGGACCAAAGATCAAATTGGGATCTCCTGAATTCATCCGCCATGACGGGATCTTCAAAAGTCATCATGACCTTAAGACCCCCAACATATCGGACATTTGCCCCCAGCATTTTCTCGTCTACAAGTTCTTCCCGAAGCCTATCCATATGAACCAAATCAAAAACCTCACTTATTAGCGATTTCCCACGCCAAACCTTAAGAGCCGTTGACTCCATAGCTGGGAGCACCACCGAGGTATCTCTACCTGCATCGAACTTCGTCCCCATCAACGCCTGCTTAAATGACCCTCCAAGACCTTCAACAATCGGAGGACGACCCGAGGAAGGGAGATTCTCCTGCTTTCTACCCCCATCCTTTCCCCAGGAATGGTATCTCCCCTTCGAAGTCTCCAGGTTCCTAATCTCTCCAGCCGCAGAGGAGTGGGCATGATTCGCTCTACCGTCACGTCCATACTTCGCCACATTTATCCCAATAATAGCGCCGTCAACAGTGACTTCCTTCAGGGAAGAGATCCAACTCTCCACCCTAGAAATCCCTGAAAACCTAATGAAGCCAAAACCATTCCCAGCTCCATCTAATTTACGGGGTACGAAGGCATCTTCCAGATTGCCGAGATGAACGAACGCCTTCCATAACCGATTACTAGAGCAACCAACCGGAAGGTTGGATACGAAGAAGGTGGTTGTGTTTCTAAGCCTCCCCTCTCTTGACAACTTGGACTTCTCTCTTTTTACGCTTCTCCTGTATCAAACTCCTTCCCAATCGTCTTCTACTAACTTGTTTTTCAGCTCCTCCGCCTTCCTCCTTCGGAGGTCCTGAAGGTGCTCACTGTTGGCCTGTGGAAGCGGCTGTCTCCCTCTCCTTCTCTCCATGAGCTGTGATGTCTAAAACTACATATTTGTGATTGCTATGCGCCCATGTGTCGTGTTGTGCGGGAAGATGACAGTTGCTTTTTTTAAGGAGGTCAACCTTCTAGTTAATGCTCAACTCCAATGGCAATCCTTGAGGAGCACATTAACTCCAATTCTATTTGTTTTTCTATTTTTATTTGTATTTTTCTTTAACAATAAGAAAAATATTACTTGAATTAAAGATTTCAAGAATCAAGTGGTCAATGATAAGGGTGCTTGTAAACCGTTAAAACACATATAACTTTTTTATACGACATTATTTTTAAAAAAAATTACATCATAAAATCGAGCATTTTATTCTCTTTAATTTGAGTATAGTCTTGCTATATTTTTATTTTAAAAAAATTGACTTTTTTAAAATGTCGATATGCTGTGCGTATAACATGCGTGATTATAGTCATACGTTATTATAAAACATGCGTGATTATACGTATAAAAGGTAAAATGTAACTTCTCCGGATTACACCCATAAAAGCAGCAAAAGATTGAACTTCCGGAACATCCACCCCCACCCCAAATAAACTTGATTTATGCAAGTTTATTTTCAATCCCGATGCCAAATAGAAACAATTAAATGCCCTTACCATCAGTGGCAGAGCTTGAAAAAAAACGCAGGAGGGGCCGATATATTTTTTTTCCTATCAAGGGGGGCCGGAACTATAAAATTTTCGGCCGAATACGTATAAATTAAAACTACTTAGCGAAAAATCGGTCGAATACGTATATATTAACACTTCTGAACAAAAAGTCGGAAGGGGCCGGGGCCTCTTCGGGCCCTCACTATCCTCCGCCCATGCTTACCATGTTTTTCGTATTGCTAGAAGACTAGTCATTAACAACCACCATATCATCTGCATAAAAAAAAGTGGAAAAGACCAATATTATTTCTACCAATGAGAGCTTCCCGAAATATTAGATATGATGCGCGGGTATTTAATGTCTTTAACTCCATATTGTAATGAAAATTTTGTTCGGTTTATTTGATGAATTTAACTTTATTTAGTTCACGGTAGATTTTTTTTTTATTATTTATACATTTTAGTTTTCTGAATTTATTATTATTTTTAGGCAACTTTATAAAATTAAATATTATATCTAAAAAAATAATTACCGACAGATCATCTACGGAAGTTTCGGTGGTAATGTTTAAAATAACTTGTCGGTAAACCGTAGGTGAAAGTGTTTCTCGGTGATCTCTTGGTAGTCGTCGGCAACTGTCACGTTGGACGACCTAACATAACTTGTCGGTGATCTCTCAGTAAGTGTCATCGATAATATGTCAAATTAAAATAACCACGTCTGTTTCTCCGACGAACCTTTATTGACTGAATTTCATCCGTAACGACATTTGCCGACGTATTTCCAATAGAATTGAGGTTGGTGATACACTATACATGTATAGTGTTAACAAGAAAAAAAAAGATACTTATAATTTGTGTTACGATTATTATAATAAGAAATAAAACAATGAATATTATATATTGATGATGATGACGATGACGATGACCATGCCTCAGCTTCCAAACCTCAACCTTCAGACATGCTGCTCATTAACACACGTGAAAGCTCATTAATGGCTTTCATTAATACACAACCATCTCTTTTTAAGAAAATGTCAACAAGCATGGTGCTCATTCAAGAAAGGAAAGTGATGTATTGTTTTTTAAAGGGACGGAAAGTGATGTATGAATCGAATGCATTTGACATTCAAGATAAGGAAATATTTAACATCTATACTTTACTCTTTTTCTCAACTTTTCTTTTTTATTTTAATACTTGTTTTAACCTTAACGAGACAAACAAGTTTTAAAATAGGAAGATATATCTTTTACCCACGGCTTAGTGATCTAGTGTTACGATGTCTGTCACTCATAAAAGTGATGTCGGTTTAAATCTTTGCAAGTGCAAGATTAAATGATATTTAGATATAAAGTTGTTTAAGAAAAAGATAATACATATCTTTTCATCAAGTTCAAACTTCAAGGTTGATCACTAACTTATTTACCTCTTTTAAAGCAACCTAAAATGAGTATATTTTGTTAAAAGGTTTTCGGCTAAGTGTTTTTTTTTGTGAACGGCATACTCTTACTTCTAAATTACACTAAATAATTCACCTCATACCTGGGTTTGAACCCAGGACCTCCAATCTAAGAGGCAAGAGGCTCTACTAAGTCGGCTAGGTGTTTCTGGTGGTTGAGTGTCACACTCACTTTTTTAAAACTCAATTTAGAAATAAACTTAATTCAAAGTCATATTAAAATATGAAAAGGAATTGATATAATCTTCAACTCAAAATAGCATAATTTATAAACATTTTGTTACAAAAATTAAAAAAAAAGCTAACCACGAGGACCGGGAATGGACGCATCATCATTCACGCTAGCTCCACGAAGCTCCAGTATCTCTTCCTACAAACTAGCGATGATCTGACGGAGCTCGGTGAACTAGGCGTCTACAGCGGGATCCTACACGCGTTATACAAATTAATGGTACGTTATTTAGTAGTATATATTTATTTCTAAATCGAGCAAATTAATAACGATAGTATACATATGTGGTGTGGAGTGGGAATGTATGATCTCCCGGTATTGGGCGTCCCGGGTTTGTCCGTAAGGGTATAATAGGGATCGGTGGTGGTCCCGGCCCCAAATATACGTCCCTCGCGGATGCCTCCGGTATTCTCCAACCATAGGGTGGTCTCATCAACCTGTGACCCGGAAGCCAACGTCTGCTCCTTTCGTTTGTTAAAAGTCTTCCTGCAGTTAGAAAAAGAAAACAGAACCATAAGTGTTTAAAAAAGAAACACATAATCTATTAATATATTAAGGAAAAACTTACCCAATACTCACGGGCCCTATAATAATTTTTCCTAGACGTGCTACAATCGATCAAGAACCTTCATGTCGCTTGCTTCTACAAATTTGTTGGCTCTTGAAAACATGTTTACGTACACTTTAGAAGGTCGATACACATTACAATCATAATATCAACCACATAGCCCCTGTTAGCATAATAAGTTGTTATTGGTCCTGTTATGGGCCTTAGCTCAGGCCCAGTTATCTTTCTATTTAATGTTGTTTTCTTCTTCTTTTGTAAGTTAATATTCATTTGAGTAATAGAGATCCTCCATCTTTTCTCTGTCATGTTCATTTGTTAACATGGTATCAGAGCCAACTCGATTCATGCTTGATTGAAGATCTTTGTTGTCGCTTCCGCTCAATTGTTGGTTCGTTCGTTGTTTGGTTTGTTCGTTGTTGAAGGGTTGTTTCGTTCGTTGTCGCTTCTGCTCAGTTCGTTGACTCGTGAGGTATCAAAGTTACGAATTTCGTTTTATTTGAACTGACTTGTATATTTGGAAGATTTTTCGAAGTTTGCGGTCTCCAAGTTTGCAGTTACCAAGTTTGTGGTTACAAAGTTTGCGGTTACCTCAAGTTTGCGGTTACAAAGTTTACGGTTATTCGAAGTTTGCGGTTAATTTGAAGTTTGTGGTTACCTCAAGTTTGCGGTTAATTTGAAGTTTGCGGTAATTCTGCTGTCGTTCGGTTTTGATAATATGGCTGGGAAAGATGACTCTCTTCAGTCTATTAGTACTCGTCTGGATAGTAAAAACTACACCTACTGGAGTTACGTAATGAAAAACTTTCTTCGAGGGAAAAATATATGGGGTTATGTCACAGGTACTAAGGGAAAGTCTACTGATAAATCAAGGCTGCTGAATATGCCTTAGCTCTCAATACATGGGAAACAGATAACTCTAAAGTTATAACTTGGATCAACAACTCTGTAGGTCAGTCCATTGGTATTCAGTTGGCCAAATATGATACAACTAAGCAGGTTTGGGATCATTTGGAAAAGCTGTATACTCAGTCTAACTTTGCCAAGCAGTACCAGTTGGAGTTTGATATCCGTGCTCTTCAACGGAATGAGATTAGCATTCAAGACTTCTATGGAGCTATGTTGTATTTATGGGATCAATTGGCACTTACGGAATCTTCAGCACTGAAGGTGTTTAAACCTTATATTGGTCGAAGGGAGGAACAACGTTTGGTACAATTTTTAATGGCATTACGTTCAGATTTTGAAGGACTGCGTGGAACAATTCTTCATCGTTCCCCTCTTCCAACAATTAATTCGGTTGTTCACGAGTTGATTGCAGAGGAAACTCGGTTAAAATCTCAGGTTGATAAAGGTCCTAAAGTAACTACTACTCCAACTATGTTTGTCGTTCCCCCTAACCAGCCTAGACAAGGTGTTAAAGTTGCATTTGATGAATGTGCATTCTGCAAAGGGAAAAATCATTGGAAGTCTCAATGTCCATTATTACTTAGCAGAAGGAATTCTAACTTGCAGAAGCCTCCACAACACAACAGATCAGGTGGACAATTTCCGTCTCGCACGTCCACTTCTGTTGGTTCATCTGGTCCATCTTCATAGACATTTAAACCACCTCAGTTTACTGCTGCTGCTACACCACCATCTGTAGAAATGAACAAACCACCATCTGCTCTGGATCCGCAAGTATTTGAACAGTTCAGACAGTTTCTTGCCGCCAATCCTACCGCTATGTCTGCTGCGGGACTGTCTTCATCTAGCACCTCAGGTATTTCGTCATCATTATGATTTTGGATTCTGGTGCCTCACATCATATGTCTCCCTATCTGTCTTCTTTTCTTTCTTTGTCTCATGTCTCTCCTATTTCTGTCATGTCTGCTAGTGCTACATCCATGTTGGTAGAGGGTGTTGGATCTGTGTCTACCCCTCATGTGTCTCTCAATGATGTCTATTATATTCCGAAGCTTGCCTTAAATCTTGCTTCAGTCAGTCAGTTGTGTAAATCTGGAATTTGGGTTTTCTTTTGTGACACTGTTTGTGTTGTGCAGGATCAACACACTCAGAGGGTGATTGGGATCAGCCGTAGGGTGGGAGATTTATATGTCTTAGAAGAACTCAAAGTGCCTGCTTCTGGTGTTGCTGCTTCCAGCGTTGATTTATCCTCTTTTCGTTTAAGTCCTTTGTCTTCTGAATTTTATATTTGGCATTCTCGTTTGGGACATGTGTCCGCATCTCGTTTAAAATTTTTGGTTTCCACGGGTGTTTTGGGTCAGTTGCAAACCTGTGATATTTCTGATTGTTGTGGTTGTAAACTTTCCAAATTTTCTGCTTTACCTTTTGCTAAAATTATTTCTCATTTTGTTGCACCATTTGATATTGTTCATTCTGATGTGTGGGGACCATCACCAGTATCCACTAAGGGTGGTTCACGTTATTATGTTTCCTTTATTGATGATTACACTCGTTATACCTGGGTGTACCTTATGAAATGTAGATCTGAGTTCTTTGACATTTATAAAACAATTTGGGCTTATGTTCAAACGCAGCATTCGGCTGTGATAAAGTGCTTCAGGTGTGACTTAGGGGGTGAATACACCTCTAATGATTTTATTCAGTTGCTTGCATCAGATGGTACCATACACCAATCGTCTTGTACTGACACCCCTCAACAGAATGGTGTTGCTGAAAGGAAACATCGTCATCTTATGGAAACCGCTCGTTCATTCCTTTTATCTGCTGAAGTACCTAGTGTCTTTTGGGGAGAAACACTTCTGACTGCCCAACATGTGATTAATAGGATCCCTACTTCTCACAATGATGAGATGTCTCCATTTGAAAGTCTTTTCGGTGAACGCCCAGATTCTGGTAAATTACGAGTTTTTGGATGTACTTGCTTTGCTCTCCGTCCCCATGTTGAACGAGACAAATTGACAAATAAGTCAGCCTTATGTGTTTTCTTAGGCTATGTCAGTGGTCCTAAAGGATATGGCACGGGACAAAAAGGATACCGTTGTTTTGATCCTATAAATCAGAAGTTATATGTATCAAGACATGTTACTTTTCTTGAACATATTCCATTCTATTCGATTCCAGCTAAGTTCCATGATGTAACAAAGTCAGATCTTCAGAATATTGACCCTTTTGCTAGCAACATTGATGTCCCAACCTCTGATGTTCCCGTTTCATCTGTTGATCCTAATATGCCTGCTCCAGATACCTCTGTTTCATATGATGTGCCAGTTCATGAACCTTCCACGTCATCTGGCACCAATGTTGATTCTCCTCCACCTCCGAGAAATTCTACCCGTGCATGCAAGTCTACTCAATTACCAGACTTTGCATACTCTGCATATTCTGCTTAATTTAGTTCATTTATTACGGGCATTCATCATCTGTCTGAACCAGAATCATATAGAGAGGTTGTCTCTGACCCTCTATGGCAAAATGTTATGGCTCAAGAGCTCACTGCTCTTCATCAGACTGACACCTGGGATTTGGTTCCTTTACCATCAGGTAAACATAAGGTTGGTTGTTGTTGGGTGTATAAGATTAAGACAAAGTCTGATGGCTCTGTTGAATGGTACAAGGCCAGAATTGTGGCAAAAGGATATTCGCAAACGTATGGTATGGATTATGAGGAGACCTTTGCCCCTGTGGCAAAAATGACAATAGTTCGTACTTTAATTACTGTTGCGTACGTTCGACAATGGAAGATCTGTCAAATGGATGTCAAAAATGTTTTTCTGAATGGTGATCTTTATGAGGAGGTTTACATGACTCCACCCCCGGGAATAGCTCATCAGCCTGGTGAAGTCTGTCGGCTTCGAAAAGCTCTATATGGACTCAAACAGGCCCCTTGTGCCTGGGTTGAAAAATTCTCTATAGTCATCACTTCCCTTGGCTTTCTCCCTAGCAATCATGATTCGGCATTATTTGTTCGATGTACGAATGCTGGATGCATTCTCTTGTCTTTATATGTGGATGACATGATTATTAAAGGCGATGATTATGATGGCATTGAATCCTTGAAACGTGACTTGGCCCATCGTTTTGCTATGAAAGATTTGGGATTATTACGGTATTTTTTGGGGATTGAGGTAGCTCAATCTAAAAAGGGATATCTTCTCTCTTAGACGAAGTATATTTCTGATCTGTTTCAACGTGCAAGACTTTCTGATAACAGAATTGCAGACACTCCTCTTGAAACCAATGCACGTTACTCTCCCACTGATGGTGTTCCTCTATCTAATCCGAGCCTATATCGTACCATTGTAGGCAGTTTGGTTTATCTTACAGTTACTCGCCCTGATATCGCTCATGCTGTTCATGTGGTTAGCCAGTTTGTTATCACTCCTACTTCTGTTCACTGGGGAGCTGTTCTTCGTATTTTGAGATATCTTCGTGGCACTCAGTTTCAAAGTCTTTTATTCCCTTCTACATCTTCTCTGGAATTACGTGCCTATAGTGATGCTGATTGGGATAGTGATCCCAATGATCATAAATCCACTACTGGTTTATGTATTTTCCTTGGTGATTCCCTAATCTCATGGAAAAGCAAGAAACAAGACGTTGTCTCTAGGTCCTCCACTGAGGTTGAATATCGTGCTATGGCTGTGAATACATGTCAAATTGTTTGGTTACGATGGCTTCTGGCAGATATGGGGGTTGTTGTTTCCTCGCCTACCCCATTACATTGTGATAATCAAAGTGCTATGCAGATCACCAAGAACTCTGTCTTTCATGAACGAACAAAACACATTGAGATACATTGTCATTTTACTCGCCATCATCTTCAGCTCGGGACCATCTCACTTCCTTTTGTTCCATCAGCCTTTCAGATTGCAGATATTTTTACCAAGGCTCAATAGGCATATCGGTTTCATTTTTTATGTGATAAACTCTCAATGTTTATTTCTATTGTATTGTGAGTTTGAGGGGGATGTTAGCATAATAAGTTGTTATGGGCTCTATTATGGGCCTTAGCCCAGACCCAGTTATCTTTCTATTTAATGTTGTTTCTTCTTCTTTTGTAAGCTAATCTTCATTTGAGTAATATAGAGCCTCCATCTTTTCTCTGTCATGTTCATTTGTTAACAGCCCCTACCGTAACATCATATGTAAATCCCATATCGACCATTGGCGGGAGAGATGTCAGGTTCATAAGAAATGTCCCATCTCAAATACCACCAATACATTTTGAACGCATTGGTTATGGATGAGAAGAGAACTCCACAGTTAAGTATGCTAGATAGAGCAATACACAGATGAGAGTCCTCCTATGAGTCTTCACTAGTGTAACCACAAACAATTGGGTGAGTTATTTGTGAACAAAGGGGACATTATGGGTTGGCATTAAGGGCCAAATGTTAGAAATAGTATCAGAGTCACTTATGTGTCACTCAGGATGGTGAGGAAAACCTCATCAAGGACAACGAGTCCCTGAGGGTGTTTAGGGGACACTTAATTAGGCAAACACCACATCCCTAATTAGGATAGTGGGGGCAAACCTCACCGAGAATGATAAGTCAATACAAGGGATGATTGTAAACCCTAGGCAAATCCAACATCGACCATGCACAAGATAGATGTCGAGTTCATAAGAAATACTACACCTCAAATACAACCAACGTATTTTGGGCGCATGACTGTAGATGAAAGGAAACCTCTATATTTAAGTGTGTTTAGTATGAGAAATCCAATGATGAGTGACGTCCAGAAAAGTCATCATTTGGACAACCAAAAACAAATCTGCGAGTTCCTTGTGGGGAAGACGAACACTATTGGATGGTATAAGAGGAATGCTACACCTGTCCAATATAATTTGTTAATCTTTTGGACAACGTTGTTGATGATTAGAGAATGTATGATGTAAACACACAAATAATTGTTTTTAACATTTGTATCATATGGTTATCTTTTTTATTGTTATCAAAATATGAAATGAATTTCACAAAATATTACCATATATGCATCAACAACTCCTTTTCGATTATCGTCCCGATCCAAATTTTAAACCGTGTTTAGCCTTATCTAAAAGAAGATGAGAATATATAAACTATTGGAACATAGACATTGAAACATATGATGGAGAAGTTTGAAAAACTAATGTTAAAAGATTTAGAACGGAATGAAATTCACATAAAATAATTAATAATAATAGAAGCATTTCTTAAATTTTAAGAAAAAATATGAAACGATTAGTCTGTGATTATATTCAGGGGTGGTTATGTAATTTTAAGAAACTAAAAACTAAATTATAAAAAAAAATCCTAACTTTTTATACACTTCAACTTAAAAGAATATATCTTATCTTATGCCTTTTGCATCCTAGTTATTAATTTATACATTTATCTTTGTTATTGTTGACGCAAATCTCAATCAACTCCCTAGCTAGATCGGGGTTGATAGGCCAATAACTCTTCTCCAGCAAACTCAAGGCCAGGCAAATCCTATATCCTCAATCGGGAATTCCAACTTCTCTCCCAACATTGCACAAGCAACAAACGTTTTAAGGTGTCACAGGGGATGGGAAGCCCTCGTATCGATCATCCGGCGTGAGAATAAGTATCGATCAGAGATAGGAGATAGAGAATAAAGTAAGCCTTATTATAAAAGTGTGAAGAAAATCATGCATACCTGCAGCCTGCTTCGTTTTCATCCAGTCGTTTAGCCCTTGTGATTGGTAAGAATAAAATTCCTCCTTTATATTGGCGACACGTGTTCTAACTGAAAGGAAAATGGCGTCCTTGGTGGGTTAAGTTATTTATGGTGAGTTCCTTGGAGAAGAGGTTGAGCTATTACTCTTCAACTATATTTTATTCAGTGATCATACTTAATTTACTTAGGATTTTTTAAGTTATGAGTTTTTGTTTTTCCTTCTTCGTTTTGCTCAAAATAGACTAATTGATATTAGAGTTTGATTATTCTCCGGGAATGTTAAATTGTTATTCAATTCTTAATTTATTATTATAATCATGTTTAAGAGTTAAGCACGACAAGAAAGCAAAAAAGGAACGAAAGTATTGCCAACATGCGCAACTAGAAATTTCTAACTAACAAAACTATTATTGATGGTTTGTTTTTATTAAAATTTCAATGTTTATATAGATTTAATTCATATTGCAAAGGAAATTGACTTACTTGGTTTGATTTAACGGGATTCAAGGATTCAAAATTCTTTCTATTTCGCTAACCAAACATTAAACGACCTCGTTTAATCTGAACCTAATTTGACTCGTATGTTTTACAAAGACTACCAAAACACGATGGAATAAAACTTAATTTTTTGTTCTTTCCTTTCTGTCGACTAAACAATCTATGAGATGAAATTCGAATTATATTAGAATCTTGCGAATTCGAGTAAACCATTCACATGACAATGCCTAAAAGTTTTTTTTTTCGACACACGACCACACATGTTTCTATTGCTTTTTGTTGCGTGTGTCTCATTCCATTTCTTCATTACCAAACCATTAAATCAAATTACGTGTGTACAAGAATAAATCATTTTGAATTATGAAAAAAACTTCGAGACTAGGCATACAAGAGTACCAACAATGTTGTTATACTGATTGATGGGGTGAGTGATCGATATATAGCATTTTATTTTCATAAATTCTTTTTAATTTTACTTATTTCAAGTAAAATAATTCAAAAAAATCGATAATAGAAGAAAACATATGAACTGGTTATGACTTTTTATTTGACTTAGACGTTAAAACTCATAAACCAAAAGACCAAATTCTAATTATGCATTTATTTTGATCTTATTTTAATTCTTTTTCTAAAAGTCAACCGTCCTATTAATTATAATAAACATATGATTAAAATTTGGTTTATTGATTTTTACATTTAAAGTGATTTTCATTTGATTTTTTCCTATATATGTAGGTTATATAATATGCAAATAATCATTAGAAAATAACCTTGGCCCGCCTTGGGAACTCATGTCATTGTTGTCGATTGCATAATTAGTTTTAAAATATCATAAAATAAAAAGTAGGGCTAGGTTCAAATAAGAACTCAAAATATTTTAAAAACTCATGAGAACTCACAAAAAAACAATAAGAAATCATTTATTTATCTAAAACTAGTTTAGAACCCGTGTACTACACACGGGACGAAAAATATCAATACATAAAATTCTTAAATCTTTATGTATATATTTTATATGTGTAAAAAATGAATTACATATATTAAGGATAAAAAACAAAATTCAAAATATGTAAAAATTAATATATAATTGGGTTTCAAAAATACGTTAATTATTATTTAATGTAATTTAACTTTCAATTACTATTTGATTGAAAATAAAATTTACACAATTAGATTTCAAAGTTTCTTATAATAAGGGATAATTTAAAATAAATATGTTTTAATAATATAATAAGTATTTTCTTTAAAAATATATTATTGTTAAAAGATGGAAGTGTATTTAATAAGAGAAAGAAGAGGGAAAAAATGATGAGAATGAATATGGAAGCAACACGTGTCATGAAAAAACCTTTATTTATTATATAGTATAGATATAGATATTAACGTTACTATTAAAATACAACATTTTTATATTGATTAATATGTGTAAATTTACATGTACTCCTATATTATAAACATTTACACATGCGTACATGGTAAAAGCTTATACATGTGTACATGAGAGACTTACACATGTGAAAATGTTTATAATATACGAGTATATGTAAATTTACACATATTAATTCATATAAAAATGTTGTATTTGAATAGTAATTCTACTATTTTAAACAAACAAATGATTTTTTTATTGTTTTAGAAAGTTCTCGCGAGTTTTTAAAATATTTAGGAGTTATCAAATGATCCATTCCCTAATGCTAGCTATATTCATTTGTTTTTATACACAATTTAATTTTCTAATTAAAAAAAATCGTTACACGTGTTCGCCTTTACAATCATGCGTTAGAATAATGACTACAATATAACAATAACTAGGCATAATAGGTTTTAAATAAATACATGAATAAATCAAAATTGACACGTATGCACTTTAATCTAAAAATATTTTTCAGACATGCTTATGTAAGAACCAAATACACAAGACGAATACTTTACAGAATAAGAGACGTGTGCTTTCTAAAATAATCTTAAAACCGAAAGGTTTAGAATTTTTTAAGTGGTATTTTTTTAAAAGAAGTAATTGTGAAAGTGGGTTTTTTTAATCCATAAAAGTGGGAACATTTTCAAAAATGACAAACACTTGTATATGTTTTGGGTTGAGTCTTAGCAAAATAGAATAGAGAAACGTAGAATTGGTTAACAGTTTGGTTGGTTTGGATTAGTCGCACCTATGTAGGGTTGGGTTGTTAAAATGTGATAGTTCGACCTATCGGTTGGTGGTTACTGTTAAAATACCTCAGAGGAGAAAATGTATTAAACAATAATCATATGAAAACAAAATATTTCCAGAATTTTGTATCAACAAGGATAAATATCCCTGTAATGATTCTAAGTTTCAAATTCATATAACTAGATGAACAAACAATGACAAAAATCAAGAAATCCTATAGATGAACCAAGAAAGACCTCAACTATTGCACTTTAGTCCTCCGGCTTCCAATTTTTTCCACTACAATCCTCATATCTTGCTTCCTATTCCAAAATAGCCCTTCAACTTATATTTTATTTCCTCCAACAGTAGAAACTTAATAACCATCTCACAAACTTAAATTGTTACTTCTAACAGATACTAATGAAGCATTGTGACTCCTCATAAAGATGCATATTCGAAGGGATTTCATTACCATTCGAAAGGTTATGAAGACGCCTATATATAACAATCACCAAATTTATTTGTAAGAAGACAAAATCCTTATATGCACACCAGAACTTTGTTTCTCTTATACCAGCTTATTAGATAATTATGTTAGGTACCCAATATGGCTTTTAGAGTTTTAGTTACTTGATATCCTTGAAAACTCAGTAAGTTCAATCGGTTTATCAGCACTGTACAATGTTAAGGTATACTACCCACTGCTTCGTTATATCTTGGGAAACGATTCATTACAAACCCGAATCACTTTGTACTATTGAATGGTGGGGTGAAATTGCTTTAAAGTCAGGGATCACTTGCACCTAAGCAATAATTTGTAGTTTAGATATCCATTATTTACAATCCCAAAATGAACACCAAATTTACAGGAATCTGGTCTCCAAATGTTTGCATTTCCGGCAAGCAATTTATGAAGCAAGAGCCTGAATCAAGTGATAAAATTGAAGAATTTGCCTGCACAAGATTTAATGATGAATAGCCATTCTTTTAGAAGGTTAGTTCTATGAACACCCCATCAATGTGTTTGAACTTTGACTGGGCAAACTCGTCTTGTAACCGGTTGGTTCGTGTCAATGGACCAAATGTAGCACCAGTTTACAAGTTTCTTAAAGCAAGTATATAAAGGGACTATATTTCGATCAAGGATCAAATGGGAACATTACCAAGTTTTGATGGATCGAGAGGGCCGGCCATAGGACAACCACATTCCCTTTATCCATCGAGGCAACTTGTTACAACCCATTTCTTATGTTCTTAGGGTAGCAAAATAAATGGGTCGAGCTACTTAGGTAACGGTGTTGGGTGTTTTTCAAGTGGTGATCAGTTAGATTAGTTATCAAAAATGCGGTTGATAAATAATTATAGATTAATAATAATTATTTAGTAATTATTAATACGCAGCGGAACGAAACCGATTCAACACAAAATAAAACCCGACAGGATCTGAGTTACAAAATCATACGAACACGGAATAAATATTTAAATCTAAGTACCAATAAGATAGATATACCTCGGTTAATGATTAACCGGTTGAGACACCTATGTACAACGAACCGATGCTAGATCACGAACCGAAACGCGAAGGAACCGAGACGCCGGAGCTGGCCGAGAACTGAGCAGGCAGCGGCGGCGTAGGGGCTGGTTTGCTTTGCCGAAAATCACCAAAGGGGAATCTCGTTTTAGTGTTGGCGGGCGGCTGGTAAAACAACAAGAAAAGAACAAAAATTCTTCTCCACGTTTTTTTTTCTTTACAACTTCCCCTCTAGTAAAAAATAGGTTTATTATATATATATATATATATATATATATATATATATATATATATAATTTATAAACCCTATTAATTGTTTCCGGGCTCATAGTCCAATACGAGATGTAAAGCCCGAACCCCTTTTAATGAAAGATTTAAAACAATATAAAATTATTATTTATAAACTAGTATAAATAATAATTCACGTCTAACGAATATATATAATTATATATCGTCTCGCAAAACAGTTCGTAATTAACAGTTAAGCGGGTTAAGTGGATTTAATGTTCATTGCCCTAGGTGTAACTCTTACGGGTCACAACTCAGTTAGCAGCGTTAAATAATCGTGACCGGACATATAATTCCAACAGTCTCCCACTTGGACGTCCTTCGATTAAGTTCCTTAACGCAGACAACCAGCGGTGTTCTAGCTACACATGGTTGCCCCTAACAAGGTATGACACTTTAAAGTCATTAACCAAAACATCTTGCTATTGCAAGACAACAGACTTATGGTAATAATCGTCATTTATCCTTTCTGTAAAAGACATCAATTGAATCAATGAGACATGGATTAGATTCATTCTCATATAACGTTCAATCATTATTGTTCTCGTTCAAGATTCATAGTGGTCCAATCAAACACACAGTCAGTTTGGGTAAGGCCTTACACTTCACCAGTTTGAATCACGAGGGCGCCACGATGTCTTACTGTTACATATCATGTAAGAGTACAGAATCCCTTATCGACTACATACAACTCCCACTGAACTTCAGATCTGTTCCTAACCAATGCCTTTATGACTGACAGTTATGCGACAGCAGTTGACAGTGATTAAAGAACAGCCCTTGGTAAACGAAAGTTCTAGTATGCATCTCAGGTCAGAGGATACTAAATGAGTATACCAATATCAAAACATCTTATGATTAAAATCCATGAAGATGATTTGAAGCGACTTACATCCAACGTCATTCAAGATGAGGTCTGTGAAATTGGAAGTCAACTACTTGAGTCCAAGTTCAGAATAGTCTTAATTCAGAGTCGTTCCCACGATTCTGATCGACTACGGATAATTAAGAATACAAGATTCATGGATTAAACGTATTAAAATCAAACACAGTTATAAGATTCAAAGTTGCATTTAACTAGTAAATCAAACTGAATTCAAAAAGTATAACTGTTTAATGTTTGTACATCCAAATACTAAATCAAAACATATCGCTAGCAAAACTAAGACCGATAGCATTTTTGTGCTGATCATGCTTCTCCTGAGTCATCGGCTTAGTGAACGGGTCCGCTAGGTTTTGATCTGTGTCTACTTTGCTTATCACGATGTCACCACGTTCCACAATTTCCCGTATATAGTGGAACTTTCTGAGAATGTGCTTAGCTTTGTGATGAGATCTGGGCTCTTTGGCTTGAGCAATAGCGCCTGTGTTATCACAAAATATCTCGATTGGTTTCCAAATACTTGGAACCACATCGAGGTCGGTTATGAATTTCTTCATCCAAGCAGCTTTCTTTGCAGCATCTGATGTAGCTATATACTCAGATTCGGTAGTTGAATCCGCCACCACACTCTGCTTGGAGCTCTTCCAGGAGATAGCTCCTCCGTTTAGAGTGAATACGAATAAGATGAAACATTCTTAAATTCCATGTCTGTGTGCATTAAGGATATGCACCAATTTTAAAGAAAAAAGGTGGCTTAAACTGAAGTTCTTGAGGAAGTGCAGCAGTTGAGATAAATAGTGACAATATGTTTTTTTTACTTGTCTTAATTGATGAACCAGAAATTAGCCTATTTACTACCATCAAGCCTTCTGGTTGGGTGGTAGCCCTATGATTTTTTTAAATGGGAGGTCATGGGTAGAGGTGCACAAAAAAACCGGTTTGGAAATCCAAACCGGTTCGGAACCGAAACCCGAACCGCCCTAGAACCGGTTTTTGGTGAACCGGTTTCAAACCGGTAGGAACCGCCGGTTTATAACCGGTTTAAGTATTTTGCACGACAAGCGGTTTACAACCGGTTTTTTGTGAACCGGTTTGACGAACCGGTTTGGTAAACCGGTTTGAACCTAGCCGTTAGAACCAATTTTTGACAGTTTTTTGACCCATTTTAACCCTCAAACACATTATAAATAGGTAGGGGGTGTTTTGGTTAAATCACACTTCTCAAACCCGCTCTCTACACTCTCGTTTGTAAAAAAAACGCTCAAAAAACGCTATGGCAGGTTCTTCAAGTTTTGGTGTTTCCTCTTCCGAAGTTAGCGTTGTGAAAATCATACCAACAACGAGGAACCCCGCAATTTGGTCAAACTACGATCTATGTGAGATGTCTAACGGGTTGGAACGTGCTCGTTGCAAAAATTGTGGTGGGTTTTTTAAAAAGGATTCAAACTCAACTCTAAAAACTCATATGGAAAAATCTTGCCCGAGTTTGAAGAAAATTACGGGTGAGGGTCAAACATCTATGACAAGCGAGGGTGGAATTTGGAACTTCGATTCAAATATTGTTCGAGATAGAATGGCGAAATTAGTTATTCAAAGAGGTTTGCCGTTCAACCACTTCGACAACCCGCTCACGACGAGGATGCTTCAAGAAGCCCTTCAACCACGTTATCATCAAGTAAGTCGTAGTACTCTTAGACGTGATTGTCTAAAAATGTGAAAAAAAGCAAAAAAAGAATTAATTTTAGGTTTTGAAAAATTGGAAACCGATGTGAACTTAACCACCGACGTTTGGTCGGCTCCACATGGTATTCCCGACTCATATATTTGCGTTACCGCTCATTGGGTTGATCCCAATACGTGGCAAATGATGAAACGTACAATCGCGTCTGAGATGTTTGAATATCCGCACACGGGTCAAAATTTATTTCACATTTTAGATGGTGTGATAACCGAATTTAAATTACAAAATAAATTATTTTCAATATCTTTTATTTTATTTTAAACACTTTCTTTTATTTTATCATTTTCTTAATTTTTTTAAAAACAATTACTGAATTAATTATGATTACTCTAACAATAATCAGAATAGCCCATGGGCCTAGACATAAAGCTAAAAAATCATTACCTGCATCCAGTGTTTCGAGAGGTTTTGGAGATGTCTCTGGTTCAAGTGGCGGTGGCAATGGGTGAATCAGTTTTGGAACAACCACCAATCCTCTGCCAATCACTAGTAAAGCTCCAGCATTATTGGCAGTCCCTAAATCCAATTAGCACAATTAATCTAGTCATCAAGCCACAAACAATCAACATTCAATACACCAAACCAAATAGCCCAAACAATCAACATTCAATCAACATTATTGGCAGTCCCTAAATCCAATAGTTTGTTGCAGAGAAAAGGGTGATTAACTGTCCTTGGGCAAATCTCTCGAACCCATCCATTACACATTCGTGTGCTCTTATAATCATCTGAAGTTTGTTTCTTCTACAAAAGTCTGTAACCCTGTCAGGCTGCAAGTAGTTACAATTCATTATGATATATCTGAGGTGACAGAATGGTGACCCGTGGGTCAGATGGGTTGGATCGACCTGCCAACACTTTTTGGTTGTATTTAAATTTTAGAAATAACTATTGTACATAATATGATTACATAAACTTATTTTGAACGAAAAATAGTATTAAGGTACTAGCAAGAAGCTAGAGCAAAGTTATAGAGTTGCAATGAAGCAATTAAAGATGAACCTACAAGCCCAATCAACCCAACTAACATTCCCCGGTTATCGATCCAAAGAAAAGAAAAAAAGATTGACATTGTCCCCAATGGTTTTGTTTCTTTTTATAGCGTAAATCTAAATTTTGCAAATCGTGAAAACTAAAACTGACCGAATAGAAGTCAAATTAGACAATTAAATAAATACGTGAACTAATGAAATCAACGATTCACATTTCCTAAATAAAAAACAAAATTAAATAGAAGCGAAAAACTGATGAAAATATGGTAGTCAAAATCGAGGCTCCATACAAAGGAATTTGGTTTTGAGAATGGGGAAATTGCCTATGGTTGTTTGTCCAAGCGTTCTGCCCATTACCATGTTTTATTCCATATTTAATGGGCCCTGAAACTCTAAACAGATCAAAAGTTATGCCCGTCTTACGTTTGGACCCATTTTTTATCATGTTTGCCTATATCCGGTTGATCCATATATGAATCAGCTAATTTTTGGATCAACTATATCAACAAGCACTTGGCGCCACAAGAAAATGTTAAACTTTGGATGGAAGAATTGTATTACATTTATGATCACTAGCATTACTTGAGAGAAGAGTAGCAACATCTTCAATAACCATATCTAGAGGTGGGCAAAAAAACCGGTTTGGAATAGTTAAACCGGTTTCGACCCGAAACCCGACCCGAATACGAACCGGTTTAAGTGGAACCGGTATGAACCGGCGGTTATGAACCGGTTTAATAGGCAAATATATAAAACCGGTTTTTTTTTAACCGGTTTGGGTAACTTTCAAAATATAACCGTTGGGATAACGGCTATATAGCCGTTTTTTGACCGTTAGACCCGTTTTTGACCGTTTTTTTTCACCCATTTTAACACCCAAACACATTATAAATAGGTAGTGGGTGTTTTGGTTAAATCATACTTCTCAAACCCGCTCTCTACATTCTCGTTTATAAAAAACGCTCAAAAAACTCTCAAAAAAACGCTATGGCAGAATCAAGTTTTGGTGTTTCCTCTAACGAAGTTAGCGTTGTGAAAATCATACCAACAACGAGGAACCCCGCAATTTGGTCAAACTACGATCTATGTGAGATGTCTAACGGGTTGGAACGTGCTCGTTGCAAAAATTGTGGTGGGTTTTTTAAAAAGGATTCAAACTCAACTCTAAAAACTCATATGGAAAAATCTTGCCCGAGTTTGAAGAAAATTCCGGGTGAGGGTCAAACATCTATGACAAGCGAGGGTGGAATTTGGAACTTCGATCCAAATATTGTTCGAGATAGAATGGCGAAATTAGTTATTCAAAGAGGTTTGCCGTTCAACCACTTCGACAACCCGCTCACGACGAGGATGCTTCAAGAAGCCCTTCAACCACGTTATCATCAAGTAAGTCGTAGTACTCTTAGACGTGATTGTCTAAAAATGTGAAAAAAAGCAAAAAAAGAATTAATTTTAGGTTTTGAAAAATTGGAAACCGATGTGAACTTAACCACCGACGTTTGGTCGGCTCCACATGGTATTCCCGACTCATATATTTGCGTTACCGCTCATTGGGTTGATCCCAATACGTGGCAAATGATGAAACGTACAATCGCGTCTGAGATGTTTGAATATCCGCACACGGGTCAAAATTTATTTCACATTTTAGATGGTGTGATAACCGAATTTAAATTACAAAATAAATTATTTTCAATATCTTTTGATAATGCCTCAAATAATACAAATGCGGTTCAAAAATTAATATTAAAATATAATCCGATTTGCAACGGTGCTTTTTTCCATAGTCGATGTATTGCACACATCATCAACTTAGCCGTGCAAGACGGGCTTGCGGTTGAACCCGTTATTGAATTAAGTAATGCATTTCGAGTCATGCTTAAAGACGTTTTTAGTAGTAGTAAAAAAAGATACCATGAATATATTAGATTATGTAACGATACGGGTTTGATTTGCTTAGGTCCCAATTGGGACCTCCCAACAAGATGGAATTCAACTTATAAAATGTTTCATAGTGCTATTCGTCAAAAAGATACTTTAAAAATTTTTCATGATATGCTTTCCTCAAAACCGCGTCGTAAAATTCAAAATTTTCCGTCTACGAGTTGGGACATTCTTGAAAATATAACCGAATTGCTCGAAGTTTTTAAAACCGCCACTACTTTTTTATCCGGGGTTTATTACCCCACAAGTCCCTTGGCTCTTAAACAAATATTTCTAATGTGTAACAAATTAGCCGAACTTGAAAATAAAAAAACTCTTTTTACGAGAATGATAAAACCGATGAAAGAAAAATTTGTTAAATATTTTAAAAAAATGCCTCCGGTTATAACTTGTGCCGTCGCATTAAACCCTACAATTAATGTTTACGGTGTTGAAACCTTGATTGATAAAATAACTTACGATTTGGATTTGAATGCTGAAGATATTCATTTTTCAACCGTAACAAAAACTTATTTTAACAAATGTTTGCAAGATTTGTTTGATATTTATTTACATAAATATGGTACAACACAAACCCCACATGATACGTTGGGCGCGGGCGCATCAAGTAGTAGCTCGAGGAATGTGAACTTAAATTTGTATAACGAAATGAGAAATGAATTTACTAAACGGGCTAGAGGGTCCACCCCGAGTAGCGAACTCGGAAGGTATACGGGAACAAACTTTTTATCATTTATGAGTCCGGATGTTTTTGAGGACTTTGATATTTTGGCGTGGTGGAAAGGAAACGAATCTACTTTTCTGGTCCTTTCCGCCATGGCCCGTGATTTACTAACCGTCCAAGCTTCCACGGTAGCTTCGGAATCCGTTTTTTCTCTTAGTGGCAGGGTTTTATCTATTCGAAGAACTAGACTTACTCCCGCGGCAATGGAAATGTGCATTTGCTTGAAAGACCATTTGGATGCGGTAGATAGGAGACAAGATAGGAGTTCGCTTGAAGACGAAATTGAAGTTGAAGAATTCATACACGAATCTGAGGTCAACCAAGGATTGGCGAGCCCACTTACAAATGAAGAACTCGCCGAAGATGATAGACTACGAGGATCCACTAGTAACTCCGAGAATGACGGCGAAAATTAAACAAAAAAACTCCAAAAAAAATATTGTTCTTTTTGTCGAATTGTAATGTTTAATTTTGTAATGTTTTGTGATTTCCGAACTCCTACAATATGAATAAACGTTGAACTTTATGTTTTTATTTGTTAAATATTTATTTATTTATTTATTTTTTTTAATAAAACCGGTTTAAAACCGGTTCACCAACCCGAACCGGTCCAGAACCGAACTGAACCGGTTCAACAGGTTCGAGATTTTATATATGATAAACCGGTTTAACCCGAACCGGTTTTAGTCAAAACCGGTTTAACAATTGCGTTGACCAAACCGGTTCGGGCCGGTTTGGAACCGGTTCGGTTCAAAAACCCGGTTTGTGCACCTCTAGTCATGGGTTTAAGTCTCGCTTGGGACAAAATGTTCTAGGTTGAGTCAGAGGTTTTTCAGTTGTGGGTTTCCTCCTGAGTGGTGTGGGGCCGGGTCACCACGCTTCTGTTCTTCGAACAGATGGATGATCTGTTTACTAGGGTGATCATATCAGGGTGTCTGGGCCTTTGCTGTTCAGGGAAAAAAAATTAGCATACTGACAATGTGAGACTGGGCTTCCACCACTTGTTCATTCTATGATAATGTGATACTGGGCCTCCCCCATTTATTCATTCTTTAGCAAGATTACCTCATGAAGTTTATATTAAAAAACAATAAAACACATAATTAGATTACCTCATCGTGTTTCAAAAATCAGATAGTGTTATAAATATTTTAAAATTTGAAACTATATGAATATAACTAAACTAAAACAAAATACGATAATATTCTTTTTTAGTGTGGATATTACAATTTTAATAAAATATAAAACCTTAAATAAATAAAATATGAAGTCTAAAAACCAGTAAATAGGATTTTGAGGGAAAAAAAAATATTGGAATCTAGTTGGTCGTGAAGGTTTAATCCTTATTAAATAAATAATTATTAATATTAGTTTATTAATTGTTTGGTTAAGTTCGTATTAGACTAGTATTGAGTTTGTTTATTTATTTGATTACGTAATAGTGTTTGAGTTGAGTTATTATTAGTATAAGTTTTTAGTATAAATAGAGGGTTAAGGGATCTTTGTACGTGTCGTGTTCGATATTAATAAAAGGGGTTGATCTTTATTTTTTATCAATATTGTCGGTGTTTTATTGTTGATATCTTGGAGCTAATTGAGTCCAAACGGCTCGGTTGCAAACACTCAGAAACGAGTTGGAACTCTTGAAGATGAAAGATAACGAGACCATTGATGATTTCGCGGGTAAGCTAAGTAGAATTGTTGCCAAGTTCAAGAATCTTGGTTCAAATCTTGAGGATGAGATCACTGCGAGGAAGTTGCTAAATTTGGTCCCAAAGAAGTACCTACAAATCATAGCTGCTATCGAAAAATATTCAAAGATTGATTCTATGCCATTTGAGGAAGCCGTTGGGAGGTTGAAAGCCTACGAAGAACGAATTAGAAGTCAAGATGATAAAGAAGAAGATGAAGATAAACTCTTGTTTGCAAGTTTTAATAATCAAAGTAGAGGTAATTGTGGTGATAGGCAACGAGGAAGGGATCGTGGTTACAGTAACCGAGGACGAGATAATGGATCTCGTATGGATAATAAGCAAGATGATGAAAAGGACGAGGGTCGTGAATTTTGTGGTCGATAAAGAGGAGTTGGACGTGGGAGAGGTTATGGCCAAGGATATTTCAAAAGAAATTTAAGATGTTATGAGTGTGGAAGGATCGGACATTTCGCATATGAATGTCCTGATTTGAAAGAAAAGGAGGAAGCGTCTAACTTAGTCCAAGAGGATGACGAGTCAACATTGTTTTGATGAGACAATGAATCCATATCAAGATTAAGGGGGAGAATGAAGATTTAATCTTGATTAAATAAATAATTAATAATATTAGTTTATTAATTGTTTGATTGAGTTCGTATTAAACTAGGATTCAGATTGTTTATTTAATAGTGTTTGAGTTAGGTTAGGATTGGTATATGTTTAATATAAATAGAGGGTTAAGAGATCTTTGTATGTGTGGTCTTTGATATTAATAAAAGGTGTCGATATTTTTTTTATCAATATTATTGGTGTTTTATTGTTCAAGTTTGATCCAATTGTCCAACAAGACCACTCGGCCCGGTTCAACTTGTCCAACTGGTAACTTGTCGATTCAAATGGGGACGACCTGAACGCACTTGTTCCGATTCTCGGTCTGACTAGTCTGACTCTGAAACATTACTCATAAGTATTCCTTTAGGGTCTAGTTTAGCCTTTTTAAAATGGTGAGAAGAAACCTATAAATAATTGTTGGAAATTATAGTATAAACAAGTTGTTAAACGTAGGCTTGTAAATGAACCAAACGAATACGAACATTTAAACGAACAGGGTTTTCTTTTTCGTGTTCATTTACGTTCGTTCGCTAATAATGTAAACAAACGGTTCACGACCGTAAACGAACATAACTAAACGAACACCTCCCTTAAGCCCTGAGTTCCTAACTCATGGTGTGAGTCTGGTTACTTTTGTTTGTTGGGCCTAAAAAGTTAATAAAACTAGACTAAATTGTAATTGGGTAATATTTTAATTTAATAAAACGACATTAAATTATAACGGTGATTAATAAAACCAAATTTTATGAACGGTGATTATAAATTATGCTATCTATGAACGGTGATTATAAATTTCAGGGGCCTACACATATTGAAGAAGTGAAACCAAATTTTATTTTCACTTGTAACAAGAACCCTAATCTTTAAAAATTTTTAGGACCACTAATTGTTGCTATATTTTGAGGGCTAAAGTGAGGGTTTTTTCTTAAAATAATAGAGACTCCTCTGGGTTAGATAGAAGAGTGGTGGCGCTGCTAACTAACATTAAGGGAAAATTATCATTGATCTCTACGATCATATAAAGAAGAGTATATAAGGCAGTCTCTACCTATTTTAAAGAGAACATAGTGAATACAAACAAGTCTTAGTTAAAGACGACGGAGCGAATTAAGATTACAGACAACCTGTTTGGTTGACAGGAATTCATGGGATTTTAATGAAATTGGAATTTAAATTCCATACCTTGACATATTTGTTTAGCTAAGAGAAGGAATTGGAATTAATTACAACCAAATCCCTCAACTAATGAAATTCCAAACCCCTCCCTATTTCAATAGAATTTACCATTTTATGGAGTAATATTGTTTTTTAACTATTTTTACGTTACAATTCTATTAACAAATATGTTAACTAAACACCTTTAAATTACAAATCCAATTCTAATTCTAATTCTAATTCTAATTCAAATCCTAATTCCAACGAATCCCGCGAACAAACGCCCCCTTACATCTCACTTTTGGTTTGATTCAGGGGCGGACCTACATAGTCCCAAGGGGGTTCACCGAACCCCCCCCCCCCCCCCCCCGAGTTTCGAAATTATAGTAGAAATCTATATAGAAAAACTTGGGTGAGCCCCTTCAAAAAATACAGGGTGAACCCCTTAAAAAAGTTGAAACTCAAAATTGTTAATCTAAGAGTGGTTGGAACTAAGTGTAGTTGCAGTAAAAGAAGAACAATGGAAAAAAAAAGTTGCCGGAGAGTTCTTTTCCGACTGGTTCAATAGCTATAAGCGGAGGAGAAAATGTGAAGATGATGGGTCTTCTGGGCTTTTACCTTTTTTTGACAGCTAGACAACTTTTCCATTAAATGCTATCAAATCTTTTCAAGATATAAAATAAATAATTTAATGAAAGTATTTTTATTTATCCCGAGGCTTTTACCTTTTATTTTTGTTTATCCCGAGTCTTTTACCTTTTTTTGTCTGTGCTTTTTTAGTTTACTTAATATAATTTAAAAAAATTTAGATTTTTATTTTGTTTGTTCTTTACTTTATTTGTTTAGACTTAGATTAATAAAGATATTATTATTGTATGGTATTCATAAAGTATATATCCACACATATATTGACCCCCCAATCAAAAGTTTCTGATTTTGTCACTGGATTTTGATATGTGTATCTAGATTGGAATGATGTGTTGATGAAAACCTAGAAATTAGAATCTTGAAAAGATTGAAAATTTGTTGTTATTTTAGATAGGGATGAAGGTAGAATGCAACGATTTTAAAAGATGAAAACTCGTAAAGAACAACTATAGGTAGTTTTTTTAATTCGTAAAGACCATTTTATCTATATTGTGTTTTTAAATTTCTAATGACGATATTTTTTTATTATTGTATCGTATTTTTATTATTTGACGAACTTTATCCGAACCGAACCGAAATTTTTTATGTCCAGCCTTATGAAATTAGAACATCTATAAACAGTGAACTCCTTAAAAAAATTTTCTGGATCCGCCACTGGTTTGATTACAAATCGAAATGGCAGATAAAAAAAATGTGTAAAGCTGATTGCATTTATTTTCAAAAAGTAGAACACCTTAGTGTATATAAATGATCTCTGTTAAAAAAAATTCAGATTTGGAATACAAAATTCGTTCTAAATTTTAAGATTAAAACCACACACAAAAATAAAGCTAAGATTCATGTATATTTGATCATATCAACCATTCACATAGTATTATTAGAAACAAAACTACATAAATATTCTTGGACAAAAAAACTTATCACTTTCCAACTTTTCTATCGATAAGGTTTATGATGGCATTTCTATGGACATGCTTCTCCAACAACACCAGGACAAAGTTTTGGCATGTGGGTTGAACCCCATTATGACCATGTTAACCCGACACACCAATCTTCAACAAACCAACACCGGGCCTCATTCTAGTTCACGTGATAATTTGAAAATGACCATGTACGAATAATGTATAATTAAGAATTATAGTCTCGTATTAAGACCTTAATCTTGATAAATCAGCAAGAATAATGCATAATTGACATGAAGCTTATCCAAAAGCTTATCAAACTAACATGTAGACCAAGTGGATCCATCCAATAAAAAGAGGTGGATATAATGTATAAACATTCACATATAACACGGCAGTTAAAGGGGTAAGGCTACCCTTAAGGATAAACGCGAAGTCATTTATCAGTTCTGTTTACCTCGTGTTTGTAGATTGGTCTCCTGGCAGACATGGTAGGGACCGGTCAAATGCCCTAATTTCCTAGATCATGGTACATGACAAACTATTGGATTCAAACCCAGAACGTGCAACCAGAACTCTCAGCTAAAACAATTCTGAGCCACTGAAACATACACCTAAATAACAACCAATAAATGATCCATATCGATAATATTAATTATAAAGTGCATGTCACACAATAAATAATCGCTTGTATGAGCTATATGTTTATATACTTGTTACTAATGTGGAACATATTACAAATAAACTGTCAATGGAATTGAAGTTTCGAGCCATTACAACGAATTATATAAGTGCACATATTTTTGTTGAATTTGCACACTTAAAAATATAAATTATAGTCTACTTGAGGAGGCTGCTTCCGAGTTTTCAATATTTTTTTATGTTATATAATTTTAATGTTCTGCATATTTTAGAATCTCAATTTTGGACTCTGGATTTATAAAACTTCCATTGCATACTTTTAAAATTTTATTTCCCATCTAAAAATCGTGTGTGTGCTTTCCTTATGTGTCAGTGATAAAACAAGAAACAAATGTTGGTTGTTTGACCAATCATTCATGTTGACACACCATGTGCAATAGAAACACGCTTGAATGTTTATGATCATCTTATCAAGCTGTATATGAAGACATGGATGGCCCCATTTGACTATTAAGATAGAAAGTTGATGACATGTCATTTTTTAAAATTTTTGCCATTTGTCCATGGAGACAAGCCAGTAGTTTACCCTTATCCTATGGACCCCAGAAACAGAAGAGTTGAAAAGGTGGGGTGGGGGTATGCAAAATATACCACATACTAAAATATATCATATTTCCAAAGCAAAAATGACTAAAATCAAACAAACAACGCTAATAAGGCGTGTACCTTTTGCAGTAGAAGTTGTAAATAGCTTTGACTTTGTTAATTTCCGCTCTAAGAGAAGTTGCTTTGGGTTGGCCTATATATAGAGAGACATTTAAGTGGATATGTATATCTAGTCTTTGAAAGCTTTCAACAAGTTCTCTGGTATTAGCTTATCATGGCAGCTGCAAGTTTATCAACCTTCAAGACATTAAAAAGCCGGTCAATATTGAGATGTTCAAAGCAGATTCGGGAACAAAAAGCACGAATTTATATCATATGGAGGTGCACCATGTTTCTTATTTGCTCACATGATTAGCATACAGTATGGAATAGCTCTAGGAAGATGTAAGTTATAGATGATAACAATCTGTGTATGTATATAGAAAGAAATGTTTTGTAAGGAGTTTTATATATGAATGATGACAAACTTTCAGTAAACCGCAAATCCACAATCCTTTGTTAATATTGGCTGATTGTGATTTATGTTCAGATCTGATTGAGTTTGGTGTGTTGGCAAACCTTTTCAAGTTCATGTGAAATTCAGAAATCTGATTGAATTGTGAATAAGTCAAGTGTTCAAAGGCTGAGGGAATCCATGTGTAGCCTTATGCCCTTGCAGACCTTGAAATTTACATACTAAAAAAATAAAAATAAATGTTAAAATGATGCATTTGCGAAAAAGAAAATTGTCAAGTAGTCCATTTCCTGCAATCTTGGATCTTGATTTTTGAACGGTTAATATTAGTTCTCAGTGCATTCTCATGCTCTTGTGAATTCAATGTTGAAAACAACCATGACCGTACAAAAAGTGGACTTAGGTGGGCAAAGGTTAGTTGCATGTTGATTTAAAGTTGTACCTAATTCACAATTGATGGCACATGACACAAATGGAATGACATACTCTTTGATCATACTCAAAATGTGCAAGGAATTATGTTTTCTACATAGTTAAACTACACATACCAAAATGGGTGGTATATGTCCACATACGAGTCAACATCGTTTTCAATAAAAACAAGAAACAGCAATGATTGTTTGAAAGATCGTTAATGTGATACGTGCCATAGTTCTGTTGGACCATATGTCAAATAATCAACCTATCCATCTCTTTCTGAAGACAGATATGACCCCTCAACCATTAGAATGTATTTTCAGTTAGTTTTGCTTATTCTGTTTTATTTCTTAGTCTTGGTGCACTCTATAGTAATAACCTTTCATGATTAATAACTTTGCAGCCTCTCTATCCCTGCGATAGAGGCACGGTTTGCCCCAATCACACCCTCCCTAGACTCTACCACTAGCTCTGCTATGAGGGGGATTATACTAGGTACGTTTGCTTGTTTGTTTGATTAATAAATATGCACTCCAAAATACAGAAACAAAGTAAAAAAACATTAAAGGTGATTATCATTTTATCGTGATCACCTGGAAATCATCAGAGGTAGCCTCTGTTATCTGCAGCTGCCCTCCTTTTTTTATACCACTCGCAGACCTTTTATCTTCATTTTCTTGAAAATTTTAGCACACATTTGAGATCCTTTCTGTTTCCCTTTTATCTTCACTTTCTTGATGCTCTTAGGACATACTTGATTTCCATTCAGTTTGTTTGTTATCTTCACTTTCTTGATACTTTTAGCACACATTTGAATTCCATGTCATTTGCCTTCTATCTTCAGTTTCTCGATACTTTTAGCATTCAATTGACTCCCATGCCGTTTGCCTTTTATCTTCAGTTTCTTGATATTTTTAGCACATATTTGATTTCCATGGAGTTTGCTTTTTATCTTCATTTTCTTGATGCTTTTAGCACTCATTTGACTTTCATGTCGTTTGCCTTTTATCTTCCATTTCTTGATACTTTTGGCACGCATTTGATTTCCATGCCTTTTAGATTCAATTTCTTGATACTTCTTCTAGCACATATTTGATTTCCATGCAGTTTGCTTTTTATATTCACTTTCTTGATACTTTTAGCAAACATTTCATTTCCATGTAGTTTGCCTTTTATCTTCACTTTCTTGATACATTTAGCAAACATTTGATTTGCTTACGATTTTCCTTGTATCTTCACTTTCTTGATACTTCTAGTAATGTCTTCAACCTGATGTGGAGTTTTTATATCAGCCTCAGAAAATCCAATCACATTTTTTATCTGCTTAGAATTCGCAGATTGAACATGGTCATCACTGAAATCACCTATCCCAAAACCTGAGCCCTTTTTAAATAGCACATCAGAATCAGCTAGCTCAGGCGGTGGCTGACAAGGTATAATAGAAGATACTAAAGAGGAACTTGACGAAGCAGAAATGGACGATTTTCTGCTAAATGGCATTTTTTCACCTGGTGAGATCACCTGGTCCAGCTCCTCTTTTAGCTGTTTCACATCCTGACACTTTTCAAAGATCTCTCCACTGCACATATCAAGTAAAAAAGGTAATGTTGAGTAAAGCAAGATATTCCAGCCTACAAAGGATGCTACAACTTACTGTAACAGAGTCACCAAATGGCCACGATCTATGAGTAATTCCTGCAACTGTAAAAATAATGCGGATTAATATTCTTCTTATGATGCTAACTGTAACAAGATGGCATTATTCAATTATTATGATTATCTGCCAATTTTAAAAATCAGAATCATATAACCAGCTTAACAAAACAGGCTGCAACATATGCTTCTGCTGTATTTGGTAAATAGGATTTAAAAGGTAAGATGGCCATAAATAATCAGAATCAGTCATAGCTAACCTAAACTGATTATTCAAAACTAGGAGATAACCATAATAAGTTTCACCGTACCAAAATACTAAAAACTGATTATCTACAACTTGAAAACACAAAAATCAGATCCTCACTTTCGAAACGTGATCCCAATTCCCAAATACCCCCTATGTTACATTATTACCTTGGAAATCTCCGCTGCTTCTTGTTTCAGTCTATTGGACTCTTCTTCCAACTTTCCCATCCGAGTTTCTTCATATGCAAGTGCCGCTCTAGCAAATGCTTCATTTCTTTGCCTCTTTTTGATTGCTAAATTCCTTTTCAGAATTGTTGAATTCAATCTCATCTCCAGGGATATACTCATCTAAAGAAATAAAGAAAAGAAACTTGATAATAATTAGCACCCGCCACCCAATGAACTTGATGCCATGTTTGATCAACAATGATTAACAAAAGTAGTACCTCATCAAGAAGTTCAAGAGATCGATCTCCTTTATCCAATAAACTTGTCACGTGAAGCTGAAGCGTCACCATTTTAATAGATAAAAGTTTCTTATGTAGACAAGCTTCTCTAGCAAGCTGTCGAGAACAACAAACAAGTAAACTCGCCTGTAAATCAGACATCAACTTCCACAGAAAAATCTGACAGGTGCTACTAAATCCTTAGAGACAAGTTTTGTAGGCTGTAAGTTTACCATGTCATTTTTTTCCTTTACATGTTGCTGCATATCCATAAGCTCATACACCTTTAACATAATATCTTTGTGAATTTGAGCAGCTTCCATTTTTGTTTGTTCTGCATCATTTTCTTGATATTCCACTTCTTTCATCAGACGGGTAACTGAATCAATCTTTGAGGCCATGGTTTCCTGCAACAAAAAAAACCTATGTTTGAAGTTCTCACCTAAATGTAGGGTTATCTTTCACGAAAACAAAAGATCAAAATCTGTAGTTATTAATTGTGTACTCTTAAAAACAGGAAAAAGAAAAGTGGTCATGCATATTGCATTACACAAAGCAATATCTATTGAAGGAAAGCAATATCTATTGAAGGACTTCAAATTTGAAAGCATCAAGGAAAGTGGTAATGCCTAATCAAATTCATCTTTTATACCAATTACAAAGACTTTCCTATTAGAAGTTCAATTTCTAGATGTTAAACTAATACATTTGTTCAATCTTGGTCTGGTTTGATAATGAGATTTTTAGTAACTTTCTTGTTTTAAAAAGTGCAGGATTGAGCTGTGAAGTTTTCTTTTGATTTGGGAAAGCATAGAAAATCTGGAATTGAGAACACAGGGGAGGCAAGGAGCTATTTCTTGAATTTTATAGGGTCACCTGAGCAATTAATAAGAAGATGTGGGCTGCTGTGCTTTTTAAAAAAGTTCGAAAACATATAATCATTTTCCTGCATTATTAAATCAAATTTTGATCTCACAATTTTAAATTCATTTCTCTTTCTCTCACACACACAAACACATACACATAGTACTTTAGGCTATGTCTAGTGAAGTCGTGAGGAAAGGGACTGAGAGCCGTTGGGCTCGTTGACCAACACAAAAAAGAGCGTTGGCTCACATTTAAATAAAAAAATTAATTTAAGAAAAACCTATAAATACCACTCAAATACAACAATTTTATTCACACAATTTCACAATCTTCTACTACAGTCTATACACATAATTTTATACAATCACTCTTCTTCTACTACAATCTGCATATAGCAACATGAACCCGAACAACCCGTTTTTCAACCAAAACAACCGTTGTTTAAGTTTTTTATATATAAGTACAAGTTTAAAAATAAATATATAAATATAAAAAATTAATGAAAATGATTAACTAATAACTAAAAAAGTGCTCACACTTATTAACCACCCTTAGTGAGGGTGGGTGTACCCACCACCACCGCCTACGTACCACCACTGTTTTACTCACACTCACTAGCCACTACATGTAGCGTTAGCTGCGGTTAGGGTTTTTGCATCAACATAAATTTATTTCTGTCTTTGGTTCGATTCTGAGTTGAATACTTTTAAAAAATTTGTTTTAACAATAACACAAATATGTTTATATCTACTTTTTGCACACTAGAAATCATTGAAAAGATACATGATAGTAACGAAGTTGGATTTACCTTCCTATTTCTAACATCTTCAATGGAAGTGTCGAGAAGTTCAGTGCCACAGATTTGGCCTGAACTGGTGGTCATTATGTTCAATGTAGAATCCATTTCAACGTCAAATGCATGTTTATCAATCATCACCATAGAGTTTCAATTCTCCAGAAATACAATTGATCAATAATCCTTCTAATCAATGAAACTCTACCTAATTATGTAAGATTGTTCCATTAGTGCAAAAACTGATTTGAACGAAGCAATGACGAACCTGCAATCTATATAAAACCTCAATAAAACGATAGTAGTTGAGTAAATCAAGAGGTTTATGTGATTTAATACGATTAGGGTTTACCTCGATACTGCAATCTCTCGGAAATGAGCAGGATTTCAGAACGTTACGAGGTGACAATTGTAATTTATCACAAACCTCCACTTCGAGACTTGCCATTCGATTGGATTCAAACCCAAATATGTGATTTATTAGGTGTAATTTAACCTATATCCCGAGTTTCATTTAAGGAGATAAGAAAAATATTTGAAAGAAAGCACAGAGTTTTTTTTTTATAGAGAAAAAAGGAAATAAAATAAAAGAAAATAAGTGATTTTAAGGTTAAAATCTATCCTTTTAAACAGGAAAAAAATAAAGAGAAGAAAAAGGAAGGAAAAAGAAGAGAAAAGAAAGTGAGACATTCTCTTTTTTTCTTTTTTTAAGTTAACTCGGGAACACATCATAAAAGTAGTACTATATAGGTAACTTATAAAAGAAGAATTATTTGTTATTAAAAAAAAGGGCTTTTAAATTATATTCGAGAAGGTGCAAGGGTTAAGATTATTATAAGTAGTATTTAGTAGTACGTAGTTAAAGAGGAGTTGAAAGTCAGATCATTAATATTAGTTAGTAGTAAGTATTTGTCAATGAGCTGGTGGTGTAGTGTTAAGTGAGAGATCTGGTGTTTCTTGTGATCCAGGCTTGATCCTTTCCCTCCCCATTAGTTTCTGCGGCATGCAAATGAGTCCTAGTTTTTAGGCTGATGCACCTGGGTTTTACCCACGCCGATTCAGGGTTCGAGCCTCGGCTCTCCCTCAAGCCCGGAAGGGGCCGTATTGGGTGGGATTTTTCCTTGGATGCTCTCCAACTCTAACACCAAGTGAGCCCGGTTATAACAACATATTGGCCGGAGTTGGACGAGACTCTCCCATGTGACGGGGGGTGCGACGTCACAACATTCAATGTTCGCCGTTCAAAAAAAAAAGTAGTGAGTAGTTAAAAAATAGAGCTAGATTAGGCTATGGGGACTACCCCCTTGAAAACGTCATGAGTCTGACCTCCCTTGGTGTGGTCCACGAGCGTGGGGAGGCACCGTGCAAATCTCCACAGCGTCAAGGGGATGAATTAGCCGTCGGGAGTGGGCCCTACCCCCTCTCAAACGGTCGGATTTTAAAAAAAAATAATTTTTAAATATATTTTATACTATAAATATAATCAATCTCTAACATATTTTTACTATCTCAATTCTCAAACAAATTTTCAATCCAACCCACTCTCAAATGGATTCACTCAATTCACCATCTTTCGAATTCGAAGGTGTCGCTCCAATGTTTTTTCAAACGGTTGCCACAACTCTAATCGAAATACTTAGAGACGATGCCGAAAATTCGAACGCGCGTACGTACACACGAATAGCCACTTTGAACAGAGACTGTGAAGCGGCTCACGAGCGTTTAATTAAAGATTACTTTTACGACAAGCCACTTTATAACGCGGAGACATTCCAAAATCATTTTCGTATGAGTAGAAAATTACTTTTACGAATTGTTAACGATTTGGAACGAGAGATGGATTATTTCAAATTGAAATGGGATGCAAGAGGTCGAAGGGGGTTCACCCCCATTCAAAAGTGCACCACCGCTATGCGTCAGTTGGCATACGGATCCAGCTCTGACGAATTAGATAAAAATATAAAGATCGCCAAAAAAACGGCACGGATTTGTTTATATAAATTTTGTAAAGGTATAATTAATATCTACGGGCCAAGATACTTACGCAAACCAACTCCTAGCGATATTCAACAAATATACAAACATCACGAGGATGTACATGGTCTACCCGGCATGCTTGGTAGCCTAGATTGTATGCATTGGGAGTGGAGTAATTGCCTAAATGCATGGCGAGGGAAATATATGCGATGTGACGATCCGGCTCCAACAATTATGCTCTAGGCGGTCGCATCACAAGATCTATGGTTTTGGCATGCTTTTTTTGGAGTTGCGGGTTCAAACGACGACATAAATGTGCTTAACCAATCCCCACTATTCAACACCATGGTTAACGAAACCGCACCCGATAGTTCTTTTGATCTTAGAGATACAAGCACGGGTATTACCTCGTTGATGGTATTTATCCCGGATGGGCTACTTTTATGAAATCGTTTTCATGGCCGGAAGATGAACCTAGAAAATATTTCAAACGCCGACAAGAATCGGCAAGAAAAGATATTGAACGTGCTTTTGGTGTACTGAAACAAAAATTTCATATAGTGAAAAATCCGGCACGTGCGTGGAAGCTCGAAAGAATAAGGCGTATAATGTACAGTTGCATCATCCTATATAACATGATCATTGAGGATGATGACCGGGCAATTTGCGAGTTCAACGAAGAAGAATTTGAAGCGACAATTGGATTAGAGGAAGTTAGCGAGGCCCAACAAAGTGTAAATGAACAATATAAACGCAACTGTGAGATACACAACAATATTCGTTAGGATTAGTGCTTTATCTCGACAAGGGTAACAATTAAAGTCTAGTTTTATTATTAAGTTTTTTATGTATTTTAATTATTAATGTATTTTTCCTTTTTTTATTATTAATGTATTTTTTAGTTTATTAATAAAAAATTATTATTGTCTTTTTAATTTATTAATGTTTTTTTATTAATTATTAAAACAAATTAATATTAAATTAAATTAAAAAAAGAAAATGATGTGGCGGTGTGAAGATGTGGAAATATTTTCCTCAAATGTGGAGGGTGTGAAAAAGTTGTGAAATCTGATGTGGCGCTGACGTGAAGGGTTGTGAAAAGATGTGGGTACTCCTCGTAGCCTTAAGGCGATGTCTTATGTTTGTTTAAAAAATAGAGCTAGATTCAATGCTCTAGATTAGGAGTCTTGGATGAATTTTCAAATGTATTGGTACTTTTGATGTTTCATGCATGGTTTTGAGTTCTAATAATACACTATTTTGCTGTTAAAAAAAGTGAGTAGTTAAAAACTACTTAAAAGTCACACGATAAGCAAGTGGTTAAAAGCTACTTAAAAGTCATGCGATAAGTGATTAGTCACACGTGGCTGCCACTCTCTCAGCAAACGGCATAAGATCCTTAATTGAAAACAAAATGTTTCTCAGTGATGTTTATAGGTATTCATGGTCAAATTGGATACCAAAAAAGTGGATTTCTTTGGTTGGAGGGTGGTCCTTAACAAGCTTCCAACACTGGACAATCTGTTTTTGAGAGCCATTCGACCGGCTTTTATGTTATGTTCGGGTTGCAACACTCAAACCGAGACTGCAGATCACGCCTAGGTCACATGCGCCTTCAATGCATCAGTCTTGGAGGGAATCGACAGGTGGTTAAACCTTCCTATCGCGACAAGACTTCTGTGTTAGGTTTGTTACACCTTCCAAAAGAACTGCAGGTGTACCCCTCACTTAAAAGGATGTATCATGCTATCCTAATCGATGCCCTATGGTCAGTCTGGAGGGCTCTGAATGATAGAATCTTCAAACAAAATAAGCTCAGTGAACAAAACGGTTGGCGAGATCAAAGTTGATACTTTTTTTATGGTTCAAAAGTTGATCAGGATTCAACAAGCTTGATTGGTCTAAATGGGGAAATTGTGGTTTGAACTTTGGTAACATGTAAACATTTTTTTTTGTTTTTATCGTACCCATTGTAATTCTTGGTTTTGATCTAGCTTCTTGCTAGGGGTGTCATTCGGGTTGGTTAATCGGTAATCGGGTTATTTGGATGTTGAAAATCAAACCAAATATCGAACCATATAAGGATGTGTAATCGGGTTTCGGGTTATTTGGTTTAGGTGTAATCGGATTGGTTTTAATCGGTATTCGGGTTGCACTTCTATAGTAGTTAGATTTGATATAGAAAATTCTTTACTATTTTTTACATGCCTTATATAAATATATACATTAACCGGATGAGTAAGCCTTATTTAACGTATTCAAGTTCATCCTAGCACTAAAAAATTCTATCCGGAACATATAATGATTATCATCACTACTTATGATAGACAATTTCTAGCAATCATGTGTTCTTATGATCTATTTATTTTATTTTAAACTTATTTAGAAACAGTGCCTAAATAAACCAATAACATGATTTCATTATAAGAATAAACGAGTATCCAATTAGTTGAATATTTGAAAGAAAAAAGTGTGCAAAACATGCCCTTAGGAAGCTAAATGAATTTGTAGAAGAGCAGATAAAGTGTTTAAGCTCGAAATATGATTTAAATGTCTTTCTACATCTATTTTTGAGGGGAAAAAACTAGTATTCTGATTGTCACTCACCTTCAAACAATGATTAGAATCTGTCCTCTTTCTCCAATGAACTATAAACATTATGTTTCTTTACATTTTTGAATTTATAATCATACCTCTCTGTGGATGGAAAACACAGCATTCTCCATTTTCGATCACAAATTTGACTCCCTTTTCTTGCAACTGCCCTACGCTTATGAGATTGGAAGTCAGCCCTGGCACTAAATACACATTCGTAATGACATGTATGATCCCATCTATCTCAAGTCTGATATCTCCTATTCCCTTTACTGCCAAACGCTTGTCATTTCCCAGCTTCACAAAATGTTTCTTCTCATTCACTTTAGTGAACCAACTCTTTGATCCGGTTATATCCGGTCATGTGATTCGCACACGCCGAATCAAGATACCATATGCCTTTAACCTCATCTTCCTCTACCTGTGCATGAGCCATAAGTACCAATTCCTCGCTCTCATCAAACTCAACATAATTCACACCAGTGGAACATTCATATTGGAAATGTCCCATTTGGTGGCACATATAGCATTCCACAGTAGATTTGTCGTAGTCTCCACATCCTCGACCTCTGCCACGAACTTTACCTCTTCCATAGGATCCTCTGCCTCTTCCTCGTCCACGATAGGCTTGCCGTCATCGATTTTTAAAACTTGTTCATCCTACCCCTTTCTGTGTAACTTCTGCTCATGAACAAGCAGAGAGCTTTGCAATTCATCTACAGACAGAGAATCCAGGTCCTTTGATTCTTCAATCGAACACACCACAAAGTTGAAATTGTCTATCAGAGTACGCAAAACCTTTTCCACTATCTTACATCGAGCATCATTTTGATCGCTGTTGTTTGGTCGGTCAAAAAATAAGAATTAAATAGTTAGTGGAAAGTCGAGTCGTCTCCACGAGGAATTGGTGGAAAGAATAAATTGTAATAGTTTAGAAATTTCTTTTAATCAAAATTCAAATTAAATAAAGAATGTAACCTTCTCCAAACTTCAGGTTTTAGGTTTCACATAAAACTCAGTTGTTCAATTGGACACCATATAGACATATTGTTGGAAAATCAGTTAAAACAGTAATTGAAGACAAGTTGTTGTCAGCAAACCTATACAACTAGTTTTGTCATAAACCAGTATAATTCAATCACCCAAATTACCGGTGTCAAGTTACCCCCTTTAGTCACCCAATCCTGCTTCTAGGTTTTATAATCAACCGAACAAGATTGTAAAGCAAGAAAACTCAAAACACAAAGATAAATTGTTTAAATCAACCAATACATCACTGTACTCAGTTGTTTGCTCATTACCGACGCGGTCTGTTACGGTATCGGAACGATAACGGTACTAGTTATATGTTACGACACAAAAAAATACTCGTTTTGAATACAACTTTGTTTTTGAAAAAAATAATATCGGAATGTCGAGAAAAAAAATACAGCTACGGATTTCGTTTTAAAAAAAAGTAAACGAACGAAAATTTTACGATAAGGGGCAGAAACGAAAATTATAAAAAAATTTGTGTAAGTTATTATTAAAAAAAATAGAAAAAGGGTAAAAAAAATAAATAACATAAAAAGGAAAATACAATATCAAAAAGAAAAAGAACTTAAGGAAAGAGTTGAGGAGGAAAATCAAGTACTCAGTTGTTTGCTTATTACCGACGCGGTCCGTTACGGTATCGGAGCGATAACAGTACTAGTTATAGGTTACGACACAAAAAAATACTCGTTTTGAATACAACTCTGTTTTTGAAAAAAATAATATCGGAATGTCGAGAAAAAAAAATACAGCTACGGATTTTGTTTAAAAAAAAGTAAACGAATGAAAATTTTACGTATAAGGGACAGAAACGAAAATTATAAAAAAATTTGTGTAAGTTATTATTAAAAAAAATAGAAAAAGGGTAAAAAAATAAATAACATAAAAAGAAAAATAAAATAATAAAAAGAAAAAGGACTTAAGGAAAGAGTTGAGAAGGAAAATCAAGTAAAGGAGAGAAAGCCTTCTATATGAAAGTGAAAAAAAAATTAAAAAAAATAAAGTACACGAATGGTACTGCTGGTTTTAAATTTTTTTTGATTTGGTCCCTGACTATGAAAAACTACACATATAGTCCAAACATATATATATAAACGTAACATATTTAGTTCCTGACTTAGGTTAAATTTTTCTGTTAAATAAGTAAAAAAAGACAAAAATACCATGAAACCACCACCACCTCTCCTACAACCACCTCATCGGCAACCACCAGGACTGCCGCAACAACCACCTCTCCTGCAACCACTGACACCATCTCCTCCCCCTCTTTTCTTTCTGATCAAAACCCACCGCCACCAAAGAGAAGATGAAAAGGAGCCGATAACCATCACCGACGGCAAAAGAGCTCTCGCGCTGGTGGTGATGGAACAGATGCAACAACCAGAGCCAAATCCACCGCCTCCGCAACCACAGCCGCCGGCCCAGTCGATTTAAAGCGACCAACATGTATTTGAAGGCAGTTAATTTCTCCGCAACCACAGCCGCCGGCCCGTGAGATTGGCATCTATGATTTATCTCATTACTATGTTCACATTGCACACTGAATTTTAGTTTGAAAGTTATAAACAGATTCAATTTGTTTATATCTGATTGAATTTGTTAATTTGTTATATAGATAATGGATTGAATTTTCTTACAGAAATATATGTTTTTGACGATGTTTGCTTACAAATTTCTACATTTATTAGATATAGATTGTGGTTTTGGTAGCTTAGGAGCACATTTCTTTCATAATCATCTTCTCACTATGTGTATAGCAAATTATGAATCTTCATCGGAGAAGTTAACTTGTAAGAGAGGAAGAAGATAAGGATTAAGGGGTGAGTCTGGGCTGAGGTTGATTATGTTACTTTTTTTTTTAATTTTAAAAGGTATTTTAGTCAATTTTTAAACTTTAACAGAAAAATTAATTTCTCATCCAAGTCAAGGACTAAACATGTTACGTGTGCATAAGTTTGGAATATGTGTGTACTTTTTCATACTCAGGGACTAAATCTAAAATTCTTGAAAACCATAAGAACTATCCGTGTACTTTTTTCAAGAGGACTTGAACCCGGGTCAAAGTCTCAAAGATCGGAAACAAAGGGTTTAAGAGATAGTGCCTTAACCACTAAAGCAAAGAGGCTTTTGTGTTTCAACTGCGTGAATTTAATAGATAACATCAAAGAATTTCTGAATTTACTTTGAAGTTGCCTTTTAAATAGGATGATAATATTCCAAACAAAATACATTTATAAAAAAATGTTACATTTTTTTCTAAAAGAATTTCATGTGCAATTGGTTAAACCTAGCTAGATGAATCAAAGTTCAGTGAGGTGATTACTATTTCGTTATGATCTTCACCGATTTATCTGACTTGACGTGGAAAATTTTTATTTCTAGAGATTTTGATCGATTTGCCACGTGCCAAATTTTTATTTGGCGACTAATCTCATTCGTTACAAAAGGGACCCATCAAGCGTATACTTTGCATATCCTTCGTAAAAGCTTGAGGATTACAAATTAGAACGTCGCAACAGTATATTTATAATTTTATTATATAAACTATATTATAATAAATTTGATAATGACGGGATTGTGTTTGTACATTATTTTTTAAGCGTTTAATGGGGGTAACATTGTCTTTTATAAATTTGACTACCTTAATTATCTTTTATAACAATTATGTGATTAATTACAAAAAAGGTAACTGAATAATATTGATTATAAATATCATAAATTAGTTAGATTACAACTTCAATTTTATAGTTATTACAATTAATAACGAAATTCCTTTAGAAATCTATTTATGTAAACAATCAATTTCCTATTTAATTAAATTCTTAAAATCTTTTTTATTTAATATGATTTCATATTGACTTTATTTTATAAACTTTTATTAATATTAAAATTTATATGACACTTCATCAATTAATTGTTAAAGCGACCAATGTCTATGTTAGTGTGTTATATTCTACGTCTCATCACGCGGGCACCTCTCTAGTAAACATCTCTCTTGTAATAAAAAAAAAAAAAAACTAAATAGTTTTTACAAGAATCAACCCCACATTCAACCTCGGCCATTTTCAAAACCCCCACCCCCCAAACCAATACTACATACAAATTACACGCGGACCTCTTTATTCTACCTGATCCATCTTCTTTTCGGGTTAAGAATCATCTTCTCATAAACCCTAAGGCAGATACATCAAATCCTTTGCTCTTCTTCAAGATCTACGATTCAATTTCAGATGTCCAAGTCTTCTGATTTCAGATTTCAGTTCTTATAGTTCTTACAATTTCAGATGTACCTCTGTCTGATGGCAGCATCAAAGTCTCTCTCTCGCATCGCAAAATACATGGAGTCCTCACTAGATGACCTAAAAGGAATATTGGTATGCAATTTGTTTTCTTTTTTTATTTTGTGATTTGTGCCTGTTGCAGGTCTAATTGGTTCAGATACACCAAAGAGTGTCAGACCATGGTTGTACCACCCAGAAGGTCTTCCATTTTCTTAATTTCTTGGTTAATGCAGGTTTGTATATTCTGATTTTAGACCTACTTCGATTTTGTTCCCAAAAAGATATATTTTATGAACAATTTGTCACCGTTGCTCTTCATTCATTTCTTGAGTAGTGTTATGCAAATTATTGGTGTTTGTTGAGTGCTCATATGTTAGTATTGATGTTTACCGAGTGTAATTTTAGATTCGCATCCGTGCAGATACTTGCGATTTCTCATCTGAGCTTGAGGTATACACTATATATAATTTATATAATGCAAACTTATAGTTAAGTATGTTTGGTGCATTTGGGTCATGTTTTATTCTTTTTAATGACCGGTGATTTTATCATGTAGATGACAGATTTCTGCATACTATGAGAGCTATTCAAGGATGTAATTTCATCATTTATCAACATGCTCCATTGCTCCTTGGATTTAGCAGGCATGGGGAGAATTTACAAAGTAATACATTTATCTATAATCAATCTTTCTGTTTTTCTTTATTTGATTTTTTAACGTTGAGGTTTTGTCCAGCTTATTGTTGTTGTGTAATTGGCCTTGGATTATTTGGGAGGGGTTTTCCAGTTTTTTTATCACAACTGTTTAATACATAAATTTCTTTTCTTAAAAGAGTGGATCTCATTTTATCTTTCTTTTTACATACAGCTTGCAACGTGTGTGGAGATGGACATGCCTATGCTTGTGTTTTTGGTTGTCCTTCAACAGGTATTCCATCTATGAACCAAAAGGAACATCAAAGTTTGACTTTTTAATTTAATAATTCCTAATTGCAATTCAATGGGTTGGCATGGCTCTTTTTGAGTGTTCCCATTGACAACAAGTGGGAAATTGAGAAGAGATAAACTCAAAAGTGAAGGTATGCTTCACTTGAAATCAATTCCAATCACCGGCCATTTATGTAGTTTATGCTGGGATTGGGGTAAAGATTCATACCCAATTAATTTTTTTTTGTCATAAGTTAAGATGATATTTGACTTCAAATATAGTTCAGTCTCTTCCATGAAAGTACAAGTCTTATTTTTGGATGGTTTATGCAGCTATATAAATTTAATTTTAAATTGCATTACTAACTGATGTCTCGAAGAGACTTATTGGAAGCAGAAACATGATTAACAGTAGATGATCATCAACTCTCATTTGCGAGAAGGTAAACCCTTTACAATTTTCCTTTGATTTACGTGTCATTAAAGGTGTTATATGAGTTTTATTTTCAATTTTTAGGCAACAGCAGAAGTATCTACAATGAAACGGGCAAAAGCAAAAATGCGAATAAGTAATTTAAATTAAACTGACATTTAGATAAGTTGTAGGATGACACGGTTCAGATATATAGCATAATGGTTTATAATCTTCACCGGAATAAAAATGTTTTTTTTTGTTGTCATAAATGGACCATTTTGCTACATTTTCGTAATTTCGTTCATGCGACATTGATTTGTTGTATGTGAATGGACAACTTTTACATGAACAAGACATGTTTCTAAGACCATATTTAAGGCCAAGGTCTCTTCAAAATTGTTTGTATCTCATATTTTTCTACTTTTATAAATGTTTGAAGCTCTCATCATGTACATGAAAACTTGGTGATTGTTCAACTGTTTCAGGTTGGGAAAAGTTTAAGTGAAAGAAGATGGAATATATTCATCTGATAAAGACGGTCGTTTGGATCAGTGCGTATTCTTTCTTATGGTCATAATAATTGGTCGATTAAATTTCTGTCGTTAGTTAGGAACTAATGATGCATTTTTATGGTTCTGAAACATAAGAGATATATTAATCATTGTATTTCTGTTTATAAAAACTTGGTTTGCATGATTTTTAATATGATGACTCCTAACTCCCCTTTGGTTACCTCTTGTAGAAAATAAGAAGTTTAATATTACCAGGTGTTAATATGTACAACTTATGTTTAATGTAGGTAGAAACTATGATATTAAAACATCATGGGATTTCTGCAATTGCTTTGTAAGTTAATTTGAGTGAACGTGAGTTCATTTTATTGAGATAAATCATTACTCTTGATAATTAAAAGAAAAATAATTTGATGCTATAAAAATAAAATAAAATTATCATTATTAATTTTTGAGTAAAAGGAGTTGAACTCCTCAAACCCACTTGAACCCCCTCACAAAATCACTTCAACCCTATTGTGAAACCCCATCTTGAAACCTTTATCAAACAAGAACAATTTGACTCCAAGAAAGTCAAAACTCATGAATTTCCTCAATCATATCATTTCCTTCTTGTTCTAAATCATTCACGATCAATTGGGAACATGAAATCCACCTTTTTTTTTTCGAAAACAAGGTCTAATTATAGAAACAAATTTGGAAAGCCTAAAATACGTGATTTCAATCCGACCTGGCTCAAGCTATAATCCCCCATTTTACGTTCCAATCACAACTGTAAATATGTCAGCTGTCGTGAATCAAACACCCTATAAATGCCTATTCCATTCATCGAATCCAAATCTTAAAATCCCTCCCTCTGGCGATTGACTCTTGGTTTTGGTCTCATGAAATCGACATAATCGTGGTTTCTTTTGCATATCGCTTTTAATCGCATCTCCCTTGTTGTTTCTTTTCTGTTTTTTGATGTGGGGAACTGTATGAAATAAAAAGAAGGTAATCATTTAAAATGCATTATTGCCTATAATTTCTTTATTAAATTATATAGAAAAAATACAGAAGATGAACTATATATATGTCTTTGTTCGCATTATTATTTTATTAAATATTTATATCACTTAAAAGTTTATTCAATGTGAACCAAATAAATTTACTATTAGAGATTATTTCGTATTTCATGATTTGTTTTATTAAGAAATATGTTAAAAACAGACAAAACTAAATAAATATAAGTAATACATTAATTTTTAAATTTTGTATTTTAACCATAGTTAAACATCTAAATAAATTTGTATTTTAACCATAGTAAATTTTGTGTTACGTGTCACTCTCACATTTAACCTCAACTTCTTTTTCTTCCTAAACCCATTAACCCAAAAAAGAAACACGCGAATCCTCTATGACATCTAAATAAATTTGTATTTCATTTTTTTATAGTATTCAATCTACTAAGCTTATTTTAGTTCTTTTCAGCTTAATTATGTAATGAATTTTACTTTACAACTATAATTGTTTCACACAATAGTTGTTTTCACCATTGACATACCCACTTCTATTTCAATAGTTTCATTATTGTTCATGTTTAATTGTTTTTGTGAATACTATATTGTATTGTTGTTAACTATCATTCAACTAGCATATTTAAAACAAATATTTTTAAAATAAATCTTTTTATTTAGTAGGAAATGATTGATCATTGCACAATTGATGTTTTTTCATCACTCAAACACTACGAAGTTTGGTATAATGTGGTTTTGTTATGGTCAAATTTATCTGGCATGACACCGATGAAAAAAGATTGGTGATGATTTTTCTTGATCAACAGGTAATTATCATTTTTGTTGTATAAAAAAAGATGTTAAAATATTTATTAATATAATCTTAACGTTTTATCCCGTGTAAAACACGGGTTTAAAGCTAGTTATATATGAACAGTTATAAAGAAAAAAACAAAATTGTATTAAAAATAAAGAAATAAAAATACTTCAGTTTTGAATAAATATTATATCGAAACGCTGATAAAAATAAGCATACCAGAATGGTATATTCGGAATTTAATAAAACATTATATTTTAAGAATTATATGCCAAAAAATAAAATATATTTAAAAATAATAATATTACTAAAATATTAGGAAAAAACAAATTAGTTTTAAGTACGACCTATCTTTATTCTAATAAATCACTAACTATTATGTCATGTGCCATTTTTTTATGCACCAAATTTTGGGTTTTCCCGTTTCTCTCTCCTCCTCACAATCAATCTCTTTGATTCCTAAAATTACGCCCCTAATTTCATTAATTAATTTTTTATTCAATCTTTGTTTTCCTTCTTTTTCTGTGCACCGTAATGAATTTAAAAAGAGTGTAGGAACTTGTTAGTTTTGTAAGAAAATTGATTATTGTCCATATCCATTATTTAACAACTTTGTTTGATTGTAAATTAAGTTTCTAAAGTCGCAATAATCACTTTGAAAATAAGAATCCAAACACTATTAATTTTAGCTACAAAATGTGACTTAATTCTTGAACCAGTCTTGAAACATGAAACCTTAATGTACCAGTAACGAGAACTATATAAGTGAATTATCAATTGTATTATTTTGATTATTCAGTCCGCCGTGTAATACACGGGCATGTTTCTATAACCCAGTACTTCAATATACACTAACAATATGTACGTAAAAATATTTTATTAAGTGAGTTATTTTAAGTCTCTTTTTAACATCAAAGTGTTAGTTTATCATTTTATTAACTAATAATTTGTCAATCAGATGTTTGATTATTTAATAATCCACGGTTGCTAATTTTCAACAATATATGTTGACGTTTTCTAACACCAAATCAACATTGATCTGCAGTTAATTTAAGTGGCCATGCTTCACCAACACAACCAGGACAATGGTTTGGCATGTAGGTAGAACCCAACAAACTAATGACACGACAACCTAGTACAAACAAGGTGTGAAACTTTGAAAACGACTGCAACAAGACACAAGAGGAACGCATGTCAAACTCTAGGCTATGAATAGTAATACACCGAATATGAAGCAAGAAATCATCGTAACAAATAGGCAAATTAGATTTTAATAATTCAAACTATGACTCATTAGTTGATAATAATTCATACTAGCAGTTTGGCTAACTGTCATTTTTGTTGTCAAAAGTAGTCTCAGTAGCATAATCATCATAGATTTACACTCGGTTCCCACTTGATTTCGCTTGTACGTTTCTCCATTTCATTCAAAATCATCATTTTGAGTGAAATCAAGTGTAAATCTATAATGATTTTGTTATTGAGACTGCCCTTAACAACAAAAGTGAAAGTTGAGACTATCACCAACCAAATTGTTAGTATTGATTATTATCAGTCAATTGGTCATAATTTGGATTATTAAAATTCAATTTGCCTAACAAATATCTATTGTATGTAATCTAAGGTTACACCCATTAAGAGTCTCTATATATATTTCACATATGTCTAGCTAACTTCATCCGGGGCATACATAAGTTGTACATTACGATCTTACATTGCATAGATGATAAAATGATCTTGAATGACGAGTGTAGACAAGCATTAGTTAGATGATGGTTTTAAGTTGTACCTAATCTACACATGGTATCACATGACATTGTCCTATTCATACTAAAATGTGCAAGAATTGAATATATTCTTTATTTCTTGATCTCTAAGCCACAAAAACATACACCTCAACGATCCGTTCATTTATTTTTTTTGCTTCTAAACTGCGAATCACAACAAGTAAGTAACCAAACAAAACAATGAATGCATCGAGTCTGACTGCACAAAAATCTTTACCTAACTTGTTTGAAGCCTTTATTTCCCAAATACATTTCCTCGCTAACCCTAATTGTTGACACCATGTGGCATCATGAATGTGTATAGTTTTGTGACATTTTGTATAACCGTGGCATAACCGGTACCCCTGATGTAGGAGCATCCGTGGGTTCTCTCGTAGGTATTCGGAAGGTGGGATTGACTTCCCCTAATTAAGTGGGCCATTCGATCCAGGTATTGGTTGTTTGGGCTCCCAAGTTGAAAGTGGGTCGACGGGTTAGTGGGTCCGATGGCGGGTTCGAGAAGGTGTTGAGTGATTTCCAAGATCATCAATAACTTTTATTTAGTATGTTTATATTTTGTATTTGAATTTTAGAATTGTATAGATTTAGTTTCCAAAAGTTTATCTAGTGTTGTATTATAAATTAGGATCTTAGGTTAAATTGTAAAACAATTTTTGTTTATTGATTATTGAAGAAATCGAATGCTTTTTAGCTTCGTCACCGAATTATCGGATTGAAATCCATTGAGTTAATCTTGTGTTTTTTAAGCCATTTGAATACGCTCCAGCGTGTGCATCAACCCTGCTAACCAAAAGAATCATGTAAAACACAACTTGTGTTAGACAGATGTACTTCAAAAGGTTAAAGGCATTTCGTATCATTGTTCCACTAATCACTAATGTGAAACTGTGAACATAACACATGTTATATTAATGATCATAAATACTAAATCCGGTACAATAAAACCACATGAAACATTCGAGTACACGGCAATATTCGAATTTATCAAGTATATATATTAGTTTGAGTTAATTTTTTTTAGAATATCAAACTCACACCCCCACTAATCTACTTCTAATTTACACCACTTTACCGACAATAGCATTATAATTTCGTTTATAGCTTTCCTTTATAATTATCGTCATTATATTCCATATATCTTTAAATAACATTATATTATATGTTAGGAGGTTTTAATTATTTTATACTATAATCTTGTTGCAATTATGAAGTTAAATATGTATGGGTTTGGATTAAGATAATTTATCATTAATCACTTTGGGGACATGATGAGGAGGTTGATGATGTGTCATTTTCAAGAAAATTTAGGCCATTGGACCAAGGATATCCCAGAAAAGATATGGGCTGGAAGGTGTTGGCAAGGTAAACATCTTGCCAAAGCTAGAATGACTAATTAAAACAAAAATATGCTAATATGGTTTGTACCTTTTGTATTAAAAGTTGTAAGTTCCTCTGGATTTGTCGATTTATGCTCTACATAAGTTGCTTTAGGTGGCCTTATATACATAGACATATGTAACTATGTGTTTAGAGAATTAGAGGTCGTCTTTGAAAGCATTCAACAAATTCTCTGGTATTAACTTCTCATGGCAGCTACAAACTCATCAATGTTCAAGACATTAAAACAGGTGAGATGTTCAAAGCAAATTCGGGAGAAAAAGGCGCGACTTTATATCATATGGAGGTGTACCATTCTTCTTATTCGCTCACATGGTTAACAATTACGTGTAATATTTAGTTTTACTTGTAGATGTTAATGATCTTTATATAAGTATTCAGAAAGAAACGTTATGTAAGGTGTTATATGATTATATCCTTGCTTTAATGAATAGATTGTTATAAAAAGAATGATGAGATCATCAATATCAACTAAGACTTGCACATAGAAAATTAAGTTCATTAAATGGTTCACAACATGTGCCTCAAGTACACATGTTAGACAAACCCACATCGCAATAAAAACACAAAAAACGCGACCCAATATATATGTCGATAAATCCAGGGATTAAACTTTGAAACCAATTACCAAAATCACATTTTTACTAGGGTCACGATAAAAAAGTGACACAAAGTAAATGGGTTCAATTCGTAAGTATGTGCTCACCACTAACACTTAATTAACGGGCCGGCACGTAAACGAGTCGGTTTAGATTGACCTCACCAAACCCATTTTCAACCTGTCAACCCATCTCAAACAAAAAAAAAATACTATTTATAAATTTAACATGTGAACTCGTTTACAACCTATTAAATATTTGGACACTGTTTGGGTTAGGTTATATGAATCTATCAACCTACCAACAAGAAGCCAACATGAATTTCCAATCCTTAGTTTTTCTCAAAATCACAATTTATAAGCTTCATAAACTTATTTGCAAATACTAAAACTTGTGGGTCCTACTAGAGGTGCACAAATCGGGTTGGGCCCAAGAACCGGTACCGGCTCTTGGTGGACCGGGTAGATTTTTGGCCGGGTAGGGACCGGAACCGGAACCGGTTTTAGGGTTGGGGAATCCTACCCGGTGGAACCGGTTGGGGTAGGGTCAGGTCCGGTTCGGGTATGGGACCGATTCCGACCGTTGCTAAACGGTTCTAACCCTTTTTACACCATTTTTTACACACAATAACACTATAAATACAACTCAATATCAACCATATTTTACACAAAAAAATTTACTCCACTCTCATGTCTCAACTCACAAAAATGAACTTTTAGACCGAAGACGAGGAGTACGTCTTGGCCCTTGCGATGGTACACGTTAGGGCTGAGACTACAAGTGATGAGTTATCAGATCCTGATTTATTATGGGATCGCGTTAAGGATAGATTCTATGTGGAAATGGATTCTGATACGCAGCATACAAAGACTCAAATAATGTCAAAGTGGCGTAATATATCGGTAGTGGTCCGGGTAGGAACTGGTTCTAGCCGGGTCCGGGTAGGAACCGGTCGAGCATAAAACTTCCAGAACCGAGTAGGAACCATCGGGTACGATCGGGTAGGGACCGGTTCTTGGTTGGGCCGGGTAGGAACCGGTTCGGGACGGTTCAGCCGGTTCCGGTTTTTTTGTGCACCTCTAGGTCGTACATTTGGTTGCTAAGATTTTGGCCCAACAACAAATAGTCCACTCGTATTGTGGAATAAGATTTAGACCGTTGGCCCAAGCCCCAAAATACATCGGGTGGTACTCAAGTCGGGCCACATGTGAGTCGATTTAGTAAAACACGCGGCCGTGTGTCGTCATGTTGACCACTCTACCCACTCAACACAACATATAGTCATAAGTTATGATTTATAACTAAAGATATTGGGCTAGAACTCTAGACAGAAAAACCCAAACAAGATAAGAAAACTCAAAAATCTAAAATGGATACTTGGGTGTAGCCGTGTAGGATTAATAAAACAAATTTCGTGAGTCGGGTACGGGTATCCTATTAGATGATACCCCACTTGATTAACTAAAATATACATATTCGTTTATTCAAACCATACATCAAAATGTTTTTTTCTATTTTTATTTTTCTTTGTTATTCGGTATAGAGTGACTAAATCACTAACTTTTTAATTTATATATTTCTAAATTTTTTGGGTAATAAAATTATATAAAAATTAGAATGATAAGAAATGCACATTGGAATTCGTTATTTTTTAACAAACTAATGGGTATACACAATGTCCGCGGTATACCCAATACCCAACGGGTATAATCGAGCATGGGGTATGGTTTTACAATAGGTATGAGACTAGGATTACCAATACCCGTTTCATTGTCATTCCTACTTTGCAACATGAAAGTGATTCATTCCAAAGTCATAGATAGGGGTGTTAATTGTTCGGTTAAATACCGTGAAATCACTTAAGTGTGTCATCGATTTGTTTTCGCGATTGATTTTTCATGTGCATTTTCGGTGGCTGGATTAAATTTTTAAACGTACCAAACAATTTGGTTTATGATTTATACCGGAAACCGTCCAAAAAAAAAACCGAACCGGACCATTGTAGGCTGCATGTATACATTATATATGAAATTTCAGATTTTGTAATAAACAGTTGAGGCTGCATAACAGCTTCGGTTTTCAAAAATAAACAAGTAAAATTTGCGTACAACTTTTGTTATACAGTTTTCTTAGGGTTTGGCTAAACGTACCCCTCCTCTTGTCATATCCTTCCCTGAAAAAATCACATCAAAATTTGTCATATTCCACCGTTAGAAGCATGGGCGAAGGATAGCGATTTTTCGCTCAGTAGTGTTAGTTTATACGTATTTGGCCGATTTTTTTTCTCAATAGTGTTAATTTATATGTATTCGGCCGAAAATTTTATAGTTTCGCCCCCCTGATAGGAAAAAAAAATTCCCGGCCCCCCTGCGTTTTTTTTTTCAAGCTCCGCTGCCAGTTAGGAGAACATTATATAAACATAAATTTGTCATATAAACTTCTTTTCTTTTTCATAAAGTATTATTATTTTAATTAAAGCGGCGTACAATAAAAACGTTCAAGGATAATAGTAACTAGTTGGTTTCCGGCCCCGCGTTTCGTGGCGGGATGTATCCACATAAAACGGAAAAAATTATATCAGAACATTGAAAATAATAATAATAATAATAATAACGGCGCATCCCGTTTTTAAAAAAAAGTTAACAAACGAAAGTTATTTTTAAAAAATAATTATATCGGAACGTTGAGAAAAAAAACAGCCATGCAATCCGTTTAAAAAAAAAGTAAACGAACGAAAGTAATTATATAAGAACGGAATTAATACATAATTAAACGGGTTAAAACGTAAATTATATATAGTAAAAAGGTTGAAAAAAAAAAAAGTTCAGCAGGGCTACCTGCTTCTTGTTTCACTATTCATAAACTTTAGTGTTTAATATAGTTAGTAATTGATTAAAAGTTTGGAAGGTACAACCAGTGGAAAAGAGATACATTTAGCATCACCCTTTTCTTATTATGTTAACAGCTTCGGTTAATCACCATGCTAATTAATTTGCTTTTATTTTTTGGTGGAGTATTTGACTCACTTTGAAATGATGTGATTCTTCTCATATTGTTAAGCATTAAGATTCAAATGTTTTATTCAACTAATAAGCTAAATAAACTGAAACCAATCTGTTAATAATAATTTGGTTTGATTTAGTTTTAAATTTTACCGGTTTGGTTTTGTTTCATAATGATAAGTAATCATATCTAATTGTTTGGTTTCAGTTTAACTTAAAAACTGTTTAAACCGAATCATAAACACTCGTATTCATGGAGTATACTTTCCACTTCCCGGGGCGGAATGGGGCTTGGGGAGGCCCCACTCAAAAACAAACTAACAGTGTTTATTTTGTTAGGAAGTTTTTGGGCCCTTCACAATTTTTCTCAAGTCCCCTTAGTAAAGTAAAAAAAATTGAAAGGCCTTATTTTTTTTAACAACAAATATCTCATTTTGAGACCCTTCTAATAATTTACACCAATCTGTCATAGGCAGGGCTCAAACCCTTGACCTCAAGGGTAGTTTCACCACTTAACTCCAAATGGCTGTCATCGGACCCAAACCCTCCACCCCAATTGAAAGGGCATCCTAGGGCGGATTGACAGGATCATGGGAATTGGGATCTAAGCCTCTTACGTAGTATCTTCTATAGCGATTTCCCTACTATTTACTTTTCGAAAAGACAACCGTAGGTAGCAATTAAACTGCATCAATGTCCAATGGTTATCGTATTGGACACTAACTTTGAGTTGAAGTATCATGTGGTGTGTCTTTTAGGCAGAAACAACACTTGTAGAACGTTTGTTTACAACGTTCATTATTACTACTCTTGTATGGTTGTTTGCTCCAGGGGCGAATTTATGTTGGCTCCAGCGGGGGTGAGGCACCCGCTGAGATTCATCTGTGTAGTGAGAAATTTTCGATCTCTTTTAATAGGCACCTTCCTAAATATGCTAAGAGGCACCCGTCATCCATTTTCAACAAACCAAGAGAGAAAGAATCCAAAGAGATTGATGATAATTTTAAGTAAAGATGATAATTTTCTATAAAAAAACCATGAAAGCTTAAAACTTTAATGGAGGAAAAAAAATTAAAGAGAGAGAGGAAGATGATGAAGTGGCATAGGAAAGTGGGAAAGTGAGAAACCCAAATGTTCGTTGATAATTAAAAGAATAAATAAAAATTTCACATTAACCCTTGTAATACAACAAAATTTACACATTAAACCTTTTACTTTCATTTGATTTTTACATAGTCTTATATTAAACATCTAAACAATAGACATTAATCATAACAAATTAAATTTTGTAGATAAATAATATGTTTTATTATTGATTATTCAATTGATTTATAAGTTTTTGTTTTTTGTATTTTTTACTTTTGGTTTATAATTACATTTTTTTCTTCTTATTTATGGTTTACAAATGTTTTTTTTTCCTTATTGTGTCATATTCTTGTGTTTAATCAGTTATCTGTACACGTTTAAGTAACAAGTATGAATAGTTTTACAGTATCTTTAAGTAAATAGGTATAAATATTTTTATCATATTGTTATGTAAATAAGTATTTGTTTTTACCCGACCCATTTTGAACCGATTTGTTTTGACCAAACTCGCTTTGATACTTTGTGCACCCGCTCACAAAAACTTCTGGATCCGCCACTGGTTTGCTCTAATTCCCTTAACTATATTTCATGCTATCCGGAAAACTTTACTATACTATACTGTACTATACGAAAAAAAAAGGTATTTGGAGCCGCGGGTGTTTTCAGGAGCAGCCTCGATAGAGGTAAGGTTTGCCCCCATCACACCCTCTCTAGACCCTACTAATAGCTCTGCTGTTAGTGAGATTTAGACCGGGTACGTTTGTTTGTTTATTTGTTAACAGTTGTAGCAACTTTTTAAGACAATTAAGTTTTGTAGTTTTGCATCCACTCATATATGCTGGTTATTCTTGTATAAGGGCAATTACTTGTAAATTTGAGTCTTGGTGTTCAACTGTTGAGTATTATGAGTACTTGGCCTTTGAATTTGCATGTCAATATTGGTCGATCAATTGGTTTGGTTTTTAGACCTTTTTATACAGTAGCGGCATATTCATTTGTTGATTTCTATTTCACATTACACTCATGTGGTTAAGCAAAATGAATTCTGGATTAATTGTTTTTATTCTGCATTGAAAATAAGTATGAAATAATTGAAAAATCATACTTACGATTGAAGAAAGAAATGTAAATATCAATTCAACACATTCAAGTGTGTGAAAATGTCAACAAAAATCATAATCTTCTTTTTAATAATCCATAAACCAAACCCATCCATCTAATAAAAAAATTTGTCTTCATGGTCTTCTGCAACACCTTCCGTGATTTGTCCCTCAATCCATTTCTTCATCTCCTTGTCCCTTTGGTTTTGTCGTGTTGTTCCATATACGAATCTGCTAACTCTTGTATTCGCTCTGAATCATTTATCGGTGACTTGACAATCTTTTTTGCTCTCATCCCCTCTGCTAGCGACAACTCTTCCCTTGACGACTCCTTTCGGAATACCTTGGCACTTATAACACTTACAATCCTGCCTTGTTGTCGTTTCTTGTGTTATTGGCCTCAAATAAGCTTCGGTAACCAGTTTTTCATTTTCATCTTTATAATCTTGAAGCTCCTCTTTTAGCAGGTTCACATCTGGAAATTTACAAGATATCTCTTCCCTGCAAAAATCAAGTGATAGTTTGTAAAACCAGATTATATATCAACTTTCTAGTACATAAGGTTGTGAATGGGTCGTGTTTGCGAGTCGAACCTGAAAATTGTGTTAGACAATGAACACGAACATGATAAGAATTGACAAGTTGACACGAACCCGACCTGTTTAACCCAATATGTTTAATTTATTTTCTTCTTTTGCAAATCAATACTCTAAAATTAGAATTTACATCAAAAATACAAATGTGTATAAAATAGTTAGGTTTAAACTATAAAACCTAATGCTCATTTCTTTTTTAAATTCTGACAAAATACCCAATTCATTTTAGTTATAACATAATATATATATATATATATATATATATATATATATATATATTAATTTAAAAAAATAAAAAGGTGAACCTGAAAAACAACCTGTATACTACACGTGTTCGTAGGTTCGACCGTATCCATTTAGACTAAACATGAACCTACAAATTTCGTTTTAGGCTTGTGTTATATCAAAAATTCACACCCTAGTTTTGAGTACTACAACTTACCCCAACATATTGACTACATGGCCATGATTGGTGAGGAACTCCTGCAACCGTAAAAGGAGAACAATCATAATGTGGATTAGTTTTGGTTCTTAAGGGGTGTTTGGGATTGCACTTGCAAAATCATTATTGTGACATTTCAAATTAATAGCACATAATCAGTTTTGGAGAGTTTAAATCCTAAACACCCCCTTATCATGAAAACTACTGTCATTATACAATTGTTTTACAGGATAACTACCTTTAAATTGTCCCTTACTTCTTGTTCGCGTCTCTTTGACTCTTCTACTAACTTTTCGATATGTTCGTCTTCATCATCGTCCGATTGATCCATTACTAACTCTAGTAGAATATCTGGATAATTTATCTGAGACTTGACAATCTTGTCTGTTTCATCTCCTCTCTACTAGCAAGAACTCTTCCCTTGACTCCGTTCAAAATGTTATGGCACATATAACATTCGCAATCTTGCCTCGGTGTCATTTCTTGTATTACTGGCCTCAAATAATCTTCAGTAACCGATATTTCGCTTTCGTGTTGATACTCTTCAAGCTCCTGTTTTAGCAGGTTCACATCTAGACATTTACAAGATATCTCTTCTCTACAAAAATCAAGTAATGGTTTGTAAAACAAGATTGACTACATGGCCACGGTCTATGAGGAACTCCTGCAACTGTAAAGGGAAATAAGTCCATTAATTTTGTTCTTAGGGATCGCACTTGCAAACTGAATATTGAAGACTACACTCTAAAGTAGTTGGATAATCATTTACATTTATCTAACCTTCAAATTCTCCATTGCTTGTTGTTCTAGTTTCGTGGACTCTTCTAATAACTTTTCCATATGGTTTCTTTGATATGCAAGTGCTAGTTCTTTTTGTAACATCTCTTTATCTGCCGCTTCCTTTTGTTTTATAGCTAAAGTTAATCTTTTCTCTAGGGATTTATACATCTAATTAAGAAAAGATTTATAACAGATAATTAAATAGCAAGTAAGATCTGACACGAGTGCTAGTTAATTAATCCACATTTTCTAAAAAAAATAGTCTTTGTCAATAGATGCAAGACATCCATCTCCTTGATCGAACACACCCGATACACGTGATAGAAGCTCATTCATTTTAATAGCTAAATCAGCCTTTTGTGCATATACTTCTCTAACACGCTGCATAGATCAAAACATAATATATAACCTCACATCACCAAAGCAAAAGTTGTTCTAATTGCATAAAAGTAAACACGGAGAGAAGTAATGTAGAACCTTGTCATTTGTTTCATTTGCACGTTGTTGTGCGAGTATAAATCCGTCAATCTCTGCAAGAATGTCTAAGCTACAATCATCAATTTCTTGTTTGGCTTTTTCTGCATCTTTCTCTCTCAATTCAACTACTCTCATAAGGCTCATAATCGAATTCATTTTCATGTCAATAGTTTTCTACAAAACAAATCCAACATTAAAAATATAACCTAAAGCAATTAGTGTTTGTATTTCACAGAATCTAAAAAAAACTCAAAATAATTGTATGTAAACATTGATTTGATTGTTATAAAATAAGTGGACTAGTAGATTACTCTTTTATCCAAGAACAAATAAAAATAAAAATAAATAGAATTTTTTTTGCGGGTATGGTTCTGGTAAACGGGTATATATGTGTGCTTCGGGTAATCGGGACACGTATCAACTTGAAATTTTTTTAAAATAATTTCATACCCAAATACACGTCCCGAATGTTTCGGGTTTCGGGCTTACCCGTCAGGTTCGCTAAGTTTGCCATCCCTAGACATCGATATATTTTTAGATGAAACAAAAGACAGCAAATACTTTCACTAAATAAAAGCTGAAGAAATATAAAATTTAGTTCTCCATGAAAGTGGGATGTTAATCATGCTCCATATCATATAATTATACCTTCTCAGTTATTGCATCTTCGATATCGATATCAAGAATTTGAGTGCTGAATGAATCCATGTGATCGAATGTCAGCTTCAATTTGCTTTTTTTTTAACGACAACACCCGGATATTCTAAAATAATTGGGTTTCCCCAGGGCAACACCTAGAACATCCAGGACAGTCCACCACAGGAGCAACCCCAACTGGCTAAACCCTCTGACCTGACATAGACCCCTTTTTTGCTGTTGCCAGGATTCGAACCCAAGACCTCCACTATGGAAGTCTTGGGGCTACCATTGCACCAAATGGTCAACGGTACGCAAACATTCTTGACATTTAGAATTGACAAGCACATACCTGGTCGATCTCTCAGTGGGATCTTTAGGGTTATTGTTTGGAATTTGAGCATCATATTTATAAGCAAACAAATAAATAAACTCAGAAATTCGATTGGAGTCGGTTTAAATATCATGAGAATCCGTCAATGATTCTGATTCCATTTTCAAAACTCACTTTGGAAAACTAGACCCTTTAACTTTAAAATATTTTTCTTTGACACCTCCCAATGGAAAATTACCTTTTAATATATATTTAATTTAAAATTATCGATCATTGCACTAGCTTAGAACCCGTGTAGTACACACGAGGTGAAAAATATTAATACATAAAATTCTTAAATTTTTATATATATATATTTTACAGGTGTAAAAATGTATTACATATACTAAGGATAGAAAACAAAATTCAAAATATATAAAAATTAGAGTAAACTGCCATTTTCGTCCCTGTGGTTTGGTCAAAATTGCCACTTTCATCCAATAGTTTGTTTTTTAGTATCTGGGTCCTCGTGGTTTTAAAATATTGCCATTTTCATCCTCGTGGTTTTAAAATATTGCCACTTTCATCCAGTCAGCTAACACCGTCCGTTTTTCTCAATTAAATGAGGGGTATTTCAGTCCTTTTACATATTTGTTTTATTTCTTCATCTTTTTTACTCTCACTTTTTAATCATAGAAACAAGCGACGGAGGTGTTCCAGTGGTGCTCGTCGGAAACTGGTCAGGAAAAGAGGAAGAAGGCCAGCAGGTGGATGATTAAATTAGAGGTTAAATTGGGGATGATTAAAAAGTGAGAGTAAAAAAGATGAAAAAATAAAACAAATAAGTAAAAGGACTGAAATACCCCTCATTTAACTGAGAAAAACGGACGGTGTTAGCTGACTGGATGAAAGTGGCAATATTTTAAAACCACGAGGATGAAAATGACAATATTTTAAAACCATGAGGACCCAGATACAAAAAAACAAACTATTGGATGAAAGTGGCAATTTTGACCAAACCACAGGGACGAAAATGGCAGTTTACTCTAAAAATTAATATATACTTGGATTTCGAAAATGCATTAATTACTATTTAATGTAATTTGACTTTAATTTACTATTTGATTGAAAATAAAAGTTATATAATTAGATTTCAAAGTTTCTTATAATGATGATATTTAAAATAAATGTGTTTTATTACTATAATTAGTATTTTTTTTAAATATATATTATTATTAAAAGATAGAGGTGTATTTAATAAGAGAGAGTCGGGAAAAAATGATAAGAATGAATATGGAGACGACACGTGTCATGAAAAAACTTTTATTTATTATATAATATAGATATAGATATAGATATAGATTCTATATACTTCTATAAATAATTATGCAACAAAAAATATTTTTCCAAAACTAACCAAAAAGAAACAAGAATTTATGATCATAGTTTGTGAACTTCATAACAATTCGTCTCCTTCACCCGACTTTTGGACCCAAACCATGAGTTATAAACCGGAATAACTTTATGTAGTAGATTTGGTAACTTATATCTTACACATACATTATTGACATTTAAAATTGACATTTAAAATGCAGCTACATATAATTAAATCAGAATAATTTTTTTTAACGGCAATATTCTTCATTTATTGAGACTTGAACCCATTACCTTTAAGTCTTTAGGTGTTTAATAGGTTTTAACTCCACTACTGGACCACCACCCCAATAACAAATCAGACTAAATTGACAGGTACTTTTTGAAATGTCACCCATCATATTGACATTTAAAATGCAGCTACATTAACTTCCCCTCCCAACGGAAGGTTACCTTTTAATGTCACCCATCATATAAGTAACAACCTGATTTTGAGTAGATTTAGTTTGGATATTATAACTCTTTGATGAAATGATTCAATTTTTTATTTATAAGGAAATTGTAACTGTAACTTTTCATTTATCCAGAAATTAACTCATTCTTAAAAAGCAATGTCGGTGATGTATTTGGTAATTTTTTTATTAACCTGTCTTTTGGATTGAATATTTAATTTTCCAAGTTTGAATCAAAACTTTACTTTGTTGAGTCGGTTAAAGGCTTTAAGTCATTCATATTACCTTTGTATGAGGACGCAGGTTCGAATCCTCCGTCAAACTTTTGTTTGGTTTTTTTACTTTTTTTTTCTTTTTTTCCTTTTAATTTTTTTTTTCCTTTAGATTACTTTTTTTAAATTATTAGGCTATAATGTGCGAGACATAATACTTTTTTATAACCTATGTTTCAATCTTTATGTATTTAACCACGTAAATGTCACCGTCACAATGCGTGTAACAAAGTTCACAAACGCGCCCTTAGCCATGCTAATGTCGTCGTACCGCCCCGCCGCAAAGTGCAACTTTTATGGTTTTCGACGAGCCGAACCGATAACGACCAAACTATCTTCAAAATCGATCAGTCTCAGTTTCATACATTTTTTTTAAGTACTTAACCACGTGAATGTCACCGCCATAACGCGTGTAACGAAGTTCGCAAACGCGCCCTTAGACACGTTAATGTCATCGTACGGCTCCACCGCAATGCGGATTTTATGGTTTTCGACGAGCCGAAACGATAACGACCAAACTACTGCCGCATAGCTAGAAAAAAAACGACCAAACTTCCGCCGCGAAGCGCGGAAAAGAAAACTTGTTAAAATTATTGGCCAAATACTCAAAAAGGGATATCTAAAATAAACAGTATGACAAGGTTTATTATATTATATATACATACATTTCACTAAGAGGTGAATAGTACTTTCTTCTAATTAGTTATTTTGGTTGGTTTTGAAAAGTGACACTATTTGGTTGGTGGTATTATTTTTTAAGAGTATACTATTATTTTCGTTCATATGGTTTGGTCATTTTTTACACTTTCATCTAAAAGGTTTAGTTTTCTCCTACGTATCCTCGTGCTTTTCAAAACTTATCATTTTTATCTAATTGGTTAACTCAATCCATTCTTAACGTTAAATGGGGGTATTTTGTCTTTTTATGTATTTGTTTATTTTATTCATTTTTAAACCTTTAGTTATTCCCCTTATTTAATGTTAAAAAAGACACAAATACCCTCATTTAACATTAAAAAATGGATGGGATTAACCAAATGGATGAAAATGGTAAGTTTTGAAAAGCACGAGGATACGGAAGAGAAAAATAAATCTTTTGGATGAAGGTGGCAGAAGTGACAAAAGCACAGGGACGAAAATGACAGTTTACTCTTATTTTTTTAGCTTAAGCCAAAAAATTTGTTTCCATTTAATTTTCTTTCCTTTCTTTTATTGAGAGAATTACACTAAAAGGTTGTTGCCCAGATGATCGAACTTCCGCCTCCTTCCCCTTCATACCCCTATCCAACCAGGTTCGAATCTTGGGGGATGGTTTTTTTTACCTTTTTTTTGTTATTTTTAATGCATTTTTTTCGTTTTGTTTTTTTTTATTTCTTTTTTCGTATGTTTTTTTTAACGTTTTGTTTTGTTTTGTTATGCAATATGTGACCCGAAGCGTAACGAGGGTATCGTAACTAGTTTTTAAGCACTTTCACAAGGAGTTCTAATAATGAAAAATTAAAATTACTGGCCAAATACTCAAAAGGGTATGCAAGAAAAAAATATATATAAATTAAAGTTAAGGGGTCTACTTTGCCAAAGCGGAATTTTTTTGAAATAAACCCTTTATACGGAAATTGATTTGCAGGATCGTTGAATTTCGTCTGAGATTCTGGCCGGATTTTTCGTATCGGCCATTATGTTACGTGAATCTATCTTCTTTTTTCTTTTAACTCTATATCTGCATCGGATAGGTCCACTTTACCCAAGACCGTTCGGATGGTCTTCCCGAATAGGTTCACTTTAACGGGCCGGTTTTCACTCCGAGTATTATTTAAGACCATCCGGCTCCCGTCACAAGCGGATATGTCCACTTTACCCAAGACCATCCGGATAGGACCCACCGGATAGGTCCACTTTAACGGGCCGTCTTTCACCCCAAGTATTATTTAAGACCATCCGGCTCCAGCCACAAGCGAATAGGCCCACTTTACCCAAGACCATCCGGATGAGACTCCCACCGGATAGGTCCACCTTGTCCAAGACAAACGGGCCAGTTTTCACCTCCGTCGACAGGGCATTATTATTATTATTATTATTATTATTATTATTATTATTATTATTATTATTATTAAGACCATCCGGATGGGACTCCCACCGGATAGGTCCACCTTGTCCAAGACAAACGCGCCGGTTTTTACCTCCGTCAACAAGGCATTATTATTATTATCATTATGATTGTTATTATCATTATTATTATTATTATTATTATAGCCCTAAGCATATCCGCAGGTCAAACCACCTTATCCGCCCACGAGCACAACGTGATATAGGAGACTCGTTGGTTGTGTGAAAGGCCCACTATTTACTTTTATTGCCAGATTTTGAAGAAAAAGAACGATTCTTTTTGTGCAAAGGATTCCACCCTTGACTAGACAAGTTTGTCAATATAGAACACCAATATTAGTTCGGGTCAATGTCACCCAAATGGTGACTAATCGAAGGTCGTGTAGATAAAATACCATTCGATCTAGCTAAATTGTACAAGGCTATTCACTAAAGATAATAGGCTGTGTATATCCAGCATAATGTAGCTAGCACACACACACATATATATGATTATCATGGCCAAGATGATACTGATTTGAGCGTCGGAGTGTCCTTGGAGCCAAATCCTCGGGCCCTCTAACGAGATTTTTCTGTGGATGCAGCTCAGCTCCGGACACTAAGAGAGGAGGAAACAACCTCACATCACCACAAGGGGCTGACCTGAATCATTCGCCCTCTCCAAAACTGTTACATTAAACCGACCAGCCGGATTTTGGTTTGAACGTTAAGGAAGATCAAACTTCCTACCTCCTACTCGTGTGATTTTGGACTTTATAATATATATACATATACATTTTATATATGTATAATAAAAATATATATGTATGTATAAAATAAATTCATACTGTTTAAATATTTTGTTTGTTTATTTACAAATTTAAAAAAATGTAATTATAAAATACACACTTCAACTTGTGTGTTACACAAGTTTACAATACTTTTAGCGTAAATTTATCCCTCAACATTTTAAAGGAAACATTAGGAATGTTTATAATTTACACCCATTTTTTGTTTCATCTTCATCTCTATTCAACATTTTTTGTAAATATATTTGAGTTTGGATCTTTCTTTTATCTCTGTTAATTTTAAAGGGTAATTGTGTCTTTTTAGGTATATTTATATTCAAATTCCATTAACAAATGTATCAACCAAACACAATATGAATTTTCAAATGAATATTTTTAAATTCGAATTCTAATTCTAATTCTAATTCCAATACTTTACGCGAACTAAACTCCCCCTTATAGACGGTTTACATCCCCTTCAAAACCACGATCCGTTACGAGTTCTTCATAGGGGGGGAGGACACCCGCGAACACATATCCTTTCATACATTCACAAAATCCACAACCTTTGCAAAGTGGTAAACATTGGGAAGTTGTCTGGCAATTTTGTATAGTGATGCTAGCTGGTCGAACAGCCAGTGTCCCCTCCCACATCTCTTCATAAATAATTTGAAACAACCAAATATTAGATGAAATATAATATGTGACATAACCATAAATAAAAAAAGAGATTTAACCAGATGAAATGAGGGCAATCAACATGAATAGAAACAGAGCTTGTTGTGTATTCTTCATCCTTTTTCCTTTATTTTTTTCTCTCTTATACATATTAGCTTCATACATACGTGCATATATATATACACACAAACATATCGAAAATATATTACTTTTTTAAATAAATTAATAAAAGCGTAATCATATTGTTTTAACCAACTGTTACATTATATGATATATATTAGATATATTATTACGTAATATGATATATATCAGATATGTTGAATATTTAATGCACATTTAATTTGTGTAAAGAAACATAATTTTTATTATTATCTCACACGGGGTTGAGTTATAGTAAAAATGGTATTTAATCTAAAAATGGTAAGAAAGATTCTGAACTTGACATATGACCTTTTTTTTATTCTGAATGGAGGGCATATTGGTCATTGTGTCAAATACGTCATGTCATTGTGACTAATGTCAGGTCTGATTATTGTGTCTAATGTCAGGTTATTATGTCAAATATTTTTTATCATTGTGTTATATGTATTCATCATTGTGTTTTACGTTTTAGATAATTTCGTGTTATTTTTGTCATTGTTTTTATGTATTATATATAACACAGTGATGAAAAATATTAGACAATAACCTGACAATAGACACAATAATCTGAGATTAGAAAAATATTTGACATTAAACACAATGATGAAATAATATTTGACACAATGACTTGACATTAGACACAATGACCTGACATTTTACACAAGGACGATCAATAATCACAATGAACTGGAAATCGTATTTTTTTCGTTATTGTATATAATGACAGTATATGTCACACCCCAACCGACGGCGGAAACGTCGGGGCGGGACATGTAGACTGTTCATGAGCACATGGTTGACTAAAATTTAATATATTAAAAATGTTACCTTTCCATTCACAATTTCAAATACAATAGTACGAGAATATTTGAATTACACAACATATCCATTTGTTTCAATTAACTAGGTCCACAACCTAAGTGTAGCAACTTGATCAAGTTAAACTTTTGTACCTGAAACATGATAAAAAAACGGGGTCAACTAAAAAGTTGGTGAGCATACATAGGGTTTTGACTCTAAATAGTATCAAAGTGTTGTGTGTAAACAAATCCATACAAGTCATGATTAACTAGGCATTTATGGGGAGTTACTATTGTGTAACCAAGTAGTACAATCAAACCTTTGTAACTAGCATGCAAAATTGTGTTGTCGGTAACAATCACCCCAATCTGGGTGGGTTTGTCAGACTTAATAGATCTATCATTGTTAACCGTCGGCTTGATTAGTTAATGATTGTACATGTAATTGCAAATAAGTAGTTAACACACCTAGCACTCAAACATAAAGCTCAAATTGCACACAAATTGTAAAGTGGATTTGTATTGTGTAGTTTATGTAAATCATTGTAAGTTGTGATCATGTTTAACCCCAAAATGTAAAAACAGTGAAAAAGGGGCTATGTAAAACTCACCTGTATTCAAGATGTAGCTAGCACAAGACACTAGGTAGCAAAGTGATCCTTGTAACTTACAACGTTAACCTAGAGTGTAACGTATATGAATCTATATTAATAACATGCACAATAGTCTAGGGTCAAGTCTAGGATTGAATCGGCTGTGTGTGACAAGTGTTGGAGTGGTAAGTATTAACGGTTCGTACTTGAATGAGGTGTTTTATAAAATGAGAAATTTAAATAAATAGTTCTAAAATAATTAAACTAGGTTTTGAGTTTGAATAACTAATTAAATTAAATAATAATTATTTAATAATTTAGTTATAAAATTCGTCGTGTGATTCATCTTATTTAAATAAATAATTTATTTATTTATTTATAAAGACATGTAATAATATTTATTTATAAAGGTGTGTAAAAAGTAAAATAAATTTTACCTTTGTAATAAATAACTTTTATTTATTTATTTTCCCCTTTTTTTTAAAAAAAAAAATAAGTATTGGTTGTTTTAAATAAAGTTAATATTTTTTAACTTTTATAAAATTAATTGTTTTTATTTAGAAATTAATTTAAATATTTAAAGTTTTGATTTAAAAGTTTAATATACAATTTAAAACTTTAATTCGGATTAAATCGGAATTTATATTGAAATTTAATGATTATGCTTTTATTCTGTTATAAATGTTTCAAGGTTTATAAAAATATTTTTTATAAAATTTTTGGAGTTTTAGAAACTGTATTAAAAATACAGGAAGTTCCCGGGACTCGAACCCGGGTTGATTCTGGGAAGCAAAAGCACACACACCACTAGACCAATGGTCTGGTTGTGTTAATGGTTCGGTGCCTTGGATGTTAGGCGAAGACTGAAAGGGGCCGGGTTCGGGTATCAACAAAAGACTAATAAAATACGGGTGTGGGTTTAGAACCCGCGACCACCCGTGTACGGGTCGTGCGTCTTAACCGGAGGAACTGGGCGGATGTTTTGACGGAATACCCATCCGCTAAACCTTTAATAACCAAACCCAAACCATCGATCTATCATCATCATCCCAACCTAAAAACCCGATTCCTTATTCAAATCCTTAATCGATCCTTGGTTGTTTAATTAACTAAAAGAGTTTAGGGTTTTTGATAAGCAAAGGATTACGAATTCCATTTTGTAATTTAATTGGAGTTTCGAGTTCGTTTGATGTTTGTTTAACCGATTCAAGAACATGAAACCCTAGATTGTTCTTGAGCAAAAACAGATTGAATTCGATTGTAATAGGGTTTGGAATCATGGGGCTTTCGATTAGGAGACCAAAACGAGTTTAATGACATAAAGATTACCTGGGATGATGGTGTATGGAGAACGAACAGCTAATGATCCAAACTCGGTGTTCTTCGATCATGTCAGCGCTTCAGCGGGGGAATGCAGGAGTCGAGGGAGGTTAGGAAGTTTGAAATAGGGTTTACGAAGGTGCGAGGGTAGCTTAATCGGATTGAATTTTTTTCGTAACAACCCGATTTAGTTGCTTTGACTGGAGCCAACTGTCAACGTGATTTGCGCATGGATTCATTTGATTAAGGGCGAATTGGGTCACGAATTCGGTTTGTATACATGCAATAAACGACTGAGCATGATTTGCGGCCCTAACCATGATCAAATTTCCGATTTGAAAGTAAATTGGGTTTGGTTTGACTTTAAGGAGTCAAACTATTTGAGTTTCAAATTTGGCCGCGACATTGATTGAATTGGGTGTTAATCTGGGTCTAGGATCTTGAGCAAGTCCAATTCAGTCGGGTCTAATCGAGCTAAGGATCCAATTTCGCAAGAATTTGGTTGGTTTGACTTTGAAAAGTCAACTTGAGTAAAAATTTGGTCAAAATGGTTCAAATTGGAATTAAAGAGGGATTTAATTTGAGGGTTCAAGACCACTTTAAAATTATAAAATATTTGGCTTTATTTATAAAACTTATGACATCATAATTGTTTGATTAGTTACATATTTTTATAAAGAAATGTATTCTACATTTCATGAAAATCTTAATTTGTTAAATAGTTTAACAAAATATATATTTATTTACATATTCATTTAAAATAAATACATATATACATTTAGAAGGTGTAAACACGTTCAGCTAAAAATTAACGAGACATATGTTTGAACAAGTACATGATTTGATGTAGTGTTGTTATTGTAAAAATAGACTAAAATAGAACAGGAAAGTCAGGGATATTACAGTCTCCCCATGTTAAGGGAATTTCGTCCCGAAATTTAAATAGTGGAAACTACTGAATCAGGAAGGAAGTGAGTTTGAGTTTTGATTATCGATTTGAGGAGTATGATAGGTAACAAGATTTAAGTCTAAAGCTTAAGTTAAGTATGAAAGCTATCGGTGGGTTTTAGTTTCAAGAGGGTTAAGGAGAGGTCTGTCGAAGAATCTAAAGGTGAAATGTGTTACTTGGAATGTGTTTAATAATTAGGGTTTGCTTAAGATGTATCCTAATATGCTCAAGAATTGTCAGTGGATAAGAGATTTCACAAACGTTAACGTAGGTCAAAATAACATAAAACTTCACGCGACATAAACAACGCTACTTCTGAAAATATGATAGAGCACTTATATATAGGAAGTACCATCGGCGTATCCACCATGCCCTTGTCATACCACATCAGTTTCGTTGTTACATATCATGATAAGTTTTAGGTCACAACACACGACAAAATTCACTATGTTTTCCATGCGCTGATTCTTATAATTCCGTGTGCACCCGTAATTACTCGAATCATCGCATGGTCCTTATAGATCCTTCCGTTGTGTGTGGGTAAAAAGGGGGTACAATTCATCTAGTCCATATTTATTGTTTTCACATGTGAGTTGCTAATAAGTAACTATGTCCCTAAATAAGACAGTTTAGGTCGCAACTAAAGAGAAATAAGGCAGTATAACCTAAAGTTCCATAGTTTACTCGTGTTTGGACAAGAATACGTCAAACACCGAGTTGTTTTAAAGCGTTTCAGCTTCCTCGCGTTTGAACAAGAATACGTCAAACACCGAGTAGCTTCAATGAGTTATGGTTTTCAAGTTTGGTGAACAAAGTGTATGACCATGCTTCATGTATAATGTGCTCAATCATTTGTAACAATTGTAAGCAGACTTAGTTTCGCGGATATTGTAACACACAAGTCTCATATATGATCTAACGACACGTAGCTAGTAATCAAATAGGTGTAACGTAAACAACTTGGCATCATGTATCTTGTAAAATCAACTAAACTTGTATTGTAAGTAATGCAACATCATGTGTATTGCAAGCCACAAATTCCACGTATGGTGTTAACAACTTAGTACCACGTATTTGTAAAGCAACAGTCTTTCCTGTGTAATGTCAGAAATGTAATATCGTGTATCTTGTAACCAAATGAGTTACATGTTCAACGTGGACAATCAAGTATTATGTATCAAACAACCGATTGTTATGTATTGTGTGATTATTTTTAGTATGTGTATATCACAAACAACTACGTTTCATGTATTGCATAATCAATCCACTAGAACGTGTATTACAAGTAATCAAATTTTACGTATCATGTAATCAGTGTAGTATTGGGTATATTGCAAGTAACTGGGTTTCATGTATAGTGTGATCGTGTTGTGTGTATTGTGAGTGTGCATACGTATATTATTGAATTCCGAGTGTGACGTGTACTAACGAGTTTTTTTTTTGTGGTTAAGTGTTGCGGAGAAGCGTGTTGTTTGGTGTTCGTGAAAAAGGTGGTAGTTAGTTTTTTTTTTTTTTTTTTTTTTATTTTTTTTTTAGCTCTTTAAATTTTGTTGAGGCTTGAAGAGGTAGTTAATGTCTGTGCGGTATGGATCGTTTCTTGAAGCAGCAAGTGAAAGGTAACGAGGAGGTTCTGAAAACACTAAGGGAAATGTGTTTACCAATAATTGATCTTTGTTTGAAAATAGGAAATTATAAATCGTTCTTGGTCGTAGATATATAAAGTAATGAAAACTTTTGAGTTAAATAATCTAATAAATAGATAACTTATAGGAAAATCTTTTAATTTAAAATTTTAATTATTAATAAGAGAATATTTTTAAGATGAATTATTGGCTAAACCAATAGTCGTATATTAATCTAGCCAGTGCTTAGAAATAATTACTTTAAAGAGGAAAAATCATAATTGTTTATCAATCCGAAATAATATTTTTATAAGATAGGTTGTATTAAGTTCCCTTACACAGTGAATATGTTTATGGAAAATTTATATTTATGGTATTCTCTAAAAGTTTGATAAACGTTTGGTCTGAAAATAACGAGGTTGTTTAAATCTAATAGGATGAGTTGTTTACGAAGGAGATTGTCGGTAGTGTACTAAATCGTATTGAATGAAGAAGGTGATACTTGGGAAATTTTGATGAAAATATGATGGATGAAATTCACATTCAACATATAATAACTTTAGAGTTGGAATATATAAAATTGATTAAATACTGAAATGTTAAACATTACTCAAAACATAGGGAAATGGTCCTCAAACTAAGACAAATAAAAATAAATTTTTTTTTTCTGTTAACGCCTCTGATAGTTTCCCACTAGAAGGAATATAATCACCAAGACGAGCACCGCTATGGTCACTCGGGTAGCCGATCTGGTTTCAGCTCTAGCTGTTTCCGTGCGATTCTCCAGTACTTCTTTTTCGAGAATGGAGATTAACTCCTTTTGGTAGCCTAACTGGTTTGCTAAGCTATCCATTCTTTGTCCTTCCAAGTCGTGCATTACCTCGTGCTCCCTCCTTTGTCTCTCAAACTCTGAGGCTCTCACATATTGGTGACTGTCATTGATTGGAATTCCCATGGCACTAGTGGGTGTCATGGTATGCCTTACCCAAGGGTTAGGATGATACGGGTCGGGCATTAGATATGGGTCTCTTAGTGGGGGTGATCTGGGTATTCGAAGTCTTGGGCTGGTGTTCCTAGCCCAATCTTCCCTTAGATCAAACCTTGGCATGGCAGCTAGGGTGGTGGTGATCGATACACGGGTGTCCCGATGTCTTCTTCCCAATCAGACTCTGCTCCAGGATGGTAAACCGGGGAGGAAGGAGAGTAGGAGTTCTCATAGGTTTAGAGTTTGACTAGTCACAACACCGAGCCTTCACAATAGTATTTTAGAAATACACTTGACCTATAAGCAATGCATCCCAGAGAAAAATTTCCCAGGAAAGAGGGGTGGGTCACTAAGACACACTTAAGTACCCTGTCTTTCCTTAGTCATAATCCCTCATGGGCCTACACACTCTTCCAGCCATCATGTATTAATAGCACTATTGTTGGGCTCATGGTCATGATGAGAATTGTTGTGGACTGGGCCTTGAGGCCCGAAAGTAAGGTTTATGCATTTCAGTGGGCTTCTTCTTCTTGGAAGTTAGATGGGCTTCTTAGTTTATTATTAATGGGTCTTATGCCCAATAGTTTAAGTTTAGAAAACAAGAGGTGATGGTATCATGTGTGTGAGTTCAAAGGTGTATGAAGAATTTGGTGTGTACGTGTGTGTGTTAAGCTTAGGATAGCACTTAATGAAACACATAGGTAGCATGCATATAGTAATGAATGTAAGCACAAAAGTTATCAGGTAGTGTGACACATAAGTCATCATGTATTGCATCATGTAGTGTAATTACTTATGATAGTATATAGAAATATTTCTACAAGAAGTAGTCATATAACATGCAGTAGCATGGAATTGTATGGGTGTCCTAAGGTTATAGTCTAGGTCAAGAGTGTCTAATAACCTAATTCCCTATAACCAAGGCTCTGATACCAATCTGTCACACCCCAACCGACGGCGGAAACGTCGGGGCGGGACATGTAGACTGTTCATGAGCACATGGTTGACTAAAATTTAATATATTAAAAATGTTACCTTTCCATTCACAATTTCAAATACAATAGTACGAGAATATTTGAATTACACAACATATCCATTTGTTTCAATTAACTAGGTCCACAACCTAAGTGTAGCAACTTGATCAAGTTAAACTTTTGTACCTGAAACATGATAAAAAAACGGGGTCAACTAAAAAGTTGGTGAGCATACATAGGGTTTTGACTCTAAATAGTATCAAAGTGTTGTGTGTAAACAAATCCATACAAGTCATGATTAACTAGGCATTTATGGGGAGTTACTATTGTGTAACCAAGTAGTACAATCAAACCTTTGTAACTAGCATGCAAAATTGTGTTGTCGGTAACAATCACCCCAATCTGGGTGGGTTTGTCAGACTCAATAGATCTATCATTGTTAACCGTCGGCTTGATTAGTTAATGATTGTACATGTAATTGCAAATAAGTAGTTAACACACCTAGCACTCAAACATAAAGCTCAAATTGCACACAAATTGTAAAGTGGATTTGTATTGTGTAGTTTATGTAAATCATTGTAAGTTGTGATCATGTTTAACCCCAAAATGTAAAAACAGTGAAAAAGGGGCTATGTAAAACTCACCTGTATTCAAGATGTAGCTAGCACAAGACACTAGGTAGCAAAGTGATCCTTGTAACTTACAACGTTAACCTAGAGTGTAAGGTATATGAATCTATATTAATAACATGCACAATAGTCTAGGGTCAAGTCTAGGATTGAATCGGCTGTGTGTGACAAGTGTTGGAGTGGTAAGTATTAACGGTTCGTACTTGAATGAGGTGTTTTATAAAATGAGAAATTTAAATAAATAGTTCTAAAATAATTAAACTAGGTTTTGAGTTTGAATAACTAATTAAATTAAATAATAATTATTTAATAATTTAGTTATAAAATTCGTCGTGTGATTCATCTTATTTAAATAAATAATTTATTTATTTATTTATAAAGACATGTAATAATATTTATTTATAAAGGTGTGTAAAAAGTAAAATAAATTTTACCTTTGTAATAAATAACTTTTATTTATTTATTTTCCCCTTTTTTTTAAAAAAAAAAATAAGTATTGGTTGTTTTAAATAAAGTTAATATTTTTTAACTTTTATAAAATTAATTGTTTTTATTTAGAAATTAATTTAAATATTTAAAGTTTTGATTTAAAAGTTTAATATACAATTTAAAACTTTAATTCGGATTAAATCGGAATTTATATTGAAATTTAATGATTATGCTTTTATTCTGTTATAAATGTTTCAAGGTTTATAAAAATATTTTTTATAAAATTTTTGGAGTTTTAGAAACTGTATTAAAAATACAGGAAGTTCCCGGGACTCGAACCCGGGTTGATTCTGGGAAGCAAAAGCACACACACCACTAGACCAATGGTCTGGTTGTGTTAATGGTTCGGTGCCTTAGATGTTAGGCGAAGACTGAAAGGGGCCGGGTTCGGGTATCAACAAAAGACTAATAAAATACGGGTGTGGGTTTAGAACCCGCGACCACCCGTGTACGGGTCGTGCGTCTTAACCGGAGGAACTGGGCGGATGTTTTGACGGAATACCCATCCGCTAAACCTTTAATAACCAAACCCAAACCATCGATCTATCATCATCATCCCAACCTAAAAACCCGATTCCTTATTCAAATCCTTAATCGATCCTTGGTTGTTTAATTAACTAAAAGAGTTTAGGGTTTTTGATAAGCAAAGGATTACGAATTCCATTTTGTAATTTAATTGGAGTTTCGAGTTCGTTTGATGTTTGTTTAACCGATTCAAGAACATGAAACCCTAGATTGTTCTTGAGCAAAAACAGATTGAATTCGATTGTAATAGGGTTTGGAATCATGGGGCTTTCGATTAGGAGACCAAAACGAGTTTAATGACATAAAGATTACCTGGGATGATGGTGTATGGAGAACGAACAGCTAATGATCCAAACTCGGTGTTCTTCGATCATGTCAGCGCTTCAGCGGGGGAATGCAGGAGTCGAGGGAGGTTAGGAAGTTTGAAATAGGGTTTACGAAGGTGCGAGGGTAGCTTAATCGGATTGAATTTTTTTCGTAACAACCCGATTTAGTTGCTTTGACTGGAGCCAACTGTCAACGTGATTTGCGCATGGATTCATTTGATTAAGGGCGAATTGGGTCACGAATTCGGTTTGTATACATGCAATAAACGACTGAGCATGATTTGCGGCCCTAACCATGATCAAATTTCCGATTTGAAAGTAAATTGGGTTTGGTTTGACTTTAAGGAGTCAAACTATTTGAGTTTCAAATTTGGCCGCGACATTGATTGAATTGGGTGTTAATCTGGGTCTAGGATCTTGAGCAAGTCCAATTCAGTCGGGTCTAATCGAGCTAAGGATCCAATTTCGCAAGAATTTGGTTGGTTTGACTTTGAAAAGTCAACTTGAGTAAAAATTTGGTCAAAATGGTTCAAATTGGAATTAAAGAGGGATTTAATTTGAGGGTTCAAGACCACTTTAAAATTATAAAATATTTGGCTTTATTTATAAAACTTATGACATCATAATTGTTTGATTAGTTACATATTTTTATAAAGAAATGTATTCTACATTTCATGAAAATCTTAATTTGTTAAATAGTTTAACAAAATATATATTTATTTACATATTCATTTAAAATAAATACATATATACATTTAGAAGGTGTAAACACGTTCAGCTAAAAATTAACGAGACATATGTTTGAACAAGTACATGATTTGATGTAGTGTTGTTATTGTAAAAATAGACTAAAATAGAACAGGAAAGTCAGGGATGTTACAGTATACTCGTTTTAAAGATAAAAAACGCTCGTTTTCATCATTGTGGGTGTGGCACGCGATCCAACTGTGCTAACGTTCACTCTTGCTCTCAATTAATTTCATATATACACACACACGTTGTAACACATAATTTTAAAAACACAATCTTGACACTTTACGGAATTTAGGCCCAGATTTTTTTTTCCAAAAATATTTACATAATAAAAGTATCTTAACTCAATTATTTAGTTACTTTATAACTCCTTTAGTGCGTGACGAATAATACGGGTTCTTAGAAAATTTCGACATGACCCATTCAGATAAAAGACAATCCTTATGATCAATAAAACCTGTTTAAAAACAAGACACTAACCAAAATCACAAGACTCAAAAGAAACTAAACCCATGACTCTTTAATTATACTCCAAAACACAATTATATGAGTCCACCTGACCCAATAAGAAAACCACACAACTGGTAATCATTAACAACACAAAATCTTCACTTCGTTGACCATCTCCCAAGACTTGATCACATTAGCTTTCGACCAATGAACCTCTCTTCATATCAATACAAAAGATATTAGCCACAACTAAATGAATCTATATGGTCAGTTATATCAGCAATTAGATATAAAATTTGTAACCGGTATCTTTGGAGATAATTCTGGAGGGATTACTTCTCCGTATGGTAGCTCAAGTTCTAAGACTGCCTTGTTAGTCCAAACGACTCGACCACTTCCATCATCAAACCACATATGCTTTACCTACTTGTTATCACCACAAAAGGTTAGTCACAGTTAAGTGAGAACTCGTCAAGGAGAAAATCTTAATGCCCATAAGACATCACAAACCAGCCCCAAGCCACAGATTCGCTAACTCAATTCACTTGAAGGCGGACCACGCGAAAATGCTACCGGCATAAAACTTGACACTTGCAACATAAAAATTGTTAGTAAGCTCTAAACGCACTTTTGGTCATAGACCAAATCCCTTAATTCATAGTTCATTATATATATAGCGGGTCAAAAATCCAATAATAACTTTGTAGTATTATTTTAATTCTACACCTCGTTTACTTATTATTTTAATTCACTATCATTTGGTATGCCAATATACACGTTTGACTCATTACGACATTATTAAACCTTTTTTTTTTTTGCTGTCAACGACTATTTTATTGAAAAACCTTTCCCAAAACCACATCAAACAACTTCATAAAAATCTATAAAAATTACTTAACGTCATATAGGTTGTTAAATAACTTCTCACCAAAAATCACACCAAAATAAAATGTTTAAGGCATCGAAACAATCTCTGCAAGTAGCTGACCTGGTTGCTGTCAACCACAATTTTATTGAAAAACCGTTCCCAAAACCATATCAAACAACTTCAGAAAAATCTATAAAAATTACACAAAGTCATATAGGTTGTTGACTAACTTCTCACCAAAAATCATGTCAAAATTAAATGTTTAAGGCATCGAAACAATCTCTGCAAGTAGCTGACCTGGTTAGGACAGCAATTGTAAATTGGTTTTACAAACATGTTATGACCTCTTAATTAAGTCCATTTGAGTTGAAATCTTTTGTAGGACCTAAAATAATGTGTCGGGAATGTTGAAACTAATTTTAATGCAGAAACGAGACTATTTAGTACCCGAAATAACCCTCAACTCATAACTATACAATGTGGACAGCAACAATTCTTTTAACCAAAATATTTACTTTATAATCAAGTTCATTCGTTTAATATTCCATAACACACAAACACTTTAAGTATAAAACTCAATCCTATTTTCCACATAATACTTGTTAGCCACATTATGAAACACATACCTTTACAAGGCTAGAATTCCACACGACGTATCCTCTTTCAGGTTTATATCGAAACTATGGTAGTTTCGGGTCATGGGTTTATATCGAAACTATGTAGTTTCGGGTCATGGGTTTATATCGAAACTATGTAGTTTCGGGTCGTGGGTTTATATCGAAACTATGGTAGTTTCGATAAGTAACTTATGTAAAATCTTAGTAGTTTCGGGTTATGGGTTTATATCGAAACTATGGTAGTTTCGATGGGTCTTCATATATCAAAACTAGGTAGTTTCGATGGATTCGCCTATATCAAAACTAGTAGTTTTGATGCATTAGTTTTCTTCTCCGATCAGAACCCTAGATCTGAACTTATGATTTCATGTTGTTTAAACCTCGAACTTTTTACGTTCAAAATGTTCCATTTTCATCCATGATTATGAATATGTGGTTTGTTTTGAATATCATACGTAAAAACTAAACCTTTACTTGATTTTTAACCCGAAACCCAAAAGTTATCAAACTCAGATTTGGGCTAGATGGTTACCTGTTTTCATTCCTTTTTCGATGCTAGACGATCCACAGGTGATGAGCTACAATCCTCGAGACTTTGAGCTTGATTCCGAGCTTTCTTTCTCTAGACCCGAGCTCTCTCTTTATCTCTCTATCTTGGCGCAAATGAGGGAAATGATGAGAGGCTGAGGTGAGGGCCCTGATATGAGGGGTTTTTCCCTCTTGATCTCGGCCCATGGGCCGGCCCAAGGCCAAACCCCCATGTTCTTTTATTTTTTTGCCTTGTGATGTTAGTCCCGATCTTTATTTCCTTTTACTTTCGTTTATTTATTTTAGTGATGTTACAGAGGAGGAAACACATACTTATTATTATTTCGTCATTGAGAGCTTCAACTATCTTCCGCATGTCTAGATTTTTTCAAATACTCAGCCTATTCTTTTTTTTTGAACGGCTAACGAATACTATAAGCTCGGCCACCTGGGTAAACCCATTGGCGAAAGACCACCCACGCCCGCGAAGGCAGAAAGCGTTGGTGACCCGGTCCGCCCACCATTCCAGGGGAAACCCACCACCCAAAGGCCCATTGTGGAAAAACCCCTGGTACATCTGAGCATATTGCACCAAGTGAGACTCGAACCCATAACCTTCACACTGGAAAGCCATGGAGGTGCCTCCTCTCAAACTAGTTGATCTAGGGTTCATTGGCACTCAACATATTCTTATATTCTATATTTTTTAAATTATTAAAATAATTCTTACGACTTTCGGTTCTTAAATCCGATCCGATCGTAAGTTAATGTTATTGTATTATTTAATACAATGGATAAGTTATTTTATATTTATTATACTTTAACCTTAAGAACACTAACTTTAAAATTTACAAAAAATAATCATTTTGTTTGATAGATAGGGGTTTTATTAGTATATAATTTTAGATCTATACCATTTAGACTTATATTTGCTAAATAAATACGCATGAAAACTTATAAAATGTAATGGTGACTTCATCATTCAAATTTTGTCACGTGTATTAAGTGTTATATGTGTTTCGTGCCGGTTTATTAACAATAAAGGATAGTTATCTCTAAATATTTTTTAAAATGCTAAAATTAATTGAAATGTTAAATTTGTTAAAAATAATTTACCATAAGAACATGATATTTTAAATATAATGTTGCGACGTGCTTATTTATACCTACGTTTCTGAGTAGCCGCTTTATCTTTTGGTTATATAAACATGCGACGTGCTTATTTATACCTACGCTCCCAGTCTGCGGTTTTATCTTTTGGTTATATGAACCCGCCGCATCGCGTAGGATCTAAATCTAGTATTTTATTATGATCTATTTATCTGATACGGCTCGATTCCTATTAACTTGCGTTAATGAGAGAAGTTTAGTAAAATGTAAAATTTTGAACATTTATAAATGGTAATTTATGGTAAATTAATGTTAGTTAGCAATATTGAGTTGCTAGGAATTTGGCCTCGGCTCACAACACTAGTCCACTCTCCGCTTGCATTAACGAACAAAATTTCTTGTTTACATTCGTTCATTAAGAAAGTTGACGTGTTCATGTTCTTTCAAACTCATTTGTTCATTATGATTTTTTCCCAAATTGATTTTATGCCTTTTTTATTGATTATGGATATATTTATTATTGATTTGATATTGTTCTTCGATTCTCATGAATCACCGTCTCTGTTTTGATATTAAGAAATGGCCTCGGAGCACAGCCGACAACAACCAATTCCGAGAATCTTTATCTTGGAATCAAACTTGGTGGAGACAATTATGCATTATGTGCAACCTTGATGAAAAAGGCTATCGGAGGTAGGGGAGAGGATCTCACATTACTGGGGAACCTTCACCTCCTTCAAAAACAGATCAATCGTATGCACGCTGGGAACAAGATGATCAGTGTGTCTTTACATGGCTGATCCAAAACATCGAATCAAATTTGGTGAATAATGTCTCGCAATATCTGACTGCAAAGGCCCTTTGGGATGGACTAGCAGTTACATATGGCTCCGGAACAGATTTGCTGCAAGTGTTTGACCTCCACAAGAAGGCCAATTCATTAAAGCAAGGGAGTGATACATTGGAAGATTGTTGGAACAAACTGCAAAGCATTTGGATGACGATTGATCGTCGGGATCCAAACCCAATGAAAGATTCTGAAGACATTCAGATTTACAATAAAAAAAATTCAAGAACAGAGACTTTACCAACTGTTAATAGCCATTGACGACAAGCTAGAACCGATTAAGAGGGATATTTTGAAGCGAGATCCTCTTCCTTCGGTTGAAGCAGCATACGCCACAATCCGAAGAGAGGTGGCCAGATCCAATATCCTGAAAACCGCATCATCAGAAGTCGCCTCGTCGGAATTTGGAATAGGTCTGGTGGCTAGAGAATCAATGCAATCAGCAGGAAAAGCAAAATTCCGTTTGGATTCACAACGGAATAAAGAAAGAGAAGACAAATCGAGACTCCGTTGCAAGATGAAGAAGCATACTAAACAAACTTGCTTTAAGATTGTGGGCTATCCAGATTGGTGGGAAGACAACCACAAGGAGAAATCGGGGCAACGTGTAGCCGATGGCAAGGGGGCTGCCGCCATTGGCACCGGAACAGAACCCGTGATATTAGGGCAGCAGGAAAGCACAGTGGGTTATGGACGCTGGCGTACTAGCTCTAGAGGTAAAGGGTTTGGGATTGACACCTCAAGCCCTTCTATTATTAATTCTAAGTTTTTTAAACCCCATTGTTTTGATGAAAATGAACAGAAAAATACTCCTAGTGACCTTAACCTAAAACCCAAAGCCTACCAGACCCGATCCACCCCTATGACTCGACCCAGAAAATCAACTAACTGGATTTTCGATTGTGAGGCTACCGATACTATGACCTATGATCCTAAAGATTTTTGTAATCTCTCATCACCGTCTAAGTCCCATATCGAGACTGCTAGTGGAGAAGTAATTGAAGTAAAGTTCCATTATTTTTTCTGAAAAATTGAAGCTCAATAAGTGTCTTTACATTCCATCATTATCTTCCAAGCTGTTGTCACTCAGCCAAACGACAAAGGAACTTAATTGTGTGGTACTAATGTATCCAACTTTTTGCATTTTGCGGGACATTCTTACGAAGGAGATCATTGGACGTGGTACTGAGTGAGGAGGCCTTACTACGTTGATGAGGTGGCTCACAGGGGACATGCCATGCTTGCTCATGGAACAACTGATAGACAACTTTGGTTATGGCACCGACATCTTGGTCATCCATCATTTGGTTATCTCAAAACTTTATTTCCTAGTCTTTTTTCAAATAAATCCGCTCATATGAAGTGTGAAACTTGCATTCTTGCTAAAAGTCATACAGTTTCCTTTTGTCAAAGCAACATTAGGGTTGAATCAGTTTTTTCATTAATTCATTATGATGTATGGGGTCCAGCTCCAAATTCTTCTAATAACCGTTTTTGATATTTTGTGTTGTTTGTGGATGATTTTTCTTGTATGACTTGGATATATTTTATGAAACATAAATCAGAAGTACCTGAAAAATTCTTTATGTTTTATGAAATGATTCATACTCAGTTTAATAAGAAAATACAAATTCTTCGTTCGGATAATGGTGGAGAATTTGTGAACCAAACCATGCAAGATTTTTTTACAGAAAAATGGTCTTGTCCATCAAACTACGTGTCCCAACACACCTCGGCAAAATGGTACTACTGAGCGAAAAAATCGCATATTACTTGAGAAAACACGTGCAATGATGATTGAATCTCAAGTTCCTCAATCTTTTTGGCCTGAAGCCCTAGCTACATCTGCATACCTGATTAACCGACTCCCTACTCAAATTCTCAATCATAAAACCCCTTTACAAACTCTAGCTACTCAAGTCACAATCCCTTCCATTATGACCCTACCACCTCGGGTCTTTGGATGTTTAGTGTTTGTTCATATTCCTAAAATTAACAAAAACAAACTTGAGCCTTGTGTGAAGAAATGTGTCTTTGTAGGGTATGCCACACATCAAAAGGGTTATCGTTGTTATAATCCTGCTACCCGTCACATACATGTTACTATGGATTATGACTTCTTAGAGTCTGAATTTTTCTTTAGTCACTAACCTAGTGTTCAGGGGGAGAGAGTCAGTGACCCACTAAGTTGGTTAAGTAATCCAAGTTATCCTGATGATGTTCTAACAGAGCCGGTAGATGGCGCCACCAAGCCTGCCTCTCCCAACGTAGAAGTGGTGAACGAACCAGTACACACAATCAATGAATCTACTTCGCATGATGTCCAAAAAGAGGTAAATGAATTGCATTATGATAATTTAAATAATGCCACTAATCATGATGATAGTGTACCGGAGGCAGCCACTAACCATGACGATAGCCTACTAGAGGCATTTGTCCTACCTCTGAGAACAAATAGAGGTGTGCCGCCTGATCGACACTCTCCAGAACATGTACCCCGCGCTTCAAAGTATCCGATGAACATAAACAGGGGGAGACTTGTTGATGTTGCAAAAGCTTTTTCTGTCACTCTTCTCTCAGAAAATATCCCAAAGACAGCTCAAGAAGCAAGTAAGAAGATTGAATGGCAAGAGGCTATGAATACAGAACTGGAGGCTCTTAACAAAAATGGCACATGGGAGAAATGTGTGTTACTAACAGGAAATAAACTGGTCGGTTGTAGGTGGGTGTTTACCATCAAGTATAAGGCAGACGGAACCATTGAACGATATAAAGCAAGATTGGTAGCCAAAGGATATACATAGACATATGGCATCGACTACTCTGAAACCTTTTCCCTGGTTGCGAAAATTGATACTATCGGGGTATTATTTTCGGTAGCAGCAAATAAAGATTGGCCAATTCATCAATTCGATGTTAAGAATGCTTTCCTATATGGAGAATTAAAAGAAGAAGTATATACGGAAGCACCACCCGGGTTCTCGGATGAGTTTTGAGGAAATGAAGTATGTAAACTCAAGAAAGCTTTATATGGGCTTAAACAATCTCCACGTGCATGGTTTGGGAGATTTACAATGGCTATGAAGGGATATGGGTACAAACTGAAACACCCTACCTAATTCTTATTCTATCAAAGTATTATATTGCGGAAAACGGTCCCATTTTGACCAAAAACCTTGCCATTAAATGGCTAAGGTAACTTTTTCATTTATAATATCTTTGTTTTACAAAATATAATGTAATTACATCATATTACATAGGGATCTCTAACTTCGACTGCTCCGTCCTCAGGAAGCCTTATTCCACGTTCTTCTTTCCTGCAGTGTTTGGAAAACGTTTTTGAATTAGCTTTCGCTAAGTAAGTACACTGCATCTTTTTATTTCATTATGAACCCTTTAGGTTCTTATTATTGTTCATGTTTTTTCAGGCTCTCAGTGCCCCCGTGACCATCTTCGGACGTACCTCCGATCACGGTATTCGTATATTTTATGGGTGTGCTAACCCCCTTGCAACCATCTTAGACAGTACCTCCGATCCGAGTATTGGCAAGATTCTTATACTCGTCAGTATAGACCCCTCGCATTTGTCACGAAGACTCATTCATTCCTCAGCCCCGTAGGATTGGAATCTTTTCTCCTTCAGCCCCGTAGGCCTGGAATTCTCTTTTTAGTTCTCTTCTTTATTATTTATTGAGATCCACCTTACAGGCCGGGTATCTCATTACATTTGGGACCTTGAGTATCTTAGACTCACAGCCTCCTAAATGTATCAAGCATTTGTTTTCAATTCACGTATATGCTTGATTTACTTTCCAACCAGTCCTTACCTTAAAACTTCGTAACGGTTTCTCCACGATGAATTAAAAGGGTTTATATATAGGAAGTACCAGCAACATATCCACCACCCCTTTAATACTTCGTGAGTACTTCATTATTCCATTTTAGGGTTCAGACTAGTTCCATCATACTCATTCATACTTGCACGTATTATCATGCATTCACGTATTCATCATGCATTTCACGTATTCATATTCATCATGCATGATACATTCATGTACTCATCATATTTTCATGCTCTTCATATATTGTAAACTGGGGTAGATGTTCCCAGGAAAGAGTGACGGGTCTAGGAGAGATTTATACACCACTCTTTTCTTAGACAGAATATTCCGTTTGTCAGATAACTACATACCGGTCGGAAGTTCTCCCGTACGTTTACTATATTTTCATTTCTATCTTTTAGTCTATAGCCCTAAACATTCATAATGGTTTCACCACGAAGTATCAAAGAGATTTATATATAGGAAGTACCAGCGGCGTATCCACCACCCCTTTAATACGTCGTGACTACTTCATTATTCTCGTTTAATGTTTAGACTAATCCGTCATTACCCCGTACCCTCATCATATACATATCACATAACACATAACATTTAATCACGTAATTCACATAATAGTGTCTAGGGTACGGGTCCAATGTACTTACTTTAACCTCAGGTCGTTTCCTACGTTCGTTTCTTGCTTAAATGTCTCTCCGTTCCTTGCTCGTAATTTCAACGCTCCGTACTCGTAACCACCACGCTCGTAACCGTCGTGCTATCATCGTCTCGGTATGCGTGCTAGTGTGTGTGTGATGGTGACGTTGATGTTGTTGATTCCAAATGAACGGTTCATGCAAATTATTTATAGGGCTGAAGCACCACCGGTAGCAGACCGTTAAGCTTGGTGGTAGCGGTCCGCTACCGCCCTATTCCAGTTGTTCCGCATGTTGTACACGTAGCGGACGACTAAGGTGCTGGGTAGCGGTCCGCTACCCTTTTTATCTCAGCGAGTCATCTTTACACGTGTCACATGCTCGTTTTCCAGGTCCAATTGCGGCTTGCGGACTGTTACCCGCCTGGTGGCGGTCCGCCATAGGGCTGAGTCACCCGACACGTACCTGACACATGTCATTCTCTCATCATTTCCCTCTTCCGCACGTAGTGGACCGTTAAGAAGCCGGTAGCGGTCCGCCACCGGTCTGTTTTTGAAATTTTCTTTATTTTTAGTCCTTTAACTTTGGGACTTTTACAATTTTAGTCCCTGGACTTTTATTTCACTTGTCATTCTTCGAGCTCTTAAATTTTGGGATGTTACAAGTCTCCCCCTTAATTTAGGTTTCGTCCTCGAAACATGTTAATCCTTGAATATTTGAGGGTAGCTCTTTCTCATTTCTTCTTCACTTTCCCAGGTTATCTCCGACCCTTTTTTTGTGCTTCCATTGTACTAACACTTGCTTGATCGTTTTGTGATGTAATTGCTTTTCTTTTATGTCTAGAATCTTTTTAGGTTCTTCAACGTAGGTTAGCTTGTCATCAACTTTTATCTCTTCAAAAGGAACGTGTGCGGCTTCATCCGCCAAACATTTCCTTAAATAAGATACATGGAATGTGTTGTGTATCTTATTCAATTCTTCAGGTAGCTCTAACTTGTAGGCTACCTGTCCGACCTTTTTTATGATTCTAAAAGGACCAATAAATCTTGGACTTAACTTTCCACGTTTCTTGAATCGGATTAGACCTTTCCAATGAGATACTTTCAACAATACGTAATCTCCTTCTTGGAATTCTATTGGTCTACGTCTCTTGTCTGCGTATGACTTCTGTCTATCTTGTGCAGCTTTCAATCGTACCTTGATTAAGTCAAATTTTTCTGATGTGGCTTGAACTATTTCTTTGCTGCCCAATTTCTCCCCAACATATAGGAGTTCTACATTTTCTACCATATAGCATCTCATATGGTGGCATACCAATACTAGAATGGTAGCTGTTATTGTATGAGAATTATGCTAATGGTAGATGGCTATCCCAACTTCCACCGAAATCAATTATACAAGCACGCAACATATCTTCAAGAGTTTGTATCGTCCTCTCACTTTGACCATCAATCTAAGGATGATATGTCGTGCTGATCAATAATCTAGTTCCCATCTCTTCATGAAACCTTTTCCAAAAACGTGAAGTGAAACGAGTATCTCGATCAGAGACAATCGAGACTGGCACTCCATGTCTGGAAACAGTCTCTTTGATGAATAAATCAGCTAACTTTTCGGAAGAGTATGTCTCACGTATTGCTAAGAAATGAGCACTCTTAGTTAACCGATCTACAACCACCCAAATGGTATCATAACCCCTAGCTATTTTTGGTAGCTTGGTTATGAAGTCCATAGTGAGATTTTCCCACTTCAATTATGGGATTTCTAATGGTTGTAATCTCCCATACGGTTTCTGATGTTCTGCTTTAACTTGTAAACAAGTCAAGCATTTTGCTACATATTTCATGATATCAAATTTTATTCCGGGCCACCAATAATCTCTACGCAGATCTTGGTACATTTTTGTAGTACCCAGATGAATAGATTATCGTGATTTATGAGCTTCATCAAGAATCTTAAGTTTAAACTCACCTGATCGTGGTACCCAAATGCGACCAAATCGAGTCTTGACTTTATATTCATTCTCTTCTAGAAACTTCTCCAAACCAGCCATTCTTTCTTTCTTAATATTCTCACCTTTTAACTCTTCGATTTGTGCGTCTTGAAGCTGGCTCATGAAATCAGGAGTTATCACTAACTTATATGCTTTCACCCGAATAGGATGATGCTCTTCCTTGCGGTTTAGAGCATCGGCTACCACGTTGGCCTTTCAGGGGTGATATAGAATTTCACAGTCATAATCCTTGACCAGTTCTAACCATCGTCGTTGCCTCATGTTTAAGTCTTTCTGGTCAAAGAAATACTTAAGACTTTTGTGGTCTGTGTAAATCGTGCACTTCGTTCCGTACAAGTAATGCCTCCAGATCTTTAGTGCGAACACCACCGTAACTAATTCCAGATCATGAGTTGGATAGTTTGCTTCATGTGTCTTTAGCTGTCGAGAGGCATAGTCTATCACCTTTCCTCTTTGCATCAGAACACATCCTAATCCAAGCTTGGAAGCGTCAGAATACACCACAAAGTCTTCTACTCCTTCTGGCAATGCCACAACTGGAGCTTATGTCAATCTTTCTTTCAATATCTGGAATGCCTTCTCTTGTGTCGCATTCCGTTCGTAATTTGAGTTCTTTCGAGTTAGCTTAGTTAATGGGGTGGCTATCTTAGAGAAGTCCTTGATGAATGATGTGTGCTGGACGGTCTATAAAAACTAACTATAAACCTAACCTAGACACTCTAGCTTTAAATTTATAAATCTAGACTCAACCTAATACTAGACCACACAACCGACAAGTGTACCGATCAATGTAGCAAAGTCAAATGAAGTCCGGATATCGTACCCACGAGACACTAGCGACAACTCTATCTAGACTCTGACTCAACTAACTAAACTGAAATGTATTGGGGGGGATTTTGTGTTTTGAACTATTAGACAACTCACAAATGGGAAAAGCAAAGAAACTTTAGACAACTCACAAATGGGAAAAGCACTACCTAGACTTTGAATCCTATGCATATACCTTGGAAATCTCTCGGATACGGAAACTATGATGAAACCGGGCTCTTAGAATATGACACACTTAGAAAACTGTAACATCCCAAAAAAAAATAAAACGACAGTTATAATAACGGAATAAACGAACGAGGCATGTCGGGTCGGGTCGGATGGGCCGGCGGGCTGGAAGGGAAGCCTCCCCTATAAATAGCCAAGGTCACCACCTATTTCTCTCATTTGCAACTTCTAGAGAGAGAAACCGTAGAGAGAGAAAGTTGGCGGATCGACCCGAGATTTCAGCAAAGTGTTGCTCCACAACTCGTGAGAACAACCTCCGGATCAGAAGCTCGATTCAGGTAACGATCCGACCTAAATCTGAGTTTTAGTTCGTTTTTGGGTTTTTTGGGTTTTGGGTGAAAAGGCAACGTTTTTACGGATGAAACTGAAAGATAAACATATATTTGAGTTCCTTAATGGAAAACGAACGTTTTGGATGCAAACAGGTTCGAGATCAAACCTGAATGCGAAATTTAGGGTTTTGCGAAGAAACAGGTCGTGCGCACTTACCAAGTGCGCACGGAGCAGGTCCTGCGTACTTATCAAGTACGCAGGAAGTAGGGTCTGCGCACTTGATAAGTGCGCAGGCAGCAGGGTCTGCGTACTTGATAAGTGCGCAGGCAGCAGGGTCTGCGCACTTGCTAAGTGCGCAGGCAGCAGGGTCTGCGCACTTGCTAAGTGCGCAGGCACCAGGCAGGTTAAGTAAGTTAGTATGTTTAGAGTGGTTAAACCATTAGAGTCGGTATTGGTCTGATGTGTATTTAACTAATCAATTCAGATCAGAAGTGACGTTGTTGGGCCTTTGTTTAGGACAACCGAGACTAGCTTATAAGGTGAGTTCTAGAAGCCCTTCTTTAAATGTTTTAATTAAATGTTTTTGGGCTGGTGTGCATACATACGGAACGATGTTTTGAAATGAGGTTTACGAAACGAGGTTTACGAAACGATGTTTATGAAATGATGTTTACGATGTGATGTTTACGAAATGAAGTTTATGGGATGATGTTTATGAAATGTTTTGTCAAATTAAGTTTACGAAAGGTTTACGAAAGAGATGATGTTTTGTTTAATAAAACGTACAAATGCTTTAACTAGAATAAGGTAAAGGTTTTATGAAAGTCACGAATGAACGAATCTGCCACGAGTTCCTACGGGAGCTAAGGTATGTATGTATGTATGTATGTATGTATGTATGTATTGGCCTCACCTTACGGGGGCCTTTGTGGCTGGCTAACGGTTGTACAACTGGTTGATGATGGGGTGACGACGGTCACCCATGGGATTACCGGGATCCCGATGGAAGGTACTATTCCTTGCGGGGAAAGAGTGCCTAAGTTATGTTCTGTCTACCTAGAGGTAACGAGCCTTAGGAGACATATGTTTGGTCTACCTAGAGGTAACGAGCCTTAGGAGACGTATGTTTGGTCTACCTAGAGGTAACGAGCCTTAGGAGACGTATGTTTGGTCTACCTAGAGGTAACGAGCCTTAGGAGACGTATGTTTGGTCCACCTAGAGGTAACGAGCCTTAGGGGACCTGTGTGACGGATGACTTAGAGGTAACGAGCCTTAAGTTCATCCGCTGGTACGCGATGTATGGAATTGACGGTTACGAGAAGGCGCAGATTCGGTTCATGTTGACTTGTGTTATGATGTTATGTTACGATGTTAAGTTATTGCATGTTTTACGTACGCTTTTGTTAAACAAATGTATGTTATGTTTTTGGCAAAAATGTTTATGTTAAGGTTTTATGTAAAGCTAGAACTCACCAGCGTAGATGACTTTTTAGTATGCACATTCAGGTTAAGGGCAGGTTATGGTGATGGACGGTGATGCTTGGCAAGAGAGAAGAGTTATCCGGATGATATGAATACTGGCATTCCGTTATGAGTTGTTTATATTATGTTTATGTATTTGATAACGTTACGTTTCCGCATGTATGAACAAGTTTTAATTATGATGAATGAATGATTCCGCTGCGTTATTTTGATATTCAAGTTTAAGAACTGTTTGTAAATGAGTAAATCCAACAAGTGAGGGCTCCCGGGTTTGGGGCCTTACAAGTTGGTATCAGAGCAAAAGTTTAAGAGATTCGGACACTCCCAGTGTTTGAACTTAAACTGTGAATGGGATCGAAAGCAGATGCCAGTACGGGTAACTCGAGCCACAGCATCAGGTATGAAGGTAGTATATATTTACGTATATAGTATGCCTTAGAAAGGGTTAGGTAAGGACTTGTGTTCTGATGGAAATCACAAAGGTGGTCAAATAGAAATCGAAAGGTAGTGTAATGGTTAATTGCAGATGGCCAGTGTATATTAACATCTAACAGTACTTATTGAATTTTGTTTGTTAACTAGCGTGATGACATTGGATTCTTGTCTTATAGAACAAAATGGCAAGAAGAGGAAACGGAAGGCGTGGTGGGGGCCGTACCGGTGGTCGTACCGGCGGTCGAAATGGTGGGCGTGGCAGGACCCCTGCGCGCCAAGAGTATAGTGAAGAAGGAAGTTTTCACACTGAACCGGCGGTTAGTGTGCATGGAACTGAGCAGACACTGGTTGAAGAACAACCTTTCACTTTTGAACTTGAATTGAGAGCAGCTATAGCTCAAGAGTTCACAGAGTTGATGAAGACTTCTCTGCCAGGTCTGTTAGCTGAGGCATTGAAGAAGGTTAATGGGGAAGGTGGGTCTAACACGGCGGTTGATACCCCGAACACTGAGGCAATCAACGCACCGCTTAACCGTGGTTGCGACTATAAGTCCTTTAAGGCATGCAACCCACCGATCTTGACTGGGAAGAAAGACGCGGTAGCTACGTTTGATTGGGTGATCCGTATGGAAGCTGCCATTCGTCTGAGCGAATGTAGAACGGATCAAGTTGTAAAATTTGCTGCTAACTCCTTGAGAGAGGAAGCGTCCCATTGGTGGGAAGGTGTACGTCAAGCAAAAGGGAGCGAGGTTGTGGATGCGATGGTGTGGGCTGACTTGAAAACTTTGGTGATCAAAAATTTCTGCCCAAGGAACGAGATTGAGAAGGTAGAGAGGGAATTTCTGGGTTTGAAGGGCGGGAGCATGACGCACCAGCAGTACACCACACGGTTCAATGAACTGGCACGTCTGGTGCCACATCTTGTCACGACAGAGGAAAGAAAGATTGCATGCTACATTCAAGGGCTGCCGGACCAGGTCCGCACCTATGTTAAAGCAAACTCCCCTACTACCTACGATTCGGTAGTAGAACTAAGCGGAGTGGTATTTGATGATCTGGCGCTGAATGTCGTTGCCATTGAAGAACCCAAGAAGAAGCGGAGTTTTCCCGCTAAGCGATCGGGTGGGAAGTTGTTTGGGGCTCGGGACAAACAGGCCAGGGTAGGCGAGACGGCAGTCTGTGGAAGATGTGGGGCGAGATATACGTGTGAATGTCGGATAGGGACAAATCTGTGCTACAAATGTGGCAAGACTGGGCACTACTCCTGGGAATGCAGGCAAGGCATTAAATGTTATAATTGTGGTGAAAGCAGTCATATGAGCCGGGAATGCACCAAAGAATGGGTGAAGCCGGGAAAGGGAAAGGCCCGGAAAAGAAAGAAGAGAGGCCCCGAGCAAAGACTCGTGCGTACGCACTGACGCAAGAACAAGCCAGGGCAGACCCCGACGTGGCGTCAGGTACGTTCATCCTTGACAACACTTTTGTTTCTGTGTTATTTGATTCGGGTGCCAGTAAGAGTTTCATATCTGTGACTTTTTGTAAACGAGTGAAGTACACTGTGAGCAAGTTAGAAAGGGCCTTTAGCGTAGAAACCGCTGAGGGTAGAACTGCGAGAGTGACCGATGTAGTTGACAACTCCACGATAAAAATAGAAGGTCATAGGTTCCCTGTCAGGTTGTTTGTTATGGTTTTGGGTGGGTTCGATGTCGTGTTAGGTATGGATTGGCTAACTGCTAATGAAGGACAAATTATATGTAAACGAAAGATAATCTGACTCAAGGCTCCGAACGGTAGCAAAGTCGAGGTTCTTGGGGATCATGACGCCCCGATGCCAAACGTCATCTCGATGATTAAGGCAACAGATTACTTGAGGCGCGGATGCGAGGCTTATCTGGTGTACGTAATTAACGAGCGTAAGGAAGTGAAGGAGCTAGACGATGTACATGTGGTACGCGAGTACCCGGAGGTGTTTCCAGAGGATTTGTCTGGGATACCACCCGACAGAGAGATTGAATTTCGAATCGACTTAGTACCAGATGCCCAGCCCGTGGCTAAGGCTCCATATCGACTAGCACCAGTGGAGATGAAAGAGTTAATGGCACAACTAGATGAGTTACTTGAGAAAGGATTTATCCAACCGAGCATCTCACCGTGGGGTGCTCCGGTGTTGTTTGTGAAGAAGAAAGACGGTTCGATGAGAATGTGTATTGATTATCACGAGTTGAACAAACGTACGGTGAAGAACAAGTACCCTTTACCAAGGATCGACAACCTCTTCGATCAATTACAAGGCGTAAGTTGGTTCTCAAAAATCGACCTTCGATCCGGGTACCATCAGTTGAAGGTGAGAGAAGAAGACATACCGAAAACCGCATTTCGCACGCGTTATGGACATTTCGAGTTCCGCGTGATGTCTTTTGGATTGACAAACGCCCCCGCAGCGTTCATGGATTTAATGAATAGGGTGTGTCGACCGATGCTGTATCGATCGGTAATTGTGTTCATCGATGATATCCTCATCTACTCCAAGAATGAGGGTGATCACGCATGTCACTTAAAGGAGGTGTTGGAGGCTCTGAAAAAGGAAAAGTTGTATGCTAAGTTCTCCAAATGCGCGTTCTAGCTTAGGGAAGTCCAATTCCTAGGTCACGTCATTAACCCGAACGGCATTATGGTTGACCCAGCAAAGATAATGACGGTAAGGGAATGGAATATTCCTAAGACGCCAACTGAAATCCGTAGTTTCTTGGGATTGGCAGGCTACTATCGGAGATTCATCCAGGATTTCTCAAAAATAGCTTAGCCATTGACAAAGTTGACTTGGAAGGAGGTAAAGTACGAATGGGGTTCGACCCAAGATGAGGCGTTTAAGGAATTGAAGAAGAGGCTAACCCAAGCTCCAGTCTTGGCCCTTCCTGAGGGCAATGAAGACTTAGTGGTATACTCTGACGCTTAGGGTCAAGGATTGGGATGCGTGTTGATGCAACGCGGAAGAGTGATCGCGTATGCGTCACGACGGTTGAAGATTCACGAAGCTAATTATCCAACCCACGATTTGGAACTTGCTGCTGTCGTATTCGCATTAAAAATCTGGAGGCACTACCTGTACGGGGTGAAGTTTACTATTTACTCCGACTACAAAAGTTTGAAGTACTTCTTCGAACAAAGAGAGCTTAATATGAGGCAGATACGATGGTTGGAACTCCTGAAATATTATGACTGTGAGATCATGTATCAACCTGGAAAGGCAAACGTGGTGGCTGACGCTCTAAGCCAAAAGGATGCGCCTGCTCCTATTAGAGTGAAAGCTTGCCAGTTAGTGGTAACATCAGATGTGATGAGGGAAATTGAAAGAGCTGAAGATGAAGCACTTAAGGAAGAAAACGTAAAGAAGGAAAGGATAGTTGGCTAACAAGACAAGTTGGAATATAACACCCTTGGTGTTAGGACACGTTTTGGGCGGGTATGGATACCTATGAGTGGCGAGCTTAGAACCAAAATCTTGGATGAGGCTCATAAGTCTCGATACTCTATCCACCCCGGTACCAACAAAATGTACCAAGATCCGAGGAAGGAATACTGGTGGCCTGGAATGAAACACGAAGTGACAAAGTACGTAAGCAAGTGCTTGACTTGCTCGCAAGTGAAGGCTGAACACCAGAAACCGTATGGAAAGATTCAACCACTTGACATACCGGAATGGAAGTGGGAACACATTACCATGGACTTCATAACCAAGCTACCTCGCACAGTTAAAGGTCATGACACCATTTGGGTAATTGTGGACCGATTAACGAAGAGTGCTCATTTCCTACCTATTCGCGAGACGTTCTCGTCGGAAAGGTTAGCGGAAGTATTTATTAACGAAGTAGTAGCACGGCATGGGATGCCTTTGACGATCGTATCTGACCGGGACACACGATTCACATCGAGGTTCTGGAAAAGATTTCACGAGGCGATGGGCACGAGGCTCAATGTTAGCACGACATACCACCCACAAACGGATGGTCAGTCCGAAAGGACCATTCAGACATTGGAGGATATGCTTCGTGCTTGTATTATCGATTTTGGTGGCAGTTGGGACAGTCATCTGCCGTTAGCCGAATTCTCCTATAACAATAGTCATCACACGACGATAGGCATGCCGCCTTACGAAATGTTATATGGGAGAAGATGTAGGACCCCGGTTTGTTGGGGTGAGATTGGACTGAAAGAATTAGGAAGTCTTGAAGTTGTAAGAGAAACATCGGAAAGGTTTGATCAAATCAAAGCAAGAATTAAGGCCGCTCAAGATCGTCAGAAATCCTACGCGGATAAACGACGAAGGCCTATTGAGTTTGATATTGGGGACAGAGTAATGTTGAAGGTGTCACCCTGGAAGGGGATCATACGATTCAGGAAGAGAGGAAAGTTAAGTCCGAGGTTTGTCGGACCATTCAGGATAATGGCACGGGTTGGTGAAGTCGCTTATCGGTTAGAGTTGCCTGATGAGTTAAGTGGGATTCATCCTACCTTCCATGTATCACACTTGCGAAAGTGTTTAGCGGATGAATCGGCTCACGTACGACTTACTGACATCGAGGTCGACAACAGCCTTAACTACATCGAAGAACCCATGGCCATCTTAGACAGAAAGGAGAAGTGTTTGCGTAATAAGGTTATCCAATTGGTTAAAGTCCAATGGAAGCATCGAAAGGGATCGGAAGCCACTTGGGAAACTGAGACGGAAATGAGGGAGTCGTACCCTCAACTATTTGGCTTATGATAGGTTTCGGGGACGAAACCTATTGTAAAGGGGTAGACTTGTAACATCCCAAAAAAATAAAACGACAGTTATAATAACGGAATAAACGAACGAGGCATATCGGGTCGGGTCGGATGGGCCGGCGGGCTGGAAGGGGAGCCTCCCCTATAAATAGCCAAGGTCACCACCCATTTATCTCATTTGCAACTTCTAGAGAGAGAAACCGTAGAGAGAGAAAGTTGGCGGATCGACCCGAGATTTCAGCAAAGTGTTGCTCCACAACTCGTGAGAACAACCTCCGGATCAGAAGCTCGATTCAGGTAACGATCCGACCTAAATCTGAGTTTTAGTTCGTTTTTTGGTTTTTCGGGTTTTGGGTGAAAAAGCAACGTTTTTACGGATGAAACTGAAAGATAAACATAGATTTGAGTTCCTTAATGGAAAACGAACGTTTTGGATGCAAACAGGTTTGAGATCTTGACGAGATCAGACCTGAATGCGAAAGTTAGGGTTTTGCGAAGAAACAGGTCGTGCGCACTTACCAAGTGCGCACGGAGCAGGTCCTGCGTACTTATCAAGTATGCAGGAAGTGGGGTCTGCGCACTTGCTAAGTGCGCAGGCAGCAGGGTCTGCGCACTTGCTAAGTGCGCAGGCACCAGGCAGGTTAAGTAAGTTAGTATGTTTAGAGTGGTTAAACCGTTAGAGTCGGTATTGGTCTGATGTGTATTTAACTAATCAATTCAGATCAGAAGTGACGTTGTTGGGCCTTTGTTTAGGACATCCGAGACTAGCTTATAAGGTGAGTTCTAGAAGCCCTTCTTAAAATGTTTTAATTAAATGTTTTTGTGCTGGTGTGCATACATACGGAACGATGTTTTGAAATGAGGTTTACGAAACGAGGTTTACGAAACGATGTTTATGAAATGATGTTTACGATGTGATGTTTACGACATGAAGTTTATGGGATGATGTTTATGAAATGTTTTGCCAAATGAAGTTTACGAAAGGTTTACGAAAGAGATGATGTTTTGTTTAATAAAACGTACAAATGCTTTAACTAGAATGAGGTAAAGGTTTTATGAAAGTCACGAATGAACGAATCTGTCACGAGTTCCTACGGGAGCTAAGGTATGTATGTATGTATGTATTGGCCTCACCTTACGGGGGGCCTTTGTGGCTGGCTAACGGTTGTACAACTGGTTGATGATGGGGTGACGACGGTCACCCATGAGATTACCGGGATCCCGATGGAAGGTACTATTCCTTGCGGGGAAATAGTGCCTAAGTTATGTTCTGTCTACCTAGAGGTAACGAGCCTTAGGAGACGTATGTTTGGTCTACCTAGAGGTAACGAGCCTTAGGAGACGTATGTTTGGTCTACCTAGAGGTAACGAGCCTTAGGAGACGTATGTTTGGTCCACCTAGAGGTAACGAGCCTTAGGAGACGTATGTTTGGATATTTTACCTTAGTTGGGGGGAACCTGGTCACTTTGAGGAGCAAGAAACAGAAAGTAGTATCACTGTCAAGTGCAGAATCTGAATTCAGGGGCATTGCAAAAGGGATCACAAAGATTCTTTGGCTGAAAAAATTGATGGAAGACATCGGCTTTCCACTAAAGTGTTTGACTAAGTTGAAGTGTGACAATAAGGCTGCAATTAGCATTTCAGAAAACCCTGTTCAACATGACAGAACAAAACACGTTGAAATAGATCGACATTTTATAAAGGAGAAGATTGAAGATGGCACTGTGGAGCTTCCTTTCGTAAGATCTGAAGATCAGTTGGCAGACATTCTCACAAAGGCCGTTACAGCAAGGACCTTTGAATCAATATTGAGCAAGTTGGGTATTGGAGATCCCACTACACAAATTGACGGGGAGTGTTGGAATATTCTAGCCCATATATTAGCTACAATCATGGAGGAAAATCCTCCTCTAACAATTGTGCAATATTTACCATAATTAGTCTTGTAGTCATTGTATATATTGCCCCGTTGTATGTATTTTATAATAAGAAAAAGATTTTTTCCTCCATTACCATTGAAAGAGTTATATCACATATCTATTCAAGCAATCTTCTTTCCAACACTTATATTCCCTTCTTGCAATTGAAGAACAAGAAGTTTTCGTATATCCACGTGTGATCATGGGTTCCAAACACCTTCAAAACAAATATCAAGATATTTGTCCAAGCAAAAGAAGAACTTATGAGAAATATTGTATGCATTCACTTTTAGTTATTTGTTAATAATGTATTGAGGTGATCAAAACTTCTTAAAACATGGAGAAGAACTTAGTGATTCGTTCCAAAAGAGAGATTTTTTTTTCTCTACCATCTTTTAAACGTTTATATCCTGTTGGAGGGAAGCTAGTAGATAACACTATTGGTTGAAGATTAATGAGTGAATGCAAAGTGAATTTGTTTGATATCATTCAAACTACTATCTGTGTGATGATATCTCTTTAACTTTTATCTCTTTACGTTTTTATACTACAAATTGTTTGAGTTGTTAACATGTTTACTTTAATTGGATACTAAAATAACTTATTACCCATATTTAGATTCTTATAAAACATACTCTTTTAATATATAAATATAGATTTAGTGCAACCTAGAAAAAATATATATAAACCAAAATGGAGAAAAAAAAAGTAAAAGGTAAACTAGGAAACTAAAGAATTACAAAACCAAATGACTAGGCAACTCGACTGTACAAATAATAAACTGAAGCTTGGGCCCGTCTTTGATTTTTAAGATCTAACTTTGTTTAACTCAGGTTTTGGCCACGAGAGCAAAAATGGAGTATACTTTAAGACTTTCCTTTATACTAAAACTCACTCAGATCTAATACGTGTGATTGTGTGCCTTTTAGAAATCATATACAAAAAGTGTGTGCCATCATATTCTCATGTGTTATGATTTTAAAAAAAATTAGTTTTTTAACAAAAAAAGCCCCAATTTTAAAACTCTTTTTAACCCTCCAGAAAGGTTGAGCTACCCTGCCAAACGAGGTATTATCATAAACAAGTCTTCTACATATGTGTCTAAATCATAACAAACAACCACAAACTTTTTGAAGCAACATTCAAACCCAATTTTGATTTTGAAAAGTTTAATTAAAACCCATATTCAAGAGTCTAGAGCGCTTATTGAAACCGGAAACTATATGTTGGAACCCTTGGATGCTCCTGCAGTCCTGCATCAAATATGACGAATTAGATGTGGAAGATTTTTAAAAAATGGGAGATAAAATTAAAAAAATAGTGTTTTTTAGTTAAATTATATGATGGGGAAGGGAAACGGACCGTGAATGCTCTAATTTGAGTCAATTTGTATTCATGAAAAAGAGAAAAGAACTTGTTAAAAAGAGAGCTAAAAACCTTGTCACGCATGATAGTCTTTCAACTTTTCGGATACGAAACATACATCAGTTACCAAAAGAACATCCATTTTTATTGTTTATTACCAAAAGAAGTACCACTTATGATGCTGTCCTGAGCTCACTTCGTTTACGAAACATTCCACGACCATATGTTGAAGAGATGAGCTCAACAAGCAAAGGTAACTGCAATGCCACGAACAAAGCAATTGGAAGACATGTTATTGCACCAATTATGATCAGGATCCATGAACTCTCTAGCCAAAACATAATATATAATGTTGCACTGAAGGCTATCAACATTGTTCCCGTCGACATGAATAACATCACAAGGCCAAGCGTTAATCTCTTAGGTAAGTTGTAGTGAAAATCCTCGTCTGCATAACGTGCTGTGATCAATGACATCACGTCCAAGACAGCAAATATGTTGAAGCTCGACCTAGTTTCATAAACTGCTTTGTATCCACCTGGTACAGTAAAGGCCGCTGCTAAAACTATTGTGATAATAAGTGCAGCAGTGATTGTGTATGAATTCGCTGTCCTTTTCATCCACTCTTCACCATCTCGTCTCAAATTCTCGTGTTCTTTTCTAAACACCATAATTGGTGTTTCTTGTTCAAAGTTCTTACCAGTTCTCTCCGCTGGACGCACAAAATTGCTAACTTCCTGCAAGTAGATACAAGTTAAAGCATATAAGTTCAAACTGAGTTTACTTTTGGATATAAAATATTAAAGCTTTCACCTGAAACCATTGCAACTCCCTTTGCATTTGTAGTGCTGCACCACTAGCCCTATCATGGGTGCATAAAAGTGACTGTTTTCCAGCCAAGTGCAAAAAGTTATTTCCATTGTCGTCAACAAATACAATGTCTAGAGGCACCTTGTGGATCAAAACATTGTATGCATTTACAGACGGTTCAATATTGAAAATTGAGCAAGTGAATACCCTGAAGAGCCCCTAGCCCAAATTAACTGTGGAGAAATTTGGGTGATCAGCTCTAAAACCTCTGGTTTATCAAACATCACAGCCTCTAAAGATGCATTATATAATTGTTCATCGTTAACAGAATTTGATTTACGAGTTTCTTTGCACATAAACTTGAGTATTGTAAAAGCTAAATTGTGTTTCACTTTGTCCTCTTGAAGTTGCTTGATATGTGGCGCTGTAGACAATTGATAGAAACCCAAAACTTAATCGTGAATTTACATAACAGAATCAAGTCTTTACCCTTCAATGATCAAAAGTTACATGAAGTTGAGGGTAAAAATATAACCAAGAAACCAAATTCGGCTTATATTTTTTTAAAGATTATTTCTTGTATTTTTGTAGAAACTATTGCAATGGAAGGAGAAACTAGAGTCTTAATATCTTATTACCAAGTAGTAGTGCAACCTTCCAAAATTTGAGATAAATCCTCTCGATGACTACACAAGAAACCAGATTTAGTGATACGAGTACGAAGAAATATAACTACACAAAGCTTACCTAAAAGTCAACCATATATGGCATAAAAAAGCGAGCTAGACGCCATTTAGGTGGGTAAAACAGTTAAAATCTGTGGAATATTTTTTCAAAGGGTTGGATTTTTTTTTGTGACTTGTTAACCAGTTAATCGTTACCCGCTGTATATTAATGGACCCCACCAGTACCTTGCTAATAAATGGGATCAGAACAGATAAATTGCATTTTGGGCTAAGCAGGTGGCTTTGCACAAGGTTAAAGATAAAAACGCTTTGATCATGTTTAAGCAGGCATGGTGAAATGATGACACGCACGATTAAATGGAATATCGAGTTTACTAAAAACGTAAATGTCAAATGATTATGTTGAGTGCCATAGTTTATCTTGGATGCAAGACAAAAGAAAGAACATATTTATTTATGGTTGATTTAATTAAACTTTTTGAATCACAAACCAGAGTAGACAAAGCTCTTTGTGAAAATATTTGCCCAATATGTCCCTTGGTTCTCAGTGCCAAGTATCTTCTTAACCGCATCATCTAAACTGTAGTTCTTCTCAGTGTCAAGCTTCTTAATTGCATCATCTAAGCTGTAGGTCTCTGCAGGCACATCTTCAAAATGAAAATAAATGTTAGTTAGATTATGTCAAGAAAAGCCAATCAGGCTCCATTTCTGTGGGTAAAGGAGTGAATATTCCTGCCTATGTTAAAAAAGAACTCGAAAAACAAGCCAGTACTCATGTTGTAGACAATGAATAACAAGTTTGGGTTTTCGTCAACCAACTTCTTTGCAACTAGGATGTTGTCAAGCAATGGGCAAAGTATTATTGACTCAAAAGACACAGATATATACCAATGGAAACTCAGAAATAACAAATCTTACTTACAAAATCATTCAATACAACGAATGTCCAGAAAACTGAATCAGAACTAGAACATCATTGTGATGATCCAACATAGACACTCCACTCAATCAGAAAATAGAAACAACGATCAGACGAAAATAGTAGATGAAAACTCTCTCCAAAAACTAAAATGGAGCTCCAGTAAATACTTTAACCCGCGCGTATGAAACGGGTAAAAAAGCCTTCACCAAACTAGCCCATAAGAGTAGAAGCCCATTTCTTTCATTTATCCAGCTCAAGATCAGCAGCTCATTTCCTCAGGGCATCCACTCAAGATCATATATGTAAGAGAGAAAATAAACACATATTAGAAGCAAGAATAAAACATGAAAAACTGAGTTTGTTGCAATCGAGGTAGCAGCATGATTATCACAATAAGGTTTGTTGGTAGTGACACTGAAACTTGTAATTCTTTAAGGATATTCAATAACCATATTGCTTCACATGTAACAGCACACATAGACTGATATTTTGCCTCAGCAGACAACCTAGATACAATTACTTGTTTTTTACTTTTCCATGACACTAATGAATTCCCTAGAAAAATATAATATCGAGTTACAGACTTCCTAGAATTTAAACACTTAGCCTAGTCCGAATCAGCAAATGCTTTTACATCAAATGACTTACCTTTACTAAATAGAATACCTTTTCCAGGTGCCTTTTTTAGGTTGCTTTATAGTCTTAAGGCTAAGTTTAAATGAGATGACTCAATAACTGAACAGAATAGGAAATACCAGGACGAGTGTGAGACAAATAAATAAGTTTTCCTATCAGTTTTTGATAACCAGTGATATTTTCTAATTCAGCATCATCTTTTATGCATTCTGCTGAAATAATGTGATGTTGTTCAAGTGGCGCGTTAAGAGGTTTACAACTTGTAACAGCCCAAGCAAACCATGCCAAGACATTGTCCGCTTTGCCCCCGATGGGTTGCCCATCTAGGAACTCACGGTTTTGTTTTCACCCGACGAGTTGCTCGCCCAGGCAAAACGCGTCTTGGTAAATAAGGTTTCCACCCCCTTATAAGGAAGGCTTCGTTCTCCCCCTCAACCGATGTGGGACTTACATCTCCCCCCCCACCCCTTAGGGAGCCCAGCGTCCTAGCTAGCACACCGGCCCGACCCCTGGTTCTGATACCATTTGTAACATCCGGCCCCTCATACCACCAATATTGTCCGCTCACGGATTTGTTATTGGTTACCCGGGTGAAAACTTCCCAAGAGGTCACCCATCCCTAGATTACTCCCACCCGAGCACACTAAACTGTGGAGTTCTCCTATCATCCACAGTCAATATGCCCAAAACGCGTTGATGGTATTTGAAGCGGGGCATTCCTTATGACCCAAGAATCTCTCCTGGCTACAGCCGATGTGGGATTTGCCTAGGTTGTTACAATGGGTCATGTAAATCTTCTTTGTATCGTTACACAACCAGTCATACCAAACTCACTCAATGTCTCTATACAATATTTTCTCCTAGATAAGCACACACCAACATTGGTAATGATTACTTCTATTCCAAGAAAAAATTTCAATACACCCAAGTCTTTAATACGAAATTTTGCCTTTTAGATTTTTATTTTTTTCAATTTCAGTAATAGACCTTCCGGTAACAGCAATATCATCAAGATATACAATAAGAACAAAACAACCAACAAATCTGTAGTTTTAACAAATAGAGAGTAATCACTCTTACTTTGTTCGAAACCTATATCTAACAGCACACTCACTAACTTTTCATTCCACATATTAGGAGTCTGCTTTAACCCATATAAAGACTTATTCAATTTACACACTCTAGTTTCATTTTTTGAAAAATATCCTTCAGGCAAACTCATATACACATCTTTGTGCAGATTACCATATAAAAATGCATTATTAACATCTAATTGAAACAAGAGAGAGTTTTTTTCAACAGATAAAGCTATAACACATCTAACAGTCACCATTTTTACTACTAGTGAAAATGTTTCATCAAAGTCAACACCCTCACGCTGGTTATACCTTTTAGCTACTAACCTAGCTTTATACATTTCTATTTCTCCTGATGATTTATATTTAATCTTATACACCCACCTACATCCTATAGGCTTTCTACCACTTCGAAGATCTACTAATTCCCAAGTCTTATTCCTATTCAATGCTTCCATCTCTTCATTCATGGAACTTATCCAATTAGAATCAGAGACAACCTCTTTAAAACTTTTTGGTTCAACAGTTTTATTTAAAACAATTATAAAACATAAGTTTTCAGATGAAATATTAGAGTAGTTCACCACTCTTTCCGGTTCATACTTGACTTTGCCTTCAACAACAAAGTCATGCAATTTTTTGGGAAGAGAGGTATTTCTACAAGATTTTTGAATTGTTGTTGGTGGAGCCACATTACCATCATAAGAGTTAACATCATCATCAACCTCATGAGTGTGATCAATCTCTTCATGGCCTTCACCAAGACTGAGTGGCTGATGAATACTAGCCTCACACTCCGTCTCAGTACTACTACCTAGGGAATGGCGACTTCTGGAATTATCATTTTCCACCCTCTCCTCATCATCGGGATCTTCTCTACTTGAGAACATTTCAGACTTACCCGTATAAAAAAAATCAAAAAATTTAGATTATCAACAGTTTTATCAAAATTTTGACCAACTTCTTCTGTAAGGCCCCAAACCCAGCAGACATCACTTGTTGGATTTACTCATTTGCACTATAGTTCAAAAACTGGAATAACATAAAACTTAACGGCGGAAGCATCATTCATTACATTAACTAGTGAATTAAAATAAAACATTCAAACATAGTCTTTAAACAATAAACATAATGGCGGGATGTCAGTCTTGAGCCGAGTAGCCTTCGTAAAACATCCCTTTCTCTATCTACCATCAACCTGAAGTGCATACTAAAAAGTCAGCTAACGCTGATGATCATCCGATTACTTTATCGTCCGCCTGTCACGTCCGTATTAACCGTCTGCCTACCGAAGTAGCCGTATTAACTGTCCGTACACTGCGTATTAACTATCACCGTACATTTACCGAAGTAGTTGTATTAACCGCCAGTGTACCGAAGTAGCCGTATTAACCGTCCATCTACCGAAGTAGCTGTATTAACTATCATTGATCACTATACACACATTGTCATTTATCAACTCATACTTTAAAACATTTAACATTTAAACATTCATTAACACATAAGTATGCACTCCAGCCCAAATCATTATAAAACATTTAAAACATGGCTCTAGAAACTCACTTGTCAAGCCATCCTCTGTGTAGTTGGAACTGGCCCAATAACCGTCGCTCACCATCTAAATTGATAATTAATATATCATTAATTCTATACTTTCATAAGTCTAAGCGAAACAAGGTAGTTTCGATTTCAAGCTCTAAGCTTCATACGTCAGTTTCGCTTCTATAGTCTCAGCGAATCTATATGACTAAGCGAATATGTGCTCAGCGAAACTATGGCTAGGCAAAACTAGGCCAGTTTCGCCTAGTAGTTTTGCCTAATCGTCTTCTCCAGCATGGAGATGGCGGCTCAAGCTTCATACGTCCAAGCTTCATACTTTTTATGTTCAAAACGCGTGGTTTACTCTCGTGAGTTCAGATCTATGGTCTTTTTTCCGTTTAACCCGTAAAAACCCGTGCTTTTTATCAAAAACCCATGAAAACTTACTTAATTAAAAAACGCAGATCTAGGTCAGAATATTACCTGTATCCGCTTGATTCTTCCTGCTATGTGGTCTAGAGATGATTCCCGACAATCCTTGATGCTCGATTGCCCCACATCAAGACTTTTCTCTCTAGTTTCTCTCCCACTTTCTCTCTCTCTATAACTTGGAATAATGAGGGTTAAATGAGAGCAAGGGGTGTCGGCTAGGGTTATGCCCCTCCCATCCCTTTCGTTTTTTGTCCTTTAACGCGTTTAGACCCTCCCGTTCCTCATTTATTCTTTTTATTTTTCCGTTCTCTACTTTACTGGACGTTTTATTTTTTTGGGATGTTACATCTTCAAAATACACACTCTTTGAAATGAAACACATTTTCATAAAACTTTACATCCTTGGAGAAAAAACTTGTTTTCTATCTAAACTCCACAGTTTGTAACCTTTTTTAATGGAATAGCCAAGGAAAACACAAATTTAGCACGACTCTCGAATTCGTTTGTATTATATAAAACAATACTAAAACACATACATCCAAATGTTCTCAAGAGAGGGTTTAAAACCAAACAATAGTTCATACGAAGATTTACCTTTTAAAAATAAGAGGGCGTCCTGTTAATTAGATAAGTAGTAGTTACAACAAATTCAGACCTGAACTTGAGGGGAAAATCCCTTTGAAACAACAAGGACCTAACAACATTTAGCAAGTGCCTATGATTTCATTCAACAACCTCATTTTGCTGTGGTGTGTAAGCACATGATGTTTGATGAATTATACCATTTTTTTAAATATATATATATATATATATACTTGTTCATTAACAAACTCCGTTCCATTATCACTACGGAAGACTTTAACTGTTGTACCAAATTGATTTTTGATCATGTTAACAAAACTTTGTGGCTTTGAAAATACCTCATCTTTTGATTTCATGAAATACACCAGCATAGCTCTATACAAGTCATCTACCACCGTCAAGAAATATCTAAACCGTTCTCTGCTTTGCACTTTATAAGGACCCCAAACATCTAAATGCACAAGTTCCCCTATCTTAGAAGCTTAATGATCACTAAGAGGAAAAGGTTCACGATATTGTTTAGCTTTATGACAGACTTCACATGGTAAAGACACAGTTGGGAATTTTATATTCATATTCAGATTATCATTCCACATATTTAAAACTTGTTCAAATGGATGTCCTAGCCTAGCATGACATAAACTCAAATGATCAAAGCTATTCAAACACATCTTCGTTATAACGAACCAACTTTTGGATTTGTCCTATAATATATTATTTATATTGTAGGGGTGTATTTAAATAAAATAAAGTTGAAAGGTGTTATTTTAAATGGTGGAATTACCTAGTTTTGAAGGAGGAGTCAAAATTACAAGTAGAGGGGCTGAACTTGTAATTAAATCAAACTTGATTTATGTGTAGATGGGGATGGCAACACACACACATTAGTGTATGCGTGTGTGTCATGGTATTGAGAAGAGAAAAAAGGAGAAGAAGCACCAACCCAAATCTGGAAATTGGAGCTTTAAATTGAGGGTTTTGATCCATGCAATTCCTTCAAATCATCAAGTAAGATCTCCTTCTTCTCTTGAATCCATCATTAATGGTGTTCTTGGTGGGTTATGGTGAAATCAAGCTATGGGGCTGTTTTTGGAGTTGTAAATGATTAATAACTTAATAAAAGTTATAATCTAGCTTTATTAGAGGTTAAGAGTGATAGATAACATCATATTAACATCCAATTCGGTGATTCAAGAACTAGGATTCTTGAGGGTTAATTGGGGGTTTTTCAATTGAGATGTTTAAATAATGAATTGAAGGTTGGTAAATGTCTGTGGTGGTAATAGACACATTATTTGATAAGAAACCTAAATCAGTTTGATGATTTGGAAATTAGGGTTCTTAAGAACCTAATTTGGGGGGGTTTTAAAATGGAGGTGTTTAATTGGTGAAATGAGTATGGATAAGTGTTTATGGTTTAATATAAACACATTTTCATGTAGAAAACCCAATTGATTTAGTGATTCATGAATTGATGAAATTGTGGAAATTGGGTGAAATCCTTAACAGGTCAAAAGCCGAATTAACTATCATCGCATGTTTACCGAAGTAGTTGTGTTAACCGCCCGTCTACCGAAATAGCCGTATTAACCGTCCATCTACCGAAGTAGCTGTATTAACTATCATTGATCACTATACATACATTGTCATTTATCAACTCATACTTTAAAACATTTAACATATAAACATTCATTAACACATAAGTATGCACTCCAGCCCAAATCATTATAAAACATTTAAAACATGGCTCTAGAAACTCACTTGTCAAGCCATCCTCTGTGTAGTTGGAACTGGCCCAATAACCGTCGCTCACCATCTAAATTGATAATTAATATATCATTAATTCTATACTTTCATAAGTCTAAGCGAAACAAGGTAGTTTCGCTTTCAAGCTCTAAGCTTCATACGTCAGTTTCGCTTCTATAGTCTCAGCGAATCTATATGACTAAGCGAATATGTGCTCAGCGAAACTATGGCTAGGCAAAACTAGGCCAGTTTCGCCTAGTAGTTTTGCCTAATCGTCTTCTCCAGCATTGAGATGGCGGCTCAAGCTTCATACGTCCAAACTTCATACTTTTTATGTTCAAAACGCGTGGTTTACTCTCGTGAGTTCAGATCTATGGTCTTTTTTCCATTTAACCCGTAAAAACCCGTGCTTTTTATCAAAAACCCATGAAAACTTACTGAACCAAAAAACGCAGATCTAGGTCGGAATATTACCTGTATCCGCTTGATTCTTCCTGCTATGTCGTTTGGAGATGATTCCTGACAATCCTTGATGCTCGATTACGCCAAATCACGACTTCTCTCTCTAGTTTCTCTCCCACTTTCTCTCTCTCTCTATAACTTGGAATAATGAGGGTTAAATGAGATCAAGGGGGTGTCGGCTAGGGTTATGCCCCTCCCATCCCTTTCGTTTTTGTCCTTTAACGCGTTTAGTCCCTCCCGTTCCTCGTTTATTCTTTTTATTTTTCCGTTCTCTACTTTACTGGACGTTTATTTTTTTTTGGGATGTTATATCTTCAAAATACACACTCTTTGAAATGAAACACATTTTCATAAAACTTTACATCCTTGGAGAAAAAACTTGTTTTCTATCTAAACTCCACAATTTGTAACCTTTTTTAATGGAATAGCGAAGGAAAACACATATTTAGCATGACTCTCGAATTCGTTTGTATTATATAAAACAATACTAAAACACATACATCCAAATGTTCTCAAGAGAGGGTTTAAAACCAAACAATAGTTCATACGAAGATTTACCTTTTAAAAATAAGAGGGCGTCCTGTTAGTTAGATAAGTAGCAGTTGCAACAAATTCAGACCTGAACTTGAGGGGAAAATCCCTTAGAAACAACAAGGACCTAACAACATTTAGCAAGTGCCTATGATTTCATTCAACAACCTCATTTTGCTGTGGTGTGTAAGCACATGATGTTTGATGAATTATACCATTTTTTTTAAATATATATATATATATATATATATATATATATATATATATATATATATACTTGTTCATTAACAAACTCTGTTCCATTATCACTACGGAAGACTTTAACTGTTGTACCAAATTGATTTTTGATCATGTTAACAAAACTTTGTGGCTTTGAAAACACCTCATCTTTTGATTTCATGAGATACACCCACATAGCTCTATACAAGTCATCTACCACCATGAAGAAATATCTAAACCGTTCTCTGCTTTGCACTTTATAAGGACCCCAAACATCTAAATGCACAAGTTCCCCTATCTTAGAAGCTTTATGATCACTAAGAGGAAAAGGTTCACGATATTGTTTAGCTTTATGACAGACTTCACATGGTAAAGACACAGTTGGGAATTTTATATTCACATTCAGATTATCATTCCACATATTTAAAACTTGTTCAAATGGATGTCCTAGCCTAGCATGACATAAACTCAAATGATCAAAGCTATTCAAACACATCTTCGTTATAACGAAACAACTTTTGGATTTGTCCTATAATATATTATTTATATTGTAGGGGTGTATTTAAATAAAATAAAGTTGGAAGGTGTTATTTTAATTGGTGGAATTACCTAGTTTTGAAGGAGGGGTCAAAATTACAAGTAGAGGGACTGAACTTGTAATTAAATTAAACTTGATTTATGTGTAGGTGGGGATGGCAACACACATTAGTGTATGCGTGTGTGTCGTGGTATTGAGAAGAGAAAAAAAGGAGAAGAAGCACCAACTCAATTCTGGAAATTGGAGCTTTAAATTAAGGGTTTTGATCCATGCAATTCCTTCAAATCACCAAGTAAGATCTCCTTCTTCTCTTGAATCCACCATTAATGGTGTTCTTGGTGGGTTATGGTGAAATCAAGCTATGGGGCTGTTTTTGGAGTTGTAAATGATTAATAACTTAATTAAAGTTATACTCTAACTTGATTAGAGGTTAAGAGTGGTAGATAACATCATATTAACATCCAATTCGGTGATTCAAGAACTAGGATTCTTGAGGGTTAATTGGGGGTTTTTCAATTGAGATGTTTAAAAAATGAATTGAAGGTTGGTAAATGTCAATGGTGGTAATAGACACATTATTTGATAAGAAACCTAAATCAATTTGATGATTTGGAAATTATGGTTCTTAAGAACCTAATTTAGGGGGGGTTTTAAAATGGAGGTGTTTAATTGATGAAATGAGTATGGATAAGTGTTTATGGTGTAATATAAACACATTTTCATGTAGAAAACCCAATTGATTTAGTGATTCATGAATTGATGAAATTGTGGAAATTGGGTGAAATCCTTAACGGGTCAAAATGGGTAGAATTGGTTTGTTAATGGTTAAAAGCTTGTATGGAGCTTAATAAACCAAGATTAGATGATAGTAAAGATCATAAGAACTTAGGTGGGAGTTAAACTTCATTTGATGAATGTATTGGAGTAATTTAGATTACTAAAAACATGTGGAATGTTTAGGTGATCAAGGTATTAAAGATGTTAGCTTTGAAGACCGTTTGAAATCTTCATTGGCAAAGGTAAGTGTTTTGCATTTACTTAGTAGTAGATAAGTAGTTACATGTAAGTAGATTATGTGTTAATTTCTATTTACGTGTTGTATGTTGATCTTGACTATGTGGTTATTAGTCAAACTTGAATGTAGTATGTGGTGGAATTGGATTAAATTGACTTAATGTGGTATAAGTCAAACCATCGTGGATAATGGTAAAATTGGTGTAATTTGATTTTAGATGTATAAGGTCAAACTATTATGTTAAAATTGGTGTAATTAGACTATGTGGTTAATAGTCAAACTTGATTGTGTAAATGTGGTAAATATGTGTAATTTGGCTTATGTGGTAAATAGTCAAACTAATATGTAAATGTGGTGAATTTTGGTGTAATTTGACTTGTGTGGTAAAAGTCAAATTTGTGTGCATAATGTGATTTGAATTTGGTGTAATGACTTATGTGGTAAAAGTCAAGGTAGTATACACTTGTGGTTTAAATTGATGTAGTTGACTATGTGGAAATTTAGTCAAACAAAATGTGATAATTTGGTGAATTGGTGTTTAGAAGTGTGAATACTTCAAAGGATGGACTTGGAGTCAAATACTCCAAGTACGGGTAAGACGAGTTGTGGTACTCGCACCAAGAGGTCGTAAACCCAATAAGAAGTGTGGATACTTCAAATGGTGGACTTGGAGTCAAATACTCCAAGTACGGGTAAGACGAGTTGTGGTACTCGCACCAAGAGGTCGTAAACCCAATAAGAAGTGTGGAATACTTCAAAGGGTGGAATTGAAGTCAAATACTCCAAGTACGGGTAAGACGAGTTGTGGTTCTCGCACCAAGGCGTTGTAAGCCAACTAAAAGGTGATAAATGGGTGGGAGTAAACATGTGTGTGTGTTGTTGTCATACATGTTATATTGGTGTCGTATTGCACAAAGATGCAAACTGGTCAGAATGGAAAACGAGTAGTGGTGCTCGTATTGGGGGTGGATAAACTAACAAATAAATGTTAGTTAATGTGTGGTCGAAAAACAAGTAAATACACGATAGATACTTGTTATATATAAAAAAAATTATAAAAATGTTGAGAATGGAAGGTGCTGTCAGGGAACATGGGAACACAACCATGACAACAACCTTGTTTCTTTTCTAGAGCTGAATATGAATACGGTTGTGTTCATCTGAACACAGTTGTGTTCAAGCTTCAGGGAACATGGTAGTGTTCATGATAGAAATTTGTATTTTTAAAAACGACTTTTTTTGGGGTTTACCAATGAAAAGAGAGAGTCTACGGACTTGGTAATCGCTGTGGGGACTTGTGGAGAGGTCCCTAAGACTACTTATCTTTACTAACCATATTCAAATTGTTGTTTTGAATGTAGGAAAATATCTGTGGTGATCTCGGGTCTCGCCTAAGGTGGATATTGGATTCTCAAAATTGTATTTAAAAAGTTTAAAATCGGTTTGAATTTTTTGGTGTTACATTCACATATTCAGAGATATTTCCACAAAAGTATAGTCTATTAATTTGATTACCAGTCACCAGGTTTTTCTTTGTGTGTAAATCCTGAATATAACAATTATGTTCATCAAATTTTACCACCAGTTTATTATCACTAGCAAGTTTATACACATAAATCAAATTTATACAGTATTCAAGAACAATAAATACATCATACAGAGTGACATTATCATTTAATCTATTATTCTTTATTTTAGTAACAATTGCATTAGTTCCATTTGGATGTTTTACCTTGATATTAAATTCAGAAATATTAATTTAATTAAACAATTATCATCACTCATAACCATGTGTTGATTAGCTCCAGAGTCAACAACCCAACCAGACTCATACTTAGAAGATGTCCCACTGACAAAACTATAGATCTGTTTACTGAACATATTAACAGAAAAAGAACATAGAGAGATACCTTCTATATTAGGCCCATGTGACACATCAACAGAACTTTCAACAGCTTTCTCATTCAACAATCCTTGGAATTTTGACATGTGATCAGTAGTAAGAGACCCCAAGGTAGTATTTGATGTGGAATTATTCTTATTATTTCGTGAAAAAGATGCTTGACCACATTTTTGTTTAAAACCATGTGGATATCCAACTATTTCAAAACATCTTTCAACAATATGTCCTATCTTATTACAATGTGAACACTTCAAGTTAGGATTAGCACATCTATAAATTTTCTTTTATTATTAGAAAAATAATTGATTTTTTACACAAAGCCAACATTTTGAGTTTGGCTTTTCTAAGAGCTATTTGAAACTCTATGCGACTCTTCCCTATATACAACAGAGAATGTAGTTTAACAGTAGGTAGTGGATCTCTAGTCAACAAATTAGTCCTTACAAGTTGATACACATCATCCAAACCCATAAGAAACTACATCAGTTTAATTAATTGACTAAAATCATTAAAAACATTTGAAGCTTGTCATACACATGAAGAAAGCTGAACCATTGCATCAAATTGTTTCCACATTGTGTTCAATTTATGATAGCATTTAGACACGCTATTACCATTTTGTTTTAATGAATTCATTTTTTTGATGCAAACTAAGTACCACATATCCATCAACCCTTATGTTTCTTTTAATTCAACCCAAACTTCACTAGCCATTTTAGCACACTTGCCCAACATACAACTCCTCATATATATAATTAAGAATCTAGGTAAGTACAAATGAGTTACATCTTTCCTATTGTTTAATAAGAACTTCATTATCAATAGGTTTCCAGTTTTATTTTTAACTTGTAAAGCAAGCTTCATAGAGTTAGCCCAAACAATATAATTCTATATGCCCTTTAGTTTTGTATTAACAACAGACAGACAGTTAGAGTCACTAGCATGTAGATATAATGGATCACTAGCTTCTATTTTGCTCACAAGAGTTTCAACAAGACCAGACTCAAGCATTTTTATATACACAAAGAGAACAATTATTCAAGCAAGAGTGATATCACACAAACACACGTGCAAAAAGATGATCAGAGTCAGAGCCAGGTTTTCACACCATTCAAGATGGCAGATCAAGGAATAACTCAGATCAATAATGCAAGCACGCAAGAAACGGTAATAGCCACACAAATGATGTACAAAAGACACCTAGACCTAGAAACAAAGCACAAATCAGGGGATATCTCTGTTGGACTAGTATGCCCAAGTAACGACATCTGATAGCATTGCTACTAAGGTAGGATCCAAAGGGTTACATCATGAACAACGAACAATGAGATTATTTAAAGAGTTAAATAATATAACACGATCGCACTTAAAGTGAGATGGGAGGCGTTTAATTATTAGATTACGAATAATTAAAACAAATTAAGTTAGTTAATTATCAAAGAGTTGATAATTAGATAATTGATTTAATAATTATCAAATAGTTTGATAATTACTGATTGGGTTGATTTAGTAGATTAATTATTAACTGGATTAATAATTAAATGTAGTTATTTAATATAAGTTTAGGAAATTCTATATACAGGGGATTAAGAAATGGAGGCAAATACACAAACATTAGAAAACCCTAATCACCCACTTTCCCTATCCCTCTCTTGCGTCCGCCACCCCCCTGCGCACCACCACCGTACCACCGTTGTCGGCGTCACCGGAAGCCACCTTTAGGGTTTTTGAGAACCGGTTTTCATACAGGGTTCGTGTGTGGGTTGATCTAGAGGAAACCAAAGGAGTTTGGTTGTCCCGGGTATTCGTGTTAACAGATCTAGCGACTGGGTTCGTTGATCCGTGGTGTTTCCGTTCGATTAGTTGTTTACTTCTGGGAAGGTAGAACTCTAAACTGACTATGGTTGTTTTGTTTCTGTTATGTTTGCATCTGGACTCCTGGTGGGCAGTCTAGGGTCTTGGCCTAGACTGGTTCATACATGTTTTTGTTCTGTTGCGTTTATATCAAAATTGTTTTGAAACCCTTCTACGAAACCCAACATTGGTATCAGAGCCACTCTTGCAAGCTATCAAAATTGTTTATAATTGCAATCAGGTTTTGTTTTGTCAAAACTTTTGTTTGACAAGAGATTGCATCCTTTACGTTTCATTAAATGTTGTGTTGTTTTGTGAATTAAGCATTTGACCCATGGTTATATTTATTGTTTATGGTTTTTGGGTATTTAAATTATCTTGTATTTTTTTGTTGTTTTGTAAGCTTCTTGTAATATATTAGGTTTATTTCAATTTATTGTAAATTGTATTTGTAACCGGATCAAAACAAGACAAGATTGGAATTGAAGATCGAGAAACCTAGAAGACCCGGAGTTCAAGATGGAGATCTTGAAGTAAGTGGGAGCCCTACAAGATCCAATAGTTGTGTCTTTTTTATGCCGTACCATTGGACCCGTTTGGTTTTTGCTAAATGGCTTTAACAAAACTGAACACTAAAAGGCTTGATTTACTATTTTGTAAGTTTGTGGTTGTTTGTGACATTTAGGGTAAAAGTGTTCTATATAAAAGCCTACAAGTCAACCAAAATAGTTTTAAAATGGTTTAAAACATGACAACACAACAGAAACAACGAGATTTTAAAATGGAGATTATAGTAATCTCGTGAAAGCTTTTTAAAATAAAGAGTTATTTTATAAGTAAAACCGGAGTTTTATGGAATATAATTAATGGACACCGGTTATTCAAAACTCAGATATTATTAACAAAGGAGTTTATTAATAGTTTAAAATGGCTCGCGATTTAACGACACACTTATTTATTATAGGATATGAGCGTACATGAGATAAAGTATTTATCATCATCACGAACCATATATAAAATTTGGAATTTTATAAACCCGTGTATCTTTCTAGCATGCTTTGTGACAGTGTGTTTTTGACCCATAACCGGTAAAACACTAAATAAATTCCTTGCGAAATCAATGAATCTGTGGCACTCTACAGTTCTTAAGTTAAAAATGTTTTATAAAATGAATTAAGTTTTTCAAATATCGAAAGTACTAAAAACATATCACATGTTTTGTAGATGTCTTCGACTACAACCAATCTCTCTCACTCCAACTACTCTCTAAGATCCATTCTAGAGATTCACCTCTCATCTCGTTCTTAGGTGATTCACCGCCTATATCGTAAGAAGATTCACCGCCGAATATATGGTTGCTGTCCTAGAACGACATAACTCACAAATTTTCTAAATATATATAGTTGAATCAAACGAATGAATTGACGTAATGAATGAATAAATGAATAACATACAACGGTTTATCTTACGTCGTGTCAGATAATCCGCACGCATATCGAGCAATCTTACGTCATGTCAAATAATTTGCACACATACCGAGGAATTGTACGTAATTTTTTTTCATCTTGAAAACATATACGAGTTGTATAGGGATATACGGCCCGTATAGGGGGTCTCGTAAAGGCCGACCCTTAGGGGGGCGGGGAAGGCGACCTTCCAGGGCCCGGTCTCCTCCGAAGTTTTTAATTTTTTTTTGTATTTTATATATATATATATTTACAAAAAGTTCTATATATTTTTAGTTTTAAACCCAATCGCATTAGTACATTACTTACACATGTGACCTGAATTGTTAAAAAAAGACTCAAGTTGTAATTAAAACCACATAAAAATTAAAAGGCCCAAACATATTTTTAAACTCAAGAAAAAATAGGGATTGTAATATGGTTTTTTTTATAAGGTTATTGAATTTATATTATAGGGGGCCGCTTTTTTTACAGGCCACGGGCCCAAAACATTTCAAGGATTATCGGGACCGGCTGTGGGTCTCGCATGGCCCTATACGAGTCAGAACAGATTGACTGATGTGACGTTTAGCAGCTTTGTCGGTGTACCCTAAAAGCAATACAAATCGTATAAGGCCTGTACGAGTCGTATAGATGGTGTCCGAAGAACCTTTTTATCGTTTACGTAACATGGAATGATTGAGGTAATGTGGTGCCACTTTGTCGGGAACCCTAACCATAAACCACATGTGACCTCTATACACCGTATACGAGTCGTATTAACTGTGTCCGAGCAGGTCCCTAAAAAAATAAACCTTCGTCCCACCTGAACGATTTCCGGCATCTTCCTCGCAACCGTGGATTTTGTGGCCATTGGCGGACCTAACTCTTCCGAGGTGGGTCGGCCGACCCCTATAAATTTTTTTTCTTTTTTTATATAATGTGGTATTTTTTCGACCGACCCCCATAAAATTTTAATATTGACCGCCAAGAAAAAATAATTTAAAATTTTAGATTTTATAAATAATACAATTGGCGATAAGTTCATAACATATTAAATCTTTTAAATAACTAAACCAAAACTTTAAGTCTTTAACCCAATAACTAACTAACAATTTAAAAAAAAATAAGCCTAATAAACAATTTAAACCCATAAAAAACAAACCAACCTAATACCTATTTTAAACTTTTAAACCTAATAAAACTATTAGAAAAAAATTGATGACTTTACACAATAATAACAAAATTTTTAAAATTTTCCAAGTGTTCAAATTTCATCTTTTCAGCCTAACTAACGAGACGAAATTAGAAGGACTTACCTAACTAAAGGACCATGTCAACAAAAAAATCATTTTGTTTGTATTGTTACTTGTTTAAGAACCTATTTGGTAATTACAAAAATGCATTTGTTACCGATAGCTTTAATGGTTGGAATAAAAAAATAGATTGGTTCGTCATGTGAGTGGTGTAAATAGCGGGCACAACATTGCATAAAAAAAGTGTGAAGATGAAGTAATAGTTCGGTTTCAAAAAATGAAAAACCCGTAGAGAACAATCGTATGAATATTGTATTTTGATTATGCATTTCTAATGACGAACATCGTATTATTAATATTCATTTATAATTTTATTTGTTTTTATCGTTTTATTATATGACCCGATCCGACACATACCGAAATTTTTTTTAATATTGAACTATTACGATCGACGCTGAAAAATCCTAAGACCCCCTTCAAACCCCTTCAAAAGAATTGATGTGTTCGCCACTGTTTGTGGCAACTGAACGATTTCCGAGGTGAAGTTTCCCAGTCGATTTTTGCTGTCAAAGCCTCTGAGTTGAAGTTCTCTCGGTTGTCAAAGCCTCTGAGTTATTTCACAGCCCCAATATAACACAAGCTCAACTTTACGGCAAGGTATGTTATTTCACGCATCTAGAAACTCGACTGCAGTTAGGGTTTGGGTTATATTTTCAGCCTCAATTTCTAGTCTGAAAGTAGTTTGGCGTAAAGATCAAAAGCTAGACCAAGCAATCGATAACGATAAATCACGGAGACAATGTGCCAAGGTTGTTAAAGAGGTGTTAAACGAACCTGGCCAAGTAATCCCTCTTCGCTATTTGGAGAAACGTCGTGAACGCTTACGACTTCCAATCAAAATCGAAACGTTTTTATCTCGAAATCCTTTGCTTTTTGATGTGTATTATGATCGAATCAAACCTAAGACTCAACCTGTTAAGTTTTTAAGAGTCAGTGATCGACTTCAAAGAGTTTTGGATGAAAATGAAAGGATATATGTAGAAAACGAACCGTTAATCGCTGCTAAGCTGTGTAAGTTATTGATGATGTCCAAAGACAATGTGGTTAGCGCGGATAAGTTGGTGCATGTGAAGAGAGAATTGGGTTTTCCTAATGACTTTTTGGAGAATTTGGTTCCGAAATATCCGGAGTATTTTAGATTAATTGGGAATCCTGGAGAAGGAAATTCATTTTTGGAGTTGGTTTCTTGGAACCCTAGATTTGCAAAATCTGTAATTGAACAAAGGGCTGAAGAGGAATCAGAGTTAACTGGTATAAAGATCAGGCCATCTTTCAACTGGAAGCTGCCGTCTGGTTTTCTTATTAGGAAAGAAATGAGGGAATGGATTAGAGATTGGATGGAGCGTCCGTATATATCACCGTATGATGATGCATCAAATTTGGATCAAGCGTCTCAAGAAATGGAGAAGAGAACGGTGGGAGTGTTTCATGAATTACTATCGTTGTCATTGTATAAAAGAATTCCAGTGCCGATATTGGGCAAGTTTACTGAAGAGTACAGGTTTTCAAATGCGTTCTCAAGTGTGTTCACAAGGCATTCAGGAATCTTTTATATGTCGCTAAAAGGTGGGATCAAAACAGCAATGCTGAGAGAAGCTTATAAGGGTGATCAGTTGATTGACCGAGATCCACTACTACAAGTTAATGATAATTTTGTTGAATTGTTGGCTGAAGGACGCAAGCAGAGGGACGAACAACTGAATCTTAAAAAACAAGCAGTTAAAAATGATATGGATGTGGTGCCAATGAGAAACAGTACATTAAATGATCTTGATGTTACTGAAAGTGAAGAGCTGTATAGCTCTTGAAATTTCTCTGTTGACATCAATGGAATTATGTTACCTGCTTCCAGGCCCTATCCTTTCTGTGGCTCTCAAACTGTAAGTCTCTCCCTACTTTTTATAATGCACTTGCTTGAATATTTTAGTTGAAATTTGCAGAATCATGACCAATTGAATGAAAAGACAGCCTTAGGTGGCAATTAAACTGCATCAATGTCAAATAGTTTATAGTTATCATGGTTTGGTTTTTAGATCATTTTATAAAATAACTGCAATTACTGCAGATTCATTTGTTGCTTTCTGTTTCACATTACACTCATATGTGGTTAAGCAAAATGAACTCTGGATTAATTGTTTTCATTCTGGTTACCATGACTTATAGTAAAGGATGAAATATTTCCATTAAAGTTTGGCCACTTGAGTAATAGTAAAAATGAATCATTTCCATTAATTTTTGTCTCCAATCAAACTGTTTCAATTTTCGCTGCATATAGTTGATTTTTTTTCTTTTTAATCCTCTAAACCTAAACCATAACCACCTCTTACTATGGGGCTTGAACCCCACCTAAAATCTTGGTGATAATTTCTGCATATTTATTTGTTTCCTCTTGTTTGGTGAAAGTTGATATGTGGACATTTTTCTTTCAAAACATGTTAAGAAACATGGTCTATTCAGTCATCATGCAAATGGAATGAAGGTGACATGCCTCACTTTAATCATACTTTTTTTCTTGTTGCAGATCCACCTACCAAGATCACGCTAATTTTATGAATGAATTTCTATGCAACAATGTACTATGCATTAGCTATATATATGAGCAGAGGCAAAGCATTATGCAATGGTTGTTTTTCATACAAAAGACTATGCACACAGTCAATATTCTTAAATGGGCAGTTCTCACATTTTTTCCTATAGTCAGCACGGTCCCAATCCCCCCTTTTGCCCCTCGTCCGCTCTGTAATTTCCAATTGGCCCTTGCAAATCAAGCTTGTGCATATCTACCATCGTCACGAACCCCCCCTCCACCTCCATTGCCTTTTGTCCCAGTTTTTCCTCCTCCACCACCTCCACCTGAACGCCATGAGCAGATACACAGTCATGGTCACGGACATAAACATGGTCACTCACATGGTGTTGAACAAGGAGACGGGAATGGGCAGAATCAGAGTCATGTGCACAAGCATGGTCATGATCATGGTCATCACAGGCATGGTCATCATGATCATGATCATGATCATGTTCATGGTCATCATCACAAACATAAAATGTCACCTGTAGAACAGCAGTGCTGTAAATGGTTAGCTCAGGTTGATGATGAGTGTGTTTGTGAGCTTCTTGGGCGCTTACCGCCTTTCCTTGTTAGACCCCTTCATGAATACACTGTAAGAGTTGCTGGTTCTTGTAATACAACCTACTCGTGTGGGGCCCAGTTTAGGCTTTAAACATTGTTCTTATGTTTTTTCCTCTCTTTGTAATACATTTAAATGTCTATGCAGAAAAGTTCATAGTTTTCTTGTTCATATAGTATCTCTTAGGGTTGGGGATAGCAATCATGACCAATTCTTCAAAGAATAGGTTGATCTGGTTAAAAACTTTTGCATATGGGTTCATTTGGTCGACTTAAACTAAATGGGTCAAAACCAGTAACCCTTATAAACTTGCTAACTTAAAATACAAATGGGTAGCACCAACCACGATCATTGTTTGTCTCCACCACCTACTCGACACCCTATTAGCTGATGCACCTTCGCCATCACCATAGCCGTTACACCGTCGCCACCATCGACGCCGCTGCCTCTCCTACCCGACATAAAAAATTATATTGGGTGAATGTATTTTGATATATATATATATATATATATATATATATATATATGAAACGACCTATTTCAACCGGAGGCTATTTTGGTCAGAATCCGTTTTGAGTTCTGACCCTAATTCATTTCGCTCAGAATCCTGCTTTGACCTGAACCCGTTTGATCTGTCACTTGACTCGAACCAACCTGCAAGTTTTGCGGTGCTTAGTTTCTCTTGTGTTTTTTAGCAATTTAGTGAAACATTGTTTGCTACCTATTGTTTATCCAATACCCTTGTTGTAACATCTAAATATATACAACAAACACACATACACATACACACACAGAGTGTATATATGTATATGTATATGTGTGTTACTCCCTGTAATGGAATATGTACCTTTTTAACATCAAATGTTGGAAAAAAGGAATCGATTCAAAGCGCATAGCTTTTCAATATCGTTTCTATTCTCTTTCAAATAGAGGATGTGAACCTATCGAGGTTTGTTCTGTTCTTGTTTTTTCTCCCCCTTTTTGTGGCAACAGAGTCGCACGAAAATGAATTTGTCTGTTGGACCAGTAGGCTATAAATTCCATAATTCTTTAAGGTGGATGCCAAATTTATGGATCAAAAGTTATCATTGGTGCAGTGTTAGAATTGATAGGTCAAAAGCACCAGCTCTCAACCTTTTCCAAAACAGATCTAAGCATCTATGTTGCATAGCTGAAGATGAATCTTAACAATGATAAGGTAATAAAGTAGCATACGAACCTTTTTGCCTTATATGTTTGAAGCTTTCTGTACAGTTGATGTTCGTAGCGACTCAGTGGACCAATATTCCACTTTTGGGATTGATACGAGTGTCTTGTGTGTTAACAAGTTGTGGGTCATTTGTAAAATTGATGCTAGATTATGTTCTAAGTTTTGATCATGTGGGTTCCTTAAAAGGTTCTTGCTAGGGCTACAACTAAAATGAGTAGATAGGTGTTAGTATTTGCATCCTTTTTGTATATAAATTGGGATCTTGACTATGGTATAGAAAGGTGAAAGCTAAAAACAATCAACCACCATAACCTTTGCAAGAATGGATTCTATCATCATTTTGGTACGGCTAATTTGGAATATTGACTATGTGTAGAGATGTGATGGTCGTGGACCAATGGATCGTTTCAGCATTGGTTATTAGAGCTAGATTTGAACTATATGAATTTGGACCTCAAAGGAACATCAATACAACCAAAACAAACAAACATACTCAGTAATGTCCCACCCGTAGTTAGTAACAGTAACTTCAATGGTGTGTTATAATTTATAAAATTGAGTTAGTATGTATTATATTTTACTGTTTGATTGGGAAAGATGTTCAAAGTTTTAAGATTTTCTACTTTTAAGATAATTATCTAAGATGGTTGTTTTTTCAAACGTCTGATATATTAATTATCATTACAGAAAAAAAGTTATAAATAGTTAGCTACTAGAAGTTTAATTTACACCCCCATTTAAGCTGTTAAATACAAAATAGAGAACTAAGATAATCATGTAATACAATTGTATATAGTGTTTGGTAGATATTATGAAAGTTAGAAAGAGATGAATTAAACGCTTACCTAACCTTCTTATGTATCATAAGAAAATCAAAATATACAATTATATGAAGTTCTTACATTTAAAATTGAATTTTTATTTAACTTTCATCACTATAAGGGTATGCTAGTCTTTTAATCTGAGAATAATTTGTTACAAAAGGTTAAGCTAGTATAAATTTAAGAATTAAAAAAAAGTTACAAGTATTATTCGACATTATTCTTTGTCTTGAACTCATTTAAGCATGCTTACCATTTTCTACAACATGGTACACCAAGACATGTTAAAGATAGCTCCAAGGGGCAAAACTGTAAAATCACTTAGCTACCATATATGCTTATCTATTCAAAACTTTCCACGTCCCAAATTTTAACTTTTTAAGTTGCGGCTGCCATCGCCGCCCCAATTTCAGCCTCTCTGATTCCTCTGTCATCAATCTCCCCCGTGGCGGCAAAATCCCGATAACGAACAATGCCGAATAGAAAATCATTTACGATCATGGACGCAGGTCCGGCCACCAGCCCTTCCCACGCCTCGTCGGCTTCTCTACCCTTTTTCTGAAAAACTTTGGTGGCATCTAGCCGGTGAATTGGCCACCCTTTAACCTCTATTAGCCGGTGAATTTTCTTGATTTGCCGGCGGCCCAGCTTGCATGTATTAATTTTCGTTTCATTAATGGCTCTTTTTAATAATAAGTCACGAGTTTTTTGATCGGTGGAAGATGAATATTCCGCACGAAAATAGGAGTCAAATTCTGGCACGCCGATGGCTCTCCGGATCCCTTTCGAGTAGTCAGCGTCAGGGTTATACATGTTTCTGAGTTCTTCCAACATCCCGGCGGCCACCATGCGGTCAACACGGTCAAATACGAATTGGTCGAGCACCGGCATTGCCACATCAACCCACAAGAAGCAAACGTCGTACCTATTGATGTGATCAACATAATCGTTACTTCTTTAGGGTCCATTTGGTAAATAATATAAGTAGTGGGTCTTAATTGTAATATTACTGTAACAAGTTAATTAATACACCAACAAATTTTTTCGATACAATGGTAGAGACAAAGTGTCTTGAAACACCTGGTTTTGAAGATCTTTGGTTAAAGTCACACAGTAGTAAATAAATTCGCCATTCTTGAAAAAAATTTAGAAATTTCTAACACGGAATCAACAAATTCGCTTTTTCTACAACGGACACTAAGCAAAAAAAATATTTTTTAAATAATTCATTTAACATATAATTTGATTTTTCTCTGATAAATTATAATATTAATTTTCTTTTAATTTCAATACAAAGTTTTTTAAAAAAATTTGTCGACATTTTGATATAAAATTTATTCGAAATCGGGTCGTTTTCAAAATAAAATATTTTTTAGTCTCGTAAATATAAAAGATAATTTATTTTGAAAAGGCATCGGTTTTCAATAAAATTGTATTGGAATGTCGACAAAAAAAATTTAATAAATTATGTATGTGCATTTTAAAAAATAGTAAAATATTACAAATTGTTATAGAAAAATTAAATTACATGTTAAATAAATTATTAAAAAAATTATTTTTTTAACGCTGAGCCCGTCTGGAGAAGAAGTGGATTTGTTGATTCCGACGGATTGCCTAAATTCCATTTTTATTTCAAAATCCTCATTGAAACCAATTTTGTTTTTTAAACCCCTGTAGTTTTCAACACACGTGAGTTGAAACAGTACCTTGATCGGAACTCGTAGTTTTCATCGTCGACCAATGCTTCGATGAACGAATTCGACCCACCCGCGATTATAGGCAACTTCCGTCTTCCAAGGATTGATTGCATCGCGACGGAAGCCATGCTGACGAAGCTTCCGGCGTTGAAATCCGATTCGGGATCAACGATTCCTATAAGATGGTGCGGCACACCGCCACATTCGTGTTCCGTGATTTTATTGGTGACGATATCTAATCCTTCATACAACTGAATCTTGTCAGAATTTATTACCTCTGCCGGAAAACGGGTGGCGATGTCGATGGAAAGTCTTGATTTTCCGGTGCCGGTGGCTCCCATCACAACCACTGCTTTTTCCTTACGTGGACGGCGCCGGGAAACCGATAAGTCCATTCCTCCGGTGGGTATTTGCATTATTGCCTGAGTTTGCTTGCACATCATCATTTTTGAATCTTGAAAATTAAAACGTATGTGGTAACGGCGGTGGCCGGTGGTTGTGGCTGGTTATGGATGAGTTGAATTAGTTGAAAGAAACACGTATGAGTTTAATATGCATGGTGGAACACAAGCTTTGGGCTATTTATAGCATGAGAACTAAAAATATGTATTCATATGTTAATAGATATATGAAAGCTTGTTTTTTTTTTAATTTAACTAATTTATATATACTTTAATATCAATTCAAAAGCAAATAAACATTGTTGATTTGTCTTTTTCTATAACTAATATATCATGAATCTTAATTCTTAAAATAGTATAGGTATATATTCGTTTAATTGATTAATGGTTTTGGGTTTTAAATGTGAGAATCAAACCCACAGAAAGGTGAATTTAAAAACCTATTCACGTTTTCATTCTTTTATATCATTAAACAGCCAAAGACCTCCTAAGGGTGTGTTTGGATTGATAATATGGGAATGAGAGAAAGGGAATGGGAATGATAGACGTTTCGTTTGAACTTTGAAGGCATGGCCTTAGAAATTAGGAATGATACCAAGAAATGGGCATTCTTCGGTACTATCAGAGGAGATGGGTTTAGAATTTGAGGGGGGTTTTTAAATAAGAAATAGTTTTTCGTTAAAAAATCTAAGAAATGACAAAAACCTTAAGAAACGATATCAAACTAACTCCGATTGAGCTAACTTCAGCGGTGTTGGAACCGTCTCGTCGAACTCTACCATCTTATTTTTTAGGGTTTAGCTTTTAAGGCTTAGATTTTACGTTTGAATTTTAGGGTTTTAGCCTTATGATTTAGCTTTTAGGGTTTAGATTTTATGGTTTAGGTTTTTTTGGGAGGTGGGGGGTTTAGGTTTTTAGGGGTGGGTTTAGGTTTTTAGGAGGGTGGGTGGGGGGGTTAGGTTTTTGGGGGTTGGTGGTTTTAGGCTTTTCGGGGTGGGGTTAGAGGGGGGTTTAGGTTTTTGGGGGTGCGGGTGGAGTGTGGTTTAGGTTTTTGGGTCCGGGTTAAGGTTCGATGAGACGGTTACAACGCCGCTGAAATGAGCTCAATCGGAGTTCGTTTGACCCACTTCTTAGGATTTCTTAGCGAAAAACCACTTTTTATTGGAACCGTCCCCAGAATTTGATTACCATTCTCATTAATTCCAATGTACTATCAAACTTGTACTCATGATGATTTCTTACTAGAAGCTAAACGCCTCCTAAAGTTTAAAGCCGTCCTTGTTACTAGAACATCGTGTTAAATGGAGAATATAAGAACCTTTTTTTTATTGTTGTCATCATGTTTAGGGCTTTCGCAATGTTTTTTGAAAATGCGACGTGTTAAACCAGAGACTCTAATCTTACAAGTTCAGTTACAAGTAAAAGAACCTGATAAGAATAAACAAACAAGTTTTAAGAAACCGGCGTCATGCTAAAAGTTATTTAAATCAAGACTAAACTGACTGAATCGAAACCATAGTAAAAGAAAATAAAAATTAAAACTGAGGTGAACAAATATAGAGGAATGAATATCCAACAATAGGCTTTCATTGCACTTGTTGGTTGAGATTCTTGGCATGTTCTATTCTATTTATAAAAGAGGGAATACTCTAATTACGTTTTACATTTGAGCACTGTAGAATAAGTAAAGGAGATACAAAATATATTTTCATCTTTATTAAGACTTCTTTTTATTTTTATATTTCTCGACACCATTCCTTTTATTTTTAAATTTCTCGTCCCAAAAAAACCAGTTCTCTTACAAAGTGATTGTTTATGAGTTTCGTTCAAAACTATATTGTAAATCCAGACACCAGTGGGTAAAGGTTGTGCCGGTGAATAGATTACACAAGCTCCGATGGGTGTTATTTCTTCTAACTCCGGTGGTATCCTGCACAGATCAACAACGCGTTAGGGCGTTACAAGAAGGGGATAATCCATGTATTGGCCCTACGGCGTGAGAGTAAGTATCTCTAAGATATCAAAGTGTAAATGGAAGTTATTTAGGAGTCAATGGTTATACCTGAGGGATGGTGTGCTATTTATAGTGGGTGAAGATACTACAGGTCCCTTTCATGGAGCTGACCTGGCGCGCGTATGATTGGTGGGGAGGTCTTTGTCAAAAATATCCTTTTTGTCCCCTAACTGTCAACCGTTAGTGGGAGCCTTGTCTTATGTGATTGGACCACTGACATGCATAGTGGGGTTTCCTCTATGAAGACATTCTCTGATTCTTCTGTGTAGGGTCCTTTTATGCTCGCAAGTGTTTCTATCCTATTGTGAAGTACCATCCTTTATGTTTCTTCCGCTGAAAGCTATGCTTGCACGCGGCGTATGTCCTTCCGCGGGGTCAATACGTCTTCAAGTCCCCCTAGTCCGAAGTTATGCGTAAATATTTTACGCATGACTTTGGACTTAAAAGTTTTGGTTACGCGTGATTTCTAGTTTTGCCTTTCTTGCTTGTGGTATTTTAGTATTTTATGATTTTGAATCCACACGCATCCCTTGAGCGTACCATATTTGGTGGCTGGCGTGACTTCTGACCTTACCGGGTGGCGTAGGTTTCTCGGGCGTCATTATTACTTTGCTTTTTGCAGGGGTGCGGGCCCCTCCAATGTACTTCTCATCTGGCACTTACTATTCCCAGCATGGCATGTCGCCTTGTACCCATTTTTGGGCCCACACACTGCATGACTTTTGATATCCTTCTGTCCCAGCATTAAATGCGGAGTCTATAAAAGGGGCTTCGAGGGTTGTCGTTGTCTTCATCTCACATCTCTTTCTTTTCCTTTCCTTCTTCTCTCTTTTATGTGCTTGCATTCCTTCCTTTAATGGCGTTCATTACTCATCGAAGTAAGGGTAAGAGAATACTCCCATCCGGTGGAACTGAGAGGATTTCGAGAAGATTTGTGAATCCTACTGTATCCTTAGTGAGTGGGAGCCAGAGTTCCCTGATTCCGGTAGGTCTGCTACCGATGTTCCAAATGGCAAGATTGCCCTCTATGCAGCCTTCTTCTTGCATTGCAACTTCCGTCTTCCCACTACCAAGTTTATTAGGAGCCTTTTGAACTTTTATTAGGTTCATATAACCCAGATGCACCCCATGGGTTTGTGCCATGCTACCCATTTCGAGTTCAGCTGTCGGAGCCAGGGTATTGAGCCGACATGTGGTAAATTTAATGTTTTCTACAAGATGGTGCAGCATGACAGTTGGTTTTCCTTTATCGGTCATGGTGGGAAAGTTAAGAGCCATATTACGAAGGGCCCCTTCAGCATTCATGACTGGCGTGAACGCTTCTTCTTTGTCAAAAGGGATGCACTTCCTTTGGTTATGAACATTCGCTCTTCGTCTGATTCTCTTGCTAATCCTGAAGTGGAGGATTTCGACGGCAAGGACTGGTACACCACCCTTATTTCTAACCCTCTAGAAATCCAATCCCTCCGCCAGAGCACTTTGGTGGCTGTGGGGATTAGTCAGATTTGGAAGCGGGTTGATAAAGTCCCTTACTATTCTATTAGTGGTCAAGGTATGTTGCTGGTTGCTTATTTTTTATATTCCTGCTATTTTTTCTAATACTTGCTTTGCAGCTGTGGATAGCGTCTACGACGCGCTATTTGATGATCTGAATGGAAAAATGGTCTGGCGTGACCTATCGCCGGGGGAACCTTCTGTTTTGGACAGGTGGGTGGATAACTTTCTGTTTCCCCGCGTGATGGATAGCGATTCCAGCCGTTATGAAACTTCACGTGTGGCTTTCATTTATAATCCTAGGCCGCTTAATTCTATTAAGCTTGCCGAGAGGCGTGTGTGATTTTATCTAGTGACGAACTTTCAGGTTCATCTAGCGAGGGACCCGTACTGATTCGTCTTACTCGTCGCGCAGGTCTAGAACTGAAGGTCAAAGGGTATGAGAAGCCCGTTGTGGACCCATTAGTGGGTGTAAGCAGCGGCGGAGGTCGTTTGAAGAAACTGAATATTAAGCGGGGGCCTCTTTCTCCTGCGAGGAAGGTTTTGACCTCCCCTCAAGCTAAGAGGCAAAAATTATCCAACTCTTTGAGGCTTGCGGAGGAGGCTGCCCTTAGTACACGTACTTCTTATGTAACATTCTTGATTTTGTCATACATTTGCTTCCCGTACCTTGTATTATTTTATGCAACATTCAAGTTCTAAGGTTTCACTCAACACAACTTTTATTTCTTTTGATCATATATATATATATAGTAATTTAAATCAAGGGATAGCATTCTTGCAAATTTACTCCACATATATATATATATATATATATATATGTGTGTGTGTGTGTGTATATTAGTAGGTATTGATAATTTTTTTATATATAAGCTAAAAACATGACTTAGTTATTTATAAAATAATAAAATGTTCAAGTCTTAATTTGGAAACAAGTTTATAAAATCTATATATATATATATATATATATACAATTATTTACAAATATAAGCAATTATTTTAAACCCTTTGAACTAATGGACTCTCAATTTTGAATCTCCATTCTTGAAATTGAACCTATTGACCTCAATTCTGACCTCACCCACAAGTTCTTGACCTATTTGACTTTTGAAAGTCAACGAGGCCCAAATCAAAGAAATTCAGCATCCAAAATCGTCAAATCCATTGTTATGGACTTCCCATTTATACGTAATCGTTTATAGACCACACCCAAGCCCATTTATAGTTTCAATTTGATCAAACCGCGGCTAGAATTCAAATTTCGAACAATTTGACTTCTCAAAGTCAAAACGCGTTCAATTCAGTCCTCAATCAAGCAATCAGACGGAATTAGCACCCGCAAATCATGCATAGACTCGCTGCGTATGCATTCAACCCAATTTCGTGACCAAATCCATCTGCATTCAAGCGAATTAACGCGTAATTGGACCTCACAGCTTTCATCTCGCAATCTTACTCGAATCATGTTATTAAGACGAAATTGGACGGGTTGAAGCACACACACCCCTTCGCACAACTCACTCCAAACTCCCTGGGCCCTCTTTCGATTTGCATTTCACCTCTACCCTCCAATCCAGTGCCAAGAACACCGGCCCTGTGCCTCTAGCCGCCAGCCCTCGATACACCACCATAGCAGATAATTCTTACGTATTTCGATTTGTTTTTGCATGCTCAATGAAAACCCCATATCAATTTGAAGGAACAGATTCAATAGGGTTCAATTGGGATTAGGGTTCTTGACTGGTTTGCACGATTTCTGAATTGGGAAATCTTGATGCATTAGAAGTATTTTAATTTTTGGGTTTCATGTTATTCTAGTGAAACCACCTGGTCTGGCCGGTAAGTCACTGCACCGCCGAACCAGGTGGCGTGGGTTCGAAACCCACACTCAGCGGTCCTTTTTGCGTATTCGTTAAACTAGACTCAGCCCCCCTTTCCTTTATCCGTTAATACGTACCTGGACGAGACTTATACACTAGTTAGTACTTCTGGTCCGGTGGTAAGACTCATGTGCAACACAGAATCCACCCGGGATCGAACCGGGTGGCATTCTTTTTATTTTTAAATCATTATTTAATTTATTAAAAATAATTTTTATAAACACAATATCCTTTAGAACGTATTGGCTCGATAAATTATCATTTTAAACATAAAACCGTTATTTTTACATTTAAAAACTGTTTGAAATCCCATTAATTTTAGGGAATCCATTTCTAACCAAATTAATATATTTCAAAAAAAATAAAACATTTAAAATTTCTTGTTCTATAAAAATTATGACCAGGCCTTTTATAAACCCATACCCATTTATTTTCATAAAACAAATCTTATAAATCATTTTTTTTACATATATTAGGGTTTAAAAACCCTATTTAAACAAATAAAATTGTATACTTTTCTAAATAAATAAATAAAAAGAAATTATTTATTTAATTTATTTAGTTATTCAAACCTAAACCTTAAGTCCATTAATATTCCATTTAATTTACATTTCTATACTAAATTTTATTCTAACACAAATTCAAAATTCACATACGTAATTTGACACCATCTTTGTACAAAACCCTACACCCACTCCCTTTGGAACCCTAGACTCTACCTTAAACATTGTGCATATCACTAATTCAAATTCAAATGAATACAACCCTAGGTTAATCTTGTGATTTGGAAATCACTTGTGCTATCTTTTGATCGTGCTATCTACAAACAACTTACAAGTGAGTTTACATAGCCCCTTTTTCTTATTTACATATTTGGGGTGAAACATGATTACATTCAAATACTATTTGCAATTACACACATACAATTCTACAGTATGATCATATGTGTTTATTTGTGCTTTATGTTTGAATGCTAATTGTTAAGGCTACATATACATGATATACACGTGCAAACACAAATACGTTACTTTAGGCTAACATGTGTTGTTATGCCCTACATTAGGATAACATGGGTTATTATGCCCTACATTTACATTAGGTGTTATTATGCCCTACACTTATATCAGGATAACTTGTGTTGTTATGCCCTACATTAGGATAACATGTGTTGTTATGCCCTTCAATTACAAAGTTCCATTTGTGCATCTAGCTTAACGTAGATTCTCCATAAATGCTTTGTAAACCATGCATCATATGAATTGTACACAAAACATTTGAACTTTACTTGTGGTGTCAAAACCTATGTATGCTCACCAACTATTTATAGTTGACCCTCTCATTTTATCATGTTTCAGGTACAGTGTTTGAGTTAAGATTTCAAGTCGCTTAACTTAGGATTGGGGACTTAGTTTTAAATTTAATAAAGTTATTCATGTATTTTTTTTATTTTTGTAAGAGTTGTACTTGATTACTTGAGCTATGAAATGAAAGTTATTGTTTAATTATCACAACTTTAGTAAACCATGAGCTTATGAACAGTCTACATGTCCCGCCCCGACGTTTCCGCCGTCGGTTGGGGTGTGACAGATTGGTATCAGAGCCTTGGTTATAGGGAATTAGGTTATTAGACACTCTTGACCTAGACTATAACCTTAGGACACCCATACTATGCCATGCTACTACATGTTACATGATTATTTCTTATGTGAATATTTTTACATGTTATACTATATAATTACATCATATGATACAATACTTAATAGTCTATGTGTCACATTACCTGCCAACTTTTGCCTTCTATTCATTGCTACCTATTTGATTTATTTAAAGTGCTATCCTAAGTTTCCACGCACACTCATACACACTTAGTTATTCATGCACCCTTAAACTCACACATATAATGTCACCACCTCTTGTGATCTAAATCTAAACTATTGGGCCTAAAGCCCATCAATAATAAACAAGAAACCCACTCACCCTCCAAGAAGAAGAAACCTACTACGATATACAAGCCTCACTTTCGGGCCTCAAAGCCCAGTCCACAACAATTCTCATCATAACCATGAGCCCAACAATAGTGTTATTAATACATGATGGCTGGAAGAGTGTGTAGGCCCATGAGGGATTCTGACTAAGGAAAGACAGGGTACTTAAGTGTGTCTTAGTGACCCACCCCTCTTTCCTGGGAATTCCCCTCAGGGATGCATCGCTTATAGGTCAAGTGTATTTCTGAAATACTATTGTGAAGACTCGGTGTTATGACTAGTCAAACTCTAAATCTATGAGAACTCCTATATTTAACACTCAGTATTTTATTATCACTTACAACCTTTTCTTTATTTCTCTGCTAGACATGGACTCCTACTCTCCTTCGTCCCCGGTATACCGTCCCGGAGTGGAGTCTGATTGGGAAGAAGATATCAGGTCACCCGTGTATCGGTCACCACCACCCCCAGCTGCTAGGCCAAGGTTTGATGTAAGGGCAGATTGGGCTATGAACACCGGCCCGAGACTTCGAACACCTAGATCACCCCCATTAAGAGACCCGTATCTGGTGCCCGACCCGTATCATCCTAACCCTTGGGTAAGGCATACCATGGCACCCACTAGTGTTATGGGAATTCCAACCAATGACATCCACCAATATGTAAGGACCTCAGAATTCGAGAGGCAAAGGATGGAGCAGGGGGTAATGCACGACTTGCAAGGACAAAGAATGGATAACCTAGCAAACCAATTAGGGTACCAAAAGGAGTTAATCTCCATCCTCGAAAAATAAATACTGGAGCATCGCACGGAGACAGCTAAAGCTGAAGCCAGATCGGCTACCCGAGTGACCATAGCGGTACTCGTCTTGGGAATTATTCTCATTCTAGTGGAAAGCTACAAGAGACGTTACAAAAATTATTTTTCCATTATTTATTGTCTTTAAATTTTCAGTTTGAGAACCGTTTCCCTATGTTTTGAATAATGTTTACCATTTCAGCATTTAATAAATTTTATATTTTTCCAACTCTGAAGTCATTATTCATTGATTTAATACGTCGAATGTGAACTTCATCCATTATATTTTCATTGAGATCCTCCAAGTATCACCTTCTTCATCCAACACGATTTGGTACACTACCGGCAACCTCCTTCATAAACAAATCATCCTATTAGATTTAAACAACCTCGCTATTTTGTTCAAACCAAACGTTTATCAAACTTTTAGAGAGTATCAAAAATATGAATTTTCTATAAACATTTACACCTTGCAAGGATAATTTAATACAACCTATTTTATAAATATTATTTCGAATTGATAAATAATTATGATTTTTCCTCATTAAAATATTTACTTCTAAACCCTGGCTAAATAAATATACGACTACTTGTTTAAGCCAATAAATTATCTTAAAAATATTCTCTTATTAATAATTGAAAATTTAAATTTAAAGATTTTTCCTATAAATTGTCTATTTATCTAGATTATTTAACCCAATAGTTTCATTACTTTATATATCTACAACCAAGAACAAATTACAACTTCATATTTTCAAACAAAGATCAATTATTTGTAAACATATTTCTCTAAGTGTTCTCAAAACCCCTCCTTACCTTTCACTTTCCGCTTCAAGAGACGATCCATACCGCGTAGACCTTAACCATCCCCATCAATCTCAACGAGATTTAAAGAGCTAGAACCTAACTACCACATTTTACATGAACGCCAAACAACACGCTTCTCCACAACACTCGATCACAAACGAAACTCGTTAGTGTACGTCACACAAGAAATTCAATAACTTACGTATACATGTTCACAAGATACACACACGATCACATGATACATGAAACTAGTTTATTGTAAATCACAATTTACTAGATGGATCACATAACACATAAAACTTATTTAGTTACAAAGTACATGATACTAAATTGTGCACATTATACATGATACTAAATCATTTACATCACACCTGAAACCTTATTTGGTTACAAAATACATGATACTAAGTTGTTAACATCATACATGAAATTCATCTCTTACCTATACATGATTCTAAATTGTTCACGTTACCCATGAAACCTATTTGATTACAAGCTACATGACATTAGTGTTTACATTATGCACGGAATTAGATTGTTTACATTGTTTCAATTGACTAAGTACATCATACACAAGGCATGACTATTCACCCTATCCATGAAAGCTACTCGGGGTTTGACGTATTCTTGTTCAAACACGAGGAAAATATGAGACCCTAAATTATGCCACATTATTACTCTTTAGTACCTGATTGGCTCTACTATCTATGGACATAGTTATTGTTAGCAACACATACGTGAAAGCAATAGTTACGAATTTTTGTGTTACCCCCTAGACCCCACACACAATGGGATGAACTATGTGGACCATGCAACGATTTGGATAATTATGGGTGCACACGTAATTATAAAAAAAAATCAGCGCATGGAAGACAGTGAAATCTGTCGTGTGTTATGACATGAAACCTATCGTGGGATATAGTAACAAAACTAATGAGATATGACGAGGGCATGGTGGATACGCCGCTGGTACTTCCTATATATAAGTGTCTTTGCTATATTATCAGAAGTAGCGTTATTCGTGTCACGTAAAGTTTTATGTTGTTTAACGGGTCAATTTTTGTGAAATCTCTTATCCGTTGACAATTCTTGAGTAGATTTGACTACATCTAAAACAAACCCTGATTGTCAAAATCCCATCAAATCCATTCCAAGTAATGCATTTCACCTTTAGAACCCAAATTATATTTCAACATATCACCTCCTTAAGCTCATTTCAAAACTAAATCCATTGTCATTATTCGTGCCTGACTTTAAGAAACAAACCTAAATCTTTTCATCAATTATACTCCTCAAAACCAACAGCCCAAAACTCGTTGAAAATGTAAACCCTCATCTTTTTCCTAATTCAATAACCTCCATCAGTTCAATTTCGGGACGAAATTCCCTCAACATTGGGATACTGTAACATTCTTGATTTTGTCATACATTTGCTTCCCGTACCTTGTATTATTTTATGCAACATTCAAGTTCTAAGGTTTCACTCAACACAACTTTTATTTCTTTTGATCATATACATATATAGTAATTTAAATCAAGGGATAGCATTCTTGCAAATTTACTCCACATATATATATATATATATGTGTGTGTGTGTGTGTGTGTGTGTGTGTATTAGTAGGTATTGATAATTTTTTTATATATAAGCTAAAAACATGACTTAGTTATTTATAAAATAATAAAATGTTCAAGTCTTAATTTGGAAACAAGTTTATAAAATCTATATATATATATATATATATACAATTATTTACAAATATAAGCAATTATTTTAAACCCTTTGAACTAACGGACTCTCAATTTTGAATCTCCATTCTTGAAATTGAACCTATTGACCTCAATTCTGACCTCACCCACAAGTTCTTGACCTATTTGACTTTTGAAAGTCAACGAGGCCCAAATCAAAGAAATTCAGCATCCAAAATCGTCAAATCCATTGTTATGGACTTCCCATTTATACGTAATCGTTTATAGACCACGCCCAAGCCCATTTATAGTTTCAATTTGATCAAACCGCGGCTAGAATTCAAATTTCGAACAATTTGACTTCTCAAAGTCAAAACGCGTTCAATTCAGTCCTCAATCAAGCAATCAGACGAAATTAGCACCCGCAAATCATGCATAGACTCACTGCGTATGCATTCAACCCAATTTCGTGACCAAATCCATCGATATTCAAGCAAATTAACGCGTAGTTGGACCTCACAGCTTTCATCTCGCAATCTTACTCGAATCATGTTATTAAGACAAAATTGGACGGGTTGAAGCACACACACCCCTTCGCACAACTCACTCCAAACTCCCTGAGCCCTCTTTCGATCTGCATTTCACCTCTACCCTCCAATCCAGTGCCAAGAACACCGGCCCTACGCCTCTAGCCGCCAGCCCTCGATACACCACCATAACAGGTAATTCTTACGTATTTCGATTCCTTTTTGCATGCTCAATGAAAACCCCATATCAATTTCAAGGAACGGATTCAATCGGGTTCAATTGGGAGTAGGGTTCTTGACTGGTTTGCACGATTTCTGAATTGGGAAATCTTGATGCATTAAAAGTATTTTAATTTTTGGGTTTCATGTTATTCTAGCGAAACCACCTGGTCCGGCCGGTAAGTCACTGCACCGCCGAACCAGGTGGCGTGGGTTCGAAACCCACACTCAGCGGTCCTTTTTGCGTATTCGTTAAACTAGACTCGGCCCCCCTTTCCTTTATCCGTTAATACGTACCCGGACGAGACTTATACACTAGTTAGTACTTCTGGTCCGATGGTAAGACTCATGTGTAACACAGAATCCACCCGGGATCGAACCGGGGGGCATTCTTTTTATTTTAAAATCATTATTTAATTTATTAAAAATTATTTTTATAAACATAATATCCTTTAGAACGTATTGGCTCGATAAATTATCATTTTAAACATAAAACCGTTATTTTTTCAATTAAAAACTGTTTGAAATCCCATTAATTTTAGGGAATCCATTTCTAACCAAATTAATATATTTCAAAAAAACAAAACATTTAAAATTTCTTGTTTTATAAAAAATATGACCAGGCCTTTTATAAACCCATACCCATTTATTTTCATAAAACAAATCTTATAAATCATTTTTTACATATATTAGGGTTTAAAAACCCTATTTAAACAAATGAAATTGTATACTTTTCTAAATAAATAAATAAAAAGAAATTATTTATTTAATTTATTTAGTTATTCAAACCTAAACCCTAAGTCCATTAATATTCCATTTAATTTACATTTCTATACTAAATTTTATTCTAACACAAATTCAAAATTCACATACGTAATTTGACACCATCTTTGTACAAAACCCTACACCCACTCCCTTTGGAACCCTAGACTCTACCTTAAACATTGTGCATATCACTAATTCAAATTCAAATGAATACAACCCTAGGTTAATCTTGTGATTTGGAAATCACTTGTGCTATCTTTTGATCGTGCTATCTACAAACAACTTACAAGTGAGTTTACAAAGCCCTTTTTCTTATTTACATATTTGGGGTGAAACATGATTACATTCAAATACTATTTGCAATTACACACGTATAATTCTATAATATGATCATATGTGTTTATTTGTGCTTTATGTTTGAATGCTAATTGTTAAGGCTACATATACATGATATACACGTGCAAACACAAATACGTTACTTTAGGCTAACATGTGTTGTTATGCCCTACATTAGGATAACATGGGTTATTATGCCCTACATTTACATTAGGTGTTATTATGCCCTACACTTATATCAGGATAACTTGTGTTGTTATGCCCTACATTAGGATAACATGTGTTGTTATGCCCTTCAATTACAAAGTTCCATTTGTGCATCTAGCTTAACGTAGATTCTCCATAAATGCTTTGTAAACCATGCATCATATGAATTGTACACAAAACATTTGAACTTTACTTGTGGTGTCAAAACCTATGTATGCTCACCAACTATTTATAGTTGACCCTCTCATTTTATCATGTTTCAGGTACAGTGTTTGAGTTAAGATTTCAAGTCACTTCACTTAGGATTGGGGACCTAGTTTTAAATTTAATAAAGTTATTCATGTACTTTTTTTTTATTTTTTTAAGAGTTGTACTTGATTACTTGAGCTATGAAATGAAAGTTATTGTTTAATTATCACAACTTTAGTAAACCATAAGCTTATGAATAGTCTACATGTCCCGCCCCGTCGTTTTCGCCGTAGGTTGGGGTGTGACATCTTACTCGGCGCTAGCTGTTTTAATTTACCTTGGTTAACTTTTCCTTGTTTCTTTTTCTGCAAGTTTGGCGTAGAGTCCTTCCACTATTCAATCAGGTGGTTCACGCCAAGATGTCTATCCTATACCTTCTCCACCCCATTCTTCTTCGCCCATTGTTCCTGACCCATCAATAACTAGGGCCGCATCTAGCGGGCCCTCTGTTATGGATTTAGAGGACCTTGTGCCCATCATAACTGATACCCCTCCACAACTAGGCTCCTCCACTGTTCCTCTCAAAGTTCCTAGGGAGGAGGGCCCGCCAGCGGATTCTGTTCATGTGCTGAACTGGCGCCTTTCCCAAAGTGCGCGCCTGGTGGACCCCGCTGCTTGCAATGCTTTTATTCTGTTATCCCTTCCTCCTGTCGAACGCCTGTTTCAGCGTAATCACCCACAGGTTCAATTGAAGAATCAGGTTTCCAGAGATATTGTTGGGTCCTTGTCTTCTGTGTCGGAGCTGTTAAGGGATTGGGAGGTTCTTCACGCCGAACGGGCCGGTTATGAAAACCTCAAGCATGAAGTGGAGGAGGGGAAGCATAGTGTTGAGAAGATCAAGAAGTTGGAATGGGTGCTGTCTGCGTCCCGGGCTGAGGTGGATAAAGCTAAGGAACAACACCTAAAGGTGGCGACTGACTAGAAGAGGGCCTGTGAATTATCTAACCAGAAGCTGGTCAATGCTGTTGATAATGGTCGCCAGGCCGCTACCCGCGTAGGTACTCTAGAAGCTGCCAATCAAGAGTTGTTAAACAGGCTGGCTTTAAAGGACACAAAAATTATTTCTAGGGATGCCGAGATATCTGAGCTCCGCCGCCAACTGCAGGCAAGTGTCGATGCCCGGGACAATGAGGCTGCTCATAGGGCAGTAATGGAAGGGGACATTCAAGAGCTCTGCGCCGATCGCTGTTGGCTACTCAAAGAATGTTTACCCCTTACTGTGGATATGATTAAGGGATGTCCTGAATTCCAGAAAGTTTTTTCTGACTTGCTTACTGCCAACAAATTTTTAGGGCGTCAGCAAGGTTTTGATAAAGGTTATTAATTCGCTAAAGATGGGCTTCCCAAGACCGACTTTGCCCTATATGATGTGAATTGCCAGGAGGGGTTGGATGAGAAGACATTGGAGTTTAATAACATGTCCTTCTCTATTTTGAAGGAGATTACAGATTGTGTTGACCATGAAAACCAAGCCCATCTCCGCGCAATGTTTGCTGACGAAGGGGGTGCCGGTACCTCTGGTTATAGGGTGGATGATGAGGAAGCTAGTGTTGATGGTGGTGGGAATACAGAGGGCGGCAGTTAATGGGGTTTAAATTTCTTTTATGTTCGGCCTGTGCGTCGTGTATGACTTGGGTCTCGTTATTTCTTTTTATGGTCTGGCTGCCATGTGGTTCAGGCCTGTGTGCCACTTTATATTTCGGTTCACCGAATATTTTTTGTTGGTTATTGCTTATTATTACTATGCTTACCGTGAAAACATTTGTTTGTCATGTGTATCTATGTTTACTTTAGTTTAGCCTTACCTATGTTTCAGGCGACGTGTAATCTCGTGGGTTTTGCCACTATTGGCACAGACTTTAGGTCTTATGCGCGCGCCAGTGTCTCAGGCGGCAAGTAATGCCGTAGCTTTGCCGTTATTGGTAAAGACTTTAGGTCTTATGCGCGCGACTGTGTCTCAGGGGGCGAGTAATGCCGTAGATTTGCCGTTATTGGCAAAGACTTTAGGTCTTATGCGCGCTCCTGTGTCTCAGCCGAAGAGTAATGCCGTAGCTTTGCCGTTTTTGGCAAAGACTTTAGGACTTATGCACGCGGCTATGTCTCAAGCGGCGAGTAATGTAGTAGCTTTGCCATTATTGGCAAAGACTTTAGGTCTTATGCGTGCGCCTGTGTCTCAGGCGGCGAGCAATGCCGTAGCTTTGCCGTTATTGGCAAAGACTTTAGGTCTTATGCGCGCTCTTGTGTCTCAGGCGGCGAGTGATGCCGTAGCTTTGCCGTTATTGGCAAAAACTTAAGGTCTTGTGCGCGCGCCTGTGTCTTATGCTGCGACTAATGCCGTAGCTTTTTCGTTAATGGCAAGGAATTTAGGTCTTGTGTATCAGGCGGCGAGTAATGTCGTAGCTTTGCCGTTATTGGCAAAGACTTTAGGTGTTGTACGCGCGCCTATGTCTCAGGCGGCGAGTAATGTTGTAGCTTTGCCGTTATTGGCAAAGACTTTAGGTCTTGTGCGCGCGCCTGTGTCTCAGGCGGCGAGTAATGCCGTAGCTTTGTGTTTATTGGCAAAGACTTTAGGTCTTATGCGCGCGCCTGTGTCTTAGGTGGCGAGTAATGCCGTAGCTTTGCCGTTATTGGCAAAGACTTTCGGTATTATGCTCGCGCCTGTGTTTCATACGGCGAGTAATGCCGTAGCTTTCCCGTTATTGGCAAAGACTTTAGGTCTTATGCGCGCGCCTGTGTCTCAGGCGGCGAGTAATGCCGTAGCTTTGCCGTTATTGGCAAAGACTTTAGGTCTTATGCGCGTGCCTGTGTCTCAGGCGTTGAGTAATACCGTAGCCTTGCCGTTATTGGCAAAGACTTTAGGTGTTATGCACGCGCCATTATTTCAGGCGGCGTGTAATGCTGTGACAAAAGTGACTCAAAAGTATGATTTTTCTTCATTAGAAACATGAGGTTACGCTTTTTTACAATGGGGTGTCGTGTTACCGCCCTTCTTTGCTTACATGTAACATTTCCGCAATTGGGCGGCATTCCAAGTTCTGGGCACCTCCTTCCCATCCAACTGTTGCAGCGCATACGCGCCTTTTCTTAATACCTGGCGGATCATATACGTACCTTCCCATGTTGGGCCCAGTTTCCCTGTATTTTCTACGCGGCTTGCTTGGTTGCTTCTTAGCACGTATTCTCCTTCTCTGAAGATACATTCATTAACCCTTTTGTTGTATGTTTTTTCCAGCCTACACTTGTATCTCGCCTCATTGATAGCTGCCGTCTCCCGACGCATCTCCAGGGCATCCAGATTGGATCTTAACTCGACCTTGTTCTCTTCTCTTCCTCCGTTCAGTCTTCGCGCTGTAGGTATGCCAATCTCCGCTGGAATCATGGCCTCTGTACCATATGTCAAGCTGAAAGGGGTTTCTCCATTGCTGCTTTTTGGCATTGCCCTATGTGCCCATAGTACGTGTGGGAGCTGTTCTAGCGACGACGTTCCTTCTTCTTCTAAGCTTGTTTTTATTCTATCCACAATGCTTCTATTGACTCTTTCAACTTGCCCATTCCCCTACTAGTGTGATACGGAGGTGAACACCAGTACGATTTGTAGTTCTGCGCACCATTCCTGTGTAGCCCCATCAGTGAATTGCTTCCCGTTATCACTGACTATGTAGAGTGGGAGGCCAAAACGGCAGATTATGTGCTCCCAGATGAATTTCTTGATGTTGGTTGCGGTGATGGTTGCCAGGGGTTTCGCCTCAACCCACTTGGTGAAGTAGTCTATTGTTATTACCAAGAATTTTATGCGTCGGGGTGCTTCTGGGAATGGTCCTACCAGATGATGAGGTACCTCTGGTTATAGGGTGGATGATGAGGAAGCTAGTGTTGATGGCGGTGGGGATGCAGAGGGCGGCGATTAATGGGGTTTAAATTACTTTTATATTCGGCCTGTGCGTCGTGTATGACTTGGGTCTCGTTATTTCTTTTTAGGGTCTGCGTGCCATGTGATTCAGGCCTGTGTGCCACTTTATATTTTGGTTCACCAAACAGTTTTTGTTGGTTATTGCTTATTATTACTATGCTTATCGTGAAAACATTTGTTTGTCATGTGTATCTGTGTTTACTTCTGTTTAGCCACACCTATGTTTCAGTCGACGTGTAATGCCTCGGGTTTTGCCGCTATTGGCGTAGACTTTAGGTCTTATGCGCGCGCCTGTGTCTCAAGCGGCGAGTAATGTCGTAGCTTTTCCGTTATTGGCAAAGACTTTAGGTCTTATGCGCGCTCCTGTGTCTCGGGCGGCAAGTGATGTCGTAGCTTTGCCGTTATTGGCAAAGACTTTAGGTCTTCCGCGCGCGCCTGTGTCTCAGGCATCGAGTAATGTCATTATTGTCAAAGACTTTAGGTCTTGTGCGCGCCTGTGTTTCAGGCGGCGAGTAATGCCGTAGCTTTGCCGTTATTGGCAAAGACTTTAGGTCTTATGCGCGCGCCTGTGTCTCAGGCGGCGAGTAATGCCGTTGCTTTTCCGTTATTGACAAAGACTTTAGGTCTTATGCGTGCGCCTGTGTCTCAGGCGGCGAGTAATGTCGTAGCTTTGCCGTTATTGGCAAAGACTTTAGGTCTTATGCACGCGCTTGTTTCCCAAGCGGCGAGTAATGCCGTAGTTTTGCCGTTATTGGCAAAGACTTTAGGTCTTATGCGCGCGCCTGCGTCTCAGGCGGTGAGTAATGTCGTAGCCTTGCCGTTATTAGCAAAGACTTTAGGTCTTATGGGCGCGCCATTATTTCAGGCGGCGTGTAATGCTGTGACAAAAGTGACTCAAAAGTACGATTTTTCTTCATTAGAAACATGAGGTTGCGCTTTTACAATGGGGGGCCGTGTTACCGTCCTTCTTTGCTTACATGTCACATTTCTGCAATTGGGCGGCGTTCCAAGTTCTGGGCACCTCCTTCCCATCCAACTGTTGCAGCGCATACGCTCCTTTTCCTAATACCTGGCGGATCATATACGGACCTTCCCATGTTGGGCCCAGTTTCCCTGTATTTTCTGCGCGGCTTGCTTGGTTACTTCTTAGCACGTATTCTTCTTCTCTGAAGATACATTCATTAACCCTTTTGTTGTATGCTTTTTCCAGCCTACGCTTGTATCTCGCCTCATTGAAAGTTGCCGTCTCCCGACGCATCTCCAAGACATCTAGATTGGATCTTAACTTGACCTCATTCTCTTCTCTTCCTCGATTCAGTCTTCGCGTTGTAGGTATGCCAATCTCAGCTGGAATCATGGCCTCTGTACCATATGTCAAGATGAAAGGGGTTTCTCCACTGCTGCTTTTTGGCATTGTCCTATGTGCCTATAGTACGTGTCGGAGCTGTTCTAGCCACGACATTCCTTCTTCTTCTTCTTCTAAGCATGTTTTTATTCCATCCACAATGCTTCTATTGACTCTTTCAACTTGCACATTCCCTTGCGGGTGTGCTACGGAGGTGAACACCTGTATGATTTGCAGTTCCGCGCACCATTCTTGTGTAGCCCCATCAGTGAATTGCTTCCCGTTATCACTGACTATGTAGAGTGGGAGGCCAAAACGGCAGATTATGTGCTCCTAGATAAACTTCTTGATGTTGGTTGCGGTGATGGTTGCCAGGGGTTTCGCCTCCACCCACTTGGTGAAGTAGTCTATTGCTATAACCATGAATTTTATGCGTCGGGGTGCTTCTAGGAATGGTCCTACCAGATCGATGCCCCACTTCTGGAAAGGCCATGCTGCGGATACCGGGATGAGGTTGTTTTTTGGCCTATGCACCATTGGTGCATGTTTTTGGCAACTTTGGCATTTGCGTAGTTCCTCTGTAGCATCTATATGCATTCCTAGCCAGTAGTAACCGGTGTTCATTAGCTTGGCCTCTACCGCCCGCGGACCTCCGTGGATTCCACATATTCCGAAGTGGATTTCCCTGATTAAGTAGTTGGCTTCTAAGCTGTCTACGCAACGTAATAACGGGCCTAGGAATGATCGTCGGTACAATATCCCATCTTGGAGTTGGTATTGCGTTGCTTTAGCCTGTAACTTGTGCGCTTTGGATCTTTCAGGTGGTAAGGTTCCAGCGCCCAGGTATTCACGGATTGGAGTCATCCAAGACTCTCCTTGCTGTGTGGTATTGACTTCTGCTACCTCGGTAGACGGGTTCTGAATTATCTCCAAGTGGATAGCTTTCATTGGATCATTGAAGTTGGAGGCTATTTTTCATTGTTGGATGTTTGAAATGATAATTTTAAAGCGTGCGTAAATTCTGTTCCTTCCGGACTGATGAGTAGTAATCCTACTCCTGATCCCTCGATGCACGCTGCCCCGTCCGTAAATAACTCCCAGGGAGTTTTTGTTCCTATGGCCTGCGCTACTATTTTCTCCTGCACTTCCTCTTCTACAGTTCCCTTGGGGACTTCCGTAAGAAAATCTGCAATGACTTGGCCTTTTATGGCGGATTGCGGCTTGAATGTTAGTTCGAACACCCCTAACTCAATTGCCCATCTAGTCATCAACCCAGAAAGTTTCGGACGATGCAAGATCTGTTGTAAAGGGAAATTCGTCAGGACGTCCACATTGTGTCCTTGGAAGTACTTGTGCAATCGCCTAGAGGCATGCACTAGAGCCAGGACCAGTTTCTCTGTCATGGAGAAATTGACTTCCGATCCCTTCAGAACTCTACTGATATAGTAGATCGGGGTTTGTATGCCTGCGCGCTCAACCATAAGAACTGCGCTGACCGTCTGATGTGATGCGTAGAGATAAACTTTCAATCTCTCGCCTTTCGCCTACACGGCTAGGGTGGGTAAAGTTTTCAGGTAACTTTTCAACTCTTGGAATGCCTTTTCCGCTTCGGCGGACCACTTGAAATCGGACTTTGTTATGCGATTCTTCAAAGTGGCGATAAAAGGTAGAGACTTCTCCACGTGTTAGGCCAAGAACCTGTTCATGGCCACTAGCCGCCCATTTAAAGTTTGAACCTCATTCAACGATCTCGGGAACGCCATACACGTGATTGCAGCGACCTTCTCCGGTTTTACCCTTATGCCTTCTTTAGTGACGATTACGTCTGAGAGTTTTCCTTCCTCCATTCGGAACGAGCACTTAACCGGATTCAGCTTAATACCGGATTTTTTCAGGCAAATGAACGTTTCTGATATATCCACCAGCATGATCTTCTTATTCATACTTTTGGTTACTAGATCATCGACATATACCTCCAGATTTTTCCCAATTTGATCCTTGAACACCTTATCCATCAAGCGTTGGTACGTGGCCCCGACGTTTTTCAACCCAAATGGCATCTTCGTGTAGCAAAAGATGCCGATGTCTGTATGGAAGGCGGTTTTGTCTTCATCTTCTGGGGCCATTTTCAATTGATGGTACCCCTTATAGGCATTGAGGAAGCATTTATATGGGAAAGACGCCAAAGAGTCAACTTTTGATTCAATTTCTGGGAGCGGGTATGCGTCTTTTGGGCATGCCTTATTCAAGTCCTTGAAATCCACGCACATTCTCAATGACCCGTCTGCTTTTTTTACCATGACTGGATTAGCAATCCACGTCTGGTATATTACTTCCCTCAGGATCCCCTCTGCCACCAATTTACGTACTTCCTTCACCACTGCTTCACGTCGCTCTGGCGCCATACTTCTTCTTTTTTGAGCTACTGGTTCAACTGATCTGTACGTGCGAAGCGCGTGTTTAGCTGTATCCCGCGAAACCCTTATCATATCTGATGGTTAGAAAGCAAACACGTCTAAGTTTAAGCGCAGTAACTCTTTCAAGTGTTGCCGGACGCACATAGATATGGTATGCCCAATAGTGATGGTCTGTTCCGGGAAGGCGAGGTTGATCACCCATTTTTCTGGTTCTGTGAGGGGAGGCAAAGGTGGCGCTACTATAGGCTCTATTACTACACATTCCTGATTTGCCCAAACCTTGGCCACGCCTTTAGGAGTTGGGAACATGATTAAACCCAGCGATGTGGATACCGCCGCCGCCAAAACCCCTAGAGACGTTCTCCCCAAAATGATGTTGTGTTGGGAATGCGCTGGTACCACCAAAAATTGAAGCGAAACCGTGGGCACCTTGTCCCTATCCCCAACTGTCAATGGGAAGGTTATCTGTCCCAACGGCTTGATTGTTTCCCCGGAAAATCCCATTTGTCTGAAACACTGTTCGTATAGAATGTCTGAGGAACTTCCTGTGTCGATGAAGATACGACGCATCCTGTAAGGACCTACCAACGCCGTGATTGTCAAGGGGCCAACGTGATAATCCCCTATCTGAGGTGGGAAAGTCATAGGCGCTTCCATCCATGACTGTGATGGTTTCGCGGTTCTTTTCTTCTTCCCTCGCGAGGTATGTAACCCTCCTCTGATCATGTACATGTCGCGGACCATGGGTTGGGGTTCTGTTTCTTTCCCCTTCCCGTTTCCCGAACCGGCCTGCTTGCTGTCTTTAAGGAGGTGTGCCAACTTTCCTGCTTTTACCTGCTAGTCGATCTGCCTCTTTAAATGGTGACACACGCCTGTATCATGTCCCGCGGCCTTGTGATAGGCGCAATATGTCTTGTTATCTCGTGAGGTGCTTTCCCGGATGAGGCGTGGCTCCTCTAACTTCAGATTTTCTGTTGCCAATATTTCACTCGGGGTTTTACTCAGCGTCGGGTAAGATAAAGTCGGGTATGGTCTATGAGATACGCTGGATATATCGTGCTTGAACGGGTATGATATGCGCAGGGAATACGAGTCCCTTGGTCTCTCTAACCTTGGGTAAGTGCTAGGCGTCGAGATCCTTGGCCTGTACCCTGAACTTTGCATGTGCCTGTATGGTTTTTCCGAATCTCTCCTGGCGTATGCCTCAGATCCCCTTTTTGCATCTCTTGGTTTCTCCCGCGCTCTATTTTACACCACGGATTTCTTAGCTTTGATGTATACTTTTGCTACTGTCATTAACGACTCCATGGTTTGAAGCATGTCCTCCGGACCATGGAGACATCGTATAAGGTGGTCATCACATACTCCGTTGATGGATCATGCTATCATGAGGTCCTCTGTGGACCCTCCTATCTGTAGAAACTCGAGATTGTATATGACCAAAAACTATTCGACTACCTCATTATCACGGCGTCGTATGTGGAGGATCTCAGATTTGTCTTTCATATGCCGTTTCTGTTGGCTGAACTGCTGCATGAATCGCTTGATCAGATCCTCAAAGTTGTCTATCCCCCCGGTGGGCAAGCTGTCAAACCATAGGCGAGCTGCCCCTACTAAGGTTTGAACAAACATGTGGCCCCACACCGGGACTGACCACTGCTCCACTCCTCCGGCGCTGACAAAGACATTTATGTGGTCATTCGGATCACCTGTTCCGTCATACTTACCCACCACGGATGGCATCCGTAGCTTGGAAGGGAATTCCGCCTGTGCGATTCGTGCCGTGAAATTAGACTGCGACACCAACGCTGCAGGTCGATATGGTTTTGAGAAGTCATCTGCCAATGTTATAATAGTGTTTGTGTTGTAGGGTTGCGCCACCGGTCCAACAGACGTGGCTGGGGTGGAAGTACTTGGGACTTGGTAAGACATGGGGTTACTTGCTCCTGGCAACCCTTCTCCGCCGAACAGGCACGTGCACACACTTGCCAGTTGGGATTCACGCACCCATTGTTCGTATTGTTGCATCTGCCTTTGTTGTTCTATCCACCACGTCTAGGGCGGAAGGAGCATAATTTTGTTTGTCAAGTTGTGTAGAGGTAATGGATAAGAGGTGACAATGGTTGAGCTTGGTAGGCTGGTGTTATTTAGGTGTTGGGGGTGGGGGTAAAGGGTATGTATGGGATGTTTGGAGTGAATGGTGGGAAACCAAACTGTGTTTGTGGAGTTCACAAGGGTGTTGAATGTGGTATTGTATCTGCTGCCGTCGTGGCCGGGTCGACCGGGCTCAGAATTTCTTCTTCTTCCCTCGCGTCGAAGATAGGAGGTAGGTTTAACCGCCCCGAGGATGAAGATGGGAGCGTCACTGGTACTGGTCTTGAGTCCGACGGTGTACTAACAAGAACGGTTTTGGTTGCAGGTGTGGAGGTTGAAGAAGCCATGGGCTAAACAAAGAAGTGAGTCAGGAGATGAAGTTTGTTTGCAATACGGATGGCGCCAATGTAAATCCAGACACCAGTGGGTAAAGGCTGAGCCGGTGAATAGATTACACAAGCTCCGATGGGTTGCCCGATGGGTGTTATTTCTTCTAACTCTGGTGGTATCCTGCACAGATCAACAACGCATTAGGGCGTTACAGGAAGGGGATAATCCATGTATTGGCCCTACGGCGTGAAAGTAAGTGTCTCTGAGATATCAAAGTGTAAATGGAAGTTATTTGGGAGTCAATGGTTATAACTGAGGGGTGGTGTGCTATTTATAGTGGGTGAAGATACTACAGGTCCCTTTCATGGAGCTGACCTGGCGCGCGTACGATTGGTGGGGAGGTCTTTGTCAAGAATATCTTTTTTGTCCCCTAACTGTCAACCGTTAATGGGAGCCTTGTCTTATGTGATGGGACCACTGACATGCATAGTGGGGTTTCCTCTATGGAGACATTCTCTGATTCTTCTGTGTAGGGTCCTTTTATGCGCGCAGGTGTTTCTGTCTTATTGTGAAGTACTGTCCTTTATGTTTCTTCCGCTGCAAGCTATGCTTGCGCGCGGCGTATGTCCTTCCGCGGGGGTCATTACGTCTTCATATATGATATCACTAATGTCGGATACAAATATAACACATTTTTTTACGAGTATATCACATCACATTAATCTTCATAAATTAAATCCACCCCTGATCTTGTTTAATAAACAACTCTTGATTTGCTCAAAATGTTAGAGTAATAATCAAAGATAATATTCAATCATATACAAAAAGAGAATATTGAAGAAAAAAAGCACTTAATGATTCATATAACCTCCATAAATCATCTATCCGTAAAAATGGGTTCTCAATAGTCTTTTTTTGTAGTCAACTACGAAGTGGAAGAATGATCCTATAAGAATAGAACAAGAACCTCTTAAAGCTTGAGTTGTTTTATCTAAAAGATGCCTTCATACTTGTTGAGAGTTTTACTTATGGAGGTTTCCATATTATTCTCTTTTTTATAAAATATATAATTTTTTTAAACCAAATCTTTTTTATTAGAAACATTAAAAATTACTTTGAAAAAGAAGGCAAATTAAATAGGTTGTTTAAATAACCGGTCAAGAGGAACTATTATGTTCGGTTAATTTCTCAACATTTTCTTAATTTTGTTTTATAGATAATTAATATATAAAATATATTAATTACATACTACTAAATAATACTCTAATGTTCTTTATAAATAATGGAAAAACTATTTGGTTTTGGATAGACCGACGGTTGGCTGATGGTAGGCTTTGCGATCTTTATCCCTCTTTATTTCGCATCGTCGATTGCATTCTCGGCCCTGGTTCGATCTCCTCTTGGGCCACGGCTTGTGACTTAGCTCTCAACCCGCGAACTACCTCACGAAGTGGTCTGACTTGTTGGTTAGAATTGAGCCGATTGCATTGGAGAACAAGCCGGATACTTGGGTTTGGAAGCTAACGAGTTCGAACTCCTTTTCCACTAGTTCTTTGAGGTCGCATATGCAGGTGTACAATGGTCCATTATCCTATCATAGATGGAACAATTGGGTTCCCATCAAAGTAAATTTCCATGTTTGGAGGTTAGCACTTGATTGATTACCGACATGGGATGCCTTGGCTACACGTGGTATAGTCGTCACTTCCTTATATTGCCCGGCTTGTAATGATTCCTTGGAGACTCTTGAACATATCGTTCTTCACTATGAGTTAGCCAGGCTACTTTGGAGCAGAGTACAACAGTGGTGTCGGTTACCCTTTATCCCTTCTAGCTCCATTCAGGAGCTCCTGAATTATCCGTTTTCTTCTTCCCTCGGTGAAAAACATAATAAGCTAATCAGTGGTATTTTTTATCACGATTTGGTGTATATGGAGAACTAGGAATGAATTGGTGTTTCAAAGCAAGGTTGTTTACCCCTCCAAGATTTTTGAAGACATTAAGACCTTGTCGTTTCTTTGGAACAAAAACAGGGCGTTGAAGAATGGATTCAATTGGATAGATTGGTTTAATTTAATCTTATACTGTAAACTGGTGCTTGGTGTTACTGCACTAGTTCATTGAGGTCGCATATGAAAGTGTACAATGGGCCATTATCCTATCATATATGGAACAATTGGGTTCCCATCAAAGTAAAATTCCATGGTTGGAGGTTAGCACTTGATCGTTTACCGATATTGGATACCTTGGCTACGCGTGGTATAGTCATCACTTCCTTATATTGCCCGGCCTGTAATGATTCCTTGGAGACTCTTGAGCATATCGTTCTTCACTGTGACTTAGCCAGGCTACTTTAGAGCATAGTACAACAGTGGTGTCGGCATCCCCTCTAGCTCCATTCAGGAGCTCCAGAATTATCCATTTTCTTCTTTCCTTAGTGAAAAACATAGTGAGCTAATCCACGGTATTTTTCTGATCACGATTTGGTGTATGTGGAGAACTAGGAACGAATTGGTGTTTCAAAGCAAGGTTATTTATCCCTCCAAGATTGTTGAAGACATTAAGACCTTGTCGTTTCTTTGGATAAAAAAACAAGGCGTTGAAGAATGGATTCAATTGGATAAATTGGTGTAATTTTTATCTCATACTGTAAACTGGTGTGTGATGTTACGGTTGGGATAGTTACTTGCTAATCCCTCCCGCTTTTTAATGAAATTCTAGCCGTTCCAAAATAAAAAATGTTCTTTATAAATAAATAAATAAATAAGAGATTATAATTATTAAATGCATTTTGAACAACTTTCGGCTCGTTATTTTTTTTTGTTGTATTTTAAAACTTTAACTCATTTTGTTAGTTAATTAAGATGGGGATTTTAACGCTTTTATGATAGATTATATATTAAATTGTTGATTAGACATAACGGTAAAAGAATATGTTATATAATTCCTTAATGGGTTCGGGAATACTTTAAGGTTGACATTTTTACGATAGATTCTCAAGGAAAAATGCTTTAATTTTATTTTATGTTAGAGTTTATTATTATTAAAATCCAAAGATTATAGGAAGTTACAAGGTAACCTAACGAGGAAAGAGAGTTCAAGCTAAAAGTTTGAAAGAGAATTTCGATATAATACGTCATTATTTACACTAGATGCATAGAAAAAAATATAGTATGCCGGTTTACAAAAAATAATTCATCAAAGTATCTAAACGATAGCAATACAATATATGAGCACCATTAGGGGGGTATACTTTTGTAAGTAACATTGATATCACGTGACAACGGTAAAGCTTTTTTACATCTTATATAATATCTGATACTTGTACTTTATATATTATATATTCATCTAACACCCTAGTGATATCAATTCACTAAACATTTTATGAAAAATGACACCAAAACAATATAGTTCTTTTAAAAATTACACGTGCAGATGTAAGACTAAAAGAACGACATACGTGAGCATGAGGTCTTGCCGCTTCAAAAAGGACGGACGTGGCTTTTATTGTGTTCATAAGAGGATAATGACACATTGCTTACAATAGTGTCAAGTATGAACATTTAAGTATTGTAGAACTTATGTGTTTATAATCTTCCTGTATTCGACGAATTTGAAAGGTTTAATCCTATGGACATCATAATATTCGAATATTTATAATGTGTAATATACTAAGATGAATATTCAACCTTCAAGACATTTTCATTTATGCGTGTAACATCCCATTTTTGGGTAAAAAAAATTAAAACATTTGAATTATATTGTGAAGGTTTATTTATATTTATACCTTGATTAAATAAAACTACAAAGTTGCAAGATACTTGAACGAGATGACATGTTAAGTGTTTATTTAACAACTTAGGTTAAGGTTTATTTGGACCAAAGTTGAGGAGGAAAATGTTTAAAATTGAAACTCAACTTTACTGTTATGAAATTAGAAGGACCATTTTGTCATTCCTTGAAACTTAAATTATTGGTCAAAATTGAAAGACTCTCCATGAGAGCTTGAAAAAATGGCAACGGGAAGAACTCACCATGAGAAGGAAGACTTCAAATTTCTGCAAATTGGAAGTGAAATCCAAGGAATCTAAATCTTATAATCTCTCATAGTGAAGAACAAAGGTTGGTAAGAAATCCAAGGAATCTAAATCTTATAATCTCTCATAGTGAAGAACAAAGGTTGGTAAGTGATTCTATAACTTGGTAAGTGATGTGCTATCATTTATACACATTTTACATGCATAATAATCCCCATATTATGGTACTAAATGAATAATAATCTTACAATTGATACTTAAAACGTTCATATTTTATATCTGTAGGTTATTCGGTGTCTTAAAGATAAACCAAGCTAAAACCAATAAAAAAACACCAAGAAATCAAGCTTCTAGAAGGATCATTCCCGAGCTTTGACCCCCAAGAAGTCAAGATTGGTCAACATAAGCCAACAAGCAGCTAAAAGACGAAGCTGGGGAGCTGGCAGGGCATTGCACGGTCGTGCAATGCCATGCACGGCCGTGCATTCCTCGTCTTGCTCCCCAAGGACTAAGTACACCATCATTTGTACCATGTTTGATTCTCGAGGTGTTTGCACGCCCATGCAATCCAATGCATGAACGTGCATTGCTCATTTTGAGGCCTATAGTAGAGGGCTTAGGTTCTTGGTTTCACACACCAAAACATACCTCAAGATAGTTCAAGAGAGTTCGTTTCTGTAGTCTAGAGTAGAGAGGCTCGTCATCCTTGTTCCGCAATAGGGGAGCCTACGAAACTCAGCATTACGCTAGTTAGTATGGCTATTCATGGCTAAACTCTTTGTATTGCTAGGGTGAAGATGAAGTTTGGTGCATGTTAATGTTTGACGTATTAATCTAGTGGTATGTTTATGTCTTTAATTATTCGCTCTTAAAACCACCTCTTGGTGGGCTTTTTATTGCTATCTAAATATGTCTTTATATATGTGAGTGTTCTTGAATTTAAAGTGTAAGACTGTAAAACCTTTTTAATCAAAATTCTTTTAATACTTGTACGTCTTTATACAAGTAGAGATTGATAGGCCAAGGCTTGGTCAACACTAGTAGGGTCGTACGTCTTTATACGCACTTATTTGCGACCAAGAATTGGTGAACTCATGTTGGGAACGGTACGCCTTTATACATGGTCCCATTGTTGCACCGCCTCCCGGTGAGCAAAGTTTAATCACTTATTTAACAATAATAATTAAGCATTAAGTTCGATGTCCTAAACCAGTCTGGAGATAGCATTCAAAGGGTTGAGGGTAACGTTGTCCCTAGCAGGAATCATTACCATTTATTATTAAAGATTATAATTTGTGAATCAAATATTGTGAGAATGAGGCTCTAGCGGTGTACCGTTCACATGTTTGTAGTAGTCATACCACTGAATTAGTTAACTTAACATTATCACGTACCAAGAGGATTCGAAGCCCAAAGCAATACTCTTCGTGACCTGATCATTTTCGAGATATTTACTTTCCTGCTATTTACTATTCTACTATTTACATTTCTGTTACACACATCACGCACCTTTTTACTTTTCTGTCATTTATTTTACCGTCATTTACTTTTCTGCTTCACAAGCACACAAAACTCACTCACTAATTAAACCAGGCTAAACGATAACAAAAGTTTAGTATTGGAACTCGACCATGTCCATTGGTTCGATACTTGGTTCTTACCTAAACTATATTACGCTACACTTGCCTATTGTGTGTGTTTTAAGTTTGAGTATTTATCATTTTATAAATTTAAAACCTGATCTCATGAAACCATATCTAAAAATATAGTTAACAACTCACGCACGCTATCAGTAACCTAGGTTGTTGAGTGTCTTCAGTTAGAAATTTGAATCATGAGTAAACATTGGGGTTTATGTTCATTTATGATTGAAGATGATCTATTATGTGTTATTGTTGTTAGATTTCCTAAACTTCATTGTTGATGATTCTATGTTGGTGCATATTGAAGGTTTTGGGGGTATTCATATGGATTTAGATCAAAACATGAATTGGAAGGTTAAATAATGGAGTTCATATGCTAAACATGCATCCTTTGATGTTATTAAAGTATTAGAATTGGTTAAATATGCCTGGATTATCATAACTAAATTGTAGAGAATTTGGGGATTTGATCTAACACGTTGAATTTGGGGGTTTTGACTAATATATGTACAAATCATCTTTAATGGGTAAAATATGCTGAAATGATTTGAGTATGATATAGCTAAACCAATAAGGATGTATTAGGATCACCCAAATAGCCAATTTTAAAAGTTAACAATAGTATGCATATTAGATGTTTGATAAAATGCCTCAAATAAGAATTTCACAAGTTTGAAATGAATTCCATGTTAAATATGTCTTGTAGAACTCACAACATTGTTAGAATCAAGTTTTACATCAATTCAATTATTAATAGTTTGAGTTGGATGGGTTGCGGTGAATCAAGAAACAAACGGGTCAAAATGGGTGAATTTGTAAGATACAATCTATGTTGAATGTAGTGTATGTATGAATGAATGGTAGCACACACGAAGGTGAGTGATTTTATGCTCTAAAAGGAATATATATATATATATATATATATATATATAGGGGGAGATTCAAATAAGAAGTGAATTTTCTCTAAAAACCTAAGAAATGAGTTCTTTTTTAATCGAAACCGGGTCAAACGAACTTCGATTGAGCTCATTCCAGCGGCGTTGAAACCGGCTCGTCGATATTTTTGGGGGGTGAGGGGTGGGTTTAGGTTTTTAGAGGGTGAGGGTGGGGTTTAGGTTTTGGGGGGTAGGGGAATTTAGATTTTTTTGGGGATGGGGTGGGTAGGTTTAGGTTTTTGGGAGGTGGGGGTTGGAGGATTTAGGTTTTTGGGGGGTGAGGGTGGGGTGGTTAGATTTTTGGGTTTAGCTTTTACGGTTTAGCTTTAGGGTTTAGCTTTAGCATTTAGCTTTTATGGTTTAGCTTTAAGGGTTTAGCTCTAGGGTTTATTTCGACGAGCCGGTTCCAACGCCGCTGGATCTAGTTCAATCGGAGTTCGTTTGACCCAGTTTCTTAGCGAAAATTCACTTTTTAGCGGAACCTTCCCCTATATATATATATATATATATATATATATATAGGGAAGGGTTCAAATGATAACCAACTTTTTATATGATAACCGTGATAACCACTCTCAAACAATCATATAATTTATTTTTTCTTTTAATTGTTAAAAGAGTATTTAAGTATCTTGAACATATATCTTTAACATAAATACGAAAATTATGAGTCTTACATATGCATACCAAATAATGTTACATATACGTGACACATAGTGTTTACGTATATGTAATACTAATACAATGATAATTGTTACACATACGTAACGCTACGTTTGAGAGTGGTTTTCATGGTTATTACATAAATATTGGTTATCATTTGAACCTCACCATATATATATATATATATATATATATATAAGTATACTTGATATGGCATAAACTAATTTGAATATGATGAAGAGTTATGCATGAATTTGAATAAGGCTTAGTGACAAGTTTGACTTACTTTTATAGTTGAAAATGTTGCAAGCTTTTTTAAATAAACTCAAGATGAGAATATTTATTCAATACCAATTTTATATGTAAGTGATTTCTTACATCTTATGCATTATGTAAATCATACTTATTCTTATATGCATAATATGCCCAAGCCAATTTGTATGATGGTATATCTTATAAAATGATTTAATTATTGGACGTCTAACTAAATATTGTCAATTGTTTTGAGTGGAACTTATAGTAAATTATTAAGGGTCATATACTCGAGTCATGACTTGAGGTAGAATAAAGATTATTTAATTATAGGACGTCTAACTAAATATTGTCAATTGTTTTGAGTGGAACTTATAGTAAATTATTAAGGGTCATATACTTGAGTCATGACTTGAGGTAGAATAAAGATTTCATAATAGAACTTGAAAATCTTGTTGATGGTTGTGTCTTTAGTAACCGTTGCCAAGACTTATTAATGGAGTGTCATGATAACATGTAAAGGTGTGAATGGAAATATTAAGCTTATAAAAGATCTATTAGAATGTAAATGGGTCAAACATGTTGATTTGTGAATCACAAGTTGTGTTGAGTGACGTTGTTGATCAATAGTAAGAATGCAAGTTGAACATAACCATGGTTGTAATGAGTTTGATGATGTAAATCTAAGTGGTATTAGTTTAGAAGTAGTAATTATATTAAGTTGTGGTTAAAACTATGGAAAATAACATATTTCTTGCAAGTACGATGAATTTAAACAGGTACAAGAGGTACGAGTTCGAATTAGAGCGTTAAAAGCCAAAAATGCGTTGGATGACCTGTAGGTGGTGTAATACGCCACTTTAGCATAAATTACGTCGAGTATCAGAGCTTGTATGCTAAACTTACTGTATACGGCCATTTATACGCCGAGCTCTGTTTTTCTGACGGCTTTTGTTGTAATTTGAAGGTTATGTCGTTTTTCAATGGGTCCTAATCACTCACTTAGCATGTCTAATGTTTGTTTGATGTATGTCTTCAGATTCAGGTCGAGAATCAAGTTGGATGTTGGGAATTGAGTCTTCAGGATGGATTGTACGTGCAAGTAGTTTAAGAAATTAAATCACTTTGTGTTAAACACTTAAGTTTTGAAGTTTAATTATTAACAAACTACCATGTGCATAATTTAAGTATATTTTTTTTATAATATAAGTATTATGTCGTTCTTAAAAAAGAAAAGGTTGTGACCTATTTCCGTTATAACATTTTCTAAACCTTATTGGTCCATTTCAAATCAGAGTGTTACAAGCTGGTATCAGAGTCTGGGTTTGAGGGATTCAAGTACAAGTGGTGTGTTTGAACTTAAACTTCAGTGCTCTTTAGAGGTGTTCATAAGTTCGGTTAACGGTTTGTTTGGTTTTGATTTTTTTTAACCCTTATCCGTTAACCGAATTGGAAATGTTTCTTTGAGCGACAAACTCTCTTGAATCCCAAAATGTTTCATCCTCTCCTAAATCGCATCAATGTTATAAACCCAAATATTACCTTCGTTTGTCATAGTTGCTTGACCTCTCGTCGCTTGAATCTTCAACACATTACAACAGTTTCTTTTTATGTGGTTTTCAAAGTCGTGTTTACATCTTTTTGAAAAAAGTGACCACACAACTTGCAACGAGCCTTGATCTAGGGGCGGACCTACATAGTCCCGGAGGGGTTCACCGGAACCCTGAGTTTTGAAATTTTTATAGAATGGTATGTAAAAAAACTGGGGTGAACCCCTTAATAAATTATAGGGTGAACCCCTATACAAAGTTCAAAAAGTGGTGCAGTGGTTTAGGCTTTGCTTTATAACCTAGAGGTAGTGGGTTCGAATCCCCCCACTGTCATTTTTTAAAACCTTTTTTTATTTGATTTGGGCCTGTGGTGGGCTTTTTTAACCATTGATTTATATTTCGCTGGTGGGGACTGTTTGTTTAGAATTTACACATATATTTCAGTTAAAAAAATCACATCCTTTGCTTCTTTGCAATCACTAACTGTTATTTACCTTTTTACCCTCGGTTTTCTCGTGTGTAATTTGTAAGACACGGTTTTATTATGTGGCTCTTATAATCATTTATCTAATTATTAAATGATCAATTGAATTGTTTATTTATTTATTAACCTATGGCTAGTAATTAGTTGATGGGCCTAATTACTTTTAACGGGTCATTAATGGGTTTCCCTTTAGGTGTACATATAAATATAGAGTTAATTAGAGGGAATAGACTAATCAAGAAATCTAACACCACTAAATAATTTGTCCCTCTCTCTCCCATAACCGAACTCACCTTAGCCATCCTAACCGTACACCCTAAACGGGAACCCGATCCAGATCAGAGATCATGACGTCTTCTCTCTCATCGATTAGCTTAACATGTATGATTTATGTTATTGTTTTCCATTATCATGTTCAAGAACTGATCAACGTGCGGTATCGAAGCAGATGTTGATTAATCGGGTCTTGTTTCATTCCCTAAACTGGAATTAAAATCGGAGAATAAAAGTCTTGTTAAAACCGTACACAGTTTTCTGTTTTTGTTAATATATCACGTTTTTTGATCTCCTAAAATCGAGATCCGTTAAGTTTTCGAAATCTGTTAAAAATTATGTTTCAAGATTTTGATTCCAAGCTTAAATCTGATTGTATTGAAGAACAATTGATGTTCATAAAACTGTTCTTCGTGTTCATCATTAGATTCGATGAAATCCCCTTAATTTGTGAGAAGTTAAGATTTTGATTGTGTTTGTAACTTTATCTCCATTTTTTTGTATTAAAATATTAATTTTATTATTTTAAATAATGAAACTTGGATATACTTAACACCTAAGAGATTTTCGAAATAAAAAATATAATCAAAATCCCTTGATTTTCACACATGCCTTATCATGTTTAATTTCATGGTTTATGTTCACGGGTATCTAAGTTCACAAGTCTAACTTCACAGGTTCTAACTTCACGGTTCTAAGTTTATGGTTCATAGTTCACGGGTCTTAATGTTCACAGGTTTAAGTTCACGGTTTAACCTTACTGGAGCCATGAACCTCATCGAAGCCATGAACCTCATATGAATCCGTGAACCTCATTGAAGCCGTGAACCTCATCTGGAACATTGAACCTTATTTTTCCTGAGAACTTTTTCTCAAGAACATGCATGAAGCCGTGAACCTAGCTTTATATGTGCCTAAAACTTCCTCTCAGGGATCCGCCCCAAACCTCGGACGGGGCCGCGCTGCCCCTTGCACTAACAGGGAGGTTTGCTATTAATAAATGCTTTTGTTTTTGGTAAGTCTTAATTAAATGTTTTCAAAACCTTAAAACTTACTTGAATAACACTTAAAGCTTCACTTCTGCCCAAAGGTGATGTGATGCATGTGTAAATTTATTCAAGCCTAATTAAGAATTGTCCTAATATTAACTAATTGTTTTGTTAAAATCTTATACTTTACAAAACCTTAAATTAGAAAATATGCTTAACTTAAATACCACCTAAAGTTTCACTTCTGCCCAAAGGTGATGTGTCATGCTCGTAAAGTTATTTAAATCTAATTAAGCACTAGTTCGCCTAAGACACATAAATGTTTCTACTTCTGCCCAAAGGTGATGTGTTACATTTGTGTTTCGCAAACCTAATTATGTGCATACTAAACAATGTCTCACTTCTGCCCAAAGGTGATGTGTTACATTCTTATTGTGCATACCTATTATTTAAACTTAAATTGTTCATAATGCTTAAACAATTGGTCATTAACCAAAGTGAACGTCCGTTGTTTAAGTAGAACCTAATCAATCTATTATTTTGGTGACTATAATAGACTTTTATCACATCTTCATTAATATAATGGTCCTTATTTCCGCTTGCCTTAGTCTAAGTTACCCCATAGACACTCTAAGTTCTTCTTTAGCTATTAGTATCTTATTTTTCTCATATAAAATCCACTGCAGCCCCTAACTTGGGAATCGAAACTTTGACTGGTGCGAACTTTTCTTCTTGGAAAGATTCACTGATGCTGTCTCACGGCTTGATGGAATTCGATCACGCACTTGATAAGCCTGCACCTGCTGATCTCACTAGCAAAAGTACTACTCATGAAATCATAGTGCATGAGAAATGGGCGAGGTGTAACCGCATGACTCTTCTCTTAATGAAGAACTCCATCAGTCCGATCATCAGAGGAGCTATACCAGATTCTAAAGATGCTAAGACTTATTTGGATTATGTGGAGGATCAGTTCAAGGGGACAACTAAGGCGCATGCTAGCACACTAATTCTGAAGCATGTGACTACAAAATATGACGGGATTAGCGGTATTCGTGAGCACATCATGATGATGAACGACATGTCCTGTAAGCTCAAGGGATTAGACGTGGAGATCAGTGACGGTTTCCTGGTGCACTTTATCATGACCTTTCTTCCTAAATCTTTTGAAGCTTTCAAGATCAACTATAACACACAGAAAGATAAGTGGACGATGAGTGAGTTGATTGCAATGTGCGTCCAAGAAGAAGAGCGTCTGAAGCTAGAGAAACCGGGTGTTGCTTATTTCATGACCACTGATTCAAAGAAGTGGAAGGGCAATTTCCATAAGAAGGAATATACTAAGGTCCAAAAACAAGATGCCAGTGCTGCTTCCAGCTCTAAGAAGTTCAAAGGGAAATCTCACTACAAGTTCTGTCGCAAGGCTGGACATAGGCAGAAAGACTGCCCAGATTTTAAGGAGTGGCTGAGCAAGAGAGGTAATAATCTTTATATGATACTTAAGTCCTATAATTTAAATGTTCCAACTAATACATGGTGGTTTGATTCAGGTTCTATGGTTCATGTAACCAACTCCTTTGTAACACCCAAAAATCCAACCCAATTTAAACCTTTTAAAACAACGCGAAAGTTAGGTCCAAGACAAAATATAACGTATCCACACGTTAAGATTTACAAACACGAATTAAAATAACACGATTTCACAAATTAGTTTAAACAAAGATCACCAACAAGTTATCCACAACTTGTGGTAATCACAAATAGTTTGTAAAGACTCCATACGAGAATAGATACAAAAACCAATAACAAAACATGACCACGAGAATCCAATTCACATTATGTGAGACCCGAGATCACTCTGGAGATTTCCCTACATTGAAAACATCAATTTGAACATGGTTAGTAAAGATAAGTAGCCCTAGGGACCTCCCACAAGTCCCTACAACAACGATAGGCCAAAACCTCGAAAACCCAAAAATCCCAGCGTCTACCAGACCCAAATGGGCGTATCATACGCTCCTGGCGTATGAGGCGCTGCCTGGCCATATGATGCGCTGGCAGCAGCTCAAACATGCCCCAAAATTGATTTTCAGCCTATGCAACCCCCCGTCGACTGACCCGTTTGCATATTTAGGCTATTAACCATCATAAACTCATGTTTAAACTACATATATGATCACCCACATGTTCTAACATATATTTGTTAGTTATAAACCCCCAAACCCGAGTACCACTACTCGTATTTTACCCTTGAAGTATTTGACTTCAAGTTCAATCATTTAATTGTTTAGGCATACAAAGACCTATAACTTAGACATGTATCGACCCATACAAGTCCTAACGTTTCATCATTCATCAAAAGGTCATATCCACATGTCTATTGCGCCAACCACCACCCGATTTCTCGCATGGAGCATTTGACTCCATGCCGACCCATGAAGTATCCACACTTTATGTCACTCGTGAAGTACTTGACTTCACTTTCACCCGTGAAGTACTTGACCTCACTACCATCCGTGAATGTAGAGTCATATCTTATGTATAAGCTGTTGTCATTTATTGTATGTTTAAACAGTTTTAGACTAGTTTACTTTATGTCATTTCATTAAATGTAATTTCAGTTTTTCTGTAATTTACTACTTTATTAGCCAAGTCTGGGCCATCGAAACTACTTAGTTTCGATTGAGTTTGTTCAATCGAAACTAGTAGTTTCGATAGATGGTAGTTTCGACAGTCTGTGTATCACTTGTAAATGGTCAATCGAAACTAGTAGTTTCGATTGAACATAGTTTCGATACCTGTCACTACTATAAATAGCCTAGTTTGAGAATGTTTAGGGTGTGAGTAACGGCTGTAACCCTGAACCTTCTCTTTCACATTGTTCTTGAATCAATACATTTTGCAGTTGTTTTTACACTGTGTTCTTACATTTTCATATCATTTTTGTGTTGATTCATTGTGAGGTTAGCCTGTTATCTTCACCGATTATGTTTCTACCATCTGTTTCACCACCATACACACAGTTTCCGCATGTGTGTATGTGTAATCGATCAAATCAGTGATTTCAAGAGAAATATGGACCTACAATTGGTATCAGAGCTTTATGCTCTAGTGTTTTTTAGTGTTATCAGGTTTATTGATCGATTCTAGGAGTTTACTGAGGGTATTCGAAGCTTATTTTGGGTTTTTGCACATCTATTCTCGGAAGTACTGGTTTATTGATTGACGGCTACTGTTTCATCGATTTCCAAGGGTTTTTGCTCGTATTTTCAGAATCGGAGGTTGGATTAGTGATCAGGAGGGTTAGCCGAAGGTTTTCGCTGGATTGATTTGTCATTTCTGGACTATTGATTTTTGGAGCTTGTCATCAATGGAGTATTTCTGAGTTTGGAGAAGAAGGCATCGAAACTACTGGGGACAGTTTCTGATTTCTGTTCATCATCGAAACTTTTTGTCTACATTTTGTCGGGAGAAGGTACTATCGAAACGAGATTTTTGTCTTATCTCTATAGAAACTGTGGTTATCGAAACTTGCCTGTGAAATTTTCAGTATCGAAACTAGTTGTTTCGATAAAAGTTTTCCTATCGAAACTAGTTGTTTCGATAGAAGTTGTCCTATCGAAACTAGTTGTTTCGATAAAAGTTGTTCAATCGAAACTAGTTACTGTTTTAGTTTCGATTCCGAATATTATGGCCACTTCAAGTTCAACAGAACATTCTGGGGGAAATAGACCACATGCTCTTGTGTACACAAGAGAATTTGATGACTGGACTAAGAAGATGAAGCTTTTCTTTCAATTTCAAGATTATACTTTGTTGAGTTCTATCACCGATGGTCCCCACAAGCCCGTAACTACCATTGCTGATGTTCAACGTCCTAAGTTAGTATCTGAGTATGATGAGAAAGATCTTGCCTTGATTGCCCGAGATAACAAGGCCTACGGGACTATTGCCATGGCTGTTCCTATGGATATTTTCAACATCTTTGCTGAGTACACAACTGCCAAAGACTTATGGGCTGCATTGTGCACAAGATATGAGGGAAGTGAGGATGTCAGGGAAAGCAAAAGAGATCTGATCAAGAAACAATATGCGATGTTCAGCAATGTAAGGGGAGAATCAATATCTGATTTGATCAACCGTTTCTCGAGCATTGTATCAAGGTTGAAAGTAATGGGAGTTGAGTACCCTACTCTTGATCTAAACAAGAAACTCCTAGATTCTCTTCCTGGGGAATGGAATATGTATCGAATCATGATCAAAAAGACTGAGAATCTGAGTGCTCTGTCTCAACAGGAAGTCTATAGCATTCTTGAATCTTATGAAATTGAGATTAAGAAGGGAGCAGTCACCCCATCAAATCAGTCTGGAAACACAGCTCTTATTGCTGGATCAAGCTCATCCGGTAGCCCATACTTTCAGACTGATGTCCCTCCTTCAGCTGCTGCAATTAATTCTACCAGCTCCTCTGCTCCTCAAAAGACTGTCACCATGATTCCTGATGATTATGTCCCAATCATGACTGCTTTCATGTTGTGCTATGATGCACTGATTTCTGGAAATAACACCGGTTAGCTTTCAACCTGATGACTTGGAGCAGATTAATCCTGATGATTTGGAGAAAATGGACATTGATTGGTGCATGGCCATGTTGACCTTAAGAGCCAAAAGATTCATCAAAAGGACTGGCATAGACAGATTCAAGCAGGGAAAGACACTTGGGTTTGATATCAAGAAGGTGAGATGCTACAATTGTGATCAGCTGGGTCACTTTGCCAGAAACTGCAAGGAGCCGTCCTCCAAGGATCAGCAAGAAAAGAAGATTTCTTCTGGAAAACAAGCTGCCAATCCTCCAAAGACAAACACATCTTCAAGTTCCACAGCTCTTGTGTGTCAAGCTGATGGACACTATCATTGGGGAGAACAAGCCGAGGAAGCTGCTGATAAAGCCTTGATGGCTGATGTGGAGGACACGAGCAAGTGTGTCATGATTGAACCTGCTGAGGATCTCACTGCTGTGCCTGCTGAGGTTATTTCTAAACTTTGTAATTCCATATCTTGCTTAAATGAAATTCGAAAATACAGATTCATCAATCAAGCCTTTATTGATGAACGAAATCACATTAAGGTGATGTATGACTTTGTTGCCAAAAATGAGAAACTTTACTTAAAGAAAATTCGTGACATATCTGGTGAAAATCGTTCTTTAATTGTGCAACTCAATACTCAAACTATTAACAATACGATTTTAACTGAAAGAGTCCAAAAGGCAGAAAAAGCCAAATTACAGGTTGACCACATGGATATGGATCAGAAAATTCTGTTTGGAATAATTAATAAACAATTTAATAGAAAAGGCACAGAAGGTCTTGGGTATAACTCTCATCCACCTCCTTATTCTAAATCAGGTTGATTTGCTTATATGTCAACTCCACATGTTTCCACACCTTTTGTTTGCACATTATCTCCTGATGATTATATTACGTCCTCTGATTCTGACAGTTTTGCTTCTTGTGCAGAATTAAATTATGTAAATTCCGAAGATGATTGTGATGAGAGTACCAATGACAGAACTATTTTAAAAGAACTTGAGTCGGATGAATGTAATAATATGTCCGTGTCTAAACTAAATATTTGTGAACACGTTGAAAACTTGTATTTTGATTCTATGCCTGCTGAGCATACGGGTTTGGGATGTGATGTTTCTAAATTTAAAAATGCTTTGCCTTTTGTTCCTAAATCTTTGAATGTTATGCCATGTGTTACCAAGTTTAAAAGTGCAGGAATTATTGTGAATGATGTACCACGTGAAACCATGAGCAACATGGACTTTTTCAGATTAAAGGAAGCACATCGTCTTCAAGACAAAGTTATTGATGAGAGAACCATCTCATGTTCAGATTCCTCAACATCACAATCATCTTCATCTTGTGATGACTATTATCAGGCTAAGATATCTTGTGAAAACGTTTGTTTTAGTTGTGGTGCCTCAAATCATGTTTCAAAAAGTTGTAAATTGACAACCACAAATTCTAATGAAGAATCGCCTTCCAAAAGTTCATTAAATTCATATGTGTTGCCTAAGTCTTCTCACAGTAGGAAATCTAGGCGTAAAAGAATTAAAAATGCTAAAAATTATTTAAAACGAACTTGGAAAATTAAAAATAATGTTCTATTTGATGACCATGCTTCATCAAAGGATGGTTGTAATTCTGATTCCAATGAGAGGTCATATCCTGACACTAAAATCCCTTGATTGAAACAATTTTGGTCAAATCGTATAAATGGTTCGTTGTGTATAGGGTCAATCAAGAAGAACCGGTGATAACATCTGGCATGTAGATAGTGGATGTTCAAGACATATGACTGGGCACTTTAACTTGTTGCAAGATTATCATCAAATTGATGGAGAGTATGTTGCTTTTGCTGGAAACCCAAGAGGAGGAAAGATTGAAGGACAAGGAACAGTATCAAATGGAGTAAATAGTCTGGAATTTATCAACTTTGTTCCTCAGTTGAAATACAATATGATGAGTGTTTCACAGATTTGTGACAATGACTTTTGTGCTTTATTCAATTCAAAAGAATGTCTTATCTTGAAGCCGGGAGTGGTGATTCTGGAAGAACTTATTCTCATGCGTGCTCCCAGAAGATACAACACATATAGCTTGGATATGAACAACCCATCGGGCATTGAATCGTGTTTTCTCTCAAAGGCTTCCGAAGATGAATCTTTCCTGTGGCATAAAAGGTTGGGACATGTCAATTTCAAAACAATGAACCGACTGGTTCGAGGCAACCTAGTCACTGGATTACCTCTCAAAGATTTCACTCCTATGGAACACTGTATCTCTTGTTCCAAGGGAAAATAGCACAAATCTTCACATAAACCTAAAACCACCAATTCCATTTACTCTCCTCTCCAATTGCTTCACATGGATCTTTTTGGTCCAGTGAGTGTCATGAGTCTCGGACGAAAGTCATACTGTTTGGTGGTAACAGATGATTTTTCTCGATTCACTTGGGTGTTTTTCCTTGCTAAGAAAGATGAGACGCCAGAGATTTTAAAAACATATCTGCTTCAAATTAAGAACCTCTTCAATCTAAGTGTGAAGACAATCCGCAGCGATCATGGAACAGAATTCAAAAATGCAACTCTTGATTCCTTCTGTGAAAGCAAAGGAATTTCTCGACAATTTAGTGCACCTCGTACTCCTCAACAAAATGGTGTAGCTGAAAGAAGAAACCGCACTTTAATTGAAGCTGCACGAACTATGATTGTTGACTCTAAGCTTCCCGTAACTTTCTGGGCTGAGGCGGTCAACACTGCTTGTTTTGTGCAAAATCGGGTTCTTATCACTAAAAGTTGCAACAAGACACCTTATGAGATCATGTACAAGCGCAAGCCAGTTATTGATTTCTTCAGAAAATTTGGGTGTGTGTGCACAATGCTGAACACTTCAGATCAGCTCAACAAGTTTGAAGCCAAAGCTGATGAATGTTATTTTGTTGGTTACTCATCCAATCAACGTGCTTTTCGTGTCTACCATAAGAAGAAAAGGATAGTGATGGAGTCCATTGATATCAATTGGCATGAAAACAATCATACGGACCAGGAGACGGTCCCAATTGGCTCTTTGACGTCGATTCAGTTTTTAAGTCATTTAATCTTCCTGATTTCTCTATTGAATCAACTCATGCTAATCCTTACTTCTCTGTGAACAATCTTGGGAACATAATGATCAAGGCTCTTCCTCATCTGCTCAGGTTGAAATTCCTGTGGTTGCTAATGCTGAATCTGATATAGAGTCTTCCGGTTCTGGTGTAACAAGTGAAACTGTTGAAGACAACTCCATTCCAATAGTAGATGTTGCACCACAATCACCTGCTGAAGATCCTATTATTGATATTGCCGATCCTCCAGCTGAAAATCTTACCAATTTGGAAGAAGTCGTGGAAGAAGATGAAATTCCTCAACTGCGAATTCACAAGATTCATCCCACCAATAACATCATTGGACCACTCAATGTGGGTGTTAGTACCCGAAGTGCCTGTGAAGCATTTGAAAATAGCATGTTTTCTTGCTTCATTTCTCAAGCTGAACCAAAGAACATCAAAGCAGCTCTACTAGAAAACATCAGGGTGGAAGCAATGCAGGAAGAGCTACAGCAATTCTCAAAGCTGCATGTGTGGAATTTGGTAGATCTTCCCAAGAACAAAGTTCCAATCGGCACTCGTTGGGTTTTTCGCAACAAAAAGGATGAAGGCGGCACTATGATTCTAAATAAAGCTCGTCTGGTGGTTCAAGGTTTTTATCAAGAAGAAGGGATTGACTATGAGGATGTCTTTGCACCAGTGGCTCATTTGGAAGCCATCCGAATGTTTCTCGCCTATGCAGCCTACATGGACTTCACCGTTCATCAAATGGATGTAAAAAGCGCATTTTTATATGGCAAAGTTCAAGAGGAAGTTTATGTCAAGCAGCCGCCAGGTTTCATTGATCCTAATTTTTCAGACCGTGTTTACAAGTTAGATAAAGCATTGTACGGTCTTCACCAAGCACCTCGTGCGTGGTATGAAACTTTATCGAAGCATCTGCTTGAGAATGGTTTCACACGAGGAGCAATTGACCAAACTTTGTTCAAACGGAAGGATGAAAAGGATACAATCATGGTGCAAATTTATGTGGATGATATCATTTTTGGATCTACAAATCCCCGTCTCTGCAAAGAATTTGAAGAAGTGATGTGATCTAAGTTTGAAATGAGCTCCATGGGGGAAATGAAGTTCTTTTTGGGACTACAAGTTGATCTGTCTGAGTCAGGAATCCTTATCCATCAAGAAAAATACGTAAAAGAAATCTTGACCAAGTTCAAAATGGCTGATTCCCATCCAGTAAAAACTCCTGTGGAAGTTCGACATTGTTTGACTCCTGATGTGGATGGTGAAAGCGTTGATCAGCATCTCTATCGCTCTATGATAGGATCTCTCATGTATCTCACGGCCAGCAGACCCGACATCATGTTTGCAGTGTGCTTGTGTGCACGTTTTCAGGCTAATCCTAAACTCTCTCATTTATCTGCTGTCAAACGTATTTTAAGATATTTAAGGTATAAGCCAAAATTGGGTCTGTGGTATCCTAAAACTGACTTGTTTGATCTTGTGGCTTATTCAGATTCAGACTACGGGGGTGGCAACTTAGACCGAAAATCCACTTCTGGAGGTTGTCAATTCCTTGGCAACCGCCTTGTCTCATGGCAATGTAAGAAACAATCCACCGTTTCCCAATCCACCGTCGAAGCCGAATACATTGCCGCATCCCTCTGTTGTTCCTAAGTCAGATGGATACACCATCAGATGCTTGACTATGGGATCACATTCCATGAGACACCCATTCTGTGAGACAACACTGTCGTTCCTCATATCACCAAAAACCCCGTTCAGCATTCCAAAACAAAACACCTTGAAATTAAACATCATTTTATTCGTGACTGTGTTGAAAAGAAACATATTCAAATCGTTGAAGTCAAAACCAACAAACAAACCGCAGACATCTTCACAAAGGCTTTTGACTCTACCAGATTTGCCCAACTAGTAGAGATGCTTGGAATGATTAACTTTCAGTAAATTGTGTGAATAGTAGTTTATTTTCTAAATTTTGATTAATTATCTAAGAAAATTCCAAAAAGATTTTATTCTTATGTACAGTATCCACGCAAATATTTTGGGGAGAAATATAATATTTTAATATTGAAAAGAATTGTTGTGTATATAATCTTCAAGTGGTTTTGAATTGTAGGAAAAATTGAATCTGACCTTTGAGAAATGATAGTGTCTGATCTCATCTCTTGAACATGGAATAGACCAAAAGCGATGGTGTTTACTGAGGTATAGCTGGTAGGCCCGACATATGGTTAAAACTTGTAAGTAGTGTGAAAACCTAATATATATATATATATATATATATATATATATATCTCATACTTATGTGTTTGAACTCATTATTGAAACATCTAACCCATTTTTATATCTAAGAAAACCAATTCAATAAGATACAGGCTTACGTATTAGATTCCTATTCATACGCCAAGTGACCGTCAATATAACGATATTTCCGATGACCCGTATGTTTTGCTTACGCAAAGATCTCAGGTGCTCATCCTTTTCCCATCCACTTGGATGATTTGACCCCGTCTGTTTTGCTTACGCAAAGATCTCGGGTGTTCAACATTTTTCTATCCGCTTAGATAATTTTACGACTTCTTCTGTTTTGCTTACGCAAAGATCTAGAATGTTCATACCTTTTTAATATCTACTTGGATATATTTTATTTTAATTTTCTAAATCCACTTGGATATCTTATTTTATTTTGGTGGTACTTTGACATTACTAAGACGGTACCTTGGTTAATCAGAAAGAGATGATAGGATGAAGATAGGTACTTCTTGAGGATTGATAGGTTTTCAAAATCATTTTATTTTAATATGTGGGGTACACCTTGTATATTGCTTAAATGGTACCTTCTAATCACATGAAATCTTAGTACAAACAAATGTTCGGGTTTACTTTGCACAAATATCAGCTATCTTCAGGGACTCACAGTAGTGAATTGCAAAAGGAAGTGTTTCAAGAGACTGACCAGATCTGATCTCATGTTGGATCTTTTTCAAGAAGATAAGTGTAAATATCTTGTGTATAATTTCATTTCTATAGTAAGTCTGTTTTAACAGTGTATATATGTTAGTCTTATTTCTGTTCTTTGAACTATCGAAACTACTTTGTGCATATCGAAACTACTTTGACATATCGAAACTACTTTGTGCATATCGAAACTACTTCGACATATCGAAACTACTTTGTGCATATCGAAACTTCTTTGAACTATCGAAACTAGTTGTTCATATCGAAACTAGTTTGTCCTATCGAAACTAGTTGTTTCGACAGGGGCATTTTTTTCTTCTGTCTTACGAAAATTAAAAGCCTTCATAAGCAATCCCTCCCTTCATACTGATTTTCACTCGTCTTTTTCAAACCCTCTTCGCCTTCTCTGTCATTCGCAAAATCTCTCAAACCATCGGTCTGAGTTGCAAGATATCAGCGTTAATCACCTGATTTTCCCCCGTTGTCACCATCGTCTCCATCATCAGGTAACGTCTCACTACTTCATTTTGGATGATTTTTGCAAATCGGCAGACCTAGGATTTCAAAGTTTAAAATTTGTTCGACTAAATCTTCATAATAACAGTCGTTTTTGTGCTTATCCGCGTTTGCATACATCTCTATCATCTTTGAACTCACGATTAATGTGTATTCTTGCAGATAACAGTCTCACATTCGGTAAGATGAAGTTCCGTCACTTACAGGCCACTCTAAACCCTTCATTAAAATTGTTTATATTAGTCCGAGTATCGTGAATCAAAGGGGTTTGGGTTTCAAAACCAAGTAGTTTCGATAAAGGGGTTCAACTCTTTCAAAATTTCTCAAAAGGTTTTCAATCGAAACTACTAGTTTTGACACCCAAACTTGCCCTAGTATCTCTTATTGAAACTAGTTAGGTTCGATAAGTTCATCTCCATCGAAACTAGTTGTTTCGACAGTATTGATTTCAAAATTTTCTAAGTATTGATCAAAGCTTATTGCCTCTATCGAAACTACTTGTTTCGATAAAGTTGTTTGTTAAATTAACCAAGTTCATCTCAATCGAAACTAGTTGTTTCGACAGTAAGGATTTCATATTTTTTCTAAGTGTTGATATATCTTGTTTCGGTCAAGTATTTTCAGAAACTTTACTTCTTGTGCAAAATTGATGAATTTTACAGGTATGGATCTCTTATTCGTAAAGAGACACAATGTCTGTGCATTCCTTAATGCCAATGATCCAAAAGCTGCAGAGTTCATTCGTGTCTTAAACTTCCTGGCAAACTCCAACATCAGCTTTGCCATCAGCAACAACCTGCCGGTGTTTGAGACATCTATAAGAGAATTTTAGGAGACTGCAGAGATCATCACAGTTGAAAATGTGGAGCACATCAGAGCAACTGTGCTTGGCCAAGAAGTCTTATTTTCTGAAACTACAGTTAGAGAGGTGCTGCAGTTTAATGACAATCCAGATGCACCCATTGAATTTCCAATCTTCTATGTTAAAGAATGCTTCAGAAGATTGGGTCATCCAGATGAATTCAAAAGTGGTCAGATAATCAAGAACTCCTTACCAAGCCACTGGAGATACATAGTGCACGTGTTTATTCACTGCCTATCTATCAGAAAAGGAGGTTTTGATTCATTAAACAGCACTCTGGGCTCAGCAATTTTGGGGTTAGTCAAGGGAAGAGATTACAATTTTTCTGGCTTCGTCTTCAGACAGTTAAAGGACAACCTGACAAGAGCCGTGAAGGAGAAATTTCTGGCATATCCAAGATTCCTACAGATTATCATCAATCATCTTCATCCTGAGCTTCAACAAGGTGGGAACACCTTTGTGTTCGACCATATGATTGCCAAGACTCTCAGCTATATGAGAAGTACCAACAAGAGAACCAACAGAGCTATAGCTGATATTCCCCTATTTGGTCATATTATTGGTGAAGAAGAAGAATTCATTCCTGATATTGACCCTGATCTAGAAGAAGAGATCTTATCATCTGATGAAGAAGAGATGGAAGTTGAACAAGATCAAGGTAATCAACCTATTGATGAAGCTGAGATTGAGATAAACGTCCCTAATGTTCAAGAAGAAGAACAACCCATCATTGAGCCTGTGATAGAGGCTCCTTTTGTTGAACAAATACAGATAATTCAAGAGCCAGCAGTTAATGTTGAAGCTGGTATGCATGAAGCTGAGGAGGAAGTTGCAGAATCAAGTGGAACTCTGGATGCAGGAATTTATGGATCTGACTACTACAAGTCTGATTCAGATGATAGAACAAAGCATCTTGCATATTCCTCCAAACGGCAAGTTGAGTCAGGTTCTGATTTTGAGGAAGAAGAGCCTAGGGCTAAGAAAATCAAGACTGGATTAGAAGATTTTTCATCCTCGTCAGATTCTCTATTAGCTACTCCACAACCAACTCCAGAACCATCTCCACAACCTACTCCACAGCCCACTCCACAGCCCACTCCACAACCCACTCCACTACCATCTCCACAACAATCACCCATCCATACTACTCCCACATCACCACCTCATGATTCAACCTCTCCTGTACCAAGAGTTAAAACTTTAAGCCTTGAACTGAAGAAAATGCAGAATAAGATTCAAAAGAAAGATGAAGAAATTGAAGGCTTAAAATCTAATTTGCATGATGTTCAGGAAGAGGTTAAAGACCTGAAGCTGGAAGTTGGGGGTCTACATACCCAGATTGACATTCAACAAACCCAACTTAAAACACAACAGAGACTTATCTCCCAGCAAAAAGAAGAATTCAAGGCTTTAGCTGAAGCAGTGGAACAGCTCAAAGCCTCAATGATAAAACCTGTGCAACAACAACCAACCACTTCAACAGCTCAGGGGGAGACTACATCTGTGGTTGAACCCTCATCTCCTGTCATTGTCACTAATCCGGAGTCTGCTCTCACTATCTTTACTGGCCATGCTGAGAAGACAAAGGAAGCAGTTGAAGTCAAGGTTGAAGAACCAGAACTAGACCTTCCCTCAGTAAGTGAGAGAAGAGATGCAAGGAAGAAAGGGAAGGGGACCCTACTGAGATAGAAACCGTAATTCTGGATGAAGAAGACATCCCATCTGATGACGAGCTGAATGCCCTTTTAGATGAAATTGAAAACTATGGGTATAATGATCTTTATCCAGAAATTTTGACTACCGAAGAAAAAGGGACTGAAAGAACCAGATACTTTACAGAAGAAGGAAAGGAAATTCAAACCTTATCTGATGAAGAAAAAGGCGAAGAAGATGTTCAGGTTAATCTTATCAAGACAGTCACTCCTGAACCAACCACTACAGTCTCTGAATCATGTCCAGCACAAGATCCACCTTTTGTTGCACCTGAACCTCCAATTTCAAGAAAATCTTGGTTCAGGAAAATCATTCAGGAAGAAACTCCTAAAACATATGAATGGATAGTTGAGCATCAGGAGCTAAAGAGGCCTCCAATTGGCTGGAAGTATGATGCAGAAAGGAAGCTATTTATTATCAGAAGATATAGAGGGGGAGTTCAGCACTTTAAAAATATGACTGACTTCCAGACCCTTCCTTTCTATGACCTCAGGGATTTAGCCAAACTTCCCCTTCAAAACCCTGGGAAGGTCATGATGGCTTATGACTTTGAGAAATTTCTACATTCTCAAGTCAATAATGATTTCAAGGGAATGAAGCCTAGGAAAACTCAAAAGAAAATCTCAAAGACAAGGTTTCATCCTAAGACTAACAAGCCATATGTGTTCTTGAGGTACAAGTCTGCCCAAACTCACAAGACCATCACCATTCCAAAATCTGTACCTGTCCAGCTGCAAACTTTCAGAAAGTGGTACTATGACCCAATCATTGGCAGTGCAGTAATAGAGTGTGAGGGCAAGGAAGACATCACTATCTTTGAGCCTATGGAGTTGTTGAAATTTCAGCCTGAAGATCTGGAGATACTTTTCCAGAATCACATTCAGGCATACAGTGATGAAGATGAAGCTGATGCTAAGGCCTACCAACGGGTTGTATCTCTCCATGTTAAACCTTTTATACCGAGGACAACTGAAGGACCAGCTGCTTGATGAAAAGCTGAAGACAGTAATGCAACAGCTTAGGGGGAGATTGTAGAGTCATATCTTATGTATAAGCTGTTGTCATTTATTGTATGTTTAAACAGTTTTAGACTAGTTTACTTTATGTCATTTCATTAAATGTAATTTCAGTTTTTCTGTAATTTACTGCTTTATTAGCCAAGTCTGGGCCATCGAAACTACTTAGATTCGATTGAGTTTGATCAATCGAAACTAGTAGTTTCGATAGATGGTAGTTTCGACAGTCTGTGTATCACTTGTAAATGGTCAATCGAAACTAGTAGTTTTGATTGAACATAGTTTCGATACCTGTCACTACTATAAATAGCCTAGTTTGAGAATATTTAGGGTGTGAGTAGCGGCTGTAACCCTGAACCTTCTCTTTCACATTGTTCTTGAATCAATACATTTTGCAGTTGTTTTTACACTGTGTTCTTACATTTTCATATCATTTTTGTGTTGATTCATTGTGAGGTTAGCCTGTTATCTTCACCGATTCTGTTTCTACCATCTGTTTCACCACCATACACACAGTTTCCGCCTATGTGTATGTGTAATCGATCAAATCAGTGATTTCAAGAGAAATCTGGACCTACAGTGAAGTATCCACACTTCACGTTACACCTCCATGAAGTATCCACACTTCATGTAATCAACCAATTTACCGTTTTACTACTAACAGTTGACTTTCACCACAATAAGTTAATTTAGTCTAATGTTACCACATTATATATTTTAGTTGACTCTTGATTGAGCCATTTACACCATTTAACCACATATCACCCATTAGTTTGACCAATAACCACATAAGTCAATTTACATCTATTTACCACATTTGCACAATCATGTTTGACTATTAACCACATAGTCTAATTACACATATTTACCACATTTGCACATGCGAGTTTGACTATTAACCACATAGTCTAATTACATATATTTCAACATAATAGTTTGACCCTATACCACTAAGGTCAAATTACACCAATTTCACCATTATCCACAATGGTTTGACTTATACCACACTAAGTCAATTTTATATCAATTTCACCATTTATCCACAAATGGTTTGACTTATACTACGCTAAGTCAATTTACAACAATCCTACCACATTCACACTTTACTTTAACCATTTACCAATTTGCCACACATCCATGGCTTAGTTTGACTAAATATCCACATTGAGTCAAACATACAATAACATGTAAAATAGCATACCACACATACTACTTATCTAATACTAAGTAAGTGCAAAACACTTACCTTTGCCAGATGATCCCGCTTGATCCTCCAAGCTAGCTTCCTTACTATTTGATCACCTATACAACCCATTTACAATTAATAATCCAATTATCACCAAATGACACCCAACTCACCTTTATGATCTAAAGATCAAGTCCCTAACTTAGTTTGATTAACATGACCTTAATCAAACCCCCCAACACCCAAATACCACCTTTTCAACCCAAATGACCAGTTTAACCCATTAAAATCAAACTTACAATCCACCAACTCACCTTTTCCAATTGAGGTCTAACACCACCCTAGATCTTATAGATTACACCCATTCTAAACTTGAATAATTACACCTTAAACAAGTTTTAACCTCCCAACATAATCATTCAACCATTTTGACCCGTTAAGGATTTCACCCAAATTCCACAATTTCTTCAATTCATAATTAACCAACACAATTTAGTTTTATACTTGAAAATGTGTTTATATTACACCATAAACACTTATCCAAACTCAATTCACCATTTAAACACCTTCAATTACAAAACCCCCAATTTGGGTCTCAAGAACCCTAATTTTGAAATGATCAAATTGGATGGTTCAAGGATGTCATTAAGCATTACACACCCTTAATCAAGCTAGATAATAAGTTCTTAATCATAAACAACCGTTAATTCAACCCCTAGCTTGATTTTCACCTAAACCCACCAAGAACACTTCTAATAGAGGTTCAAGAGATGGAAGGATTGCTTACATGATGTTTGCTTGAAGATGGACACTCCAAATCCATTTGATTTCTTCATGCAACTCTTGAATCCAGATTTTGGCTCCTTTTTTCCCCCTTTCTCTTGCAATCCATGACACATACACACTCTTTCAAGAGTGTGTCACCATTTTAATCCCCACCCAAATCAAGTTTGAGCCAATTACAAGATCAGTCCCTGCACTTGTAATTTTGACTCCTTGCTCTAAAACTAAAAGTTTTCACCATTTATAAAATGCCTCCAACTTCAATTTATAAAAATATACCCCCTTACAATATAGTTATTATATTAAGAGTAAACCCGAAAGTTGGTTCGTTACATCCTTACAGGGATTCCTTACAATCCAGAAACTGGAAAGAAACCGAAGAACACTTAAAATGGGAAATGGAGAAGAACTTGTTGTCGAAGCTGTGGGAACCTTAGCATTAATAATGAAAACTGGTTTATGTATTAAACTTTATAATACCTTATATATTCCTGAGATTACTTGGAATCTAGTATCAGGACTAAAGTTAGGCATTGACGTTTTTGTTTGTTCTCATGGTCATGGCAAACTTTCTATTGTGTTAAATTCTTAAGTGTTTAGACGTGGTTATCTGGATGGTGGTCTTTATAGATTAGAACTAGATGATGAATTTTCCAAGTATTTGTTATCATATAATATCAATGAAAACTTAACAAACAATAAAAGAAAACGAGACTTAGAAACGTCATCCGTGTTACATTTCACGAGAACGCTTATCTTGACTCGTGAAGGATGGAGTGTTACCATCTCTCGATTTCAATGATTTTGGAACATGTGTCAAATACCTTAAAGGTAAAATGACATTAGCAAATAAGAAAGGTGTCACTAGGAGCTCTAACTTATTAGAACTCATGCATATTGATATTAGTGGCCCTTACCCCATTGCTGGTATAACTGGACATACTTCATTTATCACTTTTATCGACGATTATTCTCGTTATATATACTTGTATCTTATTAAGGAAAAATCTGAATCACTTGTGAATTTTAAAGATTATAAAACTGAAGTTGAAAAACAACTTCATCTTCAAATAAAAGTTGTGAGATCAGATAGAGGAAGTGAATATTATGGCAGACATACCGATGTGGCTCAGGATCTTGGACCATTTTATGAGTTTTGTAAGGGCCAGGGGATCATGAACCAGTACACCATCCCGGTACTCCTCAGCAGAATGGTGTTTCTGAGAGAAGAAATAGGACCCTAATGAACATGGTACGCAATATGTTAGCCAACTCAGGTTTACCCTCATTCCTCTGGACCGAGGCCTTAAAAGCAGCCGTTCATATACTCAATAGAGTTCCTTCAAAGTCTGTCCCTAAAACTCCTTATGAACTCTGGACAAAAAGGAAACCGAGTCTAAGATATATGAAAGTATGGGGCTGTCTTGTAGAAGCTAAACTCTATAATCCTTTCTTAAAGAAACTTGACATGAAAATTGTCACTTGTTACTTCATCGGTTATCCCGATCACTCAAAGGGTTATTGATTCTACCGTCATTCTCACGTCACTCGTATTGTAGAAACCAAGCATGCCAAATTCCTTGAGGATTTTAAGGTCAGTGGGAGTAGTGAAAATCCTTATCCATATTTACAAGAAGTACAAGACGCGGGGGGAGAGATTCGTCGCTTACTTTACCTCTGATTACTCCTCTTGTACACGATGCTGCACCGCACGTCTCTGCACCACATCCTTATCACTCAGATATTAATGCTACTCCTTTTATACCAGAGAATGAAGGCACATCAAACGACCGACATGAAGACAATGCCGAAACCAATAATCAACTAAGGAGGTCATCTAGATCCAAAAGGCATACTAACTTTGATGATTATGTTACCTATCTGACTGAAGTTGAAATGGACGCAAGAAATTTTACCGATCCTACTTCTTATCATGAAGCCATTAGCAGTGATCAGTCCTCTGAATGGAACAAAGCTATGATTGACGAGCTTGACTCCATAAAGAAAAATGAAGTTTGGGATTTAGTTGAATTACCCAACGGTGCTAAACCCGTAGGATGTAAATGTGTCTTCAAAACTAAACTAGATCCGAATGGAAACATTGAACGCTATAAAGCGAGATTGGTTGCAAAGGGTTTCACTCAGAAAGAAGGAATCGACTATCAACAGACCTTTTCTCCTGTCTCTCGAAAGGATCCATTAAGGATCGTCATGGCCCTAGTAGCTGATTTTGACTTAGAGCTACATCAGATGGACGTAAAAACCGCTTTCCTCAATGGCGACTTGAATGAAGACGTGTTCATGAAACAGCCTGAAGGCTTTAAACCTAAAGGTCAGGAACATTTAGTCTGTAAGTTGAAAAAATCCATATACGGGTTGAAGCAGGCATCACGTCAATGGTACCTAAAGTTTGATGAAGTCATGAAGAAACAAGGTTTCCTTAAGAATCAAGTGGATCTGTGACATCCGGCAATCTCAGGTTAACTCCGTTAACTCAAACCTCGTTAGTTCAAACATTATTCGTTTCAAACTCAGTTATCCCAGTTAGTCACACGTGCATTGCATTGAGTCTAAACCCGGAACGTTGGTGATTAATTAAAATAAATAATTTGAATATTTAATCATTTATATTTATTATAAATTATGTGAACTTTGTGTGATTACGTGACGTTACGTGAATTATGTGAATATTATTGTTCTCGTACGTGTTTATCGAATACTAACCGCATGCAATATTTTTATAAAAGTTGGAGTTTTATAAAAATATAAATAGAAAATTATTAGTTAGTAATTTAGTGTTATTTAACTAATTAGAGTTATGGGCCTTAATTAAACCTGAAGCCCATTTTGGAAAACCCATTAGTGCATGTGTTATATAAAGAAATTAAAAAAAAAAATCATAAACCCTAACCCCACCCTTGAAGCCGTCGCGACCTCCCCTCCCCACACCTCACTCGACCGAACCAAAGATCAAGACGTGGAGCCTTCGATCGAGCCCCGATCATGAATCCGGAAGTATATACGTGCTAGTCTAGGCGTTTCTAACATCTCTACGTAAGTCGTTTCATCTGATTCCGTCACTTTTTCAATATTATTTTTGAGATCAAAACCCTATATTATCCAAACATGATTATTTTGAAATATGATAATAAATTAGTTAATTATTTGATATTGTTTGTATCGTATTGATTATTTTATGAACGTATATGAAACCCTAGTTGTCATACGATGTGAAAATTAAATATTGTTGATTATGTGATGTATAGGAATCGCATGCTAGACATGGATTATGATTAATATAGTTGTAATTATATTAGTTGAAAGATCTAGGATTGATTTGACGTGTTAATTGTATGAATAAAGCGTGTAATGGGCGATTTACTAAAAGAGGAAACTTTTTATGATTTCTATCTTGCATGATATACATGATTAGGATGATGTGATGATGGTTATGTGTTACTTGATGCATGTTTACATGATTTGTGAAATCAGATTTTGAATACCTAGATCGGTTTTGTGAACTTTCCAAATAAGAAAACTTTAATTGTTAAAAGTGGTTATAACTTGCTATTTAGACATGCATGATATGGTTTGATGATAGCTCTATGTTAGATAGGACACAATAACTTGTTGTAACGTGTTAGGTGTTTGAAATCACGCATGCTAGTCATAGGTTACTAAAGATAGCAACTTTATCTTGAATTATGATTTGCATGTTTAGGTTCTAGACAATTGTTATGTGATGTGATGAACTAGAACATGTTAGAGTGATCCTATGAATATATCAATCATGATAGTTTCCAGGAAACATGAGCTCCGAACAAACCTGCTATTTTTGGAAACTTTCTATTTATAGAAACCTTCTATTTTTGGAAACTTTCTATTTATAGAAACCTGCTATTTATGGAAACTTGCTATCTTGTTAGAACAAATAGGATTTGTTGCTAAGTGCTACAGCATGATCATTGTGTGTAATATAGAAGTGTTATACAGGTCAAACATTTAAATCACTAAACGGGTCACCAACGGGTCGTCTAGTCAAACTTGGTCAAACTTAGTCAAACATGGTCAAACTTGGTCAAACTTAGTCAAACATGGTCAAACTTAGTCAAACTTGGTCAAACTTGCAAACCTTTTCTAAACACTTAAACAATAGTATTGTTTGGATACTAAGGGTTCCTATCATCTTGCACAAACACACACTTATAAACCGGTGTTTATAGGTGGCAATTAGTCGTTAAGCATTCTAAGTTCGCTTTCTTTCGCACGCACTCTAAGGTGAGTTTCACGGCCCCTTTTCTTATGGTTTAAACTTGGGGGAGAAAACATGGGTACGGACATTTAGATCTTACATTTCTTTTATATCACTTGTGTACTAAGCGCAAACATATCATGAAAGTCCTTACTTATCGAACCGTTAGTATATGGGTTAGCGAGGTAATCTTGAGTAGTACTACTGGGCATTGACAAGCCTCACCCGCGTTAGTCGCGCTAACACGACGGGAAGTCGAACGGGTGTAACATTGACCTAAACATTCACTATTGATTATGATAGTCATGGTGGGAGGCAGTACAAACATAAACAGTCAGCTTCGGTGTCGAAACGCTTTAGTAACATGTACTAGGTTAGCTACCTATGATATAAATTGTAAATGGTATTATCTAGTAAACTTTACAAATATTGAAACCTGTGAACTCACCAACCTAGTGTTGACACGTTTTAGCATGTTTTCTCAGGTCATTAAGGTACAAGCACAAGCTAAGGCATGCATGCATTCGAAGCCCATAATTTTCAAACTCAAGAACTATTTATTTTAATTATTGTTGAATTATTTATTTTTGGCGCGACTGTTTTGGCGCATGCTTTTCATTTAACTTTTCGCTTCCGCAGTCTTACATTAAATCAGTGTTTTCATTACTAGTGTTGCATCGTGACTATGAGCAATACTAGTGGTTTTTATTAAACTCATATAGAGTCGTTCAACGTAACTAATGACTGAGATCCTGGTATGTCACGCTCCTAACGGTAAAACTCCGTTAGTGGATTTTGGGGGTGTGACAGGATCAATGCACTTACCTCAAGATGAGTGAGAGCAACTTTACTATACTTGTCCTTTACGTAGATGACATTCTATTGGCAAGTGATCGTTTAGATATGTTGCATGAGTCAAAGCATTTACTCTCGCATAACTTCGACATGAAGGATCTCGGAGAGGCTTCTTATGTTATAGGCATCGAAATACACCGAGATAGATCTAAGGGCATTTTGGGATTACCTCAAAGAGCCTACATTGAACGGGTCCTCACACGTTACAATATGCAACAATGCTCTCCTTCTGTAGCTCCTGTAGTTAAGGGAGATGTTTTTGGTTCTTTCCAATGTCCGAAAACAGAGGTTAAGAAGGAGTAAATGAGAATGATACATTATGCATCATTAGTTGGGAGCCTCATATATGCTCAAGTTTGTACTCGTCCAGATATCTCTTATATTGCTAGAATGCTAGGCCGTTATCAGACTAATCCTGGTCTTGATCACTGGAAAGAAGCTAAGAAAGTACTTCGATATCTGCAAGGGACGAAAGACTATAAACTGACTTACAAAAGAAGTGATAATTTAGAAGTGGTTGGTTATTCTGATTCTGACTTTGTTAAGTGCAAAGATGACAAGAAATCCACTTCGGGGTATATCTTTATGTTAGCCGGTGGACCTATCTCATGGAAGAGTCATTAGCAACAGTTGACCACAATGCCCACTATGATGGCAAAACACATTGTTGTATATAACGCGACCTGTCATGGAATGTTGCTAAAGAATCTGATCACTGGACTCAAAATAGTTAATTCCATTTCTAGACCATTGAAGCTTTATTGTGATAACTCAGCTGTCGTTAGTTTCTCGAACAGTAACAGTTCGACCGGAGTTGGATTATATCTTGATACAAAGTACTTGTTCGTACGTGAGCGAATTGAGGAAAATAATATTTGTATTGAGTATATAAGTACTAAAGTTATGCTTGCGGATCCGATGACTAAAGGCCTCCCACCTAAAGTTTTCGAAGAACATGTTTCGAAGATGGGCTTTTTCTAAAGACCTTATTTAGTAGCATAATTGTACTTACTTACATTTATTAATAAAATTTCCTCAATTATTTGAATTTGTTTGTCTCTAAATACGTTTATGCATGCCTAAAGACGTATAGACAGTAACTATACAAATCAACGTTAAAGGGCTTATTTGTCAATTTGATCCTAAGTTTACTTAAGTCTTAAATTGGGATTGTAGTATGATTAATGGGGGTCTTGAGTTGGATACTGATTCAATGACTGTATTTCTCTGCTACAGTTTTGGTTTAAAACTAAAATGAGTATTAAATCTGCAGACTTACTAATGCTCATAATAAATGATTACTCAGTCAAATGGGAGAATGTAAGACACGGTTTTATTATGTAGCTCTTATAATCATTTATCTAATTATTAAATGATCAATTGAATTATTTATTTATTTATTTATTAACCTATGGCTAGTAATTAGTTGATGATCCTAATTACTCTTAATGGGCCTAATTACTCTTAATGGGCCATTAATGGGTTTCCCTTTGGGTGTACATATAAATAGAGAGTTAATTAGAGGGAATAGACTAATCAGGAAATCTATCACCACTAAATAATTCGTCCCTCTCCCATAACCGTGAGTTCTTACGAACTCACCTTAGCCATCCTAACCGTACACCCTAAACGGGAACCCGATCCAGATCAAAGATCATGACCTCTTCTCTCTCATCGGTTAACTTAACAGGTATGATTTATATAATTGTTTTTCATTATCATGTTCAACAACTGATCAACATAATTGATGTGTTGCTAAACAATGGAAGGCATATTGATGTTGTTAATCTGGCATTTGCATTTGAACCCACTGAGCATATTTCTCCTATCACTTTATTGAAATCCTACTTGGCAGAAGCAGTTAAAGTTTCTTCCACTGTCAAAGCAGGAAACTCTTCTCCAACTTCCCAGGTTACCCTTGTTCTCTACAATACCAAAATCTAGGGTGTGTTTGGACTTGGGGTTTGGGAATGAGGGAACGGGAATAGAAATCCATGCTGATTTCTATCTACCAACCAAATGTTATCCTAGATATGAAAATTTTGATCCGTGTTATACTTCGTGTCTAACGTGTCAAATGAGTATATTTTAAAATACAGCTAAATCGAAAGAAGTTGAACTCGTCATAAGTCATTCATTTTTTTAAAATACTTGATTGTAGTTGTTATGGTTCGTTAGTTTGTGCACTCTTAATTGTTATTCATATGGTTCGTTATAAGTTTTTGTGATTTAAGATTTTTTATTAGTGTATGTCAAATGGAAATCATAACTAAGAACTTAAAAAAATTGGAAAAAGGACCTCAAATTTTTTCTTCGTTTTAGGCCTCCAAAATGGTTGAGCCGCCCCTGCCCGACTCGACCCAAAAAATCGAACCGAATCGAAATTTTTTATGTCCGGCCATATAAAATTGGAGAATCTAAAAACAGTGAAACCCCTGAAAAAAATTCTTGGATCTACCACTGCCTTGATCGGCCCGCTTGACATCTTACACATATCATAATGTTGTCAAATACTTGCGTTCCTATTTGTGGGGAATAACTTTCATAACCATCAGGCTACTAGAGGAACTAACACCGGCGGAAGACTTCCCACTTTCAGAAGCCATTTTGAGAGCGTTTTTTGAAAGTTTTTGAGAATATTGAGCGTGTTTTAAATTGAAGAGAGTAGAGAATGGTGTATACCTACTTATACCAACATAGGGGGCAAAATGGTCAAAAAAACAAAATAAACGGTCAAAAAGTGGGTTCAACGGCTATTTTTTGTGTAACGGCTATAAACCGGTTTCAAACCTGCAATCCGGATTGGGTTTTTTTCAAACCAGGTTCTCACATGAAACCGAATCGGGCCGGGTTTCAAATCGGCATAAAAAAATCGAACCCTATAGTAAACCGTCGGGTTGAATCGGGTTCCGGGTTAGGTCAAACCAATTTGGCTAACAGATCGGGTCAAGTTTGGAACCGGTTTTACGGCCCCAAACCGGTTTTTTTGTTCAACTCTACTACATAGAAACATAGCAACATCCAGGAATGAAAGTTGACAAACATTCATTAGAGCAAGGTCTCTATCAGTTACTATGACACGTGGCTGTATACACTTGTCTAATGTCGCTCTTAGTTTGCTTAACACCCACATAAAGTTCTCCGTCCTTTCTTTAATTATAAAAGTGAAAGCTATACAAAAAGTGTTTTGTCCTTTCTTTAATAATTTAAACAAATGACATGTTGTACATGTTTGTTTTGTATTTCCTGTCTACTATCAACACATGCCGAAATGAATGCCATATCTTTAACGAGGATGAATGAATAAAGAATAACTCCTCCAAGGCATTAGTGAATTCATTTTTCCAATGGTCTTGAACATAACCATTAGAATGCAAGAGTGAGAAAGAACTTGCATTGGAGTTGTTCCAACCTGGTTGACTTTACGCATCTTTGGGTGTGCGTTGTATACGGTTTTGAGCGTAGCCACATTTTTGGGGTTCTGGTGAATGTTACTTGGCTCCATATTCTGCTTTATCAGCTCTTCCACCAAACAATTTTCATTATCAGATAATCTCATTGCATTTGGATGCCGCTCCAAATGTTGAGCAGGTAGATGGTTATGTTCATCACATGTCACCCGTAACATCCAACCATCAGACTATTTGAAGTATTTTCCCACCAATTGAAACAGACAGTTAGTTCTTTTGGTAGAGTAACGTATAACAATAGCTAGTCCCTAGTATTCTCCACCATGATCACATTTGAGATAAACTTTGATCACATTGCTACTTATGTTTTTCTTCGATCGTTGGGTAACTATGACGAAACCAGTTTGACGTCCTATGTTTTGCACTCAATTCATCAAGTCCTCGAGACACATGAACACCTTAAACATAATATATTATTATTAACAACGGTAGGGTTATTAATACAAATATAATGATAAATGTTATACCTGATTAGTGGAAAACGTTGATATCTTACTAGAAGGTTCACCACTTAATGTTAGATAGTTTATGTCAAAACTCGGCACCGCTAACTAGTTTTTGAATAAAATTGATAATATGTGTTGAATAACTGAAGGAAACATATAGTGGTTTATATATTAGTTTTTGACAAAAATCTTGTGTCGTATCAATTAATTGGCGGAATCTTGTATCATATCAAATAACTGGTAGAATCTTGTGTTGTATCAATAATTGGAACGTATAATAAGGAAAACCTTATTAAGCACGCAAAATGATGCACTCATACGAAGTAACATATGACTTGTATGATACAACACTAGTCGTATCACCATAGGACTTGACTGATGTGACAGGCGTTGCAGCCTTGTTTTAAAATTTTCCATAATATGGGACATATAAGCCTATACGGCTCGTATCAGTGACAGTCGGACAGTGTCCGAAGAAGGGGGTGGTATATCGATATAAGCTCCCTTCTTTTACATTATTTTTTATGGTATTTGCTCATAATAACTTTACGACTAAATTACAAATTTTGTTCTTTATGTTTGTTTAAATTATGGAATAGGTGTTTTAAAATTTTGACTTTCAATGTTTGTCCTTTATTTCCAAAGGTTCTTACGAATTTCGTCCTTTCCACTAACAAACGTTAAGTTTTTCAGTTAAATCACCTCATGTACACTACACATGAGGGCATTTTAGTTTTTTTACCCTTAAAAGACAAAACTTGTAATTTAAAGTTTGTTACAAATAATAATTATTTAGTTTAATAAATTATTTAATATATTAAAATTTGTTAAAAATAATATTATATATAGGCCCCTCTTTTTTTTAATCAAATTTAAAAAATATATTTCATATTTAAAAAAGAACAAATATTAAACCCCCACCCCACCCCACCCAACTTAATTCTTCAACTTTCTCATTAAATTATATTTTCGAATTTCCTTCATATTCAAGAAACAATGAAGTAATTTTTTACGTCGTCCAACAAAATGATGAAGGAAAATCAATACTAACTTGCTTCAATAATTTCATGACAAATACGACACAGAAAAATATAGCACAGAAAAATACATCACAGAAAAATACAGCACATAAATACAGTACACAAATTCAGCGCAGTTACAAAAATACAACATAAAAATTCAGCAAAGAAAAATATAGCACAGAAAAATACAGCAGACATATTCAATCTAGAAAAATACAGCATAATTTTTTAAAAAAATTAAATTGACATTTTTTATATAGCAATACTATACTCAAATTAAAGATAAAAAATGCTAGATTTTTTGATGCGTTTTTTTTAAATAATGTCACATGAAAAAATTATGACCGTTTAAAAAAAATGGGAGGACATTGAAAAAAGTCAACACTTGTGGTCTTTCAAAAATGCCCCTCCAGCCCACATTTTTTTGCCTACTTGAATCTCAACCCATAATCATCAAATTTAATAGCTAACACACATTTTTAGCCTAGTTAGGTAAAATCCTCTTTTATGGGAACTTTCCTATATATATATATATATATATATATATATATATATATATATATATGGTGAGGTTCGAATGATAACCAATATTTATGTGATAACCACTCTCAAACATAGTGTTACGTATACGTAACAATTATTATTCTGCTAGTGTTACATATATGTAAGACTATGTGTCACGTATATATAACATTACTAGGATAGACACCCCGTGTATTACACGAGTTGAATAAATGCAATATTATATACTTAGTAAGAAAGATTTAGATACATATTTATGATATATTACATAGTTTTTAATACAAATTTTATAAACGTTATATAGTTATTTTTTAAAAATGATTTATAAAAGAATGAAAGAAATGTTCAATTTACAAAAATGTTTTATCAACAAACCTGTTTTTTTTTTAATAAAAAAACGTTTTATAAAAAGAAACATAGAAATCATTATTATTTAATAGGAGAGAGAGATGGGGAAAAAAAGGTTGAAAATGCATAGGAGAGTGACAAGTGTCCCGCCAAAACCTTTATTTATTAGATAGTATAGATTTGGTACGTATATGTAAGACTCATCATTTTCGTATTTATGTTCTAGATATATGTTTAAAATACTTAAATGCTCTTTTAACAATTAAAAGAAAAAATTATTTATAAATTATGTGATTGTTTAAGAGTCGTTATCAAATAAAAGCTGATTATCATTTGAACATTTTTCATTCCCTGTATATATAATTTTATTGCGTGATTATTTGAAAAAATAAATAAATAAATAACAAAACCATATATTGATTTTCCTTTTTAGAAATTATGATTGACATACACCATTCGTGATGTGGAAACTTGATACAATTCCACTAAATAATTTAATTAAGTGGGCCATTAATCAAAGAGGATACTGTTGCAATCAACGCTTTGGTCACTTCTAAGCCTAATGTTTTATTGGAATATTTTCTAGTGCCATTCATTGACCTTTTCTTACTATAATTGCTTTTTTCTCAGACAATTTATATATATATATATGGGTGAGTTCACTGTAAAATTTATTTTTATGAGAAAACCAAAAAACTCCTTATTAAAGGTGTTGCATATGTGTAGTACACTCAAAAGCCTAACTCTCACCCAAAAACCTAAACCCCCCACCCCCACCCAAAAACCTAAACCCCCCACCCACCTCCACCCACCCCCACCCCCCAAAAATCTAACCTAAAAGCTAAACTAAACCCAAAAAACCACCCCCAAAAGCTAACTATGTTACACATATGTAGCAAAACGCTGAAATTTTTTTTTTGAAAGAGGACGACGGGGGGAACAAGGTGTTAGAAAAAAAATCTGAGGGTTGTTAAAAAATAATGATTTAGATTAATTTTGAAGAAGTTAATATGTAGCAAAAAAAATAATGATTTAGATTAATTTTGACGAAGTTAATGTGTTAACACAATAACAGAGGGTTGTTAAAAAATCTCTACCCTATATATATATATATATATATATATATATATATATATATATATATATGTATGTATATATATTGGGGAGTGTTCAAATCAAAACTCACTCTTCGCGTCAAAACCCAAAAAAACCCCGCAAAAATCGATCCAATCATGATTTTTTTTAGTTTAATGAAATTATTACACGAATTTATCGTCACATCTTTTTTGCATTTTTGTAAATTCGTAAGTGTTAGAAAGTTTACACTAGTGTAAGTTGGGTTACACTGGTGTAAATTTTATTTATTTTTACACCACTGTAACCCAACTTACACCAGTGTAAACTTTCTCACACTTACGAATTTGAAAAAACGCAAAAAAGAACATGACGTTGAATTCGTGTAATAATGTTCTTAAATTTTTTTTTTTGATGATTTGATCGATTTTTACGGGGGTTTTTCGTGTTTTGACGCGAAGAATGGGTTTTGATTTAAACACTACCCTATATATATATATGTATATATATAGGGTAGAGCACATATATTTATATATATGGGATAATTACTTATATCCCCTTATTTACTTACCTAATTACATATATACCAAACCCAAAACCTAAATTACATATATCCCCCTCCATAATAAAATTACACATAATACCAAAAATGTCCTTTTATGATTATGAAACCGATCACCCACGAGTCTTCAATCTCCAGCAATAGAAACCTAATTCCCTAGCGGTTAATTCTCCACGTCTCTTTATTCTTTAGTTGATTCCAACCATTAGCGCCGTCGATTCCAACCGGCAGCGTCGTCTCTTCATTCTCCGGCGACCAGCAAACAACAATGCCGGCGATTCTTGACCTCAGATTGTAACTAGGTTCGAGTCCGGCGAACAGCAACGCCGACTTTTCATTCTCCGGCGACCAATAACCCGACGCTTCTTGACTTCAGATTGAAACCAAGTTCAAGTTCATATGTAACCAATATTTATATGTAAATCATGTAAATCAAATCTCAACCGTTGATTGAGTTTGATTAAAGGTTGATTCTCTTTAATAACAAATAAGTACTTATCTAGATGTAAAATAATTTATATTAATTGCTAAAGGGTAATTTGGTTAAATAAGAAATCTTAATTTCGGTAACCCCACCATAATGATAACCAAATCTGTAACATCCCAAAAATAATAAAACGAATAAATATAGCAAGACCGGTGATTTAGTTGGAATATTTAAATAAAAAGGGAGCGGGCCTGGGCCCGGCTTCAATGGGCCGAGGGAAGCCCATTGCACATAAGAGGCAAGGCAGCCCTCTTCCCTACTCATTTCCCCAACTCACGCAGCTTTTAGAGAGAGAAAGGAGAGCTCGGGTCTAGAGAGAGAAAGTGACGGATCAACTCGGGAATTCAGGAGAACGTTGCTGCTGTTCCCGTGAGCAAAACCTCCGAATCAGAATTTCAATCCAGGTAACGGTTCGATCACATTAGGAGTTTTTGTTCGTTTTGGGAAGTTTCGGGTTTTGGTTAAAAGATAACGATTTTACGGATGAAACTTGAAAGTGAACTTAGGTATAGCATCTGGAATGAAAAACGAACGTTTTTATCCAAGAAAAAATTTAGATATCGACATGATCAGATTCGCATGCAGAACATTCGGATTTTTGGGGAAGGCGATAAGTGCAGACCCATCGAAACTACTTAGTTTCGATATGTGCAGGTCCATCGAAACTACTTAGTTTCGATAAGTGCAGGTCCATCGAAACTACTTAGTTTCGATATGTGCAGGACCATCGAAACTACTTAGTTTCGATATGTGCAGACCTATCGAAACTACCCAGTTTCGATATATGCAGACCCAATCGAAACTACTATAGTTTCGATATGAGCCCCCGATCCGAAGCTAAGATAATACATAAGTTACTTATCGAAACTACTTATCGAAACTACCAAGTTTCGACATAAGCAGCCTATCGGAACTACCTATCGGAACTACCAAGTTTCGACAGGAACAACCTATCGAAACTACCAAGTTTCGATATAAGCTAATCGATCGAAACTACTAGGTTCAAGCATAGTAATGTCTAGTGTCATCTAGGAGCACCATCTTATGTGTATGACTTTATTATACAGATCGTGAGTGACATTAGTGAAGCTCAGTAGCCAGCTTAGTGTATTACAGAAACTACTCATCAGGTGAGTTCTATGTGCCCCCTTCTGTGTTATGTGCAAATGATTTATAAATGTTTTGGGGCTGAAGTGTATACACTAAATGAATAAACGATATGAATGTCAATGTGATCATACGTGATATATTAAGGTATATGTGTAGATACATATGAAAAAGGAAGTATGAATATTAAATAAAGAACGAAACGTATGTTTACAAAGAATGAATGAAAGAATGGCATAACGTAAATGAATGAAATCTTGCTTTATAAATATATATTGCATGTTATGAATGTATGTATACGTTATGGACGGAAACGAAGCTAACGACTACTACGGTAGACGGACGACCACTTGACTATTATGCAGCCAGAAACAGTAAGTCTAGAAAGGTAGACTAAATAAAGGCCACTACGGTGGAGTAAGTCGCTAAGTCAATAATTCGGCTGTATAATTAGTTCAAGTGGGAAACGGATGCCTTATGGCAGACGGGCGATTATGTCGGACGGCCGAAGGGTGGCCGGACCTAAAGTTATTTCGGACGGCCGAAGGGTGGCCGGACCAAAAGTTAAGGCGGACGGTTTCTAGGACCGGACGAGTAAAAGGGCTACGACGGTAGCTCAAGGGCGTATATCTTTGTGATATACGCAGTAAATGACGGGTTGATCACCCATATGTGTATGACCAATAAATGGTAAAGAAAGTAAAGGTGAATGCATATCTATGTAACCACATAAGAATGTTGAAGAAGGAATGTAAAGAAAAGAAAAGGGTGAATGCATATATATATGTAATCACAAAAATAAAGAAAAGAAAGATGAAAGAAAAGCAAAAGTTATGAATACATATTTATATGAATGACCTTATAATAATTCATACTTATAAAGTAAAGATAAGAATGTTTATATCTAATCGCATTAAACTAGAACTCACCAGCGTTAGCTGACTTTTAGTATACATTTCAGGTAACAAAGGCAAGGGTTGTGCGAAGGCGTGAAGGCTGCCCGGCGTGTGACTGACATCCCACCTTATGTTTTGATTAGACAATGGTTAATGTTTTGAATGTTAAGACTTCCGCTGTAATATACTTAAATGTTGAATGTTTTCGCTGTGTTTGAATGTTTTTAATTAAATGTTCAGTAATTAATGACTATGTTTATGAGTAAATCCAACAAGTGAGGTTACCCGGTTTTGGGGGCTTACAAAATCCCTTGAAACTCTCACTCTATCTCTCTCCTATTAAATCACTGTCTTTGTAGTAAGTGTTTTGAGTAATTTTGAAAGGGAATGCTCATCAAATTCGTAACGCAGCGATAGAGAGAAATAACGAAGAAGAAATGATGAGGAGTTTACCGAAATCACCACGATCGTTCGGTTTTATCTAGAATCTGTGTATCATCAAGCAATATCTAAGCAATAATCGTGTTTCAATGTATATGTAAACGATACACTTTAAGAAAAAAGAAGTCGATGATTAATACATCTAACTGATACCTGTTACATACATGTAATACAATGTAAAACCCAAAACCAAAAAAGTATAACCATAGACCAAAATCGTAGTTTTATATTGTGAGTATGTAAACTTCACACATATATGTAACAATAAAAATGCACCATAAAACAATTATTCAAGACCCAAAAGAAGAAGCTACCGGTGAATCTGTTTTGGGTTCATCGGTTTTGCATACGCTACATATATGTAACTAATAGTGTTACATATACGTAACTCATAGTGTTACATATACGTAACTCATAGTGTTACATATATATAGCTCGTACAAGTTACATATATGTAATATTATGAGTTACATATATCTAACTCATACAAGTGATTGATGATCATCATCTTCTTCAATGGGGTTTCATCATCATCATCATCATCATCTAGCAGAAATCATCTTCAATTGATTCAAGTTCATTATCAGGTTCTTCAATTGGCAGAAACATATTCATCTGGGTCATCATAAATATCTTTTTCCTCAACATGTTAGAGGATGTATTGAATCACATCCAGGGGGAGATGAGTTGAAGCCAAAATCATTAAGAGTAGAGGAGAGGCTGACGAAGATACTCCTATCCAAAATACCATCGTGATGAAGAAACTGGGCAAAATTCTTGTCGTCTGCAATGTTTGACCTTTGCTACCAATAAAAAATCGTGAGGAGGAAGAGAGAACGAATCGACTTCTTTCTGAACTAAAAAATATTATATCCCCACTAAATCAAAGGAAGATAAAATATTATCTCTTACAAATTTGTTTCTGAACTCAAAATCAAATTCATAATGAGTCAATGAATCGACTTTTTGGTTTTGATGGGGGTGTTTGGGTGTGCTTTTGGAAATGACTTATTGACTTATTGGCTTTTTGAAAAGCTAATAAGTCAATAAGTCATTTCCAAAAGCCAGGATTTCTTGGCTTTTGAGAATGTCTTATTAACTTATTGGCTTTTTTTTTAAAAAAAGTGCTAATTTTTTTAACTTATCGGCTTTTTAAAAAAGTCAATAAGTCAATAAGCACTTTCCCGCCACACTCCCAAACACCCTCTTAGAGAGAGAAAGAGAGAATGATTTAGTCAAGGAGTGAATAAAGGAATTTAAAAAATTAGATAACTACAAAAAATAATGGGTGTTACGTTACATAACTAACCCTATAATTAAAAAAACAAAAAATTAAAAAAATATGTTTGGTTAAAAGTGGTTGTCCTGCGGGTTTTTCCATAAGTTTATGGTTTTCATTTAATCTCTACTCTATATGTAAAGGTTAAAATACAAATGTCATTTAGCGTGCAAAGGCTACAAAAGATTCTGGACTATTGATCAAGGTAATTAAGGGTTAAGATGAGTAAATGCCACGTCAACAATTGTTTTAAGCGTGAAAATAACCTTTGCACGCTGGCAAATCGACGATAGTGAGTCCCCGGGGTGTCCATGAGGACACCTTAGGCAAATCTCACATCCCTGATTGGGATGGTGGGGCAAACCTCATCGAGGACGATGAGTCCATAAGAGGGTGATTGTAACGATACGAGAAGATTAGCATGAATTATTGTAACACCCTGGATAAATCCCACATCAGTCGTGGTCAGGAAAGATTCTTGGTTCATAAGAAATGTTCAGCCTCAAATATTATCAGTGCGTTTTGGGCGTATTGGTTGTGGATAAGAGGAGAATTTCACAGTTAAGTGTGCTCAAGTGGGAGTAATCCAGGTATGGGTGACCCAACCCGAATTTTTCATCCGGACAACCAGAAACAAATTCGTGAGCTCCCAGTAAGCAAAGCGAACAATATTGATAGTATGATGGGTTAGATGTTACATAAGTTGTTTAATATGAGTTAAATATGGTCGAGCAAACCGGCTTTGTTTAATGAGTTGTATATACCGTGAGAAAACTTGATCAACAATGACGGTCATAGACGTGGACATGTTTGAATTTTTCAGATTTTCCGTTATCATTTTCAACGAAAACACATGTTCTTAATATTTTTAGTGGATAGTAGACTACAATCTCTATATTAATGTTTATGGTATGAAATACTTGTAAATTATACCGAAAAAATAGTCAAAAAGTAGGTGTTAGTTCATGATGTGTGTGTTTCACATCAAAAGATGATGTAGTGGTAATGTAAAAACAAAGAAAATGGGATCTTTGGAGGCCCTTTAATTGTCATTTTCATTACTTTGTGGTTGTACTTTTTGGCTGATTTTTGGTGCAAAATTAGGAAATGAAATTGCTCCTCCTTCATTAACTAATTTAGCAAAATTTATATATTTGTCTTATATAAGCTTTAGCCTCTGAGTTTCTAATATGGATTTAATGCTTTCTTATATATTCATTTATTCATAAATCCATATCAAAACATAGGTAGTTGGGTATAAACTTAATTTTTTTTAAACGAAAACAATGAGAATTCTCATAGATAAGCTAGCGGGGCACTAGCAGCACCCCAATTACACTGGACAGCCGGAGGCCAATTACACCAATCAACAACAACAACAAAACAAGTACTCTATAATTTAACCAATACCCGTTAATGGATTGACAGTCCAATCTTTCAACAGTAGTGGAACTTATTTCCCCTATTTTCACTCCATTTAAAACTTAGGGCAACGGGTTTTAAAATTACACATGAATATATGAAGAAAGTAAATATCTATATATAAGCCTAGTTATTTCTCTAACTACCAATTGGTTTTAGAATAAATTCTGTCAATATGGGGCTAGCCCACTTGGTAGAGGCACATACCTCTTAGAAGGGAGGTTCAAACCTGGGCAATGAATTAGTTTATAATTATTGATGTAAAATAGAGTAGGAGTAACATTTGTCGTTAAAAAAAGAATAAATTCGATTGAGCTTATATGTGAACATGTAGGCTAAGTAATTAAAAGTATCAATTATAACCTTTTAAATTAATAAAAACCCATAACCCAAAAATGACTCTATGAAAGAGCATAAGATAAACATCAGAAAATGAAATGATTATCCGAAAGATACACTAGAGATAGGACTAAAACTTTTTTAAAAAGTAGTAAAAATAAAATAGGTTGAAATAGTTTAAGTTCAATAGATAAAATGTTAATACTTTTTGTTTGCTTTTTCCCAAATGATTGAAATCCATTATCTTGTTTTTGTTGAGAACGTATCCTCTACCATCGATTAGAGTCTTTTATATACAAATGGTGTGCTTTCTACATTGATGTAAATTTTGAAGAATGAAAAAAAAAGGTGATTTGACGATCATTTGTTTTTTTTTTTTTTGTTAGGGTTGGCATGTGCTACTCTTTTATTTTATCCACTAATCATATGAAAATTTAAGTGATTTCATGTCAACATTTGATCAATCAAATCCATATTATTAAAGAAGGGTGATTCTAACCGCACACGGAATATTGCTAATTGGACTCGCCGCCGCCCTATACGCCCTCGTATAGGTCAATACGAAGGCGTATAGAGTTCAGTCACTGCCAACAGAATGACACGTGTCATTCTCTGTCTGGCGGCTGGTCCAATACGTGGCGTATTGACCTATACGCAGCGTATGAGGCACAGGTTATATTTTTGATTCAAAAGTTGAAAGATTTGGGAGTTTTATGAATCCTATACGTGGCGTATTGACCTATACGCCACGTATAGGTATTTTTTATTTAATTATATATTTTTTATTTTATTTATATTTTGTTTATTTTTATTTTAATTTATATAATTTTGTTAATATAAGTTTGTTAATCAAACAAAATATTAAACATTACAAACCAAACAAAATATTAAACATTACAAACCAAACAAAATATTAAACATTACAACCAAAGAAATAAACTAAAATTATATACATTACATCAAAAATTAAATATATACATCAAAATGTTTTACATACATAACAACGAAAGAAACAAAATACAAATAAAAGAACTAAACCTAACCGGCTCCGCCGTCACCCTGACCCGCCCCGCCCTCACTCTGAACGGGGTCGTCCGGATAATGACGTGGCGGTGGTAGTGACTGATTCACGAGCTGTCCAACCGCCCACATCATCAGGTCCTCCATGCGATCGAGTTGACGACCCTGTCGCCGTGAGTCGGCAACAAGGCCATCAAGCAATGCCTGGGTAGCCCTATCCAGCCTAACAGACCGACGTACGTGTCGGGGATGCTGTGGCGGATGCTCGTGGACCTGCTCGACGTGTGGCGGCTCGTCCTCAATCGCCACACCCTGTAGCGGCTGAGGCATAGGCGGGTCCCCCTGTCCAGGCATCTGCGGCAACGGCACCGGGACCCAAACCTGATCCTGGACGGCCCCCACGAACCGAAGGCCCTACGGGAATCGGTGCGTGATGCGCATGCCGCTCGCCGTGCGACGGTCTAATCGGACAGGGGGAATGGGCGGTAACATCGTAGGCTCATGGTCGTCAAATGGTATGACCGACCGCATGATATGCGTGATGAAAGCACCGCCATATAAAAGTCCGCGCTTCTGTTTCATATAGGCAGAAGCAAAATAAAGCGCCATGCTCGTGGACAGGTCGCACCGCCTCCCAGTAAGCAGGCAGAAAAAGAAGAAAAGATCTCTATCAGTGCACCACTCACGGCTTTTCAGAAGCGGTGCGATCGACGTCGAAATAAGTCGGTGCAGATATCTATACAAAGGGTCTCTAATACCCGAGACCCTCCCCTTGGTACCCAACCAAGGACTTTCTGAAATCAAGCCCCCAAAAAACAAGGAGTTCTTCCTTGTCCACCTCCGTCACCGCCTCGGTGAAAAGCGGCGTGACCGTCTCAGGCTCGTAGTATAAGCCCGTCGTGACGGCCCACTGACGGAGGGTCTGACGGTAAACGACCCCAAAAATAGAAAAAGAAATACGATCCGGATCAATATCCAGCGCCTCCCCGGGTAGAGGCTGCAGCCCAGTCTCTGAATATATGAACGTCGAAAGAAACTCGACGATCAGGTTCTGAAATAATTTTGTTTCTCACTTGACCAAGTACTTTATCCACGTCTACATTTTCATCATCGACAAACGACGGTTTTAAATCAAGTTTCCTCCAGAAGACGTCCAACGCATCTAGCGGGATTCTGCCATCTGTATTAAAACGAAATAGTCAGAAAATTTTGAAAATTAAACATTCACAAATTCCAAAGTCAAAACAGTTTACATGTAGCTTCGATACTTGCTAGACGACAAGCACACGGCAACCCACAACTACTGAAAAGTTGGCAACCACACGTTGCATTTTGTTTCCGTATATGTGATAACTTGTACCACTCGTTTTCTAACAAATTTAGAGCTTTATGTGAAACCTTACCGTGCAGGTTATCAAACAATTCAATAGCTATGTGGTTATCCATTTTTCTTATGAGGCTTGTTCCAAACGCAAACTGTAATTGATAATATTGATCTGTTACAATTTCATCAACAAACCCAACAAGTCTATCTAGGGAGCTGTTAGCATTTCTAAGATAACTCTTTAAAAGCGAATGCTGGCTCTCGACTCGGTTCGTTGTTTGTTGACCAAAATTAAGGTTTTTGTTGGACCAGGCGGATACAAACTTTTCTTTATACGGGTCCAACCAATTTTTAGTCACATAATGTATAACTCCTGGAAAAATATTGAATAAATATTTAAATATTTAATAATTATTCAATACTGAAAATATTAAATATTCAAAACTTACTTCCTCGTTTGGCAGCATACAGTCGTTCGTAAATCCGGTTGAAGTTGTACTGGTATATATCTGTCGTGAGAGACTCACATAATACCGACCATGAATACTTGAAATTTGCCCAGTCTTCGTTTGTAAATGATGCCCTGCAATGTTTTGCGATATTCTCGTGTATGTGCCACCGACATAGGTTCTTCGAACATTCCGGAAATATTTTATCACATGCGTTCATAAGAGCTTTGTCCCTGTCTGTTACTATCACACGCGACTCCATACACTTTTGCAACATTGCTTTTATTTGCAGTAGCACCCAGACGAAGTTTTCCTCTCGATCTTTTGATATAAATGCATGAGCGACGCAAAACGACTGGTGTGTGGAGGTCACACCGACCACTTGGACAAATGGAAGTCTATACATGTTTGTTTTGTAAGTTGCGTCGATCATCAACACGTGCGGGAACGCACGCCACATCTCAAACGATTTCGGATGAACAAAGAATATCTCCTCCACAATATTTGTGGCAGGATCTTCCCGGGTATAGTAGACATATTTTTTAGAAGAAAGCAGGTTTTCCAGAATCTGCATTGGAGTTTCACCGACTCTCGTTTCGTTTTTTATCTTTTGTATCGCATTATAAATGTCCTTTTTAATGCAACTACTCTCTGGGTTTTGTTCCCTTATAGTTGCCAAAATGTTTCGTGGCAACATGTTTTGCGAATACAACTTCGCCACCAAAAGTTGTTCCGACTGAGACAGTCTCCTCGCAAAGGAGTGCGCCTCAAGATATTGACTAGGATCGTGGTTATGACTGTCATCCTTCACCATTAATTTCCAATCACCAGTATTTTCTTGGTACTCTCCTTCTAATTTAAAGGGACAACCTATTTTCTTGCTACCAGCACGTCTAACCGTGGCAGTAGACGCACGTTCGCCGTGACGGTCACACACAAGCCACACCTTGATAAACGGTTCCGTCGGATCGTCGCCTTTTCTCCTCGATCGTCGGGTGACAAGGACGTAACCATTCTCACGTCCTATCCTGACCGCCCAATCCACCAACTGTTCACGAGACTGAAAATTCTGGTCAGTTTTATACGACACGTTTTGATGGTTTTGTTCCTCGTCTTCGGACACGAAGTCGTCGGTTTGTTGTGTCGGGTATGAGACTTCACCGTATACGTAGTCGTTCGTGGACTGTGTAAGGTAAGACGGTTCACCGTATACGAACTCGGGATTGCTCAGTGGCTCGTTCAAATTTCGGAAGCCTTACCCGTTGATGAGAATAAACGTCGGACGAGACCTCCTCCCGGTTCACCTCTTGAACGCCAGAACTTTGCGGGTTGTTTTCCACCGACTCGTTAGAATATACCTGAAAACCGTAGTTACCATCCCACCACCAAGACATGTTTATAGTTTTTTTTTTTGGAAAGCATACGTTCGTTCGGTTAGAATGAGAATTCTGCATTGTTAAATACACAAAATTTGGGCCCTATACGCATCGTATAGCCCAATACGATGCGTATAAGGTACGATGTGATGGGTTTAGTGGCAGAAGGAATCTCGTATCCTAAACTGCATCGTATTGACCTATACGATGCGTATACGAGGTTTGAATGACAGGTTGTAAGAGAATGTCGGGCACGGGAATTTGTGAAGGGCTATACGCATCGTATTGCCCTATACGATGCGTATATGACCAAGTGCGATTAGCATTTTCCGTGTGTGGTTAGTAGTCCCCTTAAAGAATTAAGATGACAAACAAATAGGAGAAGTGACACCCCAAATGTGACCAACCTCCATTCAATTATATATATAGAAAGTTTTAAATATAAAATGCTTTTATGGTGAAGGGTATGAAAGATTATGGACCATTGATCTACTAATTCAAGGGTTGAGATGAAAGGTGTGCCTAGTCAGCTTGTTTTTAAGCGTGAAAAGAATCTGAAAGTTTAAAATAGGTATATCATATATTTGTTGACTTTTTTCAAGTTCCCCTATTTTTTGTAAAACACGTATAACTTTTTTATACGACATTATTTAAAAAAAAATTACACCATAAAATCGAGCATTTTATTCTCTTTAATTTGAGTATAGTTTTGCTATACTTTTATTTAAAAAAAACCAACTTTTTTTTTAAATGTTGATGTGCTGTGCGTATAACATGCGTGATTATGATCATGCGTTATTATACAAAATGAGTGATTATGCGTATAACATGTGTGATTATGGTCATGCGTTATTATAAAGCATGTGTGATTGCATGAATATTGGTCATGTGTTACTATAAAACATACGTGATTATTGTCATGCGTTATTATAAAACATTCGTAATTATCATTTTAAACATACGTTATTATCTTTTTAAAAATGCGTTATTATCATTTTACACATGCGTTATTATTATGACGCGAACACATTTACCTCCCGTCTACTAAATACGTGTCACATACTGGTGCCTTCGTACGCTAAAAGTATTTGTACAATAACCGGACCCTATATATATATATATATTTAAAATTCAATGTCGTTTGCTACAGTAACTAATTTTTTTTATTTTTAAAATTTTTTTTACTACATAATAGATTTTTGTTTTAGAAATAATTAGATTATTTTTCGGCCGCGCTTCGCTACGGGAGTTTGGTCGTTATCGGGGTCGGCTCACTTGGGTGGATAAAACTTATGACGAAACACAGACTCGTTATAGCGCACGATAAAAAAAACTCGAATTTTAACATAACTCCGTTTTTAATAAAAATGTATACATGAACATTGGCACAAAAAAACGGCGCATTCCGTTTAAAAAAAAAATAAACGCACGAAAGTTAACACAGGAAAACGAAATTAATAGAAAACTAAACGGGAAAAACGATTCCACTCGCAACACGGCAGGGGCGTTGTCGATTTTGGTTCGGCTCGTTTGCGGGGCTAAAACTACGTACAGTTGTTATAGTGTACGAAAAAAATATACTCGCTTTTGAATACAACTCCGTTTTTAATAAAATTTATATCGGAACGCTGACAAAAAAAAACTAAAGAAAGTCGCGTTTTCCGTTTTTAATGAAATGGTAAATAGAGAAAATTATAATAAAGAAACGAAATTATTAGAAAAGTAGACGGGTTAAAAACGTATATTATATATAGTATGATTGGTTAAAAATAAAAAAAAAATTAAAAAGTAATAAAATTACTATTCCCTTACGTTGTCTTTAGTAATGAGTTAGTAATAGTAACACCAAATGTACAGCTAGAGAAGCTGCAGCCTAGATTGAATCCGGTGAGATGCATGTTCGATTCCCTGCATGAGGGGTTTAAAAAAAAATTCCGGTAATTTGGATAAGATAAGTTTTTTTTATAGGGTGATTTTTTTTCCCTGGACAATTCTCTCTCTTCTTATCACCACCACCAAACACCCCACCTCACCCCAATTTAGATAAGATAAGTGGGTTTGACTTTTTCCTCTAGCCCTCTATTCCTCAACTTTTTTATTAAACTTTTATTTATAATATAATACTAATTTAACAACAAATATTATAAAGATGAAGTATATCATCTTGCTCTAAAATTTCATTCAATCATATTTTAGTTTAAAAAATCGTAATGAGTAATTTTTAATAAACTAATTGGTATATCTGATAGTCGCAGGTATACCAGATATTCTATGGTTATGTGATCGGTTTTGAGACACGTATCTATAACCGGATATGTGAGTAAGATTACGAATACACGTCTCATTGAGACATTGACATCCCTTATTTTATGTAAAAATTTGTTTTAGAACTTTTATTTTAATGGAATCATGATCAGAAGTGTAGAAGAGTCAAATTGTTTGTGGTTTATCTACGTTAATTTAAAAACTCACTTGAGATAAATCATGATCGACATCTGCGTGTCACCGCCTTCGTCTTCCTCGTCTGACCCTCCTCGCAGCCGGTTTCCTCCTTGTGACCTCTCTTGGTTGCCGTCGCACACCTAGGGTCCAAATGGCCCTAGGGTTTGAGTTTAAGTGGTTTATAAACCACTAGAACTTACCTCCAGGTCCCTGTGTTTCTTTTTCGCACATTTCGATCTCGAATCATCTTTTAAATAACTGCTCGGACCCTTCGGGTTTATTAAATAAATCCGTACGCGCCAAAACCCGCTAACCAAACCCTTTAACAGAAAACCGGGTTGTCCATTTATCCGAATTATAAATTTACGGATTTTAGGATGTTACATAATTATACACTCAACCTTGAGACCTTGTTTTCAGTCGAGCAAATGTTTAATGGATACTCGTTTGTTCATAGCCTATTTTTAACCCAATAGGTTTTAACTAAGAAATCTGTTAATTAGTGAAACAGGGTAAACTAGTTCGATATAAATGTATTATGTGTATTGGTTAAAATATAATTAAGTCTCAAATTAAAGAGTGAACCAAACGGTTGAAGCGTTGGTTTTCGGTTGTCAGGGTCGGGCATTGGGGCCGTTCAAACCGGCTCTAACCTTTCTAAGATTTTACCTAAAACTGTCACGTAAAAGAAATCCGTTAGAAGGGGTTCTAGAGACAACTCTGTGACGGTTAAGTCGATATTCGTAGACTTGTAAATGAACTGAACATATTCGTTTCGTTCGTTTAACTTTAACCAAACAAACGATCGAACACAGACAAATAATAAAATTTTAAAGAAACGAAAATAAAGGAAATTAAATAAAAAATATATATCTTTATAAAATAAATAAGTTGGTTAATTAATTAATAAAATTTCAAGATTGAGTGTATGATTATAAAATAAACTTTAAACTCCTACTAACTCTCTATTATATAATAAATAGTAAAAATATATAAAAAAAATCTATTTTTATAAAACAAATAAGTTGTTTAATTAATTAATAAAATTTTAAAGAAAAATTTTAAAATAAAAGTGAGAAAAGTATATTACTTATTCAAACAAACGAAAATAAATAAATTAAAAAAAATACATATATCTTTATAAAATAAATAAGTTGGTTAATTATTTAATAAAATTTTAAATAAAATCTATAAAATAAAAGTGATAAAAAGAATAAATGAAGAATAAAAGAAAATAAAAAAGTAAAGTAAACTTTACATTATAAGAATTGTCCTTAAGGGCTAAAAGACAATAATGACCTATACTTAAAAGAAATATCTAACTCCAGTTAGTCAAAAGTACAAGAAATGAGAAAGTTTTTCAAATAAAGGACAGTGAGTAAAAGTAAAAGTTTTAAAGGACCCATTCCATAATTTTAAAAAAGATAAAAAACAAAAGTTGTAATTTAGCCCTTTTTTTATTTCAATAACCATTTAGTTAAATGACAAGAAAGACAATATAGTCATTTTACTCTCCAATTATCATTTCTATTTTTTAAAAAGTCAAACAATCATTTCAATAATCTTTTTCCTTATTTTTTTTAAATCCAAATAATTTTTTTAAAATTTGAACTAAAAAATATTAACTAATAATTATTCTTAATTTTTTTTTTTAAATAAAATTTAAAATTTTATAAAAACAAGTTTTAAGACATGATTTTTTTAAAACGTAATTTTTAAAAGCAAGATCATGTTACATATATATAACCAGATGCTGGAAATAAACTAGAAATTTCGTCCCGCGCTCCGCGGCGGAAACCGGACCTTAAACGGTTAAGGCGGTGACATTAACGTGGCTAAGCACAAAAATAAACGTGGTTAAATAAATTTTGCACAGTCTTAAACGTTGAGACGGTTCCGGTCTTTATTTTTACTATTCTGGTACTTGTATTTCCATTATTTGTATTTTCCTATTTAATGGAAACTATCACATTTATTGTAACACCCGTAATTTTCATATTTATTTTATCGCATTTAGTGTTGTGACATGTCGGACTGTTTCAAACATGTTATAACACCCCACCATAACAGTTTAGAGTTCTTAAAAATTTGTTAACTTTCAATTATATATATATATATATATATATATATATATTATATCTTATATATATATATATATATTGTGTTAAAAACTTTAAATTTGTTAAGATAAGGTTTTATTTTATAAATTATGATAATAAAGACAAGTAATGATAAATATAAATTTAATTTTTATAAGTTCTAATAGAATAAATCTTTAATTGATAATTAAATAAAAATTATAACAAAGAAATGAACTTTGAACCTTCTACTTCAAATAAACCCCCCCATTCAATAGTTTGAACCCATTTATATTGCATTTGAACCCCCTCAAGCTTTGAACCCTCCAAGCTCACATGAAACCCCCTCCCCTTCGTCAATTTTGACTCAGGAAAGTCAAAGGGGACTATTCCTTCACAATTTTGGTTACGAATCCCACGATTCCGTGTGTTTAACCCCATTCAAACATGAATAATCCATTTTGCGACCGTTCTAATCATGCATAACGAGTTTATTACAACAGGATTCAATGAATTGAACCCAAACGGCTCGTAACCGTCCCTAATCATGAACTCATATCAAATCGGGAGTTATACGAAGAATTGGCCTATAAAACCTTGTTCCACACCTCCGCGACACCTAATACAAACTTACTAAACGCTTGTACTCGCTGCATTCCACCCCCAAAGCTCTGTCGAATTCAAGGATCACCGAAACCATACCCCCTATCGTTCTCCTTTGATTCGCAACCATTGCAGGTAATTCTTGAGCCATTAGCTTCATTTTGATTCATGGATTGAAAGCCCCACGGTTTGCAGGTCGATCTCTGTGTAATCCGATCGATTGGAAAGCTAGGGTTTACGGTTAACGAATTGGGGAAGAATGGTCTCCAGACCCTGCTGTTAAAACCCAAAGGAACTCACAAATGGACAAGGCATTAAGCCCAGTCCAACGATAAGATGCGTGTATGGTTCCAGGGGAGACCCGGGTTCGAATCCGGGCAATCCCTCCGATTTTTAAAACACTATTTTAATTCAAAAAAATTAATTAATTTATAAGCCTATTGTTTGAACAAATTAAAAACGTTAAACATTTTATTAACATTATTAGAGTGAAAACCTAACCATAACTTTAATTAATATAATGGTTCTAACAAAAATAGTTTTTACATTTTAATTTTATTATCTACTAATTGGTTTACTAATTATTTATTTAAGTCGTCACCACCTCCTTTATACACACACACACACACGATCATTAGAGCGAAATCATATTTTTAAATAATTAATTTGACACGATTACTTATCAATTTGATCAATAAATGTGTTTTCCATAAAATTATAACTAAATAAATAAGAGATTTTAGTTATTTACATTAATCATTCACTTAATTATTTACTTATTGACTTACAAACAAGAGTAAATTGTTTGTTCAATTATTCGTTTATTTTTAAAGCGAATAAATTAATTATATATATATATATATATATATATATATATATATATATGTTTACTAAAACGAACATTTTCCTACATAACAAAAAGACCCCCCCCCCCCCAATCCAATCCTCTACCCTAGGACCCTTCTTTAAATCAATTGAATCCATCATTAATACAATTATAACGTTAAATCATAGATTAACCTTATGGTTAGCTAATCACTTGTGCAACATCTTGTTCGTGTGGTCTACAAACTACTATTACATGTGAGTTTACATAGCCTCCTTGTTCCTTTTTATACTTTTGGGGTGAAACATGTCTACAACTATATTTCATGCCAATTCAATAACTTTGTTCTTATGCTACGGTCTCTATGCTTTATGTCTTAAACTGCTTGGTGACCATACGTGTGTTCATGTTAGTACAATCATTAACTTGTGTGGCAAGCCTCGGGTAGTACCTTTTATGATCATTTATACGGGAATCCGATACATTACTTAACACGAACCTTGGCGGGTTAGTGTATACATCTTACTACTTTTTCATGATACAATCAGATGGATCGTGTAAACCTTTTCCCTATTACATGGCTTGATTGTACGCCTTGGAACCTTGTATGTTTTCACATTTATGCTTTAGACTTGCTTTGAACATATTGAATTGTAAACTATACTTAACTTTGTTTTGTGTCAAAACCTATGTTTCTCACCAACTACTTGTAGTTGACATTTACTTACATGTTTCAGGTGCCCCAGTTTGAGGATATTGCATGATCACATAGGACCATGGACCTAGCTCTAATAAGACTGAATGTTATGAACGCTTTGTCTTCTATTTTCTTTTGTAACGGATGCATTAATTTAAATATTATCACACAATTAATAGATGATCATGTGCTATGAACAACCGCATCAGCCCCCGCGTATAATCCGCCGCCGGCCTGGGTGTGACAATAACATTAACGTGGCTAAGCACAAAAAGAATCGTAGTTAAATACATAAAAGAAACTTATGAAGTTACAGAGAGTCGATTGTGGAGATCGAAACATAGATAAAAGACAGTTAGTTAACGGTACCGATGTTTTTCAGTCAGTGTCGTCTCATTTTTCATGGTACCAGCATGTCACCGTCAGTCGATATAACTCACGATACGTAAAAAATACACTATCTTGAATACGACTCGGTTTAAAAAAATTATACCCTGACATCAAGAAAAAAAATAAACAAACAAACGGGAAAGTAATTAAGAAAAAAATCAGATTATATACACTATTGGGGGTAAATCGAAACTTTATAAACTTGAGGGGGTCAACTGAAAGTTTAAGGTGACTTTTGATAATTTATCAAAGTTGATGGGGGAGAATGGTCGGTGGCAAAAAGCCACCGACAATTCTCTTTAGGTTTAGTTATAAATTATAATGTTACATATTCAGATCCTAAACTGATGTTGTATTACATATATGTAATCAGTAATTGTTTATCGCTTGAACATTACAATATTTAAATTATGTAACTAGCAAAATGTTACATATGTAGCTAACAAAAGGTTTAATTTTTTCAAATTCCAATTTTTTTTTAGTTTTTTAAGACGAGATTTTTTTTTCATATTCAAAACCTAACCGAGGTCGTGTTACATATATGTAATTAGGAACTAGCAAAATGTTACATATGTACCACCCTGAAGCAGATGATACAAGCTGTTGATGCAACGATTTATATATATGTGTGTGTGTACAACAATTGGGAATTAGCCCAGCGATAAGGCACGAGTCTGTGAGCAAAGCACGGGGGTTCGAATCTCTCCCCTCGTCTCCCCCTTCTGATTCAACTGCTGACGTCAGCTTTAATTAAAACATTGTTTAGTTTTTTTTTTAACTTTTTTTGTTTAATTTTTTTTCTTTAAATTTTTTAATACTTTAAATTCTTAAAAGACGATTTTTTTTTTTGTATTTTAGTTATTTTTTACGGTTTAACAACTTGATCTGATTGGGCCGTTCAAAAAAAAACTTGATCTGATTGGATTTATTTAAAAGCCCAATTATTGTTAACAACAACAAAACAGCAGCCCAGTTATATTTGGGTTTGTTTTAAGTAAATATTGAATAGGTTTAATTGTTTAAAGTTGGTCCATAAAGAATCGGCAACGGGGCCGTGGAATAGAGGTGCATAAAAAAACTGGTTTGGAACCGATCGAAATTGTCGGTTTGAAACCGGTTTGGGTTTTTAAAAAAAAATAATCAGTTTGGGTGGACCGGTTTGAAACCGGTTTTGACGCTGGAAAATAAAATAGACGTTAAATAACGGCTATATGGCCGGTTTTAAAGCGGTTTCATAACCCACCCCAACCGGTTTCATAGGTTTGGGTTTTTTAGTGCACAAACCGGTTTCAAACCGAACCGGTTTGAGATCACACCGGTTTTGACTTTGTTTGACCAAACCGGTTCCGGTTTGGTTTCAAACCGGTTCGATTTGAAAAACCGATTTGAGCACCTCTAGCCAGGATGGTCTAATGTATTCATTAATTCTTGGTAGATAGAGTTTCTCTTCCTTCATGTTTCTCTCACCGAGTCACCGATAACCTGCTAATTTTTTTTTATTAATTTTGAGATCAAATGTATAACTTTATACTAACACCGGACCAAATATTTTGACCTTATATTCGATTTTGATCATGTGATCTGATTGGATCGAATATGATGCTCTCTCAAAACCTGAAATACAAAGAAATCGAGTTACAAGGCTTACAACGGTCTAACCTTGTAAAGCACTTTAATGCTTAAGTCAGGCGTAACGAAAGAAAAAAATTATCTTGAAAGAGTAGGTTTACATAATACTTATTTGGGATAACGTACGGCTCGTTCCTTGTATATGCACCTCTCGTCTTGTGGAAAACAGGAACGTTTACGCTCTGTTCTCGAGTTTCATTTAAGGAGAGAAGAGAAATGATTTGGAAGGAAGTATAGAAAATTGGTGTTCCGGAGTTTTTTTTATGGAGAGAAAGGAAGAGAAGAGAAAAGGAGGGTTTTAAGGCTAAAATCCATCATTCCAAATTGGAGAAAATGAAAAGGAAAGGAAGAGAAGAGAAAAGAAAGGAAGGGATTCCCTTCTTTTCTTTCCTTAAGTTAACTCGGGAACACAGCGTTAACGCCTAGCTCGACAAGGGATGGAGAGTATTTTGCTATTACGATGGTAGGCTTTAAAGGAAAAAAAGAAAGGCTCATATCACATACCCCCTTAGGCGTTAGAGATCTTTAACACCACTAGACTTTCTTGGCCCATGGTCTTCTCGGGGTTTCCAAGTAATATTGGGCTAGAGAGTTACGGTCCATATGTGGTCGATTGATCAAGGGCATTTTGTTTTTCTTCTTTAGACTCGAGTGGATCGATTAATTTTCGAGTAATTTATCGAGACTTTGTTAGCCCGCCTCACACCCCCGCCCCACGCTCGATCACCACCTAGGGGGCGGTGTTCCATATCCAATCACGGGCCACGTGGTTCACGCCTCCATTACACATACCCTAACCTAGCTACGGATTTCATGGAGTTAATGTTGAATGCTACTTGTTCATCTAATCTTACATATGACAGCAAACAATATGAGTCGTGGTCAAGTTTAACCGAACTTTATTAACTAGAAAACTCGAATACAAATACAAAATTATAATATTAAAATAGCCAAGTTTGAGTGTATAACATCTAAACTTTGTATAAAATCTTAAATTCTACTAAGCATTTGGTATATAAAATTAAAGCTTGATGGCATCATTGGTGCTAAAATTAAAATTAGCACACACAGTCTTGTATTGCAGAAGTGTAGAACTAAACCCTAATGTCTTCGTCCCTAAATCAAATTGAAGCAGATTATCCTCCAACTGATGTCCTCCGATCACCATCGACGAAGCCGATCCACGACCGCCATCAACAACCGCTAAGCACCATACATCCAAACCCTCATCCACAATCCTCACCATCGAATTCTTCCCGAAAACCCTCCAAACCACATCATTCTGCATCACAAGCTCAATCTGAGGCACGTTTGGCCCCAAATGCGTTTCCGGAAGCCCATCAGCTTCGTAACATAAGCTGAACGGCTTGATCGGCTTAAACGATTTCAGATTCATGATTTTTGATTCTGTCTTGAACGCGTCAGTTAAAGATTTGAAAATTGACCTCTCTAACACGGTGAACGGATTGGTTGTGCTGATCCTCGTCCCTCCGTTGCCGTGTTCATTGATGGTAAGGAGTTTCTGGTTTATTATTATCGGTTTTCCGTTGACGTTGACTGATTTGACTCCGATGAAATAATCTTTTTCCAAGCGTTTGGTGTAGGTTTTTTTGGTAGAGATTGCGGAATGATATGAGATGATCGGCGTGTAGTAAAGATGATCGGAGACGTCAATTCCCGGCAGGAAATAGTAGGGTTTGGCGATGCCGAAAAACGCAACGCCGGGAGCCGAGGGCGAGCCTGAAAGGCAAAGTGAAAAAACAGACGAGATGCTGCTAACCTGCGCCGGGAGTGAATAGTTTGAAAACCCTAAACCGGCTAAACCGTTTACCACTTTCTTAGCACGGCCTTTTAGTAACCGTGACGATTCGTCAGAGCAAGTAAAAACGAACTCGGGGAAAACGCTGAGTTGACCCGGGTTACGTCCGTCCATGGTCGGCAAGGAGAGCGAGTCGACCAGGGCGAACGAGTTATGAGGTGAAATTACGCAACCACCAGGACCAGCCGTGTTCCTGGTGGCGCACTTGGTGGTGATGGATTGAGTGGATTGGAGGGAGTGGCAGAGAGAGGAGTTGCATGGGACGGGGTGGGAGGTAGTGGAGGTGTAATTGGGTCTACAGTTGACGGAGGTGAAGGTGGTGCTGACGTGAAGTAGCAAATAAGTCGGTTGCAGAGGGGTTTTGAGTTGAACTTTGAGGGTGTAAAAGGGAGTGTTGTGGACATGGTGTTTTGTGACGGGGGCAACATAGGCTGAAAATGAAGGTGATACGAATAGAAAAAGTAAGAAGATGGAGAGCGACATTATTGATGGGTGTTTGATTGTTGCTAATTGAGGAAGGGAATGGGTTCCGGTGGGTGTTATATAGGGGAGGATGATAATGGTGACGGCAGATTGCGGCTGCGGTTAAAGACTCACCAGCCTAGCCTGAATATTTTTTCCACCGGGGTCGGGTTTTTCGGTGTTCGAATTTGTTTTAACTCGACTTCTGAATTTTTTATTCACGTCTGGTTAGGTCACGTCACATAAACAATGATAACTTGTTGTTGCAACCGGTAAAACCAATGTAATTTCTTTACATGTTTGGTTGGTTAATAGAGGAATTAGAATTTGAATTAATTTCATCCAAGTCTTTCCGGAATTCATAATCTCGCAATATTTTAACGGAAACCTCAACAATGTTTATAATTTACATAATGACCCTGACAATTTTTAATTTTTTTCAAACATTTTTGTAAAGATATCCGAGGTTGGAGATTTGTTTTATATTTTGTTAATTATAAGAGGTAATTTTGTCATTTTAAGTATTTTTATATTTCAATTTCATTAACAAATGTATAAACCAAATACGTGATGAAATTACAATGGAATCCTTTAAATTTCAATTCAAATTCCAATTCCAAAACATTTCACGAACCAAAAGCCCTAAGGGAGCGTTTTGGTTCGCGAAATTCGTTGGAATTGGATTTGAAATTTAAAGGATTTTTTTGAAATCCATAATGTGTTTAGTTAGCATATTTGTTAATGGAATTGTAATATAAAAATACATAAAACACAAAATTACTCCATGAAATGGTAAGGGATTTTGAATTTCATTGAAATGTAGAAGGATTTTGATTTCCATTAGTTGAGGCTGAGGATTTCATTGGAATTAATTTCAATTCCAATTTCTTCTCTTAGCCGACTAAACATGTTAAAGAATGGAATTTAAATTAAATTTTCATTAAAATCCCAAGAATTCCAACAAACCAAACCGGCCAAGACTTGTAATTAGGTTTTGAGGTAGTCCTGACCAGGAAAGGTACCGTTCCATAACAATTTAGAAAGAATAACTGAAGTACATAGTCGAATCCGAAACTTAATATTTTTTTCTTTTTTACTTTATTTTTCAAATGCAATACGTATAGATTGATTTTTTTCTAAATAGGTTCAAAAATATCAGGGTTGATGCTAAAAAATTTTGGGGATTGATTGAAAGATCGTAATTACATATAAAAATAAAACCGAGTATATAGGGTCCATCCGTAGTCGGAGTTTTCTGATGGAACCACCGTTAAGCGTTGTGAATTTCAAAATTGATTGCCGTCCAACTGTGCCTAATTATATACTCTTTCTGCCATGTTACGAAAACACATTCTATTTTAAACTGTTGGTAGCATGTGATGATTGCATATTGGAAATGAAATGGTCAAGAACAGAAAACACATACTATTTTTAACTGTGGGCAATATTATGTTGTGTGTGAACGGATATGAGCTAGTAAGTGATCGAAGTTAAAGGCCGTGATTGGGCTTGTGTATGATTAAATTACTATACTTATCCACACATCTTCATCGACTCTTCACATGTTATTCCCAATGTAATACGTGAAAAGGGGTTCCCGTGTTTGTGGCCGTAACTAACGGAGCAAGTTGACATGGTGCAATTCTCTTAAAGCATTCTCAGTAGCTTCTTTATCACCATCTCTATAATTACATTAAAAATCACTACATTTTCTCTCTTCTTTTCAATTAACTAGCATAATACCAAATGGTATTGTTAAAAGTAAGCTTGGCAAAACATGCCGGACGGGCTGACAGGTAATAGGTCAAAATATGTTTAGACTTTGGATCAAAACCGTTTGTTTTAGAAAAGAATATATCAATTTGGTTCAGTTCGAAACAGATGGCTAAAATGGGTTTGGGGTCGTTTTAGGAAAAGAAAATAACAAACTAGGTTCAACCGCTATATTTGCTTTTATGGTTGCTAATGGCAATGACAACTACAGAGGGGTAACAAATTTGCGACAGAGACTACCGACGAAGATTACTGAGAGATCCTAACACACCACATTACTTATGTATCACTGACACTTTATGTTAAGTCACCCAATGTGACAGTTACCGACAGATTGCAACGGATGTGTATCGAGAGATCACCTAGGGGCGTTTTAACCGACGAATTACTCCAGAAATTACCGACGACATTTTCTTTGGTACGTTGTTAGTAATTTAACTAATATTTTGTTTTACTAAATTTCCCCAAAAATAATAATAAATTCTAAAACTTAAAATGTACAAATAATATAAAAAAATATATATATAGCATGAACCAAATAAACCAAATAAAATTTGCATGTAATATGGAGTTAAATACATCAAATACCAACACATCAAATCTAAGATTGCAGACTCTATTCAACTCTAATCTCATTAACTCAAGAGTACTTCTAAAAATATGATTATAATAGGATGTTAAATACATCATAACTAGAAATTTTACCCGCGCTCCGCGACGGGAAATGGATCTTAAAAAGTCGAAGCGGTGACATTAACGTGACTAAGAACACAAAACGAAATGTGTTTAAATAAATTTTGACCCGCACTCCAAGGCGGGAGTCGGACCTTAAACGGTTGAGGCGGTGACGTTAACGTGACTAAGCACAAAAAGAATCGTAGTTAAATATATAAAAGAAACGTATAGTATGAAGTTATGACAAGTAGGTTGTGGAGATCAAAACATACATAAAAGACAGTTAGATAACGATTCCGATGTTTTTCAGTCGATGTCAGTCTCATTCTTCATGGTACCAGCACGTCACCATCAGTAGATATAACCACGATACTTAAAAAATACAATATCTTGAATACGACTCCGTTTAAAAAAATATTATACCGGGACGTAAGAAAAAAACAAACAAATGCGAAAGTTATTAAGGAAAAATCAGATTATATATCAAAGGGGGTAAACTCGAAACTTTAAAACTTGAGTAGGTCAAACTAAAGACTTAAAAAATAAAATTATCTTATACAAGATGGTAGGTTAGCTTGAGTTAGGTATTATAGAAGTTAAGAAAAAAGAATATTTTTTAGGGAGAAGTGGTTTCTATAAAAACAAAAACTTATGTGGCAAAAGTAAAAAAAAAGACAAACTTTGCTATTATTAAGAGTTTGTCTTTTAAAGCTTTTTGGTAATAGGATATCTGTAATAACTTCAGGGTTTGTTACACAGAAAGGTTGATGATTTAAAAAAAATGCTATATGTCAACTCAATTTCACATACACATGTTGTTATAGATGATACATAGAAGGTTGGGGATTTGACTTGTCTACAAGGATCATCAAAGATTTGATCCACACAGAAGTTTGGTGTAAAGTTTCTTGGTGGAGAGAAGAACAAAATATTTTATTTATTATTTATATACTTTCGAGAGAAACTGGGGGTCGCATGTATCCCAGATAAGATAAGGGAGGATAGACTGAGATGGTTTGGACATGTGAAGAGCAGGCAGATGACAGCACCAGTAAGAACAGTGGAAACCCTCACATTGGAAGGGAGGAGAGTAAGAGGCAAACCGAAACTAACTTGGGATGAGTGAATTGGGCAGCATTTGATAGACTTGCACCTTTTAGAGAACATGACCGGGGTTAGGAGTTCTTGAGACGTCGGATTAAGGTTTTTGACTTTTAGGGTTTGTATAGATCTGACTTAGACTTATTTTTAGCCCAATCAGCATTAGTTATGCCTTGGCGTTAGTCCTAGCATTTGTTTTGCTTTGGCGATAGCCATGCCTTAGCCTTAACTGTACCTTAGCCTTCACTTTGTCTTAGCCTTCGTTGTGCCTTAGCGTTTAACTTAGAGTATAAACTACTTTAGGGGCATATATAGGTACCGTCAATTAGCCTTAGCTTAACTTTAGTCTTAACTATGTCTTAGCCATTTTTTACTGGTTTCTATGCTATGTTATCTTGTTGCTACTATAGTTTACTAACCATTTTATGCTACCATACTTTAATAATATCCTTGTTAGTAGCTTTGTATCTTTGTTGCTCTCACTCTATTAGTCACTTTATTACCTCTACGCAAAACAAACAAACACACAAAAACTATTTTTTTAGTCGGTGGTCTCACTAGTAGCAGTCTCTCTAGTCTTTGTGATAGAGGAAATATTTGTTTTCATTTCATCCTTCTTAAACCTTACAAACAGCTTGTTATTAGTGAGAGTTTACTATGTTTGTTTGTTTATGATTTTTATGTATATTTATAACACATATGGAAATGGAGAAAATCTTGGTGGATAGCAAAAGAAAATTGAAGAGATCATTACACCTGTTAAATAATATATATTATGTTAGACGCCATGATTACACCTCTTAAATAATATATATTATAAATAATATATATTAGGTTATATATAAAACTATAATTATAAATATACATAAAAATTATAAAAGTATATAAATAAAATAATTGATAAATAATAAATGATCCGAGCCTAAGCGAGCTCGAACTTGAAAACTACTCACGAGCCAAGCTTTCTTAAGTTAAACAAGCCAAGCTCGAGCTTAGACGAGCTCAGGCTCGTCTCGTCTCGTTTACACCATTGAATAAAGACTAAATTTGTTCTAATCATGCACCTTACATAACAATATTTATCTCTGAAAAACATACAAAGGTTGTTGACATGTACGAGTATAACTAAACATTTGGAAGCTCATTTTCATCGTACATAGTTGTTAATCATGTGAGCGAATAAGAAACACCGTACACCTCCATATGATATAAAGTCGTGCCTTTTGCTCCCAAATTTGCTTTGAACATCTCACCTGTGACCGCTGTTTTAGTGCCTTGAACATTGATGAATTTAGAGCTGCCATGAGCAAGTTACTACTAGAGAATTTGTTGAAACCTTTCAAAGAGGACCACTAATCCTATAAACATATGTCTGTATATAAGGCAGCCTAAAGCAACTTATTTAGACCTTAAATCGACAAATCAGAGGAACTTACAACTTTCAATACAAAAGGTACAAACCATATTAGCTTTTTACGTTTTAGTTAGTCATTCTAGCTTTGGAAAGATGATTTACCTTAATATGTTGTCTATTTTCATAGCCCACAAACCCTCCAACCAATATCTTTTTTAGGTTATCCTTTGTCCAATGGCAAACTTTTCTTAAAGATGTGTCAACCTCCTCACCATATATGTCCCCAAAGATTGATAAATCTTCATATAATCCATACTCCTACTTAGCATCAAAATTGCAACATGATTATACTTGTTAAAAGTCAAAACATTGTTCATTTGTTCTCTATTATAGTCATCTAATTCCTGTGATTTTATCATATCTTATTACTAAACAGATTTAATATTTATAAACATCAACATTACACACATCATGTTCACAATTTCACATTAATGGTTTGTGAAACAATGTTACAAAAACTATACATAATCATAATGTCACAACGCTACAACGGTACCAAAAATTAGGGTCGCGTGCAAGTGTTTATAGGGAATAAAGCTTTCAACCTCGTTTGGTAAAGATTTTTATGCAACTGGACTCGATACATTCATTGTTTTGTTTGGTAACTTGTTATGGATCTCGCAGTTTAGAAGTAATGCAAAATGAATGGATCGTCGAATGTTTTTTTGGTTAAAGTTTATGTGGCTTAGACATAAAGAAATCCATAATTTATGCTTGCACATTTTAGTATGGGCATGACAATGCCATGTGATGCCAGGTGTAGATTAGGTACAACTCAAAACCATCATCTAACTAATACTTGTCTACATTCCCTATTCTAGATCAATTAGTATCCAACGCAATGTAAGATTGTATTGTACAACTTGTAACAGTGAAAAAGGTGTGAAATTTAAACTAGGGTGAGCTCAAGTTCGAAGTTAAATGAGTCGGCTCGGCTTGACTTGATTATTCTTAACAATCTAGAATTTGAGCTTGAGCTCGAGTTAGCTCATTTATTTTTTTTAATATTTTTACAAAAATAATATTTTTACGTACATGCATGATTTATAAATAAATTCAATTTGATCCAATAAGCTTATATTGATGTAAAACTTGGGTTTAAAAAGATTAAAATTGGACTGTTATTTGAGTTATAATTTATAAGCATTAAAATTTAGACTTAATTCAAAACGAGCTAACAAGCGATTTTACCTTGGCTCGAGCTCGAATTGTTAACAAACCGATCTAGCTCCGCTTGGCTCATTAACAAACCCCTTGTTTTCAAGCAAGCTTCAATCCATGAGCTTTTGAACAACCCTGCTTCAAACACGTGTAATCTTATATGTAGGAGTTAAGGATACTCTCTAGTAGGGGTGTCAACCGTGTCGGGTTGGCTGTGGGTTTCTGGTTGGTAGGTTGAATCAACCCATATATTTATTCATGCCATGTCATGTCAGGCTCACTTAAAGTCAGGTCGTGTTTCAGGTCGACCCTACTACTTGAAAACAACACTATCACCGACGGAAGCCGTCGAAAAGTTTCCAACCGAATTCCAACGGATACCGTCGTAAAACAACTTTTATTATTTTTATCTTTAAAAAAAAAATAAACCCGTCGGTAATCCGTCATAAATTTACCGACGACTACAAATCCGCCGGTAATCCGTTGGTAACATATGTCCCGTCGTAGAGTCATTTCAGTTTTGATTCACAGTGACTCGTACGGTAATGGTTTCCGACGGAAATCCAACAGAAACTATGGAGTTTCAAAAAAAAATCAGTTCCCCATAAACAAGAAAAACGATTCCCAATTTGTGTGGTGAAGTTTTCCAATGGAATTCTGTCGGTATTCCGTCACAAATCCGTCGAATGGAATTTGTGTGGTGAAGTTTTCCAATAATAGCAAACACGCCCGGTTGAAATTTACTATAAGTAGCATGTGTTATACCCGCCTAGTCTCTCAAACTTTAAACTATAATGTCTCGGTATTTCAAAATATGGAAGATCGTTCGTTATATGTATATTATCTCCTGAGGACACATCAACGAGTTGAAGATCAATGTTGGTGATGCAACTGGAATTGGTGGTTTCAGAATTTAAATACTTTGTCAGCTGTGTCTAGTCTGACGTACGCGTAGCATATTGGGTAGGAGTTGATGGTCTAGAAACGTGGAGCCATGCACGTATATGTTACGTCTAGCAATTTGAGGCTATGTGGCCTAGACGTGGAGAAAGCATTAATGCCCGGACCCGCGCCGAGCCATGGGCACCTGAATGCACACATGTAGAGTTATTTGACAGAATAACTAGTATAATATATAATCTATCTGTACGTGAGATCTTGTAATGTAACATTGTAATTCGTGTAATTTACATATTTAATTTATTTGTTAAGGGGATGTTTTAATTCAGAACACTAAATATTGTAACAACACGCAGAACAAAACGAATCATTCATTTTTTCAATCTTATTTAAAAAAAATTACCATAGATCAAAAAATTAAACGATTTAAGTTTGTTCTCGCATAATTTAGTTGTTCTGAAATGAACTTTCCTCTATTTATTAATTAATGACATTTTTATAAATTTATGGTTTAGTGTAAATAATAATAATAATAATAACTATAATAAAATAGTAATATTAATAATAATAACAATAACAATAAGTGTAATAAAAATAATAATAATAGTAATAATATAATGATCAATGATGGTCAATTAGGGAATTCCATGACAGTCAATTAGAGTTAGTGATGGCCAATTAAAGTCGTTAATAGTTTGGTCATTAAGGTCATTGTTAGTCGGTTAGAGTCATTGATGATTTTTTTGGGTCATTGATAGTTAACTAGGATTATTGATGGCTAAATAGGGCATTTCATGATCAATGTTGGTCATTATTAATCAATTAAGGTTAATGATAACCAATTAAAGTCATTAATGGTTAATTCATGGTGATAGTTCGTTAGAGCCAATTAGTACTATTAGTGGTCAATTAGAGTCGTTTTTTTATCAATTAGATTCATTGATGATCGTTTTGGATCATTGATGATTATTTAGGGTTATTGAATCTATCATGTGAGTAGTAGATATGAAGTTAGCGTGGAATTGGTGATCTCGGAATATGGAAAATATTATATGAAAGACCAATATATATTTTACTAACGAGTCACTAATATCAAGTATGCATGTGCATATAACGCCTATTATGATGTTATATGTATTTGCGGAGCATAAAGCACAACAACTGACATTTATTGGAAAACGAGATCCGAAATCAACTAGGGGCAAAGTGGGGGTCGGAAATACGTCGGTAAATTTCAAAACTTAAAGTTTCAATAATTCTTTAAAGTCTTCACGTGGCAGCACCTCATTGGTTGAGTTTACTGTTCATTGTTATCCATTTTTAATAGAGTGTATAATAACTAAAAATGTAAAATTTTAGAGACAAACCGTTAACTACCGTTTAAAAATCTTCACACCAAACCCGCCAGGTTGATCGGAACGACCGGCCGACCAAACGGGAAATAACAGTTAAGGTTTTACGGCTTAAATCAAGCCACGAACTAAAGTTGAAACTGTGGATCTTCAATTATTGCGGAAATGAAATGAAGTTAAAATATTTGATATTAATTATTTATAATTGTTTAAATGCTTAAGTATATAGGGAAGGGTTCAAATGATAAACAGTTTTTTATGTGATAATTGTGATAACCACTCTCAAACAATCACATAATTTATAAATTATTTTTTCTTTTAATTGTTAAAAGAGTATTTAAGTATCTTGAACATATATTTTGAACATAAATATGGAAATAAAGAGTCTTACATATACGTACCAAATAATGTTACATATACATGACACATAGTGTTTACGTATATGTAATAGTAACATAATGATAATTAATACATATACGTAACACTATGTTTGAAAGTGGTTATCATATAAATATTGGTTATCATTTGAACCTCACCCTAAGTATATAATTACTAAATATTTACATAGTTATAATAATAATAATAATACCCAAATATAATCGGTGTTTAAAACAGTTCGGGTTAGATTGCGCTCTCCAAATGAGCCTGAGTGATACCCAAAGCTTTGCACGGACCAATCCAGTAGTAAGTATTTAAATCACGTTCTATTTTGAACCTAATAATTTATTTTGAATTAGTTTTCCAGTAGTTTCACTAGTTGGCGTAATATCATTTTAACAAAATAATACAAAAGAGTTTTTATCATTATCATTATTACTATTAGTATTATTATTTATATATGAAAAATATGGTTATTACATGTAACATGGAAAATATGCCATAAAGATACCCTAGCAATAATACATTGTTGTAGGCTTATTGTCACGACTCGGTCAAAACGCTTAAATTATGCCCAAAATTCGGCCATATGTTGTTACGTTTTCGGAGTTTTCTAGAGTGTTCTTCAAGCTTCAAAACCACGAAAAATTCCGAAACATTGTGGGTACTTCAACCAACATCATTCCATGGAAATCACTATAATTGTTGCCATGGAATGATCTAGAGATAATCATGTAAATACCAGATCTTGTATAGATTTTCTAGAGTTAGAAACTTCTAGAATAGGCTAGGATTTGTGCTAGCTAAGTATAAATAGGTGGGATGGCTCATTTGCATTCACACCTCCCAAAATCATAATTTGTGTACAGGCTTGTAAAGCTTCTTGTAACATTTCTCTTGTAATCAGTAAAGTGTTTTTTTATTACGATTTTGCTTGTTTGCATCATATCGCTTCCGAATCGCTGCATAGTTTGGACAAAGGTTGATCTTAGCAGGAGACTAAGAGTCGGACGCGAGTCAAAGAGTTTACTCCGTGACATTATGGTGGTCTTAAGTCTGTTTCCAACCTTTGTGATGCAGTGAATCAACCACTACAGAATGGAGTGATAGAGTCTCAAGATGGATCATTTGGACACTTAAACTCGTTTATCATAATTTTAATCTTATAGAGCTTCTTTCCGCCATGCATTTGGTCACAACTTGCACATGCATTTTAAAGTGTTTGTAAATATAACTCCTTTTAAATATTTCTCTACGTAAATATTTGAAACTTCGAGATTATATTTTAGGATATTGTTGAAATGAATTTAATAGTATATAGAAAGAGTTTACAAATACATTGTTACAAGTTGGTGTTAGGTCATTGTTACAAGTTGGTGTTACTGGGTGCCATGTTTGGAAGTAGATATAACATGCACCTACTAATTTCTCCAATTATATATGCATTGCTAATAGTGTGTATCCTCTTTTGTATGTGTTATGTTTGTGCTTATTTGTTAATTTGAACTGGTTTGTAACTTAAGATATAACATGGCAACAACAAGACAATACATGTATAATGTTTGACAATTTAGTTCAATTGATCATTGTCCTAAATCAATACTTGCCAAATTTCATACTAAGACATGGATGATATTCCTTAGAATAAGCCTATTGTCCTAAGAGGATAAGGAAGCCATCGAGAAGGAGAAGTGGCGAGTGTTAGTAATGTCGAGAGGCCGGCAGAATCCATTTCTTTTCAATACCTAATGAGTTGGCAGACACATAGACTAGTGATAATTTGTGGTCAAATTTTAAAAAGGGGCAAACAATTCACATCTTTCAAAGAAGATTGACCTCATGGAGAATTACATTATTGTAAAACTTATGGTAAGAATCATATTTGTGGATGTAGAGCCAAATTAATAAGCCTTGTGTTTTAAATACTCTGTGCATTTATTTAGTTCGAATGATGTGATTGTGGGGTATATTTTAACATGAATCAATAAAAGAAAAGAGTACAGTGATAGAGTTTTGATATAGATATTTTAAACAATTAAGCTCGTTTATTGTATTTATAGTTATATAACGATTCGACGAACACCCTTATGTTCATGAATTTGATGAACCGTGTATTCGACGTGTGCTTATTAGATTAAATTACCTACACAGCCGTAGTACAACTTGTATTACTTTTCCATAGGTAAATGTGTTTTATAAATAAAAAACAAATAAGTCAATGATAAAAATCAGTGACCAAGTACTCAAAAGGGTGTCGAAGAAAAATGTCTTGAAGTTAAGGGTCAAGTTTGCCAAAGTTGCAAAGTTTTGAAATTGAATCCCATTCATTGCGATTTCTAATATCTAGTTAGTTTTTAATTATAAATATATAGACCTAGAATTGTGTTTCTTGAAACTCAATCTCAGCCACTTAAAACTAGTAGTATACCCGTCCCAGGACGGGTAGTACGTAAATATACAAAAACTGTTTTCTACCCATCTCGGTCCGGGTATCCTAAATTAATAAAATTAAAACTTAACAAAAAATTTCACAAGAAAAGTTAGTAACTAACCAAAAATTAACAAATGTAACACAAAAGTTTACTTTAAATTACCTTTTAAACCGTTTGAGCATCTTCAAACGCCTCTTGGGCCACAAGTACTCATAATCAGATTTGATCTGTCCCGATTGAACCTCATGCTTGATGCTTTGCCGTTCTATTTTTCCTCTGTTAAGCCCGGTACTTCTAAATCAAAAACCCTAGTCAATTATTTCACTCAATCACGCCTCTCAAACTTCGCGATTACCTCTCTCCCCTTCTCCGGTGACACACTCCAGAATCTCATCATCGACTTCAAGCGAGGACAAAATCTAGGGTTTACTATGTCTATTAGCATGTCATTGCCTTCAGATTCGGTAAGTTGTTTAGTTTCTTAGTCTGTTTTACGTTAGGGTTCGTACAAAGTTTCTATCTCTAAAACACACACTCTCTCTCTACAGGCACTAATCATCATCGTTTGTGTATATCTACGATGTCCCTTATCAATCGATTGAATATGTCATCATCGTCTTCAAGCTAAGAAGAGGTTATGGGTTTAGAAGGTCGATTAGCATATTCCCTACAATTTGGTAATTTATGCTCCTTTAAACGATTCGCTAAAAAAGGGCTTGTTGGTCTTCAGTTGGGATTAGGTTTAAATTTCAACATAAACCGGATTTTGGGGTTTTAAACTTGACTATCACATTGCAAATTTAGGGTTTTCAAAAATTTTAAGTTTGTGATCTTGATTAGCATATTCGGATTTGGATGTAGCTGTGAGCATCATGTAAAATTTTTAACACTTTCTTAATTATTAGTTTATTATTTGGTATCTTGGGGTTTGAGAATTTGAACGACCATTCATGAAATTGGATTGCTACCTGGGGATTATGTTTATGTTTTTGTAGTTAATAAAATTATTTTTCATTGTTATAATGATTTAATTAAAAACCCATTGTCACTCATCAAAGTTGAATTTGGTTGTACATCTTTATCGATTAAGGGATAAATGGTGCCTTATGCAACCTATTACCTTAATCTGCCACCAGTTTGTCCGATCCATTCCATTGTCTACTGTTGATTTTTTTCGTTTTCTCTTTCCGTCTTCCAAGTTCTAGGGTTTTTTTCCTTAACACGATTGAATTGATTTCGTGTCTGTTAATATGTCTTTTTTTGTAACATGTTAGATTTATTTAGTAAATATATATTCGTATTCGTATTTCACTATTTTAGGGTTTGAATGGCTTAAAATTTAAGCAATTAAGGGTTGACTCGTGTCTTATTTTGGGTATTTTTTCCGCATTACTTGCATATGTTGTATAGTCGGAATTTTATTTTGACATAGGTGTTTGCTCATTTCAGGTGACTTGTCTCTACCTATTTAATTATGTGTGCATTAAAATCCTAATAAAAGGTTTGAGTTCAGACTTGTTGACATTCATATTACACTGTGAGTACTCTTAAACTTTGGGGCTGCTGGAGTACTCTGTAAGAATATCTATTCCCACTGACCCAGTCTTTAACTTATACCTGATTATGCTCATGATACATGTTTGTATGTGTTCTAGTAGTTTGCTTGCATCAGTTTTGCTAATCTGTTTGTTTTGTTAAAACTATTAGTATAATATACATGTTTATATGTGTTCTAGTAGATTGCTTGCATCAATTTTGCTAAGCTGTTGTTTGCTAATTGATACTGTATGTTGTAGCTATTCTATTTATGTGTTATCACCGTGTTTAATATATTACACTGAGTTTAATTGATGCTATGATTGTTTAATTATTTCTGTTGTGTGATTGTTGGTGCATTTACTTAGGATCTGCTTCCTCTTTTAACATAATCATTATATTAAGCTTGTGTGAGTGTGCTATTACATAAGAAGTCAAATAAAAATCAAAGAGTTGTAAATATTTAAGGCGGACCTATTATTAGAATAAACCAAATTTAAAAAGACAGAGCAATATTACATACCTTTAAATAAAGCTCAACACCAGAGAGAAAAAGATAGCTATAAACAGCAATTCAATTCACCGGATTGAGAAACCAAATCTGCAAAAAACTATAGGGTTGATGAATAAAGAACCTTGAATGATGCACATAAAAAATGTAAATATAAAGGAATGAGTGGTACAAACCTTTGAATAAAACTGAATGGTGACCACCAGACTTTGATTTAGAAAACAGAAGTAATTTAGAACTAAATCAATCTTATAAAAGGAGAAAAAAGAAGGAAGCTAATAACTCGGTACCCTTAAAGTCAGGGGCTTACTTTATTATAACCGCTTAAAAGTTGCAACTGCTGGAATCCAAAATTTACCTGTTTGAACAATTTGACCTACTTAATTGTCCTTTTATTAAAAAAAATTAAAGTTTTTCTAACACTTTTAAAGAGGAACCCTTAGATTTTTAAACATGATAGTTATTTTTTCGTAGATTGTAAGCAACATACAATCATTAATAAACATACATTGCATTAGGCTAGTACGTGGTTGCATACATGCACAGTACATAAATAGTTAAAAACAGCAACAAAATTATATGGACACAAAACATGAACAGCAAACAGGGAATACAAAACAACACTAAAAGACAAGTTAATTCCAGTTAATTTTCCTTATCACTGGGACAAGACAATTACGTGTTGTGATGATAACAGGTGGAATCTTCACCTTTTTCATAGTAGCTTCAAGTGAGTCCACTGTGTCCTGTAACTCCTCATCCGATGAGTTATCATCAGTACTTGAAATCTCTGTAACCTGGTCCCATTTCCAATTTAAAAGTGCGTTGAACCTTTTAGTTTTCTTCTGGTACATACGAAGCTGAAAAAAAGTTGGAATATAAGTCAAGATTAAGTAAAAAAAACTTTTGCTCTAATAGGCATATATATTTTTACGTGAAAAGGAAAAAAAATTACCTCGTGACTTAGTTGTCTGTGGTAATGAGATTTGTACGGGCTAAAAGGTCCAAAAGATATAACCTTGACACTGTCACTGTTAGAATCTTCAAGTGAGGTAAACTGCGTATGATGCTTAATGAAACGAAAAGAAAAAAAAAAGAAGTTAATACATATTCAGACATACGAATTTCTGGATTTATATGAAGTTGTATGTAACCATTGTGTATGTGTGTGAATGTTGCTCATGAAATAAGATTTTTAACATACTTGTGGCTCATCTTTCACTGGAGTCAATTTCTTTGATAAAAAAAACAAAGATAGTACGTATCAGGAAACATATTATTTTCAAAGTAAAAAGAATATAACTGAAAATTTAAAGGGAAAATCACCAAAATAGCCATTGACCCAATCTCATTTGCCAATATAGCCGTTGACTTTTTTTTTACCAAAATGGTGAAATTTTGCCATATTATTTCGCCTCAAATTTTCGCCTTTTTTTTATTTTTTTTTATTTCGAATGGCGATTAGGTGTGGCGAATTTTGAAAAACGGCGAAATTTTGGAATTGGCGAAATTTTTAAAAAAATGGCGAAAATTTTTGAAAAGTGGCGAAAATTCTTAAAATCTTGAAAAATGGCGAAAATTTTGAAAAAGTGGCGAAAATTTGACCAGTTTTGGCGAAAATTCCAGAGAATCTTTGAAAATTTCGAAAATGGCGAAAATTTCGAAAAAGTGGCGAAAATACGATGATTTGACCGGTCTGCGAAAATCTCGAAAAAAGTGACGAAAATTTGACCAAAAATGACGAAAATTTGACCAAAAATGGCAAAATTTCAGAAAATGACATAAAGTGATGGCGAAAATTCAGAGAATCTGGCGAAAATTTAAAGCGAAAATTCAGAGAATCTAGCGTTAGAATTTGACATATTTTCGCCATTTTTACTATAAATTCACCATCCACTCATAATTTCGCCATTCACTCCAAATTTTCGTCGTTTTCTTTCAAGTATTTTGCCAGTCACTCCAAATTTTCGCCGTTTCCTTTCAAGTATTTCACTACAAAAATGAATGTTAATGTAAGTTTTTATTAATATCAGTTGTTTTTCTTTATATAAATTTGATAAAATCTCTTTATATAAATGTTAATTTAAGTATTTCGCCAGTCTTCTCTCCGCTTACGTTATAAAAACTAATTATATATATATTTGTTTATTTATACAGGAACGGTATTATGCCGCCCAGGTGGCTATTAGATATAATATGAAAATTGTTAAAGAAATTCGTGAAAAGTTAAAAAAATATCCAACTGCGCAAATTGTTTTTACTAACACATGTTTTGGATATTGGTTAAAATGTGAATCTCTTAACAGTGAAGCATCATTAGTTCATTTAATATTTCAAACTCAAATATTAACTGATAATCCAGAAAATGGCATAAACTTTTCAATCGGTGGACGCACTTTAACTTTTGGTCCTAGAGAATTTTGTTTGATTACTGGTTTTAAATTTGATGAAGTTAAACCTCACATAAATTACCAAAGTGCTCCTTTTTTTAAAGAAAGGTTATTTGGTAGTCACAAAGTTAAGTCAGAAGATTTGTTATATATTTTTAAAAATGATTTGCTAATTTTAGAAGAGATGGATGCTGTTCGGGTGTGTCTTTTATTATTGGTTGAGGTCGGATTCAAGGGGTTAGAACCTAAAAATAATTTGGATCCGTTTCTTTTAAAATTGGTTAATGATCTAGGGGCATGGAACGATTATCCATGGGGTTCTTATATTTGGAAATACACGTACCCTCATATTCACAATGCCCTTTTTAAAAATAATAGAGACGATCGAAAAATAAAGCTAACTTATAGCATCAAGGGATTTATTTGGGCATTTAAGGTTAGTATTTATTTATTTTTATATAATACATTATTTACTTTCGTTTTATGTTATATTAAGTGAATTAGTTTTTTTTTTCTAGATGTGGATATTTAAGATATTTCCAGAGATTGGGATGATAATTGATAGGGACGGTAGTTTACCCCGTTGCCTTGGATGGAAAAAATTTAGCAGAATGACATGGGAACAAGCAATTGCAATATTAGAGCGTTATCATTTTGTTAGTTATCATTAACTTTAAATTATATTTTATGTAATGTTGTATTCTTAATATTTATATTTTTGGTGTTAAATTTAACAGAGCCCATAGTAATTTCTCCTACACAATTAGAACAACAACAATACTGGAAAGACAGTTGTATCATTTGAGTGATGGTGTAGATGATGATACATCCAAATATTTTGTTAAAAGTCCAATAAAAAACACACGAAATCATTCAAAAGAAAATAAATCATCATCGAATGACGTTATCAGGAACATTTTGGACCGTTTACAGGTATATTCTTTTCCATTTTTAAAAAGTTAATTTTTTCCTTATATAAATTGTTTTTAATTAAATATTATTTTGTCTTATAGAAGGTAGAGACGCTGGTTGGTAAAAATTATAGTAAAAATGATCATGCTGAATCAACGTCAAATAGAAATGATGACGTCTACACAACACCACCTTATGTAAGCGTATATTTTTTATTTAATTTTTTTATAACTTTGCTAACTTTGCTATAATTTTTTTGATTTAAGGCTGGCGATATAAATATTCATGCAGAAAAGGTAACATTTTTTTTTACAGGAACGTACTCCTCAACACCATTAACAAAGTCCTATTTTCCACCGGTACATAAAATAATATTACAAGACATTACTTAAAAATAAATGGTAAGTGGATGGATAAAAGGATGAAGTTTATAAGTGGATGTATAAAAGGATGAAGTTTATAAGTGGATGGAATGTGAAAGAAATTTTTAAGTGAATGGTAAAGTTGATGAAGTTTGTTAGATAAGTGTCAAAAATGAATGGTATGGAGAGGTATATATATTTGTTTCAAAAGAATATTTTATTAAAATTAGTTTTTTTAAATAAAAATTATATTTTATTATTTTTCAAAAATTAAAAATAAAAAATTACATGATTTTTTTTTAATTTAAAAATATATATTTTTTATTAAAATTCCTACAAAAATTAAATGAAAAGATTTTAAGAAACAAAAAATTTTAAAAAAATTATATAATTTTTATTAAAGCCAAAATAATTTTTATAAAATTTAAAAAATTAAAAAAATTTTCAAGAAAATCGGGAAAAATTATTAATATTTTAATATTAAAAATTAAATTATAATTTAATATTGAAATGGCGAAAATATGCCATATTTTTTCGCCGGTTTAAAAAATGGCGAAAATTTGCTTTTTTTGTTTTTTTTTAGCGAAAATTCAGGTAATAATTGGCGATTTTTAGGATTTTTGGCGAAATTTTGGCCAAAAATTTCGCTGATGGCGAAAATTTGGCCCAAAATTTCGCCATTATGACAAATGGCATCACCCTATTAGTTGGTTATTTTGGTAAAAAAAAATCAATGGCTATATTGGCAAATGGGATTGGGTCAATGGCTATTTTGATGATTTTCCCAAATTTAAAACACCTTGGAACTTATGTCGATTTTCACAGAGCCTCAACAAAGGCTGTTACGGTCACTTGAACTTGTTTCATCTCTTTGATGAACTATGTTGTCTTTATTTCAGAAGGTGCAGTAACATACATACCAGCCATAGAAAACCAAATGCAGTAAAAGTACATGACTGTTCTTGTATTTATAGGGGTCAATCTGTGAAACTTTGGCTGATGAAACAAACTGTTTTTAAGGTGCAACTGTTTGTACATGGGTTAAATGTCTGAAATAAAAAACAGTTTTATAAAAACAGCACTTTTAATTAATTACTTTAAAATAAATCATTGTTTCTTAAATTTGCAGAATTCTCTGAAGTGTTTAAAATTTTTAATTTAAATTTGCAGCCTTATATTTATTTAAATTCGCATGATTATCTCCAAATGTTTTATTTAAATATATTGAGGATGCATTTCGCATGATTATCCCCAAATGTTTAATTTAAATATATTGAGGATGCATTGCATTCAATCCAGTTGCGGATTAGGTTTTATTTTTTTTTGTTAATCATTTTTTTATGCAGATTTTTTTATTTCTTTTTAGCTTTTTTATGCAAATAATGTCTTAGGTCACTTTCAGTTTTTAGCTTTTACTTATAAATTTATTTCTTTTTAATGCAGGTTTTTATACAAAGCATCTGGAACTGCTTCAAACAACATCAACTATTAAACTGTTCATTTAATTTCAGAGTTTGTAATTTTTTTAATCTGTAATACTAATAGCCTAGTTTGAGTTAGCATTTAGTAAACTGCAAATCAGATTTTGGGTAGATACGATTGGCAGTTTTTGATGAAACTGCAAAGCAGTTTTAAAAGCACAATCTGTGTGCTTTTTTAAAAAGTCTGTAATACTAATAATAGGCGGGAATGGTTTTATTAAACTGCAAAACAGTTTTAAAAGCACAATCCGTGTGCTTCTTTACCTAATCCGTGTGATAATTGGCAAAATTTTTGTAACTACCGAAAAAAGTATTTTATGTGACTAGAATTATCCAAAAAGTTAGTTTTAGGTATTTTAAATGGTTGAGATTGAGTTTGAAGAAACATAACTGGCGGTTGACTTTTCTCGGTCTATATATTAATAATACCTAAAACTAACTTTTTGGATGATCCTAGCCACAAAATACTTTTTTTAGCCAATTACAATATTGTTTCCAACAAGCACAAGGATTGAGTTAAAATCACACGGATTGTGCTTCTTCAACTGCTGTGCAGTTTACATTAACCATTCCCGCCTATTAATGTTTGCAACTGCTTTTAAAACCCATTCCCGCCTATAATTATTTCCCCAAAAACGGTGGTTACATTTCTTGCTCCCTTTTTCACGTGGATCCAATTCAACATCACACGGATTGCCAAATATTGCAGTTATATTAAAACACATGTTTTAAATGTTTTTAAAATCTGTGTTTAAAAGAGAAAAGTTGCCACTCAAGGAATCAGTACAGGAAAATTTTTATCAGAAAATCAGTGAGCACGGGCGGCATTTTAATCCTTCCATATCAGAAAATCAGTGATCCCTAAAATCAGAACAATTTAAAATAATATATGTGATCCCTAAAACTCCAAGGAATCAGTACAGGATTCCATGCCACTCAAGGTGACATGTCAAGCCTTCATCCAAGGTTTCTTCTTCTACTTCTATTCTTTAGAATTAACATCATCAACAACAATCGACACACCATTTCAACATGAAGACAACAAACAGTGCACATAAACCATCATAGTAAACATTCAATGCACATAGACTGATAATCATTGGAAACTAAAAGCAGAAAGGTAAAACAAGTAGGTCCCTGATCATAGCCCAAGTGTCAATCGAAGGGCGGTTAATTCCTGTCAGCACATAAACTCTTCGATGAGGTACTTGCTACAGTTCAAGGTTGGTTAGAAAACCTTACAGACTTAATAATCAACAAAGTGGTCACCGCGTTGCAAGTATCCTTCTTAAAGTTCCTGCAAGAGAGAAATTTTTTATATTAAATCGTTTGAAATATTATACTAATATAGGCGTATATGGGAGTCTGATTGCTCACCATATCATAATCCAAATTCCCAGAAATGCAACACATGGACTGAAACAGAGATCTTAAAAGCATAACAAAACTTAAAAAATAACAAATCTTCCTCATTATAATATGAAAAACAAAAACAATAAACATACTAGGATTTACAGAGAACCCCAATTAGTTGTATTACAATAATCATATGAAATAGCACAAAACGCTTAGCAGACGGACAACATTAAGCAAAAGAAATAGCAACATACCCTGATCAGATAAAGAACAATAGTTGTAGTTAATAACATAGTACATCATAAAACATACAATTCACCCGAAAACCCTAATAAGAACACATAAGCAAATACCAGTAAATCGTAATCAAGTTAACAACAACAACCACACGAAGTCTAGCAAACCCTAATCACATAAAGCACAATATTCACAGGAATTAACATAAAATCCTAATAAAATTGAAGAACAAAGATCTAACGACATACCAAAAACCTTTAATCAGATGAAGAACAATAGGCATAAGCAAAAGCCAGAAAACCCTAAACAGAGGAAGAACGATAAGCATATGCAACTACCTAAAAACCCTAATCAGATTAACAACGATAATCATACGAACAAACATAAAACCCTGACTAGATTTACAACGGTAATCATACGAAACACCAGAAAACCCTAATCAGATTAAAAAAATTAAGCATACCAAACAACAGAAAACCCTAATCTGACGAATATCTATAATCTATGACATACGAACTGTTCTAGGCTCTTATCGCATGTCGAGAAACCTGAAAATCAAAGTAGAACACGATAAAATAGAAACATTCATATTCATTACCATATTAAACTCAGAAGATACATACATAACCCTAGACAAATGTTACAGCGGCGGTAAGATCAAGAGCAATAAATACAAAATACAACGATCTAAAAGTTAAATTTACATCACAAACAAGATTTACAGATGACGAACATCATCAATAACAAAAAGTTACGAAGACCAGAGAAGATGAAGAACATCAAAGATGAAGGGGGTGTTTGGGATTACTTATTTACTCTACTTATTAACTTATTAACTTATATAAGTTAATAAGGTGTTTGGGAAAGCTACTTATTTAGCCTACTTATACCATTTTTCAAGAAGTAAGTCCATCCTTACTTATTACTTATAACTTATTAACTTATAGCATAAGTCAATAAGTAGTTTTCAAAGAAAATCCCAAAGTTTTTAAGAAGTTACAAATTATGACTTATGACTTATGACTTATTACCTTTTTAAATAAGTCATAAGGAGTTTCAAATAAGTAATCCCAAACACAGCCGAAGTGCAAGTCTCAAAATCAAAATGAGTTAATTGATTTTGAAATGATATTTTATGTAATTTACATTTTCCCTCTTAAACATTTATTTCTAGCGTGAATAACCCCTCACACTTTATTGGATATATTTTTAATAAACTTGTTTAATTATATAGCAAATTACATAAGGATAGCATTATTTGTATTATGAATATTATTTGTATTATAGTTACTATTATTAACATATTCAGTATTAGTTTTATTATCATTACTCTTATTATTATTATTAGTATTATTTTGTTTGTTATTACTGTAATCATTTTATCATTATTATTATTCTCACTGATAAATATTTTATATAAATCAACTTAATACTATAATCATTTAAACGTGATTTTTAATTAAAGAACAAAACAATAGTTAATTTCTGTATCAATTGTATACATCTATATTTTTTATAAATACACAACATATACTACTGATTGTGATTTAGATGAAGAAGCGAATGGAATTTTAGCTAGGATTACATCTGACGAATGATTTATGACAACTGTAATATTGAAGTCAATGCGGAAGATACGGTTACCCAAAGTTCATCGACTAGATGCCAAGATCTAGGTCTACAAGATGAATCAGATTATTAGTCTAGGCTGAGGAGGCGTACACAAATTGACGAAGCGATTTAAAAAGTAAATCTTGGAAAAGTATTAATATTAAATGTGAACTTTTGTGTTACGTTTGTTGATTTCCAATAAGATACTATGTATTTTCTGCTAAAGATTTTGTTAACATTTTGATTTTATTAATTTCGAAAACCCGGACTGGGACGGGTATAAAACTAATTAGTTTTTGCCCACTCTGAAGAACAATAACCCCTAACCTAATCTTACACAAGAGATCGAACAGGTATGTGAAGTCGATTTTTTTCTTTTTAATGTCATGAATGGTTGCGTAATACAAGTTACAAAAACCTACTAAACAATAAAATTTTATAATTTAAATATGCATTTGTATGCATCTTCCAGTTATCGGTTAATTAGGCTATATTTTTTATAGAAAACCGTGGACAAATGAGAGAAGTGGAATTGACGGAGAAAATACAGAAAAAGCAAAACAGGAAGTTGATGACTGTAGCTTAGATATTCTTGCAGAGATTGACGAACTTATACTCGCATAACAACATGCAAAGGAAACAAATGAAAAGGTTGTATGTTAGTTCTATTTTCGTTTATATTTACTTTTATGCAATTAAAATACACCTTTTTCTACAAGGTTTGCTGATGAGAGGTTATCATGCTTTGATTTCTGCAGCGCGCTAGAGAAGTATATGCACAAAAGGTTGATTTAGCATATGAAACGACGGAGCTTCTATCGCGTGTATCGGGTGTGGTGAATCTAGGAGATGGATATCTTGCGGCTATTGACGAGGTACTCATTTTTTTAACATATGTGGATTAACTTTTATCTCGTGTTACGCGCCATTAAGTTACTATATCTTTTCTTAATTAGATGTATAAATCACTCGAGAAAAGATTAACTTTGGCGGTAAAACAAAAGGAAGCAGCATATAAAGAGAAGTTACAAAAAGAAGGAGCACTTGCATATCAGTTACAAAAAGGAGCACTTGCATATCAAAGAAGCCAGATGGAAAAGTTGGTAGAAGAGTCCAAGAAACTGGAACAACAAGCAATGAAGAATCTAAAGGTAACAAAACAAGGGGGTGTTTGGGATTATGTTTTAAAGTGATTACATTATAATTAGTCTGGATTAGCCACTTTCAAACTGATAATCAGTTTGCAAGTGTGATTCCAAACAGCCTTAAGAACAAAATTAATGGAATTATTTCCTTTTACAGTTGCAGGAGTTCCTCATAACCCGTGGCAATGTAGTCAGTGAGTAAGTTGTAGTATTCATGACCCTGTTTATACTAGTAAGTTGATATATTATATTCTTGTTTTACAAACCATTACTTGATTCTTTTGTAGAGAAGAGATATTTTGTAAATGCATGGATGTGAACATATAAAAACAAGAGCTTGAAGATTATCAACAGAAAAGTGAAATATCGATTACCGGAGATTATTTGAGGCCAGTAATACAAGAAATGATACAGAGGAAAGATTGTGAATGTTATATGTGCCATAACATTTTGAATGGGTTCAAGGGAAGAGTCGTTGCTAGTAGTGAGGATATCAGAACAAACAAGATTGTCAAGTCTTCGACAAATTATCCGGAGTTCCTACTAGAGTTAGCAATGGATCAATCAGACAAAGACATACAGATGGAAAAGTTAGTAGAAGAGTCAAAGAGACGGGAACAAGAAGCAATAGACAATTTAAAGGTAGTTATCCAACAAAACAATTGTATAATGGCAGTAGTCTTCATGATTAGGAAACACTCCAAAACGAATTATCTACTATTACTTTGAAATATCACAATAATGAATTTGCAAGTGCAATCCCAAACACCCCCTAAGAACCAAATTTAATCCACATTATGACTTTTCTCCCTTTATAGTTGCAGGAGTTCCTCATAGATTGTGGCCATGTAGTCAATATGTCACGGTAAGTTGTAGTATTTACATATAGGGTGTGAATTTCGAACACAACAAAAACCTAAAAAGGAACTCGCAGGTTCATGTTTAGTCTAAATGGGTTCGGTCGAACCTGCGAACATGTGTAGCTCAACGGGTCGTTTTCAGGCTGACCTATTTATTTTTATAAATTTAATATATTTATGTCATAACTCAAACGGATTGGGTATTTTATACCAAAATTTAAAAGATGAAAATGAGATTAGCATTATATTTTATAGTTTAAACGTAATTATTTTATGTACATTTGTATTTTTGGTTGTAATCTGTAACTTTAGAGTATTAATTTGTAAAAGAAGAAAAGAAAATAAACATTTCAAGTTAAACGGGTCGTATTCATGTCAACGTGTGAAAATTCTTGTTGTGTACTAGTTCATTTGTCTAACACAAATTTCGGGTTCAACCCACGAAGACGACCCATTCACAACCCTTTGTGTATACTTGAAAGTTGATATATAGGCTTGTTTTACAAACCATCACTTGATTTTTTATTTTTTTTCAGAGAAGAGATATCTTATACATATAAGGATGTGAACATACTAAAAGAGGACCTTCAAGATTATAAAGATGAAAATGGAATATCGGTTACCGAAGATTATTCGATCCCAATAATACAAGAAACGATACCGAGGCAGTATTGCGAGTGTTATAAGTGCCATGGTATTTTGGAAGGAGTCGTCAAGGAAAGAGTTGTAGCTGGCAGAGAGGGGATGAGAACAAACAAGATTGTCAAGTCTCAGATAAATGATTCGGAGCAGATACAACAGTTAGCAGATTCATATATGGAACAACTAGAAAAAAACAAACAGACAAGGAGATGAAGAAACGGATTGAGGGACAGGTCACAGAAGCTGTTGGAGACCATGAAGACAGTAATTTTGATTAGATTGATGGGTTTACGGATTATGAAAATGATGATTATGATTTTTGTTGACATTTTCTCACACTTGAACGTCTTGAATTATAAACTTCCCAACAAACTTTAAGGAATTAACCTGCTTACATTTGATATGTCTTTATATACGTGACTTAATATTTTTGTGTTTGGATTTCTAAACAACTAAAGGTTTAGAAATTCATAGTGGACAACTCTTTTTAGCCCCCTTGACATCGATTGAGTTTATACTGTACATATATAAATTAAGTTGTACTTGTTTATCCACTACAATCGAATTTAATTTCTGCAACTTTAAGCATCATGATGGTTAAAAAATATTTGTCAAAACACAGTTTTCCATATTTGTTATAAAAATAGTGATATTAATTTACAAAGCAAAAACCAAATATGAGAGTTTTCCATATTTGTTATAAAAATAGTGATATTAATTTACAAAGCAAAAACCAAATATGAGAGTTAATCGTCGTAGAATGCAACTAATTAGGGGTGTGAACAACTGTTCTGTTCGGTTATCGAAATTTTCGGTTATTGAAGAATGTTAACCGATGAGTTTTCGGTTAATCGGTTTGATTATGGGACAGTTTAACCAAACCTGTGAATGACCAATTTCTTTGTTACCAGAGGTTAGCCTCTATTTCATAGGGTGGTGTCCACTTTTTATGAAATGAAAACAAATCCATCAAAGATTTATATGGTGAAACTGAAAGGCTTTTTTGATAGTGCAGCTAATTAATGAAGAGATGAAAAAAGAATGAAATACGCCTTAATAATAGTTAGTTTCTCTACTTAATTGGTTTTGTTCGGTTAAATCAGTTTATGTAACTGTTCAAATCCTTTTGCTAATGTTCATTAGAAGTAGTTTTATGAGTTTTTAGAAGGATATATAACACAAACATTTGTCATCTTTACGTTGGTGTTAGACATACCGGTGAATTTACTTATTTTTTTCTTTACACAGAAGGTGGTTTTAGCTAAAAATTTAAAAGAACTTCAACTCCATGTCTCTGGTGTGTTGAATGAAGAAGATGGAAATCTTAAGAGTTTTTTATGAGGTATAACTGTTTTAACTATTTTTCATTAAGGGGTTGTTTGGTTCATTAAGAGCTCTGAATGATTCAGCATGGTTTCTGTGCTGAACCATTAAGAGGCTGGATGAACTATTAAGAGGCTGGATGAACTATTAAGAGGCTGGCAAAATCTGAAACAAACACCCCCTACCTCTGACCGATTCAGAGGTAGCCTCTTAATGGAATCATTAAGAGGCTATCAAACAGCCCCTAAGACTGGTAGAACTAAAACAAGAAGCAGTGAAGAATTCCAAGGTATCTGATATATATATATATATATATATATATATATATATATATATATATATATATATACTAGCTTAGAACCTGTGTCTACACGCGGGATGAAAAATATCAATACATAAAATCCTTAAATCTTTATGTATATATTTTACAGGTATATAAATGTATTACATATACTAAGCGTAGAAAACAAAATTCAAAATATGTAAAAATTAATATATAATTGGGTTTCGAAAATACGTTAATTACTATTTAATGTAATTTGACTTTCATTTACTATTTGATTGAAAATAAAAGTTACATAATTAGATTTCAAAGTTTATTATAATAAAGAATAATTTAAAATAAATGTGTTTTATTAGTATAATTAGTATTTTCTTTAAAAATATATTATTATTAAAAGATAGAGGTGTATTTAATAAAAGAGAGAAGCGGGAAAAAATGATGAGAATGAATATGGAGGCGACACGTGGTATGAAAAATATATTATTATTAAAAGATAGAGGTGTATTTATTAGATAGTATAGATATATATATATATATATATATTAACTTGTTTATGGAGACATCATCAATCTTACCTTGTTCAAGTTCGTCTTCAACAAGTTCTTCAGTACCGGGTCATGAGCAGCAGTATAAGACAACTGGGACCCCACTGATTAACCTGTTCAATTTGTTAATGGATTTGTTATTCCAGAAAATGAGCTGTTATTAAAGATCCCAGATTTGGCTTTAGAGAAGCAGGTGGGAAAATTGCACCTTTGGTTGCAGAAATCACTGAAGTGGGACACTCAATGTCAACTGAGGGTTCTGTTGCTTCTGCTCAAACTTATGCAAAGCGGGAAGCTGCACCATTAACCATGAAGCGTGATGTTAGAATTGGACCACCTCGAAAACTGATCAATTCGAGGAAAAACATGCTCCACAAACGATTCGATTAGGAGTGAAGATCATAGAGGACAAAATGTGGTAAGAATGAGGATGATTTAAATGAGATCTAGTGGTAACATTTAGTCATCTTCTCAGTATGGTAATCATTCTCATATTGTTTTAAATTTTGTTTGTGTTTTGGCAAGAAGACTTACAAATGGTCAATGGCTTTTGATAGGTTTACATTTCTCTATATATAAACACATGTGATTAAGTTCCAGTTAAGATGGTCATTTGGTAAAAGCTCAACCTTTAACGACGTGTCATCATGCATGCATGATCAGCATGAACATGATATGTGTGTTCACAAGCAACTAAACATTTGTTTTTTGTTTATTTAAAAAGGCAATTGGGCACGTATACGGACATATAGCCCACATAGAATGAATCATTCTGGGAATAACAATAAAAGCTTGTTTGTTAACAGGGTTAATCATTCTAGGCTGTGGGTAATGAATCTGCAAATTTGAAACTATCATATTCAAGCACATGCAATTATAAAGAAGGGAGAGAGCCACGGAAAGGGTAGAATTTGAAACAGGTAATGTAATTCCATTGATGTCAACAGAGAAATTTCAAGAGCTGTAAAGATCTTCACTTTCAGTAAGATCAAGATCATTTAATGTACTGTTTCTCATTGACACCATATCCACATTGTTTTTAACTGCTTGTTTTTGAAGATTCAGTTGTTCTTCCCTCTGCTTGCGTCCTTCAGCCAATAATTCAACAAAATTATCATTAGCTTTTAGTAGTGGATCTCGGTCAATCAACTGATCACCCTTATAAGCTTCTCTCAGCATTGCTGTTTTGATCCCACTTTTTAATGACATATAAAAGATTCCTGAATGCCTTGTGAACACACTTGAGAACGCATTTGAAAACCTGTACTCTTCAGTGAACTTGCCCAATATCGGCACTGGAATTCTTTTATACAATGATAACGATAGTAATTCATGAAACACTCCCACCGTTCTCTTCTCCATTTCTTGAGACGCTTGATCCAAATTTGATGCATCATCATACGGTGATATGTACGGACGCTCCATCCAATCTCTAATCCATTCCCTCATTTCTTTCCTAATAAGAAAACCTGACGGCAGCTTCCAGTTGAAAGATGGCCTGATCTTTATACCAGTTAACTCTGATTCCTCATCAGCCCTTTGTTCAATTACAGATTTTGCAAATCTAGGGTTCCAAGAAACCAACTCCAAAAATGAATTTCCTTCTCCAGGATTCCCAATTAATCTAAAATAATCCGGATATTTGGGAACCAAATTCTCCAAAAAGTCATTAGGAAAACCAAATTCCCTCTTCACATGCACCAACTTATCCGCGCTAACCACATTGTCTTTGGACATCATCAATAACTTACACAGCTTAGCAACGATTAACGGTTCGTTTTCTACATAAATCCTTTCATTTTCATCTAAAACTCTTTGAAGCCGATCACTGAGTCTTAAAAACTTAACAGGTTGAGTCTTGGGTTTGATTCGATCATAATACACATCAAAAAGCAAAGGATTTCGAGATAGAAACGTTTCGATTTTGATTGGAAGGCGTAAGCGTTCACGACGTTTCTCCAAATAGCGAAGAGGGATTACTTGGCCAGGTTCGTTTAACACCTCTTTAACAACCTTGGCACATTGTCTCCATGATTTATCGTTGTCGACTGCTTCGTCTAGCTTTTGATCTTTACGCCAAACTACTTTCAGACTAGAAATTGAGGCAGTAAATTTAAGCCAAACCCTAATTGAAGTCGAGTTTCGAGATGCGTTGAAGTAAGAAGAGAGATTGGGGCTGTGGAATAACATACCTTGCCGTAAAGTTGAGCTAGAGATGTTTAGAAGGAGTCGATTGCAGTGGACAGGACCTTCATTTAATCGGAATCGACGATGAATTCCAGTGGATCGGTGGTGGGGGGCGACGGCGAGTGGAGGGGAAAGGTGGGACTTGGGAGGTAGGTTTATTTTTTTAAGGGTATGTTGTTAATTTAACTTTTGTTTATATTCCAAATCTGTAATTTACCGATTAAGGGGGTGTTTGGAATCTCCTTATTACTTTTGGAAGAAGTAATTTACAAAAGTAAAGCCTTTCTTACTTTTGAATTTTAACTTATTATCTCATATTTTACATCTTATTTTAAATTATCTAAACAACCTTTTAATTTATTAACTTTTTAAAAAAAGTTAATAAACAGGTTTCAAAAGTAATCCCAAACATAGACATCAAACAATTTTTTATTAAACGATATTTGGTAATTTAACAAAGGCCTTTTTTTAGTTGTTTGTCTCTTATAATGTCAAGTAGTGAGTAGTTCGTTTTATTTCCATTATGTCCGTGATGTTTCTTTTAGTTCCGATGCAGCCTTTTAAAAGGCCTTTGTTTTTTGTTATCAAACTAGAATTGTGTCAACGCGTGCTGCGGCACGTTAAACTGAGAAAGAATATAACGTCCTTAAAAGCTTATAAAATACAGCTATAGAGAAACGAAAGCGTTAACAAAGTTATAGTTTGCGAAATAAATAAACGTACTTGGAACTTGATATGAAAAAAACAAAACCTTTACGCAACACACGCGTTTTGCAGTCAAATAGGTAGTAATATTCCAAAAACTTTATACAAAAAACCGTAACACAGCAGTTAAAAAAATTGAAAAATTTTCTTTAAAAGAAAAAAAATATTAAAAAGGTAAATTAAAAACTTAAATAAAAAATGAGCGGGATTGTTCCTGTTTGTTACTAAACCACAAATATGAAAAAATTGAAATTTAAGATGATTTAAAGATTTTTTGTAATATTTGTGTAAAAACATATTTCAGGAGCTTGAAGTTTGGACATATCCAATAAGGAAAGAAATAGCAGCCATGCGCAACATATTAGTTTGACTTTTCTGGAAGAAGAAAAGACTGTAGATGCTGACGTCATAGTGACTCAGCAAGGCTTTAATATGTTGTACCTGGCGCATAAGATGTCTCCAAGCCATGGTGTTCAAGTCTCATCTAACAAACATCAATCAAATCTAACCTACTACCAAAGTAGCAATCACTAAAAAACACTACAAGAATTCCACAGGAAAGATTAGATTTGAAACTGTTAGAGATCAGGCTCCTCAGTGAAATTGAAGCTCCCACAGTTGGTGTTATGCACCAAAACAGATGAACTGAACCCTAATCTCATCGACACCAGATCAAATTGCAACAAATTATCCTCCATCTGATGCCCTCCGATCACCACAGAAGTCCTCGGCTTCTCACCGCCGTCAACAAACCCCAAGCACCACACATCTCCATCTTCATCTTCCCCTGCAATCCTCACCATTGAATTCACTCCAAAAATCCTCCAAAACACATCTTCGCTATGCATCACAAGATCAATTGTCGGAACCGCAGGCCCTAACGGCATGCTATAAACATCACTTGCCGAGTAACAAACTTCGAACGGACTCACCGCTTCCGTTACCGTTAGGTTGAGCGCCGCCGATTCGTTTACAAATGCTTCAATTAAGGCGGTGTAGATCGAGGTCTCTAACGTGGTGTAAGGAGTGACGGCGCTCAATCTGGTTCCGCCGAAACCGTCGTCGTTGATTGTCAGTAGTGAGTGGTCGAATTCCACCGGCTTGCCGTTGACGTTGATTGAGGTGAGTCCGATGAAGTACTCATCGGAGGGATGGCGGTAGTAGGTTATTATTGTGAATCCAATTGGATTTAAAATGAGTGGAGTGTAAATAAGATGATGGAGAGGTCGATTCCGGGAGAGAAATAGTATGGGCCGCCGGTGTTGAAGAAGGCTGCACCAGATGATGTGGTTGACGGACCAGGGAGGCACAGCGCAAACAAGTTGGGTGAAGCATAGACGCTGCTAACCTGCGCCGGAAGGAATAAAGTGTTATATTTTTGTAGGTATTTGTTATATATAGAATTAATTACACGGATGGCCCTGTGGTTTGGTCAAATTATGGTTTTGGCCTCTAGGATTGGGAAACTATAAGTTTGGCTCAATAGTTTGCACGATTGTAACACCCATAGCCACTGGGTTGGATGTCAGTTAACTTTTTCAGTTAAGTGTATGTGAAATGACTAAAATACCCTTACATAATAAAATAATAAAAACAAAAAAGAATTAACTCATTAAAAAAAGTGTGACCCACCAAAACCACCCACTTCATCTTCTCCAAATCAAAACTACCTCTCCCACCAAACCCTAGCTTCCTCTTCCCATTTCCGGCGACAACCACCACCGCCTCCGGCTGCAGCCACAAGAAAAATTACACATATCAATTGATTCCTTTTATCCCAACTGAAAATCAAAATAGAATAGAACACCCAACCACTTCATCTCTGTAATTAACCGCCACCGCCGCCACCACCGCTATCTCCATCTCCACCCAACCACTGCCACCACACCATCAACATGAAACCACCATCGCCAAGAGGGTTCCGGTGAAACCACAACAGCCTGAAACCACCGCCGCCACCACCATCAATCTGAAACCACCGCCGCCGCCACCAACCTGAAACCACCAATCGCCAAGAGGGTTCCGACGAAACCACCACAGCCTGAAACCACCGTCGCCGCCACCAACCACCTGAAACCACCATCGCAGATGGTTTTTCGGCAAGCCACCGCCGCTGCAAATGTCGTCTCTCTGCACCTCCGATCGACCCATTCTTCAACTGGGGGTTTTGATTTACAGCTTCTCTCCGTCGATTTGCAAGTGTACCTCCAAATATCATCTCTATGCAACGATTGGAGTTCTTAGGGGCTGATGAGTAGTGTCGGAATAGAGGTCGATTGGAGTTCTTAGAGGTTGCTGGTTGCCGGAAAAACGAAAAATATTCCATTTTGGTTTGGTGATGATGAACTGTGTGAGAGATGTGGGGGGGTGTTTAGAGGAGGACGGTCGTGGGGGTGGTGGCTAGCGGTGGTGGGTGGGTTCAGGTGAGTTAAGGAGGACGGTGGTGGGTTCAAGTGGGTTAGAGGAGTTGGTGGCCGGCGGTGGTAGAGTATGGTGGTGGAAAGTTTGTGGTGGTTACTTTTCACAAAAAGTTTGATTATCCGGCCATGTGGGTGGGGGATTCAGGGAAGAAAAATGAGGATCTAATTTATTTATTTATTTTTTATTTAAGGGGTATTTTGGTCATTTTTTAAAATTTTAACAGAAAACTTAACTGACATCCAACCCAGGGGCCATGGGTGTTACAATCGTGCAAACTATTGGGTCAAACTTGTAGTTTCCCAATCCTAGAGGCCAAAACCATAATTTGACCAAACCACAGGGGCCATCCGTGTAATTAATTCTTATATATATATGTGAACATAAATAATTGTTTTATGAAGTGTGAATTATAAAATGTTGATGCAAACAAAAAATGGTAAAATGTTGATTACAGATAACTAATTTAAAAAATAATGTTTTATATTTTAGTAGCAGGATATATGTACATCTAATCAGATTCTTTTGACACCCAAACCCTATACGACTCGTATAAGGTTAAACTAGTCGTATGCAAGACACAATATGGCTGTATTGGGCAATCTTGGACACAATACGACCGTATTAGGCAATTTTGAACACAATACGGCCGTATTTGATATTTTTGGGCACAATACGGCCATATTGATGAACGAATATGACTGATGTAACATATATAGTCATTGTCATTTTAACCTTTCAGGCTATATGACCCGTATAGCAGTATACGAATTGTATAGGGGGTGTATCTATAATAGCACCTTTAAAAAAATCACAATTTGATTTTTAGAAAATGGCTGTGAAGTGAAAAGTCAAAAGTGGACGTTATACTACTGCAAATAACAAAACTACAAAAGTAAAAGTGTAAGGACAAAAGTTGCCAGCTTTACTACTACGTTTGTGGGAATGAGTACAGTACCAGAGAAGATAGGGTAACTAACCTGCGCCGGGAGCGAATAATTAGACCGTCCCAAACCGGCCAATCCGGAGACCCCCTCAGGTAAACCAAGAAGCAACGAGTCATCCGAGCACGAAAGCACAAAATTCGGAACGACGCCGAGTTGACCAAGGTTACCGCCGTTGGTGGTCAACGCAAGCGAGTCAACCAATGCCTGCGCCAGAATACTATTCCGAATCACAGGATTCTCGGGGAATAGCGCACAAGAGTTGTTGTGGCAACCAGGACCCGACGGCCGGAAACAATTCGAGCAAGCGAGTGACGCGAGTGATTCACAGAGATTCGCGCCACAACGGATGTAATGGTGGCTTGTGGAGGTGTATACATCGGGAGTGCAATCGATCCAGCTGAATTTACCGCCGAGATCGAGTAGCAAATCGGTGGATTCAAGAGGCGTTTTGAAGTAAACAGAGATGGTGTAGAGTTCAGTCGATTGGTCTCTAGTGATTGGAGCCACAAAAGCTGTAGATGAATCAACGATATTCAAGTTATACAGGAGGAAGAAGAAGAAGAAGAAGAAGAAGAAGAAGAAGAAGAAGAAGAAGAGAGCAGCAAACTGGAGAAAAGACATCGAGTATGGGGAGATGTTGAAAAAAAAGGTCAAAATCATTGAATTGTCAAATGAGGGATTGAATGATTTTATTTGTTGAAATCGACGAATATAGAAAAAGTATTATTAAAATATATCAGAAAATGATTCTGGTACATTAAAGGTAACTTTATTCCTAATTTATATTAAAAAACAATAAATATTATTATTTAAAAAAATTTCATCTTGTAATTAGTCTCAACTTTATAGTTTTCCTATTATCTTCACACAATATTTATGTTTTATTAGCTTGTTTTTTTTATTTTTTTGTTAAGTTAATAAATAAAATAACTATATTGTTAAGAATAAATATGTTATATTTATAACTGAATGCTATATACATAATTTGTACTCAATATAGAAATACTTAACACATTTGGTTAATTTATTGCAAGTTTGCAACAAAGTATAGTAATGTACACAAGTGGTACGTGTTTAATAAAAGTTTAACAGTCGGTTAATGTACTTTTACTAATCCTTAATATAATAAATTATTATCTTTATGTGTCACGTATCCTTTTTTCTTTATGAGGTCAATTATTTTTTTTCCGTCCAAACTAATTCAACAAATGAATTGGTCAATTAACTTTGTGTCTAGTCAATTAATTAGGAAATAAATGATTCTTACTTTTTATTGGTTTAGAGATTATTATTAATATAACTAAACATCTAGCAAGGAGCTTGAACAAATACAAAGTACAATTCAAATACCATTTAGACATTGTAAAACTAAAAAGCACTAGTATATCAATTAGACCATTCTAGATTTTTCGTTCCCGCTCTGTTCTTGAGCCACTAGAAGGTGTTTACCTTTATATATCCAATGACTTTATATGGGTGACTATTGATCTTGTTAAAGTTAATTTACCTCCAAATGAAAGCATGTTTTGATTTCCAAGATGAAAGCTTCTTTTCGAACTTTTTAATTATCAACCTTCAATTCTTATGAAGTTCATGTTTGCGCCTAGCGGGAGTCCTAACTAAGTGAATGGGAAGGAATCCATCTAACATCGAAGGATATTTGCCATAATACCAATTTGACCTGAATCGACACCCATCCGAAAACCTTTCTTTTTCGGAATTTGACTTTTAGACCTAACACCAAATAGAAGCACCTTAATATTCTAGCCAAGTTAAAAAAAAGTTAGATGATACCCAATCACCCATGAAGATTACATCATCCGAAGTCGGGTTCAAGGATTTCCCATAATAGTTTTAAGAATTTGAAGGTGAAATTGTCTGGGTCCGGGGGCCTTCTCACAGCCACAGTCCCGAACAGTCATTATAATGTCCTTGGACAACTTTTGTTCCGCCTCCTCTTTATTGACATTCGGATTTCTGCACCATTCACCGTTTAAGATTAATCCATTGATTCTGTTTTTTGCCAAACTGTTGTTAATAATTACATGGAAAAAAAAACAAGAGTTTTCTTCTCCATCTATAATCCATTCGACACGGGCTTTTTTTTCAAATCCTATGCTTTCTCAGCCTCTAAGTGTAGGCAGAGTGCATGCGGGAAGGTGGCCGGGAAGGGGTTACCGTTGAGAACATTGGTCTGCCCCCTTGCGGTGTAAAAAAAACATTTCACGGGTTGGGTTTGCCGATTGTTTCCTGAACATATAAACTTAATTATATTATTTTACTAGCTTAGAACCTGTGTACTACACAGGGTTAAAAATATCAATACATAAAATTGTTAAATCTTTATATATGTATCTTATAGGTGAAAAAATGTGTTACATATACTAACAATAGAAAACAAAATAAAAAAATATGTAAAAATTAATATATAATTGAGTTGAAAAATACATTAAATATTATTCAATATAATTTGACTTTCATTTACAATTTGATTGAAAACATAAGTTAAATAATTACATTTCAAAGTTTCTTATAATATGAGATAATTTAAAATAAATGTGTTTTATTAGTATAGTTAATAATTTATTTAAAAATATATTATTATTGAAAATATGAAAATATATTTATTATGAGAGAGAGGCGGGAAAAATTTTATGACGATGAATATGGAGGCGACACGTGGCATTGAGAAACATTTATTTATTATATAGTATAGATTATTATTTTATTTAATACTTAATTTAATTTTTCTCTAATAACTTGTGTTCATTAACTTTTAAAAATAATCTAAATACACAGTTTTGTTTATTTATTTATTTATTGGTCAAAAATCCTTATAGGTGATCAGCGTCGAAGTACCATTCAAAGATAAAGAGTTTTAATGATCATATTCACCTTAATTAGTAAGGTAAGTAGGGTGTCGAACCCAGAGAGTTATTGGATGGTTTCTAACTCTAATTGATTGCTAAACATGATTGAAATTTAATTGAATTGATGGTTTTTAGCACTAAATTGCATACACTACAATTAAAAGATGTAAAAAATTCAAGTAATTAAAACATGGTTACACGTAGGTTCGGGTTTAGTAACTTGACAATTACCTTAACTTGATATATGCATTAACATACTACATAGACATAGCATTGTTAACATAATTGAATGATGAATAAGCAAATGACACTACAATCATGCAACTAATCATTCTCGATAATTAAACCGAACAACTGACATCATATGAAGTGATCATGAACAAAATCAACACACTAATTGACACTACAAATCAAATACACTTTGTTCTTCAATGAGATTGACCCAAATGACAGAAACAATGCAATGATGTGATCAAGAAGTTTGTTTTCACATCACAGAAAGATGCAAACACATGAAATCATCCAAAATTACCAAGTACTCAAGTAATCTAAAGTAAATTCATGTCTAATACACTTACAACTCAAATGAACATCAAGTTACAGCAAACCCTACACCAATATGTGGGAGGTTTATGGATTTCAAATGTAACGGATAGCAACAGATCAAAAAGATACTAAAACACCACTCTTGATTCCGTAGGGCTGCCTAAACTTGATACAGAAACACCACCTAGATAAAGTACGGTTCCCAGGAACACCACCTAAGTGTTGGAAGTTTGGGTATAAGTGTGAATGAATGTCTAAGTGGTAATAGCTTGTCCCACATCGGTTTGGGAACAAAATGAGGTGTTGTTTATAAGGTAAAGCCTTCACTACTCATTTGAAGCTTTATGATGTGTTTTACCACATGTCCTACCCTCGCGCAGGGGGGGTGCGAAAAACGGGGTTTCGACTAGAATTTCTTTGAACTCGCGGACACGAATGCAGCTCCGAAAACCCGGGCCCGCGTGAGGCGATTTTTTGCACTCGTTTTCGTTTAGAGACTTTTGACCTTCATAACTGATCATTATTTCGGTTTTAAAACTGATCAGCTACTCCCATTATTACAGCTTAATGGTAATACGTTATGGCCTTCTGGTTATAAAACTAGTCCTAGTGCTATCAGTAAAAACACACCTGATAATCCCAACTCTCTGCGCTACAGCATTGCTTACGTTTTTGTTTCAGGAAAGTGATCAGGTCCGGCAGCACACTGTGGCTGTTTCTATCTGGCGTACCCTGGGAACAGACCCGCGAATCTGTTTAAGGGAATTGTGTCAAACACTAGCCCGGCTCACTGTTTCTATTTACTTGTTTCGTTTTATTTTCTTTACATGATTTCTAACACTAAGTGGCCAAACTTGGATTAGCAATGGAGGATTTATGGACTCCTAATAACAGAGAGAAAACACAAAAAAAATATCAAACATAAAATCACCACCTTTCATTCGAAAATTAGAGTCAATACATATGGTAGTTATCACTACTCTATCTTTACACTAACAAATGTAGTGATCACCGCTCTATCTTCTCATTAACAATCGTATTGATCACCACTATGGTAGCGATCACTTATGTATATTCCAACTAATAATGGTAGTGATCACCACTTTATCTCCTCTATAACAATAGTAATGATCACACTTTACAAATATATAAGAGTATTGGTTGGAGTAACCATTTATATATTTAATATTATAACATAAGTGTTGAAAAGAATATTTTATTAAGAACATTTAACACTTCTTCTCTTACTAGTCTTTGATCTTACTCATATATGAAATATGAATATATATGAAATATGAATAACCGGTTAGAGATCAATTACAAAGTGACTTAGAAGTTAGAGGTTAAGTGTGTTTCTTGTCTATAGTTGATCAATGGTTGCCTTAGACACCTTGACAACTTTTGTCTTTTTCATTTTAAAACCATATTTCTAAGTCTTCCAAAGTAATTCTCAAAACCAGTAGACTGAAGACTTGAGATCTTAGGGTGGAGGGGTCGAGTTCGGGTAGGCGGTAACACAATCGCAACTGTGAGGGGTTCCATCGGGTAAGTAAAACGGGTAGTCTTCACGGCTTGGTGAACCCATGAAGGAAATGAGTGAGTGGATGGATGTTCAAGTTTGTCTCTATATCACCTTTTACCTTTTCATAAATCAAACCACCTCTATAAATAATATACGTAACTTATTATTTATTTTATTTTATTTTAACTTATTTTTAACATAGTTATGTATAATTTTTATGTTTTATTTTTTTAGTTAATTTTAAATTTAACTTTAATGTATATTTTTTTAAATTGTGTTCAAGTTTTATTTAAAAAAAATGCAAGTTTAGTTGATGAAATTATGTTTTTAAATTGTATTTAAAAAAGGTTTTTTTTACATATTTTCCCCTATTAAACTTCTAAATTACATATATCCTCAACCCTTAACTTTAATTACATATTTTCCCAATTAACTTAAAATTACCCAATTGCCCCTCACAAATATTTAGGAATGGGAGATATGTAAATAGTATTTTAATTGGTTCATTAAGGGTAAAATGTTAATAAAATAAGTTATTTTAAATGTATTGGAAAAATATGTAATATATAGGTTTTAGGAAGGGAAATATGTAATTAAATTTTAGGGTTGGGTAAATATGTAATAAAGGAACTTAGGAAGGGGATATATGTATGTCCCTAAAAAGGGCTAGTTTAGTATATGAAATTGTGTTTTTAAATTTTATTTAAAAAAATGCTAGGATAATTAGGGGTTCCACCCCTTATGTTTAGGTAGTTTAGGGTAAAAATGACATGGCATGACATGACGTGTTTTGATTGACGAATCCTTAGTGTAGTTAGGATTCCACCCCTTGTGTTTACGTAGTTTAGGGTAAAAATGACGTGGCATGACATGACGTATTTTGATTAGCTAATCCTTATGATAGTTAGGGATTCAAGGGTTCCACCCCCTCCACCCTTAGAAGCATTAAAGTTGACTACTATGTTGGGAAGTATTTTTTATTTTTAAATTAGGTATGATTTTTAAATGGGAATTTGTATCATACATCTAAATTATAAAATTTTGTATTAAAATGGTTTATTCTATTTTCTGGATATTAAAACATATTGGAGGTTATTTCTTTTACTTTCTTCCAACCAATTTTGTTTTATATTCCCTCTTTATGAGAGATGTCATTTTTTAAAACTTCAGTAATTTTATAAAGAATCTCATCATATTTAATTCATCTTATAATAGCCCTATTTTTTTAAAACTTCATTTATTTTATAGAGATTGTCAAAATATCATTTTTAACTTTGGATTTTATATCCATCTCTTCATCAACTTAATTTTTTATAAACCTTGAATTATTTTTATAAATCAAATGGCCTAGCTTATCAATATATTTTTATGGGTTTTATAAAAATATTGTGTATTATTATTATTATTATTTCTTGTGTTTTTGTTTTCTATTATTTGCTAGAAAGAATGGGCTTACAGATTGGGCCAAAATCAGGAGAAAGTAACAACTCTAGTCGCCCATAAACTAGTAGCTCGTTAGGTGCACAAAAAAAACCGGTTTTTTTGTTAACCCGGTCCAAACCGGCAAACCGGTTTGGGTTAAACCGGTTCGGGTTACCCAAAAACTGTCGGTTTGAAACCGGTTTGATGCTTTCTGGATGAGATCGGGTTAGGGACCGGTTCAAACAAACCGGTTTAAAAACCGGTTTAAACCGGTTTTCGAGCTGGGCAAAAAAAGAGCCGTTGGGGTCGATTTTAGCCATTTTTTGGCTCCATTTGCACCCTTAAAACACTATAAATAGGTGGGGGTGTTTAGGGTTGATCACACCTCTCTTTACACTCTCTAATCTCTAAAACCGCTCTTTAAACCCGTCAAAAACGCTCTCTAAACTCTCTCTAAACTCTAAAAAAAAAAGCATGGCAAGTTTTGGTGTTGGTGGTTCCTCAAACGAAGTTACCGTTGTGGAAATTCGAGAAACAACGAGAAATCCGGCAATTTGGTGCAATTACAATCTATGTTTGTTGTCAAACGGGAAGGAACGTGCTCGGTGCAAGATGTGTGGTGCGTTTTTGGGGAAAGATTCAAACACTAGTTTGAAAACGCATATGGAAAAATCTTGCCCGTCCTTGAAGGGAATTCCAAGTGAAGGTCAAGCCTCGATGACAAGCGAAGGAGGAATTTGGAACTTTGATCCAAATATTGTTCGAGATCGAATGGCGAGGTTAGTGATTCAAGAAGGATTGTCGTTCAACCACTTTGACAATCCGCGCTTGACAAGGATGATTCAAGAGACACTCCAACCACGTTATAATCAAGTAAGTCGCACAACCCTTAGACGAGATTGTATAAAAATGTGGAAAAAAGCAAAAAAAGAATTAATTTTGGGTTTTGGAAACCGGTGTAAACTTAACCACCGATGTTTGGTCGGCTCCACATGGTATACCCGATTCGTACCTTTGCGTTACCGCGCATTGGGTTGATCCCAAAACGTGGCAAATGATGAAGCGTACAATCGCGTTTGACTTGTTTGAATATCCACACACCGGTGAAAATTTATTTTATATATTGGATGGTGTTATAACCGAATTTAAATTACAAAATAAACTTTTTTCAATGTCTTTTGATAATACATCTAATAATACAAATGCGGTTCAAAAACTAAAAATTAAATATAAACCGGTTTGCAACGGCGTTTTTTTCCATAGTCGATGTGTCGCACACATCATTAACTTGGCGGTGCAAGCCGGGCTTGCAATTGAAGAGGTTTCAAACTTAACATATACTTTTCGACTAATGCTTAAAGATATTTTTAGTAACAAAAAAAGATACCATGATTATATTAGATTTTGTCGTGAAACGAATAATCTTTGCTTAGGTCCGAATTGGGACGTCGAGACAAGATGGAACTCGACTTATACTATGTTTTATAGTGCTTTACGACAAAGAGAAACTTTAGAACTATTTCATGAAATGCTTGCTTCAAAACCTCGTCGTAAAATTCTAAAGTTTCCATCTACGAGTTGGGACATTTTAAAAGACGTAACCGAATTGCTTGAAGTTTTCAAAACCGCCACCACTTTTTTATCCGGTGTTTATTATCCCACAAGTCCATTAACTCTAAAACAAATATATTTAATAGCTAACAAGTTATATGAACTTGAAAATAAAAGCCCTCTTTTTACAAAAATGATAGAACCGATGAAAGAAAAATTAGTGAAATATTTTAAAGAAATGCCTCCCATTATAACTTGTGCCGCCGCGTTAAACCCTACCATAAATGTTTACGGTGTTGAAACTTTGATTGATAGAATTACTTACGCTTTGAATTTGGATAGTGAAGACATCCATTTTGCACAAGGCACAAAAACATATTTTAACAAATGTTTACAAGATTTATTTGATGTTTATTTACATAAATATGGTACAACTCCGACTCCACATGATACAATGGGTACATCATCAAGTGGTAGCTCGAGAGATGTTAATTTGAATTTATATAACGAAATGTTAAATGAATTTAGTAAACGCGCTCGAGGTACCACCCCGAGTAGCGAACTAGGAAGGTATATTGGCACAAACTTTTTAGCGTTTATGCCTCTTACCGTTTTTGAGGAGTTTGATATTTTGGCTTGGTGGAAAAAAAACGAAGCTTCGTTTCCGATTCTTTCCGCCATGGCCCGTGATGTACTAACCGTCCAAGCTTCCACGGTAGCTTCGGAATCTGCGTTTTCTTTTAGTGGCAGGGTATTATCGATACGAAGGACTAGACTCACACCCCTAGCGATGAAAATGTGCATTTGCTTGAAGGACCATTTGAATGCGATGGATAGGATACAAGACCAAACTTCTCTCGAAGACGAAATTCAAGCCGAAGAAACCATACACAACAACGAGGTTGATCTTGGAATATCCGAACCAGTCACCGATGAAGAACTAGCCGAAGATGCAAGGCTACGAAGCTCTAGTTCCGAAGACAACGCAAAAGAATAATCAATCAATATTCCAAAAAATAAGACGTTGAACTTAATGTTTTATATTTGTTATATTTTTGTAATGTTTTACAATTTTATAAATTTATCTTGTCATGTTTTTTTATTTCCGAACTTTCCAAATATTAATAAACGTTGAACTTTAAGTATTAATGTTGCTATATTTTTTTTTGGATTTAATATTAAAATTTATTTGAATTTTTTTTTAATAAAAACCGGTTTAAAACCAACCCTAACCGGTTTGACCGGTTTGACATTTCCCATTACTAAAACCGGTTTAACCCGAACCGGTTTGGGTCCAAACCGGTTTTGACTTTTCGTTGACCAAACCGGTTCGGGTCGGGTTGAACCGGTTTGGGTTAAAAAACCGATTTGTGCACCCGTAGCTCGTTGGAAAATATGTTGCAACGTTAAAACTAGAGGCGTACAAACCGGTTTTTTTGGCCAAACCGTTTCGGGTTGCATACCGAGTTGGTTTGGTCAAATTTGGTCAACACCGAGTTGAGACCCAAACCGGTACACGTCCAAACCGGTTTGAGGAGTGGGAGTCGAACCTATCCGATGAGTTTGGGTCGGGCCGGATCCGGGTGGAGGCCAAACCAGTTTGGGTTAAACCGGGTTTTTTTAACTTTTTTTTTATTTTTTCATTTTAATTGATAAAATATAAATAAAACAAAATAAATTTTGAGTTTCTATTAAATATTTTAAAAATTACAAAAACATAAATTAAAATACGTTACAAAAATAATAGGGGACAAAATGGTCAAAAAATTGCAAAAAACGGTCAAAAAAGGCTCCAATGGTCATACTAACGTTAGAAACCGGTTTCAATATACAAACCGACTCGGGTCGGGTTCAAAACCAGATTCCAAAAAAAATTACAAACCTATGCTAAACCTACAGGTTGGGCCGAGTTCCAGACCGGTTTGACTCAAACTGGTTTCGTCCTAAACTCGGGTTGGGTTTGAAACCAGTTTAGCAGGCCCAAACCGGTTCTTTGTACACCTCTAGTCAAAACCATAAAACCAGTAGTGGCCACTCACGATACTTGAACACTCGGTATATTTTATTAACGAAATCAAGGTCACCTCGATATTTATAAGTCACTATTTTAGAAGTAAATTATATCAAACAATAACCTTGGGCCACATGGCCCATTATTAAGATATCCAAATCGCCCAAAGGTTTTTGTATAAGGCTACACATTCGTTTTATGCATTTTCAAACCAAAATAGTAAAATACCAATTAACGTCACTAGCAAAAATGATTTTCAGTTTTTTTTAGCAAAATGATAACTAACAACCACTTTTTCATAACTGTATTTGAATAGTTGGTGATTGGCGGTTCAGAAACAAATTATGTCGACAGGGTTCGAGTTGAATGATATTTGGGGTTTGTAATTTCACTAATTTGATGTGAAATTAGTTTCTTAACCACCAATTAATAACTAATAATTTATCAAGCAATAGGATTACATCCCAACACTATCTCATGTAACCATTTTGTTACATAGTATGATTATTTTAAATCTTGTAAATTGTTACTTTGAAAAAGTAATGCCAAACATACCAAAAATAAAAGATTTACCGATGCCAAACAACTGGAAGTCTATAAATAGTGATTATATTTGTTTATTCGTTGAACAAAATATGACAAGGTAAACAAATGTATTGTGTATAAGTTGTGAGTGGGACATGCTTATTTTTATGCATGTTTCATCGTGGAGTGAGTATAAATATACAAGTTGTCGAAACTAAACCTGACAAATTTACCAGTGCATCAACGTCCCCACTGCAACGCGTGAGTTCACCCACTAGTTTCCTATAAATACCATATTACTTTTAGCAATTGTGTGGTTTTGAGCAAACGAATTATGCACGTTCATGCACACAAAAAACACACGCATCAAAATTAGACTTCTCTTAATATCGGATTACTAAACAAGCATTTTAGTGCAAGCACATGATTATTAGTTCTTCAATTCCTTTAATGCTCAATAGGTTTGTAGCACTTACATTTGTGTAAACCTTTTTTTTATTGTAGTAGTATTTGTTTAAGTCACATATTTTTATTTTGATATCTAAATCATCGTTTGGTCACTTGATTTAAAAAAAAATAACATTTAAAAAAATATTTAATAAGATTGGAACACCTAATGAAAGTTAAGTGACTTTAAAAGTAAAAAAAAACTTTGAGTAACTTTAGTGAGAAGTTTGGTTACTATTTTATAAAGTTTCTTATTTATGCGGAGTGCACGCTTGTTTCAGTTTATTTGATTTTAATATTTAGGAATCACATTGTTTCTTAGGGGCGAAGCCCCTGAGCAGTGAGGGATTCCAAGGGGGCACCACCCCTTGGAGGGGGTATGGGGGTAGCACCCCTGGGAACGGGATCCAAGGGGCGACAGCCCCTGGCGGGTTCCAAGAGCTGGGGTTGAACTGACTTGGTTAGCTTGAAAAATTTTTATTTTGATAAAAAATCCTTCATCAAAAATTCATTAGAATTGTAAATTCTCAAATTTACATGGAAATTCGAGTGGTAAAACGGGACCCGTTTTGACCCGCGACCCGATCCGAAATAACCGCCAAAAGGCAGTTTTTGGAAATCCTAAATACGACGTTTCTTGTTCATTCTAGAGTACGAACAAAATTACACAAATTCATATTCTCTTCTTTGAAAAATCTGAGTAATATCCGATTGAGAAATTCATAACTATAATCGAATTGTTTTAATCTGAAAGTGTTATCACGATTATCAGAGTCACCCGGTACAAAAGTTCTACAATTACTACATCCACGGGGCAATTTGGTTGGTTTTGAGCCCCAACTGAACAGAAACTCAAACTTTCTATTAAGAGTTTTTGAAAATCGATCCGGTTTTGATTAATTCGGTTTCGATTAACCAGTTATTGGCTATTGTTTGGTACGGTCCAGTTAACCGATGGGTCATTGCTTCCTAATCTTGATTTACTACTTTCGAGATTATGAAAGTTGTCTAGTAGAACTATAGAACTTAAATTTCAGAATTAGTTGTGAACAGTTGTGAGCCGGTGGTTATTAAATTCAGAAGGAAAAAAAGAGTGTTATGCAACGCATGAACAATCATCTCAAGTTCACATCATGGTATTCATCTCTGTTTACAAGTAAAGGGAGGAAACTAAATCATTCATATTCGTATGGCAGATCTAACAAACAATGTAGAAAACAAAATCTTCATCTTCACAATCATACCCTTCCTGGTCAGCAGTTGCATCTTGAATTATCGGTTCGGTAATTGGTTAATCGGTTGTGTGACCCATCAAAACTGAAACCGAACCATAATTTTTGATTAATCGGTTATGACTTAAACAAACCATCGGTTAATTGTTCGATTCGATTAATTCGTTACAGTTCGATTAATTTGATTATTTACTCCCTCGTAATTTTATTTCCCTAAATGTCTAACTTTCACTAAATGAATTGGATTTTTAAAGTTACAATAATTAGTTAATTACTTTAAAAACACTATCCAATTAAACACCTTTTTATAGCGTCATAGATTTGATAAATTTAAAATAACAGGTGATTTTTACACCATTAGTTTTAATTTGTTCACCCCAAAATAGTAGTGTGACATTGTATTTTTGTTTTTATATTAAGATCTAGTGATATTATATCAAAATTGACGGTGTATAAATTATCCGCATTTAGAAACTCTTGCTAGTACACGTTAAAAGTTAAAATGTACCAGATTGGTTTAAAAAATCAGACTTTAAATGTGTGTTTTTTCGTGTTCGTCATTATGGTCAACTTTCATGAAAATATTAGATGATAGCATTTATTTATGATAAAGTTACATATAGATTCTTATGAATTTTTTTTTCTTTTCAAAATGAGAACTTTATTAAGAAGCACCAGGGACTAAACCCCCCAACAAACAACAGACTAGATACAAGCCCGGAAACAAAGAATATAAAAAACCCAAATACATGAACATTAGAAGCTCAAAGTGACATGATGTTGAAGCTAACCCAATCTTTCGTTGCAAGTTCTTATGCTTTGTCCTATTCTTGAGCCAAAGGAAACCAAATACTTTATGTCCTAGATAATTCTCTCCACTTTGATGGTTGTGTTTGAGAAATGAGCATCATTCCTAGCCTTCCAAATGCACCATAGAGAGATTAAGATAATGTCGTGAAAAACATCTTTGGAGGAAATGCCGAATTGAACCGTCTTGTGAAGATCAAGGAGATCTTTTAACAAGAAGGCAAAAATCTAAGGAGATCTACACCATCTCGAGACATGTTGCCATACCACCGTCGCTGCCAAACACGAGGTGAAAAGATGATCTGAAGTTTCTGGGACATCTTCGCAAAGAGGACACAACTGAGAAGCAATCGGGATATTTCGCTATTTAAGGCTACCAAGGTTGGAATGCGATCCATTTCGGCCCTCCACCCCGAAGATATTACACTTTGACGGAATCCATTTGCACCATTTCATTCTAAAGAGATCACCCGACTCATGCCCTTTTACTATTAACTCCTTAACTGATTTTATAAAGAATCTAAAGAATTCAAATTCTTTATGAACTACAGTCAAACCCAATAAAAATTCATCATTATTAGAGTTATTAATAGGGTCTGCGAAGGATGAGATGTAGACAAACCATACATCATTATCAGATTCTTTATGAACTAATAGTTACATAAATATACAATTTTTAAACATTTTATATAAAGTAGTTTAAAACGATGTGTAAAAATTAGTCTTCATTTATATAAAAATCTTATCTTTATCTTAAGACCATAAAATGTGACCCACCTTGAGATATTTTCTAAATTTTGTATTGATGAACGTTGAATAATATCTGTGTGACTATGACCCTGATAGATAGCGTGTAGTCAGACTTGTTTCGACGAGTATTCATGAGTTCCACATGATTTTCTGCATCATACAATCAGCTACCATTTACCCATTATTGATTGTCAGATTGAAATGATGTACACAATAATTAATAGTTATAAATAAATAAAAACAAATGTTAAATCAACCACTTTTTACTAATAGTTCATTCTTAGTTCGGGTGTAATGGAGGCGTGAACCGCGTGAGCCACCTGACCCTTTTATAGGCGAGAAACACCGTCTCTCCAGGCGTGAAAGTGGGCTTGGGGGGTTGGACATGAGTGCATTCATGGGGAAGGGGCAAAAGTTTCTCAACTAACACCAAATCACATAGTGACAACACATAATTTTTTTTTAATTAAATGTTTTGTTTAGGATTTAATTTGGTTTTTCTCAAATAACTCATGTTCGGTAATTATTTTATTTTTCTAAACATCCAGATGTAAATTTTAACGAAAATGGAGTTGTTTTCTAAAAACTATTTTTCGTCACGTAAGTGGTTTTTTAACGTGTTCGGATCGAAAATTCAAATGATAAGTAATTGTTTTAAAAAATAAATATCAATTGGCATCCCGTAGACTATGTTTTTATTTGAAATTGTTACGCTATGACAATGCTTATTCGTTTTGGACAAGTTGTAATTTGGATGAACGTACAAAAACGTCATCGTCCGACGATTTTTCGCCGGGTATATGTTTTTTAAATGTAGTTTTTTATTTATTTAAGAATGTATTTTTTTATTTTATAATTTATTAAAAACAAAATTTTAGTTAATTATTAGTTAATTTTTAAGAAAATAAAAGTGATGCGTGAAACTAATACGCACCTTAGTGATTCTGCTCAGTGATTGCACTCGTGCTAATGTGGCAGTGACGTGGCAGGGCGTGAAACCACTATGTATGGCCTTAGGGTAAGGGGTATACCCCCGTGAAGGAGCCAAGTGAGAGAATGTGGAACCATCACTTGAGTGAAACACTGCCCCCTCTCCAAGTGAGGGGCGTGAGGGAGGATTCCCGTGAGATATTTCACGGATGTGGTAGATGCAAGCGAGGGAATGAGTGATTGGGTGTGATGCAAGTGAGGTATGTGAACACCACCCCCTCTCCAAGTGAGGGGTGTGAGTTGCCTCACTCACTTGAATGTATACCGTATGCTCTTAGGTTAATAAACAACGACATAACTGGTTACAATATATATATGCTCTTAGGTTAATAAACAACGACATATCTGGTTACAATATATATATATATATATATATATATATATATATATATATATCATATATATATATATATAGGGGGAGGTTCAAATAACAAGTGATTAGGAGTGTGCAAACGGGTATACTCGACTCGTACGGGTATACCCGTACCCGTTTGATGACCAAATACATACCCTTGACCCGTATAATAGTTAAAAGGGTCGGTTGTATAATAGTTAAAAGGGTCGGTTAAGGGTATAAGGGTAAACAGGTAAGGGTTCGCGGGTTTTGCGAAGATGGACCTGTACAGTTAAGGTGGACCTTCTTAGCGGTGCTGGAATGCTAGAACATGCGAAGAAGGTGGTGATTGAAATGCCCTTGGAGCCTGACTCATATGTGTTGGGTGCTTTTTTTAATGCTTGCAGGGTTCATGGTGATGTGGAAATGGGTTCGCAAATGGTTGAAGGTTTGGTGGAAAGAGGTCTTGATCTTAGTGGGGTTCATGTTCTTTTATATAATATTTAGTGCTTTATAATTATATTATCTCTAAATTTTTTCTTGATTCTCATAAATCTTAAATTTGATAAATTTAAAAAATATATTATATATTTACATACAGATCGAGATCTGCCCAAAATACAAAGAATTTTGTTACTTTTTAAAAGTTGGCGGGTTTTAAGGGTATGTGATGTTGTCTTCGTTTCGAGACCTGTACCAGACTCGTACCAATTTAAGGTTAAATCATAGACCCTTTAACCATACCCTAATTACCTTTAACGGTTCCTCACGGGTCTGTTCTTTCCGGGTTTGACGGGTTTGCTAGGTAATATCCGTTAATTGTTCACCCCTATAAGTGATATTTCGCTAAAAAACCTAAGAAATGACAAAAACCTTAAAAAACGATATCAAACGAAATCCGATTGAGCTCATTCCAGCGGCGTTGGAACCGTCTCGTCAAACTCTACCATCTTAGCTTTTAGGGTTTAGATTTTAGCGTTGAATTTTATGGTTTTAGCCTTAGGGTTTAGCCTTTAGGGTTTAGATTTTTGGGTTTAGGTTTTTTTTTTTTGTGGGGGCGGGGGGTTTAGGTTTTGGGGGTGGGGTTTTATGCTTTTCGGGGTGAGGTTGGATGGGGGGTTTAGGTTTTTGGGGGTGCGGTTGAAGGGGGTTTAGGTTTTGGGGGGCGGGTTAGGGTTCGATAAGACGGTTCCAAAGCTCAATCGGAGTTCGTTTGACCCAGTTCTTAGCATTTCTTAGAGAAAAACTACTTATTAGTGAAACCTTCCCCGTACTGTTTATTTATAAAACTGTATTTGTAATTAATATTTTAATAGTAATTAGACCTAAAAAAAAGGTTGCAAGAAAAAGAAAGGGTCTGCTATGCAGACACCATCCCTAAGAGTATCAGGCCCCTTGTCATAGTATAAATTATAGTTGGCGTATAATTTGACGAAAAATGGTTATACGGACCGTATAACTTTATAGTGGTTACATCAGACATTTTAACGTCAATCACTCACATCATACTAATTGTTTGATTTAACGAACATCAACTCATACGGGCCACATAAAAACATCATATGGGTCGTATGACAATTTTCACCATATCATACGGGTCGTAGACAAATTTCGCCTTATCATACGGGTTGTATGATGTTTGATGTCTATATAATACATTGCTAGTGACAACGAAATTAATCTAATTTATTCGTTTAGTTAACTATATATATTTTAATATTTCATGTTAATTTATCTTGTTTTCATTTTAGTTACAGATTAGTTATTTTACTTACAAATGAAACGAATTAGCGAGGGAAAAATAAATATAAAAATTAAATAAATAATATATTCGTATACAACCTTAATTTAATTAAGTTATCCGGAGAAAAGATGGGTCTTCGAATAGAGATGAGAATATTATTGAAATAAAACATTAATACTATAATAAAACTCCAAACCAATGGGTAACCCCATATGTAATAGGGTCGGTCGACCCTACGAGCTTCGACGTGGAAGAAAGATGGAGGAAAGACACCATCATAGAGGAGAAAGAGGGTACGGGAACCATCTGTGGCCACATCTGATCCGTGAGAGAAGTTTATAGGTTTTGTGAGAGGGAATGAGAGAAAGAAGCATGGGGAGTTAACTCCTCTAAAACTTGACTCGTTACCATCCCTAAAGGTTGTAGATGAACTTATCTTATAAATCTCCTCTAATACTCCATATTTGGAGTAAATGATATTTTAAATGTCTATTAAAGATGAGCTTAATCATATATTATCTTAACTAGGCTAGAAACTCATGTAATACACGGGTTAAATAAATTAGACTTGTTATAAACCAACAGTTTCTATGAAGATTTGTATATTGGATGTCATCAACCATTAATGAAATAGGAAATAATGAAGATTTAAAAATTATAAATAACAAATAATGAAGATTTAAGAATTATAAAATTATATTTTAATATAGGATATAATTGAAATCTTCTTATTATTTAGTAAGTTTTAATAAACTATTAGAATAAATTTTAGATATTTAATTATTTAAAATCATTATTATTTAATAGAAGAGATAATTATTTAATAGAAAAGAGAGGAGGAAAAATAAAAATCTAGACTTCAACAGAAGTCAATACGTGACGGATAAAGTTATTCATTTATTATAATAAGAGTTAAGAGCTATTTTCATCCATGTGGTTTGCTAAAAATTGTCATTTGAATCCAAAGGTTTAAATCTTGTCATTTGAAACCAAAAGTTTCATAAAAATTGTCATTTGAATCCATTTGACTACCACTAATTAACACCGTTAAATTTTTTTGTTAAACCTTCCCCACTTGAGGGGTATTTTAGTTAAAACAATTACAAAATAAAGAACCAGCCCCACGTGAATGGTTTTATGGGTTCAATCTTTTTAGCAAGCCATATGAAGACCACATATCTTTACCATTTATTGGATCAACTGTATGTTTATATATCTTCTTCCAAGTGTCCAACCAACATACCAGAGAGATCTAACTTTCAGGAATGTCAACCTCGATACCATAGACTGCCATGTTCCAGTTGACCGTCACTGCAAGCTTACATGGCATGCCAGTCAACTAGCCATAAGAAAGACTATGGATCTTTAAACCAGCTTCAACAAAATTCAATAATAACACCCCACATAGCTAAAAAAAATCAGCACACAAATAGTAGCGCATAATCACAAAATTAAGAACAATGCGGAATAGGGCCAAAACACCAAATCAAACAGTAAGGTCGATTACATTCAATAATGCAATGGTGATAACAACTGTGGTGGAGATGAACGAACTTACCGTAAAACTCATGTGACTGAAATCGTACGTAGGGCCACGAACAAACCAGAGTTCTTCAAACATTACTTACGATTGATTTTGGGGACGAAATTACGATTACGATTACTACGATTGCTGTTGATTATGGAGACGAAATAGACTGATTTTGAGGGTGGTAATTCGTTTTTTGCAATTACCTAAAGAGATTGAACACATAAAACCCTTCATGTGGGGCTGGTTTCTTATTTTGTAATTGTTTTGACTAAAACACCCCTCAACTGGAGAAGGTTTAACGGAAAATGTTAACGGTGTTAATTAAGTGTAATCAAATGGATTCAAATAACAATTTTTATGAAACATTTGGATTCAAACGGCAAGATTTAAACATTTGGATTTAAATAACAACTTTTAGCAAACCACAAGGATGAAAAAATCACTTAACTCTTATAATAAAGATAATAAGATAGAGATGTATTTTTCTTCTTTTATCTCCTCTCTTTTATTCATTTGATATCAAGTATGAACTTTGTATTACTATTTTGTATGAAATTGTACAAAAACTCTTGTGATTGTTAAATGAATAACAAGTTTGACTGATTTAATGTGAAGTATTTATGATAATATAAATATATCATATTTAAATATTATACTTATGTATTATTTAATAAATTATCATATCTTTTAAGAAGCAAACATCAAAAAGTTTCTGTTACTAGGTGTGGCATAAATAGCGAGTGATGAATAGTCGTACTCATTATCAATGACACATTTACTCACATGTTTGCACAAACGGATACATATGATATGGGACGGTTAACAAGATGAGATATTGAGAATGTAAGCCTATGTTTTGCCCTAGATAACAATGAAGAAAATTAAGTATAAAATTCTATTTGTTATCACTTTTTTTTAACATCAACATTGAGAATTTTCATAGAAAAACTAGCAAGGAACTAACATAAACCTCAATTACAAGTTACGACACCCACCCAAAGGGGCCACAACACCAAAATAGACATAAATCAAACTAATAGACTAGCCCTCAATTAGCCAATACCCGATAAAGGATTAACATTCTAATTCTCCCAGTTACAAGTTACAGTGTGATTTTGGCCCCCTTTTTCAAGCCATTTAAAAGTTAGGACTTTAATATCTTCCACCATGTTCTCCACCGACGTTCTCCACATTTGTGATCACGTATTGATGGATTGTTTTGAAAAGTATCCAAAAATAATAATAGTAACACGAAATTATGATAACAATATATCCTTTTTTTGAAAAGATGATAACTTTTTATATATCACCCGACTAAAAATTCGTAGCCGGGGAGAACACAAAACATTACATCATATTCATAGGGTTTTTCATCCACTTGACCCGTCCTACATTACATTTATTATTTCTATTAACTAACCATATGAACGTTTTTCGAGTTAAAGGAATAGCAAGATGTTAGCCATAGAGAATATGTACACTTATACAACATTGCGTAAGGATGTAAAAAACCAAATAAAACGGTCAGGGTTGGCTCGACTATACAAAAAAAAAAAAAATCTGCCGCTTAGGGCCCCACTATTTAAGGGGCCCCTAATTTAGGGTTTAATTTCGTTTAGTTTTCAGGTTTTGATAAGGAGAAAAAAAAATCAGTATACTTAGAGGAGTTTTCTTTTTACTAAAAACTCAATTCAACTTTAATATGTGTGATTGTGTGGCTTTTAGAAGTTGTATACAAAAAACATGAACCATTATATTCTCATATGTTAAGATTATAAGCAAAAAGAAAATGTTTTTTTCTATGAAAAGGGCCCTGATTTTAGAATTCGCTTTGAGTCCCCATAAAGGTTGAGCCGAGCCTGAAAATGGTATCTGATCGATCTCAACTACAAAAAACAACAATTATAGCTTCGCTGTTTACCTAAAAACTCAGTCAGTTAAAGGCTCAAATCCTCATTATGTCAAGGTTAGCACGATTTGAAAGACTTCTAATTAAGATCCTTGATGTTTGATTTTTTAGAATATTATAAACAGGTTATACGACTTCACTAGTATTTGAAAAGCTTTATTTAAATGAGAAACTCAAATGTACATACTTTTTTAATCTAGAAATGATATTCCTTGAACTTTATTATACCATATGAGTGTTTATAAGTTGAGTTTTGATTCAATATCATCAATTGTGCATTATTTAAAAAATAGTTTGAAAATTTAGGCGTTACATCAATATTATGAATCAGTCCGAACCCATTAATTTTTCACCAACCATTGAGGTTGGTGGCACAGTGGCAAAGGCAAAACCTCTAAAATCAACTAACGTCATGGGTTCAAGTATCACTTAAAAAATTTCCCGTAAAAAAAAGAACTAATTTTTCACCATCACAAACTCCAAATCATACCATATCATCTCTTTACTTTCATCATTAGAAAATGGGGAGTCCGAAAAGGGATTTTTTTTTAAAGACAACTTTCTTTATTCCTGTAGAACTGGACTTGAACCAATGACCTACTCAAACATTGATGTTCCTAGAGGATTTTCCTATACCACTAGGTCACTAACCCCAATGGCAAATGTATTTTGAAATACCTCTCTCTTTTCTCTCTATACCTAGCCTCGAACTTGTGGTCTATTGATCTCTTTAAGTGCCTCTTAGAATTTTGAGGGAAATAGGTTTGATACATTTTCTTTTATTATTACGAAATTCATGACTGGTCCTACAAATGGATGACCTTTTAAATATGTTATTTATGATTACTGTTATCAATAACTTTGGATGACCTTTTCAAACTCCACACAACTTTCATGAAATATCAAGGTCATATTAGAAGTTACTATGCCTTATTTCCTTCAAGGATGACCTAAGACATATTCAATCTCAAAGAACCATCTCAAATTGACAAAAAAACGACCTACGTTACAATATTATAGTCATAAATACAATGTGTGCCTTTAAATGTCTTGTTCTATACAACGTCTAATCGAATATCCAAGAAGAAAACCGAAGGCGATGAAACCATAGTGTTTTGTGTTGAAAAAAAGTAACGGTTGGAAAAGAGAGTGAGAAAAATAAGAAATTTAAAAACATATAATAAAAAAAAGGAATAGCAATATGAGAATTTATGGATCATTAAATGTTATTTATAATATTTAAAAAATAAATAAGTATTTTAAAATATATTACTTTGGAGCATAAATTATTCAAGAAGTATTAATAATTATAATTTTATTTTCCTATAAAAAGTGAAAAACCACATCCGTATGAATTGAATGTTTGCTTAAAAAAAATATCTCGATATGATGCGGTCCTTAAAAATGTGTATTTTAAAAATGAAAGTTGCCTATAAAAAAAAAATGAAAAGTCTTTTTACCAATTTCCCTCCACCATCTGTCTATAATATATACATGGGCCTAGTACTCAGGCTCTCAGAAGTCAGACCTTGTCAGATGATTCAAATTTTAACTTCAAACGATTAGTCATACACCATCTTAATAATCATTTTATATTATTTTAAAGTGACTTATTTATTTTTACCCATAGTTATCATACATCATTAAATAAGTTCACTCAAATTTTTTTTAATTATTTTTACCTATGATTATCATACATCATTAAACAAATTAAATTAATTTTTTTTTAATTTAAGTTAACTAATTTTTTATTTTTTACTCTAAATTTTGTCTTATTATTTGGTTTCTTTATTATTTATTTTACTCTAAATTTTATATATAAACTTAATATAATTTTTTTTTAAATTTAAGTTAACTATTATTCTTTTTTTTTAATTTAAGTTAACTATTTTTTTTTAAAAAAATTGTAATTAAATCTCAAAAGAAAATTAATAACAACAATAAAAAATTCACTAACAAATAAAAAAATAAATAAATTTTAAATAAGAAAATAAACAATCAAATTTATTAATAAATAAAAAATCAATTTACAACTACATATTTAGCAGGTTTTGCTACCCAATCTTTATAAAGCTTTTGACGTGATTTAAATACGTTTTTTCACTCAGCTGCGTCTCTTTCACTCCTTAGTATCCATAAGTTGTGTGTGAAACCCATTGGAAACTTTCCTTGCATTTCTATCATTACATAATGATTTTTATTTACCAGTGCAATTGTGATTATCTTTGTTATCTGGGAACTGATCAGGGCCTCTCCAAAGCTGAAACAATGTCGAACTATTATTACCTTCTTTAGATATGAAATGAAAAATTACTTTAAATTTGTTCGCAATCAAAAACCCCGTCTCTGGCATAATCATCCAGTATTTTTGTGGTGCAAAACTAGGCCCCGACCACTCTAAGGATGAAAACACATCATTGTATTCGTCCTGGAAAGCCTTGTTGTAATGTGTTTTAAACTGCACCATCTCATCAATTAGTAGCCTCCGGATTAATAGCCATTCATCTTCACCGTACCTGAGAGCAGAAGCTGTCGCCCGAAACCCACAATTTCTATCACCTAACATATCTTTTATATCTTCCACATACGGTTGAAATATTGTTGGAATTTGATCAAAATATTTGTGATAGTCCTGTGATTTTTTATTAGTAACATTGTGCTGGGTTAACCCCAGGAAATCGTAGACAGACGGACTTGAAGGGTCGGCGCCTGAAGGGTTGGTTAAATAAGTTTGTCCGCCGCTATATTCGTTCAACCCGAAGAAATCATATCATGTTACACCTGAAGCGTTGGTGAAATAAGTTTGTTCGGCAGTATTCTTGTTCAACCCAAATAAATCATATGACGGTGCAGTTGAAAGGTTGGAGAAATAACTTTGCCAGACGACATCTTGATTCATTAACGAACTCGGTTCACTAGGCACCTGGTAGTTCACGTATGCACTGTTGTAACCAGGATAATCATCGTAGTTCCCGTGTGAACCTCGTGTAGCAGGCTCTGGATGCCCGAAAGTATCCTCGTTCATGAATGGACTCGGTTCACCAGGCATTTGGTAGTTCATGTAGTTACTGTTGTAACAGGGGTAAGCGTTATAGTCCCTGAATGAAGTTTGTGTTTGATACTCTTGTGAGTGCACGAATGAACTGTGTCTTGGAGGCTCTTGGCCGTAATCACGTTCTTGGGAGGTCATATATTAACCGTGCCTCAGAGCCTTATGGGAGTAGCTTCGCTAAAGGGGAGGTTTAGCTGTTGCAAGGTCCGCTTTTTTTTTGTTGTTTGGATTTTGTACTTGTCCTTCCACGAGCTTTTGTTTGCACCGCGGGCTCATCATAAATCATGCTTATAGGATCCCATATGGCTTTTATCTTTTGTAGCCAGCTATTTTTCACCACTGCTCTTTTTTCTTTGTTGTAAGCCTCTTTAAACGCATGTAGTTGTTCACGAAAGTCAGTACCTACATCAACATATTGAGAGATTTCACATGCACATGGTAAACCGCGCTTGTACGAATTTGATAGCCACATGATTTATATCTTTAACCCGCTTCATCTCAACTGTTAATACATCTAATGCTTCGATAGAAACTTTTGTTATTAATAAAGAAAATGTTCTATTCCTGTGTAAATGTTTTATCTTATTCATGCTTTCTCCGAAACTTGCCTTTATTTCTGTGTGTTATCTAAGAACTATGTCATCTATAATTCCTACAAATTTATCTAAATGTGATTTTTCATTATCCAAATGTTTTTTAATGAAGCATGTTGGCTTTCTACTTTATTCGTTGTTCGTTCTCCAAAATTGAGATGTTGATCAATCCAAGTGGACACAAACTTCTCTTTATATTTTTCTAACCAGTTTGCATCCAAGTAGGTAAATACATCTGAAACGTTGATAAAAACATGTTAGTTTCAATAGATGTACATTTTGATAAGCTTAAGAACGAATTTAAGAGATAAGAATAATACTTGTCCATCAATTTTGACCGTAACCATGTTCGATTTTGATCAGACTCGTCAGTAGTTGGAGAATTAACTACGTGATACCACTTAGAAGTGAATTTATCCCAGTCAGTATGGGGACCAAAGAATGGCATATATTGCTTTATGATATTCTCATAAATGTGATATCTGTAAAGCAACCGACTTGCCTTTGGAAAGACATATTGGCATGCCTCCATTAGAGCCAAATCTCTATATGTGTAACATCCAAAAAATAAAACGACAGTTATAATAACGGAATAAACGAACGAGGCATGACGGGTCGGGTCGGATGGGTCAGCGGGCTATAAATAGCCTATGCCACCCCTCTTTCTCTCATTTGCAACTTTTAGAGAGAGAAACCGTAGAGAGAGAAAGTTGGCGGATCGACCCGAGACTTCAACAAAGTGTTACTCCATAACTCGTGAGAAGAACCTCCGGATCAGAAACTCGATTCAGGTAACAATCCGACCTAAATATGAGTTTTAGTTCGTTTTTGGGTTTTTTGGGTTTTGGGTGAAAAGGTAAGGTTTGAACGGATGAAACTGAAAGAATATCATGGATTTGAGTTCCTTAATGGAAAACGAACGTTTTGAATGCAACAGGTTCGGGATCTTGACATGATCAGACCCGAATGCGAAAGTTAGGGTTTTTCGCGAAGAACAGGTCGTGCGCACTTGTTAAGTGCGCACGGAGCAGGTCCTGCGCACTTGCTAAGTGCGCAGGAGGAGGGACCTGCGCACTTGCTAAGTGCGCAGGAAGCATGGTCTGCGCACTTGCTAAGTGCGCAGGCAGCATGGTCTGCGCACTTGCTAAGTGCGCAGACATCAGAACTGGTTAAGTAAAGTCAATATGTTAGAATGGTTAAACCGTTAGAGTCGGGATTGGTCTGATGTGTATTTAACTAATCAATTCAGATCGGAAGTGACGTTGTTGGACCTTCGTTTAGGACAACCCATATTAGCGTATCAGGTGAGTTCTAGAGCCCTCTTTTAAATGTTTTGTTAAATGTTTTGGGCTGGTGTGCATACTTACGAAACGATGTTTTAACGAAATGATGTTTTAACGAAACGATGTTTACGAAAGGAAAGGTTAAGAAGTGTTTTTGCCAAAAAGGTTTACGAATGTTTATGAACGGTCTAAATGAGGAAAGGTTTAATGAAAAGGGAAAGAGGTAAAGGTTTAGATAAGTTATTACAAATCTAATCTGTTAAATGAATGGAATTGACGAATGAAGTCTAGGAATGAGATTCCCAGCCTTGTGGTAGATTATGGACAGCGAGCCATAGTTGCCATAAGAACAACAGGGGTAGTGTCTTAGTGGCCTGCCAATGGTTTTGATGTTGTACAACTGGTAAGGGAGTAACGACGGTTACTCGGGTGATGACGATCATCCTAAGTGAATGGTAATGGGAAATTAATGACGGCGATACATAACGGTTAATTTCCAAAGGAAAGATGCGTGTTGGGCAATGACGGCGATACGTAACGGTTGACCCCACGTAGTGTATGGTTGTGGCAATGACGGCGATACGTAACGGTTGCCCACAACACCAAAGGTTCCTTCGGGGACACAAAGACGCGTAACGATACAAAATTAGATAACGATAATGTATGACTTAAATGAATGTTAAAAGTTTTAATGAACGATCCGTTTAACGGTGTTTATGATTATGATGTTGATGATGATATGTGTACGAAACCTTTTTAAAGATGTTATTATTACATGCTTTTGTGAAAGGTTTTACTAAATGAATGAATGATATGTTTTTGGCAAATGTTGATGTTAAAGTTTTTATGAAATGCTAGAACTCACCAGCGTAGCTGACTTTTTAGTATGCACATTCAGGTTAAGGCAGGTATGGACGATGGACGGTGATGCTTGGCAAGCGAGAAGAGTTACCCGGTCGATCATGAAGACTGGCATCCCGTTATGAGTTGTTTATGTTAAGTTTATGTAATTATGTTTTAAACAACGTTTACGCTTCCGCATGTATGAACAATGATGACGTTATGCTTGAATGAAATTTTCCGTTGCGTTATTTGATATTCATGTTTAAGAACTGTTTGTGAATGAGTAAATCCAATGAGTGAGGCCTCCCGGGTTTGGGGCCTTACAATATGTGACTATGACGCGTGGCAGCATATAGTCGTCTAGTGTTTGTTTTAGACAGTGTAACACCCACTTGAAATTATCGGTCTTCTCATTTCGTATGAACGCAAAACCTATACAAAAGGTCTTGTTTGTTGATGTTAATCTAACAATCTGAAGCAAAGGTAGGTGATACATGTTGGTCTTGTATGTGGGATCTAAAATGAGCACATGGGAGAATGCACGCCACAAAAATAATAAATGTTTAATTTTAATAAATATTATTTTATTTATGTTTATATTTAACTATTTAATATAAGTTGTATAAATAAAAAAATTAATTAATTTTCACACCACTCACCTTGCTAGTTTTTAATGATATTGTCATTGTTTTAAAATGAGGTGAAATATAAATGTGTCTTAATGAAAAAGCTATATATATTGTTTATGGATAAACTATTTAAAAAAGAGTTTACACATTTTAACACATTTAACATACTTTATTACAACCTAAATTATTTAACGTACTTTATTCCAAACTAAATATTAAAATTTTAGAGTTAATTACACGGTTAGTCCCTGTGGTTTGTTAAAAGTAACATGTATGGGTACTAAGAGTTTCAAGTTGCAAGTATGAGTATTATGCTTTCAATTTTGTAACGAGTTAAGGTATTAAGACTAACTTCAGTTAGTTTTTTGTTAAGTTGAAGGGCAATTAAGTCATTTCACATCAGTGAGCTAATTATGTAAATTTTCATATATAAGGAATTAGTTATGTAATTAAGTCCAATTAATATAAAAAAATAAAAAAACAAACCTCCCCCCATCGTCTCCTTCATCTTCGGCGCCTGAACCCACCACCGTCCGCTAGCCACCACCTCCTCTAACCACCCCCACCGCCGTCCGATAGCCGCCACCTCATCTAACCACCCCCACCACCGTCCGCTAGCCACCACCTCCTCTAACCACACCCACCACCGTCCTCCTCACCCTTTCTTCCTCAACCGCCAAAGATTAGTACAAGGGGAAATTAACCCCCCCCCCCCGTAAATCATATTTCCAGTGGCCCTGCAAATCTTTTTTCATAATTGGGGGAATTCCACACAAAATTACTACCTTGATTAGGGATTGAATGCACAGAAGCGGTGTCCTTGAAGGTACGATCCGTTGGATCTGGTTTCCTTGAAGTATCGGCGTCGGCGACCGTACTCTCTCTGTCTGAAAACCCGGCAACAGATCTAACACAGGCGATGATGGTTCTACTTCTGCTCGTGGTTCTGGTTCTTCTTCAACTCTGTCGGGGGTGAATCCATGGCTGAGAGATGATAGAGACGGCATGAATGATGCCGTCGAATCTTCCGATGTCCTAACCGGCGGAGAATGCTGGGGTCGCCGATCTCGAAGTTGAGCGGGAACATCAGATTGTTGTTTATGTTTCAATTTTCTTTCCATCACTTTGATTAGGGTTTCCGATCATGTGTGTATTTGATAATGGAGCCAAAAGATTTTGGGAATAATATAGTGTTGCTTTTTTGGGAATAACATGTCCAGGTAGTGTCATGTGTGTATATATGTGTTGCTTTTTGTGCAAACATTGTTGTACGTATGTATGGTCAACAGTGGTGTGGAGGACGGAGTCCTTCGGGGTCATCATTGTACGTGTGACGTGTCAGTCACCGTATGGTAGATGATATAGTCACCATGTGGGTGGTTGGGTAGTCATCATGGATGACGATGTGTCGCTATATTTAGTGGCGGGGCCCTGTAACAAGGGTAGTGCTGAGCTTATGACGAGTATCCCGACGGGGATAACCCTAACGAGGGTGCAGTGATAAGGTATGTGTTGTGTGCTTTTATATGTGTTAAATTGCATGCAAGTGATGAGTTATATTAATTGTGTACGAGATTATATTGATGTGTTAAATAGATGGAATCAATGTGGTGTGTCGAGTTAGATTGACCGTTGTGTCAGGATGAGTTTATTGTGTACAACTGTTGAGTCAGTGGTTTATGAGAGTCCTGGTTAGGACTGGTAAGTCGGTGTCTAGAGATTGGTTGAGTTAACCATTGTATGGTTAATATGTAAGTAAATTGTGAGTTATCATAGTAGTAAACTCGTTCTGTGTCGAAGAGTCTTACTGGGTTTGAAGGGTGGATAGAGTCTGGAGAAGTGAATCCTTTGGGATAATATAATATAACAGGGGTTATATGCATGATAAAAGTCAGTAAAACTATCTTCTAAAGACCAGAGAGTCTTAAGTGGAAATAAACAATAAATGAGACAAGTTGACTTTTGTTAAATTAAACTATTAGAACTCACTCAGCGTAGCTGACATTGTATGTACGTTAGATTGTTTTGCAGGTGAGTCTGCTAGATGAGGTATCTTGGCTTGGGAGCGGGACTATTCGGGTTGGTGTGCATGCATTAGTCAGGAAATGTTATCAAAGTTAACAAGTATAAAGATAACATGTTTTTTAGAAAGACTTCCGCTATTTATTTAAATGAAAGATAGATGTTTTTAAAGATTTTAAACCGTTATGAGAACCAACTGTAGGGTGCCTGGTTTGGGGCCTTACACGGTGTGCTTGGTTGATCACGGTGTGATTGTGGAAGTCACCTAGGACCACGGCGTGAAGCGGGGTGGTATACCGGTTGATCTAAGGAAAAGTGTTAAAGCATTAGACCAACTCAACTTTTATCTATTACTTTGTGCCTTAAGATATTTACGTAGCAAAACAGATAGAAAAAAGCAGTAAGTAAAAGGATACACATGACAGCTTGTAGGGGTGTTCACGGTCCGGTTTTGACGGTTTTTAGGTCAAACCGTTAGTAGCAGTTTTTTATTATCGAAAACCGAAACCGAACCGTTGAAAATTAAAACCGAACCAAACCGAACCGTTACTAACGGTTTGGTTTCACGGTTTATGCTTATTGAGCCTTTAAATAAAATACATAAATATACAGAGGGATGTTAAAAACACAAGCTATCGAAAAATGCATTGTCCAAAACTACAGCTTCTAGTGAGTCCAATTATTACTAAATCATCAAACTGGAACAGCTAAGCCATGTTCATAGTCTCACAAAATAAAAAGAAAATTAAGGAATTGAGATTGATATTCCTTAACTAAATATCTAAATCTGTATGTGTTACAAGTCTATCATTTTCAATTCTTTTTCAAATAAAATCATTGTAGAACATTTCTTTTACCTAATTAAGTTTGTCATTATCAATAATATTGTCTGTATACATTTATAAGCTAATTCAAAATTAATAAAGGAAAATAACATGTAGATATGTTTACTATATCACAAGTTCTAATTGATCCAGTAATAATGTTTATTACAAATTCGGATATTCATGTTTAATTGATTCATGTCTAGTTGGTTTTAGATATTCATTTCTAATTTTTTCAATAATAATGTTCAATGTGATGTTATATGATGTAATTTAAAACTGTATATGTGATGCTAATTTAAAGCCCAACTATTTCAACTCAAGTATTATTTAACCCAACCTATTTTATTCAAGCTTAATATAAAATATAAATTATTAAATATGTATAATGTGAAATATCTAAAAAAAATTAAACATATTTTCAAATCTTACGGTCCGGTCCGGTTTTATACGACCGGTTTTTGGTGTAAACCGTAAACCAAACCGATCGCTACGGTTTGAAATTTTTGAAACCGACCGAAAGTAAAAAAGAAAAACCGACCACGAAACCAAACTGATGACCGGTTTGGGCGGTTTCACGGTTTTAAACCGAACCGTGAACATCCCTAACAGCTTGTAAGTTTTTTTTTTACCTATATCGGTCAAGTCTTTCGTTTAGATATTTCAGAAATTCCGGTTCAGGTTCAATCTAAAACGGTTTGACATGGTCCGGTTTCAAACCGATACACACCCTCACAACTAACAAAGGGTAATGCATATTTTTATATTGTAAACTTACTTTTAATAGGGGGATAATTAAAATCTTTTTAACTTTTATCAAACTTTTGAAGATATTTGTATTATAGGTTTATTGTTTAATTTAGGATTATTGGATTTTAATTATCCCACATTTTAACAATAGGCCAATAATAATCCTAACTGAGAATATTATTATCACCGGTCCCTACTTTCAAACTATTTTCTTACATTGGACCACCCGTTAAAAAAACTTAACGCCTTTAGATTTTATATGGCGTGGACATCCGCAAAACGCCGGAAAGTCGAGCCAAACCGGAACCTTAGTCACCGCCTTCGTCGGAGGGGTGGTTTGCAAACCCTAGTCTGTCACCGTCTTCACCGTTAAACACCACCGTAGTCTCCGTTTGGACTTGCCGGAAAAAAACGAAACCCATTAAACACCACCAGAGCCAATGTCAAAACCCACCAACAGACCACTGCTAGCTTGGCTCGACTTTCCTGCAGTTTGCAGATGTCCACGTCATATAAAATCTAACGGCGTTAGTTTTTTAACGGGTGGTCCAATGTAAGAAAATAGTTTGAAAGTAGGGACCGGTCGTAAAAATATTCTCAGTTGAAATTATTATTGGTCAATTGATAAAAGATGGGATTATTAAAATTCATTCTCCCTTTAATTTATAAGATTTAATACCATAAAAAATAACATACACTTTCATTTTACACAAAAGAATTATAACATGCATTTTCATTTTACACAAAAGAATTCTTAACTCAATTTTAGAAAGTTAGACTTATTAAACCTTATTTAAAATATACACATTTATGAATAAAAAATATACACACTTATTTAAAATATACACATAAAAAACCAATGTACTTTCTGTTTTTTCTCACAAAAGTCACTAAACAAATTTTTACACATAAAAACCAACATACTCTCTCTTTTTTATCACAAAAGTCTCTCGATAATTTTTTGCTTATAAAAAACCAATATACTTTATTGTTTTTCACACAAAAGTCCTTCGAAAACTATTTACCCCAGCGATGAATCGGTAGAAGCAAGGTAAAGGAAATCGACCGACAGAAAAAGAGCAAAACAAACGATTCGATTGCAAAACGATTTGATTGCTTATGTGTTTTCATAGATTTTATAGGTATTTTTACAAAATAGATTTAATTTGATTACAAATAATCTCTTTATAGAATGAATTTTATCAATTTCTTTTACCTTGCTTCTGCCGATTCATCGTTAGAGTAAATAGTTGTCGATGGACTTTTGTGTGAAAAACAAGAAAATATATTGGTTTTTTATGAGGAAAAATTTGTCGAGTGACTTTTGTGAGAAAAAAAATAGAGTATGTTGGTTTTTTATGTGTAAAAATTTGTTAAAGGACTTTTGTGAGAAAAAAACAGAAAGTACATTGGTTTTTTATGAGATTTACCCTAAAAGTAAATAATAAATTGTTATTTTTTAAACGAGTCAAAATTTGATTAAATCAATGTTATTCTAAATGTTGAAATAAAATATTTTTTTTTATTATATAAGATGATATAAATTTATATATAAAACAAAAGCATCTATTGACTATGCTTGTTTGTTATATTTGTAGTCTATATTTATTACTGATTAGGTTAGATTCCCGTGTATTATACGGAGTGAATCATAAAAAGAATATAATAAATAAATCACTATTATAATAAATAACTAACTTTATCTGACACGTGTTAACTTTTGCTAAAACCTAGATTTTTGATGAATTTATGATACTAAAATTAAAATAACATTTTTTTGGTTTTTTGTATTACTCAGCCGACCGATTGGCGATTCATAACTATATGATTTCCAATACATTCATAGATCACGTGAGGGTCATGTGTATGTCTAGGGTCATGTGTATGTGTACCTTGATAACATCGTCTACAAAGGGTCACGAAACAGTGAAGCAGGTATGTATATACATACAGAGTGTGTGTGTATACATCTTCTCGACTCTACTCTATATATAATCTAAGTGAAGAAAAAAATACGGAATTAGACTCTATGCACTCACCCACACTCAATCGGAGGCGATAAGAGATTTACGATCAAACCGATTTTCCGGTCAAGCAACAACATCGGTGTTCACCGGAGGTGTGTTATCTCAACCCCTCGTCACCTCGTGTATTTCATTTTCCGGTGGCAATTTTGTTAAATTTGGAGTTTATATCATGATTTTAATAGTTCTAATTTATCTACTTAAAGTTTCTTCAATCATTTCCACTTTGATTGTTAGTTTCTTCAATCATTTCCACTTTGATTGTTACTCAAAAGCTATATCGCCGGAAACCTCGAAACCCTAGAAAATTGTTCATAATCCGTAAATATAGCGTCTATAGTTTCGAAGCATTATATTTTGGGGTTAATAACATGTGTTCACCTGCCGACACACAAGTGTACAAGTTTGGTGGTGATAGTTTCTGAAAACATTCTGGATTATGTTACTAACAATGTTTTCATAACCAGATCAGTCATAGAATCGGGATTCTTATTACCGGTCCATTGGTCGGACCGTTTTAAGACATTATAATAAATTTAAAAATTCACAACAAAATTTAGTCTATATTTAACCTTAAAGTTATTAATGTTTGGATTATTGGATTTTAATAATCCCATATTTTACCAATTGGCCAATAATAATATCAACTGAGAATATTCTTACTACTGATCCCTACTTTCAAACTATTTTCTTACATTACCCGTTAAAAAAAATTAACGCCGTTAGATTTTATATGACGTGGACATCTGCAAACCGTCAGAAAGTCGAGCCAAGCTAGCAGTGGTCTCGTGGTGGGTTTTGAAATTGGCTCTGGTGGTGTTTAACTGGTCTCTTTTTTCCGGCAAAGTCCAAACAGAGACAACGGTAGTGTTAATGAGACCAGTTAAACACCATCAAAGCCAATTTCAAAACCCACCACGAGACCACTGCTAGCTTGGCTCGACTTTACGGTGGTTTGCAGATGTCCACGTCATATAAAATCTTACGACGTTAAGTTTTTTTAACGGGGGGTCCGATGTAAGAAAATAGTTTGAAAGTAGGGACCGGTAGTAAGAATATTCTCAGTTAGGATTATTATTGACCAATTGATAAAATGTGGGATTATTAAAATCCAATAATTCTTAATCTTTTGGTGTGATTCACTTATAAAATATGTTTGTTTCAATATTTATTTAAATGTTTTTAAAACATTCTAGGTATGGTGTTTGCATATGATAATCACTGCCATGTTTTAAAGAACATCAAATTAAGTGATTGCATTTATTTTTTTCAGTTCATATTTAAGTGATTACATTTATTTCTTTCATTTCATATTTAAGTGATTACATTTATTTTTGTTTCCATTTAAGGAATCTTTGATTTAATTAATGGTGGAACCGGTAACGTGGTCCTAAAACAAGATCTTGGATGCAAGCATTTTGCTGAATCACGAAAATACTTGTGATGTCAAGCCTTTTAGATGAGAAAATCAGAAAAATAATCATTTTTTTGGACATATTTTCGTCTATCTTGTTTATGTTTGTGTATCTTCATAAACGACTTGAAATCAGGGCCAACTCAACATATTTTGTGGCCTAAAGCGAACGTTGAAATTGAGGCATTCTATTAAAGTTTTGTAAATATATAAAAAAATTTAAAATGAAATTTAACGGAGCGTCAAAAATACAAAAGTTGAGAATATAAATTAAAGTAGTTTTTCAATTTTTAGGGCCCTTCAAATTTGGGCCACCACTGTTTGAAATAAACCAAAATCCAACTATTTACCTTTTCTTTAACTGTGCGTGGTTTTTTGTCGCATATATACTTTTCATGTGTTCACGTTAATTTTTATTAGAAAGCTAGTCAAATTTGTACATTCCATGATAGTTTCGATATGCGAAGATAAAGTAGTATCTCATCTATAAGTATATGCGTAGGGGTTTCACTAAAAAGTGAAAAACGTCCTACCACGTCAGCAAGATGACAATCACTAAACAGAATCACTAAGGTGTGTAATGGTTTTACTATTTTCATTAATTTTAAAAAAAAAATCTTTTATTTAGTCATAGGTTTGGATTTAAAGTTTTGATTTTTATTGGTTGAAAAACCCAACATGCGCTCCACTTCCCCAATAACGCCCTAGGGGGCGGTGTTCCACGCCCAATCACGGGCCACATGGTCCACGCCCACTACACATAGCCTAAGATGTATAACTTGTTCTGACATGATTATTGGCATAAGTACCCAAAAAAGTTCATTTTGTGTCGTCTCTTTTTAGATTATATTTGACAAAAATCCTAGGTATCCACTAAATAAATTTTTTTTTTTTGAAAATGAAGCATAGTTGAAAATTCTATAGCAAGATAATGGATATAGGATGTAAGCATTTGGGCCACAATATTTCTTAAAATGGCTATTTATGGTTCAATTAGGTTCCTAAAATTTGCAAGGGGTTGGAAGGAAATCTTTGTTTGCTAGTATTAGATCATGAATATATGTTTTAAAATGACCAGTTTTTGAATGATCATGCACTTCTTGTTGGCAATTAACCATCTATTTATATTAGACTTTACTTAATTTTTTTGCATTTTTCAGATAATTCAAGAACCAAGTCAATGATAGTGGCATCAAACTGCAAACATGAATAATTTAAACAGCGACGTCTTTTATGATATTTTGAGACGGCTAGATGGCGCAACCCTCGCTAGTGCAGCATGTGCTTGCACAGCGTTTAAAGCCATCTCAAAAGAAGAAAGATTATGGGAAGATGTTTGTTCTTCATTGTGGCCTTCAACAAAGCGGGACGATGTAAAAAATTTAATATCATCAACTGGAGGGTTTAAAAAGTTTTATGCAGATTGTTTTCCTTTTATAGTAAATAAAAATGTTCCAGAGTTCAGTTGGAAAGATTACCCCGAGTATCCTGAAGAATGGACAGAAGCTGATTATTATGGTGATTATGAAGAACTAGAAAGCTTGTCGCCATCTGATTTTGTGTCGATTGTGGATATAAAATATAAAGAAAAAACTATATGTTCAAAGGTTCTTTGGGGTATGCCGAATGCAAGTGTTCACAATGGTTGGTTTTCTGATTGTCCTTTTAGAATTGATCTTTTCAGTTATTCATCCAGAGATGATGATCATGCAGGTATCATCTATTTCCATTTATATTTTGGTCAAACATAACTGTTTTGACTTTTGACTTTGACTAATGTTGACAATTTTTCATTTTGTGTAGGTGAAGTTACTCTTTCTGTTTCTGATGGTTTGCCACCTGTCACCTCGATTGAACGAGAAAGAAAAGACGGTAAGCTCTGGCAAGAGCTTCGTGACGGGATCAGGCTGAGCTGGATAATAGTCAACTCAAAGTTCAAACAAGCTGCAAATTTGTCAAGTTGGTGTGCAGTTGACGGTCAAAGACACTGGCCTACAAGTCAAGATTTCGTGTTACATTTTGGATCCGTTGTTCCCGCCAAAGACATTATCCCTTGTCAGGTAGTTAAATGCATCATCACTATGAAGTTTCAGGCGACCCATATCGAGGGCAGTGGGACCCACACGACACTCAACTTGACCGAGCTTTGTATGCAATTAGGAGATGTAGAAGGTGGCCATGTTAATGGGAGAAACAGTCTGTTTGTCCTTAAAGAAGCTTTGAGCTGTGATAGGAGTAAGGACTACGGGTTGGTTCTCGAGTCTTGTCGTTTGTATTCAAGAGTACAGAACGAGATTAAAGAAGAGAAGACGCGACACGAGAATAGGTTGGAGAAATTTTATATTTTAGGGGGTATCGCGGCTTGTGTATTGTTATGCTTTTATTTTAAATATGATATTATTTAAGTTTTCAGAAGTGTATGAAATTGTCAAATCTCGAAAAATATTTTAGTGTGTTGTTTTAATTCTTTTATCGTCAAATATAATAATAATAGAGGTTAAAAAATATAACCATTGTAAATAAAGTTCAGTGATTAAATCCTTAAAAATTTGAAAGTTATTCAATTATATTAAACACTAGGTTAGAAACTCGTGTATCACACGAGGCTGAGTACTAAAAAAGATGTAATAAAGAAATCTATAAATATTTTTTATAATAAATAATTACATATTACATGTAATAATGAAAAATGATAGTTGTTACAATTAACAAATCTCCTAAATACAGTTACACGATTATAACAATGAAAATGATATAATTCACAAACCTACAAACTTAAAAACCCGCGTATTACACAAGTTGAATAAAGGAAACATTAAATACCTAGTTATATACATGTTCTGGTACAGCGCAGTGTAATTATAGAACTGTGAAAGAAAAAAAAACATGTTGGCTGGTTACAACATTTGAACAAATAGACTATTAAAACAAAAATATATCATACTACCAAATCTGTTATGTAGACCATGGGATCTTGTTTAAATCCATCTAGAAATGAAATGATAATTAGATAAGGGTCTACATAACCTGTATATTGTAACATCATATACAGGTTATGATAAGCCCCAAATTCCGTCTTCTCCTTTTTGGAATTTATAGATAATTGATACATAAAATATACTTATAAAAACTAATTTATTACAAAAATAATCAAATTTTTTTACCTCATCTTCACCTAGAATATTGTACATCATGGCAACTGGAACCTTCATCAATGGACAACAAGAGGACGCCAAAGTGCCCAACTATGGCCCGTAACAATAGTGTGCTGCCCGCTGTTATGAGGTCTAGAAGCAACTTTATTTAGTAAAATTAGTATTTTTAAACACAACCCGAACAACCTATTCAATCCTACCAACTTCAACCAAAACAACGTTTATCGCATCATACTCCAAACCCGAGTGACTACCTTTAAAGATGATGATGTCATACAACCATTGGCTGATGCAAAATAAAGTCTTTCATCAATCTACATAATCAACAAAGAAACAATAGTTTATGTATACAATCAAGCAATAAAGAATATGAGAAGGTAGAATAAGAACAGTTGAAAATGAAATGAAAGATCAGAGAAACATAAACTAACTTCAATCACTGCAGGTGACCTCTAATGTGAGAAAAGAAAATCACTTACTCTTATTCGCATGTATATAAAGTGACATAAATGAAACTTTAGTCAATTATATATGCCATAAAATTCTAAAATTTTCACGACTTTGAACCTATAACTTTACTTATCTGGTATCCCTTTATTATTCCAATTCGATTCATGAATCCTAACGAGTTTTAAATAACAATTTAAGACACCATACAATTGTATATCGTTCAATAATCAAAGGCATTAGTAGATTGGTTTCAACCCATTTGACCCGTTTCCCTTTTAACTCCTATCTTTTTCTTAGTTCTTTTCACATTAGATATAAAGTGTTATCATGACAATGTGCATCATGCATAACATAAGAAGCAACAGAAAATATTTGCACATGATTTCAATAACATTCTTCATCTTAAACAAAATAGCAGGTTATATCTGCGTTCTGCGGCGGGGGGCGAGCCGTTTTTTACAAAAATTTAAAAGGAAATGTAGACGCAATGTAAAAAATAACGTTACCACGACGGATCGAATACAAAAAAAAAAGATCAAAAATTAGTTAAAAAAACATACAAGTCAAGGAAAACAATGAAGTTCAGATGATCCAACCAATAAGTAGCAAAAAGTAAACAATTCAAACATAAACAGTCAAAGCTTATGACTTCACTGCATTCAATAAGTTAAAGCGTTTAACCTTTTCTAACAATTAAAAAGTAATACAGTTATCAGCATAGTTGTTACTTACCCCAGTCGAGCTAAATCCATATTTTTTACTGATTTGATCTACAGAACCAGTTTTCTCATCTTGTGGCTCTTCCTTCACTTGCACTTTCTCCTCTTGACATTCATCTCCTACAGTTTATCTGTAAATAAAAACACCTACTTTCAAAACGACATTCATTTCTATCAAAACCATATGTCGATGATGTTTAAGATAAGTTGAACTAAACTTATAATGCATTAAATTTACTGGTAAGCTTCTGTGTGCTAAGTGCTCCCATCATAGTTTTTTTTCTTTCGGTATCTCTTCTGGGCCATCTACATCAATATGATATATAAAAAAACAGGTAAAGATGTAAAGTGATGTTTGATTAAAAAAATGTTAAAGTTACATTTGAACCAAGAAACAAAATGTTGAAGGATGTTCAAAGGTCAAACATATATCCAGTTAAACTTCGTCTTCATATGTGGGGAGGTTTTCTCGTGTTTCACCCTCGGATGGAAAGTTAGCCACTGAATATAACGTTAACAGTTCTTCAAAACTTTCTCATGCAGACTCAGGTTGTGGTTCGAGATCATCTTTTAGTTTCCTCCCTTTGATCATAGAACTAAATATTCCCTATTGGATATGATATGTACATATTCAGTACCAGGGGCGGATGTATGTGGAGGTACCCGTCAACATTCGACGTGTAGTGGGAATTTTCGACGCGCAGCGGGAAATTTTTTTTTTTTATCGTTTTATGTATCCAGATACCCCTGAACGAAATTTTAGATACCACTGGATTTTTTTCCTAGATCCGCCACTGTTCAGTACCATATTAATCAGAATGTGGAGCTCTAAAAGTTGATAACAAAAGTTTTCCCTTTTTTTTGGGATAACATGATCGGACTGTATCCTTCCCTTGTGGAAAAAGATGAAACGTGACCATTTTTTGGTTCGTTTTTTGATTTTCCAAATAAAGGAGGGGGAATAGTAGTCCATGATAAATCCACTAACTTAAACAGCGAAACAATACATCGTTTGGCAACTCAATAATTTAGTTTTGATACAATTATTTCAATAGAGAACATCTGTCTGAATCTCTTATTAGAACCAACAAATGAATAAAGGAGCAATTCGAGTCAGGTTATGGCTGGTGAATCGATTATAACTATAAATTAAATCGTTAATTCATATGATAAAATCTCAAAAAACTGATAGTATGTTAACTTAGAAATTAGAAATCTTTTAAAATCAAATTTTATTGTTTAGATAAAAAAACATATGATGATATCTACAATGTCATTTATGGAATCAGGGATGGAAGCCCATTTGATTACTTTATTTCTTCAAAAGTTATACCACTATATGCAAACATTAAAACTAATCAATCAAGAAACACATACCTACTGTGATGGATGATCGATGGAACTATAGCGATGATGAACAATAGAGAGAGTGATTTTTGCGAGTATGGATCTCAGACCGAAGGGTCTGCAAATCGAAGCGGCGAAGAAGAACACAGTGGATTAGGGTTACCCAAAGCGTGTGTAAGTGAAACTGGTTATAACCCGAATTTCTGGGTCGACCCACAAAGATCCGCGTGTAGAAAAAAAGGATGGTGGTTTAGGCGGGAAAACACAAATTTTGGCAAGTGTCCCAAAACATTTTTATTTATTAGGTAGTATAGACTAAGTTACAATCTCGTGTATTACACGGGCTTAATAAATGTAATGTTATATAGTTAGTAATAAAAAAATCTATGTCTTTAAAACTCGTGTATTACACGGGATGAATAAAATATAATATAATATATTAACACACACTGATCAAAATATGTCTTTAAAAAAATGTGTTTTGATATGACAGTTATAAATTCTGTTAAGTTTATTTTTAAAACATTTTTTTTCTACCGGTTATTCATTTTTTTTATGTAATTGATAAATGTTAATTCATATTAAATTCGTTTAGTTAATGATATAATAACTATCCATAATTAGATTTATATTCAATATATAAAAATACATTATTTTAATATCATTATTTAAAAGTAGAGAGACAAGATAATAATGCTAAGGATACACCATGAAGTGACACATGTCCCCATAGAATTTTTATTCATTATTTAATAGGAGAGAGACAAGATAATCATGCTAAGGATACACCATGAAGTGACACGTGTCCCCATAGAATTTTTATTTATAAGTATAAAGATTAACTCGTATATCAATTTGCTTAACATAAATAGTTAATTTATTTAACATGTTAGTTTTATCTAAAAAATAAACTTTGCAAATTATCTTCTAGGCTTGGGCCGTAGAAACAAAAGGGTTAGGGCCCGTACTGAACGCGGGAGAATGGCGAATGATCATCCCTTTCGAACTTACTCACCCACAGTTAGTGGTGCACAAATCGGTTTTTTAACCCAAACCGGTTCAACCTGAACCGAACCGGTTTGGTCAACGAAAAGTCAAAACCGGTTTGGGCGTAAACCGGTTCGGGTTAAACCGGTTTCGTAAGTGGAGAATGACTAACTGGTCAAACCGGTTAGGGTTGGTTACAAACTGGTTTGTGTGGTAAACCGGTTTAAACCGGTTTTTATTAGAAAAAAAAAAAATTCAAATAAATTTTATATTTTTAATATAAAAAAAATAACAAATATAAAACATAAAGTTTAACGTTTATTAATATTTGGAAAGTTTGGAAATTAAAAAAATGAAAAGATAAAATTATAAAATTGTAAAACATTACAAATGACAATATATATTTTTATTTTTTGGAATATTGATTGATTATTCTTGTGCGTTGTCTTCGGAATTAGAGCTTCGTAGACTTGCATCTTCGGCTAGTTCCTTCCCGTTTGACAACAAACATAGATCGTAATTGCACCAAATTGACGGATTTCTCGTTGTTGCTCGAATTTCCACAACGGTAACTTCGTTTGAGGAACCACCAACACCAAAACTTGCCATGCTTTTTTTTTAGAGTTTAGAGAGCGTTTTTTAGCGGTTAAAGAGCGGTTTTAGAGATTAGAGAGTGAAAAGAGAGGTGTGATCAACCCTAAACACCCCCATCTATTTATAGTGTTTTAAGAGTGCAAATGGGGCCAAAATCGACCCCAACGGCTAGTTTTTTGCCAGCGCAAAAACCGGTTCAAACCGGTTTAAAAACCGGTTTTCCAAACCGGTTCACACAAACCGGTCCCCAACCCGGTATACTCCTAAATGCTTTAAACCAGTTTCAACCCGGCGGTTTTAGCCTAACCCGAACCGGTTTGCTCCAAACCGGTTTATATAAAAAAAAACTCTTTTTTTGTGCACCTCTACCCCAGTGGTTGCTCTGCGATATCTGCTCCAAAAACTATCTTCATTCCATTTCAATTGACATGATTGGATGGTTGTATCGTCTAATTTCAGACCGCATTCCCGGTGATGCAAACACACAAGTACTCGGATGGCAAATCGGCGATATGAATTTGATTCGTCATTCCGAAGGTCAGTAAATACGATTTTTTTTTTCAGTTTTCAAATCAATAAACACTTCCATTTCATCACTATGCTAACCGTTCACAATCGTCAATTACTAAACCCTAACAACATAGGTGAACTTGTGTATCTGAGATGAGGGCTTGAGACGGGGTAAGAAAACCTAATTATACATGAAAATGTATCAAATTATTTCGTTTCTGTATACATGATATGTTAAACTTCAGAGGTAGGATTGTGAAAATGTATCAAATTATTTCGTTACTGCATAGGCATGCTTTGGGAGCTACCAGATTAAAGTTTTATGGCAGTGATTAGTTTACCTCTCACATTGGTGTTTATATTTTATTTACTTCTCATATTGGAACCAGAATTTTATAGGTTTTCATCATATCTCACAGAGGAGGTTAGTTTTGTTATCTCTTGTTGGACGCCTTCGCCTGATCTGGGAGCCGTAAGGCAAATGTCTCTTGAATTAATATGGTGGCTAGTACTAATGAATGGATGCTAACATAAAAGGGTGTTGGTGATTGTATGAGTCTGAATAACACAAATTTAATTTCAGAGATGTTGAAATTCAACCAAATTACGATATTGTTGGATGTCATCTGGGTTAATACCACATTGAAGAAGGTGGATATAGCTAATTTACTAGTCTACATTATGATGTTGGTTATGATAATATTTCATTGCAAATTTGTGACGTGCCATTTCAAGTACTTCAAGCCTCATAAAGTGGAAAAAGTTAACATGTTGGATGAAGAAATATATGGTGGCTGTAACTGGCAGCCAACATTCCTTGCCTCCGTAATATGTAAGTTTACAAATAACCATATGTTTCCTTACCATGGAGAAACTGTTAGGAAATCTAGTGTCTCATGAAACCTTATTATGTATATTGTCAACTGGTAATGTATTAACTGAAGTGATAAATACAAGTAAATAGGGCTCCTCTATTTATAGAGGTGGAAACCCTAAAAGGAGGCCCATGGGCCAGAACTGAATGGACTCATACAAATGGGCCTAATCTAATATATACAATTAACACTCCTCCTCAAGTTGGAGCATAGATGTTAATCATGCCCAACTTGCTACATATAAAGTCTATATGTGCTTTTCGGAGTGGTTTCGTGAAGATATCTGCAAGTTGAATTCTGTCTTGACATGAATCGGCTGGATGGATGGAGGACTAGCTTGGGTGCCCACCACACGGTCCCTGATAAGGTGACAATCGACCTCTATGTGTTTCGTCCTCTCATGAAATACTTGATTCTTGGCTATGTGTATAGCCGATTGACTATCACAATATAACCTCATCAAGTTATCAGAAACAACCCCGAGTTCCTTGAGAAGACGACGAATCCAAATCATCTCTGAAGTAACTTCTGCCATAGCTCTATACTCTGATTCAACACTTGATCTAGATACAGTGTGTTGCTTCTTGCTCTTCCAAGACACCAGATTTCCTCCAACAAATACGCAATATCCAGTTGTAGACCGTCGTGAAATAGGGCAACCTGCCCAATCAGCATCTGAGAAACCGGATATTCGTTTCTCTGTAAAAGCACCCACACGACTGTGGCCTTGGTTAGAATACAAGATCCCTAAACCTGGTGTGGTCTTAAGATATCGTAATACACGAAGAGCGGCATCCCAATGTCTAGTGTATTGTTTGGCCATGAACTGACTTAGAACACTAACGACAAAGGAGATATCTGGACGTGTAACTGTCAGATAGTTAAGCTTTCCAACTAACCGTCTATATCGTTCAGGATCCTTCATCGGACTTCCGTCCTCTGGAAGAAGCTTCCCCGTAGGAAGCATTGGAGTATCAACGGGCTTACAACCCAGTAAGCCACACTCAGTCAACATATCAAGGACATACTTCCGTTGAGAGAGAAGTATTCCTTGTGGAGAGCGAGATACCTCTATGCCAAGAAAGTACCGAAGTCGACCTAAGTCGCTAATCTGAAACTGAGACTGAAGAAACTGTTTGAGCTCGGTAATCCCGACCTCATCATCTCCTGTAACAATGATGTCATCGACATAGACAACTGCAATAATTCTTCGGCCCTGATGATGTCTGAAGAATACAGAATGATCATATGCACTACGAACCATCCCAAATTCTCCCATAACACTAGAGAACCGAGCAAACCACGCTCTAGGGTGTTAGGTATCAAGAGTCGTTAACGCAGCGGAATCACACACACACGCACACAATCGATAAACAGAAAAGTAGAAGACACGAGAATTATAGTGGTTCAGCCCCAATTGGCCTACGTCCACTTTGCAACTAGGGTTTAATCTTATTAGGTGCTCAAGAGAATACAATTACATCAGGAATATATTTATAAGACTAGATTAGGGTTACTAATTAGGAAATAACTTAATCAGCAAGTCAATGGGCTAAACAGCCCTAAAGGGCAGCCGCCACCCTCATGCTGACCCAACAGCCGCAAAACAGGCCCAAGGCCCTGTTGTTGTCGGCAGCCCAAATCAGCCCAGGCCCACCGGGCCCAGTCCGGCCCAATAAGCCTTCACACCCAACAATCTCCCACTTGAAGGCTTTGCTCAATCCACAAACACCATCCAAGTAATCCCTGATCCAGTAATTCCAGTATCCTTCATATCCAAAGTCTCCCGAGCCTTCAGTCCCCATAAACAAGCTCAGACTTCATCAATTTTCCCCTAGTTGCAACCCCCCTTCTCATCATGTACATGAAAGGGCAGTTGAAGCTTCCCCGAGCTCCAACTCATTCTCTAGCTCAACTGGTTTGCACGATCCACCAGTTCCAGAGATAACCCGAGAACCACCACTCTCCTCCTTTAGCAAGACTTCCATAGGAGAGATTTTCACAGTCGGACTACCGGTCTTCAAAACCCAACGTTGTTTTGTAACTGTACCCAGAACACGCCCCGTGCTCCCACTGTCACCAAACCGACCCGGTTTTGACCTCCGACCCCGCTCAGCTTGAATCACCTTGGCACCAGGCTCACCTCTTGCAAATTGAACCTTCTTTCGCCCCTTTGATTCAGCGAACCTAACTTTGTTTTGAGGGACGGTCATACTTCCCTCAGCAGGTACCTCCACCATGTATAAACAACCTCGCCTGTTTCCACGAGCAATTACCAGATTACCTTTAGTTACTTTCCACTTGCCTCCACCAAACCTTACTTCTAGTCCCTGTTTATCCAGCTGACCGACAGAGAAAAGCTTACTCTTCAAAGCTGGAATAACCCTGACATTCTTCAAGTTCCATGTGGTTCCCAAAGAAGTAACCAAATTCACGTCACCCATGCCCGTAACATCAAGAACATCACCATTAGCTATTCGTACCTTCCCAAAGTTACCAACCTTTAAATTCTCCATCGTCTCCCCGCTGTGCATCGCGTGAAACGAAGAACCAGAATCCATAACCCAAGAATCTGTAGAAGACTCTACGCAGCAAACCAAAACATCATCATCAGATTCCTGAACCGTGTTTACCTGCCTTTTGCCCTCATTCTTCCCAGACTCTTCCTTATTCCTTCCTGGACACTGACTTTTCACATGTCCAAACTCATTGCAGCTCCAGCATTTCACATTCTTCCGAGCTCTAGACGAACTCCTTCCCCTACTCCCACTGCTCCAGTTATTTTCCCTTCCTCTGCCCACATTGAATATACCAGAAGACGAAGATCCTCCACTAGTGTTCCTCCGGCGAATATCCTCACCCAGAATACTATCCCGGACCACGCTAAACTTCAAATTCCCAGCTCCACCAGAATTAGTGATCGCTGTCACATAACCTGACCAGCTGTCAGGCAAAGAGGATAACAGTATCGCAGCTTGAGTATCATCATCAAGCTTTGTCCCAACGGTCGATAGCCTGGACAAAATTGAATTTATATTATTTATGTGATCAGGCACCGAGCTTCCCTCATTCATCCTCATCATGAATAACTCCCTCAACAGGAACACTCTATTACCGGCAGACGGCTTTTCATACATGTTTGACAGAGCTGTCATCATACCATAAGCCGTGGTTTCCTCTTTGATATTGAACGCTACGCTCCTCGTCAAAGCCAGTACAATCTTACATCTCGCCCTTTTGTCCTTAGTGTTCCAAACCACTTCGTCAGCCTTACTCATTCCATCCGGTTTTTCTGCCAATACCATCTCCAAATCGTTTTCACCGAATAACGCCTCTATTTGCATCTTCCACCATGCAAAATCAGTCCCGTTAAACTTTTCGATTCGAATTTTCCCGTCTTCAGCCATTGCAAACGAGAATCAGAAAAAACCAAAATTAAGAAAGTCCACCAACCGAAGTCAAGCAACCTCCAAAGAAACCCTAAACCCTGAAACACCCGAACCGGCGCTTCACCTGCAAAACCCGTGACCAGCAGCAACTTCAAGGGTCCAAAACAGGAAACCCTAATCACAAATCACCCCCAAATCAGTCCCGAACAGCCCCTTCTTCAGCGACCGAAACAGACACAGCAGCAGCAAACAGCACGGAATCAGCCAAAAATTTTTTTTTTCTTTCTAAAATCACTGTTCATTCCGGAAACACTGTTCACGCCGGAAAGTACTGTTCACGCCGGAAAGTACTGTAGCGGCGGCGGTACTGTAGCAGCAGATCTGAAATCCTTGACAGCAGTAGACAGCCTATCAGAACCACAACGGCCTTCTCGAAACAGCCTTTAACCCCTTCAGCGATTGAACCAGTGCAGACCGTGTGTACACAACGAGCCAAGGCTCTGATACCACTTGTTAGGTATCAAGAGTCGTTAACGCAGCGGAATCACACACACACGCACACAATCGATAAACAGAAAAGTAGAAGACACGAGAATTATAGTGGTTCAGCCCCAATTGGCCTACGTCCACTTTGCAACTAGGGTTTAATCTTATTAGGTGCTCAAGAGAATACAATTACATCAGGAATATATTTATAAGACTAGATTAGGGTTACTAATTAGGAAATAACTTAATCAGCAAGTCAATGGGCTAAACAGCCCTAAAGGGCAGCCGCCACCCTCATGCTGACCCAACAGCCGCAAAACAGGCCCAAGGCCCTGTTGTTGTCGGCAGCCCAAATCAGCCCAGGCCCACCGGGCCCAGTCCGGCCCAATAAGCCTTCACACCCAACATAGGGGACTGCTTAAGGCCATAGAAGGAACGACGTAATCTGCATACTTTCGATGCCTCCTCCTCAACAACAAACCCGGGTGGCTGCTCCATATATACCTCCTCCTCAAGAACACCATTAAGAAAAACGTTCTTGACATCAAGCTGGTGAAGCGGCCAATGATTAATGGCGGCGAGAGCAATACAGATGTGTACAGACGGCATTTTAGCAACCGGGGAGAATGTCTCATCATAATCGATACCATACGCTTGAGAATAACCTTTAGCAACCAAACGGGCTTTTAGTTGATGCAGGGAGTCATCAGGGTTAAGTTTAACCGTGAAAACCCAACGACAACCCACAACACGCTTTCCAGTAGGAAGCGTCTCAAGATCCTATGTATGATTAGCCCAAAGAGCCCCTATCTCCTCTTCCATATCATGTCTCCATCCTGGGTGAGTAAGAGTTGTCATCACATCCTTGGGAATCGGGTAGGAATCAATAGCAGTAGTATAGGCATGGGACTCAGGTGAGAGGTGGGAATAAGCAACATAATCCTGAATAGGATAACGGGTGGGGTGTCGAGGTTCTTTGCGAAATGCAATCGGTATATCAGGAAAGGGTGCAACAGGAGGGTCATAAACATGTGTGTCTGGTGTAACAGGAGTAGGATCAGGGGGTGGAACTGAGGACATACAAGGGTCGGGTCCGGTTGTGAATCATGTATCTCTGTTGTCTTATCCTTATGCCGCCTGACATATGTGAAAATCAATGGTGGAAGCTCCATCGGTAGGCCAGATGTAGCAGGAACCGGATTGGTGATAACCGAGACCGGAGGTGCAGGTGTAGATGGAACAAGGGATATAGGAATGGTAGGAACAGTGATGGACTCGGGTATAACAGGATCAGGATCAGGAAACAGGTCAGGCAATGAGACAGAAGACTCAGGAAAGTAAGGACAGGACTCGTGAAAAGTGACATCAGCACTGGTAAAGTATCGGCAAAGAGAGGGACTGTAGCACCGATACCCCTTTGGACATGGGAGTAACCAAGAAAGACACAACGAATGGCCCGCGGGTCAAGTTTAGTGGTCCCTGACCCCTGTTGTCAATAGCGAAGCGATTAGGCGTCGCTACAAGGGTTGTAGCGATAAATAGCGAAATAGCGGCCTTTTTATTAAAAAAAATAAAATTATCTTGATAAATATAAAAAGGAGCCCATTAGGGTTTTTTTTGTATCCCGATTGAAAAAAGAATGCGATAATGATGATGATGAGCCGGAATATGAAGATTTAGATGATTTGTGCTAAGTATTTTAGCTATGTTACTTTATCGCTACAAAATGAAATAGCGATCGCTATTCGCTACATAGCATATGGGTCACTTATCACTATTCGCTATTAACAACTATGCCCTGGACGATGATCATGAACATATGCCACACCCAAAAATTCGGGGTGCGAGGGGAAAAGGAGTTCCTATAGGATACAAGACAGAAAACGAGGTTTTACCATTAAGGACAGATGAGAGCATGCGATTAATTAGGTGGGCTGCAGTAAGAACAGCATCACCAAAAAAGCGATGAGGAACATGAGAATGAATCATGAGTGTGCGAGTAACATCCAACAAATGGCGATTCTTGCGTTCATCGACCCCATTTTGCTGAGATGTATATGCGCATGATGTCTCGTGAATAATACCATGGGTTTTGAGATATGTAGAGAAATCAGTGGATAAATATTCTTTTGCATTATCAGTACGGAGAGTTTTGATTGATGTAAACTGATTTTGGATATACGAATGGAATCCACTAAAGATCGAATTGACTTCACTACGAGATTTTAACAAATAAACCCAAGTAGTACGAGAAAAATCATCGATGAAAGTAACAAAGTACTCAAAACCTAGAGGGGTTTTGATAGGGGAAGGGCACCAAACATCAGAATGCACAAGTTAAAACAAATGACAAACTTTACTGGACACTTTTGGAGGATAGGGACGTCGGGTATGTTTACCAAGCTGACACGACTCACAATAAAAATTATCTGGAACAGAAAATTCTGGTCTCATCTGCCTTAGAACTGCTGCAGAGGGATGGCCTAACCGACAGTGAGCATCCCTGATATTGGAATCACATATATTTGCTTTAGGGCATGACAACGGGGACATACGGTAGAGACCTCCTGATTCAAAACCGGTGCCAATAACCTGTTTCGTTCCTAGTTCCTTAAACACACAATGGGTAGGATAAAACGTTACTTTACAGTTATTTTGTTTAGTAGTTTGACTAACGGAGCACAGGCTGGTAGGAAATTTAGGAACAAATATGACAGAAGACAGGCTTAGGGTGTTTGAGTTACCAATGGATCCGATGCCTTGAACGGGGCATGAGGAACCATCAGCAAGTTGAACAGCTCGGTAAGAAGTATCATGTAGGCTAGTAAAAATAGCTCGATTCCCGGACATGTGATGTGTGGCTCCAGAGTCAATCACCCACGATGAGTCAAGGCTAGAAAACGTACCTGGGTGTGCCGAGTTGGTTTGAGGACTAGGCGATAAAGAGGCAAGCAACCGTTGGAGCAAATCATACTCCTCCTTGGTGACTGTAAAGGTGTGAGTAGCACACTTCCTGTCTCCCATTTCCAGTAAAAGGTAGTTCAAGAACCACAACGAACAAGTCAAATACGAGACAGGAACAGAGGTTCTGGCAAAATTCTGGACTGGAACCCGAGCAGGAACATCAGGACAACAGGAAACAAGATCAAGAACAACAAGAAACAGAACAACACGAACAAGACAGAAAAACAAGTAGCAATAGGTACTTGGCTTCAACAGGTCTAGTTAATAAGCAAACGCCTGAACACGCAACAGGGAAAGAGTCTAAACAGGAACAACAGTCTTAAAAACAAGTAGTAATGGTTCTGGAACAGTAAAGGCAATGGAAACAAGTCTCTGACTAGTAGGGTCTAGCTGTAGGTGGTGTTTTTCAAAGGATAACAGTATGGAAACCGGAACAAGAGCCACAAACAAAACAGGAGTACAAAATGACGTGACTGTTAATCTTTCAGGTGAGAAAAATAGATTTTCGACAATAAACAGGAACAGAAACGTGGTAAAAACGTGATAAAGCGGTGTTAAACGTGGTAAAGTGTACCTCAGGAGTTCTGGGAACAGAAAATGGCTCAGGCGACTAATTCCGGTCAGATTTAGCGGCGGCACGTCAGGCGGTGTGGCGCGTCAGGCGGTGTTACGGCCAGATTTTTCTGGGGTAGCTAAATCGCTACCTTCTGTGAACAGTGGTGGCGGCGGTGACTCGAAACAGTGGCTCGAAAAAAGATTTCGAGATAACAGCGGGTACGAGCAGAAACTGGAGACTATCTAGAGCACGAACTGGTAGTGACCGGGACAGATCTGGACTGAGGCAGAGGCAGTGATTAGTGACCGGAATCGTGACGGGACGGAAACATGATATCGGATCTAGAGCCGTAGCTCTGATACCATATCAATTGGTAATGTATTAACTGAAGTGATAAATACAAGTAAATAGGGCTCCTCTATTTATAGAGGAGGAAACCCTAAAAGGAGGCCCATGGGCCAGAACTGAATGGACTCATACAAATGGGCCTACTCTAATATATACAATTAACATATATTAAAGCTCCCTCCATTCTCTACTAATTGTTATTGACTTTAAATGTCAAACACATTACACACTACAAACATAATTACTTTTGACTTTTGAGAAAGCTGAATAATTTGTTTCAAAATGTACAATGAGTAACAGGTACAAAGAAAAATTGCTGTTAAAGCTGTCTAGGTATACATAGTGATTATGATTTTTGTAAATACAACTCTCACATTCAAAGTCAAAGTATACCTACTGATAAAGAACAAGGGAGTATCATACATTCATATATGATAATATGCATCTAAACTTGTCCTGGCACAACCGACAAGTATTGGATCTTCGTTATAGATTCTGCTGATATGTATAGTTAAGGCATCACTTGGGTTGTTCAGTTGTACATGCTAATTTGTTGGTTATTGGGGTTTCTTAATTTGTTCCATGTTACCATCTTCAGTGTTCAATCACCCATATTAGTATATTCACAACCCATTTGCAAGCTATTTAGATTCAAAACCAGCTATCTCGCCAAGCTCTTCCACTTCTTTGGCTAGCACTTTTACTTTATCCACTATCTCCATCAGTAAAAACAAGATATTTGCTATTGCAAGAGCTTCAACATTTTCAGTTGCTTGTAACTCTGAAGTCGAAAGTGTGGTCAACTCTAGTTTAATTGACTGTAATTCTGGAACTTTTAGGACTTTTTCTTGACCCTTTCTCATTTTCAGAATACTTTCTCCTAGCTCTCGCATTGTAAGGCCAAGTGACAACCCTGCATTTTTGTATGTTTCTTTAATCGGCTCTCGTAACGTTGTTGAGGCCTGATAACACAAATTGAACATTATATCTGTCAATTTCTTTTTAATTTTTTAAAATAATCTGTTTTGTTTTCATTACTCATCATGTAAATGTTGGTAAAGATTAGTAGTGGCACCTGTAATGGTAACACAATGCATGCTTGTAGTGGCAAAATGATAGAAGCAATCTCCCGCAGTAGCTCTCCTATCTGTAGATATTTCTCCCATGGATAAGAAAATCCAAATTTTCCATGCCAGGGTTCCCACCTTGCGAAATTTGCCTAAAGTAAAACAAAAAATTCTATATACCTTAAAAAAACTGAATATAACACAAAAAATTGAAAGAAAGCTTATATGTTACCAGTGACTCATCATTTGACTTTGAATTCAATACTGATTTACAACCACTGACGTTGACGCTTAGTTGGCCTGTCTTTTCCCCGACACTGAAATATGCTTCCATGCATTCTGCAATTTATCATTTAAATGTTTTTTTTTCTTAGAATAATTTGCTAAAATTGTTACAAATTCACAACTTTTTTTTGTGGGTGTAATTACCCTCAATGCAGCAAGCTAGTTTGTTGAATCTTGAGGATGTCAAGTTATGAAGTTCATCACCGGCCCACATGGGAAAAATGAGTAAGTTGGTGATTATGCAGACAGCAACACCCATACCAATTGCAACTAGACGTAGGCGGGCTAATTCCAATATTTTATCAGCACGCAAACCGGACACTGCTACTAGATTGAAGGTGAGTATGAATATCATGACCCCATAATCACATTTCCTTTTTATGCTTGGAATCATTCGACAATATGTTGCCACAGCACCTATAAATTATACAATATTCTTTATTAATATTCTTGATGACAATTATCTTCTTATCTGTCATACAACTTTCAATATAAGGTTTGTAGTTTTATACACTTAAGCCCCTAAACTATTTTTCATAGCGGAAGAACCCATATACTTATCTTTCCGTATTCAAACATTGATATTGTAGGCACTAAAGTGATAAAACTGAACAAGTATGGTTTTTAATAAGACTGGTTCAACCCATTGCACTTTCTCAGTTATATCATTTAAGTCCCTGAAATATCTATATGTTTGAATGACACAAATAAGTATATGGGTTTTACGGTTAAAAAAGTTTAGGGAATAGTGATAAAACTACCAAAGTTGATGGGTTAAAATGATGTAAAGTTATAAACCCTTCTATATTATTTATAGCTATTTAATTTATTCTTACCAAAAACAAAAACCGAAGTTCCAACAACTGTTGTGTATCCAATCTTTCCAAAATCTTCTGCTAAATATGCTACCAAACACCCCAGTGCACCTCCGAGTATGGTTCCAATTCCACGAAGTAACCCTTTGCTTAATGTAGCACCTGTCATTTATCATCATATAGTTTACTTGCTGTAAGAGTTTAAAAGTTAACCACTCTACATGCTACTAAAATTACAGAATAATCAAAATTATATGTGTTAGAACTGATGACAAACCTGCAAAGAAGTCATAGATAAGCACAACGGTCATGATAGCCCACATGGAACTTTCACCGACGTGCTTAAAAAGTGGATCAAGGAGATAGAGAAGTGAAACTAAAACCAAAGCAGTTCCAATCTTGATACTATGAATAACTTTTTTTTCATGCTGTTCAAGATATTTGGCTATAAAATACCAAATATTAGAAACAAAAAGGAATTTGTTTTGCTTCTCATGGTTATGAGAAGCTTCATTTTCATTAGAAATGTCTATTGTGGTGCTCATATTTTTTCACTCTTCTCTTTGGGCCGAGTCACACTTCTTTATATAGGAATTGGTGGACATACACTTACATAAAAGGACACTTATCTCCTAACCGAAGATAAAACAAAGGTAATTAAATTGTATATGTACCTATGGTTACCTGATTCATCAATGGGCTAAGTGAAACATGCTTGTCTATTCCCAATATGGTAGTGCAATTCATGCTAGTCCAATTTGCTACAATGTACTCAAGGGTTTACCTAATATTGATAAGATTGATTATGTGCACCTTGCACATCCATCACTAATACCAATACCAAAATAATTTTATCTTCTTTTAAGTACTCACAGAGGAAAATTTTCAGTAAAATAGGATTAATACTTTTAGTTGCTCTTGCTGCATAACAAATATTAACTGCATACTCTGGAAAAACCGTTGCAATAAAAAAATAATATATATATATATATATATATTATATTTACATCTGCCACAGAAGATTAATGTACTGTGAAAGAATGTCCATGTTTTCGGTTTTTGTTCATCATGATTTTATGGCTTTTATGAACAAATGGTACCTTAAGTTACTAGGAATCATTTCTGAGGGCATTACACCAGTTGTCAAAGATTCTACTCACACTCCCACAACAATAGTATTTTCTTCATGAAGTGTCTTGACATTCATTTATGTGTTAAATTGAATTTAAAATCTTTTTCATGATTTATTCTTTCGTTCTACCAAATTTGTTATCATTAAAGTAGCTTACAAATGCAACCTATGACTTATGTCTAGTTACATGCTAAACTACAAGGGAGGTAAAAGTCCAAAATCATACATAGGGCATGGAATGAAAATATGTAATACCCAAAAGTGATGGATAAGAGGTAGAAGAAGAAACCACTTGCTTAGAGACTAGACTATTATACCACGTTTAGGAATAAAATAAGACAAAACTAAACCCCCTTATATGTTGGATATAATTATATAAAACCTCCTTTTAGTTCCCACAGGTGTTTTAATACATGCGTTTATGGTCCTATCACAATGAAATGATGAATGCAGCCTCCTCTTATTCTATTGATGTGATTAGACATGCATCTGTGTGACCAACTATTAATATTTAAAACAAGTACTATTGACGTACTTAAAATATTGGACCCATGTTGATTCGTCTAAGATAAAGGTTAAAGATAAATATCACAAAAATGGCCATTTTTCTAGGTGTGCTATACCTCTATAGCCATGTTGGAATAAATTCACATATATAGCCATGAGATACCCTAGTACTTGCTTACTTGCTTGCGTATCTACTTTAACTCGCGTAACAGAGTTTTCTTCCAAAAATAGTACATAAATACATACTAGAAATAAATGCAACACAAATAAAATTTGAGTATCCACTACTCCACTAGGGATGAGCATTTTGTACCGAGTACAGGTACTGTACCGAACCGGTGTACCCACTTTTCCATAAATTCGGTATTTGTATTTTTGGTACCGGTATGGTACTGATACCATCTAGAGATGAGCATTTTGTAACAAGTACCGGTACCATACCTATAGATTCAATACGGTATTCGGTGCCCACTTCTCCAGAAATTTGGTATCAGTAATTTTGGTAGCGGTACCGGTACGGTACCGATCTCATCCCAAGTATCTACTTTTTATACTCACGTATCCTCTAAAAATGACTCGGCGTATGCCCCATATATCATTGATATGCGAAGCAGATCTGAGCATCTACTTTTTATACCTGCGTATCTTCAAAAAATGACTTTTCGTCTACTTATAGATCATGATATGAGAATCAGAATCCAGTGTCTACTTTCTATACTCACATATCCTCTAAAAATGTCTTTTCGTCTGCCTCATAGATCATGATACGTGAATTAGATTCGAGTAACTTCTTTTTATACTCGTGTAACTCATAGAATTTGTACTATTACCAGATTGAAAAGATGATACACGAGTGAAAGTAAATATGTGACTTCACAGCTATAGGTGGGATATCTTTTATTTATTTATTTATTTAATTTTTTGATATGGTTATAGAGATATAACAAACAGAGGAAAATGACTATTTTCATGATTTTCTCTTTCTAAATCTCCAAAAGTGTAACCTGCGCAGGATTTGGGCAGAATTTGATTAATAACAGGAATTAAACCCAATCAAGTGAAATAAAAAAATGACCAACTAGTGTTGCTGACATAAGGAAATTTGGTGCCCAAAAGTACCAGGTAATGGGAAACTCCATTTCTCATATTTTGTGGATTGTACCAAATACCGTACCTATAACCTATCTTGATGATTTCTTGCACTAAGTTAAGAAGTGTGCCGCATTTGTCAGCATCCCCATGCTTTTTTCTGTTGGGAATTTCCTAGTCCCTGCGGTTTAGGCATGGGGCGGCTAGGTGGTTGGTTGCTTGGAGTGCAAGGCAAGCAATGATATTAATTAATTAGTGGATAATTGTCTAAGTATCCTATATGAATTGTAATAGAAAGTTTGTTAGATAATTATTATGTAATTAATTAATAGGAATCCTAGTTATAGTCTAATGAGGATAGGTTAGCTATATATATACCGTGGAGGTATGATGGATTGTAATCAAATAGTCTATGTAAACCGAGTCAGGGTTTCCTATTTGTAATGAAGTTTTAAGTTAAGTTTCTTCATAATAAACGTTTTGGGAGTTAGCCAATTACGTGTGTTTTACCGATTCGGAACTTGAATTGGTATCAGAGCCAGGTTAAACGAGAAGGTTTTTCCGTGGCGATTACTAAAATAATCGCAACTCTTGTCACAAGAACTCAGATCTGATCAAGGCAGATTAAGATCACAGCGTGGCGGCAAGAAACAAAGTCGGTTGATCAAGTTCGGATCAACCAAGGCGATTCGCGATCAAGGTGAAAAACAAACAATCCATATCTGATCGAGATAGGATCAGACTATTTTGATCAAGAGAAGTAAGCAAGCACACACCTCTCAAGGGTTGACTTCTGATCGAGAGAAGTAAGCAAGAAGGAGGTGGTGATCTAATTCAAAGCTACATAACTAGGCACATAGGTGAAGCACACAAGCACCTTAATATTTGTAGCTAGAATTGATCGGAGAATTGAAGCAAGCAACTAGGCACGTCAAACTAAAAGGATAAAGGAGCCAGAGACCTGCTGTTTCTGCAAAACCCACTGTTATTCTCGATCATAAGCAAGAACAAAAACCGTTAGTCCAAGGTGGGTGTTTTATGATCGAGTAAATCACAGGGTAAACGTAGCCAAGGAGGGACGAAGAACGTTTGGAAGATCCAATTCCAGTCGAGTTCGAAGGGCTGGATAACCCCGATCAGAAGTTGCGATCCAAAGAGAGAAAAAATCGCGATTCAATCGCCGGTAATCAGAACCCGCAAATGGCTCTCGTAGCTGCCAATTGTCCTATTAATCGTCAGATTCTCGAAATCAGTTTTGATAGGTTGGAAGCGGATCTCGTAGCTGCCGATGGTCCTGTCATTCATCGATTTGCAAGTAGACGGTTTGTTTTCAATCAACAAGGAGGTTGATTTTTTCGTGCTAATTTGAACGAGTAAGGTTCAAGTTTTTTGGGTTGGACAAGTTGGTACAATCCGGGGTTTGTTTCAGTTCGGGTTGAACAAGTAGGGTTTGACCGAGGTTTGAATTGATAAGGAAGAACCGACACGAGGATTGGTAAGAAGATCAAAGGTTTGTTCGAGTTTCTTCAAGAAGCCACTACCCATGTTTTGGTAGTAAGTCAAAGATGAGCCTAAATTCTAAGGGAACGTGTAATGATCTAAGAAAGCTAGTGTTTGCTCAAGATCGCAGCCGAGTCAATGGTGGTGCGAGTGCTTATGACCAAAGGACGAGTCGAGGACAAAGGACTAGTCTGGTGCAAGGTCGCAAGAATGTTCGAGCTAGGAAGGAGCCGAAAAACACAACTAGATATCAAGAAGAGTTCCGAGAGAATCAAGACAAAGATGTTAAGGTCAACATGAACAGAGACGAACAAAGATCGGATGTTTTGACTAATACGTTAGCAAGAACCAAGTTTAAGGAGATGAGGACGTTACTTGGTGTACAAGAATTGCCCTATACGACTCAGAAATTCGGGGGGTGATTGTTGGGAATTTCCTAGTCCCCGCGGTTTAGGCATGGGGCGGCTAGGTGGTTGGTTGCTTGGAGTGCAAGGCAAGCAATGATATTAATTAATTAGTGGATAATTGTCTAAGTATCCTATATGAATTGTAATAGGAAGTTTGTTAGATAATTATTATGTAATTAATTAATAGGAATCCTAGTTATAGTCTAATGAGGATAGGTTAGCTATATATATACCGTGTAGGTATGATGGATCGTAATCAAATAGTCTATGTAAACCGAGTCATGGTTTCCAATTTGTAATGAAGTTTTAAGTTAAGTTTCTTCATAATAAACGTTTTGGGAGTTAGCCAATTACGTGTGTTTTACCGATTCGGAACTTGATTTTCTACCTCATTGACATGCTCGACACCTTTATGCAAGAATTTGAAAAGAAATTCATGCGTGAATAATTTTCCATTATTTATATTTATATATTTTTCTGGAATACTAAACTTTTAATGAAATGCAAAAGCTTTTGTTGCTTCATTGATGAGAACGATAAGAACACTTGATGGTTCTTAATGGTATCTAATGATGTCTGCTTTATTCTTTTTCCCCGACGTCTACTAAATAATTCATGATAAAGTATGAATCACTTGAAATTTTTAGATGATTTGTGTGTTTCAGCTTTCAAGAATTGCTGTGTCATTTGAACTTTTTTATCTTCTGCAAATTAGTGTTAATGAAGTTCCACTTTGTCTTCATGAGTGATTCTTGAATATTAGTGCTCCAGCAAATTGTCTCTGAGATTGATGCTTCCACATAAGCGCCATTTTGGAGACATTAGTGTTGCTTTTCTGCATAAAATCATACAAATTTTGCAACTTTTTCCTAAAGTCTTTCTGTGGTAAGAATTTCAATTCATATACCATTTGAAGGCATAAATCATCATCATTATCGTCAAAGAAACTTTCTCTTGATAAATGATGCCCTATGTTTACTTCCCATTTTTGTATCAACCGTTAGCAATCTACCATCTGACTATTGACTTGTTCAAACTCCTGAAACCCATGATCTTAATGCTGTCTCTTTTTGATCATATTTAGTGTCATTCTCTTATGATGATTGGCTGTATCATCTGTACTATCATGGTGACTTTTTGCACTATATCATCTACGCCCCCACCACATTCAAAATGTTTAAAGTGATGAATTATGTATTGAATTTAATTAGAAGCGTCCATTACTTTGTGACTAAACCAAAACCGAATTTGTGGTTCATTCTTTACCTAATCTGTCACAATCATTGTCACCCACAGCTTTTTTGTTTCGAGACGCTAATCCTGCCTCTTAAAAATGTCCAAATAATGAATTTTTTTTACTGAAAAGTGTATTATACTTGATAAAAACAAAAATTCCTGCAAAATTTGCTTTGGCCAGACTCCAGAGTCACAATATTATAGTTTCATAATATATGTTCCATGAGTGATCTGGGTAGCTTTTGTTGATTAAAGTGTATCCATAAATGTTTTTTACTGATAAAATGATTGTATCTCAGTAAGAAGATGGAGGACATGGAGTCTGACTAAGTACCTAATGCTGCAGATGATGTAAAAAAGAAACCAAATACTGCAGTGTTCGCCATTCGGTAAAGTGTGATGACAGGTAAACCTATATGCCTTTCGTTTCAATTCTTGACTATGCATCAACTAAAAATTGACCTGCATGGGGTCCCCAGATGACCCTGTTTGGCTATTTTAGAACAAGATTCAAGAGATAATGCTAGAAAATATAGGTGACTAGTAAGGCGGGCTGGGTATCGGGTTAGAACATAAATGGCTATAAAGAATCTATACTATATAATAAATAAAGGTTTTGGTGGGACACTTGTCACTCGCATATGAATCCTCATCAATTTTTTCCCCGCCTCTCTCTCATATTAATTATATAAATTTTCTTTAATTGTTTTTTTATAATTTTTTGTTTTCCGTCTCTCTCCTATTAAATAATAATTATTTATATAATTCTTTTTATAGAACATTTTTTATTTAAAAAAATAGGTTTGTTCATAAAACATATTTAGAAATTGAACATTTCTTTCATACTTTTTATAAAACATTTTTAAAAAATAACTATATAACGTTTCTAAAATTTGTATTAAAAAACTATGTAATATGTCATAAATATGTAATTTGTAAATCTTTATTACTAAGTATATAACATTGTTGTAGGTCCCGGTGAGCCTCGTCGCGCAGTGGAAATACACGGATCTGTTCTGTGATTTGTGTGGGAACCAAGAAGAACACAGAGAAACAAGAACATAAACAAAAGATAATGAAACGATACGCAATCCATAACATAGAAGTCATCCCGTATTACAGACTACATACCGAATGAGCACACATCTCTCATCTAAGCTCACGGTCCAGGGATCGGGAGAGCTCGTCTCGACCCGGACACCTCTCAACCATGTTCCAGAGGTTCTACCTACAAATGAGGCCATCATCTCATATTTATAGGGAAAGGAACACTACCTGCGTATTTGTCTAAGTACACAGGGTTTGGTCATGCATACTTGACAAGTACGCAAGGCAAAAGCCTTGCGTACTTACTAAGTACGCAGGACCAAACTGGTGTGCAGGCTAAGTACTCAGGAACACCCTCTTGCGTACTAGTCACGTACACCAATACATAGAATTTTATCTATAGTTACAAAAACATGTTTCTATAATTGTATTTATTTAACTAGCGTAATTCATGGGGTTTTAACCTAGTAAGTAATAAAATAAAAGTGTATAGTATAAATATTTGTATGGAATACAAGTAAATATAATCCTTATTCTAATAAATGATTCCAAAAAATGCCACGTGTCATCATCATATTTTTTCTCACCAAAATTTTCTAATTTTCCTTATTTTAAGTAAGTTTGAATTTTGAAATCTAATTATGTTAATGCTTTTTTTAGAAAAAATAATATAAAATTTGAATTCCAAATATTACTTAATTAAGGAAACAAAGAATTTTATTTATTGTTATAGTTTTATATATATATACATATACGTGTGTGTGTATATATATATATTAAAAGGTAGGGATGGATTTAAATAATTGATAGTTGATAAAGACGATAAAATTATAAACAAAACAACAAATGCGTGTATAAAGAATTATTTAGAAATTTGTGAATTTTAATTGTATTTTCATTTTTTATTGATGTATGTAATAAAAATACTTCATTTATGTAAATTTATGTACACATTCTAAAATTATATAATTTCTATTTTAGACATTATTTTTTTCTATTAAACAACCCCGTGTAATATATGGGTATATAACCTAATATATATTTATATCTATACTATATAATAAATAAAGGTTTTGGTGGGACACTTGTCACTCTCATGTACATCCTCAACATTTTTTTTCCGCCTCCATCTTCTATTAATTATACAATTTTCTTTAATTTTTCTTTTATAGTTTTGTTTCCGCCTCTTTCTCCTATTAAATAATAGTGATTTCTATAAATATTTTTATAAACGTTTTTTATTTTAAAAAAAATAGGTTTCTTCATAAATCATTTTTAAATTTTAAACATTTCTTTCATTATTTTTATAAAACATTTAAAAAAAAAATAACTATATAATGTTTCTAGAATGTGTATTAAAAAACTATGTAATATGTCATAAATATGTAATATGTAAATCTTTATTAATAAATATATATAACATTGTATTTATTCAACATGTGTAATATACCGGGTTTCTAACCTATATTATAATAAATGAATGACTATAGTAGCTACGTGTTGACTTCTGGTGAAGTCTAGATTTTTGTTTCTCGCATCTCTCTTCTATTAAATAATAATGATGTTAAATAATTACTAAATCATCAGCAAATTTCAATTATATCTTATGATACGGGAACAGAAGCAATCAAATGGCTAGAAACTCAAAGATTAAACAAAAGCTTCAAGAAACTCAAAAGGTGTTCTTACAATATCAAATAATCATAAACTCAAAACTAAAAACTAAATAACCTTTGACCCTAACTTATACTAAACAAATATCTTAGTAAACAAGAAAGATAAAAATTAGGAAACTTGAATTTTAAACAAATAATAAAAGATATTAAAATCTGATTTCAAATAAGGAGATAATCCTGTATCATCTTATCTTAAAATACAATTTTATAATTCTTAAATTTTCATTATTTATTATTTATAATTCTTAGATCTTCAATATTTCTTGTGTTCACCAATGACTGATAACATCTAACATATAAATTTTTATATAAACTGATGTTTTATAACAAGTTCTATTTATTCAACCACTAGGTTAGAATCACGTGTATTACACGAGATTGTATATTAAAAAAAGATAAAACTTATAAATTTATAAATACGTCCTAACTTGTCAGAATATTATGATAGTCTCGAGATATATCAAGTGAAAATATGTGTATATAACAAATTAGTATTTTTCTTTAATTATATTTTGAATTCTTATTATATATTCTTATTTAATATAATTATTATTCTTTTTTAATAATATATTTATAATATCATTATTATTTAATAAGATAGTGGTTCATTTATTAGGAGAGGGGCGGAAAAACCAATATGAGGAGGCATGAGGGAGTGACATGTGGCACCCCAAAACCTTTATTTATTAGTATGTATAGATATAGATATAGATGTAATACATGGGTTTTAACCTAGTATATAATATATATAAGTAGTAAGTGACATAATGGGTTTTTAAACAAGTTAAGTAAGAAGTGTCACGAACATCAAAATGGTTTTTTAAACAAGTTAAATAAAAGCTAAAAGATGAAACCATTATGAAAAATAGTTTAAAAGTCGTTAAGCATTATGATAAAAATAATAAATTAAAAATGTGTAAATAAAATTATATTTTATAAAAAAATAAAATTAATTAATAGTATTTAAGATAAGCTTATAAAATAAAAGTGGTGAAAAAAATAGAAAAACAAAGAAAAGTAAAGTAAATAAAATAAAAACAAAAAGAAAGAAAATAAAATATTTGTGAGAATTACATGTTTCGTCCTTTAAGCGGTAAGGGCAAAATGGTTCTTTTAACGGAAAAAGTTAACTTCTGTTAGTGGAAATGACAGAAAGCGTGATAACTTTTCAAAATAAAGGTATTTTAGGGTTGCTCAACATCTGTCACAAATGGCTACACATACCCAGGGGCCAGGGCGACCCAACATATTTTAGTGCTTAAATCCAATGTTTTCAGGACCGGATGTCGAACAGGTCACCTTACCTGTCTACTGGTCGGACCGAATTTAAGAACCGGACGATGTCATAAATATTATAAAAATAAATCAAGCCAAGCAACCATTAATCCTTTAAAAACCATCAACAAGTCAATTCTAATAATTTTAAACTAACAATTAGCTACGAAATACGAATTCAAAAGCATAGCAATCCAAAAGCATACCAATCCAAACTTAAAAGAGATTAAAAGAATAAAAAATAAAATAGCCAACCGGTTTCCGACTCAACCGGCCGGGTCGCTGTAGGCCCGTTTCAACACACATAACCGGACCGCCCAAGTTTCCGGTCCGGGTTTGAAATCACTGCTTAAAGCGAACTTTGAAATGGATGCCTTTTTGTAAAAGTTTTCTAAATATATGAAAGTGTAGTTTTTGAACTTAAAAGGAATGTTTCGTAATTTTCAACATACATAATGGACATAATTTGTAATTTACTCATAGAAAAATATTAAAGTCAACCTAACACGTCTAGACCAATTTCATCTCATGTTAAAAATTACCCGTTTTGACCTATTGCTTGACGTGTTGGACGGGTCAAATATTCACCAATAAGAGTAATGTGATAAGCTAGTTTATGCAATTGGGTGTTTGATGATCGATAGTGTGCAAAACCCACGTATCTATTCACCATATCACAAAGATAATATTGGAGACTCCACTACAAAAAAAAATTAAAAAGGTAAAAGAAAAAAGATAAATTGCCATTTCTTATTGCCGCCGTATGACAGGAAATGGGATGCATGGTGTCATCCTCCTTCTTCTTTGTCTCCAAAACCCTACCTTATCACTTAGGTTTTCGTCACGTTTTCAAGCCCTTGCTTTTTATTTGTCCTACTTGCATTCTTCATTCATTGTTTCATCTTCCCTGTACGGAAATTTTAGTAACTTTAAAGATATTTTAGCAAGGTGTTTGAATCTATAAATTCAAATCGAACCGAATTTGAATCATGCATTTGAATTTTCGAATCAGGTTATCTATCATATGGCCCAAATTTCGAATTCGGTTTTCGAATCCAATTTAAATTTGTGATTTTCGAACCGATTGGACCCAAATGTTTGAATCCGAAACTTTTATATACATATTATTTTTATAGAAACTTATATTTTGATTTATTACGTATATATTTGTTTTTATTTATTTGTTCTTGTAATTTAGCTTATTTGAATCAACTCGAATTCGAATTTACTTTTTAAAAATCAAAATTTAAATTACCTAATTCGAATAATCTGAATAACCTAAAAATCAATTCGATAAAACCTCTAATTTTATTATTTATAAAGTTATGATAATATTTTTTAAACATTAAAATAACTTTACACCTCATTCGAGTATTAATTTTGTTTTCTAGGTTGTAAGCTTATAAGAGCACTTGTAATGTAGATATTTGTGAGCCAAGGAATGCGTAGGTGAGGGAGGGAGGGAGAGGAATGTACGTTACCATGGACGGGAGGAGGAAGAGAATATGAGAGGGAGAGGAGAGAGGGTGGGCATCCATCTATGAGTGTTTTTGTTGGGACCAACGTAGAGGAGAGAGGGGGTCCTTCACCCGCATTATGGAGTAAACTATTGTAATTGGAATTTTCTTTATGTGGTTTATGCCTACCTTATTTTTAGAGTAGTCGTCCATGGGGTATGCGCAGAATTGGAATTTTTTACAGGTTTTTTTTTTATCATATGCGCTTTCTACTTTCAAAATCGTTGCCCTTTCACTCAAATGGACTAACACCGTTTGTTTTACCGTTAGTTTTTTTTATAAATGATCAAACTATCCCTGATATTAAAAAAAATAATTAAAATATAAATAAATAAAAAAAATCCTCTAACACATATTTAAAAACAATTAGATTTTTAATTGTATTTATATTTTTAATTCTTCTCACCTCCAACCCTATTACCACCGATGTCGCCATAGGAACACCCCCTTCTTCTCCTTCTTCATGTTTCTGACTTTCTATCATCGTCTCCTCTGTTATAATGGCACAGCCCCTCCACCCTTGTTGACCACATCCCTCTCCGCATGCAACCAGTTCCCTCTTCGACACCACCACAGTCGATTCACCCACCGGAATCGTAATTTTTCAATGGTGGACCAACAAATTTCACGCCATTGCAACGCGATTGTAACCCTATTTTTTCAGATTTCATACCAACAGATTTCATGCCATTCGAACCCTAATCAGCGACAGATGACGGTGAGCTTCATGCTATAACAGACACTTGTAACAGGCGATGGTGGATCTTGGGTAATCGACGACAGATGCTAGTGCTGAAGGGTGGCGGTGGCTAGGGCGATGAAAAATCATGTAATTTTACGCTCACGTCAGTTCCTCCATCCTCATCCTCATCCTCTTCCTCTATATTTTTAAAGGAAAATATAATCACTCGTTATATTTATGGGGTCATCATTCACCCCTTATTTATTATTTTATATTTTTTATAAGTGGGTGGATGAAAGAAAGAGAAAAAATAATAATAAATAAATTAAAAAGTATTATTTAATTAAAATAATATATATGGGAAATATAATGTGGAAGCTTTTTGAAAAGTAGGATATAAATTTAAAAAATGCTAATTTTTAGTTAAATTGTAAGAATGATAATAAGGGAGCTGATGTGAATGCTTTTAAATTTATATATCACTTTTTAAAAAGCTTCTAAATCAGACTCCTTATATATATCCCGTATTTTAATTAAATAATATTTATTTATTATTATTTCTCTTTCTTCCACTCACACATACTTACAAAAAAATATAAAATAATGAATAAAGGGTGAATGATAATCCTCTAATGGTGAAGGGGGCGCATTCGGGTAGGCCTAATCGGGTAGGCGGGTACACCGCCGCCGTTGATGCGGGTAAGGACAAAGGGTAGGGAAATGCGGGTATTACTACCCGAGAGTGAGGCTGTGAGGGTAATTGTCAGACTCGTGTTATTGCCAGCTGGTTCAGTAGAATTAAGCAAACCAAGTTATTGATTGTCTTCTTCTGGTCTTAGCTAGGTGTCCATGGAAATATAAGGTTTGTATTTTTATTTGTTTTACTTTTTTATTTTATTGTATTTGATGAAGAAACAAGTCAACGACGAAAACAAATAATTTTTTTTAAAATTTTTTTGAATAAATGAAATTAGTTTTAAATATATATTAGTTTATGTTCACTGTTTATCAGTTTAAATTAGTTTTAAATATATATTTATTTGTTTTAGTTTTAAGTAAGAATTAATTTAAAAGAAAAAAATAAATTGTTTAGGGTATTAGGGTTGTGCCCCCAACACTTTAGGGTATTAGGGTTGTATTTGGGTAAAAATGAGGTGGCACACCCTCATTGGATATTTTTGTTAGGGTAGTTTTTTAGTGAGAGTTGTGCCCCCTTCACCCTAAATATAAATGGTGGTTATAGTTTCCTCTAAAAATATAGAGGATGGAGATGGGGAAGCTGATGTGAGCGTAAAATTACATGATTTTTCATGTTTCCTATATAATTTAGAGATGTGAAAGCTAATGTAAATGCTCTAATAGGAATGTAGTTTTATTTTTATTACTTTTTAATAACTAAGGTATTTTGGTCAATTCATAACAAATTAATATAAGTTTTCTAACGGTGTTGAGGCTTTGGATTAAATGACAACAATTTTGGAAGTAAAATATGCATATGGCAAAAAAAATAAAAAAACTTCAGAAAATTGTAATTTTGCAAAAACCCTGGGGACAAAAAGAGTAATTTACTCTTATTTTTATTTTTTAATACTCGAGTGACGCCTTCAAAATTAACCTAGGATTTCTTTTCAAGATATTTATGTGCATGATCGAAATACAAAATCTTCTTAATTTTGTCTTATTAAGAAGTACTTTAGATAATCCATCGTTAGTAAAAAACAACTATTAGCTACGTGTAAAGTCAAGTTTAAATGTTTAAATGACATTATTGATAGTGTAAATCCTAAGATATTTCTATGTATCTCTCATAATCCATGAATATTAAAATAACGGTAAGTTTAAAATTCATCCTCCCGAATAAATCTAAAGAAACCTAATTAAATGTTCATTACATTAACTGAAATAAAAAAAAGTCTTGAACTCCATAGGTATTTGTTTTGGAAACAAGAGAAAACAACAAAAACGAACAAGACCGAGCCAAAAATTGCCCAGTAAGAACAATAGTAGTGAAAATTGTAATTTTCCCAAACCCTAGGGACAAAATGAGTAATTTCCTCTTGTTTTTATTTTTTATTACTAGAGTGTTGCCTTCAAAATTAACCTAGGATTTCTTTTCAAGATATTTATGTGCATGATCGTAATACAGAATCTTCTTAATTTTGTCTCATTAAGAAGTACTTTGGGTAATCCATCATTAGTAATAAACAACTATTAGCTACGTGTAAAGTCAAGTTTAAATGTTTAAATGCCATTATTGATAGTGTAAATCCTAAGGGATTTCTATGGATCTCTCATAATCCATGAATATTAAAATAACGGTAAGTTTAAAATTCATGTGCCCAAATAAATTTGAAGTAACCTAATTAAGTGTTCATTACATTAACTGAAATAAAAAAAAGTCTTGAACTAAATGTACTTGTTATGGAAACAAGAGAAAACAACAAAAACGAACAAGACTAAGTAAAAAATTGCCTAGTAAGAACAATAGTAGTGATGTTGAGATCGAGAATTACGACAAATGATATCGGTGTTAACAGTCCAAAGGACAACGGAAACAATACGAATAGAACAACTTACAGACATAACTGATACAGAACAACATATTGTCAAATCAATCGGGTTCAGAAGTGATACCGACAAAAGAGGTAGGTTCACTACTTAACATATATCATATAACAGAGGGGTAGCCCAGTCATTTAGCATTTCAGAAAAACTAAAAATGTTTTATTTCCATAAAATGTTTGAGTTAACGAAATACTTTCTAGTATAAAGGTTACAAATATTTTAAATTTTCAAACTCAAATCGTATTAAGTAAATCCAAAAAACACGTGCCATTATGATATGTTTAAGTTGTGATAACTGATACCGAGCTGAACATGTAATACTGAAATCTGACACTAATTATATAATACTCTGATATCTCGTATTGAACATATAATATTGAAATTTGAAATATGCACTGAATTGATCTACACAGCAATTCATATTAATAAAATAAGTCGTGTAAATATAAGAAAGTAGATAGAGTCGAAATTGAATTGAGGGATACATAACTAGCCAGGTTATGCACCAAATGAGATGGTGTGCGTAACGTACACAAATGATTCCATCTCCCTGATACGTATCTGAAACCGAACTAGGATCAATCCATACGCCTCACATATAAATGTGGCCAATGTACTCCCTCAGTACTAACGTGTATATGAAGACGCCGTGAACTTTTAAAAACACTGTCACGAAAAATGTCACATCATTGATGCCACAATGACGTGTTTGACATGCTCAGATAACATAGTACTAAATCTGAGTGGTACCATAGCTACCTAATAACTAACTAAACATAATAATCCAATGTCAAAGTCTTATCATCAATGGGAACATGAAATAATGAGTACAAGATAATTAAGTCTATCGCATGCTACAAGTGTCATATTACTGACAATCAGAATAAATTACAACTGAAATTGAACAAATAACATATCAGAGTTTCCAAAAGACATATACGATGCCCGAACATTCGTATCAATGAAAGTAAATGTGTCGATACTAAGGTATCAAAATCCGTACCTTAGCCAAAAGCAAAAGCGGAACAAATCAACTCGTCCTCAAATTGTGCGAGAACCTACAGTTTAGTTACATTCTGAATTAGGTATACAAAACTTAATTTGCATTCCGTTTGATGATTCGTTGACTTATTGACTTTTTGGCGACGTAATTAACCATTAAAACGTTAGGATTTCATAAATTTCAAACATTTCGAATTCGTTTTATATACTTGGATATAATCAGTAATGGTTTTATAAAGGTTTTAGCACCAACCTTAATCCAAAACTGGTAATTGAATATTTATATGATTTAACATAACTGTAATTATTTTCATTACTTTAATTATCATCAGTATACACACCTTTTTCATTTGTTTAGTTTATTACCTCTATGAACTCCTAATTGTATGTAATTATTATAAATTAGTGTTGGGCCTTTATATTGATGAACTTTATTAAACTCCAATTTGCAGACACAACTCGACAATTCCCAAGATTTCTAAACTCAATATTTGTTTAAGGTATCTATATATAAGTGACCCAGGAAGCTAACGATATATATTGAAATAATTAAGTATGTTTATCTTCTTTAAAAAAAATAATAAAATAAAATTTCAGATTATAATTCCAGTCGCCTGAAATAAAGGATAGATGTTTAACTTGTTACCTTAATCGCCAAGAGAACGGATCAGAAATCACTGATGCGGAGCAGTTGGTATGTCAAGTGTTTATTTTATTTTTTTTTCCTTTCTAATTTAACTCAAATATCCAAATTCTTTTTACTTTTATTTAATTATGTATTAGTATGTTAAGTATTTATTTTATCCTTTTATATTATTATTTCACTATTAACATTTTATTTTTATTGAATTTTCCAAGTATTACAGTACCTATACCGGTACAACACTGGTACCGACCTGCCATCATCGGGTGGCATTCGGTTTAGAAGAAAGCTTGATTTTAGTTTCAGTAATGATCTCATCCCTACACGCAACCCTCACGGTAAAGGTTCGGTCCAGTACCGGTACTAATCTCATCCCTATACGCAACCCTCACCCGTCAGGTTGTGATTTTAAAATTGATTTCAACCCCTATCATTCCAAAACTCAATTATTACCCAAATCATCTTATGTGTTGGGTGATTGAACCGAAACCTACACTATAGTTCAACTGATAAATTAAATTGCTAGGTCGAATAAAAATAAAGTATAACCACAAAAATGTAACAAATACATAAGTAGTGATGGATTTAAGATTTTTCGTTAGTACGTGCCGAAAGTAGGTCAGGTCGGTGGAGTATAAAAGTTCTTAAAATCCATGACTTGATTAAACTAAATCCATGATCATTCAAAAGATGGCTTTAGTCTTTAAGTATTAACTAAACGAACCAAGGTTGAACCGTTGAAGGATAAATAATATTATATTACAATTAACTCAATTAGAAGTGTCGGTAACTTCTCCCCTTAACTTTGAGAAAATGACAAAATTCACCCCTCCACTTTGTAAAGTTTTACTTTGACCCCCTTAAGTTTTTTGAGTTTACCCCCTTAGTATATATAATCTGATTTTTCCTCAATAACTTTTGCGTTTGTTTGTTTATTTTTTTTGTTTACGTCCCGGTGTAAATTTTATTAAAAACGGAGTCGTATTTAATATAGAGTATTTTTTAAATATCGTTGGTTATATCGACTTACAACCGTGAAGAATGAGACCGAGACCGACTGAAAAACCTCGGTACCATTATCTAACTGTCTTTTTATCTATGTTTCGACCTCCACAACCGAGTCGCCGTACTTTCATACGTTTCTTTTTGTGCTTAGCCACGCTAATGAGACCGCCTCAATCATTTAAAGTCCGCCTCCCGTCGTGGAGCGCGGAGCAAAATTTATTTAGCCACATTTTTTTTTCTGCTTAGCCACACTAATGTCTCTGCTTCAACCGTTTAAGATCCGGTTCCCGCCGCGAAGCGCGGGGTACAATTTCTAGTTAAACATTAATTTAAAGTTGTATGCGTCTCAACCTAAAGCACATGATATATTTTAAACTAAGAGTTAACCACAATTATAACATTTCATACATTTTAAAAGCAAACATATGACGCAAATGTATATGGAGATTGAACACCAGTAAAATTAGGATTAATGCCATCGATGACACCTTCATCAATCTTCTTTAAAAGAGGACGGTTCTTGCATCCTTATTCTCAAAATTGCAACCCTCAACATCCAAACAGCCCAAGTAAGCAACAAAAAACCAAATACATACACAAGAACAATACTACAAAGTACAAATAAATAAATAAAATCATATCAACAATTTAAATAGTTATAATTACTAAATTAGTCCATTAAAAGTGTATTACCAACAACAAAAAAAGGAGTATCTAACCATGTGAACTACATTTAAGGGTGTTCAATCAAGTCGAATTCGGTTTATTCGAATCGGAACATTTGAAAAGTGAATTCGAATAAGAATCGAATAAAACGATACAAATAATCTTATTCAAATACGGGTGATTCGAATAAACCAAATCATCAAAAGTTCAAAATTTGTTTAAAAACATTTCAAACTTGGGTCAAAGTTAAAAAGAGCACTTTGTTTCAGATGGCTAGCACTCGATTTCAGACTTCGATTGAAGTTCAGAGGAGCAATTAGTGAGGGAGGGGCTGAAATCTCAAGACTTCAAGCGGCTATGTTACTGATTAGTCGATCACCATAGAAAAGTTTGGCTATCTTTTTTTTAAGAAACCTAATTTGCAGCCCATGTCTCAAGCCCCATTCATTAACAAACTAGAAAATATATATATTATTTGAATTCAAGTTATTCGAATCGGTTCGGTTTAAGGATACTTGAATTCGAATTCGAATTAGAATTTCATTTTGAATAAATCGAAATTCGAATTCGGTCATCCAAAGTACATTTTAAAACTAAAATGTTTGTTGGTCTTGTAGAAAACCTTAATTTTAATTTAATCGTTAATGAATTTGAATAAAACATGAAAAATAAAAAATAAATATATGTAAACTACCCCCAAAGAAAACCTTATTGTCACTTAGCTCCCCTCAAACATTTTACTGACCCTCACAGCCCATTTCCTGTGTATTAACAATTAACATCCACAAGAGATTGAACGCCATCATGCGTATTTCTTGAAAGCTCGCTCACGATCAAAACAGATTCAATTTCGACGTCAATTTATTCCTGTAATCAGATCTTATCTCATGAATCTCCTAATCCAATTCTCTTTCATTTTCACGTGATATGATTTTCTTCTGTAGTGGTTAAATGTCAGGTGGTTCATCGGCCGTATCCAGACACTGGAGTACCGTCCGCGTCGTAGTCGTCGGTGATCCTGCCACCGGTAAATCAAGCCTAATCACGGCAGCTGCAACCGATACTTTTCCGGAAACCGTTTCACCTGTTCTTCCTCCCACTATTCTACCTGCCGACTACTATCCCGATGGCATTCCGGTCACGATAATTGACACCCCGTCTAGGTTTGAATTAACCTTCATTCATTGTTTTATTTTATCGATTAGATTCAGTTTGTTAGAATTTTGGATTATTTGTTAATGTAGCTTGGAAGATAAACATAAGGTGGAGGAAGAATTGCAGCGTGCAGATGCAATTGTTTTAACCTACGCTTGTGATCAACCTGAGACACTCGTTAACCTTCAGAATTATTGGCTTCCTGAAATTCGGCGCCTGAAGGTTTCAATTCGTTCATTTTTCTTTTGTATATTGGTCAAGTATCCTATGTAAATCAGAATGTGTAAAGTCAGCATCTTCGTATATAGGTAGACATACCGGTGATTGTGGTTGGATGCATGTTAGATTTGCGTGATGAACATTTTCCTATTAATCTAGAGCGGATGATGGGTCCAATAATGCAGCAGTTTAAGGAGATTGAGACATGCATAGAGTGTTCTGCAGCTAACCTAGTTGAGGTATGTTCTTAGTGCAATTATCACCTCTTGTGGTGTTATTTCGCTTCCTTCCTCGTGTACTTTAATTGCCTTGATGTTCCACATCTTGAGTTTTAATGACTTGTTTGCTTAGTGAAAACAGTATTAGATAGTATTATCAGATTGAATCTTATTGAAGGAGTGGGTTACAATATATAGACATCATAACAGAACCCTAACTAGTATTATCAGATTAGAGTTTATTAGTAAGAGCCCACGGGCCATTAGGTTAGTTAGGGTTCTGTTATGATGTCTATATATTGTAACCCACTCCTTCAATAAGATTCAATCTGATAATTTTATCTAATAAACAGAACGTATAACTGTCATAATACAAATTGTGCTTTTAGTGTGCATTCTCTAGTTAACATAATATCTTATTGATATAGTCGTCGTTGAGTTGTTAGAAATCTACTTCTTTTATAGACTTCAAGTTTATCCAAGATTACCTCAATTACGTCCAATCAGTTCGGCCATCTTCTAATTGTGTCTCTTCTTCAGATTATGCGTCCCTTTTAACGGTTTATTCTTCAAAATTTTAAGATCTTAAAGGTAGTTCTGCCAGCTATGGCTTATGTTATACTTTTTGAGCACAACTATTTTGGTTTTATGCATCTAGAAAAGTTAAAATGCAGGGTTTTTTGGTTGTTGCTTGATCTTCAGACTTACCATCATAATATTTACATGCCACATCCTCAGAGAAAAAGTAAAATTTGACCGCTCTTTGTAGGTAGCTGAAGTGTTTTATTATGCTCAAAAAGCAGTGCTTCATCCAACAGCACCCTTGTTTGATCAAGAATCTCAAACTTTGAAACCTCGCTGCATAAGAGCATTGAAACGGATATTTGTTCTTTCTGATCATGATAAGGATTCTGCCCTGAATGATAGCGAGTTGAATCAGTTTCAGGTAATATTCATCATATTAGGTCCTTCACTTCTTTCTTCTATTCTTTCTACTCAGTGATGAAATTGGAATTAAATGCCAATAGTGTTTCTGTATGTAACATGAAGAAATACTTACCTTTCATTTACAGGTTAAGTGTTTCAGTGCTCCTCTTCAACCTAATGAAACAGACGATGTTAAAAGAGTAGTGCGAGCTAATTTACCTAAAGGGGTCAATCATCTTGGGCTTACTCTAGATGGGTTTCTATATCTTCATTCTTTATTTATTGCAAAAGGTCGCCTTGAGACTACATGGACCGTTTTACGTGAATTTGGTTACAGTGATGACCTGGCACTCCTGAAAGAGAATCTTCCTGTTACATCTGAGAAGGCTCCTGATCAGGTCATGCTTCTATTACTTCAAGTAAAAGATTTAATTTCGGTACCATTTATAGAATAATGTTTGTATTTTCTGATATAATCCCATTCTTCAACAATGTGACGTTCTCTGCCCTCTTGTTTCTTTAATTTAGGTACCATTTATAGAATTTGATATGCGATACAGTTTCTCTGCCCTCTTGTTTCTTGGATATTGCATCCGAGGAGAACCATTCATAGTTCAATTAGGACTGCATAATGACGAAAACCTTGAATGCTTGTGTTATTGTAGAGTATTGAATTGACAAGTGAAGCTGTGGACTTCCTGAAAGGGATTTTCAGTTTGTTTGATTCTAACAAGGTACCTTTTCTCTCATGATATTACAACTTAATTATTGTGTTGTCATTAGCTTTTCATGTAATAGTATGACATGCACATTATCGTTAGTGAAGATTTGCTGTCAAATTTTTGTTCTTGAGTTGGACTTTGATGCCATCTATTGCTTGTCTTTAAATATTTTATCTTATTCATTTACACGCCGAACAATCAAACATAATCTCACTTTACTAATCCATTTTCCTTTTGCACAATGAATAGAAAACTCGGCATTAGAATATATGGTGACAATAATAATCATGGATCTTATGTTGTCAAGGCACATAGCCTGCACTCAAGGCGCATGGGCCTCGCCCGGAGGCGGAGCCTAGGTGCAAGGCACTTAAAAAGCGAGGCGCATAGTATAAAAATACCATTTTTAGGGGTTTTAGACATGTTTTAGGCTATTTTAGGTTGATTCCAGGCTTGTTTAGAGCTAGTGTAATTGTTTTAGACCTGTTCAGAAGATTTTTAGCCGGAATTTGGCCTGAAAATGCGCCCGAGTGCCAGAAAATGGGGCTTTTGAAGCGAGGCGACAAGGCTACGCAGGGCTGTGCCCAGGCGCCTAGGCGCGCGCCTCGTGCGATTTTGACAACATAGGTCTTTTCACCTTTATCCAGCACAGATAGTATATATAGCCAATATTTCTCATCAATCAGTTAACTTATCCAGTAGGTTTCTCTCATTAAATGTACTTGGAAGGCATATTTTTTTTATTGAAAAGTGGTTACATGTAAGCTCCCTCTTTCATAATGTCGTGTTGTGACTGTCACCTTTTATGCTTTACTTATAAGGAAATTTTCCGTTGTAGCAAGTGTGCTCTTTTATCATTTTCTACCCACCACCGAGTACAATTGAAGCTTAGCTTAAAAACCGAAGTTTTTAGCGGACATGTACAAATATCTCAAATTATGAATCTTTTCACTTGCTAGGATGGAGCTCTAAAAGATTTTGAGCTTGATGAGCTGTTTTCAACTGCACCAGAAAGGTGGGTTAGTTTCTCTTTGAAGCAGCTTATAGTTCTTATTCTTGGTTTGCTGCCAGGGGCGGACCTACATAGCCCGGAGGGGGTTCACCAGAACCCCCCGAGTTTCAAAATTTATATAGAACGGTATGTAAAAACACTGGGGTGAACCCCTTAAAAAATATAGAGTGAACCCCCTGAAAAAAATTATTGGATCCGCCATTGTTTGCTGCATTCATGCACATTTAAGTTAGTATCCAAAATTTGAAATAAATATGATTGATCATATTATATATGCTATAAATCAGCAGAAATAAAGTCCATTCTCCCTTCTCAAGTTCTTAGTGAGTCAAACGAATCAGATGCTATCTGTACTTGATCAAGAAATTCTGATCAGTATGTGAAACACATTGGATATTAATCAATTTTATATTACCATTTTATATATTTTTATACTGATATCCGTAAAGTGTAGCTATTAGCCTTTTGGTTTGTCACAAAAATACAGTTATCCAAAGGACACCATAACTTTAAAGAGTCACATTTTGCATTTCCGCTCTTTGTGTTTTCTAATAGGTGTTTGACAAAAATTTCAACGAGAACTTGTTCAATCAGCTAGGGCTGTTCAAAAAGCTCGCGGCTCGTGGCTCGCTCGAAGTTCGCTCGAAAAAAGCTCGGGAAAAGCTCGGTTTTAAACGAGCCGAGCCGAGCTGGCTCGAATTCTAAACGAGCCGAGCTCGAGCTAGGGTTGGCTCGGCTCGGGCTCGGCTCGTCTGAATAACTAATATATATATATATATATATATATATATATATATATATATATATATATATATATATATATATGTTATATATGTGTTATATTTGAAATATGATGTTTTGATTTTTTAAGTTAATTTGTTTTCAAGAACTCTGAGTTTTGGACTAAAATTTTACTTTATCTACAATTGTATTTACTCTCTACTTTGTAAGTTTTGGGTTATCTATGTTTTTTTTTTGTATTTTATATATTGTCCCTTCCATGTATTTAGTTTTTTGAAGACAATCAACTTCAAACCGAGAATAAAATATTTTTTTTGTTGTTTATATATATAATAATATGTAAAAAAAAAAAACAAGTTAGCTCGACGAGCCACGAGCTGGCTCGAGCTTTTTACGAGCCGAGCTCGAGCTCAATTTTTCAGCTCGGAAAAAAAATCGAGCCGAGCCGAGCTGGCTCGTTTAATTTCGAGCTCGAGCTCGAGCCAAGCCTGGCTCGGCTCGGCTCGGCTCGGCTCGGCTACAGCCCTACAATCAGCTATACTGCTTATGCCTGACTATAAGCAAACTAATATTCCGCCTGTAGGCTGATTAAAATGGATAAAGTCTCATTTTGAATCTGACTGAATGATTTCATATGCTGAATTTTTTTTACTATATTAATATTATTTTTTCTATATTTTCTCAATTCGCTCTTCATTAATAATATTCCTTACACTTTTCAACTTTCAGTCCTTGGGATGGAGATCCTTACAAGGATTCCATGGAGAGAACTGAACGAGGGGATGTGAACCTTTCCGGGTTTCTCTCTCAGGTGTGTAATGGCAACATCTTTCCTGTGCGTCACATAAGTTAAAAACTTAATCTTTTAAAAAAACATTATACTTGTGTAATTTTACTACATTGTTTCATCAGATGAAATCAAAAATATTTTCATGTAATTTTAACTCAATAATTGGCATTAGAGCATTAAATCAACTTAACTGAAGGCTTGTTATTCTTAGATCCCCCCCAATCAAAAAGCTTTTCCATAACTGTTTATATAACTTTCTTAGAACAAAATCCCATTTTGTGTTATTTAACTAAGCTTATGGTTACAGTGGGCTCTGATGACATTACTTGATCCACCTCAAAGTGTGACTTATTTGGCATACCTTGGATATACTGGTGATCTTGCTAAAGCCTTTCGGGTTACTAGAAAAAGATCTTTAGATTTCAAAAAACAACATACAGACAGACATGTTTTTCAATGTTTTGTTTTTGGATCCAAAAACGCTGGAAAATCTGCACTTTTGACTTCATTTGTTGGAAGGTGCGTTTCTTTAACAAGTTTAAGTTTATCACCCCCATAAAATCTATACCTGTTTAATCTTATTCCTTATTAATCTTGCTCTAAATTTGTTTGCAGGCCTTTCCAAGAAAACTATAAATTAACAAGCAATCAATGTTATACAGTCAATACTGTTGCCCAACCTCAGGTGAGTGAAGCCTTTGATTTTTATGCATACTCACTTACAGATATATTTTATCTAGGCCTGGAAAACTGGGCGGGGCGGGCGGGTTCGGGTCACGGGTCATAAGAAAAAGACCAAGAGTTGATTAAAATGGGATTCTTGAAAGAAACAATAAAGAAAACAACACATAGGATGATAGAAAACGACACAAGTCCTAAACCAAATCCAGAAACAATTTTCTTTTTTGGAAATGAAAAATATGGGAACTGATCCGAGATTGAAACGAGTTTCTTCAAGTTCATGGCTATGGCTACAGTAACACCATGGGGTTTGGATAAAAATTGAAATCACACACAGTGAAGCGGGGCGGGGGTGCGGTTGAGGGTGCCGGCGGTGGCGGGGTGGGGCCGGCGGTGGCGGGTGACGGCGGTGGCAGTGGCGGGGGTGGCGGGATGCGGCGGTGGCAGGGGTGGCGGTGGCGGGGCGGGAGGTGGCGGTGACGGGGGCGGAGGCGGTGGCGGGATTTCGTTGCGGGTGGCTGCGCGGCGGAGGCGGGGGACGGCGATGGCGGAGGGTGGTGGGGTGGGGGGTGGGGTGCGGCGGGGCGCGATGGCGGGTGGGGGTGAGATGACAAAGTTGGGGAGACCCATATGCACTTTTTAAGTTAATAAAATTTCAGTTGACTAAAATTTTAAGGTAACCCAAATTGACTAATTTAAGGTGACCCAAATTAACCCTTTCACTAATCTGAGGTCACCCAAATTGACCCATATTCTTATGATTTTTGCCCAAATGAACTCATTTCTTAAAGGATGGGTCAATATTACCACCCTTAATTTTATCTTTATCCATCAAGTTGAGTCTTTCCCTCTTTGGGTTTTGTGGAGTTTCGTTACTCCTGTATGCATGAGGTAGTTCCACACTTCCACATTATGGAGGGTAAGAATGTAAATATACACTGATGTTTGTTCCAATCACTTGTATGATAATCATTTATCTTTCAGGGGATTAAAAAGACACTTATATTGCATGAAATTCAAGAATGTGATGTCAAGGAATTTTTATCCAGCAAGGACTCATTAGCTGCTTGTGATGTAGCAGTTTTTGTTTATGACAGGTGAGCATGATGCCAAATTTTGTTAATATTTAAAGTACTTGTAGTTTTGAAAGGTTTCTAAAATCAATCGCACCCTTTAATCTACTGTTTATAGTATCTAATCATTTATTTGTTACAGTTCTGATGAATATTCATTACAAAGAGCATCAAAATTACTGGCGGAAGTAGCTTGGAAAGGAGAAGATAGTGGTTATGGTGTGCCTTGTCTTCTCATTGCCGCTAAGAATGACTTAAACTTATATCCAATGGCAATCAAAGAATCTGAGATGGTATTCTTTCTAATTTCTTAATATAAAAATAACACCAACTTTACATTGGCCACATTACCATCTGCAACCCTTTGTTCTAGGTTTGTCAGGTTATGAAAATAAATGCACCAATACGTATCAGCGTGAAAGAAGAACACATGAATAACATCTTCCAGAAAATTGTAACTACAGCTCAACAGTGTCACTTAAGTGTTCCTGAAACTGAACATGGGAGAAATAAGAAGCGTTATCGGCAGCTTGTGAACCGTTCTCTCATTCTTGCTTCTGGTATGCCTATTTTTATCAATATATGGAAAAATAAAAATATAAAGCAATGTTGTTTCAAGTTTTAAAACAAACAAATTCTAGGAAAAATTGGTTTATTTAACTGATTTTTCAAACATCCAAACCTAATATAGCCGGACCAGTTCGATCTAGTCTGGTTATTCGATTTTGTTGGTCCGGATTGATTTTTGCCTACATTTTGAAGGATATTTTTTCATGTTTCTCATTTATATTTTGCTACAAATATGCAGTGGGAGCTGCGGTTGCGATAGTTGTATTGGCAACATACCGAGCCTATGCTTGTAGGAAGACTAGTTCCGCCCATTAGGTATAAGACTACGTATCCTGCTAACTGCACCATTGGATTCAAAATAAGCGGTTTGTTACCCTCCATAATTTACTTGCATTTTTTAAAAATTATACAATTTACCTTATTTATTTTGGTTCTTTGTTGATCTTGATGTACAGTGTGTTTTCCTTGTTGGTAATTGGTAAAAGAGTCAAAAAGAACAACCCATGGGCCAGGACAACAAAATCTTGTTAAGATTGGTAAGACTATATTGTAGTTTACAAATAATAATAATAATAATAATAATAATAATAATAATAATAATAATAATAATAATAATAATAATGCTTGCTTTTGTGTTTTATGTCTATACATTACATAGTCAAATTTACTTTTACCAATCACACACTCATGTTTTCACAGTAGCCTCTCATTGCCATTAAATTTATAACCATTTTATCTATTTTAACATAATTGGTCAACAAGGTTCAAATAATTTAAATCATATTTGTCGTAAAACGTTGATAATTCATATTAGATATATAAAAATCGATAGAAAAATTATGTGATTGGTATCATTTTGGGACTAAATATGATTTGAGAAATTTCTTTGTTGAGATAGTAACTAAACAAAATATAAATATTTTGTGGATGATTCCATGAGTTGATGTTATAAAGTTTTCTTTTACTGTAGAACATGTACCAAAAAAGATCAAAATTCAGATTTTGAGGGTATCTTGTTCCTGACTACTCGAGAACTGACAGAGATTCTCATGGAGTGAGGGGGATTTGGGAAATAAGGACATCTCTCTGTCTATCTCTCTGGTTCATTTTATTTATGATTGGCCCAGAATCATACACTCATTTCTCTTTTTAATTATCATTATTTTATATCCCCATTATCAGAATAGGCAATGAAAAAAAAATTATGGGTAAAATAAGTAACAATATTATGTCCATAATCTGATAATTCTATAAATAGGGATCCTGAGTTCTTGTGTAATATGATTAATTTTATTTTTATTAATCTAGTATTATGTTAAGCACCAACAGAAAGAACCCACCTCTCGAAAGTAGGTCGTTTTGGCTGATTTTATATTTTGTTCATGTTACCATTATGCTCAATAGAAATAACATTCGGGCATTGACAAACCCAAGATTCTTTTCGAAAATTTCCGGTGGATCGATGTAACTCTACTATAGGATCAATGGCGGACCCAGAAAAAATTTTCGTGGGGTCGGAATTTTTTTGGGTCGGTTGACAAACGATATATAATACTAAATTTTTTTCATGGGGGGCGATCAGGGGGCTATTGCAAAATTTTATGGGGAGCGATCGTGATTTTAACGCATATATAACACTAATTTTTTTTATGGAGGGCGGCTACCCCCATTCTCCCTTAGTAGGTCCGCCAATGTAAAGGATACGTCAAAAGACATGAAACACGAGTTTCGGATATTAAATAACAGATAAACTTTTTTTACCAGTGTCACGTTACACCGTTGTTTATAACTTGTGTCCGACCACGGCTCACTTTTTTTTTATTCTTCACCTTTTTCCACCCCATTTCCTTTTTTTTACTTGATCATAACTTTCTACTCTTTGTGGAATTTATTCACTATCTTGGTTTGATTCTTTCTTTTTTGGTTTCCTTTTATCAATCTTAATTGTTTTTATTTCAGGATTAAGTCGAATGTACCGCGTGAGGATTGGTTTAACTGTAATCATATGGTCGTTTCATTGATCTCTTCATGAAACTAAATGTTTCGTGTTCGAATTCATTTAATGGTAGTGACTAATGAACATAGATTTTGTTGTTTGAATAAGCCAAATGTATATGCTTATAAAAATTGAGCCATATGTGAGTTTGTCGAATTGTCGTTCAAAAAATAATAATAATCGTGACATTAGATTGTGTTTGTGAGCATCATGAGCATCTTTAGTTAATTTATTAACATTTAATGTTTTTGTGACGGATTTGCAACCGAATAATATTTTTATTTTTAATTTATTTTTCTCATAAACTTGTGACCGGTTTACGGCTGAAATATATGTTTATTTTTAACTTATTTTTCACATACTTGTGGCGGTTTGCTACCGGTATTTATAAAGTAATTTTAATTAATTATATTTTTAATATTTTTGTGACTGGTCGTAAAGTTTGCGGCCGTTTTTGGACTGAATCAGTTGTGCTTGCTAATTTTGTGACTGTTTAGATTCGGTCGCAAACTAGTCGTAAAATTTACGAAAGTTTTTTGGCCGCAAATTTTGATCATAAATGATCAGTTTTCTAGTACTGAGGTGAGTTCTCTTGCTACACAAGTTATTTTAGTTTGTTTGTTCATGTATGTTCACTCTATTACGATATGTTATTTAAAAAAAACAATAATTAATTTACAATTTAAAACAAACAAACAAACATAATGATCTAAATACTGTCTATAATAACTAAAGGTGAAAATATGATTGAAACTTTTTGGGTATTGTCATGAAGAAGATGAGGGATTGGTTACTTTAAAGCAAAAGGAATATCTTCTTGATTCTCATTTGGTCACCATCTTAAGAAGAAAGAAGAAAACTTTTGATTGTTTGAAAGAAATCTTTTTGGTCATGTCTTTTGGTTATTAACACATGTAAATGGTTTTATTATTATATAATTTACCAAAAAGATAGAAATCTTCAGCAACAAAAAATAATATAATCAAAAAAATTATAGAACAAGTAGTGTCAATTTCTATAAACTATAAAGATTTTTTAAAATACAAATTATTACTTATAATGGTTAATTTATTGATTTAAATTTTATTATCTAAATAAAATTGATATGATACAATTGGTATAAATAATCATATATATATATATATATATATATATATATATATATATATATATATATATATATATATATATATATAACATAAATATCTTGAAATGGAACATGATGGTCTAGTCCAACCAACCCACACCCACATGCAAAATGTCTCGGACCCATGGCTCACTTTATGCGTAGTTGGGTGGCATGCCCATCCACTGAGGACTTGATGTGGTGCAATAGTGAGCAAGTGTTATATGCTTGGCTTAGGCCAATTCTTATCTCCAACTTGATGTCACCTTCTTGAGTTACAAGCTAGAAAAGAATTGGTCCATGCAAAAGCTAATCCATGCATCAATGTTATGTGTCTATGCCTTAAGAGAGAAGGAACTAATCACTCTCTTTTACTTGATTTGATTCCTACTTTTGATGGGCAATTGTTATCAAACCCATAATAATAATAATAATAATAATAATAATAATAATAATAATTCAAAATGTATCATTGCAACGTACTTATTTTTATCTATGTTGTTCATAACGTTCTCTGTCAGGATATATTTTTACTAGTTTAAACTATAAGGAAAAAAAAATTGATGGCATATTTATAAGTATAAATAAGGTTAAACAGTGGCGGAACCAGAACATTTCAACCAGATGGTCAAAATAGAAACTTTTACGTATTTATTAACTACATCAATTAATCTTTTTTAACCATCAATCAATCTATAACAAGTTCGAGAACCACTATCAAACACTAATTATAACATTTGATCTCCCATGTATTAAAATCATTGTAAAATTGGTTTATTTTTTAGTACTATCAAAAACATTCTTCTTAATATTAAACATGAATACGTATGTAAAAAACTTCAATTGTAACTAGAAAATCTTACTATAATTGAAAACTATATCATGGTTATATATATACTAGTTTAGAACCCGTGTAGTACACACGTGGTGAATAATATCAATACATAAAATTCTTAAAACTTTATGTATATATATTTTATAGGTGTAAAAATATATTACATATAGTAAGGATAGAAAACAAAACTCAAAATATATAAAAATTAATATATAATTGAGTTTTAAAAATACGTTAATTACTATTTAGTTTAATTTGAATTTCATTTACTATTTAATTGAAAATAAAAGTTATATAATAAGATTTCAAAAATGATAATTTAAAGTAAATGTGTTTTATTAGTATAATTGATATTTTCTTTAAAAATATATTATAACTAAAAGATAGAGGTGTATTTAATAAGATAGAGAAGCGGGAAAAAAATGATGAGAATCGATGTGGAGGCGACACGTGACGTGAAAAAACTTTTATTTATTATATAGTATAGATAGATAGATATATATATATATAAATTAGAGAAAAGAAAAATAAGATAAAATAAACTTAAATTTTAATAAAGTGAAAGAGTAAAACAATATAAAATCTAAATCTAAATATTGTTTTATTCTAAACTAACTAAATTAATAAATTAAAAACAAATAAAATTTAAATTTATATCCGATTACCAATGTTATGAGTTGACACCACAATGAACTTTCATCACCACATGCTTTAAAAGGACCTTAACTATAATAATAATAAAAAAAAAAGATATCCTTGTTTATTCGTTTCTTCTTCGTTTTTTCTTTCCTTCACCAGAACCACCATAGTCGCCGGCAACCACTGTTAGACGGAAAATGTTCAAATCATCTTATATTCTACTCATCTATTATTTACTTCAGCCACTCATGATAATTTGGAGGGTCTAAATACAAAAAAAAGAGAACTACCAAGTTAAAGATCCCTGTTAATGAAAATTTGGTCGGCAGGAGGGTCAACGGACCCTCCTGACCCCTTGTAGTTCCGCCCCTGAGGTTAAATAAAAGAATAAGTATAAATAAGGTTTCGGTGAGATAAATAGTGAAATTAATAAGATTAATATTAAAAATAAAAAATAGAGAATGCGGTGGCACGTGGAAGGGATGGAAAAATTCATAAATGGGTTAGAGTTAAGATTTGATGACCTTAGGGTCATGAGACTACATGCACTTCTTTCACTACACCCCTTCCACTGCACCATTGGGATAAGATTGTTTAAATGTCCATTAATATTGTATAGAAAAAATATAAGTGAATAAATTACCATTCATGAAGTTGAAATTTTAATATATATATATATATATATATATATATATATATATATAGTAATTGTGATGCAAAATGGACATGTGATAAATGAACGTATAAACTATAAAATGTTATACTAAATGTTGTAACAATCTAGTAATGAATAGGTTAATTTTTATTTTTGATGATCAATTTTTTTTAAAAACTCTTCGATTGTTAGAAAAATACTTGTTATGAACTACTAATGGATTGATATATCAGTGATAAAGAATTAAGAGTTAAGAGATATCATCAAATAAACAAAAGAATTGATAATTGTTTGGGTAGGTGTTAACAAACTCACCTTATCTCTACTACTTGCATTTCATCAAAAGTTGTTCCTCGCTAGCTTCTCTCTAAACCGGCACACATCACCGTTGTTGAATATTCTTTTTAAGATGGTAAAGATCACAATAAATTCTTTCCAATAGGCAGAGGGCATGTTGACTTCTTCCTTGTTACCATATGAAAGGGATCACCTATCACAACCTGCCCAAGCACCGGTTGATACATATATAGCACATCATAAGCTTAATCAAAAACCTTTCATTAACAAACGTTGGTTGAAGTACATAACAAAAAACCTAGTGTTAATGTAGTCAAACTTTACACGTCCGTGAAAGACACTATACAACAGGGCTTATAGATTCTACACATGCCTTCAACTTCTCTTCAACAAAACAACTAAAACTACCATCATGGAAATGTCATAAGCTACAAGTCTTCGTTAATTCGTCAAACTATAGATCACCTCAAAACAAAAATGAGGTCAACTTATGTTGGTGAGTTCATAAACAAACATAATTCAATACACATTAAACATCATCTTGAATTCTACTAAAAGGTCAAAGTAGATAATAAGTAAACTAGCCCACAAATTCCAACCCAAAACACATCACAAAAGCATAAGGGTAAAAAAACATCTCAAAACACATCACAAAAGCATGAGAGCAGTTGAAAATCCCAGAGAGCCTCGGTGCCGTGCGGAATAAGTCTGTTCGTTGATTCCGGTCGGAGACGGGAGCATACGAGACAAAAAACAAACACAAGCATAGGACAGAGAATAACATGTAATCCATAACAAACTAGTCATCCCGTCATTACAGATTACATACCTTAGGAGCACACATCTCTCGTTTACTCTCATGTCCAGCCCGGGAGAGCTCATCCCGGGCAGACCTCTGTGGTTCTGTCTCACATCAAGCTCTCTACCTACAAATGAGGACACACCCTCTATTTATAGGGACATAACATCTTCCTGTCTACTAGCTAAGTATGCAGGACACAACTCTTGCGTACTAGCTTATACGCAGGACATAACTAGCGTATAAGCCTTGTATGCAGGAACACCTTCCTGCGTACAACTAAGTACACAAATACATAGAATTTTAGCTAAAGTTACCAAAACGTGTCCTTACAGTTATCCCAAAGCACATCACTAAAGCATGAGGGACAGACTTACCCAAAGCACATAACTAAAGCATGAGGGCAAGTCGTGTGTACACGTACTTAACAACTAGGAATTGCTAAAGCATACAACTTTAATCTGCCAGATTGTCTAAGTAATTCAAGCTATCATTATTTGTGTAAAATGTTACCGTTTAAATACACACATCTTGTTCTAAAATTCTTTAGAGGAAGTCACCTTGAGCAAAGCATTATATTCACCCATACATGCAGTCGGCACTAGCTCACAACCGTAATAAACCTAAGATAAGAAAGTTATCCTAAGCATGTTACTAACACGAGTCTTATCACATTCTCAATAGTTTAGCTAAACCAAGAGATCTAAATCGGTACAATATCTGTTTAGATTTAAAACTTAACAGTTTGAAGTTTCTGTTCATCAGGCGCCATCATGCCTAGGCATGGCATGCATGTACTGACCTAGTTCATTGAACCATTCAACAGCATCCTCTTGACGAATAGCCTAGAAATTCAAATGTTTCAAGAGGATTACCTTGCCAAACCCGATTTTTACTTAAAAAACATAACTTGTAAGCTTAATGTATATCATCATTAGCCCATTTAAAACTTTGAAATCATTATAATCAACTTGCATATCATGAATTTAGTCTAATAACCCTATTTCTTCAATGGATACTTCATTTTTAATGAATATTACACAATTCCAACGGATAAGAGCTTAGCAAACCTCTTTCTTCAAAGTGTTGCGAATATAATGGACTAGTTTAGATCCCGTGTCTACACACGGGGTGAAAAACATCAATATATAAAGTTTTTAAATCTTTATGTATATATTTTACATGTGTAAAAATATATTATATATACTAAGGATAGAAACAAATTCAAAATATGTAAAAATTAATATATAATTGGGTTTCAAAAATATAATATAATTTTCATTATTATTTGATTGAAATAAAAGTTACATAATTAAATTTCAAAGTTTCTTATAATAAGTGATAATTAAAAATAAATGCGTTTTATTAATATAATTAGTATTTTATTTAAATATATATTATTATTAAAATACAGAAGTGCATTAAATAAGAGAGAGAGGCGGAAAAAAAATGGTAAGAATGAATATGTTGGCGACACGTGGCACTAAAAACCTTTATTTATTATATAGTATAGATTGTGATCTTTACTGGTCTCAAACTCAAGTTCCAAAACCTAGTAATATCAAAATGTTCATTAAAACTTGAAAATCATCATAGTCATGTAGTTTCTAGGTCTAAATGCTTACCAACAACCTGGTATGAAAGATTTACACTTGTTTTATCATCTAGAATCAAATTTCTGATCGAGATTATGCAAGAGTTTGGTTTTTCATCAACATGCAAAGGTTATGGGTATAAAGGGAGAGAGATTTAGGGAATTGATCCTTGTATATGGGTGGAAATAAGAATGGAAGTGGGTTTACCCATTACTCGAGTCGATTAACAAGTTCAGTAGTGGATTTACAAGTATTAGAGATCGATTCATGTGGAGTTGTGAGTGTAAGACACGTCATTTAGCACTAACTCTATTCTGGTATGTAATTAAGCATGGTCGTGCAACCTCTTGGTGCTCAGACGCCGACTTGGATCTTAGTAACTAGTAGTCCATTCGATAAACAAGGGCGTGCCATCTTTAGCCACGGTCGTGCCTTACCTCAAGGTGTTACGGCACCACTTCACTTCTCACTTTCAAGTAAGTGATCACCTTTTGATCTTTTCACATTCAAGGACGTGATCACCTCTTAATCTTCTCAATAGTCTAGGTAGTCATTTTGTTCTTCTCACTACTATGGTAGTGATCGCCACTAATAACTACACAGATAATCCAAACTTTTGCACACAAGTAAAAGTTTGGTCCTCAAATTCGATAGGGGTTAAATATTTCTGTTAAGTGTGTGTGAAATGACGAAAATACTCTTATCACTTCCATTAAAGAAACCTAGTTGCATAAAATATTTACTTAATTTCCCTCAATTATTCAACCTAATTTGTAAATTCTAAGCCATCGGCCAGAAGGTTTCCAAGACCAAGAAGCAATCGTCCGACCATCACCACCAGCCGTCCAGACCTGCAACCTCCGACCACCGATTTGGTCCTCCGTCTAAAAGTATTCGACCAACCCATCCGCTTGCAACCCCTCACCGCCTCAGTTTGCTCATATATGTCAAAAAACGAGAGAGAGAGAGAGAGAGAGAGAGAGAGATGATGGTCGGATCTGATTCAAGCGAAGGGTGTGATTGGTTCAGGCTAGGTGGTGGCTGGCGGAGGGGGCGGCTGGTGTAGGCGAGGTGGTGGCTGGCGAAGGGGGCAAGTAGTTCAGGCGAGGGGTTCGCTGGCGGAGGGGAGCGGCTGGTTTAGGGATGGCGATGATGGCCGGATCTTAGGTAGTACGGTGGTGCCGGTGCCGGGACGGCTTGACGAGGAAGATGATCGGGTTGGGGGTGGTGGTTCCATGTTGTGCTGTTGGTCGTGGGTTTTGATCAGAAAGAAAAAAGAGGGGGAGGAGATGATGGTTGTAGGCGGTGGTTGCAAGCGGTTGTTGTCGGTGGTAGTTATAGGAGAGGTGGTGGTGGTTCCATGGTCTGCTGGTGGTGGTTTAAGTGGTTGCAACTAGGGTTTCCTTAATGAAAGTGATAATTATATTTTCATCATTTCACACACACTTAACAGAAAAAATTTAACCTTTATCCAAGTTGAGGATCAAACGTGTTACGTGTATGTAAAAGTTTGGACTATACGTGTGCTTTTTCATAATTAGAGACCAAATTCAAAATTTATAAAACCAACTTAAGTAAACTTTTGTTTCTCCCCAACTCATTCGGTTATTTCCCTTTTTGTTTAAATCATTTTTGTAATTGTTTTTAAATTTGAATAACTTCTTCTCAAGAAAGATTCTTCCCGGTCTTTATCTTTGACCAGAAAGATTTACTAACTTTTATATAAGTATACTTGTTTTATAAAAATGCTCAAAATCCAAAATTTATTTTATAACGATTTATAAAAATATTTAAAGTCTTAACAATATTATGTAATCATCCCGATTTCAAGCTGCTTCTATCATCTTATTTTAAGTTTTATGATCCGTATAATGGTTTGAATGTTTTTTTTATAAACATGTGTATTTATATTTGACGTTTACGATTAATCACACGTATTTATAAAAGAAAAATATCCATGCAAATTGAATAAAATAAAATAGGTATCAACCACAATAAACTATTAAAATAATCCAAGAACAACAAAAATTCACATCCTCATGATACACGTGGATTTTATTTTACAGCACTCGTGAAAATTTAGCCCGGTGTAGCCCGGCCCAACCCGATATCACTAAGAATATAACTTAATATTAATCTTAGGAATCAGAAATATTTTTTATTGATAATTGTTACTGAAAATCGTTAAAATATTTTTTTTTCAAGAAATGACCACCCGAAACAAACTCCAATTTCCAATCCCTTTATTCTCATTTCCGCCATCTTTGCACTTGGTCAGCGCGAACTCGGTTGACTCTGACTCTTCAAACGAGTCAACCGAGTTCTGTAATAAAGGTTTGCGTTTCTGTGATCGGATTTTCGTTTTGCTACTGGCTTTCCTTCTATTTCCGTCCATCTCCCACCACCCAGGGCCACCCTCCTCCTCCACATCACTGTCACGGCACTCTTCTTCACCGCGTTCATTTTTTATTTTAGCCCTTCCAGTTTCAGCATTTACACAACATTCCCTCAACAAAGAAAGACTAAGTCTCCCGTTTGAACGTTCCACTTCAAATTTAGTGCCACAATCAGAAACACTCTCCGCTTTGATAACCAACCTTCCAACTTCCCTATGAGGCCTCACTTTCACGGTACCATCTAAGCCACTGATGGAAGTCAAGGGTGGCGGAAAGCCGCCGCCCCTTCCTTTAAGGTGGCTCATCATTTTCCGGTCAAAATTATGAGCTTTTGACCTGAGTAAACGACCAAACCTCTCTCTTTCCTCCCAATTAAATTCATCACTACTTTCACTCACATCACTCCCTGTTTCCGTCCCCAAACTCTCCGTACACATTTCCAAGCTCATGGTACTCAATGCCGAAGCAGAACGCTTCACCATTGGATGAACATAAACCTCTTCATTTTCAGCATGTTTTGATGTTGGGTTTTCAAGAACATTAAAGAAACCCCACCCATTGTTCTTGTTAACACTCTCACCATTGTTCGAATTCGCTTCGAGCTCTGGTTTTTGTTCCAACTGGGTAGGTTTTGAAGACAATTTTGGGGTAAGAACAATCGATTCGGTTAGCCGAGGCTCGAGGAAGCATGATTGCAAGCCTTGACACACAACTGGGGCCATAATTTCAGGATGTTAAGAACAGGAAAAACAGAGTTGACCCAGATATTTTTTCAAGAAATGTCTAAAGAAAACTTTTGGGTGATTAAAAGATTGAATCTTTATGGGGAATTGAAGAAAAGCCAAGTGAATTTTGGAGGAATATGAGTAGTGTTGGTTGGTTATGGAGTGGAAAGAAGTGGGAAAGTATGATGAGAAGAGAAGTGAAGGGGTTGATGGTGTATTTATATAAGATTAGAACATGAGAGGTCTCCTTTTTTCAAAGAGATGCCACTGGAATTTATTCATTTTCTTGGGAATATTTTATGATAAACTACTATTAAAAATAAATTAATAATATTATAATAGTATGTCAAAAATAAGTTATTTTGAACAAACCCGTCTTTTAACACATCATCTAATTCATTCTGCATTTTTTGCTTCCATTCATACATGTTTAACTGTGTAGTTGTTCTATCATCTACAATCAGTACGGTCTAAATACATTGGATTTGGATGAGGGAATAACTTCACGGTTAAGCGTGCTTATGTAGACAGATTTTGTTATCATTAATGCATTCTATATAAATGATGTCATATTTTTTATAAGTGTTCTTATATAAATTATATAAATCCCATGATCTATAATCATGTTGTGATGATGCAAATGGGTTGGTCTTTAGGTTGATTGGTTACAAAGGAAAGCAGTCATACTTGATTTTTGATGACCAATAAGAAATCAATCTTTTTTTGACACACTACTCTTTAGTCCTTGTATGCAAAAGTGAGCCAACAAGAGGATTCCCCTCTTGGTGTTATTTGTGGTCATCACTTTGCATCCTCTAATTTTATACTTTTTTAAAACCTCTTTTCTATGTTTGTGTTTATATACTAGACCAATGTACTCATTTCACAACCTAAATATCTTAATTATTAGGGAATTGATGCATCAACCATGATATCCATACTTTATGTTATTATCAAGTACTTAAAAATCGATGTAATGGCTACAGGTTGATGACGAGTTAGAAAGAGAATATTTTAGTGTATTACAGTTCAAAAAGTTGGATGTTATTACACGATAAGAGAATGTTAGCAATCACTTAACTGTTTAATTTCGTGCTATACTACGAGAATAGTGGTAGAATCCAATAGACAGACAAGATGGTAATTCAAAATCGTTGTCCGCTGTCGACATTGATTCAAACTTGAAAATCAAAACGAACTTTTGGTATTTGTTTGACGATGTTTGTAGATGAAAGATATGTGTTCCGAAATTCATTGAATATTTGTTCTGGTGAAGGTTAGAACATCAAATGGGTGCTTCTATTATAATAGAGTATGGTATGTTTCACAACTATCAAGTTAATATATATGTTAAACCAATTGAGCACCAATTTGACAAATCAAATAATTTAAGAAATTAGAAAAAAAAAATAATTAGGTTAATTTCATTGACACAAATAATTAGCATTTATAGGAAAATAAGTCAATTTAACTAAGAGAAATAAATTAATGTTCGGATAACATTCATTAATTGAGGACACAAGATGAATCATCCCAACATGTCTATCATTTTAACAAGGTTTTTTTTTAACGGCCAACGAATACTATAAGCCCAGTCACCCGGTTAAACTCATTGGTGAAAAGCAACTCACGCCCGCGAACGCAGATAGTGCTGGTGACCCGACTCGCCCACCATTCCAGGGAAACTCACCATTAGAAGGCTCACTGTGGAAAAACCCATGGCCCACCTGAGCACATTGCACCAAGTGAGACTCGAACTCATGACCTCCATATTAAAAGGCCATGGGGTACCTCCTCCCAAACCAGTTGATCTGGAGACTGGAGCTCATTGGCGATCATTTTAACAATCTATTAGAAAGATTTTAAGAGGGGGGAAAAGCAATGAACGTTAGGAGAAAAAACAAACTTACATATTGAGGATAACAGAAAAATTAATATTTCAAAGGAAAATTAGTCTTTGATGTTTAAACTGTAGCATACATGTGTAAATACTATAACTATGATCGAAAAGAAATATAGTTAAAGATAGGGAAAGTTACCAAAATGGATATTTCAGCAGTCAAATTTACTAAAATAGACAGACTTTTTTAGCCTACTTCGATGTGGTCATTTAGGCCAATAGTCGGCTGAAGTAGGCTAGTTCAGCCGGCTTCAAATTCCGTGTCAAACCAGCTTTTTTCAGATGTTCAGCCAATCAGAAAGTGACACGTGGCTGTGCTGATTCCCAAGACGGCTAAATCCCACTTCCTAGCAGGCTCAGCCGGCGTGTTTTTTTTAGCCTGCTATATGACTTTCGTTAGTCCACTTGATTTTAGCCTGCTATATGACTTTCCTTAGCCGGCTATTTGCCTTTGTTTAGCCTACTTGAATACATAAAAAATAGTATGACTTTGTTATATGACTTTCATTAGTCCACTTGATTTTATCTTTGCTAAAAACATATGACCTTTAAGGGAGAGTAAATACAAAAAGGATATGAGACTATCCTTCAAGTTCGAAAATTCTGAAACAGATTTCAACATCGGTGGCGAGTTACCCATCGCCACCTCAACCGAACTTAACAAGCGGATTTCGACCGAGATAGATTTCGACCAAAATCTGGAAAGTCATATAGCAAAGCTAAAATCAAGTGGGCTAGAAAAGTCATATAGCGAAGTCATACTATTTTTTATGTATTCAAGTGGGCTAAACAAAGGAAAATAGCCGGCTAAAGAAAGTCATATAACAGGCTAAGATCAAGTGGGCTAAGTAAAGTCATATAGCAGGCTAAAAAAAACACGTCGACTAAGCCTGCTAGGAAGTGGGCTTTAGCAGTCTTGGGAATCAGCGCAGCCACATGTCAGTTTCTGATTGGTTGAACATCTGAAAAAAGCTGGTTTGGCACGGAATTTGAAGCCGGCTGAACTAGCCTACTTCAGCCGACTATTGGCCTAAATGACCACATCGAAATAGGCTGAAAAAGTCTGTCCATTTTGGTAAATTTAACTGGTCAAATATCCATTTTGGTAATTTTCCCTTAAAGATATCCTATAAGTGGCTTAGGTGAATATGAAAAGAGCGTCAACACGTAAAAGACAGTATTACCCTCATATGAAAGAAATATAACCAAACGTTTTTAAAGCTTTTAGAAGAAATGGCTGATTACATTGATAAAAATAAATTGAGTATGGTTAAAAAATAACTTTGTTACAAATTGAGCGAAGCATAAATATGATTTTTGTAATTGACTCGATAATTTATTTTATTTGTGAGTGGTTCTCCTTAAACGAAGCCTAAAAAACAATCTAATCATAGACGAGAACAATCAAAATCCAACCAATCACTTGTTGGCATGTTAATGTAGGAGTGATTCTCGGTATTTAACATTAGTTGATGTAAATGGAAATTACTAACTCGACATTTGATTGTGGTTGGTTGTCTTAGCCGGCAACGCTAAGGCTCGCTTTTAATTAGCAATTTTTTTTATTTTTAACATTTTGACGTTTTTGTTTGTGTATTTAGTTTTTTTTCTCCAACAAAAACCGATAGTCATTGTTGATAGAGTTGCTTGCCTTTAAGCTTCCCCTTCTCCACCCGGGTTCAATACCTGGGGTGACGGGTTTTTTTTTTTGTTATTTCTTTATCCAGATTTTTCCATTTTTTCCCTTCCTACGTTTTAACGCTCCACCCGGGTTCAATACTTGGGGTGACGGGTTTTTTTTTTGTTATTTCTTTATCCAGATTTTCCATTTTTTTCCCTTCCTACGTTTTAACGCTTTCATTTAGTATACAATACGTGTTTTTTTTGTTTCCTTTTGTACGTATTAACATTTTGATTTACTATACAATACGTCCCCGCCGCATAGCGCGGGTTTTAATTCCTAGTTAGAATAAATTTAATTTCATGGATAGTTTTATTGTGTGATAAAGGTGATCTTGTCATGCTAGCAAATTGTGGTGCGTAAGTATGAAAAAAAAATCTATCTTTGTATCTAAGAGCGTATCCAGTGTTTAACTTAGCTCCTGCATTTGTGTAGAGGCCGGAGAGGAGCCGGATCGCTTCGCGAACTGATGTACGCAGCCTTATCCTACACTTGTGCAGGAGGATGTTTCTCACGGCTTGAACCCATGACCTTAAGATCACAAAGCAGCAACTTTACCGGTTGCTCCAAAGTCCAAAGCCCGCCCTCAACCTTTGGATATAATACCTATAAATAAAAAAATTTATATTTCTATTTTTTAAATCAATAATGTGGTAATTATTTGGGTCAATTCTGATTGATCATGTATGATTTTATTAATTTCAGCTATATTGTTTTACCCCTAGTAAATTTCATGAACAACCCTTTATATATTCAAAAAATTATACACGTATGATTTTATATTTGGATCAATTCTGATCGATCATGTATGATTTTATACACGTAAATTTCATGAACAATCCTTTATATTTGGGTCAATTCTGATTGATCATGTATGATTTTATACACGTTTTTTTTTCTGTATTGTTTATTTTCTATATTTTTATAGTTCTTAATTAACAAAATATAGTCTATCTTTTAACATGTATAATAAATTTATACACGTTTTTTTTCTGTATTGTCTGTTTTCTATATTTTTATAGTTCTTAATTAACAAAATATAGTCTATCTTTTAACATGTATATTGTTAAAAAGGTATTCATTACGTTCAAATTAGACCTAAGAATTCAACTTTTTTATTTCTTATGGCATTTTCTTTCACAACGAATATATCAGCAAAAATGTGAAATAATGTTGCAATCTACTTTTTTTATATTACCCTTTTCATAATCAACTAATTAAATAATAAATAAAAATGATACACTACTGCTAACTTTGTGAAAAAAAAATTAATTTGTTATATTTATTATTTTATAATTTTTAGTATTTATTTGTTTAACTTATATACTTGTTTATAAAAATCCTGAGTCATTTTGGTATAAAAAACTAAAGTAAAAACTTTACATACATGAGAGTTACTCTATGTACAAGCAAAACATATTATAGCCTTCTTATCAAATAAACTATTCATAACCTCACCATCATATTGTTCCCTTAATTTTGACCTTAATTGACCAATTTAGACCCAAATACTCATAAAACACCACCTCAAAATTCTTTGGCGTTTTTCGCTCGCCCCACGCCTCATATACGCTTTTTAAAACTAAACTTAAATAGATTGTAAGAAAACTGGATTAAATATTTATCCATTAAATTATTTGATTTTTTTATTTATATCATATGTATATAAGTATATAACTCAAAACAATATCCTTATATCATTTTCAAATCTATACTATATAATAAATAAAGATTTTTTTTATGACACGTGTCGTCTCCATATTAATTCTCACAATTTTTTTCCCGCCTCTCTCTTATTTAATGCACTTTCATCTTTTAATAATAATATATGTTTAAAAAAAAATACTAAGTATACTAATAAAACATATTTATTTTAAATTATCACTTATTATAAAAAAAACTTTAAAATTTAATTATATAACTTTTGTTTTCAATCAAATATTAAATGAAAGTTAAATTATATTAAATAGTAATTAACGTATTTTCGAAACTCAATTATATTACTTTTTACATATTTTGAATTTGTTTTCTATCGTTAGTATTTGTAATATATTTTTACAACTGTAAAATATATACATAAAAATTTAAAAATTTTATATATTGATATTTGTCACCTCGTGTGTATACACGGGATCTAAACTAGTCAATTAACATAATCAAACATTTATTTGTAGTTAATTTAATTTCCTTGTCCAAAACTTTATATTTTATTTCGATGGTCAAAAGATGCTTATATATAAATAAAAGAAAAACCATCAAAATTAAATATACATTTTTAATCTGATGGTCAAATTTAAAAGTTGATTCTCATTCACTTTTTATATTTAATTTTGGCTTCAATTCAAGAAATCCCAACCACTCAAGAAATATACCAAACATTCAAACAGCATTCAATATGCAAATAATAAAGCTCAAATTAATAAGAAAACTAGAATTAAAAAAAAGGACAGTCAGGTGCCAGAAACATAAATCCAAATGCAGATACAAAAACAACTCATGCATCCTTACCTTAACCTAAAAAAGGATTTATGATTGTCTTCTAAATATGTTAAATCATAGAAATGCAAAACTAGATAAAAGGTCATACCTAAAATGTGACCTCTATTCTTCCTGCTTAATTTCAAGCTCCTTGAGTTTGGATTCCAACCCATCCTCGTCGCCATCCTCGTCGCCATCCTCGTCATCATATTCTTCGCCTTCCGGATCATTCTCGTCCAAAGGCCCAAGCAAATCCGGTGACTTCTTGAAAATCTCCTTCACATCTTCAACACCTTCATCAGATATAAAATTACCATTAATGTTCAGCAGCTTAAACCCTGATTTACCTACAATTGCCTGAGCCAGCACCCTAGCACCAGCTCTTCTAATCCCATTGGTGCTGAAGTCAACTTCGGTCAACCGTGGGAAGTCTTTTTCAAGTGCTTTAGCAATCACTATAACACCTTCATCCTTCAATTCATTCTCAGAGAAAATTATCTTAACTAAAGATTCTTTTTTTGCAACAATAAAGTCAGCCAAAACAGAAGCTGCTTCTGCAGTAATGTCGTTTCCTGCCATTTCCACAACTTCAAGAAACTGAGCAGAATCTTTGAGAGCGTCAACAAGAGCTAAAGTTCCTTCATTTTCCAGATTTAAGTAACTGAGGTAAATCTCAGTCAGATTAGTGAACAAAGAAACAGTTTTACTCAAAGCAATACCGGCTTCTACACCAAACATATTATCACGGAGATCAAGTTTTTTCAAACCGGTGCATGTGGCAAGTGCTTCAGATAATGCAATTCCCCCGTCAGCAGCGACCCGAGTGGACGAACACCTAAAATCCTCCAAAATTGGGGACTTCTTCAAAAGCTGAGAGATTGCAATTGCCCCTTCGTCTCCAGTCATATTATTATGAAAATGAAGAATTTTTAGCTTCTTTGTGGAAGGAATCAACTCAACTACCGCCTGTGCAGCTTCCTCCGAGATCCCATCATTCAATAAATACAACTCCTCAAGGTTACTTTGTGACCTTAAAAGCTCACTAAATGCCCTAACTCCTTTCTCACCCAATGCATTATTTGAAAGGTTCAAATACCTCAAGTTAGAACCTTCAAGGGCTGATGAGAACATATTCATAACTTCAAGAGCCTCTTCTTCTGGCCTACCAGCAATAAAATCTGATAAGTCAACTTCTGTGAGTTGACCCTTTAGAGAGGTCAGAATGGGAACAACAATCCGGGCTGCATCCAACCCGAAGCTTCTATTGCTAAAACATATCTTTGTATACTTGTTTCCAGGCTCTTGTAGTGGTTTTAGAAGTTCTTTGGCTTCATCTGCATCAATGAAGGCTCGTTTCCCTCCAGAAATGTCAAAAACCGTTTCATAGTCTGGTGTTATCGGTTCAAATGCAGCTTCTTGTTGTTCTCCTTTCACTCTAGGACCTCTTTTCACAGCTTCCACCATGAGTGTACTGGACTCTTTAGCATAAAGTTGAACAGCAGAACCACCATCACCATCTGGCTCTTTTTCAAAGTGTTGGTTTGCTGTTTCAAAGGCTGCAGATTCAATTCGCTTAGCATCTTCTTCGGCTTCTTCCTTGCTTAAAAGACCATATTTTCTGGACAAAATGGATGGAGTAGTGAGATTTTTTGTTATGCGTTCCACAAGCACGTGTCTGGTGCCTTGGCTTGGAGGCCACAGCTTAATTGAGTGCAGGCGGTTTTGTGCAGTTGAATCCATGTCAAAGAACCTGCAACGATGTATTCCATATAAGTTTAGCTTAAGACTTTCCATTTAGAAGATAAGAAACAAACAGTGTTTTAGCCAAACCCATACACTAACAAAATAAAATATTAGATTATGTTTATATCCTGAGCCTCTGGATCCATCTAGCATACTCTAAATATTATGGATCTTATCCTAAATAGCACACACATTTTTAGAACAAATAATAACAGTATGCGCTAATGTCCACTTTTGAAAGAACACTAGAAGTCCAGGCGTTTGCTCCATCTTAGATCGTGTAAACTCAAACCCTAACGATGTATTTCATCAAGTCCATTCAATAAGATTGAAAAAATAAATAGACGAATACTCAAACCCTAACGATAGAATCAGGAGAAAAACAGTCTGTTACTAGTCTTATCGTATGTAAAAACAACTCGAAATACTCTAAAAAACTAATTCATCCGAATCAAACACGATTCGTCAATGTTATCAGATATAATCTCAAATCAACTCGTTACACTAGTCGCGAAACTACATAGAACTAGGTTACGCGGCTTATTTTAGGAAGAAGATGACACAATCGCATCTCAGATCTAGTTTCTAACATCAAAAACCCTAGATTTGAAGGAAACAGATGTTTGACTTCACTAAATAAACATAAAATATGTTAAAGGAGACGGTTTTGAACGTATAAACGAAAAGTGAAACAACTTACTGGCGGTTGAGTTGACGGAGACTGGACGGCAACGGTGGCGGAGGGAGAAAGGGTTTGCAGAGGTTAAGTGATTGGGGGCGTGGTGTTAGTGGGGTCTATGCTTTTAATTATAACCCCGCATGTTTTGAAATTGAAACCACGAGCGAAAATTATTTCCCTCGCATTCTTAATTTTAGTGGGATATTTTGTTGGATTTATGTGTTTTTGAATATATATATTTTTTAATTATAATTAATAAATTTTATATAACAAATGGTTTTTTTTTTAATGTGAGTGGATTTACTAGGTATGTTATACATACTCTATGTGGCGGACCCAAAAAAAACTCATGCGGTCGGTTGACTAGCGATATATAACACTAAAAAAATTTCATGAGCGATCGGGATTTTAACACGTATATAACACTATAAAAATTTTCATAGAGGATGGCTGCCCATATACATGGCATAGGTTCGCCACATATATATTATTGATGTCTAAATATTAAAACAGATTTATATGTTACCTAGCTATCATTTCATTACATTATATCAAGTCGAATTAAAATTATAAAAACCATGTTCATATTTGATTACGTGTAATTTTGGTTTGATATTTCGATGATCAATTAACTAGATTATTCCTAGAAAAAATGTTAACTTGATTCCGTGTTAATTTTTTTTTTAACGGTGTGGGCTCAATTGACACGTCCCACCAGAGGAGGCTCGTACATCAGTCTACCCAAACAACCCCCAAGGAATTCGAAATCTGCAGAGGGTGTTCCTAGTTTTTATGAAGTGCACCTTACAAGATTTGAACACATGACCTCCACAGGGGAAACCCTTTGGGAAAACCCTTCCGTGTTAATCAATGGTTAAAGGCTTGTAAACGAACCAAACGTTCAGTGAATCGTTCAGCAGCAAGTTCGTTTATGTTCGTTCATTTAATAAATGAACGAATATGAACACAAATTTTTGTTCATTTAATTAAACGAACGAACATGAACACATGTGCCGTTCATTCATTTACGTTCGTGAACGTTCGTTTATGTTTGTTCATTTACGTTCGTTTATGTTTCGTTCGTTTATGCTCATTCATTTATGTTCGTCTATTTACGTTCGTTTAAATATTCATTCAAATTTATTTATTACTAATATTAATTTAAAATCAATTTGACTTTCATATTTTAAAACTTTTAAGCCTATATTAAAATCAATTTAATATATTTGTTTACTTTTAAAATATTGGATACAAAGATGATGATATTTTAAACTTTAATTTAGATATTTACGTTTACTTTTAATTGGTGTTCGTTTATATTCGTTTACGTTCGTTCGTTTGTGTTTGTGAACCGTCCGTTTAGAATATTAATGAACAAATATGAACACACTCATTTTCTTAATGAACGAACACAAACAAGAAATTCTATTCGTTTAAGTGTTCGTGTTCGTTCATCTGTTCGGTTAAAGTTAAACGAACGAACACAAACAAGCCCCGTTCATGTTCGTTCGGTTCATTTACGAGCCTAGTTAAAATTCAACATTAACGTTTGTTTGGGCAACCTTCCTTGAAGTTTGGGTTTGTTTGACAATTGAATAAACGGGTCCAAATGACCAAAATTTGAAACCCCGATTAACCGCTAACCTGCTGGCCATTTCCTCCCAAAAAAGAGAAATTGCTTTTGGAGTTAATATTTAAATAACGGGTGTAAACGAGTCGATCCGCTTGTAAGTTATTCGAGATCTATTAGATAAAAGTTTAAATTGAGTCGTGTTAAAACTAGCTCGAGCCCAAGCTTCACATATCGAGTTTAACTAAGCTCGCAAACTTATAATATGTATTTAATATATTAGATATATATTTACATAAATATAATTATTATATATAAAATTATGATAAACATAATTAAATAATATATATATTATGTTATATATAAAAATTATGATATATGTGTGTGTGTAAAATAATTAAATACGGATAAATAATAAACTAGCCGAGCTTGACCTTCAGAAGTTGAACTCCAAAACTAGCTGAGCTCGAGCACTATCAGTTAAACGAGTCGAGCTCAAGTTAGACAAACTCAGGCTCGGCTCGGCTCGGCTCAACTCATTTACGCCCCTAATTCAAACTCGAAACATCCCACAAAATTACAAAGAAACAAACAATACAAACTGGTATTAATAAAAATAATTTTTTAAATAGAATTAGTATATCGATAATTATGAAATTAAAAAAAATATGTGATATATTACTATATTAGTGGGTCGGCACAACCTGACCCACCCATCTCTAGCCTACTAGCACAGGAGTAACAAGAAGAAAATGCAGCCTTGAAATCAAGCTACTTGCATAACCATGATAACCAATCTACATATTATTACCTACAAATCACTACAGTTTCAGTAATAAACAAAATGGTAATTAGCAATAAAGCTAGACACCGCTAACAAATGGTATTAAGTATTAACAACCTCATAATTTCTTACATTTTCCTTTTTGAGTATATTTCTATAAACAACTAAATCCTAATATTATCATCTTTTTACCTGATCATGCAGCTCGAGAGTGAACGGGTGGTCTCTCTAGTGCAATCATACCTAATCTCCCTTTTCTAAAGTCTGACAAGACCCGAAAGGCTGCTTGATGTTCATCTCCATTGAACAACTGGACAGCAAGCTTGTGGATAAACCTGTGCATTAGGAACATAACATTTACATCATCTGTTTAAAAGAAAGGGTGCAAGTTGGTCATTTTTGAGGTCCAGGAACTGATTTCTTTAATGGTTTTAGAAATAGCTAACAATAGTATCAAGTTATATAACATATGGATACTGCAAATAGAAAGCTGTGTGTTGTTTGACCTCAAAAGTCAAAAGGTGAAAAGAAACTTACGTTTTACCAAACCGCCCATCAGTATCAATCTTATAACGCTCCCATAGAATACTGTTATCTACCACAAACAAGAATAGTATATATATGAAATTAATCATGACAACAAGTCTGCATCTGTACTTAATCTATATGTCAAGTCAGATGTCATGCTTTTAAGGGACGGGGGGAGGATGAAAATGCATCTTGTGAAGAAGTAATTTGTGGTGAAATTTAACAAAACCTAAGCAAAAGGATCATGCTTACTTGCTTTTGGAAGCTTTGAGAGCATTTGTACAAGAACACCTGCAACATCAGTAAAATCATATGACCTCTCACCAATGTCATCACATATGGCAAGCTTTATGGCTGCTGATTGATCACTCATCCTCATTGGGATTATTCCAGGTGAATCTAGCAACTCTAGATCGTTTCCAAAACGAACCCATCTTTTACCAGCATCATAAAAAGAGAGAGAATTAAAATAATCTGAAGTTTCTCTATAATAAAATAATAACTCAGATATGGTCCATATGGACATTTCAACCCATTTATAAATAATGGGTCCATACTTCACGGGATAGCCTTGTATTAGTCTATCAAAAAGCAATGGCGTGTAATACAAACCACGGTGTTTTTGTCATTTTTCAATATTCACGCAAGCTTTTGGCCAGATTTGGTATTAAATGTGAATGAAAACCGATACATACTTGGACGGTCTGTAAAGTAGTTTCAATATATGTGTGGCCTTATTGAAAAAGGTTGAATATTTGGATGGCCTCCACATGAAATATCCCTAAGAGAGTTTACATTTTTATTTGGATAATACAGTTATTTAATCATTTCCAATGCATTAATTATATAACTAACTAAAAATGGGCAAGAAAGTGTTGTAGGGTAAGACTAACTCAACCCAACCTGTTTAGATCGGCAGAGAAAACATGTTTTTGACTCAAAACCATTTCGACCCGATGCCTAACCTGTTTGACCTGCCCATTTGCAAACTATTAGAAAAAAGTAACCTACTTTAATCCTCTTGTTACGCCTGGTCTTGGAGCTGCAGGGCACATACGACGCTTTAGTAAACGATTGATTAGAGATGACTTTCCAACATTTGGATAACCAACTATTCCAGCCCGCACCTGTTACATGCCATATTATGTCTAGTAAGAAAATTATTTGGATTTTCAATTATGATCACACAATAATAATTGCAGAAAACAAAATCAGAGATGTTTACATGGTTTATATTCATGGTCACTTGGTCATATGCTAGAATTCTTGGTTGATCTAGTAAATTTTGTAGTACATACCGAGAAGATGGGTGACACCATTTGTAAGACAAATACAGATAGAAAACAGGCGACCACATAGCACTTTGACCTTATTTGTCCAGACCTGGCTGTAAGTCTGTAACTGAGTTGGCTGAAAATGCTATGTAGATGTGGCAATTTCAATCCATTTACCTAAAATGGGCCGTTCTGGGCTGTATTTTAGCTCCAATGGGTCATACAGATAATAATTTGAAGCTATGTTTAAAAGGAAACATGTCAAATGAGTTGACTAGGTTAAACAGGCTGAAAGTTGTCCAGTCTGTTTTCAAATGCTTAAAACTCCCAAAATCTCATTATAAATTAGATTATTATTTTAGAAATATAATTTTGTGAACTCTTAATAATACATAACTATTTATAAAACTCACTGGACGAGGAAGCAGCCCTCGTGCTCTGCGTTTCATATTAACTCCTGCAGCTACTGATTTTGCTAATCTTCCTAACTTCATGGTTCCCTGCATTTTTCATAAGAGATCCATTAATTCTTGTTATGTTGTTATTTTTTTAAATTAAAAAGAAATTTGCTAAAAATACCATCCCAAGCTGTCCATTGGAGAAGACAACTTTTATTCCTTGCCTGCCATAATAATCTGCCCAAGCATTCTTATCTGCAGATGATATCATGTCTTCTCTATTCAACACCAAGATTCTTTTTCTATTACCGAGCCATGAATCCATCTGATTATTCACATAAGCTTAAAAGTATAAATATTTGGAATCAACGGTAAATAATATCATTGAGGATTATACAAATATTCAGTAATCACAATATGATAATCAACTGTAATTAGACAAGAAGTACAAGATAGTGTCTGTATATGCTTTTGTTGTTTTAAGTTGTAATAATCAAACGTTTCAAGTGTTTCGCAAATCCAGTTATCTGAGGAAATAACTAACAAAACTACCAAAGCAGATATTATGCTTAAAAAAGGATAGCATGTTTGTTACATGAGAGACAATCTTTTATTTTAAGAAAGATTACCTGTGGATGACTTGTGGACATTGGAATTCTAGCATCTCTCACCTCAATGACAACATCCATCAATTTCAGTTGTTCCTTGAGTTCTCTTTCTGTTTTAGCAATATGGCCAGGGTACCACTGAGGAATATTGATGTCAATTAAAAAGATTATGATAATTTTTCACCAAAATTAAATCTTAAGGGATACCTGAACGGGACGCAATGTCTTTGTCCAGTGGTAAAGATCGGTCTCAAGATCGGCCCAATCATACTCTTCTTCAAAAGAGTCAATTGCATTACTGGAATCCATGTTACCATTTCCATACCAGCTTGCCGTTTTCCCACCAACAATCTGCAATAATTTTGGTTCTCCGTTTCATTAGATACTATAATGACTTTGATGTCAAATTCCTAAGAAAATTAGCATAAATTTCGCATTTGTGATATCAAAATTAGGCAATCGATGTAGTTCAGTAGGTGCATAAAGTTGAGAAAACAAAATTAAGTTCCATTTACCCAAATGCTAACTTTTTGCCCTAGCATGTATTCGAACATGAATTACATTTAATTATTCCTCAAAATCAAGTGGACGAGATTTAGGTTAATCAGTGAGAGCCAATTTCAGCAATTAAGGAAACACTGATGTGAAGAAGAAGTTTCTAGATTACTTGCCTGAATAGTGGGTGGGGACGAAGGAGGAGGGGCGGCAGATGCGGTCGCAAACACCGTTAGCGGCGGTCTCCTTCGGTGTTGAAAAACAGGTGGTGAAATGGAAGCTTTGTTGAAAAATACACCAGATAGGTGAATAGCCATTGCTGCCCTCGATTACAGTCGGGTGCGGGTATATCTGATTTCAACCACCGGAAAATTTTATCTTCTTTACAAAAAGAATCTACACGCTTTTATTCACACTTGTTCTAAAATACATTTTTTCCATTTTTCTTTTATCAAAATTCAGGAAAATAAATCATTTTGATATACAATGTTATAAAAAAAATATTTATTTACCCGTATTTTTATCAGCATTTCATTTTTTTTCTCACAGTAATGCTATAAGTTAATGTTATACATGATATCATATGGCATGTAGATTCATGAATATGTTATTACTCGTATATACAAGGAGGGAAGGGTTAGGATAGAAATAAATATAACCTATGAAAATCTACGAAAACAGCAATACGTGTAAAAGGGAGAAGTGTATACGTGTCAAAAAAAAGGAAGCATGCACATTCAAGTCACATGTAACTTTGCTCGTTTTTTTAAACGTCCATAATTTTTTTTATACGTCATTACTAAAAAAAAGTATACCAAAACGAGCGTTTTTTTTATCTTTAATATGAATATGGTAATGCTATATATACACACACAAACACATATACATAAGCTTTGAACTAGACGTTTGTACATGGCGTTTGTACATCGCGTCCTGGTTGAAAATTGACGTCGGGTTGAAAATGTAGAACGTCATGTTGAAATTGTCGCCCAGGTGTGTAACGAACCAAATTTCGGGTTTTATATTATAATATGTTTTCATATTGTAAGGGTATAAATAAATAATAAAATGAAAGTTTGAGGTTTGTTGTAAAAGTGGAGTTTTGCTACTTTGGGTGAAAACGGCCGGATTTTAAAATCCATGGGTTGTTTGGTAACTTTCTAAAAATCAGATTTTTAAGGTATGGGATTTCTCACAAACACATTTTGTGTGTGTGTGTCGTGAGAAAGAGTGTGAATTGAAGCTGAGATTGAAGCATGTGTGGATTGAAGGTTTTGGAGTACACAATTCCTTCATAACATCAAGTAAACCTTCTCTTTACATTTTGATTCTCCTTTGATTATGTTCTTGGTGGATTTTAGAGAAATCTGAGATAAAGGTTGTTTTGGGTGTGTTAATGGTTATTAACTTGGATTAAGTGATAACCTAACTTGTTAGAGGGTAAAGGGAGGTAGATATCAACATCTTTTTTTTTTAACAGCAATTTAGATATCAGCATCTAAACACCAAATGTTATGATTCCAGAATTAGGGTTCTTTAGGGAAATTTTGGGTTTTTTTAATCTAATGTTGAATTGGTGGTAATTGAGTGTCTAGGGTGTCGTTAGACACGTTTTATGATAAAAACTTCAATCAATTTGTTGATTTCAAAATTAGGGTTCTTGATACTCCAATTGGATGTTTTGTAATTGAAGGTGTTTAAATGATGAATTGAGTATGAATAAGTGTTTATGATGTAATATAAACGCATTTTCAATTATAAAACTCAATTGAATTGGTGAACTATGAACTGATGAAATTATGGAATTTGGTGAAATCATTAACGGGTCAAAATGGGTAGAATTGGATTGTTGATGGTTAAAAGCTTGTATGGGGCTTAATAAACCAAGATTAGATGATAGTGAAGATCATAAGATCTTGGGTGGGAGTTAAACTTCAATTTGGTGTATGTTTTTGGGGTAGACTAGATTACTTAAACCTGTGGAATGTTTAGATGATCGAGGCGATAAAGGTGATAGCTTTGAGGAACGATTGAAATCTTCATTGGCAAAGGTAAGTGCTTTGCACTTACTTAGTAGTGGATAAGTAGTTTATATGTAAGTAGATTATGTGGTTTAATTCTATTTACATGTTGTATGTTGATTTTGACTATGTGGTATATGATCAAACTAAAGTGTGAGTATGACATAATTGGTGTAGTTGACTTAATGAGGAAATTAGTCAAACTAACGGGTGAAATGTGGTAAAAGTGGTGTAGTTAACTAATGTGGTAAATAGTCAAACATAACATGGTAAATAGGTGTAGTTGACTAGAGTGGTATAAAGTCAAACTAAAATATAGAATGTGGTGATTGTTGTAAAATTGACTTAATGTGGTATAAGTCAAACCATTGTGGATAATGATGAAATTGGTGTAATTTGACCTTAGTGGTATAAGGTCAAACTATTATGTTGAAATTGGTATAATTATACTATGTGGTTAATAGTCAAACTTGAATGTGCAAACATGGTAAATATGTGTAATTAAACTATGTGGTTAATAGTCAAACTTGATTGTGCAAAAGTGGTAAATAGATGTAACTTGACTTATGTGGTTATTGGTCAAACTAATGTGTGATATGTGGTTAAATGATGTAAATAACTCAATGTGGTCAAGAGTCAAGTAAAGTGTAGAATGTGGTAATATTAGACTAAAATTGACTTAATATTGTAAGAGACAACCGTTGGTGGTAAAACGATAAATTGGTTGATTACATGAAGTGTGGATACTTCATGGAGGTGTTTACATGAAGTGTGGATACTTCATGGAGGTGTTTACGTGAAGTCAAATACTTCACGAGTGGTAGTGAGGTCAAGTACCACACGGGTGAAAGAGAAGTCAATACTTCACAGGTGACATGAAGTGTGGATACTTCATAGGTCGGCATGGAGTCAAATACTGTAATCTCCAGGAAATTTCCCGCTTTTATTTTAACTTTTCCGACATTGTAAGTTCATTATTTTGGTGAATCGCATTTATGAAGAACCTTAATTACCTACTTCAAATTCATAAATAATAAATATTTATGTTATATGCTTTGTAAATAATTGTCACCATAATATATAGGTACATACTAAGTCATTTCTAAAACTATATAATACACACATGATATAAACAATTTATTATGAAAATATAACATTGCTAGTATTTTTAAATTACTAAAGGTAAATAAAACAAATAAATATATAATTATATCTATAAACATATTAAATATGAATTATGATGAAATGAAGTCATGAACATAAAATTTATGAGCACTTAAGTTGAAATATGTTATGAAATTAAAAACTATTTTTCATATTTTGCAATCTTAATCCCTATAACAAATTAAATTTTGTAAATAAGCCCATGATACTACCCTATAAATAGACCCCCATTCTTCCCTCATTCTCACACCATATCAAGTTCTAATCCCTCTCTCAAGATTCAAAGTCGTTTCCATATTCATAAGTAAGTTCTTCTTATATTCTTGCTTGTTCATGCTTTTTTTTTTAAAATCTCTAATAACTAGCTAGATCTATGATCCCTAACATGTTTATGTTATAATCATAGACCTATCTAAGATCAAAAGCCCTATTTTAATTAAAATTGTGTCAAACTTTTATTTAAAAGCTTGGTTGATCATTCTTACTCCTTTCAATTTCAAAAATTATGTTTTTACTAAAAATCCTTATTTTCAAGTTAAATTATTTAATATTCAATTTCTATCTTTACATAAACTTATATTTTCACTTTAGCCCATATACTTTCCAAACACAAACTAAACTTGGTTAAGTATGCAAATAGAGTAAATTTCAAACCAGTATGTAGTTATCTTGCAAACATTAAAGTTCTGGCTAGGAAAAGACGGGGTTCTGATCCGACCAACTATTTTCTGGGAACTTTTCTGTTGGAGGTACTACTCTGGAATGATAATAATTCTAGTGTACAACAACCACTTTCAACTAATTATGATTATGATTATAAACTCAAATTTTTATAAATATTTATACAAACTTTTATATAATTTATTTTTATTATATGAGAACATTTAAAACTCAATTCTATACTTTTAATTAATAATTAATTATGGTTTAATTATTAATTAATTAAAACATTATTATACTTTAAATTTTGGTTTAATTACCAACTAATTAAATCATTATTTTTAACACTTGTTTTTCATAAATCAAATGAAAGGTTTCACTCATTTATTTATGTAGTAAATTATTTAATTACTCAACTAATTATTACTCATTTATTTATTCATCTATCTATCTATTAATTTATGCAATTACAAATAAAAGAAAACTAGTCATTTATTTATTTGTGTATTTATTTACAAACAAAAGAAACATAATTATTTATTCATACGTTTATATAATTATTACAAACAAACAACATCGTTATTAATTCTTTCACTTATTACAATACAAATATTTATCAAATATTTACATAAAATATTATTTGCAACTCAAATAATTATTTTATTATTAAAATGAGGACACTCACATCAATCTCCTCGCACAATAGGATTCTCTATTTCAGTTGTACAAATCATTGATATATATGTTCCATCAAGCATAGGTTAACCTTGTGATTAGCTAGAACATTTGTGCAATATACTTGTGTGACATCCAAGCTACTCATTGCAAGGTGAGTTTACATAGCCCCTTTTTACTGTTTTTGCTTTTGGGGTGAAACATGTTATCAACTTTATCTATTTAAACAATTCAATATATCTTGTGCTTGATCTTTATGCTTTATATTTGAACTACTTGGTGACCATTGCATGTGTTTCATGCCAGTACATTCATTAACTTGCAGCCCAAGCCTAAGGTAGTACCTAACATGATCATTTATATGGGAAACTGAAACTATAACTTACCACAAGACCTTGACGGGTTTTATTGGGTATCAACTATAACTTGGAGTATCCGTTTGCTCCCTTTTTAAAATGGCAATCAGTGGGATTGCGTATCTAGTTTTCTATTATCATGCTTGAATCGTACGCTTGGAACCTTGTATGTTCTCACATATATGCTTTAGACATGCGTTGAACATATTGAATTGTAATCTATACTAACTCTTTGGTGTCAAAACCTGTGTATCTCACCAACTACTTGTAGTTGACATTTACTTACTTGTTTCAGGTGCACCTGTTTGAGGACTACTTGCTCACATAGGACTTGGACCTAGTTTAATTTAAATTATGTTTTGAACGTTTCATTTTCCTATGTAACGGATGCTTTTAATTTGAATAATAAATATTATCATATTTAATAGATGATCATGTGCTTATGAACAACCGCGTCAGCCCCGACGTTTAATCCGCCGCCGGCCGGGGTGTGACAGATTGGTATCAGAGCCATGGTTATAGGGAATTAGGTTATTAGACACATGACCTAGACTATAACCTAGGAGTCCCAAACATGAGTTTAACTCGTGTCTTTTGTTAGGAACTCCACTCTATACTTACTATGCATACTTACCTACACTTACCTACTTCTGATTTCTTGATGTAACTACATGAACTACAATATTCAAGGGTCCACATGAAACTATTTGGGACTACTTGAACTACATGAAACTTACATTTAGACTTAACAGTCTGATCCGAATGAAACTCTCGTCAAAGGTATGTAAGTTCTAACTAATGAATGAGAACTTGTGCAATCCGGAAGGGTGGATGCCTGTATTCTAGAAGTTCTGTCTAGGAAAGCATTTCGTATAAATCCAAATCAACCGATGGACCAGTTATGCTTTCCTGGGAATTCTTGGGATGAGTGTCCACTTATAGGCTAACGCATGACTTCTCAAACATTAGAAAGACTTAAAGTACCTTGATAAGTCTATGTGCTCATTAGGGTACCATCCATGTTTTAGCTAACATCACATGATTAAATTGCAAACTCTTATACATGATTCACACCTTATGAACTTTTTATTCACCCATTTGTAGAATGCCTCCCCGTCATGAGCGTAGGAACAACCTCACCGATAGGATCATTCAGCAAATGGCTACAATCCTACCGACCATGGTCAATCAGCTGAACCAGAATGCTACACCGAGAAATCCCGCGTGTACATTCAAACACTTCAACTCCTTCAACCCCACCAAGAAACAATATGCGGGGACTTCACCACTTTGTAATACCTGCAAACTCCACCACCCTGCTCACGCACAATGTCGTCTGTGCACTACTTGTGGACGTTATGGATATTGGGCTAACACCTGTCGTATTCCACCAACTAATCAAGTCTACCAACCTGCTGCTCCTGTTCCTGTTCCTGCTGCTATCGCCCAGGGTCGCGCTTGTTACGAGTGTGGTGACCCTAATCACTTTAGGAACCGTTTCCCTAGGCTAGTCATTGTGAACCAAGAAAATCTAAACCAGGGCAACATGGTTCAAGGAAACATAAACCAAGGGAATATGAACCGAGGGAATGTGAATCAGGGGAATGCAAACCCGGTAGCTCGTGGACGTGCCTTTAACATCAATGCCAACGAGGCTCAAGCCAACAACGATGTGGTGAACGGTACGTTTCCAATTAATCAGCAATATGCTTCTATCCTGTTCGATACTGGTTCCGATAAGAGTTTCGTGTCCTTTGAATTTGAACCACAACTTGCTATGAGTCGAGCTAAGTTAGACAAACCCTTTGATATTTTAGTAGTGGATGGTTATTCTGTTTCATGTGACACCATTATTAGAGATTGTACGTTAACCTTGAGCGATCATGACTTTTCAATCAATCTTATTCCCATGGCTCTCGGAGGTTTCGACATCATAGTAGGCATGGACTGGCTCACCAAGCACCATGCTGAAGTCGTCTGTTTTGACAAGTATATCCGTATCCCTCTTGACTCGGGTGAAGTTTTGAACATTTATGGTGAGAAACCGTCAAAGGGACTCAAGCTTATGTCTTGCACTACCGCACAGAAGTATTTACGGAAGAAATGTGTGGCATTCTTGGCCCATATTGTGGAACGAAAAGGCAAAGATAAGAGTCTCCAAGACATTCCTGTAATCAAAGACTTCCCTGAAGTTTTCCCCGAAGACTTACCTGGTCTTCCTCCTATACGCCAAGTCGAATTCCGTATTGACTTAGTGCCAGGAGCAAACCCCGTGGCCAAGTCACCTTATCGTCTTGCACCATCAGAGATGCAGGAACTTTCAAGTCAACTCCGAGAACTTTCTGACAAAGGATTCATTCGTCCTAGCGTTTCCCCTTGGGGAGCACCTGTTCTATTCGTCAAGAAGAAGGATGGTTCTTTTCGGATGTGCATCGACTATCGGGAACTTAACAAGCTTACCGTGAAGAACCGTTATCCACTTCCTAGGATTGACGATTTGTTTGATCAGCTTCAAGGCCCGACTTATTTCTCTAAGATCGATCTTCGTTCTGGTTATCACCAGTTACGAGTGCTCGAATCCGATATCCCCAAGACAGCCTTTCGTACAAGATATGGTCATTACGAGTTCATGGCTATGCCATTCGGACTAACCAATGCACCCGCGGTATTCATGGATCTTATGAACCGCATGTGTAAGTCGTACTTAGACAAGTTTGTAATCGTCTTCATTGACGACATTCTCATCTATTCAAAATCAAAAGCAGAACATGAGGAACACTTGTGTTTGGTTTTGGACCTATTGAAGAAGAAGCAATTATACGCTAAGTTCTCCAAATGTGAATTTTGGCTAAAGGAAGTCCAATTCTTGGGACACATAGTCAACGAGAAGGGTATTCACGTAGATCCCGCTAGGCGGTAAAGAACTGACAAGCTCCAAAGATCCCTACCGAAGTCCGCTCATTTCTAGGTTTAGCGGGCTATTATCATCGTTTCATAGCAAACTTTTCAAAGATCGCGGTACCCCTCACAGTCTTAACTCACAAAGGAAAACCCTACGAGTGGGGACCAAAACAAGAGGAAGCCTTTCAAACCCTAAAACAGAACTGTGTGAGGCTCTTATCCTGACTCTTATCGATGGAACCGAAGACTTTGTCGTTTACTGTGACGCTTCCCACTTAGGCCTTGGTTGTGTACTAATGCAGCGAGGCAAAGTGATTGCTTATGCGTCTCGACAACTCAAAATCCATGAGAAGAATTATACGACGCACGATCTTGAGTTGGGTGCGGTCGTATTTGCTCTTAAAATTTGGAGACATTACCTATATGGTACCAAATGTGAGGTTTACACCGATCATAAGAGTCTCGAGCATATTTTCAACCAAAAGGAACTCAACATGAGGCAAAGGCGTTGGGTTGAACTCCTAAACGACTACGACTGCAATATTCGTTATCATCCGGGTAAGGCGAATGTCGTGGCCGATGCTCTTAGCCGTAAGGAACCTATCAAGATCCACAACATTCAAATCCAAAATGATATTCAAACTCGCATCCTAGAAGCACAACATCTTTCTGTCACTGAAGGAAACATGTACGACGAAATGTCATGTGGTGCTGAACTCCAACTTGAAACCAAACCCAATGGGTTACTTTACTTTCTAAATCGTATCTGGATTCCGGACCGTGACAACCTTCGTACCTTTATCATGAACGAGGCTCACAAGACGCGTTATTCTGTGCATCCTGGTGCAGACAAAATGTACATGGATCTCTGTACCCAATACTGGTGGCCTGGTATGAAGAAGGACATTGCCCTCTATGTGTCCAAATGCCTTACTTGTTTGAAGGTTAAAGCCGAGCACCAGCGTCCATCTGGTTTACTTGAACAACCCGAGATTCCCGTATGGAAATGGGAGTGTATTGCCATGGACTTTATAACCAAACTCCCACACACATCTCGTGGTCATGATAGCATTTGGGTAATCATCGATCGTCTGACAAAATCTACTCATTTCATACCCATACGTGAAGACTATTGAGTGGAGAAACTAGCTCGAATCTATATTGATGAGATCGTTAGTCGTCACGGTGTACCTCTCAATATTATTTCTGATCGTGATGGACGATTCACCTCTCGCTTCTGGCAATCCCTGCAATCAGCTTTGGGCACTCAACTAAATCTTAGTACTGCTTATCACCCGCAAACTGATGGTCAATCTGAGCGAACGATTCAAACTCTCGAAGACATGCTTAGAGCCTGTGTCATTGACTTCAAGGGAAATTGGGATTTACATCTACCCCTAATCGAGTTCTCGTACAAAAACAGTTATCACACGAGCATTAGCATGGCTCCTTTTGAAGCACTTTATGGTCGGAAGTGCCGATCTCCTATCTGTTGGACTGAAATTGGTGAATCACAAATCACTGGTCCTGAACTTATTCAAGAGACTTCCGACAAGATAATATTAATCCGAGACAACCTTCTGGTAGCAAGAAGTCGGCAAAAGAGCTATGCCGACAAACGTCAAAAACCCTTAGAATTTCAAGTTGACGATCTGGTTCTTCTCAAGGTATCCCCTTGGAAAGGTGTAGTTCGTTTTGGAAAGAAATGGAAACTTGCTCCAAGATTCGTAGGTCCTTTTAAAATCCTTGAGCGGATTGGGAAGGTAGTTTACAAATTGGATCTACTTGAAGGACTCAGTAACGTTCATCCAACATTTCATGTCTCAAACCTAAAGAAATGCTTAGCTGACAAGAATCTCCACATACCACTTGACGAGGTTCACATTGACGAAACAATGCACTTCGTGGAGAAGCCCGTGGAGATCATAGACCGAGAAGTTAAGCAACTCAAGCGAAGTCGAATTCCAATTGTTAAGGTTCGGTGGGAATCCAAACGTGGCCCTGAGTTCACTTGGGAACGTGAGGATCAAATGAAAGCCAAATACCCACATTTGTTTCCAGGTCCCTCTTCCTAATCAATTTCGGGACGAAATTTTCTAAAGTAGGGGAGACTGTAATCTCCCGGAAATTTCCCGCTTTTATTTTAACTTTTCCGGCAATGTAAGTTCATTATTTTGGTGAATCGCATTTATGAAGAACCTTAATTACCTACTTCAAATTCATAAGTAATAAATATTTATGTTATATGCTTTGTAAATAATTGTCACCATCCTATTCCATAAATATATAGGTACATACTAAATTATTTCTAAAACTATATATATACACACATGATATAAACAATTTATTATGAAAATATAACATTGCTAGTATTTTTAAATGTCACAACCCGACCAGGGGGCTAGGCGTAACGATCGAATACAAAAACAAAACACAGCGAAAATAACGTGACATATAATTTATAAATGTCATTGGTTCAACTAAGTCAAATTATACATTTACAAAGGTTCATATCAACTAAACACTAACTAAAAATATAATGAAACAATGGATTCTATCTTCTCATCAAAGCTTTCTCGGGTGGAATCTATGGCTCGACATAAGTCTTCTAAGGAATCATCTATCTTCAAGCAAGCTCGTGTCTAGGTTGCTAATTTCCAAACTCGAGAATGGTACCTAAATACATGCTTAAAAATATTGTGTCAACTAAAAAGTTGGTGAGTTCACGAGTTTAGTTAATAGAGCATTTATATTAAGAATCCAAATATGTATGGTGCAAATTAAACAAGTACACAATCAACCTTGTGCCCACACCCTGTAGACGTCTAGAAATAATAATATTCCCCTAACTCATACCCCTTATTGTTATGGGTCTAATTACTCATGTCTGCCAACATAAGTTCAAAACTGTTAAACGAATATATGTCACAAGATATTTATCATCATCATATGATTATCATTCCATGGGAGGTTGTCCCGGTTACGTCGGGCCCATGGTGTGCGGGGGTTTCACCAGATAGTACTACCCATATATTCGCTGGCTCCAAAGGAGTTAATGATTGTGTGCTAAAGTTCGGGGATTCGTTATGGCAGCTAAAAATGGCCTTATTTAATTAATACACCAATATGTAAACAAAATAGAAGCATGTAATCACCCCAAAAAGTTTATGTAAAATAGGGGAAAAAGCACATGAACTCACCTGGTAATCTTGTATGTGTCCAAACAATATGCTAAAGTTGTGAGCTTGCTATCGTGTGTGTAGGCATTAAGACAATCCTAATTATAATTGTGACATTAGTATATTGTACTAGAGTAATGTCATTAACCGTGTGGTTGAGCTCGACCGATTCAGTAAGGTGTTGGGGTCGTTTTGGTAGAAGTCTCGGGTTGTAAATCTCCATTTATTATTCTAATAGTTGCACTTAGTATTCGTGTATGATGGTAAGACTTATGCATATGCTCTATTATAAGTAGTAAGACAATGTTTCGACCCGTATCAAAGTAATACTAAGTATTATTTACACGGCATATATATATATATATGTGTGTGTGTGTGTATTATTTATAACAATAAATATATTTTAGTAGTTGTAAGTGTTTCAAAAGTAATAATCAAGGTTTATAGTTACATATATATAACTAGACACAAAAGTGATCAAAACATATTTGTATATCATAATACCTAAGTATTGAAAAAAAATAGTTATTGTCGTCTTATATTAAAATATAGTTATAATGCTTGTTTTGTAAGTATTGATAATAACTAAGTTTATAATTGTATAAAGCCACATAAGGCATATTTATATAGAAAATAAGTATTTGAAGTTTTATAGAATGATTGTATATATATATATAATATCTTGTCAAATATCGTTTTTGATAACTATTGCTAACTAAGCAAAATAAAATTTGTGTATGTATATGTAATAATAAAAATAACATTTACTTTTAATAAGAATATCAATAAAAGTCACGATAATACTTATATCATATATATCTAAAACTTATACAAATAATAATAGCAAGAATAGTACAAATATTTGTATCATTAGTAATATTAAAGCAAAATACATTATAAGTACTACAAGTTGAAAATAATATTTATAAATAAGTTTAATATATACAATATCATGTGTTAGAAATAATATCAATGTTGACAATCGTATTAATATAAATAATAAAAGTGTAATAACTAAAATATCGTTTAACAAAAGTGTATCATATTAAGTAAAAAAAATATTGACTAATATGATGCTATATAAATAAATCTTAAGTAGTGATAGTAATAATGAAATTAAGTGTAATATTAATAAAAGATTATATGAGTATTAGATTGAAATAATAATTTATAAAGTTTTTGTTATAACACTTTTAATAATAATAATCTTTGCCCTTATTAATATTATTTAGTTTTAAATAAATATGTATAATGTTTTACTCTAAGTAAAATAATAATAATAACAATAATATTATAAGACTTTTAATAATAATAATAATACTAACCTATAATAAAAATAATGTCTTTTAACAAAAAATAATAACTTATATCATATTAATATTAATTAGTTCTAGACTAACTATCCTTAATATGTTTGATTAAAAGAAATTATAATAACAAAAGCATTATATATTTAAAATACTAATATCCATATATATGGGTGTATAAAATTAAAAGTCGTATGGTTATAAATATAACTATATATATATATGATATTATAACTTTCATGTATTATAAAAATATCGTCTTTAATTTATATTTATTATTATTTTCGTTCATATATATATGGAGTTGTAATAGTTTTTATAAATCTAACTTCAAAATAATATAATTTATAATTATATATTTGGGTATATATACGTATTATATTTCTAAATAAAGTGTTTAATTTCTATAACTAAATGTATATACTTGTGTTTATATATTCGGTTTTTATAAATTTTGTTTTATAAATAATTATATAAGTGTATAGACATGTATATTTATCTACCTAAGTAATATTTTGGATTTATAATTAAATGTATATATATATATATATGCACATATATAGATTTTATATTTTCTCTTTGTTCGGACGGAGACCCGGTTATTACAAATACACGAACGAGGTTCGATTTTACATCTAAATCCCGAGTGGTCGGGATCGAGTCGGTTTAGCTCAACTAACTATTAAAGACGTTTACAACTTTACAAATTACAAAAATAAATACAAATTTAACCGGCGTTTATTCCTCACTACTCAGACTCGAATCTGCTCGTTTGACGACCAGTTTGAATCGGTTTCGCATCCGTGTCGTTTCCTCGCTCGCCGTTTCTGCCGTTGACCGTCTTTGACCCGCATTGACCTGAGTTGACCGAAACCCGGGACTGTCGGGAACGACCCGAACAGTCCCGCCTATCCGGGTGGTGTCTCGCCTTCACCATAACCTGTCAATGTACTCGTTTAACACCCGTGAATGAAAACCCGGCCACGATATTCAACCGGTTTAGCCGGAAAATTTGGAGATTCTAAAGTTAAGTTTGATTTTTAAAAAAAAAAAAAAAAAAAAAACCTTAAAAACCAAGGATCGAAATATAAGGGGGTAGGAACTGGGTCGCTTGAAATCGCCGGGAAAACAAGGGTTCGCCGGAACCCTGAAAATGCCGCCATCGTCTTCATCTTCCTGCTCAAGCGATGTCACCGACAGGAGGGGGTTGTCGGAGGAACCAGATCCACCACCACCGTTTCAGCTACACCGAAGACCACCACCGCTGTCGCCGTAGCTGATGGCGGAACCCTAGCCGTCGTCACCCCTTAACCTGCCAACAAAATCGCCATTGCGAGTTTGGCTACTTGAAATCACCCCACGCACCGCCGTCTATCCATGTCTCCAACCCGTCACAGTTAGATTTGCCTGTTTTAGGGGTTTCCGGAGTCACGGCTGCTCCCTGCTCGTCATCTCCGCGGCCATTGGAGCGACCAGGAGGGACCGTCGGAAGACCGTAGGTGGCCGGAAAGTCGATTGATACCTCAAACCGTCGTCCTCGTAGTGGTTGCGCCGCCGGAGACCCGCCGGAGGGGCTGTTGGAAACCACCGGCTCCACCACCTTCCCTCTACTGGTTTTTAACTCTCTCTATGTGTGTTTTCAAAGAGAAGATGAAAATAAAAAAAAGTCTTGGAATGTTGGATTCTTGTAAAGATGGAGATATGCATCGATTTTGAGGAGATATGAGAAGATATTTGAGGAGAAATGATGGCAACATCTCACCAATTTTAAAGGACTCTAAATATCTTTTAAAAAGTCAGACTTGGATTTTAAAATTCTAATAAACTAAAATAAAAACTAGAGGTAGGTTAAAACCAGTTTAACTTGGACTGGTTTCGTCATATCGCATATTTTTTCGAGTCTTCGTCATGCCCGATAAATCCGTAGTTTGGTCCTATAATTCTTATAGTAATAGGACGCGTTAATAAATACAGTTTGAATATTTATTTCGTAAAATTCTCGTTCCGACTTCTGTCCAAATTGGTATGTGTCGACACCGCGTGCCTCATACGTGTTCTCCTAAATAAACGTCACACGCTCCGTTTAAATAATATTAATAATAATAACTAATAAATATAAATAATGATTTAATTTACTTCTTAGTCTCACAGTTCTAAAATAGTCAGATGTCGATCCTGTACTGCGTGTCTAACCGTGTATGTTCAGGTTAAACGTTTCGCGTTTCGAAGTTAATTATTATTTATAATTCCTATAATTATATGTCGTGGCAATATCTATCATTTAAATATCTGTTTTGTATAAACTTCGTTTCGGCTGCTGCCCAAGTCGGTACACGTTGACACCGCGCGTGCCAAATGCGTTCGCTTCAAACAATTGATTCGCGCTCCGATAATCTGTATTATATATTAATAATATTATTATTAACTATAATAATAAATAGTTATATATTTTATTATGATATTTCCTAAATAGTCGGTGTCGATCTGTACCGCGTGTTCACACGCGTCCGCTCCGGTTAAACGTGTCGTGTTCCGAAACTATTTATTAATTCTTAAATAATAATAATATTAATAATTTAATAAGATAGGTATAAAGTAAATACTTGTTTACATTATTTAGCTATACCGGGTTTAGCATATCCCGCTGATGTCCACACCGGTGTTTGTCGCAGTCGCGCGTCCAACGTTGCATTTCTCGCGTAAACTCCTAATCAGTTGTCCGAATTAAATACTAGTATTTATGAATATTATTTATTCGAGGTTTGACGTCTAAATATTTTATCGCGTCAGATAACCGGTAATAACCCGTATGGGCGCGTAAATCGTTCTAACAGTTCTCCGCATAAACGATTTAGTTTGTAATTAACATAAATTATATTGAATCGTGTCACGATCCGTCGAACAATGTTTATTAGTTTGTTTTGGATTCGGTATGTATATTGGGCCGTTAATTGGTCAAGTTCATTTATCTACAGTTGAGCCGAGCCCAATGGGCTTAGCCCAATTGTGTACTCACAACGTGTTTATTGGGATATAAATCATAATTCAAAGTGTTCGTGTTTGCTAAATAGCAATCCAAGTATCCAAATAGGTAGCACATAGTTAAATAATAATAAAAAAAATTAGGCCATAAATTTGGGTTGTTACAGTCTCCCCTTGTTTAAGAAATTTCGTCCTCGAAACTTAAGTTTGGTTATTTTCTAAACTTTGATTTTGAATCTTGACGGTAGTGCAATTTTTCAACCACTTGACGAATCTGGAGGGAATAGATATTTTTAAATCAAGGTTCCAAGGGTAAATAATGATAATCAGAACTTAAAAGTTTAACTTAACAAGACATGAATAGCCTTCGGCTACTTGAGAGTTAGAGGAAACAATTCTAATGGATTGTTGAAAGGGAACAGACGGTTGATTTTATCATATGAAGTCATTATTCTGGCTAAGGGCTCATAGAGACTTTTAAAGTGTAAGTTTAGGTAACTTAATGAAGCGACAATTGATCTTAAAATGTGGTACGATGTGAGATGTGAGTGATTTATTATTCTTAAATGAGAGAAAGAATAGGTACTGACATATAAAATAGCTTGGAAATAAGGTCATGAAAATCAAAGATGACAAAGGATATTGTAGACGATTCATACCGGGGGGTTTTACTGTGTAATCATCATGTTTAGCTCTAGATGGTATGAGATAATCGTTACTGCTAAGGTGAAAGAAAGGATGCAAGTATATGACGAAACTCTTAGGCAAGAGATCACACACGTAATGCTTATTATTTGATGATTATTTCTCCTAGATATAGGTTATGGGATGGTTTGGGAGTAAAAGTTAGACAAGGGTCTAAAAGGAGTTTGATTGGGTAGTTCACTTGGAAGACTATATATAATAGTTTGAAATTAGGCAGTTGACCGTTTGTCACAAGGAATTGGCGTCTTGGTACGTTCGTATTTACAGAACATAGGAGTCTTGTTGATACTTAACAAGAGATTCTCATTGAAATGTGATATGCTGTCACACCCCAACCGACGGCGGAATACGTCGGGGCGAGACATGTAGATTGTTCACAGCTCATGGTTTACTAACGTTTGAATAATTATCAATCACATTTCATTTCAATTCAAGTAACACCAACATTCAATCCAATAACTCAACAAAGTAGATTACAAAAGATAAATTTGTTCAAATTAATACTAGGCCAAATCCTAAGTGTAGCAAGACTTGAAGCACCTCAAACATTAGTACCTGAAACATGGTTAAAACAAAGTCAACTAGAAAGTTGGTGAGAATACATAGGTTTTCGTGTCATGTAATAGAATATGGTGTTGTGTGCATACAATTCATACAAACATGGCAATTAAGGCATTTATGGAGAGATACCATCGTGTGACCTAAGTATACAATCAACCCTTTGTAACTAGCATGCAAAACAAAAGCGTGTTGGCAGTAACAGTCACCCTACCTGGGTGGGTTTGTCAGACTCAATAGATCTATCACTGTTTACTGTAGGCTATAAAATAGTTAATGATTGCACGTGAATAGCAAAATGCGTGTTGGTCTACACACCTAGTACTCAAGCACAAAGCTCAAAATTGTAACACATGATTGTAGGGTGGAATTGTATTTTGTGTAGTTTGTAAACATAATAAATAGAACGCATGTTCCACCCCAAAAGTTTGTAAATAGAGTAAAAGAGGGGCTATGTAACTCACTTGTATAAAGAACGTAGATTGCACAATCAAATAGATAGTAGCGGTGAGTTGTAGGTCACTAGGTGCGACCTAATGAATAAATGTATAAACATGTATTATTGTTATGTACAAAGATCTAAAGTCTAAGGTTTTAGTGGGTTTATAAGTGTAAGGACTTGTGCTGACGGTTTGTGTCATTCTTTGTCAAAAATGGATTCGTTGGTGGTTATATAAAATAAGTTTAGGGTTTGTAAGAATAATGAATAAATAAATTAAATAATTTATTTATTTAGAATATTGTGCTTTTAAAGAAATAGTGTGGTATATATATTTATTTAAATATAATATAAATAAATTTATTTTATTTATTTATTTATGAAAATGTCTCAAAATATAAAATAGTTATTTATTAGTTTATATGTTTTGAAATAAGTTTTATTCGTTTGAATATGGTTTCTACACTATTATATTTGATTTAATAACACAAATGGTTTATAAAAGTTCGTTTTACGATAAAGCGTTTTACAAAAATCTTGTCATAATTTTTATAAATTTAGGAATTTAATTAAATAGTATATTTCCTTTTGATGATTAAAAGATGGAATTATTAAACAATTTGAATTTATTAAAATTATTGTTTTAAGTAAAAAAATTGCGAATTTCTGATTTAAACTGACTTAATTTATGTGGGGGTTTATAAAAATATTTTTTTATAGAATTATTTTGTTTATAAAAACTGTTTAAAAAATGATTTTTTTATAAAAAGAACCCCACCCGGTTCGAACCCGGGTGGGTTCTGTGTAAGACTTGCTCTCTACCGCTGGGCTGAGGGGACTGATACTGATAACAAGCCGGTCCGCATGGTTTTAACATAAACAAGAAGGGGAGCCGGGTCTGGTCAGTGGGACACGCGCAAAAAGACAGCCGGTTACGTGGTCTGTGGGTTTCGAACCCACGCCATCTAGTCTAGCGGTGCAGTGACTTAACCGGCTGGACTAGATGGTTTCGCTGGTAGGTTATGGATTCCATTTAGTTAAATAAAGTAAACGATTCTAACCCCAAATCCATATTACCACCTAAAACGATTTAGAACCCTAGTTTTAAAAATCGTTCAATTTGATGTTGTTATCGTGAATTGATATAGGGCTTTCGTAGTAGGGGTAGAAACGGATCGAAAGACGTATTACTCACCGGTTATGATTTGGCAACGAGTGCTGACGGCTACGACTTCAGCAGCGATGTTCCTGGTGATCGACAGAGCTTCAGGGGTGATGTGCGGATTGAATTGGGGTCGGGAGAGTTTGTATTAGGTTGTGCGAAGGTGAGGGATAGGTTTAATTTGATAATTATCACATTATGGGTATGATTCGATTATAGTTTCGATGGACGACGGCTGTGGAGGGATTTACGCATCAATTGGTTCAATTGGGAATGTATTGGGTCGAGATTGTGGTCTGGAATCATGCGCGAACCGTTTAAGGGTGATTTGCTGTCATCAACACTCTTTAATTACCCGAATTCATTCTTAATTTAGTTCGTTTGACTCGGCAGAGTCAAACATTTTTAAAATTTTGAATTGCGCCGCGTGTTTGATCGAATTGGTATGGAGTTTGGGCCTGGGATCGATTGGTACTCGGTCTAGCATCCAAAACAGATCCAATATGCCCGGGTAAAACAACCCTTCTGCCGGATTGCATTGATTTCGGCCTGTTTGACTTTTAAAAGTCAAACAGGGGTCACATTTTGTGTTGTGGGTCCAAATTGAAAATCAAGATCAACTTTTTGAGCTTCAATTGAGGATTCAATGATTAAGGGGGGTTCGTGTTAGGGTTCAAACGAAATTTGAGAAGGGGGTTCAAATCATTTCCTTGCAACTGTATACATATATACCTATATATATGTATATGTATATCTATGTATATACCTATATATATGTTTGGATGTATGGCTTGTCCTTTCTGTACGCCTTATACATATATATGTGTATGTATATATATATTTTTATACCTTTTTAGGACACAACTTTGAAATGCGGTATTGTTTTAGTTGTATAAATGTGTATGTGTACATGAAAATAAAACCCTTGATTTATAATGTGTGCATAAATAACATAGGGCATGGTACTAGGAATTTGGAATTTGAAACGTTGTTTATTGCATTAAAAACAATTACATGGAAAATCAGAAATGTTACATATGCTAAGAAGGTTTATTGGTTCAGTCGAGTTCTTCGAGAGTAAGTATGGCATTTTCTTCAGCAACTTCCTTGGTGTTGAGTGAAAAGACTTGAGGCGTGTTAATAGTTGTTGTTTAGGTAGTGAAGTAGACAGCTATGACATTGAAGGAAATTTCATGAAAACAGGGTTTCTTGAAACTGATTTTAGGCTTGTTAAGTCTATTTTGTTGATAACCTTTGACATAAAATTGTAATCGATCGGCCCGTGGCCAGATCTTCACAGGGTAGATGTCGATTAGTCAACATGGAGAAAATGAAGTCGACAATCATGGAGTCGTTGGCTTCCAGGGTTTCTCTGAATGGATGCATAGTTATTCAAATAGGATGAGAAGAAAATTGAAAATCGGATTGAAAGTTGATTTGTTTGCTAGAAATTTCTAATGGTCGAAATGGTTTATAAGCCTACTTGAATATTGTAAGAGACAACCGTTGGTGGTAAAACGGTAAATTGGTTGATTACATGGTAAATAGGTTGATTACATGGTAAATAGGTGTAATTAAACTATGTGGTTAATAGTCAAACTTGATTGTGCAAAAGTGGTAAATAGATGTAACTTGACTTATGTGGTTATTGGTCAAACTAATGTGTGATATGTGGTTAAATGATGTAAATAACTCAATGTGGTCAAGAGTCAAGTAAAGTGTAGAATGTGGTAATATTAGACTAAAATTGACTTAATATTGTAAGAGACAACCGTTGGTGGTAAAACGGTAAATTGGTTGATTACATGAAGTGTGGATGCTTCATGGAGGTGTTTACATGAAGTGTGGATACTTCATGGAGGTGTTTACGTGAAGTCAAATACTTCACGAGTGGTAGTGAGGTCAAGTACCACACGGGTGAAAGAGAAGTCAATACTTCACAGGTGACATGAAGTGTGGATACTTCATGGGTCGGCATGGAGTCAAATACTGTAATCTCCAGGAAATTTCCCGCTTTTATTTTAACTTTTCCGGCAATGTAAGTTCATTATTTTGGTGAATCGCATTTATGAAGAACCTTAATTACCTACTTCAAATTCATAAGTAATAAATATTTATGTTATATGCTTTGTAAATAATTGTCATCATCCTATTCCATAAATATATAGGTACATACTAAGTCATTTCTAAAACTATATATATACACACATGATATAAACAATTTATTATGAAAATATAACATTGCTAGTATTTTTAAATTACTAAAGGTAATAAAACAAATAAATATATAATTATATCTATAAACATATTAAATATGAATTATGATGAAATGAAGTCATGAACATAAAATTTATGAGCACTTAAGTTGAAATATGTTATGAAGTTAAAAACTATTTTTCATATTTTGCAATCTTAATCCCTATAACAAATTAAATTTTGTAAATAAGCCCATGATACTACCCTATAAATAGACCCTCATTCTTCCCTCATTCTCACACCATATCAAGTTCTAATCCCTCTCTCAAGATTCAAAGTCGTTTTCATATTCATAAGTAAGTTCTTCTTATATTCTTGCTTGTTCATACTTTTCCTTTAAAAAACTCTAATAACTAGCTAGATCTATGATCCCTAACATGTTTATGTTATAATCATAGACCTATCCAAGATCAAAAGCCCTATTTTAATTAAAATTGTGTCAAACTTTTATTTAAAAGTTTGGTTGATCATTCTTACTCCTTTCAATTTCAAAAATTATGTTTTTACTAAAAATCCTCATTTTCAAGTTAAATTATTTAATATTCAATTTCTATCTTTACATAAACTTATATTTTCACTTTAGCTCATATACTTTCCAAACACAAACTAAACTTGGTTAAGTATGCAAATAGAGTAAATTTCAAACCAGTATGTAGTTATCTGGCAAACATTAAAGTTCTGGCTAGGAAAATACGGGGTTCTGATCCGACCAACTATTTTCTGAGAACTTTTCTGTTGGAGGTACTACTCTGGAATGATAACCATTCTAGTGTACAACAACCACTTTCAACTAATTATGATTATGATTATAAACTCATTTCTTTATAAATATTTATACAAACTTTTATATAATTTATTTTTATTATATGAGAACATTTAAAACTCAATTCTATACTTTTAATTAATAATTAATTATGGTTTAATTATTAATTAATTAAAACATTATTATACTTTAAATTTTGGTTTAATTACCAACTAATTAAATCATTATTTTTAACACTTGTTTTTCATAAATCAAATGAAAGGTTTCATTCATTTATTTATGTAGTAAATTATTTAATTACTCAACTAATTATTACTCATTTATTTATTCATCTATCTATCTATTAATTTATGCAATTACAAATAAAAGAAAACTAGTCATTTATTTATTTGTGTATTTATTTACAAACAAAAGAAACCTAATTATTTATTTATACGTTTATATAATTATTACAAACAAACAACATCGTTATTAATTCTTTCACTTATTACAATACAAATATTTATCAAAGATTTACATAAAATATTATTTGCAACTCAAATAATTATTTTATTATTAAAATGAGGACACTCACATCAATCTACTCGCACAATAGGATTCTCTATTTCAGTTGTACAAATCATTGATATATATGTTCCATCAAGCATAGGTTAACCTTGTGATTAGCTAGAACATTTGTGCAATATACTTGTGTGACATCCAAGCTACTCATTGCAAGGTGAGTTTACATAGCCCCTTTTTACTGTTTTTGCTTTTGGGGTGAAACATGTTATCAACTTTATCTATTTAAACAATTCAATATATCTTGTGTTTGATCTTTATGCTTTATATTTGAACTACTTGGTGACCATTGCATGTGTTTCATGCCAGTACATTCATTAACTTGCAGCCCAAGCCTAAGGTAGTACCTAACATGATCATTTATATGGGAAACTGAAACTATAATTTACCACAAGACCTTGACGGGTTTTGTTGGGTATCAACTATAACTTGGAGTATCCGCTTGCTCCCTTTTTAAAATGGCAATCAGTGGGATTGCGTATCTAGTTTTCTATTATCAGGCTTGAATCGTACGCTTGGAACCTTGTATGTTCTCACATATATGCTTTAGACATGCGTTGAACATATTGAATTGTAATCTATACTAACTCTTTGGTGTCAAAACCTGTGTATCTCACCAACTACTTGTAGTTGACATTTACTTACTTGTTTCAGGTGCACCTGTTTGAGGACTACTTGCTCACATAGGACTTGGACCTAGTTTAATTTAAATTATGTTTTGAACGTTTCATTTTCCTATGTAACGGATGCTTTTAATTTGAATAATAAATATTATCATATTTAATAGATGATCATGTGCTTATGAACAACCGCGTCAGCCCCGACGTTTAATCCGCCGCCGGCCGGGGTGTGACAAATACTCAATGCGAGAAAGCGAGGGTGGTTCTCGCAATAGACACGTGGATATGTCAAGTTGGTGAATGGTAAAAAAACGTTAGGACTTTGTATGGGTCAATACATGTCTAAGTTACAGGTTGTTGTATGCCTAAACAACTAATTGGTAGAACTTGAAGTTAAATACTTCATAGGTGCAAAACGAGTTGTGGTTCTCGTGTCGGGCGTGTTTAATAATTGATATTTTGACCTTGGATTTTAAAACATTCACAAAATGTTGTTGGTGGTTTAAAACGACTAGGGGTCGAGTCGGGAGGGTCAAAAATGCAAAATTGGGGTTGGCTTGTGCAGGGCTGGAGTATGGGACTCCCCAAGTGGGACGCCTGGGCGTATGAGACGCCTAATGGGTTCTGCCAGCGCCCAAGTGTGTGACACCCAGCATTTCAGGTCAATATCCACATTTCATAAACGCACGTTCATAATTATTATTTCCTGATATTTATTTTGACTAAGTAAAGTCAAGAAGTCTAGCAAAGAAGTTTATTCCAAGTCTAGTAAATCTTAAGGAATTACTAGAAAAAGTAAGCAGAATAACCCGACTTAATACGAACGTTAATGGTTAAATTAAATAACCAGAAATATATATATATATATATATATATATATATATATATATATATATATTACACAAAATTTACGTTGAACCAAGATTTTAATAATTTCTTCAACGAGCCATAAACTAGTTAAAATTATAATACCGTGAAGAATCGAAACCGAATTAAATTGCCATTTGGAACTCTAATTGATACTAATATCATTAATAAATTTATGCTTAAAAATAGTTATCGTTAACCCTAAGCTACTTTCTTGACTTTCTCGGTCGAGAGTCAGGGGAGTCATTCTCCCACTTGCTAATTCACTCAAATTTCCGATAAAAACCATACCTCCTCAGTACCAAATCTCTCAATCCCTTTCAAACCTTCTCGTTTTCTTACGACAATTTCCCAATTCTCCTACAAATCGAAGTCCAGTTCAAGGCAAAAATTCACCAGATTTCGGTGCTATAAGAAGAGTTCCCAGTGTTTTCTCAAGAATTAAGCTAAGGAGCTCAAGATCATTCTCTGTTTCTCTAGAAATCACCATTCTCTGTTTGAGGTAAAAAAAAAAAAAAAAACTCAATATTATCCATTTCATTTTCTTTAAAAACCGTAGCTGAGCATACAAATCGTTCAAACGCAAGTAAGATAACAAGAAAAATGTGTCAAATTCAAGATTTGAACATAAAAATATACAAGACGAATTCTGTCAATCAAAGTGCAGTAATCGAAACTATAGTTTCGATACCAGTTGTTCAATCGAAACTAGGAGTTTCGATACCTGTTTACAATCGAAACTAAGTAGTTTCGATACCGATTGTCCAATCGAAACTAGGTAATTTCGATACTATTTTTGCCAATCGAAACTAGGTAGTTTCGATACCCAATTTACTCAATCGAAACTAAGTAGTTTCGACAGCTGTTTTGTTCAATCAAAACTAAGAAAGTTTCGATACCTGTTCATCAGTCCCATGGAGCAGTAAATTAGAACTATTTTTATAACGAAACAAGTGTTGAAAAACTAAAAAGATATCTAAACAAAAGTAATCAGATCTGCTAAGTCGGTGAACAACTTGCGTTTAAGACGGGTAGTCTTAACGTGTATGTTATCCTTGTGTAATTAGGATACGGATAGGCAAGTCTGCTGTTATTCAAATATTTGCTAGCAATCATACTGTCGAGGTGAGTTTCACTAATTCCCCTTTTTCTAAGTTTTGAAATGATTTGGGGTGGAAACATACTTGTAAAAGAATTTTCGTATGTAAATGAATGAAACTAATGATCTGACCGTATGTATGTATTGAGGGAACAATAGAGCGCTTAAAGTCTTCGGAATAAATTAGTAACCATTAGCTATGGACTTAGGCCGGGATTATATGAATAGTACTATTGGGGGTGACGCCTCCGGTCATGGTTAGTCGCGCTAACCAGGGGTCAAAATGGCCGAATGACCGCATATTGTCTTACTCGCAGAAAGGCGAGGGGAGGCACAGAATGTTGGGGTTTGGTTACGGTCTCGTACATTACATACTATTTTGTATTCCTTGCAAGCTTACAAATGGGGTCAATAGATCGGATTAGTATTCTTATTCATTGGTAATATATACAAAAGAGTTCTGATCAGGGTAAAATGATCAGGTTTTGTACAAAAGAGTTCTGATCAGGGTAAAATGATCAGGTTTTATACAAAAGAGTTCTGATCAGGGTAAAATGATCAGGTTTTGTACAAAAGAGTTCTGATCAGAGTAAAGTGATCAGGTTTTAAACAAAAGAGTACTGATCAGGGTAAAGTGATCAGGTTTAACAAAAGGGTTTTGATCAGGTTAAAATGATCAAGTTTAAACAAAAGAGTTCTGATCAGGCTAAAGTGATCAGGTTTTAAAGTATAGAGTTCTGATCAGGTTAAAGTGATCAGGTTTAAATAAAAGAGTACTGATCAGATTAAAGTGATCAGGTTTAACAAAGAGTTTTGATCGGAAAATGATTAGATTTAAACATTGGGTTTATGATAAATCATTATAATAACTTGTGAACTCACCAACCTCGTGTTGACAGTTTTAAGTATGTTTTCAGGAAATTGAACGTGGCCATCAGGTTAGCAATGTAGGATTCATGCATGCACGTGGATACGGCTTTTGAGAGGATTTCTCTTGTATAACTCATGGTCTTGAGTCATATTTGCGAAATCTTAAACTTTTGTAAACTCAAGTTGATATTTTGTGATGTAAATATTTTAAACTCGATTTTGTATCCAATTACATGTATGTGTTTGCGATAATCATATGCTTTGGAAACAAGTGAACGTTGCGCCTCGCGTTTCCGCCCTGGCGGGGTGTGACAGAACTTGGTATCAGAGCCATTGATTATAGCGAACTAGGTGTCTAAAACGGAACCTAGTCTATAATTTGAATGACTCACTAAAATGTTTTCACTGCATAAGCATTGCATAACCAGTCATCATGTCATGTGGATATTGTAGTCACAAGCATGTCGTCACATTCACACACTGACCCAGTCTCTGACCCTGAATCCAACGAGGAACTTTCCGCCTCACGCCCCAAAAATCGAGTACAAGTACGCAGCTCCACACCACCTAATGTTGCATTAGGAGAACCGTCTATCATCTACCGAAAGAAAAGCGGAGGACCGATTAAAGTACAAAGTGCTAGGAAGAAGGTTCGACTTCCGCACAAGAGAAACCTGGCAGCCCGTAACCCGAAAGACTTGGAGATCGATGAGGAACCATCTAGGAAACGACCCTGTTACCATCCTACTGTGGGAACTATCCGTTGGATGCCTCGTGCTCTGGCACGATGGAGGGAGATGGAGAGCATTCCATCTACCTTTGAGCTCGGAGAGTCTTCCAACTCTCCAACACCCCTACCCCACACTGGGGAAGCCATGGAGCTCACAGTGCCTACATTGGTAGCACGTGTTCATACGCACGAAGAGCGTCTTGATGATCTCCTAGATGATATCCGGGCACATGGGGATGTAGCCATGCGCTTACGTCAAGGGCTCGGATCTCGAGTTCATACGCTGGAGGATAGCACTCGAGACATACAGAGTGCCACTGATTACCTCGAGTTGAGAGCTGATATGGACTGGCAGTTCACTCTCACGGTCCGAGACATGGTGGAAGCGTTGGAGGAGAGGACTTTGGCTGCAGAACTTGTGGCAAGAGCTAGCTTTGTCATGGCAGGACTAGCCATGATGATTGGGTTGTATTCTCACTTCTTCTTTTAAACCTATTATGGGCGGGTTGTGCTCATAGCACATTATGTAGTTTAAAACTTTGGTACTGATGTGGTCATGTGAACCCATCCCTTTTGTATCCTTGTCTGTTGGAACAATGTACTATGTATGTTTTAACTATGTATGTGATGGTTTATGTTGTGATGATGGTTGTTTCCATTGAATGTTGATGTATCCTTATGTCATGATCTATCATTATTGATATATAATGTTGTTTCTTTTTAATTGATATGTTAGAAAGAACGTCATGGCACCTAAGCGTGGGACACCCCATAACACTACTGGTGACAACAACGAGACAATTTCTCCAAACATGGAACAACTCATAGCACAGCGAGTAGCTGCCGCCATAGAGCAGTATGAAGCAAATCGAAATAGTGGCGGAGGAAACGGCAGCGGTACCGGTGCAGGAGGTGCAGGAGGTAACGGTACAGCAGGAGGTTCCGGAGGGTCCGGAGGTAATAAAAATAATTAAGCCATAACACATAGTCATGATCCGAATTAATGACGTTATGACTTGTGATCCTGCAGATGCTCCAAATAGGAAGTGCACCTACAAGGCCTTCCTATCCTGCAAACCCCGCAATTTTAATGGCACCGAGGGTGCAGTAGGACTAATGAGATGGATATAACAGATGGAGTCAGTGATTGATATAAGTGAATGCACAGCTGACTGCATAGTGAAGTATTCTACATGTACGCTCATTGATAAAGCTTTAACTTGGTGGAATACTTAAATGAAGACTTTGGGGAGAGAGACGGCGTACCAATTATCTTGGGAAGATTTGAAAAACATGATGATTGAGGAATACTGTCCTCGGAACGAATTGCAAAAGATTGAAACTGAGATGTGGAACCTACAGATGATAGGAGATGATGTAGCGGGATACACCGACCGCTTCAATGAATTGGCACTTCTGGTACCGCATATGGTTACACCAGAACATAAGCGTGTTGAGAGGTATCTGTGGGGCCTTGCGCCTCAAATTCGTAGCATGGTAACATCATCTAATCCAATAGATGCCAAGAGTGCTATAACTTTAGCATTCAAACTAAAGGATGATGCAGTACGTAATGAATTGTTTGTGAGAAAGGAGAATGAGGAAGGTAAATCTGGGGAGAAAAGGAAATGGATGGGAAATTCAAGTAACAAATCTGGAAAACAAGAATTTAAGAAACAAGGAACTGTGAAGGCCTTTGCAGCCAACACAGTGGAAAGAAAGGAGTATGATAGGGGTCTACCGAGATGTAAGAAGTGTGGAAACCATCATGCCGGTGTGTGTATCAAGTGTGGAAAATGTGACAAGTTTGGTCACACCACTCAAGCTTGTCGATCTAACAACCGAATGGGGAGAATTAAACCGGGATGTTTCGTATGTGGTGACCTGAAACACTTCAAGAAGGATTGTCCCAAGTGGAAGAATCAGAACAACGCTCAGGCACCAGGGAGGGCATTTGTGATGGGTGCAAGGGACGCACGCCAGGACCCAAACATCGTCACTGGTACGTTCCCAATAAATAATCACTATGCCTCTGTACTTTTTGATTCGGGTGCCGATATGAGCTTTGTGTCGAATGATTTTAAATCCTTACTCGGTATTAAGGCCAGCAATCTAGATCAAAATTATACAATTGAATTAGCAAATGGGAAATTAATAGAAACCGGAGAGGTCATTAGGAGTTGTACTTTATGTTTAGAAAACCATACATTCAATATAGACCTTCTACCCGTCGAACTAGGGAGTTTTGATATTGTTATTGGCATGGATTGGTTATCAAAGAACCGTGCCAAGATCGTATGCTTCGAGAAGATTGTACGTATTCCACTACCAAGCGGAAAAATTCTTTCAATTCAAGGCGAAAGGTGTAGAACGATGTTAAAGACGATAAACTGCATGAAAGCTCATAAGTATCTACGCAAGGGTTATTGTGCATTCCTGGCTCACATCGTCGAGAAGAAACCCGAGGAACGTAGAATTGAAGACATACCAATCGTTAGAGATTACTCGGAGGTATTTCCCGAGGATTTACCAGGAATACCACCATCAAGACAAGTCGAGTTTCGGATCGACCTAGTACCAGGAGCCGCACCAGTTGCACGATCGCCGTATCGTCTAGCCCCTTCCGAGATGCAGGAACTGTCGAGCCAATTACAAGAATTACTTGACAAAGGTTTCATAAGACCGAGTTTCTCACCATGGGGAGCCCCGGTCCTGTTTGTAAAGAAAAAGGATGAAACCTTTATAATGTGCATTGATTATCGAGAGTTGAACAAACTGACAATCAAAAACCGGTATCCTCTTCCTCGAATAGACGATTTGTTTGATCAACTTCAAGGTTCCAGTTTCTATTCTAAAATTGATCTACGATCCGGGTATCATCAACTGAAAATTCAGGAAGAAGATATACCAAAAACGGCTTTTAGGACTCGTTACGGTCACTACGAATTCCTAGTTATGCCATTTGGCTTGACTAATGCACCAGCCGTCTTCATGGATCTCATGAACCGCGTGTGCAAGCCGTACTTGGATAAATTCGTGATTGTGTTTATCGATGACATATTGATATATTCACGAACCAAGGAGGAACATGAACATCATTTGAAATTAATCTTGGAATTACTCAGGAATGAGAAGCTTTATGCCAAATTCTCTAAGTGTGAGTTTTGGATCCAAGAGGTTCACTTTCTCGGACATGTCATCAATAAGAAAGGTATCCATGTGGATCCATCCAAGATTGAAGCTATCAAAAACTGGGAAGCACCAAGAACTCCGACTGAGGTGCGTCAATTTCTGGGTTTGGCGGGATATTACAGGCGATTTATCGAGAATTTTTCAAAGATAGCCTTGCCTTTGACCACGTTAACTCAGAAGGACAAAAAGTTTGATTGGACTGATAAACAAGAATCAGCTTTTCAATTGCTGAAGCAAAAACTTTGCAGTACACCAATCCTATCCCTTCCTGAAGGAACTGACAATTTCATCGTGTACTGCGACACATCACACCAAGGTCTGGGGTGTGTATTGATGCAGAGAGAAAAAGTCATAGCGTATGCATCCAGACAGCTAAAAGTACATGAGAAAAATTATACGACTCACGATTTGGAATTGGGTGCTGTCGTGTTTGCACTCAAGATTTGGAGACATTACTTATACGGTACAAAATGTACTATCTTTACAGACCACAAGAGTCTCCAGCACATCTTTAATCAGAAAGAACTCAACATGAGGCAACGTCGTTGGGTAGAACTACTGAATGATTACGACTGTGATATCAAGTATCACCCTGGTAAGGCAAACGTCGTGGCAGATGCCTTGAGTCGTAAAGAGCGAGTTAAAACACTCCGTGTTCGTGCCTTAGAATTGACAATTCATACGAGCCTCACAACTCAAATCCGGATGGCACAACAAGAGGCAATCAAAGAAGAAAACATTCAGAATGAAGCTTTACGAGGAATGATAAAGCAGTTGGAACCAAAGTCAGATGATACTTTATACTTCATAAATAGAATTTGGGTGCCATGTTTTGGTAACTTACGGGAGTTGGTTATGGACGAAACCCACAAGTCCAGGTACTCCATTCACCCAGGTTCGGACAAAATGTATAAGGATCTGAAAGAACTCTACTGGTGGCCGAACATGAAAGGAGAAATTGCTATTTATGTCGGTAAATGCCTGACATGTTCAAAAGTAAAGGCAGAACATCAGAAACCGTCGGGATTGTTACAACAACCCGAGATACCTCAATGGAAATGGGAACAGATTTTCATGGATTTCATCACAAAGTTACCCAAGACGTCGAGCGGGTATGACACTATATGGGTAATTGTTGATCGTTTGACGAAATCAGCTCATTTTCTACCCATCAAAGAGACGGATAAAACCGAGAAACTTGCAAAGCTTTATATTAAGGAAATTGTGGCTAGGCATGGAGTGCCAATTTCTATTATCTCTGATAGAGACAGCAGATTCGTGTCTAGAATCTGGAAATCATTACAAGAAGCCATGGGCACACGTCTGGACATGAGCACGGCATATCACCCACAAACAGATGGTCAAAGTGAAAGGACAATTCAAACCTTAGAGGATATGCTCCGTGCGTGTGTGATTGACTTCGGTGGAAATTGGGATACTCATTTGCCACTAGCTGAGTTTTCATACAATAATAGTTACCACACCAGCATCAAAGCCGCTCCGTTTGAGGCTTTGTATGGTCGAAAATGTCGTTCACCACTATGTTGGGCAGAAGTTGGTGACAAGCATTTAACCGGTCCTGAAGTTATTCAAGAGACCACGGACAAGATTTTCAAAATCAAGGATCGTCTGAAAGCCGCCCGTGACAGACAAAAGAGTTACGCGGATAACAGACGAAGACCTTTAGAATTCCAAGTAGGAGACAAAGTCATGTTAAAGGTCTCACCTTGGAAAGGAGTTGCAAGATTTGGCAACCGTGGCAAGCTTAACCCTAGATACGTTGGACCGTTTGAAATATTGGCTAGGGTTGGCCCTGTAGCTTACAAGCTCAAGTTGCCACAAGAACTAAATAATGTACATGATACGTTTCATGTGTCAAATCTCAAGAAGTGCTTATCAGACAACACATTAATTATACTGCCTGATGAGATTCACATAGACGACAAGTTGCACTTCATTGAGGAACCTATGGAAGTCACATATTGGAAGGTTCAGAGAACAAGGCGCAGCCGTGTTAAGCTGGTCAAGGTACGTTGGAATTCAAAGCGCGGCCCCGAGTATACGTGGGAGCGGGAAGATAAAATGAAATCCAAGTACCCGTCATTGTTTACAAACAATTCAAGTCAGAGTGACAAGAACTGAATTTCGGGACGAAATTCTCTGTAACATGGGGAGAATGTGACACCCAGCATTTCAGGTCAATATCCACATTTCATAAACGCACGTTCATAATTATTATTTCCTGATATTTATTTTGACTAAGTAAAGTCAAGAAGTCTAGCAAAGAAGTTTATTCCAAGTCTAGTAAATCTTAAGGAATTACTAGAAAAAGTAAGCAGAATAACCCGACTTAATACGAACGTTAATGGTTAAATTAAATAACCAGATATATATATATATATATATATTACACAAAATTTACGTTGAACCAAGATTTTAATAATTTCTTCAACGAGCCATAAACTGGTTAAAATTATAATATCGTGAAGAATCGAAACCGAATTAAATTGCCATTTGGAACTCTAATTGATACTAATATCATTAATAAATTTATGCTTAAAAATAGTTATCATTAACCCTAAGCTACTTTCTTGACTTTCTCGGTCGAGAGTCAGGGGAGCCATTCTCCCACTTGCTAATTCACTCAAATTTTCGATAAAAACCATACCTCCTCAGTACCAAATCTCTCAATCCCTTTCAAACCTTCTCGTTTTCTTACGGCAATTTCCCAATTCTCCTACAAATCGAAGTCCAGTTCAAGGCAAAAATTCACCAGATTTCGGTGCTATAAGAAGAGTTCCCAGTGTTTTCTCAAAAATTAAGCTAAGGAGCTCAAGATCATTCTCTGTTTCTCTATAAATCACCATTCTCTGTTTGAGGTAAAAAAAAAAAAAAAAAACTCAATATTATCCATTTCATTTTCTTTAAAAACCGTAGCTGAGCATACAAATCGTTCAAACGCAAGTAAGATAACAAGAAAAATGTGTCAAATTCAAGATTTGAACATAAAAATATACAGGACGAATTCTGTCAATCAAAGTGCAGTAATCGAAACTATAGTTTCGATACCAGTTGTTCAATCGAAACTAGGAGTTTCGATACCAGTTGTTCAATCGAAACTAGGAGTTTCGATACCTATTTACTCAATCGAAACTAGGAGTTTCGATACCTGTTTACAATCGAAACTAAGTAGTTTCAATACCGATTTCCCAATCGAAACTAGGTAGTTTCGATACCCAATTTACTCAATCGAAACTAAGTAGTTTCGACAGCTGTTCTGTTCAATCAAAACTAAGAAAGTTTCGATACCTGTTCATCAGTCCCATGGAGCAGTAAATTAGAACTATTTTTATAACGAAACAAGTGTTGAAAAACTAAAAAGATATCTAAACAAAAGTAATCAGATCTGCTAAGTCGGTGAACAACTTGCGTTTAAGACGGGTAGTCTTAACGTGTATGTTATCCTTGTGTAATTAGGATACGGATAGGCAAGTCTGCTGTTATTCAAATATTTGCTAGCAATCATACTGTCGAGGTGAGTTTCACTAATTCCCCTTTTTCTAAGTTTTGAAATGATTTGGGGTGGAAACATACTTGTAAAAGAATTTTCGTATGTAAATGAATGAAACTAATGATCTGACCGTATGTATGTATTGAGGGAACAATAGAGCGCTTAAAGTCTTCGGAATAAATTAGTAACCATTAGCTATGGACTTAGGCCGGGATTATATGAATAGTACTATTGGGGGTGACGCCTCCGGTCATGGTTAGTCGCGCTAACCAGGGGTCAAAATGGCCGAATGACCGCATATTGTCTTACTCGCAGAAAGGCGAGGGGAGGCACAGAATGTTGGGGTTTGGTTACGGTTTCGTACATTACATACTATTTTGTATTCCTTGCAAGTTTACAAATGGGGTCAATAGATCGGATTAGTATTCTTATTCATTGGTAATATATACAAAAGAGTTCTGATCAGGGTAAAATGATCAGGTTTTGTACAAAAGAGTTCTGATCAGGGTAAAATGATCAGGTTTTATACAAAAGAGTTCTGATCAGGGTAAAATGATCAGGTTTTGTACAAAAGAGTTCTGATCAGAGTAAAGTGATCAGGTTTTAAACAAAAGAGTACTGATCAGGGTAAAGTGATCAGGTTTAACAAAAGGGTTTTGATCAGGTTAAAATGATCAAGTTTAAACAAAAGAGTTCTGATCAGGCTAAAGTGATCAGGTTTTAAAGTAAAGAGTTCTGATCAGGTTAAAGTGATCAGGTTTAAATAAAAGAGTACTGATCAGGTTAAAGTGATCAGGTTTAACAAAGAGTTTTGATCGGAAAATGATCAGATTTAAACATTGGGTTTATGATAAATCATTATAATAACTTGTGAACTCACCAACCTCGTGTTGACAGTTTTAAGTATGTTTTCAGGAAATTGAACGTGGCCATCAGGTTAGTAATGTAGGATTCATGCATGCACGTGGATACGGCTTTTGAGAGGATTTCTCTTGTATAACTCATGGTCTTGAGTCATATTTACGAAATCTTAAACTTTTGTAAACTCAAGTTGATATTTTGTGATGTAAATATTTTAAACTCGATTATGTATCCAATTACATGTATGTGTTTGCGATAATCATATGCTTTGGAAACAAGTGAACGTTGCGCCTCGCGTTTCCGCCCTGGCGGGGTGTGACAAAGTGGGACGCCCGTTGGCTGAATTTTTGAGTTTTCTTCCTGAGACACTTTGGGGGGTCTTGGGACTTGTTGTATCATTACTAATGGTTATTTGTGATGTTTTGAATGCAAGGGAAGCTCCGGTGTGAATCTCGGGTTTCGTATCATATGGATGGATTCTCATGGATTGTGTTGAATCAGTTTTTATTTCAACTTCTCGTGGGGAATGTTTACAAACTTAATGGGTCGTTAAATGTTGTGGATAACATCGTGGACGTTAATGTTTTGTCAAAACTATTTTGTGGTTTCATGGGTAGTCAAATCCATATTTGTAAACTTAAAACGTATGGATACGTTAATATTGTAATTGGTACTGCTTCCACGTCGTTTAAAAAAGATTAAATCGGTTTGAAGTTTTGGGTGTTACAATGTGTAAAACACAATAACCAGAAAGCTAAAACGCCATATTGAAAATTGGTGCCCATGTGAAAATTGACGCCCAAGTTGAAAACACTATGACAAAAAAAACATATGTTTAAATTGGTGCCCAAGTGTAAACACCAGGACCAGATGTTAAAAATTTGATCTAGGTGTAAAACACCATAACCAAAACACAATGAGAGAAGAGGAAAAATGTTGCCAATAATATGAAATTCACCAACAATTGCATAAAACCCTTGATAGTTTTCATTTTCCCTAAACAAAAAATACTCGTCGGTTACAGTCAACGCCATAGCCAACCATTAGACCACCACTGTCACATGTTGCTTTATTCTTGGTTTTTTGACCTGCGACCACCATCCCCATCCTCATCCCAACGACATTCTCACCCTGACACTATTTGAATATCACGACGACTGAGTAAACAGCTGGAAATCTAGATTGTATAGAAATCATATATTGTAGGTGATATTTTACATTGAAGAATTGGGGGGGGGGGGGTTAGATATGAAAACTGTTGCTCTCACTCGCTATAAAAATGAACCATCACCTGTGATGTTGGTGTGGTGTGGGTTTTGATTAGAAAGTAAGAAAGGGGAGGGGATGTCGGGGATCGCCGGTGCTATGAAAGGAAAAACGAACCATCTGCTCCTCTCATGTTTTTCGGCGAGGTGGTGTTCAGCGGTCTGGCAGGTGGCGGCAGTAGGTGGAGAGGGTATGGAATTATGGATCTAGGGTTGAATACATATTCTTAAGATATTTTTAGTGGGGTTAGGGGTGTTTTATATTCAGAGGTGTTTTGGTATTTTCACACCTACTTAACAGAAAAGGTTACCCTCCTTTACTCTAAGGACTACAAGTGCAATAAGTTGAAAGTTTCTTAGAACCAAATCCGTAATTTCTCAAAATTAGGGACCAAATCCACAATATGGCCAAACCACATGGACCATCCGTGTAATTATCCGTGTAATTATCTCTTTTGGTTATTACTTTGTGTATTTAATTTGTGTTTTTTATTTTAATTCCATTCATTTTAAAGAAGTATAAGAATTTAATATGCAAAAAATCAGTTGAGTAACTTTTTCGTGTATATTTTACAAGTAGTGGAGTTTAATAAACCCAAATTAGATTAACCGACTTTTTCGTGAAAAACTGAATAAAAAAATGTAATGATTTTTTATTGTATTAATCCAAAATATAATTGTATCTAAAAAAACCCAAACATAAATATTTATTACCATCAGCGTAAAACGACACTATAAAGTTTAAAACAAAAATATTAAACCTTTTCAAAATACAACTTTAAACGAAAAATGCAAATAGATAAACATTCAAACTTTTAACTCTTTAAGATAGTAAGATGGTTCATGTTGGCCCAAACTGAACCAAGCCAACCTTGATGCTTTGACCAAGGACAACTGTGTTCAGTACCAAATAGAACCTACCATCACGCTTGTTGTAGCAACCAGACCTAATCATACTCCAGTTCATCGGGTGTAACGGGCCTCTTCAGTGGGATTATAGACTTCCTTTCAACATCCCGAGATAAAGCTTTTCTCATATCTGAATGTTCAAAACATAACATATAAGAAACATTACGATTTGTGCAAGAGTTAAGGAGCAGAAGACAACTGGATTCAAGACGGGTTTACCTAAACCATCTTCCTCCCCGGAATAGTAACGTAATACGCGTCTATAGATAACATAATCAAGCTGCAAGATAGAGGTTGAAACAATCAGAAATTCAGAATGATCAATATATACTCCCATGCTATTAATTTGTCTATTTACTTATTTTATTGGCAAGTTAGATTTTAATAATCCAAACTTTGACCAATTGGCCAATAATAATCCATACCTACAATTTAACCAATGACACTCCTAACTTTCACTTTTGTTGCCAAGGTCAATCCCACTCTCATAATCATTCATAGATTTATACTTGATTTCGCTCGCAATGTTGATTTCGAACAAAATGGGGAAATGTGGAAGTGAAATCGAATGAAAAACAAGCGTAAATCTATGATAATTATGCTACTAGGATTGCTCTTGGCAATGAAAGTGAAAGTTAGGAGTGCCATTGTTTAATTTATCAATATGGATTATTATCGACCAATGGGCCAAAGTTTGGATTATTAAAATCTAACTTGCCTATTTTATTTTATTTTTAGCAGCCGGTACTCGCAGACAATTGTTTCAATTGAAATTTGGACCTACAACCTGTTGGTTGGTAGGTCACCTTTGTTACTGTAGGCCAAAGGCCAGTTGGTGCTATGCTACTAATATTATTCTTTTGTTTAAAATGTTGATAAACCAACCATCTTCTAAGCTAAATGGCGACTCCTGAATGTATCATTCATAGAGATGCAAACTTTATCCATGTACCTATTAATGGGTCAAAATTTTAATTATATTTTATCTATAACAGGTTAAATGATCAAAAGTTTTTGCCAAAAAAGAAACATGTAAAGCATAATTTTAATATATAACTACATATAGCCTTCCAAACTGCTTTACCAAAAATAGATTATTGTTGTAATAATATTAGTTTCTGATATCATTTTTAATACGCAGCCATAGAGAAAACTTAAAGAAACTTGGACAAGAAGTATTTAGGGTAAAACCAAGTAGCACCAGTTTTTTTTTGTTGACAAGTTTGCCATTACCCAACCTACCCATTTAGCAACCTCTAATTTCATTCAGCGATCAGACAAAGGTGCCCTATCCAACTTATATTGAAAATAATCCGTGTGCATATGTTTGTTTTTGTATATGTTAGTGTTCGTGTGTGTGTGTGTGTGTGTGTGTGTGTGTGTGTGAGAGAGAGAGAGAGAGATGAATGAAGGAAAAAGGCTATCAATCATTACCTTTTCATACATCTTTATAGCCGGTGTATTTGATGCTCTTACAAAGAGGTCCACAAAGTATGCTTTGTAACTGTCCCCATGTTAAAAGAAGCACAAAACAGAAACGAACTCAGATGAATGATGAAAAAATGAACCGTGATACAGGTAGGTCGATTATTGTTATACTTTATAAGCAAAAAGCTGATCAGCTATTATTGTATTTGGTATGGAAACATTAGTAAGTGAATGACTTCCTTTACAATACAGGATATCCAAACATCTAAAAGACACCAATCCAGCCCAACCACTAAAGGATACAACACCTCTATAATAGAGCAAGTCATGCTTTCTATCTTTCTATCATACCAGTATACAACAACAACAAACATACCCAGTGCTATTGGTAGGGTCTGGGCCCTGGGGAGGGTGGGATGTAGGCAAACCATACCTCTATCCCAGATGATAGAGAGGATGCTTCCAGGGAGACCCCCAACTAAAAAAAAACCCTCAATGGACAAAAAGAGCATATGAGAACCAAATAGTTTCACCCAAAGATTTAAAACAGCAAACCACAAAAAGAACTAATAAAATAGTGGTATGGTTTGCTTGTTTAAAATAGTGGTATGGACAGAAGGAGCATATGAGAACCAAAAAGTTTCACCAGTATATTTATCTTAATAACATTTTATTTTATCTTTAACCATATAGAAATGTGATTTGCTTGTTTAAACAATTAAACCCATTGACTGGTTACTCGGATCCATACAAGAGAAAACCTTTACTGTGACTTCGCTACACAATACCATTGTTGTTAGTGAAGTAACACTATTAGAGTATTCTGCTGTCATTTTGATTGTGTGTGATCCTTTTGGGAGTTTTTGTGCAGATATCATATGATTTATGTATCATCCTAGTTAATCCCCCTATTTTGATAATTTGTCCTCCTTTCTTACCCTTCATGTAATCCTGTATCAGTTTCAATATGTGCTTAAGGGTTCTGTAATAGTCCAAAAAAACCCATTCATATTTCAACAGATTCTTTCTTCCATGCCATTTCTGAAAAACAATTACAAGAATCCAGGTCCAGCATCTAAGATGCATCCCTCTACATCATAACTAAGTCTAGTATTTGGTGAATTTGAGTTCCAATTGACCAGTTAAATGTACAGATGATGTGAAACAGAGAAGTAATCATGTGTATAATAAATGGAAGACTATATTGTAGGTCTAAACAACTATCACAAACAAAGCAGATACACGTCTATGAAAACAGGTATGTGAATAACCTCAACTCACATTTTGTCACTGATGTCTTCAAGCAGGTTCATTAGTTTCTTTGCCAACTGCTGCCTACGGAATTCAGGAGTTACTGTGACAGCTGTCACATGACCATGCCATGACTCACCTTGCCCTTCAACTTTACCCATAACTGCAGCCAAAGTAAAAACATTAAGTTCATATATCCTTGCAGTGTCACACAGTTATTAACAGTGTTGTCAATAGTGCACAAGGCGAACGCCTAGGCGCAGAAGCGCAGCGCAGCTCAACTTGAGTGCCTCGCCTGGATAGCCGCAGATTCAGGTCAATTTCGGGCCGAATCCAGCCTAAATTCCGGCAAAAAAATCATCTGAAACAGGTCTAAACAACATAAAACAGCCTACACTAGCCCTAAAAAAGCCTGGAATCAACCTAAAACAGCCCAAACAAGCCTAAAGCATGTCTAAAACCCCTAAAAATGGTATTTTTATACTATGCACTTCGCTTAAAAAGCCCTCGCTTTTTGCCTTGCGGCTAGGCTCCGGGCGAGGCCTTTGACAACTATGGTCATTAAACAAGTAAACAGTGTAAGCGCATAGTCAACAAAAACACAAAGAATGTGGTCAAAACTTATAAACACCCGGTACTTATAAAGAAGCAAATACGAGACTTAAGAGACCACACACTGAAAACCTAGTTTAATAATAATCAACATATCAGCATTCAATATAAAGGAACACCAAAAATCTATGTTTATCCAAGATTAGGCGGGTACAGGTTATAATAATGCATCAATTCAAACATTTTCCATAAAAATCAATAATGTATATATTGTATGAATATAATTACATAAAAAAAAATTATGTCCAGAACTCTATATCCAGTATAAATATAGCAATAAATATTAAGTCACATCAAGTTTCAAATTTGGTTACTGAATTTGAAAGATGAAAAGAAGCCCTAATAATAAATCGAATTCCAGGTGAGCAGTCGAGATTTCTAGCATAAATTCCCCAAAATAAGTGTCGAATACAAAACTGAACAAAACAGCAATAATAGGTAGAAGGATGAAGAAATTACTGTATCCCATAACTCTGTTGCATGGAGCTTCGGCGACATGGAAATAATCAGGCCAGCGTGCCAAGTAGGTCATGTAGAATGACATATTAAACTGTGCATTAATCAAAATCATCATCCCATAATAATCATAATGCATACACATAATCTACTGTAAATATGAAGCAGTAATCGTACGAGCCCTAAATCATATGAGATTCCAGTTATCCTTTTGATTTTTATGAAATTTTTGTTCGAATAAGATGAAGAAAAGACTTACAGTTTCTGTGAGATGGTCCAGATTTACAGAAGAAAATCGTAGAAGATCATCGCAGCAAAATCTTCTGTTCGTCGTCATCTCTGTTCGTCGTCGCTCCCCTATGCAAACATTGGATGAATGAGACCTTGTGGGGTTGAGAATTGAGAAAGGGTGAATCACACCTAACCCCTTCGAGGTTATACAAAATGTCACTTTTCAAGGTAACTAATTTTTTATGACAAATTGGTTGCTTTCCTTTTATCAAGAGAAAATCGAAATTAGTGTATTTTTTTTTTCTATCTATGTATGCATGTGATATTAGAATAACTAGAAATTTTGCCCCGTGCTTCATGACGGGAAACGAACCTTAAACGGTTGAGGCGGTGACATTAACATGGATAAGCACAAAAAGAATTGTAGTTAAATAAATAAAAGAAACGTATGAAGTTACGGAGAGTCGATTATGGAGACTGAAACATAGATAAAAGACAGTTAGATAACGGTACCGGTGTTTTTCAGTCGGTGTTGGTCTCATTTTTCATGGTACCAGCACTTCACCGTCAGTCGATATAATACCTAAAAAATACGTTATCTTGAATACGACTCTATTTTAAATATATATATATATCGGGACGTCAAGAAGAAAAATAAACAAACAAACGTGAAAGTTATTAAGGAAAAATCATATTAGATGTACTACATGAGGTAAATTCAAAACTTTAAAAATTTAAGTAGGTAAAACTGAAAATTTAGGGTGAGTTTTGACAACTGACCAAAGTTGGGAGGGAGAAGTCGTCTATGGTTTGCCACCGACACTACTCTTTAAGATTATTGATAATTTCATATTTGTAGTGATAGAGATATGTGGATTTACTCTTATATATTTATTTATTTTTATCAGAGTTTATTCCTATCAGTTCATGTAAAATATGTTGTGCGTGAAGTAGCACTCGTGTATCATTGAGAAGCATACATTCAGCTAACAAGTTTCAATATATGCGTGATAATGTATTATGTCCCTCAGTAACTTTTGACTCGTATATCATTATCAAATTTTCACACGATATTCCTCATATTATCCAACAATGTATAATGTATAATCAACAAAAATAATCATTGAGATACATTTAACTTCATATGTTGTAATTATTTTACAATAATTTATATTGTTTATTTACTAAAAAAATGTCTCAATTCAAATAGATAATCTCGTACGTAACTTTGTTATGTTTTGTAGATGCCTCTAACAAATGTGAACTAAGGCGGTTGTTAATTTCATTTTGACCCGAGAGGCTAGAGCCAGGGTGGACTTGAACTTATGCTAAGACACCAGGGTCTAAGATGTTTTCTAAACTGACATACGTCCATGGATGATAACTAGATATTCTTTATTAAGAGGTGATACCAACATTACAAGTACATGATCATATATATAGAGAGACTAGTCTAGGTTTAACAACTAAACGGGCTGGTCTTAGTGCCCGGCTGCCCTGCGCCCCCTTGCTTCCTGTTGTAACTGATCTCAACCGTAAAGGCCTACGAATGCAACAATAGTGTAGGTGGTGAGAAAAGGAAAATAATAAAGATAACACTAAGTCAGGAAGAAGGTAACATGCATAGGTCATTACTCATAATAAATCTAGATAGAGTTAGGCTCCTAGGATAAAGCTAACCTAATGAATATGAGTGAGTACATTTCAAATCATGGTATTTGGTACTTCAATTCTTTTACATACTTGAAATAGAGAAGGTGCTAATTTGAGTGATGTGTTTGTCATACTTCATCTTTTCAAGACCATAGCCGTCTAATTGGTCTGACCGGTTTTCAAAACACTGACAAAACGTAAGCTACACGAGTAATTAACCCGTAAAAGAAAGATGATTAAGTTGATAACAATTCTTCAAGTTAATATACAAAATCTATGCAAACCAAAAGTTTGCAGATCATACAAGATATAAACCTTCCATAAATTATAACCAAAAACACACTCCTATTCATTCTTCCAAACACACAACACCAAAGAAAATCCCAGAGCTTGCGACTGTCCATCTTTACTTAACGTTCTTGACCAAGACTGATCCTCACTTGCCCACAATTTCTCCGCAGAAAGACAGGTTTTAAACAAAAACACCGCATTCCCGGTCAATTTCTCAAATAACCAGCTATGAACATCCCAGTAAACTTCCACTGGCAACCCATCAACCAAAATAGTATAGTTTCCTCTAAACTTCCATCTTAAACACTTCACTTGCATCACCGGGTTACCATCGATCCGTATCAGTAAACACGAGTCATCATTCATACCCATTGTATCACATTCAATCAATATATCATGAATCTGACCTTTACCACAAAACTGAGCCCGTGTCGAATAAGCCTTCTTTCCAAAAATATGTGCTGTTTTTGAAACAAAAACAGCATTTGGTGCTAAACTAGTTGCATGTATCTTCTTGTGCACTTCCTTCTCCATATCCCCTAAGATCAGGATTAGTTCGCGGTTCATAGCTATTGCGAAGTAGAAACCTGTGATTGGTTCGGGTGATGAACCGAATTTTGCAAATGTTAAATCCCAGTAAATGTCAATGAATTTAGAACCCACTTCTAGGCTTCTAAACCCTCTTCTTTTAGAGAACAACCACGGCTTGATGTCGAGTTTACAGAGGCATTGGTTGTTTGAATCGTCGATTTCGACAGAAAGACTTTGGCCCATTAAGTTTTTAGTCCAAGTAAGGGTGATGATGATGGAAGTGGAATTGCGCATTTTGCATTGGTATACACATGTTACAAGATTTTGCGCAGTTCTGGTTGTAGTAGCAGTGGTGATGAGAGTTTCTGATGAAGAAGATTCAGCAACTTGAACACCATTTTCACCAAAACAAGAAGGGAAGTCCTTCATTTATACCCTCTATAAACCAAATATTTCACTAACATGTATAAGTTTTTTTTTTTTTTTTTTTTGCAACGGCGCATGATATTCATCTTTTTTTTGCAACGGCGCATGATAAGTATAATGTTTTTTATAAGAAAGGGTTAATACCAAAAAAAGAGTTAAAAACTAGTATAATTTCTTATTTTTCATGAAAAAGGATATTTTGGTCTTTTCACAGTCACTTAACAGAAAAACTTAACCTACATCCATCATAGGGCGTCAGTGAAACAAAATGAAAGTTTCTTGAGACCAAACTCCTTAATTTCTCAAAGTTAGAGACCATATCCTTAATTTGGCCAAACCATAGGAACCATCCGTGTAATTAACTCAAAAAATAATTTAGAATAATGGTTCGTTAGCTCTTAAATTAGTCAAAGTAAGATGGTGTAATTTTTACTTTTTGTAATAATGTTGAATGCCACTTTAACAAATTTTGACCAATTTAAGAGTTAACGAGTTGTTATTTAAGAAAAAACTTTACAATTACATGCATTTTAGACGAGTTTATTGATTTTAATATATAAAAATTAGTTTAATGACTTTTTCATTAGTTTTTACAAGTTGAGGGACTTTAATACAAGAAACTTTGTTATGAAAATAATGGTTTTTATGGGTATCACTCCTTAGAGAAACAAGAAGTAGTTATACTTGAATCTGAAGAACAATTCATATGGGTAACTTCTAAAATCATCACAAATTCAAGATTCTTGAAGCTTGAAAGAAAAAGATTGTGAATCAAATATTTCTGTAAAATATAACCAAATATAATTGTAATATTTAATATATAAGAAACAAGAAAACCATTACCTTGAATCCAAAGAATATTTTGTGGGTAACCTAGCTCCAAGATCAAAATTCAAGATTTCTTGAGGACTCAGAGAGAAATCTTCAAGCATATGATGCCATTGGCTTCAAAATTACAAGTGAACTCCAAAATCACTCAAAAGTTTTAGATTTGTTGGAGACTAAAAGAACAGGATTCATGTATGATGCCATTGCTGAAGAAAAATGGCTTCTTGGTAAGAACTAAGAAAGAACTATGGCTTCTTTATTCACTCAACTTCTCTCTCACACAGATAAACACAAACACACAGTGGCGCCATTAGAATGAGTATGACTTTTCATGTTTTGGGTAGCTTTTTAATGATTGGTAATTTAGCGTAATAAATGGTGTTTATGATTTATGAAGATGTTTTGGTTATGAAATGACTCATGCTCAAAAGCTATCATTTTGCTAATGTAAAGAGGGAACATCTACAAATGGGGCATTACCTTTTTAGCATAAAAAACCATGGTTTTAGGTGGTTAATTAAAATTACTTTTTTTATAATTAAATAACATGTTATCTATAATAGTATCGTTAAATGTTAATTTAGTTATTTAATAAACATATATCGTTAATTGTAATTGGATTAATGATAGTTGTAAATTCGTACTTAGAGTTGTAATAAGATCGTGTATGTGAACTTGTGTTCGAGTGGGAATTGATCCGTCCGTCTTAGATGTGTGAAATAAGCAATGAAAGGTGTCCCCATCCCACGAGTAGAGATGGGGTGGGTACATCGACATTAAAAGAAAAAATGTGTTAGCGAGTTGGGTAACTGTTCAAATCGGTTATGGATCAAACGAATAATTTTATTAAATACTTAGACACTCAGGTGGAGTCGAAATCGGTTATGGATCAAACGAATAGTTTTAGTAAATACTGAGACACGTAGGCCGAGTCGAAAGTCTAAACACTCCTTTTATCAAATGTATATTTATTTCTTTAGGGAATTTCATATATATTCCTAAATTTGTCATATTTTCTTAAAACACAAGTTTTCAATCTATAATGGGGAATACTATTAAACCATAGTTTTGGAAAATATGATATTTTACATTGGAATTACCTTTTTAATGAAATATGATAGAGGAAATAATGGTTATCTAATGTATGTATTAAAAGTATATTCGAGCGATAAAAGTAGAAAACATAACCCTCGCCTTATGATATTTCTATTTGTGGTATAATAATAGGAATAATAAAGTTAACTTTGGTCGAGATGAGTGGTTTAGAAACCCTCTCCTTATGATGTAATTTTTATTGGGTTCCGACTACCTTAGTCGGGTTTTTTTAATATCATGTTGTCGTTCGAAAAAAAAAGTAAAAACATAACCGAAATCCACTGTAAGTAAATTTATCACTCACTTTGATATATAATTTAGCAAGTGTGATAAGAAAAAGTTGTTAATTGTGTAGATGAAGCAACCTTTTTATTTCTTGTGGCATCATTGAATGGCCTACCTACTACTAATATTATTTGATCAATTGGCATAAGGTGTATTGAAGGTCTTTGTTTGCATTTTGACTATGACTTCATACCAAAAGAAGCCTTCTTACTTATTATTACAATAAATTACCATAAATGATCATCAATTGAAGAATTGAAGCTTTTAAATGGGGTGGCTTCAATCTTTATTCTCCCCCTTCAAGAACATGTGGAACCGAATTCAATCGACTCACACCCGCCATCGAAGACGTATGTATTTAAGGTTTGTCCATATTTTTCTTTGATACAGGTCTAATGATGTTGGATTATGCTTCGGTTTCTTTGTAGGTAAAGGTTTGTATGTATTGTACGAAGATGTCAAGCGTTGCTCGTGTGAAGATGTGCAAGTGTTGTGGTCGATTTTGGTTGGACCAGAACCTAGTTTTTCTATCTAAAATTCTAAGTAAAGATGATCGAATGTCTATAACAAACCGATCAACATGAATGTAAACTATATGTGTATATATATCTAGGTTTTGTTTGTGTATGTTAGAGAGATTAGCGATGATTCTTTCTAACATATTCGATTGGTTTGTGATTGGTATATAATTATGATGATTTAAAAGTAAATTGTTTTGTGCATCATTATTTTTTACTTTTTTGGTTATAAAACATCATAACTTTAGTTTTACCCACTAATTTGACGTGTCTTGTTTCTACCCAACGACGGTTGAAATAGTTGGTGCATATGAAATGTTAAATGTTACATCAAACGTTGCGTTTAATCTATCATGTCCATTATAAAAATTAATTGGGTCGAGCCGCTTATAAGTAATTTAATACGTGCTTCTTATAAACTTAAATCGAGTCTATTCTAAGCTGGAATCGATATTAAACCTAAATTGAAGTTCGTTTAACAAACGAGCTCAAATCCAAGCTATACTGGGTCTAAACAAGCTAGTCGGACCGTTATCTAGATGATATCGGTCCGCTATCCGACCCTTTACCCATAGCGGACCTTTAAGGAATATGATAGCGGTCCGCTATCTATTCAGAAATTAAAATTTTTATTTTTAACCCTGGACTTTGATATTTTAAATACACAAGCCCTTTTAGTTTATAATCTTGGCATTACTTAGACATTTTTGTGGCATGTGTTACATTTACACATGTAATATATATAATATACGCTTTTAACTAACTATTCAAATTTCTAAACTCTCAACTTTACACCTGTAATATGTATAATATACGTTTTTAACTAATTATTGTTTTACTAATTTCATTTTTCTACAATAACCCTGATGAACCCGCCTACGCATGTTCGAGTCTAGGGTGTTACAAACCGGATTTTTTATATTTTTTACACTTTTACTTTTCTTATATTCATTTATAAAAATTTCTGCTTTATATCTCTATTTTGTTTTACTTTTTTACTAACTTTTTTTTAACGAAATTGTCGTTTCAATGTTAACTCCTATTCGCGCCGCAATTTATCTATTTCTCGATCTCCAGAACCGAGTTGCGGCAATTTCATACGTTTTTTTATATACTTAGTCACGTTAGTGTCACCGCTGCAACGCACCTAACGAAATTCACAAACTCACCGCATTATGGGCGCGGTTTCTATTACCAACTCTTTTAAAAACTAAGGTCGGTGTCCAATTAGGAGCCACCACCTCACCTCAAATATAATCTTTAAATGTGATGTTTTTAATATTTTACACTAAAAATGGTTTGGTTGGAGTGGTAAACTCCATAAGCTTTGAGTGTGTTGTCCTGGTTCAACTCCCATGGATAACATTTTTTTTACTTTTCCATCTCACCTCAAATATAATCTTTAAATGTGATGTTTTTAATATTCTACACTAAAGATGGTTTTGAGTGTTTGTACTGTGTTCCAGTCACATTGATGACATTTTTTTTTACTTTTTCTTTACTTATTTTTTTACTTTTTTTTTCACAATAGTTTTTTTTGTTCTTTAAAGATTTTCCGTCATTTTTACGCGATACTCTTTTCTATTTATACTTAACCGTCACAACTTCGTAAGTTTCTTTTATTTACTTAACCATATCAATGCCACCGTCGCAACACACGTAGGTAGGTTCGCAAACGCGCGTGCAAAACTTAATCAAAGATTGGTGTTGGTGTAGTGGTTTGGCGCAAATGCTCTTTGTCATCCTTTTCTTATTGTTCAGGTCATGGGTTTGAAACCTATGGCTACTAAACTTTTTTTTTTGTTTTTTTTTCTTTTGATTATTTATTTTTTAATTATTAGGCGCAATGTGAGAAGCTCAATACATTTTTATATCAATGGTTCGATCTTCAAAACCGATCCGTCTCAAATTCGAAAGTTAGTTTTATGTACTTAAGTACGTTAGTGTCAACGCCAAAACATTTTTTCTTTGGTTTTTTTGTTTTGCTGTTTTTACATTTTCTTTCAGGGTTATACGAGTAGCCATAACCTCATATGTTTTTTTATGTACCTAACTATGTTTCTTTTTTAACGTTTAAGATCCTCTTCACGCAGCCGATCATGGGAATTCTAGTTATGCTACATTTCGACACCGCCGCAACGCGCGGCGGGTAAAATTACTAGTATATATTAAGAGAAGCTTGCATTCTCTATGTTTGAAGATTTTGATGGGATGCTAGATGGATTGGCTCATTTAATCCATAAAATTACTTACGAGGTTAGTATGTAAATTACCATGCATTTTTTACTCATTTCCTGAAGAACGGGTTGATTCTGGTTATGTTTTATCTCTAACTATTGGTCACCAATCCCCTTGCTAAATCGGTAGTATTGCTCAAACAATTGCCAAACATCTATATTAACGGTACATTTTATTCCACTTGATGGCGACTTCTCTGTTGACCTATTTATTAAGTCTGTATAGTTTAATAAGGATGTTTGACCATTAGTGAAGTTCCTACTATACCCATGCAATAAAAAATATGAACTTTGCTGTCGAAAACTTGTGAAAAAGTCATCTACTTTTAAAACCGACAAATAGTTAATATTAAAGATAATTATAATTACTTAATTAGGATATTATCATTGATATTTTTTTTCCTTGATTCAGCATACAAAAAGCATCATCCTCCAGCTATGGATGATGATATATGGCGTCTAGAAAAGAAAGTGATTTTCATAGGCAGTTGGGGTTAAACAGAATATGCACTGTGAAAGACTTCTTATAAATATAAGTCACTAATGAGTCCTCACTATGCAAGTTAAGATAACGGTTATTAGAATGATTATAATATTCACCACACCTCTTTGGGATTATTTTATCGACTTATATAAGATAAATTACAACATGGAACGTGCAAGATTAAATGAAACAAAAAGGAATATACAATCACTGAGTAATCAACGTAAATCTCTTTAAGGTGGTTTGTTATTTTCAATAATGTTTATAATTAGTTACATGTCATATGAAGTTTCCATGAACTAGCCGCTTATTTATGCTTGGATAACACAGATACTTGGCGGGTCATATAACAAGACATGGGAGACAATTATAAAACATGCCAAAGATTGTGTTTTAGATGACAATCTGTGTGGCTGAAGGGATCGGGCTTTTGTTCAATTCCATTTTCACGATCGTGGGTGCAACTTTTGACGGCAGAAAAGCTTACAGATGGTTTGTATTCTATCTCGATTTTGTAATCATTTTTTATAGAGGTGAATTAAAATAATGATATTTACAGATGTTTTTATGATGTGCAGCCTCTAGTGGAATCATTAAAGCAACAATTTTACAAGAATTTAGATGGGATGTTACCAATGGATGATCTGTCCATTTTTGGAGCGTCGATTTTAGCAGCTGATTTACTGAGTTACTCTCTTAGGGTGTTGGGGGCGGGATACCCGCATGAAATCGAGTAGGCCAATCTTCAATCGAGTAAAGTGGAACACCGTCCCCATTAAATTGAGTAGGGGCGGGTAGGAGAGTCCGAGTACAATGAACGGGTATATTTACTCGGAGGTGGTTGGGAGAGCCGTTGCGGCTACTAACCGTTGGTGGGGGTGGGTGGGTGGGTTGGGTGCTTTAAAAAAAAACTAATTTTTTACCTATATATACCCACATTCCACACACATATATTTTTACCTGTCATCTATATATCTTTCATCTCATCTATAAAATTTTACACTCTACAAAAAAAATGGAAGGTTCATCCAAAAAATCAACAAAGCCTAGAAAATTTAGGCTAAAAGTTCAATCCTAATCGCGACCCGAACGAACCCAAGCCGCTCCCCAACGAACCCAACCACCTTCTCAACCAATTTCAAGCTATTTCCCGCAACCTCAATATCCAAACTACTACCCTCAAAGTTCAACCGATCCAAATATGGATCCTAATTTTTTATCTCAATTTTCGCTTGATATGGATCCTAATTTTTTATCTCAATTTTCCTACCAATACCAAAACCAACCGTATCGTGATCCAAACGAAAAAAAATTAAATGTTTGTTTTTTTTTACAAAAAAAATTGGTGAGTAAATGAGTAGGGTGTTTCCAATGAAATCTGAGTAAATAAGTAGTTTTGAGGTGACAGAATTCTATTGGACAGTTTTGATGAGTAATTGAGTAATAGGGTAAATGGCCCCAACACCCTTATTAAGTGGTGCTAATATGGCTCCGTAGGATGTTAATACCCTATCTCTACACCCAGGTATATAAATTATCTTGGTTGGTTTAAGAAATTGGCTTTCATTTCACTTGGAACAAAAAAAAGTAGAGGTGGATATTGTGCGGATGATAGGACCACTTTCGACCTATTTGCTACCAAATGGACCCATTCATAAGCAAATGGGTCAAAATTGTCACCTCTCTCTCTCTATATATATATATAGGGAATGTATAGGATGAAAACTCTTTCAAGTTGTGAAAAACATTGAAAACTATCCAAAAAACGGATTTTTAAAAGGTTTTTTTTAAAAAGCTTTTATGTATAATTTCAAAACTTTTTATAAAAAAAAATAAAAAAACGCCGACCAGATGTTTTTATAATTTTTTTTAAAAAAAGTTATGCCCAGTTGTGTTACATATATAACATGTGTTTTTACATATAAAACATGTGTTACATATGTAACAAAAAAAAATTACACCAAAAACAGAGATTTTTGTCCATTTAAAAAAAAAAAAAAAAAACTCTTGGCGTTTTTTGTATTTTTTTTACAAAAATATTATAAAAGTTACTTAAAATGATTTCCAATTTAAAAAAAAACATGTAAAAACACGTTTTTTAATAAGTTTTCAATGTTTTTACAACTCAAGTGGGTTTTCAAAATATCTCTTCCATATATATATATATATATATATATATATATATATATATATATATATATATATATATATATATATATATATGCACATTAATAAATAAGTAACTGGTGGCGTCACGTATCCCAATTCTGTGGGTCAAAGATTTCTTTTTCCCGCTTATTAATATTTTTTAATAAATGTTATAGGATCGTAAGATTACAAGGTGATTCTATTCTAGTTGATATTGGCGGAAACAATAACAACCAACAAAGTAAACAAGTAAACAGCAAGAATACTGATAAATGCACTGTTGTATTAAACTTCTGAGATTACAAGTTTACAAGTAAAACACTATCAAGAAGCACTATGAAAGCACAGCAAGCACACTTACAATGAAGTGTTTACACAGTATTTATACTAACTTAGAATCAAGACAGACCCTTGATTCTAAGGATCAGATCTAACACAAGCCGTTGATCTTGTTTATTAATCTAAATTACACGCAAAGGCTAATCTAGATAACTTTACTGAAACGTCTTCTTAGGCATCATTGTTTGCATGCTTGGAGACGCGCGTCATTGTCCTTTATTGGTTGCACCACTGAGGTTCCTTCTGCTTGGAGTGTGGCAGTTGCTTTTGCAGAAAGGTGTCAGAGGCGCTTCACATGGGTAGTCAGCTGCAACGTTTGGTCTTCAGTGAATAAAGCTATCAGCAGCAGAGATGAGAATAATGCTGCTGATAAGACTATCAGCAGCAACAAGTGTTGGATGCTGCTGATAAGCCTATCAGCAGCAACAAGTGTTGGATGCTGCTGATAAGCCTATCAGCAGCAACAAGTGTTGAATGCTACTGATAAGCCTATCAGCAGCATTTGTACTTAGAATAATTTGGTAGCAATCAGTCTTTGGTTCTACAAACTCCCCCTAGACTGATGCAACCAAAATTCTTCTAATCACTTTGCTGCTGAAGCTTTTGCATGTGGCTGACTATCCTTTCAACCTCATAGCCTCTTGGATCCTTGCTGGGATTGTTCAGTGGAAGTTCAGACAGAGTCTTGATGTCTTTGTGTGGCATTTTGTAGATTGCTTTGCTTGAACATCTCATCTGATGCTTCTTTACATCAATCAGAGTGAACTCATCCAAATCAGCATTGTAGGGCCAAGATACAAATGGAGAGTGGGACTTGAGTGGTTTGATATTCATGACCACATCTTTGCTAGGGTTGAAGTAGTGTCTGATTGCTAGCATAAGATGTTTCCCACTCTCATTTGCAGGCTCATGAGCTTCACCCAGCTCCAAAATTCTTCTTAGGTCTGAATCTGGTAGTTGCAGAACCTCATCAACAGACCTGTATGTAGATCTTCTTCTTTCAGTTCTCCCCCTGAAGATCTCAAACCTGTGATCCTGTGGATTGTAGACCCATTCAACTATGTCTATTGAGTCTTCAGGTTAAGATGGGGATTTGGATTTCTTCAAGGGAGGCTGTTGATGAGAGGGAGCTGGGTGGGATGATTTGGACTTGTTGGGTGGAGGAGTGGAAGGTTTGGGGAGGAGAGTGGAAGGATGATGGACTGATGAAGAGGTAGGTGAGGGAGAAGGCTTGGGTTTCTTTGTCTTTGGTTTTTCTTCTTCTTTGATAAGTACCCTTTTCTTGGAGCCCTTCTTCCCTAGTCTTTCTTCCTCATCCTTTTTAAATTTGAAGTAGAGGGCTTGCAGGTTCATGAAATTCATGGGACCTAGCCTCTTTCCACTATCTCCTCTAGCCTTAAGGAAGTCAATCATGACCTTCCTTTCTTCATGGGTCCTTTTATTAAAGGCAATGGTCTTCTTGGACTGTAGCTTGGCTTTCTCTTCTTCAGCCTTTTTCTTTCTAGCCAATTGACCCTGCTGACCCATGAAGGCTCTGTAAATCTCTTTGGTTGAAAGTTTCTCAAGGTAGTCTGCATCCTCACCTTGAGAGACTAGAGTCTTTACCCACTCCTCCCTCATTTCTTTAGCTAGTTCAGAATCGGTTATCCTGAACTTAGCTTCTTCTTTCTTCTTCTTCTCCAACTCTTCTTCTTCTCTATTGAATTGTTCCTGCAGTTGAAGAGCAAGAGCTGCATCTTCTTCAATCCGGTCAACTGCAGGAATCTTTCTTTTCAGTTCATCCAGCTGTTTAGCATACAGCTGGATGGTTTGTTCTCTTAGGAGAATGGCTGTTTTTCTTTCTTGAGCCTTTTTCAGGTAAGTCATCTCCTCTTCTTCTCTTCTTCTTCTTTTCTCTTCCCTCTATCTTTTCTCTTTTAACAACCTCTCTTCATCTTCATCAGTCATGATTCCCTTTCCTTTGTTTACGTTGGATGCCTCTGCTTCAGCTTCACTGGTCACAACAGCAGATGATGATGCTGCTATTGGGATCTCTGCCTCAGCTTCATTGGCAAATTGAGGAATTGAAAAGGGACGGTCACTGTCTTCATCAAGTTGACACTCAGGGCCTTCTATTTCCCTCAGTTGATCCTTGATGGAAGATCTTGTGCCAAAAGCTGCAGATGTGATGTCAACTTGTGGAGTATCAGAGTTGGAGTCAGTATCAGAAGTTGACACAGTCTCTTCTTAAGGAATCAGTCCTTCTTTTTCAAGATGGGCTTTGATGATGACCATCATTGCCTGGCTCTCCAGTGAGTTAATATTGCAGATGTTGGCTCTGAGCTGAAAAATATTGAATAGGAAGTCTGAGGGCAGCTGAAGGATGTTCCTGGTGTTGATGATGAGAGAGGAGCCGTTGCTGAGCAGGAGAGTGTGGTCAAGGGACTTAGTGCTCACCCAACCTAGCACGTCCAAGTCCTTGACCAGGAAGGCATACAGGAATCTTCGAAGGCCCAGAACTTCTTCTTCATTGAGAAGACTGCTCCTTGTTATTTCAAGATTGCTAGGAGTCAGTCTCCTTTTTGCGGCCGCCGAGGATTCAGGATAAGCTACCCGATGTGCTGCTTGTAGGAATCTTTGGAACCTGGGTAGATTATCCTCCATCAGGTCATGGAACCTGCCAATGGCAAGTTCTGCTGAGAGATCTGTTGAGGTGTTGATGCAATTAGTTAAATGCAGATGTAGGACTTGGAGGGCATTGAGAGAGTTCCAGTTCAGCTCTTCTACTCCGCTGAACTCCCATCCAATCCAAAACCTCTCAGCTGATCCATCATACCCCCAAGCTAGAATGGAGTCAAATTCTAGCTTCTTTGATGATCTGAATAGTTGGGGGGTTGAGGATTGACCAATGATGGCTGCTGCTTCAGGAAGGATGCTGAATGATGTATTTGTTTGTTCTGTGTCTTCAACATCATTTAGCATTTCATCGACAGCCCTGACGACCAACTTCCAGTCTTCAGATGTCTCTTCGTCTTCATTATCTGGGACTGGCAAGTCATGAATTTGGACAAAGGCTGGCTTGAATGGTGAGCTTTGAAGTACAACCTGCTCTTGAATCCAGTCGTCAAGACTGTCTTTATCTTCTTCCATTGAGACCATCTCCCCCTTTTTGGTTGCATCAGTAGACATGTAGGCATCAGTTTGGGTGCCTACTGATACAAGAGAGGGATTGGCTAATGTTGGGCATTGATGGGCTTCATGCATAGAGACTTGGTGTCTTAGTTTGGACACTTCAGCCTCTAGCATAGCCACCCTGGCCGTCAATTCCAAGTTATGAAGTTTCAGTCTGTCCTCATCCACAGTTGTGGAATCCTTGGACCCAGATGGGGCCGTAGGCCGAGCCTCAGCATCCCCATCACCCGTGGTCTCTTGGCGCCTGGGATTCCTCTCAGTGAGGGGAGTTTCCAAGGAAACACCCTCACCATGAGTTGCCGTGGTTGAGGTCTTAAAGATGTTGTCATTGTCCTCCTGGTCATTTGATGGACCAGTAGTAGTGACAGCCTCTTCCACATCCACTCCTTCATTACTCCTGGAGTGGACCTTCAAGGGTGAAGAACTTGGGTTGGGTGTTTCGGAAGCAAGACCAATCAGTACCTCCTTGATAGTGGTGGTTGGAAAAGGTACATCACTTTGGTCAGGTTCCTCAACACTTAAGTCCAAAGAAGATAGGAATGGCTCAAAGGGCTGTTCTATGGATCCGGGAAGTGATCCTAATCCTAATAGAGAGACTTCCGAAGGAGTCTCCCTAGCAGTGTGGCTTTCCCTTATGATATTCTCACTAGAATGTTGTGATTCTGAGTGAGGGATGTTGGCTTGGGTTTGGGCCTTGGAGGCAAGAGAAAAAGGAGTTCTCTTGCCCCTCTTCCTTGTATATTTGGCTGCAACCGGGGCCCTGTGTTCTGGTTGAGCAATCAAACTGGGGGTGAGTAGATTATGTGCCTGTACATCCTCAGTAGAATGCACAGGGGTTCGATCAAAGGAAGCAGTAGTGTGAGTTTGTGGCAGTGAGGTGGAGGGTGTGGGATCAGTATCAGCTGGGTTTGCTGAACTGTCACCCTGGGCACTTTGCGTGTTCAACATTGTAGACAACAATGGAACATCGGCCCCTGAGAACTTTGATGAAACTGTTCTCATGCTTTGAAAAATGTTGTTCTTATGTCCCAAAATTGAGTAGATTCTTGTAGTTTTTGAAAGATCTTGGTGCTCAAAGTTGAACACTTCCTGCAAGAATCTTGGGTACATGAAGAACTGTGATTTCACCCCTTCTTGAAGGTTGTATCTCAAACCTTCAAGAATGAGGTGGGAAAAATTGAAACCCGCCCCAGTAATCATACCGTGAATTGCCGACGCAAGTCCGGAGCTGAGTTGGTTCCAGCCACTTCTCTTCTGGGATATGCATTGGAGAAGAGTGTGGCAGAGATATTTCCATTTGGGACCCATGAGTGCCTTCTCTATCGTATACTCTGTTTGATTCCCAGTGTATCCTATGGATACAAAGGTCCTCATGTATACGTCTCTTGGGTAAGAGGTGGCGTCCCCTTCATCTTTGTCACACCCCGGCCGGCGACGGATTATACGTCGGGGCTGACACGGTTGTTCATAAGCACATGATCATCTATTATTAAATGACAATATTTATTCATCAACTTAAAATCATCCGTTACATAGGAAATGGAAAACGAAACGTTCAAAACATAATATAATTTGAATTTAATCTTTACTAAAGCTAGGTCCAAAGTCCTAAGTGATCAAGTAGTGTTCTCAAACTGGTGCACCCGAAACATGTGAGTAAATGTTAACTACAAGTAGTTGGTGAGTAACATAGGTTTTGACACCAAACAAAAGTTAAGTATAAGTTTACAATTCAATATGTTCAAAGCATGTCTAAAGCATATATGTGAAAACATACAAGGTTCCAAGCGTACAATTCAAGCCTGATAATAGAAAACTAGATACGCAATCCCACTGATTGCCATTTTGAAAAAGGGAGCAAGCGGATACTCCAAGTTATAGTTGATACCCAACAAAACCCGCCAAGGTCTTGTGGTAAGTTATAGTTTCAGTTTCCCATATAAATGATCATGTTAGGTACTATCTTAGGCTTGGGCTGCAAGTTAATGAATGTACTGGCATGAAACACATGCAATGGTCACCAAGTAGTTCAAATATAAAGCATAAAGATCAAGCACAAGAACATAGATATTGAATTGTTTAAATAGATAAAGTTGATAACATGTTTCACCCCAAAAGCAAAAACAGTAAAAAGGGGCTATGTAAACTCACTTGATTTGAAGCTAAGGATGGTATGAATTAGTATGGATGAATAGGTTTCGTGAGGGTTTTCTCACAAACAACCTACACAGATAATTGTACTCTAGAGTTTAAAGTATGATAAATAAGATAAGAAAATTCTAAGGTTTTAGGGTTTGATAGGGTTTGGGTTGAAGATGGACTTGCTTGATTGCTTTGTAGGGAATATAAGTTATTGACTTACTATGGAAATAATGGTAATAAAAATAGTTTGTAAAATTAATTTAGTTAATAATTAAATTCATGAAATTATTTTAAAGATAATAAATGAATTCTTGAAACATAGTAAATTTAAAATGATGCATATGGATTTATTCATAAGGTAAATAGCTTATGAATTGGGATATGTTTTTAAATAAATAAGTTTTATGTAAATAAAGTTTTTATTTAGGTTACAAATCAATCTAACTAAAATAATTGATTATTAATAAATGTAATAGAATGATGAGTTAATCCTATTAATAAATGTAATAAAATTGGTTAGTTAGTCTATTAATAATTTCATTAACAATGAATCATAAAAGACTAAATAGAATTTAATGGGTAAATAATTATTTAAAATAGTTATTTGAGTATTTATATGTTTAAAAGCATTTTAAATATTTATTCTTAAAAATTATTTATAAACTTGATGGGATGTTAAAAATATCTTAATTATTTTAATTAAAATTGGTGTTATAAAGTTAACAATATGTAAATGATACATAATTAATTTGCCTAAACAATTTATTTCCATTATGAATATAGAATGTTTTATAATATGTTTTTAATTAAAACAAAGTAAATTAACATTATTTTATGAATTCAGTTTTTATAAAACCTTGAGATTATATTTACAGAATTTATAAAATTTAAATTGGAATTTTTTGAATGTGAAATAATGGTTTAAAATAATAAAGGAAAATGATTCGGATTAAAAACGGGTGGCCGGGACTCGAACCCGCGCCCCTTTCTGGGTCACACACATACCAACAAACTAACCATCAGACCAGGGCATGAAGCCATGTCTGATTTGGTTTTGCTTTGGTTAAAAGACGCAAGCCCAAAGTCATCTTCTTCCCTGTATGAACCCGTAACCCTAACCCATTCAATACTCACAATTGAGCAGATGATCGAACCCGAAACCAAGGGGCTTTTGATCCTCGTATCAATACGAACCTAAAGACACTAAAATTACCTGTAATTGTTATGAGAATTGGGAGAACGACTGAATGAACAGGAGCGAGTTTTCCGACTGAAATCCGAGATCCAGAGACGTAATGCGAGGGATTTGAGGGTGCAGGGAGTTCGTGTTGAGTTTTGTTTGTGATTGTGGATGCCTATTTATACGCAATTCCATAAGAAATGATCGATCGGGTAAATGGTTTTTAATGAAGTTTCGGTTACGAGTTTAGCCATTGATTTGTTCATAAAAGTCCGATTAAACATGAAAGACGGATCGATTGAGTGTCCTGGACGTTTTGCCAGTTTCGTCTTCGCGTAAGAATATTTTGATGTCGAGTTCGTTTAAAGATAGTTCGAAACCGGTTCCAAGCGGGGCTCGAACCTGAGATCAAATCGGAAGAAAAGGGGGTTTTCGGATTTGGCAAAATCGGCCCCTGTAGTTTCAGCTTGTTATTACATCATGTACAACTTTGTTTTAAATTGAAATTAACTTTCAGAAATTACATTCTTAACCCCTGGATTTTTTATAAAACATAAAAATAACACCTTTATAAATTTTTATAAACTCAATTAAATGTTAGTATTATTTTTAAATATTTCAAATACAGAAGTATATTTTTTTTGTAAAATAAAATGGTATCAAATTATTTATTTTGAATTTTGAATATATATCTTTTATAAACCCAAATTTTACTCATGGAATTTATAATTTAGATCTTATAACTTTGTATTTATACATCTATATATATATATAGAGAGAGAGAGAGAGAAAGATTTAGAAATAACCTAGCATAATATAGGTATAGTTGTTTGATAGAATAATATCAATTATATAATCCCTTATAAAAAAAATTATTATTTTTGAATATGAAATAATGGTATTTAATTGTATGTATGTTTGTATACTCATGAAAGTGAAATGTGTAAATAGGATAGTTTGTCACAAAATAATGAATTCACAAGAGTCGAAAAGTAAAAATATAGGCCGGAATTTCCTAGGGATTACAGTCTCCCCAACTTTAGGAGATTTCGTCCCGAAATTGTTTAGGAAAAGGGTCCAGAAGAAAAAAAATACATGTGTTTGGGTTCTCCACTAGTTTTACTTGTCGGTTTGAGGAGTATAGTTGATGACAAGGTTCACGTCAGGTCAGGTCATTGCGTTAGGTATGGATGGTGGCAGTGAATTTTGTATGAAATACAAAAAAAATAAGGAGAAGATTGTACTAGAATGATTTTGGACTCAAATGATGGGATTTTGAGATCTAAACTTGTTTTGGATGTAGTCTAAGATGTTCGAGTAATGTCACTGTATAAGGATTTCACAACTACTGGTCAAGGTCAGAGTAATAGAAAATCCTACGTGAATACGGACAACGTTACTTCTAACAATATGACGGGAGCACTTATATATAGGATATATCAACGGTATGTTCACAATGCCCTTATCATATCCCATTAGTTTCGTTACTGTATATCACCATAGGTTTTATGTCATCACACACGACAGAATTTACTATGTTTTCCATGCGCTGACTTTTATAATTACATGTGCACCCGTAATTATTCAAATCGTCGGATGGTCCGTATAGATCATTCTATTGCGTGTGGGTATGGAGGTGGGGGAAACACCCAAAAACATTTAGTTTATTATTGTTTTCATGCATGAATTGCTATTAAGTAATTATGTGTATAGATGGTAAAGTCAATCAGGGAGTAATGACTAACAAGGTGATACAACCCCATACATGGGTGCCGTATACCCTCTAGGTTACCCATAAAGTTTATAGCTCTCTCGTGTTTGAACAATAATACATCAAACCCCGAGTAACTCAAAGTTTATAGCTCCCTCGTGTTTGAACAAGAATACGTCAAACCCCGAGTAGCTCAAAGTTTATAGCTCCCTCGTGTTTGAACAAGAATACGTCAAACCCCGAGTAGCTCAAAGTTTATAGCTATCAAGTTTCATGGATAAAGTGAACGATCATGCCTCATGTATGTAGTGGGCAAATAAATTGCAAACAAGGTAAACAATCTAGTTTCGTGTGTAATGTAAACACTCAAGTTTCGTGTGTAATGTAAACACTCAAGTTTCATGTATAGCGTAAATAATATAGTATTATGCATATTGTAAATAACCAAGTATCATGTATCATGTGAACAATCTAGTATCGTGCATATTGCAAGTAATCAAGTTCCATCTATAATGTGATAAATCTAGTATCATGTACATTGTAAGTAATCAAGTTATATCTATAATATGATCAATCTAGTTTCATGTATATTGCAAGTGATCAAGTTTCATCTATAATGTGATAAATCTAGTATCATGTACATTGTAAGTAATCAAGTTATATCTATAATGTGATAAATCTAGTATCATGTACATTGTAAGTAATCAAGTTATATCTATAATATGATCAATCTAGTTTCATATATATTGCAAGTGATCAAGTTTCATCTATAATGTGATAAATCTAGTATTATGTACATTGTAAGTAATCAAGTTATATCTATAATATGATCAATCTAGTTTCATGTATATTGCAAGTGATCAAGTTTCATGTATAATGTAAATAATCATGTATTTTGTATACAACCAAGTTTCACGTATAACTTGAACAATCAAGTCGCGTCGATAATGCAACCAATTTAGTCTCAGGTATATTATGAACGTTCGTATGTAAATAGTTGAACCTCATGAGAAATGTAAACTATCGAATATTGTCGGTGATCGAGTGCTGCGGACAAGCGTGTTGTAGGTAGTTGGTTTCAAGTTTTCAATTTTTGTTGAGGTTTATATGGGTGGTTAACGCCTACGTGAAATGATTCATGTTTTCGAAGTGGCTAGTAAGTTCATACATTTTCGAAGGTGCAAGGTGATGAGAAAGATTTACAGGTATTTAGAATAATACGCACACGAGTATCTGATTTGAGCTTTTTGTTTGTAAATGACAAGTAATTGAAATTCATCCTTGTTTGTAAATTAATAATTGAAAGTAACAGATTGAATAACTAGGTAACTGGGTAAATAAAACCTTTTTATTTATTTAGCTTTCATAAAGACAATGTTGCAAAAGAAAATAATGGCCAAATTATTTTGTAATCAGGCCAAGAATTTAAGAGGTCATAACGAAATAATTAATCGATTCATAATTAATTATTAACTAAGATAATGAGATAAATGTTTTTATAAATCAATTTGCATTAAGTACATTCACAAGAATAAGGGGTTTGTAAATAATTTATAATAAGATTTATAAATCAATTGTTTGATAAAAGGTTTGGTTTGAACAAAATAACTACGTTAGTCAAGTCAGAAAATAGCAAAATGATTAGTTTACAAAGAAGGTTTAAATGTCAATCATTAAGGAGAGTTAAAATAGCATTCATATTTGGGTACTGGACATATGGGTTTCAGTTTTTATTTTTAAGGAAACGCGAAATGGAATATCCGGCTAACGTCACAGATACTTCTTCACCAGAAAGTAGATGAGCACTAAGACGATATGTTGTGGTCATTCGTTATTGCAAACCCGGTTTCAGCCCTAGTTATTTCCGTATGTGCATCAAGTATTCCCTGATCTCTATTCCTTGCCTTAGAAACTATGCGGTCCCATCGTATAGGTGAGCGTTATCAGCTGGAACTCCTAAGGCACTGGTAGGTTCCTTGTATATTGTCCTGCTCCTAGATCTGGATGGTATAGGTTAGGTGCTAAATAGGGTCTCTCGGAGGTGATTCAGGTGCTCGGAGTCTCAAGTCTGCTCCTAAGCCAATCTGTTCTGCAGACAAACATGGATCTGTCAGCTAGTCATACCGATGACCGGTTGTCTAGTGATGAGGACCCAAAGTCTTCCTCTTGTGTTGACTCTGCTTCGGGTTGATTCTCAGGGGAGTAGGGAGGGTAAGAGACCATGCTTAGCATGAAAAGGTTGTAACTTTAATGGTAAATTGTTAAGTTCAAAGGTACATGAGTTTAAAATTTGACCAATCATAACACCGAGTTCTTGTAATAATATATCATGAGTAACACTTGACTTATAAGTAGTGTACACATGAAAAGGATTCCCAGGAAAGAGAGGTGGGTCACAAAGGACACACTGAAGTACTCAGTCTTTCCTTAGTAAGAATCTTTCATGGAGTTACACCCACTCTTCCAGCCATCATGTACAAATGACATTATTATTTAAACTCATGGTTATGGTGAGAATCGTTAGGGATTGTGTCTTGTGACTCAAGGATGTGCTTCACCTATTGGAGCAGCTTCTTTTCCTCGGATGGTATGGGCTAAGGGTTTAAATCTTTTGCAAATGATAATAAGGGTGATAAAATTTCCAAGGCATAAGGATGAAGAGGTATAGTTGACTTAAATATGATTAAGTGTAAGGATCAAATAGGAGGTTTAGACTTGTGTATCAAATTATAATAATTAAGCGAATGATGTTTGGGTTGCATTCATTTGAGGCATAACCCAATGAATACTGTGACAAATCAAAGTGATTTGAGTTCATATACTTTCAAGAAGACATGCTTTAGCCTATAGATGAACACTCACTTCGGGAATTCCCAGGAAAGCATACGGATCCTTCGGTTGATTTGGATTTATATGAAATGCTTTCCTAGACAGAAGACCCAAAGTACAGGCATTCACCCTTCCGGATTGCACATGTTCTCTACTAATTTTTAGCAGGAGGTGTGACGGTTTTGTACTGGTCAGCATGATATCCCAACCCAGTTTTTACATTTTCATGGATTTGAACATCCAAAAGTCTTTGCAGCTTTTTTGATGCAAATTCATATTTTTCCACATGGACCTTTTGGTCTGCCAATTCAGCCCTTGCAGCTTTCAACTTAACCAGAATATCATCAATTTGAGTTTCAAGGTTTGTTTGTTCATGTTTTAATGATGAAATTTCTTTCTTTAAACAATCATTATTTTCCTTGTAACTATTTTCAACCTTTTTAAATTCAGATTTCATTTGGTGAAATTCTTCATTTTGATCTATGAGCTTCTGGTTATGTTTCCTATATCCAAGGACCTTATCAATGCACTCTTGAGTACATAGATTTTCATATACCTTTGGTGGTACATATGATGTGTCTGAAGTTAGAGAGAATACCTCTAATGTGTCTGCCATGAGAGCTTGATTGTTGGCAGAAAGATCCTCAGGCTGGAAGCTCCAGTCAAAGTCAGTAGTTCTAACATTTGCACAGGCTGCAGTTTGTGCTGGAGGATTGACATGTTGTTGTTGTTGGTGTCTTGGCTGAGCTTGGTGTTCTTGTCTGGTAGGATAGTAGTCGCTTGAACTATGACCTGAGTGGTCAGAGTGAAGCGCGGGAGAGGTGATGGAAGAGGCTGATTGATGACTTGAGCTTCTTTCTTTGGCTTGAATTATTTCTAATTCATAGGCTTTTAGCATACAAAAGAGCTCGGTCAACTGCAGAGTCTTCAGATTCTCAGTTCTTCTTATTGACACTGTGTAAAGTGTCCAGCAACTAGGAAGAGATCTGATGAACCTTTTGAGAATGTCTTCATTCTCCAGTTTCACCTTAGAGCAATGCAGCTTTCCTACCAAGTAAGTGTACCTGTTATACACTCTGGTTAGTGACTCACCTTCATTGCAGACAAAGTTTTCGTATTGCTGCTTCAGGATGTCTTCAAGTCCGTTGCTTTATGCCATTTTTGTTTTTGATGTGACTTTATCAAGAATAGAGTTTAGAATATAATCAGAAAGTGATTAAACAAATGTTAGTTTGTTTAATCTTGAGCCAAAGCTCTGATACCACTTGTAGGATCGTAAGATTACAAGGTGATTCTATTCTAGTTGATATTGGCGGAAACAATAACAACCAACAAAGTAAACAAGTAAACAGCAAGAATACTGATAAATGCACTGTTGTATTAAACTTCTGAGATTACAAGTTTACAAGTAAAACACTATCAAGAAGCACTATGAAAGCACAGCAAGCACACTTACAATGAAGTGTTTACACAGTATTTATACTAACTTAGAATCAAGACAGACCCTTGATTTGATTCTAAGGATCAGATCTAACACAAGCCGTTGATCTTGTTTATTAATCTAAATTACACGCAAAGGCTAATCTAGATAACTTTACTGAAACGTCTTATTGTTTGCATGCTTGGAGACGCGCGTCATTGTCCTTTATTGGTTGCACCACTGAGGTTCCTTCTGCTTGGAGTGTGGCAGTTGCTTTTGCAGAAAGGTGTCAGAGGCGCTTCACATGGGTAGTCAGCTGCAACGTTTGGTCTTCAGTGAATAAAGCTATCAGCAGCAGAGATGAGAATAATGCTGCTGATAAGACTATCAGCAGCAACAAGTGTTGGATGCTGCTGATAAGCCTATCAGCAGCAACAAGTGTTGGATGCTGCTGATAAGCCTATCAGCAGCATTTGTACTTAGAATAATTTGGTAGCAATCAGTCTTTGGTTCTACATGTAAAAACACGTTTTTTAATAAGTTTTCAATGTTTTTACAACTCAAGTGGGTTTTCAAAATAACTCTTCCCTATATATATATATATATATATATATATATATATATATATATATATATATATATATGCACATTAATAAATAAGTAACTGGTGGCGTCACGTATCCCAATTCTGTGGGTCAAATATTTATTTTTCCCGCTTATTAATATTTTTTAATAAATGCCTAATAAACATCTTCATTGCTAACTATTTAGTATTTATTTTATTGAACCCGTGTAAAACACGGGTACATAACCTAGTTACTAGTTCCCTTAACACTCATTTACCAAAGTCGGTGACCACTAATATTTTTTTCCTTTTTTTTTCCTTCCTCATATTCACCCCTTGAATTTTCACATTTCCAAATAATACCCCCACCTTTCTAAAAATTCACATATACAGTAGAACTTCTATAATTTAATACTCGATAAATTAATAACCTTGATAAAATTAATAATTTGTCTGGTCCCAACTTGGGACCAGTATAAAATTGGACCCCAATCGATAAAATAATAAGATAATAATTTTTTTGAAATCCCAATGTAAATATATTGGTCCCAGCGAAACTATAAATTAATAATTACTAAAATATTCCAAAATTCTAGGATTTTCTAGTAAAAAATGAATCTATAGTCACTTATTTTTTTGTGAACTTCAAATCTATATTGAGTTCATCTTTAAATCTCCCAATTGCACTTAAGAGTTGAGGCACTGTATTCTCGTATTGCAACAAAAAGTTGTGAAGAGTTGTTGCCGCTTGCAATGCTTCTTTCCGAGTGATCGGTTCCAAGGGTACTGAATCATCATCAACCGGATTTTGAACGGCATCCACCATAATTTCTTCAATGCTTTGAACCTTGTAACAATCATTATTTTCACCTGGATAATCCAACAACTCATTCACATCCATTTTGTGCCGTGAATACGTACATGGGAATTTTGAAGGTCCTTGATTATGTTTTATTCAAATAGGTAAAGTGAACGGACATGGTAATTTTGAATGTCGATGCATTAATTTGAGAGTTGCTCACAAATACAGGCCTACTTTTTAAATTAATATTTTATTAATTTATCGATATAATAATATATCGCTAAATTAATAAAATATTTCGGTCCCAACATTATTAATTTATAGAGGTTCTACTGTACATTTAAAACAAATTTAATTTGTTATTGTGTTAATATTTTTCTTTGTGTCCCGGTATAAATTTTATTGTACCCACTAGAAATCATGACCAGCACGTTGCGGCGGGGTCGTATAACTCAACGTCGGTGTCCAGTAAGAATTATTTTTTTTTTCTTTCTCATATGCACCTCTTCAATTTTATCTTTTGAAAAATTCAAATATACCTCTAAAAAAATTTTAATTTGTTGTGTTTAGTATTTTTTTCTTTACGTCCCGGTATAAATTTTGTTATACTCACTATGAATCATGATCCACTCGTTGCGGGGGATTCTTTACAACTTTGTAAAATGTCAGAATTAGGTGTTTTTCACCACCACGTCATATGTCACATATCTTTTGGACCATAATTTTTTTGGGTTTTTTTCTTTGGTTTTTTTACATTTCTTTTTATTGGACTAACCGCCATAATTTCATACATTTCTTTGATGTACTTAATCAAATTTCTTTTTTATGCTTACCCAACGTTATTGTCACTGCCTCAACCGTTTAGAGTACGCTTCCCGTCGTAGAGCGCGGGGGGCTAATCTCAATGTACTTAACAACGATAATGTCACAGTTGCAGCACGTGTAGCGAGATTCACAAACACACGGACTTAATTATGTAGTTAACGACGTTATATTCACCGTACAACCCCCCGCAACGCGCGGGTCATGATTTCTAGTTAACAACTAAACATTAACCAAGGGGTTGAACAGTAACATACAATTTTTATTGCGTGAATTACAAGTGGGTTTTGCTTGAAACGTGGGATATGGTTGCCTTATAAACGTACAGAAAGTCGGTTACTACAGTAAACAAATATATTTTTTATTCACCTGAAAGTTTTATATATTTAGTACTTTGTTTTCCATAGAAATATCAACAATTGAATATTTGAATTTGGTGGTGGTGTTTACTTGTTTGAGGCTTTCCCTCATTTTCAGTTGAAGTCTGTGCGACACGGGATCAATTCTTCCGGCTACACCTTTTTTGGTTTGGCGATTTACAATTACTTTAGCAGAAAGAAGCTTTTTAATTAAAATAAAAAGGTTAATTAATTCGAGTTTTCGGTTGAAAACTTTTTGTTAGAAGAATTATATTATAAAAAGTTATTAAATTTTTTTCTCAAATTAAGTTAGAAAAATTTAATTAATCAACAAAAAAATTTATACAAAATCGAGCCTACCTACGTTTCAACGTAAGTTTTATTCAAAACCGATCCTGGTCAAATACGATATATTTTTACTTTATTTTTTTAAAGATACGATTTCGTGTTTTTAACGCTTAATTTTTACAACAAAGTACATTTTCCTTAATTTCCGAATATACACCGTTGTGGCGTGCTTTTTTTTTAATCTACATAGCGTTATTCAGAATCAAGCCGCCGCAACTTCATAAGATTCTCTTTACGCACTTAACCACGTTAGCGTCACTGTCACAACGCAATAATGAACAACTGATAAAAAAAACTTAACATTTAAGAGAAAAAACGCCAATATGTTTTTTTTTTTGGAATTTTGTTTATATATAGTTGTTATTTTTTTTTAACTTCCTCGGTTTTTTTTTTCAAAACGACATAATATTTTTTTAATTTCGAATAAATTGTTGTGAAGTGCTTATTTCTACCTATGTTTCGGTTTGATGTTCAGATCCGAGATGTTGCATAGAGATCCATTTTAATTAATCTCTATATTTTTTTTATTAATGTTAGAAAAGAGAAAAAAATAATAAAATAAGTGTTTGTGAGTGAGATACGTGTCCCCGCCGTACGTGCGGGGTATTTAACACTCGTTTATATTATTTTTTATATTCTTTATAGGTACAAACCTATAATCCTAAAACATGTTAGTAGGGGTGCGCAAAGTCAGTTATGAGTCGGTTTTGGTCTCTTCCATAACTATACCCGCTTGATCGGTTATGCCCTCTTGCATAACCATAACCGCTTGGTCGGTTAACCGACGGTTATGGGTCGGTTTCGGTTAATTAACCACTCTCATTCCATAATCATGAATCACATTTTTTTAGTAAAAAACCTAGGATTATGTTACTAATATTATTTTTTTTCTAGTCATAAATTTATAATGAATGCATTAATTATCTACAAACGATAGTGAGTGGGAGAAATCATTTATATTTTGTGCATACATCTTATGTATAGGGTTGTATCGGTTAGTTCGGTTAACGTTCGGGTATGAGACATGCTTAACCATAACCATAACCGATTGATCGGTTAATCAAAGAACTTTAACAATAACCGTCGGTTAATTTCGGTTATCGGTTAATTCGGTTCGGTGGCAGTTCGATTATCGGTGAGTTTCGGTTAACGGTTAAGGTTTGCTCACCCGTACATGTTAGTGGTTTATAAGTAATTTTTGCCTTTTTGGTGGTACAAAATCGAGTTTTTTTTATCGTAGCTTATATCGAGTGACGTTACCGTTGTACTGTGACGAACCGAACCTATTATGAATTTTTTTTGTCAACGTTCCTATATGCATTCATTTGAAAACAGAGTTTTATTTGAAATCAAGTTCTTTTTCATCGTAGCCTATATCAAGTGTCGTTACCATTATGATGCTGTGACGAACCGAACCTATTATGAACAACTGGTTAGAAATTAAATGAATATAAATGGGCTGAATGTATTGTATCCAATCATCGGCCCAACCCATCAAAAGAGTGAGCGTAACTATGTTATTGGATTATATATGCGTTTGCATTTTCATCCTTAGGGTTTTCAACCTCTCTTTGCGACTTCTCAGCGGAACGCCGTCGTCGATCGGAGCAGCTGATCTACGGTATGCCTACACCTGATTCTTATTCGTACTACTAATTGCAGAACATGCGTTCATGTATTGCTTCATTTCAGTCTAATAATCACTACTATAACTGTTAGAATTCTAATGGCGGCGAGAGTAGTTTTAGTAACCAGATTTCAAATCGGTTAGCGTAACAGGAAAAACACAGTTCAGTTTGGGGCCTGGGATGCGGGTGATGCCTACGTGTTAATTCATTGAGGTTTTTCATAAATTAGTGTTGTAATAATCAAGTCATATGCTGCTTACTGCCATTGAAGTTTTTTTATTCTTCATTAATGGCGTTTCTCTAGAGTCCACCAGCCATTAGATCTAGTTGAAGGTATTCCAGTGTGTGATTGCAAAAGATTAAACAAAACTGGCTAATAGTTTCAACTTTGTTTGCTTTTGTGAGTACATAGTGTTAGGAACAACGTGGCGCAGCGGAATCAACACACACACATGCACAAACGATAATCACACGGTACAGAAAAATAAACGACACAAGAATTTTACGTGGTTCGGTCCCAGTGGGGACCTACGTCCACGGGCTGCAACTAGGTTATTTCATTAAGCTCCAGGCACACAGATTACAGTTACAACATATGGTATTTATAGATTAAAACTAGGGTTCCTAACTTGTTCTCCAAGTTAGGCCCAAACCATAGAGATAGGCCCATTAGGGCCGGCTAACCCTAATTAGGGCCGGCCGCCTCTAAACGAGACTCCACACCTAACAATCTCCCACTTGGATGCTCGAGCAATACTCGATCCACCATCCAAGCAGATCCTATACCAGTAACTCCAGTAATCTTCAATAACAGAAATCCTTCAAGCCTCCAGTTCTAAGAACAAGCTAACACTTCACTATTAGAAGTTTCCAAGCCTCCAGCTCTCAAGAACAAGCTAAGATTTCAAATAACAAAAGTCTTCCAAGCCTTCAATTCCCATAAACAAGCTAAGACTTCAATCCAATCCTCCTAGTTGTAGCAACCAACTCCTCAATTACCAGAAGAGCCCGTTGAAGCTCCCCTGAGCTCCAACCCAGCAGTCATCACTGACCCAGCCATGGCAAAACCCGCCATTGACTCATCCTCAATCTCAACCAGCACCTACTCACTCGAACTACCGACTCCAGAGACTTACAGAGGAAACACCACTCTCCAAAACCTGCAAGTACCATGGAGAGATTTTCTCATTCGGAATTCCGGTCTTCAAAACCCAATGGTGTTTTGAACTGTACCCAGAACACGTCCCATGCTCCCACTATTCCCAAAACCCCTGACCTGGTTTAAACCTTCGAATGCACTGAGCTAACATCTTCGTGGCTCTAGGATTCACACTTGCAAAATGAATCCACTTAGTTTTACCCGATGCAGCGAGCCAAGACTTTAATACTCGGAAGTTGGTTCCCTTCTTCCAGCGATACATAAACCTGTATCTTCCCAAAGTCTTCAAACAATAGATTCACCAATGCTTCACAGAAGTGAGTAATGAAGCATATCAGAATCTTGAACCCAAGAGTCTCCACTGCCTTCACTGAGTCCCAATGCATCAACCCAAACACATTCTCAGAAGCAGAATTTACTATCTTTGACATCGATTCTAAAGAATGTCCCACATACCTCCATACAGCTCCACCAAGTCAACTATGCCCAGCTCCCACTGTCCCTGTTATCCCAACCCATGCCAAATGTCATACCACTGATCACCACCGAACAAGAAACAACTTCACAGTTCTAGACCAGCTAACCGGCAAACAGTTACAACAGCAGCAGAGCTTTCATGAAAGCAAACGGTACCAAGGATTCCGCCACCGTACACCCGATCGGCTAACCCTAACCGAAAAATCTTTCAACCGAGCAATATCACCTGACTTCCTTTTTTTTTCACTTATGTCGTCACCAACACACCAGAACCGGAATACTTAAAACCTAAAGCATTCCAAACCTGCTGGTTCCACTTTCACCGGTTTTATCCAACACCAGTACCCCATTCAAGTTCCATTTTGACAAACCCATCAACCAAAATACATAATCGTCAAACCTTCGATTACACCCATCCCGTCTTCAGCTATAACAATAGCAAACAGGAAACAAATCGAAACAGTGAAACAAACACAAAACTTGCACGGGCTTGAACTTGACAGATGTTCTACAGAACATGTCAAATGACTGATTTGCTCCTGCAATAAACCTCGCAGACAAATCTAAACCCGAATACTGAATTTCACATAACCCGGTTCCCAAACAGGTGATAATAAACAGTCAACAGAAACTAACCAAATCTCTAACATTTACCCGACGAATCCAAGAGTTTTATAACCAAACCCTAATCTGCGGCTTCAAAGAGATTAACCCGGTACTATAAACAAAACCATTTATACCTGCGATATCATAACCCGAGACACCTGACCCGACGCTACACCTGCAAACCCCGATGAAACCAGCAACTACAAGAGATCCACAACAGAAACTCTAATTGCAAAATCACTCCAAATCAGTCCCGAACAGCCCTGTTTTCTCCAAAACATCCTGTTTTTTTTTTCCTTTTGCGCAACCTAGGGTTTGAAAAAACCCTAATTCCGGCGGCCCAAAAAACAAGAAACCAGGCTGCAAATCAGCCCTGGAACAGCAGCAGGAAAACGAAAAAAATTCTGGAAACACTGTTCACGCCTAAAACACTGTTCACGCCAGAAAAAACTGTTCATGACGGAAACACTGTTCACGGCCGGGTGGGTGGTACTGTAGCGGCGGTGGTACTGTAGCGGCGGCGGTTCTGTAGCAACTAGGGTTTTCCTTTGCGAATCGTTCTACCGTGCAATACCGTGTGTAACAACGAGCCAAAGCTCTGATACCACTTGTTAGGAACAACGTGGCGCAGCGGAATCAACACACACACATGCATAAACGATAATCACGCGGTACAGAAAAATAAACGACACAAGAATTTTACGTGGTTCGGTCCCAGCGGGGGACCTACGTCCACGGGCTGCAACTAGGTTATTTCATTAAGCTCTAGGCACACAGATTACAGTTACAACATAGGGTATTTATAGATTAAAACTAGGGTTCCTAACTTGTTCTCCAAGTTAGGCCCAAACCATAGAGATAGGCCCATTAGGGCCGGCTAACCCTAATTAGGGCCGGCCGCCTCTAAACGAGACTCCACACCTAACACATAGAGCAATTGGAGTTTCTTTACATGCACCAATGATGTGAATTCAATTTCATGTTTCTATTATCACTGGTGATTTACATGAATGACCTAGGGTTTTGGTATTGTTATGTTTTGGCATTGTCTAGTGAAAATGGCAGACACCAAGGCAGTGACGATTCGAACTAGGAAGTTCATGACAAACAGGCTTCTGTCCAGGAAACAGTTTGTGAGTTTTGTTCAACTTCAGTTGTTTTATTTCTAGTTGTCAGTTATTTTACATGCTTACATTTTGCCTGTGTTGATGTAGGTCATTGATGTGCTGCATCCAGGTAGGCCCAATGTCTCCAAGGTTTGGTCTTTTCTCATATATGTTTATATTTCTATTTTGTCATGGTTTAATCTTGTACTAGTTTTGGATGTCTGTGTGGATAATGGATATTAAGGTGGTGTATATTTATAGATGAAGATTTATATTGTTCAAATTAGTGTTACTTTACGGGCTATTTTAGGCTTTGTTTTTAGATCCTCTAAATTGGGTTTTTATTGTTTTTTTTGTCAAGGCTGAATTGAAGGAGAAATTGGCTAGGATGTATGAGGTGAAAGATCCAAACGCTATCTTTGTATTCAAGTTCAGAACTCATTTTGGAGGTGGTAAATCAACTGGTTTTGGTTTGATTTATGATTCTGTTGAAAATGCCAAGAAGTATGAGCCAAAATATAGGCTTATCAGGGTAACTCTCTAAACTCCATTTGATATCTGCATTTGTTCATCTAAGTCGTCCTTTTTAGTCGTATGGCATTTAGGTGGTATCTGGATTCAGGGTTTGGGAATGAAAATGATAGAAGTCACTCCGTTCAAGGTTATGGGTTTTAAACTAGGAATCTTATCTATAAATATCAAAGGGGAAGGGTTTATAATTTTATTTCCATACCCAATTTACTCTGCCAGTATGCCCATATTCTTTGTGATTACGGGCTGCAAACCAAACACCACCTTACTCTGGGTATTGTTTCCAAAATAAGTCTGATGTGACATTTGCTGTGGATGTTTTGGTTTCTAAAATTTTTACGTATGCAGAATGGGCTTGATACCAAGGTTGAGAAGTCAAGGAAGCAATTGAAGGAAAGGAAGAACAGAGCAAAGAAGATCCGAGGTGTGAAAAAGGTCAGTGTTCAATCGTAATTTTCTTGTTGTGAGCGTTATCATATAGAACACGTACTTTATATACACATGAAAATATATACATTGGTTTTCAACTTTTCATGCATTTTTAAAACCTGGAAATCATGAGATACGAGTAGTCTTATAGATATTTGTTGATTGTGCAGACCAAGGCAGGGGATGCTGCCAAGAAGAAGAAGTGAGCAATGAAACTAGCGATACTTCTTTTGTTCTTATGCCGTCTATTTTGTCGTCTTGGTGCAACTTTTTGATCAGGTTTTGTTTAAGAGTTTTAAATTAAATGAATGAGAATTTCAGCTTTGTGACCTTTTCAGTCATTTTTTTATGGTTTGGTGGTTGTCAAAATACAGTCTAGTGTTTTATGTATGTTGATTTCACATAAGGTTGTGAGGCTTTTTTTTGGCGGTTCTATATTTGTGCTTTCTAAACCTGATCATCAAAAGCCTTTGGTTGGAAGTTGGAACTAATGTGTACGACTGTTGGCTATGGACCCGGTCTAGTGTTTTTGACTTGCAGCATTCAGAGTGGGATAGTCCTGTTGGTTATGGACCCGGTCTAGTGTCTGTTCATCTCCTAAAAACCTTCCACATTCCTTCTCTCTATTTTTATATTCTTTTTTTATTATTTCTTTATCTTTCTTCTATTTACAATATTAACTATTAACTATTTTATCTTATTCTCTACTAGGTTAGATTACCGTGCATTACACGAGTTGAATAAATGTAATGTTATATATTAAGTAATAAAAATTTATGTCTTTAAAAACCTATGTATTACACCGGTTGAATAAACTCGTGTATTATACATATAATAATATAATATGTTAACACTTACGCACGTCAAAATATGTTTTTAAAAATCTATTTTAACGTGATAGTTACAAATTCTGTTAAGTTAATTTTTAAAACATTTTTTTTTCAGTCGGATATTTTTTTTTATAAAATTGATAAATGTTAGTTCATATTAAATTTATTTAGTTAATGTATAATAATTATTATTATCCATAATTAAATAATTAGTATCAATAATTAGATTAATATTTTATAGAAGAGAGAGGCGGGAAAAACATAATGAGAATGAATATGGAGGCGACATGTGGCACTAAAAACCTTTATTTATTATATAGTATAGATTTTTTTCTAATATTGATTTCTATTGATTTTTTTTTTCATAAAAGTTTGATTATCTAAGATTGCATCAAGTAATGACTTATATTATAACTAATCTCATAAAATGTGTATTAAAAAATATAAAAAGAAAAAAAAAGACTGAAATTATAGAAAGATAACACATAAGAACCGTTAATGTCTAATTTATATAGTAGTAGTACGTATAAAACATAACAGGTTTCCAACTCTAACTCATAACATGATGGAAATAGCAAAATATAACGCAACTTCGTTTTTGTTGGGAATATAGTATCCATTGATGTTCAATTAGATCTTCTTGAAACTGGTGATTTGCCGAGCTATCTCAAATAGAATATGGCGTTGGATGAAGTCCATTTGCTCAGTTGTATTATTGCGCGACAATTCGGGGAGATCATCGTCAAACTGATCATACTCAATGTTAAGATTGTCACTATTATCGCGCTCATCTTCAATGATCATATTATGTAGAATAACGCATGCTTTCATTATATTTGTTAGTACCTTCACTTTGAACATTCAGCAAGTTCCTCGAATGATTGCAAATCGTTGTTGAAGTACCCCAAATGCTCGCTCGACATATTTTCTTGCATATTCTTATGCTTTAGCGAAGTTTTTATTCTTATTCCCTGTTGGTTGTGGAATTGTCTTAACAAAAGTTCGTCACTTTGGATAAATACCATCAACAATGTAATACCCTATTACCCTATAGTATAGTCATGGACATTAATTGTATAATTGACTAGAGGAGCACGCCCTTGCACAAGTTTCGTGAAAATAAAAGATCTTTATAGCACATTAATGTCATTATATGAATCAGGCATACCAAAAAAATGTATGCTATATCCAAACATCATACGAAGCAACCGCCTCCAAAATAATAGTATTGCAGTTCGATAAAATTCAACGTGAGCATTGCAGTTCCAACCCTCTACATGTTCGGTTGCAATTTTAGGCGACTGATTGAGCTGTTCTAAAATGACAACATGTGGATTTGAATTAATTCTATGATTAACAAGAAACTAAACCATGATTAAGAACAAGAGAGTATGAAATTTGAATTAATTCAATTGCAGTAACATAATGTTCAAGATGTGGCTTCAAAGTTGTAAATCAACCTCTCTACATCAAACTAAAATCTAGTTTCACAAAAGCTATATAAAGTTTGCGATGTAACTTCATATATTAAAACAAACAGATCAAGGTTGTTGATAAATTAAACTCAAGACAAATGTTCAAACAGACCACAAAAGTGCCTCAATCTTTTATGATAGACTTCAATAATTTAAAATAGAATCTAAATTACTCCATCGTAGCCTGATTTCAAGAGAAAAAACTGAACATTAGCTTTCGAATTAAAGGGCTAAATGCAACAAAAAGAATATATAACAAATTGAAAAACCAACCTCCTGCTTTGCCTCTTGTTTCATTGTTTTCAGTTTTTGTTTGAAGGTTTTGAGCCGATAAAATACTGAATTGGCAAAAAGGGATTACAGTTAGTGGCGGAGCCACACCACACACCAGTTGATTTCGAGTTTCTTATGTAACGTGTAATTTGAAAATTTTGAGCGACACCATTGTTTTTTTACGATTGACACCATTGCGTTTATAAATTAATGTTGACCCAGTTGGCATGAAAAAACTATATATATTTTTACTAAAGAAAAAAATTATCTAAACGTTTTACATATTAAAAAAAATTATAGTTTAAAAATTAAGACCAATTAATCAATTTTTAATAGTGGACTTTAAATCATTAAAGGTCAAGTTTTATTTTAAAGTTTTTAATCCAATAAGCCAATAACCATTATAGGCCCATGTCAATTGTTTAACCTAATAAGGCAATAAAATGTTTGCCAACATGAAAGGTATATCTAATCTTGCAAAAGTGATGGTGGAAACAAAGAAACATGTTGGATATCCGCTGGTCTATCATTTATTGAAATTAGCATTAGTTCTACCGGTTGCAACGACAAGTGTTGAGAGATGTTTTTCTTCTACGAAGCATATGAAGATAGATTTGCATAATCGGATGGGTGATGATTTTTTGAACGATGCTTGTATTTGTTATATTGAAAAAGAGTTCGTTGCGAAAGTTGCGATTGAAAACGTTAAGTCGTTTTCAAAACACGTAGAGAGCAACTATAAAATATATTTTTTTATATATTTCAAATGACTTTGTATTTTTATTGTGTGTTTTTTTTCCTATGACGTTATACTTTTATTATGATACTGACTTTTATTATGTGATTCGACCTGACCCGGTCCGAAAATTTTGACTCCGGGTTATTATAAACCCGAGTATAAAAAAAAACGATACCATAGGAAAAAAAATCTTGTCTCCGCCACTGATAGTGAATGATTGTTTTAGGTCATCCTGCTCGAGTAGCTTGGTTGTAAGGCCGTGGGAAAGTGTGCCTCGTAACATAGGTCTAAGTACAAGATCATGTTTTAATTATCATAGACATCAAGGTTTATTGTATACCGAAAATGTTTGATTATGTGGTCAAGGACACCCCTTGGGCGAGTGGTGGTGTGAATCACTAGCGGGGATTTTATGTGACTACACAATGATCTCTCCAAATTGATTTTCATGAAGTTCCTACTTGAATAATTTATGCTTTTCTGTTACATGTAAAATGTGATTTTCAAAAAGTTAATAATTTAAGACTCTTTGATTGTTTTATAATTGTGGTTGAAAATTATTGAGTAGTTTTCCGTAAATGCAAGCATAATAACAACTATTGAAGTTTTTGTTTTTGTATTGGTGTCTTTAAACAAAACAAACTAATTAATCGCGGTAGATACATGAATCCGAACATGACATGAATATTTTAGGAGTTAATACGATCATAATCTGTTAACCCCTTTTTTTGTGTATTATACAAATGCATATATAATTAATTATGTTTAAATTATAAATCTTACATCAAATTTCCTTTTTATTTGTTAAGTTTTAGCATAAACTATCCGACCAAATTAATGTGTAACATAAAACACATACTTCAAATTAATTAGAAAAAAAAAACGAGTTAAATGGGTCAATCTCTGAACTTACTATGTTAACTCAAACTATACGTGTTTAGTTAAACATGTTCGTCGGTTGTACCATAAATTAACCCATATTCAAAAATTTCGTGTTATGTTTGCATCATACCAGATTTTGACACCCTTTAACTTTATGATTGATGAGAGTTACCTTAAGAATTGATTCAATTAAAACCATAGCCAGATAGTCTTTCACAACACTGACCCATAACTAAAATCGAGTTGATGTGATATTTATGTGTGTGTGCATGTGGGAGGGGGAGGGTTCATTGAGAAACCCAAGAAAAATGAGGAACTGGGAATCCAATTTCCACCCTTGATTTAAATAAATCTGATCATTGTTTTAACGGTAGGGTATAATGGGAAACTAAAAGAGAGATGTAAGAACTCCTTTTTTATTCTCTTCTCGGTAAGTTCAATAAGAAACCCTAACCTTTAGACATAATCAAATCCTTCGTTTTTTTTGTTTCAACTCATTAGTAATGCACCCACAAATTAAGGATAATCGTTACAGAAAAACCACTATACTTACGATGATTGTGGAAGAATCGGGGATACGACCGGAGATGGTGGAAGAGTTGTCATATAAGGTACCCTGTAATTTACTTAGTAGTTTATCTTGTAAAGTTAATAACTTATTATTAATCTAGTGATAATTATAAGAAAAAATAAAATCTTTGTGGGACCGATGCATTAATTGGAAATGTCACCGTGTATACACCTCTATGAAAGAGAATCATGGAGAAGACGAAGAGAGAGAAACATAAAAGTGTAACAGAGACATGGAGATAAGAGAGAGTGCAAACATAGATTTGATATTTGATAACTGATATGTTGGTTGGGATGTATTTAAGATGCATGGATTTGTGAAGTCATTAGCTAGATTTGACTTGTTATCGGGGGTGGCTTAATGGTAGAGGAAAATCCTCTGTAAACACACCAATATTTAAGGAGGTAGTGAGTTTAATTTTCACTCTCAGGGTGAAGGGGGCACCCTACCAAATTACTTATTACTCACCAAAACTGTCCAATAAAATTCCGTCACCTCAAAACTACTCATTTACTTCGATTTAATTGAAAACACCCTATTCATTTATTAACTCACTTAAAAAAAAGAAAACATTTAAATAAAAATAGTGTGTGTGGTAGTGGTACTCCACTAGAGAGAGAAAGTGGAGTTCACCCGAGTAAATTTACTCGGCCAAACTATTCGGAGTACAAGGGGCGATGTTCCCCGTTTACCTAGACACCCTCTTTCATACTCTGTCCAAGCCGGGTAACCCACCCCCTTCACCCTCATAAAAATAAAGAAATTTATCTTAAAAAAGAAGAAGCTAGATTTGGCTTGAGATAGGTATTTTGGTAATTTTTGGAGATAGTCATAAAAAGGTCTTGAGGAGGGAAATCACATGAAGAAATAAAAACCCTCGAAATTTACAAATCCCGCCTAATTTTCTCACACATGTTCTTCAATCCACAAACTATTCGTATCAAAACCCCCAAAATCTCCCCTCTTTCTCCACCGCCACTTCATATTCTCTCTCTTTTTATTCTACCGATGGTCTGAAACCTAGCTTCGTCTCAACTTCTCCGTCATTGTTTCCTCATCCGGTTATCAGGTAAGATATTCATACTTCAGCTGATTGCTAGGTATTTACAACATAAATCTGTAGTTTCTACTGTCTATGTTATATAGATTTTTGATTTGTGCGGGAGGATCTCGAACTGTAACGCGATTTAGGTTTTAGGCTTTTAGTTCGAAAACGAATAGATCGTTTAGTATGTTATATAGAGGTTTGCGTCGTTGTGTGTGTGTGTGATTTGCGTCTCTAGATGATATTGAATTTATAAATGAAGTTTTAATTTTGTTCGTGCGATGTTTTGATGTTCTCTGATGGTGTTTAGGGTTTATAGTGATGTGATTAAGATCGAGTGGGCTATTGAACAGTGGTTTTGAGCATTTGTTGAAGGGAATAGCTGAAAAGAGGGCAAACGGGGATGAATGTGTGACATGTGTTGATAAATCTGCAAGTGATCTTACAACGGACACGGATTCAAAGTTGTTGGCTTCTATGGAAATTTTAATTACTTCAAGTTCAGAAAAGGAAATTGCCAAAGAAGGGGTTCAGTGTGATATGGTTAAGTGTGTTATTCTTGGTTTTAAAGAAGGAAACGAACCGGCTTCTGTGGATTTGAACCTGCTGGAATCTGGGTTGAAAGATGGATTTAAATCATCTGATACTTGTCAGCTAAATGTTTCAGTTTTTGGTTCACCGCATAAAGTAGCAATAGAATCTGAAAATCGGTCTGAAATTGAAGAACAGGAGCGCATGGTTGGTTTTGGTGATGACATTAAGATTGTTAGTGGAGATGAGAACATGAAACCATCATCTATGGTTCTCAATGACTCAATGGATGATAGTGAGACTAGCAATGATGATGATAATACTGCAAAGGAGAAAATGAAGGCTGAAAAGGCGATGATGGCGATCCTGCAAGAAGAGTGTAAAAAAGAGGCCACCGATGGTTCCAATGCCATTGATAAAACTGACGAAGGTGCTATTGGGACTAAAAAGTGTAAAAGGGGGAGGAAGAAGAAAGTTATTGAGAGTTCTGAATGTATTAGAGATACAATCCCTAAAGAGGTCAAAGTTGATAAAGAGGGAGTGAAAGTCACTGGTAGGTTGTTGCGGTCAAGGACTATGGCAATGAGTGGCGGTGCCAAGGTGGATGAGAGCAGACTCAATGAGAGTCTTGTTGGTTTCAAAAGACAAATGGAAGCTGAATGTTTCGATCAAACTGAGTTCCTGAAAGAAGTCAACGAAAGCAGTCAACTGGCCGGTAGACCACAGAAAAAACAAAAACGTCTTGGGAGACCTCCTAAAATGCAGGGTGAATCTGGTTTCAGTAAGACGAAAGATGAATGCTTTGATCAAATTGAGATCCAAAAAGAAATCAATGAAAGGAGTCAATCGGCGGGTAGGCCACAGAAGAAACAAAAACGTCGTGGGAGACCTCCTAAGATACAGGGTGAAACTGGTTTCAGAAAGATGAAAGATGAATGTTTTGATCAAATTGAGATCCAAAAAGAAGTCAATGCAAGAAGTCAACTGGCGGTTACACCACAGAATAAACAAAAACGTCGTGGGAGACCTCCTAAGATGCAGAGTGAAACTGGGTTAAAAAAAAAGATGAAAGATGACTGTTTTGACCAAGTTGACCTCCATAAAGAAGTCAATGAAAGCAGTCAACTAACTGGCAGTCAGCAGAAGAAAACTCAAACGAAAAACCGTAAAGATACCGTGATCAAGAATCTCAAAGGTCATGGTTGGCCACCAAAAGCGCAGGCTGTGAATTTCTCTACCAACACAGAACAGCCGGATAACAATCTTTTGAAGGCTAAAGATGTCAAAGAGGGCCCCGAGATTCAGCATGTGGAAAATCAAGATCAAGGATCTGATATCACTGGTGACAACAAACAGAAGGTCAAAATTTCTGAAGAAAGCAATGATCACACAACATTTGAAGAAACTGGTAAAGGTGATAATACAATACAGTTAAAGAATATCAGTAGAGGGGAGGATAAGCGTAAGAAACAGCAAATTAGAGATCAAATAGTTAGTATGATTATGAAAGCCGGCTGGACAATTGAGTATAGGCCAAGGCAAGGAAGAGAATATTTGGATGCAGTATATGTTGATCAAAAGGGGAGAACACACTGGTCTATCACCAAAGCTTATTTTTCTCTAAAAAAGAAAATTGAAAAGGGTGATGCTGATACTAAAGAAATATCTGCATTTACTCCAATACCTGTTGAAGAAATGAACGTTTTATTCAGAATTGTTTCAAAGATTAGAAGTGACAAGAACAAGAAGAAAAACAAAAAAGGCACGGATATGTCTAAGGCTGAAATAGTCATTAGTGGAGAGGCCCCATCTAAGAAAACATCCAACAAGAAGGGAAAGCATGGCAAAAAGAAGAAAGAAATTCATAATTCTGCTGTAAAGTTGGCTAAGAAGTTATCAAATGTCAAAGTAAAAAAAGATAAATACCGGCACGAAAATGGTGTTATGGTAGAGTCAGCAGCTCACAGACGACCAAAAGTAAGTAAAAAAGGTGGGCAGAGTAGAAAACCATGCCTGGTAGCTCGTAACTCTGGTAAGGGGTTAGATCAAGATAATGGTGACTGTGCAATGTACAACGGGAAAAGAAATATTTTCTCTTGGATGATAGATTCAGGTGTTGTTATGCCAGGTGGTAAATTGATGTATGGAGAAGGTAGAAGGAGAAACAGGTTTCTTGAAGGCCAAGTTACCGGTGATGGGATTCATTGTAGTTGCTGTAATGAAATATTGGATATATCCAATTTTGTGTCTCATAGTGGTGGGGAACTCGACCAGCCACTGAAAAACATATATTATCAGTCTGGAGCGTCTCTTTTGACTTGTTTGCTGGAATCATGGAAGAAAGAAGTCGGGTTCACCAATATTAGATTCAATTATGTTGATGTTAAGGGTGATGATCCTAATGATGATACATGCAACATTTGTGGAGATGGTGGTGACTTGATTTGTTGCGATGGCTGCCCTTCGACATTTCATCAGAGCTGCCTTGATATCCAAGTAATCATGCTTTCTTTTCTAAATTTTATAAAATGTTGTAAGTTCAATGTCTTCCAAAAAACTTTGTCCCTAACATAGTGCAACCAAATCTTTTTGGCAATGTCTCAATCTAAAGTTGCATCTTCTTTATATTAATCATTACGATATATTACAAGCATATGATTGATTTTTAATCCACAAGATTCCTAAGTTAGCTCAAAGGTGGCAATTTCTATCATTTATATATGAATGTGTTGAGTTGGTTTGTATCTTGTCTCAAACGGGTCAAATAAAAAAATTAAAGTCAATGCATACAACATTTTTATATCGTTGTATTCAAAGACTTACATTATTATTTCAACAACATTTTTTTTGTAATCATAATTAACTCTCTAATGATCTATATTCTATTCAAAATGTACAAAAAGTGAAACACCGTTTGCAGGTCAACCATCCCAACCCGAACCAACCTGCTCATTTTGCCAACTATCCTTTTTTGATTATTGAATAAAAACTAGTTTAGATGCTAGATTAATGCAATTTATATGCATATGTTCTTTTTGCTAAATGAATAGACAAAAGTCTTTATCTTATTGAATCTAATGTGGTTTGTGTGCATTGTAGAACTTTCCTTCTGGTGACTGGCATTGCATATACTGCTGTTGCAAGTTTTGTGGACTAGTTGCGTGCGGTGCTTCACATCATGCACCTAATTCTGAAATGATCACATGCTGTTTGTGTGAGGAAAAATGTATAAGATTTTAGATTTGGCCACTGAAGATAATCTGTTCTTTTCTAGTTTTCTTACATCTTCTTGTTTTTGTACTTCGTATATCCTGCTAATAAAAATCTTTCTTACAGTTCACCACTCGTGCTTACAAGAAGAAAATGTGGTACATGTTGGGTCCAGTAGCCTATCTTTTTGTGGGAGGAAATGCCAGGAGGTATGTGCATAAAAGATAGTTTCTACATTTGCATAGTTTGGTAGTTATGTTTGGTTTAATTAATGCTAGTGTGATCTTTTAAATTAGTAGTTATGTGGGTATGCTAAACATAAATTCTTGTTGAAGTTACCATTGTTATCGCTGTATTGTCTAAGAATTAAGAAATTCTTAATTATCTTTTGAGAAATCAGACCTTATGTATTTTCGTTAAAAATGCGGTCTTGGTCTCTAATCTATTTTTGTGATTAATGAAGTGCTCAAAGTGTAAACATAGTGGTTTGGCCCCTAACCACTAAAAAAAGGTTTTATTAGTTTTAAATAGAAAATCAAACTTTGAGGAATTTTTTGGGAGAAATTATGTAGGGTTTTTCAAGAGAGAACCCTATTTGTTTTGATATTCGTTAGATTTCATAATTACCATAAAAATGAAGAAATAGTTGGATCGCAGAACATAAAACAACAGCAGTGATTTTTGTCGGTTAACACACCCACAACTCTGTTCTTTTATACAAAAATCATAACCACGCTTTACAAAGACCCTAAACCCTCTATTTTATACTAAACACATAACTTGTTCCGTAAGCTAATTCTACTCCTATTAATAAGGAAACAAATCCCTGACAATTACTTAAATAAAAATAAAATACCTCAAAATCTTCGAGCTGATTTTCCCTTGATTTATGCTTATCTCAAACACCAATATTCACCTTTGACCCTTCAACTTTCACAAGTGAACCAAAACAACCTTTCACATATAAAATCAAGAATAAACTTCTAACAGTTTCCCCTTTAATCTTGATTCTTGTACCACCTAGATCTTGATTCCCCAACAAGACCCATAGCTCTTTAACTTTAATCCTCAAATTGAATTATAATTGCATTTGACTATAACGCCAATTGATGTATTCATTTGAAGTTGTATCAACAGTTTGGCCAATTTGTCCACTTTTAAGAGATCTATTTCAGTTTCCCTGCTTCAAAATTTTATTTCCGTTTGGCATCTAATATTTTTATTTTCTGTTAGCTCCATGAGCAATTGCAGACATATATTGGGGTCAAATTTGAACTTAAAGAAGGATATTCATGGACTCTACTTAAGTGTTATGATCTTAGCCACCATCTTGATGATCTAATGAAAATTGAATGCAATTCCAAATTGGCTGTTGCATTCTCTGTTATGGATGAATGTTTTGTACCAATTATGGATGAAAGAAGTGGAATTAATAGGATTCACAATGTTGTTTACAACTGTGGGTAAGTTCTCATTAACTGTATGCTTATTTTTTATTGTATGTTAGGTAGGTTACCAAACCATAATTGTTGTGTATCGTCTGTATCTTAAAAACCATAATTGTTGTGTATCTTAGTTTTTAAAACTTAAACCCAATCTAATTTAGAAAGCGATAAAGATAACTACGTTTTGAATAAAGATTTTTTTTTTCATTTCTTTTTATTTTCTGTGTAGTCATCATTTGAGTCTGGTTTACTTAAATCCTCAAAGATTGTCTTGTGAATTTCTAAAATTAATCTCTTGAAAAATCTTGTCAGGTCAAACTTCAGAAGGTTGGATTATTCTGGATTCTTTACAGCAATTTTGGAAAAGGGTGGTGAATTGATCTCAGCAGCATCCATAAGGTTATAATTTCTAATTTCATTTGATTTTTTTCTGTTTTTTATTTTTTTTTTAATTTTGTTCTCACGTTTCTCTACTCTCCCATGTTTTCACCATAACAGAATCCATGGAAACCAGTTAGCAGAAATGCCTTTTATTGGAACTCGTAACATGTATAGGCGTCAAGGGATGTGTCGCCGTCTTTTAGATGCAATTGAAGACGTATGTTTTTTTATTTTCATTTTATGTCTTTTTAATCAGTTAATTTTTAGGTTTTCTTTAACTATATCAACCATATATTCATGTGAAAATATGTGAGATTTTAAGTAGGATCTGCACCTATCTTTATTCTTTCATTCTAGATTAGCTCATGGTTATAATATAGGATGGATGGATATCTATGCACTGTAGCTATATTCTAGTGCATTTATGAACTAATGTATAAAGTCATAATTTTAAATAAAAAAATAATGATCTGTAAAATGTTATATTCAGGCTCTTTTTTCTGTTGGTGTTGATGAGCTGGTGATTCCTGCAATCCCTGAACTTTTTAAAACATGGACCAAAGTGTTTGGCTTCAAGCCACTCGAGGAACCGTTGAGGCAGGCAATGAAGGGCATGAGTTTGATAGTTTTTCCTGGTACAGATATGCTTCACAAACAACTTCTCAAGAACCAGTTTGCTAATAAGACTCTTATTCCAGTGGCCGGTGAGTAATGATATTTCGTATTTTATCTGCTCTTGGGATGGCAAAATGAGGGGGTTGGGTTGAACCGATTCACTTTTCTACAAGTTTTTTTTTAATTTTTTATTAGGTATTAGTGTGTCAATTATGATTAAAAGAATTTTATTATTCTGAACTTTTTAACCTGTACCTTTTAACCTGACATGTTAGATAGTTTACATAACCTGAAATGACCCATTCAGGCTCATTTATAGGTAAATGAGCAGAAATTTGCTTTTACTTTGATATTGACCTGTTGTATCATATATTTTGAGACTATATTTTTAATTTCTTTGTTACTGTAATGTGCTTTTGTTCATTTGTAGTTTTCTATGTAAATTGTTAATGTATTACTGTATTAGTTCTGATTACGAAAATAATATCATTACAATAAACTGATATTGGAGGTTGTTTCAAAGATAAAAATTTTGGCAGACTTTCAACCAGTTTGATCCATTCCATTTTTAGTTAACTTTTTTAATTTGACCTGTTTGAACTATTCGTCTTTTAAACAAACAATATAATTCTGAAGTTTGATTATAATTATGCAGTTTCAGGTGACAAAGCTGTGGAGTGTATCACTGTAGAGAATGACGACAATACCCTTTTCAATGAGCAAACTCTAACTACACATCTTGAATCTGAAACACCCCCAACCTCTTTTCAAAAGTCTGAAATCCAACTTCTGCCATCTGACAATGAACATAAATCTGTTGGTTTGGTCAACAATGATGTCACTGGGGTCAAAATGTCTCTTTTGGCTTCAGAAACTGTTCCTAAGAATAGTTTTGATTTGAATCTTCAACCTGCTGCAACTGATATTGATATCCAATCAATTGACGACGAATCTGTTTCAAGGGACCCGCAAGTGTGCAAAAACCCATTTGAGATATCCGACTCAATGGCTCAAGTTGACAACACCGCAACTCAACCTCTTGTTTTGGTTTGACTGGTTAGTCCTATCTTGGTCTTTTGGTTTCGGGTGTTGTTTGAAATGATGTATTGATTTATGATTCTTGTTACAGGTGGATTGCTGTAAAAAAGAACAAGGCAAGTAAAAATTACTGGGTGCTTATTTGTTAGACTTCATTGGTTTAATGGAAGGAATTTTGGGTACTATGACTAAGTTGTAAGTAAAATACTGGGTGCTTGTTTTTTAGACTTCATTGGCTTAATATAGCTAACTTTTTGGGCAGAAAAGTTGTTGTGTGCATCATTCCTTTCTATTGTCAAACTACTATCTATTGTGATTTGTGAAGTCTCTAACAACCAACCAAACACTACCTACCTTATTAATTACTGAAACATTGTGTTTAAATACTTGGGATGTGTTTGGTTTGTGAAATTCAATAGAATTGTAATATGGTTTTCATTTCTAATGTGTTTGGTTTGAAGAATTTTTTTAGAATTAGAATCTGAATTATGAAAATCACATTTTTGGTTAAGAAATGATTAGTATTAGAATGATTATTCAAATTACTTTCATGTAAAAAAGAATTCAACATTACTTTCAAATTGTCTTCTCTACTGTTGTCGTTGCTGCGGCCATCAGTCCACCTCGACAATGGTGGTGTATGTGGCCGATGAGGGTTGCGGTGGGTTGGGAGGCGGCAGTGCGGCGGAGTGGGAGCAAAGGTTGGCGGTCAAGACAAGGGTGGTGGTACACGTGGTGGTGAGTGTTAGGTTATGGTAACGATGATAGGTTTCAATTTCTTTTGTATGGAATAGTTACTTAAATGCATAATAAATTATAACTAGGTTTTTAAACCCTGTTGCGGCAGGATGGTTAAAATTTGTAATGTTCCCTTTAGACGACCCGTCTAATATTATTTACCCAACGGAAAAAAATAACATTTAAATGGTACAAGAAACCCAACATAAACGGAGATACAAAAACACGTTTCACGACTGTTACTCAAACATAAAACCTTAAAGCATACCCCGTCGTAAAAGCGAACATCACTCCGCGCGTAAAACCTGAAAACATAGCGCCAAAAAAATCAAACGCAACGATTAGAAATCTAAAACCAAAACATTCTAAAAACCGGAAAAGAAATACACACAAAAGTAAAAATAAAAATAAAAAAAAAGACAGAAACTATGTTAATTGAACTACAAACCTAAATATATAAATGGGCCTATAGGCTTAAACAAATACCTTTTATGTCTGGTTAAATTCAACTAGAAGGTTTAAGCCCGCGCGTTGCGGCGGGAAAGTCCTCAACGATACCAACTATCTAAACGTGTGTTTGAGAAACCTAAGGCATAAAATATCAAAACGCGTACTTAGCCAACATAAGGAATACCAAAAGCACAAAATAAAGTAAACCCACAACGATCTTAATTAAACGTAAATCAATGAAAAAAAAATATTATGTAAAGTGGGGAAAAAAATGGCCAAAAAAAAGACAACCCGCGTGTTGCGGTGGGAAGTCTTTCACGAAAAAAAAAATACCTAAACGCGTGCTCGAGAAACTTAAGGCATAAAATATAAAAAAACATGCTCAAAAAAACATAAGACATAGAAAAGTTAAACTAAAGTAAACCCAACGCAATGTTAACTAAACAAAAAACAGTTAAAAAATATTAATTTCAAGTGGGAAAAAAAGGCAAAAAAAAAAAGGAAAAAAAAATATCACCCATGAAGTCGAAGCTGGGCGAAAGCAAAAGAAGCAAAGATTTTAAGGTGTAACACCTTAACCAGGTGAACCAAAAAATCTTTTGTGTTTCAATGTCGCTAAAGTGAAATATAACAACAAAAAAATCCGATTTTTTAGAAAAAAATAAAAAATCCAACGGTCCAATCATCATGTTGTATTGTAGAGTTGCATTTTAAACGTTAGTATAATATATAATAAATAAAAGTTTTTTTATGACACTTGTAGTCTCTATATTAATTCTTATCATTTTTTTCCTATCTCTATCTTTTAATATATAATATATATATATATATATATTTTTGAAGATCTTGATATTTAATTTCATTCCAATCAACAAGGCAAATTACATAAGGATAGCAGGTAGACGGACAACAAACTGCGCCGCCATCCCCTTCTGAATGGAAAACCCTAATCTACTAAAAACAAAGCCTCGCCCCTGAGGAGTCGTAAAGTTGCTGTGGACCACACGCTGAACTCTAGCCAAGAACCGAACCGCCTCCGGCGCCAAGGAGCCGAACGTGTCAAACGCCAGGGGGACAAAGGCATGCTGATTATCCTCACAAGATTCCGCGTGCTTTTCCACCTTCTATATCTATACTATATAATAAATAAAAGTTTTGTTATGCTACGTGTCGCCCCCATATTCATTGTCATCATTTTTTTCACACATCTCTCTCTTATTAGATACATCTCTATCTTTTAATAAATAATATATTTATAAAGAAAATATTAATTATACTAATAAAACACATTTATTTTAAATTATCTTTTATTATAAGAAACTTTAAAATCTAATTATGTAACTTTTATTTTCAATCAAATAGTAAATGAAAGTCAAATTACATTAAATAGTAATTAACGTATTTTCGAAACCAATTATATATTAATTTTTAAAAAATTTGAATTTTTTTTTCTTGTAATACATTTTTACACATGTAAAATATATATACATAAAGATTTAAGAATTTTATGTATTGATATTTTTTATCTCGTGTGTATTATTCTGATTTTATATAATATAATTGTCTTAAAATAAATGCTTAAAAAGTATTTTTCAAGTTTTTATTTTTTAGGCCCAGCCCACGTATAATTATTCTGATTTGTGTAATTGTGGATTTGAGGTGTTAATTATATTTTAGGCCCAGCCCACGTAATTTGAGCTGGGACTCATTTTAACTCGATTTTAGGGTTCTTTTGTTACTTCTCTGGAGAACGAAAGAGGCCGTCCGCCGTCTGTCGGAGTTGTCCATCTGAGGTCTGTTGCTTCCTTCATTCTCAGTTACTTCAATCCGACATAAGTTTCTCTGTTTCGATCTCTTTTAGTTGCATGATTAGTTCCCAAACAATTGAAAAATCAGTGTTTTCGAATCATTCATGTACTGCTTGTTGCTGTTGCCTCTTTATGTTAATTGTGGCTACATCTGGCGTTCATGTAATCCAATTGAATATCTGACACCATTAGATCATGACTGAAACCAAAATTAGGGATTTTAAGCTATGAATTTATGTTAATTGTGGCTACATCTGGCGTTCATGCAATCCAATTGAATATCTGACACCATTAGATCATGACTCAAACCAAAATTAGGGATTTTAAGCTGTGAATTCACAAACCGATTTGTTATAACGGATTTGTCGTTATAATTAGAGATTTTGATGCTTTGCTGAAACTCGAAACGCTGATTAGAGAACTTTTTAATGTAGATTTTTTTTTTTTTTTTTTTTTTTTTGAAGTTAGGTTTTATGAGCACCATGCAATAAATTATTGACTGCTTTAATGTTTTACATGAATATAGATCCATTATTTGTTGTGTTTTTAGCAGTATAGCTTAGGGGTGTTCAATATTCAGTTTCAAACCGATTAAACCGTTAGGGAAAATTTCATATATACCCCTGCAAACATAAAAAATATCATATATACCCTCACAAACATGTAAAAATATCATATATACCCATTTCATTAAAAACAATTTAAGAAATGACCATTTTACCCTTATTTTTTTAACTTTAAAATTTCATATTTACTCATTTATAACTTTACAATTTCACATTTACCCATTTTTAATTTAAAATTTTACATTTACCCATTTGTAACTTTAAAGTTTCATATTTACCCATTTTCGATAACACTATAGGTTCTTGCGGCTCGCCACAATTTCCTACTAAATAATCGATGCCTTCTGAATCGTAAGCAAATTCGTATAACATGGCTGTGTTAAACAAAACGATGACTAAAACCCCAAATTCCTATATTGCAGCCATTCAAATTCCTATATTACAGCCAAACCCAAAGTATAAAGCAAATTCGTATATTAGTCATTCAAAGAGCGGGAACAGAAACAACCATTCAAATTGCTATATTACAGCTAAAAACCCAAAATTTTACAGAGTAACGAGAAATCACCATAATTTTTATCACCAAATTTGTTAGCACAACCAAAAATCCATTCAAATTCCTATGTTACATTCAAATTCGTAAACACAGTAACAAGAAATCACCAAAAGTTTATCACCAAATCCATGTTTACTCAACTATTGAAGTTGTATTTGAAGCAATCGGTGGCTTCTGAATCGTAAAACCTTCACTATCGATCGATTTGGAACAGAAAAGCCTACAATGTTTTTCACCCGGGAGCCGCATTATCTATTATATTTTTTAAAAATTATTATGTATTTTGGAATTTTGGTAATTTAGATTTGGAATTTGGTAATTTCTTTTTTGAATTGTGTACACCAAACCGAACTACATGGTACACCGTACCGGTTCGTACCGAAATGAACCTACCCTCCTCCGTACCAAATACGTTAACTCTAGCGAATTGCGTACCCGAACCGCATACCCGTAACGGAGCGAACCGCGTATTAGGTAACTATGGAAAAAACACTTATCGTCACCTTTGATTTGGAACAGAAACAAAAACAACACCTCTGAATCGTCCCTTCGAATCCACGGTGCCTTCTGAACAGAAACACTTATGACTTATCATCACTCACAATCGTCCCTTCTGAATCAAGGATGCGTTCTGAATCGATACATTCACCTGTAATCGTCCCTTCGATTTGGAGAATTGCGACAGTCCTTAATCGTATGGTATAAAGTAAAAAATTAGGTTTAAAAAGATCATATAATGGATGGAAGGGGTAGAATGGTCATAAAATAAAAAAAATCATTTAAATTGGGTAAATATGATATTTTCAGTTTTGCTTGGGTATATATGATATTTACATATCTTTATAAGGGTATATATGAAATTATCCCAAACCGTTAACTGAACCAAACCAATTCGGATTTCGGTTCCAATATTTTTAGTTCGGTTATAACCAACAAAACGAATTCCTTTATACACATTTTAGCCCATATTTTATTTTAATTTAGCCCAATCCGAAAAAACCGAATTGAGGAAACCGGAAAAACCGTAAGCCGAACCGATGAATAAGGTAGTTTTTTTTGCTAACCAGAACTTCAATTGTTTCACCATTTATGTACATCCATTAAACTATATACTTGTTGAAGTGTGTAAAATGTCATAGCAAGAATATAGTTATGAAGGTTACAATATAATAATCTGATGAATCATTCTGATATACTAAAACAATTAATCAAAGTCTAGATGGGGTTTTTTTTTTTCAGTTTTAGGTCCAATTTTTCAAAGGTCTGTAACTCTGTATTATATCTCTACACTGCACGGTTTACATTTTTTTTTTCATTTCAGGTGTCTGCCTAAGAGAAGAAGCTCAAGCGCGGTTCAGCCATGGTAATCCTTGGTTCTTCTTGTTACACCTTCATGTGTTTGTGCTTTTCATGTGTGGATAGTTGATGTTTTTGTGCATTGTGATGTAATAAATTTGGCAGTCTCTTGTTGCAAATGAGGACTTCCAGCACATTCTTCGTGTACAGAACACAAATGTTGATGGCAAACAAAAGATTATGTTTGCTATGACCTCCATCAAGGGTATTGGTCGTCGTTTTGCAAATATTGTTTGCAAGAAGGCTGATGTCGACATGAACAAGAGGTAGTTTTTCAAAAACTCTATTTTAATGTAGTGTGATCGTTTTCGCCCTTTTGTTTTCTTTCAAAAATATGCTCATTGTTTACACCTTATTATTATGGTTACTTTGGCTGTTACTGTTATGCTTTTTGTTTATTTATCTCATCTTATTTCATGCAGGGCTGGTGAACTGTCTAGTGCTGAGATTGATAACCTAATGACAATCGTTGCTAATCCTCGCCAGTTTAAAATCCCAGACTGGTTTCTCAACAGAAAGAAAGATTACAAGGATGGAAAGTACTCCCAGGTGACCTCCAATGCCCTTGACATGAAACTCAGAGACGACTTGGAGCGTTTGAAGAAAATCAGGTTTGCTTTTATCCTTCTTATAAGTCATCTATATAACTTAAATGTGGCATTTTTAGCCCATTCACTTTGAGTAATGCTTTGTTTTTAACTGGTTATTGTTACTCAACCCGGTCTGGTTGACTATTTACAGGAACCATCGTGGGCTTCGTCACTACTGGGGTCTCCGTGTTCGTGGACAGCACACTAAGACCACTGGTCGCAGGGGAAAGACTGTTGGTGTGTCCAAGAAGCGATAGGTTTGTCTTTTGCACTTGAACCTTTATTCTCATCAATTCGAAAAGTTATTATGGTTTTAAGCTTTAGGGATTCCATATGAAGAGGAAATTGCTGTTGGCTTTTTATTATCATCATTTATTTGGCTTGTTCTTGGGGACCCATTTTTTCTCCTTTTTTTATAGTTATATATTTTAAGGTGACATGTTGGTACTTAACACAAAATGCACATGTGACAGTGTGTATTAGAGCAACCTATCATATATGCCTATACAAGCCTACAAAGAACGAAACAGTTGTTATGGTTCCGTTTTGCAGCTGCAACCATGGACACAGCCACCCCAGGACATTGCCAGCTCTGGTTGGTTCCTGATCTCTCACCAAAAACTTGGTCAAGTTCTCTTTGTGTTAACATAGGGTGTTACACGATTCAAACTGAAATTAGTGAACAAAAGTTACTGCCAACAGTTCTCCAAGCTCTGTTTTTTCCTCATCACACATCGTTTCCGGCATTTTGGGGCCGCCATCGGCATCACTTGCATACCGGTATCTGGCAGTTGCCTCCATTTTTTTCTCCGTTTGTAACCTTGTCATTGCCGCTCAGCCTATTTCAGATCAGCTTGTAATGTCCCATCACTTGTCAAAACCCTAAGTTAATTAAACGAATCGAAAAAGGTAGAAAGTAAAAAGACTAGGGTTACAAACGAAAACGAACACGGATAAGGCATTGTTCGTTCATTAAGGAAATTTCCTGTTTACGAACTGTTCACGAACACTAATCAAACGAGATTTCCTGTTTGTGTTCGTTTATCAAGGAAATAAACTTGTTCGTGTTCGTCTGATAATTCTTTGTAATCAATGTAAACGAACACAAATGGAAACAAACCAACACAAATGAAAAGGAACATTTTCATCTCAAATTAATATTATGTAAAATTCACAAAAATTAAATATGAAAAATTATCACAAACACAATTAACAAATTTTTTTAATTGATAAATTATAAAATATAAAAATCTTTAAAGATCGAACGAACATGAACGAATACAAACGGATATAAATGAACACATTACCGAACGTTCACGAACGTAAATGAACGAACACGACCTCTGTTTGTGTTCGTTCATTTAACTAAACGAACAAAATATCTTGTTCATGTGTGTTCATTATTAAACGCACAGACTTTTCATTGAACGTTCGATTCGTTTGCAGCCCTAAAAAAAGACTATTGTTTTAAAAGTTTAAGAAGTATAAACAAGTAAAAAGGGTGAGGAAAGGGTACTATAGCATCACACATAAAGTAAATGTTAATAACTTGCTTGTATCTTTATTTTTTACATCAAATAATAAACCATCATAAGATTTTATGCTTTTAATTTTAAAATCTACGATAATAATTTAAATTTAATTTGGTTAAACTTTATTATAATTTGGCTAGGTTATTTGATCTTTTATTTTTGTCTTTGCTATTTTTCAAAATAATATATTTTTTTAAAATTTTTTTACGGAAAATATCATATAAATATATAGATGACTCCATTATGATCGAGGAATCCTCCATTCGAAACACGACATCTGGGAGCAACACCATTTATCCCAGCTGATGGATCGGATGTTAAAAAGATATGTAGTGTGATTTTTAATTAATTTACTTTTTTGGTTTAGTTGATTTTAAGAAATATAAGATATTGACGGTTATTAAAATATGTAGTGTTCGAGTCTATACTCTATAGATTAAAAATGTATTTAAAAAAAACATTTTATAAAAAAGTTAAAAAATGTTTTTGAAAAATTAAAAAAAACTTTCTGTAAAAAAATTAAAAACATTTTTTAAAAATAAATAACGTTTTTTTAAATAATTAAATTTTTTTATTTTCTAACAAAAAACATTTTTATAAAATATATAAGAAACATTTTTAATAAATAAAGAAAGATATTTTTTTTCAAATCTTAAAAATTTATATATAATAAAAGCATATTTTAAAAAACATGTTATATTCTTTTACTAGGTTAGTACCCGTGTACTACACGGTTGATGAAAATAAACATAATATCATTCATAATTGTTTAAAACAATTTCATAAATAAAATAAAATTTTAATGTACATAGGGAAAAAATGAAATTACAATTACATTCACAAAACTAAATATTTTTTCATAAATCTCTAAATATTTCTTTATATACAGCATTTGTTCTTTGATTAGTAACTTTACCATCTATCAGTGATTCGAATATTAGTAATTTTACTTTGTTTCTACTCTTTACTCTTGATAGCGCCAGATACAATTGTCCATGGGTGAAAACCGGTTATTTTAAATACAAACTCTGGATAGTAATTAGGTGCATTACTGCATCTAAGTAGTAATTAAAGGAAAAAATATTAAATGGCTTACCAGGTAAATTCTTCTGCTAGACTTTTCACTACTTTCTACTCATAAATTCAACCTATTACACCCACATATTATATAAATTTCAGCATTACATGCCTATTTTTACAAAAACCATATGAATCTTTGTATTTGTAGGATATAATAACTTACCAAAAGATAAACAGTTAAAGATTTCTACAAAGCCGATTAGTACACAAACTCCACCACGATCTTCTGTTCTTTTAGTTATCAACTTGTAAGTTCATAACCCAATTAATTTTTATAGCTAATATTTCATGCATCAGAAATGTATTTTAGAGCTAATTTATATAATTCATAATAAACAATTTTTGTTCATCTATTGTGAGAGGTTACTATAGCATGTATTTAGCTGCATATGTCATCGAAGCTCTAATGCTATAAAAGTCCAATTGTTAAAAATCATTTTAAAAAAGAAAACATGTTACATGAATTTCAAAAACAGCCTCTTGAATATATTCATTGTGTGAACCATAAAATAACTACGACAAAACATACAAGATTTTCAAGTGCTTTCCGGGATTCATGTAATGTTTTAAATACCTATAAATGATAAGAATCAGACTTTAAATAACAAAGAATATACAGCCCTAAAAGGTTAACACTTTCCCTTGAAAAAAATATAAAACTAAGGCAAGAATCCTGATGACATTTGAGAGATTTTTCCAACCTACCTCATAAATTTTTGTTTCTTCTACAAATATAATTGAGATGTCCGCGTGACATATAATATATTTCACTGCACCAGCACCTGAGAAAAAACATAACTGGATTTCAAAATGCTACATAAAATTTAGCAAAAAAAGGGTGATCTATACCTAAAGTGTCATATAGAGGGACACAATGAAGGCCATGAGCATCGCAGGCCTGCAGAAGATTGAATGCAATCAGTTACAGAAAAAGAAAGTTTGAAATCATGGATTATAAGTATAATGTCAAAGTCATTCAAATAATGTAACATCTGATATGATTAAATTAAGTTACCTACATGCTTACAACCCATTTTGTGCAATTCATCCCATATATTCCACATCTTGCCAATAATTTTTAATCAGCCCACATTCATTCCTTTTTTAAGTTCACAACAAAATTTATAATTACAAAAAGCATAGTGATGAGGTTTGTGATCAAAACCAGAATGTAGCAGGAACCATATAGTATTATATGTATTAGAATGTTAACATTGTTTTCTTGATAAAATTGCAGTCAATTTTCATATGCTTTCAATAAATAATGCCAATTGAAGGGCATGTTTTTTCAAAGAAATGTATAAATCTCATATGCACATGTTGGTTGTTAGTTAACATATTATGTGTAAGCAAAGACCCGACCCGACCCGACCTGTTTGGACTCTAACATGAAACTACTCGTTTTACCCTTTATGCAACCCACACATTTTGTCACCTCTACATAATATGAACACCAAGATGCAAGACAACGACAGCATCAAGCATCTCTCATATGATAAATAGACACCCCTTGAAAGAAAGGGATAACATGGCAATATGTACCTGTAGTTTATCAAGATATTGAGAGTAATAAGTTTTTAATAGAGTTTCCTATTAAATCTCCGTTACAATTTCAATTTAAAATTTTAAACCCAAATCCATTTTGATCCAAGTGAAATTGGCTTCACAAAAAAAACAAATAAATTTTATAACAGTAATATTCAAAGTTCAAACTCAAAAGCACAATTTCAATTTCAAATAAGTATAAACTATACGGTATATCTAAATCTAACATTTTTACTACAAATAAAAAAGTCAAATGGTCAAAATTACTCATCATTTTTTCAGCTAACCGAGTTAAAAAAACCTTTAGTGACGACTTTTTATGTGAAATAGAAATTTGACAAAAGTTGGTTACTTTTCAATGTTATTAGCCCTTGATCAAAACTTACCTTGAAACGATCACAACTACAACACCTAGGAGTCTGATCTCGCTCATGATGCGGGCAGTATTTCTAATCCCATAAAGAATGTACTTTATATTCAACAAAACCAACATCATTTGTTGACATCTGCAGAAAGATTAAATACATTTCAAATAACCAATTTCAAAATAAATTAAACATAAAAATAGAAAAAAAAACATTATAAAATATGCAAGGAGATTTTGAAGATAAGAGCAAAGGCTGCTAATATAAGGAATTGATACTTACAAAGTGGTGGCAAACATCACATCGTTGGTGATGGTTTTCTTTGTAGCAAGACTTGTGATACGCACAATTTCCCGACAATAAAAACTGCATGAAAATTATAGAGATTTAAATTTTCATCATATCCATACCAAAAAAAAAGTTAGGATAAGTATCGTTATTCCACCATGTGTTTAGTACCTCATAATCATGAATTGGCAGATTAGATGCATGACATTTTAAACATTCTGGATGCTAAACCGCAACCATGCATCTTAGAACACGTCCATGACCAATCACATTTTTGCAACCAGCACAAATTCTACAAAAAGTAAAAGAAGATGCAAGTGATGTTACGTTTTATTTTTATTATTATTTAGTCAATTAGGTTAAGGGGGTTAGTGGCTATTATTGTTAGTTGGGGTGTCTTTAGTATTTTGTTTGATTATATATTTGGTATCGAATCATGAATGAAATGATCAGATTGTTTGAGTTATTCTCTTCTCCTAATTCTTAGCTTTTCTTCTTCAATTCTTGTTTAACCCTATCAAGTGATGAAAATATGATTAAACATTTTATATTCATAATTTTCACTAAATAATGAAAATATGGTGTAAATCGAGGGCAATAATCCATGGAAAATTGACTAACAAATTTAAGTTTCGTAATGTAATTATATAATGAAAAGAACTTACCCAAAGCTTGTTGAATGTGGGAATGGTATCGGTTGATGAACATTTCTATTTTGGTTCATATTTCTATTCCAGTGTGGAGGCTCAAGTTTCAGACTTCCAAGTAGAGCCTTTGCAAGATGTTCATCTTCTTTCAGAAGAAAATCATCAACTGGCCAACAGATTTCATTTCAAGTATGACTAACAAACCTTTAGCAAAAAAATGAAATTAACTAATAATAATAAGAAGTGTATAAGATATATATGTATGTGGAACATTAGATATTATCATGATAAGTTACATCCACTTCTAATTCAAAGATCCCTTTTAATCATTTATGCTGAAAACCCGACCCATCTTATCTTTATAAAAAAAGTATGTGATCTTAAAATAATCATTTATGCTGTGTCCTTAAATTGTAATGAACATATAAGATAATGACAAGAATCTTATGTTAGTAAACATCTAATTGTAGACATAAATTAAGGACAAGTGAAAACTTTTGTTCCTATTTTATCAGTATCCGAAAAGGGACAATAATCTTTGAAAAATAATTGCTAATATAATAACATTTGATTAGAAATTAAAGTTGAACTGCCTAAAGTCCTTAACTTTGAGAATATTAATCTGCACATGATTAGAAAACATTAACTCTCATATAAATATATAATCATATTTACTTGATAGTATTTTGAGACATTTTATCTTTGATGATAGATAACAATACAAGATATGATGGACAAAAAAAATCTACAGTTTCATAAATATATAAATCATGAATAGGTGACTATTTACTTACTAATTGCATGTTTTCTTTTCACTTCTGCAAGTGATATGGCAATTGCTCGGTCAAAGTCCTCAATCTCTGACCGTGAGTCCTACACATGATTTCACCAACAATAAGGCACAATTTGTTTTTCTTAATTGCTTAGCAGTGATCAAATATAATACCAAAGCCCCCAAAGGGCCTACCTGCAAGTAGATGTGATGAAAAATAATTGTGATGATTGTAATACACAGGTTGAATCCTTTTGACATAACAAATAATGTACAATCATAGAACAAAAATTTTAAATGATAAACAATACATCATCAATCACAAATACGGGTGAACATAATTTGGAGTTTAAATAGGACATGAAAATCGTCAAATTGTGGTGCAAATTGAAAGAGGGGCAATGAATTACATACCTTTGTGGTGCTGGAGTGCAAGTAGATGGTGGACTGGAACCCTAACTGAAGATTCTTGTCATTACGTAGACAGTGTAGCGATGATCTTCAGGAGATGGGTGTGCAACGGCGAAGCAGATTGCGGAGGAGAAGAGGGTGAAACCCTAAAAACTGAGAAACGAACCATTAAGGAACCGGGTTAAGATGTTTGGAGCAAGTCGGGTTATATGACCCGCGTGATAATGTTTTCGGATCAGTGATTTTAGGCGGGAAAATAGAAGATACCTGCTCTAGAATGTTGACATGTGTCATCTTCAAAACCTTTATTTATTAGTATGTACTCTTCTATTCAATTTTGTTCTTCAATGTCGTTTATTTTGTGCTAAGTTAAAAAAAACATAATCTTTATGAAAAATTTTGTATAGAAAAATCAAAAATCTGAAATTTGATTAAATAAAACCCATAATTATAACATCATTTTTGTTAAAACAACTTTATAGATGATTCCAAGAACAATTAACTCATCAATGGGAGTCAAGAAAGATGAACCAAAACCCATCATGGATCCACCACAACAACCGCTAACCACCGCAAGAAGACCGGACTTCGACGGCTAAGAAGGAACACTCATCCCCCTTCTCGCCAATCATTTCCTAGTCGAATTCAACCCGTCACAACAAATCTACCAATATGACGTCAAAATCTACCCAAAACCCTCAAAAGAAACCGCAAGATTAATCAAACAAAAACTCGTGGAACAAAACTCCGCCATTTTCTCCGGCGGAAACCCCAGCTACGACGGCGGAAGAAGCCTTTCAGCTCAATCGAGTTCCAAAAAGACAGACTTGAACTCTTTATAACCATCCCAATCCCACCAACCCATCCAAATTCCCACCATAACCAACAAAAATCTAGTTTTTCCAGCAGGGACTCAGACAGGGACGTAAACAGATCTAATTATGTAACTTTTAGAGTAAATTACCGTTTGCGTCCATGTGGTTTACACGATTTAACACAATCCGTCCCTAGTAGTTTCAGGCGAATGTAATAGTTTCGGGTGAGTTAGGTCCAGGGACTCAAACAAGGACGCAAACATATATTACATGTTTCTAGGGACGCAGACTGTTATATAGTAAAATGGTACAACGGACATTTCACCTGAATTTAAACGGAATTTTTTAACGAAGTTAGGTCCAGGGACTCAGAGTGTTACAGATTGTATACCACAGGTACTCAAAGCGTTAAAAATTCATGTTAGGGACGCATTGTGTTAAATCGTGTAAACCACAGGGACGCAAACGGTAATTTACTTATCAAACTGTCCAATAGAATTCTGCCACCTCAAAACTACTTATTTACTCAGATTTTATTGGAAACACCCTATTCATTTACTCACCAACTTTAAAAAAACATTTAAATAAAAAAAAGTCAATTTCATTAAATAAAAATTAACATAATACAATTAAAAAACTAGAAAAAATAAATAAAAAGCCTACAAATAAAAATTAAAAAAACTAGAAAATTAACAAAAAAATAAAAGCTAGATAATTAAAAAACGAGTAAGTTGAGTTCGTTCGGGTTGCAGTTGATATTGAACTTTTGAACTAAATTTTCTACTTTTGGTTGATTTTTTTGATGAACCTTCTATTTTTTTTATAGTATGAAGATTTTGAGAGTATATAAATAGATGAAAGTTTAGTAATTTTTTTAAAAAACCCCCCAACGGCTCTTTTGGTTTCCAACGGCATCATGTAAACGGCTCTATTTGGTTTCCACAAACGAGTAAAATTACTCGCCCAGCTTACTCGATTCTCCTACTCGGGGTAATGGGGGCGGTGTTCCCTTTTTACCCGAAGTCCCTCTCTCTTACTTGGCCCAAGCTGAGTATGGTGCCCCCTTCACCCTAACAAGGTGAACGGTATGGAAGAAAGATCAAGTGGGGTGAGGCTGGCGTGGCAAGGTGTACCACGCTGGGACACCGTCCCATGGCCTTTGGGGGTACCGTAAGATCTAAGCCGAAGCGGGAAGTACACCCCGATTTGGAGAAGGATGCGTCCGGAGGACGGGAAGTGGGAATACCGTTTCATAGCTTTGGTATGGGCGAAAGGAAGTGAACCTAATGGGATGCCCGACACCCACTTCGTCCCCCCTAACAAAATCTTCAATGCAGATTCTATAGACTTTCATACTAATAAAGTATTCGTTTTTTGAAAAACACTTATTTTCTATGGACCATCCTTCATAAACGTCATTAATTTTCGCATCATCATCACAATTCACAATATTTTTAACAACCAAAATATTTAATACAAACAGCTTTTTACTTTTTAATATCATATTATTAAGTATAATAAATTACGTTAAATATTATGTAACTAAAATAATAAAATATAACTGAGGTAAGTTCTAAAAGTTTAATTTAAATTAAAACTTACAAAAAAATATAAATATTATAAAATCATCAAAGTTTATAACTTTAAATTAATATTATATATTTATATACTTTTTTTATTAAGTTTATTTCATTAAAGTTTAAAAATACATTAATATTTATATATTTATAATTTAATAGGTTTAATAAATATATAAAATATTTATATACAATTTACAAAAGTTTAAAAATATATGAACTTTATAAATTAACATTAAAATATAAATAAAATAAATAAATAAAACCCAACCGTCTGACCCACCCCGTGTTTTTACCAGTATTTTTTTTTTTGAAAGGCGAACATTGAATGTGTGACGTCGCATCGAGGTGCACAAAACGGTTTTTTAACCCGAACCGGTTCAAAACCGAACCGAACCGGTTTGGTTAACAAAAAGTCAAAACCGGTTTGAGTTTAAACCGGACCGGTTTGAAACCGGTTTGAGATGGTCCGTTGACCGGGTTTGACCGGTTTAAAGACCGGTTTAACCGGTTTAAAAAACGGTTTGAAACCAGTTTTTAATCGGTTCGGTTCGGGTTAAACCGGTTTAAATGTATAGGTTTCAAACCGGTTTTAAACCGACGGTTTGAACCAGTTTGAAACCGGTTTGGTATAAACCGGTTCACGACCGGTTCGGTTTTCGGTTTGAAACCGGTTTGATTTTTCAAACCGGTTTTTTTTGTGCATCTCTAACGTCGCACCCCCCGTCATATGGGAGAGCCTCGTCCAACTCCGGCCAATATGTTGTCTTAACCGGGCCCACTTGGCGTCAGAGTTAGAGAGCTTTCAAGGAAAAACCGCACCCAATACGGCCCCTTCCGGGCTTGAGGGAGAGCCGAGGCTCCAACCCTGGATCGGCGTGGGTAAAACCCTGGTGCATCAGCCTAAAAGGCCTCATTTGCGATGTCACAGAAATTAATGGTGGTAGCAGGGATTGAACCCGAATCCCTTAAGACTTCAGGCCTCACCTCACCATCACAATTCACTAGTTACCGGTATGTGACCACAAACCTCTCCATGAAGAACACCATACGACACCACACTATGCCGTATGTGGGTCCTCCATCTGTGGCTTTCCACATCTACATCAGTGGAGCTAAAAACATCATCATTGCGGATTGTTTAAAGGGGAGTATGCAAGTTGCCACACTTTTAATACGGTGATTCAACTAAAACCGGTTCATTTTTATTGATTTGATTGATAACGAATCGACACGATAAGAAATAGCTACAAAAGAAACATGTGAAATCTTTCTAAAGTTTGTTCGAAGTCTTCTTTTTGAAATTTACATTATCATATTAAATTTATTAGGTATTTATAAAACTCTAAAGAATATTGCTAGGCCACCCTAACTTCAACAAAACACGTTGAGAGCATTCACATTAGAATTTGTTTATATACCATATCTTTAAATTATATGGAAAAAAAAAATAAGATTTAAGTTAAAAGGGTTTTACATTAGGTTCTTTAAACCTTATCTTTATCCTTAAAATTATAAAAAAATATACACTAGAATCTTAAATATACCAATTCCTTAACAATTTTTTTAAAATTATAAGAATAAAAAATAGGATGTGAATACTCTGACACCCTTTAAAAAGTGACTTGAATCTCTTTTTATCCCATTACCCAGTAGTTTTGACAATATTTACTAGCTTTCAGTTTAACAAAAAATTGAACAATTCAATAATACACACGTGTATGAGTATTGAGGCAATTTCTGTACAAAGTCATTTTTTTGTACGAACTATGAAGCATACAAAAGACCCACGATATGACAGGTGTATTTTAGGGCGAAAGTCTATACATCCATTAAATTACAAGTAATTTTAAATGCTTCATTGCAGCTATTTAAACACATCATATTTGTAATCGATTCAAACACGTTGTTTTAACTAGTTTAGATGTACCGTTGTAATCGGACGCCTTAGTCAGTAGACACACATTAATAACTAGTTTAGACGCAATGTTATAATCAACATTTAAAAAATGCCGTCTTTTTTAAATATCACAATAGTATACTCAAATTAATTAAAGACAATAAAAAATTCTCGATTTTATGATACAATTTTTCTAAAAATAATAAAGTATATAAAAATGGACATCAAAGTCTAATTCATTTTTTTTGCGTTTTCAATCACTTTAACTTCCTATTAAGAGTAAATTACCGTTTGCGTCCCTATGATTTACACGATTTAACACAATGCGTCCCTAACACAAATTTTAAATGCTTTAAGTATCTGTGGTTTACATTCTGTAACACTATTAGTCTCTCCCTCTAGCTTCTGGTAGTCAACAGTTAGCCAATGAGAATATTTAAGTCATTTCACTCACCCAAGCTAGGGTAACCATGTAATTTCACTCGCCCAGGGACGCAAATAGTAAAAGAAAAAGTTCTCTCCTCATTTTAACACACACACTATGTGTGCACCTAGAGAGAGAGGGATTTACAGGAGAGAGGGGGGATAGCCGCATCTCTGGCGGTCACTCCACGGCGGCGGACGGCCTCCAGACGCACGCACCACCACCATCATCGGCAGCCAAACACCCTCATCTAGGGTTCCGCCCCTAGCAGCGGCGGCGAAGGCCCACTTATTCTCAGACGGTGTGACGGTGATGGTGACGGTGACGGTGACGGTTCAGATCCATTCCGTTCCAGATCGGTGGTGCTTCGAGGCGGGGGTGGTGATGGACCAAGGTTTAACCTGTTTCTTCTTCCGATGGCGCGTATTTCTGTCCATACAGACGATGGCAAGGACGGTGCTGGCGGGGTGGTCGGCGACATCCACCTGTCCTCCGGCCACCGCGATGATGGTGGTGTTCTTTTGGCCACCGAGACGACGAAACCCTTGTTGGTTAATGAGGCGGCTGCTAGGGTTCCAAACCCGGTTCTCCTCATTTCGAACGGAGATTTCACCGACGAGGAGGAAGATGAGGATGAAGACGAAGGACTGACGTGGCAAATGAAGAAGATGAAGACGTGAAGAAGTTGGTGGTGGTTGTGGTGGTGGGGGTAGGATACAGAAATAGGGACTCGATCTGCAATAATCAAAAAGGGCAAAACAGACTTTTCACCTTTTTTTCAAACAGAAAATCTACCGGTGTTAACTCTAGAGACTCAGAATGTTATAGAATGTAAACCACATGTAGTCAAAGTGTTAAAAATTCATATTAGGAACGCATTGAGTTAAATCGTGACGCAAATGATAATTTACTCTCCTATTAATTTAAAAGGGGGTTGCAGCGCAACTTGTTGCTCGTTTACCTGTCACTGTATTGAAATCGTCATAAGATAAATTGATTTTAATTGGATTTATTAATTTAGAATAGAATCATGTCAAATTAGTGAGATCAACATATAGGTTCTAAAGATTAGATCAAAAATAGCAGATATCCAATATTAAGAAGCAGTTTATAGACCATAATCATAAACAATTGAAACATTTAGGCAAATGACCTACCATCAAATTAAGATATTATTTTTCTGTACAGATGTGATCTGTTACCTTCTTCCTAAACCTCATTCTGATTTTGGCACAGTAACCACCAGCTCTCCGTCACTAAAAGCTGCCGTCGCAAGCTCCGGATGCGTCGAAGCTGGAAGTCTGATCAAGCTCGTTAATCGGAAAGCTACCGATCAAACGCACGCCTCTGACGACAATTTTAGTAACGCCTGGAACTATCTCGATGGTGTGAGCGGCGATGTCGGTGCCAATGTCGTCGTCTGTATCGACGACGAATTTGAAGGAATTGGAGGTTTCTTCGACCGAAACGTCGGCGTCGGAGTAGAAGGGGAGCTCGAGGACTTTAGCGAATATGTGTGGGAGTCGTCGGAGCTTCTTTTGACGGGCGTTGACGGCGGTGGACGTGCCGTAGCGGAGTGTGATGTTTGGATTAGGTGGAGCCGGATGAACTTTCATGGTTCGTTGAGATTCAGAAAACTGAAACCCTAGGGCAGGAGCTACCAATGTTCTCAAAGTAATAATTTTGGGACAGAAAATTGTCAAAGATAAAAGCCTAGCTTTATTTAAAATTCATACGAAAAATAACGTGCCATATAAAGGACTCACATTCGTTCCCTTTCCGATGTTTTAAAAACCGGATCGGACAGTAAACCGAAAGTCTTATTGGTTCACCGGATTATGAACCGGACAGCGTATTAAAAAATACATAACCATCCAACAAACATAATTCAGACTTAAAATTTTTTAAAAATTTCATCCAGCTTAAACAATACACATAACAGTTATTTTTTAGGAACACAGGTTCAAACATAGCATCAAAATATCCAACAAACATAATTCAAACTTAAAAATCCAACAAATATAATCTAAAGTGGGGAGTTTTGGAACGGGTAAAACCGAAAAACAATTTTTTTTTACAAAAAACCGGTCCTCCAGTTCAATCGGACTGCTACAATGACCGAACCCCGGTCTTACCAGCCGGTCCGGTTTTTAAAACATCCACGTCTCTGTAATTTAACTAAAAATCACAATTATCTTTAAATTTTATTTATCTTCTAATAGCCTCCCACGTCTCATTCCTCATCTCTGTCAAGTGGCGGAGCCACATAATGGTGTACGGGTTCACCCGATACCATTGATTTTCGCGTCTCATATGTATGGTGTAATAGTAATAGGAAAAATTCGAGCGACATCATTGTTTTTTTACGATTGACATCATTGCTTTTATAAAAAAGATTAACCTCATTGGCATGAAAAAACTATATATATTTTTTACTAAAGAAAAAAAGTTATGTAAACGTTTTACATAATAAAAAAAATTATAGTTTAAAAATTAAGCCCAATTATTTAATTCTTAATAGTGGAGTTTAAATCATTGAAGACCCATTTTAATTTTTAAATTTTTTACCCAATAACTATTATAGTCCATGACCAATTAGTTTAATTGTTTAACCTAAATTAAAAAAAATGCCGATCGTTTCAACTTTTAATCGGATGGGTGATGATTTTTTAAACGATTCTTGCCACTATATGTCTCTAGATTTTTTTTTTATTATTTCTTTCTATTTCTTTCACTTACAATTTTAACTACTATCTATTTTGTCTTATTATCTTTTTTTTATTTCTAAAATTGTTTTCTTATAACTTTTTTTAACAGTTTGACATATATGTTGCAATTATGCAAAAGCAGTTTCAAACATAAAGACGCAAACACAGGGCGTTGTGATTTTGGGTTGATGTTGCTACCATGTTTAGTTGCTAAAAGGAAACAATCTGTGTGACTTTCATTTAATAATTCTTATCTTGAATGATCATCTTGCTGTATTTACAACCAACTCGCTTTCTTCCCTGCAAATCAAGCCACAAATTATACAAATTAGAGAAAAAATCTTCAATTTATCAAATTGTCTTGTTATCTTTTCTTTAATATTGATTAAACGGGTCAAAACTTAAACACGGGTTGATTTTTAAAAACTTAGCAAAAAAGTGGAAATGGATTGAACGAGTCAAATCTCAAAACTCACCCAAGATGAATAAAAAATGCGCAAAACATCCTAAAAATTCTAAGCGTACAGTTTTGGAGCCACTAACTATATTAGAACAATAGCGACTTTTTTTTACATGTTACCCCCCCCCCCCTTCAGATTAATTAGGAAGATTTATTGGTAGCACCCTCAAGAAGCTAGTAAACAGGGACTCCATGCCCTTAATCAAATTGCTAATAACCATGAGAACAATAAAAAATATTAAAATAACAATAAATAAAATAGATGTATTTTTTATAATAAAATAAGAGTTATATATTATTCAAAATTTATAATATATGAATTGGGATTTCCTTCTTTTAGTCGTGGCTCAAATGAATTAGATGGATTAAGGGATACTTAGCTTCTTCTAGATCTTTTGTGCTTGTTAATGGGACTCCCACCAAAGAGTTCCTATGTGTAACGCCTCGAAAATAAAGGACTATTCTTCTAGATCTTCTGTGCTTGTTAATGGGACTCCCACCAAAGAGTTCCTATGTGTAACGCCTCGAAAATAAAGGACTAAAATTGCCCAAAATTCAAAGTTGACGGATTACTATGTAAATATTCAAAGTTCAAGGACTAAAACTGAAAAATTCTAAAATACGGGGAGGTCTTAGCGGTCCGCCACGTGGAGAAGAAGCCTGTAATGATGAGTTGCCACGTGTCAAGCTGACTTGCGTTATACAAAACCCTATGGCGGACCGCCAGGAACTCCTTAACGGTCCGCTACGGGACATGCGGCCTTAACGGTCCGCTAAGGGACCAGTAACGGTTCGTTACTTGTTCCCTAAGCTAAATTTGCGGCTGAAGGCGGTGGCGGACCGCCACCACCATGTGTAGCGGTCCGCTACGTGTCCCACTTTTGCCCTATAAATAGATCAACGATTTCAGCTCATTTTTCACACAACACACACACACTCTCTGATTCCCCGATCCCAAACCCCCGTTCGCGTACGAGAGTCCGGTTTCTAGCGTTTCGACTCCAAATTGTCGTAGATAGTGCTGAGGTAAGGTTCCGACCTACTGTTTAGCTTTGGTTATATACCATTAAGCTATGATTGTGTAATTAAGTAATGTCATTACATATCTAGGAGTTTTGTCCGAGGTGTTTGCCGTATTACAGATTTGATAAGCAGAGATACTGCTGAGACGAGTTCTTAAACTATGATGCATTTGAAATAACTATGGCTATGTTATGGTTGATTTATGAAAACATTTTGAGTATCTTGAAACGACTGCACCGATTGTATATATATAACGCATTCTAAGTGTTTATTGTGTTTCACTTGACCTGTGGAAAGAGATGATGGACAGGACCCGTGGAACGGTCTTTGGTTGTATATATACTGAATGATTGTTCATAGTTGTCTATGAATTTGAGGGTGGAACCCCATGAATGTGTTGAAGATACTTTGGCGGGTCATTTTAATAAACTATTTTAGTTTATGAATTCACCAGCTTTGTGCTGACCCATGTTTTATCAAATGTTTTTGAGCGCATCATAGGTAGTCAATAGATAGGGCATTCCAGGACTAGAACGAACTCATGAATGATCCAGATGATGGGCATGCCTAGAACTATAAGTCCCGAATGATGTGTTCCTTGTTAGGAACAGATGATGAAACAATGTAACTTTTGTTAAACATAATGTAAACGATGTTTTAATGTTAATAGAAGTTATGAACTAGTCTTCCACTGTGTGTTTTGATATCAACATCACCAGAGGGTAATATCCAACCGGTATGTAGTTATCTGACAAACGGAATGTCATGTCTATGGAAAGAGTGGTGTATAAATCCCTCCTGGACCCGTTATTCTTTCCTGGGAACACTTCTGATGGAGGTACTACTCTGGGACGATAAACACCCTAGTTTCGAGGTGTGACACTATGTGCTAGAGGTTTTCCGCAAGATGATCCTCTCTCTCCATTCTTGTTTATCATTGCCATGGAGGCTCTTAGTTATATTATGAAAAAAGTGTCCACTCTTGGGATTTTTCATAGGGTTTCTACTCCCATTTCCGGCCCCACCTTGGCCCACTTACCCTTTTCGGATGATGTGGTGTTTATTGGCAAATGGTCACCTACCAATGCTTTAAATCTCGCTCGTAGCATGAGATGTTTTCATATGATTTCCGGTCTCAAGATAAACCTGGAAAAAAGTAAGTTGTCGGGTCTTGGTATAGATGACGGGAATGTTAATATGATCGTTAATTTGCTTCACTGCAAAATTGGTTTGTTCACGTATCTCGGTCTCCCCATTGGTGCAATGAAACACACCACTTTTAAAAACAAGACTTTAACGCGCGGAAGACTTAAATCCCAGAATCTTTTTTTTTTTTTTTTTTTTTTTTACCTCTCGCGTCCCGCGTGAAACATAGGCCACCTCCCTCGCGCCCCGCGAGGGACCTGTTTTCACATAAAGTTTCCAGTTTTTCTGCAGGTTTCAGCACTTAACCATTTTTCCAACTTTTTCCATTTTTCAAGTCACTAAAAATTCCCAACACTTGGGTTTTGACCAAAAATACCTCAACAACAAGTAAATACACTAAAACATCATTTGTGTATCAAATTTACATCCATCTACGGGGTTTTCCCCAAAAATCCCCAAATTACCAAAATGCATACGAGAACCCTTCACGCCTTGGACTTGACTTGGACTACTTCGGAGCCTTTCCTACAACCATATAAACATATCACCATTAGTAATGAAGATAAATTCATAACAAACAAGTAAATTTCTACTTGTTTCACCCATTCACCCATTTGACCCGTTTCCACCCAAATTGTCATTTAGGCTACATATTCTTGCACCCTTACTACAAGTTTCAATTATGATCAACACATGATCCATTTCCATTATGGCACAAAGGCCATAACTCCGTTTCGTTTATGATCAACACATGATCCGATCAACCCATGATCCTTTTCCATTATGGTACAAGGCCATAATTTCGTTTCGTTTATGATCAACACATGATCCGATCAACCCATGATCCTTTTCCATTATGGTACAAGGCCATAACTCCGTTTCGTTTATGATCAACACATGATCCGATCAACCCCTGATCCTTTTCCATTATGGTACAAGGCCATAACTCCGTTTCGTTTATGATCAACACATGATCCGATCAACCCGTGATCCTTTTCCATTATGGTACAAGGCCATAACTCCGTTTCGTTTATGATCAACACATGATCCGATCAACCCATGATCCTTTACCATTATAGGTTAACACTATAACTACATTCATTCATTGTACATACTAAATCATTCATAATTTATCATATCACAAGTATGCACACAATCACATAACACATAGTCCACAAAATTCACAACTTGTTTTCACACCTTTCACCCATTTGACCCGTTAACACCCATTTGGTCAATTAAGGATTTCATACACTTGTATATCACCTACAAGTTACTTTCATCATTTATAATTCCGTTTCATTTACGATCAACACATGATCCATTTCCATTATGGCACGTAGGCCATAACTTCGTATCCCAAAGGATACGAGATCGTAACTCCATAACCAATCTATCCATTATAGTATAAATACTATAACTAAATTCCTTCAATTATGCATACAATTTTATGCTCATTCATACCATATAACAAATTATGCAACTTTACACGTTATACATACAACATTGCATAAAACTCATTTATCATCATAACTAAGTAAGTGCAAAAGCACTTACCTTTCGGGTTAGAAGATCCCGCTCCGCCTTCTAGACCCACAATTTGATTACCTAAACATACACACCTAGTTTAGTAATCTAACATATACCAAAATTTCATTACAATTGAGTTCACAACTCAATTTCCCCAATTCCAACCCAAATTGACCCGTTTGGGTTATCCTCATAACCAAACACCCTCTTTCACCACAAACTCACCTACTTGAGTTTCGTTAACTTAATCTTAACACTAATTCTTCTTTCAAAAATTATCATTAAGTTAATTTGGTGTTTGTTCAAGTGTCTAACATCTTAAAAACACTTAATCTTCATTAATTCAACATTCTAGCATTATGATCCAAACACCCCCAATTTTCACCATATGAACCCTAACTTCTCATAATCAAAATCAAAGGGTTCTAAGATGTTAATCATCATTCTTTAACTTTAGTTTAGCTAGATTATTAATAATCTAACACTATTTCACCACATGCATACATAAATTCGAGTTTCTATCAAAACCCACCAAGAACACCTCAAGAATGAGAGGAAAGGGATGATCAACACTTACTTGATGTTAGAGAGGTGATGTGTGAGCCAACACCTTCAAGTTTCAAGCTTCAAATGCACGATTTTGGCTTCAATCCCGTTTTCTCCCTTCTTCCTCTTGAACGACCCAACAACTCAAAATGAGTTCAATTTTGACTTCTATAGTCAAATATGGCAGATTTGCCATATTACATATTCAGTCCCTCAACTTTCCTTTTCTCCCCTTTCATTCCAAAACTAGCTAAAACTAGTGTAACCCCGATACTAACTTGAAACCCACTTGTTTCAACTTATTTCTAAAATATTATTTTCACCATAATATTAATTAGAAATATTTATTTATTTATTTGAAAACGAAACCCGGATTTTGGTTCGTTACAAATCACCTCCCCTTATTTGGGTTTCGTCACCGAAACCCGACTTCACATAAAAAGGTTCGGATAACATTTGAGCATTTCTTCCTCGTTTTTCCCAAGTCATTTCGCTCCTTTCTTATGTTTCCACCTTGTCAAAACTCGGCTAATCTCTTTAATGCGTAAACGCATCAACTTTCTATCCAAGATTGCCACTGTTTCCCCAACATAAATCAACTTATCATCCAATACAATATCATCCAATGGGACAAAAGTAGATTCCTCCGTCAAAATTTTCGCAAATGCGACACATGAAACGTGCTATGAAGTCTACTTAGTCCCCCCGGTAGCTCCAAACGATAAGCTACCGCACCCACCCTTACTATCACCTTAAACGGTCCGACGAAACGTGGGCTTAACTTCCCCTGTTTCCTAAACCGTATCACCCATTTCCAAGGAGAGACCTTCAAAAGCACAAAGTCCCCCACTTGAAACTCAATCGCCCGCTTCCTATTATCCCCATAGGACTTTTGGCGATCTTGCGCCGCCTTTACTCTTAAGCACGTGAGACACCTCTCAACATACTTAACAACATCACGCCTCATACCCGGCCACCAAAAATGACACCTCAAATCATAAAACATCTTTGTGACACCCGGATGGATAGAATATTTGGATTTATGCGCTTCATCCAAAATAGTTGTCAAAACACTTGACAACCTAGGAATCCAAATCCTATCAAAGCATGTCTTCAAGCCCATGCTATTTTCACCAAGCTTATCAACTTAAGCAACCATCCGCTCTTTCTTCAAGTCACCACTAAGTGCTAACATTTGAGCCTCTCGAATTTCGTCAATAAGAGACGATGAAATTGTCATCAAGAATGACTTCACTTTAATGTAGTAACTCTATACGCCCTCGATACTCCCCTAAGGTTATCTCCGACTTTAATGGATCCTTTGACAACGATATGCAGTTTATCTACTTTTTGCACCAAGTAGTTCGCCCACTATCTAAGATAGTCACTGATTCATTTAGACGAAACGTTTATCATTTATCTCATCTTCACCATATGAAATAACAACAGTTCTATCCTCCTATCGCTTTCATGTATGGTCACGTAAAAATGTATTATGGAGTCCACTCATTTCAAAGGAAAACTTTTATAACGTTAAGTTTCCACTTGAATTTCAACACTCCTAACCATGGGATACTTGGATTTTTGAACCACTTTATACGAGTAGTCAACACGTTTGACAACTAAGGAAATCCAAGTTCTAATCCCACGCCACCCACCTCTTACCTGGAAATTTCAAAACTTCCTTACCAATCAACCCATTGAGACTCAAGGTCTCAAATTCATACCTCTTGGGGTTCGAGGATCCCAATGCCCATACATAACACCCTTTGAAGCTCGAGTCTTCAACTCACCCATTCTTAACCGATAAAGCATGCGACCTCCTCAAGTAAGGATACGACAACTTCCTTACTTGAATCCTCTTTTACAACACTGGAAGGAAGATCCCTATCCGTGACCCAAACACCCTAAGTATCTCCATTGACTTAATCATAAGTCATCCTTTGAGATTTAAGGATCTCAATCACCGAATCCACCTTTGAAGTTCGAAAACTTCGTTTTTAAACACCGATTGTGAAGTCCAAAAGACTTCCAACATCATTTATGAAGTTCTAGGACTTCAACCACCATTTATGTACACATTCCACCTATGTACATTTCACCCCTTTATATACATATTTCACCTATGTATATCACCGTTTGCGTACAATGTACATTTTAACATTTACCCCTTGACCAAAAAGTCCACAACCGCGAGACCTTTAGTCAGTTTTATCCTACCACCGACTGTCAGTGACAAAACGCACTCTTCCATTTTCCCTTTCCATCGAAAAGTTTATGTGCTTTAGAACAAAGCACACAGGTTCAATAACCCTTATCAAATCCTCTTTCTCAACTGGAATACTAAGTATCCCTTTTATATCCCCGGTTGATGTCAATGGCACAAGCCATGTATATACATCAGTTCGTATACCTCGTGTTTCACTGTCTCTGATGAGAACAGATTAATACGTCACCCCTTTATCATACTAGACAATGATATGGTTACTAAGTAACCCAGCACCTCTTTTACAATCATCGGATCAAAATCCATGTGATCGTTTCATCCACAACCTCATGTTATTAAAACATGTAAACATCAACATTATGACACCCTTAATGATGATCGCCCGAATCCACCGATCTGCTTAGCCTTTCATCAAACACAACGATCGAAAAGCTTCAGTCACGACTATGGTGATTAGAAATGCGTGACCCATAGGCCTAAGCAAATTTCAAATTTTCTCCCCATTTGTGTTATCCTCCAGACATATAGCAATGTCCGGCATTTCTTCCCATAAAGGGTTTCTAGCTCAGCTAGAATGTTTCGGCTTTCACGAAGCCACTTCTCATTTACTCTTCGTTTTCCACTTATCTCCTGTGTTCAACCTTTCCTTGCGCATTTAATAATTGACTCCACCTGAGTTGTACTCCTATACGCAAGGATCCCCTTTATAACGTCAACAGATAGCATCGAGAAACCCGATCTATCTACATTTCTTCGATGATTCCAAGATTCGAGCGAGTTCGACCAGTCATAAAACACTTGTCCGAAATCTTATTGATCACCTCTGCTGTCCACTGCACATGAAGGAACTCTTCCACTATGCCACCCACCATGGCTTGTAATCGATGGTAATTCAACGTTATCTCTTGAATTCCCCCGATGCATGTGCCTTCACGCCTTTATGCCTTTCTCCTCACGAAGAATAATTCACCAATCCTCCGCCACTTCCCGGAGTCGACTCATCGTGCGTAATACGCCCTCTACCAATCACAATGGATTGCTTCAAAAGACAAGACCATCATAGTGATTCATCGTTAATTAATCAGCTATTAACTCTCACCCTTTAACTCCTTTGGTTCGCACACCACGAACCCTCTTGTGAAAACAAGGTTTTCCTTCCACTTCGGTTCACCAACCGTAGTTCTTCCCGCTCTCTAGGCTTCACACTGTTCCTCCCAAGGATCACCTCAAAGAGCCCTATCTTCCTTGAAGGAAGATCGATACAACATGATAGAAAGCTCTAGCCATTCTCCTCTAGATTGATGCATTCTTTTTCTCCCAACCTATTCCATGTTCCTCACCACCCACGAGGTGATACACGTCTAGACTCTAACATACTTGAGTCCTTAAGATGACTTTCATCCCCCATTTCTTTTACTTACACAAGTGCCCCTTAGTCTCCCCGACAAATTTTTAACTAAGTTGTAGATGTTCTACCTACTTATAGGTCTTTAATCTACCCACTTGTTAAGGCACTATATCTTATCTATGTGTATATGTATTACCCCCATCTAATCATCCATATACATACATATATACATACACATATAACCACCTTCACCTACTCCTTGCTAATGTTCATTGTCATATGGTTATCATAAAAGCTCTTGCACATCTCGTCTTATTAATCATATTGGCCAGACATGTTTAATAATGCGTTATGCCCAATTGCAATTATCATATTCATATAACAAATCACAAGACAAGTTTCGGCACACATAACACTTTACCAATCATTCATACATATACATAAACACCATATACATAACCACCTTATCAAATCATTACTAACCTTTCGTTTCCGTAAGCTCCGAGTCTTAGTCAAGTCCTTCATGGATTCTCGTATCATTTCCCCCCATATCAAGAGCATCCGGTTTGAGTTTGGTGCCACCACACCAAATCCCTCAAACCATTGCTCTGATACCAAGTTGAAACACACCACTTTTAAAAACAAAACTTTAACGCGCGGAAGACTTAAATCCCAGAATTTTTTTTTTATTTTTTTATTTTATTATTATTTTTTTTTTACCTCTCGCGTCCCGCGAGAAACATAGGCCACCTCCCTCGCGCCCCGCGAGGGACCTGTTTTCACAGAAAGTTTCCAGTTTTTCTGCAGGTTTCAGCACTTAACCATTTTTCCAACTTTTTCCATTTTTCAAGTCACTAAAAATTCCCAACACTTGGGTTTTGACCAAAAATACCTCAACAACAAGTAAATACACTAAAACATCATTTGTGTATCAAATTTACATCCATCTACGGGGTTTTCCCCAAAAATCCCCAAATTACCAAAATGCATACGAGAACCCTTCACGCCTTGGACTTGACTTAGACTACTTCGGAGCCTTTCCTACAACCATATAAACATATCACCATTAGTAATGAAGATAAATTCATAACAAACAAGTAAATTTCTACTTGTTTCACCCATTCACCCATTTGACCCGTTTCCACCCAAATTGTCATTTAGGCTACATATTCTTGCACCCTTACTACAAGTTTCAATTATGATCAACACATGATCCATTTCCATTATGGCACAAAGGCCATAACTCCGTTTCGTTTATGATCAACACATGATCCGATCAACCCATGATCCTTTTCCATTATGGTACAAGGCCATAATTCCGTTTCGTTTATGATCAACACATGATCCGATCAACCCATGATCCTTTTCCATTATGGTACAAGGCCATAACTCCGTTTCGTTTATGATCAACACATGATCTGATCAACCCGTGATCCTTTTCCATTATGGTACAAGGCTATAACTCCGTTTCGTTTATGATCAACACATGATCCGATCAACCCATGATCCTTTACCATTATAGGTTAACACTATAACTACATTCATTCATTGTACATACTAAATCATTCATAATTTATCATATCACAAGTATGCACACAATCACATAACACATAGTCCACAAAATTCACAACTTGTTTTCACACCTTTCACCCATTTGACCCGTTAACACCCATTTGGTCAATTAAGGATTTCATACACTTGTATATCACCTACAAGTTACTTTCATCATTTATAATTTCGTTTCATTTATGATCAACACATGATCCATTTCCATTATGGCACGTAGGCCATAACTTCGTATCCCAAAGGATACGAGATCGTAACTCCATAACCAATCTATCCATTATAGTATAAATACTATAACTACATTCCTTCAATTATGCATACAATTTTATGCTCATTCATACCACATAACAAATTATGCAACTTTACACGTTATACATACAACATTGCATAAAACTCATTTATCATCATAACTAAGTAAGTGCAAAAGCACTTACCTTTCGAGTCAGAAGATCCCGCTCCGCCTTCTAGACCCACAATTTGATTACTTAAACATACACACCTAGTTTAGTAATCTAACATATACCAAAATTTCATTACAATTGAGTTCACAACTTAATTTCCCCAATTCCAACCCAAATTGACCCGTTTGGGTTATCCTCATAACCAAACACCCTCTTTCACCACAAACTCACCTACTTGAGTTTCGTTAACTTAATCTTAACACTAATTCTTCTTTCAAAAATTATCATTAAGTTAATTTGGTGTTTGTTCAAGTGTCTAACATCTTAAAAACACTTAATCTTCATTAATTCAACATTCTAGCATTATGATCCAAACACCCCCAATTTTCACCATATGAACCCTAACTTCTCATAATCAAAATCAAAGGGTTCTAAGATGTTAATCATCATTCTTTAACTTTAGTTTAGCTAGATTATTAATAATCTAACACTATTTCACCACATGCATACATAAATTCGAGTTTCTATCAAAACCCACCAAGAACACCTCAAGAATGAGAGGAAAGGGATGATCAACACTTACTTGATGTTAGAGAGGTGATGTGTGAGCCAACACCTTCAAGTTTCAAGCTTCAAATGCACGATTTTGGCTTCAATCCCGTTTTCTCCCTTCTTCCTCTTGAACGACCCAACAACTCAAAATGAGTTCAATTTTGACTTCTATAGTCAAATATGGCAGATTTGTCATATTACATATTCAGTCCCTCAACTTTCCTTTTCTCCACTTTCATTCCAAAACTAGCTAAAACTAGTGTAACCCCGATACTAACTTGAAACCCACTTGTTTCAACTTATTTCTAAAATATTATTTTCACCATAATATTAATTTGAAATATTTATTTATTTATTTGAAAACGAAACCCGGATTTTGGTTCGTTACATGCAAGCATGAACCTCTCCAAGAATTAGATGCCGATGGTTGAAGTTTTCTAAGCCAGACTCTTTGCTTGGAAATCGAGGACTCTTTCAATTGGTGGGTGTCTTATGATGATTAAGTCGGTATTGTCTTCCCTCCCTTCCTATTTTTTCCAACGATTCAAGGCTCCCTTGAAGATAATTGATAAACTGGAAGGTATTCATGTGAGGTTTTTATGGGGTGGGAATAATGATTCATCGAAAATACATTGGATTTCTCGGGATCTTGTAACCAAACCGAAGGACTTGGGAGGTTTGGGTGTTGGTTCGTTACTGACTCCCAACATTAGTTTATTATCCAAGTGGTGGTGGCAGTTTAGAATGGAAGTTAATTGTTTGTGGCGTCGTGTTATCTCCGCTTTTCATCACTCTTCTTTGCCCTGGATTAACATTGCAATTAGGTGTGGGATCAATGTTTCTTCAAAGGCGATTGTCATGTTAGATAGGGATCTAACTAAGTTTAATGTGAGTCTTGACAAGAGGATCATTGTGGTGGCTTGGAAGAGGAAATTCTATTCGTTTATGGCTTAACTTGTGGTTGGTAAATATGCCTTTGTATATCTGATTTCCTAATCTATTTCAACTTGAATCTGCTAAGAGGTGTTTTGTTTCTGATCGATTACTTTTCAATGGCTCCATTACCTCCCTTTCCTAGAATCGGTCCACTAATCCATATTCTTTGGTCAAATTGGGAGAGCTATTATCTTGTTTGGATTTACTTTATGGTATTAAAATCATCAATGAGGAGCCCGATCGATGGAAGTGGTGTGGTCCGGATGGTGCTAGAGATGTTTTTCTCGTTCACAATCTTAAGAAGGAGATCAATTGCTTTTGGGGCTATAACCAATTGTTCTAATTTTGGATGGTGCCACTGGATTCCTATCAAGGTTAATATTTTATGTTGGAGAGTGGATAAGGATCGGATCCAGACTCTCAAGGCTTTATCAAGAAGACATGTGCATGTTGACTCCACTTTCTGTCCGATTTGTGGAGATTTCGAAGAGACAAGTGATCACCTTCTCATTTCTTGCTACTCGACGACTCGCATTTGGCACTCGATTAGCTTATGGTGTAACATTCCCCCGGTGTTTTCTTTCTCCATTAAGGACCTATGAGAGGTTCATAAGTCCTTTCATGGTGGAGTGCATAAAAAGAAAATGGTCGTGCTATTATCTTGGTAACGTGTTAGTTCTTATGGCGTGCCCAGAATGATAAGTTCTTTCATAACAAGAACGTCTCAAACTCTAGGATGTTGGAAGATGATGTGCTCTAAATTATACATATATTTCACATCATTTGCATCCCATTTATTGTCAATTTCTCTATACATTGATTGAATTTCCTCTTATTTAGCTTCTATTTGAATTGTAGGGAACTCCTGGCTTAAAAGGAACAAACAAGCAAATAAGTGGTGAAAAATGAAGAAATTAGACAACTCAGAAGACCAAGCACGGGCAGTGCCCCATAAAGCACACCCACGTGCCCCATCTTGCAGAAGAAGACAAAAGTCTCCCAGACAAGCACGGGCCGTGCCCCATCAAGCACGCCCCCGTGGTCAACCTGGAATTGTACCAGTGTACCTTTGCCCCCCCGACCAGGTGTAACACGGGGCCGTGCCCCACCAAGCACGCCCCCGTGCCCAGTACATGTTCAGTATGTTCGCGACAGAAAACAAAACGGTTACACTGTGGTCCCAGCATGGGGTCGTGCCTCATTGCTCAGACACAATAAATAGAGCCTCTTGGGCTCATTTGAAGAGATCTTGGGGAGAGAAAAATTCCACCCACTTAAACACTCGGGAACCAGACTTGGGAGACCATTTGGAGGCTAAGGAAGATCCATTTCATCATCAAAATACACCTAGAAGATCACTACACCACTCCACTTGGAAACTTTGGTTATATCTTTGATCTCATTATGAATTGCATGTATTCCATTTGTGTTGTTGTTGTTTGTAAGCTCACTATGAGCTAAACATCTTTTCAATCATCTTAGTTTGATGAAGCTTAATTAATTATGTTGAACTTATGATTATGGCTAAAGTATTATGTTAATGCAATGATAATCTTATGTTAATTTCTTGATGGAGTTGGATGTCTAAATGATTATGAATCAACTAAATGTTTATAAATGTGAAATTATATCGTGTTGGAAAACCTATAAGACTACCATTTATTTATAACCTTACTATCTTTTGGTATGATGTTATAGCTAAGAATTAGGAATGAATCTTTGAAACCTTTATTGTGAAATAAATATTAAGGCATGCAAACCCGTTAATCGTGTTTGGAAAAACTAAGAGAAATGTTATGATTCTTCTTGAACAATAGTTATGTTAATGGTAGTATTGATGACTCAAGCTTAAATTTTATATGACCTTGTCCTAAAATTTCATAAGTTAAAAAACTACACCATTTTATCTAACTAAACTAATATTAAGTGGGCAACATGTAATTTACTCATTGATGTCTTTCTTAATGATTATGGGATTAAAAACTTTGACAAGATTCTAATTCACTCGCTTCAAAGAACATTAACATAATCACAAACTTTGGCCATATAATTTGTTTCAACATAATTAATAAGCAGATTCTAAACTAAGATGATTGTCTCTCACAAAAATAGTTGTCACTTTTAATCAATCAAGTCCTTGCAATTTTTCTCAAAATTATTATTGTCATTTTAGAAAAGAGTTTACAAAAAGAAATCGTAACATCAAAATATTTTCTCTACCTAATCAGACAATTGAAGATCTGGATTGAACGTTAAACTTTGTCCATGGATTGACATCCGGTTCTTATCAATTCTATATTATCACCCGACAGGTGCACTTGCCTTCGTGTGTATGGTTTAGTTGAGGTGAAAACCCATTTTAAAACCGACATTTGTGTGAAAAATCTTTATTAAAAATATATCTACTTCACGCACATCAAGTTTTTGGTGCCGTTGTCAGGGACACGGTTTCAACAAGAAAATCCAAATTTTCAAAAATCGTAAATACTAATGAACATATTTTTCAATTTTCTTTCTTAGTTCTTTTTCTTTTATATTTCCATCAACTAAATTAGGTAATGAATGTCCACCACACCTGAATCTAATATCGTCACGCCACTTTCGGAGCCCGAACGACATTTCCTTCATCTATTACGAGAACGGACACGAGTAGTAGCTGATGCGATAGCAGAAGAAGTAGTGGGGGATACATAACCAGAAGACACCATGGCGGATTTAGAAGAAAGGAACATGACGTACTATGCCAAACCATCCCTTGACGGTTACGAGTCTAGTGTCGCCTAACCAGCAATTGAAGCAAATAATTTCGAAATAAAATAAAGCATAATTCACCTTGTAGAAACCTCTGCTCAGTTTAACGGTCTACCAGACGAGGATCCTAACGCTCATATCGCTCGATTCTTACGAATCTGTGCGACTTTCAAAATCCATAACTATTCTGACGACGCTGTTAGACTTAGGCTCTTTCCATTTTCGCTCCGTGGCCGCGCCATGGAATGGTTGGATGCACTGCCACCAGGCACCATCACAACATGGGCCGAAATGGCCGAGCAATTCCTATTGAAATACTTTCCACCCGATAAAACTTCTAAGTTAAGATCGAGTATCACCGGTTTCCGTCAGGATGATGATGAATCACTGCATGCAGCTTGGGAAAGATATTAAAGCCTTTTGAGAAGATGCCCACATCACGGGTTAGATCTATGACTGCAGTGTCAAACGTTCTACAATGCTATTTCGGGAGCACACAAGCAAGCTATTGATCAATGTGTCAAAGGAGATTTTGGAGGGGCAACCCCAACTGAGGCATTCCAAGCATTGGAAAAGGCCGCCACTATGAGCTTTGCTTACAATCCCCTGAGAACCAGACCCACACAGAAGGGCATCCACCACGTTGATTCTGACACTCTCGTTGCAGCACAACTAGAGGCACTCACCAAGAAATTTGAGCAGATGCAAACTGAACTCAAGAAAGCACAGCTTCGTTGCGACATATGCGGAAAACAGCACAAGACCAGTGAATGTCAACAAGCAATGATAGTGGAAGAAGTTGACTATGTAGGAGTGCAGAACAACTCTTATGGAAACAATTATAATTCTAACTGGAGAAACAACTCAAACTTTAGAGAGGGGAGTAATAATCAACAACCCACAGGGTTTAATAGGAGACCAGCCTTCTAGCAACAAAATGCACCTTTTTCCACCCAAACAACCATACCAAGCCCAAGCAGCAGTAATCAACCAACCGAAGAGCCTAGCGTTGAAAGTTTGTTACAGCAACTCCTTGCTAGTACACAAGCATCCAATAAAATGATTGAGCAGCAGATCCAGAGGAACGAAGAGTGTTTCCAAAAGCATGAAGTAGAAATGAGAAGTCAAAAAGCATTAATGCAAACCATTGAGAATCAAGTAGGACAAATGGCACAACTTCTCTCAGAACGACAGCAAGGGAGCCTTCCCAGCAACACCGTAACCAATCCTAACGCGCATGTGAAAGCCATCACACTTAGGAGTGGTAAGACCACTGAAGAAGGAACAACCACTGTTCCGGAATAGGATGTTGTAGAAAAAGAATCTCCAATCGGAATACGTGAGATTACAACTCCAGCTGTTGAGAAACGAAACAAGGAACCAGTTCAAGCATATGTCCCACCGCTTCCATATCCAGGACGCTTGAAAAAGAAAAAGCTGGAAAAAGAGTATGGAAAATTTTTGGGACTTTTCAAGCAATTGCATGTGAATCTTCCTTTTGTTGAAGCTCTTGCTCAAATGCCAAATTATGCAAAGTTTCTAAAATGAGTTCTGACAAACAAGAGGAAACTCGAAGAACTGTCACATGTAATACTGAACGAAGAATGCTCAGCTGTTCTACAGAACAAGCTCCCCACAAAAATGATTGACCCAGGAAGTTTCACCACCCCTTGTCTAATAGGAGATCTTTCAGTCAGTAATGCTCTAGCCGACCTAGGAGCAAGCATTAATCTCATGCCATACACAGTTTTCGAGAAGCTGAAGTTGGGGGAACCCAAACCAACCCGTATGAGCATTCAATTAGCCGATCGTTCAGTAAAATACCCTCGAGGTATAGTAGAGAACATGTTTGTTAAAATTAACAAGTTTGTCTTTCCTGTCGATTTTGTAATCTTGGACATGGATGAGGACAAAAGCGTTCCCCTCATATTGGGACGACCCTTCTTGGCTACAGCCAAAGCTCTCATAGACGTGTGCACAGGAAAACTCACCTTGAGAGTAAACAATGAAGAAATCACCTTTGATATTGGGCAATCCATGAAACATCCTCAGCATCATGATGACTCACTCTATTTCATTGATGTTTGTGATTCCATAGTCAGCTGTCATCTTCGCAAAAGTAGAGAAGAAGAAGCATGCAATACACAGTTGATTGAGGAAACCTTTCTTGATAATAGTTGTCTAGAAGAAGAAGTTCTGAACATAGAAAGTCAAGAAAATTCTGGCCCTTCATGTGAGGTCATTGACCGGGACTCAGAACCCAAAGCTAAACCTTCTGTCGAGGAACCACCTATTCTGGATCTAAAAGAACCTCCAGCACATCTTGAGTACGCCTTCTTGGAAGGAAAATCTCAACTTCGTGTGATTATCTCATCCAGTTTAACAGGTAACGAGAAGGCCGAACTGCTTAAAGTCCTCAAGGCACACAAAAAAGCCATCGCTTGGAAAATTATGGATATCAAAGGAATAAACCCATCCTTCTGTACCCATAAAATTTTAATGGAGGATGATTTTAAACCAGTCGTCCAACACCAAAGACGGTTAAATCCTAACATGCAAGAAGTTGTGAAAAAAGAAGTCATAAAGTTGCTAGATGTCGGACTGATTTACCCCATTTCCGACTCACCATGGGTAAGTCCTCTGCAAGTCGTTCCAAAGAAATGAGGAATGACAGTAGTGGCAAATGAAAAAAATGAGCTCATTCCTACTCGTACTATGACCGGATGGAGGGTTTGTATTGATTACCGAAATTTAAATGATGCCTCCAGGAAGGATCATTTTCCACTTCCGTTTATAGATCAAATGTTAGAAAGACTTTTCGGAAGAATGTACTATTGTTTCCTGGATGGTTTCTCTGGATACTTTCAAATCCCCATCGCACATGAGGATCAAGAAAAGACAACCTTCACATGTCCTTATGGAACATTTGCTTACCGACGCATGCCCTTTGGTCTATGCAATGCACCAACAACATTTCAACGGTGCATGGTGGCAATCTTTCATGACTTGATCAAAGACTCAATGGAAGTATTCATGGATGATTTTTCAATCTTCGGTAACTCTTTTAAGCACTGTTTATGTAATCTGGAGAAAATGTTGGCCAGATGCGAGAATGCCAATCTTGTTCTCAATTGGGAGAAATGTCATTTCATGGTGACAGAGGGCATGGTGCTAGGCCATAAAATCTCACAAGCAGGACTGGAGGTTGATAGGTCCAAAATCAACACTATCTCAAAACTTTCACCACCAACTTCCGTAAAATCAATTAGGAGTTTTCTAGGACACGCCGGTTTCTACCGACGATTCATCAAAGATTTTTCAAAAATAGCTCGTCCTATGACTCAACTCCTAGAAAAAGACACCATTTTCGTATTTTCTGATGAGTGCTACAAAGCATTTGAGCTTCTCAAAGAAAATCTTGTCAATGCACCCATCATGGCAGCCCCCGATTGGACTTTACCATTTGAATTAATGTGTGATGCGAGCGATTTTGCAGTAGGAGCTGTCTTAGGACAGCGAAAGGAAAAGCATTTCCACCCCATCTACTATGCAAGCAAAACGTTGAACGATGCTCAAGAAAACTACACCACCACCGAAAAAGAACTCATAGCAGTAGTTTTTGCTTTCGATAAGTTTCGTTCATACCTCGTTCTTTCCAAAACCATTGTTTACATGGATCATTCAGCTCTTCGTTACTTTTTCAACAAACAAGATGCCAAACCCATATTAATTCGATGGATACTTTTGTTGCAAGAATTCGATATCGAGATCTGCGACAAGAGGGGAGCAAAGAATGTTGCAGCAGATCATCTCTCACGACTAGAATGTCCAGCATCAGCAGAAAACATGAAGGTGGATATCAATGACAACTTTCCACGTGAATTCCTGATGAGCATAGATACAGTTGTTGACGAACACCCTTGGTTCGCTGACTTTGCAAACTATCTCGTGAGTGGGGTTATCTTGAAAGGATTATCATATCAGCAAAAAAAGAAATTCCTTGCGGATGTTAGACATTACTTTTAGGAAGACCCATACCTATTCAGGATCAGAGCCGATCAACTCGTCCGAAGGTGTGTGTTTGGAGAAGAATCACAACAAATCCTAAAGCATTGCCATGAAGGCCCAACCGATGGACATCATGGAGTTACCTTGACTGCAAAGAAGGTATTTGACTCCGGATTTTTCTGGCCTACAATCTTCAAGGATGGTCAAACCATGGTGCAATCATGTGACGCTTTCCATAGGGCAAGTAACATCTCCTCAAGAAATGAGATGCCCCAAAGACCTATCCAGGTTTGTGAAATCTTTGACGTCTGGGGAATTGATTTTATAGGACCGTTTCCTATGTCCTTTGGAAACCGATACATCCTTATAGCGGTCGATTATGTTTCAAAATGGGTAGAGGCTCAGGCACTACCCACTAACGACGCCAGGACAGTAGTCAAATTCCTTAAAAGACTGTTTTCACGATTCGGTGCACCAAAAGCTCTCATTAGTGATAGGGGAACGCATTTCTGTAACGCGCAGTTAGAAAAAGCTTTATCGCGTTATGGCGTTCATCGCCGTTTTGCTACACCATACCATCCACAAACAAGCGGTCAAGTTGAAGTAACAAATCGAGGTATCAAAAGAATTTTAGAAAGACCGTCGGTCATAATCGAAAGGATTGGTCCGAAAGACTCAACGATGCACTGTGGGCATTTCGTACGGCCTACAAAACCCCCCATCGGGACCACTCCATTCAAGTTGGTCTATGGGAAAGCATGTCATCTCCCCATAGAATTGGAGCATAAGGCTTATTGGGCGTTAAAAACCGCTAACCTTGACCTGGCACAGGCCGGGCAGAACAGGTTCGTTCAAATCAACGAGCTCGAAGAACTACGCTGTCAAGCTTATGAAAACTCTAGACTTTACAAAGACAAAACGAAGAGATTACACGACTCTCATTTGAAGGAGCATAAACAATTTGAAGCAGTAGATCGTGTCTTGCTTTATAATTCCCGCCTTCGTTTATTCCTAGGAAAGTTAAAATCTCGATGGACCGGACCTTATACTGTGAAAGAAGCTTTTCCATATGGAGCGGTTGAAGTCGAGCATGATGACGGGAGAAGTTTTAAGGTCAACGGTCATCGTTTGAAACTTTACATTCAAGAACAATCAGAAATACTCTCGGAGGTCATCAACCTCCATCCCAAAGGAAACTAACAAAGGGGAGGGTCTAGCCAAAGACCCTTAATTAAACATTAGCATCTTGTAAATAGCTTTTATTTCAATTTTTGTTCAAATTTGAGTCTGGAAGATCAAGCACGCCCCCCGTGTTTGGGCAGGCACGCCCCCGTGTCTGACCAAAAATCTTTGCCACGATCTCCGCTGAGTCCGTACTTGCTACAGTTCTGTTACCTACGTATTAACATGTCAGCACGAGTTGTGCCCCATCATGCACGCCCCCGTGCCTCCCCATCTGATCTCTCTATAAATTCAAATGCTTTGTCTTTGGTTCAATCACAACCAAAATGAAGGAACCTTCCAGAGAGAGTACGTCTGAATGGAACCCGGTGAGGAGGCCAAGGACCGAGACTCGTGAGCCTTCAATCGCGGAAGTAGTCCTCAAGCTGAAAGAACTCATCAAAGAGTTAACCAACATGAATGTGCTTGCCGAGATGCGCTTGCTGCAGCTGTGTGAGCAAATGGAACAAATGAAGGAAGAGATACTCTCGCTCAAACATCAGCTTGCGGACCTCTGAAACCGTACCTCCCAGTACCCGATACCCATGCTCCCGCATGAGATGTTTGGAGGCTTTGTGTAAACATCTAGTGTAGGGAGGGTGTAGGTTAGAGTCTCGTTTTGTTGCATGAGACTCTCGGCTTGTATTTTCCTAAATTATAATCAATGGAACTTCCTAGTGTTATGATTTTCGTCTTCCTTAGTCTTGAATGATCTAAACTACTCTTGATGATAATTAAATTTGTTGTGGAATTGAATAAAAATCATGTTAATGTAAAAAAAAAAATCAAACAGTGCATTGGAGCACGGGCCGTGCCCCACCAGGCACGCCCCCATGTCTGACAGCCTGATCAGCTTTTTCTCTTTCCTAAAATTACCATCTTTTAACCTCATTCAACCCTAACAATTTCAAACGAAAACTCTCGGTTCCATCCACCAAACACACCAAATCCACCATTTTCATCAAGATTTCACTCAATCCTTCCACCAAGGTATGTTTAGATCGTTCGGTTTTGTATATTTAGGGTTTTTATTTCAATTTTTGGGTGATTCTCGTCCTAAACCGGATTTCACCACTTTCTTAAGTCATTTCTTTTGAATCCATAGTTTGTAGGGTTTTAATTCTTAGTTTTAGTTGTTGTTTTACAACTTTCGGGTTTGATTTGGGTCTTTCACCCGGAATGACCCATTTGTTCATATTTTTGTTTCAATCTTTGTTCCCACTGTCGTTTGGCTAAAAGTTCCATAACACCCAAAACAGAAAATCAGGGGTTTGCATATACGGACACATGCACGGGTTCGAATATCCGATTCTGCCCCTTTTTAGTGCAACACAGGCCGTGCCCCACCAGGCATGCCCCCGTGTTTGACCAACAGCAAGTATGTTGTGTTTCCGTTTAACATCCCCAGGTCCTACAGTCAAGCACGGGACGTGCCCCACCAGGCACGCCCCCGTGCTCCAACCTCTGATCAGATCCGATTCGATTTCGTGTTGTTTAATTTATTTAGACTAAGCTGCTAATTCATGTTTCAGAACCGTGGCACATCCATTCCTTGTCTTTAACAATCAAAACGAGGCTTGGTGTCGTGAAAGGTTGCGTACCCTACGCCGACGAGACGAAGAATCCCATCTTCGAGTCTGTTATGACACCTTGGACACCGTCGGGCAAAGGGGGCGCTTTCTCAATCTTGTTACCCCTCCATGGCGGCGTGTATTTGAAAATGATCGTGATTCCGTACGGGAACTCACAATGGAATTTTTGGTAACATTCAACTTCCTGCAAAATAATCTTGACTATTGGGATGAGGATGTTGTGTCCTTTCGGTTAGGAGGAACTTGGCATAGCACCTCTATTGCACTATTTGGGATTGCTCTGGGAATCTACACGGAAGAAGAAATTTATGAACCCACCTTTTCAGCTTCGAATCACAGTTTTCTCGACGAGGAAGATAGGCACCACCCAAATTACAGAAGCACTAGAACCACCTTCTGGAATGAGATCGGAACAGGGGGATACAACGCTAGCAAAACCAAAAGCAGTAAAATCAAGGATCCCCTGCTTCGTTACATTCACCGTTTACTCAGTCATTCAGCCACCCAGCGCGGTCAGAGCGAGAGGGTGGTCAACCTCAGGGACTTGTATGTCCTATACTGTCTAGTGAGGCATGAGCCTTGTAACATTGCCTACCTGTTCTGTCGTCTTTTTGCAACTAACTCCACAGCCGGGGTGAACACCCCCATGTTCGGTGGCGGCTGGATTGTGCAAATCTACGAGTACAATGATGAACCAACTCATGGCACCGACGGACCATCTCCAGGATTGCTAGACTTGTCCCTATGCGCCAGCATGGGTATGGTCACCTACCTACCCGATGGTCGAGCACGTTTCCAGGATTCTAGAGGACAGGTTTGGGATCCGGAGGATCCGGAGCGAGTTATAATGGACCTTGACATTCACCATTCGCCCCAACATTAGCACTCTCCCCGTTATCAGCATCACCGTGACACCGGAACATCATCTTCCCACGCCACGGGATTTCCATCCATGATGGACCTTTATGAATCCATCCAGACAGCCAGCACTTATGCCCGCCGTTCTTTCGAAATTTGTGAATCCACTTCTAGGCGAGTCGATAATTTATCTGACAGGGTTGATTTGATTGGGGAAGATATTTCCTACATGAGGCGCAGGATGAACAGGAATTGGGGCGAGGAAAACCTCGACCCATGAGGGATAGTTGATTAAAATCCCATTGGTGCAACATTTTTGTCACAGTGAATCTGTGTTCTTCGGCTATGTTTTTCCTATATTTTGTGTGTTTAAGTACTATCCGGTACTGGCTGATCCGTGCCGTTTTACACTATTTACTTTCGTTTGTAGGATGTTAATTTTCTTAAAACTAGTACTAATAATTTTGTGTGACCACAATGGATTCATGTTTTTCAGGCCGCTGTGAGTATCGATTACAAGCATTGGATACACCATCTTTTAGGGGAGTTTTTCTGTCCCTTTACCTCTTTTATGCTTTACAATTGTTTAAAAAATCATGTACATTGAGGACAATGTAAGCTTTAAGTGTAGGGGGTTCACCATATTAGCACTTGAACTTTGATCACATACGTCTCAAAAAGAACTTCATTTGGCACCAATACACTTCAAATTTTCTGTAAACTGCAAGGAAGAAGTGCATTTTTCAAACACAAGTTTTTAACAAATCAACGAGTAAAATGACACAAATCATTCTAAGGCATGGCAAGTTAAGCTCAAATAATAGACATGCATAGATTTTGCACTTTTACCCAAATTCATCCGTTTTCGTGAGCACATTTTCAAGCCTTTACAGCTTTCATTTTTATCAGATTATTGAGGGTATCATATGCTTTGTGTAAATTAGAACTTGTTTTAGGCATACGGGACAAAACCACAAAAGGAGACTATTACATGAAAATGATCTAGGCATTAGGAGACCCACCTTCTTACCCAAACATCCATTAACAACCAAACACACCTAGCTAGCCCCATCAAAGCCATCTCAGCCTACCCTCATGAACAACCCGTTACCTTTGTGCTAAGGACTCATATATATATGCATCCTTTTGATTTCAATTTACTTTCATGTCTTCATTTTACAAAGCCGGAACTTCCCCCAGAAATTCGAGAACATCTCTTTGTTCTAATGTTTGAATCAAGAAAAAGTTGGAGAAAAATGGAACAAAATCCACCATTTTGTGGAGCTTCAAAGAGTGCCATGAAAAGAAGGGCAAAAAGTTACGAAAGGTGCCTCAAATGTGGAAATTGGTCTCATGATGGAAAATGTAGTAAAAACCAAACAACCTCCCAGCATGAGTATACAGAGTTGATCAGGTTGGGTGCTATTAGGCTACAAGCCGAACGAACCCTTAGGAAGGATAACTATGTGTACCTCAAGGTCAAAGAGGAAGTAAGGTTTCTAAAGATGAGATTCGGTCTTGACAATCTGACCTTAAACGAGTCCTCGCGTTAGTAATACCCCTTCTAACCCGAGCATTGTAGAGGGATTTCTAGTTTTAGATTTAGTTTACCCTTTCTTTTTAAATAAGCTCAAGTCAAGCCCTAAGCACCAAACCATCTTCCAAAAATCACCTTTATCCAACCCACAACCCAAAAGACCTTTTGATTCATGCAAAAGTTTCCTGTATAGTGGTGGAGTTTCAATCTCTTAACAAGCATATAACTAAGCACATCTCATGTTGATAATCGAGTGTTCTAAACATACGCCATTACACGTATGACTACAAATATTTAGCCGAGTGTGTGTGAACATTGTGAGTAGTGCTAAAGTCTTGCTTGTCTATAACTTCATAAAACAAACCATTGCCTAAAAATATTACTTCATAAGTTCATAATTGCTCGATTGAAACTTGTTTGCTTGTGTCCGTTCTTTAAAGAAGGAAAATCATTTCTTGCTTAAAGTTGTTCGAATTTGCTTTTGAAATTGCCATTTGGAGTAATTATTCAAAGTATTGCTTGTGGACAAGCAAGGTTCAAGTGTAGGGAGGTTTGATGTGCTCTAAATTATACATATATTTCACATCATTTGCATCCCATTTATTGTTAATTTCTCTATACATTGATTGAATTTCCGCTTATTTAGCTTCTATTTGAATTCTAGGGAACTCCTGGCTTAAAAGGAACAAACAAGCAAATAAGTGGTGAAAAATGAAGAAATTAGACAACTCAGAAGACCAAGCACGGGCAGTGCCCCATAAAGCACACCCCCGTGCCCCATCTTGTAGAAGAAGACAGAAGTCTCCCAGACAAGCACGGGCCGTGCCCCATCAAGCACGCTCCCGTGCCCCATCAAGCACGCTCCCGTGGTTAACTTGGAATTGTACCAGTGTACCTTTGTCCCCCGACCAGGTGTAACACGGGGCCGTGCCCCACCAAGCACGCCCCCGTGCCAAGTACATGTTCAGTACGTTTGCGACATAAAACAAAAAGGTTACACTGTGGTCCCAGCACGGGGCCGTGCCTCACCAGGCACGGGCCGTCCCTCATTGCTCAGACACTATAAATAGAGCCTCTTGGGCTCATTTGAAGAGGGCTTGGGGAGAGAAAAATTCCACCCACTTAAACACTCGGGAACCAGACTTGGGAGACCATTTGGAGACTAAGGAAGATCCATTTCACCATCAAAATACACCTAGAAGATCACTACACCACTCCACTTGGAAACTTTGGTTATATCTTTGATCTCATTATGAATTGCATGTATTCCATTTGAGTTGTTGTTTGTAAGCTCACTATGAGCTAAACATCTTTTCAATCATCTTAGTTTGATGAAGCTTAATTAATTATGTTGAACTTATGACTATGACTAAAGTATTATGTTAATGCAGTGATAATCTTGTGTTAATTTCTTGATGGAGTTGCATGTCTAAATGATTATGAATCAACTAAAGGTTTATAAATGTGAAATTATATCGTGTTGGAAAACCTATAAGACTACCATTTATTTATAACCTTACTATCTTTTGGTATGATGTTATAGCTAAGAATTAGGAATGAATCTTTGAAACCTTTATTGTGAAATAAATATTAAGGCATGCAAACCCGTTAATCGTGTTTGGAAAAAATAAGAGAAATGTTATGATTCTTCTTGAACAATAATTATGTTAATGGTAGTATTGATGACTCAAGCTTAAAGTTTATATGACTTTGTCCTAGAATTTCATAAGTTAAGAAATTACACAATTTTATCTAACTAAACTAATCTTAAGTGGGAAACATGTAATTTACTCATTGATGTCTTTCTTAACGATTATGGGATTAAAAACTTTGACAATATTCTAATTCACTCGCTTCAAAGAACATTAACATAATCACAAACTTTGGCCATATAATTTGTTTCAACATAATTAATAAGCAGATTCTAAACTAAGATGACTGTCTCTCACAAAAATAGTTGTCACTTTTAATCAATCAAGTCCTTCCAATTTTTCTCAAAATGAGTTTACAAAAAGAAATCGGAACATCAAAATATTTTCTCTACTTAATCAGACAATTGAAGATCTGGATTGAACGTTAAACTTTTTCCATGGATTGACATCCGGTTCTTATCAATTCTATATTACCACCCGACAGGTGCACTTGCTTTCGTGTGTATGGTTTAGTTGAGGTGAAAACCAATTTTAAAACCGACATTTGTGTGAAAAATCTTTATTAAAAATATATATACTTCACGCACATCAGAAGACATAAAGGCGACTAGCTTTCTATGGACCAAAAATCATGTTAATCAGAGTTACTTTAGATTATTCTACACGGTGTTCTTTTAGCTTTAATTGTTCAATGCAATTTGGTTTTGTTTGGTGGTTTTCTAGCTATTAGCTACTAGTTCTTAATAAAATCTTCGTCGTTTTAAAAAAATAATATTTAAAAATTAAAAGATTAATAAAATATGATTAGGCCAGTGAGTTTTATCACCTATGATGAGATTTCAACTTAGGGGAGTTAGAGATGATCGGATGGATCAATGATCCAAATTGCCTTAAAAAAAAATATGATTGATTACCACGGCATTAATTTAAGAATTAAAATATATGGAAACAGAGCTAAAATCCTTTCCATTTTCGCTGGCGGAACAATCAGCGTAAATCAAGGGATTTGAATAACGAAATTCCGGTATTTAATGAAGCGCTAAACCCTAGTTCTAATCATCCACGCAACCCCTGTTCGCCGTTTCTCCCCTGTTTCAGGATTCCTAAATACCACCGATCACGTGAGAGTACATTCTTATTTTTGCTTATTAACTAAGGTACGAATATTGTATCTCTCTACTCACCTCGTATGCATATATAAACCCTTTTTATAATACCCCCACCTTTGGGCATCATGTATGTCTTTTGGAACACCTTGATATTATGTTTTTCATATGACACCAACCTTAAAAGGCACGTGTGAGGCCGTGAGGGTTGAATGTGCAACCGACACTAAGTAGGTACCTATGTAGGTGAGGTGTCAGTCGGTCCCGGAAACGGCGGCGAGAGGCTAGCTGAAAAACACCTTAGGGGCTTGAGACGACACCTCATGTAGTTTTGGGCAGTGTTGTAAAAAGCGCTAGGCGCTAGTCGGGCGGTGGGTTAGGGCCTAGGCCTAGGCGGGATTAATCGGGGCCTAGGCGAGATTAATCGGATTGGAATTTTTATATGTAATTTTTATATATATATAGTTATATACACATAAATACTTCAAACATAAACAATTAAAGATTAAATACTTATAAAATCAAAGATTAAATAGTTCAAAACACACACATTAACATGCTAGTAGATAAGTTCAAACACCACAAAGATCAAATGGTTCAAAATTCATCATCGTCTTGTCCATATTGTTCATTGATTTGAACACCATCTGACTCGTATTCATGGGACCGAAAGATCGAGGTTCCTTCAATTCTCCAAAACAATCATCTAGATCAATTGTTTCATTACTAATGTTCACCTCGGCTCTTAAAGATGAATCACTATCTTGTTTAATCTTTTTCTTGTTTTTGGTCTCATTAAGAGCATTTCTAACCTTCAATTGATCATCTTTTGTTGCTTTTTTACAAGTCGTTACATTTCCTGTTATACCCGCAATATGTTGTTTAATTCTATAAACTCCTCCGGACATTAACTTATCACATAGCTTACATTGAACTCTATCTTTATTATTTTCATCCACCAACTTCCCATATTCCCATCCAATATCATCTGATTTTCTTTTAAAAAATTGACTAGCTGCGGTTGATTCCATGGATGCCATAAAACAGTAACAAAAAAACTAAACAAGAAACATAAATTAAAAAAGGAACTTAAACTTAAACTAAACTGAGCATGAACTGAAATTAATAAGCCAAACTTCATGAACTCAAATTAGGTCAAAAAAATCAAATTATAAACATAAACTTAAGTTAAATTGAGCATGATGAATCAGAACATACCGATGCTGAAGATGGTGAAGAAGGCAACGAGTGAAGCAGGAGTTGGCGCATCAGGACACGATGGTGAAGAAGGCAGCGAGTGAAGCAGAAGTTGGCGCAGCAGGAGACGATGCTGAAGCAGGACCCGATGCTGAAGCAGCGCAGAAGGTTTTAGGGTTTGAAGGGGAAGTCGCGAGGTTAAAACACGATGCTGTGTCGTTCAAAAAAAAATCCGATTTGGGCTAAAAATCAACAAAAAAAAGCCCAATACAGTGGGCCGCCTAGATCCGACTAGGACCGCCTAGGCCGACTAGGACCGATTTTTTCCGCCTAGCGATTAATAGCCCGACTAGCTGAAAATTCCTCCTAATCACTCCGACTAGCGCCTAATCGCCGCCTAGGCGTGATTTTTTCAACACTGGTTTTGGGTCAAAATTAGGGTAGGAGGCTGATATCTATAAACCATAGTTGTCGTAAGGCGCATAGGCCTCGTCTGAGCCTAGGAGCTTGTAAAAAAAGCCCATTTAAATGAAAAAAAAAGTTAAAATATATTATGTATTGAAAAGCTATTATATAACATTTAATATCATTTAATTAGTATCAAAAGTTCTAAAATAGTCAAGATTCAAATGCAATTCCAAAATTTGAATAACAAAAGTTCAAATACCATAATCTGGACGATTGAACCTTCAATCGGTATTGTGGAAGCTTATATAAGCTGAACCATTGCCTAGGAAATCATAATAAAGCATTAAAAAAAACTGAACCATCGCCTAGGAATCAAAGCGCATTTATTGCGCTTCGCCTAAAAATTGCGTCAAGGTGCACCAGACGCTCGCTTTTGATAACTATGGTATAAACAACCAAGGGATGAAGAAACTATGAAAGGTTGGTATGTAAAATAGATGAGAGAAATGCAACTTCTAGCCGTAAATAAAGCTTATGTGGTTGTACATAAAGCAACGCCTCACGTACTTGAACCGTGAGCGCGCCCCTCAGCTTTTGGGACCTAAATGCCTCGGAGCGTCTCATGCTTTTTTAAACCATGGCCACATTTTATCATATATTTATTTCTGGGAGTCGTACGGACTGGTCCTTCAATCAATCAGAGAACATTTACTTTACTTATGTAATGAATATTTATTATGTCTTTTGCCTTCTATTGGAATGTTTTCGAATTTCGAATGCTGAACCTTTATTTCTAATATTATGGGTTTTTGCTTTGATTCCAATTCTCTTTAACAGTGACACGTCAACCTTATCCAGGTTGGGGTGTTACACCTGCATTTTGCAGAAATATTCGATTAGAAACTTATGGCTAAACCAAAGTATGGCAATAAACGAGGCAAGACTCAAATCTCTCTTTATTTTTTGTATATTTTTCATTTTGATTTGATTTGATTTAATTTGAAACCATATTATAGGATTCAAGCGTCCAAGAACAAATGAAATCACAAAGAAGATTAAGAATAAGCGCACTAGAAGAAATCACGGTGAAGATGATACAGTTCTGGATAATCCCGCGTCTCCAAGTGATTTGGGCAAGTGAAAGTAGTTATCTTCAAGATATTTATTTAAAAATTTTCAGATTTAACTTATTCCATCATTTTAAGTTGTTGAAAGGCAATTGTAAATGCAATATAAAGATGTGACAAACTGTAACCATTGATCTTTGTATGTATGAGGAATTAGTATTGAGTTGAAGTTGATTGCTTATGAGTTGCAGGCATTTCATCCGAGAAACTCTCGAATATAGCTTTGGAAGATAAACAAGAAGAGGTGCCTGTTTACAAAGAACCAACAATGTATGATAATTTGTTAAAGACACCTGGGTTAGTTAGTGAATCAATTGCTGATGCTTACAAGAGGAGGTAAACTGTTTCTACTAAAAAATATTAATTATTCTCTTAACTTTTACATGTTTTGTAAGTTTTTGCTTTTGAAATTATTCATAGTACCAAAAATATGCTAGTTAATTGAATTTTGAAGATTTGAGTTATCATGTGTAGACAGCGCGTAGAAGAAGGTAAAAGTGACCCGGATGAAGATAAGGATGGTAAGAAGCACCTAATGTAACTCTTACTTTCTAAAGAACCATTCTTCTTTTGTACATCCAACCTCCTTTGTAAACTTTTTAATTTTGATAATTAGTATTTGGAAACGATTCTGAAAGTGGCGATTTGGACCCGAATGATCTACAAGGAGCTAGTGATGATGATGAGGAGGATCAGGATGACGAGGCATCTGATAAAGACAGAGAAGAAGAAATGACAGGAAATGGTCATCCTATTGCAAAAGAATCGGAAAGCTCAAGGTATTATGATATTTTAGTGTTTCTTATTTGTTAAAACAGAAGAGGAGAATTAAATATTTGACTCGTATAGTGTAGTTTTTGCATTAATTCTTCCGCGAGAGTAGTTGTTTGAATATTAAAATTTTGGTTTATTATGATCTTCATGCAGTTCATTCTCTGCTCACCTGGACTACAAATTATTAAAAGAAGAGGTTGAAAATCTTGCAACAAAAAAAGGGAAATATAAATGGGGGGTTTATGCAGCTAACTGCAAGTGGGTAGCAACTAGAGAGCCGCGTGTAGAGGTATTTTTGCCATTATGCAACATTTTGATTGTCTAATGAATTTATATTTAGATTTATTTTAAATCTTTATTATGACTCGCAGGATTCCTACACGAGTTCTCCTTATGGTCTAAATATGAAGTTATACGACCATTGGTTGAATAATTACAAGGCATCTGGAGGGCATGATCTTCATTCATCAAGACAGAGATCCTTCTTTTCTCTTTGTAAGTTAATGATAGAAGGTGTTTGTGAACTATTTTTTTTTGTTAATATACTGATTTGTTGACAATTCACAATAACTGCAAATAGAAAGACACCATTTTGAGAACATATTGAACAGCCTAACCAGATAACTTCATATCTACTTATTTGAATAGGCAACAGTTATCGGGATATATTACACCACAACAAAAAACCGTTTTATCTTAAAGGAAGGGAGGAAGACTCAAGTATCATGGATGCCTACTTGTTACACTCGGTGTGTACATTTTTATATTCGTATACTAAACTACCTTAAATAACAATTTTCTTGTATAAACTAGAAGGGTGACCGAGGTTTTTTTGTGCAGCTAAATCACGTATTTAGAACAAGAAATCTTGTAACAAAGAATGATAAAATGTTGGCAAAGCATAAAGAGTCAAAGGGTGAGGATGTTTTGAACAGTGAGAATTTTCTTGACCAAGGATTTACTCGTCCTAAGGTAAATTATACCATTTATGTTACACAGAACATTAAACAAATTCTTATAATATTTTCATTGCTATATCATTTTTGGGCAATAATTATTGTGTTCAATTTCAGGTTTTGATCTTATTGCCAATAGCAAGCATTGCGTTCCGAGTAATTAACAGGCTGATTCAGCTCACCTCTGAAGGGCATAAGGTAAGTTTAAATCTTACAAAAGAATATTTTTGGACAAATTTAAAAGGAAACAAATATCCAAAAATGGTTTTTCTTTTGATTTCAACAGGTTAATGTGGACCACATTGGTCGATTCTCCGGTGAATTTGGCAGTAGACAGTCTGAATCATTGATAAAGTCAAAGCCGTTAGACTACAAGGCACTTTTTGGAGGAAATAATAAAGATTTCATGATCGGCATCAAGTTTACCAAGTAAATATTCGTACTCAAATTAACATAATGTTTATATTGGTGTATTGAGTTTTTTTTATGCTTGTTAATTGTGTATATTATTTATTATTGTTAGTTTATGGCTCATAGGCCCGATATAGGTTTTCTAGGGTTTCTCATGTATATATGGAGGGTTCCCCTCCAGTGTAAATTAGTTAAATATTTTGCCCACAAGGACAGACAATAGAGACGTTTGATTCACAACCGGACCATGACCTTGGTATGTCCTCAGTTTCACTTTCAACGACTGAGCCTGATACACCCTTGCCAGATACTAGCCATGATACACCCTTGACAAATACTACCCATGATACACCTGTTTATGACCCACTTGGTGTACCATATCCTAATATACCTATTTGTAACGAACCAAATTCCGGGTTTCGTTTTATATAAACAAATATTTCTAATTAATATTATGGTGAAAATAATATTTAGAAATAAGTTGAAACAAGTGGGTTTCAAGTTAGTATCGGGGTTACACTAGTTTTAGCTAGTTTTGGAATAAAAGGGGAGAAAAGGAAAGTTGAGGGACTGAATATGTAATATGGCAAATCTGCCATATTTGACTATAGAAGTCAAAATTGAACTCATTTTGAGTTGTTGGGTCGTCCAAGAGGAAGAGGGGAGAAAACGGGATTGAAGCCAAAATTGTGCATTTGAAGCTTGAAACTTGAAGGTGTTGGCTCACACATCACCTCTCTAACATCAAGTAAGTGTTGATCATCCCTTTCCTCTCATTCTTGAGGTGTTCTTGGTGGGTTTTGATAGAAACTCGAATTTATGTATGCATGTGATGAAATGGTGTTAGATTATCGATAATCTAGCTAAACTAAAGTTAAAGAATGATGATTAACATCTTAGAACCCTTTGATTTTGATTATGAGAAGTTAGGGTTCATATGGTGAAAATTGGGGGTGTTTGGATCATAATGCTAGAATGTTGAATTAATGAAGATTAAGTGTTTTTAAGATGTTAGACACTTGAACAAACACCAAATTAACTTAATAATAATTTTTGAAAGAAGAATTAGTGTTAAGATTAAGTTAATGAAACTCAAGTAGGTGAGTTTGTGGTGAAAGAGGGTGTTTGGTTATGAGGATAACCCAAACGGGTCAATTTGGGTTGGAATTGGGAAATTGAGTTGTGAACTCAATTGTAATGAAATTTTGGTATATGTTAGATTACTAAACTAGGTGTGTATGTTTAGGTAATCAAATTGTGGGTCTAGAAGGCGGAGCGGGATCTTCTAACCCGAAAGGTAAGTGCTTTTGCACTTACTTAGTTATGATGATAAATGAGTTTTATGCAATGTTGTATGTATAATGTGTAAAGTTGCATAATTTGTTATGTGGTATGAATGAGCATAAAATTGTATGCATAATTGAAGGAATGTAGTTATAGTATTTATACTATAATGGATAGATTGGTTATGGAGTTACGATCTCGTATCCTTTGGGATACGAAGTTATGGCCTACGTGCCATAATGGAAATGGATCATGTGTTGATCACAAACGAAACGAAGTTATGGCCTACGTGCCATAATGGAAATGGATGATGTGTTGATCATAAATGAAACGGAATTATAAATGATGAAAGTAACTTGTAGGTGATATACAAGTGTATGAAATCCTTAATTGACCAAATGGGTGTTAACGGGTCAAATGGGTGAAAGGTGTGAAAACAAGTTGTGAATTTTGTGGACTATGTGTTATGTGATTGTGTGCATACTTGTGATATGATAAATTGTGAATGATTTAGTATGTACAATGAATGAATGTAGTTATAGTGTTAACCTATAATGGTAAAGGATCATGGGTTGATCGGATCATGTGTTGATCATAAACGAAACGGAGTTATGGCCTTGTACCATAATGGAAAAGGATCATGGGTTGATCGGATCATGTGTTGATCATAAACGAAACGGAGTTATGGCCTTGTACCATAATGGAAAAGGATCATGGGTTGATCGGATCATGGGTTGATCGGATCATGTGTTGATCGGATCATGTGTTGATCATAAACGAAACGGAGTTATGGCCTTTGTGCCATAATGGAAATGGATCATGTGTTGATCATAATTGAAACTTGTAGTAAGGGTGCAAGAATATGTAGCCTAAATGACAATTTGGGTGGAAACAGGTCAAATGGGTGAATGGGTGAAACAAGTAGAAATTTACTTGTTTGTTATGAATTTATCTTCATTACTAATGGTGATATGTTTATGTGGTTGTAGGAAAAGCTCCGAAGTAGTCCAAGTCAAGTCCAAGGCGTGAAGGGTTCTCGTATGCATTTTGGTATTTTGGGGATTTTTGGGGAAAACCCCGTAGATGGATGTAAATTTGATACACAAATGACGTTTTAGTGTATTTACTTGTTGTTGATGTGTTTTTGGTCAAAACCCAAGTGTTGGGAATTTTTAGTGTCTTGAAAAATGGAAAAAAGTTGGAAAAATGGTTAAGTGCTGAAACCTGCAGAAAATCTGCAGAAACTTTCTGTGAAAAGAGGCCCCTCGCGCTACGCGAGGGGGTGACCAGGAGATGTCGCGCTACGCGACGGGTAAAAAAAAAAAAAAAAAAAAAAACTTTCCTGGGTTTAAGTCTTCTGCGCGTTAAAGTTTTGTTGTTTTTAAAAAGTGGTGTGTTTCAACTTGGTATCAGAGCAATGGTTTGAGGGATTTGGTGTGGTGGCACCAAACTCAAACCGGATGCTCTTGATATGGGGGAAAATGATACGAGAATCAATGAAGGACTTGACTAAGACTCGGAGCTTTCGGAAACGAAAGGTTAGTAATGATTTGATAAGGTGGTTATGTATATGGTGTTTATGTATATGTATGAATGATTGGTAAAGTGTTATGTGTGCCGAAACTTGTCTTGTGATTTGTTATATGAATATGATAATTGCAATTGGGCATAACGCATTATTAAACATGTCTGGCCAATATGATTAATAAGACGAGATGTGCAAGAGATTTTATGATAACCATATGACAATGAACATTAGCAAGGAGTAGGTGAATGTGGTTATATGTGTATGTATGTATGTATGTATATGGATGATTAGATGGGGGTAATACATATACACATAGATAAGATATAGTGCCTTAACAAGTGGGTAGATTAAAGACCTATAAATAGGTAGAACATCTACAACTTAGTTAAAAATTGGTCGGGGAGACTAAGGGGCACTTGTGTAAGTAAAAGAAATGGGGGATGAAAGTCATCTTAAGGACTCAAGTATGTTAGAGTCTAGACGTGTATCACCTCGTGGGTGGTGAGGAACATGGAATAGGTTGGGAGAAAAAGAATGCATCAATCTAGAGGAGAATGGCTAGAGCTTTCTATCATGTTGTATCGATCTTCCTTCAAGGAAGATAGGGCTCTTTGAGGTGATCCTTGGGAGGAACAGTGTGAAGCCTAGAGAGCGGGAAGAACTACGGTTGGTGAACCGAAGTGGAAGGAAAACCTTGTTTTCACAAGAGGGTTCGTGGTGTGCGAACCAAAGGAGTTAAAGGGTGAGAGTTAATAGCTGATTAATTAACGATGAATCACTATGATGGTCTTGTCTTTTGAAGCAATCCATTGTGATTGGTAGAGGGCGTATTACGCACAATGAGTCGACTCCGGGACGTGGCGGAGGATTGGTGAATTATTCTTCGTGAGGAGAAAGACATAAAGGCGTGAAGGCACATGCATCGGGGGAATTCAAGAGATAACGTTGAATTACCATCGATTACAAGCCATGGTGGGTGGTATAGTAGAAGAGTTCTTTCATGTGCAGTGGACAGCAGAGGTGATCAATAAGATTTCGGGCAAGTGTTTTATGACTGGTCGAAGTCGCTCGAATCTTGGAATCACCGAAGAAATGTAGATAGATCGGGTTTCTCGATGCTATCTGTTGACGTTATAAAGGGGATCCTTGCGTATAGGAGTACAACTCAGGTGGAGTCAATTATTAAATGCGCAAGGAAAGGTTGAACACAGGAGATAAGTGGAAAACGAAGAGTAAATGAGAAGTGGCTTCGTGAAAGCCGAAACATTCTAGCTGAGCTAGAAACCCTTTATGGGAAGAAATGCCGGACATTTGCTATATGTCTGGAGGATAACACAAATGGGGAGAAAATTTGAAATTTACTTAGGCCTATGGGTCACGCATTTCTAATCACCATAGTCGTGACTGAAGCTTTTCGATCGTTGTGTTTGATGAAAGGCTAAGCAGATCGGTGGATTCGGGCGATCATCATTAAGGGTGTCATAATGTTGATGTTTACATGTTTTAATAACATGAGGTTGTGGATGAAACGATCACATGGATTTTGATCCGATGATTGTAAAAGAGGTGTTGGGTTACTTAGTAACCATATCATTGTCTAGTATGATAAAGGGGTGACGTGTTAATCTGTTCTCATTAGAGACAGTGAAACACGAGGTATACGAACTGGTGTATATACATGGCTTGAGCCATTGACATCAACCGGGGATATAAAAAGGGATACTTAGTATTCCAGTTGAGAAAGAGGATTTGATATGGGTCATTGAACCTGTGTGCTTTGTTGTAAAGCACATAAACTTTTCGATGGAAAGGGAAAATGGAAGAGTGCGTATTGTCACTGACAGTCGGTGGTAGGATAAAACTGACTAAAGGTCTCGCGGTTGTGGACTTTTTGGTCAAGGGGTAAATGTTAAAATGTACATTGTACGCAAACGGTGATATACATAGGTGAAATATGTATATAAAGGGGTGAAATGTACATAGGTGGAATGTGTACATAAATGGTGGTTGAAGTCCTAGAACTTCATAAATGATGTTGGAAGTCTTTTGGACTTCACAATCGGTGTTTAAAAACGAAGTTTTCGAACTTCAAAGGTGGATTCGGTGATTGAGATCCTTAAATCTCAAAGGATGACTTATGATTAAGTCAATGGAGATACCTAGGGTGTTTGGGTCACGGATAGGGATCTTCCTTCCAGTGTTGTAAAAGAGGATTCAAGTAAGGAAGTTGTCGTATCCTTACTTGAGGAGGTCGCATGCTTTATCGGTTAAGAATGGGTGAGTTGAAGACTCGAGCTTCAAAGGGTGTTATGTATGGGCATTGGGATCCTCGAACCCCAAGAGGTATGAATTTGAGACCTTGAGTCTCAATGGGTTGATTGGTAAGGAAGTTTTGAAATTTCCATGTAAGAGGTGGGTGGCGTGGGATTAGAACTTGGATTTCCTTAAGTTTTCAAACGTGTTGACTACTCGTATAAAGTGGTTCAAAAATCCAAGTATACCATGGTTAGGAGTGTTGAAATTCAAGTGGAAACTTGACGTTATAAAAGTTTTCCTTTGAAATGAGTGGACTCCATAATACATTTTTACGTGACCATACATGAAAGCGTTAGGAGGATAGAACTGTTGTTATTTCATATGGTGAAGATGAGATAAATGATAAACGTTTCGTCTAAATGAATCAGTGACTATCTTAGATAGTGGACGAACTAATTGGTGCAAAAAGTAGACAAACTGCATATCGTTGTCAAAGGAACCATTAAAGTGAAGTCATTCATGATGACAATTTCATCGTCTCTTATTGACGAAATTCGAGAGGCTCAAATGTTAGCACTTGTTGGTGACTTGAAGAAAGAGCGGATGGTTGCTTATGTTGATAAGCTTGGTGAAAATAGCATGGGCTTGAAGACATGCTTTGATAGGATTTGGATTCCTAGGTTGTCAAGTGTTTTGACAACTATTTTGGATGAAGCGCATAAATCCAAATATTCTATCCATCCGGGTGTCACAAAGATGTTTTATGATTTGAGGTGTCATTTTTGGTGGCCGGGTATGAGGCGTGATGTTGTTAAGTATGTTGAGAGGTGTCTCACGTGCTTAAGAGTAAAGGCGGCGCAAGATCGCCAAAAGTCCTATGCGGATAATAGGAAGCGGGCGATTGAGTTTCAAGTGGGGGACTTTGTGCTTTTGAAGGTCTCTCCTTGGAAATGGGTGATACGGTTTAGGAAACAGGGGAAGTTAAGCCCACGTTTCGTCGGACCGTTTAAGGTGATAGTAAGGGTGGGTGCGGTAGCTTATCGTTTGGAGCTACCGGAGGGACTAAGTAGACTTCATAGCACGTTTCATGTGTCTCATTTGCGAAAATTTTGACGGATGAATCTACTTTTGTCCCATTGGATGATATTGTATTGGATGATAAGTTGATTTATGTTGGGGAAACAGTGGCAATTTTGGATAGAAAGTTGATGCGTTTACGCATTAAAGAGATTAGCCGAGTTTTGGCAAGGTGGAAACATAAGAAAGGAGCTGAAATGACTTGGGAAAAACGAGGAAGAAATGCTCAAATGTTATCCGAACCTTTTTATGTGAAGTCGGGTTTCGGGGACGAAACCCAAATAAGGGGAGGTGATTTGTAACGAACCAAATTCCGGGTTTCGTTTTATATAAACAAATATTTCTAATTAATATTATGGTGAAAATAATATTTAGAAATAAGTTGAAACAAGTGGGTTTCAAGTTAGTATCGGGGTTACACTAGTTTTAGCTAGTTTTGGAATAAAAGGGGAGAAAAGGAAAGTTGAGGGACTGAATATGTAATATGGCAAATCTGCCATATTTGACTATAGAAGTCAAAATTGAACTCATTTTGAGTTGTTGGGTCGTCCAAGAGGAAGAGGGGAGAAAACGGGATTGAAGCCAAAATTGTGCATTTGAAGCTTGAAACTTGAAGGTGTTGGCTCACACATCACCTCTCTAACATCAAGTAAGTGTTGATCATCCCTTTCCTCTCATTCTTGAGGTGTTCTTGGTGGGTTTTGATAGAAACTCGAATTTATGTATGCATGTGATGAAATGGTGTTAGATTATCGATAATCTAGCTAAACTAAAGTTAAAGAATGATGATTAACATCTTAGAACCCTTTGATTTTGATTATGAGAAGTTAGGGTTCATATGGTGAAAATTGGGGGTGTTTGGATCATAATGCTAGAATGTTGAATTAATGAAGATTAAGTGTTTTTAAGATGTTAGACACTTGAACAAACACCAAATTAACTTAATAATAATTTTTGAAAGAAGAATTAGTGTTAAGATTAAGTTAATGAAACTCAAGTAGGTGAGTTTGTGGTGATATACAAGTGTATGAAATCCTTAATTGACCAAATGGGTGTTAACGGGTCAAATGGGTGAAAGGTGTGAAAACAAGTTGTGAATTTTGTGGACTATGTGTTATGTGATTGTGTGCATACTTGTGATATGATAAATTGTGAATGATTTAGTATGTACAATGAATGAATGTAGTTATAGTGTTAACCTATAATGGTAAAGGATCATGGGTTGATCGGATCATGTGTTGATCATAAACGAAACGGAGTTATGGCCTTGTACCATAATGGAAAAGGATCATGGGTTGATCGGATCATGTGTTGATCATAAACGAAACGGAGTTATGGCCTTTGTGCCATAATGGAAATGGATCATGTGTTGATCATAATTGAAACTTGTAGTAAGGGTGCAAGAATATGTAGCCTAAATGACAATTTGGGTGGAAACGGGTCAAATGGGTGAATGGGTGAAACAAGTAGAAATTTACTTGTTTGTTATGAATTTATCTTCATTACTAATGGTGATATGTTTATGTGGTTGTAGGAAAAGCTCCGAAGTAGTCCAAGTCAAGTCCAAGGCGTGAAGGGTTCTCGTATGCATTTTGGTATTTTGGGGATTTTTGGGGAAAACCCCCGTAGATGGATGTAAATTTGATACACAAATGACGTTTTAGTGTATTTACTTGTTGTTGATGTGTTTTTGGTCAAAACCCAAGTGTTGGGAATTTTTAGTGTCTTGAAAAATAGAAAAAAGTTGGAAAAATGGTTAAGTGCTGAAACCTGCAGAAAATCTGCAGAAACTTTCTGTGAAAAGAGGCCCCTCGCGCTACGCGAGGGGGTGACCAGGAGATGTCGCGCTACGCGACGGGTAAAAAAAAAAAAAAAAAAAATTTCCTGGGTTTAAGTCTTCCGCGCGTTAAAGTTTTGTTGTTTTTAAAAAGTGGTGTGTTTCACTATTGCTTTTCGTAAGGAACCTAGACGCCACATTTGTTACCCTATTCAAGATTATGTTGCCTACTCTTACCTCTCACCCAAGTCTCATGCCTATACTACTTCCCTTGATGGCGAGATAGGAGACCTTCGGGCCAATCATACATGGGATCTTGAGACGCTTCCTTATGATAAGCGTATTGTTGGTTGTCGTTGGGTGTTCACAGTTAAACTCAATCCTGATGGTTCTTTGCATCGTCTAAAAGCTCGACTAGTTGCTAAGGGTTATTCTGAGGCTTATGGTATTGCTTATGATGAGACTTTCTTGTTGGTTGCTAAAATACCCTCTGTCCACATTTGCATTGCTCTTGCTGCCATTAATCATTGGCCGCTCCACCAGCTTGATGTCAAGAACGCCTTTTTAATGGTGTTCTTGAGGAGGAAGTATATATGGAGCACGCCACCTGGTTTTATTGTCGAGGAGGAGGCCTCGAAAGTATGCAGATTTCGTCGCTCTTTATATGGCCTTAAGTAGTCTCCCAGGTCATGGTTTGGTTAGTTTTCCAGTGTTATGGGGGAGTTTGGGATGGTTCGTAGCGCTTATGATCACTCTGTATTCTTCAGACGCTGTTAGGGCCGGAGGATTGTTGCGGTTGTTTATATGGATTACATTATACTCATAGGAGATGACGAGGTCGGGATTACTAAGCAGTTCCTCCAGTCTCAGTTTTAGATCAGCGACTTAGGTCGACTTCGATACTTTCTTGGTATTGAAGTATCTCGTTCTCCACGGGGAATACTTCTTTCTCAGAGGAAGTTTGCCGTTGATATGTGGATTATTGGGTTATAAGCCGGATGATAGGCCGACACTTCTTACAAGGAAGCTTCTTCTCGAGGACGTGAGCCTGATGAAGGATCCATAACGGTACAGACAATTGGTTGGAAAGCTTAACTATTTGACAGTTACGCGACCAGATATTTCCTTTGCTGTCAGTGTCCTGAGTCAGTTCATGGCCACGCCATTCACTTGACACTGGGATGCTGCCTTCGCGTATTGAGGTATCTCAAGACCACACTAGGTCGAGGGATTTTGTATTCTGATCAGGGTCACAGTCGTGTGGGTGCATTTACCGATGAGGGAGATGGACGGATATCAGGATTCTCATATGCAGACTTGGCAGGATGTCCTATTTCACGACGGTCTATGACTGGATACCGTGTGTTTGTTGGAGGTAATCTTGTGTCCTGGAAGAGTGAGAAACAACACACAGTGTCTAGATCAAGTGCCGAGTTTGAGTATAGAGCCATGGCAGATGTCACGTCAGAGATGATATTGGTTCGTCATCTTCTTAGAGAACTCGGGGTTATTTCTGACCACTTGATGCGGTTATATTGTGATAGCCAATCAGCTATACATATAGCCAAGAATCAAGTATTTCATGAGAGGACGAAACATATAGATGTTGATTGTCATCTAATCAGGGATCGAGTAGCAGGCACTCATACAGACCCTCCATCTATTCAGCCGATTCATGTGAAGACGGAATTTCAACTTGCCTCTCCGGAAACCACAGATAGATTTTATTTGTAACAAGTTGGGCATGATTAACATATATTCTCCAACTTGAGGAGTGTTGATTGTATATATTATTTATTATTGTTAGTTTATGGCCCATAGGCCCGATATAGATTTTCTAGTGTTTCTATCCTCCACTATAAATTAGTTGGATATTTTTCCCACTTTTACAATGCTAAAGTAGAAATCAATCTCTACGAATTGTGGACTTATACATGACGCAATGTCCTTATAGTGTTTTTGATAATCCTCATTTCATTTTTTCTAGTGCTTTAATCTTTGATTATCTTGTGTACTTTGTAGGAAGACCATAAAGTTGTACAGTGATTTTTATACCTCAGACATGATTGTTGCCTCTCCTGTTGGTTTGATGACTGTGGGTGTATACAGGCTATTATATATATTTCTTTAAATTAATTTGAACTTTAATTTCTCATCAAGTTTTATTGCTATCGTTTGTTAAATGTGAATATTGTGATCTGTAATTCTAGAAAATTGGGGAGGCTGAATCAAAAAAGGAAAAAGATGTGGATTAATCGTCTTCTATTGAGGTAATTAATATTGCGGTTAGAGTGTTAGAACGCTTATACTGACTGCTTATTACCACCTTTTTATACGGTGAAACACATGAACACTCACACACACACACACACACACACACTCGTTTCTTGCTAATTACCTGCTAGGCTGCTAATATAAGGAACTTTTGTAAATAGGTGCTGATTATTGACCATACAGATGTGTTAGCAATGCAGGTAAACTGTCTAAAAAGAATTTTTGTAAAATTTATTGTTTCTTTTTATTAAAATATTCAACTTCACTTCTGCAGAATTGGTCCCATGTGAATACTGTTGTTGAGCAGTTGAATCATATACCATCAAAGCTGCATGGAACCGATATAATGCGTATAAGACCATGGTATATCCCTGTTCTCTGTTTTTTTTTCTCTCTCTTTTTCTTAAGAAATACCATTAATCGCGTTTATGCTATCTAACTTTAATAGCTTACATATAAATATATTATAATGCAAGATTGGATTTTAAGTCTGTTTTCTTAACCATCTCAATGCATAGGTATCTTGATGGACAAGCTCGGTTTTATCGGCAGACAATTATTTTAGGGTCTCATTTAAATCCAGGTAAGATCCTGTTTTTTCTGTTCTGTTTGTTGTTAATTATATTGAAGTTGTTACATGTTTTTGTAATATAGATAAAATGAATCTAGTACTATATAGTTAATTTATCAAGTCCCGAATTGGTATAAACACATTATTGGCTAGCTCCCAAACATTTATTGATATCAAGAAATCTCCCTCTAAAACTTTATTACAATTCATGATACCCTACACGGTATATATATAGCTAACCTATCACGTTAGACTACTAATAGGATTCTATTTAATTAATTACATAATAATTATCTATAACTAATCCTAACATAATCCATTTAGGACTCTTGATAATTATCCACCATTAATTAAATATTATAGCTTGCCTTGCACTCCAAGGCTCCTTAGCCCCCATGCCTATCTCACCGCGGGTGACTAGGAAATTCCCAACAATTTATATGCCTAGTCATGTGCCAATATATCCACAAAATAGAGCTTGTTGACGAAATTAGTTATTATGTTATATTCCTGCATATAACTCTGAACTGAGACATAAGGTTATGTCTTTCAAGTGTTCAGTAAAACTCTTAGGATACATAATCTATGGCTGGTATTATTGTTATTCCAAAATATTTAGAACTTCATATATGCAGTTTTATTTATTTATTTATTTATTTATTCTATATATAATGACTTTCGAGTTTATCGTGTTTTGTATTATTTTTCTTTAACCAGATATTAACACTTTGTTCAACAACCACTGCCTCAACTTTGAAGGAAAGGTGAGAATATTGTATTCATGTTTGCTTCATGTACATAGGCGTTGGAAGTCTTCCTTTGATGTTTTAATTTGGAGAAAATATATCATTTTTGCAGTGTAAATAAGAATAAAATTAAAAAAAGTAGTCATTAGAATGTATCCTCTAGGAGAAATTTGTAAAAGTTTGAAGCTTAAATATGCAGGTGAAATTATTGCATGAACACGAAGGTGTTCTTCCAAAGGTTTTGCTTCAAGTGAGGCAGGTTTGTATTTTCAAAAACATTTGTAAATCTATATCCTTTGAACTGCACCACCTGTACTAGGTAAGAAAAAGGTTTTTACTATCTTTTAACATTTAGATTTATGAGCGTATTGATATGGAATCAGTAGATGCTAATGATGTCCGCCTTGATTATTTCAAGAAAAAGGTATGATTGTGCATTTGCCTTTCTAGTTTTCAGTATGGACTAGTGACCATGTAATATAATCTTCGACATTTTTCATGTTTGTTGTTGTAGGTCTTCCCAAAACTAAAAGATTCTGTCCAGGTATTATAGTTATCATAATGCATCAATTCAATGTAGATGTGGTAATTTCGACCCATTCTTGTAAAAACGGGCCGATCCAGGTTAATACAAAAAGTCAGCATAAAAGGAAACATGTCAAACATCTCCCATATTGTGTTTTCATCGCTCAAAACCTCATATTGATAATCAACACATTAGACTATTACTGAAGTAATACAATTTTTGTCATCATATTGAACACTAAATATTTATTAAAAATTTAAAGATTTTGGACAAAAAGTTATATGTACTGACCCGTTACCAAATCCTCTCATTTCACCACGTCCCACTAAATGATATAATTTTGTAATCATAAATGATTTAATTTCATGCAGGGTGGGATTATGTTATTTGTTAGTTCTTACTTTGAGTTTGTTAGGGTACGGAATTTTTTGAAGTCACAAGATGCATCCGTGTGTCTGCTTGGAGAGTGAGATATATATTTTTTTTCTTTTCTATTTTATTATACAGTCTTAATTAAGCATTTGTATATTGTTTCTGAAGATCATTTTATGATTTTTGCGACTCTTTAGGGGCACACAACAAAGTGATAAATCTCGTTCACGAGTTTGGTTCTTTCAAGGAAAAAAGATCATGTTGTACACCGAGAGAGCCCACTTCTTCAACAGGTACAAAGTAAATTAAGCTCATTGAAGCTGATTTTTGTTATCATTTATATTTTTATGGTATGCAAAATGGGTGTGTTGGGTGGGTCGGGTAACAAGTCAAATGGGCTAAGTCGGCTATTATTAAAAAAATTATTCAATTTTTTTTAGTAAAGCGATTTAGGTGGTTTAATGCACATATGAATGATGAGATGGTTTTACACCCGATCGACCCATTTGACCCGTTTTCTTTTAGTTAAATCTTTTAGCTTGACTGATTTGACCCGTTGGTTATAAAAACATAATCCAAATTAACCCAGCCCGCCTCTTATATTAAAACACTCAACTTAAACTGTTAAAAGTTTTCTTTGCATTACTTAATGCTTTACCTAAAACAGATTCGCGGAATTCAGAATTTGATAATTTATTCTCTTCCGGAGAGGAAGGAGTTGTACCCAGAGGCATGCTCTTCTAACCCTAATTTTCCAATTATTTTACAATTACACATCTTTGTCAAATATATATTTTGAAGATTCTCGTGTTATTTCAGATTGTTAATATGCTAGAAGGATCAAATAGCATGAACTGCACAGTGCTCTTCTCTCGCTTTGATCGTCTCCGGGTAACCATTGTTCTTTGGTAGACTTTCTGATAAAGATGGCAAAATGGGTGGGTTGGGTAACAGGTAATTATTGTGGTACGGGTCAGATTGGGTTCACACAAGACACCTTTTGTCCAAAAAATTTTAAAGTTTTTTCATGATGATCTTTCTATAAAATATTTTAAGAGGTTTTATGTATTTAAAATCCACTGGGTGCGGACCCGTTTGATTTATTTCTTTTTAAGCTAACTATTTTGATGTGACTTTTTGACCCGTTAAAGAAAAGACAACTTGAATCGACCAGATAACTGTGCTTATAATTCTTTTTTACTTTTACTTTTATTCAGCTGGAGAGAATTGTTGGTACCGCCCCGGCCAAACCGATGGTGACATCAGATCAGCGTATGTTCACTTTCTGTTGAATTAACAGCCGACAATGAAATATAATTCAAAATTTTCCCAGCAACTCTATTGTTTCGATTTTTTTTTTGTTATGATTTACACATAGCATTTTTGGGGTCACGCACTAAACATAGTTGAGTGATTTGTAATCTGAAATGTTAAGCCTATTGTTTTAGCTACTTGGCTTATTTCAATTTTTTTATGGACTTTGATTTCTAGTTGTTCTTCATCAACATATAAGGTGAATGAGTGGAAATATGAGGGTATTTTCGTAATTATAAAGCATTTCTTTGGAAGGTTTAGAAATCCATCACAAATAGTTGTTAAATTCTTTTAATGAGTTAAGTACATGGATGGTCCCTGTGGTTTACCAAAATTTTGGATTTGGTCCCTAGATTTTCAAAAGTACATGGATGGTCTATGGGGTTTGCACTTTGTAACGCATTTAATCCCCAAACTTTGCCAAAAGTACATGTATGGTCCATGTGGTTTGCACTTTGTAACGCATTTAGTCTCTAACTTGGATCTTCTAAAACTTTTAGATTTGTTGGCTGGGGACTAAATGCGTTACAAAGTGCAAACCACAGGGACCATCCATGTACTTTTGAAAAGCTAGGGACCAAATTCAAAATTTTAGTAAACCATAGGGACCATCCGTGTACTTTACTCTTCTTTTGATTGTTGGAATTTGATGGATTGTTTTCCAAATTCTAATTCCATCAAAAACTAACCAAACATGATTCTAGACGAAAAGTTTTTTAATTCTAACTCCTTTGAATTTCATAAACCAAATGGGTCTTTAATGTCTTGTATTATTAATTATAAGGGTAGAAGAGTAATTTTATATTGAGTGTTACTTTTTAACGAAAGTTAGTATCGGAATCCAAATATTTTACAAACTAGGGGTGTAAAGAGCCAAGCCGGCTCGTGGGGTACTCGAGATCGGCTCGCTAAAAGCTCGAATCGAGTAGAGCTTAAACGAGCTCGAGCCTAAAAATAAGCTTGTTTAATAAACGAGTCCAAGCCCGAGATTCACTTATCGAGCTCGAGACTGCTCGCAAGCCTATTATTTATATAATTTTATTTAATATATTAAATGTATATTTTTATAATAATAATTATTATATATAAAATCAAAATAACTAAATAGTATAGATTATGTTATATATAATCATTATAATTATTAATACAACGATGTTCAATTACCAAATTAGCCTTATATATATATTTTTTCTTTTATGACATTTTGGTAAATTACCTATCATATTAGTTTTTTATTAAATCCACTTTTTGTATAAATAAATGAAAACAAAAGTAATAAACAATTCATTCACTTGGCCTATTGGCAAGGTTCCATTACTTCACGATTTCAAGTTCGCGGGATCGAGGCCGTCTCCACAAAAAATTTTGTTACACCAGCAATTTTACATTGAAACTTAGGGGCATCAATCTTTTTTTTTTCTTTTTAATGTCTTTTTTTATTATTAGACGCAATGTGATAGACATATTATATTTTTTATCTATTGTTCGATCTTAAAAACTGATCCGGCAAAACATTAGTGTATTTAAATACATTAGTGTCAACGCCAAAACATTATTTTTCTTTTATTTTTTTTTTACATTTTCTTTAAGGGTTCAAGGAGTTGCCATAACCTCATGTGTTTTTCTTATGTATGTAACTATGTTTCTTTTGTAACCATCTCAACCATTTAAAATCCGTTTCACATCGTGTGACATGCGAAATCGATTTAGGCTACGTTTCGAAGCCGTTGCAACGCGCGGCTGGTAAAATTACTAGTTAATTATTAATTATCAAATAATAAAAAAGCCGAGCTTGAGCTTTAGGAATAAAGCTCGAAACGAGCCTAGCTCGAGCTCTCCGTAAGTTAAATGAGTTTGTTGGAAATCAGGTCCAAGAACATGAACACAAATTTTGATCTCAATCAAAATCGACTATTTCTTGTATTATAAAACTCTTGACTTATTTACAATGATCCCTAAACCCTCTATTCATACTAAACCTAAACTAATACTAACCCAACTCAATAACTATTAAATAATCAAATAAATAAACAAACTCACTCCAAGTCTAATACGAGCTCAACCAAACAATTAATAAGCTAATATTAATAATTAATTTTAATCAAGATTAAACATTTATTTTCCCCTTTAATCTTGATTAGTAACTCATAGATATTGAATTCCCAGCAAAATCTGTAACTTTCAACACCATCATGGTCTTCATTTTTTATCAATAATCGAATCAATCATCCCTAAACCCTCTATTTATACTAAAACTAAACTAATTCTAACCCGACTCAATAACTATTAAATAATCAAATAAATAAACAATCTCACTCGTAGCCTAATACGAACTCAATCAAACAATTAATAAACTAATATTTTTTTAACGACAAATTTATTTACTTAGTGAGACTTGAATCCATGACCTTGAGGTCTTTAAGTATTTAAAAGGTTTTGCCTCTACCATTGGACCACCACCCCAATGGCTTAATAAACTAATATTAATAAATTTTTTTAATCAAGATTAAACCTTCAAAGCCTAGCTCGACTCGGCTCTTTAATGTCTTGTGTTGTTAATTATAAGGGTAGAAGAGTAATTTTATATTGGGTGTTACTTTTTAACGGAAGTTACTATCGGAATCAAAATTGAAAGTATGTAATTAAAAAAAAATATCATTTTAAAGTTACCTTAAAGTTATTACTTTCTACAAACCACGACCACACCACATAAAGTCGTAAAGTAAACTTTTTATATAATCTAACGCTTAATTATTTTAATATTCTTTGTATTTATTCTTACAACATCCCCCTAAAAACACTCGAGCATAAATGAAGGCAAAAGAATATCCATTTTAATTATGTTATACGACATAAAATAAAAAGGCACTAAATAATAAATATAAAATACTATATTTTTTTATCAACGTCAAAACATTAGTGTTTTAATTTTAGTATAAATAGATGGTTTAGAGATGTAGGTAAAGGTCGGTAAGCACATGATGGACGGCTGAAAATCGTCAACCACACGTTGAGTATTAGGCTTGTCGGCATAATGAAAATTTCAAGGGAATAAAATATTTTTATATTTTATTAAATTGCCAATTTATGTTGGTATTTGTTATAGTTTTTAAAATAATACCATAGTGTATAAGTTATGTGGAGATGAACTATTTATTTATTTATTTATTTATTTATGTGGAAGTGATTATGTATCATTTCTTATCAAATTCAATAGACACATGTCTAATAATTAAAAATATTCACGTGAATCAGTATTTTAAAAAATGAACAATTCAATGTAAATCAACTAGAGTGTAAGGTCTAAAATGAAACAAATGTTTGATGAATATTTCGTGGGCCATTAGATGTGAAGTTTGTTTATTAAATGAACTAGCTTATAACCTGACTAAACACGGTGAAAATTATAACCTCACTAAATAGAGTGAAAAAATATAAATACATAAATTCTTAAATCTTTATATATATGTCTTATAGGTGGAAAAATTTATTACGTATACTAACAATAGAAAATAAAACCCAAAATATGTAAAATTTAATATATAATTGGGTTTCGAAAATACATTAATTACTATTAAATGTAATTTGATTTTCATTTACTATTTGATTGAAAACATAAGCTAGGTAATTTGATTTCAAAGTTTCTTATAATAAAAAGATAGTTGAAAATAAATGTGTTTTATTAGTATAATTAGTAATTTCTTTATAAAATATATTATTATTGAAAAGATAGAGATGTATTTAATAAGAGAGAGGGCATCAAGGTTCTGCCTTGGTGGTCAGGGGGGTTTTCCCAAAGGGTTTCCCCTCTGTGGAGGTCATGGGTTCGAATATTATAAGATGCACTTCATAAAAAATAGGAACACCCTTTGTAGATTCGAATTCCTTGGGGGGTTGTATGGGTAAACTGATGTATGAGCCTCCCCTAGGGGGGACGTGCCAGTTGATCCCACGCCGGCCAAAAAAAAATTTAATAAGAGAGATTCGAGAAAAAATGATGAGAATGAATATAAAGACGACACGTGACATAAAAAACCTTTATTTATTATATAGTATAGATATAGATACGAATGATGATTATTTGTACCAACTTTGTTAATAAGACGATATTACCACATGTATTAAAAGAAGTATATACTTCTTTTAACTCCCTAGATTCTTCACCTTAACCATCCTAATTGAAATAGGGGTTACCATCCATAACATTTACATACTAAACATCGTGTAACCTAAACATGACCGATTTAACACATTTATCTAAATGAGTTAAATAGGTAAATGGTTTGAAAGTATGTAAATGAGTTGAAATCAACATGTAAACGTGTGAAAAGGATTGGCGGGTGTAATAAATGTAAACTGGTTAATGGGCGGGCATGTTCAGTTAAATGAGTTAACATGTCAACCTGAACATAACATATTTAATTAAACGAGTTAAACATTTCAATCTGTACATGGCTTGTTTATTAAACAAATAGGATAATAACAACACAAAACTTGATTATTTTTGTTTTACGTTTTTAACTGTCAAAAATTACCAAATCTAGTTTGAAATAAATATATAATATTAAAAAGTCATATAATTAGTATCTCATACAATTTTGTTAGATGTTAGATGATTAGTCGTTTCACAATATTATTTAGTTACGCTTATTTTTGCTTTTTTCAGGTTTTTCCGGTTTTCCTATTTTTTATTTTTCAGGTTTTTATTATAATACATAAGTTTGTGTTGCGGAAGATTTAACGAAGATGGGCTAGAGCCCAGCTGGTAAGGGCGCGACTTGCATATTCGCGTGATGCGGGTTTGACTCTCACCCCCTCCCCCGGCCTACCCGGTTTGGATGTTGACGTCAACAATGCATGTGGTGACGTTAGCTTTAATTTTTTATAATTTTTTTGGGTCTTTATGTTCTTTTTCTTGAATTTTAATAGTTTTTTTTCCGTCTTAACAGAGCTTTGATTTTTTTTATACTTTTTTACATGATAACATACGTTTTTATAATGAGAACGTGCTTTTTTTTAATCTACGTTTAAAGGGTTGTATTAAAATGAACCTTTCTAACGATTTCATTTTTTTTATTTAAAGTTTTGAATATTATCAACGTTGAGTCGTAAAGCGTGGAAAATTGACGTTCTTGTTTTTATCAACGTTTCAGCGGTAGTTTTTTTCACGCTTCAATTGCAACGCCCTATCCATTTCTCATTGCGCCACGTCAACATTAAACCCACAAAGTCTCTCACGTCCGTTAAACCCACAACGCCCTACCCGTTACGCCCGAATAACACCCTTACGACGTATTTGGGATTACATTTGGTTTTAATACAAAAACTATATTTTTAAAATTAGGAAAAAAATGGTATATCAGTTAAAACTTAAAAGTGTGGTGAACAAATCACTCCTAGAATGGCAAAATCGAGAATACGAAATGAAACTAGGGCCATATATGTCATTTCACAAGAAACGTTATACAGGGGCCGTGGAGGGTCACCGGTTTAGCAAGTTTCAGCCGGATGCATTGAACCCCCTTAAATACAACTGTGAGTCATTTCAGATCCGTTTTTATATGATATCTCTCTCTCATATATTCCATAGCTCCCATCGGTTTTCAAATGGTATTGTAACTCATAATCATCGAATCTGCTGCTAACGGAACCTACTAAAACTCACAGATCGGTGATCCATATCGATAGATCTGCATCTACTCGTCTGTATTCAGGTAAATCGGTCTATCAATAACAAGTTTTGCCATTTTTTTTCATGATTTTAACTATGAAGCATAAATTTAATCGATGTATTCCTTCGATTTTGTATAGATCTGGTTGTTTGAGCTACGACTTACATAAGTATATGTTCGGTGTATGGTTTGGCGTCACTGGAATTAACGAATTTCTGCTCAGATTCGGTTGGTTATGGAGAAGATCTAAAGGAAACTAACTGTTTGTTTAGATCTCGTTTTGAATTTCGTTAGATCGTATAGTAGGAGGAAGAAGGGGCCTAATCGCGTACTAGTGATTGTAATTTTAGTGAGTCGACTCGGAAATGGAGACGCTTGTGGTTGTTGCGCAGCATGATCAGTTTCATAGCAGAAGCCGTGGTCGAAAACATGGTTCGTTTGGTTCTTATCATTCTCGTGATTTCAGAGAAATTAATTGCCGTACTTTTCAATCAGGGTCAGGTATACTCCCAAGCCCTCTGAAGGCTTGTTCACCACCTATTACCAAACAGTCCCTACCTAATTCCCCTAAAACACCTCACGCAACATCATCTTATGTGAAGAAACATGTTCACTCCGACCAAAACCCTAAACATACAAAGAGGATTGCAAAAAGTAGCTCTGTTCCTATCCCGCTTGATATCAAGCGTGTGGATTATTCCATTAGGGATAATTTAAGGGATTCTTTGAATGATAATTTTTTCTATTCTGAGCTTTGGGCTGGACCTGCTTATTCAAATTCACCACCCCCTAGTTCTTTGCCTATACCTAAATTTTCGATCAAGCCAAAAAGGACAGTCTCTCTTGAGCTGCCTTCAGTTTCAGCTTCTGATATTGATCTGTTGACCCTTGTTGCGAAATCTGCTCCTCCTTCCCCTACAAGGGAGCATTACAAGTCTTCTTCCCGTTGGGACCGCTTTAACTGCGACGATGAGTTTGCGACTAAGACTCTTCGTCGCATTCTTAATCTTGACATGGCCGATGAATGATATAAGGAGTGTTGATCACTCCTGTAAATAAAAATATCTACTTCGTTTTCTTTTGTTTAGTGTAGATTGTATATAGAATGAATAAGTCGGTTGTTACTTCTGATTACATACTAGTTTCCATGTAGTATGGGATGTGGTTTGATGGTATGAGGGTTGTTTAAGGTTGGTGGTAGATCAATACTTTAAAGGTCGACACAGATTCATAACTTGTCAAAGTTTTCTGGGAATCAAAGCTGGGATTGGATTGGGATTGATGTTACAGCCGCATTGGATAGGTGGTGTAATGGTACAAGGATGGCTGTTTAGGTGGTTGGTGGTGGATCAATATGTTAAAAGTTGATACAGAATTACAGATGCATAACTTGTCAAAGTTTCTTGGGAATTAAAGCTGGGATTTGGATTGATGAGGCAGCAGCCATTGGGTTGGTGGTTTAATGGTACAAGAATGGCTGCTTTGGTGGTTGGTGGTAGATCAATACTTTCGATAAAGATTCATAACTTGTCAAAGTTTCTTGGGAATGAAAGCTTGTATTGGGATTGATGTGGCAGCAGGTATTAGGTACAAAAATGGTTGGCTGCTTATATGGTTGGCGGTAGATTTCTAACTTGTTGAAGTTTTCTTTGGAGATCAAAGTTGGGATGGGGACATTTTGATGCTGGATCATGTCTCGTGGAAGCAGATGTTGGGATGTAAAAAGGGTTTGGCTGCTTCGGTGGTTGGTGGCTGATCAGTATTCTGAAAGTCAGTACAGATTCAAAGTTTGTTGAAGTTTATTGGGAGATTGGAATTGACTGGATCATGTAGCAGAGGCAGATGTTGGGTGTAAATTGATCCAATGATGTTTATTTGCAATCTCTATGGCTAATGAACCACACCGCTGCAGTATTAATTCTCCTGGTTTCGATATAGGTTTCTAGGTTAATTCTCCTGGTTTCGATATAGGTTTCTAGGTTAACACTCTTGTATATAGTGTAGAATCCTTTCTGGTCATTCCAATTCTGCAGGGTCTTGCTTCATCACCGTCAAAAACTCTAGCCTTCTCTTATAAGCACCAAAACAGTCCTGTCCCACATTCTCTTGCAAGTTCATAGTTACCCAAGGCAGTGGCTAATGACCTCTTCCGTTTCTTAAAGTTTCTTGTTGTAGTGCGTCGTCTTCTTTTCAGTTTCAGTTTTCACTTCCGCTATTTATTTCATCGTTAAGATAGAGTTACAATTTCAAGATTTAACGTAGTCAAGTTGTAGAGCTCCTGTTCAACATCTTTTCTGGTTTTTAAGAGAGAAAAGTGTGAAGGGAAAGTAAGATAGTTGTATCTTCTGCCATTTGATTTGTATGGTTTTTTTGGAAGGTCAAGCCACTGTTCTCTGGTCCTTAAGAAAGGTGTACACATTGTCTTTTAAGATTGGTTACCTTGCCAAGCCACTTGAAGGTGAGGATCTTGAATACCTTAATATTCAAATTTTATATTTTTTAAATCCAAATTTTTGCAATGTCTGTTTCCCTTTAACAGCAGAATCGTCTTTAGGAGGCTGTACTTGTTTTTTAAGATTGGTCATCTTGACAAGCCACTTGAAAGTGAGGATCTTGAATACCTTAAAATGTATTCAAATTGTATATTTTTTTAAACCTAACCCTTACTATGTTCTCCTTAAACAGGATAATCATCTTCGGATGCTGTTCTTCCAAATATGTTGGTTGTGATAATGTTGTAGTACTGTACCTGTCTTTTAAGACTGGTTATCTTGCCAAGCCACTCAATGGTGAGTATCTTGAACAACCTTGAATTGTATTCGAATTGTATATTTTTTGACTTGAGCTTTACTATGTTTTCGTTAAACAGGATAATCGTCTTCAGGAGTCTGTTCTTCCAAAATATGTTGGTTGTGATGCGCTTGTAGATCTGTAGTTGTTTACTTGCTTCGTGTACCTTTGAATCTTCTGGGCGTGACTTGTATGTTAAGGTTAGTTGTTTACTTGTTCGATTTACCTTAAATTTTGAGGCATACTGTTGATCCTACCCTAACATATATCATATGTTCCGATTGCAGTCGGTAACGGCCAATAGGAAGGAGAAGCATCTTCAGGAGGTTGTTCTTTGGAAACATAGTGGTGGCTATTGTTGTCTGTGTGTTTTGTTTCTTACATTCACTTTCAGAGGTTTAATTCATAGGTTATGTTTGTTTTCGTTGTCTCGTGAAATGACTTTGGTTTTGAGTACTCTTCCGTTAATCTAGACTTCATATTTTCTGTTTTTTATCGTCGGGTGATGTTAACATCGTATGATTTCAAGAAGTTTGGTGAAAACATGGTTTGATATAGCATTGGATCTTGCTAAGCATAGATAAAAATCCAGACTTTTGGATGTTATGAGACTACAAATATGATCCTTAACTTGATTCATTATAATTATTTTTAACTTTAAATATAACAATTGTTATATTTTATATTTATTGTTAGAAAACCTAATACCCTTGCTCCACTTCACAAAGCCCCTTACCGGTACCGAATTTATCGGTACTGGTTCGGTCCTGTACAGGTACTCGTTATAAAATTTTTATCTCTAAATGGTATCGGTACTAGAAATACCGATACCGAATATATGAAAAAGTGGGTACCGGTACCGAATCTATTGGTACCGGTACAGTACTGGTACCAAAAGCTCATCCCTACCAAGCATCCATTACCATCCAACAAGCAAGAAATCTACCAAAAAAAAGACCTTCCATCAAACCTTGACTGGATTTTTATTTGAACGGTAACGATGGTTCAAGATGTTTACCAGTTCGAACATAGGTCTCTTGAGAGATCTTTCAGGTGTCTTACTACTAGACCATCTTGTATCTTTTAGGCGTCTTATTACCATTGACCGTGAAAATCTTGGTAAGATTAGAAAGAAAAAAATTAGAAACCTAAAAAGTAAAAAGTATTTATGTTTCAACTTGCATTCGAGTGTGGTGGGGGACACAGAGAAAGAGGGGGATGGTGAGCCACTAGGAGCGGAGGTGATGAGTTACGATTGGACGTGGGTGATGATCAGCCGGTCTTGTTACGGGTTGTGAGTGAAGAAGACAAAGGATGATTGTATGTTTGAGGTAGGGACGGGGTGGGGGTGGGGGTGGGGGTGGGGGTGGGGGTGTAACAATAAAGTTTTATTTTTCATTAGATTTTAAATAAAAAGATGAAGCACTATAAAGCATAATTTTTTATTACAGTAAAATTGTTGCTTCAAAAAACTAGGAAACATTTTAAGGGCTTCCATAGTAGGGATACAAGTTTTAAAAATAGAAATGAAACATACTGAAAGATGAAATTCATAACAAATTATATGACACAAATAGATGTACATAATTTACTTGTAAGAATATCATCACCAAGTTACAACTAACCTATCAATATCTCTCTCATTTTACTTAATTCAAGAAAACTAATTTATTCCTTCAAATGGAATTTCTAAACTGCATGAAAATGGCATGCACTTGGAGAAAGGGTTAAATAGTCAGATGAACATCTTCTCTGAGTTCATCAATCCATCCAAAACCATTTCTTGACATCTGCATTCTTCACTGCAAAAAGCTTTCTCCCCCCTTCAATCACACAAATCAACAACTTATACTATGATCATCAAGCATAATCCACATCAAATTTGATCTTTTTGGTAAAATTTCATAATAAACCAAAAAAAATATAGAACTTTAGACAAACCTGTACATGAAAATGTCACAGTCATCTTCAAGACTCTTCTTGCAAGTATGACAGAAACTAAGAAAACTCTGCCATGGCGATTTCGGGTCAGGATCCGATTGAAGAACATCACAACAACAATCCACAACACAATTATCATAAATATGGGTTGTTTTCGGGTTAGACCCGTATGTGACTACCCTTGTGTACTCCTCTGAGAGCTCCATCTCACTCAAAGATAGAGCATCCATTCGAATAGACCCGGATCCTGTTGAACTCAAGTCATCACAAAACTGCGATTTTCGGGTCTTGATCCCAAAATCACAACATAATTGTTCAGTTGATGGGTGTGATGGGATTTGAACATTTAGATTTGATCCAAACATAACCTTTCGGATAACAGTATTAGTGTTTTCTTGAATCAGAGCAAGAGCAATTCCAGTTTTAGATTCAGATTCAAATTCAAATTCAAATTTCTCAAATGGGTTGTTGATTTCTTCAAAAATCTTTCTGGGTTTGACTGGGTTTTGTCTGAATCCAAATGGGTTAAGAACAGAAGTTGGAGATGATTCTGAATCAGAAGGATTTTTTGCCATGAAGAAGCCATTGAAGAATCTTGGAGAACCAAGAAAATATGAAATTGGTTTTGTTGGGTTTTGGGTAGTAGCCATTGAAGCTCACTTGAGTAAAAAGATTATGTATTTTCCACAATAACCAATTGGGTTCAAATGTTCAATTACAGTAAGAGATTGATCATATATATCTATGAACAATATGAGATTAGTTCATGAAAAGGGGAAGAAAGCTGTTCATGGGTTTCTTCACTGATTGATCAAAAGCTTTCATCTTTTTTTCAAGATCCAAAAAGTAGAAAGAAAACACATGCCTAATTTGAGCATAAAAGAAGATGGTTTGGACTTTGGAGTTTGGACCTGTCAGCTTTGATGATAAAATGAAATTGACCTGCAAAATATGCAAGTAAATAAACTAAATTGAGAACAATCTTTTGTCAAGTTTAATGTTTGAAAGAGGTGGTGTCTATTTCACATGATGAATTATTATAGCTTCTTAATTACATAAAAAAAAAAGTAATATAGTATTTTTCTTAATGATGTTTGTCGCACTTTTACACTTTTTATTTTATTTATTTATTTTTTTTGTCTTAGGGCATTTTATTAATATTTTGTGTCACTAGCATAATAAAAAGGTTATGCTGTTTCTCATTTATGTTATTAACCTTTTAATATAATTTTTTATTGAAATTATTAAATCACTTCAATACAAACTCAACTTAAAGTTAAAAATTATGAGAACTATAGATATTCAGGTGTGTAAAATGGTGTCTCTCCCCATGAGGTCAAGGGTTCTAGTTTCCTTATGGGCAGTTGTGTACAATTATGATAGATTGCTGTTAAAAAACATAAAAACCTGTAAAATTTTCTTTAACTGTAATAAACCAGATATTTATGTAACATCTTACTCCATTATCTCTCTCTCTCTCATTTCAAAACACTTTATATAAATGTATCATATGGTTCTTAGAGTTCTCTGCTTAAAAGTGATTATGTATAGTTTTAGCATTTTGTAGTACAATATAACGTTAGTTATTTTATTTTGCATTTTTAGTTAATAGTTCTTTTCTTTATTTGGTAAAGAAATTATCACTTGTCTAAAAAATTTTAAGCTAAACATAAAATAACCATTTTTATATATTTTTAGGAAAAGTTCATCTACTAGTAACTAAGTTTTCTAAGTGTTTCATAAAATTCACTTAAATTTTGTTATGTGTTTCAATCTTGTAAATTTTTTTATTATTTTTTTAAATTAAGTGACCTAAATAAAATATATGACCGTTGGTTACTATTAGTGGTTATATTTTTTTAATTTAACTTGAAGGAGGTACCAGTGAAAAAAATTATTAAATAATAACTAAATTTCATAACTTTTTAATTTAAGTCAAATTAAAAAAAATAGTCATTAAATAATAACAAAGATTCATGTATGTTTCATTTCGGTTATTTAATTCATAAAATTTTATAATATTTTAAAAAGGTTTCACAAGATCGAACACCTAATAGAAATCGAGTAACAATAGAAATAAAAAAAAACTTTAAGTGATTTTAATAAAATAATATATATATATATATATATATATATATATAATATGATAAAAGTTTATGGAAAGCCTATTATAAAAAAAAATAATGCAAATAGGCACAGTACCATCCTTCAATGATGTGATTAGACCCAAAAAAAATTATCACCCCTTGATTAAGACACATGAAAAAAATGCATTGCTATTCATAAATGATAATAATAGTAAACAACTACTTTACCTCTTTTCAGTCATATCAATATATTTACTAGTCTTAGTGAAATATGTATCAACTTTTTGTTACCAACAACATGATTAACCTCATATGTGTCATGTTGATAATTTAAAAATAAGTTTTTTCAAATTTCAATATTTATCAAATTATACTATTATTACTAATAACAATTTGAACACAATTTTGCTATTTTATGCAAGTATGTGTTTATTTGACCATTTGTTTGACTCATTTGATTTTAAAAATGTACAAATCATATAAATATGTTTAATCCATTATCTTATTGAGTTTTAGAATCCTTAGGTTTCTTCTTCTATTTATTTATTTATTGCTATTTGTATCTTGGATAAAAGTATATAAACTTTTATAATACTTTTCAGTGGTATGATGTTTGTCCCATAAAAACGATGTGTCTCTCTTTTCTTTCATCCTCTCTTGTTTTTCCAACGGTACTTCTTTTCGTTCTTTTCTAGATCTAATCCATTACACGACGAACTACACGAAACCACCACCATCACTGTGTCTGAAACAAAATAATGGCCAATCCTACATAAATTCGTCTATGTGAGGGTTTATAGTATCCGTAGAATTATATAAAGTGATGGAGGAAAGGTTCTTATGAAATTATATTAATTCAACAAAAATAATACATTTATTTTGAAATTTATAAAATTACTAACAAATTTTATAAACGTTGATATTCCTATATTAATACCATCCTCAATATGAAAACTCCATACAAGTTATGGATTTGTTAGTAAAAATAATCAACAATAATTTATTATTTTTTGTTAATTATTTGGGGGTATGATAAAAATTAGAATATGTGGGACCCAATTCATGACAACAAGTAAAACTAAATGCGTTGTCGGACCCGCAAAGGTTCATGAATACTCGAATCAAGTTAAAGCAGGTGGGACCAAGTGTTTTTAAACTTTCGTGGCGTGACTTTTGTCATACATCATCGATGTGATAATTTTACAGGGCCTACTATGCTTCATTAAGTATATGCGACTCGTATAAGTGCTATAAGGGCGTATAGTAAAGACGACAAAAGTTCTAAACATGTCAAATCAGTCGCATCAGTGTTGATGTGTCCCATAATGTGTCAAAAATTTACAATATAACCGTACTGTGTCAAAATTTGCACAATAAAGGTGGAGAGGGAGGGGATGTGTAAATAACATATGAAGATGTACGTTTAGATGTTCCATTTTCTATTATGGTTTTTGAATATTTATCATTTGTTAACTTGTAATAAAATTATCTTGTAAGACTAAATTACACACATGGTGTTTATGATATAGTTATATGTTAACACATAATATTTTTCCGGTCACTCTTTTTAGAACATCCTAATTATATTTTATAACTAGGTTAGTTCTCGTGTATTACACGGTTAATGAAAAAAAACATATATTATTCATAAATGTCTAAATAAAAAATTACTTTACATAGTGAAAAAAAAATAAAATTACAATTACATTCACAAAACCAAATTACATAAGGTAAATTTTTTAAATTCTAGAAAGTTGATTTTGATTAATTGTTATTTGCTTAACAAAGATAAGTTGTTAATTTTTTTTAAAAACTGTCAATTTAATTATCTAATTATAGTAAATTTGCGAGAGTTAATTTATTGATTTTGTTATAATTTAAATAATACAAAGTTTAAAATTTTTAAATCAAACGGTTTTTAAGTTCTAGTCAAATGATATTAAATAATTTTAGCAATTATATTTGTTAAGCATTTATTATTTGTGAGAGGTTTAAAATCTTAAATTATAATTAAACTTTAGGTGAGAAAACCATTTTACAAAAACCTTTATTTATTAGGGAGTATAGATTAATATTTTTCTTTAATTAGTTATATTTTGAATTCTTATTATATATTCTTATTTAATATAATTATTATTCTTCTTTAATAATATATTTATAATATCATTATCTATACTATATAATAAATAAAGGTTTTTAGTGACACGTGTCGCCTCCGTATTTATCCTCATCATTTTTTTCCGCCTTTCTCTCTTATTTATTGCACTTCTATCTTTTAATAATTATATATATATATATATATATATATATATTTCAGGAAAATATTAATTATACTAATAAAACACATTTATTTTAAATTATCTCTTATTATAAGAAACTTTGAAATTTAATTATTTAACTTTTATTTAATCAATCAAATAGTAAATTAAAATAAAATTACATTAAATAGTAATTAACGTATTTTCGAAATTCAATTATATATTAATTTTTACATATTTTGAGTTTGTTTCTATCCTTAATATACATAATATATTTTTACATCTGTAAAATATATACATAAAAATTTAAATGTTTTAAATATTAATATTTTTCACCCCGTGTGTAGACACGGGATCTAAACTAGTTATTTAATAAGATATAGGTGCATTTATTAGGAGAGAGAGGAGGAAAAACCAATGTGAGGAAGCATGAGGGAGTGACATGTGGCAATCCAAAACCTTTATTTATTAGTATATATGGATATAGATATAGATATTTTGGTGTCAAATACCCAATTTATTGACATTTGAGGGAATCTGTCATTTAAGCAACTTAATGCTAACCTCTAGACTGATTTATGGTTGTATTTGACATCCAACGTGTTAGAAATAACTAGGACAAAAAGTAAAAATATTTCATTTGGTGTCAAATACCCAATTTATCTTTGACCCTAAGACCGGCTATTGAAAGGATAAAAAAGAAACAAAGATCTCTCACTAACGAAATGACCCAAAGGAAGGAGAGCAAGAGAAATTCTACGAATTGAGGTTCAAATCAATGAAAAGATCTTAATGCTAACCTCTAGACTGATTAGGGTGAAGGGGACACAACCCTCATGCAAAAACTACCCTAACAAAAATACTCAATGAGGGCGTGTAACAACTCAAACTTTTTGTTTCAGACAACTAGCAACTTGGATTAATTTTCGGGACGGAAATTCTTTCAATAAGGGGATGATGTGACATCCGACATTTTCAGGTTAACTCCGTTAACACAAACATCGTTATCTCAAATATTTATTTATTCAAACTCAGTTATCTCAAACATTCACTCATGCATTACATTTAATTAGGTTAATTAGATGTGTCAGTTTCGCACAAACACTCACGTATCGGAAATTCGTAGAATTTTCGGATCACACACGAGTTGAACCCGTAACGTTGGTGAACTAATAAAAATAATTGCGAATAATTATTTTTAATATAAATTATGTGAATTTATATGTTTTGTGATTTTTCTGTGAATTATGTGAACTTTCGTGATATCGCGTAGAATTATCATATTTTTATTTTACTGGTTATTTTTATAGAATATGGAACTTTTGTAAAAATAATTATTTAAAAAAAAAACTAACTTTATCTAGTGGATTATTTGAATGTTTTTTTTTTTTGAATATTTCATGATTGTCTTTACCAAAATTAAATCTCGTTTAAACAAATATATAAGAGATTTAAAAAAAATATATATATATATTAAACCTTAATCTCCTGTTTATCTCTTTCTCACAATCTCGATCCCCAACACCCCCCCGGCCGAATTCATTCAAGCAACCCAAGAACCTCTCGTTTGAGCTCCGATTTTGAAATTGAACGCGTATTCAGACTCCCCTTGACGTTTCTAACAATCTTACGTAAGTTGTTTCGTTCAATTTCATTACTTTTTTAATCCTAGATTTTAGATTGAAACCCTAGTTCATCCAAACATGAGTTTTTATAAAAAAAAGATGGTGACTTTATCATTGTTTTACATGTATTTGATGATTTTGTTGAAACCCTAGTTGTAAAGATTGTAACTTTCTCATAAAGGAAACCTTTTGTGATTTCTAGATTGCATATTTGATGTGTATGATGATTGCTATGGTTATAATCTTATTATATAAGTTGTATGGAATTGGTTTGATACTTTGAATCCCGTTAAACAAGCTAGAAAACATAGGCTTTCCTAAAAATAAAACTTTAATTGGAGTAACTTGTTGAATATGAGTTATTATACGTGTTTGATGATGTAGAATGTTTCTAATTAACTATATATGAAGTTTTGAAGCATGTGAAAGTGTAGTTTTATAGAAAACATGTGAATTAATCGTTACTTACTAAAGAAGGAAACTTTTTAGGTTTTGAAACTTGCATACTAGCATTGAAATATATGATGTAGTGAGGTTTATATGTTACTTGTTACATGTGTAGATGAATTGTGGAATCAAATTTTGAATACCTAACCCGGTACTACAAACTTGCTAAATAAGGAAACTTTAATTTGCAAAAGTCATATAGGGTTAATTGGACATATGTGGTATAATTTGATGATAGAGCTATGTTATGTAAGACATAATAACATGTTGCAATGTGTTAGATGCTTTAAATCTTGCATGTCTCTCATAGGTTACTAAAGATAAAAACTTTATTTGGAACTATGATATACATGTTAAGTTATAGGCAAGTGTTATGTGATGTGGTGATCTAGAACATGTTATAGTAATTTTACAAGCATATTAACAATGATAATTCTAATAAACACGAATCCCGAACACACCTGCTATTTATAGAACCTGTTATTTTTGGAAACTTGCTATTTATGGAAACCGTACTTGTTTGTTAGAACAAATATGATTTGTTGCAAAGTGCTACAGTATGATCATTGTGTATAATGTGGTAATATTATACTAAGCAAACATAATTACTTACAACGTGTCACCGACGGGTCGTCGGGTCAAACTTGAGTTAAACTTGTAAATCTTTTCTAAACACTTAAACAATGGTCTTGTTTGGATACTAAGGGTTCATATCAACTTGCACGAACACACACTTATAGACTATGAATTATAGGTGACAGTTAGAGGTTCAGCTGTTTTACTTTTCAGGTGAGTTTCATGGCTCCTATCTTTACTCACTTTCCTTTTTGGGGGAGAAAACATGCACGCAAACATTTTGGGCTTTGTATTATTGTATCATCGCTTGCTTACTAAAGTGCAAACATACCAACAAGTCCTTACATTCTCGAACCGTTAGTATTAGAACATAGCAAGGTGATTTTGAGTAATACTACTGGGTTTTGACAAGCCCCACCTGAGTTAGTCGCGCTAACTTGACTGGAGGTCGAACGGGTGTAAGATTAGCCTAGACATTTTCCATTGTTCGGTAGACACGGCGGAAGGCAAACAAACACAAACAGTCAGCTTCGGTTTCGAACACTTGTAGTAGCATGACATAGACTAGCTATCTATCGGTATACATTAATTACATTATATAGCAAACATCGAACTTTTTATTTACTTACATCTCTATGAACTCACCAACCATGGTGTTGACACTTTTAGCATGTCTTTCTTAGGTCGTTAAGGTACGCACAAGATTAGGATGCATGGTCTGAGCATGGTTTTCGCAAACAATTTCAAACTTATTTATTTATATTATTTCCTTTGGTTTGGCCTCGATGTTTTACGCATTTGACTATTCTTGCATTTGGATTTTATTTACGCTTCCGCAACGTTTTCAAAATTAAACCTTTGCTGTCTCGTGACTATGAGCAGCGTTAGTATTTTATTTAAATTCATATAGAGTCGTTCCGTATAACTAATGACTGAGATCCTAGTATGTCACGCGCCTCGCGGTAAAACCCAGCAGGTGGATTTTGAGGGCGTGACAGGGCGTGCCACCTCATTTTTACACAAATACTACCATAATACCCTAAAGTGTTAGAGGCACAACCCTAATACACTGAAGAATTTATTTTTTCTTTTAAATTAATTCTTTATTAAAACTAAAACAAATAAAATTAATAAAAAAACTTCATTAATTAAAAAAAAGTACATAAACAATAAATAAAAAAAGTACATAAAAATAAATCTAGAAATCACAAGGCCACCCGTATTTCATTTTTTAAATTAAAACTAATATATATTTAAAACTAATTTAATTTATTTAATAAAATAAAAATAAAAATAAAAAATTACTAAAAATTAAAAAGTACTAAAACTGAAAAAGTACTAATCAATATAAAATAAAAATATATTTCATCTCTCTTTTTTTAAGATGAAGAAAATAAAGGAGAGAAATGTGAAAAATGAGGTTCAAGTTTTAACACAGAATATATTTAAACAAAAAATAGAAGGAAGGAAAAGGCACCTGCCCCCTCAGAATCTATTGCTTTGCCTTGAAGCCGGAAGCAGAAATAGCGGGTACTATAACCCGCAAAGCTTACCCGAAAGCCTTACCCGCATCATTGGCACCGGTGTACCCGATGAACCCGTGAACCCGCAAGCCACTACCCGAGGACGCCCCCTTCACCCTTACAAATAAAATGTAGGCATCTGGTAAACATTTTTACTATCTCTTTCTATTTCTAGGGGCTTTAAGTAGGGGTTTAAATCTATGTATTGAATTTCCAAGAATTATGGTTTTATTTGACATCCAACGTGTTAGAAATACTAGGACATCTTAACTTATTTCAAAACCTTACTTTCGTGTCTTTTTATATATATATATATATATAAAAGTAGGATAGCAACAATCACATTTGTTTGGGTTTGTTAAGAAAAAAAATGTTAGCTTCAACGAATATTAAAATAAATCATTCATCACATATTGAAGAGAGAAAAAAACGATGTCAATAAAATATACATAAAATACACACTCCATACCAAATCGTTGAGAGTATAATAAAGTGGTGAAAATTAAGTTATCTTTAAAAAGTAGGCTCCAACCTAAGGTGAAGGGGGTGAAACCCTTTTACTCTAAACTATCATAGCCCTAAATCAATAGAACTAGTTTTATACCCGTCTGATGGAGGGATAATTTAATGTCATTATGTTATCATTATCTTTCTTAGCATTCTAAAGGAAAACAATATTTCTTTAAGATTAAAGTACAACTCATTTAAGTACATGTATGTTTGATCTGGATTATGTAATATCCGGTATTTTTTCGACCCATCTTTTCCTAAAACCTTTGCACGTATTATTTATTTCAAAACTTGAAATTTTATCAAAACTATTTTCTTGAATGATAAATATTGATTTAATGGATATATATTTAAGAAAAACAATAATACTTGAGGTATATATATAAATATATATATATATATATATATGAGACTTATTTAAGAGTATATACCTTATAAATAAATTATTAAAAACTTTATGAATTTATAGTTATATAAATTTATAAACTTATTCTAAAACACTTAAACTTGTAAATCATAAATCTTAGAAATTATTTTATAAATGTATAAAATAATAAAAGGAAATAAAACTCATGTAGTGTTTATAAAAATATAACATAATTATTTTTATAAAAAGTCCGGGGACTAAAACTGTCAATTCCCGAAATCTGTTTTAAACTAAAAACTTCACTTGATCATTTAATGCCAAAAACTCCAAACTTCAGGGACCTGTTGTGTAGCTATCCCAAACTCCCAGAACCAGAATCCGGTCCCGAGTTCAAGTCCCGCATCACCCGATTTTCCGTCCCTTCTTCGCGAAATCACGATTTTCGACCAGGTTCGATGAACCTCGAACTCGCCTAAGGCGTGCGACCCAACCCTGACATACTTCAATGCTATAACACGGTCCGAGACCCGCGCATTTTCAAATTCGAACTCGGCCGCTCCACCCGTCACCTTCCCACCTAACCGGACACTTAATGCCGAAATTGCGTATAAATATCGACCCCCATATCTCAACAGTACCACTCCAAATCTCTCTCAAACACCAATTTCTCAGTATCGAGCCTCCATTTGGTGATTCTTAGCCGCAACCGTCGACGCCAAAACCGAACTCGATACCGATCAATTCTATACCATTTCAGGTAATTTCAAATGCCAAGTGTTTCGTTTACATGTATTGGTCAAAAGCCCCCTGTTTAATTTCATGAACAGAGGGTAAATCGATCGAATTCGGGGTTTGAAATTCTAGGGTTCGTTCGGATTTGGGGGAAACGTGGGATTGTGTTTAAGAATTTTTGTTTCCATGTTTATACACAACGAAGCATGTAGTCAGGTGGTTTGTACGCTTGTGTGTAAACTCGGCTGGCCCGGGTTCAAATCCGGCCAGCCTGAGTTTTGATGTTTTAATTTCTTTTTTTTCAGTTTTAATACTACCATTATTTTTATAAAATCTGTTAAACTTTTATAAACTTAGAAACGATTTTTATTTATACTTTTATACCCTGAGACATTTTTTTTGTAATTAAACTTAATTAAAACTTGTAATATTTATTACTTTAAAGCTTTAGAATAAATTAATAAACTTTAATTAAAGCAAGAGACTTATAAACTTATACATTTATATAAAATTTATATTAACTTGAACTTCCTTAGTTATTTAAATAAAACAGAAAACTTATTTAATTATTTATTACAAGAAAATAAACATTTATTCTACTTACAAACTTATATGACACTTATATTTATCTTGTTATTTAAATTTAAACAGGAAAATAAATATGTTTTGTTTATTTCCCTAAATATTTATAAACTTTATTTATTTAATTATTTATAAACTTATAAACTTATAAACTTTATAAACTTATAAACCATAAAACTTATAACGTAAAAATATATGTTATCTTATTTAAATTACCAGATAATAAATATTTAATACCTAAACACTTTAATAAATCTTAAATGATTTATGATGATATAATAATTAATCTTTTAGATAATTATTCATCATTAACAATTATTTACTCTAAAAAAAAGGTTTCTATAAACCCTTAACCATTATTTATTCTTTAAATGTTATTACTAACCTTTAATAATTATTTACTTTATACATACTGGTTATCTATCCCTACAATAGTTATTTGTAAACTTTAATAACTATCCATACTTTAAATAATTATCATAAATCTTTAATAACTACTTAGCCTTTTGTTTAACCATTACTTCAACTTCACTTACAAACACTTAGAAAACTATCTTGACTATTATCACCTAACGTATGTAAATTATAGTTGTAAAACTTTTTGAATAATTATTTTAGTTATTCTAAACTATAAATTCATTAAACATTTGTACAAAGTTTTGTGTCATTTATTCAAAACCTTTATTTTAAACTTCATAAACACAATCATTCCCATCTCTCATTTGGAACCCTAGTCGAATCTAGTCAATCTTGAAATCCTAGATCGTTTCCATAGATTTATAGGGTCATACTTGAGATTTTATACTTATATTTTTAGGCTTATTGTGAGGATATTCTCCCTCTCCAACTCTTGCAAACACTTACTCTTGACGGATACTCTTTCATCAAATCCAAGTGAGTATACTTAGCCCCTTTTTCCTTCCTATGCTTTTGGGGTGAAACATGTTCAAAATTCTTAAACTTATACAATTCTTGTACAACTATGACTACGTGTTTATTCTTATGTTAAACTTGAGACTTGTATGCTTAGATTAAACTTAAAACTAGCACATTCATTAACTTTGATCAAGTCTATAGTAACAATGATAGATCTATGGTATTTGACCAATCCACCTTGATTGATTGACCCCTTCGGGGGGGAGCCCTTGGTGATTGTTACTGAATTAAACTTTAAACTTGAGACTTATAAGGGTAACCTGCGGGTTATGCCTAAACTTGGTTGGAGGGTTGAAGTGCACAATGTTTAAGATACTTGTTCTCATACTTTCATTATAGAATGCATATATCATAGTGAATTGTAAATTCTTCTCAAATACTTGTTAAACTGTGTCAAAACCTTTGTATCTCACCAACTATTTTGTAGTTGACAGATTCTTTCACATGTTTCAGGTTCTACATCATGAGACTTATCTGTGATCACATAGGATGTTTTGGACCTAGACTACTTATCAATTAAATGTTGTATTCTTGTTATGTTTCCTTGTATTGAATCTTAAATTACTTATTAATGAAATATTGAAACTTTAATAGCCAACCTTGTGCTATTGAACAACCGCGTCCGCCCCGACGTATAATCCGCCGTCGGTTGGGGTGTGAAAGATTGGTATCAGAGCCTTGGTTATAGGGAATTAGGTTATTAGTCACATGACCTAGACTATAACTTAGGAGACCTAAACATGAGTTATCTCATGTCCTTTACTAGGAATTCTCTCCTCATTCTATTCTTAAATCTTATACGTGAACGCTTGGAGATTCTACGATTCTACTTACCTACGTACTACAACGAGGACACGTTCTTAGGCTTTAAGTCTAAGCCACCACTAAACTCTCGTCAAGAATATTTAAGTTCTAGATAATGTGTGAGAACTTGTGCGGACCGGAAGGGTGGATACCTGTATTCTGGGAAATTCTGTCAAGGAAAGCATTTCGTATAAATCCAAATCAACCGTTGGACCCGTATGCTTTCCTGGGAATTCTTGGGATGAGTATCCACTTATAGGAATGCACGACTTCTCTAAACATTAGTGAGCTCAAATTTCTCTTGATATGTCAAAGTACTCGCTTAGTGATATGCACTAAATGAGTGCCATCTCAAATACTTTACGCTTCATAAATTCATGATTCAAAAACTTTCCTCTGTAACCTTTATTCTATGATTCTTAAGTCTCGTCACATGACAGCATGCTTACTCGTCATGACCTGAAGGAGTTACCTTCAAGGAGAAATTCTTACGAGATTATACTTAAAAAATACATACATAAACTTATATTTTTAGATACTACCCAATAAACTTCGTGATCGTTGTAATACAACCCTTAAAACTATGTATTACTCTACAAATTCTCCTATAAACTTCATTATTTTATGAACATAACACTTAAGGGGAAACCCTTGTGTTTCATCTTATTTTCATCACTCAATCAAACTACTCTAAATAACTCACCCAAACTTTTGCTACACTTTTATACATCTCAAAGTGTTTATACATCTTTAAACTTCATGATCCTTGTAATACCAGCACATTTAAAACTATGTATTGACATACAAGTCTCTTTACAAGCTTCATTATTTTATAAACTTGGCACATAAGGGGAAACCCTTGTGTCTCATTTCATTTTTCGTCACCCAAGCAAACTTCATCTTATGACTAACTCAAAAACTTTGTTACACTTTTAATCTCAAAACCTTCATACGTCCTTAAAACTTACACATCACCGTTTCTTGTAAACAAAACTTAACGTCTTTTAAACCTAAAGTACATTAACAAAGTGATTAGTAACCTGATCGCTTTCCCGCAAGGGAAGAAGCCTACTATAGAATAAACAAGCTCCACGTTTAAGACTCTAAACCCATAATGAACCTCGACAGAGTACCATAAACCCAAACATCGGTGACAACAACTGAGGGAAGTTGTAGGCCCATGAGGAAGTTCTGGCTAGGGAAATAGGGTATATAAGTGAGTCCTCGTGACCCACCCCTTCTTCCGGGAATTCTCTTCGTTAGCCCATCAACTTCCAATTAAAACTATTTTTGAAAATATTACCGTGATAACTAAGTATTATGAATAAAAACCTTTTTAACATATTAAATCAACTTACTTACTTTAAATTTCCGTTTAAATTGTCTTATGTAAGGGCTAGAAGTCCCAAATTTTGAAACATTTAACGAAAGTTATTTTGAAATTTATCTTGTTATCACTTACTAGCTTGACTTTCCTTCTAGCACTACAAACTTAACACTTCTACCCAAACACTTTCGTCAAGAGTAGCTCACGTTAGTACTTGAGATAATTAACAACGTTGCATTAAAAATCCTAAGTGACACATGCATACTTGAAGAATAAACTTTGAACAAATCTTCTAATTCGTAAGCACTTTTTCAAAAACAACACGACTTACGAATCATTACCCTAAACAACCATGACCCTTACTTCTTGTATAGACTTAACACATGTAAACTTGACCAACTTTTCGCTTGACAATCACACCTATCTTTTATAAATCTTACTGGTACTACTTATCGATGCCTAACTCGTCGTTTTTGAACATCTTAATTACATTCTATACAAAAGAAAACTATACTTTCTGTTATGAATCAAGATAAATCATTTGTAAACACACTATCATAAACCTTATCGAAACTTTTCCCGTTACCCTATGCTTGGAGACTTTCCTCATTCAACTCTTGTCACGTAAAAGACTTACTATAAATCACAACGGGGACTAAAAGCTTAAATACACGTTGCTAAAACATTAAACTTCGTATACACCACTATAAGGTCGGAGACTTTTGAGTCATGTAAAACTTGTACAAATACTCAATCCCGTATTCCTGAAACTAAACACCTTCTAAACCACCAAAGGAAGCATGTCCAATAAGGGATCATGTGAAGCTTAATACTGAAACTTGAAACTCAACTGACTTATCCTATTTTCAAACTTATACTTGGATTCTTAGTCTTGAAAACTTTGTGTGTCCATCTTAACCAAACCCTATAAGACTTGATAAACGTATATTCCATATATACGAGAAAAACTTCACTCTTGATACTAGACACTAGCAGGAAGGAGGACATTACTCTCTTTAGCAGAGTACATCCCCTGACTCCTATCTAAACCAAACATCGGGATCCACTAATCTTCGGGACAACTCGAATCTTCTGTGAGAAAGCGTATAACGGTTAATCATGTTCCAAACGCTGTCCCATACCTTTCTTAAATACTAGAGTATTTAGATAACCGCTTTATACTCAAAACGTAATCATATACTTCTATACACTGAGGCCGAACTAAGAGACTTTAAACTATCCGATGTTTGATATATTCTTGTTCAAACACAATTTAAACTATTCTATGTTTGACGTAATCTTGTTCAAACTTGATGAACGTATGAGACTTTAAACTACTCCATGTTTGACGTATTCTTGTTCAAACATGATGAACGTATGAGACTTTAAACTACTCCATGTTTGACGTATTCTTGTTCAAACATGATGAACGTATGAGACTTTAAACTATGTTTGACGTATTCTTGTTCAAACATGATGAACGTATGAGACTTTAAACTACTCCATGTTTGACGTATGCTTGTTCAAACATGATGAGCGTATAAGACTTTTAAACTACTCAAGGTTTGATGTATTCTTGATCAAACACGAGGAAAGTGTAAAGACTTTAAACTACTCGATGATTGAGGTATTCTTATTCAAACACGAGGAAACTTTGAAACTTTAAATCTTGTCACATTCTTTTCTCTTTAATCATTGAATGACGTTTCTCTCTAAGGGACTCGTAAATCAATGATCACTCCCATGTGGAAACTTTAGTCATGTGTTAAACAAATTCTTATACTCTTTCTTGATCCACACACAAACGGAAGGACCTATGCGGACTATGCGACGATTTAAATGCTTGCGGGTGCACACGTAAGTATGAAAATCAGCGTATGGGAAGACATAGTAAACTCTGTCGTGTGCTATGATCTAAGACTTATCGTAAAAGGTAGCCACGGAACTTAGGTACCATAGCAATCCCTAAACGTGTTAGTCTACAAACTCGAATTCTTGAACTATCATCGAATCCATTCCGGATGATGCATCCCACTTTAAATCTTAAATAGAAGTTCATCTGCATTTCTGAAAACAAATCTTCATATATTTCAATAAAACTATATACTCGTGGCAACCATATGCTTTGAAAACTTAGAAAATTGAGCGTAATCTTGTTCATGTCATCCCAGTTAGGATTCTAAACGTAACCCATAGTTTACTAAGGAACGTAAAGTATCTTTTTCATTATCCCTGTGCGTATCATAGATTTAAATCCTGAACTAAACCCTTCTACTCTAATTTCGGGACGAAATTCCCTAAAATAGGGGAGACTGTAATATCCGGTATTTTTCCGACCTATCTTTTCCTAAAACCTTTGCACGTATTATTTATTTCAAAACTTGAAATTTTATCAAAACTATTTTCTTGAATGATAAATATTGATTTAATGGATATATATTTAAGAAAAACAATAATACTTGAGGTATATATATAAATATATATATATATATATATATGAAACTTATTTAAGAGTATATACCTTATAAATAAATTATTAAAAACTTTATGAATTTATAATTATATAAATTTATAAACTTATTCTAAAACACTTAAACTTGTAAATCATAAATCTTAGAAATTATTTTATAAATGTATAAAATAATAAAAGGAAATAAAACTCATGTAGTGTTTATAAAAATATAACATAATTATTTTTATAAAAAGTCCAGGGACTAAAACTGTCAATTCCTGAAATCTGTTTTAAACTAAAAACTTCACTTCATCGTTCAATGCCAAAAACTCCAAACTTCAGGGACCTGTTGTGTAGCTATCCCAAACTCCCAGAACCAGAATCCGGTCCCGAGTTCAAGTCCCGCATCACCCGATTTTCCGTCCATTCTTCGCGAAATCGCGATTTTCGACCAGGTTCGATGAACCTCGAACTCGCCTAAGGCGTGTGACCCAGCCGTGACATACTTCAATGCTATAACACGGCCCGAGACCCCCGCATTTTCAAATTCGAACTCGGCCGCTCCACCCGTCACCTTCCCACCTAACCGGACACTTAATGCAGAAATTGCGTATAAATATCGACCCCCATATCTCAACAGTACCACTCCAAATCTCTCTCAAACACCAATTTCTCAGTATCGAGCCTCCATTTGGTGATTCTTAGCCGCAACTGTCGACGCCAAAACTGTGACAATTCGGACTTTTCAGATAGTTCCGTTAGTAACTCCATTAAATATTCCGTTAAATTCTAACCCAGTTAATCTAATCTAAAACTCCAGGGACTTATCCTGTCATTTTCCAAACTCCTATGCATGAAACTAGAAGGGCTGATCTTGTAAATAACTCAATTTCAACTCCCATTGACTCTGAAAGTCAAAATCAGGATATTTGAATCAGGTTTGACTTTGTAAAGTCAAAATCGTGACCTTTGACTTCAAATTCGAATCCAAGAACTAATATTCGTGCGATTTTGTAACGGAAACACATGATCATGTCATTAAAGATCGTCACTAGGGCATTTAACAACTGCAATCACCACGAATTAATCCCAATTATGATAAGTAAACCATAACCGTCGACTCAAAGCCGTTATCAATCGAATTCATCGAGTTCTTGTGTCATTCTCACAAATAGACCCCCTACACACACTCGACGGACACTCCAGGAGCAATACCAACTATCAATCTCGCCGGAGACGCAGTCGAATTCGCCGGAAACCAAACACTTCGAAGACGGAACCCGTCCTAGTCGATCTCGGTCAATTCACATCTGTTTCTGGTAATTAAACACATCCTCACTTTCGTTTTTATTCATAGATGGAAAGCCCTATGTCAATTAGGGCTTACAACATCGAATTTAACAAGATCACTAACCTAGGGTTCATACGAAAACCAATTTGGGGCTTTTGACTCTGGACTCGATCATAATTCAATTAATTGGTATGTGTAGAATAGAAATCAACGTCTCAGTAAAAGCCCCATGTTAATTTTACCAATCGTCATCGAATTATAACCGATTTGTAAATTAGGGTTCGTTCGTAAACCAATTTGGGGATTTTGATTTTAGACTCAACCTTCATTCAGTTAAACCATATGGATAGAATCGGAATCACTCGTTTAGTAGAAACCCTATGTTAATTCGGGCTTTCACTATCGAATTTAACTCAATCCGATTCTAGGGTTCATCCCTAATTCGGGTTTAATCGAGCACTGACCTAGACTCAATAATAATTCAATTAAATCACAGGGTTAGATTCGCTACCCATCACTCATCAAAAGCCCTATCATTTCAACAGTTAATTTCATAAGATTTAATCAAATCGATTTCATGTTTTTAAACCAGGGTTTCGGCCCTTCAATCGCTGAGTAATCGATTCAGAACTTGTTGTTTTTTAAATTATTTACACCCACAGACTCGCCACCCACCGATTATCAAACCCCTAAATTTTTGTTGATATGCATAATCGAATTCGTTGAATTTGGAGGTGGGGTTTGGTCTCGGGTTCCGAAGGGATGGGATGAACACACCGGCTGTGTGTTAAAAGAATTTAAACGGGGTTTTGTTTGCGATAGCCTAGCGGCCGGGACTGGTTAGAGCTGTGTGCTTGTGTGGGAGAGACCCGGGTTCGAGGCCGGGCTCCCACAATTATTTTTAAACATTTTTCTGTTAATATTTAATTAATAAAAATCAAACCCTATAATATTATAATATTATACAAATGTGTTTTAGCCCGGGAAACAACCCGTGGGCTCGGGTTTGAATTTTGTAACAAATTGTGTTTCCACTTTTAAAAATATCGTGTTCATATTATTTTTCAAACCGTAATCTCGTATAAAATAATATAATAATATTATTTTCAACCCGTATTCGATGTTAATAAAATAATATATAAATTATATTATTTGCCCAACCTTTGTAAACGACTCAAACGCATTAAAATAATTATTTAATTATTATCCGTTATCAACATTCGACGCGTAACGCGAATTTCCTAAAATCATTACAATAAGATATATATATATATATAAAACTCTGTCGACACGTTCGTTTATTTTTAAATCCTTAGAATGCGTTAGGGCATTTTAGTCTTCCGTGTCGTTGTCACAATTCCCATTTTATCCCTAATTTATGTGTTTATAATTTTAGGACATTCGTAAGTCTTTTGAGACTTACACTCGTGGTTCCAATTTACTTCTAGTGTGAAACTACCTTCAACGCCAAACATGTGAGTTTTCACGGCCCCTTTTTACTGCTTTTAACTTGGGGGAGAAAACATGCTTAAACTGATTTTTAGATTTTGTATTTCATATGCTATCAATGTTAAAGCTAAGTGTAACATGCTATCACAGAAAGTCCTCATCTTATTTCGAACCGTTAATATGGATCTTAGCGAGGTGATGTTTAGTAGTACTACTGGGTTTGAAAAATCCCAATCGCGTTAGTCGCGCTAACTCGATTGGATATCGAACGGGTGAAATGTTAGCCTACTCACATGGCCAGTATTGATAGACCTGGCAGGAGACAATAAACAAACAGTCAGTTTCGGTTGCGAGCACTTGAGCTAAAACATGAACATAGGTTAGCTACCTATAGATACATATTGAATGATTATAAATCTGGTAAACGCTTACTTATTTATTTGAAACCTGTGAACTCACCAACCTCGTGTTGACACTTTTTCTTACATGTTTTCTCAGGACGCTAAGCTAAGACACAGGTGCACGTTAGGGCATGCATGGGATTCAACTGCTTTGCTTTGTGTCTATTTATGTTTGGTTGAATTATTTTATTGTACTTTGTTTGGTTTGGACGTTTGGACTTTTGAGACTTTTGGACTTTGGTTTTGGGCGCGTGTATTTTGCGCATTTACTTTCTTTACGCTTCCGCATTGATACTCTGATTTAAAAGATATTTTCATTTTGAGTCCCATGTAGAGTCGTTCAATGTAACTAGTGTCTGAGATCCTGGTTTGTCACTTCCCACAACGGTAATACTCCGTTAGTTGAAATTGGGGGTGTGACAGATTGGTATCAGAGCCATTGGTTATAGAGAACTAGGATTGCATACTAGACTATAGCCTCACACATTAGTTACATGTCATTTGGATGTTTGGTACTTATACAAAATGTTATTACCGAAAAGTATACTTTTTGTGATCATACTTGACACACACATCCATAATAATTTTTGTGATTGCTATATTATCTAGAATACAAATTTGAGTAAAGATTACCTTTTTATGCAATTAGCATTGCTAAGTTTTATAATTTTGTCTATTTAAGCAGTAGGAAATCAATTTTAAGCCAAATCAAGCCATATTTAGAATTGCCGCCTCAAATTTATCCTCATCGGCACTACCTATTAAAAGAAATTTTATGCAACCAACATCAGTGATACAATAAATATTTCAAAAATAATTAAAAAATAGAATAGCCAAAACTGAAAACAGAAATGGCACACTAATTTACCTTCTTTTCACCAATGCCAACAGCTTTAGCCACATCTGCTATTCAAGCAAGTCGTAATATTCCTGCAGAAACAATAGTTGTTAAAACCTATCCTCTATAGCAAAAAAAAAAGACATGATTAAGGTAACAATGAATCAACATAACTTTAATGTCCTTAATTTAGTATAAACAGTCTCAATGTACCTTTCTAGTGATCTTCTTTTGTCTAAGACCAATATAGAACTCATCATCCAATAACTTATATTTGTTTGTCCTCACATCAATGGTAATAGGTAGACACTACATAGCAAGTTAAAGACCATAATTAAATATACAATGAACCAATTTTAATATTGGAAGATATGGATATTTGCCTACTAAATTGAATACAAAATCAAGAAATTTTAGTATTTTTGGGTGAAATATTGTTATTTTTATTTTTACAAAAAAAAATTAGCTTTTTTTTTTCAAGTTTGGTTGAAATACTGTTAATTGAGGATGACATTAATGGGGTCAATTCAAAATCAAAATATAAGTTGTAGGGTCACATTAGATCAACATTACCCTCAGCTTTAGTCAAGTATGGGACGTGGAATTTGTCACAAAATGTAGTAATCCACCTGTTAAATAGTTGTACATTAATGTAAGAGAATACTTGAGCAAAAGAATGCAATTACAATAATGCCACCATGAAACTACAACTTATGCTGAAAACATACAAAAACTAACCCGGCATTTGATTAATTCCAGGATGGCCAGTTTTGAGTCTCATAAGATCACACAAAATCAAGAAACATGTAGAATTCTTGTGCCATACGAATAATTAACTTTGATATAGACTTCCCTTGAATCAAACACTCATAGCATACACTTATTTAGCACATCAAAATAACCAATTAAAGTAAGCTAACACACAACGAACACTAATTAAAAAACCCTAACTTAATCAGCATTTGATCAAAAATGGATTGGTAGGTGATTTTACCTGAATCCCTAAATCAAACTGTTCTGTTCATTCAGGAGGAATCTGAAGAAAAAAAAAAGTCAAATTGAGCACATACCGGTTAAGAACACAAAGGATATGGTCAAATTGATTAATATATGTTTATGAAGATAAGTGTGTGTTCTTAACAAGTTAAACCTTGTAATATGATTGTATTAGAATGTGATTGTGTGTTTAGGGTTTACATAAAGAGGTGTTTATATAGAACACCATATTACAAGTCTAGTCCCTATACTATATCACTTAGTCTAATATTCCCCCGCAAACTAAGCTCGGGAGAGATTTAGGTTGAAAATATAAAAACATAAAACTAAAAAGATAGTTGGTCTTCTCCTTCTCCACCATGCTTTCGCCCGACACTCGCACTCGTCATACTTTCGCCCGTCGGCCGAAAATTTCACTTGTCACGTGAAAACTTTCGGCCCATCCATGAACTTTCGGCCACCCGAAACTTTCGCCCTAGCCGAAACTTTTGACTGCAGTTTAGGGTTTGTTCCCCTTTGTGTTCCTTCTCCCCCGTGTTGGATTGTCGCAAGCCTCGCAAGAAAAGGAACTGAAAGCATTGTGGCTTTCACGAGGTGTAAGTCGCCGGAAAAACAGCCACTGTTTGTATAGTGGCGGCGACGGTGGTGTTTGTGGTGGCGGCTAGGGTTCCGCCATAGGTGGAGGCGGCAGTGGTGGTTGACGGCGGCAGTAGGAGTGGATGCTGTGACGGCGGTTGTTTGATGGTGGGGGATTTGGTTATTGAACGATAAAAAAAAAACTTGTAAAGAAAAGAGAGGTGTGGCGGAGCGGCGGCGGCCGCCCCGCCGGAGATGTTTTCAGGTGGTTGTAACCTAGCTTTGATACCAAGTTAAACCTTGTAATATGATTGTATTAGAATGTTATTGTGTGTTTAGGGTTTACATAAAGAGGTGTTTATATAGAACACCATATTACAAGTCTAGTCCCTATCTTGGTTTAAAAAAGCGCCCTGAGGCGCTGCTTAAGGCGTGAGGCGCATGAGGCGCTGAACAAAACGCCTCAAAATGGTGAGGCGCCCCATATACATGAAGCGCCCTGAGGCGCCGCCTCAGGCTTGACAGGCGAGGCGAGGTGAGGCGCGCCTCATGTATTTTTGCCCTTTTTTCACTGTTTTTTTTATGAATTTGAGTTCCAATTTTAGTTCCTCTTTACTTAAATCAGTTTTTTAAGTTGTTTTTCTTGCAAGTTTTGTGAAAATTACTCAAAAGGAGGAGTTTTTAGACTAAAACAACATTTACTGGGAGGTTTTAAGAATGTTACTAAATTTTTTATTACTTTTTTAGCTTAATGCCTCGCATACGTGAAGCCCTCGCCTCGCGCTTGAGGCGTGGCGCCTCGGATTTTGGGACCGAAACGCCTCGCCTCGCCTAGCGCTTTTTTAAACCAAGGTCCCTATACTATATCACTTAGTCTAATATTCCCCCGCAAACTAAGCTCGGGAGAGATTTAGGTTAAAAATATAAAAACATAAAACTAAAAAGATAGTTGGTCTTCTCCTTCTCCACCATGCTTTCGCACGTCCCACGCATTTTTTTTTTACAGCAATGGTAAATGAGCTCAAAGGCCCAATCGAAACTAGATTAGGAAAATCCTAATCTTCTTCCGGCCGTCACCACTTCACCGGTCGCCGGAGTTCTTCAACAACTATGGGTTTGTTCCCCTTTTTTTTTCTTCTACTCCCCGATTGTAGATCTCTATTTTTTTTATGCAACCCTCTAATAAACGGAACTGAAAGCATTGTGGTTTTCGCGAGGTGCACGTCGCCGGAAAAACGACCACTGTTGTATAGTGGCGGCGACGGCGTCTAGGGACAAGAAAGCAAGTTGTATTTGCTAACCCTAGACGCGAGGAGGTGCTGCAGTGACGTACCGGTGGTGGCAGTGGCAGCAAGGAGGCGGCGGCGGATTTTGTGGTGGCGGCGGCGGGCTTGTGGTGTTGAGGAGCCACTGCTTGTGTAGTGGTGGTTGTTGGTTGTGTGGCGGCAGAAGGGTTTTGGATGGTGAAGGTGTGGTGGCGGCGGCAGTGGTGGTTGACGGCGGCAGTAGGAGTGGATAGAGAAGACTAAGCGCGGTTGTTTGGTGGTGGTGGGCAGGGCGGTGGCGGCGGCCGACCGCCCCTCCGGCGATGTCTCCGGTGACTAGCTCTGATACCAAGTTAAACCTTGTAATATGATTGTATTAGAATGTGATTGTGTGTTTAGGGTTTACATAAAGAGGTGTTTATATAGAACACCATATTACAAGTCTAGTCCCTATACTATATCACTTAGTCTAATATAACATGATCTTCATATCCATCCATTTCTTCAACTCTTCCTCTACAAAACCCATCTTCCCATATCAACATCCTACAAATCAACAATTAAATTACATCAGCTATAAACCCCTTGTTCGATTTCATGACTGCACAAGAAAAGGAAGAACTCATAAGATGACATTTTCATCTATGAGTTTACCCTCGTTACCACCTTGATGTCTCTTGAAAAGAAAGGGAAAGTCAAATTAAAACTACAGAAATTAGAGTTGTTTGATTTGAAATTACAATTATCAGTTTCGAGTAGTGAAATATGAATAAAAAGATTGATTGTTGTAGCATAAGGACTGATAAAGTGAAACATAGGTCAAGTTTGCTGACTAATCGGATATTTGATCAGTCCGGTTCCTGTTTTGAGCCGACCGTCATGAAATTGGATAAAATCCTCCGCCTCAAAATCATTCTACATGAAACATTATTCAGATTCAATATTACAAAATCAAAACATGGATTTTACCAAGCGAAGATTAACATAGAAGAAAAGGGGCTTTTGGTATTGGAGAAGGACCACGTACGTACCAAGTGCCAAGATCATCTCATTGAAATACCTCATCCACATATCATTGAAATCTTACCGTGGCCTCGAACTTTGTAGGCGAAGTTGCTGCTTTGCGAGAGACACAAGTCGCGAAATTGAAGTCTGCATCAAACGTCGTCTACAATGACGTCTTCGTCTGGGACCAAAAGAACTCCGCTTGAGGTCGGCGGTGAAGGGATCCAACCTAAACTTTAACTCGTTGACGACTGATGATGAAGGGAGTGGGGAGTTGGGCGGTTGTGCAGGTGTGAAGACGTAACGGGGTAGGCAATTAGGAAGACGTGGGCGATCCGTGTGAGTTTAGAGGCGATCCGTGTGATCTCATCTAATTTCTTAACTGTCGAAAATTTGAATTTTATGTGGCTAGAATTTTCAAAAAAGTTAGTTATGCCTATTTTAAATGGTTGAGATTGAGTTTTAAGAAACATAAGTGACGGTTGACTCTTCTCAGTCTATATATTAATAATTTTGCCAGTTTTTTTATCCTAAACTACTCTTGTCCTAAATCAATAGAATTTTGTCGGTTTTTTTTTACTCTAAATTACATCTCTCACAAGGGAGGAAACTGTGAACCCCTAAACTCGGCAACGTTCAAATTACAAGGTTTAAACGCCCGGGTTATAAAACCCGTGGACTGAGCCCTGATCCGAGTACAAACCCGAGCCCCAACCCTTCCACCCTAACCTTTTAGGGGCCTCTTAAGTTTAATGAATCTAAACCTCTTGCAATTTCTTTTACATTGGTCACACCGTAGAAACATCATACATGAGTTTTTGGCTTTGATGTGTAATCTAATTGATGTGAATTGATCGAAACCATCACTTGTTGATTGGAGTTAATTAAATTACACGGGTGGTGAATTGCAAGCGACAGAGAGGGTGAAATTGAGCGACGGTCATCTGGTGGTGGATCCCGCAGCGCCATCGGTGAGTAGTCTACCGTTTTTGAGGTATGATTTGTGGCCTAAACCCTAATTTCTTTTATCAACGCCTAAACCCTAACTTAAACCAAATAGACTAGTTTTAATTTGATTTTCATGCGATCGTTTCACAATGCTCAATGATTGCTGTTATTCTAAGTGCTTCAATGTGGATTTAGTATCTGCTCATTGAAATTTTCACTAAGTTATATGCTGCAATCTGTATATCATTAACTGTTATATCACCAGGGCTCTTATCTCATATCATAATATAAATTTTCTTCTTATTGCATAAATATTGAAATATGGTTGTTGGTACAAAATGCTACTTTTGACTATGCACATAGTTTACTAAAAATGTGATTGTTAGGGGGGACGTTTGACGATCGAAATCACTATTTTATAATGGGTTAAGAGGTAAAATGGTAAATCCAGATTGAAACTGATGGAATAGTTACATAAACGGAGATCTGAAAACTTTTGCCTCAGGAATTTGTTTTTTTGTGATCGTAAGGAGAAGTATCACTCTGACATTGTTCCTTAAACATAACTTAGCAGGTTTCTAAATCCTTAAGGCTTAAACAGATGATAATATATACAAGTATGAACATTAGTTATCTAATAGAGCTCTTGTAACAATCATGGTTTTAAGTTCCAAGTTGTTGGTCCCTTATAACTCTCAAGTTTCAGGCTGCCAGTAACCTCCACCATGATTTAAGTTGCTTCGGGCTTGGGGTTATGAAATCTCATGATTCAGTTTTTAGTGTGACAATTTTAAAGGTGTATATGGTTGATGGGGTAGTATAGATTTTAGGGTTTGTATTTTTTTTTTATGGAGAAGTACAAGTAAAACTTAGACAAATTTCCGTCAATTTGGCATGATGTGTTAGCATAGGAGGACAAAAATCATAATTTCATTCAGTTTTAAATCTGGCTTTTTTTAAACGCTTGGATTATAGTAAAATTTTAACTTATATTGAATCATTTTCAATGTTGCTTGGTGTTTCTTCAGGAAATAGGCTGTTGGCAGATGTAGTCTCAATTATTAAAACATGCCAACTGTTTTGCAATTCGTAACCGCCAATGAGAGAGTTTTTTGGGGAGGATTCTTCATTATATTTGGCTCTACTTTCTTTGGTGGTTTCCTCTATACTGCAGTTATATCAAAGCTGCTTCCTCCTTCTGATAATTCTATTATCTTTGCTATACAAAATGACAGGTATGGGTGTTGAAATTTTATTTCCTCTTACACCACATTATTTATTTTAAAGGAGTGCATTACGTTTTGGTTTAATTTTGAAGGTTTTTTCAAATAGGTGTATAACTTTCATACCGGAGGATTGTCGATAGAAAAACATGAAATTAATATCTCCATAATTGAATTTGTTTATTAAAAATTTAAAACATGAAATTAATATCTCTATCTTTCAATTTGTTTGTAAAAACATATTTTTAATATCTCTAATTCTCTATGTTTGAATCTGTTTACATAATTACATCTAGATTCTATTGTTATTGTAACAAACCTGATTTAATGGTCCTCTTTTTAATAGTTTATCTTGGTAAATGTGGTAAAACAGTCTAAGTTGCTAATATCGTCAAAACTGTACCTGATGCTGCAATTATTTGCAACAGGTATTATTGCTTCTTGGTGCCTTTGACACTCCCAATGCTTGTGGTTGCTGTGTACTTTTATTGGCTTAGCATGAAAATGTTTAAGCATGCATAATCTCGTTCACAGGTTTGGATCTCTGATCTCTCATGATAATGGTCATTGTTAATTTGTTGTCTGACATGTGTGGAAAACTTCCGATCTTGGTAACCCAGTTTTTTTAGGTTGAAATTGTTCTTTCAGCGTCACGTCTTTGGTTAATATCAGTACAATAGTTAATATACATCTGATGGTATATAACTTTAGGGTCTTTCTGTTGTGCATACATGTGTAGGTAAATGTCACACATCTCCTTTTTATTCTGTCTTTGTTGTTATGTTAAAATCATCTGATTATTGCTATGTTAAGTTGTAATAATCAGTTTTTAGTGTGTGAGATTTGAATTCACTTATCTGCTTCTGATTATCTAATTATTCACGGGTCAAAGTTACTCTGTAAGGATAAAATAAACTTCAACCCATGTCACAGAATTTTTCCCTCCTATTACCCTTCTTTTTTTAATGGGAGATTGTCCATTAGTTCACATGTTTTTTCTACATAAGTAGTGGTGGTGGATTTGGTGATAAATTTAATAAGCTTGAGTCTTGAGATGCACCAAAGGCACAAGCCTAGGACCAACCCGGGACTAGGACCCTAGTCGGGCTTGTTTGAAATCTGTTAAAGTCATGGTAGCTCTTAATGGTGTTTAGATTTGGTCATGAAATTTTGACTTTGTCTAGTTAGGACCAAGCGAGCACGACTATCCCCATCCTGATTAACATTTTGAAGTTAAAATTGGTATCTTCTAATGTGTTTTGTATATACATATATATAGACTCGCACACATCCACACATACTTACACACATATAGGCATATACATGCATAAAGTGTGAAAAATATATATCTGCATGCACACATGCGCTGTACATATGCACACGCTCACATGTTTTTATGCATATACTCATGTACACTATATATATATATATATATATATATATATATATATATATATATATATATATATATATATATATATATATGTTTTCATGTGCATTACACAATGATACAAGAGCACAATTATAAAATTTGGTATGATTTGAATAAGTATTGAGAAAGGAAAACACGTGTTAAAGATCTGCCTTGGAGCGGAAAACTAAATAATAGACATTTTCTTAGTTTTTCTATTTGATTTGTTTTTTTTTTTTTTTTTCTGAAGTACTTTACTGGAATTGTTAGGTTTCTTTTAGTACAAATAGGTACTTAACACTACAACAAACTAGCCCAAGGATTTTGTTTTGCGTAAGCAATTATGTGGCTATTTATACACATGCCTGCTGCTTAGGGCTTGGGGTGTTGCAATTGAAATCTCATGATTCTAGTTTTGGGGTTTTAATTTTTTTGTTAATGAAAACAAGTAAAATCTGGATTACATTCCCCTTATTTTGCATGATGTGTTAGCATAGGAAGACAAAAGAACATAATTTATTTAATTTTAGCTTCTGTCTTCTATTAAATGCTGGATTTTAGTAAATTGTAAGATATATTGAATCATTTTCAGTGTTGAATGGTATTTTTTCAGTTGCTGTAGGTTTGAAGACATGCCAACGATTTCACAGTTCATAACTGCAATCACAGATTTTTGGGGAGGATTCTTCATAATATCTGGTTCTACTTTTTTCGGCGGTTTCCTTTATGCTGCAGTCATGTCAAAGCTACTTCCTCTGTCAAATAGTGCTCTTATTTTTGCAATACAGAATGACAGGGTTATGAGAGTAGCCAATGTGTGGGTTATTTTTAGCTTAATACAGTAACTGTAGTACAGAAATGTGTGATAAGAAATGCTCTTATTTTTTCAATATGAATGATGGTTAATTTTAGCTTAATAGAAAAATTAACACCATGAGCTTGGTTTTAAAATGTGTAAGGTTTTGAGGCGATGAAACTAGACACGGCGAAGGAGGTCGCAAGTAGATCTAAAAAAATTAACCTCCAAGTTAAAGATGCATAAGATATTAAAAAGTTAATAACAATTCACAAAATATACATAGAAATTTTAAATATTACCATTTCACTAATATGACGAGGAAAAACTTAAAATAGTTAGCAAGTCAAGTCATCTAATTAGTAAAAAAACTAATAACAATTTATAAAAAATTTTAGTGATTTTAATGTCATTTTAATTAAGATTGAACTTTTTGTTAAACTCTAATACGGATTAGGAGAGGAATGTAATCCCTGACCCAATGAAACTGTTGGTACGGTGCGCATATAAATAGTTTGCATTGCATGATGGGCTAATTTTCCTGAAAAAGGTTCATAGGTTTTTCAAACCAAACCGGTCAAGAAAAGTCAAAACCGGTTTAAGAGGGGAAGTTTGACCGGTTTGAAACCAGTTTTTAAGGGGGTTTTAACCTGTTTGGTTTGGGTTAAACCAGTTGCAGTGTATAGGTTTCAAACCGGTTTCACTCAAACCAGTTTGTCAATCGGTTTGAGATCCCAAACCGGTTTTTTTGTGCACCTCTAGCAATCAGCAGTCATAAGGTTGGACGCATTTTTTAAACTGAAGATTGTTTTCTCTCATCTTTTTTTAGAACGGCGGCAATAGCATTAAAGAAAAAACTAGTAAGACGATAGCAAGTTCAATGCATAATACAATACCAAGAAGAGAACGGGAAACGACACCAATCTAACCACATCAAGTTACTTAAAGACAAAACTAGCAAGACGCTAGCAAGTTCAATGCATAATGCAATACAAAGAAGAGAACGGGGAACAACACCAATTTAACCACATCAAGTTACTTAACTTATCGCTATGTTTAATCAAGTTGAATGAGAATAATTTGATATCTTCCCCGTCTTCAAAGGTTCTACAAAATTAACGTATTTCTCGCCTTCCAAATCCACCAAATAACTGTGTAAGTAAGAGCTCGCTTCTAACTCTATGAATTCACTACCTGCTGTCAGCTCTCTTCCATCTTTAAGTTTGTTTTACCTAAATAGTAAATTCTATTGGTACAAGCCCCATTTGATGGTTCTTTTTAATTTTTCTTGTTAAATGGTTAATGGTGTAATTAACAGGTATTATTGTTTCTTGGAGCCTTTGACACTCCCAGTGTTGTGATTGTGGTTGCTGTATACCTGCACTGGCTTAGCATAAACATGTTTAAGCATATGCTTGATGTAACGTTCAATAGATTTTCACCCATTTTACAAGCCGTCTTCATGTCTTATATATCGATTCTTTAATCATAATCTGTCGAACACAAACATCTTACTTGCATTACAATTTCAAACACCAGGAAACAAGATCATAGGTTAGAATGTTGGATAAAATATGAAATAAGGCCGGCCATACAGACTGGTAGATTATTTCTAGAGCAAATGTCTTAAAATACAACTTATCATAAATATTACCTTCTAAAGAGGTACTCGCTATCTTTTACCCTTCTTGTCGTTTCTGCCTCGTTTTCTGAACTCCCGTCTGTCGGAAGAATACTGTTTCTTAATCAGCAAACTACGCATCGAAGTTTTCACAGCTTCAGCTGCTGCAGAAAAAACATCCTTGTCAATTGACAAACTTCCCTGCAATTGTTCCAACAGTTGTTCTCCACAAGGGACTTGATTATCTTCCAGTATGTTATAATGAATGTCACCAGATTCTCCGGAGATTACACGCACTCGAGCCAGTGATGAAGAACTAAAACCGGGTAAGTTGGAAACTCCCATCACCATCCATAAGAAATCAGATGTTAATGAAGTCCCTAAGCTTGTGGGTATGAAGTCTTCTTCAATAATAGACACCACCTGTAAATGGAAGGCCAAACAGTTAAAAAAGGCTAACATTTTAACCAAGTTTGATATGTATGTTTGTAGATGTAGCAAGATGGGCGGGTCAGACATGTTGTGGTGAAGTATTAAAATGGGCCATGTTAGTACGGGTTGTAAGTTGTAACGGGTAGGGTTGGGTTGATTCACAAACAATTATTTCTCCATTATCTAAATTCTTTATGAATAGTATCAGTTATGATTGCAAATACTACACTAATATAAAATAATCTAAATCCTATGAGATAGAAGATTTGGGGTGTTGTATGCATTGAAGATAGACTCTAGACGGCCTTCAACAAGCTTGGCTCAATTTACTTGTTCTCCTATTGGCTACCTTTTGGTGTGACCAGTTTGAGATAAAACATAACCTAATTGACAAATAGCTAGGGTTTTCAACCTGTCTAACTCATATTTTGGCATGTATCAAATGATATTTGACAGTTAATTGACAGAGAAAAACCAAGTATTAATGGTTTATAGACTCGGTTACTCTTTTGTTTTATGTAATGATAGGAAAAGTGAGACAGTGCTTGTGGGCCCCTTTTACTTCTCATTCTTTCATTTAAACATATGTAAGGTTTGATTGTGGGTCTCAATTACTAGTGAAAGTATCGAACTTTATAATAATTTATGTATTGTATATGATTATAAAAACATGCCGCTAAAACAATATCTAATTTGTGTGAATAAAACAATACAAGAGATTGAAAACATTTGAATGAACATTTTGGACGACTTTCAACCTATTTCAATCGCTTACAAGTCTTTTACTTTGACCCACCGATTAGAGATAAAATATAACCCATCTCAGCTCATTTTATAGTAATTGGGTTGAAAGTTGAAACTACCACCTTTATTATTATTTATTAATAACTTTTTCTACATTCTCAATCTTTGAGACTTTGACATTCAAGGCTGCAAGTACTTACCCTTGTAACAGAAAGAGTTTTAGCAGAAAGATTGCAACTCAACAACAATATTCCTGGCAAGCTGCATTTTAGAATTAAAACATTAGAACATTCTAGATCATCATAGAACCCTTTAGAAAACAGATAAATGAAGATCAAAAGACTTTACCTTTGAACAGCTACAAAAATTGATGAACCATCAGATGTAGCACAAAGATCTGTAACTGCAAAAAGATTGGTTTCTGCCCCATTGGTTTGTTGATTTCCTACCTATAACCAGAAAATATAAATTTAAAAATTGTGTAGAAAACCACAAGTCTGGAATGTAAAAGACCATAAACAAGGACAGAAACTATTAAATTACTTAAAGTTGGTAATTTGAAAGGAGAACAAAAAACCTGTGATCCAACTTCACATGTATGAAGAAGCAACCCAGATGCAAAATCCCACAAACGAACCTAAGGCACAAGAATGCCAAAATTATTAGGCAGAGATGAAAAAAATTATAATTCAAGATTTCAAGCTACCCAAAAATGAAGGTTCTAATATTTCTCACCGTTGCATCGCCGCTTCCAGAGATTAAATACCCCTGTGGACAATCCTGATTGCAAACAAAAGCTAAGCAGGATACAAATCTGCCATAGATGCAATACAACTGGTGTAAAGTTGATAATATTACACAATGAACTCAACTTAATCTCTAGAGCAAGAGATGTACACTTTTAAACATGTCTGATGTAACTTGCACACTCATTGAACTGAAATTATAAAACTTTTAGGCTAGGTTTGATGTATTAAGCCCTAGACATGAGAGACCAGTTAGACTGAATCTGAAAAGCTACTGCGAACAGCCTTTCAATTTACTAAAAAATAAATTATGCCATTTCAAGAAACTCACTCTGTATGGCCAAGGCAATAACTTTGTATCTCATGAGCTCCATCTAAAGGTTTCTTTGGGAACACAGTGACCTGTGATATTGAAAAAGAAGAAGAGCATGTTTAAGAAATGTGTACTTGCTAGCTATATAATGCTAATTAGGGTATGAAAAGTGTGTTACACGAATTTTGGAATCACGGTCAGCAGTAATAATGAACTGCCCATCTGGCGAGAACTCCTGCAAGATGATATTTCCGTTAACATTTCTGTATAGTTCATGAACTATACACAATCAAGATTAACCACGTACCAGGCTAGTAATGATGCTACAGTAGTGTGCAAGAAGTGGTGATCCTTTCTTCTGTAGTAATGATTGGTTTTCAATGAGCTCGTCCAGCTCAACAACCCAAACAGCTCCAAATTTATCAGCATAACAAACAAATTGGCCGTTGTCACTTATGGCAACTGCACTCACTTTCTTCTCTGTTGACCTTTTAGGATTGAAATTGATCAATACCAATGAGAACAGGTTAAATTTTAAAAGATAATATTAGTGATATGCTCAAAGCAACTGTCAAACTTCTAGTGTTATGAATGTTTGCAGGTGCTCATCATGTATCAACTGCGTCCAAATTACTTAACAATCTGTCAATCACAACAGATACCACAACCTAACAACATGTTTACATCATTTCCAATTTTCAATTCTCATTTCTAGTTTCTTCAACATTTTCCATGAATCTATTGGCGTATGTATAAACCGCTAATGAAATGCCAAAATACTACAAACAGCACTTACACAGAATATAAGCACCGCCATGAATCTGTAGCCCAAATCTTAACCACTTTGTCATCTCCAGCCGACACAAAGACTTTACCCTTGGCGCCATAGCGAATTGCTCTGATAGACTCCTTATGATGAAGAAGCCCATTCGAATCGCCCCCTAGGGTTACTGGACAGCATTCTCTGTAAACCAGCAATGGAAATAGATTTTACCATATCATTTCGAGAACCAATACTATCCTCTACGAATCAAATTGTGACAATTGAGATGCTGAAAACTTAACAAATGATAGAAAAGGATATCAATTGATTGAAGGAATATAAAGTTTACCGGAGATCGAATACACGGAGCTCACATCCAACGGCGACGGCAACGGAGTGGTGAGCAGGGTGAACGGAGATGAGAGCTGGAGCAACTTCGGTTTCCAAGGCTTCTTTATTGTTATCTTCCGTGGTATTCAGAGGCTCGTCGTCCTCCATTTTCAGTACGCCAAAGACTTTCCTCCGAATCCTAGGGTTTAATGGCGGTTTTTCGGTAGTTCGATTCGTTCAAATAGTGTTTCGTCGCTTAAAATTAGGCCCAATTATCAAAGCTTAACCGTTAGTGGGCTTGAAATACTTACTTGAATGGGCCTTTTGGTATCTTTAGAGATGGAAACCTCTTTAGTCTTTCCTGTAGAAGATTCTTCAGTGTAGAGTGTAGCTATAGAAAAAGGTTTGAGAATAATAACATGTGGATGAAATCCGCGCGCTACACTAAGGGTGTTAAAATTTATAAGTTTCGGTTTCGACGACCTATATATTGGTATTTATCTGCGAAAAAAATTCATGTCGAAACGCTTATATAAATAAGCATCTCGAAACGGGTAAATCCGGAATTTTATAAACATCAAATTTTAAAGGTTGTAACAGCAAAAAAAAACTATAAGAAACCGAGACCTTAAAGTAGCTTCGACGGCTTGCACATTCGTGTTTCGATTACTTACTTGTACATTATCACAAAACTCGGTTTTGAATGAAGTTTATATTGAAACGTTCATAAATATAAGCACGTCGCAACGGTACATTATATTTTAAAAGTTATAAGAGAAAAACAAAATATGTCAAAAATTAAATATTAAAATAATAAAAACCAAAGACGTGTGGGAGGAAAAGTCAGCGAACCGGCAGGGGCCGTGGAATCGAACCCACGCTGCGCGGGTGAAGGGGCGGCTCGCGAACCACCAGACCAGCAACCAAGTTTTGTTTAAAATACGTTTCAACACGCACATATATAAATAAAAAAAATAAAAATAATTATTGTTCACACCGACCTGTATCTTTAATAATATATATAAAATTAACCCTCATCCACTCCAGAGACCATCGGTGTTACGTTTTAGCAAACTTGTGGACTATGGGTGTAGTTTTTAAAACTTGAAAACCATATTTGTAATTTGTGTAAACCACGGGATCCGTGTAATTAACTCTTAAATATACTACTTGGATAAAAGAAAAACGTACTGATTTTAGATTTATATATCAAATAGTAAAAAAAACGTATTACAAAAGATCAAATCGAAACTCGAAACACACGTGGAAACAAATCAAATGAAACAATTTGTGCAATGAAATACAAATGAAACCAGCAACAATCCAACATGAATTCTCATAATTTCATTCCATAGATTAAAACGAGAAGCAGAAGGTAAGTTGGTGCTCCAAATTTGCTTCCATCTGATGGGTTGTTGTTTGTTGATGGCGTTGCTTTTGATCCCGACCCGGACCCTGATCCTGTAAATTCAAACCAAAATTTGATCTAGAACTATCTTTTGGTTTTAA